>JAUNZM010000063.1:0-2936092 GCA_033459285.1 Clamator glandarius | reverse complement strand
GAAGCTATTACGAAAATGAGGAGAAACACAGTTTTTATGAGTGTAATAAAAATACAATGATCTAGACCATAAACTAATCATCTAGCACTCTGCTTGTGCCACCCAAGTGTAACATTATAAAAGCCCATTTGTTTAGAGTGGAATCCTTACGGTTTGACAACCCTGTTCATTGGTTCAAAGACACAGCATTTCATTAGAGAAGGGCTGCCTGCATCTCTGAAGATTTCATTAAGCATAAATCCAAATGAAAGTTCATTTAAACAAACAATTTCAAAGTTACTCCTGGGTATAATATTTCTTTTGGGTCATTGTGTGAAAATGTAGAAGTCAAATCTACTAAATCAAGAAGGCAATGCAATCTAGTGCCATGATCCCTGTTACAAGCAATTGTCACAGCATCTCCTGTGCTTACCACCGAGAAGGGATTTTCACTAAGACTCACAGCTTGTGAGTAGAGAACTACAGCATTTTCTTTCTTTCATTGATAACTTAAATGTTAGAGCACCAGGCTATTGTCTGGATTTCTTTCCAAATAATGCAAAAGTGGGACGATTCAAAGGCAGTTTACAGAGTTTTACACTGTCTCCTGTTCACCACCCCACATTTAACTTGGTGATAGATTTTTTGTAAGCCACATCTCCCAACACATAACACTTGCTGTGCTCCGAGTGTCCAGACATGGCCACATGTTAGAAAGTGTCCCGAGAGAGTGTGTCTTTATGATTAGTGAAGGAGGAGGTATCACAGACCCAGCCTGCACAATCCCAGTTTAGCCACTGGAGAAGCACCTCTGCTTACCAAAGAGACATTTCACCAAGGCTTGGAGAATAGAGGAGGAGATTCGGGTGCAAATTCACTGTAATTCACACAATTCTGAACATTGCATGCTTGCACAATAGAAAGTAACTCAGTGCAGTGTTATGAGAATAAAAAGAATATAAAGTCCTAAGGGCAGAGGTTTTTGGCTTTAGGTAGAGCCCAGCAAAACTAAGTCTTAGACTCCAAGTGTTAACTACTGTTGTGGAAATAACCACATTAAATGAAACTTAACCAGATCTCTTAGCACAAGTAGTTTCACATTTGTAATTTAAGGTGACACTTCCAGGAGAAAAAGAAATGCTGAACGGAATCTTCTAAATAGAAGTGATATAGTCTGAGTTCCATATAGGAGCATAGTACAGAAGTCAACAACACACGTTTTATTGAAAAGGGAAAGCACTGTATAATTTTCTGTGACATGTCTACCTTCAGTCTTTATGTCTAGAGAGTAACATGTTAATGATCCTTAATGAGGTTCTGCTGTATGCATCATTCTCAAAACTTTCCTTAGACAAGAAAAAAAAATTCCTTTCCATTTATTGCAAATTAAAGGCTGAATCCTGCAACCCAGAGATGCGCAGCCTGTTTGACATCCACAGGATGCCCTGTTGATGAAATCCACCACGTGTAGAGACTTCATGCTGTGGCTATCTGGCATGCCAGTCCCATACAAAGGGCTTTCTCATTGGAATGAATTATATTTAATATGAATTACTTGCAAAGGAGCACAGATTCAAACAAGGAGAAAAATCAAGTTGCAAGTAGGAGAAACAGTGCCACAACATTGCCGCAAATCTGATAAAGAGCCACTTTTTGAAAACTTGGACTTTAAAATTTCCTTTTTCACTAGCTTGTAAGTAAAATGGTTAATATGAACTAGTTACTTTTTTTCAGACCCTTCATCATTTTGAAGCTTCTTTTTATAATTAATGAACCACTCCATCCCCCTTCTTCAGCCATTTTCTTCTTCATTTTAGTGACTGAGACACGACAAGGTATGTGGTCCAACCAGACATTCTTCTTTTGACAGGGACTGGTGGAGAAGTTTCTAAAATGTGACGATTTAGAAGTAGAAAATAGATGGGATAATTACTTAAATTCAGCCTGTTCACTAAAAATAACAGGCTAATCACACCAGCTGTTTTCTGGAAGAGATCTCCAGCAAACTAAGGAATTCAGCTTTTCAGTATTTTAGACTTCCCAAATAGTTGGTAAATGCAACTGTTTGGAAAAGTAGACAAACAAGCAAACAAAGCCCAAATAATTTCTAATGATAACTAGAACTCAGTATGAATAAACACAACTCCTAGAAGCAACAACAAAGCAAGGTAGTAAGCCTTCCTCTATAACATAATAGCCATCTAATTACATATCTTGAAAATAATTAATGCAAATGTGTCTTCTTTCAAGTTCTCCATTGGAAATAGGAAACACTGTACTGAATGAAAACAGTCTAAAAATGGTATTTTCTGGAATATTTTAAAACCAAACTCCAATGTTTTAATGGTTTAAAAAAAAGGTTTATCTTTTAACTAAAAAAAATCCCAACAACCCTAATTGGGAAATCTAGATTTTTGTTGTCAACTAGAACTTCATAATATACACCAGTCAAAAAGCAACCTTTTTTTGTGAAACACTTTTGGTTGAAAACAACCAAAACAACAATCATTTTACATGAAATGGGTCAAATCTGGCAAAGTCAGAATTGCCATTTCCAAAGTCATAGCTGTGCCAGACAGTTAAGCAAATCTGCAGGCTGAAAAATTAATGATCAGCAAACTTTATTGAATCAAAAAAATATTTGACCCTTACAGTTGAAAACATGGCTTCAGAGAGGACCATATATAACTATGTGGTCATCTGGCTGGCTCTGTGTGCTATGTCCCTGCTATTGTGGCAGCACTTGTTTGAAAGTCAATGGGAGAGGCAAACTGAAGATGACTCGGTACACTCCTAACTCAAATCTTATTATTAAATAATTTAAATGAGTGTTGACAAAACCACATTAAGATGGGGAAGTCCAGCAAAATAGTCAGTAATTAGCTTTTCACTCTAGTATTGGAAAGGTGGGACCTAAAAAATAAATAGATAGACATTTACAAGGACTACTTCAAATATCTTCTCCAACAGGAGCCATAATTAGAAGTGAGCATAGTAAACGCACACCCCTTTCCTGAACGTCTGTGGAATTCCTAATGTTATATTTATTTCACATTGCTTGACAAGTTACTGGAGCTCTAGGGGCTACTGTTCTGCACCTATCTCTCCCTTGCTGTTTTTCTTTTATTAAATTATAATATGCATATTTTACACATTGAATTGCTTTGTGTCGCTTTTCATGTGCTCTTCTTTCTGAAGGTGAGAACTGATCAGACATGCAGGAAGTCCCATTCCAGGCAAGGAAAATAAAACTTGGGAATCAAGTTTGCTTGAAAACACAGAACCAACTGCAGGAAAATAATTTAGTCTGTAAATTAATTTCAGCATCCACAAAACATGCCAAACCAGGAGCACAGAAACCAGCAGTTAGAGCAGAGGACCGTTTAGTACTGTTTTTCCTAAGCAGCCCATGGGCTTGGAACACCAATTTTTTCCGGGAGACTCATTCAGTTACAGGGACATGGTCTCCTGCCCACAGGGATTTGTCCTTGGAGATCACTGATGGCTAATCCTTTTTACACAGGAAGCAATCAACTGACAGTATTTATATTTCTTTTGTCAAATCCCAAAACTTTAAGATAAAAGCAAGTGTTGCCAAGCAGATACACAAAGATTCAACATGTTCTCAAGACCACAATTCAGGAGTTGGGTTCTTAACATGCTGGTATGATCTGAGAGGGAAACAACAGTCAGTTCTTGAACTGAAGCTGGTGATAATCTGCCAGTTCCTCATCCTGTGTCTGACTCAGTGCCGCTCATGAGTGGTCTCTGCTCTGTCATCCCTGCCAGATTAGAGTCCTCCAGGGACTAAGGCATCTAGTCTAAGCTACAGTTCTTTTCAGGCAAAAACCAGGAAATTTTCTCGTCCAGAGTACCAGTGTTGACTCTATTTAATCGTATGACTTACTGCTGTAGGTGCTCTGAACTTTATTGAAAGTCTGCAAAAGGAGGAAAATAATATTTCTCTCTTCCTTCCACAGAAGTTACATAACATTTGTACACTTATTATGTTGGTCATGGAGAAAGGACATCACAGAAAGAAAACAAATACTTACATAAATATATATCACATATGATTTGATTTTCTAACACAACTAAGAAGCATATTGGCTCAAGCCACTTGACAAGAAATGCCCAATCCTTCCCTCTATTTCACCTAATATGGTAAAATAAAAAAAAAACAAACCAAAACTTCAAACCCCACGAAAGTGCCCTTCTCTCTAAGAAGAGGGGAGGGGAAATAAGGGCAAATGTGGGTAGATTTATGAAAGGAAGGCATAATGAGTGGTGTTTTCCAGAGGGAAAAATTATAGCCTCCTACAGAAATCTCCATTTGGAGATGACAAACCTTAGCAGACATGCAATTTATAAAACTAGCATAATTAGGAACAATTTTTCACTGCAAGGACAGCTAGTTCTAAATATCGTAACTCCTAGAAAAGTTTCTTGCATATTATCATCCCTTGCTTCTTAGAATGCTTTGCAAGTTGAGACATGTCAAATGCTTCATGGAATTATAACCCAGCACATACTGAAAATAATAAAATTTTATGCCTCCAGAATTATTTGCAACATGGAACTCCTGCTGCGAAAACTTGTTATAGATCAGAAATGTTCTACATCCTTTTTCTTTTGAATTATGTTCAAAGATATGTTGAATTTTAATAGCATTATGTGAAAGAGCTGAGTGAAATCTCACTGAAGCTGCTGGACAAAATCATCACCTTTCATACATGATAAATGTAAGAAACAAGCAAGCTCTTTTATGGAGCCTGATAACTGAAATTACAGAAGTTATCATCAAAAACAAGAGAAATGTGAAACATATGGACCCATGAGTTTCTCTAGAAACTGGTATGTTTAATGCAGGGAGAGAAGCATTAATCAAGGCAAGATGATTAATACAGATAAGGAGCAAAAATATGTAAAAGGAATAAAGAAACCTTGAATACAGCTTGACAAAGTAGCATTGCGACTGTGGTAGAACAAAAGCTGAAAGAAAGGTTGGGGGTAAAACACTGGGTGAATGAGGTTTAGAAAAAAGAAGTTATTGCCTGTTCTTTGATTCTGCCTTTGTTCAAGGAAATAAAACTCTGTACTTTTTTCATAAATAAAATAGAACTATATCAAAGCAAAACCTTATCCTGAGGATGAATTCTTTTTCCAGCTGAGAAGAAAACAACCCACAGACCTGGCAAATTGTTTAACTAGTCAGGTAAAAATGGATTAGTACCATGTGAGGAGAGGCATCCAGTTTTCAAGAAACGGAATCATGAGGTGGAATTCCCACTGAATCAAAATAGAATCAATGAAGGAGATATCTCTCGGAAATAGTAATTGGTAAAAAGAGATGAAAACAAGACCAGATGAAATTAAAAGAAGATTTAAATCAGCTGGAGGCTTTTCAAAATTAATTAAAGTAGTAGCTGGAAAATTTCCAGAGCAGTCTAAGAGATGACATGCAGGCAAAGATGAAATCTCTGCTTGAGCTGCAAACACAGAGTATCCAGGCAGATTAGGAAGCCCTGTGGCAAAACAGATCAATGACGTGACTGACAACACAACTCCTGCAGGCTAGAAAGTTTTCAAAGAAATAGGTAAGCCAGGAAAGTTGGAACTAAGTTGGTACTTGCTGATTTAGAGGAGCTATGCCAAGAATATAAAGAGCTGGACAAGTAAACCAAAGGGACACAGACAACTTTAGAAGTCTGATGCCAAGAAGTGGTCCCATGCCATTAGAGAACCCAAATTAAGACTCTCGCCTTTTTTAATCATAATTATTTTTACAACATATACACATTTGAACATCATTTGAAAATGATCAACATCAGAACTTAGGACTATATCCAGCTCAAACACTGCATCCTTGTAAGAAAAAATTCCACTTCTCTCAGGTCAACATGAAAATCCAAATGAATAGAAAGATGTACAGAAAATGCTGAGTCTAATGGCCAGCTCTAGTGGCTTGAGTTAGATGGTGCTGAAGAACAAAATACACTCTTCTTCCTCACCTTAGCAAAAGGACATAATCTTCCAAGAAGTGGTCACTAGTGAGATGACTGAAACCGGTCCCACTCCAGTCCCAGAGTGGTACTAGACATGGATCTGCTCAATAGTAGTAATAATGCTAAACAAGATGAGCCTGGGCAAAGCATCATCAAAGCTTTGTCTGGTTTGGGAAAGAGAAGACACTGAGCTGACCATGATCTTTGCTCAGATCTAGGCAAACTGACAACAGTAAATGAGGATTTAATTGCTGAGTATCTTAATAGCACCTGCACAAATCTGCTGGGCACTGGATCAAGATAACAGGTTTTAGAGGGGCCTGCCAATAAAACCAGGAAAAATGATTATCCAAAACTAAATCATCTGTTTGGTCTTAAATAAGAGATAATGCATGTGACCACATGATCATGCGGTAACAAGACATGAAGAGCAGCAGACACCAAAGAGCACTGTTAGAGCTCAAGAACTGGGTTCTTTTGGAAGAAACGTCCTTCAAATGCATCTGTAGCCTTCTCCCTCAACAACAGGCATTCGATCCATTGGATCACTGAAAAGCTAGTCTAAATTAAAAATTACTAAGTAAGTACTGTGACACTCTACAAATCCATTCCTAGTGGACCACGCTGCTTGATAATGTAGATAGGTTGCCTAGGGAAGTTGTGGATGCCTCATCCCTGGAGGTGTTCAAGGCCAGGGTGGATGGGGCCTTGGGCAGCCGGATCTAGTGGGAGGTGTCCCTGCCCATGGCAGGAGGGTTGGAACTAGATGATCTTTAAGGCTGCTTACAACCAAAACTATTCTATGACACTATATAGTCACTGATGGGTAGAAGAATCTAAAGCAAGTTTAAGGGAAATTTGGTTTAGAAACTGTATCTCTGGAATTTAAGCATGAAATCTAGACAGTCAGGACAAATCAGGAGCAGTTTGGATTTCATTATGGGTATCAGCTGTGCTGTAAATGCCAAGAAAGCTGTCTTACCCTTTCAAGTAAAACAAATGACTTGTATACAAGTGTTTTCCAGAAATCAGCTTGAAATGCCCACAGGGGCAGAAAAAACCTAACAATTTCTTGCTGGGGTAGCCTTTCAACCAAGATAAAACAGAGTGGCTGACGCCCACCATGCAACTAGGCTTCTGGGAATCTTAGCAGCTAAGTCTTTGCGAAAACAGGAAGCAATACATCTAGTAAACTGCCATAGTCGGTGATGCCAAGCTCCAAGAGGTTCTGTTGGACTTGCTAAAGCATGACATTGTGCATTTAGACAAGGAAGATTATAACAGTCCCAGGTCTCTCTGGAGTCAGTCACTCTTCTCTCTATGTCAGAAAACTGCTTCACTGAGCACACAAAAGGGGAAAGAAACAACACAGCTCAGCAACAGCTGGTATTAAGTGCAGGAGGGAGAGGGAGGAGAACCACTGAGAAAATTTATCAGGAATAAATAACTGAATCTTTAAATAACTCCTAGTGGCAGCACCATGGTTTGTATAAACTACAGAAAACTATATTCCTGTAAACATCAAGAACTCTGTCCTGACTGGAGTTAACACTTCATTTTCTATAACAAGTTCAGGTTTCCCTGCATTGAATTAAAATAGGTACTACAAGGCAAAAAACTGATGCAAACTTTTCTCCTGTATCTGGACATTAACCACAACAAATTCAAGCCATGGCTTTTGACTTGTATAGTGTACCTACTACATTTCAGCAGCGATGGACACAGTGTTCTTTAAGTTAATCTCTCCTGGTTTATTTATTACACCTAGTTGATACCCTGGGTGATGTAAAAAGCCTGAGACAGAAACTGGTACATTGAGACTCTGGAGCGAACCCAGAGAAAAGCAAGGAAAGCTGGTGAAGGGGCTGGAGAACAGGCCTTATGAGGAGCGGCTGAGAGAGCTGGGGGTGTTTAGCCTGGAGAAGAGAAGGCTGAGGGGAGACCTCACTGTTCTCTACAACTACCTGAAAGGAGGTTGTAGAGAGGAGGGTGCTGGCCTCTTCTGCCAAGTGACAGGGGGCAGGACAAGATGGAATGGCCTCAAGCTCCGCCAGGGGAGGTTTAGGCTGGACATTAGGAAAAAAAATTTCACAGAAAGGGTCATTGGGCACTGGAACAGGCTGCCCAGGGAGGTGGTTGATTCACATTCCCTGGAGGTGTTTAAGGCACAGGTGGATGAGGTGCTAAGGGGCATGGTTTAGTGTTTGATAGGAATGGTTGGACTCAATGATCCGGCGGGTCTCTTCCAACCTGGTTATTCTGTGATTCTATGACATATGGTCTGTAGGAAGTGTAAGTGTAAGAAAAGTGGGTGATGGACCCATCAGACAAAGGTAGATTGCTCTGCTGAAGTGAGAGACATCATCAAAATAAATGTCAGAAACAAACTTTTCTAATGGAAGAAACAATAAAAGCACATAAAATAAAAAATGGACACATGGCACACTTGACCAGAGCTGAACCACAGTTGCCAAATGGTTTCTGTGGAGATGTATGCAACAAATGTGGTGGGAAGATGGGAGTGAACTTTCACTGACAGGTAATTGGAAGGAGAAATAGCTAAAAAGAGTAGAAGGAAAGTAAAGGAAATTGAGAACTCTTCACTCACAAACAGCATGAAGAAATAAAGTCAAGGAAGCGACCTTTTGAATACAAAGTTGGAATGAAGAAGAATGGATCACAGAACAACGAAATAGCATTTCAGTTCTAGTCACTTTGTGTCTGTGCAAATACTTTGCCTAACTGCTCAAATTAGAAAGGTAGAATAACAAAATACATTGTTCATACTATGTTGGTATGACTAATTCTGATTTCTCTGTCAGCAGCCGTACTTACACTAAGCTTGTTCTTTAAATACCTCCTTTAAAAATGAGAATATATATTTTTTCAATATGTAAAAGTGTAGTTGCAGGTAAAAATATAAAAAATACAAACATACAAATATGCAGAAATATACAATTAAAAACCCTGGGCCTTGGGAATAATAAAATATTACTACAGAATAGCTAACAAGGTCTTTGATTGTGCATGTTTAACTTAGGAGACGCATTTTTAAGTATTATGCCTGATGTAAGAAATTCACTCACCAAAGGAAACATGATGCTGAAGACAAAATATCACAAGTTACTTGAAAATTTGAGCCAGAACAACAGCTCAACTGACATCAAGCATAAAGAATTTGCTCTGAACTTATAAAAACTAGACCCAAATATCTGAAACTGAGCACCAGGCACCCAAAATCAAACTTTTTGAAAACTGGATCTTAGTTCCTCATCAGAGACAGCAGGAAATTGTGACACGAGAAGTGTCTTTAATAGGGATCAGTTTATGCTTTCTAATCATAGACAAGTGATACAGATGAAGATAGAAGATGATTTCAACTGGTGCAAGCTCCTAAAACATAATGGCACTTCTGAAATTTAATGTAGACATTCTTTATCTTCAGAACAGAAGTTTCTAAATTCATAATGCAAACCAAAAAATAAGAACATATGTTTGTGTTGACAGTGAGTCCCAGTTGACCTCTTCCCCAAACAGCTCCAGTAAGCTTTCAAGCACATTTTTACACTTACAAAGGAATATTCAATGCAACACATCCATCACACAACTGCACACACCTATCCTGGCAGTGTATATATGTCCAAATCTGAGAGCCACATGAGCATATAAAAAAACCTGCCTCTAGCCCCAGTCCCGCAGAAGATTATTCACCTGTGTAACTTTATGCAGCAGGTCTTAACTCAGCCATATGCAATGGGGAAAATGTATAAGACTAAGCATATTGGGGAACTGGGGCATGCAAGAAGTAGATTCTAATGGAAAAATTCACAGCATTTACTTTTAGGTCCTTTTTGTTCCAAAGAATGACAATGAATTCTGGCTACACTCTTAAGAAGGTCAAGACCTCTGAAAATCATCTAGTCCTTGGCAGCAGTTTAATTATGGAGACCTGGGTTGAAGTTTGCCTCTAAAATGTGAATACTTTCACTTGAGTTTTTCAATATAATATCCAGATCAACTATTTCTAAGCAGGGTTTGCCATATACATAAATGTTCCTAATATCCACGCACTAGATCTTTAAAGACATTTGAACTAAAGTCTTTCCATCTATTGTAACTCAAGCAGAAGAGATTTTTATACACCTTACATTTCTAGAAGCATGTGAAAACATGTGATCTGTAACATAAATTAATTTTTGGAAACCAAGATTAACTTACCTGCCAGAAGTCAGCGACAGTAGCAGGGAGAGGGCCCTGGGTAGCAATATATGCTGGGTTTCGGGGATCATGGTCCATCTGGAATAAGGAGAGAGAATACAGTCTGTTTTTATTTAAAAGCAAATCCCTTGATGTTTTAGAGACAGAAAGTACACGAGGGCAGACACAAGGGACTTCCTAAAGGACTGTCATGTCCCTTTATCCTTTATTGGCAAGCAAAGAATTTTATTTCTATTTATAAGCTCAGAGGAGAACTTTTTCCACAAAAGACCGATGCTACCAGATGAATATTGCCACACATGATAAGCAATGTCCTGTGTCCTCAATATGCAGTGTAAGATCATTTGTGGTGGTTGACAAAGGCATTTATTTGAGATTAGTATTCATGGCTTCATAGCAACCTAGGAGTCATTTGAAACTTTTTTCTACATGGAGTTTTAAGAGTGCTCCATGCATCTAAAAATGTTCTCCATTTCCACAAGAGCACATGCAACTAAAAACCAGCAAAAACGGGGAACAAATTCAGTTTCTGGCTTTTTCTGGTTTGCTGATTTATCTAAATGCATGGATTTGGCCTCAATGGAGGAAGTTCTGCTTAAAGACCTTAATTATTACATTTAATTCAAGGAGCAGAAAATTCACTGAGCAGAAAAAATAAAGAATCTAAGAAACAAAGCCATCAAGAGTAAATAGGATTAGTGTGTTACAATGAATGTTTTTGAACTGATGGGTGGCTTCCTTGGTTCTAAATCTTAGGACCTATTCTGCTGAAAAAGTAGATCTGCTGATGGGATTGAAAAACAAACAAACTCATTCTAACCCTGGACTGGGCAAGACAAAACTTTGAACATAAAGAAAAGAGACCCCGTTCAGCTCTCAGATGTATGGGTTTGACTCAGTCACACTGAAGTCAGTGAGAGTTAACTTATACCCATGTAGCTGATGGCACAATTTGTCTCAATGCACAATTCTGTTCTATAAGTAAACATCTGTATAAGACTGAATGTGAGTCACATTTACATTAACAGGCATCTACTGAATTTATTCATAGCCTATCAAAAATTTCAGTGATGGTACAAGTCAGTGTAAAAGAAGGCACCTCATAATTATGTGCAACATAAAAGAAGGAACAACCATAGAAGAACAGATGTAAGTTATTCTAAAAGAACAATAATATGATGAGTGTTGCAAAACAGAAGAGATGTCTTTCATCTTTTTAATTTTCGGATGTATAATTAAGCTGGAATTAATATTAAAATTCTCCATGACAACACAACACAGGTAGAATGAAGTTTATGAATCCGTTTAGACTAAAAGCTAACTTCTAATTCACCACCCATAGTTCTAAAAATCCCTGACCAGTATGTCTATAATACCATAATTTCATTCTGAGCTTCATTGAGATGCTTCTCTTATTAGCAAATATCTCTTCACAAAATGAAATTGCTTACAACAAATTCAACCTCCCTTTCTTTGCCTTCTGACAAAAGCAATTCTGATAGCAGGACATTAGTCTTGTGGGTATTTTGAGATCAGGGAAAAACTACCTTTCTTCAGAAATCAGCAGCAGCAAAAAAACCCCGTTATGAATCATGTCAAAATTGTTTTAGTAAGAATTCAGACACTGAACTAAAACCAGTTGAAAACAAAAGCAAATGGGATCAAGCAAAGTAACATGAAAATTTGTTTGGGTTTTTTTTTCCATTATGATTGAAATAATTTCTGTTGTTTTGTTTTGAATCTCACAGAGATCTATGGGATTTAATTATGTGCTTAAATGCTTTCCTGTGCTACAAACTAAAAATCTTAGCTTAGAAAAACTGATCTGCACTGTGGAGGACTTGCTACTCCCAGTAGAAACTGTTGTAGGCTGCATCTACTTGAAAATGATGTCACTTGTCTAACAGCCCAGAGTCTGACTTAGAAATGTAACCAACACTGAATGCACCAAACTTTAGAAAAACAATAATTTACTTTGAACTTCTTCTTAAGCTAAATTTTTTTTTGTATGTAGACATGCCAGAAAACAAAGGCAGAAGAAATCAAGGATGATGCAAATAGCGCTGTCATGGGGGAAATACTTCTCAGCATTCAGATGATAAATCAGGAATAGGCCAGTCTTGGCATTTCAGCATTAATCAACCACTGTCACAAAGGTGCTGTTGGAACGTGGCAAACATTACAATAAGCACAGAGTAGTGAAGTGTATCAGCAGTTTAACAATAATTCAAAAGACAATTACAATTATTACATTCCAAGCACATTGTGTTGCACAGAAACCATTATGAGCAGAAACTCTTCTTGCTTGGAATAAATAGGAGATGGCGGAAAGTCCTATCATACTATTAAATGATCTTTAACTGAACAAAAGTAAGAGCAAAGACTAAACTAATTAAATGTAATTCCTGTTTTCATCAGTTTTCTATTATATGTACTGTTATAAAGGCCCCATATTTCAAGAAAACTGCAAAAAAATCACTATTCTGGTCACACTTGATTTAACGTGAGTAGGTGACTGCAAGGGACAGTTCTTGAATGTTTTTGTTATGTTCTTTTTTTTTATTCTCTCAAGGTCACCAAGAACACCAAGGGCATCTTAATCTATCAAACATAACAAAAGTTTGAATAAAGAAATAAAGTCAGTAGTGGTTTTTAAACTAATTAATCAAGGATTAAAGTAGAAGTGTTTTTTTTTTTATGTCACTAGTCATTATCTTCTTTCAAGGATCCCCCAGATTCCTCACTTCACAAAAATAAAACAGAGAACGTATTCTCCAGAGAAGACTATAGAACAGCAGGCTCTGTACTAAGTATTTAAACAAAAATTGACTGTTTGCTAACATTTTATACTGGAACAACCTTCAGAAATCACCCTAATAGTCATTGTTGAAAAAGAACAAGATTTTTCACTCTATATCCCCATCACAGCACGAAGTTCACAAGGCTTACATCAGAACTGGATTGAACAGCCAATTTTGAAAAGAAGAAGCTGCAATAATCACAACTGTCCTGCTATGGTGGAATTCTAATTTTCTGCTCCAGTACAACAAAGGCAAGTCTGGTGATAAAGTTTCAATTTTGTTTTCCATGATTTTGTATTAGGGAAAGAAAGGGATCAAGGTTCACTAGAACTGACCATGCAATTGACTGTGGTGATTTTGGTCACTACCACTGTCAAGAGTAAATGGAAATGAAGAAGAGGAGCATTCAGATTTACCATTAGAAAAGAAACCACAGAATCACAGAATTGTTAAGGTTGGAAAAGACCTTTAAGAACACCGAGTCCAACCATAAACCTAACACTTTCAAGTCCACTGCTAAAACATGTCCCTAAGTGCCATGTCTGCATGTCTTTTAAATACCTCCAGGTATTCAATCGTTCAATCACTGCCCTGGGCAGCCTGTTCCAAATACTGCTGAAAAATTCAGTGACATGATATGTGTTTCTACAGGGCTTTGTAACAGAAGCTGACTTACACTATCTTAAAGTAGGAAAATATATAAAGAACACAGCATCACAATCAGTTACATCTTTGTTAATTTAGTATCAGACAATTCCACCTTCGCTTTGCTAGAGAATAAAAGCTATTCTTTTAGTTTTTCCTGCAAAAGCTGTACTACCCAGTCACCTTATCCTAGAACTTAGTAAGGTTTCCCTGAAGAACTCTGAATTTTGTTGAATTTTTAGATAGAAATTGCACTGCTGCATGTTTTCACTGATAATGCGGATGCAATACAGCTAAATCAATACATTCTGGGAGAAAATCCTCAAATTTATTGTATTTGAACTTAGAAGTGGTACATATGGATTCTTTTTTAATAGTCTTCTAAAACTGCATATGGTAGTAAAATGTCAATAGGCATCAATGACCATTTTGAAATCTCATGCAAATGATACACCAATTCATTCCTACCCTTCAGGTTTCCCCTGAGATTGTCAGATTCTTACTATCCACACAGACAGATGATGGGTGAGATGTGATCTCAGTCACACCATTTTTACCTTGATCTAAATACTCTTGAGTCCAGCTGTAATATTCCTAAAACCATATGAGATGAGAATGCCATCGAGTGTAGACTAAATATGATGTAAACTGATGTAAATATGATGCAAATATGATGTTGAACTCTGATTAACACCTTAGAGTTTGTATGGATTCATGCTACTGTGTAGTTTCCAGGTTTACTGTGTTTGTAATTCCAATAAAATCTACTTTTATGCATGTATTTATTACATAGAGTACAGACAGTCTCTAAAAGTAAAAAAAGTATATTTGTTTTTGAAAAAGAAAGCATATCCAGCAAATGTAGATGAACTTTGTAATCACATTCGTCTCAGCATTAAAATGAAAAAGGTAAACTAGTCCTCATCTTCATGTTTGAATTAAAATTTAAAACAATTTTTAAATTCTTCCTTTAAAACCCCTAATGGAATGAAAGAAGTAAATCTGATTGTGAATGCCATTATGAATTTCAGAGTCTATTCTTGGTGATGAAATTTGTACGCTGTGTTTGAACAAACTGTCATGTTAATGACATTCCTCAGTCTGGTGTCTTCAATAATAAGCAAACTGAGTTTTTTAAATGTTGTTGATGGGATTTTTTTCTCTCTCAGACACCCTATGAGGAAAAACAGAATTCCCATTTACTTTCATGACCTCTGATTTAAAAGCAAAGATTGCACATTATTTACTACTGGATGATTTTCCTGAAATTTAATGAGGACTAAGTACAAATATGACAGATGTAATTATCACAGTTTTATTCTGCACAGTCAGGGTCTCCTTGTGCTGTAATTGCAAGCCTTTCATTCAGCTGCCAATAGCAGAGTTATTATCAAGGTACTTTATGTTATTTCAGAGAGGAGGGAAACAGATTTCTACCCCTCTTTTACCCTGCAAATTCTCCTAAGGACTCTCTTTGCCTGGCCTCATGCTACAGTGAAATTAAAGATCTAAGGGAAGCACTTGGACTAAGTCTCTGCTAATTCTTCTCATCCACTCCCAGCCATGGTGAGGCCATCAATATAACCTCAGTTTTCACAACATATTGAAGGGAAAGGAGATCATGAGGGAGTAGCATTTTTTAAAAGGAAGAAATATGTGGGCAGGTGGCCACCTCATTGTCTAGCATGGGGATTTTTTTTTTTACAGTGTACTGCTGCACTCATTTAGACTTAAGTTAAGGTTGAGTGAGCCCCAGCTGGAGACTGGACCGCTGACCCAGAAGCTGGAGATACCCAGCGACATGTGCATGACTGGAGGCCTCTCTTCCCAAAGCTCAAATATAATTACTTTATTTTACACTCTTTCCTCACCAGAAATCTCACACACGCAGGGAGAAAAAAATCCTCTTTCAGTCAGTTCAGACTGTACTTATTCCATGCTATTAATGTCCATCTTGCAGCTCGCTGCAATGCTCACTCCTACCCCAGGCAATGCAAGGTGCAAATGCACCAGAAACATCACTGCATTGACATGATAATTACTGAGGCTATTTAAGTTAAAAGATAGTAGTCCGAAGGAAAGAAGTGGTAGGATTTTTGCAAGAGTGAATAAAGGCAGACTTACTGGCACTCCACATCCACTGTACACTTACAAAGATCTTGATTCAATGTTTGTGTGAAACTGAAGTATCTCAAATAAACAGCAGTAATAAGAGCACGTGTGCCCAGCTCAGGCTGCAATGACTGCACAGCCACAGTAAATATTGCAGAATCAAGTGCCCAATGCAATATTCCAGTAGGCTTCTGAGGTAAGGAGTAGGACTGAAAGTCTCTGTTATTCTATCGCACTATACAAAAGCAATAGCAGATTAACAAGTATGTTTACTCTAACCTGAAGATATTTAATCTGTCTTGAAGTAAAATAGTTTGCAGAGAATCTTTCCAAACTACAGGCTTGCAAAGTAGTGATCTATCTCCTACCAACTTCCCACAGCATCACCTTCAGGAAACATACATTTTTTTTTCTACTGCTTTCAAAATAGAAAATTACTATTGACTTAGTGAAACAAACTTACAAAACCATCTGGAGCATCCCTTTTCTTGGAATAACAGGTTGTCTACACAAATGTGGGCTGTGGCACTCTGTGTCCCTATCTTACCATGAAGAACAGGAACTCAAGAGTTTCTCTTGGCAGCTTTTCATGGCTATGCAAGATAGTAGGTGCTTGTCCCAACCCAATGAAACACTTGTGCATCCACTTACTTCCAAGCTCAGTAAAATTTCTCAAAGACATATAGAGACAACCATAAAAATTTTGCTTCATCAGCGTGATTTCTTTCATCGGACAAAACTCTTGAGTCTGGAAAAGCTACAAAAAAGAACACCTTCCAGCTTCCAAAAGAAAACAGCCTTAAGTGCTAGATGGAAAGTCCAGATTACAAACCCATGTAAAACCATGACAGTTAAACTATGGAAGCAGACCCCCTCTAACTGCATTAGCTTTGAGCATCCTGACAAAAGAAATCTTCCCAGTTACGCCAATGGGATATCTTGCTCCTACCTCTCCAGCCCCAACACTACTTAATCTAATACTTCTCTCATCAGTGTAAATAATTATCAGAATTACAATTGCAACAGGCATATACACACATGCAAGAACTTATCCCTCCCCCAAACAAATTTCTGTAATAAAATTAGTTAAGTTGTGTCTAAAAAGATTTTAGGGCAAGTTGCAGAAGCCTGTATTAGTTATGCAGTAAAAACACAGTGTCTGTATTGCTGCCAAAGCTGAACATGACTTAGCCTTGTCTACAGATGCTGTAATTCCACTTCTGCACCATGTTGTAGTCATGTGAATTGCAATCAAGCTCTCACAAGAATACAATATCTCACTTCCAGCGAACACTTCCCACTCTTGCTACAAAACCTCTCAGTTTCTACTATCAAAATATGCCTTGACCAAGTAGAACTCACTGAATGTGCCCTGAAGACAGGCAAAAAGTGGCCCTGAAGTGGGGCTACTGGAGATGACTTTATAAGCAGGACACACATTCTTTGGAGTACTAAGTTACTCTGATGAATGCTGATTCTGGGGCCAACTAAAAATTTTTCTAGTCAGAGATACACTTAAAAGTAGTCCAAAACTTGCTCTAATCTGTGCACGTCTACACTGTCTTCCAAAATGTCAGCTGGCAGTTCCCAAAGTGTGCAGGTGCTTTGGTTTAACCTCCACCCTAAGCCAAAGACAAAAGCATCCTGGAAATGTTTGTTGGGTTTTTTAACTTTTTGAATAAAACATTTTTTTTCAAGGAAATGAAGCTTTTGAACTCTGCTGAAAGTAACTAGAACAAAGCTTAGAGAACAGTTTCTATGTACTTGTGGGGTTTTTTTAAAGAAAAAAAGTATTGTCAACAACACTAGAAGGAAGCAGCCTGTAATTTCATGCTGTTGCAAATTGTCAGCTGCCTTGCCCCCACAAAGTGATTTAACTGGGAGAGTGATACTCTCCAGGAAAATGTGGCAGTAATGGCATACACAGCCCACTGCAGTGAAATCTAATTCTCCATCTTAAGTTCTTTCCTGTAAAGTTTCCCTGTAATAACTTTTTAGTGCCTAATTAATGTGAATAAGAACCATGAGCAAAAGTAACTCCAATTCTAGTAGTCTCACAGAGGTCAAGAACACAGTGCCTTTCTTCCCCTTCAAACGGATATTGTGACACTACCATAGAGATGCTATGACAGAGCAATGCTACTGGCTTGATCATACCTGTTTTGTGTCTAAAACTAGAGATAATTTCTTTATATAACCTTCCACACAGAAGATTCCGCTTGTGTAGGATGAGAAAAGGCTGCTGGGCCACACTGGATTACTCAGAGGCAAAAATTGCATTGACCTGCTTTGTAGTTTGAATGAACACACAAGTGGTAAGTGATCTGGTTCTTGCTTTCAGAACAGCAAGCTCAGAGAAGAACAGGAAGAGCTACAGACACACCAAGCTATGTTCTGTATGGCAACAGAGGAAGACAAGTAAGAGGAATCCTACCACAGATGTTCAGAAACCTATGGAGCTCAGCCCTCCCCATGCCTACAGAAACCATTCCTCCTACAACTGTAGTTAGTGTGGTAAAGCAAAAAAAAAAAACAAAACAAAGCAAGTTTTACCTCCATAGCAAAGGCAAAGCTTTGCTCAGAGTGTATAACTGAATTTTATAATCCATAAATTAATAATATCAAGTACAGAAAACCTGACAATATTACAAGGTAGATCAATGATTATCAAGTTACTTCATTTTCTTAGTACATAAACATCGAGGGTATTGTATACACATGTAAAAGATTTTGTTCTCTTCAGTTTGAAAGGGCAGCCAAAGTTATCAGCATTGTGTGGTGCTCACAATTTGAGGTTGCATAACCTGAGCACTGAGATGCCTCAAGTTACCGTATTTTAACAACAAGGAAAGACAGAAACTGACTATTTGGATTATTTCTCATAGGCCACTGTACTTACAATTGGGCTAGCATTGATGTAGTCTGAATTGTCATGGCTATTTTCAGCTTTAAGACATATCCTGGAATGATCATCTGCAAAGGAAAAAACAACACAAGTAAGTTTCTATACGAGTAACACATTTTAAGTTAAACAATTCAAAGTCAGATTAATGTGCATTTCAAGACAGGCAAATGCTAAATATGAGAAAGTATATTTCCTTTTCACTCCCAAACTAGCATAGCCTTGATGCAGCCACAGCATGACAGCCTGCCTCAGGAATGAAGCACTAAGATTTCAGAGGTTGAATATCAGAAAGCATATCTTCATGAGATGCCTCGCAATGTCTTATAATTTCTTGTGGAAAGAAGGGGAATCTCTACTGCTCAGGTTGTTTACAATTCAAAATAGGCAAATCAGTAGAGAAAAAACAGTGTTATAGAAAGCAATCCTGTGTTTACAGTGTCATGGAAGAAGTTGATGGACTTTGTCCATCTAGCTTTTCTATAAAATGAACAGCAGGAACACCAAAGTACTATTTAGAGCTGAACTGTAAATTAATCTGTCCTGATTAAAGACCAGTGTTACGTGGTGCTACACTAGTGACGTGGGGAGATGATATAACTTGTAGAGCATCATGGAGAGATAAAACACAAACAACTGCATCTGAAAGTACAAGTGGAGCACATATAGTCATCTTACACTGTTGGTCAAGTAGCTGGTTCAGAAACCACTAATAATCTCTGAACATGAGAGACCTACTTACGTTGTTTGCCCATTGTAAAAACTTTTTAACTTGTATTTTTTTACTGGTGCTAGTTCACTTATGTTTCAAGCTGGTACACTCCAAACTCTAGTCTTTTTTTTTTTTCCTACTTGTCTGTATTCAGACAGTGACAATGCACGTGTCTGCCTCTGTTCCAGTCATCTAGACTCACTTTCTGCTAAGAGAAAATAAATATTTCTGCATCATGAATCATCTCATAGTGATGCTGCTGTCTCAAACAGGCCAAGCTGCACTCGAGAAGTGCTTCATTTTTTCCACTGAGTAAAGAAAGAGAGACTAGAATACATGAAGATAACTTATGCCAGGGATGTCTAAGTCTTTACACATGAATCTCAAACAACTTGTACCTGATACGTAACCAGCACATTTTATACTTCTCAGTAAACTGATACTGCGCAGTATATTGTGGTGAAAGGTTGTGGGGCTACCCTTTGTATAATCATCCAGAGCTAAACACAGATGCTTAGAGGATCTTTCTATCAATTATTCAAATAGACAAAATCAGAGTAGATGATGTGGACTCTGTCCACCTCTGTATCTTGTTTAGTGGCCTGTGACACTGTTATTAACAACAGAATTACAAGTTGGCTTTTTAAATTATCAAGTACCAATCATTATTTTAGTAATGAGGAATAATAAATGAGATCTCAAGCATTATAAGTACCGCACAGGAAAGCAGAGACAGAGGGTTTGAGTGCTGCTTAGGTTTATTCACCAGCAATGTCACGGCAGTTCAATATGTGGGAAAGACAAAGGTATGCCTGTGTGAGCATTTTCTGTAGTCACTCAACCTCATCAGCAAAATTTAACCCACCTGTGTGAGCAACCTTCTCCTGGAGTAAGATTAGAGGTGAACGAGTCAAATAAGTGAAGAGCCTTTTTTTAATTCTCACATAAAATTATTTACCCTGGTAAGGTTTCAACATATTAGGAGGATGAAAAAGACAAGAAAGGGAACACATTCATGCACATTAATTCACTTCCACCTTACTTAAAAATGAACTCTTGAAATTTGAGATCTTGGGACTACCCAAGATTTTGTATAGAAAGCTTTACAATGAGCATTGTCACAAAGTCCTTGAAGAACTACAGCTCTTAAACCCTCTGGCTATGCAGGAGATATGCAAGTTAAATAGGTTGAATGTGGTACCTCATGTATCTTAAGCCAAGTGAGCATTCAGGATAACCCCTATTCATTGGATAGTGAAAGTGTTTGAACTAATCACCAAAGAAAATATGTGAAATGTTTTCTGATGGATAAAGGAGAGAAAGCAGACAGTGATTCATCAGTATTTAGCAAACAGATGTCAGTGTGACTCTCCAATAAAAGTCAAGTGTCAGATCAGTAACTCTGGGATCTTTTTTTTTAAAGCACAATGTTCTATCCAGACCCTGTGATATAGTGTACCATATCATTACCCTGCTGTCTTGGGAGGATTTATCAGAGGGTGAGACATCTTAAGGCTTTGGTAGTGAAGAGGTGGTGAAACTTTGTATTTACACTCAGAAAAAAAAAAAAGTGTGTAAAAAGGTTGCACATGTGTTTTCTGCATATATCAAGAGTTTGCACCCATGTGTGCTTCAGTTGCAGCATCAAGCATTTATATTGACAATGAACAGATTGTGCTTGTCTATGCCTGTTATCACTTCAAAGCTCCTAGGAACCAGCATAATAGCTCTTCAGAAACAGGCAGAAAAAGAAAGAAAAAAAAATACCATGCACACCAGTTTGCTATGTTAACTATAAGCAACTACAGGGAAAATGCCGAATGTACAAGATATTTTTTTTTTTGTAACTTGCATACTGATTACATTAAAGAAAGGAAAGAAAAGCAGGGAAAGCGGGAAGTAAAAGGAAGGAAGGGGATGATAGAAAAGGAAAGTGTAAGATGAATCTCAAAAGTGAGACAGAAAGATGAATGAAGAAATAGAAGAAGAGAGGGATGGTGATAAGGAAGTGAGAGAAAAGATAAATGATGTTACTAGCTACTGCAATCTGGTCAAGCTACAACTAGCCATCATTTCAAATATCTACAGTAGCTACAGCTGAATGCTGAACTACTTTGCACTTCCCACTGCTCCAGTCTATATTGCTGCACAGAATAGTAAAATGGATGGGTATGTGTGGCAGAGAGAGGCTTCCTAAACAAAAGGTGTAGTACTAACCTATAGGTTAGGAGAAATATAGCACAACATTGTGTTTTATATACACATAAAATATGAAGTACAAATGATAGAGAATAAAGGATAAAATGTAAAGCAAACACACCTGAGTTTTCGGTATATAAAAACTTAATTACTTAATTAACTTAAACCGAGAAACCTAAATTTTGGAGTCTACTTACAGGTAACTTCATATGCACCCGGTTACAGTTAATGAGACATTATTCAGTCGGCTAAACATGAACATGTAACACTGTTTTGCAAAAATGTAAATGAGACATTGCTTTAGGATAACTGTTATGACACAAGACCTAAAGACTTTTGTCCTATTGGCCCAGCATCTGAAGTTCACATGGGATATCCAAGGGCATCCTACAGCTATTCATTTAGCTGTAAATCAAAAACCTGATTTTGGCTATTGCACAGACCTCTTGATGCCAGTGCACTGATTAGCTCTGGATGCAATGGGTGATTTTATACCTGGCTCACGCTAAAGCAGTGAAATGGAGATGCTTAAATTTTGGCATCTTAATCATGCCCAGAGAACTTTCTTCAATGGCCCAGTGTAGGTTTCTAGTGATATCTGAGATGCCCTAAGGACACTCAAAATAACAGCTAGGAGGGTCAGGTCTCCCATATAGCCTGTATTATACCTACTAACTCTGCATGGGTACTTTGACTGCTTCAGGCACCACAAACAGCACTAGATTCCTGTGTTCCCAGAACTGACTTGGGCACAAACATTCATATCTATCCGGATTATTTAAACAGTAACCAAGACTACAGTATCATACCATCTATCTGTCTTGTATTTACCTCGCAGTGGCCCTATGACTTAATAAAGATTATTACTTTTTTATTTTCTCAGATGAGGATTGAAAGCTTGGAAAAACAAGACATCTTACCCAATTCCCTCTATCTGTTGTTTGCTTTTACTCAAATACTTCTGAAAGAACAGAACCAATAAACAAAGGCTGGATGCAAGGAATATGGGTGACTTTGGGTTGTCTGAATCCAGGCATCACAGAGCCAAGCAAATCTCAACAATCAGCCTGTCACATTCTGCCCGATCATCGTTCTCTTCCTTCTGTATTTTTTCCATACAAAGCGCCAGAGAATTACACTGAAGTAAGAAAGTGAAGAACTACTGAGAAGCAAAAGTGAAGGAGCCTGAAGACTGTGAAGAATCATAATTTGTTGATTATCATTACTTTGCCCATAGGTTATTTGCACAAAGTAGAACTCTTCTTATGTCTGAACTGAAATCAAGGTCATTTATCCCAGAGCACTATCTGTATATGCATTACTGATATGGAAAATGCACACAGCCAGAAAAAGTACCCTCTGCTCAGGTGTTCCCATCCTTGGTGCACATTCCCTGGCTGTGCTCTGACTGCACACAAGCCTCAGAGCTGGGTGCACACTCTGTTCCCAAATGCTTTCCTCTCCTTTGGAGAAAAATCAAAGCATAGAGGTAAGCAGGTCACTTTAATATATTCCATGAACCATGGACACAGCTATGGTAGACAGCTTTTGACAGATGTTCACTGCAAAAAGTTGTTTGCCAAACATTTACAATACCTATCCCTATCCCTATCTATGGTATACGTAAATAACAACATATAGTATTGGGGTGGTTTTATTTTGCAGAGATGCAAGAAGAGAAAATAAAACTTGGAATTCTTTGTTTTGGGGATCAATAAATTGAGCTGATCACGTGTTCACACAGAAAAGGAGGTATCCAATTGCTCTAAGTTATAGCAACCTGTCTGTTGGTTGGATAAAGAAATGCAGTTTTGTTAATCTATAACGTCTAAGTTACTTAGGTTGTTAGAATATCCTAACTAGTAATTAAGTGAAGTGTCAAGGTGTTCTGCTACCAAGTATTTTAAGTTATTTGTAAATAGAGAAGTTACGCATAAGATATAATAAAAATGTGAGATTAAAGGTAATGTTCATCTAGAAATGACATCACTTATATACTCAATAAAAAATAATATACTAGTTAAGAAAGGAAAATGCAATGTAAATACAATATGATACTGAAGGTTCTTTGAAGCCTTCCCAAGATAAAATCTGTTACATGAATTGGCAATCTTGTTCTACCTTGTCAAGGTGTTTATGAATATGAAAGAGGCAAGAAAATGCTAACAAGGCATTACTTGTGAGAATACTTTGAATGTAGCATAACAAATTCATGACATATCAAAAGTATATCAGCTTTGCTTCTTAACTTATTACAAAGCAAATCTGTGACTTTTTGCTATAGTTTTAGTGTCATGCACAGTAAAAAATCAAGTGGGCAAACTGGGCTCTTTCTCATCTCACTCTAAGTGTAGAGTCTACAATAAACCATCACCTTATAAAAAATTAATATTATTTAAACTCTATGCCACACTTTCCACCCATCATCAAAGCAGCATTAAAGGTGCAACATGATACTGTTTATCAGTACACAGCAACTTCAGAAAGTGAGGGTAGATAATTTTGTGCAATTCAGGCAAAAAGGAATGTTCTCTGTGCACCAAAAACTAGAACATAAGTTTCCACATTGTATCAAAGCCAGCAAAAAAATAGCTTTTACTCTTAAAGTAATACTAAAGGATTTTAAATGGGCTAAAATACTTCTAATTAAAGCTTCAGACAAATTGAAGCCAGTCTGTCTGTGTCCAAATATCTTCCCAAGTAGTATTGATCCAGTCTAAACTCAGTGATGGGAAGGACAGATATAACAATATGGCATGGAAGAAGCAATGGGCAGAGACTTGTCAACTGAAAACTGATCTCTGCAGTCTGATTCATCCACTTGGTACATATGATAAAAAGAGACAGACCATCTTAGCTCTGAAAATAATTCAGTTCTCTAGTGTGGCATGACACTCAAGCTAAGAATCTCTGTTTTTCAGCACTACTGCAGTTATGTTACTTCTGGATTCAGAGCTAGGACGGTCTAGTCTCAGAGTCTCTGTCATATTGCTCCTTGTATCACGCAGGCACATTTCCTACACTGACTGAATAACCAGCATCATTTTCTGGCAAAGCCTGTAGATCCCATGCCACATCCAAGGCAGCAACCAGAAACAATCAAGATTAATTTATGAGCAGGGACTTGTAATAGCTTAAGATGGTCTGACTAAGTCTACATTGAAAAGAACACTTTAAGCAGGAAGATTAACTTGGATCAATACACATTATCATGGAGTAATTGTCACTTCCTATCATGTTGGTTAAATGTTATTTTTTTCAGGATGTAAAAGAACACAGAAATCTTGCCCTTCTTTAACTTTCACAGTGACTTCTTTAGAACTTTTCAACAGACTTGATCCCAGAACACGTGTAAGTCTGCAAACTGTTGTTGCCCAAAAAGCCTTTCACCCAGCACCATATATATTTGTTCAGGAGAATTTACGTTGCCAAACTCCTCTCGGAAGTAGCAAAGCATTGCAAAAAGACGCACTACATAAACAAGAGAGACAAATCCTGCTGAAGCAGATACGCAAGGACTGATGGGCTCAGTTAAATTATTACATACTTCCAAAGACCTTCACTTTAAATTTGTCTCTGACATTTACTTAACGTGTTAACCTCTCACTTCTCCCATTTTCAAAGGAGGAATAATACTTACTCAAGGCTCTCATAAAGAAAATTAATGTTTTCAGGGTACTTTAAAAATTAAAATAGCTATATACGTTTGCCAAGCTACCCAGCTGGATTGTGGGCACATTGATTGAGAGCATTTTTGTTGCTGTGGACTGTGCATATATTCTCAGGTTCAGTTTCACTGGTTGCTTAATAAAATGCGTGGCCATGGATTACCAATCTAATCTATAAGATACATATATTTACATAGGGAAAATATGTTGCTTTTATTTCAGGCTCAGAAAGGTGGCTGCTTACAGGAAAAAGCAGATTCTAGGAATATATACACTGGCTGCCTTTATTTTTTCTCTTTTATCCTAAGCCTAGCAGAGAGAGAAGCCAGTTTGCAAGCTTATCCACTGAAGCCTAAAGGAGCTCATTCAGTACAGCTGAGTATCTGAAAAACAGATCATCTAGCTCTGATTATAGACTGCTGGTATTACTGTTGGATGGACATGATACCAACTTGTCTAAACACAAGCCAAACTTCTTTCTGTTGAATGGCTACAGATGCCTCTCTTGTACAGAAAGTATATTCCAGCATTGAAAAGCACTCTGGCTATTGAATTTCATGAGACAGCACAGCTGCTGCTGCAGAGCTGTGTGACATAGTTGTGCATTTTTGTAACATATATGCAACTTATAAGGAGATAAACAGTGTCTGATACGACAACAGGACACAAATCCAACCATAACTGTGAGTACAGTTTTCTAGTATACATATAAGTTACTCTGTATTCTGTTTGCCTGTCATCTGTAGCTTTCAAACTACTGTGCAAAGGATACTGAGAGAAGTATCAAGAACTTAAAATACAGTAATCCAACATAAAGTGTACTTACATGGCACTACAGCTTGTGAACGATTCTTCTGGACATTTTCCTCCTGCTGTGCAGTGACGGTGGCACTGGGTTCTGCCTGATAAGCACACAGAGCTTCCCACTCTTTCTCCAGACGATTCTTGTTTTTCAGATGATCTTCCATGTAGGACTGGAATTAAAAGAATATCATATTAAGCATTGACTTACCTAGACTAGAAGCTAAGCTAAAAGGATTTATCTCAGGATAGAAAGCCTGGGAATCCTGAGCTTTGGGGACAAAACACACTCAGTTTTATGGCTAATTCATTCACTTAATAGAGTTACCTTCAAGCTTATTTGTGCTACACAAAATAAGAATGCTAACATGTACCAGTGCTAACAAAGAAGAAATGCTTGAAATCCCCAGTTGATGAGCTCCCGGAGAAAACTCTTCTTCAGTACCTAGAAAATGTACAACCAAATGTCTTACTATCAGGCAATGAAAAAGAATTCCATTGAAAAAAATGCTGACTAGAACAACAGCTCAAGTCAAAACAAAGGCTTTCAAAACTAAATTTCAAGCACATACGCAAGCCACAATGATATATTTGTTGAGGAGAAATAAAAAATTGCCATACTGAAGTGTTACGACTCAAGTACTGGGTCATTAGGAACTCATCCTGCACATGGACTGGCACAGAGAGGGCCTTGAACTGAGATGGTGCTGTTAATTAATATTAATTGATGCTGTTAAAGATTGGACCTGGCATTCAGTAAAGTCAATAGTGCTGGAAGATGCATCACCAAAGAAAAACTAACTGGCTGTGGTAGGAATGATGGCCCATCAGGATACATTGGTGCAGATCATAAGCTTTTAAGTACTCCCAAGGCTAGAGATTCAGGAAAACAGTGGATCAGGAATTCAGTTTCAAAGGTTTACCAAAAGTGAACTAAAACCCTATTCCTCCACCCCATGGAGCTGAAAATCATCCAAGAAGTGAAGGGAAGAGAGTAGAAAGAAGGAAGGGAAATCTTCCTCTCCCTTTAACATGAAAATTAAGAAAGTGATCACTCTGGTACTGTAAGCTTATTTATACCGCCAAATTACCTTTCAGAGCCTGTCAACTTCTCCAACAGTGAGCAACAGAATAATCTCGCGTTATACCCAGTTCATATTTGTAAATTAAACTCCATGTTACCTTTACAAGGTAGGTTGACATCAACATCCTTAAACAGATTAAAAAAGGGACAGACTGTTTAGAGGACAGACTCAGGGTCTGCATGGGATTTTAGGAGCAGAGCTGTGAGTGCCTCTGACCCAAACACTGGCCAAAGCAATTCCTGCTGGAGCGCTTACTAATACAGCCCCATCTGTAGCTACACTTGTCTAGAAAATGCTCCTGGAAAGGATTCACTGAAAAGCACAAGAAGCAGTTTAATTGCTTACAAAACCTTTTCCATAGACAATCTCTGCTATGTCAAACAGCGCTCCCCAAACATGATTTCAAGAAGAAAGGCTCTCATGCCCTCTCAGCAGGTTTAACAGAAGGTGCAAAAAGCTTGCAGCTTGTCTTCTGCCAAATGAGAGCTCTGCTAAAGCTGTTGCTCTGCCGTGCTTCCCACCCGACTGGTGAAGCAGGAATCTGCTCTCTACTGCAGCTTGACTGTTATTTCGGTTACAAAAGAGCCCCTGCCACACAGCTTTGTTTTGTGCAGGGTTTGTTGGTGTGTATGTCTTTACATGAGATTTTGTAAATCAAATCTGCTATTGAAAAGCAATTCAAGATGTGACGCTTCCAGAAAGGATTTCTTTAAAGACACAGAAATATATTGCATCAGAAGAAAGGTTTCTAAAGAAGGTGAAAAATAGCGATGGCCTAGATACCAGAAAAACACCTACTGTGTGATTGCTTTTTTTCTATAATGAATGAAAAAACATCAGTGGACAGAGCTGTGACCTGACGGATGGGGAGCTAGGAGAGTTTTGCAGTCCTGTTGTGTGTTAGGGGTGTGGGTCAGCTAACACATTCCCAGCTTCAACCTCCAAATTAACAGGAGGAAACCATCCTCTGATGGGCTGCTTGTCCTTGCCGAGGGCTGTTGCTACTGGGAAAAGGAGGGAGACTAATGATCCTATTCTTTTCTCCTAATAAATCTGTGCTTGGATATGTATACTAAACATAAAATATATGTATATATAACCCCTCCTGAGCCGAACTAGTTGGTATATAAGAATTTTTATGAGGGAAATGATAAAAACAGAAAAGTCTTACAATACCACTAAGCCAAGACTCCTGGCTTCAGTGACACTGTTTAGCATGCAGCAGGCAGAGATCAGGCAGTCAAGGACCAGCCTGTAGCATATTCTCATTTTAAACCACAGTTTTATAATCTGATTCATTTTGACATGCCCATCCCCAATGTCCCACAGACTTCAGGGATATTTTATGCAGATATACAGATCTGCCAACACTGAATCTCTCCAAACTACTGTGAGATCCTTGAAGCTGCAGGAAAAGGGCCATGAACATTAGATTCCTCTGAGACAGCAAGGAGCTTCCTGTTGGCTCCAACTTATCTATTTGATGATTTCAAGGATTATAATTTAAATAGAAATTTTGTTTTCTTCTTATATCATCAAATGTGACAGCTAAGGTAATACAATTGCTTCTAGTGCACATAATAACTCATGTCTGTTTAAAAAGGAATACTGTTTTTATTTTTACCTTTCTTTTTTCTGAGAATCCTGAGTGTAAAGAGAAATGAATATTCACATGAAAGCACACCAAAAGCTTTACTTTAACCAACCACTTTTTTGTGTAGTTTCAACACCTGCATCACACAGATCAGATTCACAGGGCACTTCCTGAGAGATCTTGAAAAGGTGCTTGACTCTTTCAACAGACCTGTGAAAGGTTCTGCACAATATGAACATCTGCTTTACGCATGTTTAAAAAAGCTACTGAGAAAGAAGCTTGCTTTAAAACATTCAGGAGTCAGACAATTCCCTCAGAGTTAAGTAATCTTTCATTCACCGTCCTTCAGAGCCCCTACACTCATCCCTATTTTGCTAAACAGAAGCTTAGTGATTTTGAAACACTCCCTTGAGAGCTGCTGGATGTACATTAAATTGAGTGGAACTTCTGATATTCTAGAGATTGTACGTCTACTCAAATCCACTCCTTAATTAGGATGTTTTCATAGACATTCTGCAGTGTTTGCCTGGTACAAAAGAAATTCATTACCAACATGTCAAACACGCACATGATTTTCTTTGTCCCAGAGCAGCAGGTAAAATAAATAGAGGTTGTCACCACTGTTATTGTAACGTTCCTCAAAGCATGCTGAAAAAGGCAGAGGTCTGGTCTCACCAATATATCCACATCAAGACAAATCCTGTAATCCAAACTATATGCTATTATTTAAACAAACACTGTCTGCTTGGACAGATCTCCTGATGTACCATAAATTCTATTAAGTCTTAATTTTCTTTCCACAATGCCTCACCTGCAAGGACAACTGGTAGCCCGGTTCATACTTTCTCTTGTTTACAGATGAGATACTCTTTATGCCAAACATGTTATGGGGATAAGGAGGATGCATTGATGTTATGCGGAGAGGGGGGAATGTCTTGCAACATCTGTTATTATTGTGTGAGACATGCCAGTCATCAGGCAAAAGATGAGCTTTCAGCTAGAGGATGAAAAACTGTCCCAGGGACAATAAACCTCTGGCCAAGAGAACCAGTGCCAGTGGCAAATATTAAGACAGATTCAGCATTCCTTGAACACAGGCACAAAGCCAGAGCACAACAGTCTGGCTTGGCTTCGGTAAAACTTCCTGAGCACTCAGTTGGTGTTGTAATACTGTGTCAAACTCTTTTGTTTTTAATTTACTCAAGGAGTGGCATCCAGTGTGTGCTCTGTGACTAAATTAAGGTTAACAAATACAACAATTAAATTCTTATTGCCTGGGCAGTCTCTAAATACCTTCTTCAGATAGTATGGTTTGCATCTGTCAAGATATTTGTTTTAAAAATTTGGGTTTTATCAGTTGATGTTCAGCTATTACAAAAAGTAATTATTTTTAAGAACTTACTTCCAATATGGTACTTGATTAGACATTCTTTTCATGACTGAGGATGTCTCTTTTAATGAAAAGATGGGCAACCATTAAATTGACAGACCCTGACAAGTCTAATCGAATCTCAAATGTCAGCTGAAGAAGTGGATAGGACATTATCTTAATCCTGCTGAATGGCAACCACTTGAATTCACACCTTTCAGCTAACAGTGTGAGAGCTACTGCTTTCAAACTGCTGCCGCATTTTACAGAGATGCAGAGGGCCAGGTAGGGCTGTGGTGCTTCACCGCAGTCCTCTGAGACAATTTGGATAGGAGAGAATGGGACTTCACTGTTACATAGCAAATTGAGCACTAAATGACTGTACTTGAAAAAAAAAATTGTTCTGTTGTTCTCTCCAATTGACTTAAGTAAAGGATATTTTTGCCTTTGTTCCTTGCTAACTTGTAGACTACAGTGCTCAGGCACAGGACATCCCAGTATTTTTTCTGTTCTGCTTAAACTTGTCTTCATTGCAAATTACATTGACTATAGGTATGATAAAAAACTTATCTGCATAAATCCCATTTGCTTTCAACACAGCACATGGTTTTCTCCTTTCTTTTTTCTGGCTTAATACCTTATCATTAGTGGTTTCACAGTAAATTTCTCAATTCCCACTCATTTAACTTGCAGTGCATTAGAATATAAAGACAGAAGAAGCCTATCAGATTACCCCTTTCCAGGCCTTCAAATAACACCTTGTTTCTTGTACTTCACTAATAAATTTTGCTAACGTTTAGGTGTCCCGTATGTGAAGTAGAAGCCTAAAACACTGTTCATTACTATTCCTCTGGACACAAACTCTTCTGAACTATACACTGTACTCTCAGAAAAAGTAAAATATTTTCAATAAGAAATAGTAGCCCTCATTTGAGATAGCTTTTTCACAGGAATGCAAATAATATTACTTTTCTATTCCAAACTTAATTTGCTACCCATTGTCACCAATACATTTATTCCAATCCTGGTCTGCTTAAAGGAACACTCCTGTTCTGTAGAATTTCTATTGTAAATCTTTTCTGTGTCTTCATACATCATGAATTAATGAATCTATACAAACTATAGACATCTCTTCTTGTGATTCTTTTCTCCAAAGATAATTAAACTTTATTTGTGTTGCATGCTTTCAGGTCTAAGGTTTTAAAACTTCTGCATTATTCCTCTGTCATCACTTCTGTGCAGACCTTAACACCACCACTTGTAAAAGTCGTTAAGTGACTTCCACTCACTTCCAGATCATTATTTTAAAAGCTACATATAATTAGACAACAGCAATTCCTGTATTCTGCCAGACACTCTCATACACAGCTTTTGATCATTACTCTTTGTATATCATCCTTTAGCCACATTTCAATCCATGTAATTGTCTTCCAAAAAAATGACATTAATTTTTCAATTAACTATTCATGAGACAGTTTCAAGGCTTTAATAAAACTTGGATATATTATATCTGTTGTTTTCACTTCTACTGATTTTGCAGTTTTAGTTAAATAAAAAGCAATCAAGTTTGTACAGGCAAGATTTATTCTTTATAAAATTATGCACATTCGTACTCATTGTACAGCTATCCAATGGAAAGGATTAGTAAAGCACAAAGGAAAGACTCCAGTCTTCTGTATTCTCTCAGAAGAGATCCTCACACTTATCTCCCTTTTATGCCCTTGAAAAATCTCTTGCTAGATAATCAGCAATTTCTTTTTCAATATGTGTTCCATTATTTTCTAGGGCTGGAGTCTAGACTCAGGGAATAGCAATAGAAAGGTTAATTTCTCTTCTTCTCTTTTCCTTTCCCCACTCCTCTCTTACAAAATGACGATTAGTTTATTCCTCTATTTTTGTTTCACCCACACTGGTCCAAATCTGCTCAAATAAAGCCCCCTGAGACGTCGCTTATTAGAATCCTGAGTCATATTCAGACCATGCAGAGCACCACAATATTTCTTCACATTTTCTAAGCATTTCTCACATCACCTAACAGTTTTATAGCAATACTGAAGTTACTTTGGGCTCTTCCTTGCTTACAGAAGGTCAGTCTTTCTCTCTGAGCTGCCATAGTGCTCTTGCTGAGGGCTGGGTGCTCACCACATTTCAAAGAATACTCTCAGTGGTGCCCATGTAGAAGAAAATATAGGAGCAGAGCCAAACTATGCCCATACCTTTCCTACCTTTCTTTCTTAACAAAGCAGACCTTAAATATAGAGAGGATGCACTACCTGAACCTGTTTAAGTCTTTCAATAAACTAACACATTAATGAAATCTTTTTTTTTTCCAATAGTTATAGCACTGTTGAAGTACCATTCTGATTCTCAGGCCCACACATCCCGCAATACTGCAGAGTCTATAGCTGTTACCAAGACCAGATCCATCGCTGAAATGTCACTTTGTGACTGTTGTTAAAAGCACTAGCTTTATTCCTAATGTGCAAATCAAGTTTTCAATGTTAACTGTAGAGAAGCATGACTTTATTGGGCTAGTTACATGGAGTTTTTACATATCTATATATAAATTGAAATATGTGTGTCTGTACTTGTTGTAGCAAGTCATTGTCAGTACCTCACAGAACTCATATCTAGAAGAAATCCCAGTAAATTAACATCTGGCTATAAAGCTTCTCATACTTGCAATCCTGTGTAATGTTCTGCATCCACTACTGGGAATTGCAACAGTCCTGACTTTGCTGGAGTAAGGATTTCATCAACTGATTGGCCAGTTGTTTCCAGCTGGAGGGTCCTTTCTTGTTTCTAACTTGTCCTGCACCATCCTAGATGTCCTGATCTTACCAGTGAGAACTGTCTAAGGTAACCACAAATGAAAAATTCTAGAAAATAAAAGCACGGGAAATGCACTGAGATATTGTATTTCCTCCTGAGTGTTTGGAACCATATTACTGCCACAATGTGCTTTCATCTATTTTTTTCTCAATTATCAGCACTTTATTACACCAGTGAAAAGAATAGATTTGAAGCCTTTTCAATTAAGTACTGAAAAACTACTATGAAGCTTTACTAGTAATTTGGCATGAAACACTACTAATAATATTGTAGATGATGACGGAAAACAAAAAAATCCATGAGGCAATTCTCTGACAAAGCAACTATTCAACCTGGTAGAGAATAATATCCCTAGATTGTTTCAAATCGGTTGCATTATTAGGAAATAAATTAACTTCCATTGTGACATCAGCCAACAATAAAAAATAACATTCAATAGCCTCAATTTCATATTTTCAGATGTAAAGATTATTGTAAACAATTAAGCATATGTATAGAGAGCACAGCCATGCTTTAGTCCTACCATCTAAAATAATTTTAAATTGTTGTCCTTGCATGTCAAGAGACGTATAGTCTTCGCAGAAGCAGCGTATGGCATTATGTACCAGACTGGACGATGAAGCAACTTCTGGAATAATGACTGCAATTCAGTCATTATTAATTTACAATGTACATTAAATGGCAACCTATATTCTATTTACCTAAATTAATATACCCTTGATTTATATCACTGCCTCCCCCCCACTTAATGCTCTGATAATAGAGTTTTGTAACTTGTAAAAGGATTACCACAATCCAATCAGCAGGTGCTGGGATCAGTGTGTGTCAGACAAACACTCACTAATCCCTTTTCTTACAGCTCCCAGCTGGCAAAGGTGCTCAATGAAATCCCAGTGAAATGGCTGGATACAACCTGGTGTGGACTGACGCACGTTTTCAGTTCTGGAGGAAACCTTAGAAAACACATGTGATGCTGAGAATTGTTTGAATCAGCAGTGATGGAGGCAGGTATGCTTTTGAAGGGAAAGGTAGCTAAGAAATTAAACATGAGAAAAATTAGAATGCGTAATTATGAAATATTTGCATTACGTGGCTCTCTAAATATAGTAGAAGATAAAAAAATTTGCTCCACAAAGAATCTCTTCTCAAGGATTATCAGCCACTTAATGGCGTCTTCCAGGTCTTAAAATACAACCACCTCCATCTCCTCCTCATTACTCCTTTCTTGAAATCTAAATTATGCCTATGAAGTTTCACCCCTGCAATTACATTGCTTTAAATAAACCTCAACAAAAAGGAGAAGATGATTACCATAACAGGAATATAATTTGCTCCCTTACAATCTCTGTATTTCTATAGCTCCTTCTGTCCGACTGTCTGCAAGTACTCACATTACTTCTGCAGGGGAAGTAAGTATCGTTGCTGTTTCACAGATGGGAAATAAAAGGGCAGAAACATCAAAGCAAATTTCCTGGAGTCACAGAATATGCTCCTAAAATGCTTATTTTGCAGGGAAATTCCAAACTCAGTATTCTTGACCACTGTTTTCCCACGATTATGTTTTATAGAAAGAGTGAGAGGTTGTGCCTTCATGAATCTGTATCTGATAAAATTTTTGTAATTAGAGCATATCAAATGTTCTGACTACAATGGAATTAGAACAGGTATCAGTTTGGGGATTTTGTTTAAGAGTACAAGGCTTAAGTGGTTGATGAGTAGGGGAATTTAGATTCCATGCCAAACTAAATAATAAAGATTTAAAAGATGAATTAGCCAAAATCAGTTTCTAGGTTTTCTTAACTTCTTATGGTAGATTTCACAATAAAATATTAAATCTTACATAGTCTTTAAATAAAGGAAGTATGTTCTTTCCAAAAATTGGAGGACTAGCCTCCTAGCCAAATACTGCTATTTCACAGCACGGGATATGTAGCTTCTTAAAACCAAAAACAAATCCAAACAAAAGAAATTACAATCCTCCTCATCAAAGACAACTTTGCAGTATAGGAACTAATGCCAAAGATAGTGTAAGTTGCATTTGTCAACTAAGACATTTGGGGAAATGCTTCTGTTAGTTTTGTTAAAAAGCAAAAGCACAAGCTACACCATTACATAAAAGAGTAGCAGAAAAACTCAAAAAAAATTAAGTTCTTTAACTGTAGTAAGTATGGACACCCAATTCCAACCTCACAGGAAACCCCGATTTTATTCTTACATATTAAACCTATTTTAGATGGTCTCTTCTCACTTTATTTTTTTATTAATGGATTGAATATCATGCCACAATCCAAGACATATTTGTGACTCATTTACATGCTTGCTAGTGATATTGTGTGTCTGAAACCAAAACTTAAAAAATATATTACTACACACTAATTACCTAGCTGAAAACACAAATGCCAAATCTCTACTTTCTTCCTCTCCAAGCCCTAACTCAATTAAGCATCTAAATTCAGGTTCCCGATCGGGTACTCTATTTGAAAATTCAGATTTCAATGAAAATGTGTTTCTTTTCAGAGCATTTGTACAGTCATCTTAATTACGATATATAAAAAACTACCAAAAGATAAATACAGAATTTTGAAAATGTCATGTTTAAAAATAAACTTCTCTTCAAGCATGGTCAGGAAAAAAATTTTCACAGAAGGGGTCATTGAGCATTGGATCAGGCTGCCCAGGGAGGTGTTTAAGGCCCGGGTGAACAAGGTGCTAAGGGGCATGGTTTAGTGTTTGATAGGAATGGTTGGACTTGATGATCCAGTGGGTCTCTTCCAACCTGGTTATTCTACGATTCTATGATTCTATGATAATGGGACTAGGAAAACCCAAGCAATCATGACCAAGTACATCAAAGTGATACAGCACATGATATGATTTACAGGTAGTCTGGCAAATTATGCCTCTGCTAGACAGTGGCCATCTTGACAGTAGAAAGGAAAATATTAGTTCTACAGACGTAACATATCTGCTAGAGCAAAGGGATAGGCATTAATAGTCTTACTACTCTTCTTAAATAGGCAAATAGCAGTGTATTTCTCCAGAAGCAAACAATGACTTACAAAGGAATCCCCCTCTGCTCTTCAGACATTTTAGTTAAAAAAAAATTAAATAAAAAGGTATCAAAATCGATAGTGTGAGTCTACACAAACACACACAGAGGTTTCTGTAAAAATTGAAAAAAAGCAATGTGAAATTCAACAACTTTTGCAACCTATGCTATATGCACAGCCTAGCCGCAGAATATACGTAAGCACAAGTGAACATACAGTCACCTGTGAGAAAAAGCAGGGAAAGCACAGGCTGGACAATCAACTTTTCCTTAGAAAAGTCCTGTAACAGCCAAAGACAGGATACTTTAAATTCCACGAACACCTTCAATGGTCAAATCCTCACACTGAAAACTGTTTTGGAAACACAGAGAAGCAAGCCTATTAGAGTATCTGTCAGTGAGAACAGTAAGCAGTGAAGAAACACCTTTTCCACAGAATTAACTTCAGGACTAACAGGAACAACTGTGAGAGAAGACACGCCTGACTTCTGCCCTACCCTTTCCATGCCACAGCCACAGCTGAAACAATATGCAGCAGGAGATGGAGGAATGCTGATCAGGAGAAAGATGCAGCTGCCATCTACCCAGCTCCCAAATCTACAAAAAGCATCCCATTGTTTTAGGTAACCTTTTAACTGTGCTCTATAGGATTTTCAGCTGAGGTTGGTCTAGCTCAGTGATTCTCAAATTCTCAAATATTTTTCTCATAACAGCATTCAAAAGTGGTTGTGAAGTGATGGTAGAGAAGCTTTAGAAGTGCATAAGCTGAAAACATCCTACCTACTCTTGGGACTCTTGCATCTCCTTGGAAGCCAGAAAGAGATAACACTTTAAAGAAGTTGGAAGAACACTGGCCTCATCCACAGATGAGAATATTTGAAGTGACAGAGGGCAGAAGAAGAACAAGGGAAAGACAATGTGAAACAGGGCAGAAAAGAGCCCAAGAACAGAGTGTGGATGTCAACAAAAGTGACATGATGAAAGAAGACATTGTACTGCAGAGAAAGGAAATCAGAAAAACAAAACCAAAACATAGCAAATGAAGAAAGTGCTATGGGAAGAAGCATGTTTCAGTCATAACTAATAGCTGTTAACATTTCCTCATGTGCTGTTCCTTTTCCTTGGAATACTTTCTTTCACATGCTGAACCAAGGAGAAAATGTTGAGAGGGACAGCAGTAGTTTTGAAGAGACAGTACAAGTACTCCTTACTGATAAACAGAAGGGTAAAGCAAACTAAAGAACTCAAAATTCATTGTGTGCATATATGCGCCTGCGTGCAATGGCTATGGAAGTAGCAGACTGGGAATATATTCTTGAAGAAAACTATTGTCAATTCAGAGGAGACTCAAGAAATGAGTAGATGGTATCCTTTTCCATCACAGAAATAGCTAACTATAGACTGAAAAGCCTTACTTAAGTTTTCACAAGCTTTGCCAACTTATATTTAATATCGTTCATCCAGCTCTCCTAATACAGAAATAGTTTGCTCTTAGATAATGAGGCCAAAACTGAACTCACAGAATCAAACCTGGCAAAACCAAGTGCAACACTCCATTATGTATCATGTCATACTTTCATGTCTTAAAAAAGACTAATGAGGGACAAAAAAGGGCAAAATATTACCCTTCAATATGGTCCTTTTTCTACTAAAACAAATAGAAACTGTTGTGAAAGCAGAGCACTGGGATACCAGAGAATGGGAGTCTACTCCTGCCTCTGCTTCTGACCTTAAGTTTAGTCTTGGTCAAGGCAGTCCCTTGTCTGAGCTTCAGCTTCCTCAACTAAAAAGACAGGATAATGATATTGACCTTTAAGAACAGCTTTGAACCTACTGATCAAAAGTGTTACATAAGAGTTGGCTTATTATTATTTTGGTCACTGAAGTGACTTGAAAAGCTTCTGGTGACTTTAATCAAAATTTCTTGTATCAGGACCCAGAATACTACCTGAAGGACAAAGTTGCTCAAAATTCCACTGTGAGGATACACATACAGTCAAAGGCTGGTACATATCCTCAGATACCACAGAGTTTTTTTGGACTCCAAGGGAACCTTAAATGATAAAAAAGTAATTTCTGGACTTCCAATTATTTCTAATGTATTAGGCACCATTAAAATATTCACTATGTTAATAGTAATTATACACTATTATAATATTTTCAGTCAAAATGGGCTAATGCAAACAAAGAGCAACAGCTGAAAAGAGGCAATAAGGAAAGCAGGTAGCACTTTTCTCAGGCAAGTATCACACATGCCCACCTGGGCAGTAGCAAGAAAGCCTGCCCACTGCGAGCCAGCACTGCCCTGGGCATTGTTGGTTGCTTCTTCTGTGGGGTTGCTGTAGTTAATCAAACCAACTCTTCTGGGTGCCTTCCTGCTAAAGCAGTAGATTAATATCTGCATCAGAAATATTCCTGCATTTAGGAAAGCTTTGGTTTTCCATTCAGCATTAGCTTCATCCTTGACAAATTCCACCTCTTAACTAGAACCACAGTGACATGGGGACTGTCTCTTACTGTCATGGTCTATGTGATTTGCTACGATTCTTACACATTAGGATAAACCTTGACCTAACACATAATTATGATACATATGAAACATGATTTTACAGTTAAAGTGCTTGTTCAGATATTGTTACTGCACGCTACTTAACAACTGCTATGTTTAAACTAAAACCCCTTTGATTCTGTGATGAATGAAGAAAACATAGAGTCTACAGCACTTTCCTACAATACCACTCTGTCTGCAAGACTATTGCAAAGGAACATTTCTAGGACTACAGATAAAAGGGTAGGTCTTGTGCTGGACTTGCCTAGCAAGGTTTTGATAGCAGGGTGGCTATAGGGGCGGCTTCTGCTGGAGGCTGTTAGAAACTGGGGCTAGCTGGCTCTGGGGCAGACCCACCTCTAGCCAAGGCCAGGCCAACCAGCAATGGATTCTGTGATAACATATTTACCAAGGGGATTAAAACCCAAACAAACCCAAACCCAAAACCTGGCAAGGAGGGGCAGGAGCATCAAGGAAGGGAGAGAGAGATGAATGCAGAGTGCTGGCTTCCCCAAGACACCAGTGGCTGGGCTGCCAGGGCTGGTTGGACCCATCACACCAGCCCCGCCTGACATGGTGGCAGACAGAGAAGTTGATTCATCATCCCTAGAGGTATTTAAAAGACAGGTAGATGAAGTGCTTAGGGATATGGTTTAGCAGTGGACAGGTAAGGTTGGACTTGATCTCAGAGGTCTTTTCCAACCTAGAGATTGTATGATTGTATAAGTGAGATGTGGGAGAAACAGTCCTGCAGGCGCTAGATCTGAGAGGAACACCACAGGTGAAGAACAGAGCATGGCAGAAAACACTAAGGTCGGTGAAAAAGGAGATGGAGGAAGTACTCCAGATGCCCAAACTGAGATTCTCTGAAGCCCATGGAGGAGCCATGGTCAAGAAGACTGTCCCCCATCAGCCCATGAGGAGTCTTGGTGGATGTCCATCTGCATGTCATAAAGGTTAATGGTGGAGCAGGTATGTACCTGCAGATCACAGAGGATCCCATGCTACAGGAGGTGGAGATGCCCTATGGAGGCCTTGACCCCATGGAAACCCACGCTGGAGCAGGTCATCGAGGACTGCAGCCCACTGGAAGGGCTCACGTTGGAGAAGTTTATGGAGGACTGCCTCCCATGGGAGGGATCCCATGCTGGAGCAAGGGGAGAGTCTGAGGAGTCTTCCTGCTGAGGAGGAAGCAGCAGCAGAGACAATGCATGATGAACTGACCAGAAGTCCCATACCCTACTAGGGGGAGGGAGAGAAATCAGGAGTAGAAGTTAACCTTGAGAAACAGGGAGGAGTCAGCGAGTCAGCGAAAGGTGTTCTTTTGGGGTTTTGGTTTCATTTCTCAGTATCTTGCTATAGTTTAATGGGTAATAAATTAGACTGGGTTTTTTGTCTCCTATGTTGAGTTTCTTTTGCAGGTGACCCTAACTGGGGAATGATCCCTCCCCATCCTTATCTCAACCCACAAATTTTGCCTTTCTTTCAATTCTTCTCCCCAAAGGGACTCAGGAGAGGGAAGTGTGAACAAGTGTCTCTGTGGTTCTTTGTTGCCTGCTGGGTCCAGTAGTCACATGGCTCTTTGTTGACAGTGGAGGGGCTCAAAACTACCACCATTGTGAACCTGTAATTTTATAAGTGAACCCAAGTTCCAGCATGATTCACACAGAGGTAAAGCTTGGAGTAATCTCATAGAAGAGGAGGGACATAGGAGATTGTTGTGTTGATGGTATCTTAATATGAATTCCATCTACTCACATAAATAATGTCTTAATCAAAGCATATAAATGATCTCTGTCTATTCTGCTGGTAAGATTTGTCACTGGCAAAGACATGTGACACCTCTCACACTAGCTTTTTTCTATAATGGGATACAAGCAAATTAATAGTGTTTTTTAACATACGTCTCCTCCAGTACTTATGTGGGTGAGAGTACTGCAAATTAAATTTTGTAAATCATCACTGCTTTGCTTTTCACCATTTATGTCACTATATATTCACAATTTCCTCCTACTGAGGAGTGAAAACGGCCTTGTCAGCTTCATTTGTACAGTCTTGAAAGAGACGAGAACAGCAAATATTGTAAAGAAAATGAAGTAACATTGTTATCTAGCATAATTCTAGGATTTTTCTGTCATAAAAATATCATCAAGATCTAGGGCCTGATTCTGACTGGGCTCCCACCTGATAATCCATCATGTGCAGATACAGCCTTGGGTACAAAGTCAGTTCTCAGATTCTTCTGCTGCAGCTTTTCTTCCATTGTCAGCTCAGTAGACAACTTCACTTTGGTAAGATGGATACTGAACTACCATCCTGCGACACATTCCAGGAATATGAACACAGCAAGCAACGCGGCATCAGCTCACACATGAACAGCCTTAGCTTCCATAAAATATTCATTCATTTAAAAAATATTTGCACCCTGCTGTCAAACTTAGACAAATTCATACTGAGCTTCAGAAAATAGCTGTTTTAATAGTAAATGATGTTCCAGAAACCTCTTTCAGGCTAAACAGTCTCGTCAAAATTATTTTAATAAGAAAGATTAACAATTTGAACATTAGCTGTTAATCCCCTTTCATTTGAAACTGTGCTGATAAAATTCTTTGCTTGTCATTCAAATAGTAAGTAATAATTATAGATTTGGGGCCTCCATCTCTTGCTTCATTAATAGTAAATTGCACGGAAGTCTGAAGCATAAAGTCAGCTTTGATACATCTCAAAATGCAATTTCCATAGCTTTCTTAGCTATGTACAATTAATTACAGAGTTAATAAGGGGAATATGTTAATGAAAGGGAAATTATTCTCTCAGACCACCTGGTCTTATCAAATTTCTTTAATATGTTTCCTTCTTTCTGTGAATTTGGATGACAGTAAGAACACAAATCATAGCGCACATTGCTAGTCCCCTTAGTATTTTTATTTGCAATCAGCTAAAGTCCACTTAAATGAAATATGTAAAGAATGTAAGAACTAGTCAGTATTAAATAACTGACTGTATTTGTTTTCCCAAGTTTAGTATCATTTAAACTTTAAAACAAAAATGTTTAAATAACTTTTTAAGTATCAGACTCTCTTCAATGCTCAGAGTATAAATATAACATATCCAATAAGGAGACATTGCTATTTTTTGTTTATTTTCTTTAAAGAAATATGTTGTATGTGCACATACTTAATTAAAGAAGTACAGAAATGTGCTTCAATTCACTACACTCTGGCAGCTACTACAGCTTAGTTGCTATGTGCAGTAGGTTTATTGGATGTCCAGGGGAACATCTTAGGTAGCAGAAACAGCCCAGTCAGAAGGAGGCAAACCTTCACATAAGTCATCTTAAATAAACACAGCTGTGATATAGACTCAGAGAAATATTTTTTAAAGACATGTCAAATCCAGAAACCAACCATCTTCAACAGACATTAATGGATTTACTACTAATCAGACTGAAGACAGAAAAACATTAGGATGTGGACACCAGCCGTCACAGTCATTCCAGAAAGAAAAGGGCAGGGAATAATTCCCAGAGCAATAACAGGTCATGCTTGGAGGAGGTGATGCTTGTGAGCAGTTTGTCACCCTTCCCTTCTATTCTTTGTTCAATGCAACAGTACAGCAAGCAGCCAGAAACAAGAAGCAACTCATAATTCTTCCCTGCTATGAACAGGGTTTTATTGGCCAGCAAGGCAACCTATACCAGCATTAGCACATGAGTTTAGGGCAAGAGCACGAGGGAGGCATCACAGCGCTGAGGGAGAGCACCAACTATAAAAATGAAAAGACATTACTGTAGTCTGAAACAAAAGAAAAGTTACAGAAAGGAGCCAAATTCATAGTAAAATTATGCATTTCATAAAGACATACCGGGGGAGGGATATAATATTTGATGGTAGTAGGCTTTAACTGATTTTGAACAAAAAGTAACATAGCCCTCCTTCATGGAACAGCAAATACTGTCATCTATAAGTGAACTTCACAGATTTTAATGTTTACATCCTTATTTAAAAATGTTTCCACAGCTGTGTCGTGGGTGCATATGCAAAATTTGGACATCACAGGAGCATTTTGTCCATGTCCTACACACTGAATTTTTCAAATATCATCTGAATTCTCATACCTTACGCACAAAATACTGCCAAGTTAAGGTCTCATCCCAAAAAGAATTTCAGAAAGCCAAGTGTATTTCTTTCTGTCTTGCCCTGAAGATGAGAATAAACAGACTTTGTTGAATCAATGGAGGGATCAAATTGCCTTCATTGTGAGCAGCCTCTTAACCAGAGCGCTTTCAATAACTTCTGCTAGTATAGCCCACAAGAAGAGAAGGAGCAATCAAAAATACTACAGTTCTCCTGGGTATCTTGAGCTGCAGCTGGTGTAACAGTGCAAAAACACAGCGCCAGTATGACGTCCTCTCTTTGTAAGTACCATGAAGTGAGTCCAAGTTTCATCTTGAACTCTTACGTCTTTTCAGAAGCTCTGGAGTTGCAGTCTCATTTACCACATCATTTGATCTTAGCAGTGCACAATGTCTTGCAACCTGTTTGAACCATTTCTTTATCCCAGTCAAAACCCATGTTCTTCTCAATTCTATACTTTGCTACCAACTCAGAAATACTCTATGACATGTATTATTATCTTGGGAATCCTGCCTGAGCAGTCTTCCTAAGCTACCTTCTTTCTAGTATCTTTTTCCTTCTAAACAGGCGTTTCACTTGTTAAATCCAAAATATGATTTACTGCTACATCTGCTGCAATGACCTATCGATGACTTAATGCATGATGTGAGCATGTATGACAGGACAAATACAGCAAAGAGCACTTCATTACGAAGCATGCATTTAGAGCCAAAAGACAAGACCAGTCGCTGCCTGGACAAGTGTTCACCTCTGTCTTCTGCCACTAATGAGAAGCTCAGAAGCAGGTGAGGACCCAGTAACATCCCATATCTTCAATGTGAAGTATCAAAACCCAGACCTTTTTAATTAAATGACTTCCTAGCATTTCTTGCTACTTTCTACAACTGGCATTTATCTTGCCTTAACATTACCTGTATGTTCTCCAGAAATGGACTCAAGCTGGGTGAAACAGGAAAATAAGCTCAGATAGCCACCAAGTTTTGCTTCAGCCACGGCGATGATCCTTTCTTTTTACTTTGTGCACACAGGCGCACAAGCGAGTTTTGTGTCATATATTTCTCTCAATGTAATGCTTTTAAAATTAGTACTCAAATAGTAATAGAAACATTTTAGGAAATTATATAAGGTAGCTAAAAGTATTCAACCAAAGCAGCTTAAACAAAGCTGGAATAAAGACCTAACAGTCAAACAACAGACCAAAGCGTAGTCACAGAAATTTGGCCAGTTATTTCTAATCATGAATACATTTGGGAGAAAGAACTGAAAGGGAAGAATTTAGGGGAAAAAAATTACTTTGAAATTAATTCAATACCGTGTTCAAGAACAATAATTTGCTTGGTTTAATACTGACTCTATAATTGCCATTATTTCTGAAGGCCCATTCAACAAGATTAATACAGAAAAAGGGAGGCAACTGAACATGACGCAAATCAAAATGGAAGACTCAAAGGGTAACCTACTCATGAATATTTTTTCTAAGTTTTATTGATGAAATCTATGGAGGACATATGTCCATTTATTACATTTATGGCTCTATCAGTACAGATTCTTTTATATGCAATGAGATTTTTTTCATTTTTCTTTGTTCCTATATTTCAAGTCATAACTTTAAACAAACAGAACCAAATGTTTCAAAAGAACTTAAACATCTGGGGGGGACGGGACTAAATTGAAGGGATAAATGCCATTTCATCAGCCTCCAGGAGGGAGCCAGCTCCATTTGTGATTAAAAGCATGACAACTCAGAGAGAGAGGGGTAAAGATTTTCCCATTCACAGTATTTATGTCCTTCTGGAATATGGACTATCTTGTCACTGAGTAATGCAATACACAACAGCCTTTTCCCTTGCGACTCCTCTCATCTGACTGTTCATAATGGAATCAGCCTTTGGCCTTTAGGGCCAAAGCCTTCTTGGGACTTACATGTCATGAGACTCCTACAACTATTCACACTGGCACAGATGGAAGATGAGCTGGGATTTACTTAGCACAAGTGTAAGGAGTTTACGCTTTTACCTAAACTTTGCCACGGACTTGTTTCCCTTCTCATGTGAGGGAGGAAATTTTTCTCAGTTGTAAGCTTTTTTTATAAACAGAATATTTCTATTTTTGAAATTCATAGTGAAAGAGATATTAATGGTGGTAGAAGGAAATGGTGGAAAAAGAAAAAAAACCCAACTTCTAAATAATCAAACACACTGTAATTGTGACAAAGACCTTGCTTACCATACCTGCAGCCCTCACCTTTGCCCCTGCTAGCATTAATCACTTCTGCACCATGTGTCCCTAGGCGGTGCACTGCATTCACAGATCGTGCATCACACTCCTTTGCTCAGGAAATGTTCTGTGTGTATATGGATTAAGCTCAAGGTGGAAAATACACCTGCATCTAGCACACTGCTATCCATCCCTACATGCTGGAATTTCACTATTTATTTTGAAAAGAGTATTTAGATGCCTTTTGCTCAAGCTTTTATTGCAGCTTTGAGAATAAAACCAAAAGATTTCAGAAGAATGTAGCACAGGATTTAACAATTTTTTTTCTTGTTGGAAAGTGTCTTTTATCAAACAATCCCCCACTCTTCCACATTTAATTAAAAGAAAATCTGTAGCAACTCCCTCATAGAGTTCATTTCAAACACAGTATATTTAAAAAAACTGAGAGTGATGAAAAATTGCTTAGAAACCATAAAAAAGTTACTCTGCAGAAACTCCACAAAACCAGTGTTACAAAAACAAACAGGTTCAATCTTGGAAGCTATTCTCTACTTGTAATCCTTCTCAGTCCTGCAGCAACCCTGCCACTCATTCAGCATCAAAGCTAAACTGGATGCAAAGTTCAAAATCTTGAGTTTGACTGATTTCCCAGCAGGAGGTCTCTGTCCCACGTGCTCCCAGTTCAGGCTGTGTCCCAGAACTGTCTTTTGGCACATCTCACATGAGGCCATCCATCACTTCTCAATGGTGAAAGTCCTTTCGGTTTTACAGGCAAACTGCCAAATACAAGGGGATCAAGTGGATTTACAGCTCTTATATGTGAGGCCCTAGATTTCAGTCTCTAGTTCATTTGCTCCCACTGTCTTGTTTAGCCAAGTTACAAAATTTTCTTCTCCTTCTGAAAAGTACAGTACACAAACTATCTTAGACTATTATTATTTCCAATACATAAAACAGTTTCACACCTTCAGGGAGAACAATCTTTAGACTTCCAGCTTAAACAAGTCTTGAAGAGGACCTTTTGGAAATTCACACTTTCTGAAATTCTAACTTATGTATAATGCTCCAGATTTTGCACATCTGTCTTTACAAAAGAAAAAAAAAACCCAAATCACAGAAAATCACTTCTCCTTCTGCAAATTCCCTCTCATATATGGTATTCAGATAACAACCTCAAATGTTATCATCAAAAGCATACGCTCCCTTCTTGCTATATTGTTCTTCATTTAAAAAAAATCATAAAAGATTATGATTATTTTAACCAAATAAGCGTAGCAACATACGAAGCATATCTGGGATCCAATCGACCTAACTTATTTGCTGAACTTTCGCTTCAGCACAAACAAAAGAGACTCCTTCATCTAAGCTGCAGATGTCAATGGGATGGTGCAGGCACAACAAGAGGCCTCCCAAGAGAAAAACTCTGTCTAATATTCATGAGACCATCATAGCCACCCACTCACTTCACCAACTAAAAGGGAAGTTCATTTGCTCAAATAAATAACACTATTTCATTAAGTGCCTAAAACACAGGTATAGGTTAGGAGGCCAAGTCAGGGAGACTAAGTCTGATCTGGGCACCTTCAAACCTCTCTGGTTCTCTTGCTGTACTGCAAAGGTATGTTGCATTTTATTAAGACTTCTCTTGGCACTTAAGGCACACATACGCGAATGAAGTGGATGGAAATCTACTTCCAGGTTCCTATATTCTTCCTTGTTGTGACCTTCCAAAAACCATTTTTTTTCTTTCAAAACCATCAGTGACCTAAATGAGGGCACTCTCGTTTCTAATGCTGAAACCAGCCAACAAGTGCCACAAACATTACTGCATAAAACATGCTCCTCTAATTACACTTTCCGAAGTGCTTGGATTTTTTAGAAAGACAGAATCAAAAAGTGCCATATGGGCCATCCTCCTGCTATAAATGTGAAGAAAAAGAATGTGAAAAAGGAAAAAAAAAAAGCTCTGAATGTTGTTATCGCTGTCCTTCTGGGCCTCCTGAGTCCTCCCTGCTTCCTCCTGCCAATAGCACAAACTACCTCATGCTGCTGTCAGCAGTACACAGACATTGTCTTGGCTCTACAGGAAAGTGGCAAAACCACACATTTTTCTCTTGGAAAGACTCCTTTCAGTCTAAGTGAGGAGACTGCCCCACAGACACGTGGGTTTGGAAGACTCGTGGCTTCTTCAGACCTTGAGTACTATAAACAACAGGCTAACCACAAGGAGCAGGCCCTCCAAGAAAGCATGGACAACCATAAACTCCACCAAAACCAAAGACAAGGTGGCTTGGATAACACTTCAGGTATGACCTGCTAGTATTTTCCAGCAAATGAAATGGCTTTCCAGAAATGTTTCTGACCAAAGCTACCTCAGAGCAAGACTACATAGAGTCATTCAGCAGTTACAGATATATTTCTTCTAAGACACTTTCATTAAAGATTTATTCTGTTTATAAATCAAAATAAAATATTTTCTGCTGCCACTTTATACAGTAAGCTATTGTTTTATTTTTCTTTGGGGAGGTCCTGACACCTATGAACTGAAGAGCCCTAGCTCAGCGACCTGCTCTTCACTGCATGGTGTGGAGCTGAAATACATGTGTACAGAGCTGTGAGTGCATTTACCCTGCAAAGCAGATGGTATTTGCTGTTCTTACTAGGTCTCTTGCTAATATTTTCATTGCTTTTTTAGGCACTGAGATATTTTTCTCCAAAAATATCTACAAAATTCAAAAGATAAGAAGATTGTGGCAGCTGGAAATAGGAAGAACTGGGAAACTTTCATCCAACGGTGTAAAAGTTGTGAAGTGGCCCCTCCTTCCCCTCCACAGCTGCAGGGCAAGGGAGGAGAACCTTGCCTCTGGTGAGCCTTTTCTGTTGCTGAAGTTCAACAAGCCTTACCATCTCCAAAGGGAGAGAAATTCAGGTAAATAAGGTATTACAGATAGGTGCATTTATTTTTGAGCAAAACATAAAATGGGTCAGCTCTCTGCTTTCAGCATGACCCACAGTGACACGAAAGACGAGCATTTCTGATCAAGTCCAATCATCTGCACCAGTGCTGTAGTTGAGCGATGCTGATCTTCCCATGTAAATATAACCTAGCTTTGCCTTCAGCAAATGTTGAATTTACAGTTTAACTATTTCCCTTAAGTAAACATCCCACCACCTGCCTGACCCTCCAATTAGGCTTGCCCTTATATCCAGGCTAAATGCATCCTTTAGATTCTAACCTGTATTTTCTATCTAATTTTATCATCTACGTCCATTAAGAACAATTCTTCCCCATCCTGTATTTCACAGCACATGCAGACTCTCTTGAATCACTAATTTCTGTTTGTTCATTTTAGACTAAACAAATGAACTATTTTTGTTCTCTCTGTGTGGCTGGTACTCTCGAGACACTAGAGCATTTCTTTACCCTTCTTTGAACCCTCACCACCTAAGGTATAACATATGCGGTTAGAGAGCTAACATGCGTATGAGTTCATTCAGGGTTAAACACGATTGACTGAATTATGGACATTGAACACCATAACAGTGATCTCTATCAATCTGTCAATCTTTTAAAGTTTATTTATAAATGTATGATGGCAATTCTTTCCTACAATTCTGCAGAAATTCCCAGATTCGTAATAACTGGCTCCCATATGTAAGTTTCCCTCCTCTAAGCTCGATTTCATGATTTTTAATTTTTCCCTATAATATAATTGAAAACAATTTTGCTCAATTTAAAGTAGATGAAACTATTTACAAATATTAAATGCATATTTCCAACTACATAGGAAATTTTGCTCTTATTTCCATGCAAATATATTGCCTTAGAACCTTGTGACAGGAATTTGTACTTATTTTGAGCTTGGGCAATTGAAGTCGTTCTTTTTTCCCCAAGTATTTCAGCTAACTACAAAAGGAAATTGAGTGAATTTTAATTCTGATAAGGCAAAAGTGGAACAATAAAACCTGTAACAAAAGATTTTCTCTCATGAGAGCAACCCTTCCAAACTGCACTTACATACTAGATTTTAACATAATACTTAATTAACTCCTTCTCCGGGGGTAATAAGCAGGGGCAGGGGAAGAAGTATTTACTTAGGATGACATACTCTGATGAAGCATCTGGTTTATAAACCTGCCCCGCTTTTGCTCAGTTTTATAGCTGACCTGATCAAGGCTGAAGGAGGTCAGTAACTTGGCTGAGGTCAGATTAGCTCTTTGGGTTTCTTCTGCCTTCATTCCTTTCTCCATTAGGTGAAGTGGCTTACAAGGACTTGGCAAACAGTCAAGAAGACAACTTTCAAATATAAGTCCAGAAAAAGAGAGAAAGGAGTTGAAACGTTATAATCCCAAAAGTACAGCATGATGGGGAGTTTTATGCTGCGAAATCCCACTCTTCAGTCTTCTCAGCAGTGCATAAAGAAATCAACAGGGAAGTTTTTAAAAGCATGGCAATACTACCAACTGGAAAGGGTATTTACTTTAGATCAACTAAACTAATAAATAGCAGAAATCAAATATACAAAGCAAAATAACACTTGAATCATCTTCTAACTACTCATCACCTAAATAATTCTCAGCTAATTTCAATGCACTCTACAAAGACAGCAAATACTTAAAGGAGGAGGGAAATTAAGCACAAAAAAAATGGGGCATTACTCCACAGTTCTCCCAGCAGGACACTACCAGAGAGAGACAGAAACAACATGCAGCCAGCCCCCATCAATGGACTCTGTTTTGGGCTGCCAAAGCAATTTCTATCATAGATCTTGAAGTGTTCGTCTTCTACTCTGTTACTGGTTGCAAGTCGTAGTTGGAAGCAACCCAAGTTTCCCAATGCAGACAGCATTAATATAGTATATTTGGATAATTTCAAATGTAGAAGAGATTCAGCTTGGAAGAAATCCAGCCAAGGACAATAAGATTCAGGTGAGGCTCAAAATCCAGATCACTTTTCTTTTAAGAGTAATGAAAAATACATTGCTCCATATCCCTAAGATCCCGTTGTCTTCTCAGCTCAGACACCTCCACACACCAGCGATACACGAGGAAAAGCAGCAAGCTGGTCAGAAATTTAGTCATTTGTCCAAGCTGAGGTAAGCATAAATTAATAATACATAAGGACAACCTGGGGCTTATCTTTTTAAAGCAAACATGCAAAATTCGAATGTCCAAGATAAAGTAATGTTCCCCACAGAGGAAAAAAGCCTAATATAATGAAGAAGCAATGGAAATAAAACCTAAAAATCCTTTTAGGTTTAATTATACAAAGCTCAAGAATATTTTTTACTAGGGAAAAGACAGCATCTCTTTCTTTAAAAGTTAAATCTTTCCAAAAGGTGAACAGGTACCTTAAATTCTGATAACATTTCTCATGCTGCAAAGACAAAAAAGCCTTACCAAAATCATGTGACCGGTGGAGATGTCCATGTTGGACTGGACTGGTTCCTCACACCAGGACGATGTGCTGCTCCGGGCTGAAGGACTGGGAATGGGCCCATCACTAAATTGTGAAGAAACGCTATTTATTCGAGAAGCATGCAGAGGCTCTGGGCGATCAGATGTTTTCACTGCCATGCGCTGACGGCATAGCTCCTAGAGAGAGAAAGAGGAAGAAAGAATCTACAGTTGAGAGTAATTACAGGATACAGTCTACTAAAGATATATGATTTACAATATGTTTCCAGGGCTGGAAGTGTTTTCCCCCTCATTGCAGTGATTTTTGGAAGGTTCTCTGTTCTGTTAGGCACATCTACAAGGAAATATTCAGTGAACATATGATAGGATGAGTACCCCAATCTTTCAAAAGCCTAATTATGACTGTATGCACATCTCCTTTTAGATAACTGAAAATAGTATTTTGGAGCTTGACTTCTCTAACAAATATCCTTTTTTCCCCCTAATACTGCCCCACATTCTGTGAAGACACTTTTGAACTGTGCAACCTCCCGAAGCTAATGGGGTTGCACAGGAGTAATTGAGAGCACTGCTTGGCCCTGGATATGCAAACTCAGCAAGCTCAAGGCAACTGAATTGATGTGCTCTCCGGTATAAATCCTAGTTGATAGATGCCTCATTTCTCTTCATTAAAATAGCGAACTCACAACACTTCCTCCCTGATGTGGGGCAGAGAGGATGAAGAATGACATTAATGAAGAATAAAAGCAGAAATCTGTCATTGTATTGCTTAAGCTGCTTCAGCAAAGAAAGAAAATTCAAGTTATCGTACATGCTAATGCAATCCATGTTAAAACAGTGAAATAGATCGCACTGGGAATACACTGCTCCCATGCACAAAATTCACATAAAAACATAGAATTCTGGTTAGGTTACAGAAAATCCTGCTGGTAAAATCTGCTCCTTACAGTACAAAATCCTCACTCTAATGGGATAAACAGACCCACAGTTACACCATCGTTGTTATAATGCTTGTAGAATCAGTTGTGTGTGGTGAAATCCAGACAGTAATATAAAATTATCATTTTTTACATATGTCTATTGTTCATGAGAGATACTTGGCTGCCTGTGGCTCACAGCAAGACTGGCTACTCCATAGTATCTGGACATATTGCACATGCAGTGTGGCTACATATTTGTCTTAAGATTACTCATTCTGCACAGACAAGTACTAAGAGCAATCTCTTGCCTCAGGCTAACAAAACAATAGAGTCTGAAGAATTCACACTGTTGAAATGCCATGGCTTCTGTTTTCTTATTCATTGATAACATAGTTGCAGGCTGAGCACCATCAGAGGGAAGATCTGAAAACCTTCATACATCAAGTGCAATAAAATCTTCTTTTCAGACAAGAGTTAGAAACATAACTTCAAAACTACGAGGGTGTTTTTTTAACTTCACAAACTTTAGGAGAGTGAAGAGGGATCCTAACCCATCCAGTAGCAAGCACTGAAACAAACCCACCGAAACCATGACATTCAGTCTCCTCTTGCCACAACACAGCAATGATTAAAGACCCTTCCAAACATTTTCTTCTCTGAAAGCTTCTCTTTGGCTTGCCATCAGAAATGTTTATGTGGAATTCTACTATTTTTATGGTGTAAAATACATTGTATACATGTGTATATGCATGTACAAATTAAGATAACATTGAAACAAAAATTTTATCATATATATAAAAGGATATATTTTGTGGTCTATTACAAAAATACAGTCACCAGAAGTTTGGGAAGCACAGCTTACTCCTTGTATGTGGTTTCAGTTGTTGGAGTAACTGTACACACCGTCCATAATGAAACTGCTACCTGACTCCATCACTGCATTTTGTATATTTATTAATGTCATCCTTGCAATGTAAGATTTTTTTAAATTATTACAAAAGTAGGGGGTTTTCCCACACTTGACTAGAATGTTTTCTGTCACTTTGTAGCATCATTACTTCTTAATGAATTGAACAGGAAAAATACTGGGAAAGCAAATTTTTAAACTTCAAAAATACTTTGAAATGGAGACATATATTAGTGTTAGATAGGTCAGCTAAACTATCAGTACTAAACCCACGAGGTTTAAATAAAAGAAGAATGTTACTGTGTTTATTTTTTTTAAATATAGGGACAAATAATAAAAACACTGCCTCCTCCTTTTCTCTGAAGGATCACATACGTCATAAGAAAAGACAGCAGCAGCCAAAGATGGCCATTACTAACCTTGGAATGACCTTGCGGTAGTGTAATTTCAAATCCCTGCTTTTAGCTGATTTAGGGAAAAGTATAACAGTGTGGAAACTTTTTAGACACAAAAATAAATCTACAGAAAACCAAAAAGCTGTTCAGATGTTTAGACATCAACCGTTCTCAGAGGAAATGGTTTACTAGACAAAAGTATAATAAGTAAGGGTATAAAAATATGTAGTCTATCACATAACTGCTAAAAGGATGTGTCTTCTGGCTATCATGCCATGTGGCATAGTTAAGAATTTATTATATTCTAATAGACATCCTGCCACTTGACTCACCCCAACTCCGTGCTAACAATAGCATTTGTACTCAAACAGGATCTTTGTTTTTAAGTTGATCTGTTCCTGCTGCTCATATCCTGCCTCAAGTCATAATCCTCTGCTTTTACAAGTGGTTGCTGTGGAAAGGATTATAGACGTCTGTTAACAAAAAAGAATCAGGATCAAGTGAACTCTAAGAAATTAATATACCATTTTTACGCAAATTATAATGACAAAGGAAGCAATATTATAGACAACTGGTTCTACAGTAGATTAGCCTCCAACTAAAAATAATGTTTTGGATATAAAACATTTAATATGTTGCTTTAATAATTGTTGTTTTAAAACTAAATTTAACATGTTCCTGGTCCCCATAAAAGAAGTTTATGTTGAGAAACACAAAAAAATGTAAATAAGCTTTTTTAAAAATAGTAACCTAATCTCAAATATTAATGTATTTCTTTCCTGACGTATAAAGAACCAAAACAATTATTCCCAGAACTGCTGTAACCATCAAATACCTTGAACAAAGCAGCTACGTCATGGCACACCACCATAGAAAATGTTTAATGTAAACAGGAAAGTCAAATCATAGTGGCAGCAGAAACACTCCTGAATTTCATGATTGGTGTTTTAAATCTCCAAGCCAATGTTTTTTCCCCTGCCTGTAAACAGAAGGGTGTGTGGGGTTTTTTTATTAATTTTTTTTAATTTTTTCTGGATCCATCTAACAGCCCTTGACAGCTCTTCCTTCCCTGACTCCCAGTCAGCCTAGTGCAAGCTGAGGAACCTGCCCCATCCCCACATGCCTATCAGCACTCTCAGGACACTTACAGCTTCCTCTCCGTTAGCCCAACTGCTTCAACTCCTGATCAGGTTTTTAGCCCAGCACTGCAGGGATAACACTTTTAACACTGCCATGTATAAAAGTTTTCATGTATGAGTCATTTTAGGGAGTCAAATGAGTTCCTCTGGGACATACGAACTGGGTAGGTTCAGCTCAGAGCAGGGCAATGTCTAAATGTGGCACATGGGTTTGCTTCATCCTTGAGATGGGCAGCTATAGAATCACAGAATCATAGAATAACCAGGTTGGAAGAGACCCACCAGATCATCGAGTCCAACCATTCCTATCAAACACTAAACCATGTCCATTAGCACCTCGTTCACCCGTGCCCTAAACACCTCCAGGGAAGGTGACTCAACCACCTTCCTGGGTAGCTTGTTCCAGTGCTCAGTGAAAAATTTTTTCCTAATATCCAGCCTAAATCTCCCCTGGTGGAGCTTGAGGCCATTGCCTCTTGTCCTGTCCCCTGTCACTTGGGAGAAGAGGCCATTACCCTCCTCTCTACAACCACCTTTCAGGTAGTTATAGAGAGCAATGAGTTCTCCCCTCAGCCTCCTCTTCTCCAGGCTAAACAACCCCAGCTCTCTCAGCCGCTCCTCATAAGGCCTGTTCTCCAGCCCCTTCACCAGCTTCGTTGCTCTTCTCTGGACTCGCTCCAGAGCCTCAACATCCTTCTTGTGGTGAGGGGCCCAGAACTGAACACAGGATTCAAGAAGTGGTCTCACCAGTGCCGAGTACAGAGGGAGAATAACCTCCGTGGACCTGCTGGTCACGCCATTTCTGATACAAGCCAAGGTGCCACTGGCCTTCTTGGCCACCTGGGCACACTGCTGGCTCATGTTCAGTCAGCTGTCAACCAACACACCCAGGTCCCTTTCCTCCTGGCAGCTTTCTAGACAGTCTTCTCCCAGTCTGTAGCTCTGCTTAGGGTTGTTGTGCCCCAAGTGCAGGACCTGGCATTTGGCCTTGTTAAACCTCATGCCGTTGGTCTCAGCCCAGGGGTCCAGCCTGTTCAGATCCCTTTGCAGAGCCTCCCTACCCTCCAGCAGATCCACACTTCCACCCAGCTTAGTGTCGTCTGCGAACTTGCTAAGGGAGCACTCGACGCCTTCATCCAGGTCATTGATAAAGACATTGAACAGGGCTGGACCCAGCACTGAGCCCTGGGGAACCCCACTTGTAACTGGCCTCCAGATGGATTTAACACCATTTCCCACCACTCTCTGGGCCCAGCCATCCAAACAGTTTTCCACCCAGGAGAGTGTGCACCCGTCCAGGCCAGAGGCTGACAGTATGTCCCATTCCTATTAAAGACACAAGGAATAGTGGGGGATCCATGTATGGAGTGTTTCATACAAGATGCTCTAAGGGGAACACTGACAGAAGTGGCATTATTTTACAAGAGCGTATGTCCTAGATGGTTAAGACCCTCATTAATATAATGTCACCTGTACACTTCTCAGCACATGCAGGTATCCCCCTCCCCACTCTCCAAAATCTTTACTCTCATAAGCATTTAGCAAACTGGTCATCTACCAAACTACAATTAGAATCTAAACTTGACTAAAATGTCAAAGCTGTAAATTATGAGAATGACAGAATCTGTATTTCTATATTGTCTCACCATGTACAACACTAAAGATATTTTCTAAGAATGAATGCAATTTACTGCTGCACTTCTAAATTTAGCTGAGTGGCTGAGGCTATTTCTGCTGTACTGCGACTTGGTAATGTCTAGCCCTTGTTTGTGTATAGTTCGAGTGCCATTCTTCATTTAAAAACATCATTTACACCTAAAAAAGCAATCATAATGCATACAGTGAAATATGAAGAAATGATCCTTCTGACCCTTCAGGCTATGATCTAATGGATGGGTTGGACGTAAACATTTATTTAAAAGGTAATGTGAAGTTTATGACATTATTTCCCATCACATGAGAATTGCTATCATACTGAGGCACTTACTCTGTTTTTTATTTCCCAGCATTTATTATCAAACTTATGTGGTGGTCACATGCAGTATATAACGGAAAAGTAATACCGCTGTGTGACAAAAACTGCTATAAACAAGATAAATATTCTGTAAATAATGTCCACTTAAATGAGTTCGAAGTACAGCACAATGATCATCTGTAGAGAGCTTTTTATTTGAGACATAATTGATAACCTTAAACAAACCATAAACAGTATTCTCAGAAAACCCCTGGACCTCTTCCAATGAGGTTTTAAAGTGTTCCTAATACTTGGTTGTCCTCACAGAGACAAGGAGAAGCATGAAGCAACAATTGTTTCCTCAGGTACAACAAATGGATTTTCAGATCCATGCAGTCCACTTGTGAATGAGTCACATCCCAGCATAAATTTAATTTATCCATATTTAAAGAAGGGCTTTAAAAGACCTAATGGAGAACAACCAATGGATGCAGAGCCAGCCTTATCAGGCTCTTTGCCTAGATGGGTCTCTGAACTTGAAGAGGTGAATAAGAAACTCTCTCCTCAACCAAAGAGACATTGAGGCTCTTCAGAAAAGAATCCCACAGATATTTGTCTAGGTCTGCTTTTGAGATGCCACCTGCTTAACACCGTAAGCATTAGGCCATCTCTTCTGGACATTCCCAGCAAGTAACAGCACTGCCATTTGCTGCATTTTGGCTTTGTGATGCACAGTGGCCACTGGCACTACAGAAGGACAAGACAGTAAACAATAATTTGGAGAAATTTTTATCTTCCATCAAATTCAACTTATATAGTGGGTATTCAGAAAATCCGGTAAGAACATGTTTGGTTTTGCAGAGAAGTATATGGTAAGGTCTAAGAATATTGGCAAACATGGAACTAAAACCAGCTGGAACTGAGGCTTGAAAGGTCGATAATGAACCTTTCCTCTTGTTTTATTTGTGAAAATTAAATTTGAAAACCACAGGGTGGCACATTGCAGGCAGGAGATCTGATGTGAGCGTTCTCGTTAAAAGACAGTTACTTTAAGAAATGGCCAACATGTACCTCAGCTTTCCGCTCATTACTCTCAAAGATAAGCCACTTCACCTCCAAGCTGCCTCCAGTGAGGACGCTGCTGTTACTTAAAATACATAATATGAATGCAATATCTAGTATCTTTAGGTAGTCCAAGTCCAGCCACTGACCACAGCACATGAATCGTTCTCAGCTAGCTGGTACCAGGCACATTAGAAACAAAGTAGTTTGGTCCAAAGTAAATGAAAACAGCTCCCTATCTAAAATAATGTTATTTTTCCCCAGTCACGTTCACCTCAAATCTGCTTAACAGGACCTGGGAACTGAGGAAAATTCCAGCTCTCCAGTTCATTTAGGAAAAAAGAAAATTTCATTGCTATATATTAATAAAAATAATCTATATTTGTAACTGATTCCCAAATGTACATAATTCCAAAAATAAAATCCAGGAAATAGGCTTGACATTTTCACACTTTTAAAAAAATTTTTGCTTAACAAATTGAAATGTAAATCACCTGAGCTAGTCCAGAAACAAGCATCGCATGGTTATTTTCAGAATTAACAAAATATAAGAGAGAATAAGCCTTTCCATGATATAATTATTAAGAAAATGCAGCAACATAAGACACTCACTATTTATTAAAGTGATAGTTGCGTATACACCAACCCCTTTCAATCTGACCTGCTTAATATTCTACCAGAAACAAATCTGCTAAAGTAGAGATGATCACAATAGTACCGTGTTCATTTTACATGTGAATCAAAGCAGTTTTGTAAATTTTAAATTGAAAATGCTGACAATTAATTCTAAAGTATTCAAGGCTATACTTTATAACAAAATAGATAATGATAACTAAGAATATATGCAACCTTTTATATGTAAGGTTTGAAACATAACATCTTTAAAAATTATTTTCTTCTCAGCCTTAATATATTTAATTAAATAGTTGCCTTACTTTCCTTTAAATTAAGAAGACATTATTCACTGGATTGGCTGAGGTCTGCATGTACAGCAGAGATTTAATCTTTTTGCTACAGATGCATCCATTACACAGTGAGATTTGAAAAAAGAAAAAATAAGGCAAGCTCATTTTTTTAAAACAAATGAATCTAGGACTACAAACATCATTATTCTCTAACTAAATTTGCTTAGTGTTACTACAGGGTGAAGCTAAAGTCATTTGGCTGCCTTTGTTTTGCTTTTGCATACTTAATATGCTTGCAGGTGTTATAAATTTAGCTCTAACTTATTTACTGTGTTTGTAGCTTTGGGGATAATTACAGCTTTATTACCATTTATTTTTGAGTTATTGACACATACTTTCAACCTTTAGTTTCATTTTAACACACTTTTTGTCCAGGAATAAAAGAGTTGTTTACATACGTGGTATATTCACACACATATTTTCTATCCTTGCCAGAAACGCTAACTACAAAGATAAGTGTGCCTTCAGAAAAGAAACAAAAAAGAATATCAGAAAGATGTTTGAGAATAATATTTTGAGAGACCTCATCTCTGCCACAGCATCAAACATTATCATTACACATCCATACTCTGTACAAGTCATATTTACCGAGACTTATTTGTGGTAGATCGGGGGTGGGAGGGCATAAAGCAAAATATATTTATTTGATTGTCAATATACCCCTAGTCTGTTCAGTTCAGTTTACTATCTGCTCTCTCCTACAGCACCACCTTCTTAGCGTATCTGGATATATATCTGAGTTTCAGTGTAGGGGTTCTGCCTTGTTTGGCTTTTAAATGACTTAAAAGGCAGGGCTGCTGTTTTGCTTTGAGAGCAAACACAGGCTTGAGATTTGCCCTCCCAACAAAACTCCAATTTTGGTTATGGTCTGTGAAATTTTAATTATTTTAGTACTGTGAGTGTTTCCTGGTGGCCACTCATGTAACTGTGATTCGCCTTTCTTCACGTACACAAAGAAAGTAGAGACCATGCAGGAGGGGAAAGGCAAAGAAAACATGGCTGTTTTACACAGAAAATTATCCTTCCTTTATTTGGATTGTTTGGTTTATTCCCCTCCTTAAATTCAAGCATTTGCACAGCTTTATCCTACTATATCAAACATACGAAAAAACATCACGGGCTTGTACACATCTCCAAAGTCCAGCAGATGTGAAAATTTCTGGCTTTCATATAACCAAAGACACTCACTATGCAATACAGCTTAAGGAAATATTACTGTAATTCTTTCAGTAACGTCTCATCACCGAAGTAGACATCTAAATAGCCCAGAAGCTCCTGAAGGAGGGGAAGGTCTTTTACATGGCTCATGTCACCAAGGAAGATATGACAGCATAGGTCTAGTGATCTTTCCTTGAAATAATACCAGTTTGTTTTTCCTGCTATCTGTTCCAGGAAAGCCCAGGCAGGTCTGGGGTTAACACCACTTTCCAGGGGATCGATGGCACTTGAAGACCATGTTTAGATTACTCTACTGGAGATTCTTTCCCCAACGAAAATAAAAGAGAGCACTCTAAATGGGACTGTGAGCGAGTGCAGCAGTTCCTATCCTTGATTTCTAAAAAATGGAAGAGATTCATGAAACAAACCTAACATGACTGCAGTACCTTAGACTTCACAGATAGAACATACAAGAAAAAAAGTTCATGCTCCTTTCAACTGATTTGAACTGATATTTTCCTTGCATTATGTTAACATAGTCATAATGACATCATGGTGCTTTCTCTCAGGATTTAAAAAGACCTTCTGGACACTTGCTAGGAAACCTGCAACTGTCTCTAATAAGAAAGATCTGCAAACCATAGACCTGAAGTCATCTGAGACCTACTGCTGTAGAAGCACCCAAATTTTCCTCTGGATGTCCCTGACAGTATTACTGGTCCTGCAATTTAAACAGCTGTAACTGGTAACAACCAAAGCTGGTTTCTGAATTGCATTTCCCACATTTCAGCTGTGGTTGCATATAGCATTTGACAAGTATATGGAAGTATGAAGACAGGACATGAAAGATTTCTTAAGGAGTAACGAGGACAGAGAAAAAAATATTTGCAAAACAAACTTTAACTTTTCTATATTTTGCTCATACTAACAAACTCAAATGCATGCACACAAGGGCACAGCTGCTTCTTAATATGAATTTGCACAGTAAATTCACCGCTAGCACAGTGAGAGCCATACAGCAAAGTATGAGTTACGAATACACTGTAGTAACGACTAAATTAACCTGAAAGGCCATGCAGAACCATGTGCAAATTCATCATGTATTTTGATTTTGGGCACTGGAACAGGCTGCCCAGGAAGGTGGTTGAGTGACCTTCCCTGGAGGTGTTTAAAAGATGGGTGGAACAAGTGCTGAGAGGCATGGTTTAGTGATTGATAGGAACAGTTGGACTCGAAGATCCAGTGGGTCCTTTCCAACCTAGTGATTCTGTGATTTTGGCTAACCCACCCAAAGCTCAACCAGCTTCCATCAGACGCTAGTGCTCTAAAAGATAACTGCCACAAATGTTTCCTTTTCCACTCCAAGCATTTATAGTCACCTGGGGCAAAAAAATGCAGTCCCAAGGCAGCTGCGGCTTCTCAGGAAAGAAAGTGTAGTCCACTGTTTTATTGCCCTGCAGAACTAAAAATTGGAGATAATTTCTCCTAGCAGTAAGAATTCCCAGCTCGCCAGCAGGACTCAGCATGCACTTCTAGCTCAGAAAGAATCAAACATATAGCCACAAGTTTATGTCTAAAAATGTTATTTTACCTCATTTCAAAGATTATTATTTCTTCTCCTTAAGTCTGCCTAACTACATTCATGGCAACAGAGGTACTAAAATCACAGGCAGAGAAATCCAAAAAAGTCCTAACAACTTCTAAAAACATAAAATATTTTTTTTTTAAATAGAAGACGACTATATACCAAAGATGTGATGCTAGGATAAAGAAGAATTTATCAAGGATGGTCATCAGTGACATTTTTTTTTCCACAAAATCATCTATCATGAAATTGTCAGTCATTACCCTCTCCTGATTTGAAAACTTAAGTCATTGTTCTCCACCCATTCCCCACTGAAAATAAAAATGAAATTACTCTTTTAACTGTGCAAGGAAGAACAGATGCAAATTTCGTGGATGAGGAAATAGTGTTTAAAAAAAAAGAATCTATACAGCACAGAGTTGCTTGTAAGTCAGAGTGCGCTATTAAGAGAAAAAAAAATACAGAGAAACTCTCCCAAACTACGGAAAAAACAGTATGTAAGAGTTCCAGTGTCTCTCTAAGAACAGACACACATACAAAAGCCTCCAAAGATTAAAAATGATGCTCAGTATTTCTACACATTCATTTTATCAGCGTTACAGGGTGATACTGAAAAAAACTGAGATGGATTTTATACTTTGATCTTAGTCCTGGTGGTCAGAGACACAGGGAGACTTCACATTTTGGAAAAAGCAGCAACAGCAAAAAATGAATATTTCTCTTCGCTCTCCCCTGCCTCGCCATACAACTGTGCTCTCAACTGGATCTCTATCGTGCCCTGGCACTGTCTGCCATAAGGAGAGCTGCAGACTTCCCTGCCATCCGTGACTTGCCCCACCACACCACTTATAATAAATAACCAGCAGCAGCAGCAAGGACTTAATGTGGCTGTTCACTTTTAAAGAAAATAACTTCCTTAGCCATTATTGAAGCTTTGGGGTTCCTCTTTGGCAAGCTATGCAAGCACAGGGGCTGTCACTCCACCTTAGACTCCACTAGTTTATCTGCAAGAAGCACCACCGTAACAGGAGAGCACATACAAGGTAGGCTTATTCCTAAAACAGTCACATCTTAATTCTGGATTATTTTAAGACATTCGGCATGAAGTTACAGACATCTTCTAAAATATGAGCTATTTTATTACTTGAAATATTTTTCTCAAGTGCTTCTTTGATTTTTGAGAGTCTTGCTAACAACTTGTGCGTCAACAACATTCTGCAGAAACAAGCGTTCCATGTTGCAGTTGAGTTACACAGATAGCTTTTTCTCTTAGTCTTTCATTTTATGTATCTAATATAACTGAAATGTCTTTTCCTTGATGCTAGGCAGAAGAGAGAATAAGAGTTTCACTCTTTCTTCAATTCCTCATTTTATATACTTCTTTTCTTTTCTTTTCTACACTGCCACTTGTTACTGTTTCAGAAGAAATAATCTGTCTTTTCAATCTCTCTTCACATGAATTTACCATGCCCTTAATCATTCTTGTCACCTTTTCCTCACTTCCTTCATTTCTGCAGTGTTCCTTCAGTGATGGAGTGACCAGCATTCACAGAAGCCTCAAGCATTGATTTATACTTAATTAACTTTTCAGGCCCTCAAACAAGCAAGCAGAATTATTAGTCAACAACGCCTGGAGAGCCATTGGGTTAACCCAGACCTTCAAATACAAGCTGAAATTTGGAACAGCATGCTAGGCAGCCCTTCTATGTGTATTAACTTCACACCCAAGAGCTTTCCAGTAAGGTTAAGTAGGAATTGCAGGTCTTTAGTTCACTCTTCTGGGTGACAGTATGGAATTTAGACATTCACATTCCCATTTTACTGTACATATTATTTCCCCAGTGTAGAGAGGGAGATGCTGCATGACATAATTTCACTACATAACATGAATTTACATATATAAACTGTTCTTGCTCCCTAAACTACATTCACGTCCATCACATTTCTTCTCCTCTACCACATGGGCAGCCAACCACTGGCACATTTCGCTGTGATCCACTGCAGCAAAATCTCTTCCAGCTGATCACAGCACTTCACTCCCCATGAGGCATTTTTTTTTTCTACAGAAAGCCAGGATGAACCCAAGTTAAGAAGTTGGAAAAAGATAAAATCCAAGTTTCTTTTCCCCATGCTGTCAGAAAAGCAGCAGCATACTGAATTTTTCCTTTTCATCTTTCATTCTTCTATTCATAGTTAGTGGGAAAGATCAATATTTCTCTGATGTGAATGAATATTCTGCCCAATACATTTTTGAAGATTAGGGGAATGTTCAGACCAACAGTACTAGAAAACGGGTAGGGGTGGTACTTATGGCTCTACTTTCAAACCACGTATCTCTGCTGTGGGGCCAAGGAAAAGCCCTCCCACTGGCACAAAATGCATGTATCTCCAAATTAGGTGACATTTAATGAAGGGAGTGAATTTAATCGGACAGTATAAGCACATAAACCAAATACCAAAAGTGAGTTTTATCACGATAGGGATGAGCCATTCCCACTATGGAGGGCAAGATCAGCCAATTCTGAGATCTTTGAGATGCTGCCAGGACATGATTCTGCAAAGCAGCAACAGTCCTATGTAAAAGGAAAAACCAGGAATCATCAAGAAGCCTACAACTATGCTAGTGAGACAGGAAAAGAGAAGAACAGATTGCACCAAAACCGAATAAGATCTTATCAGTCTGAAACATGAAATGTTTAACAAAATATTTCCCTGATCAAAATCTGTACTTGTTCAGACTGCAGCCATTCCAAGCGAACATCAATAAAACATCACTCATCTGTCTTTGGCAAAATGTCTAGAAAGTGGTCAGCAAAGTTTAGAGAAAATCTCATGCATTTTCTCCTTTGGACAAGCCATCTACAGGAAATTTGATTTTCTCCAACTCAAAAGCTGTTCCTTACCATTCCCCTCCAAATTAATATTGGCTCTTCAAAGGATTTAACTTCTTGAAGTGCCTTTTACAGACTCCCTTCTTCAGTCTTAGTTTGGTTGGTTGGTAAGAATACAAGTGGTAAAAACCGTATCTGCATCCTGAAAGCTGAGAACTTGAACTGGAAGACGAAGAGCTGCAGGAATGCCCCTGCTGACTTACGCTGCAGTAACATACACGGGTACTTACAAGAGCTTAGAATCTGCAATAGCAAAATTCACAGCACAAAGAAATCAGTTGAATCGTCTCAGTGCTTTACTGTACCTTACTGGCATGCATGGAATCACTCCAATCTTCTCTTACAGTTCTTTAAACTCCTAGAAAGCATTTAGATCTCTGTTGTGCCTGCAAATATCTTGGACAGGAGGTACTCATCCCTGGGGCTGTAGCTTTATTTCTGGAGCAGCTGAGCAACATGACCCCAGGAAATCTCCAGCTGCTCTACCCAAACTTCTTCTCTCACAGCTTACACCACAACAAAGTGAGAAAAAATATCACAGTCCCCCAGAATATTCAACTTTGCAATATCTGCTTCCCCGCAAAAGCGGCACAACAGGGCTTCAGGCAGAGAAAAGCTGAGTATTTGAAACTTACTTTTGTTCATCTGTCCTACAAAATAGCCAAGCCTGTATGGGTTTACCGAGGTAAAACCTTAGATGGCTGTGGTCAGCCTCAAATCCTTCACAAAGGCTAAGCACAAACAATGTGGGAAGGACAAGAGGTCCCTGAGGCTGAGGTCTTGCTGGCTTTGGGCAGCTCATGGGCCTGCTCTGCCAAGATGCTGCTGAGCAGAGTACATCTTCCCTGCCCACGTGGAAAACAAGAAAGGAAGCACAACTGCATGCATCACTCCTCTTCCCTGTCATTGCCCACTGTCTGAAACTCGTGTGCAGGATGAAGAGACTACCCAGAAGAAAGCAGTAAGAAGAATGCTTTTTATGTACCTTACACACTTGAGAGAATAAATCGCAACCTACTCCTGCTCACAGGCAACCTGGTCCTACATATACCAACAAGTAACAGCTACAACAGGGAACATGATGCTGGTACAAGACTCATTCTGCAAGTAAAAAACTTCCTGGACAAAAACTAAAAATATGTTTTTTCCTTCTAGTGCAGCAGTCTGAAAGAACATGAAAGGCTCAGCTAGACAGATCGCAGTGTTAGCTACCAAGCATTCAGAGAATACACCATATAAGAATGTGTCAAACTTGAAACATGGTAACAGAGTTGCTCCTAAAGAAAAAGAAGGATCTTAAAACAGAAAAAAGGGCAAAAGTGCATAGGAAAGACAGGCCTGATTATCCTTCACATTACATCAGAAAAAAGTGCCACTGAAGACAGCATAGTTATTCCAGAAGGAAATCGGGACACTTGAGATGATGCAGTGCAGATCAAATACTCTCCAGCCCATTAGGCAATACCGTGGTTATCTTTGGCTTCTTTATAATGTACAGGCACTGGGACATCATCCATTTACCAGAGGGAGACAATTCACTGCATTTATCCAGAACCAGCCCATGCTCAGCTGGCAAGTAGCCGAGGGAATAGCAGGGATGGATGGAAGGGGCTCTGAAGCAGGAGCAGGACACTCAGGAGCAAGAGCCGGGACCTCAGTGGTCCAGGATGGGGTGTTACAGCAGATAAAGCAATTGTAACTCTCACCCTCTAAAACAGGGTGGCCACAGCCAAACTATTACGAAAACTGCCCAGTGAATGAATTTATGTCTTTTTCTAACTGTGCTGCAAAATCACTTTGGGGGAGGGTTGAGTGGCTTGGCCTGAAACCGTGCCAGGGCCATTTGAACAATTCACTAGTTTAATTTACCAAGCCAGATGCAGCCTGCAAACCTAGAGCACCTCCAGCACATTTTCTAAGAAATGCCTGTTTGTATAACAACTTTGGATTTCCCAGTAATTAAAAATGAGTCACTAACTTGATTTCTCTTCCTACTATTTTTTTTATTACAATATACAGAATACACAGAAATTATACTGCAGGATGCTTTGAGCATGTTTGCCCTTGTTCCACAAAAAACCAAGCTCAAACACCATATTTTTTAGATAGGGAAAAATAAAAAAAAAAGTCAGATAATGGGAGAGGGTTGACATCACCTTCTTTCTGCCACTCTGCACTAGTCCTACGCAGATAAACAGGCAGCTACTTGAAAAAGACGGCTTGTATTACTCAAGCCTAAGCCCACATGGCACCTTCTCATCCAAGCACTCTGGGAGTTCCATATATACTCATCTTCCTTCCACGCCTGAAAAAAAACTCACTTTCCACCTGTCTACTCTCATGTATTCCACTCAGAAGTGTTGTACTACCACCGCTGCAGCAGCCCAAAACTTGGGCTGCCAAGGTAAAATCTTCCTCTGGTCAGGGCAAATCCATTTCTCCAATATTGAGTAATTTACAAGAGATGTTTTCTTATTTAAGAAAAGCTTGGAGGAGAGCTATTTGTAACAAGTCAAATGAACGTCTCTCCACCACCAGCACTGCTCCCCTGGGGCTGCCCTGCTGCCGGGGCTGTACATGCTCGAGCACTGGGCAGAGCAGAGGAGGAGGTGATGGAAGAACACAGCTCCTCGCGGACAGACACTTCAAGCTCAAATTCAGATTTCCTAAAGTGCCCAGTGAAATATGTGCCATCAAGCTTCAGCACTTAAGATGAGCATTTCTCATTAAACAGTATTTTGAAGTTGATTATAATGCCACTGGCATGTTAGCAAACATACCTATCAGTTTATTTATATCCTATTTATCAAATGGGCACGTTTGATAAATTTCTGCTGATTTATGAATTAATACAATATTTTGAAATTTTACTTTGAACATTACTACTATTTAACTCAATTTTATGGCTACCACAGGAAGCAAGGTTAGGGAATTACATAGTCCACTGCACCACAGGAATTATGGTTTGTTCTGAATACTAATCAGATAAAAACCAGATTAAAAGTTAAATCCATATTTGTACACCTCCTGTTTTGCCTCATTATGCTTTGGCCATCCACTGTCTAACTTTAATGAAGTGTATAAACATAAGGTAGACTCTCTTTTAACCACCTCAAAACTTTCCACACTTCTTTTTTCCTCTCCCATTATTGCTATGCATGACTAGAGTATGGAATATACTTTATACATTCTGAAAACTGTCTTACCTTAAAGTACAGTAGTTGACATAATAACATTATTTGCAATACATTGGCAGGTTCCTGATAATAAAAATTCTAATTAAAGATAAAATTGTTCACATAATACACAATATACAGACTTAAATGGACAAGAACAACTCTTCTAATGCATAAATCGCCCCATGCATGTTTTATTCTGAATAATTACAGCTTGTCCTGTTGCTTTACATAGTCACGTGAAATGATCTCTTTTTTTCCTCTTTTAATAAGGACAGAGAAGAAGACAAGATGAAAAATGCATTCTTTTTTTTTTTTCCCCAGAAGAAAACATAAGCATTCAGCTTTAAGGCAAAATCTTCCTCTATCCAAAATCCTTACTACATGTATTCCTTACTGAATTGTCTATTAAATACTCACGTACTGAATGCACATCATACTCGGTGGGATCTTTTTAGCTTAAGAGTAGAGAGGGTCCTTGAAAATGAAATTTTACATAGATACAAAATAGTACTTTATGGTACCGATTATTTTCATTTCCCTTAGTTCACAAAATTCCATTTTCTAATGAGCTGGTGTATTGCTATAACTTTGAAGTGTGATACTATAACAACTGGTTTGTTTATGAAAGTCAGTCTAGAGGGTAAAATATGAGGCTATATTAGAGGTAATGAATTATCTCTATTTAAACATACAAACAAGGCACGAAGTTAAGTAAAGAGCATGTTTCCAGTGGTTTCTTTCAGGTGGAGCCCTTTAAAATATTTGCAGAAAAATATTTATTGTAATTGCTGTAAATAGCGTGTTCTTAACATCTCTAATAAAAAATACCAGCAGGACCAAATCTTTAAAAGCACAGATAAGTCCTTAGTAGCTTTGAATTGAGAAGGATCATGTAATTAATAAGACTGTATTTGACAAAGGAATATATAATTTATATATAATATAATACATGTAATAATGTAGAATTTAACATATAATTTACAATTATATGCCTGCCAAATCAAGTTATTTGAACCAGTTTTTAAAACAGCTGATGATGTAATCCAGCTGCACTGACAATGCAGAGCTCATGTAACCTTTAATACTTCAAGCAGTTTAAGAAAGAACTTCATTGTAAACTGTTTGGTCTCTGCCCCTTTGCTTTTTAAAGGAAGTTATTTTGGCTAAGATGAAGGAAAATTAAAAAGAACATTACTGACATAAAATATTAAAAGGCAGGCTTTCTGAAGCCGGCTTCAGTGCATTTTAACTTTTGCCTCTAAAATCTATTATGGGCAACGTTTTGCAGGGCATTATCAGTGATGCAGAAGACCATGCTCATAGGGAAGTTCTGCAGTGCAAAGTATAAAATATGCTGATGATTTAACATCTCACGCAACGCAGCATTCCCCATACGGAGGTCAAAAGCCAGGGTTCAGCTGGACTCACAAATACATCACCCTGAATCAAACAGGGCATCCCTAAATAGTAGCAGACACTAACATACACTCATTACATTAATAAATCGCTCACTAATGGGAGCAGTGACAAGTAAGATGTGCACTTAGTGGCCCTGTTCGCAGCCCACCCCTGATGTCTGAATGCACGTTTTTCTCTGGGTTATATTCTAAAGGCTTCAAAGTGCACGAAGAAAATCTGCTCAGTGTTGTGAAATAAATCAAAGAGTGTCTGCTGAAAATTCCTAAAATGCTTCTACCCTAATCTCCTGGACCAGAGAGTGGGCTTGCAGAATGCTAAACTTGCTTTTCAAAGAAGATCAAAGCAATACGAGCGACAATTAAAAGCATGGGTGCAGGTGTGCGCATGCGCAGGGACGCTGTGGAGGCAGTAAGAACCTCTTTTTAGTCATCCGTGAATGCTAACGTTGACTTATCTAATCATTACATGTGTGATTTGAAAGGATGGGAGACGTCTTTAAAAGATACACAAAAATCCCCTGCTTTTATGTATAAAATGCATTTTATGCACGTGCAACACTTTCTGAGATACACTTCTTCCATTAATTTTGAAAAGCTCTTTGGCTACTGTCTAATTAAACCAGCCTATAATTTTGTCCTTCAGTGATTCAGAGATGAATGAAGTTCCAACTGTGTATCTACCCTTCCTAATGTTCCTAAACAGCCTTTAGTCTCCCAGAGGCTACTTTAACACTCTGAAGGCCAGCTGCTTGTCTCACCAAACCTCTGAAGAACCAGACTCCCACCACAGGCTCTTCAAGCGGTATCCGGCCATTTGGCAGCTTATCAAAGGCACTGCAGAGATTTCCCTTCTCTTCAACTTTTAAACCACAAACTACCTTACACTTGTGCTAGTAGATAAGTGTGCTCACACTAGAATCGCTCGTGCTAGCAGGTGAGTGCCCAAGTGATGCTGCACAACAGGCGTTACGCCTCCGGTGCAAGGGAAGATCTAGCAGCCAGCCTGCTACTTCCCTGAAAATATGGTTTGTCTGATTTCCCTTTCTTAAGCTAGTATTTCACTGTGCAAACTAGGAAGTGGGGAGAAACCAAACAAACAGACAGACAAAAGCAGCTGTGGGAAAAAACTCTTTAAAGTTCACAGGGTGAGTAAGGATGGAGTAAAACCCTGAATGAACTCTCCTGGCTGAACCGGGTTAGGATGAAAAATGCCTCTTCTAAATCTTGAAAATTTAGGTCAGTCTTGTTTATGTGAAGATATAAACCACTGACATTTTGAGAACCATGTGAGTCGAAGTGATATTTCAGTGTTCTCTCTGAATCACATTAGGCCACCAAGCTCGCTCTTTTTTTTTTATATCAACCAATTCCCCCCCTTCAAATTAAAAAAAAAAGTAAATCTGAATTGTCACTTAAGCTGCAAGCAGCAACATACTGTGCTTTAAAGTCTAGTGGCAGTAGCTGCTGAAATATTTCATAATTTTAATATACACTGAGTTAACAGAGTAGATACTGAGGAAACTGAAATAGAACTGAAAAAAGCAGGTACAAATTTCCAAAGATATCCGCTTTTTTCTTCCCCTGTATTAATACGCTTTACATTATTCCCCTGTGAATACTAGAGAATATGAGGAAAAAGATAATTAATGCTTTTCTGAGACCTAAATGATGCTATCCAAAACATGCATCACACTAGATATCCATTACATTTAATACAGCTCAACATAAGGCGATGCTGATGATGCGAATAGGGCTCAATCCTATTTCTCTCCAAAACCATGTGAATAGTTTATTATATACAGAACCAGGCTCAGTGATTCATTTTGATAAAATGCTACTTAGCAGCATCAAAACTGCCTGAGTATTTTGTCTGCTTGTACTGGGGCCTCCTACTGCTGTCATTGAAACAAATGGCAAAACTCCCATTTACTTCCACGGGAGGAGAGCCAAGCCCTTAGAAATCTTTGTATTTAAGGAAAAACATTTTTTCTCCCGCTCATGACTACAGATCCCCTGAAAAACCAATGGAAATGTTTAAGAAGTCAGGTGGTTAGGACTGGGCCCAAAGGTCAGGAACAAAGAGTAGCAATGCAGTCTTGCTATTGAAAAACTGAGCAGCATCCTCTAAGCGTTGTTGTTGTTTTCAAACAGAAAATGTCACTCCCCGATCTAACTAGGAAGATTTTAAAATATATATAAATCTGGGAAAAAGAAATTAAGCACACATTTCATTTAGTGTCTGGATTACAGATCCTTATTAAACAAACCAGAGCTCATTATAAAATCAATATCAACTTAACCACCATACTCCCAGGAGAAATGACAAAAAAGGTCACTCCAGGAAATTCAAACAATTTTCCTGCTGGAAGGGCACGATTTTAATTACAGATACTATTAATTAGAGCTGTCAGTAGGAAGACTGTCCTGTTAATTATCACAAATTCAGTTTCAAGTGTGATTTTGGAACCTGGGGGGCTTTTTTAAAAAAAAATTAAGAATTCTTGTATTCATGTTTATCAGGGAAAAAGCCTACTTATAGCTTCTGTGGTTTAAATAAGTCAACAGTAAGTTTCCTATTAAAACCAAACAAAAATATTTACTGTCACGGTCTCTTTGGCAAACAAAACTGATCTGACAAACTGCAGTTTTGTTCACACTTTATCTTGAAGGACACTCCTTTTTTCCACTGGAAATGTTCTCTCTCTCTCTCTTGCTTTGGAAGTCATTAAATTTAAAGATGTAAACTAATTTAAAAGTTGGTTTTCTTTTTTTCAGCAAGCATTCAATTTAAACTGAAAGCCATTCCTGAAGATATTCACTAATTGTTGCAGAAACATTCGTATTTATCATTCTGTACTAAAATCTCCCCGGACCCAGCCTGTGGAGACGTACTTAATACATTACATCTTTAACATATAAGAGGCACAGGCAGACCTAAATTTTGGGAGGAAATATGAGTTTATTCCTGCATGACTCCCAGCTGCCAATTTGAATCTATCTCAGCTCCAGAATACAAAAAGGCCATGATGCCTGATCCTAAGCAGAGCAAGAAGGTAAAATAAAACTTGACAGAAACGTGCCATTACCGAGACACTACGGGTGCAGAGCAGACACAGGCACTACAGCAACAAAGTTTACACATTCTTGAATTCTTTTTCCTGGTCACCCTCCAAATATTTTGGGATAGCAGGTCAGGGCTGTGTGGATCACAACACACGCATTACCACACCAATAATACACCAAGAAGTAAGTGCCATGATCTAAAACAAACTTCAGGAAGATGCAGAACGTGTCTCCACCCAATACTTTTTGAAACTGAAAGAGAAAGCCTGAGGTTTCTGATTTATCCCAGCAAATATGAGGACAGTCCTCCCGTGTTAGTGGGGACACATCTGCTCCCATTGTTCTGCCAGAACCAGTCCTGGTTTTACCTCCCCATCTATCAGCATTAGATTTCATTTTATCTGAATAATGGCAGAAGGTGGCAACAGATCAGGTCAAAGGCTCTTTTCATATCAGACCCTGAAGAAGTCGATTACTCAAAAAGAGAGACATCTTCAGATAACTGTGCAATCCATTCCTCATAAATGTTAAAGATTTTTCGTTATTAATAGTGGCAGGGGTGACAGATTATGGATATTAATGTTATTTTTCAGAGGATTTCAATGGCAAAGGCTTCTTTCTCCCCCTTTTTTTTTTCATGTTTCTAATTAGGCACGAATTTACAGTAACTCCCAGCACAGCCAAGACTGACACCCGGCAATAAAAAGCTGCTCCAGTGAATCCGCGGGACGCGAACGAAGCCAGAGAGGGGGGCAGGCAGCGCTGGAACCAACCCTCCCTTCTCAGCCCCCCAGTCCGCGCAGGGTCCGCGCGGGGCTCCCCGCAGGAGGAGAGTTCGGTCCTTACCTGATAAGCCGCGGGGGCGTCGGAGCCGGCGTCGGCCCCCAGCGCCGAGAGCTTCTCCTTCAGGCGGTGCCGGGCGCGGTGGCGGAGACAGTAGGCGACCCCCGACGCCACCAGGACCCCGGCGATGCAGGCGAGGGAGAGGAGGGTGAGGAGGAGGAATCTGGCGGACTCTGCCTCTTCCCCGCGCTGCGGGAGCGGCGGGACGTCGCTTTTCTGCAGGGGAGGAGAGAGAGGCAGCGCCTGAGTTGCGCGGTCGCGGAGCGGGGCGGGGGTGGGGGACACCCCGTCGGGGGCGGGGGGGGCGCAGCGCCAACTTTCAGCCGAGGACGGAGGCAGACGGGGGGGCAGGGGCAGCACCGCCGCCGTGTCCCCCTCCGTCCCCGACTCTGCCGGCCGATGTCATTTAACCACCGAAAGGCTTCGCGCAACCTCCGCGCATCCTCCGCGCCCCCTCTGCCGGCCCGCAGACCCCACCTGCGGGGCTGCGGCGGGGGCAGCACGGAAAAAGCCTTCTTATTCTTTTTTTTTATTATTATAATAAAACACGGGACAACAGAGAGAAAAAAATAAAAGTAGGTGGCAGTCCTTTTGTCTGTTGCAGGAGGAAAATGATAAAAAAAAAAAAGCCGGATAGTTCCAAACTCCTCCAGATTACTATTATTTCTGCAGCAATAGGAGAGAATCCTTATAGTGCATTTCACTCGTCTCCATGTGCTAAAAAAAAAGTTGTACAATAATTTCCCCTCATTAGCTTCATTATAAGCTATATTAGCAACAATTAAAAACGCAACATGAAAATGAAAAGACCAGGCGCGCAAATTGCAGCAAGACTCATTTGGCCCGCATTCCCCCTTCCACAATTACCAGGGAAATGAATTGAAAAGCACGCCCCTGCCTCAGTCCTGGTTGCTACAAGATGAGAACAATTAGCAAACTCCTTTCCACCACCTAATTTCGCGTGGTAACAAAATGGATTTTTCCCCATGAATGCCTAGCCGGCCTATTCATTATCTCTCCTCTATTAGTAATTTTCTGCTCCGTATTCAGCTGGCCAGCTCTTAATTTCCTCCTGTCTCGTAGTGTACACAGTGGCTCTTATGTCAGGCCCGGTCCATTTTTATCTTGTAATCATAAGGGCCACCAAAGCAATTATCGCCGGTCTTGACTGCAAAAGCTTGTCATTAATTAGGCTCCTCGCCTTCAGCGCCGCGGATTAGCCGGGGCTGGGGCTGAGTTCATGGAAACGCGGGCTCAGCGCGGCGACTCCCGCCCGGACGCTCCGAGCGCGTCGCCGGGTTTGTAAACCCCGGGCGGCGGGGGGCGGGCGCAGGGCTCGCCGCGGCCGGGCCTGTCCCCTCCCCGCCTCCCGCCCCTCCTCCAAATCCCAACAACCACCAGGAGGACGTCGTGTGTCCCCCCCCCCCCCCCCGCCTCCTTTCTCCGCGGTCCCGAGGGGCTGCGGGGCCGCCTCCGCGCTGCTGCAGCCCGCGGGGAGCGCGCCCTCCGCCGCCGCGGGGGGAGCGAGGGGCCGCCGCGCTCTCGCCATTAGCATCTCCCTGAAAGGCCGCCGGCCCCTCCGGGACCGAGGCCGCAATCTGCATCTAAATAGGCGGCTCCGCCGAAAGTGCCGGCGCCCCCTCCCCGTTAATCCCGCGGTCCCCCCGGGATGCGCTGCGGAGAGCAGGCGGGCGGCCCCGGGCACGGGCCCCGAATCCCTTCCTTCTCTGCTTTGGCAACAACGGTTTCAAACGATCTTCCTTCTCCAAACCTTCTCCGGTTGCCGTGCGCGAGAGCGGCGCAAGCAGCCGGGGGAAGAGGGGGCAAAGGGCTGAGCGAGAGAATTAAAATGATGCACAAAGTGCTGCCAAACGCCCCGAGTAAACGCCGGGGAGAGAAAGAGCGCGCCTGCCTTTCTCTCCCGGTAGTTATAGTGATTTTCAGATGTTGCTTCCAACTTCGCCAGGCGGTTTTCCCAGCAGCGCTGGGGCTGCCGTCCCCGGGGTTGGCTGCCCTCAACAAAAGATGGGATCCCCGAGACAGCCCGCGGGTCCCCAGCGCCAGAGTCCGAAACCTTGAGCGGGGTGGTTATCGCTGTTCGCCCCTCGGGAGGCGTATTCCGTGCAGAGCAGGGTAGCCGTGGCTCTCCTGATAGGCTTCAGGCGGTTAGAGGGCTTGCAAACCCCCTAAACGCCTGGAAGAGCGGCGGCCGCCGCTGCCCTGACCCTCCGGGCCCCGGGAGGGGACGGCGGCCCCGCAGCCGGCACGAAGGGGCGAAGGGACCTCGCCCCCGCCCGCCCGCCTCCCCGGGAGCGTCTGCGGAGCCGCCGCCGTCGGGGCCGACCGGGTTCCCCTCTCCTGTCCCCTCCCTGCCCCCGCGGAGGCTGGCGCTTAGGGACCATCCCCGGGGGAGCCCGGCGGGCTCCCCTCTCGTCCCTCGGCCTCCGTCGGGGGTGGGAGGGGGGGCTGGTGCTTAGGGACCCTCCGCCCGGCTCCGACTCGAGCTCCGGGAGCGCTCCCGGCGCATCCCGCCAGGGAACGGTCCCCGCTGCCCCTTCATCCTGCGTGACCAAACAGCACGTTATGAAACGGGTAAAAATTAATCCGGAGCGAGTTGCCAGCTCCCTCCCTCCTTCCCCAGAGTCTCCAGCCACAGGCACCGATTCTCTCCCCTCACCTCAACCCCTGAATCTTCCTTGCAGGAAAGGCCCCAGCCTGAAACGGAGCCCTGGGTTAATTAGAGGCGTCCTGTCAGACTTGACTTGAAAGAAAAATGTTTAAATATGTATGAATTTGACATTTACAGTCGGATGTCTTTTAAAGCAGAACACCTCTCCCAGTGCTGGCTGGGGCTGCCATGATGCCTGTGCCTGGGGTGGAAGGGAAACAATAGCTGTTGCATAACAAGAAAAACAAATCACCTCCCCTGAGGCTTAACAAATAAACAGACCACATAAATCACATATAATTAAATATTAAACTCAGCTACATGTAACTATGCATTTTTAAAACTTTATATAATGGAATATATTGATATTCCTCTGAATGATTTCCTCCTTGGAAAACTGTGTTGTGTCACACAGTCCCCCGCGAAGGAAAACCACCTAATTCCGAAATGGATGTTTTAGGAAGTGACTCTAAGCACAGAGGATTTGGAGATGTTCAGACAGTCTTTCCTTGCTTTGAGTCTTCCTGGCCATAAACGCTCGAAGGCCAAGATTTTACCCTGTCTCAGAACAATATTAGAACAACATTACACCTACCACTTACACTCAACAGTGTTTTCCTGAAGTACACTGCTTCTGTGAGTGTTTGTGGTTGTTGGGTTTTATTTAGGAGGGAAGAAAAACTGCTTAGGATCTGATCTCATGCAGGCTTTCCTGGTCCCTCGACAGAACACGTTTCGTATACACCCAAAAGTGAGTCAGTAACCAGAGCAGCCATAACACCGGAGTCACAAATCACTGTTCTAATCAAAGAGCAGCGTCCCATTTTGCGGCGTCATCCCATGATGCAGCAGAACAGCCGACATTTCAAACGAATTCCAGGCAAATGTCAGTAAATATTTAATGTACACTTTCATGTAAATAAGTTCTCGCACCTATGTTGGAAGTGTAGGAGAAAGTCTTTGTAAGAGCAGAGAGGAGCTCCCATGCAGCGATATGAAAGCTCACCTTCCAGACGTCTAAGCACAATTATAGCTCATTATTTCCTCCAAGACACTGGGAATGATTCTGGTCCTTGCTGAAGCAAAACTCTAACTGAAGTTGAGGTTATGTTTTGCTTCATAAATCTAAAAAGACATTCCTGATTTGAAACCCAGTTTATCAGTTACTGCACCCAACCTCTCTTCCAGTTGCCAAAGGAAAAACCACTGCAATTCATTTTAAAACAGGTTGACATTATATTTTTTGCAATTTTAAATGCCTTGATTTTTACATTTATACTAGATAGTTTTGTTTCCAAGCAATAATTAAAAATTTGCAGATTTCTTAGTAAACATGGGCAAAAAGATGAACTTCAGAGTATGATTTGTTTCAAAATATTAGAATGTTAAAAAACTCAAGAGGTGCTATTTTTAATTTGGAATTCACTATAGAATCTAATAAATGAGAGAAGTGAGGTGGAAATAATCATGTATTAATTCTGTGCATTACAAAATCTTTTCAGAAGCTATTATCAGAGCAAGAGGCATTGTGGTTTGGATTCAGGGTGGGAGAAATCCTTTGTGCAACTGAAAGCTATTGTTCCTCTGTGCAGATGAAATTGTACTTGCAAATCTGCCATTCAAGGAGAAAAAAAGTGCCTAGGCAGAAGAAAAGAATTCTACAAGAAAATCATTATTCTTAAACACAAACTTCACTAAAACAAGTTTTAGTTCATCAGGGTTGTGGGTTTTTTTATAAGAGGATCCTCAGCTAATAGTTGCAGCCACTGACATTAAAACAAACCATAAAGGATATGCATATTAGTTCCTTAATACAGAAAGCATGAAGAAAGGGATGTGAATGGAGGTGTGTATATATATATATGTACATGTATATAATATGTAATCATATATACACACACACACACATGTGTGTGTGTACGTCTGCTCGTTTAAAGAAATCTAAACTTCAATTCACTTCTAGTAATTTTCCTCTGTAGGGTTATCTGAGACATAGGTTGGGGCATAGGTTGGGATACACTGTGTGGGTTAGCTTTTGACAGGTTACTAGGAAACCAGAGAAATACTTCACATCAGGAGGAGCCTGGCTACCCTAATCTGTCCCCAGGAAACCTACAGTTTTGTTTTGTTTTTTTTTTCCTTTAGTAAAATAGAAAGCAAACAGAAGGGAAAGCAGCATCTCCCTCTGTTTTGGTTCAAGCTTCTCTTGCCCTGCTTTGCACTCCCACTCAGGTCAGACTGGAGCAACAGGGCCTGGGGATGTTCAACCTCAACGCGTTTAATGTTTCTTGAGTTCAGTACTGCACTCCAGAGCTGTACAGTCCAGGCTACTTGTTGGTGTTTTAAGGTACTATCTTTAGAGTTACTAAGAGACTTCTGGAGCCACTGTCCTCTGCCTCCCTCTTCATTCCCTCCCAGAAAGCTCGCCTGATGCCAGGATCACTTTCAGCAGATGTCAGTTCATCACCTGAAATGAGGTCAATTTAACGCTTTTACTCGGGAGGATGAAATCGGATGGGAAGGTGCCTTTTGCTTCTTTTAAGGGTCGGAAAGATTAGACAAATCGACAAACACAAAAGGCAGATGGATTTCTGAGAACTGCAGCTTATTCAAATCACTGAGAAAGGTCACTGCGAGAGCCACAGAGACTATTCATCTGCAGGGGTACAATGATCTTTCTGCAACCTTCAACACCACAAAGCACTCTGGAGCGTCTCTATACCTTTTAGGAGGATTAATACCGTGAACAATGACTGAATACAATCAAGAATTCAGTGAGTTCAAAGATCCCTTGATCAATGGTAGATATTTTCTTCTGGCTTCCTAAAGGCAAACAGAAGTGAAGTTTCTGGTTAGAGTTACAAGAAATTACAGCTCTTATCCTGAGTCCCGCTACAAGGTGACGTTGAAATGTCCAAGAACCCCAAAGAAGTTTGTGGCGTGGAAGGAATAAGGCTGCAGAACAGGAAATTTTAGGAGCTTCAAGATTTTCCTGCATTTGTTTTAAAGTCTGCATTTAGTTAAAGAGTAGAACACAAAAGCCTACAGCATCACTGGGATGCTGCAGGGGTAACACACGAATCGGGAATCCAGACAGCCACATCCATGCCTGTGGAGGAGGTCGGTGAGCCGGAGAAGCTCGCCCGTCCCGCCCAGAGCTGCACAGTGCACCCCTGGGATGGCAGCACGAAGAGGAGGAACCACGGTGAAGAAGCTTCGATTCCCATCTCTAAGGTGTCGGGAGCAGCTAGGGGAAAGCAGCAGAATGGGAGCACCGGGAAGCAGGTTTCCTCCTCAGCCCAGGCTTTGTGAGCCAGAGCGAAACAAACAGAGGGACTCGGCAGGTCCAAGTCACAAAGCGTCCGAGCCCGCGCCAAGAAGACGGTCAGCGATAGCCCAGCTTAATCAAATATCTTCAGCGAGCAAGAGAAACACGAGCCGCGGTGCCAACGCTGATCTAATGGTGATGCTGAAGGCACATAATTTAGGGATTAGATAAAGCGCCCTTACACCGGAGCGCCAACCAGCCGGGCCCCCGGGCAGCCGCGCCGTCTCGCCGGGGGCTCCATTCCCGGGCACCGAGCCGAGGGGAGCGGGGAGGACCCGCCGACGGCCCCGAGTCCGGGGCGCTCCCGGGGGGCGCCGCTTTGGGAGCCGGCGACGCGGGGACCCGGCCCGACGGGGCGACCGACCCAGACCGCGGCGCTCCCTCTGCCCGCCCCCCCCCACCCCGGTTCTCCGCCGCGTTTACCTGCTGCCGCGGCGGCGGGACGGGCTCCTCCTCCCCGCCAGGGCTCGGCGGGCGTCAGCGATCCTCCTCCGGTGCCAGAACTTCCCCCTCCCGCTCCCCAGTCCCCTCCTCGGCGGAGACAAAGGCGGCGGCGGCGGCGCGGGGGGGAGCGGCGGCCCCGGGCGGTCCCCGCGGGGCGCGGGCGGAGGCTGCCGGCGCGCCCCGGCGCTGCCCTCCTTATATCGGGGCGCTGGCAGCCCCTGCCGGCTGCCGCACATGGCCCAGCCACCGGTTGCTATAGCGATGCCTTCCCCTCCACATGTTGCTGGCAGCAATTGGCTAAGGAGGGCTGGGCTGTGTAGAAACCCTTCGCCGGAGAGCGGCGGGGAGTGGACACGGGCTGTGTCACTCACTCGGAAAACGCTCTTTGGGGTTTCTGGTGTGGATGTGTGCGTGCGGGGGGTTTGTGGTTGATATTTCTTTCTTTAACCTCCTTCCCCCCCGCCTTTCCCCCCCTTTCTTTCTTTCTTTTTTTTTTTTTTTTTATTTTTATTTTTATTATTTTCGATGCCACTCTTGCAAGATGGAAGCGGAGCGCTCAACAGTCGCGGGAAGCCAAAAATAAAATCAAACAAGAACAGCAAGGAAAACGTAAAGATCATTTGCATGACAATACCGCAAAGAAACCCGCAACGTTTCTTCCTGAAAAGAATTTCCTCCGTAAACAAACAAACAAACCAACCAAACCCAACAACCCATCGCACAGTGACAAGCAAGGGAGGTCCAAACTTTTTTTCCCCTCCCGTCCCGGTTGTCCGAATAAGACACGGAATTAGGGAAAAGTGCACAGCGACCAGCCCCGGGACGGTGGCGGAGCGGGCGGGGATGCGGGTCGCTGCGGGGCCGAGCTGAGCCCCGGCTAAAGCCGCTTTTCGGGATGGTGTCCGGGGCAGCACCGACCCTTGCAGCGCCACGGATCCCGCGGTCCCCCGCGAATTAGCCGGCAGGCGGGCTGCGGAGGCACCTCCGGCGGCGGGACGGTGGCGGCTCCCCGGGGACCCTCCTCCCCGACGGGGCGCACTCCTCCCCGCCTCTCCCCAGATGAGGATGGCAGGCAGGGCAGAACTGGCCCTCCTCTGTCCTCGGGACGGGGGGAAAAGTCCCTCTTCCCCTTCCCTCTCCCCTCCGGCCGGCCCTTCTCCCCCCTCCGTCTCCGGGCGAGAGAGACGAAAATCAGGGAGGGGGAGCTGCTCGCTGCCCCCGCCCCGAGGGGGACGGTGCGACGAGGGATGGGATGGGATGGGATGGGATGGGATGGGATGGACAGGACGGGCTGCCCCTTTCCCGCATCCCCGCCCGGAGCCGTCGGGGGGCACGGCCTTCTGCATCCCTCTCGGGCTCCCCGCGGGTGGCAGCAACCCTCCCGGAGCTTTTTCTAGTCCCCTCACCCCCCCTTTTTTTAACTTCCCCCCATCCCTGCCTCCCCGCCAGGCGCCTGGGTGAGCACACAGGCCGGCCCGGGAAGCCAAGGGTGGGCGAGGGCAGCCTCCATCCCCGCAGAACCCCCCTCCCTAGGGCGACACAGCGCCGAAAGCCTCACCCCTACCCTGCCCTGGGCTGTGCTGCGGTCAGAAAGGGCAGAGAGGCTGTGCCATGGGCTCCCCCCCCCGACACCCACCGCCTCGGAGCGAGGGGGATGCTCTGCGCATCCACGCCGCGGCTGACAATAGGGTTTCTAGGGAGAAGAGGTTCTCCTCATGCTCCCACCTGGCTCCTGCTTCCTTCGTGTTCCCACAGATGAACGCACTTGGCTTCTCCAAACATTTAATCACCTACACTTTTAGTGCACAGTATCTACTTAGTACTTTGTCAGTCTGTCAGCACATTTCTTCGTCTAATATTATCCCGCCCCAGTAAAAGCCACAGAATAGGTAATTTGCTCACTAACCTGTATTGCTTAAGTTAGAAGATAAATGAACCCGCCAAGAGATTTCATTAAAAGGACACATGTGTTTGCATATTGATCCTTCTAATGAACTGTCTGAAACTGATAAATACTTCCATTAGGTTTGGAGTTTATAGTTCTTATTTACAAATATATTAATTATCATTTCCTGGACAAATACTGCATCTTTTCAGAACTGCCAGGTGCTGAACGGGTTGAATGTGAAATTTACAGCAAAATACTATTTAAAATGCTTATTTTTCTTAACAATGAAATTTAGAGAAATCTGTAGTGAAGTTTAAAACACCAGTTTACTTCTATCACGTGCTAAATACAACCTTTGAAGGGATGGCAGATATCTGGTTATGTCACAGGGAAGTAATTATTTAAACATATGTTGCGTAAGGTGCTATTCATTAAAAACATAGGATGTGTTGCCAGATAGAAGAAAAACTTTTCCATAGTTTACTAATTTAAAACTTAAAAACTGTTTCACAAGTTTTTGTAGTACTCTTACTCACAGCCTTTATTTGTGAATTTCATTACTGGTTCTTGATAAAACCTCATTTTCAATTGAATAACTTACATGTAGGTAATCTAAATACATTTTCTCACATGATTTAATGCATTTGGAAATGGGAAAACAAAAAACCTCTGACATCAGCAGCATTTCATTATAGAATTTCTGGAAAGTTTCATGTCTTTTCCTTGGGAAACGTTTCATGCAGAAAGTAAAAATGACTTTGAGACAGTTTCTCAGTTTTTGCACATCTGCAATACTGGTAGTTTGAAGGTTCGTATTAGCATTCATCCAAATTCAAGAGATGCATTTGAACTTCACCTAAACTCAAAATATTCTGAATCTTGCAGTTTCAGTGAGAATGATGCCGAAACATATTTCCAGTTTGCACAGAACAAAACTCTTGTCTGAGAAGCAGTAATGTTTGTCAGGACTCCCGAAAAACCCGTTCTTCCTAATGGAGTGCTGAAAACCACACTGGCCTTTTTACTTTGATTTCTGACTACGGTGCTCTCTGCAATTTGAAGGTTAGTCCCTTCTTTCTGCAAATGAATGTGCAATGTACAGCACGAAATAGATTTTTATTCTTTCAGAGGATGTATGATAAAGCTAAAATACCATTTAGTGTCATTCATTGTTTTGTTCAGAAGTTTTATCTAACATCCTTTGGACCCTTGCTTCTTAAATACAAAACCAAGTATGTTGCAGAGGTTTTTTCACAGATTTTCTGTCCATGAGGATCTTAAGATCAAAGTTGGATTTCCTCCACTCCTATGAACAAAAAGTCTTCTTCAAATATTAGTTTCCTGTACATATTTTTTCCTAACTACCTTAACTTTGGGAATATGTGTATTAAAAAGAGACAGAGCCTCTGTTTCTTGAAACCGCCATACCTTTCTTAGAAATAAACCCAACACCTGTGACCATAATTTGAAAAAGGACTTAGCAGTATTTTAACCACTAGACTGCGCTGAGTTTTATGTATCACCTTTTCATGCTTGTCTGTGAAGATCAACACCACACACTTTCTGCTTCCAAGTAAATTCTAGCACTCTTAGCTTTATTAAGAAAATGACTTCATTCTGGCTAAGATTTGAATCTAATTAATATGTCTTGCATTTTAAAAATGATAACTACATTCAAGATGCATACTGTTCTTTGGAGACAGCTTAAAATATTAATTAAGTAAAGAGTGCATTTTCCATTTATTTTAATTACATTAATACAGTTTCAGTAAATAAAATAGTTCTATGCTTCATCAAATCAAACAAACTTGAATGCAAATTTTTCTATTGATTAGTTCTCTGTTCACATTGGCCCTTTTGATGGTTTTATTTTTAAACAGGAAAGAGATGCAGAAATGTTTGGGAGTTCCCATTAGTGAAATGAGGTCTAACTGTCTGAAAAGGTCAGCTCAGCCTTCTATGAGGCTGATACAGCCCTGTAAAACTGGCATTCTGATATACTGTTGCTTTTGAAGGTAATCGGTGACATAAAACTGGATGCCTTTATAGATATTTTTAAGCAAATGAAGATTTTAATTTATATGTTTTTCCAGGTAAATTCAACAAACATATTTGATCTCTCTGATTCACTTGCCTGTGATGCTTACTAAGATGCAGACAAAATATTACAAGACAATTGGATGAATTGTGTTTTTAGTATTCAATTTAATTAAAGCTAATACGTTCTACATTTGCAGGTGAAGGTCTTTCTTGAGATAAACCACAGGACAAGACAGAGACAGTCTTGCTACTGGTTATTGCAAAAAAAAAGTGTCATTCTACTTAGTTCAGTATAATTCTGTCCTTCAAATATTTAAGCAGTAGCACCAGCTGAAGAAAAACTAAATATCGAAGAAAAACTAAATATTGAAGAAAAAGTTTCAAAATACCTTGGGAGTCATAGCAGGTCTTTTGAAACATGTCATTTAAACATTTCAGAACAGTTTGAGCCTCTTTGTAATTTAGGGCCCAATCCTGGCCACCTCTATCTGAGAAATTAATTGTAAATCAATGGAAATAATCAGAATAGCAACCAGAACACAATAGAAAATGCTTATGTAAATCAATATTTCACAAAAAATACCTGCAATATTGAAACTTTAATTGCACTGTGAATAGTTTATGTTCACAGAGTATAAGTAAAATTATTCAGGGTTTTTTTCATGTTATCATGAAAGTCTTATTAAGAAGCTTCTATAAAAATATCAACTCAAAACCTGTTTAACAGTAAAATATGATGAGAAATGTGTGATTTTACACTGTAATTTTGTTATAACAAAATGTAGCCATCATGGAAATGCTAAACTTACTTTACACATCAGTACTGTATGTGCCAAGAATTCAGAGAACTGTTAGGTATCGATTTTCTTTACTGTAATATCAGCAGATTAGTTTTGTTAAAGTGTTATTTTAATATCATTGTGAAAAGAGTATTTAATTCTTCTTTCCTGAGATGGAAACAAGCTAGTACAGTTTATTTGTGAAAAAGTAGTAGCCAGTGCTGCACATCTAAATGAGTTTTGAAATCAAGATGTGTTTTTTCTGCCTTTGACACAAACATTGCTCTTTCTATCTTATCTTCTAATACTGGTAGCCTCAGGACAAACATACATTACGTTAGAAAATTGTCCTTCATTATATTGATCGAAATTCATTTCCAGCCTACCTGAATCTGATGTTAGAACATTTTTATTAGTTTAAAATTGTTTGCATTATAAATTTAAAATAACAAAACGTTTTTATATAAATCATTTAAAGTTCTAAAGCAGATGTTTTGTCAAGTTCTTACAAGCTTCATACAGTCCCACTAAGTTTCTTTTTAAACTGATCATCCATTTCTGCCTGCAGAGAGGGACCATCTTTGTGGAAAACACAGCAGTGTCTCTTATGAAAAGCCCCTTATTGAGACAGTGTTTTAATCGGTATGTGAAGTTTTAACAATTGTCAGAATTACAGAGTGCTCTTAGACCACCTAAGTTCATGCACCAGTAGTACTCCACCTTATTTAAGATTTCTAGTTAGTGCTGCCATTGGTTTAGGGTTCCTGATAAAGGTCTTGCTTTTATGCTGTGACACACAGAAATGGTGAAGTCTGAAGAGCATTAACGATATCACCAGTAGTGCTTGTCCTGGGGCTGGGCTTTAACTGATAATTTGGCAAAGATTCAAGACACCCAGTAAAATCCTTCTTATACTTTCATTATATCCAATAAAGACAACACCCCCACTCCCCCCAGTTCTTAATTTCAGAAAGCGGTTTGCCTCTTTTTTCTCTTCCTATTGAAGGAACAACGAGGTACCCTTGATCCGAAGCAGGCCCTTGGTCAGTAAAGCAAGTAGGCACTATCTGCATGGCATTTTTAATATAACTAGATTTCTTAAAGTATGCACCCTTACTAAAAAGAGAAAGAAGACTCTGACAACTATAGGAAGGAGGAGAGAGATGCAATAATTTCCAGAAAGTCCCCTTTCTTCTCAGCATCATACACACATTCAAGAACATTGAAATATTTTACCTTTTCTGACTTAGAAAGAGGAAGGTGACTACATTAGTTTATGCAACCATAAGCTCTAAGAACTAGATAAATAATTACATGTGACAGCATGCTAAAATGATTGTATCACACAGTCAGTTTAAAAATACTTGCTTTATATTTATGCCTTCAGGTTACATGAAACCAGAAAGATTGTTGAAAAAATACTTATCCTATGGCTTGCATTTTGCATGTAATGAAGCATGCGGATAAATTCTCATTAGATTTTTTTTTTCAATTAATTACGTAAGAAAGTTTAGAAGGCTTTAGAGTCACTGCTTTACTGACACTGGTATGCCAACTTACACTAGATGTAGGTATGGCCTGTAAGCTTTTACCTGTGCTCAGACAGTTGGTGTTTAAAGCAATTATCACTCAAGTGTTTTTTTTTTTTTTAAATGGAAGTAGAAGAGCAACAGTGCTGATTCATACATGCAGAAGCTTTCACCCTTAAACAGTCATCTTGGATGTGGCGCCGAGAGTGACATCCACATGCCTATCACTGGATTCCCATAACTGTCAGAGTTTTGGAAGGGCAAAGAAAGAAGGGGTCAGGCCAGAGCGTGATAAGACATGCACTGACAAGCCTCTCCTGCAAAGCTAATTGCAGAGGGAAAGTTAGAGCTGCTGAAAAAAATCTTTAATACATTTTTTGTGATTTGCTTAGACTTTTGAAAGAAAAGACTCTCTTGACTCTTCCCACCTTTTAGTCACGCTGTGTCTAACTGTACAAAAAAAATTTCTAATAAATCTCAAAGATTTCTCTTAATTCAATATCAAATTTTAAATTGTCAATAATACTAAGGATACAAAACTTTTAAACACAGAGCTCAGGAAAATTTAGGTGTTCACTGTCCCAAACTACATATAGAATTTAGTTTTCCACAATGAACTAGGTACTCTCCAGCATAGCTGCTCCTAAGTTTAATGAGTTATATTTCCTTGTGAATTCAAGGAAACTAATGAGAAACAGTACTTATGAACAAAGTTCCTTTGGAAAGTCCTTCCAGCCTGCCTCTGATTCTGTCCTCAGAGCTCCTGAAGGCACCGTGGAGATCTCAGGATGGACTTTAAGCATACCCAGGGAAGAGCTGCAGGTTTGGTGCTTGGATCAATCACTTTGTGAAAGTGTAACCCTCCCCAAAGCATTTCAGAGGCCAGGAAATAAGTGCCACAATCAAAGCTTACACCTTTTCCTACTATCTAGCTGTGTTTGTAGAACAAAAGCACACTAGGACCTGTTTTTGCAGTGAATAGGAAACTACGCCTTAAAATACTGCATTGTTTAAAACATAAAGGTACGGAAAATTTTTAAGAGTTGCAACTCCGATTAATAGAAACATTCTGCTGTTCAGCTTTTCCAGCAAATGGAGAAGATACTGTTGAGAAAAGGATGTGTGAAGGCATCCTTTAAGACCTTTGTTTTCCTACTTTATTACCGCAAATACACTCTTTTTAATAGTTTTGTTCCTTTAGTCAAATTACACCTTGGGATTGATTATCATGTCTTCTGTTTCACTAAGCCAAATATTTCACCTGGCACTACTGGGGTCTACTTTGCTGTAACCCCACTAATTATGTCCTCTGATGTACGTTTGAGCCCTTCACTCTGCTTTCTTGCTTCCAAAACCCCAAGTTAAATCCACGAACCTCAGAAAATGCTTTAGACCTCCAGTTTAGTGTTTAAGTGAGGTGCAACTGGTCTCTTAATCTCCTGCTGCTCTGAAAGGGCTCATAACAAATATAATTCCCTTTCTTTTATGTTCAATATATTCATTACTCCACTGTTGATCACAATTAAAAATCAGCTGAAACAAATATAATCTCTTTAGAAAAGTTACCATAGAAACATCATCAGAGAATTCCCTTTAAAAATGTCCAGATTTTCCCCAGATTTAAATACAGACTCCCAGGCATTACTCACGCACCATTAAAAACTGTAACATATTCAGTGAGTCATTAGTCTAAAAATATATCCATAAATATATACGCTTTCAAAGACAGAGATGTTTTTTGTCTCAGTAAATGTGTATCATGACAGGACCCACTTTTGATTTTATGTTGTTTTATATTACATTCCCAGAGAAAACTTGAACACTGTTGTCTCCTGTTCAAATGACTGTTTGAGGAAGGAGAGAACAAAAATCAAGAGTGACAAAATGCACAGAATGTGAGAAATACCAGCAAAAGCTAGTCAGAGAGGAAGAACAACTTTGAGTACACATTTTCATGGTAGTAGATAAGATGAATGGAAAGAAAAATGTCTGACATTCTCCACACGCAGAGAATTTTAATGTTGTAGCTTAAAATAAGAAATTTTAAAATTGAGAAATGTCCTAATTTATACTAATTGAGGCTAGGGTACTGTGCTGTAACAGTTAATTTCCATTTATCTGTGCCATTCTGTGGTATAGCATCAGTATCACAGACTTTTCTATGCTGTACTTCTGTGGGATCACTGGCAAACTCTGACAGATTTTGGCACAGTAGAAGATGGTCCATCTGCATAAGACACTTTGATAAGAAGGAAGCAAAAGAAAATATGCTGGAGTCAAAGTGGAAGGGGCTCCACAAGGAATAATGATGTAAATTTAAAGAAAATTTGGAATTGGTCCCAAATAAAACCAATAGTTTATTCATAAACCCTTGCATATTTAGAGAAGATAACATAAAGGCATTGTGCCTTCCCTTTGCATTACTGGCTCTGCTGTAGATAAATAGCGTGGCTGAATGGAACCAGATTAATGATAATAAAGACAGTTCTGTCATTTTCTTTGTAGTAGAGCCAGCCTGAAAATGAGGAAAGCCAACAAAATTGAACTAATTTTTGTTCTGCAGGCTTATAGAAGTGTTTTGTTTCTTTCATTTTCTTAATGCAAGGAGTCTTCAAAATTTGTTTCTGAATTTTTAGTGACAGAAGTCCTCACATTCCTGCTTAGTCCTACTTTCACCTTTCTTACCATTCTTCCTCTGTTTTACCCTCCTATTTGTCACTTACTCAGAGAGAGAAATGAACACTGAAGGACAGATAAAAGAAAAACAATAAAACCAGTTTAAAAAAAAAGCCAAACAAAAATATTTTACTTTCTTCCAATACTCAGTTTCTGCTGAGTATTTAAATTTATCAAAAATGCTGGAAACATTTCCCATATTAAAGATAGATCTGAAATAAATATTTTTTTATCCACTTCTTAATTTATATAGTCATCGTACTTTGATAGTTACAATGTACCTTTAGTTTATGCTGTCAGATTTGTGTTTTCTGTTCTCACTTCAGCTAAATAACATGGGAGGAGAAGAAAAAACTCAAGGAATGAAACAGACTATGTGATGCTGAGAAGAAGTGTGGTATCAGGACGGATTTATATAGAAGACACCAACAGAAAAACATATTCTGGAAGTGATATCAAATTTTAAATTAAATTTTAGATTTTATTATAATCTGTTTGCCAGCCAGAAAGATAAGCAATAGTACTATTTTTCTTCCTAAAACTGGGAAGAGCAGTGCATAGTACAGCTATAACTGAGATTTACTTCATATCTTGCTTCTGATTTAATTTCTTATTATTTCTGAAAAGAAGAATCAGGTTTTGGAAACATTTAGGTATCTTTTTTTCACCAGCACTGATCTCATGAAGAGTCATATTCCCACACTGCGCTCAAATTGTGCCCCAGCCGCACCAATAAAAGACTTTGCTCGATATGCAAAGTGGCCTGGCAAGAGGCAGAAGTGTATTATTGCCAGCAAGGAGTGCAGGGAAAGGTTTAGGTATGAAACATGGGCTTATCATGGCAAGTTTTCAGCTGGAAGTGGATTTTAAGTCTTTGGTAATAATGTTTATATTCAGTGCCTCAGAAGAAGTTTCACACAGAAACAGGTCAGATTATTTCAAAACTGGGTTGTTCAACATTGTCTGGATCAGCAAAACACATTTATTGGTATATGGACTCAATGCCATAAGATCACACGGTGCCTATGAGAGCTGGACTTTGCATCTGGATATCAGATGTGGACAATTAATGTGCTGAAACTGCCCTGGCATAGAGCTCCCTGCTGTCCACACATCTGAGTGTGAGCTATTTTTATGTGAAGTGTGAGATGTGCTAAAGGGAGGTGCTAGTTTCTTCAGAAGGTTGTTTTTACTTTATCTATTGTGAGAATTTCTCCATGTTCAGCTCATCATTCGTCTGCTGTTAGATAGGGACAAAAATGAAATGCGACCAACACAAAGACCCTTGAAGCCCCTTCTGCTCTGTCCTGTAGCTTTGCCATGTATGAGTAGCACAGCTTGCCCTAAAATCATGAGAAAAATCTCAATGCCCTTTCTGCGATCTTTTCTCCATAAGACAAGTCGCTGGTGCTGTCATTGTTTACCTTGGAAAAGGTCTGTCCTCATCTATTTTTATTCACATGTATGAACCACACTTGCATGCTCTATAGCTAGAAATAAATGAGTAGTCCACTTCAAAGCTTTAAATTACTTATGGCTTAATTAAGAGTATGATAGAACAGATATGAAATTTAAGACTTGGTCAGTGGGTAAATCAATGTAGACAGAAGCTTATGTGTCTGTTCTATACTTCTGTCTGGTAGTTTCATGCAGAACAAATTTCCCACTCATTTTTCCTCCTAGACATAACATAGAGTAGCGTAATAACTATGATTAACATTATATGAAAATTAAACAATTTTGAAATTGCAGGGTTTGGAAACATGACTATCATACATATGACAAATAAAAATGATATTCTATATCAGTTTATCTCATACATAGAAGAGGGTTGGATCTTGGCTCACTCCAGTTGCTTCATGACACTCTCCAGTCATAACATGACTGCAGGACTGGTGTAGGCAGGTCCCCAAGCATGCTCCCTCATCATAGAATCATAGAATAACCAGGTTGGAAGAGACCCACTGGATCATCGAGTCGAACCATTCCTATCAAACACTAAACCATGCCACTTAGCACCTCGTCCACCTGTGCCTTAAACACCTCCAGGGGAGGTGACTCAACCACCTCTCTGGGCAGCCTGTTCCAGTGCCCAATGACCTTTTCTGTGAAAAATGTTTTCCCAGTGTTCAGCCTAAACCTCCCCTGGTGGAGCTTGAGGCCATTTCCTCTTAGAAGAGCAGCTGTGTATTGATTCCTCCCAGTCTTTACAGAAAGGCCACTCCTTCAGGACAGGAATACAATATTACCACACAAACATCAAGCTTCTTTTTAGAAATCCCTCTTTCACTCTTAATTAGAGTGATGCTAGGTAAGTGGTCCCTAAAAAGGGAAAATGTCTCACAAAGATGACCAAAGCTTTCCTGTCTTATCCATGTAGGTTGACCTATAAATCCTGCACACTCTTCACAATTTTGAGCACCCAACTGCATGGAAACAAGAGATGGAATAAGGCTGCAAATTAATTCTCATCCTAGCTATTTAATATGTTACTTTTTTCAATAATACTCCTCATTTAAATTGGGCTCTTTTACAAGAAATTTCCCCATTTGCTTGGTTGCCTGCAAATAAATGCATAGTTGGGCTAAAATGCAGCATATTTTCCAGTTTGCTTGGTAGCAGTTTGGTTCTGCCAGTGTATTTCCTCCATAGCCCAGGTTCCTTCAGCTGATGGAGCAGTAGAGGGGACATGCTTAGGAACAAGCTCTGTCTCTTTGCCCTCATATCAGATTAGTTTCTAATTTCTCTTTGCACTCTCAATTCTGCCTCACCACGTACATCTTTGAAACAAACTCTCCATACAACTTAGGATCTTAAAGGGCAACTCATTTACCTGAAGGATAATGAGCAGAAAGCCAAACAAACAGATCATCAAGATCATTATTTATTTTTGAGCTACTTCCTTTCTATAGGTTTCCCACAGAGCTATGACTTTTGCTCTCTGTTTCTGTGCAGAAAGAGTTTGGGAAGACGACCATGGATCTGCAGCTTAGAAAGCTCTGTTGCTTTGCATCCTATTACAACACTAAATGAAAATATCCAGAAGTCTGGCTTTAGTCCTGGCTGTGTAAGTGTCACTGATGACATCTGGTGAGGAGGGTGAGAGGAGTTTTTAAGAGTGTATTAACAAAATACATTTGTGATTGCAATTTTTTAACACATTTAACAAAACGGATGTTAAACAAAATAAGCTTCACATCTGGCCAGAGAGCTGGACCTCATTGTAATCAAGAGCTAGAGAACAAGACTGCTGTGAATTGCTTTCTAGTGGCTGAGAAAGGGAATAGATCCAAAGTCTTTTTTTATGGGAGAAGAAATCAGGCAACTGTACTATTTCACATTTACAGATGTATGGTTTAGGGCTGCAATTATTATACAAATCACAAATCATAATTTTCAAAGGTGGACCCCTTGAATTGGCAAAATAGACTGAGTGACCATGTCCCTCAGCTGCTTGCTAAGCAAAAGTGCCTGGACTGACAGTGTCAGTACCTCAGCTGCTGTTGCTCCCCAGCATCAGCAGATCACTGCTAATTGGAGGTTGTAAGAGCGATGCTGTTTTTCCCCTCCTTAGTGCTTAGAGCTGGCTGGCAATCCTTCCTGCTCTCATATGGTGTTTGGATGGGGGAGGGCTCCTTAGATTTTTAAACCGTGCCTTTTTGCAGGAGAGAGAGAAGGTTGCTGGAAGTGAATGTGATGCTGCTTGGTGGGAGGGGGTCATGACTTCCAGGAACTCATACACCTTAGATTAAGATGTTGCTGAACATGGGAGGCAGCAGGGCTGAAGGCAGGGTCTGTAGCCTCCAACCTGCAACTTCTTCCTGCATATTGCAGCACTTGGAGCAAAGAATCAAAGGATTACCTCAGCAGCATCATCCATGCCTGTAAAAGATGCTGTCAGTCAGATCTAGAATTGACTTTTTGTCAAATGCTAAGGTTCATGCACTGCAAAACTGTGTAAGGGTGGAGTGGGGACAGTTTGGGCATTGCTAGTAGCCAGTTGTGCCTTAGCACAGCTCTTAAACACAGAAGTGGCCATGCCTGAGCAGTGGAGCCCATCACTACCTCTTTACCGAAACACTGCATGACCATCCTGGGGCAAGCAGGCCAGCTAGGCTTACTCGCAGAGAGACCTGAAGTGGATGGCACAAATACTTGCAACTGATGGAGTTATAGAAGTTGATAATTTAATATAAATGCACAGATTCAGAGTGGGTGCTGTGCTCTTGGGTGCTGCAGACAACCTTTCCTAAAGCACATTGTCTCCTGGATCAAATTCCAGGTCCCCAGGTGCTGGCTGGACACAGGCAGCTGGCTACTCTACCAGGCTAAAGCTGCACATGACCACTGAATAAATCAAGCTCAAATGCTGCAAGACCTTCATAATGACGCAGATATGTGTTTAATGAGAGGCAGTAGCCAAAGGAGAGAGAAGTGAGGGCAGCTGGATTGCAGTTTTGATGTAGGCACTTCTCATTGCAGTCTTCTAAATCCTGCACTGAATTTAGCCCCAGATTTCAGGGGGAGCAGCTGCATTATGCATTTTTCCTCAGTATCAGCTCTCAGACTTCTGAGAGCAGGGACATTCATCATCTACAGAACTGCTGGATTATTTATCATTAAAGAAAATCAAGCACTCTTACTTATATATTAATTTAAAATATTAAAATTAATCTATTTGTTAGAAAAAGTCTGAAAGGTTATCAAGTATGTGTGGCGCAGCAGATTTTACTTACAGGAACACCAAAGCATACCTTAACATCTATTCTGTTGAAATTCAGCTATAAACTGTGACTAAGATGTGCTTTGACTTTAACACCTCTCCAGTGGCTTGCTGCTTTTCTTTATTAAAAAGGATCCCAACAGAGTATTTTTTCTTGTTATAGATCAGTTTTTGCCCCTTACAGTAGAAAATGTGTGCTCACATTGATTCCTATATAGGAGATTATTATTATTATTATTAATCAGATCTGAACAACTTGTCCTGGCAGAATGATATATAGAATCATAGAATCCTAGAATAGTTTGGGTTGGAAAGGACCTTAAAGATTATCTAGTTCCAACCCCCCCTTCCATGAGCAGGGACACCTCCTGCTGGAGCAGGTTGCCCAAAGCCCCATCCAATCTGGCCTTGAACATCTCCATTTAAATCTCAGTTTAATAAGAATCTCATTTTAATAATAATAGGACTCAATTTGATTTTAAAGGAAAGACAGGATGCTTTTTTTAAAAAAACATTAAGTAAAGGAGAATTACAGAGACCTCTGGAAAAATGTTTTATAAGATGAAAACATTTGATTTATTTCATTACGTTTGCCTAATAAGTGCAACAACAACAGGAAAGGGTTATTTTAAAGCCTAGAGGATTTTTGACACAGTTGGCATCACAGGCTTTTAGTGGTAGATCTAGGCAAGAGCTGCTAGCAGGGAGGATTTGGGCAGGTGGGAGGGGAACTGTGGATTTTATGGGCTGATTGGGCCACTAGGAGGAAAAATCAAGATGCCTGTCTGTGGGCAGGCCAAGACACCATGGAATGCCCTGTTCATCCTCTTATGTCCTGGTAACACAAGGAAAATTATATCAGCATAAAACCATCTCCCAAGCTGGACCAATAAATCCATAATTTGGGTTGGTATCATTGCACCTACTCCAGGTGAGAGGGATAACAAAACCTTTCTTAACAGCAGATTCCGAATGCTACCTACAGGGTTTATCAACCCTCTCTGAATCCTCCAAGGTGCTCATCCCCTACTTAAGCAATGTAGTTACAACATGTTCTGTTGCAACATGTTCTGTTTTTCAAACTACAGTACTTTTTGGGGTCCGTAAAGAGGCAGGCAGAGATAAGAGGATGGGTGGGAGGAGAACAGGGTGATCTCCATCTTTAGACTCATTCTAGAACTCAGAGCAGCAAACAAAACCTTCCAGAGCTAGCAATGATAGCAAAGTGTTTTAATCTGGGTATTTCCATGCATTTTTGGAACTTGGGAAAGTAAAGCAATAAGTAGGCGTAGACTTTCTAGTTTTCCATGTCTGTCCATAATGCTTGCTATAACCTTTTTTGAGTGATTACATTTATTGTTTTGAGTTTTCCTGTTTGTAAAATGGGCATAACAATTTCAGTCCCTCACAAGGCTGTTGTAGATTTCAATTCATTAAAATTTATAAGATGCATTCAAGTTTTAGCCAAAAGTTGCTGTATGAATTGCAAAGCTTGTGACATCTGTTTCCCTACACAGCTAAATACAAACCAGAAGACAAAAAAAAAAAATTAAAATCAAGTATACAGGTTTCCTTGTGCTACCATAGCCATTTTCTATATTTTTCTTTATTGCCAAGCTGAAAAGTTAGAGATAGGTATTCACAAGTGGCAAATCCCTTTTGAATAAGGTGTGACTCCCTTTTGGAACCACCAAAAGAGAGCTGCCTCCAGATTGTGGGGATTTCTAGGTAATAGAAGTAGCATGAACTCGCTGATTATGAGGTCAGATCTCCAAGCTCACTGCAAGACTTTTATACAAAACTGCTAACAAGAAGCTGAAAATCAGATCAGGCACTAAAAAAAAAATTTAAATAAGTCATCCAAGTATTTTAACCCTGGCTTAAAAATAAGCAAGAGGAGCACAATGTTAAAAATAAAGAAATAAAAACTCTAACTGGACTTCATAATGACTCAAAGTTCATTCATATCCTTGTAGTGCCAACACTGCAATTCATTGTCTTTCTAGGATCTTATAATGTCATAGATATGACAAGTCAGACAGTCTGTCTAAGCTCCACCTTAAGACATGAAAAATATGGAGGTTAATGACATAGCTTGTAAGAGATAAGTAATTTCATTAAACAACAAAAAGAAGAACAACCTCTTGTTTCAATGTAGTCTTGGTGAGAAGGTGAAAAGAGAGATGTGAATTTGTTGTCAAACCCCAAACATATGAATGACCAGACAATAGATTTGCTACCTGCAGGGTGGTCAGAGGGATGAACTACTTGCCTTTGCTAGGAAAGCCTGGTACCTAATGACAATCTTACATGCCAGGATCGTGAAAAAAACCTATCCCCTAAACTGAGGAGATGTTTCATGCAGTCACCAGTAAATTTAAACAGGGACCAGAACTCCCAGGCTCTATTGCTGGCACTTAGCTTCCCCTGTGCATGTAATTTTACCTCCCTATGAAAGATTTTTCATAAGCACCAGGGGGATTTAGAAACGCAAGTCTCATTAGACTTGTGAAACTCCACCCCTTGGGTCCTTTGAAAATCTCCCTTACTGCATTTTTTAGTTCACTTCCCTGTTAAATAAGGATAATAATTACAACTGATCAACCTGTTTAAATAATAGTTATAATATCGCTATTATCTTCATAGATTATGTTCAGCACTGAAATAATTGCATCATAATAAATAATGCATAATTTAACATCTGTTCTGGTTAGTAAATAATTCACAAGTCAATAATTAATTTTCTATCTGTTCATTTATAATTCATAAATATTTGCCAAATATTCAAAATCTGAAAAATTTTACCTGAACTTCTAGGTGAATTTTTCCTTTTAATTATTACAAACTCACTATTTGTGTCTTTTAGTTTGGCATTTAATTAAAACAGTATTATTTTCTTTATCCTGACTCAATGAGTGGAATTATTCAAATATTGGAAGGAAAGTCACTGTCAGCGCTGGATCAGGAACATTCACTTAGTGTGACTTTTCAGTGCCCCAAAAATATCACAATGCTTTGAGGACTCACCAGCATGTTCACAAATACCATGATTTGTGGAGTCAATCTCAGTGCACTTATTCATGTTACATACACTCAGACTATTTGACTTCATCTGCCAACTTGCCTACTTCCCATTGCTCCATTAGCTAGTTCTCCATTTTACACTCAGCGCTTACCAACCAACTTCAAAGAATTAGTATCTGAATGATGATTTGAAGACTGATGATCAGAATTGGGGTGGGAAAATTTTTAAACACTACCAGTATTTACAGAAAAATATATGTTTAAAGTAGTGATTCAATAATTCCCCAAGAACTTAAATGCCTTTTATAACCCTGTCACGTTAGAAAATGTGACAAAGGCATCTTTGACGTATCAGAATGTGGCTGTCTTAACAAAAAAAGACATCAAAGCTCAATCACTGCTTTTTATTCTTCAAACCATATATTGCTAGGTATTGCAAATAATCATTACTATCAGTGTGTGTTTCTAATGGAGTTTAGCAGGAAAAGACCTGAAAGACTGAGATTATCCAACCTGAGGCATTAATTAAGGTAATTAATTTCTGTAGGCTATTTAGGCTACAGAAAGTAACAAGTCTGCTTTACAGGGCAATTCTGGCTGTGGGCTGAAATGTTTTAAGGAGGCAATTCTTGCTCTTTCTCTAGTGAGTACACATAAGGCCAGAGCAGCTTTGCTCTTTAAACATTTAATGGAGAACTCAAGCCCTTAACTACTGACTGAAGATGTTCCTGTTGTTTCAAAAGCAGAACAAATAAATATTCACTTTCTACTTTTCCCCTTGAAAGGGATCTCTACATTCACCAAATGTTCCCTATTAAGCCTCTGAAATAGTCTAGAATAAAAAAGGATAGTATTAGTCTGGTTCTCCAGAAGACTCAAAATATGAAACTAGTTTACATCTGGGTTTAAATGCTGTGCCTCTTTCACTAATTAGACTTTGATCAGATTAATCATGTATGCAGTCCTACTGAATGCAGTGGGACTAGTGGTGGTGACAATAATAAAAAGCAAGTTTAAGTGCTGCAGGTGGTTAGATCGTCGATAACTGGAGCCAGAACCTTTCATATAGCAACTCAAGTAGGGAGAAGCTATCTGCTACCGAGCATTTCCATACCTATTACTTCACCAGAACCATTAGGATTGTTATACAGTGAATATCCCTGAAACAGCAAAGTATCATTATAATGGATTTTTTGTTAAGAGTTCATAGCATCCGTAAGCCTATTCACACAGTAATGTGCAGCCATAAAGCTTTGAAGAATGGGTTTAGAGAGTGGAAAAGTAGCACAAAGGTAATTCAATAAGATGTTGGTCTCACAAACACTATCAAAAGACTAACTTCTACATGGATTGTGACATTTACTTTTAAAGCTAAGAAAGTTTTTCTTGTTCACATTATTTTCATTAGGAAGCTACACTTATTATGGATTTTTTTCCCACTCAGGCACAGATGAATGAGACAAAAAGCCAGATATTTAAAACATTAATATAATGGCCTGATACCTTGTAAATAAAGCTTTGTCAATTATCCATTTGCTCTAAGTGTTTCCTTTGTTAAGCCACTGTTTTTTAGGTCATCTCTGCAGTTCAATCCAAAGTAGCTGAAACAGGTTCTAGCCTTTGATATAAGCATCACCTACAGATGTAGGAAGCAGACAGCAGGTGTGTTCATTGTACTTTGCTGTGAGGATCTTCATAGCTTTTAAAAGGGATTTGGAGCCACCTAGGATAGGGTCTACATTGTCATTAATGATAAAATAAATTAAATTTGCTTTCAAACAACCTTAATACTCAGGGAGATCCCATTACTGAGGCTACCAAAGGCTCTGCTGCCACTATTCTTGTACCTTATACTGGTCTAGTCCTTTGTATAATTGTTTAGAAATGCCCACATAGACATCAGGAGGCTGGAACACCTTTCCTATGAAGAAAGGCTAAGATAGTTGGGTTTGTTTAGCTTGGAAAACAGACTGCTTTGGGAGGAACTGATGATAAATTCCGGAAGCATGCAACCATTGATAAAGATAAATCTTTTGGGTAAAAGCATAGGCTGTCTGGTGTTGGGAGCAAAGGAATTCATGACAGTTTGCCCAACCTCTTCCTCTCATTTCTTAAATAATGCATGATTTGAAATGAGACCAAGTCAACATTTCACTCAACATGTACACTCCTCTCAAGTCACATCAGCGTGCAGATTCCCAAAGATGCAGCAGACTTGTCCAAGCTGTTATGAGTACCAGGAAACATTTAATACAACATGCTATAGGAAATAATTTCACACACAATGTCAAATTCAGTCTAAGCATATTTGCTTGCAAGAGAACCTAATAAGTTATAAGGCTAGAGATCTCTGAGGAAAAGGAGGCTTTGTAAGTCCTTTGCTGCAAAGGGACTAGAATTTTCTTTTTCTAAAGTTATGACATTTTGCCTTTGGATGATTTTCTTGGCAAATACTATAGACCAGTGAGAGAAAGGGAGGAGAAGAAGAGAGACTATACGATACTTTCTATTATATGCATCACATGGTGTCTTTTGGTTCAGTAGACATAAACAGCTTTAAAGTTCAAGGCTAATTCAAATTGGATTTTAGAAACACAAAGTCTTAAAACATTTGCACCAAACTAAGGGATTACACTCTTATCTTATCCTTAGAAAAGCTTTTGAAAAAAATATGGTAGCGCAGATTTTAAATTGGGTCTTCAAAACCCTCTTGTCTGTAACTGTGTCATCTGCTTGGTTGGCTATTGTAAAAAGGTAAAATGTCTTATAGAGAGAAGGATTTGCATAAATTGCTATCACCTGCTGGCCATCCCAGGTTAATGAAAGTGGAGGAGAAAAATAAATGCATGAAGCCTTTGAACATAACCTTTCTTGACTGTTTCTGTGCCAAAACAGATGAGCAAAATATTGTTGTGGCTGTCTTCTTAACTTGCAGATCATTTACAACCTGGGCCCAGTATTGCTCTTTGCTGTCACTGAAATCTTTATCTCCACCTGCTGAAATCAGTCATTAGAGGGTGGAGGAACGTTTTTATTATACAGATGCTTCTAGTCTTCTGCTCCCCATGTGCACCAGAAAAGATATAATACAGGAAATGGTGGGAAGAAGCTGTACTAAAAGAAAATTACCCCTTACTGCTTTGAATAGAGAACACACAGCAATGGGACAGTCTAGAAGTAACACATGAACAAAAAGTGTATTAAGCAAATGTTTATACTCTAACTTAATTGTACATCTGGTAAAGAGGAGTTGAAAGGGCAATCAATGCAGCCTACAGCTACCTAAGCGTTAGCTAACAGGAGTGGCAGAGTCACACTCTTTGCAGCAGTTTTAGATGACATACCAAGGAAAATGGTCATCAGCCGTGACCTGGGAGATTAAGATAGTCCAAAGAAGCTATGGAATCTCCACCCTTTGTGGTTTTCAAGACTTAGGAGGATGATATGATGAGTGACCTGAGAATATGTTTCAGATAAGTGCAGTTTGCACTGGAGGCTGGCCTAGACCTGCTTATGTCCCTTCCAATCACCATTTCAGTTATCCTATATAATGCTAAGTATGAAATTTAACACAGTGAATATAATGATTTATACAAGAGATAGTAAAAAGTATAGCAATTGTGAAAGGAGCAATTTTGTTTGGAGGGATAAAGAGTGGTTCTGACTGTTTAGTACAGCATAAGGTCTTCTACCAGTCATATCAAATAAAATGTTTTTTATAGTGTGTGTTCATTCTGTTCAGACAATTCACAGAAACTACTGTTAATATTCTTGGGGGTTTTATATTTACATCAGAAGAACAGTTCACAAAATAGACAACACCAACAGGTGAGTCTTGTTTCAAAACAGGTGAGTCTCATTTCAAAAGGACTCTCCACACTGCACTCCACACTACTCTACTTGTCTAACAAGGTTTCCCAAGTATTTAAACTTTCTGAAGTTTGCCTTCTTTTGTGCAGGAGAATTTGGTTTATTTCAATATTGACCAAAGCATTGCCTGGAAATCTCAGAGAAAACATCAGTGCAGGTGTGCTACCCTGTTCTATTGTATGTTGTATATTGTATATTACCACATATATTAAACCACATTGAACTATGAATTATTATAATAATGAAACCCTGGATTATGCACAGTATTATTGCTATCCATGACAAAAGTATTTAATGTAAGTCTGTGTTATTGCATATGGGAAGATCAACTGTGTAGTACTGATACTGCTGCTCAGTTTCTCTCAAATGCCCTCAGCTCACTGCACATGCAATGCAACACAATGCATATATTTTTTTCAGGGAAACGTTTGATTGATCTTTAGGACACTTATACCTGACTATATGAAAGAAAGAACATAAGAAGCATTCTTGTTACATGTGCAGCACAAGGGATGCCTGCAGAAGGTTAATCCATTCTCAGAATTTGCTAAGTAATAGTAACCTGAGATCAGGATCACTAATTACTTGACAGCTCATCTCCAAAGACTTTGACTGGTGTTATATTGGCTGACCATCACTATTTCTTGATAGTCTATTTGAGTAGTAGGGGTTGAGGTGGAGAGGGAAAGCACTGAGTTGATTTATATCAGTGGAGAATCTCATTTGTCTCACAATTTTGAAGTCTGAATTAACATCTCAGTAAAAACTCCCTAGTCATGAGAAAACTCATTGGCTTCTGGATTAGTATATAGTAATATGCCAAACCTTATTGACTGCAGCTACAATAGAAGTAGCTCTATAGAGTGTTCAAAATTCATTAGAAGGCAGGTGAAGTAAATTTGATTTTGTCAAGCTATCATGTGAGTGCAGCATTACACAGAGAATGGAGAGCACTGCTGTTTTGCATATCCTAGATACATCATTTCTGTTTGCTGGAGGGTATTTCCTATCTGCTAGGGATTCCCTCCTACCTCCTTCCCCCCTTTTCAGGAAAGAATCAATTGAGCCCCCTCCCAGCACACTGGTAAATAAATTTGTACCAGCAATGGGATTAAGGTCAAAAATATAATGACATTCTTCTGTAAATACTCAAGATTAAAATAAATGCACTTTTATTAATGCTGTTAGAAATCTCTCCAACATTTGAATGCTGTGACATTTGAACACAATAATCTTTCTGCTTCTCACCAAGATGTGCATTTTTGTCAGCAAATACAGTAATACATGGGTTTAAGAGTCAGGATAAAGTTCTACCAAACCTTTACATAAATTAAAAATGAGACCAAAGCCAAAGGACCTGCATTTGGTTCACAAATACTATTCTAATATTAGAGAGCAACAATGTACAAAAAAGAATATTAGCTAAAGCTTTTTTGATATAAACATCATAGATGTTTCAAATGTAGTTAGAAACAATGTAAAAGATACCAATTAATGTAAAACATAATGAATGTGCAATTCCTTGCAGTGAACAACATATTTTACAAGACTTTGGTAGAGAGCACCTCTGTAATGAAATAAAAATCAATAGAATTTGTTGCATAACTTAGACATAGCTTTATCCTCTTCTATTCAAATTAATATATAGGTTAGCAATTTATATGCCAAGTTTCAGCTCCCGGGGATTAGAAACAGCTAGATATACTGCAAAGTTGAGGTTTATGATGTGAAAGTGCTGACAGACTCAAATAAAATGGCACTGCTGCTACATCACGTGGGAAACTTGATACATGAACCTGATCTGTAAATGATCCAGTTGAACTGGTTGACTGTAAATGTCTGAATCCACAGCTTCAGCCTGAAGGGTTCAAGTTTGCCCAGGGGATGTTGCCCAGACCATATCACTTTGTTGACAATACTCTTCAAAGTAATATCATACATTGAGTGAGTTTCACATCAGCTGCTTCTAAAAAAGTGTGCTGTAGTGGATCACCAGCACAAGGCTTGCATGTCAGCTGTGCCTGCTTAACACCTTAAAGAAGGGATTAACAGATGTATTTTCTCAAGCGCTGTGTGTGAGCCTCCTTCCTTCTCCTTCATTTCTGTCTCAGGATTTGCAACACTCTGTTCCTTGCCCTGCTCTGATACCCCTGTGCCTGGCACATCTGGTTATGGCACCCAGCTCTCCAATTCAGAGGCATGCCAATGGAAAAGGATATTCTTCACAAATATATTTGTTTTTTTTTCCTTGCTGTGGCTTCAATGCCTAGATTATGCAGAAGCTCATGGCTAGACCCCAGGCTAATCCCTCTGGATGAGGGTGTTGTGGCTTTCACCTGGAAAAGCTTGTTGTCAAAGTAATTTTGCAGTCCTGCATGTTCTTACTGAGGAGCAATTCTGTGCGAGTCCTGGCCATTCTTGGATATTTGTAATGGAAAAAACCCCAGCCATAGTCATTGCATTTGATCCCCACAGAGATCATTACATTTTACTGTTTCCTCAGGCCATGGCTGAATAGGGCTTGTGGTGCCTTGGGACTATATAGATGCAGTTTTCTCTCACGGCACATCTCTGCTCCCTACAATACTTCCCTAAAGTACGAAACAATTGCAGATATATAAGGAAGTAGACTCTGAATGCTGTATTAAGAGTGAAATTCCCAGAGGTGTGAGGTAATAGCAGCATCTAGCTGTCATGGTAACCAGCACGACTGCAATTAATAAAGTGTGTTTTATGTGGAAGATGTTAGGTAGAAACCTCCATCATCTTGTTTGTTTAAAGCCACGCCTGCCTGCCTAATTTTCCTCTCTGAAAATTCACCTGATGCATCTCTGCCAGGCATCAGATTTTCTTTAGAGGATTCAAACCTTTGTGCAAAGCCACTGCCATTCATTTATAAACAGAATACTAAATTTCCCTGCCCTAAAGAATAATAACAAACATTTATAAATTGGAGAATGGAGGCATCAGTTTTCTATAATGTGTGCTCTCAAATACCAAGAACTAATCTAATATTGTGTGAACCTCCTTTAAACACTTGGCTTTACAGCCATCACATCAGCATGGCTTTCTAGCCAATGTCATGCTGCCCTGGAACTGAGAAAATCAATGAAGGCTAAAATCGCACACAAGAAGGCATTGTGTTGATCTGCACTGCCATTAATTTAAACCATTTGGGGAGGCTAAGAAGCTACCCAATTATTTTCTATTTGCAATTCTAGGGTAGGGCTAATACACAGAGCAATACCTAGTATATAAGGAAATGTAAACCTGTCAGTTTACTGCTAAGTGACCCAGCTTATATAGATGTAATTAGAAAGTTATTAAACTAGAGTCCCTTTAGCCATGGCTTCAGCTGAACAGCTCTGCTGCTAATACTATCCATTAAATTGCATCCATTTATAGCTTGAGCACTATCACTTTTTAATAGCATTACTCCTAACAATCAACCAGCATATGGTATGTTGAATGTTAATCCTTGCCTGCCATTGAGTACTTATAAACTCAATATAAATTAAAATTAAAGGAAGCATAGCGCTATCCTTGCAGGTTGTGATTAGGATGCACACACTCTCTTTTTCAGGTTTGCAGGTGTCAAGGGCGAGACCTGCTCTCTTCCGATCAGTGCATGAGAGGTTGGAGGGACCACATGGCATGGCTGGACATGGTGGGTCACCTGGGGCACACGACTGTGCTGTGTCACCTGCAAATGAACTGGTGAGAACATTGCCAGGTTGGTGGTAACAATGATGCCTTCCCCAGATGGCTTCATACCTCCTTTCAAGAGTCTGTGGCTCAGGGAGGGCAAAGTTCGGCAGAAATCAGCCAGGTAAACCTTACATCAAGGTGCAGCTCATCATTTTGTGGGAGAATTTTTGCCCCACTACCATCCTTACTGTTAACAGCCCATAGGATCATAGAGAAAACCTGATTCAGAGCACAAGTTAAACATGGGGATTTGTGACACATAACCAGATACCAAGTCTCCTCTGTTTAGCCCTTGAGAAAAGTTGAATCCTGAGCCCAGGAAAGGTGTTCTCATTCCAATGACTCCTTTAGACGTTTCTGAAATTCGGACCTCTACACAGGTCCATACAGAAGAGGTTCAACTGGAATGCAAATTAAGGCCTGTGGCAAGGAAAAAATTCCCTCTTTTTTGAGCTGACCTTTTCTGTTTTCATCCATACTGACTGATCTATATTAGCATGAGAAACAGTGTAACTTCAGTTGCAGATCTTTTTAAAATCAGGTATTTTCCTAAATCCTTGCTCTATCTGTTTGAAGATGCATTTACTAGAGACTAAATCTAGAAGCATCCAGGCTTCTGAGGTTGTACTGCATGGAATATTTTAATTAGGTAATGGTACATCAGTATTTTTAGGAGAACTTTAATTTATTACATGGAAGTGACCATAAAAGTTGAATGAGCTCTGGAAATAACTTGTTCTTTTCTGAGACTATTCAAAACCTTATTTTTATTTTTAGATTTAAAATCTATCTTAATTTTAACCTGTATAGATACAATGTACTTAGAACATATATAATTAGAAATGAGAAGCCTAGATTGCTCTAGATCATGAGCTGTAAAATTTTCCTTAAAACTGACAGCTGCGTTGAGTGTGGTTTATCATTGGATTCAAAATACTTTGTTGAAATGACTTGCTTCTCAAACTCATTCAGGTACAATCATCTATCAACTGGATCTGCTGAATCTAACCTCAGTTATATAGATATCGAGACAAACAGAAATGGAGGAATTCTCCTTTAATAGCCTCTAGTCTTTTCTCTTGGCCTTCCCTCCTGCATAAGATGTGGTATCATAGACTCACAGAATAACCAGGTTGGAAGAGACCCACCAGATCATCGAGTCCAACCATTCCTATCAAACACTAAACCATGCCCCTCAGCACCTCGTCCACCCGTCTTTTAAACACCTCTAGGGAAGGTGAATCATCCACCTCCCTGGGCAGCCTGTTCCAGTGCCCAATGACTCTTTCTGTGAAATTTTTTTTCCTAATGTCCAGCCTAAACCTCCCCTGGCAGAGCTTGAGGCCATTCCCTCTTGTCCTGTCCCCTGTCACTTGGGAGAAGAGGCCAGCACCCTCCTCTCTACAACCTCCTTTCAGGTAGTTACAGAGAGCAATGAGGTCTCCCCTCAGCTTCCTCTTCTCCAGGCTAAACAACCCCAGCTCTCTTAGTCGCTCCTCATAAGATTTGTTCTCCAGCCCCTTCACCAGCTTTGTTGCTCTTCTCTGGACTCGCTCCAGAGCCACAACATCCTTCTTGTGGTGAGGAGCCCAGAACTGAACACAGGATTCAAGGAGCAGTATGGAACTTTAAACCCAAATGTTACATCAATTACTCATGACCATACATGTAGATCTGATGCATTGCCATCCCACACTTCCCATATATCTGCGAAATTTCTTTTGCTTCACTAGATACTGTAAAATTTTTCTGATCATGTAGTTTTCTATATCGATTTTACCTGAAAGTGTGCTCATTTAGACCTTGGCACTTTTAAAATGAAAGTATTCAGGTTCTATAAGCCCAAAGTATGAAACACTAAGGTACAAAGAGAAAGTTCATGTTTCATAAAGCATTCTAAGAAAAGATAGCAAGTTCCAGTGGGTAAGGCTCCCTGGCATTAGGCAGTGGAAGATCTTAGAAGTAAAAAATCAAACAAGTTATGTGGCGCTAAAATACTAATAACTACACCAGAGCCATAGGTTTGGAAGAATTAAGAACTATATGTGCCCTTTATTCATAAGAAATGTTTAAGCATGTACTGAAAATATTAATGTGGAAAGAGTTGGTCAAGAAAAACCTCAGCATCTGAATAGCTTTACTGGAGTAGGCTGTTTCTAACAGTCGAGAGGAGCAATCTTTAAACATAGAGGTGAGCAATCTTAATTGCCCACTCCCTTGAAATAACAGCAAAACTACAGCTATGCCACACTATGGCATTATTTTAACTATGTTGCATAAAATTCTTGCACTGTTGGCTTACTATGTGCTATAGATAAGGCATGTATCAGAAAAGAAATTTTTTGTAGGAGAAAAGTTGCTTTTCCAGTTTCTGTTGGCTGAATAGTGATTACAATGACAGTGACAATGCTGTGTCTTGCTGGATTAGATGTTTTACGGTTACTCATTTTGGCAGTGACTATATACATATAAATGTTTTATAAGAAAAGGACACAAAGGGCCTTATCCAAAGAGAAATCTTACGCCTGCATATGACCCCATTATAACCTATATAACCAGGTCTGACCTGCTGTGGCAGCTTGCTGATATATTGCCCTAACAACTACACATACACTTTGTAATACAGTTCAGTCTATTAGCAATGAAAGTCAGTTTATTTATAGAAGTCATAAATATCCAGAAAGAAGAAAGCTAGATTCTGCTTTCCTAGTTCTTGTCTTCCTAATGATGCATTTTTTTCAAACTTCTTAACAATTCTCTGTTCCAAAGCTGTTCAGCTCTATGCAGTCATTGTGCACATTTCAGTTTGCCTAAAATAAATGCAAAATTTTTCTCTTTAACAGCAATTTTCCCCTCTGTGATTTTGACACTTTGGTTATATTCTTTCTATGTTGTAAAATGAAAATTCTTAGTTGACCTTACATGAAATAACCTTTTAATGATGTTTGTATGGGGACTTGCTTGTCTCCTAGGAATCACTTATAATATAAAGCCAAAGCTGGTTCGGCAGACCAAAATTCTTTTTTCACACAACAGCTGAAACATTGTAAAATAAAAAATAAATATGCAATAAAAATAAATTTTCTTGAATTTTACAATGTAGAAACACAAGGTGTTTCTTAAAGAAACAAACTTCCTCTATACTGGGCACATTTTGACATATTCTGTTTTGCATTGGCTTCATCCACCACCACTGTGTTCCTAAGTCAGCACAGGCATCCATAAACCACTTAAATACTTCCATTCAGCATTGCTACAGCAGCTCCTAATAGATGCATTTGGATGGTTTAATCCATTTACTTAAACATTTAAAGTCACTTGATTTGGATAAAATCTGTGCAAACAGAGACAAGTATATGCCATTCTTAAACTGTTCAATTTCAGCAATCAGCTCTAAGCACCAAACATGCCTGACTACCCTGATTTAAGGAGCTGGTTAGGCACATGCAACTCATCCTAAGCTGAGACATGGGGTGATGATTATTTGGAGAACTGTATGTATTTTAACACTTAAATACAAGCCCTGCTGTTTAACTCAACCTCAACAGTTACAAATATGGGCTTGAAGCCACAGCCCTATATACAAATCTGCGCTCCAGATCATTGGGGATTTACTTAAGCGTAAAGGCTGAGTGTAAGGATGGTGGACAACAGCCTATATCCTAGCTGACGCATTTTTTCAGGTGGCTGGTTGTTCTCTACCAAGTTAGGTAGAGTGGATGTCACCCAAAGACAATTTTAAACTATTAGATAAACATGAAACAAGTATCTGTGTGATAAACACCCTAGGAATTTGTGCCTTGCTTTGAAACCTAATGATGCCTTGACTGCTAGCTTCAGACTCTGATATTGCCTCTTGTGGGTACCCCTGTTCTTCTGTCCTTGGATTTTACATCTTGTCCTGTCTTCATCTGACCTTAGATTTAACATCTTAGAACATTAGAATCATTAAGGTTGGAAAAGACCTCGAAGATCATTGAAGTCCAACTGTGAGCCCACCACCACTGTGCCTACTAAACCATATCCTGAACAGCCATGTCTACATGCTTTTTGAACACATCCACAGATGGAGACTCCACCACTTCCCTGGGCAGGCTGTTCCAATGCTTGACCACTCTTCCAGTAAAGAAATTATTCCTAATATCTAATCTAAACCTCATCTGGTGCAACTTGAGGCCATTCCCTCTCGTCCTGTCACTTGTCACTTAAGAAAAGAGACCAGCATCCACCTTGCTACAACCTCCTTTCAGGTAGCTATAGAGAGCAAAAAGGTCTCCCTCAGCTTTCTTTTCCCCAGCCTAATCAGTCCTAGTTTCCTCAGTTGCTCCTCATAAGATTTGTGCTCCAGACCCTTCGCTAGCTTCACTGCCTTCCTCTGGACACACTTCAGCAACTGGATGTCCTTCTTGTTCTGAGTCCTCTCTTCTGTCCCACCATCCTCATGTTTGTTCCTGCAGTGCCTGCATTTTTTTCCCAGGCTTCATTCTATCTTGCTGGTATCTGAAACTCTCACCTCATACCAGGCTCCTGCCCTGTTCCTTGGTTTAACTCTTTCATGACTCCTCCGGTTCTTGGTCCTGCCAAGATTTGTCTTGACTTCGTTCACACTGATTCAACTGAGTTAAACCAACAGGCAGAACCACCCGAGTCCCAGTCATGACAAACTGAATCAGACTACAGCTTGCTGCATCTGCTTCTACCCAGTTTGAGAACTCAGACTACTGTGAACATATAATAAAAGAAACTTGTTGAGTCTGGTAATCTCTACACTCTGCTCAGTGTCATTTTTTTAATTGAATGTAACATGATAAATTTTGGGAATAGCACATCTGCTCTCCTCCACAATTTCAAGGGGAATGTTGGAGACAAGTTGAAGGAAGAAAAATATATCAAAGACTATTAAATACAAAGATGCCATCTGTGGTTCAGGAAGTCCCTGGACTGCAAATCACTAGAAACTGAGGAAATGCACCAGTAAAGTCTTGCTAAACAACTCTGGCCTGCTGTTGCCTGCAGTTGGTCACAGACTTACACAGTCCAAGAAAGAGATGTTCTCAGGTAGCCAAGGGAAAATTATTATCAACATATGTTCTCAGGTAGCCAGGGGAAAATTATTATCAACACTTATAATCAAATGTATCTATAGGTGGGAAATCTGGAAAGTTGAGGGCGGAACTCCTGCCATCTGCTTAGTGGAGCTGCTGCTTCAAGTACCATTGTGATTGCCTGAATGCCAAAGAACTGACTAATGGCACCAATGCACATCTTCCAGAACAGCAATAGCCCTGTATGAATGTTTCCCATTAAGTTTAAGGTCGTGTCTTTCCAAATGACCTGCCTAATTCACAGTGGAAAGATGATGTCAGAGGGTAGAGGGATGTCAGCCCAAGCACTCAGTGAGAGGAAGGCAACAGAGGTCACTGGAGAAGAAAAGGAAGAAGAAAAGGGCACAGCTAGAGAAAAATAATGCCCCCACTCCAGCCAAAACCAGGTCTTTTGTATGGGTTGGACACACCACAGAGCGAGCTGTGCCCCTGAAGTTTTACAGCATCCATAAGCAGAGAAGGCCTGAAAGAACAGTCCAAGCCATGAGCTTGGATGACAGATGCCCCAACAGAGATGAACCTCCTGACAGGTGATATATCTCCCCAGTGTCAGGAGATGTCACTCCTTAAAGCCCTTCTAATAGGGAGTGCAGAATTAAATAATATGTTGGGGAGACTTGCTGAAGGGCTAAAGAAGATCACTCCATTTCTGAACAACCTGTGAAATACAGAGCTGAACTGTAGCAGTGAAGCCTGTTTCAGCTTGCAGCAAAGAAGGATAAGATCTAATGGTGTTTAGGCTGGGTAGCACAAAACTTGAGTCCTAATCCTGTTGTTTCTGAAAACAGATGTGCATCTTTTCTTCCCTTAAGGTGCTTGCTACTCAGTTCAAACCCCAGGTACCAAGGATGGGAGCGTGCCAGGGGACACAGATGGATGGGTAGGAGGTACTGGCTGCAGGTGAGGAGGCATCATGGCATGGGTGACTGACACATACTCCAGGCTGGAGGTTTCTGAGGATAATACAAGCATCTGGAAAGTCTGTCTGCAGCAATGTTCTACACCATTACTCCAAGATATTCTCTTCCCTCTCCATGCGACTCTGTGCCGCAACGTAGTGGACCCCTAGGAAAAGTCCAGCTCCAATGCAATTAGTGCTAACATCAGAAAATGTCTCCATGTCATGAAACTCCATATAGCCAGGGCACAGCCCGAACATGTTTATTCTCTGCAAAGCTTACCAAGAATTTGCATTAGAAAACATAGACAAATGGAAATTTTGGCTTTCACTGCTGTTTTAAAGCAAATGTCACCCAAAGAGCTATTTACCTATTAGCTGGATTCTGTTGTCGATAATGCTAGCTTCATAATATGAATTTTTAAAATTTATTTTAAAGCAATTTTTAGAAATGCATTTTGTACCATATGATTATATTAACAAAGAAATTTGTTTAAGGTTAAATATTTATTCTTCTCTCACTGTAATCATACTTCTGATGCTGCAGACATTTACAATGAAAAAATGCAATTTCAAATGTCTGCAACCTGGTTTTATCATTATTTCTTAATCACAATCCATTAAAACCTTAAAATTTTGAGCGGAGGGTTTGGGTTTTTTTGTTTTGCCTTGTTTTGTTTTGCCAGGAGGAGAAGGACCTGGGAGTGTTGGTCGATAGCCGACTGAACATGAGCCGACAATGGCATATTGGCTTGTATCAGAAATGGCATAACCAGCAGGTCCAGGGAGGTTCTTCTCCCTCTGTACTCAGCACTGGTGAGACCGCACCAAATCCTGTGTTCAGTTCTGGGCCCCTCACCCCAAGAGGGATGTTGAGGCTCTGGAGCGAGTCCAGAGAAGAGCAATGAAGCTGGTGAAAGGGCTGGAGAACAGGCCTTATGAGGAGAGGCTGAGAGAGCTGGGGGTGTTTAGCCTGGAGAAGAGGAGGCTGAGGGGAGACCTCATTGCTCTCTACAACTACCTGAAAGGAGGTTGTAGAGAGGAGGGAGCTGGCCTCTTCTCCCAAGTGACAGGAGACAGGACAAGAGGGAATGGCCTCAAGCTCTGCCAGAGGAGGTTCAGGCTCGACATAAGGAAAAGATTCTTCACTGAAAGGGTCATTAGACAATGGAACGGTCTGCCGAGGGAGGTGGTGGAGTCACCTTCCCTGGAGGTGTTTAAGGTGTGGGTGGATGAGGTACTGAGGGGCATGGTTTAGAAATTGGTGGGAATGGCTGGACTCGATGATCCGGTGAGTCTCTTCCAAACTGATGATTCTATGAATGATCTGTTTTGCTTTGGTTGGCACAGTGAAAGGAATAAAGTAATTTGGGTTTAGCATGTAGAATTTAACTAAGCTTTATTTATTTTATTGTCAGAAGTAATAATAGGGAGTAATTTAAGTACTTTAAAGATGTGCATTTAGTGGTCTTTGAAGCATAATCCCATTAAGATTAATAATGAATTACATGTGAGAAAGACTATGTCCCTTAATGCTAATGTCTTTTGCAAAGTGGATAAATCAGTCAATTTAACAGAAAAGACAAATGTGCGGAGGAACTGTAGTTGCACTGTCTTATTTGATGTTAGGAGGTTCTAATTTTGGAGGGATGTGTGTGTGTGTTTTGTTTCTGTCTAGAAGACCCAGAGACCTGTGGTAACTGAAAATGTTTCAGGAAAACCATACACAGGGATGACCAGCTCCCTCAAATAATCACCAACCACTTCCAGTGACTGCAAATCTCAGTGGTAATAGTTCCACCATTGCTAAAACTTCTATTTCCCCAGCAGGTCTTCACCATCGTATGCACAGAAAGCCTGAAGTAGCCAAGATGGGCTGAAAGGTTAAATGATGAAGAGAATATAGATGATCTAGTTCTATTAATAATTTGGCTCAATAAAGTGTGCTCCAAGGTGTCCCATGTGGTCTTTCACAGAAAGCAGCATCCAGGATACCAATTTCAAACTTCACTCAGCAGTGTTGTGGTGCTCCAGAGGAGAGGGATTTTACTTCTTTGCTTGGAATGGCAACGTTTTTTTTGTGGCGTGCATAAATATGAAGTAAAAGGTAGACAGATGTAAAGTGTGGCCTGGCTCTTTTAAAAGCAAGAAGGATGCTGCCAAGGGCTAAAACAGAGCCTGCAAATTAAAGCACCATGTATGGCTCACACGAGTCAGACCATACCAAGGAAGAAGCCTCCTTTAGCCTCCTTAAAGGATGAGACCTGGTGGGACAGATCTCTGTTCTCACTCAGGCAGGATAAACATCACGGGCAGGACATCAGGCAGAACCTCCTGCTATTAAGTGTGTGTTAGTCAGCTAAGTCTTCATCCTGCTTAATTTATAAGAGCTAAACAGATCACACTGCATGTCAGTAAAGCCACAAAATCACTGCTGATTTGGCCAACAAATAATTGTATATGTCACTTCTAATTAAAATTGGTTCAAGTGGGCAACAAACCTTAAAGTATGTGCAATCTTCAAAATCACAGAATCATGGAATAACCAGGTTGGAAGAGACCCACCAGAACATCGAGTCCAACCATTCCTATCAAACACTAAACCATGCCCCTCAGCAACTCACCCACCCGTGCCCTAAACACCTCCAGGGAAGGTGACTCAACCACCTCTCTGGGCAGCCTGTTCCAGTGCCCAGTGACCCTCTCTGTGAATATTTTTTTCCTAATGTCCAGCCTAAATCTCCCCTGGCAGAGCTTGAGGCCATTTCCTCTTGTCCTGTCCCCTGTCACTTGGGAGAAGAGCACATATTAAAAATACATATTTATGTTATAGTTGCTTACTAAGATAGATGCATTGATTTCTTCCCCTTACATCTGAGAAGTAACTGCACAGACTTATATTCAGAAGAATGCACATAAGATGCTGAAAAACTAAGCATGAAGAATTAGTTTAGATTTCACTGAGTGTGAATTTGGGGAGAAAAATTATCCCTCCACCTTCTCACTACTAATGCAGTAGGGTTTATTTTTGAATGAAGGCAATATGAGCTTAAATTAAATGTCAAATATAATTTAACATTAAAGCATGAAGTGGCTGAGCATGTGTGTGTCAAAACTAGCAGCTCTTCTGAGTGGTTAATTGCTATCCACAAAATAATAACCTATAAAAAGATCTCTCATTTTCAGTAGTTAGGCTTAAATCTACTGTACTGGAATAATTCTAACAAAATAGAGCTTAAAAGCCTTTTTAGTCACCCATGCCACATGAAGACACACAATGCCAAATAAAAACATCTGAAATCTGGCTGCCTACTTCTGTGGGAGATGTCTAGACTCCTTTTATAATCAGCAATGAGAAATAGACACTTCTAGGCTGCAGTTCATCTTGTCCTAAACTAGATATCTAAAATAGGCCAGAAGAATCACATCTGAAAAGTGACTTTTTCTCTCCACTGACTGTAATATAAGCCAGGCGTGATTAATGAAGAGGTGGAAAGCTACAAGGCAAAAATGTAGTTTTGATAGTTTTATGCCAATAGGATCAACTGCAATTGTATTTTTATATTTTTAACTGACATCTGATAGGTACCTGCTAATCGTGTTAGAGAATGGCTGTCTTATGCCACATGCCAACTTTAGAAAGTAGTGAAATCCTTGCCAAAAGAAACTCGAAGTCTGAGATTTTAGCTCTGGAGCTGAACACTGGAAAGATACTACAACAATCAGAACAGCTAAAACTGAGAGAAACTGTGCCAGCAAGACTAACCTTTCAGGCATTTTCACACCTGCTTAATTCTAGCCATACAAATAGTCCTATAGGACAGTTCCAGATGACTTTTTAAATATAGTAAGTTGTTGGGTACCAGTGGGCAAAAGTCTTTTTGCTGTGGTACAATGGACTGGCTGCAAAATTCCACTAAATCAGCCTAGTTCTAGTTGAAGAAAGGGGCAGTTTCAGTAGGGAAAAAACAAAACAGAGAGGACAAGACACGCTTTTTATATTGGCATATTTTCTTCTCAAGGAATCCCTAAATATGTAACAGCATAAATAATACAGAAAATCTGACCCAAATGCATTAGGAACAGCTAGACAAAATCCTGATATGTGTGAAGTTAATGGCAAAGCTATCACTGACTTCAATTGATTCACAACTTCAATCCTTCAGCATTTATAACAACTACAAATCAGAGGTAGTTTTTCAGAATATGAAATAACAATATGTCATCGTAATGTCTCTATACAACAATTTCTGCTCGAAAAAGGAGAAAAAGATTTTAAGTGAGAGAAAACAAGAAATCAGTTTTATAAAGGCAATATCACTGGGGTCAATGAATATAAAACAAGTAAAAGACGATTTTCGTCATGATTCCTTTTTTGTCTTCAAAGTTACATTTCAGAAGTGTAACACAGCTGGCCTATTTCTGTGGGGTGACAGGAACCTTCCGTGTTCATTGGGGCAAATCCACTGATACAGAAGTTTTGATATAAAAGTCCACAAGAGTCACATCAGTCACATCGATCATGTCAGACACATGATGGACAGTATTGGAAAGTTAAAATAACAGAGAATTCTGAACATTATATATACCCTAAATAGTACAGATCACTATATAAACAGAAAAAATATTGAGTTAGATTTCTAAATGGTATGTATAATATGGAGTGAGTGATATGTATGGAAGAGAGGGAGAGCACGAAGTCTAGAATCACAAGGGAAGAAGTAAACAATACCTGTCCAAACCTTCCTACCAAAACAGATGCAGCTAAGCCCTGTGGAGCTGCCTTGTTACTTTAAAATGAAAAACTTTGAAACATAAGCGAGGCTTAAGTCTCATTGAAAGTTACTGTTTTGCTTGTTCTCCTATATCCAAGGTTGGCACTGGCAGTGGGCAAGCAGCCTGATAGGGGACGAGACCACACGCATAGGATGAGTGTAACAGCCACACTCTGCATGGACTTTGCCAAATGTGCAAATTTTCAGGAGGGTTTTACACAGTGGCACAAGCCTCAGGCATGCTGCTGACATCCTAGACTGCCTGCCAACTTGGCCACCACTTGCCTTCCCTGTGGATCATTGGGTGCCAGCCATGAGCTAGTTTGAGTGGCTCCCAGCTCATGCCCACTGTGACTGAGATGAGGTGTTGCCATGTTGGCAGCAGCATGTCAGCAACATCAGAGCAGCCCTGGACTACCTCATTTGCAGCAGCAGGAGCACAGGTCTTCATTTGCCAGAGCAACAGTCACTCTTTGTAGCTGGAAAGGTTAGAGAGGCCATGGGGGAGGTTCCTCATTCCTGTGATCTCTGACTGATAAAGACAGGATCAGAATGTTTTTTCAAGCCCTAGCACAAAATGCACAAGACACGCGTCCTCTGCTGCCATCCCTCCCTTTGACACACTACAGACGAGCACAGGGGGGCTTAGGGTTATTTCATACCCTCAGCTGAGGCCTAAGGTACAGGATGTTGGTGTATTCCTCATTTCCATTTTGGCTACTGGTAGGAGCTTGCTGATGCGGATCCTCTTCCACATGTAGCTAGTGTGAAGCCTTTTACAAGCTCGCTGCCCTTCCTGCACTGAGACTTCTGCCTACCCTCTGCTGCCATGGCCCATGAAGGGAGAAAAGGACTATCATCTGTCCTGTCAATAGGCACAGGTCCACACCATGGAAAGTAGGAGCAGAAGTAGAAGGCCGTGGTAATCACACAGTCCTTGTTTCAGAAGTTTCCCATATGTTGATGTGTGACTACTCTTGCCAGACCAAGAAAGAAAAAGCCAAAGAAAGACTGGCACTTTGCTGCACTGGGTAGAAAATCCACCTGTTCAGATTGCTGAAAAAGGTAGTGTGACACCCAGGGGATGCTGTAGCACTATATGAAGTGACTTACATTGAACTTGCATTGAAAAAGGGGCAAGAACATCCTTGTGCAGTGACTCTAGTGTTTACATTTTGAGAACAGAAAGTGGATTAGGAGAAAAGGCCTGTGTGGAAACAGTGGCACATGCAGTGAAACGCTGGTATGGGCGAACATTACTTAATGTGGCATAAGGTCAGCTGACATCAGTTCAGCCATGAATATTATCTATTTACTTGTTGCTGATTTTGAACTGATGCTGTGTGGTAAATGGTAATCACTGATTTGTGTCACCTGGTGGCTCCTTTTTTAACAAAGCATGGAGAGCCCTCTGTTACTGCCAAGCTACAGCCTTGTTTCTTAGGCCACTGTAGAGACCTAGAGGTCTCTACATCTGTTACTTGAAGACTTGTAACCCACATCCCATGATGCTTCATTAACATAATCCATTCACCTGCCTTCTGTACATTTGAAGCCATAAGGAATGTCTTAAAATATGAAATAATCACTTTACCTAGCAAGAGAGGGTCTGAATACTTTAGGATACTGGCCATCATATTAAAAATCTACCTGCAGTATTTCACAGAATTACAGAATGACCAGTGTTGGAAGGGTCATTGAGTGCAACTCCTATCCCTGCATAGGGCAAACTTTACACCATATGCATTGTCCAAGCGTTTATTGAATACTGTTAGGCTCAGCACCATGACTGCTTCCCTGAGGTGCCTGTTCCAGTGCTCCACCTCGCCTACCCCCCGCTCCAAGTGAAGAACCTTTTCCTAATATCCTGCCTAAACCTTCCCTGGCACATCTTCCAGGCTTCATGTGCTTGGTGATTGCACAGCTCTCCAGTTTGTCTAGATCCCTCTGCAGGACCTCTTTGCCTATGAGAGTGTCAACAGCTCCTCCCCATTTGATGTCATTAATGATCTTGGTTAGTAAACCTTTGAGTCCTGCATCCAGGTCATTTATGAAGACATTAAGGAGTACTGGTCCTAAGATAGATCACTGCAGAACCAACATATTTCTCATATGGTCTTTTATTCTTCTCCAGCTAAACTCCATCACAAATAATTAAGAACTTTCTCTGAAACCTCAAAATTTGCCGATTTAACAGAAAAGATGAGTTGTAACAAACAAACAGATTTAGATGTTAAGCTTTCACTTATTTTTCCTATGCTTCTACTGAAGTTACTCTAAACTCACACAGACCCTTTAAACCACTAAGGTAGCAGTCTGTGAAGTGACACCCTTGAAGTACCAGTGCCCAGTCTTTTCCTGTTGACCCCAACACAGGGAAAAATTGAAAGAAATATCTCCATCAAAATCCTTAAAACCAAAATATGTTAAAACAAAATATGTTAAAACAAAATCATATGAAAAATGCCTCAGTTTTCTCTCCCACTTGTACTCTCAATGAATTCAAGTCACAGCCTTATACGTCTACAACTTTCCTGTCTCTGCTAGCTGCTAATTTTAGCCAGGGTCCTCAATTACAGGGCAAGATGAAAGGGAAGTTATGAAAGGATGAGAGCCATAGCTTTCCTAAACCTTTTATATTTTTTAAATTTTTCAGTCAGCTCCCAAATACCTTTTCTGGTTCTATTACAATTCCAGCACACAGAATGGAAACACAAAGTGCCAAACAGCTGCAGCTATTTGTGAGAAAAAAGCCAAAACATTCTGTCTTCTCTCAATGATCTCTGACTTTCAGAATCTTGCCTAACATTCATCAAATATTCCCTTTGTCTGTTGTCATCCCTCTTAAATACATAAAGAACTCATTCATGAACGTATAAACTTTTGTCAGTCTCTAAAGTAAATGGAGTTTTCTTTAAAATGCTTCAAATCAAAAACGCTCAGTGCATGGCTCTCTGTACTGTTATCCTTCTTTCTTCAGAGAGTGTGCCTGCTTTTGATCCTTTATTCCAGACTTCTCTCCAGCACTGATTCCTCTGTCAATTTAGGAGCTGTGCTCTGTGTTAATGTTTAGATGGTGTATTTTGATGTTTTTCTTGTCTCACTTTCAAAAAATATCTCTCTTAAAATTGGTGCTGATAAAGGTTAAAGATGCTCAAGGATAATATAATTGAGTTTTTTGTTCTTCCTTTCCACCTTCACACTATTATGTGAAAAAATAGTCAAGTAACTGTTGATTGCCCAGAAATTCCATTTGAGTTGCATCAAGTTCTGCACCTGCACAGGTCCATCCTACTCCTGAATAAGGGCCCAAACTCACCAAGGATTAATGACCAGAGTTCAAGAAAATGTCCTCTTCAGTCAGAGAAATCAGTCTCTCCATTTCCTAGTTGGACCACCCTCATCCCTCATATTGCATGCTGAGGGAATCGCAATCTTGCTTTGATAAGCCATTTCTGTCATGCTGTGCAAGGAGACCACCACTCTTCCCAAACAACATTTACTATTCTTCACAAACCCCTTCATCTTTTTTGGCATGTTGCCTTTCTTTAATGGTTAAGCTGTTTTTATTCATCTAGTGAGGAGTGGCAACAAGGTGGTGGAGATTAACTCAACTCTAAAGAGAATGTAGCTGAAAAAGCTAAGAAAACTTTCTTTGGTGTATATGTGCGGGTTTTTTTAAATAAACTTTTGCATTACACTCACTTTCAGAGATAGAGAAGTCTCTGTTAAGAAGCAATGGAGAACTCTGAGATAGAGTAATTGGAAATGTGTCCTTCTGCAGCTCCTATTCACTGCTGGTGATCAGCAATAAAAAGAGAATTGCAACCATGAATCACAAACAGTACTTTGGTGTCTTAATACTGCCTTTCAAGAACTGGAGAGACAAATACCACTTAGACAAGGAGAAACTCTCATATATCTGATACACCTCCAAATGCCCTGTGATTAATCTTTTTTTTCTTAAAAACAAACAAACCAAACCAAACAGTGGTTCAACAAAAACAAAAATCCCACATCCGACAGTCTAGATTTCTAAAGCTTTGATGGAATGAGGCCATTGGTGTGCAACAGTAGAACTTTACATAGAAAAAACCCCAAACACTTTACTAAAGCTATCAAAAGAGCTATTCTTTTAGGTAGTTTTGGAGTAAATAAAACAACACTTACTCCTTTAAGTGATTTGTTTGCATTAAATGATTCATTTGCATTTATTTGTCTAATCCCAGAGAGGTTATTGTGCTGCAGCATACTCACATATTCAATTGGGCTATTCTTTAAAGCCAAGTGGTGTGGCTTCTAAAGTGGAAGTGTGGATGCTGGATTTCAGCAGAGATGGAAATCCACTACATAAATTGAAAGAGTTTGCCATTCTGCATTGTCTGTATCACGTGCCTGGCGAGCAGGAGGGATTCCTCACATGCCGTATGGCCCTTTGGGAATCACTGAGAGATGTGTTTACAAAAGCACCGGTGGCTGCCACTGTTCTCACAGTGAGCACTTTCTCAACAGCTTCCATAAGCCTTTTCAGGATTATGGTCCCATAGTGCTCAACTGGAAGGCAGTGAGAATTTCAAGTGCAGATCTCTCCCCAAAGTCACGCGCACCCTTGGTACTTGAGTTTTGGTTAGGCTGGCTTTCAATAGCATTTCTGCCTATGCGCTCTTGCTGCTTCTCTTGCCCTGTCACCAGCCCTCAACTGATCAAGAAACTGACCTGGTACAAGACTACTAAAAATATGAAGTGAACAGATTTTTGCCTGTATAGCACCCTGGACTGGTTCACCATGAGTGATCACAGGCTTAGCGCAGGAAAGGAAATAGAGGCACATGGTTGAGTTAAGAGAGAAGAAAGTTTTTACAGTGGGTTATCTATATTGTTAAACCACACTCTTAGTTTATCTATCTGTCTGTCTGTCTATCTATATATAAATAAATTTTTCCGCACGTGCCATGCTTTAGGAGCTGTGGTTGGAAAAAGACACTTATGTAAGTGCTAATGCAGTCTGAATAAATGGCAGCATTTAGGCAAGAGCGATGGGCGGGGAAGACAGTCATTACATAATGTAATTGGAGATTTATCCACCATAAGTTTACATTTTGAGTGGGACAAACTAGATGTCCCAGAAACCAGCAGTTAAACAAACACTGAATTTGTAAACCCATTCAGAATTTGTAGAACAATACTTTTTATTACTGTTATTTATCTTGATCGCATTTGTTCTGCTTAGAAGAAATAAAACAGAGGCGCTTTTTGCTTTAATTGCTGGGCCTATTCTTCAGTAAAGAATAAAAAGTGATTAGAGATGTTTTTTGGCATGCACAGTCCAAAACCACCTAGTGAGAGTTCAAAGAACAAAGCAAATGCTTATTGGAAGAAATTACTCAGCTAACTAAACTTGTATATCTTTGAGTCAGACATTTTTTCAGCATCTTTACCCCATTTATCAATGCACAATTACTGTCACTATTGTGTTGTGTCATTAGGCGTAAGGTTACAAGTGCCAGTCGGAATAAAAAAATTGCAGTAATGTTGGCATAATTTTTCATTATCATCTTCATTAACCACAGCTAGTGGGAGTAAGAGTTTATCCTTGCTGTTGTCATCGTCATGACAACGCTTCCAAAGCTTGTCTGCTGAGAGTTCACCAGATACAAAATCTGAATGTCCTCATTATTCCGCTTCTCACACTCTCACCCATGCCAAGGGTGATCCGAGATGCACAGGGCCCTTGATTTATCCCCTGTGATTTCTCTTGACAGCCTGGTATGGTGTCTCAGCTTAAGGCAATTGGTCTGATTTCACAGTTTAATTACTGCTAATCTGAAGGAGCGTGGCCAATGCTAATGAGCCAGCAGCAATCAAAGCAATAATGGCTAAATTCACCCTGTTTCATTCTTCTCTTTTTATTAAAACACCCCTGCCCCAAAATAAATAATTTCTCCTTTCTGCACAACTGCATTGAGAGAACAGAAGAGCCTCAGGTACAATTCCATGTTATTTGAGAAGCAGACTAAAAGATTCCTTTATTTTTGCACTTAAGCCTCTTTTAATGTTAGCTTACAAACAGTTTTGATTAAAGAAAATAATCAATAACTAGGAAAGACTCATTAGTGTATCACTGACTCAGCCACAGAACGTCCCTTGTGGCACACTGGGGCCGAATTTGGGATGAAGGCCTCTCTGATTTTTGCAACTAGGCATCACCAAATTACGTAGTGAATCAAAATATCTATGACAGTACTGTGGAAGAGAATGTATAATATCCAGAAATGGCTTTATTGTAAAAGGAATTATAAAGCTGGATAGCAATCTACCCTGCAAAACTACCAGTGTCCTCAGTTAATACCATCCAAGAGCATTGACTTGCACATCCTCCCTTTTCTTGTGCTTCTTTCATATTTTTGAAATAGATGAAGAAAAGTAGAGAAAAAAAATCAGGACTGATTTCTGTCAGTCACATCAGCCCAAACACCCTCTATATCTCCAGGGAAGTAAAAAGAATTGGGTCCCATACTTGCTTTTCCATATAACCATTGGACGTATTACGAGTTCTTTCAGATAAATATTCATTGGTCTTTTTCTTCCTCAGAGCAGAACCTCTATTTGAAATATTTACTAAACATAACTGTGATGATTTGATTAATGGACAAAACCTTTTATACCTAAGTGATTCTCCAAACAGAAGGTAACTTATTAGAAGCAAGGGCCCCTACACCAGCCCCTAGATATTTCAGGAACATTCATACAGTGATTTCATATTTACTCTGGTGAGCCATAAGCAGACTCTGGCCCATTTTGAATTAAGCAGAAAAACTATGTTTCAGTGCTACTGTGTGTGATTTATGGTATATAAATAGAAGGTTAGGCAATATTTTGCTTGTTAAATGACACAGGAGGAAAAATGACAGAGAAATCAACCATAAATAAGAGGTTTTAGAGCAAATTCTGAAGAATGAGAACTACTTGACTTGTGTTTGTCTCATGTTTATCTGTCATTACTTCAAATTTGGTGTTTTACAGTTACCCTGAAGGAAAAGAGAATTTAGTGGGCACTTAGGAATACCTGACCAGAGTGGAAAATCATGTCTTCTTTGCAGATAAAATTGTTTAATAAACAAGTAAATATTAGAATGTACCGTTTGCTTTTCATGGCTGTGTCATTTAAATGCATAATATAGCAAGACAGTGACATTTATATGTTTAAACAAATAAATCATTTTATCTCATCCATTCATTATAGAGTTGTTCTGTCAATGATTGCTTCACATTCACAATGTTGTATTTAAAAATAGAAAGGTCCAGACTGTAATGCTACAGAGATCTGTTATTTTGCAGTGCTTTAAAACATATTTTACCTATTTGTTTCCACTCCCGTTGCAGGAAAAAATAATGTACTCTCAAAATATGGCTATTTCCTTAGGATATATGAGAGAGTGTCAGAAGAGGGGAACGTCATTCTAATAATATTTTGTACTTTATCATAGCACTGTCAGAAGATGCCAGTGGAGACTCCAAGTCATGTTAAAGAACCACTTCATTTACAGAGAAGGAGTTCGCTCCTAATTAAGTTGGAAAGCCTCTGGGGCTTTCTGCAGCCTTTGCAATTCTGATTTCCTTGGAGAACTCCTGATAAATCTAAGAGATCCACAGATTTCACTGTGATTAAGACCCTGTTGACACAGACATTAAAATGGTACTAGTCAAACTATGCCATAAACCTTACATAAAACCCCACCGTCCACAACAGCTCAGATAATCTGATGTAGAAGTCTGACAATAATGACAGTAATATTGTGTAACTATGAGGCAGAAGGAAAAGAAGAAAACATCTAGTTTTAAGATCTCACTTGTCTCCATTGATACACCTCCTTTGTAGTCACTTCCCTTAGCTCATTGAGGAAGTGGGAAATTTTAGTGTATAGTGAAAAAAATACATACAATAGGGAACATTAAAATTCAAACTGTCTGTGAAAGAGTTACAATTCTCTTATCTTCTATCTTAGAATATATCTATATGGCAAGAATGTAATCTCATGCCACCAAACTGATGTGGTATACTTACCTGGAAGATCTGAAGCCCTGTAAATGAAACAGGTGTTTCTGTATACAGCTAAATTCTTTGATTCGGTTCACTTTAAAGCATCTCAAACATTATTAGTACAGCACATGGAAGAGAAGGAAGGAAAGTGGTACAGTACTTATTTACACTGTTCTAAGAATAATAACAATAAAAATAAAAGAGTGGAAAAATGGAAGATGAGAAAAAAATGAGCTGAATTCCACTTAAGCCCCTATATTGTCTCAATCTGAGCTAAACTCATTATAACCAACATAGCAGTGGGTTGTCCATATAAATGTGCTCCAACACAGAAGGCAAGGAAATATCCACTCTCATTTGTAGTTCTGACTCAGTTCTCTCCTTCTATTGAATATCCATCAGAAGGTCTATGTAGATAAAAACTTGTCAGTTAAGAGTAAGTAGCAGATACAGGAACTCTGGCAAAACTGAGGCCTCAGAAATTTGAGTCAAAGAGAGCAAGTTGCACTGAAAAGCTGCAGCAGAACGGGGAACAAATTTTAGGTCACTCGGAATAATGAAAACTATCACAACCATTGAGTTGGATTTCTGTTCTCATAAACAGGAATTGCAAACACAAATATAAAGTCTTTTTGTCACTGAAGTGATACAGGCATCAAGTAAGAGATGTCATTAACAGGTGTAGGGTATTTCATTGAAGTGTGGTGTGATGGACTCTGTGACAAAAGAAACACATTGATGACAAAGACTTCTACAATATAATGCAGGGACACATCAGTCACATGAAGGTAGTGCAAACCAGAGAACATACTGTCAAGAAATCCAGGTTGATATCCTTCTGGATATTGCCAATTTGGAGCTCATCAATTCTGGCTAGCTGTGGTTCTGGTATTCTGGTACTCTCCCCCCAAAAAAGGAATTTCTCAGGTAATAATCTACCTAGTGGCCAGACCCAGTGTGGCTGAGGCTGCACTCCTTGCACAGTTTGGACTGGCTCAACTTTAAAGTTATAATAAAGAAACTGCCTTCTATTATTCTAAAATAATGTTGCTGATGAGTTTTTTGCAATATAGGATTGAGACATCAGTAGCAGGTTACTGCTGTGGAAAGATGGAATCTGAGGAATCACACAGAAGAATCAAAAGGGAGGGCATTTGAAGTGAACACAAAGAGAGAAAACCAAAATGAATAAAATCAGAGAGATATTCAAAGAGAAACAAATGTCAGAGGTGAAGGAAAATAAAAGGAAGCAAACTTGGTTTGTTTAGCAACCAAGACTAATTCCCCTTCCTACTAGAAAAGATGTTCATAGATCAAAGTATTATAGCACTCTGAATTCCACTTGGGCAACCAGCAATATCCTGATTAGATTTGTATTTAAACAGAATTCTCATACATTTCAATTATCAGAATCATTGGAGCCAAGTGCTCTTTCAAGTTAGACCTAAATTAATCCATTCTCTAACAGAAACTGAAAAGGCATACAATATTGATACCAAATATTGTTCTGTAGAGCCAGATATACTTTTAGTAGTCATGAACATAAATGGAAGAGTTCAGTATTCATACAGTTTCACTAGTAAGATGGAAACTTACTACAGCAAACAATTGTATTCAAGGGATAATCTTTTATCCTAGTCTTATCTGTTTCTCAGATTAATTACTTCGCTGTTCTCAAAAAGAAAAAAAATTATGAAAAGATACTACTAATGGTACTGATTTTCATATTTTAAGGCTAAAAACAAGTGCCCTTGATGGTATGTCATTTGAGGGTGGAAAGCCTCAAACCAGTAGTCTTTTTAAATGATGATGTGTTGTTGATTGATTTGCACATTTGAATATCCCTAGTAGTGAATAGAAATCTAAATTTTTTTAAACAGTCCTGGAAGATGAGCATATTCACTGCTAATGGAAAACAGTTTAATGGGTACTACCACCCAAACACTACAAAGAGGCCTGAAAGGTATTTCTTTATAAGAGGTCTGGGTGTCAGAATTCTGCTTAGGTGCACAGGAGCATAGTTAGGGGCAAAGCATTCATCATTCACTTAAAACTCAAACCATGAATTCTGTAAATAACTGCGTCTCAGACTTAACACCTACATTTTCAATCCAGGATTTAAAAATGACAAAGACTTTTTTTTTTTTTTGTAACATGGTTCCACTTTTAGGATAATAACACTACTACTTAAAAATTATTATTTTCTAATTGCCTACTTTGGTTTTCCTGTACTGTATGAGGTTTAATGTCACAACTTTTATTTGTTGCTATTCAGTAAACCTAGGGATCAAGCTGTTAATGTGTCTCACGTTGTTTGTCAAATTATAGAATGCACACAGGATAACAGGGAAAATTCAACACAGGAACTTTTCAGAGAATAGTCTTCCAGATCCAGAGAACCACTGCCCTCCACCTAACTCCCAGAATTTTACTGCTGAAAAAGATGACTCTGAATCACAATGCAGTGAAATGAATTTCATCAGTGCTTGATCATATTGTCAACCTTTGACTGCTTTGTGACTGCTCCTATCCTCCCTACTCCGCTGCTGAAAGCAGCTTCTTTGCTCTCACCACATTTTCTCACAAGCTCCTTACATGGCATCTGCACAACATCCTACTTCTGCTCCCAGACACTTTCCTTATTACAGCAATTTTTTCCAAAGGATGACACTGTCTATCTCATCTGCAAGAAACAATAGAAAGCATAGATGCTTAAAAATGTCACAGTCACCTGGATATATCCTTCTTGTGTATCTTCCTTTTAATATCCCCTCAGTCTCTGTTTATGTGTTGTTCTTATTTAGCTGTTACCTGGGTGAGAGACTAGCTTTTGCCCTGTCTTATAAGAGATATGATATATTGTTGAAGTCCTATAAAATAATAATTATACCCCAAAGATTGCTTTTAAATTTTCTCTTATCCTTATGAAATTACAAGCAAAACACATCTACTATTTGCCTTTAAAAAAACAACAAAAACATATCTGAATTTTTATTTTCTCCTGTTTGATAGTTTAAGTAATTTTAGAAAAATGCTAGCTATACACCTGCTATTTCCACTGAATACCTTGTCCAGAAGGCAGAATCACCCTACTCACATTCACAGATATTTAGGGCAGAAAAATTAAAAAAAAAAAAATCCAAACCAAAACATAGTATGAATTTACCAGTCAGGTTCAAGTCTCATTTTAATGATGTAAAATGTCAGGGCTGGAAATTTCAGATGTAATTCATGTGTACAGTGGATAAAAAACCCATTGCTCTGAAAATTATATAAAAATTTAAACGTGGCAAAAAATTGCCAAATCTTGCCATTTTCTTCTCTGGAAATTATAGTTTTATTTATTTGAAGGGCTAGCACATTTTATTAGCCCACTTGCATAAGTGAAAGCATCTTTAGCTATCAGTTTAGGTATTTATATCCCACTGGACTGAGGGATTCTGTCGTAGCTGCTGTAAGTGTCTGTGACCTTACCCGGCAAAATTCCAGAGCCAGGACCTCACTTTGCTTTTCATCAATGAAAAGAAACATCAAAGGACCTTCTGTTGCTGGAGAGAAATAGTCATCTTCATCGTTAGCAGTGATAACAGCTCAAGATGGATGTACAGAAACTCTGCAGAGCTGGAAATACAGCACTAAGAAGCCCAGATGCAAATTCGTTTGTATTATCCAAAGCCCTTGTGCATAGTACTTCTTTTTAACCTTTCTATATCAAACAGCAACTTTTTAAAAGGATACCAGCAATCTTCCTTCCATCCCTGTAGCAATATTCAGTATTCACACTGAGGCACTTTTTGGGATATCAGTAGCTGCAGCTGTCTCTGTTTGCATGGTCCCAAATTTTAGGCTGGCATAAGACTTTCATTCCTTGTAAGCTCTGGTGAGCCTTCCAGTCTGCAGCCCCCAAATTCATCAGAGCACCATGTTTAGCCAGTTACAGGAATGACAAAGAGCAGGAACCCTCTCTCCTGAAACCATTACAAAAATACTGAGACACTCTTCTAAGTAAGGGGCTCCAGGATAGTGGGAAGGTGAAAAAAGATAATTCCCTAATTCTAAAGATTTCAATCACTTCAGTTGAAATGATAAGATTAAGTCAAGCCATTTTACCTGCCTCGAGTTCTCTCACATGACAGCTACTGCACTATCTCCTACAATAATCTCTGTAGGACAGGAAGAGAAACAAGCACCCACCTTCCTTTTCAAGCTATTTTTAGTACAGTATATGAATCATCTTTGTCAACATAACCCAGAGGACATTGAAAGCCTTTAGAAAACTAACTCAGGTTACTCTTTCCATTACATCATTAAGCATGTCAAGAATTCTTTAAATCATGCCTTGACAAATACTTTTATTGGGGAAAACATTAAGCTTCTCACTCATGTTCCTCAAATAAGAAGATTTTTCTTATATATGTTATTTACAGACAAGAAAAAGAAGAAATGCACAAAGAATCTTTAGGTTCCCTCTTTGGAATATTCATAAAATTCAGTAAATGGCAAGAGATGCAACATGTATGTTTTAGAAACAGCATTCGTGATACCAGGGAATGACTTTTGTATGGATTGTTGTGCTTTATTCTTTCCCAGCTATGCTAAAACAACACCAGTGGGTAGTAGCAGGCAGTTGTATCATATGCGTTATGTTATAATACATGTATAGAATATTATGTATTAATATTATCTACCTCTCTCCTTTAAAGTCTTCCTCGGCAGGAACAGATGCAATATCATGGACATTTACTAAATGGACATTGAGTAAACTCATTGTGCTGAAGGCCGTATGCTTCTTTCTTGTTTTAGATGATGTTCTGACTCATACAGTCTAAGCTTGTTAGTTTACAGTTAATTTGCCTCCTCATCTTTTCAAGCATAAATAGCTATAACTTCCCTGTTACTTAACTAGAAACTCAGGACATAACCAAACGCTCCCCCCCCAGGCAAAAGAATCTATAGGTTAAGATATTTTTAGTCTGTCATTTGCCTGGGAAAAAAAGAAAAAAAGCCAGACCCCACTGTAAGCATGGTTCTCCTTTGCCCTAGGGCAAAGGCACCTGGGATGCTGAACAAGTAAGTTGTTCCTTATAGGTTACAGAATTACAGGATTGCTTAGGTTGGAAAAGTCATTTAAGATCATCAAGTCCAAGTGTAAACCTGACACTGTCAAGTTCACAACAAAACCATGTCCCTAAGCACCATGTCTACATGTCTTACTGCCGCGAGCAGCCAGGTTTTCCAGGAGAACTCTATGAGGAACAGTGTTAAAAGCTTAAGTAAAGTCTAGGTAGACAACATCCATAGCCTTTCCCTCATCCACTAAGCAAGGTCACCTTGTCATAGAGGGAGAACAGGTCAGTCAGGCAGGACCTGCCTTTCCTAAACCCATGCTTACGAGGCCTGATCACCTGCTTATTCTGTATGTACCTCATGATGGCACTCAATAGGATCTGCTCCATAACCTTCCCAACGCTGAGGTCAGGCTGACATGCCTGTAGTCCCCAGAATCATCCTTCTGGGATTTCCTTCAGACAAGTGTCACATTTGCTAATCTCCAGTCAAGTGGGACCTCCCTAGCTAGCCAGGATGCTGACAAATTATGGTAAGTGTCTTGGTGAGCACTTCTGCCAGTTTCTTCAGTACTCTTGGGTGGATCTCTTCCACCTCCATAGACTTGTGTGTGTCTGAGTGGTGTAGCAGATCACCAAATATTTCCTATTGGATTATGGGAGCTCCATTCTGCTTCTGATCCCAATCTTCCAGCTCAAGGTGCTGGGCACATGGAGAACAACTGGTCTTACTACTACAGACTGAAGCAAAAAAGGCATTAAGTACCACAGTCTTTTCCTCATCCATTGTCACTATATTTCTCCCCCATATCCAACAAGGGATGGCGCCCTTAGCCTCCTTTTGCTGCTGATAGAAATATTTTTTATTATTCCTTACTGCAGCTACTTGAGCTGGTTTAACTACTTTTCATATCCTGCCTGAGAACACGCTTATTCCTGCCCAAGTCATCTTCCTAGAAGCTTCAGCCTAACAGAAAGAGTCAAAGGGACTGTGATAGGAAGAAAACCCAAACCAGCTGTTTGGAAAGCCAGAAAGATGGGAAAGGGAAAACCAGTTTGTGTTTATTGAGGTTTATCAGCAGAGCACACACTGAAGCAGGGTGTGGGTAGGAGGAATTTCTTCAAAAATCTGGGAAAGGTGGTAAAATAATAATAATAATATAGTTTCGCAGGCTTGAGTGTCACTGGTCCATTCTCAGGAAAGAAAGCATGTAAAATAACCAGACAACTGAAGAAAGCTGAAAAACTGATCTTTTTACTAATCTGTCCTCATTTAGTTCAAAGCTGTAATATGATATTTCCCCACCATAATCTTCTGTCAGTTGAAGGCTTTGTGTTTTCCTGAACTGGAAGTTGTCTCCAGACCGCCACATTCAATAACTTTTAATCCATCTTTGTCTTGAATTTGTGTAATCATTTCTTAAGTCTCTTTAAACATGTGGTATTGAAAACATCTTGTAGCAATGAAATCCTCAATTTATTTTTCATTATGAAGAAAAAATATTTTTTTGTTGCCTACCAATTTCAGGATACCCCTACTTCTAACTCTGTGGCAATGGGATGATCATCTCCTCTCTGCATCCTCTGGATAATTTATAATTTTGTACACCTTTTTGCACCTTTGTTGTTCATAGCATTATGCGCACCGTGAGACTTCTTTCTTCCCGGTGTGAAGAGATTTGGTGCATTCGGTCTCTTCTTGTACAGAAACTGTTTCAATTCCTTTGCCTAGTCTGTCATCTTCTCTGCAGCCCTTCCAGTTCCACCACATTCTGTTGGAGGCAGGGTAACAAGAGCTGCATGTAGCATACAAAACACAGAGTGTCACAGGTTAGAGGCGGGAAGGCATTTCCTCTTCTGTTACATTCCTCTCCCAGTAACTCCTTTTTGTTTGATGAAGTTGCATTTTTAAAAGCTTCTGGGCTGTGTGCCAGCATGATGTGAGATGACTTGATGTTTTCAATGCTATTTTTCTAAACCCTGACTTCTCTGCCGTTGGCTATCCTTCAGGATAGCTTCCCAGGAAAGAAACAAATTGGCCATGACTGAAGAGTCACTACTACCTGTGTACAAGCCACCCCTGCTATAGATTTCACCTCAAAGCAAGTGTTGCTGTTCTACAAAGGTCCCTCTGGGAGAAATCAGGTCCACACCATGGTCGAGTGGCTGCATTAGACACTGCAGTATTCTAATGTAATTAGAAAACAGCTGTGAAGGAACAGTCAATTGTTTTTTGGCAGTCACGGCCAATTTTGCACCAATGCAAATGATGAATCAAATCCTGCAAGTTTACAATATCTGCTGAGAGCATAATGGCAGAAGCCATCCTAATGATTTTAAATCTCATTTATACATTTTTTGGCTGATGGAGTAGTCCCTCATTCCCCAGAAGCCTCTAGTGTGAGGGAATTCCTGTACACTCCACCGTAACACCTACTGGGAAGGGGAGAGGAAGGCCAGTGGGTTGCGTTTGGAAATAGGGCAGCTACCTTTCAACTACAGACTATATATAGTACGTCGTTCTTCTTTTTCAGAAGAGGAACCATGCCACTGAGCCATGCATTACTCAGCCTCACCAAATAATCATAAAACTAGCAAGAGATAATAACATTTACTACCTAGTACCCATTTACTACCTGGCTGCTCCTCCCTGACTATCAAACCCCACTATATGTTAATGCACCAGAAATATTCACACATGAGAACAGCATTATTGCTTTAAAAATATTCCTTATATCAGTTCTTTTAACAAACATCTAACTCTGTTAAAGCTATCAAATTTCAGCCTGTGAACTATTATCTGCTTCTAAAAATGTGTGCAGCTTTACTGTCTGAATGATGATAATAATTGTTAGAGCCACATTCTCTTCCTGAGCTCTCCTCCCCCCGCCAAGAACTTTCAAAATTATTGCATGTGTCAGCTGGGGTTGGAAATACATCTTATAAGGATAACTGCTAAAAACATATTTTTGCATTTGTAGCAGTGCCTGCTAACATGAACAAATGGAATCTAGTTGGCAGTATGTTCACATAAGTGCAAACTTTGTGATAAAGATGTTAGAAACAACATTTGAAAATGGCCCTTTGCCCTTCTTATTCTGGCTGGAAAATAGCTGCATGTCAGTCTTTAGAAGGCAGTAATTTCGGCCAGAGAGTCAATAATTTTAATAGAATTAGCGTGGGACAGAAATGCTGTCCAAAAATGGATTCATATTTAATCTGGTAATCTGATCCCATATGGCGCTTTAAAGTGTGGGAGGAATTAGTGTTTGCTGCTTAAAGAAATTACCCAGAAAATGACTGCTGAAGACATACCAAATAGTACCTCATCAGCATTCAGTGTGAAAAAGATAAACAGCACAGGAACAAGAGAAGTTAAAAGGTGAGCAAGCAAAGAAAGCAAAAAATTTGTTCCTGCGTGGCTGAGAAAGGGATAACAATCACATAATAAAGGCAACCTCGCAAAGTACGGGATATAAATAAAGAGGAAATAGAATATATTGCCCAGAAGGGAAGAAGGCAGTTTAAAAGCTGAACCTAACAATAAGCCAAGCACTATCCTTAAGTATCCATTCACCTTCTCCACAGCTCTTAGAAGGTGTTAAGAATGCATTGGAAATCACAGTTTTGTCCCATATTTATTTTCTAATCATCCTGATTATGGGAGGAGAAGGTCTCTGGCTCAAGGCTCACAGTGACTTTCTTGATTCTGCCTCTTGACTGTGCTTCAGTTCACAGTTTCAGGACACATTTCTGAAAAGCAAAACAGGCCAAGATCATTCTTTTTTCCTGCATTCATCCCTCATTCCTGCTGATCTGGTTGTCTATGTGGCCTTGCAGTGTACCAGAATCAGAAACTCAACTCACAACTAATCCTGTTTAAAAAAAGGACTGAGAATATTTTTAATTCAGCTGAGGTCAACCAGTTCATCTCTAGCTCTGCAAAAAGTGGCAATGGCACCACTGAGGAGCCACCCCTGGAGTGAACAGTTGGAGATAAATGTAATAAACAGATGGAGTTGAAGAGGAGAAGAGTGGGAACAGCTCATGCTGCCTTTGATGCCAAGAGCGGCGTCCGCAGAAATGCAGCCTCAGAGCTCTCAGTTTATTCTGTCTCTGGAAGTGTGTTAATATCTGCACAAACAGTAAATATGGTCTTTGTACTAAGAAAAAAATAATAATAATGACCAGGGAGAATAAAAATAGCTGAGGGATGAGATGTGACAAACATCCAAAGCACTTCAGATTCTGGGCAGGCAGCTCAATAATTTCGTTATGCTTTTTATATGTTCTTTTCATTCTATCAGAGTGTTCAGCTTCCCTGACCTGCCCCATGCTGTAAAACCTCCTTTCTTGACGTTGACCCTACAGTTAGCCCATCCTCCAAAATACTACAAAGATTTCATCAAAAGTATGGAAGCTGAAGAGTTTCAAAACAATGGCCAGTGAAGTTACAGCTAAACCAAAGTAAGGTTTGTAGGTATATTTAATGATTCTGTAACTTGACAGAGACAGGTAGCACAGGTTTAAAATCAAAGAAAAACTATTTTAACCCTTCCCATCTCCCTGGGAAAGAAAATATTTAGCAGAACAAAATTCCTGTTGTAAAATGAAATAAGATGTGACTGTTCCGATATGAAGATTACACAAAATACATCCCTAAAGAATTATTCTGTTGCTTACTTCTGGGGTAAGAATACAGGTTTTATCTGTAAAAACAGCTCAGACCAGGGCAGTGCTGTGGATAATGAAACCCATGCCAATATGGGTCCAAATCCTTTCCTTTGTGTCACCAGTTCAAACACACCAATTTGTGACAGAGCTACGAAATGAAAAATCACAGCCCAGTGCACAGAGATAATATAAACAATAACTAAGATTTGCTGCGTGCTTATGCACACATGCAACACCCATCATTCAGCTCAAGCAGTGCTTGGCTGGCTCACCAAAGCCAACAGCCTCAAGATAAAGAGTCCAAATTAGGGGGAGGAATAAAACCCCAATCTCTCAGGTGCAGTCTACAAACACAACAAACTACAATATTTCTTGACCATTATCCTGTGGTTCTGAACAGGCACAAACTCTGGGTCCTGCACAAATATCCAATGGCAGGATTAGCACTATGGTATTATGTGCTTAATGGATATATGCTTTACTTTTAATTCTCTCTTTACTGCACCGCCCATCTCCTTTCCTTCCTTTTAAACTGCCTAAGGATGTCTAAAACCTCTGGAAAATGTATTTTAAGAAAGAAAAACTAATTGCATCTATAAAGTTACTTATTTACAAGTAAAACTCCTTTGTTTTGTTTACATAGCAAGAGGGAGGACAATACCCATTTTTGATCTAAAAAAGAAGATTCTGTAAAATTAAGTATAACTTAAATGTTCACAAGAAAATGCCTAGGAAAAAATACCCACCTAAATGGTCCTAATAGAATAATTCTTCTTTTGCTTGTCCTCATTTACCAGTCTGGTTTCCACAGTAAGTGGCTAGGCTGGGTGTCATAGCAGCAGCTATCAGCACCCAACGTTATATTGGTATGGGTTGCCACTCTACTTGGCACTTTCAAAGCATCTCATCAATGAAAATGCACTATTTACTTACATAGCATAGCACGTCAATGGGGTAAATACAAGAAAGGTCTATATGCAAACCTAACCCTCCATACTGTTTTCTATGTGCAAGATGCAAAAACTGCAACACACGCTCAGGATCTCTTTCACTTAGAACTGGCCTCTTCTGGTAGCTCCCCCAGCCTTATGCCATTACCCAGACATTTACGTGATTTACTGCTTACGTGATTATAGGTTCAGACTGGAAAGATTACAATTTGCCAGGCTAGATAGAGCTAGGTTTAGAGGGCCTCACCAATTAACAGAAACCCTGTTATCACCAGTGACCTCTTCATGCTTGATTTTCCTTGTTCCATTTCCCCTTTCTCTCCTTTAAGGGCCTTGCTTAACATTTTGCAGAAAAATACCAAATAGGTGAACTGAGGTGACAAAAAAGCAATTTCCCTATAGTCACCTTCTTTGTGCTCTGGTCAGCCAGGATTTCCTTATTTCACCTAAGGGAAAGGTGAAGAACACTTTCCTAAAACCAGTATTTTATTTGTCCAGCAGCCTAGCAGGCTGTGCCATTATTAGCACGTCCAGCTCACTAACAGCACAATGGTTGTTTCCCATCAGCTTTTACAAAAAAGTATTTATCAAGAGGTCAGAAAGCAAAAGTGGCAGATTCCCTGCAGTAGAGCAGCTGTACCTGAAATCCTTTATTAAACTCAACCCAGAAGTGTCCTTCAGATTCTGCAGTGTGATTAGGATGACAGTGTGAGTAAATGATGTTTTTCATTTCAGAATTTGACTAAATTAAGCAAGATACCTTGTCTTTTTGACTATTACATTATTTTCTTTGCATTGTCTGACTTGCTTGTGTTGTTTCCAGATTCAGGAGCAGCCAGATTTTCCTTATGGGCATGCACTACACTGCCTCTGGTAGCAGATTCCACAAAATAAGGTTTCTTGTATCAGGTCACCTATCTTATCTAATTATTGAGACTTTGGGATAAATGCTTGAAACAAGTTTAGAAGATGAATAACAATGCTGAACTCAATACTATTATGTAGGTGAAAAGAAGGATGGGGGGCAAATCACAGATTACTGGGGACCTAATCTGGCAAGGCAATGAGGACCCCAATTCCAATCCTTCAAAGGGGTTAGGTGCTGCCTTGAATTTAGCACAAGTTTCAGTGACTTTCAGCAAGTAAATATCACCACTCTGCATCCCTGAAAGGAATCACATCTTAAAATCAAGAGGATAAGCTGTATTATCTAGAAAGACCAAGTTCCTCTGGTATCTCTGTAAGTCAAGTTCAAGCTATTATTTAATATGAAAAGCACAAGCTGGAGATAGGACAGGAGGTGCATAAGGCATGTCATGAAAAAAAAGCTGGAATTAATGGATAGGTCTCATCAATCTCAGCTTGTATTTGTGATGAAGACAGTGCAAAGTGACTATCCACCTGAAATAAGAAAAAGAATATCAAAAACATGACAGTTATAACTCCAAGGTCAACAGTAGCCTTCAAAGAGTTTTCTTAAGCAGTTGTGATGGGTTCCCAGTTTGCTGAAAGTTTTATGTAAGACAGTTTGACACTTTATTTCCAGAAGTTTCATAGCTTAAAATTTTCAAGGCTTTCAGCTAACAGCCGATACATCTGAAGGAGATCATAGAACCTTGACCTCAAGTTTGTTGCATATGTTTGTTAAGCCATGAGGGGTTTCCAAGATATAGGGTAGTGCTAAATTTTGCCAAGCAGTGACACTCATTTCCTTATTTCAACTACTTGTAAACAACAGCTCAGTCTAAGCCAAAGCCCACAGAAGTCTTTACAAATACTACCACTGACTTTCAGATAAAACCCATTGTGAACTTTTCATCTTGAAGTCTAAGTAAGCATTCCACAGATTCATATACTATTGAAGTTCAGCAGCTTTCAAATTGATAGAGAGCAACTACTTAACAATTCAGAGCAAATCTATATAATTCTTCAGAAGAAAAAGTAAAGTTGACTTTAAAATAGCATTTCTGGAGTTATACAGGTAGGTAGTTCAGGTGGGTACAATATAACAGCATATGCTTTGCTTGGAGTCTCTACATAGCCCCTCTCAGAATGCAACCTTGTCTGACGTGTTTTTTAAATTATTTAAAATCTTATCCCTGAACATGATTTACTGTGTTCTCCCACAGCTCTCTCAGAATCCCAAAGTCTCTAAACTCCAAGTAAGGTGTCTAGCCTTCAGGGAGTAACACAGCAGTTCAGTACAGACTTCCCAGGAAAGACAGCACTTCCAGTTTCCTGGTATTCAGCAACATTGTTTGCTTCAGTTCCTGTGGTCTTCTCAGAGTCATCTTCCTACCCCAAATCTGCCATCACTGTCTCTTACTACTCTCTTACTATAGCTCATATTGATATTAGTTGTAAAACAGCACATCCAAGAACTGCAAAATGTGCAATGTTCTCATTTCTAGCCATAGATGCTAAATTTTAAACCTAATCTGACAGGTAATTTTCATGCGCAACTCACCTCCCACTTCAGCTGAAGGAGCACAACTTTTGGTGCAGTTTGTTTTCCTGAGTACCTCCCAGTGGACCTGATCCTTCACTGCCTTGCCTAGATATCAATACTTTTGCACAAAAGGTATAATGTGCCATAGTTCTTGTTGTAGCACTCACTCCCACTCTCCTCTCCTGCTGAGCAGGTGAAAATGAGCAAAGAAGTCTCAAGGCTGCAGTGTATAAATCCTTACATCTGCACTTTCATTATCAAATCTTTTCTATTGGAAAAACGTCATTTAAAATCTTAGCAGAGAAGAAATTATTTCAAAAGACAGTGACATTAAAATTTTCAGCAGAATTTGCATAAATGCAAAAGACCATTTATATTTTGAATATTATTTAATGTTTGATGAAATTCTGAAAACAATAGTTACACCTTTGAAAGCAAAGAGCGTTATTAGTTTTAATGAAGTTCGTCAAATTTTTCCTTTCTTAGAAACATATTTTAGAGCTTTGGGTGAAAAAAGTATCCCTTTCCAGTTTAATATCTCTCTTGAGTGAATATTTAATCCTCATCCCAAGCACTAAGTCTCCCACAAGTTCTTTGCATCTCCTTGAACCTCAAAATAAGCTCTGTTATGATCTTGGGAACAGGCTTGCTAGATAATGGCAGTCACAGGCAGCAGGGGGGGCTCACACATAGGGTTACTTTGTTGGCCTTATGTATTTTCCTGTTCATTTTCTCTCTTTACTGATGGTAATGGCAGAACAGAGAACTCCCATAGCAGTACTAAGCTTTGGAACCTAAATTTTCTGATAATTTTCTTTGGAATTTCTGTCCATGAATGCTTTTGATGATAATTTATATCTATTTCTTGCATTGAGACATTCATCAGTAAATCTCAAAGTACTTTAAAAAGGAGATCAATGTCATTATCATCATTTTGAAATTAGCTTACCAAGAGATTATTATTTCTGGTACAACGTGATTGCTATGTAAAAGCAGTATGAGTGCAATGGCATTTGCCTTTGTGCCATAGGCTTAGCACTGCTATCTAAAGATTTCTTTACCCACATCAGAACAAGACAGCCTTAGTCTTTTCTGGTATGCTGAAAAAATCCCCAAATCCAAAACAACAAAGGAAAAATTGAAAGAAATATAAGTCTCTCTGACTAAATCAAGAAATCCAAGTTAACATTACTACTTATTTTACTTAATTCCAAACATCTAATTTGGAACGACTCATGTGCAGAAAAAAAACAAACCCAGAAATGCACGCACTAGAGGAAAGCTTTGCTGCTTGCAGGCTTGCCAGGCTACAGGCTCCATCCTCCACAGAAAGAGCTTCACTGATATTTTGGGGAAACACTGGCCTGATCTTGAGTAACTCTGTGCTTGTTCTCTCTTAACAGAGAAATAACAGACCTTCAGAGAATTTTATGCTAAAATGCCATATTGAAAATTGTTCACTGTTAGCCATTTTCACAGAATCACAGAATGACCAGGTTGGAAGAGACCCACTGGATCGTCGAGTCCAACCATTCCCACCAATCCCTAAATTATGCCCCCAAGCACCTCATCCATCCTCACCTTAAACACCTCCAGGGACGGTGACTCAACCACCTCCCTGGGCAGCCTGTTCCAATCCCTAACCACCCTCTCTGTGAAGAATTTTTTCCTAATCTCAAGCCTAAATCTCCCCTGGCGGAGCTTGAGGCCATTCCCTGTCGTCCTGTCCCCTGTCACTTGGGAGAAGAGGCCAGCACCCTCCTCTCCACAACCTCCCTTCAGGTAGTTGTAGGGAGTAATAAGGTCTCCCCTCAGCCTCCTCTTCTCCAGGCTGAACAACCCCAGCTCTCTCAGCCGCTCCTCATAAGATTTTGCTGCAATGCATCCTTGACAGAGCTTAAATGTTGTCCTTACAATGCAATGCAGAACCCATGGAAACCATGATAACTCCTTTCAAGGGAGGGAAGGCGGAAGGAAAATGTTATGAGTAAGTAACAGCAGCTGAAGTATTTCTGAGAAGTATGATCTTTTACAAACACCTTTAGTACAACACAGGTCTAAATTGGATTTTTTGCATATTTTTACAGTATGTGCATGAGAAAAAATATTAGTTAGTCTGAGAAACAGAAACCAGTAATGGTTAGCCAGAGATAGTAATTTTTGCTCTGCCAAATACCCCCTGTAGACAAATATGTGTTTTGAAACAGAGATTTTTATTTTAAATAGAACTGAAAGATGTGGGTTTTAATTATTTGACTCTTTCTACAATTCAGGCATCAGCCTCAAGACAAAAAGCACATAAAGCAAGAGAAAGTTCTGTAACCTTTTCAATATTCTTCATTAGACTTCACTATCCCCAGCCCCTAGAGTGAACTGCATCATCAAATCAATTGCACCAAAGCCTCCTCTGATTTATGAAAGGCCTCACCATGGAGTTTTCATATACTAGTTATTTAAGTACTGAAAAGTCTTGCCTATAGATCCTCAAGTAATTACACACTGAGAAAGCTCACACAGAGCAGATTTTCAGCAAAAGGAGGCCACCGTAGGAACAAAAGCCTTTTACAGCTGAAATCAGGCATGTATTACAGGTTTGTGTTTTTATAGGTCTGCATTAAGAACTGAGCCCTCAGACTAGCACAAAATGAGAGCAAAGGGACTTTCCCAGTAATAAAACCAAGGAGATATAAAGGCATTTCCAGAACCATCACTATGATGAAAATCGGATACAGGTCTTCCCTGTTCAGCTCTCTGGTTAAGTAATCCTTTTGTTGACCTGTGGTGGCACACACACATATGAACGTGGGAGATGCTGCAAATAATCTCTGCTATCTACATGTGTTCAGTTTGGAATATTTGTTATTGTTTTTTTGCAGATAAGCTCATGACATTTATCTTCTCATCCCCACCAGCCTATGAAAAAAAGAGAATAACCAAGTTACTGCTTGCAGGAGTAGCATCTGCTGCACTCCTGCTTCTGAGGTCTGGGCAGTGGATTTGTGTGGGATGTTCCCAGTCTCCACAGCGGTGGACCACTGTGTCATGATGGTTTGGGTAAAAAGAAGGCTCAGACCTTTTCTCTGAAACCTGCCCTTCAAACACAGCAGAAATGGGGCTTTTAAATGCATTTTTTTGGAGGATGAATATTATCTTGCTGTCTATTTCCAGCTAAGTAAGCAACTCCTATTTGGCAATATATTGAAAACAGCAAAAGCAGCATCAACATCCTCTTCTTTACCAATGGAAACTACCATCTCCATTTCCTTCCCCCTGTCCAAAATCTCCCTGAAAAATAACTGGACGAGTCCTTGCCCTTTTACAGCAAAATGTAAAAAGGTAACTTCTATATGCTTTATCCTCCTTTTAAAAGATTTCTACATAATTTATAAACATTCATACACTTTTATACTCTTTTAGGAGGGATGGCAAATAGAACTTTGTAGAATGTTTGTACCAAACTCAAACAGATGTAACCCCTCTGCTCAACTTCATTAGATGCAAATTCACTAATATTATGGGAACATCATTGCATACTGTGACTCCCAAAGAAATTTCTCCACAAGTAGCAACATCTAAATTGATCTACTTTGCTTTACAGCTGGCTGCTAGTTACCGACATATAGTTAGACACTATCCAGTTATATATAAACGTATTTTATATATGTCAAATCCCTACCACAATGCAACTACAATTTTAATGCAGAACACCGAGCCACTGCAATTCTGTCATGCAACTCGTGAGCAACTTACATGAGCATAATCACAAGATTTTATAAAGGTACTGGTTAAATTATTACCTGTGATGCTTGTAAGCAAAAATGTATTAATTAGGTTATAATTTCATTGATAATCAAAGACTTACAGCACTTCTGCTGAGTGCCCTGCAGTTTAGTTTTTTTTAAAGTTATTATACATCTGCATTTTGGTGATTTTTAAAATACTACTTTGACAAAGTCACTCAGCTGCTACATTCTAACTGTTATCAAATAAAACCCTAACCTGGACCCTGTTAGTTCAGCTAAAAATAACACAGCATCAGCTCTTCCAACTTAGAAAGCCCACAGTAATGCATAATGGGGGGACTAGGAGAACAGGAGGTACTCAACATAAAAAAGCTAACAGGTCTAATAGTGCCTGCAGGTGGTCTTAATAAAGCGTCCTTGCGCAATGGCCCAACCTAAATACAACTAGCACATGTCCAGTCGGAATATAGTTAGCAGAACAACTTCTATTTAAAAATACTTATTGAATCTGACAAAACAATTTTAATTAGATTGTTTACTCAAAAGGTAGCTGTAAAGATTATTGCTATCCTGATCACAAACCCTTCATATGAACTGAAAGGGGCAGGTATTTTGAAATGGTAAAAGACTTGATTTTTTTTCTGTATTTGTGATAATATAGACCACTGTCTTCTTTTGGATCATCTGACAGATGCTCTGAATGCTTATGATCATATTATCCTTTAGAAGCTGCAACCTCATGTAGACTTAGGGTAGGATTTTCAAAGGATTGAAGTCCTAGCTCCATTTAGGATCTTTTTCATAAATACTAGTCCTTATTTCTTGATGGGACACTTCACTAGTTATTGCATCTTTACTGTCTTTAAAATATAAAGGCAGCAGAGGTGAGGTTTGGGTTCATCTAATAGAACTTAATAAAAATATGGCATCCAGTCACAAAGATTTTACTCTCAGAAGTAACTGATGATTCTGATTTGTCATTTATTGAACTGCAATTTGTCTTCCGTGGGGAAATAAGATAAAGTATTTTCCCAGAGGTGAGATTTAGTAAGTATTTTCTTCCAATGAACTTTTAGAAGCAGAATTATCATCACATTTGGCAATGGGTGTACTGGCTTTCCTACAGCTGCTATTCTTACAACACTAATGACTTGCACTTACATTGGATCACACTGAATGACTGTACCACAAGGCTCCCTGTGTCCCGAGGGATATGCTGTAGCTCCTCGGCAGCACATATATTACTTGATGTCAGACAGCACCGTCTCCAATGGCAGCAGCATCCATCAGCTGCCACGAGAAAGGAAAGAAAGCAGCTGTTTCCAAATCTTTTTGAAATGATGTGTAATACACTCAAGTGAATCTCCCTTCCTCTCCCCTGGGATGTATTATAAATATTATGAATTTGTATTATTAATAGTGTATGAGTGTTAGAATATTTATTGTAAGTGTGGGGCCTTAACATTTGTATAACTCAAGTGTGTCTAGGGAGTCTCTCACTAAGTGCTGATATGTAACTGCTTCTGCATAAGTGTAAATAACACAGGACAAGCTTGCAGAACAGTTTGAGAGAGAAAGTAAAAAATGTCATATTAAGCTACAAGGCTGATGTTGTAAAGCATGCAGATGTGTGACAGGCAGCCGAGCGTGAATTTTGACAGGGCATTAGGAAGCCAGTCTAGCAAAAGCGTAATAAGATTGTTAACGAATAAGGGATCAATAGCCTTTTAATTTTTTCACCTGAAGTACTGCAAAACACTCCCTGTAACATGAGGTTTTCCACGGAAAACTATTCACTAATCAAAGCTGCATTCTGCAGCAATGTTGTATCTTTCAAATTGCCCTTTAAGAAACTGTTCCTGATATACTTGCGACTCAAATTGCACTTGCAGTCTGATGTGGGATTGCTGTAATAGGAGAAAGCAACAAGGGAGGACACCTACTGATATATTACTTTTCTATTTTATTAGTAGAAACCATGTTAAAGCCAATTAAATTTCATAGTACAGAGAACAGTTGTGCTTTTCTGGAGATTCCTGTGAAGGTTTAAAGCTAAAATTGAGAGTCTCCAGCAGAAACTGTTAATTATAATTGTTCTTAATAAAGAGGGAGCACAAATGAAACTGGAATTTGAAACTATTGCTGCTGATCTAGCAGAACTTTTAATAAAGGTTTTTTAATAAAAAATGTTCTCATTCTAATAGTCGAGCAACAGCAAAACTGCTCATAACAAGCAAAGTTAATTTCTGATTTCCAATGCACATAAATGCATGTCATATTCATTTTACTACAAAATTTCTGTCAAAAACTTGGTATTTCATATTGCCAGCTGACACATGCATTAGGGTGCTGGAAATGACTGTTGGAATGTATTTTTCTCATATAGATGCAAAGCACAGACTGTCCTGCTGCACCTTTCGTAATTATTTCTGAAACTGGTACACTTTCAGTGGTTCACAGTTTTAAGCATTCAAGAAACTGATCTAACATACAGGAAGTTTAACTTAAATTGCTAAATTCATAGCTTACTCCTTCTGTTTTTATGTTTAATAAAAATAACCCATTATTCCTTTTATGACTTATTTTATTCCCCACAAAAATTGAAATATTACATTTTATTTTTTTAAAAGATATTAAAGCGTGATCAGGTGTTACTCCAGGAAAGAACAGCCACCCCTGTAAATCTGCAAGTGTTTCATGGCTAATTCAAAACATGCGCAGAAGAAGTAAAAGCCAGACTACGCTCTTATATAGTCACCAAGTTGCCTGCAGCCTCAACAGCTGCAAGAATCTTCTTTCTGATCTTAGTGAGTCCCAGATTTTCAGTTTCTGGGAGATGCCACCCACCTTCTCACACATACCATGTCATCACTTCAAACAAACTTTCCTTTAGTTTTGAGAGTCAGTCAAAAAACCCCTCTCATTCTAAAAATTCTGCAGGAATTTGCATCTACCACCATCACAAACTCCAGTCCTCCCCATATTTATTTCCCAGTTTGTTCTGATCATTTTGGATCATGAGGCATCTTCCTGCCCTCTGACGTGAACTCGCCACATCAGCGACTTCTTTGGATTTCAGTGACTTAGACCTACCCTGCTCTACTTTGCCTTGGCTTCTCATATCTTCCCTGTGAAGAGAGTTTTTGCTTCTTTCATAGATATTTATTTCACCTGTATGTGTGTACAAATAAAATACATTTCTTAAAAATTTTATCTTTTTTTCCTCTCAAAAAAGATGTTCATACTTTTGAATGTGTTAAGGACAACATTCTGATACAGCTTCCACTTAAAAGCTTAATGATGTGAATGATGATGTGTGGAGGTGCAGTTCCCCCTTTCTGCTTTGTCATACTCTTATTTCCTCTGCACAAAGTCTTCACACAGTAGTAGACTGAGTGTACTACATAGTACTATCAGCTCCCCAGCTGCCACCTTCTGGGAGAATCCTTGTAACAACCTGCTTTAAAAATGGGTTCTATTTATTCATGCATTTGGCATTTTAAAGCTGTGATATATAATTTAGTCAAAAAATATAAAATCAATGATGATTTAGTTCCAGCTACAAAGCAAGTTGAGCCCAGATCAATTTTCATAACATGCTTATTATCTCTTAAACACTAGTTGATTCCTAATAAAAACTCCAAGAAACATTTTGTTGGTTTCCGATTTTGGCAGATAGATGAATCCTGGGAGATAAGGAGCATGCATTCAATAGCTGAAAGCCTTCACTCTAGAGCCCTCTTTCTCCTCCAGCCCTGCTCTGTTATGAGAACTGTACAAAACCCACTGGATTAAGACTTCACAAAGGACTATTATACTCTAGTATGTCATGCGAGATTAGCAATTTTCGGTTCCAGAAGCTTTCATAGAGCTATAGTCCTGAATTTAAGTAATCTCAAAAAACCAGGATTAGAAGTACCATATAAACCTTGCCCATTAGGATAGCCAATGCTATGGAAATGACAATATAGTTCAGCCTTTTCAAGCGCTGCCAAGACTTGGTAATTGTAGGCCTTGCACTGTTGAGTATGAATCAATAAAATAGAGAAATCTGGGCTACTCTCTGGACAAATGGGTCTTGTCTTCATGGGGTTCTTAGTCTGTTCTTGTAAAAAAAGTAATTCTAGAACTAAATACACTTACACTCCATTACACTTGTGAAAGCCTAGTGTAATGTTAAGTTCAGAGTCAGCTCCAGTGTGGACCACTAGGTCCTCAAATACAAGGCATCAACCTTTAACTTGCTGTTGTATCTCTTGTTTCTGAAGTCGAGTCTAGCCCCATAACATTACTGTGCCCTGCTAGGCCAGGGCCTCCTTCATGGAACCATTCACTCAACCAGCCCAATTTGAGACGTGGGACCAGAGGTAAGGTCAATGAAACAATACATGAATGAGGCTGCCCAGAGCTAGCTTGGTCCCTTTTGTAGCAAAAGGAAGACTTTTGGCCCTCTGAGCTAGGTAGCTTTGTCTTACAACTTCACCATGAGGGTAAACGTGACGGGACACCTGGGCAGCCAGAGCCTTGTGAGAAAAGAGACCAACTTTTCACTGGTATGGGCAGAGATACCAAGAGGTTCTCATTTTTCAAGGCTAATTTCCATGGCTGCACAAAATGCTTAATCTGACTGCAATAACTATTCATTATGTAGTGAAAGCCCACCACCAGTGAAACTAAGATTTTTGGAAAGGAAAGGGTGAATTTCAGTGCCTTCCTAGGTCAAAACAATCCCGACATTCATTTCTGGACACGAGAAAGTTGCTATACTCTGGCCACCCCTATGGCAAGCACATTTCCTGCTCTTCCCAAGAATCTTTCTTTCTTTACCACTGAGGTATAGGCTCCTGTTTGCAGTTCCTGACCCTGCATGCTTCACCCAAAGGCTTTGTGAGGTCTGGTGTCCTCAGTTCTGCCAGAGGAAAGGGAAATAGCCGCCTTTCTTGGAGATCTTAGAGCCAAGAGGAAGCCCTTCACCGTGCGATTTTGCTCTTTTTAGTGAAGTGCACAACACAACATGTATAGCCTGCAAACAAATCAGTTGGCTAATTATACCTTTGCCAGAGTGAGATAAACCTTAGATCCTTTCTTCGGTAGTGTTTCATTTTGGGCTAATATAATAAAGGATTAGTTGCCCAAGAAGTTGTTATTCAGTTTTGAATAAACTCGGATAAGTGAGAGCTAACTGAAGCCAACAGCTGAATCAGACATTCTGGTACACAATTAACCAGACATTCTGATAAAGAGTCTTCCATTTCAGACCAAACTGGCAACCTCAGGTAAAGGAAGGCAAGCTTTGGCATAAACTAAGTCTTTGCTGGAAGCTAGCATTCCCTCATGAAGGACTGCAATCTGCATGAAATAGAGCGGCCTGTGCTCCCCTTCTCCCACTGTTTCCTGACGCTTTACGTGCAACTCCCTATACTTTAATTAAAAAATTGGCAACTTTCCTAATATCTCAAATCCAGGATATTAATCTTTCCCTTGAAAACTTTGTTTTTATTTACTTTGGGGACTGAAACACCATCAACTGTAGTAGTTATTTCTCTGTTGCATTTTTTAATTTTGATCTTATTTAAGATTAAAAACCGGAACACCTTTTTTAACTGAGAATTTGAATAGAGAAATGACACTGCTGCAGTGGTATCTAGGCACATAGATATTTCTTTACATAGACTTGTATTTATAGACCCAAAACGAATATCTAGTAATACATAGCTGTCCTAAAGATGCAGCTCAGCAAATTATTTTGTTAGTGCTGACAATTTACAAATTCTTCATATTAACACATGAAATTGTGTGAGATAGTGTGAAAGCACATTTAGGATCTATTCTGTGTATCTGCATAATAAAACTCACTTATATATATTTCCTGTCATCTAAAAGTTCATAAAGTCCCTCACAAACATAAACTAATCTGCAAACTAGAGAGACCATTCACTGAAAGTCATCGTTGGTTTAACACACAACACTAAGTAAGAAACCATCTTATTATTTCATACGTACTTCTACAAAAAGTAATAAACCACTAATGAATAGAAAAAGATGACCATGTTGAAGTATAAAAGAAGCATTTAAGAGAGTCTGTTGAAAAATATGAAATAAACTGAGATATTAACACCAGCAAAAATAAAATAAACCAGTCATTGATGTCTTACCAGAATTTACATCCCCTTGCAAGAGTCATATTCTTTAGACTTAGATGGAAAACAGATGAAACTTCATTCTTTTGTCAGATGTACATGAAGACTGTATTCTTCCACAGAGACTGAGAAACCCCAACACATGCCTGTAACAAGCAGCATTTGGAAGAAGAGTGGCAGCTCTAGAGACCTTACCAAAATGAAGACAGCTGTGGCCAGAGAGGGTCTATCAAAGCAAAGCCTGAGCTGGCAGAGAGATATGGCTCATTTTTCTCCATCAAAGATCAAAATGGGGGATTGACCTTTCCTGGAGTTTACAAACAAAGGACAGTTCAGGACATAGATTTGTACATGTAGCCTTGTTGCTCATGGTCTGTAGGCTGCAGGTTCCCAGACCCAGAGTTTCTAGTTCATATCTTGCTTCTCCCAACCTTTTGGAATTCTTTTCTCTAAATTTAAACAGATCTTCTGAACTGTTTATTGTGAGTGCACTTAGATTGTTGGTTTTGGTTTTTTTAGTAGAAGCATAGGGAGAATATTTGCTACAGCAAAGTAATTGGTGCTAACAACGCTTGGATATTTTAAGTATTTCCATTCTGGAATAATTATTTAGACATATGTTTTGTTCTTTATCAGCTTTGTTATTTTCAACTACATTCAACAATATTAAAAGTAGAGTTTTTTTCATTGCTTCTCGCACTTTTGCAAAATTCAGATTTGGGGAAAGAAAGAAAAAGGAAACATGCAAAGCTGTGTTTTAAATGTATTAAATCCATCCCAATCACATTGATGGTATCTGATTAATGTTGTAATCATTCTCAATATGTCTACATTCCACTTAATGTGCACTGCACAGAATTTGAACATTTAAATGCAGAGCCAATATTGTCATATAATTTCACTTCCTGAGCATCAGGATGACATTTTTCACCACTATATATATAAAAAAATCTAATCCAAGAGCAATCTGCTTATAAATGAGCATGAATTTCTGGAAGTATTGGATGGTGAGCTACTACTACAAGCAGTGGATATGTTTTCATTCACAACACTAGTGTCCTGATTCAGACCCTCAATAAGTATCGTAATTCCGTGTGTACCTAAAACAAAATAGGAGAGTTAGTAACTGGAATAATGCTCCATGTCAGAGGCTGTCTTAAAAAATTATATTTTCCAGTTGCTTGTTCTCTTTTTGGGTGTTCAAGCCACACTTCTCTTTCCTTGTTCCTTTCATCTTCCTCTTGAATTGTGTTTCAGAATCTGAGCTTTTGTTCAGTCTAATAAAAAAATTAGTTGTCTTTTACTCTTCCATAACTACAAAATCCATATTTGACCTTCACACTGCATTTCAGTATAGCATTTCTCCATTTTTCACACATAATCTGATTTCATTATACAGGTCAGAATTACTCTTAATGAAAAGTTGAACTAATAACAAGGGGTACATTGATGCCTTTTGTCACCTCATTAAAGGACTAGGCTTTAGTTTATTATAACTGGAGCAACAATCAAACATACATGCATAGGAATCATCATAGATTTAAGCTTTTTGTCTCTTCTTTTTTTCTTTACTATTTCTATTCTTATTTTCTGAATAGAAAGTAATCAAGTTGGCTTATTTAGTTTTATTTAGATTGAAAAGACTATCATTAATCTGTTTTGGTAAGAAGTTGTACTCACAATGTAACACCAGCACACTTTTTAATGCACGGCTCTGCATGAAAACAGAACACAAATACCCAGCTCTCCACCCACTGTGCTGTGGAATCTGTGGGTGACAAAGTGCAGTAAGAAAAGCACATTTGCAGCCTGTAACAAAACAAATGTTATGATGGAGAAGAGAGGAAAAAAAGAAGCAATTTTAGAAAGGGTTTAAACCATCATTTACCCTAGCAGGAGGATGTGACTGACTTGCCACTTTAAGGCTTTATTGATTAATAAGATTTGAGGATACAGCATAGTAAGAAAAGTTTGTGGGTTTTTTTTAAATAAAAGTAACTTCAAAAGATGTTACACAGCTATTCAAAGATACTTGTGTTTACTTTGGGATTGAAATGAAGCCTTTGAGTATCAAGATCCATTCCAGAGGGAATGAATGATGTATTTTGATTTTTAGACTTACTATTGTACTTTTAACACATCTTTTAGCAAAAATTCAAATTCTTATTAGTTTAAAGTTGGAATTATTTGCTTATCTGTGGTTGAACAGAATAAATCTGAGGAAGTATTGTTCCTGTATGCTAGTGTGGGAAATGGGATGTTTATTATCTTGAAAATACAAAACAAAGTTCCAGATCTGCAACTGACTCTGTGCCTGGAGCCAGCATACATTGCAAAGTCAGTCAGATGATATATTATATATATATAATATTTTGTTACTCAGAAATTAACTAAAAATTAAACGTGTCTATATTATAAATTACTTTCACATGAAGCCCCTGACCTTTATTGGATCAAGGCAGTGCATATCTGTTTCTGAGAGATAGTTTGATTAGCAAATCTAGGACCTCAATCTCTAACAAATAGGTCCAGAAGAAAACAAATGAATAGAGGTAGAAGAAAATAGTGTAGTTTAATTCTGTACCAGCTGAAGAAACAAGTGTTCCTACAAATTCATTTACGAAAACTAATCCTAATGTAGCCATTGCACAGGCAAGGCTAGATAGAAAGCTGAAGAAAGAGACCAAAAGAGTTGTTATTTCTTCCAGCTATTTTCAGTTTCACTTATTATTTCTTTTATGTCACATACTAGAAAGGCATCTCTTTTTCCCCCCCCCACACTTTCATTAAAAGAAAAATAAAAAATACTCAACAATAATTCAAAGCTCAGACAAAAGATAAAGTATGCCAGATTTCAAGAATGAAAGAATATTTTCTCTGTCTCCTTCTAAAAGTGTCCTGGTTAAGAGTTCAAAGCCCTTTTTTGAATAAAACACCATGCCCAAGATTTGAAGAGGCAGAATTTTTAAATTACATGTAGAATTCAAATTGGCAACAGAAGCTGCATACCTAAGAAAAACATCATTTTTTTCAGAGTCTTTGGCATTTGCAAGTTTGCATTTTTTAAAGGATGTGGATCAGGAACTAAACCACAATAACTAAGCTGCTTTTTCCACCCATTTAATCTGAGGACGCTGACCTAGACCTATTGTTTGCACCAAGGATACAGCCACCATGCAGCTAACCTGTGGCCATAAGCAGGCCAGGAACAAAGGTGGGAAGTGAGTGAAAATCCCTGTGCCCAGCGGCACCGCATTCATTAGGCAGGACAGCATCCCTGTTTGTAAGCAGACCCTTTTAATGCTTCCAGTGTTGCATAAATAATGGAGGCAAGGAAAATATCTAAAAAACTCTCCTGTATTGCAATGAAAATGGAAAAAATAACAAAAAAGTCAAAGAATAGATACTGATATGCAGAATTTTCTTTGTATTAAACTAAGAAATCATGATGGCAGTCTCCGTGCTATATCGTATCACTTGCAAAATCTGATTATTTACTATAGAAACTGATATTTTCTCTGTGAAGTTTAAAACAGTCTCTTTATAGCATCTTATTAAGAGTAGCCACTAATTTTTAAACAATAGTATTTACAAGTGCCAAAAGAGCTTCTAAATATAGGAATCTCTGAAGCAGTGAATCTGCAGTAGCGATGTTGTTCATTGCACTGTGGACATTACAAGGGCCATTATTTGCAAAAGCCCCCTATGGCCAGCATTCAAATTTTGGCCATTGGTCAGTATTGAGTCCTTAGGGATGAACAGCAGAGGTAAATAGAGGTTTTTAAAAGCCTGGGATTTGGGTTATGCCCTAATTATGAAGTTTGGATTTGTTTCTGTGTCTGACTGTGAAAACAAAGCCCCATGCAGACTATACTATTATGATCCCTACCAGCAGCAGAATGAGAAATCTGCACATTTACTGAGATTTTGCAAGTGTTGCATCACTTCAGAAAGTTCCCTGTCATTTCTTGAAAGATGAGAGCATCCTACAAGAAACCTTCACTGCTCTAATTCATTTTCTCCTTTAGAATTTACTAGACCCCTATATATTCTTGTATACAGACATGCTTTAGGTGACAAGACACATTCAAGACTGGTTGTCAACTGCATCCCCCATTGCCTTTTCCATAGACACATGCATATTTACAAAGATGCAGCCCGATGCTTTAAAAATATAAACCCTAAACTATACCTTCACTTTCCCCCTTATGCTGTTGTTTCCTATCCAACTAGATAAAAGCTTTTTTTCAACTTTATTCAATGGTGCCTGGAAAGACAGTGTTTAAGACAGTCTTGGAAGACAACAAACAAACCCCCAAACAACCTTGCATCTCCCAATCTGTACTGTCCTTATTATTTCCCACCAACTTGGGGATCAGTGATTCAAAATCATTTATAGGCTGAAAATAATTATTTGCACTGTACATGCCAGTGAGCAGCCTAGTATGTAGGACTGCTATTGCTGAATATTTTCATAACTACTCACATTTGTGGGGTTCCTTTTACTCTTTTGGATATTTTGGTTGTTATACTATCAGATATTTGTTAATATATTAATTAAATTGCTGTTGTGCATTAAAGAAACCAAATTTGTCTGTTTGAATGCTAAAATAACTAGCAGTTTCTGTTTATTTCATAGCTGATTAGAAATCAGCCTTTTGCATTGAAGCAGTATTTACAGGGTATTCATGTAGCAGACACACAGTGTAATCTTCTTTTTCTGCAGCTGACAGCACACAGATATGTTCAATGTAAAACTCAATGATGTACAAAGAATTTGACTGCTATGAGATAACTGGTCCTTTTCTTAACCCTCTCCTGATGGATTGTGGGAGGCAGGCAAAATAAGGATCTGCTACCAAGCTGATAAGTTATTCCTGTTCTCTGAAAGAGGAAAGCAGGGCCATCTTAAAGGTGAAATGATTTATAAATATAGCCCTCTGGAAAAGGAGATGGACAAAAGGTTAAATGTGATGTTTGAATAACTATTAAAAGAAACAAGAACACAAAAATGGAGCAGATCAAAATATATGTTTCCATACACCTATAAATTCTGAGGCAAACTTCTGAAGAATGCAAGCCAATATATTCCTGCATGAGTAACAGAAATTGGGCTAAGTTTACAGTGAAACACTTAAATGAATCACTTGATTTTCAGAGGACGTTTGAAACTCAAATACAAAATGTGATTGCCTATCTTTGGGCATCAAATAATGGAACTGCTTACAAAATTAACAACTTTCAGCTGCTGTGAGTTCAAGGAAGCTCAGAGAATTAAACCAAATATTCACACACATGTAAGAATTCTATATGATGTCATATTTGTTCCAAATTTTACAAATAATACAATAAATTGTCCTTGCTGAAAATATTTAATCCACTGAAAAAGCCCTACTAATGTTTATTTCAACATAACAAACCAATGATAGAGCAGAAACTTGGTGGCTGATGCTCTATTTAGAGATCTGCCTTTAGGAATTTCTGAAAATTTTTCATGAAGAAATAGTCTTAAAGAGGGATGGAAGCATCAAAAGAGGTGTAGAAAAAAACCACTAGGAAAGCCTCTGTTTCTAAGTAAAATATAATGAAACTGTTTAATAACAAAATATTTTTATAAGAATGCTTTATCTATAATTATTTCAGTACATATTGCTTTTCGGCATTTCTCATCTTCAGCTAAAGAGACAATCTATCACATTTTTTACTTGGTCAAATCTAAGCCATTTTAGCTTCCTGATTCCTTTACTGCTCTGTCTGCGCTGCTATCATTGACAAACAGTCCTCTAAAAACTTATTTGCCAATGTAGATCTTATTGGAAAAAAACCCACAGAATCATTTCTTTGGCTTGGATTTTTATAGAAGCTTGTTCTGACAAAACCTAAGTGTTTTAAATCTAACACTTTTTCTTAGGCTCTTTGATTAAAAAGGACAAACTTCCTTGACACATTTTCTTCTCCACAGGAGCCGGGGTCTGTTTCAGTTTCAAAATTCAGTTGAACCATCAGACATCAAACCTTTGCCCTAGAAATTACAGGCTGCACCGGCAGTTTCTGAAGGACGTGCAGGAATTTTATTTGCATGTTTTCTGTTTCTAGCACTTTGCCTTTACTACAAGTGAACTAACCACTGTGGAGAGAATATGCAAGCCTGAATGAAGGGTGTTGGAGTGATTAAGATCTGAGAAGACCTTTATTATATATTTAAAGGCATTCAGTTTATAAATGAAAATAAATCTGGTGAACGCCATCCCATATTTGCTTTTGAAATGCAGTAGACAGCCCTTTTCAATTCTAGTTTCTGAATTCTCAACATCACTTACATCTGTAAGATAACTTGCATGCAAACGGAAAGAGACCAGTTCTCTGAGAGTTGGATCACCGGGTAAAAAAACCCACAAACCTCTTCCCTTAACTTTTCATAAGAAGGGACAGTCCCCATGGACTGACTTCCTTACTGGAGAGACATAAAGGCAGTTATGGCTGTTATTTGGTGCCCAGAAGCCAGGTAAGCCTCTTAGAAGCAGTGGACTGCTTCTGCAGTAAGCATCTCTGTGTCCATGTCCTTCCTCCTGGCAAATGGGGTCATCTGAAGAAGACACAACTCACGAGCATTATCCCTACAAGAAACCTAATTACACAAAAAAGTGCTCCTTGCAGCATGGATATTGTTCCTGACAGTTATTTTTATCACGACTAAAATGGGTGAAGATGTAAATGTTCCTAAGGGTGTCCTTTGGCCTCATGCTGAGATCACCTGGCTGTGACAGAAGTGGCAGAAAGAAATGTGTCTGCACTCAGCTGCTTCAGTAATAAATCCAAAGCTTTGATGCCCAGGAGCAGTGGTTCATATTAACTTCCTGGCTTTGCACTGGAGAGATGTGAGTGAATGTCTCCTCCTGCCAGTCCCTGTAGGTGAGTTGCACCCTGTGGCAGGAGGCAAGGGGGACCTAGGGGTTTCCTAAGCTGTCCAGAGCTTCATGGTGCTCATGTCTTAGGACTCTGGGTAAAACTAAGCTGAACTCACCTTAAAGAGTAACTTCTGTAGGTTGGATCAGTGAAATGGAAAGATCTTTGTTATCCATGTAGCCCTGTTGTAGTCCAACTGAAGTACAAAAAAAATATATCCAGTTTGGGAAAACTGCAGAGATCCAGAGAACTTCTCTCCTGGCATGACTAAAAGCAGATTTTGGCTAATCTGAGTTCAAAGACAAGGCTTGTCAGATGTAGGATGTATTTTAAATGTTGCACTATTTACTGCTATTCTCTTTCATCTTATTCTTAATTGCAATGCTAGAGTTAATGTAATGAACAAGAACGTTAGCATACCAAAGACAGTGATGAGGAAACTTCACTTGTTTCTGTTCCCCTGCCGCCTCAAGCCAGTCTCCTGCCAGCACTGACCATCCAGATAATATCAGCTTGCTTTCTCGCATAAAAACACACCACAACTTGTTGGTACTCAAAACAGGGCAGGCCATTTTCATTTGTGGCTGCATATTGAAGCCAGTGAAGCAATTAGGAGTGCCCTACAAGTCTGATTTAGTTCAGACCACAGGAATACCCAGGAGACAAAAAAAAATCATCTTGTTTAACACAGATCTGTTCTAACACAGCCCTCCAGCAAGTGTGGATTCATCACTGCCATTAGCAAGAATTGCAAAAAAAAATTGTGGACTGCCATATATAGCTGACTGCTTTTGTTTGTGAATAATGGTGTGTGTAAGAGCTGAACTGGGCTAGCCCAGAAAAAATACAGTCTGAAAAAAACAACAGAAATGTTTTTGTGCTGTAGTATTGCAGCTTTGGGTGTAGTCTCAGCTTAATTAATAATCAAGCCTTACACTTTTGTGGGCCACCTCTCAGCACTATCACACATTTCCTTCAGCACGCTTGCTTGATTTTGGAGAAACAGCCACAAGATTGACAAGTGCATGAAACAAAATTACCCCCCTTAAACCAGAAAAAAGGTGTCCTCTCAAGGTCATGTGCAGACAAATGGCATGAGCTGTGTGCTAAATCTCCAGCAATTTACCTGGGCTCTGGATAAACAGAATCCTTCAGTATCCTCTAAAGCTCTAATGCCAGCTCCTCCTCCTTTCCCTCCTTCATCTCCCATATCAAATTCACTGCAAAGTTTCAAGGAGGAAAAGTATTCACAAAGGTTATTCTAAAGCTCAAATCTAAATGCATTTTTAAACACTGCTGAACTTACTGCAGATGCCACATACTAGACAAAGAGCTGCAGACAGCCCACAATAATACGCTAATTCCATCGCAAGAATAAAGGGAGAAAACTTCAATCAATCTTGAAATTAATTTTGCATTTAAAAATGTTACAGCCTCTGCACTGCATAGAGTGTCAATTCTTTTATCATGATTACTTGTTATGTGTCAAACCATTTAGTCTCACCTCCTATTGTGCCATGATTGAGTTCATGGCAGCAAACTTACTGGTCATAAAAACAATGAAACCATCAATGCTGCACTAAATATTTGTTTCACTGAAACTGAATAATCAAATGCACATTATTATCTTTTGTCAACAACTTTAATTTAGTTCTGTTTAACTGTTTGCCTATGCCTAACCCATTTTCTTTTTTCTACATAAAGGAGGCCTGTAGGAAAAAACAAGGTCATGGGACAGCAAGATGGTGACCAGGGGGGTAAACCCCCTCACACACCAGAGGAGGATCCGGTTCTTGAACACCTAAGAAACCTGAATATATATAAATCTTATGAGACCTGATGAGATGCATCCCAGAGTCCTGAGGGAACTGGCTGATGTGGTTGCCAAGCACTCTCTGTGATATTTGAAAAGTCAAGGCAATCGGGAGAAGTCCCTGGTGACTGGAAGAAGGGTAACATTGTGCCTAGTTTTAAAAAGGGTAGAAAAGACAACCCTGGGAACTACCGACCTGTCGGCCTCACCTCTGTGCCTGGGAAGATCATGGAACAGATCCTCCTGGAAGCTATGCTAACGCACATGGAGGAGATGGAGATGATTAATGGCAGCCAACACGGCTTCTCCAGGGGCAAATCCTACATGACCAACTTAGTGACTTTCTCTGATGGGGTAACTGCAGCAGTGGACACTGGTAAACTGACAGATGTGATCTATCTAGTCTTCTGTAAAGCCTTTGACATGGTCCCCCGCAACATCCTTCTGTCTAAATTGGAGAGAGATAGATTTGATGGGTGGATGGTATGGTGGATAAGAAACTGGATGGATGGTCATATTCAGAGAGTAGTGGTCAGTGGCTCAAATTCCAGATGGAGATCTGTGACAAGTGCTGTCCCTCAGGGCTCCATACTGGGACTGGTGATATTTAATATCTTCATCAATGATATTGACAGAGAGATTGAGTGCGCCCTCAGCAAGTTCAGTTATTTCACCTGTGTGCATACAAATAAAATACATTTCTTAAAAATTTTATCTTTTTTTCCTCTCAAAAAAGATGTTCATACTTTTGAATGTGTTAAGGACAACATTCTGATACAGCTTCCACTTAAAAGCTTAATGATGTGAATGATGATGTGTGGAGGTGCAGTTCCCCCTTTCTGCTTTGTCATACTCTTATTTCCTCTACACAAAGTCTTCACACAGTAGTAGACTGAGTGTACTACATAGTACTATCAGCTCCCCAGCTGCCACCTTCTGGGAGAATCCTTGTAACAACCTGCTTTAAAAATGGGTTCTATTTATTCATGCATTTGGCATTTTAAAGCTGTGATATATAATTTAGTCAAAAAACATAAAATCAATGATGATTTAGTTCCAGCTACAAAGCAAGTTGAGCCCAGATCAATTTTCATAACATGCTTATTATCTCTTAAACACTAGTTGATTCCTAATAAAAACTCCAAGAAACATTTTGTTGGTTTCCGATTTTGGCAGATAGATGAATCCTGGGAGATAAGGAGCATGCATTCAATAGCTGAAAGCCTTCACTCTAGAGCCCTCTTTCTCCTCCAGCCCTGCTCTGTTATGAGAACTGTACACAATGGGGGATGATGTAGTTGAAATCAGCCCTGCAGAAAAGGACTTGGGGGTGCTGGTTGATGAGAAGCTTAACATGAGCCAGTAACGTGCGCTTGCAGCCCAGAAGACCAACCGTGTCCTGGGCTGCATCAAAAGAAGAGTGTCCAACAGGCCAAGGGAGATGATTTTGCCCCTTTATTCCTCTCTTGTAAGACCTCATCTGGAGTAGTGTGTCCAGTTCTGGAATCCTCAACATAAGAAGGATGTGGAGCTGTTGGAACGGGTCCAGAGGAGGGCTGCAAAGATGATCAGAGGGCTGGAGCACCTTCCCTATGAGCATTGAGTGAGAGAGTTGGGCTTGTTCAGCCTGGAGAAGAGAAGGCTCCAAGGAGATCTTATAGCAAGGTTTAAGTACCTGAAGGGGGTCTACAAGAATGCTGGGGAGGGACTGTTCACAAAGGCGTGGAGTAATAGGATGAGGGGGAACAGATATAAACTGGAGAAGGGCAGATATAGCCTAGATATTAGGAAGAATTTCTTCACCATGAGCGTGGTGAGGCACTGGCACAGGTTGCCAAAGGAAGTCGTGGCTGCCCCATCCCTGGAGGTGTTCAGGGCCAGGTTGAATGGGCCTTGGGCAAACTGATCTAATGAGATGTCCCTGCCCATGTCAGAGGGATTGGAAGTGCATGATCTTTAAGGTCCCTTTCAACCCAAACTATTCTATGATTCTAAGTAAAGTCAGCAGTAGCCATGGGATCCTATTAACTAAAATTCTCTTGGGCATATTTATTTGTTCTGCTTACTTAAAACATTTCAGTTTAGGATGTGGGAAGCTCTGAATTTCCGTTGCAATCTTTACTTGAAATCCCTTTATTTGAAGTCCTGTGCAAAAAATGTTAAAATTTCTAATGTTTCTCTATCCACAGCCTAATGACTAAAGAAATGCCATGTTCTAGAAATGCAGTATACTTTTTATTAAATTCCAGTTTGATAAGAAATATTTTACTCTGTCTATGAAGTTAGGTGCAAATTTAAACTTCTCCCATTTATTACTAAGACATTTTTCAACTAGAAAATGAAAATAGTGTTATAGCCTTGCAGTCAGAGTGTGAATATTTGACTACAATTTCATTAATGGACAAAGAAATGAACCAAGGTGAATATGTATGGAGAAAAACAAAATGAAAACAGGCTATTGTGGCTGTAGTTAAGAGCAGAAAAAAAAGGGGGTTGGGGGGCAACACTGTCGGAAGGCATGCATTGTTATTCACTGTGAATTTTGCAGATCATTTTCTCTGCCTCACAACCTTTAAGTGCTGGTCCACTTTTTAACCTGCTCCATAGATCTGAGGGCACTGCAGATCTGCCCACAATACTACCTTATTAACTGCACATAATGAGATATGCAATACTTCAAATAACAATACATCAGTTGGCAGAATGGGAAGCCAAAATGCATGGCTTGGTTTGGGTCAATGTTCACCTTCACTCAAGCAATTATAATGGCTTAGGGTTGAGACTGGAAAAAATAACAGAGATGGTATCATTTATCTTCTCTTTTTTTCAAAGAAAACCTTTGCAAGAAAGAAATTTAATGTTATTTTTACATTGAATTTATATTTCTTATTTATTCTTTATGAGAGTATATATTTTTGTCTTGCATACAGACAAAGCTATCAATAACCACTGCTAGAGGTAATAAAAGTCCTTGAGTTGATCTAACCAAATTTCATGCCGAAGCACTGACCCTCCAGGCTGGCTGCCACCATGATTGTATAGAAGAGATGAATTTAAGATGTGACTTATGCTGGGGTGAATTTTAGATTTAACAATTGCCACTGTGTCCATGCCTGTTCCTCGCATCTCAGTGGGAAGGGCTTCATGCCCACATCCCTCTGACTTGCCTGTCTCCTGGAGTCCAGAACAGCAACATTTATATTTTTACTTAAATGATTTAAAATTTTGACTGAATAATAATTTTGTTTTTCCATATTAACCTCAAGATAGAAGAAACCAGAATCTAATTTTCAGAGTTAGACAATCAGACCCCTAACTTGATATAAGCGAGTAAAAAGTGAGAAATAGTGGGGAAAAGATAATAACTACATTAAACTTTTGTGTCCACTTTGGAAAACCATAATGAAAAAATATTTTTGTGTGTTTACTGGTTCACTTTGGAAATAAAATACTTAATTACCTTAAGACTGTCCCCAGTCATTCTGTCCAAAGCTGAAAAATTCACACAACAGACATTCTAAAAATACAATATTAATTGCATACTGATATCTCTAAGGTCTTGAAAATATTGTAAACAATTAACTGTCCTTCAGATCATGCCATAGATCTAATGAAGAGGGAGAGTATGCTCAGCCACAAGCAAAGAGAAATTGCTCTTTGAGATTTCACTTATTTTTCTGACATTGCTGGTTTGTGTCCATCTACATTTATACATATCGTGGGCCAAATTCAAACACAATACAAGTGAAGGGATATTTAAATCCATTCATAATTTAGCAATAAGAGTCATCTTACATTTCCTTACTGAAGAAAACTATACTCTGTTCTCTAAAAGTGAAAATGATAACCCCCACAATTACCCACCTAGCCTTTGGCAACAGTTTTCACTAATTTGTCCACATTTTCTGACTTACATTACCCTTGATTAGTGAGAAAAGCACTCTCTGTTTTCCTGTGGTTTTCCATTAGAAGCTATGTCATGATCTGAACTGTATTTGCTTTATAAGCACATGTTGATGGGTGAGAATGGTTCCAAGACCTGGGATGTTTTCAGGGGAAAAGCTGGGGATAAGCTAGAAATGTTTGTTACACTACTGGGACTAGTTAAAGAACTAGAGAGGTGTTTACCCACTAGGAAGGTCAGCTATGATCACATTCTTCCACAGAGGGGCTGGAAAGGTGTAATATGCTACTGGAGGTGATGGGGGGTGCTGGTATGATCTTCACGTGAAAGTAACAATGCCCAAGTCACTGATCCCCTTTGTGACTACAGGACAGGTCTTTCAATACCCTTAATGAAAAATCCTGCAACTGGAAAGGCAGAACTTCCCTTTTAAGCCTTTCAACCATTTATTCTGCAAATCTAGTCTCAGATGTCAGTTGTGCATCATGTAGATACATGTCAGTGCAAGGCTGATGGGATTTCCTCTTTACAGAAGACATCCCATTGCAGCTGTGTCTTGATATCAGAGATACTTAAATGAAAGCATCCCCAAAGGAAAAATCATACCAGTTACAAAAGATCATGACACAGAAGTAGAAATCCAACTTAATGTGCCAAGTTACCAGTGCTTCGACAAACAACATGCTGTATGAACTGAGCTGAAAAGCAACACACAACTGAGAGCTGTCTGTTTGCAATATTCATATTATTCCAATACTTATCTGATACTTATCCACTGGTCACTAGGTCAGCTTGACAATTTTCTTACAAAGCTGTAACAGTTTTAGTTTCCAAATCAGTTTAAACAGCAACCATAGCAAGTCTGTCTAGCACTGACGTAGGGAGTAGTTTACAGAAGCAAAGCTTGAGGCTAAAAGAAGTTAGTATCCTGCCTATATTTAAATGGAAAAAATCCTTGTTCTATTGATATGGAAAAATCCTCTTGAGCACCTAGAAGCAGCTACAGTGAACAATAACTACAGATTGCAAATATCAGAATCAAAGGCACATGAAAAGTATGGCAAAAAGGGATAGTTAAAGTCTCCTTTTGAAATATGATGAGCTTGGCCTAATTTCTACTGAACAGGCTACTGTGTTGTGAAGTCAGACTGTCTTTTCGGGCCTTCCCACCTCCTCTGTTTTATTTCCACAGCCTAAGCTCAAACTCAGAGAATGACATTCTGACTCATAAGGCTGCTTCAGAGTCAACCAGGAGTTACAGTCAGATACCTGCTTCCAAGGCTTGACACTAACAGTCCCTTCCTAGCAATGTACAGCCAAATAATAACCTCTTTTCCCAAAGGATGGAAGTATGTCAAGGAGATTTTGGACTTTAAAGATGTGTGATTAAATATAGGATCTTTGATACCACTAAAGGAGTTAATTTTGTGTAGAGTTTTGTCCCAGGTAACTTTGAGGGCATGAAACCTAAAGGCAAGGCACTTCCATGCATGTCTATAAATTTAAGAACTTAAATAGTAATATGATTTCTAGTTCCTGAACACCTGTAATACTCATTCACTAGCTATTGCTGGCTAACTATTGCCATTTATTTAGGTCTTTCAACTTTAAAAAAGTGAATTTGAAAATACTTACCTAAGCACTTAGTAAAATTCAGACTCACAAATTTATGTTCATAGAGAAGGGTATCCATTGTGCAATAGTAATGATCACTGTAAAAAGAAGGTCTAAGACCTCCATTCTTCCTACAAATACATTGTTGTGCTGTGCTGCACCAGCCCAGACGCTGGTGACATTTCCAATAAGCTGCCACAAAATACAAACTAATGATGGAGACTGGAAAATAGGACACACAAGAAAGAAAACTTCTTACAAAATCTGCATCTTGCATCATCAAGATCCTTCTTGACAAGCTCCATCTCTGCTCTTTATATACATAGAAAATTATCATATCATTTGATAATGACCTATCAAAACCTATGCTTTGATTACAAGCAGCTGCTTTTGATTACAATCAATGAATCACTAATTTGTGCTCAACCACAGAACAGTTGGACTCCATCTATTATTCATTCTTGAAGTGGAGATCCTATTTAAAACTGGATTCCAAATTCCACTGAAGCTTTTACCCTCTTGCCTATTAATAATTCTGTTTTGAAGTTAGATCTCTACAGTTTCATGGTGGCCTCTTTTGTTATGCTTAAACTCTAAACCAATATACTCAGCTGTTTCCCAGATCTATGCATCTTTCTCCCTGACTGTAAGTCTGGAATGGGCTAATGTAAGTCTTCTAACAACCACATGATACTCTTTTGTTTCTAAAAAGCCCTAAGCCTTTATGTCCAGTATAAACTGAACCATACTCACAAGGGGCTGATATCATGTTGTCTGAGATAATGGGACATGAGATTAGTAGGTCTATGAGTTTCTTTGTAACATATATATATACACACACACACACAGACACACATGTGACATGATAAAAAAATCCACTAATGTCATATGCCTTCTCAATCTAAGATATTTAGCTTAAAGTCATGGGAGGTAATGCACCTTTGTATAATTACGCGTGCATACACACACACACATTCTTCAGATATATCCAAACCTTTTGAACACAAGAACACATGTTCAGGTTAAGCAAGCATTTATTGCATTATTGCTAATTCAAGATAAAGAACTATATGTTAGATTATGAATGAGATAGTTCAGAATAGTGTGTGAATGACTTCTACTGTGGAAAAACCCTCGCTCCTGTGTAAACTGCTTCCAGTGTAAGATTTTCTGGCTCACAAATCTGCATAACTCCATCAACCAACATATAAGTGATGATCAATGTATGTGCACTGATTTTCTATCAATAAGAAATAATGAACATTCACCATCAAGTAAGCAAGTTAATTCACAAACAAAAAGTGTAAAACATGCCCTGGTATTCAACTTTGGTGGTAAGACTGATAGATGGATGCCTATCATTTAAAAGTTCTGCTTTAAACGACTGTTAAAGATGTCCAATGTATATGGAAACATTTTCAAAACAGCCCACACCTAATAGCCTGAATATCATTCCTAGGCTAGATCTGAAGCAGACAGCTCAGGCTTAGGGCCCATTCTTGTAGAACATCGCCAGCATTTGGTAGGGGTTATTACAATCCTGCTTTCCATGTGTTCTCTCACTCCTCAGAACCCTTTGTGAAACATGACAGAAACTGTGACCATGAAAGGCAGCTGGAAACCAGTACCAAGTACCCTGGGTTGCATTCCCCAGACTGTAAACCTGAGGAAGGAAAATGTAAATATCTTGCTGATAGTGGGATAATCCAGAGAGAAAATAAATTTGGACAACAAAATCTACTTGGAAAACAACATTCTCTCTTAAATTTACTCTTAAATTGCACTCTAATTCTGCAATTGAGATTTACCACCCACAAGGAAAAGCTGAGAGGAAGAGGGATACCTTGTCAGCTCAAAATGTCGTGTACAATTTCTTGCAAGTGTAAAGTAGTACCCACAAATCCAAAGATTCAATTTAAAAATCACACCTCAAGCTCAACAAGCACAAGCTCCTGGGAACCCTGGCGCAGTCCAAGTCTCTAACAAATATTTCCTGCTTCTCTTGTCTCTGCTCATTGACTTTAATATAAATCATGCCTTGTGATTTTTTAAATAGTGAATAGAATGCTGTAATCTGTAACTCTTGCCTATTTTAAGAACTTAATTATCTCAGGATCTAGATACACGTTGGGATGGCTCCTAAGAGTAAACTGAACATAAAGACTCAGGTCTATTTTTATTTACACATTGTATGTGAGGTTCGCAAAGAGATTGTGAAAATTCAGCCAGAGGTCTCATTACAGGAGTTGCTGGAAGCTAAGAGCCTTTGAATACCTGGCAAGTATTACCAAACTTCTGACAATCAATCAATCAATCAATGATTCCATGAGACAAATTTTGCCTTCAGATTTGCTGCTCCGACTGAGGTCAGCAAGTTACCCATGCTTCACCAGGGAATTGGACCATAATATAGCTGTTAAGGCAGACTGGCATTTTAGAGTTCATTTTTAAGTAAGGTAGTTCATTAAAAAAATAGCCATGTAACTAAATGTTTAACCAGCAACACATAGATTTGAAATGTCAGGGAGGAATAAATGTTATGTTTGCAAGTCTTGTCATTTCCTAGGGAAAGCTACATAACTCACTAGGCCCTTTACAAACAAACAAACAAAAGGAGTAAAAGAAATGGATTCATGCTCTTGAAACACCTCTGGGAGACAGAATGGCTGAGCGGAGCTGCACAGCAATTCAGCTATAATGGCCAGTAGCTTCAGACAACACAAAGCCTGCATAAATGTCAGATTTCCATTACTGGCAGCCTGAAATCTTTGCTATAGAATTGTTTCTATTAAGATTCAACATCACCATATGCTCTAATTACCGTTAAAATACAGTCTATCAGGTCAGAAATCTTTCAAGTTAAAAACACATCCACTGCCCAGGGCACAAGTAGATGCATAATTGCAGCATGCACCGAAACTATTACTGATGGCTATTAGCAAAATAAATGAAGGAGGGAAAAAAGTCATCAAAGTAACAAACACAGGTTTGTTGCTCACTGGTCTCAGCACCAAATATTATGGGACTGCAGGATCAGACTTCTAATACAGTCACAGCCTCTGCTTTATAAGACATCACCTAGAAAGTAAAGTTGAACCTCTGGGGCCTGTTGCACAGATCTAGACTGAGGGAATCAAGATAATGAAATCTGCATGTGGAACACCCTTCTGGTCTTCTAAAAGTTCTTTGGTTTAGCTGAGTTTATCTGCGTGGAAGTTGAAATAAACTTGAAACACTGTAAAATTAAAATCAAGGATCCTGAAATGGCTCATGCTATTTCAAATGTATGGATAAAAATTATCAATGTGACTATAAAACTACTTTCCTATAGAGGCAAAGCCTAAGGTAAGATGAATTTGTATTGAGATGAGAGAAGTACTATGAATTATCATCATTTACTACATCATACACAATGCTAGTAAATGAGCAATCACATAAACCAGCAAGGATCAATTGAATTCACTTGAAACCAGATTCCTTTCTGCTTTGTGAGAGCACTAAGGGCCTCTGATAGGTTGCAGAAGTGTGGAGTTTTACTGTCAAAACCTGCTACCAAATGACACAATAGACAAAGCACAATTGCTGGAAGTAATGTATCTCATTATTAGGATTGGGCAGTGGTGCATTGGAGGAGGTTGGGTGGTGGTGCACAGGATTGGGTAGTCATGCACTGGAACATGTTGCCTAGAGAAGTCATGGATGTCCCATCCCTGGAGGTGTTTGAGGCCAGGTTGGATAAGGCTTTGAGCAACCTGATTTAGTGGAAGCTATCCCTGTCCATGGCAGGGGGGGTGGTTCTAGATGATCTTTAAGGACTCTTTCAACCCAAACTATTCTATGAGTCTATGATTCTATGATTTTGGGTTATGGTGGACCACACCATAGTTTTCTATAAACCTGGAGTTATCTAGATGCAGCTGTTTCTTCACATTTTCTTTTTGTTTATTAAGGATTCAGCTTATTATATGAAAGGTAGACACACAGAACTATCCAAACACAAGCTCCAGGTACTCTTTCATTCAATGCTTATTTTTTTTCCCTCTCAGTTTTACAGGCGTAAGCAAAGAACTTAAATTCAGTGAAGAAATTACAAAATCACGAAATTAAAAACTCAGTAATTACCTAGTTTTGAGTGCTGCTTTTGAACATGAGTGGGGTGATATTTTAATGCAATTATTAATGAAAGAAGTCCTGTAAGTAGGATGAATGTGATAAGCAGCACTGAAAGACACATATTTTCCAGTAATAGCAATTATCTGATATGAGATTTAGAAAACACAGGTGAAACCTATGTGACTTGTTTTTCACATGAGAGGTAATTGCGTTTTCCTTAAAGTTCACTGTGAATTTCTGGTGTTCTGGTGTTTTCTTCTGAAAATTGAGTTCATCAAAGTAACAATATGAAAGACAGTGCTTTTTTTTTTTTTAAATAGCTTTCCATTACCTATAATTTTTATCATCTTAGTATAACCTTTTGTCACACATCTGACCATTTTGCCATGGGAATAAGGCATCATAAATTAGGAGAGGCTACTGAGAGGAACACATAATTTCTAGGACCTACAGGAACACCCATAAGATATGTCCCAAACTGCTGTGAGCCTAGTAACTTCATCTCATTATTTCCCTTATATCTTTACCTCTAGACAGAGATTCTTTATAACACTGCCAGAGATACAGGGATAAACCAAGAAGTATTTGTCATCAGATATTTAATAAGCATGAAAAAGAGGACAGGATAAAGACAATGTACAATAAATTGCATAAAAGCACAAAGCAAAACAGTGGTTACCTTCAGAAAAGAGAATTATTCCTAGAAAAGCACTTCGCTGCACCTTAATCCACATTAATCTTTCTGCCACCCCTCAGTCTGTTGCTGGCTGGATTTCCTGGTCTTGTATTTCTAGAGGATTCCAGAAGTAGAGGCAGTGTCATGCCACAAATAGGGTACAATTCTGATTTTGAAAAGAAGAAAATTATTGTTCCAGTTGGATTAGACTCATTATGAGTGAAAAGGATGCAGGCTGAAGGTGAATTTTTAGCTGGCAAAGATCTGAAAACCTGGGCAGTATGTGCAATCAAAATGGACAGACACAAAGTCTTCAACGGTACCATTCCTAGGGCTGAAATTTTGCTCTTTCTATAGATTTACATCTGGGAGATCTTTAAAAAAAAATGATTAAAAATTCTTAGTAGCACCCATCAACACTCAGTGCCTCCTGTCCAGGGGTCAAAGTGGGTGTAGTGGCATGAACAGAAAAATGGTTGTGCCCTTCATTCATCAAAATTTAGACCCACAAAGAAAGACAATCACTATCTTTCAGCTTTGAGGAAGCATAGGTCATAGACATCCTTTCAAATCCAGCTATGTCAAAAGTTTAATTAAAAGAATGTCGGCATTTCCTATCACTTTTTCTTTAAAAAATAAGATGCACAAACCAGGAACCTTGAATAAGCTGGTACATTTTTTTGTTCAGCTTGTATTTTGATGCTTGAACTGATCTCAGAACTCATCTGTCTTACATTAAAATTGTCTTTCTCTGAGATAAACAAAAAGCAGAAGGCATGATTTTTGAGAGAAAAACAAAAAGCAGAGATTAAACTTACGTCTGTGTATTTCACCTGTGATGCCAAAACAAGCTATCAGATTACTGCATACAGGGAACTAAAGGCATGACCTACACATTTATTTTTGTTCATGGTTTTCACTGTTTCGTTGATTTTTATTGCAAGCTTAATTAAAATTAATAGCATGTCAGGCTGGCTTCAGATTGTTGGAAACATGACAGAACAATTGGATTGTATCTCCACCTACTGTTGGCACGCAGCTATCTTGAGGAGGGTACATCTATGTCATTTTAAAGCACTGACATGTATGATGCTCTGGGATACAAACTGGGCAGTTCGTGAGCAAGAAAACAGCAGACTGAATCGATGGTGAAAGTTCAGTTTTGGCTAAAGCCCATATCTTGCTACTGCAATAAAAGGGCTGCAACAGAGAGCTTTGAGCTTTTTCTGTCTACTGTTTCCATTTTTGTATTAAAGCCAGGTGCGTTCATGCAAATGGAGCAGTCTCTTCTCTTATCTTCATATATTACTTTGGAGATTTTTCTACTCTTTTGCGTCTATGGGGAAGTTTCTTGTGAACGCAGGGCTCATGGGAAAACTGTTGTGCTTTGCATTGGATAGTTTAAACACGCTTCAGAAAAGGTTCCTCAGGAACAACCTTGCATTTCACCTTAATGAAAAAGTTTCCTCTGAGATTTTACAGATTTCCCTGCAGATGCTACCTAACAGCATGTGGACTACATCTTGCCATGCCTAAATATCCCTCTTTTATGCCTTGGGCTATAGTAACCCAAGGAGTTTCTTAGTGTCACTGCATCAACTGTCTCTCAGGGACTCTGCCACTGAGGGATTTGCCCAACTCTGAATCAGGCATTCTGGAGTACAAAAAAGTCCAGACTGAAGGTTTAGCACCAAACTTCTCACTAGATCTGCCCAGCATAAGAAGCAGATGTCGTATGTTTGGGTATGGCTTCAGCCGTGCCTCATCTGGGGACTCATTTGCACAGAGGCACTTATTTGCATTTAGGGTTCACAGAGCTGAACTCTTTCTTAAGATAAGCAAAAGAAGTCTGCTTTTCAAAGGATGAGGGCAAGATGATAGTCCTTCTTTTCATCAAGTAGCGCAATAATCAGAGCAGCTGTCTATATCATGTGGGCCCCTACCTTGATCAAACAGCTCCTCCACCTAAGGGATCAAGACTCATCCCTCCTGACGGACGGCTGAAGCCATCAGAGCTGGGGGTTCCCACTGAGGCCCCGCTCTGCCCATTCTGTTAAACTATTCCTCTTTGCATGACTCAGTTAAATATTAATTGTGCCAGAGAGTGCATGTCACATTGTAGCTTAGTAGTTATGGCAGTACCCAGCGAGAGATTCCCATCTCTGCTCTGATGAATGTTAAAAGTATTTTCTATGAAGTATTTACTACAACTAAGAGGCAACAGCATTCAGTTGAGCACACAGCCTGGGGGAGGGGGGGGGGGCAAACACGTGGATCAAATACTGCGACAGGGAGGAAGAACTTGACTTTGCATTCTGTGTCTGGGGTGCAGGTTAAGACAACTCGTCTGCTCCAGAAGTGGTGTTTTTTACTGTCTTGTGGGTCATACCTCCTGCTGGAGCAAAGTGTTCCTGGAATCCTTTCTTGACTATTGGACGGAGACTGAAAAATCTAGCACTTATATGTCAGGAAAAGTCAGGATTAAGGTTTCCTACTCAACTCAGTCTTTCCCCATATATGTATTTTGAATCTATGTTTTTCTAGAATACTCCTCTTCACTCTGGGCTCAGAGCGGCCAGTGTTTTTTTGTGCTCATATTTGCATTTGGCCATTGGCCATATTTACCTCACATTTCATAAAGCCTTCTGTGATGACAGACATCAGCTGTATGGATAGATGAATAATTTTCATTATTATTATTTCCTTCCTTGATACTCATTATTACAGTGTGTAAACACTCCAAAAGTTTAATGAATTTCACATCCTGCTTGGGATACGAGTGAGTATTGTTCCTTCTGTAAAAAGCAGATTTGAGGCACAGAGAGATTTATGTCAAAAAGTACTCATTAATTTTGGGTACCCAGTCTGAACTCTCTTTTTGTTTCATATATTCATGTGGACTCTCCAGTTTATAGAATCATAGAATAGTTTGGGTTGGAAGGGACCTTAGACATCATCTAGTTACAACACCCTGCCATGGGCAGAGGCGTGTCCCACTAGATCAGGCTGAAGTCCTCTCTGTGAACCAAGTCTGTGACACAGATATTTCCTTAAATTACTTAGAAAAAGATGGATTCCCTGGAGAACTGAGATGCTGAAACGCTGCAAGTTTTTTCAGAGCATATGCAAACCACACATATACAAAGATTTATAACTATTTTGAAAAAAAAAATTTCTGCATTTCCATTAAAAAAAAGACCAAAAGGTAAATCCTTATCACACAGCTCCCAATGCCTGTCAGTAGCGAGCAAAGGTAGCAGAGATGGATCACTTGGACACCTGGAAGAACAAAGCACCATAACTCTTCAACACTGGTTTGAGGTTCATTTTCCCCAGTGCAATGTCAGAAATTACTACGTTTGTAGCCAAAGGCATAGAATAGGTGCTAGAAATGTTCATTGTGTCATATAGGACATCTTTCCACCATAATTTGAATGTTACCATGACTGAAGACAGTCTGTACTTCCATCAAAAGTGCCTTTCATCTTCCAAAGAGAAACCATAGACCATACAAATGTCTGCAAATGTCTTCTGTCTGCTTCCAAAAAGCATAAAAACATAAAAACCAATTTAAAATAAATAAGTAAATGCTGAGTATAAGTAAGTGCACAATCTAGTTTTGAGTTAACATACTGTATTGTTTCATATTCAAGTGACTTCTTTTAGGAAGTGCTGTTGTCATAACTTTCTGTTAAGCTGTCAGGACTGGCAGAGGCAGTTAGCTCAAACAAAAACTAGAGTATGTGTAAAAATCAATCTGTAGTTATGTCAGTCCCAAACGAAAAAAAAAAAGCAAATTTCATGATATTAGCCTGGTCTTTAGTATAAATATGATAATGGATTTATGATTATTGTTTCAAAATGGGTGCAAACCTTGCTTTTTATTTATTGCTTATGCTTTCTGGGTTATCTCTTTTAAATTAAGACTGTGATTAACTTTGATGCGTCTATCAACACTAGATCATAGACTTACTTATCCAATACTGCTGGGAAGCTAAAATATTTTAATGATAGTCTAGAAATGAGAAAAAGCATAAAAGGAAACAAAAAAAACTAAGATCCCAATAAGATAACATCACATAAAATCCTTCTTCTGAGATGCCCATGTACACCTCAAACACCCATTCAAAGACAGATATGAATCTTAAGCATCAGTGTTGTTAACTAGTCTGCCAGCAATTGACTACAATTTGTATGATGAAAATGATGTGAATTAAATGACTAATAGACCAAAATTCTGGATCATTGCTACAAGATTAATAGATTACTAAAGAATTAGTTATTATGAAGATACAGCCCAATTAGCAATTACTTACATTTTTCAGATCTTATCCACGCAACAGTCTATAACTTTAGCTATTCTTTTGTGCGAAATTCAAAAAAGTAGCATGGATCTATCAAATTCTCCTGGAACATGTACTCCTGATTGACTGCAGCAAAACAGAGACTCTATGCACAGGGTTACTTTAATAGACCCAGGAGTCAGTTGTATCTGCAAAACACTTAAAAAAAAAACAACCTAAAAAATCTAATGCCTGTAGATAAAAGTATTTTGTATCTCATATGTGACACAAAGATAAGGATATAATTTTCATTAACAGTTTGTTTTTTAAAAAAAAGTAGTAAATCTTGTAACTTTAGACAACCTCATGGTATCTCCCAGTGACTGAGGCAGAACCTCCTCCTCCTGCGGCCTTCTGCTCTAAAATTGATTCAGAGGGATGTACTGGAGCCAGGGGCCTGTCAGAAACACAAGTACTCAAGAAAATCAGCCTTGTTCTCAGGAAAAAAACCCTCTGACTTAAAAAAATCTCCTCCCCTGGCACTGTAATTGTAATTTCAGATGTTTATGGGATATCTCCTTTTATGTTTTCCACTGATTGCACTGATGTTAGCACAAGATGCAGAAGACTGTTGCGTTATTGCAAACGACTTTAATCTTGATGTATATAATTCATTTTTAATAAGGACAACTACATATTTCCCCTTAGAAATGTATTTAAAAGAGCCTGCAATAGACTGCATTCTACAAAGCAAGGCTATTTATAGGCAAAAAACAAAAATCCAAGTATGCTGTTTTGAAAGAAGTTGCTTGAGCAGGTGCATACTAAAAAGCTGAGTTTGTTTGTGCACAAAAGCCTATAGATTTTTTACTGGTAATTCAGAAACTTGGTGTGCATGTAGGTGGGCTTAAAATCAGCAAGTATAAAATATTTCCATATCAAACAAATCACAATATCAAAGATTGCTGCTGCAAAATGTAAAAAAAGCAACAACTTTCCCTATAAATAGGGATCTTGTATTCAGAAAGAAGTTTTGAAGACTGCTTTGTGAAAAATGGAGGTAGGAGATAAAGGATCTCAAATAAGATGCATGACTAGAGCAGCTTAGTGTGGCATTTTGGTTCTGCCATTTTGAAATTTGCTCCCATATTTTCCAAAATGGAACCACTTTGCTTTCAGCTTCACAGTATGTGATGGGAACTGTACTTAGATTCACAACTTCCACAGAGGCTATAGGATGAAGTGGTTTATGCTATGTAATTTTTTCCTTCCATTCTGATTGATACCAGCAGCTATAGAAAAAACTATCTTCAGTTATGCTTGAATGATAAGGCACGGACCAGGGTGTTTAGGTTTGGATGTTAATACAGACAGAAACCAGGTATTACTGTATATCTACCTTAGATACATAGCAACCACCCTGTTTTTCAGTGCTGGTTAGGATCTTATCCTCTGACAAGTGTGGAAAATAGATGAAAACCATTGAGGAAAATCAGCCCTTCTTGGCAAACACACGTTACTCAGGTGACTTCCTCGGAGGTCCATTCCTTGCAACAAAAATATGTTGCAGCCAAGGGAGGAGGGAGTATGTTGCAAGAGTAAGCAGTCTGGCTAGCTTGCCCCTTCTCATGATCAAAGAAATGAGAAATTTCATACTAATTCTGCTATCCCTCACTATAACGACTGTATCCTATACTCTAGGATTGCCCACTCTTTGGTTCCTGTCATTTGCTGCCTGAACTTGGTCTGCTGCATGCTATGCTTGTATAGAGTTCATTGATGGGAGATTACTACATGAAACATAAGGCCAGAAAAATTGCATCAAGTTCCTTGGGTGCATCAAGTGGAGGTAACATCCATTGTGGCCTTCATCATCCATTTAAATTGGGCTGGTATCAAGAAAAGCAGAATAACAGAATTTTAATAGTGAATGATGTTTCTCATGAGTTAACACTTTAAAAAAATATGTACTTGGCATATCTGGTCCATAACCTGCCATGCATTTTTATGTTGTGTTTTCAGAAGTAAGAAGATTTTTTTTAGGTTGATCAGAGGCAACTGTGCTTTTTGAAATGGCTTATACTGTAGCTGTACTTCACACTACACTAATGGACTTCTCTGATGCAGCAATCCTAATCCATTTGGGCTGCTATGGATGGCTACACTTCTGTAAATTGGAGATAGTTTTGTTCCCAATTTAAACATGGATTTGAATGAACATAAGTGATGGTAAAGTGAAATTCTGGAGGTGCAATTCGGTTTGAAAAGGACTCACATTTGCTTTCCCAGTCCTCCTGGGCTTACATAATATGCAACTACAAATGATCTTAGGAAAAGAAAAGCTTCTCATGACACTTTCAGCACCCCAAGTATTCAGTGAAAATGAAACCCAGAGATGCAGCAAGTGCAAGAGGATGAAAACACATTGTTCAAATGATTCTTTGAATATTATTAAACTTCTGTTGAAGTTTTGGGTTACATCGGTCTGCAAGATTATAGAAGGCTATCAGAGAATGTGTTGACAGTATTTCCATACTGCTTGTCTGTACTTTCTAGTTTCAAGGATGCACTATATTGCTCTGAAAGCACCTTCTCTGATATACCAGTAAAACTTCTAAAATCTGTAGCACTCTCTGAGGACAGTAACTAATTTTCTCAGCACTAAACACTTTCAGCAGAGTTCTATTATTATTCCTGAGCTATATCATCCTCCTGATACTGCCTACATATGCAGTTGGTTTACTGAAGAAAAGGTACTAGGCAACCTACAGAAGGGCACACATCAGGTCACTGATAAAAATCAAGGAATTTACTCAGGAGGCTTGGAGACACATCTAAACTGGGCAATGGAGTGAGTGAGGAAGGAAGGGGAGGCTGACGGGATTGTAGGGGCTCTGAGCAGCAGCAGTGCAATGCAGATTCCTGTGTTGCCACAGCATCTCAGCCATTCTGTGGGACAGTACTTCTGTGTTAGATCCAAGCTGCAAGCATCTTCACTTCACATATGATAAGAACGGGAAACATGTGGGTGCAGACAGAGATGATTCACAGATTACAGGACTTTGGGTGGTCATTGGTGCCCATCATCACCCAGCTGACTTCTCCACTATGCAGAATAATTTGCTTTTTTAATAATAATTTTGTCTGAAATACACTGTAGCTCTGATTTTAAAATCACTGAGGATAATGCTTATCACAGGAAAGGATGTGTAGTATATTCTTTCTGTACATTAATCAAACTCGTTATTGATTTCTTTTATTAATTTTATTTATTTATTTATTTGGGTTTTAAGTTTAGTGTGGTTTTTTTGTATTTAGAATCATAGAATAGTTTGGGTTGAAAAGGACCTTAAAGATCATCTAGTTCAAATCCCCCTGCCATGGGCAGGGACACCTCCCACCAGACCAGGCTGCCCAAGGCACCATCCAACCTGGCCTTGAACACTTCCAGGGATGGGGCAGCCACAACTTCCCTGGGCAACCTGTGCCAGTGCCTCACCACTCTCATAGTGAAGAAATTCTTTATGTGTGGTCTAAATCTGCCCTTCTCCAGTTTATACCCATTGCCCCTAGTCCTATCCCTACAAGCCTTTGTAAACAGACGTGGTCCTTGATGCCTAGAAACATATCTGTCCACAGTGCTGTAAAGTTGTAAGAGGGACTAGCATTTGATACCATAATATTTGATTAAAACCATGAGATGCCATAAATAAAGTAGATTTAATGGCTACCAAGCACTTTAATTTATTAATTAAGGCATGAGTATGAAAGACGGATAGGCTATAGGTTCTGTCTCCATATTGTGAAAGGACACTTCTGGAAAGAAGCAAAAGAATTAAAAAAATATATAAATTCTAAATATATTTTTGAGAAAATGTTGAATTTATCTTGAAGAGAGTCTTGTTTGCCTTGTTGCCAATAAAATCTTTATACAATAGCAGGACACAATAATGGCTTTTTTCCCCCATCTGCCTCTCCTCCAAATTGCTCTCAGTTTTTCTTTCCTCAAAACCAGTAGCTCAGTAAATTTTTGCCAAAGTGAAAGAAACAGGAAAGTCTATGATACTTCTTTTCATCTTTTTTTCAAGTTAGTCACAACACGTGGTCTTACCTCATTACCTCTTCTATGTATAACTTTTTATGAATGGCTGAAAGAAGAAGAGTGCAATGACAAAAAAATTTGCAACTATTAGAAGGAAATATTTCTGCTTTGATTAGAGTATTGAGTTTGACACAGCCTAGAAGGCAGACAGAAGTTTCTCTAATAGACAGTCATCTTTTGAGGGGCTGGAAAAACATTTCAAACAATTCCTATTGGTTATTCAATAAAACAGATAAGTGAAATATGCAGATTAGGCCTAAAACATACGTCTAAAAACATCAAAGAAAAATGCACCTGGTTACTGAAATATTGAAGTTACTATCACTTGCAACTAAATGCAATGACAAGCTCTGGGCACTCCAAATCCATTCCTGACCTTGTCAGGACAGTGACAGCCAGCACCTATTCTCCTGCAATCTTCTGTTTTCTGGACTGACAGACTTTGCTGCTGCCTCATGTATTATTCAACACAAAGCAGGACTGGCTGTAATAAATTTAAAAGATCCCTTAAAATGGAAAACCACAACAGAAGAATAAAGGTTAATCAGAGAACCTGGTATTTTTTTCCTATAATTTATAAAAAAAATTGCAGCTTTCATGGAGCTGGAGGTGTTGTTACTTGTTATTACAGGAACACCTTCAATTTTGCACATTTCTCCATGCTGACTTGCTGTCTGTGGGGTGCTTGTAGAACAGCATATGGTACACTGTGGACATTTTTTTTCCTACTCGAGAACCATAGCGCAGCTTTGGCAAGCAAGCATCTTAAGGATCAACAGAAAACTTGGGAGCTTATTTTCTGTGGTAGTCCAATTAGAGTTACCCTGCAACTCCCAGAGTATTTCTGTTCTCTGACCTGACATAGCTGTCAGGAAGTTGGAAGTGCTACTCGGTTAAATCGATACCATATTGTCTTAAAAACACACACATGCAATATACTATGGATTGTATTATTCTCTTCAAGAAGATCTATGACCCTGTTCCGTGTCTCCTTTACATAAAGGCCTTTCTCAATTAATTTCCATTTAGGCATCTTGTCTGGTGTTGATTATTAGATGTAATTCCTTTTGCGCTAGAAAGATGATGCAGAGTATGCATATGAATCCTACACAAATATTTGATATACCAAGCACAGAAATACGTTTGCAGAAAGACACACATACTGATATATACAGCCTTTGTTCAAGTACGTGCAATATGGAGAGTAAAAAACAGCTTTTGCATCTGGTTTTTGTGTTTCTGTGTTTTGTGCAATACTCACATCTTCAAGTCTCTAAAAATGTCCACCTCCACCTGAGCTTCACCTAATGCATATTGGCATTGGCATATTGCTATTGAAATTCTTAGGAGTCTTGTTTGCTGAAACTCAAATGTGTATTAAAAATGTCAAGATTTCTCAGCATCTGCAGGACACAGGTCACAAGATATTTGGGATGCAGTTATACTGAGGATTTGGAAAATCAGTTCTAGTCAAAATTGTAGTCACACTGATCAATAATTTTTTTCCTGAGTCTTTGGGAGCATTGTGCATATGTATCTGATTTATGATATATGAGATGCTACTTTTATATATATGCACAGAGAACTCTATACGAGAAATTAAACTAATAGGATCGAAGACCAGCTGGCAATACATGTTGGGCAAAAAAAGGAAGATATGACAACTTCAGCTAAGCCAACAGACAGAATCACTTGATTTCGTCTCTGCACATCTTTAAAATCATGCTCTGTGAACATTGTTATGACAGGGAAAAACAAGATTTTTTTCCCTGTAAAATTAAATGTCACTCTTGATAGCATAATATCTGAAACATCATCCTTCCAAGTCCACACCAATACTTTACACAGAAAATTAAACTCTCTCTCTGTTTATTGAGTGGATAATGTAGTCTTCGAATGTGTGAGAACCCCTGCTAGGTGAGAAATTAAAAAAGAAGCACTATAAAGTCTAATGGTATGTATGAAATACAAAAAAAAAGAGAGAAAAAGGTAACTTAATTGGTAATCAGAAGAAATCATAAAACTAATCATGCAATTAATGTCTTAAAAAGCCAGCATATGAGGTGTGTATAATTACCAGAAAACAATGCAATGATGGTTTCAAGGATTAATGAATTAATGATTGTTGGGGAAAGGAGCATTTGAACTGCAATTTTATACGTTAGCTTTAAATCCATGTTAAACTGTTACTTTGCTTTGGTTACAGGGAATGCCCTCACTTTACACACAAAATTTATCTTTTAAATTAGTGAGGTTTTAACCTTAAGTTTAAATTGTTTGCCTAGAGAGAGATGCAGGTGTGCTTCCCTTTCCTTTATATAGCTCCCCATCCTCCCCTCTTGTTCATAAAAATGCAAGACTCTGCAAGAGAATGAGCTTGTACAGCACATACATCAATATGAAACAAAGCATAGAGAAATTCACCAATTGCAGGTGTTGGAATAAATTAACAAATATGATAACACACATAAACATTTGTATTTTTGCTTTAAAATGTAAAGTGCTACACCACATATTATCAATTGTCCATTGTTTTGTACACACATTAAAAATAAATTTGTGTTCTGGTGCTGATTGCTAATTTACTGATGATCTTATATATCAAGATGTTAATTTGTTGATAAAAAGGAGGTGACAGAACATTACAAATTATTTAAGACTGCTGTACATCAAAACGTAAGCATTCCTTTGATTTAATTGCCAACTACAAAGATTTCAAACCATTCCATTGTAAGCATTGGTCTTTGTTCCTCTTTTTTTTCTTATATGGTAGGATGGATGAAAGGATTGAGGTTTTTTTTATGACAGCAGAGTCTCGTAATTCAACAGCCTCCAAGGAATGGCTGAGAGGATGACCCAGTAGTGAGGGAGCTGGCTTGGGGCTGGGAAACCCCAGCTAACAGACACTTCCTCAGGACTAACTCAGCCTCTCCATGACTCAATTCCCTATTTGTACGTGAAGGATGCATGTTGCTTCCCTGCCTTGGTGAACTCTCAGAAAATTAATGCCTTCAATGCTGCCAGGAAGCTGGATAATATAGTAAGAGCAGACAGCTAAGTAGCACAAGTGGAAGCTTTGAATATTACATGGCTGGCAAATTAGAGATTTTAAACTAAAAATATCAATGAGTCCTTGTAAAATGTTCCACTGTTAGAAATGTAAGCCCTTTCTATGAGAAATTTGGCAGAGGCTAGGTTCCCATAAGGTCTATGAGACATGGTGTTCTGGGACTTGGGCTGCGCACAGGCACAGGTAGTTTACTTGCCAGTGCAACTCCTCCCTTAGCCACCAGGTAATCCTCTACATTGGGGAAAGGAGCAAAATAAGGAAAAAACAAGACAGAACAAAGAAAAGGAGGTACAGAAATGAAACTGTGGAGGAATTAAGTCAATTCTCAAGTCTGTTGCTGACTTTCCATGTGGGCTTAGATGCTCACAGGTAATTTCTATGCTCCAACTCCCAGCTGTAAGAGTGATTATGATACTTGGCTGCACCTCAGAGGGGTTCCCAGCATCCCTTCATTAACGGCTGGGAGCCCTTACATATGGGAGTGAGTGAGGGTGGCTACAAGACAGGCAGAATTAGTATCATATGAGAAAATGGTGTCTGTAGATATCTGTATGTTAAGAATTGGAGCAAAGCTGTCTAACAATAGCCAGTTTGTATTAAATAGCTACTTCTATATGATAAGGAACCCTAAACCTAGCATGATTCAGCCACTGGTTGCTGCAGTCTCATTCCCAGGTATTCACAGGACATCACCAGAGTGAACGGGACCATCACATCCAGTGGCTGAGGCCCAAAAGGCTGCTACTTGCCTTAGAGAGAGTAAAAAACTTTTCCAGAAGAGGAAGAACTGTGATTCTTTGCAATGCATTTTCTTCCTTCAGTGAGTTTGGGACTGGTTTTGGTGGAAACTAGAGTCTTACAGTATTTGGATATTTCTAGATCACTTATTTTCTGTTTTGCTGTTGCAGGAGGTCTGTGACCCGTTGTGTGAGACAATGACTGCCTTGTCATCCCAGTGAAGTCAGTGTCACAAGGCTGCTGGGGGGCTGGACAGGGTTATATTTTGATTTGGCATAGTAACGACTTCACTAAACTTCTCCACTGAGAGCAAACACATGACCTTGTCTGATTTTGCATGAAGTTGGGCTTCTGCAGTCCTATGAAATCACAATTTGGGCCATGTAAATAACTACTGTTGCTCTCCCTGCTAGATGCAGAGGTGATACTTGGAGACAAGACAGATATACTTTGAATCCCTTTTTAGGACATAAAATAGGCTCTGATATCAAAGATGCAGGGTCTGCATCAAATTGTCACAGGCTACAAATGGAAAGATTTCCCTAATTAATTGTATCAATATAGAAATTATTTTTGCGTAATTTAAAGAGGAGTATAGCTTTATGCTGCACTAGTGAGTGGGAAAATCAAAACTAACATTCCAATTTCTAACAAAACCAGCAATCCCTTTGCAAAAAAGAATGCAGTTGAATAAAAGATATAAAAGTACTTGACTGGACAGGTCCAAGTCAGCTGTCTTAAAAATGAAAACCTGATGCAGTGGAGCATACACAGAGATATGATTTCTTGCACCATTTGCTATTGTCAGTACTTATGAAAAATTCAGTAAAAAAAAAAGAAAAATTCAGTTCAGTATTGCTGTCCACTGTTGGGATATTCCCACTCTCTATTCTCACTTTGCATAAGTGGAAGTAACTGTCTATGAATCAGGGCACTGGAGGGATTAGCCATTGGAAGACAATATATCTGAGTTCTATTCCAAAACCTGGAATGAAATCAGCAGTTCAAAAGAGAGGCACCATTCTGCAGATGCTGGGTGCTGCCTCGGTTTGGAGGGGAGGTTTGGTTGTAAAGGGGGAAGCTCAGACTAGAAGATTATCTTTGTATCTTTTATAGATCACTTTCAGAAAGAAATATTAAATTTTTTAGATTCACTTGTAAATTGAAGAAATCCAGGAAAAGAGCACTACTAAGTAGCGCACCAGGGTTATCAAAACCAAGTGTACTCCTGCTGTGACAGCTGTGTTGCTGGCTATGATAAACAACATGGTAAGAATCACATATAAGTTAGTTTTCGTGGAAATATCTCTGGGAATCCTATTATTAGAACCTGTGGAAAGATACTCTGTCACTGAAATTCTGTTGAGTAGTTTCTGCCTCTCTCTCCAGCAGTTTTCTCTTTTGCATTCTGCAGGATAATTTTGTTTTCCTACATTTAAACAAATGATGTAAGAATCTATGTACAATAATGGGATCTGATCAGCACTGGAAACTATTTTTTTCTTAATTACCAAATAAACTTGAGACATGGATTTCTTGGTCCTAAACCACGCCCCTCAGCGCCTCATCCACCCTTCCCTTAAACACCTTCAGGGAAGGTGACTCAACCACCTCCATGAGCAGCCTGTTCCAGTGCCCAATGACCCTTTCCATGAAAATTTTTTTCTTAATGTTCAGTCTAAACCTCCCCTGGTGGAGCTTGCGGCCATTCCCAAGAGTAACAACTGCATATTTAATTCCCAAGAATAACAACTGGATAGTCCTTTGAGAGAAGAAAGTAATGTAAAGAAAGGCTAAACCAACAAAGCATTTGTTCCTGCAGTTCTGCAGTGACTGCCTGTCTCCTCCACACCTTGCAATGTGACACAAAGGTATCCAAGAGATTCGATAGAGTTACGCTTTGTGCTGATCATCCTTAAATTCCATAACAATTAACTCCATCATCTTGATGAATTTGCCTTCTCAAACAACATCAAGAAAATTCAACTCCTAGAACTAATAGGAAATTTATCAGCAAAAGTATTTTTGAGGCATAAGAACCATTGACAACACTCAGAAATAGCAAACAATAAATTTTCCTTTTCATAAAAATATTAGATTATCAAAATTTCCAATCTGATATTTTAAAATCAGAAAAGTTACCAATTAAATTTTTAAAAAACAAATTTAAAATTAACAAGTAAATTAATTTTTAAATTATAAACGTGGAAATAAATGTTTTAATTAATATGATGGGGTAATGTGTGAGATGGAAAAATAGATTAGCAAAATTCAACCCTAAACACACAGCTCACTGTATAAGGAAATCCTGAAAATCAGAGCCAGTAATTCATGCTATGAATTAAAAAAAATAAAACTATATTTTAAAAAATGCTTGACTTCAAAGTCTCACCTAATTCAAATTGTAGCTTTGAGTGTCCACTAGCCTTGAAAATCAAATGAGAATGAAACATGCGAAACACCAAGCCTCAAATCAAACCTATTCAAAATGAAAAAGTTCTTTTGAATCTCTAGTTGTAATAGCCTTGATGAGAGATGAAAATAAGGCTTTTAGCACATCGCAAAAGAATGTCTGAGTCCCCTAACTACAAATGCTCAACCATGGCCACAAAACTACTCTGACCCCCCAAGCCATATCTGCTTTAGTGCATGCTAACTTCTTTTGTATGAGTTGTTGTTTAAACCCACCTTTCCTGATTGTGTTTTTCAAAGCAATTCAGCATGATTTGATCTTAAATGACACTCAGAGAGTACTTAGTAATTAATATGCCAAGTAAAGCAAGTAAACTCGATCACCTCTTAAATTAAGAAACCAGATCCCTTCTATTAAAGCATAAACGTAATTCAAAACATTGGTCTTAATAACTCATACTCTGTTAAGGGAAGAGCAGGTGAATTAGCATTGCTAATGCTGAATTAATATTACAGAAAAATATGAGAATCTTAGGTTTCTGTATAATGTACTTCGGTTGCTCTCTAGCTGTACCATCAGCATTTAAACAATGAAATTACATTTCTATTCATGCACCACACTCTTCTGAATTAGAAGTTACATATTATAATTATTTCTAGAAATTAAGGGATAATGTTTATTCCCAGTGGATTTTTTTCTTTTCTTTTTAAACTATTATTATTAAAATAGTGTGTTCTTAAACATTATTTACCAAACTGCAGGAAACAGAGCAAAGATCTACTCCCTGTGTCAGTAATCAAACATGCACTTTCCATTAGGAGGCTGGGTGAAAACAGAGGATGAGCTAGAGTCGGTATCAAGCACTGAAGTGCCCTATCATTAGAAGTTCAAAAATGTCACTGCTGAGACTGTAGGCAGCTTTGTTTAACTCTGTTTTAAAGTTTTTATTTTGATCTTTTATGCTCACAGACCTGTACCATAAAGCTCTTGTGCATAGTTTGCCAGCTGCTCAGCATTCCTTCCAGGCAGAAATACTGAAAAGTTTGTCTCCTACCTGCTCCACAGACCAGAATTCAATCTCAGTTTCTGCAGAATTACTGTTATGAGCCAGTAGCTTCCACTCTGTTACATTCACAGAGCTGAGAATGGAAACTCTCTTTTGTTGAGCTATATGCCAATTTTACAGGTTTTTGCACATTGATGGTGAAACTGTAGTATTTAAATAAACACCGCAAAGCAAGGCTGAAAGCAAATACCTAAAAGATACCACAAAAATCCACTCTCATATTTGCATAAATTATGATAGTAAATTTATCACAGTGACCATTTACTCATAGAAGTTTCCTGATTATCTGTTGCATATTCTGACCTGTTGGGTATTCACTCATTTTCCCTTTAGACAAACAAAACCTCTGTTAAAATACTGGTAGTGTTTGCATCTAGCTCTCTTTTTCACATTGGACATATGTAAATGATAGATTTAGTTATACAACCACAAAATGAAACTATTAAGGAGAATAGTAAAGGCCACAGGAGGAAAAATCTCTATACTGTAATGTGCAATATAAGATTATTTACTTAGGTGAGCCTAAAATGCCTCATTGGAACATCTATAAAAACCCTCTAAGAAATAAACTCCAAACATGGAGACAAACTTGCTCATCTTTCACTTCCACAGGAATAACAGTTCAGACAAATCTCAAGGTTTATTCCTCTTGATTAAAAATAAAGACAAAGCAAAAGTAAAAATCTACAATCGGGGGTGTGCCCAGTAGGAATTCTTTATCTAATAAGTTAACAGTAAGGTTGGAACAGGGCTGCCTTCTGACTCATCATCGCCCATGCCAAGAAGGTGTAGTTCTAATACCACATTTTTCATTAAACATTATTGCCAATACTGAGAGTTGACATGAATTATTAGGATTTTAACACTGGGATGGAGACAAAGTTAGTGATCTTGCAGATAATTTAACTTGAGACAAGTCCTTTCACAGGGAATACAGCCTTCAAGAGGGAGACCACAGAGATTTTACCAGTGAATGTGAGATGTAGATGCTGGGACAGATGCTGTTCATGTCTACTAGACAAGAATTTGTGTCCAAGTGCATGACACAGATTTCAGATACACCATTCATGACTTAAATATATAAATATTTATATACTTATATATGTTTATATATTTATTTACTTATATTAAAAATAATTAAAAATATATGTCATTTGCATCTAGGATGGCTTGGTTTTGGGAGAGATTTAGATATGTAACCTCTGTTTTCAAAATTATCCACTTAGATGCTCTGGCTGGTAAAACAGATGTCTAAAAGAAGGGCATGAAACCTACTGTTACCCAATGCCAATAGTGACAGAGCCTCTCAGTTCAAAGCTTTTGTTGACTGTGAAATGTGGCACTAAAAGAGATTCAGACATGTAATAAAATACCCTTCTGGGAGCTAAAACTCCTTAATATAGTCAATGTTAAATAGTATACTTACATCATATTGAAAAATAATGTGACCAGTGCCAAAAGAGCCATGCATGGGAAGTTGCCACTTAAATAACAAGGCAGTGCTCCCCTGCCCATAGCCAAGGGTTGCGTGCGCTCTCCTGGGGATGACAGGGAGGCTCCATTCAAAATGTCATTAAGAACTCCAAATCTGCATGCTAGAATTTGAAAACAATTTGGAAAGGATAAAAAAGGGATATGTGAACATGGGAATGAGGGACAAGACTCTTTGGTCACACCATTGGTCTCATTCTTATCAGCTTAATGTAACAAATAACTTCCCATATCTTCTAGCTACTGCTTGAAAGCTGCTTATGATAAGAACAAATCAAACCACCTCCAAGTACTTTCAAGCAGGGCTCACATTCAGTACAGTCAGTTAAAAAGCTAATGAGGCAGGGGTGTAGCAACAGTTCCTTTCACTGGACTGATCAACCACTTTATAAATGAACATAGTACTTCTTTAAGATAGACCCAAGCATGATAAAATGGTCCTCAAGTCAATCTCCAGCTACATTTCCCCCTCAAAACACCAAGAAAGAGATGAATGATTTAAAGTTGCTGTGGAGCTGTCTGAGAGAAAGATTCAGCCACATGAAAAATGCTGTTTTTGTGAAGAACAGCAGCTGTCATGGCGTAGCACCACTCCGTGGTCCAGAACTGCTGTTTAATAAATGGCAGCACAAATCCTGCTGCAATCCTTTAGAAAAAATTCTTCTGCAAGAGAAAACACCATGTATACGTGCAGTGATAACCACATATTACAGAATGAGGCATAAATGAATCATATGGCAAAATCTATCTGTTGTACCTACAGTTTATATTTTATACTGTATGATGAAATATCTCAGAAGTCACATAAATCATTGTGACATTCTAATCCAACCACTATGATCTCTATTCAGAAATTCCAGCAGCTGTCTTTTAAAGTGTCTTTCCCAATAGTAACAAAATCTGACCCCATTAATGAAATCAAAGCTCAAAATGACTATGCAGTAGTCAGTGGTAATTATTGTCCTGTTACAACTACCAAAATTCAACCCTTGCATCCACAAAGCACTTCAAATTTTACAAAACTATAAATGGATTGGTTTTTAATTAACTTATATGTGTTGGTATGAATTGGGCTTATGTGATGCATAGACACATGTAGCGCATGGAATAGGAATTACAGTAAGAGCATAAAGTTTTTTATAAAACTTGTAATATATTTTTGTTCTGATTTCACAGTAGAAATAAATTATTTTGCACCTTTTTCTCTTTATGAATTCACATTGTCCTCATAGCTATTATTAGCAAATTAAGTCCCACTGAAAAATACAAACAGAACAAAGCTTGTTCTAGCTTTCAGAAAGTCCTGGATCTGAAACATAGTTCACGCTTTTAAGACTACTGAAGGCTATGTGGTGGGTATTTAAAAGTCAGACTAAGGTTTGAGTCCACACTAGAAAAATCCCAGGGAGAGACCATGGAAATACAGTGGGCAGCTACACTGCTGCCTTCCAACAGGGCCAACTCTCCTGAGTAGTGTGGTGGCAAGCAAGGTTGTGCTTTCTTTTTAGGAAAATTGCCCAGTGGTGGTTTTGGCTTGGCATCAAGCCACAAGAGTGAACCCAAAGGAGGAGGAGACTATAGAAGAGCTGCTACTTTTCCTTGTATTTCCCTGGTATTGGAAGCACAGTTGGGTGCAGTAGACTTTCTACTATCTTGCATCCTAATGGTCCTAATGCATTTGTGTGAGATCTAAATCAAAACAATTTTTCCACTGAATGTTACATTTTTAATCCGAACTGCTGTTCGCACACAGTCCTGAGCTTCTTCACAGCTGGAAGTAGTCACAGGGGACTAAGCTCACAGGTAAAGTGGGAGGTTCCACGCTTTTCCCTCTGCTTTCAAAAGCTAGTCCATATTTTCTAACACTTAAGCTGGAACTGCCTATATAGAAAGGAAGTCTGCCTGACAGTGTTGGCAACCACCCTGCTTCAAGCAGGAAATAGGACAAAGTGACTCCAGTGTCTTTTCAGACAGCGTTTTCTTGATTTTGTGGTTGATTCTCCAGATACTTCCAGGAGCCAACAGGCTTCAAAATATGACAACAATATGAGGAATCTTGACCACAGTTCTCAGAAATAATCATGCAGGTCAGAAGGGATGGGCATTACAGTCATTGTTATTTGGGCCACAGGAAAAGTAAGACATAGCTGACAGTTCACTCCTGTCTCCTCTTTTGGGCTCCAGGCTTCACAAAGAACCAAATGCTGCACATCTGACGGATGTCTGGTTCACCTCAGCAGTACAAACATCTGCTTTTCCTGCCAGCCTAGGGAATGCACAGTTCCAAATTTCATAAAGTCATCATACAGAGGAGAGGGAGGATTTACTAGATTTAGATGAAAATCTTATGCTCAAAGCTAAGAGAACTCTGCGAACAGAAGTGCTTATTGTCAAAAAAAAGGAGAAAAAAGTATGGTTTTAGTACAAAGTTGTAGGGTAAAAAAAAAAGTAAAAAAGTACCCCAAAGAGAAATAATAAGTAAAGGCTTGCATCAAAACACTCAAGAGCTGCTGCATACTTGAGTGAAGTGTAAGGCAGTCACCACCCACTTCTACCATGTCATAAAGTGTAGAACAATGGATCATGAATGGGATCCTAGAACACAGCTGTATGTGTGAAGCCTTTCCTCTTTCTTGGTCCTACTCTGACGTAAGGGATGCGGACAGTCAGTTCTTCATGCACGGTAACATTTAAAATATAAGCAAAGTTACACAGAAAATTGCACTGATCTCCTTTTGACACTTTACAATTTTTCTCTTGGTAAAGTACTTAAGTTGTAGCAATTGCCTAGAAGACAAAAAATGATGGAGGAGGTGGAGGAAAGGAGGCACTTACTACTAACTGTATACTGGAGAGATAAGCGCCAGTCATGATCTGACTTGATATTAATTTTTGTATGAGAAGAGATTTTCAGAAGAAATCAAATGCTAAATACTTGTATAAAATTGTGAAAAAGAGTAACCTCTGAAGTCATGGGCTATTAAATAATCACTATACTTCAACTAATGGCAGCATACAGTTGCTAGGTAACCCCTGATACGATGTGTGCATTGGTTGCCTAAGAATTACTAGGGAAAAGTGATTCCCTCTGCCGCCACCACTGCCACAACCATCTCTGAGTCAAACTGATTACATAGGATTTTCTGTTTTGACTGATTTTATAGGAGATAAATGCTGACTACATTGTGTTTAGACAGATGAAATCTGCACGCTAGTTGATAAAATCTAAAAAATTGCAATCACTGAAGTGCATTTGTTGTTTTTGCAATGAGTTCATTTACTCTTGACATCATAACGCTGCATGCTGGAATTCTGAGTTCTCCAACTGATTTGTTTTGATATACTGCATTATATTTCATAAGATGTGGAGTCAGATGACTGGAAGCAGACTCTGAAAATCAATGAGGAACGGACACCTACTGGCAAGTAAGAGCAGTGTTGCCCTTTTACAACTTTTTATAGTTTTTACTCTCCATTTCACGCTATTGCAGTGATGTGTTTGGTGGAAATCTAAAATTTAATACTATTCAAGCATTTTTTTCTTTAATTTGGTTCACTGAGTTAATATTAAATTAAAAAGAATGCCAAGCCAATTCAGTAAAGAGTTTTTAAAGAAATATTATACTCACTCACTTCTTTTGAATAAAATAAAACCAAAACCAAGACTAAAAACAAAACAGAGAATAAAAGACAACCCCAATATGACGAACTCTATGGAAACTGGTGGCAGAAATGATAGTTTCATTACTTTTACCCAACTGTCTAGCATTCAGTATAGTATACATACTCTGCAAACTATTTTAGCAAAAATACTTGCTATATCTCTAACAATGAGTCTTAATATTATTCCTTGCCCTGGAAAAGTTAATTATTTAAAAGGAATTAAGATAAATCCAAAGCTATTTCACCCTTCTGAATTGACGATTTTTTTACAGCATGTGCGAGTTGTCTCCCTCTTCTGGTTGATGTAGACAACTCAAGAGACCTACGACTGTTCAAACACATGGGGCTCCAGCTGTGGTTTGGGCATAGTCCAGCCAGCTTCTCTCATGTGTGTGAGTTTACATGGAGACTGCTGCATCTACCTACAGTTACAGATTTGCAACTGGACATTTGTCATGGATAGGAATTCACAAAACTTAGGTTTATCAGCAATTTAGAATTTATTATGATAAGGATGAAAAAATCATATTAACAATTAATTATAAATTGATTACCAAAGTAATTAAAATTTATTCAATGTATGTGTTATAATCAAATTGGTCAGCAACTTTACAGATTTTAAAATAACAAGATTTACTCCTATTTACTACACGATAAGTATATATGCAAGCACTGAGATATAGAGACATATAGGCATACAAAAATATATCAATATTTAGGCATAGGAGAAGTAGAGGTCATGACAGAGAGAAAGAGAGAGAGAGACTAGCCTGAAGAATTCCCTTTTGAGATTTGGTGAGAATACTCACATATAATGCACTAGCATTCCCAACAGGGGATGGTCTTGAGATTTCTTGAGATGGGTGAGAATGATCACATTCAACACACCAGCATTCCTGACAGGTGATGATCAGCTCTCAAGGGCAGATAACCTTGCCTAAGGCCTCATTTGCTGCTTTAGCAAATGAGATTGCACGTTACACCTGAGTGGCATCCCAACTCGGGGAAATTACCACTACCAGCCTGCTGCAATCCAGAAGAGCTCAAAGAGCCTACGTAATCACGTACTTGTAGGATTTTGAGATAACTGATGTTCATCTGATATTTGAATATTCATTTTGATGTTTTAATATTCCCTTTGGCTGCAGTTTGGAAGATGTCATACTATTGGAATTTTCCACTAGTTGCTTCAGACCACCTTGCTTGTGCTATGACCGAGGAATCAGGTGGCCAAGGGAGCAGGACTGTTGGTCAAACTCTTTCTCAGGCAACAGCGGGGCCTCTGGCTGGACACACAGGACCCCAAGAACACCAAGAGAACACCCAAGTGCTCTGGATTGCAGCATTGTAACAATGGACATTCTTTCCACAGCATACCTGGTTGAGATGACCGATTATCAGTCCCCTTCTTCAGACAACTAGGGAGATTTTTTCCCCACTTATAGCAGTTTCAGGTAGGCTGAGAGGCTACCTTCCTGCCCTATACAATGGGAATTCTTCTCCCTACAAAAGCTGTGTTCCAGTGGATCAGATAATAGTCCAGATAAGGGAGACAAGGATGAAAGAAAGATCAAAATAAAATATGACAACATCATTATGTTTTTCTTCTGGGTTAGATTTGAGGTTAGGGGACAGGGATTTCTACACTACCAGAAGAGAAACACAGATGCCTGCATACACTCCAAGTGGCATGACTATTCTTGTATCCCAGTCACACATCTCCTCTGCTGGCATCAGCCAGGGCTCTTTCCATGGCACACATTGCTCACAGCTTGAAGCAACAAACTGCCTGACAGATACATTGAGAAAAGGCTTGTTATGTTTTTCTAATTTGGAAAACAAAGGTACGCTGCAAGCTGCACTGAACAGGAAGCCATACATCTTTAACACGAACTAAAAAGGAAAAGAAAAGAAAAGAAAAGAAAAGAAAAGAAAAGAAAAGAAAAGAAAAGAAAAGAAAAGAAAAGAAAAGAAAAGAAAAGAAAAGAAAAGAAAAGAAAAGAAAAGAAAAGAAAAGAAAAGAAAAGAAAAGAAAAGAAAAGAAAAGAAAAGAAAAGAAAAGAAAAGAAAAGAAAAGAAAAGAAAAGAAAAGAAAAGAAAAGAAAAGAAAAGAAAAGAAAAGAAAAGAAAAGAAAAGAAAAGAAAAGATCCTTTAGTTACCGCAGACATCTTTCTCTTTCATTGCAAAATACCCTGTCAGTATGGTCACCTTCATGCCACTTTACACCACCAGTGAAAAAGAATGAAATCTTCATTGTTTCTGTCTTCAGAAATTAATGTTAGGGAATTCACTACCTGTAAAGAGAGAGCTTCAGTACACTAGGAGAGGCCTTTTCTCCAGTGGGATCAACTACGAAACTAATGTTACTAAAGACTGTTCATTGGATAGGCCAGGAGGTCTCAAAGGGTTGCCCTGGAAGGTCAGTTAACCGTTTGGCCATCAGGATCCAGCCTGATGCAGAATAACATGGTCCAGCCTCATAAAAGCTTTCATTGCCCCTCACACTCAGTCTCACTTCCTTTTACCATGGAAATCTTTACAACAACAGAGGCATTTGCAGCCCTATTTCAAGAAATCACTTCAACCTAGTCTTGGAGACTTAGAGCATAGGACAAACCTAAACATGGCCTCGCATGGCCTCTTAGAAGTGTAAAAGGGCTGGGAGAACTGCTGGGCTTTGGTTATCTGACTGCTCAGACTCAGTATGCTCACACACTCTATGAACAGAGCCTCAGTGCTCAGCTAGTCAAGGGTGGCCACAAATGATTGAAGTTCACACCTGGGAATCCCTAGGACAGGCTTATCAGACCAACATGTGAACATTATTTATACCATTCTCATCTTCAGCCAACAGTATAGGATCATAGAATCATAAGATGAGACCATGAAGATTAAGCAGTTCCAATCCCCCTGCCATGGGCAGAGCCACTTCCCACTAGACCAGGCTGCTCAAGGCCCCACCTAGCCTGGCCTCGAACACTTCAAGAGGCATCCACAACTTCCCTGGGCAACCTGCTCCAGTGCCTCACCACCCTCATCATGAAGAATTTCTTCCTAATGTCTAGTCTAAATCTTCCCCTACCAATTTAAAGCCATTCCCCATTATCCTATCATAAGACCCTCCCCAGCTTTCCTGTAGGCCCCCTTCAGGTACTGGGAAGCCATTGTAAGGACCCAGGTGCAGGACCTTGCACTTGGCTTTTTTAATCTCATGAGATTCACACAGGTCCACTTCTCCATCTTGTTCAGGTCCCTCCGGATGATATCTTGACTTTCTGGTGTGACAATTTCATTGCTCAGCTTTGTGTCATTTGCAAACCTGCTGAGGGTACACCTGATCTCACTGTCTATATCATCAGTGAAAATATTAAACAACACTGGTCCCAGTATGGACCCTTGAGGGACACCACTTGTCATTTATCTCCATCTAGATATCAAGATATTGACCAATGTTCTCTGAATATGACCATCCAACTATTTCCTTATCCACCGAACAGTCCACCCATCAAATCCATATCTCTCTGATTCAGAGAGAAAGACGTTGTGGAGGACCATGTCAAAGGCTTTACAGAAATCCAGATAGATTAGATCCATTGTTTTTCCCATGTTCATTGATGTGGTCACCATCATAGAAAACCACTACTTTGGTCAGGCAGAACATGCCGTTGATGAAGTCATACTGGCTGTCTTGAATCACCTCCCTGTCCTCCATGTGCTTTAGCATAACTTCCAGGAGAATATGTTCCACACAGGTGAAGCTGACAGGTTGGTAGTTCCCAGGTTTATCTTTTCTATCCTTTTTAAAAATGGGCACAACATTGCCATTCTTCCAGTCACCAAGGCCTTGCCCTGACTGCCATGACTTTTCAAATATCATGGAGAGTGACTTGGCAACCACATCAGCCAATTCCCTCAGGACTCTAGGATGCATCTCATCAGGTCCCATATATGTTCAGGTTCCTCAGGTGGTCACAAACCTGATCTTCCCTTACAGTGGGAGAGGCTATACTCCTCTGGCCTCCATCTTGCTGTTCATTGACCTGGGAGGGGTGAGGAGAACAGTTGCCAGTGATGACTGAGGCAAAAGTGTTGTTGAGTACCTCAGTCTTCTCTTTGTCTGTTGATATGAGGTCACCATTTTCATTTGTCCATCAGGGCATGCTTTCTTGAAACTTCCTTTTCTGGTTGATATCCCTGTAGAAGCCCTTGTTATTCTTTGCTTCCCTTGCCAAGTTCAGCTCCAGCTGCTCCTTGGCCTTCCTGACCCCATCCCTACACAACCAGGCAGCATCCCTATACTCTTCCCATGTTCCCTGTCCCTGCTTGCACTGCCTGTGCAGTACTCTTTTGGTCTTCAGTTTGACCAGCAGGTTTTGACTCAGCCACTCTGGTCCCTTCTTTTTCCTGTCTGGTTTCCTATATTTGGGGACTGAGCGCTGTTGCTCTTTATGGAAAGCATCATTTTGTATTTACCATCTCTGTTCTGCTTCCCTGTCCCTGAGGATTGTTTCCCAAGAGGTCCTACTGACTAACTTCTTGAAGATCTGAAATTTTGCTTTCCTAAAATTTAGGGTTCTGACTATACTCCTCACCTGTCCCATATTTCTTGGGACCTTGAAGTCCACCAAAGTGTGGTTGCGGCAGCCCAGGCTACCTCTGATCTTGACATCATTAATGAGCTCACTTGCATTGGTGACCATCAGTTCCGTGCCCTTGGGTAGGGGTGTCTGTTACCTGGGTTAAGAAATTATCTTCGATGTATTCTAGGAGTCTCCTGGATTGCCTAAGGCTTGCTGTGCTGATTTTCCAGCAGTTGTCAGATTGTGATGTGTAGATTGTATAATGTATAGATTGTGATATCCCAAAATTACATAGTTATTTATATGACAGAATCCTCTTGACACCTCAGATCCAACTGATTTTAAACTGAATCCCATTTAACTATGCAGGCCTAGCTTTTGGCTTTCTCAGTAATCAGTGATGGGAAATAGAAGGCAATTCCAATCATAGCTGGACCCTGCTGATTATAGAGCTCAGTTGACTACACTGCTATCATAGATGATTCAGTGAAGTGTCTGTACAAGTATGTTAGGGATGGATAATATTAACTACGAATAGACTTTTCTATTCAGTGAGCTCAGACCTCCCTGGAGGAGGTAAGGGTTCAGGGAAATCTTGGAAACTGTGAACCAGTCTTTCAAGGCTCTGTGAAATGCCAGAACCAGTCTTGTGAACTGGGAGCCTGGAAACTCTGTGTCTGCAGTTGCCTGTTCCTCCAGTATCCCGTGAAATAAAGCTGGCATACAACTTCAGCAAATGAACAGGACTGCACCAAAAAATAACTCACGCATATCATTCATCTTCTCGGGAAAATAACCCAGCAAACCTCTGAGTATTCACTAATCTCTCAGGTATTTAACATGAGGGAACCCAGCCTCATGGTTCCCTGTGGCTGCTATTTCATGATAATTAATAATAAAGGTATTAGATGTTGGGCATGGCAGCAAGGAAGAAACCTTGCTCTGGAAACTTGAATGGGCTGGGTAGGAGTATGGAATCCACACTCTGCAAGTAAGGCATTTTATGACAGAGGAATTCTGTGGTTCCACCTCTCCTGCACCAGAAAAGACACAGTTGTTTTTTAAAGTCTGATTTGTGGACTGATGGCAGGTTTCTAAGACTATGTTTTTTATTAAGAACAAGTGCCAATACAATATATTGTTGTGCCATTGTATGTAATAAAGATGACTGCCTTCTTCCATTTCTTGGAGGTTATTTGCATCCCTAATCAGAAACAAAATTTGGCTGAGCAAACCTGGGAGTCCCCAGGATGAAGAACAAATTTCAGCAGAAAGTTAATTGCTTGAAATATATCAAGTTGCCATATTTTGTTTATTTCCTGAGACTCAATTACGAAAATTGCCAGTCTGCAACTCCAAATTGCATGACGACTGTTGAACTTAAAGTCTCACAAGGATAATCACCCCAGAGCACAACAAAACACACGTTGTTCCACTACCATAAATTAATATAAGCTACCAGTAATTAAAAACAGCAGAATAAAATCCACACCTCCTTTATTTTCTGACTGCTGTAATAAACATGTCGTTCTATTGTCTCTTGGGTGGGATTTTTTGCCACCTCAATTGTTGCAGGTTTTTTCTAGATGTGTTGGGTACAAGTATGGTTTCACTTCACAAAATGTCTCTGTGCCCTCACCAGTCTGTTCATCCTTGTCAAATCAGGATTTCACACATTGTTTTCTGCACATTCCCTAATCTTAGCGGAAGTTTCATTTCCCCAGCCCATTGCCATCGGCTATTAGTCTGGCACAAAACTCAAGCTCAAAATGAAAAAGATAAAACAGAGAAAAGACAGCAGACACAGCTACTATTGCTCTGCTTTCTTTTGTCAAACAAAATATACTTAATAACACCATTGTTACTAGTGAGCCAGAGAGACAACCAGGTGTATCATGTCATTCCCTATGAATATTACCTGTTCCTGAAATATTCAGTATCCACCCATTAGTGTTTCCGAAGTTCACCACAACAATAGACAGAAGAAAATTTCATTGTCTAATAGTTACAAAACAGCAATAACATGGCATTAACCACTGTGGATGTTACTGACCAACAAAGTAACAGACAACAACTGGATCTGCTCCAAGGTTTAGCTGTTGAATCCAAAAGACCAAAGTCCTCAAATGACAATTCAAAAGGTCACACATTAATAATTAATTTTTTTAAATATTATGATATCCTCATAAGTTCTTAGTTATCTGACAGAATATTAGCATTTTTGCCTACTTGGCATAAGGAAAGAAAAGAAGTTGAGCTTGTTTAGAAAAGAGATAAAATTATTTTGCATGACAAGACAAATATGTTTTAAAATGTAATGAAATCCTGACAGTTTGTTTAAAAAAAATTATTGGCAGATTCTAGCTTCAGTGGGTGAAAAACTCTCTTCTCTGGTTCTAGAAAAGAATGATTTTCCTTTTAGCATTCAAATTTGCATGCCAATATACTTTGCATCTATTTACATACCATACTGTATCACAGCCACTTTGTGTCTTATTGTAAAATCCAGGATCAGCTCCTAGCATTTCATAGCTAGGATTATTGAAACATTTTGTTAAGTCAAGTCTGAAGATAAGCTTTCATCCTGATGCTCCTAGAATTGCATACTAATGGACAGGAAAGGTAAGCAAGTAGTTCAGGCACTGGATTAGGCTTTGGATCCGGTTCCAAATTTTGTAAAGGCTTGTTTTCAAATTTGGACAATTTCATTTAATATCTTTATAACTCAGATCTTTATTTCTAAAATAAGACAAATGATAATTTTTTTTCACTTTCTTTTCTAATCTTGTCTTTTGAATGATTATCTGTAATCACTCAAAGGCATAGTTTTCCTACCACATTCTGTGTGGGCAGGTACCCAGTGAGATCCAAATACTGTCTAGAAAGCATTACTGTAATGTCTCTGTTAATCAAAACTACTCAGACTTTTTTTTTTTAATTAAATGATTTGTACAAAGAAACATCAATTTTTTCCTGAATGATTTTTTTCATAGATGCAAACAAATTTTAGGGAAACTTTCAACAGGGATTTTTTTTTCCTATCAAAGGCATGATTTTTTTGTTAAAATTAAGGTGACAGAAAGCTTTACCACCACTTACAGTTTAGTATCATAGCACTCCTATGGGAAACCAAAGTTGAAGCCTTCACCTGCTTGACTCAGAACATTGATCTCAGTATGAACCAGGAGCTAAGTTGAACACCTACCTGTCCTAGGTTCTCATGAACTATCTGGAATATTAAAATATCCACATAAAATGAAACAATTCCAGGAGGCTACTACCTACTGTAACTCATGAGGTTTAGCTTACATAGAAGAACAGTGCAGAAAATCAGTTTCGCTCCTTCAGCATCTGGACTTACATCACCATTCTATTCTGGGTCTCAGTTGTTGTGATTCTATTATAGAAAAACTAGGGAAATATTTGATATCATCCAAGTGGGATGCAACACGCAAAACCATATCCTGCCCAGCACTGCTAGGTGTATAAATGGTGCTTTTGTGGGGAAAATCAGAGTGCCCATCCTGAAGCTGCCTGTGATACTTCAGCAGCTCCCTTCAAGAAGGTGACTGGAAATGGGGCCCAGGACCACAGCTGAGGGCCATGAAGCACCTGAAGCCTCTTCCTTACAAAGTGACTTCTAGTGGGAGGTATCTCTGCCCATGGCAAGGGAGTTGGAATTAGATGATCTTTAAGGTCACTTCCAAATCAGGACATTCTATGACTGTATGAAACAGCTAAAATAGGTTGCAGAAATTAGTGGTGTGAGTACTTATGATGTATTGGATGTATTGTTTTTGCTTATCTGTAGATACTACTTTCTTAATGCTTCTCTAATGAACAGATCATCATCATATCCTCTCTACTTAAAATAAACTCAAATCAATATTTCAGTTTCATAGAATCATATAACGTCCTGAATTGGAAGGAACTCACAAGGATCATCGAGTCCAATACCTGTCCCCACACAGGAAACCCCCAAAATTCACACCATGAAGCTACTACATGAAGCTACTACATTTTATAGTAGTAGAAACTACTATAAAAAATTAGATCTTTTTTCCCTAAATATTAATTTATTGCAGCTAAAAGTACTTGCTATATATGAAGAATTCTCAAGTCTCTCCGTAATGAAATAATTGTTATTTACACTAAAATTGATAGCAAAATGTATAAGAAGGTGAAGTGAATAAAGAACTTGGATCAAACAGTGCTGTCTAGCTTGCAGATTGCTGCTGTTCTGACGCAGAATATGAACTTCACAGAGTCGATTTAGCATCTTGGGAAAAGGCAAAGAGTAAAAACGCAGCCCTGGCATACGCAACACTCTGGTCAAATAGGTGACAGTTAAGAGGGGTCATTAATATTCTTAGGGTATGTATAGCAAGCAAGACAAGTGACAAACTCTTTCTCTTAGGAATAAATAATGCCATTTCCCAGAAAATACTTAGCTACCTTACATTATCTGGCACCTGCGTACCAGACACCTGTATGCTCCTGAACACCCATCTGCTGTATATGCTACATGCATTTTTTTTTTAAGCTTGGCAATGGGGTTGATTAGAAAGATAAAGTCTCTGAAAAACATTTTGGACAAAGATGCCAGCACAGATTGTACAGTAAAAGATAACGGGTCTGCCAAAACATGCACACCACACTCTGCAGGCTGCTTATACTTGCCTCTCAATGATTTATTACACAAATTACTGGAATTCTGAAATAGTGCAAGCAATATCTCCATATTTCTATTTGGTACAGATTTGATAATGAATGGATGCAACCTCCACAACGTGCTGCTGCATTTGTATTCTAGCTATTCTCTTTTCTTGGCCAGCAAGAATATCCTTTCTTTCAGAGCAGTCCCTGCTTATCTTTCTTTTCTACTCTCTCCTGCTACAGGCAATATAACTGAATGCTGCTGATATGACTTCTGCCCAGTTCCAAATCTAAAAAAGAAACTTTTTGTTTGACCATTTCTCCAGGAATTAAATAAACTCACTGTTGGTATTTTGAATTTTAAAAGGACTGAGTCACCCATTGCTAGTGTCTACATAGTGATAAATCACTAGATTAAACTGTCTGCTGTCTAGTAGCACTCACAACTCTGCTAGGATCTCAGGAAACACAATACCCTTCTATGAAGGGCTATACTTATATATGTTTGCAGTTATTTGCAATATTAGGACCTTAATTATATATTTAATATTAAAAAAGTCACAAAACCCCCAAGACGTACAAGAAAGGACAAGAGATCATGTACAACTACTGAGTTTAATAATAATAATAATAATAATAATAATAATAATAATAATAATAATAATAATAATAATAATAATAATAATAAACAACAATGTATGTCAAAGCAAATGCTGCCTTAAGGATGGACCCAGTTTTCATAGTAGTGTAGTCAAAATAAGTATCATGCAATATTTTTAAGTGAATATTTTAACAGAGTATATTAATTGAACATATTAACTAACATAGAAAAAATATTATTCTCCCTTTTGAATAAACTATGATAAATTTTATTTACATGATGCAGTTTTTATGTTTTATGTTCTCCAATTGGTAACTGTGTGACTTTCCCATTCAGTGCACAGCACACAAAAGAGAAGTTAGCTCTTCAGATTGTGCATATGCACATGCAGGTACATAGACACACACACAAAACCCTAAAGCAACATACTGCACTTATCTTCTTCCCATTTTTAGATCATACATATTTTATTAAGTTTCATGCAGAGTATCTTCTGATTTATGGTAATTGTCAACAAAAGCAAAAAATGCTGACAATTTTAACCCTGCAGTACTGAGGGCTTAACTGGGATAAAATTAAAATGTTTAAGGGGGGGAAAAAAACCCACAACACCCTAAGCCACTGGGAGCTCGACCCCTGAGATGTTGTCAATTTTTTATTTTATTTTATTTCACTGTTTGTTGTCTGTAGAAGCAGATGCCAGCAGCAACATCTGATATACTGGACGCCTCTGTGTTATCCCAGCATGCTCATGGCCTGGAGGACTTAGAGTGAGTCTAATTTCCATATCAAACCCAATTTAGATGAAACATCTTGGTTTAAAAAAAAGAAAAAAAAAGCCAGTGCATCAATAGCCCCTTGATTAGATTTTCATCTCCTGAGCAGACAAATATGAATATTTATTACCATGAATGCAGATTTCCCTCTTTCCATTGCTCTGATCTTGAATATTACCCACTGCTAATTTTTATGAAAATTTGGGCAACATAATGTTTTCACATAAACTGACAGTTCTTGAGATAATCCCGTTATTGTTTGGTGGGAAATGACAGTTTCTGCTTATTCATGTGTTAACGAGGGATTAAATATTGTTTTTCATCACCATAATCTAAGATGGACTAGAAATTAAAATTCGAACATTGTGCATTAGCAGAGCTTTGAGTACCAGAATTTGTTTGCATGCACTTAGTAAAGATCTGTAAATTAACAGTTTAACAATGAAGTGAAATCTGTATCATAAAACCAGAACTGACGTTTGCAGAATGAAGTCATTACTCTACCTGCTAAAGGTAAAGAGACAGACAAATAAATAGTTTGCCAAATGACATCCCTTTGCAAGAGCAAAGTGCAAAATGAACTGTTGTCAGCTGCAGTAGTCCTTGGGCATTAATGGACTAGGTCATTTTTCCAAGGTACAGAATTATGTCCCTTTTCCCTGTCACAGGTTCTGATACTCAAACACTTCATATGCCCAGATCACATTGAAAAATCACTCTGTGGCAGATCTATTCGTAGCTCTAAAAGCAGTCATACCAACCCAGGAGCTGTTTCCATGCATGCCAAAGTGCTGTGCTCATGCCCTATCAAGGTCTTGGTGTGCAGTACATGAACACATGTAATTCTTCAGTGAAATGGGTTGCAGTATATAGCTCAGTTATAGGATCAGTTATCTCCTGGATTCTTGTGGGGCATCAGAGGTACCTACACATACCAAAGTGAAAACTGAGACCTACTGGTGACATTCTGCAGTTCACGAGCCATTATATTGCTGTTTCTACTGAAGCTTTGAGTTGCTAATTCAGTTAAGCAGGTTAGCAATTCTATTTAAAAGAACCCTAACACTTCCTTTTTATACCAGTCAATGTGCAAACAAAACTAAAACTATGCTCCGTGGAAGGAACTGAAACATCTGCGTAGGTCTTAAAACTGTCTCATCAGAATAAGTCTTGCTGATCCATGGAAAACCAAAAAAATTTGAGCTTCAATAAAAATTGTTGAATCCTCGTGCTTAAATTTAGAACCTTGTTAAGAACATTCTGACTAGAATATTGTTTTATATGTATAGCATATAGAACCTTGCATTCTGAGTGATGCTGAAATGATGGACATGCAGCAGCAGCTCTACAGCAAACTTGTAAGGGAGGAAACAGTGATGTACAGGTGAAAAACTGATCTGGGGAGGAAGAATGGGATTGTGCTGTCAAACACTTGGTCTTCCCCAAAAGCAGATCAGATCTGAAAGTTTACAGCCTAATACTAGAAAACCTACAATAAATGACACAGCAATTATTGTGACTAGACAGAAAAAAAAGTCACTACCTGCAGCTGAAACCTTAATACTAAGGAAAGCACGTGCCTTAGCACCTTTGCTCCAAAGCAGACCACATTGAAGCTGCCTGATATGAATAGTCCCTGGCCTGGATCTTGCTTAGACTTAGAAGCAAAACAGCCTAGAAAAGTACTGCTTGGCACAGGACACAATGTAGTGACTATGCCAACAATTTAACAGCACAGCCAAATGAGGGACCATGACAGGCTCTGTGCCCTGTTCTTGTTTATTTCACTAATGTTGACATAGCTGTAAAGCCACTGATGCCAGGGATTCGTATAGAAAGGTTGGATGTCTCACAGCTTGAATCTTAGCCCAAGACACTTATTCTCCTGTGCATACAGAAAAAGATCAGAGGTCCTGGAGAATGGCTTTCCACATCATTCTGGAGGGGATAATTTGCTGCCCAGGGATTACTAGAGAAAGGGCTGCCACCTCTTCCTCTCCTCAAACAGTTAAACATGTGTTTGAGATTGCTTGAAATCCACACGTTCTTTGCCAGGACCAAGCTTCTGCCTTTGGAGGTGGAAGGATCTTCCTTCTCATAATTTCTGAATAGCAATATCGCCCAAAGTTCAGACAGTTAAACAAAATTTAATCTTAACCTACAGCTTCCCCGGCCAACTCATTACACCACTGAAGATTTTGCTTCCCTTTGAGTCGCAAAGAACTGGCTGCTATTAGAGGGAGAATGCAGAATTTAACAAATCAGGAAGATATCTAGTACAATCATGTTCTCTTATTTGAAGATCCCATATATTTTTATGAATATATCAAATGCAGACTGCCAAATCATAGGGTAGATAATAACATTGATTTTTAAGCAGAATTACCCTGCAGTCTGCTATATGTATTCAGCGCTAGTATCTAAATCTCTTTTCTCTACAGATCTATAAATGTTTGTAAGGGAAACTCTGCTTTAAAAACAATGGCATGACACAGCCTAAAACCAAGACAAATCATTAAAACAATAGTATGCTATTTTTTAAAAAGAACAGTGTTAAAAAAGACAAAAAGGAACAACACTGGTAGGATGCATAAGTTCCTGAAGCTACAAGGCAAAGAGTATCTTGTTTCATTTTACATGATACTGAATAAAAATTGAATTGCTGTAGTTGTCATGGCAACTGCCACATCACTTGGCACTTCTGCTCCTTTAAATCACACAGTGCTACTGTAAAGGAATTCATGAACCAACATGACACTTGAATACTCATGCTTTTTATACTTTTACAGAAGGAAAACATAAATCAATATACACTGATAGTTGCCTCTGAAAATCAGGTTTGTTGTATTTTTCTTAACATTATAATCTCCCCATTTCCTTGTCACGCTCTTTAAAAATTTGTAAAGAAGGTGCAGGGCATTGTCACAATCAGAGCACAAGAAAAGAAATTACTACTGACACCTGATTTCCAAACTGAAGCTGTGACCTGTCATTCAGATGTCAAAATACCTCTGCTATGCAATATTCAAATCAAATACAGGGGATAAACATTGGAACTTTGCCCCTCCACAATCAGAGACAGTGTGATATGTGACAGAAGACAGTCTCAGTAGCATCCAGACATCTTGCTGACTCTAATCTTATGAGTAGCTTAAAAGGAAAGTCTAACTATATACTTAAAGCTAAGCATATTCTAAATATTTGTTAGGGCCATGATTTATAATTGCTTTAGTATGTCCTGTATGTAACATGCAGTTAGAGAAAGTATATGACAAAATAATGTGGTAAAATAATATACATATTCATGCTGCATATTTTTTGGTTTTGTTTTGCTGTTTATTAACACTCTGGATGCAATTTATTTGAAAAGCAGCCCTCTAGTGGGCTATGTACCATAATGAATAGTTAATAAATAGCATTAAAATTATCTCTAAATATTAGCTAAAATGCATTTTGCAAAAATATACAAGATGTTAAATAAATGAGCCATAGAGCTCCATCATTCTCTTTGGAGAAATTTAATGTTCTGTTTAGCTTTATTCCTTAAAGTTCTTGAAGCATTACTTCCAAATGTTACTGTATGACTAACTTATAATAGCATCACTTCACTATGCTCACAGAACTGTAACAGTGAGGTATTATTCACTGTCAGTAAAACTCCATAAAAATAGACTATTCCAAGTAGTATTCTATTTAAAATATAATCTATGAATTTTCAAGGGTTACACAGATTTAGAATCAGTAATTTGTGTGTGGAGCATAAAGTAAACTTTCCTCATTGAGCCTTCCCCAAGAATATTTCTAGAATTGTACTCCTTAAATAATTTAATGATTATTTTTCTTATTTGTATACACAACCTTAAAGTACATGCCTTAAAGCAAAGAGCTCTTCTGTGACCTGATACATGCCTTGAACATAGCAATATGTGTTGCTCCAAGACACTGTCCTCCTGGAAATATCTGTTCAACTGCTGATCAGCACAGCCACAGCGATCAACAAAAGCAAACAGCAAAAGCTGCCTACAGGATCTCCAATCCCAGATCTCACATAACAGGAAAAAAATTAATTTGTTAATCTCTGAGCCATGGTTTTTATAGGAAACAATGCTGAAAGGCTCGTAGAAAAAGCCCTCCCTGATGTCCCCTGGTTATGCTGTAATGCAAAGAGTTTTTCCCTCATGTGCACCTGTGCTTGGCTTCAGCCTGATTAGCTCTAGTAAGAGGAGGGTGGGTCTTAACTGAAGGTGAAAATCTTACCTGTGACTCAGCATAAAGCTTATCTATGCATGCATAGCTACAGTTGCTACACCATGGTCAGATTCAAAGCTACCTTAGCTAAGCCATCCCGGGTAGAGCATCCCTTCCTACCTCAATCTACCTCTGGGTGCAGCACCTGCTCCAGATCAGGAACATTTGCTGATTGCCAAGATGTCACTGTAAGAAAGGCATCTGGAGTAGATCCCAGGCTTATCTGGGCTTTACAAGCCAAAAGCCAACCCTTAGCCTTCTCCCTAGGAGTCAAAGAAGGTCAGAAAAAAGCCAACACCTTATGCTTCTTATTAGCAGTTGCTAATGACTGTAAAGTTCTGTACTCACTCTAGTTTTTCATGGATTTCCAATGCCATCCTCGGTAAAATATGGGTACATAGACATTAATGACAAAATTTGGCAACATTAGGGAAGATAATAAGCTAGAAATCATACTACTGCCTTAAAGAGGCTTGCACATCACTAGAAAGTCTGTCCTATCATGTCCTCTAGTTTCACTAGAATTTTTAAATGCATATTTCTTTATCGTAGTATCATCACTTTATGCAACATGGACATAATTCTACACCTATCAAAATATCTATGATCATGAATATCCTAAACACGTCAAAATATTACTGCTCTATTTTAGAACATCTAGAGGTGAGGCAAAGTGTTCATTTCACATCTATTTTGGCTTATTTCCCTTTGGTTTAGAAAATTCCTCTAATACTTATGTTTCCCATATGAGAAACACGATTCAGATCCTACAAAAAGTTATAATGCCAGTGATGGGTGTATATTGAGCAGCCCTACTGGGAAATTGAAAGAGTTAATATAAAATAATGTATTCTGGGGTGGGTGATGTCTTAGCAGTTCAAGACAGAAACAGAGCCATTCCCTTGGTTTGTTTCAGGCCTCGATTCAAATAAGTTATTATTCAAATCACAGACTCTCAGTCTCCAAAACCTGATTTGAATAATTGCATTTTTTTGAGGCACTCAAAAGCCTGAGCTGAGAAATGTTGCACTTTTATAATAATTCAAAACTGCTTATATGAAGAGAAAGAAGTAGTTAAGTTCATAAAGGATGTGGAGGGAATTCCAGGTTACTCAGTGATCTCTGTATGGAGCTGTGGGTCATGGTGCTTTCTGGTCTCCCTTAGGCTGGAGAACAAGTCCAGTTGGACTAATATTTGTGTGTTCCTGACCTTGCTAAATCCTGAATTCAGCAGGAGTCAGGTGGAGCTGTGCTGTTTCTAAGGAGGCTTTCTCTCCATGAGACCAAATGCTGTCCCCAAGATCTTGCAGGTGTGCTCAGCCATGCAGAGCAACAAGTTCAACTCTTATTTCTGAAAAACACAGTGGTCCACATCAAGCTGGCAGAGTGGAAAATGGATTTATGGGTCCTGATTAAATGCTGTTTAGCTCTTCATGTTTTTTATCAGTACTATACCTCTTCTCGAAGCATAGATGACACAACACTTACATTCATACCCTCACACATACTCAACTATATGAGGTTCTTCAACTTCTACATATAACCTTAGGGTTTCAGAGATTTATTTTATGTGTGAGAGATCAAAAGAAAATATCTCAATGAAAACAGAAGCTTCATGTTTTCTGAATAACCAAGGTGTGGAAAGCTCATGATGAACTTTTTGTGGCACAAGCATCATGCAGGACAGTAACAAATCTTGGAGGACTGCTTGGAGGGCTACTATATAGGAGTTTTAAAGTTGCTATAGGTGCTAGAAAACTAAAAATAGAAAATAAATATCTTTTAGGAAATATTGTTCCAGATGTAGTCAGTACTGCAGCAATGTAGACATCCTCAGGATTTCAATATTCACTGAATCACAGAAAAACCAGGTTGGAAGAGACCCACTGGAACATTGAGTCCAACCATTCCTATCAAACACTAAACCATGCCCCTTAGCAACTCATCCACCTGTGCCTTAAACACCTCCAGGGAAGGTGAATCAACCACCTCCCTGGGCAGCCTGTTCCAGTGCCCAATGACTCTTTCTGTGAAAAATTTTTTCCTAATGTCCAGCCTAAACCTCCCCTGGCAGAGCTTGAGGCCATTCCCTCTTGTCCTGTCCCCTGTCACTTGGGAGAAGAGGCCAGCTCCCTCCTCTCTACAACCTCCCTTCAGGTAGTTATAGAGAGCAATGAGGTCTCCCCTCAGCCTCCTCTTCTCCAGGCTAAACAACCCCAGCTCTCTCAGCCAAACAACCCCAGCTCTCTCAGCCGTTCCTCATAAGGCCTGTTCTCCAGCCCCTTCACCAGCTTCGTTGCTCTTCTCTGGACTCGCTCCAGAGCCTCAACATCCTTCTTGGGGTGAGGGGTCCAGAACTGAACACAGGATTCGAGGAGTGGTCTCACCAGTGCCGAGTACAGAGGGATAATAACCTTGCTGGACCTGCTGGTCTGTTTTTTCTGTACAGCAGTTATTCCTGATTTTCTGGTATACAGCCTTACAAACAAGATAGATACTAAATAACTAGCACTTTAAAAGTGATACACAGCACATTAAACTCCAGTTCAACTCTCTGGATCCTTGGACCATTGAATACGTTTGATGTTGAGGTGGATGTGCTGTGGGAATACCAGTAAGGGTCTGTTGTTCCTTAATGCTCCAAATGAAGGTCTACTACCCACGGTTCAGACAATGATTTGCACTGTATCATCAAAGCCTTCGCCTGAAATGTATAGAACTTATAAGTCAACATCCCAACACACAAAAAGCCTCTGATGCTACAGCTGAGGAACTCACATTTAATTCTGTTAAAGCAGAGAGTATCCTATGTTGACACAACACAGCTAACCTCGACTGTACCCAAAAAACTCACTGAAGCTGTGGAACTCTTGTACGTGACATAGAGATGATGAACTGTATTGCAGCTGTGGTAAACTCCAGTTCTGTGTTGTTAATGACTGCATAGCATGTGTTTATGCAGTAACATAAAAGCAATTCATCAGCCCTCCCCAGACTTGACTGAATATGGCTAAGTAAGCTTAGTGTGAATTTTATAAACTGTCATGGCTTTGAAATGCTTTTCTTGAGACAGAAAGAGAAAGTAAGACGTTGAGGAGCTCTGAGAAGTGTTTCCCTTCTGCATAGAGTTTCCTTTCATTGCCTCCAACACCTGAGTAGTCATTGGTGTCTATACATTTCTTAATGATGCACAAATACTGTTATCATAGATCAATGCCTAAAACAGATTCCACTGTCCAGAGCAACACATGAATTATCTCTGAGCTTAGAACAGTTCCTGTATTTGTTTATACAAATTTGCTACTAGTATCTCAGCTATATTTCTTTTGATGTATTTCAGATATGAAACTTGCCATGCAAAATCAATCCTTTTTATTTCATAGTCTTGCAAGCGGACACTATATAGTCATTACCTTTGTCATGAATGTGACCTACTGTCCAAACAAAAGCTAATGTCCCATTCTGAAACTAGAGAGTTTTTTCTCGCTACTTTTGATTTCAGCATCTTGACTTTGATTTACAGTTACCATTACATATAATTCCATTTCTACAATATGAAGAAAAAAGAAATCCTTATTCAACGTAAGGCTCCTTCACTATGTTAAAATATATACAATTATTTTAACACTGTTAAACACCAGGATGAATCAAAAAGAAACTACAAAACTGGATTAACATAATAAGATTTGACCTGAAATAGCCTGAATCTGATACCCTGTCAACAAAGAAACAGACTGGTTACAGCAGTCCATTATTTTTCATGTAGGTGAGACTGAAGAAATGTATTCATTATGTACACAATCATATCTGATAAGACTTAGAAAGGGGAATGTACACAACTGGGAGGTAAGAAATCCTTGAATCATAGAATCATAGAATTACTAGATTGGAAAAGACCTTTGAGATCATTGAGTTCAACTGAACCTGTCCACTACTAAACCATATCCCTAAGCACTTCAACTACCCATCTTTTAAATACCTCTAGGAGTGGTAACCCTTCACGTCCTTGGGCAGCCTCTGCCAGTGCCAAATAACCCTTTCAGTGAATAAATTTTTCTTAATGTTCAAACTGAACCTCCCTGGTGCAGCTTGAGGCCATTCCCTCTTGTCCCATTGCCAAAAACTTGGGAGAAGAGATCAACACCCACCTCACTACAACCTCCTTTCAGGGAATTGTAGACAGTGATAAGATCTCCACTCAGCCTCCTTTTCTCCAGGCTAAACAACCTCAGTTCCCTCAGCCACTCCCTATAAGCCTTGTGCTCCCTTCATCAGCTTCATTGCTCTTCTCTGGACATGCTCAAGCACCTCAATGTCCTTCTTGTAGCGAAGGTCCCAAAACTGAGCCCAAGATTTGAGGTGCGGCCTCACCAATGCTGAGTACAAGGGCATAATCACTTCCCTGGTTCTGATGGATGTCTTGTTTCTGATAAAGGCCAAGACGTTATTGGCCTTCTTGGCCACCTGGGCACACTACTGGCTATCTGTCAACAACCCCTCACAAGTCTTTGTTTAGAATCATAGAATCACAGAATCATAGAATCACCAAGTTGGAAAAGACCCACTGGATCATCGAGTCCAACCATTCCTATCAAACATTAAACCATGCCCCTTAGCACCTCATCCACCCATGCCTTAAACACCTCCAGGGAAGGTGAATCAACCACCTCCCTGGGCAGCCTGTTCCAGTGCTCAATGACCCTTTCTGTGAAAATTTTTTCCTAATGTCCAGCCTAAACCTCCCCTTGCAGAGCTTAAAGCCATTCCCTCTCATCCTGTCCCTTGTTACTTTGAAGAAGAGGCCATCACCCTCCCCTCCACAACTTCCTTTCTGGTAGCTGTAGAGAGCAATGAGGTCTCCCCTCAGCCTCCTCTTCTCAAGGCTGAAAAAACCCAGCTCAATCAGCCATTCCTCATAGGGCCTGTTCTTGTAGTCCTCCCAAGATGCCTGCCCCTACTTCCAAAGCTCATATAATTTCCTCCTTTTTTTTTCTGAGATCCACCCAATGCTCTCTGCTCAGCCAAGCTGATTTTCTTCCCCATTGGCTCATTCTTTCGGCACAGAGGGACAGTGTGCTACTGCGCCACCAGGATATCCTTCTAAAAGAGCATCCAGTACTCTTGGGTTCCTTCACCCTTTAGGATTGCCTCCCAAGGAACTTCACCAACCAGCTTTCTGAACAGTTCAAAGTCTGCCCTCCATTAGTCCAAGGTGGCAGTCCTGCTGACCCCCTCCTTACATCTCCTAGAACCGAGAATTCTGTCATCTCGTGATTGCTGTGCCCCAGGCATCCTCCAGCTGTCACATCTCTCATAAGTCCTACTCTGTTCACAAACAACAGGTTCAATGGGGCACCTTCCCTAGTTGGTTCACACACCAGCTGTGTCAAGAAGTTGTCTTCCATACACTCCAGGAACCTCCTAGACTTTTTCCTTTCTGCTGTATTATGCTTCCAGCAGACAAGGCTATATGGCTATTTATAGGTTAAGGCTACATCTCCGTATATCCATAACTACCATGGTTACAGCAACCCTATTACTACTGTGTGGATTAATGATGCTTTTAACAAGTGACAGCTTCTTGCATTTCAAATATCCAAAAACGCTTGCTTTCTCTATTTATGACGTAAAAGATAACACCTCATTTAAGTATCTGAAGTGAAGTGGGCTTTCATTTTCCAGCTGACTTAGAAGCCAATTGGAATCCATTCAATGACTGGAATCAGACAAACTACATGGAGGTATTTCATTATCATGAGGAGTCCTGTTGTGTAAAATTTTACTGAATGTGGCTTCCATAGTCTGTGCCACAGTCCTGGTTCTCTTGTTGTTCCTTCAGGACCAAATCTTTTAATAGTGCGATTAAATTTACACAAAGAACTTCAGAAATCCTGGCAAGTTAAACATTAGCTGATAAAAATTAGAAACATAAAAAATGAAAATCAGTAAAGAAAAAGGAAAAAAAAGTTAATATCTTCCGTAGATTACGAGTTAGTAATTCATTATTCTTAATACTGAGTATAATGTAATCACAGGAAAAAGGCATTTGTCTACCCTTGTGAGCATTCACCACTAGCAAAATTACTTAAATTATAAGGAGAAAAAAAATCACCGTGTACACAAAATTAGCACAAGAATTAGCAATCAACTGTGGTTCATACAAGGCTTTTATCAGACAACATCATCCTTATTAATAAATTATGAACTGCTTAGTGATATCACCATAACAGACACATTTTATTTATGTTTCAGGTTACATCCAAAATAAGCAAGTCATTCACTGTCAGATTCTCTTTAATATCTGAAGACTCTTTACCACAAATTTAAACTTTCATTGATCTAGATGAGATGGCACTCCATCAAAACCAAAGGGAATAATACCACGACTTCAGTTCCTGTGCTCATCTTTAGAGATTTTGTTCTTGTGATACAACAAAGAAAAAAACTTGCATTTCTTAAAGTTGGCTGCTTTTCTCATAAGGGTGGTATTTTTTTTCTCTATGGGATACAGTGTTATTTGTGCAGCAGATTGTATTTTGACAGACATGACTGTATCATAAAAAGGCCCTTAACACTATCAGACTGGTAGCTCACAATTGTTCATGAGATCCAAAATTTCTTAAAAAAACAATTAAAATGTTTCTGAGAGTGCAAAAGACCCTCAAGCCACTTACCTCCCCCACACCAGTCTGCAGAATTTTCAGTCCAGTTGTTTTTTCAAGCTTCTGTTTGTTTATGGCTGTAAACAAAATTAAGATTGAAAGAGTTACAGGAAAGTTGGAACAGAAAGCATGATTTTGTAGCATTACAATATAACCAGCCTTCAATAAATCAATAAATTCATGATAGTTTCTACCTATGCCATCTATGGAATTACTTTGCCTGATAGTAATGCTGCTAATCGGTTCTTTGAATGCATAGGTATGCTTTTAATTGCCTGCTATTTTGTGAAAAAGAAAGCCAAACTAATTCCAGTTCCCTCATATATAGTATCACACACATTTAATACATACACACAATATGTTTGGACAGTTCTCTTCAGTGGAAACTTCCCACTGTCTTCTTTGCAGTGAGGAGCAGGGCATTACTGTTATGACAGCACTGCCATTGTGTAGGAAATGCCACAAGACATACAGTCTTACCTAGCAGGTAAGATAAATTGTTTATTTCACAACGTCAGGATGTGATGCACAATGTTGTTTTTTCAGAAAATTAGCATTTTTTTCTTAATTATCAGCTTCTATATCAGTGAAAGCATTAAAAAAAAAATGTCATCCAGAGGGACCTGGACAGGCTGGAGAAGAGGGCCTGTGAGAACATTATGAGGTTCAACAAGGCCAAGTGCAAGGTGTTACACATGGGCCAGGGCAATCCCTGATTTCAGTACATAATGGAGGATGACGTGCTTGAGAGCTGCCCTGCAGAGAAGAACTTTGGGGTGCTGGCTGATGAGAAGCTTGACATGAGCTGGCAGTGTGCTCTCACAACCCAGAAGGCAATCGTATCCTGGGCTGCATCAAAAGAAGCGTGGCCAGCAGCTCAAGGGGAGTGATTCTGCCCCTCTATTCCTCTCTTGTGAGACCTCATCTGCAGTACTGTGTCCAGTTCTGGAATCCTCAACGTAAGAAGGATATGGAGCTGTTGGAATGGGTTCAGAGGAGGGCTACAATGATCAGAGGGCTAGAGCACCTTCCCTATGAGCACAGGCTGAGAGAGTTGGGCTTGTTCAGCCTGGGGAAGAGAAGGCTCCAAGGAGAACTTATAGTGACCTTCCAGTACCTGAAAGGGGCTACAAGAAAGCTGGAGAGGGACTATTCAAAAAAGGCATGTAGTGACAGGACAAGGGGGAACAGATATAAACTGGAGAAGGGCAGATATAGCCTAGATATTAAGAAGAATTTCTTCACCATGAGAGTGGGGAGGTACTGGAACAGGTTTCCAAGGGAAGTCGTGGCTGCCCCATCCCTGGAGGTGTTTAAGGCCAGGTTGGATGGGGCCTTGGGCAGCCTGATCTAGGGAGATGTCCCTGCCCATGGCAGGGGTGTTGGAACTAGATGATCTTTAAGATCCCTTCCAATCCAAACTATTCTATGATTCTACAATTGTGTGATTCTATAAAAATGAAGTAATATGGAATAAAACAGCTAAATCGTAAACAGAGGCAGTAATCACTAAGACTACAGCTATAATTGCAACTGAAACGTGCTCAGGGCATGAACTCGAGCACTGTCTTACCGTTGCCCATACCTTTAAATCATTTCTATGTTCTTCACATGATTTTGGCCTTTGCCCACTAGTATTCTCATGAAATAATGCCCAACCACAGTTCTGGGGACGGCACAAGGATGAGGTTGTTCCCAGATAGGGTATGAGTACAGTAATCCTGTTTTCAATGTGAAGACTTCAGCCTTCTAGAAGCAAACTGTATCACTTGAACTCGTGGCCAAAACCTAAGCATCTGGCTTGATTTATTTATGAGCAGAAATGAAACCTTGCAGCCTTATTAAACTCCCTTTATTTTAGCCATCTAGTCATTGACTATCTAATCCAAATGAGTCATCTAGGTTCTTTCTGCAGTCAATGCAGAGAGATGGGCATTCAATGCAATGAGTCATCCAAAACATCTTACATGCATCTGCAGGGCACCTATCTCTTTCCTTTGATTATGGAGAGAATTTGGATAGACTCAGCTTCTTAATTGAAGTTGCCTAAAGGAAACATTCCTACCAGAAAGGACCAAAAATGTCATAAGAAGATAAGACAAAGTAAATTTACAAAAAAATACTGAAAAGAATTCATATATTTCTCTTTGATTTGTGAAAAATACTCCTTAATTTTTGCTGTTTGAAGCATTCAAAACAGTTCGGACTGCAGCAGACAATTCTCACAAGCAGTATTGTTGTGAAATGATGCAACACAAATGACTCACATTTATTTTAGAAGCAAGTCATATCATTAGGACTCAATCTCTCATCATATATCCAAAATGTGGAAAGATTTTGCCAAGAGTTTGTGTGTACAAAGAAGTAAAAACTCAGGTAATTCTAATACAGAGAAACTTTTCTGACTGCCTTCAGCAAAGGATGAATATTGTCTGCAATTTAAATGGAGAGAAAAGCTCTGTGCATATTATAGACTCACATAGTTTTAATATTTCTTCTTTTTAATATGCTATTGATTTAGCAGATAGTAACATGGAGTCCCAAGATAAGAAAGCTTAAATGCATGTTTTCCTGGATGACAGCCTAAAGACTGCATACAATACTCACATAAGTTCACATTTATGCCATGCTTTACAAATTAACAAACATATTTATTCTACCCAGAGTCATAGGGACCACATGAGAACTAGAGTTGTCTGGACCATGCAATTTGAGGCTATGTTTTCACTGTTGTATATGTTGTGAAGTATGAATTTCCAAAAAATAAGTAAGATTTTCAGCCTTGAGATGGACTCGGTACTACACCGATGCACTGATGACTGATCATAAAATCATGAGGCTGGAAAAGACCCACTGGAACATTAAGTCCAACCACTCCTATCAAACACTAAACCATGTCCACCTGTGCCTTAAACACCTCCAGGGTAGGTGACTCAACCACCTTCCTGGGCAACCTGTTCCACTGCCCAATGACTCTTTCCATGAAAATTTTTTTCCTAATGTTCAGCCTAAACCTCCCCTGGTGGGGGCTGAGGCTATTTCCTCTTGTCCTGTCCCCTGTCACTTGGCAGAAGAGGCCAGCTCCCTCCTCTCCACAACCTCCTTTCAGGTAGTTGTAGAGAGCAATGAGGTCTCCCCTCAGCCTCCTCTTCTCCAGGCTGAACAATCCCAGCTCTCTCAGCGGCTCCTGATAAGGCTTGTTTGACCTGCCATGTCACAAAACAACTCTCTCCCTTTTGGATGTGCCATTTTTTTGCAAAGAAGTGCTATGCTACCACACTAACATACAGCATATGCAGTAAAGTCAATTTTCTAACAGATGAAAAAAATTAGATGTATGAAACCAGAAAGCTGCATGGGCTCTCCTAAAGAAACTGAATGGTCCAACAAATGATTCTTTTGTAGCTCAGAATAGCAAAAGCTACACAACAGAGTGGCTACAAAATAAATGTGTATAAATAAAGAACAAGGCCTAAATCCCTGTGTGTAATTTCCTACCACATTAACAGTTAATAGAAAATATTTGGTTTGTTGAATTACTGAATTTTATAACTACTATTACATATTTCCAGCTGGAGGCCAGTTACAAGTGGTATCCCCCAGGGCTCAGTAGTGGGTCTGACCCTGTTCAATGTCTTTATCAATGACCTGGATGAAGGCATCGAGTGCACCCTTAGCAAGTTTGCAGATGACACTAAGCTGGGTGGAAGCGTTGATCTGTTGGAGGGTAGGGAGGCTCCAAAGGGATCTGAACAGGCTGGATGGCTGGGCAGAGTCCGATGGCATGAGGTTCAACATGGCCAAATGCCGGGTCCTGCACTTGGGGCACAACAACCCTAAGCAGAGCTACAGACTAGGAGAAGTCTGTCTAGAAAGCTGCCAGGAGGAGAAGGACCTGGGGGTGCTGGTTGACAGCCGACTGAACATGAGCCAGCAGTGTGCCCAGGTGGCCAAGAAGGCCAATGGCATCTTGGCTTGTATCAGAAACGGTGTGACCAGCAGGTCACGGGAGGTTATTCTCCCTCTGTACTTGGCACTGGTGAGACCTCACCTCGAGTACTGTGTTCAGTTCTGGGCCCCTCACCCCAAGAAGGATGTTGTGGCTCTGGAGTGAGTCCAGAGAAGAGCAACGAAGCTGGTGAAGGGGCTGGAGAACAGACCTTATGGGGAGTGACTGAGAGAGCTGGGGTTGTTCAGCCTGGAGAAGAGGAGGCTGAGAGGAGACCTCATTGCTCTCTACAACTACCTGAAAGGAGGTTGCAGAAAGAAGGGAGCTGGCGTCTTCTCCCAAGTGACAGGGGACAGGACAAGAAGAAATGGCCTCAGGCTCTGCCAGGGGAGGTTTAGGCTGGACATTAGGAAAAAATTTTTCACAGAAAGGGTCATTGGGCACTGGAACAGGCTGCCCAGGGAGGTGGTTGATTCACCTTCCCTGGAGGTGTTTAAGGCACAGGTGGATGAGTTGCTAAGGGGCATGGTTTAGTGTTTGATAGGAATGGTTGGACTCGATGATCCAGTGGGTCTTTTCCAACCCACTGATCCTGTGATTCTGTGATATTTGACCTCATTTTTATAAGTTTCCTGCAGACTTTAATTATTGAAGCTTTGCTATTAAAAGCCCCAAAAAGTTTACTTAACACATCCTTTTCCCGTCTGATACTGGCTAAAACATAAAGGACGTCTCTGACAGCCATGCTGACATAAACCCTGCCAAAGTTAGAAGGCATGAAGGCACAACATGTTATTGATTAAATCATAACCTGAAAATGGTCAAGCTCAGGCACTGTCAGGCTGGAGAGAGACACAACAGACAATCTCCGGCATGTTCACTCCAGATGTGTACAGGAACATATTTTAGATAACCTTGAACTCCACAAGCAGCTCAGGAAGGTCAATAAATTCTGTCAAAACCAGCAGTGCTGAAGCTGAAACATCAACCATGTATCAAGCAACTGCTTGAAGTTGCTGAATGGTGAACGTAACTACTTAACTTTTTCTATGCATAGGAACAATTGAGAATTTAAGGCAACAAAACACAGTCAGAAGCCTACAGGTAGATAAGGAAGAAGTAGTGGGAAGATAAAGTCAATATTAAGAACAAGCTACTTATCCTAATTTTTAAAAAAATATTTTAGTGTACTATGTGTTAACTTTTATTCCAATATAAATATACAGCAGATGATATTTCTGTTGCAAAGTTTATGAACTGGAAATGATAATTCTGGGTAACATGTTATATTGCACATTCCATGAAAGTTGAATTTTTATGGCCACAGTTTCAAGTCCTGAAATACTAATGGAGAACTTTCAAACTCATTAGCAAAGAGGCATAATAAAAAAAAAAAAAAGGAAAAAAAAAAAGAAAACCTAATCCCAACCCAGTTAGCAACATATAAATCCCTTTTTCAATCTTCTACTGAAACAAAAAGGGCTTCCAAACACACAAAAAGGAGGCCTTTAAATTAAATTCACTAGATGAAGGATATGCAAATTACCTGAAGAAGCGGAGCCCTATAATGTTCTCAAAATTCTGCAATAGCCTATTTAATTAGTATTTTAATTTATCAGAATAATTCTTTGCACTTGACAATTTATGCAGTATTCCATATAATTAAGCACGCAGCTACAGTGGAATAATTTTGCCTACTCTCCGTATACCAGTTATTTTAACGTGAAAGACTCTGTGGAAGTCTCTTCTGTGATCTAAATTACAATGGGAACAACTTAATGGCTTTGCTCTATTAGAGAGCACGATGCAGGTGTTACTGAATGTTTAAGGGAAGGGATTGTTACTGTTCATAGTCATCGCTAAACTGATGGAAGTCTGATGTGTGTTCTCGAGGGCTAACATTTATTTCCTTCAGAAAAGTTATCCATCAGTTGCACAGTCAGGAATTTGAATGTCTAGTTTTGTAGTTGGCAGATTTAACCTTAGAGCCTTGCAGTTATTAGGAGAAGCAAGTTACACAGGGCTCTGAGCACACCTCCAGCCTCATTAAAGCACTTCTGGAAGAAGGAAGCCCTGACGAATGAGTGGCTTACGAAGGTCTGCTATAAAGCAGGTTGCTAAGCCTTCCTGCACCCTCCAGCTTAGTTGTAGGAAAGCACGCTGGCACAAGCAGAATGAGGGAAGCATTTCTGCAGGAGGTTTCCTCGGTCTGTCTCCTGTGCTGCTGCAGGGTTTACCATTTTCAGTAAAGAAACTATTCTTAAATATGTGAAGTATTTGTGAAAAGGTGGTGTCACTCACAAGGAAGCCTTATATTTCTGCTGCGAATCTGACTTTGAAGGTGTGCTGTGTTTAATTAAACATGGGAAAAGAAAAAGTAATAACAGACATATTATTCCCCTGACCTCTATTACATGCCCATTTTAGAATGAGCAAATTCATGTCCCAGACTCACTAACTATGTTGACTTGGACCTCCAGTCAATGAAGTGTTAGAGGGCAATTAATTCATATTTACTGTAGGCTGTCAGAGGAATTCTACAATAACTGTCTTCCCAGCAGCTTGTTGCAAAGTTGCTTTCATAGAGCCACATTCAGAAAAAATAATTTATATCCCATGTTTGAGAAAAGGAAAGGGAAAAGGAGGAAGGGAAATCCAGAGAGAAGATGTTTATTATAACTTAAACTTTTTAACAAGTCTTCCAAATCTAAAACAAACAGATGCTGCATTTATTTACATCAAGCTAGTCTTTGCTTTCTCCTTCCCTACAAAGAACCCTTGATTATATGGAAAGCTTCTTCATAAGGTGACCCAGAAAGACTGCCTTTACTTTTTGGCAGACCCCCACACTGCACCACGCTTATACAGAGCAGATACAACTTTGTTCCTTGCAATTCAATGGCAATGGATTCCCATAATATTTGGGATCTCTCCCCTTTAAGAAGAGCACAGTCAATGCACATCCTGAAACTGCTGAGGCATTCACACCACTAAATGAGAATGGGACGGAGGAAAAACCGTGTTGGTTCAGACTCTCCAGGTCTTTTCCCTCCAGAACAACCCAATGATACGCAGTTTTTTTTCCCCAGCTTATTCACTTTCCTTTGTTGGAAGTAATTAAAAGGTACTTCAATGATCTTTGAATTAGATACTTAGGTATGATCATGTTCAGAAGAACAGACTTTTTGTAATATAAGATATACTCTCCCTTGGTGTACATCTACAGGGTAGTGTATGGAAGTGCCCAGCCCTGGGCACTTCTCCCAGGGGCTACAGTCTGTGAATCTGTAACTCCTCTCCCTGGGTAGTCTGCAAGTAAATAAGTAAAAACCACAACATGAGCATTCAAAATGCTGCAGCTTGAAATAAAAATTATGAATTCAAGTGGTCAGTTACAAGGAGAAGAAGGATCCCTTTACTAAATTTTACAATTCAATTAGTGAGGGACAAGTACACATGATGCAGACAAGAGGTATTTTGTCTTTCAACCTGATCGTATGAGATCCTTGCTTCATGTCTCATTTCTAGTTAACTGGCAGCGAGGCCTGTAATGAAAACGGTTGCAGAAAAGTCAAAGCCACATAGCTGCACTGGCAACAGCCTGCCAAATATTATGTCATATTCAATTTTCAAGTCATTTTTCAAATTATTTTAATTAGATATTGTTTCAATCTCACATGCATTAATTTAATTTCTGATATCAGCATTTCAGATTTCAATCTGTTCAGATGCAGTACCTTGCTGCCTGGAGTAATTTAAAATATTGTTTGCATCTCCAGTAATTCGGAGGGCACACATCCTTTACAATCTACTCTAGCCAATAAAACCAGTACATGGAAACTCAGGCTATGTTCAGCACCCCCAGTGTACTTTTGCATTCTCATAGTTTTTAGTACAAGACAGCCAAATCTCCATGCACACAATCAAGGAATTTTCCATCTCTCTTTGTCTTGAATTCTGTTCAAAAAATATATACAAAATCCATTTGTCAGGCAAATAGCAGCACAGCAAGTTGCAGCTAAAGAAAAACTGGCCCATACTTGAGAAGCTGGCAAGAACTGTCTATGTTTTTAAACTCATTCACCAAAACAACATCACTTTTCTCTCCCTAAATCATCTGTCTCCCATGTCCCTAATATCCTATGGTCAGTTACTATTCAGGGACAGAGTAGCGAAGATCTGATGCATCAGAATCTCACATAGCTGCCTGCTTGCACAGGTTAGGTATGTATTTCCAACACACTCTTTCTGCCTGCCTGCTTGCATTGATTTATTTTTACTTATTCAATAAATAGCTGCTCAATTATATTTATTGCCCTTATAAGGAATTTTTAAATTTATTTTTAAGTAAGAACCCTCTGTGCTCTTTAAAATATAAACTTTTGCATAAGATCCATTCATTGTCCCCTTAATGCCACAGAAAAAGCAGACAAATTAAGAGGTTCTATGGACATCTCCACATAATAGAAGCAAAAATATTTGCCTACCTTGTGTCCAGGAATAGTAATATCTAAATTACAATTTTGTCACCTGTTCTCATTTCTCTAGTAATGTTAACTGGGTGATTTAGAAGCAGAAAGAACCATTGCAGTGATCCGGAGGTTGATACTTATGGTTGTGGCTTTGCAGAAATTCAGGAATACCAGTTATCTGGAATTTAACTGACCTTATGTGCTTTGTTTAGAACAGATGTGTTATTGGGGCAAGGAAAATGTACTAGACCATTTCTCCCAAAGCTTACCAGCTACTTTTTCTATAGCTTCCATTATGTTTTAAAGTAAAATAAACCCAAAGGACTCAGGAAAACAAAACCACGCACAGTCGTTGCACTTTTAAAGAAGTGTTCCACTCCTCCTGAGGGTCTCCCTGTAAAATAAACTGACTTTCTTTAAAATTACAATTTATAATATTTAAAAATAAATATATTGGCATCCAATTATTAATTTTCATTCTTGCTATGCAGTACATTTTTAGCGCTTTCCTGCTTACACCACTTTGAGTCTTGTTATCTAAACAGCCTGAAATGTATGAATTATTCTTACTCTTATTTAAAATCTGTAAAAATCTTTGGATGGACACCGTAGCGCATTTGCAGTGGTATATGAAAAATTTAAGGGGCACTACCACAAAATCTCAGCATAGCAAATAGTTGTTATTTTTAATAAATACACATCCAAGAACTGTCATTTGTTTTCAGTCATTTCCTCAGTTAATAAAACAGTACCCTGTAGGTTCATTTCTTTAATGATCCAAAACACAACTACAAGCCATGTTATTTGTTATTCATCTACAACTACACTTAATGTCATCCTCATGGCACAAATGTAACAAGACTGAGTTGGAAAAGCATTAGCAATATTTCAACTGGCTGGCTCACTAAATCATGAATAACAGAGCTAATGCACAAGGTCATTCACTAACAAAATCTATTTGCTCTGCTCTTGGAATAAAATGAAAATATTTATTACTAAGGATGCCACTAGTAACAGGAGACTCAATAAACCTCCCAGCTGAGAGTGAATAGGGACAATGTTAACTTGCCCATCATTTCACACAATAATTTTTCATGATTCTGCCTTAACGAAAACTTTGAAGGCTACTTTGCTACCTTTAAAATAATGTCTTTAAAATCAGCAAAACTAGAAGAGTTGGTGAAGCCTGCTTGTAGTTCAGAAGTATAAGCCAAATATTTTGAAGATGATAAACTTAAATCATATAATAAAAAAGTATTATGTTTCTCCTTGTATGGGTGAAGTACAAATTAAGGAGGATAAATACTTGCCCACAGAGGTAACTGGGTCCTAAATGCATTTACAGAATTTGTATCTGCATGTGTGTGTGCAGGCACGCATATTACACAGGAATGAGGAGAAGGACTTGAAGGAAAACCTCTAAGGGTGTGAAGAATGTCTACTTTGAAGATCCTGGAGGCAACTTAACAGGAAAAGTTTAAAGTCCTTATTATAAGACTCAGAGTTGGGTCAGTAGCTACCCCTAATTCAAAACCCCAATGAGTGCTTATACAGGTTTTTTCTCCTTTCCCGGGTCTTCTTTACTTTAGACAGCCAGGACTGCTGAAATCATACTCGAATTATAGTCATTGTTATTATTTCACCTACAAATTCTTCTCATGGCTAGGATCCTCATGGGTAAGACACTGTGCAAACACACAACTAAGAGGTGGTTCCTGTGCAAAAGAGCTTATAGCTACCAAACAACTGGAGATGGTAAATGCCTACAGAAATAGGAGTAAAGATAGTAGGGAATTGATATTAGGCTACAAGATGGCATAGTACCAAAGCGACATCTATCCATGCAAACTTCTCTCTTATTTTTTTGGTGCAAACATTGATGTGATTAGCTAAGTCTTATGAATCCTTTGAAACCTGCAGCACTTTTACAGTTTTATTATTTAAAGGAGCAGAAAAGACTTATTGTCAGGTTTAAAATAAGGAGAAATTACAGGAAAGGGCATTCTGATTAGCTCTTCCAGAAGCTCTGGAAGCAAAGTCAAAACTTTACTTTTCTGTAATTGGTGTGACCTAGAGGTCTCTCTTTTCCATGAGGCTTGACCCAGTACTTAGTGGCATGAGTTTCTGCTGGCACCATCTCTCCTCTGTCAATGCTATCAAAACAAATTTTAAGACCTCCCTACATAGTGTACGAAAGTTCACCTGGACTGTCCCACGCTCTGCAGTTCCAGTTCAATCTGAGTGGATTAGAAATCAGATTATAAACCTCTCATTGGGCAAAACACTCTCCTGTTTCTCAGATCTCTGTGTACATTGTGGGAGAATTCTACATTCAGAAAGAAAAGCTTTTCTATCATGCTGGGATTTTCCAAAGAAATCATAAGAAACTGCAGAAATAGTAGAACCAAAGAAGGCAGATGACAGTATGTGAGGCTGTGAATTAATACTGTGTATCAGAAGCAAGTTTTGCTAGTAAAAGACTTGATTGTCCCTCAAAATGCCAGCTATGTGCTCTCGTAGGTAGTGCCTTATCCTTTCCTTTGGCAAAATGTACATCATAAGCAAAAAAACCTGCTATTTAAACTGTTTGGGTTTACCTGGTAAATTTTGACTGACACAGTTTAGGGAGTGATCCCAGGAGCAGTTCTACCAGCAGATACAAGGCAGCAGTAACCTTTGTCAAGGGTATGACAACCTCTTTCAGTGGCACTGATGCATTCATAAGAGGACATTGGCCCACAGCCTTTGTGAGACTGTCAGACTTGTATGGATTATGCTATTTAACACACAGAAATCATTACTGCATACAATTTACGATAAATGTAAATGAAATTCCTATCTGCTTTATGCATACATGGGCATAGGTCACTATTAGAGTGCCAGCAATTTCAAGCAATTTCTGCATGCTATTTTCTGCAAAAATTAGCACAATATCTTCCTTATGGGGTGAAAATCTGTAGAAGATTTGAAAGCTTGGTGAAAAGTTTTCTGACTGCTCTCTGACTGCTCTCTGACTGCTCCATTTGGCAGGCAGACTTTTTCCTACCAAGCCAGACTGTAAAATACACCTAAGGCTGCACATGGAGCCATCCTTGCAGTACTCTCCCCTCCCTGCCAGTGTAGCCACAGCACAGGCTTGTTTCCAGAGCTTCTGCTTGATGCAAATATATGGAAACCAGCCTTAAAAGCAGTATTTGCTACTGAAAAGGAAAGGTGGCTATTACAAGGGCAGTGCAGATAATGACTTCCTCAGGAAAGAATTTTGTGAGAGTAGTTTGCATATTTCCTCTCCCCCTTGCTTTTGTAGACTGCTGGATCCGTGACTGATTTCTAAAGGAGATGAATCTCTGGTGAAATCAAATAAATTCCTTTTATATGTATATATGTGTGTCTCACAACAGAGCCCTTTACTTTATAAATACCTACAACAACCTACACATAAACACATACTATGTATGTCTCAAAGTAAGTTACATACATATAGCTTATTCCGTTCACTGCTTTTCAGAAATGAATATAGAACAGCAGTATAAACATAAATTAAGTATGAAGTATACATCTCCACCAATCAAGATTAATGTATATTATTATCCCTTGACCCCTTCTTAATGTTCCGTTTTACCATGTTTCTAAAATATTTATACCATACAGGGTGTTAAATTATAGCAATTAAGACCATAGTATGGTTTTATTAATATTTCATCAAGAATGTTTCATAATTTGAATTTCCCTAGTGCCCTTGCCATACACTGTGGGGATGGAGGGTATTTCTGTCTTGTTCTTCTTCGTCTTTGCAGAAATTTATCAGCAGTTTGCTTTATTTGGTCAGATGTAATGTTTTGCAAATACTGATTTTTTACTGGATGGATGACTTATGTACTAGTTTCAGGTTCTTTATGTCAAGTTGTGGGTCCCCAGCAAACCAGAGAGACCAGAGAAGGACCACCAAAGGGACCAGATCATGAATTAAAGGCTGGATTTGTTCAGCCTGGGAAAGAGAACTCTAAAGAGTGATTGAACTGCTGCCAGCTGCTACTTGGGAGACTTTTCAAGAGATTCATACCAAAAGGACACAAAGCGAATTGCTGCAAAGGCAATTCTGGTTGGATAGAAGGAAAAACCTATTTTCTTAGTGAGTAAGTGATGACTGAGTGCTGTGACAGGCTGCACTGAGAGGCTGTAGGATCTTTATTCATTGAGATTTCCATAATTCAGATGGAGTAGGGTCTCAAGAAGAGAAATTTCAGATTTGTCACTGCTTTACACCGGCTGTCGGACCCAACGACCTGCAGAGGTTGCTTCCAACTTAATTTTTTTGGTGCTTGTAAATATATATATACACACACATATATATATACACACACAAAACATATTTAAAGACAGTGTACCTTCACAAGAGACTGCATAATTCCAATTTTACTGAAATACTAATAAACCCTTCCTGCATATTTTTATTAGGAAAGGCTGCTGCCCTCGAGAGTAAAATCATCTCTTAGACCTGGGTTCAGCAAAGCACTTTTAGTTTTAGTTCAGTTTGTTCTAATACAGCAAAGCACTTTAAGACATGCTCAGCTGATGAATCATGGCCCAAAAGCACTGGAGTGCAATGAAGAAGAGAAACACAGAAATTTGGGAAAATTCTACACAAAGTAACATAGGGGCTTTATTACTTAGTTCTTTTGGCACACAAATTGGCATGACCGTCACAACAGAGCTGAATTACGTTATGACAGCGTAAGTGGAGAGATTGAAAAGATTAAAAAATGAAACATATGCATAATGAACGAATAAAAGGAATTTTTTTAGAGGAAATAATAATTTAAGAACAGGCAAAAAATAAACAGAAGAAAGAGAAAAATATGCCACGTTGTTCAAGTATGCAGAAAGATCTCTTCCTGAAGCAGTGTAATGTCACTGCATAAATGGCACGGGATTAAAGGACACAACTAAGTTTTGCTGCTGCTAAAGCATCAGGCAGATAGATAAAAAATTAGAGGAAGAGAGATCTTGAAATTAGGTATTTATTAAAAGCTTCTTGCTAACTTTTCCTATAGTGGATAGAGACAGAGCAGCACTTCCAGAGACCACTTCTTCCTCTCTCAGAAAGGTATCATTCATGTGTAAATAAAATGTCGCAATACTTTTAATGTGTAGCCATGATAAGAGAAAAGCAGTGGTGGGTGTTTGCAGCGGGGAACTGATTTATGTGATACAGAAATAGATAAGTGATCTCATAAGGTAGGGGAAAACCAAATTAATGAATAAAATCCCAAGATGGAAAGAAGAGGATGACTCTGCTAACTGTGGTCTTCATCACTCAGACTGTATCCGGAAGGGTAAAATTCTACAATGGTGTTTCCCGTAATCCTGAGGCTGTAGTTTCAAACTCAAAATTAATTTTGGATTTCCTCCTAAAAATATTCAGTATTTTTTCTACACCTATTTATTTGTATAATTCCTTATAATGTAGGATGTAACGTACTAATGAGTAATAGTGATGTAGAATGGTAAGATTGACTAAATCTAGCCAGAGAATACAAGAGATAAAATGGTAGTTGAAAAATAATTAATTCATTTTAAAACATCAAAGACAGTCTTTACCAAGGACAGACTAAAGTATCTTTTTCTTTCCCAAATTATAAATTGGTTTTTTGTGCTGTGATTATGTTATATTAATTACTTTAATATATAAATTGTTTCATTTGGTACTTAGTAGTCTGTTTTCAAAATAATGGCATGTTACAGGTTTTATATTTTTATTCGAAAAAAGCACAGAATTTGAGGCATTATAAGAATCAATTTTGGTTAATTTCTGATAAGATCTACAAAAAGCTTCCTCTCCCCCAAATATTTGCTAGGCAGACAAAGTGAAAAATTTGTCAGGAGGAACAAGTGCCTCTGGGGTTATCCTGAAAGGATCTGGTTGTGACAATTCATATAAATGGAGGTAGCAGGACAAGAGCACAGCTCTGTGTATTACACTACAGCAGGAAGAATTGATGCTCCTTCAGGTAACGTTGTGCCAAACATAAAAAATGAGCAATTTTGAGCAATTAATTTCACCAAAGGTTGAAAGAGTCTGAGTGCCCTGTTGTCTTGCAAGTGAAGAAGAGAAGGAGAAAGAAAGCTTGTTTTTCATGTGTAGGATGGGTAGAGAGAGGAGTGCAAGGTGATTAACAGGTTACTGCATCAATTGTTTTTGATAGCCAACTTAATTAGTTGTTCTGCAATTTTGTATCTGGATGATTTCTCAGGTCAAATTAGATGTGCAATTCCTGCAAAAACTCATCTGTAACAGGTCTTGTAAAATAGAGATACACGTAGGAACTAATCATATGTAAAGTGTATGTGTTTTGTGTGTATGATGTATGGTGCTGGAATATGATTTGCATATACTTGAATATTCATTAGTTCTTTAATATCTTTTGAAACAAAATGCAGTAAAGAAAGAAACAGAGATAACAGGGAGAAGGTGCATCTCTTTCATTTTCCTAATTTTAGACTGCACAATGATCTACCTATTTTTTTATCTTAATATATAATCAAGATGTTTGTTATTATAAATAACAGTAAATAATAGACGTTAATAATGCATTGTAATCTTGCATTCAATTACAATCCTTAAATTTAATCCAAAGATATTAATACTTAAATTATAATTAATTTAAAATTAACTTTTAAATATAGCACTATGTTACTTTGTAGAAACAATGTTAGTAGGTAGACTGCTTTAAGGACGCAAGCCGATCTAAATCAGCTTTCAAGTACTGTTGACAATTCATTAAAAGGTATCAAAATATACCACTTATTTGGTAATCACAACATATAAATACAATTCCATTATCATATCCATCATAGTATTGCATCTGCCTCATTCCTTTAACTGACATATTATTACTTGAGCAATTTTACTATGTACTTTAAATACATTAGACCACAGTAGTGTTAGAGTTAAAGGAAAATAGCATTTTTATAGAGCTTAATACATCTGAGGGGGAAAGCACTCAGGGTATCTAAATATGTTTTCTATGCACAGTTTGAACTCCAGTTGTTCAAAGTGAAGTGTTGCCTTTGGTGTGGAACATGAAGTACTTGGGATAGAAGAGCAGAGCAGCATCAAAGGAGGACGAACCATCTGATGCCACAAAATGCATGTATTGATTTCATATTTTGAAAGGCTTCCTTTACCTTGAATATTTAGCAGATTGTATGAAAGTTTAAACTGACCCCAATGAGTTTAAATCTTGTTTTAACTAAAATGTAATATTTGAGAAGGACATACAGGTTATTCTATCATTGTGCTTGTTATCAGCAGACAGGATAGCAATTCAGCGACATATATGACACATTTGACTTTTGGTCCAGAGAGATTACAAAAAATACAAATATTGCTTGTATTTACTATCCTCAGTAGACCAAGAAAAAGAAACTACTTTCATCAAGTAGGCAGAAGTTGTTTTTTAAAATATCATTTAAGTTAAAATACTTAAATAATCTACTTTTTCTACCAGTTAGTATTATACAACACATTTCCAGCCTTAGAAGAGCCACAAAGCAATTAAGCTAACTATTAGATTTAACTTTGGTATTAGGTCTTCTTTTCACACTTACAGCTTTTAATTTTATTCACCTCTTACTTCAATTATTAATTAATAATGACTTTCAAAAGTACCATGTTCATTATTTTATGTAGTAAAATCAAGAGTTTCTTGTCATATTCAAGATATTGGTAGCATTTTAAACCTAAGTGCTAGATAATAATGTGAAGATGTCAAAAAGGAAAACCAAGAATATTCTCAGTGTGGTATGAGATATTTGGATTTCTTTCTCCAAGTGACGCCTGGACATGTGGCCCTTAGGACAGTACTTTCTATATAAATATGTGTTTCAAATGTTATATCTAGCTAGGACAAAACTTAGCAGGAGTTAACAATCTTAAAACCATGAAGCCTGGAGAAATGAAGTGGGGTTAGACACTTCTGGCAACTTAAAAATTTACAATATTTTCCATTAACAATTTGTCATTTTTCAGTGGTGGACACCCTCAATAACTGATCCAAAGAAGAAGGAGAGTTGATCAACTAGGACAGTTTCAAAACTACCATCCTGCTGTGACTGACACTTCTACAAAAGCCCAATATTAGTTAAGTCATTGAGCTTTCTTCTTCCAGATTAGATCAGAGTTAAGATTTCTAAATAAAGACCAGCTAGCAATTTTGGTTAAACATAATGAAAAAGCATCCCCCCAAAACCCAAACAAACATGCACTGTTTGATGTAAAAAACATTTTATATTTTTACTTTGATTATCATCTGTTTTTAATTTTTCTAGAACTGATTGCTGAAAAGGCCAGTGCAAAGCTTAAAGCACATTTGAAACCAGATACTTAGTTTAAATAGAAATAATGCAAGGAAATATAGGGAAATGTAAAATAAAATAAATTATGCTTTTGATGTTTAGGCAAACAAAATTAAAATTTCATTCAAAAAATCCACCAAAATATAGTGTCCTTCTTGCCTCTATCCCCTCCCCCTTTTCCATACAAATCTTTCCAAAACTCCAAGGCACATTTAGGATTATAATAATGGAAATAGAACTTCATTTGTTGATTTTGCTGAATTTGTTTGAAGCAGTCTTTGCCTGTAATTGAAACACTGTAAAAAAGTTTTCTTCCTTTGCATGAATTGAAGATGGGAGTATGGGAGGGAACGTTTCACGTATGTTCAACAAATTCTTTTGGCTAACCAGGAAAAATGGTTTTATGAAGAGGGAAAAGAAAATAAACAGACAACTATCTTTTTCTTCCATTATCAGCTTTTGCATCAAATATATTTTAAGATACCTTTTTCTAATTGCTACAATTCTTGCTGTTGTTCATATAATTAGCACCTGATCTACAGACAGGCAAGCCCCCTGACAAAGTCTAGGATATGTACTTGGGAGAACTTAAGATGTTGTTTATGATAGTTGCAGCTGGTACTCCTTTCATAGAAATTACCACTGTAGAGCAGAATACGTGTTTGTGTCTGAGCTGCCAAGGTGAAACACAGCATCTTGGCATGCTCTGCCCTCCCTGGGCCTGGCAGTGACAGGGGATGGCTGGACATATGCCCAAATTCGTTGATCTGCCATGTCAATGATAGCTCTTGGCAGAATAAATTAGTAGGAGCCATACACAGCATTTCACATTTTACAGTGAAAGCTATCAGAGCATGTCTGCTTGAGTCTCATAGTTGAAGTCAACCCCATGCATCCCTGCATCTAAATATAATCCAATTATTCTCATTTTATTAAGAATTTTACTCTGAAAAACGGATATTTTCCTTACTGATCTTGGTTTTTTTTCCTATTTCTTAGTTTTGTTTGAGTATTTGCTAACTAGACACCTGTCTGATTAGAGCAAATGTGTCTGAATAATTTGTGGTTATAATAATAATATACAACCAGAAATATGAATTTATACAAAATTATTTTATGCCTTTGTAGGTTCCCTCCAAGCAACTTGGTGTTATGGCTCTGTTAGACCTAATTTGAAGAACAGTTTTCTGGACATAATTGTTAGGTAATAATTCAGAATTTGATTCAGGGCTGAATCTTAGTGTGAGGTCATAACTGTTCTGTACCTCACTGATTTCACTGTCGTGCTCCATATGAGCACTGTCAAATGAGAACCGTATCCTGTTGGTTTTATAGGGTCACATTTTCATAGGCATTCAGTTCAATTCACTCCAAATATAACTACTGTGCATCAATTTCAGTTAGACATAAAAGTCACATCATGCTGCTTCTGTTTTGTGATTGGAAAGAGATTGTATAATGTAGACACATCCCATATATACAGTAGTACCTATAGTGTTTGTTTGCCATATGAGATGGGAAACAGTGAGATAAAAATGATTTATTGTGAGTTACCCAGCAGCCTACTGCCAGAAATGGAAATACTTCACTGTTCTAAAGCCAAACTCATTGACATTACATTTTATCCCATGGTTCAACAGTGAAAAAGGTAATATTTCTATAAATACTGATAGTTTGATGTGTTCACCCCGTCCTGGAATTTGCAATCAAATGCTACCATGGCAGGGTGCAGGATAAAGGTAAATAAGTAAAAGTAAAATAAAATTATAGAGCTAAAGAAATCACCTAGACCTTTATTTTTGGTCTATTTAAAAATGAACTCATAGAGCAACATTATTTCCTAGACTAGTAACCAGCTTGCTGAATTTCAGAGAGGTCAGAGGCTTCCTTGTTTATTTAGCTCAACTAGTCCTTTAGCTCTGTGATCATCTTGGTCTATCATTATTATTACTCTTCCTTGAGTTCTGCTTTTCAAATACCTTGTCCTCAGCTCACTTTGCATTTCCTGTTCAGAAGTTTACCTCTACAGACAGTTTATGAAACAAGATAAAGATCCATAAATTAGGTGTCCATGGGTGCTTGTGCCCTATATCCTTGTCAAGGGTGATCACAATGAAATGCTTTTTTCTCAAGACAGCCTGTCAGCAAGCACAATTACAGATTCTCAACCTGCCCTGACATAGCACAAGGCAGAAGTAAGACTCTTTTAGCAAGGAAATGGCTTCACACTCATTCATTATATGTATCTTTCTGCCTATTTTGTTAATTCTATTTATATTCTATACAGATTGTCATGAAAGCACAAAACTCACATACACAATATTCATATCCCCTTATGGGTATGGTTATTTCAGAGACAGTGTAAAAGACTGGATTGTGGTGCAAACATCTCCAAGGCCCAGGTAACCTCGGAAATTTGGCAGCTCTGTCATGTCACTTTGACAGCATTAAGATTAACCTGAGGCTCTGCTCCAAGGTGCCGCAGCTAAACTGCTAGCAGCACTCTCAGTTGTCTAGGTCCTTTGAAACATTGACATCCTTTGGATATTTTATTTCTAGATCTGAAAGGAAAATCCTTGTCATCATTACACAGAGCAGAAATTTTGCCATGGACGTCACTGAGATGAAAACTTAACTGTGGTTTTTTGTTTTATGTTAAATTTGAGGAAGACATGCTAAGGACTGAAAATGTGACTTACAAGAGTGACTCTTGGCCCTTGGACAATAGGAAGAGTGTTTTCAGAAACACCTTTCCTATAAGCACAGTTTTTGGATAAATGCTGTGGACCAAGCACCATCTGAAATGGGACTTATTATAACAAATTCCAAATCGTGCTCTGCTGAGAAGGAAATATGATAATGCTATAATGAAAGCCTATATATCACAGGTTATTATGATGGAGTTCAGTGGTGGGAGAGAAAATTTTTAATTTCTGAGAGGAAATTGATACATATTTGGAAGACTCATTCTAAAGTGAGCCTTAGCACTTTGCCAAAAGGAGAAGATAGGATAGTGCAGCATTGGTTTTGTATCTTTTACTTTTAAACTCCTCAAGGAACCATGAAATAATAGGAAACTCTCCTATAGCCTGCAGGCTTTCCTGTGCCTCAAAGCCCCCTCCAGGATGGCTCTGTCTTGGAGAACTACCTGGATTTTCCACACCACCTTCTACTTTGCTTCTGTCCCTTATCATCCTCACTCTAATACGTTCCCTAAGGAATCCTTACAGGGCAGGATTGAACACACCTGCCAGAGTCATTATGTCCAGCGTCTCCAGGTACAGCTGCATGTTTGAGACTCCTCTGCTTCTCCTTCTGACTGTCACAAAAAATTCAACATTGCACTGTCTCCCATCTTCATTTCCTATTTCTTTCTTAATGGAAGCAATCTGTTACCTCAAATATAAGCAAGCATCTAGAGAGCCAGACTATGTGCTAACACAGGGGTATATCTTGGTCATGAATTCCAACACTGTCTCCTGGCTGTCACATTTTCTACTTTTCTAGCAAATATTGCCAATTTCACAATGTTATTCCACTCATAACAGGCCTCCAGGCAGAGTACAGACCACTAATTAGTTCCCTTTGATTCCAACAATCCAGGCAGCTTTTCAGCCTTGTACTGATCCACTCATTGAGTCTGAAATGTCTGAACTTGAATTCATGGATGCTACAGGAGATCATGTCAAAAACTGTGATTAGGTCAAAGTAGATAACAACCACTGTTCTCTGCTTATCCACAGAGCTTGTCATTTCATTGTAGAAGGCAATAAGGTTGGTCAGGCATGATTAGCCCATGATTAATCCATACAGGTTAGTCCCAGTCATCATCTTGTCCTTCATGTACCCAGTAATAGCTTCCAAGAGAACACACTCCATAATTTTCTCAGAGATCAAAGTGAAGCTGACCAGCCCCTAGTTTCCTGGAGTATTTCTTCTTGCACTTTCTGAAAATGGATGCAACATCTGCTTTTCTCCAGCCTTGACCTCAAATTTCATTACTTTTGAAGAAGGTAGAGTGGCCTTTCTGTGATATCAGCTACATTTCTGAGCATCTTTTTATGCATCCATCTTGACCCATGGACTTTACTGTGCCAAAATTTCTTAAAAGATTTTTGAGTCAATTGTCTACTGTTGTAGATTGTGGTTTATCTACTTGATAACTATCACCACAGATATAGTCTTGAGAGACCTTTTTACTGCAGGTCACAAAAAAAAAAAACATTGAGCAATTCAGCCTCTCTGCATTTGCTGTCAGAAAATCAGAAGTGGGCCGGTGTTTTGCTCTTTTCTTTTACTCCTAATGCAGAGCTAGAAGCTCTTCTTGTTGCTCCTGGCATCTCTTGTCCATTTGAACTCCAGTGCATGTTGGCTTTCCTTCCATCGTCCTGGGTTCTGTATGTTTTTCATATTCTTCCTTTGTAGCCTGTCCTTCCTGTATACACCCTTTTTTGCACTGAAACTCAGTCCTGACTTACCAAAACAGTTTCCTGGTACACATCATTTTCCTGAGTACCAGGAAAGAGTGTTCTTGTGCCTTCTGTCCCTAGAGACGTGCCGACTCTCCTGAGTTGATTTTTGTGTTTTTTTTTTTTTTCTTTAGGGTTGTCTCTCACTGCATCTTGCCTATCAGTTTCCTGAAAAGCTAAGGTCTCGTCTCCTGAAGTCCAGGGCCTGGTACGTGTCTTCTCTGTTCTCAAAATCTTGAACTCCCCCATTTCATAGTCACTAATCAGCAAATGTTTAATGTAATTATGCATGTTGATCTGTGTACGGAAACATTATTTAACTCATGCTAACTGAATTTCCAGTTTTAATTCCAGATTCAAAGGAGTGCATTTAGACTGCATTCAGAGAATTCTGTGTCTAGGAAGAACTGTAGTGGTGAGTTCTCTATGTATCTTATCTACATTATACAATGGTAGTGGCCTGTGATAGTCTCATTTTGCTTTAAACACACCCTCCTTGTGAATATATTTCTTAACTCTGCAGTCCCTCTTTGGTTCAATGTTCTGGCTCATAAATTGCAATAGTCTATATCTTGACACCATATGGTGTCATTTACTGATGGTGCAAGGTATTTGCTTCTAAATCATACCAGCTGCACAGCTATAAATTAGATATGATGCAAAAAAGAATCAAATCAATAAAACACAATGCTATCATGACCTGTGTTGTCTGAATTTTGGAATATCTGTTTCATTCTAAAGAAGCTGATCCCACCCAGAACTGCACTCTAGGTTTCACTGCTTCACATAATTTCTCTGTCTTGCCTTTCTGAAGAGCTTTAAATAAATCTTCATATTTCATCACATTTTGAACATCATGGACTTTATTCTTCCTAAAAAAAAAATCAGTATCTTTAATTTAAGTGCAACATACTCTAAATTAATTAGGGAAAATGACCCAAAGAAGCAAAGGCAACAATGTCTGAAGCCTCAAAGCTCTTGTGGTCTTACAGCATTAGCTCATCTCGTAGCATTTCAAATTCTTCAAACAAGTATTCAGTCCATCTAAAAAACCTTTCAGTCTTCAACAACCAAAGCTCCAGGGTTTTTGATTTCAACTCTTTAAGCCTCTCCTTAATCTTAAAAGCTTTAGATTTGGTAACTCCTTCTCTGCTGATAGACTTTATTACTAGAACATGGAGGGTGAGAATAATGAGATGACTTCTTCCCCTTTCAGATAACTCTATCTGCTTACTTATTTATTACAACTGCTAATTTTTAATTCTGAAGATATCAAATAACTGCAAAAGCATTACTTTAGTCTTTCTTTACTTGAATTTTGCCAAGAGGTCATTAAAGTATTTCTGAGAAATGAATGTGTTAATAAAGTTATCAGCATTTGACTCTTGATGTTCTAGGGGCTCCCGTAGCCTTTTCATCAGGCAGTCAGGACTAAACACTTAGAGAACTGTTGTATAAGAAGCTGCTAAAAAAGGGCAGGTAAATGACTTGTAAGACAACAGGAAGCCTTCTTTATGGCCCAAGCAGGAATTTGTTCCATGATGACCTTGTGCTTTTCCTTTACTTTGTAAACCCCAGTCATCTTCAGACCTTGCCTCCAACCCACAGTAATCCCAGTGTGCCTGAATGGATGAAGCAAAGGAAGAAACAACAATAGGTCCTATCACAAGCAGCAAATAAAATTAACATGAGGTAGGTTTGGGAAAGGAGAACCTCTGTTAGTGATTTGAAGGCTATAAATAACAAAGAGGAGGAATTACCTCAGGAAGTCCATGAAGAATTCTACATAGTACTGGGGTGGAATTCAGATAAGAAACATCAAGGTAAGTTCAAGAAAAAAAAAAATCCTAAAGGTAAGATATATTAGATTGTGGAACATTGAAGAGTGGTTTGGATTATATCAATCAAACGCTTCACATGGAAGTATATTTGCCCTGTCAAGAGCAAGAACTTATATTAAAAATAAAATGCTGCTACACGTGTGTCAAGCAGTCTATGTTTAGAAAACCAAAACATAATTTTCTCTTTGTTACCCATCCTATGTTTCTTGTTATTATTTTGCTTATCAGTTTATCAGCAAAATAATTGCTTTTTTTTTTTGTACAGATGGCAAAGAGAAGAATTGGAAAATTCATAGTGTTTATAATATTATAGATATCTGGAGGTTTTTTAATGCCTTCAGAGAGTAAAGACCAGAATTAAATTGTCTGCAGCAATTTGAATGCTTTATTTCTTCTGAATGGAAGAACACCTGAAGTGCTGAGGTGTAATTTGGTGCAGAATATGCAACATGACATTGTAGGAAATATATTTCTCAAGGAACTATTCTCTTCTTATGGCAGACGTAACTGCTGCTAATAACAACAGAAATTACACATCTGCCATAAGAAGCTGACTGTCATGTCTTGCCCTGCTATGGCCATTTTGCTGTATTAGTGCTTCAAACACTTTATATCCTTTACTAAGCATATGGATATCCCATACACACAACTTTCTTTTACCATAAACATACGGAAAAAATTACATTTGTCATTGTTACATACTAATGTCTACACTTTAGTAATGTAATTTCTAAGGGAGAGAAGGTCTATATACATATTTAAAAACATACTTCATACAAAATTAAGCTGAAAATCTGTAGGTATTTTGAAGGACATACCTGTTTGAACAGAGAATGTAAGATAACCCAGCATGCAACCCTCAGGCACCTGAGAGGCTTTTGGTCAACCATAATCACTCTGCAGCCAAGCATCTGAGCCCATCTCAGGTTGCTCTGCAAGTCTAGCTCTCCATGGCTGCTCAAGGGTCCCAGCAGGACTTTGTTGGTAGCCAGGGTGACTTTTCATATCAAGTTTGGCAGCAAGCAGAGAAACATGAGATATCTTTTAAAAGGCTACATCTATAGCAGGATCATTTAACATGGAACTTTGCCTAGGCTAGTTATTCCCACAGAGAAGATGGGTAAATAAGTTCCAAACACCACAATGTAATCAACCTGCTTCTCGTACCTGAGTCAGCTCACTAAATGCTGCCTTAGGTATCTGTTCAGGGTGCTGCAGTTGTGCGATATTACTTAGTGATATATCTCTAGCAGTGAGAATACAAATGAGGGAACAAAAGAAGCAAGAAAGAAGTAAAAAAATCATTTTCTATTGCGTTTAGTTTCTCAAAAATATCATTCTCTGAAACAGATAACCAGGATGAACCTCTTGACAGGGCAAACCTTTTTTCAAATCTCAGGGTTATATGAAGGCAAGAAGCTCTATGAATATATTTCATGGGCATGTAAATTATTTATCCTAGAAAATCACTAAAGCTTTTTAAAAAAATCCATAGGTCATATATTTTTAGGTACATGACTCTGGCTTTAGCACCATTGCTAGTTTTTCTTGGCTTATGATGCTGCATTTTTCAAATTTACACAGAAAGCGGGACAACAAATGCAGAAAAATATTGCAGAAATGGAATAAAAATCTCAAATATTTTTAACTAAAGCACCTTCTAGTGATGACATTTAATTGTACTACAAGATAATAGGTGGAACATAAATGATTTTGAAGTCTCAGTAAGATATATGATGAACATTTGCAAGAGAAAAATATCACTAGCTCTGAATAATTCCACTTTAAACTTAAAAAATACAGTTGATAAAGAAAACAGTATCTCTAGTTCTAAAAATGCCAAAAGATGCAAAAAGCATGAAGAGTGTGTTTCCAGGACATAACCCAAGCTATCTAAAATGTAAGCATTCTGTCCAGTACTGCTGGGAGAGAAACACAAGTTTTTGGAGACAGCTGTGAATTGTAAAGGTGCCTTGTTCTAGTCTTATGTTAAATTAGCCCTGGAATTCTTTGCTTTCCTTTTGCATTTGCTATAATCATTATTGATTCCTTCAAAAAAGTGTTGGATCTTGTAGGGATTCTATGATTTCAATTAATGTTAACTACTTTGACAGTCAGAGAAAATCATCAAGTGGAAACAATGGGCTGCTGAGCACTTTGTCAGAAAAAGGTTACTATTCGCATAACAACATTTGGCCTTGTTTCTAATTGGTTATTTTGCTATCTGTTCATGATTTTAGAAATTCCACTAGTCTGCTTACTTGTCGACATGTGCTTTCACAGTTTAGGTTTCCAGATTTATTTGCTTTTTTCTTCTTTTCATTGATAGCATGACAGGACGAGAGGGAATGGCCTCAAGCTCCGCCAGGGGAGATTTAGGCTTGAGATTAGGACAAAGTTCTTCATGGAGAGGGTGGTTAGGCATTGGAACAGTCTGCCAAGGTAGGTGGTTGAGTCACCGTCCCTGGAGGTGTTTGAGGTTAGGGTAGACGAGGTGCTTAGGAGCATGATTTAGGGATTGGTGGGAATGGTTGGACTCGATGATCCAGTGGGTCTCTTCCAACCTGGTTATTCTGTGATTCTGTGATTCTGTGATTTTTCAGTTATGTGGATGAAACATACCTTTCACAGATATGAACTAACACTTCCTAAATACTTCTGTAATTTACTGCTACTACTTAAACTTGAGTGCAGAAGTGCTTGAAACAGTATTTAATCTGCATCTGCTATAGTATTTAATTCTTTGCTTCAAGGAATATTCCAGTATCATAGTATAAATTCTATGGATTTCTAAATCATTCGAGTTTTACTCAAATTATAAATTTGCATACTTTTTACTTAATATTAGTATGTGGGCACAATTATTAGTACCAATGTATTGTGCTTTCCAAACTCAGAAGAAGACACAAAGAAAAATTTGAATTAGGGCTTAGGGCTTTGTCTCTTTGCTTTCCATGGATCCAAGCTTTTGCATGAATTATGTCTGACACAACCCTGGTGCTGAATATGGGATGTGTGTAGTAGCAGAAGGAGAAAGCTAGCAGTGATCAAGGCAAGAACACTTATGTGTAGATTACAACTTTCATGCCAAGGAATAGAAAATAAAGAGACTATATATAAAGAATGGCCCTAACTAATAATTACCTAGCTGACATTTTAAACTTGGTTGTTTTCTACTGATTTTTTTGTTTCTTTCTTTGAGAAAAGATACTGCCACTATCATCTACTTCTATTTCATTTACAGCCAATGCCTTGTTGTGCTAAATGATGCGAAGACCAAAAAAAAATTTAAAAATATAGTTCTCTGACAAGAAAAGCTACATCATGGATTCGTGATAGATCTTTTGTTTCAAAAGTTAGATGTTCAAACCCACACTTAATCACCTGCATAAAGACATAGGTAGATCTAGAAGGAAAATCTCTAACATATCCTGAATACTTTTCTGAAAATAAGGCAAACAGAGGTATCTACCTCTCTGTACTGACAACAAGGGAATATAAAGTGACTAACCTAGACTTATATGCCTAACTTTTGAAGCTAATGTTACATTAGATAAATGTGCTCCATACTGTGAAAGAAAAAAGTGACTTAGAAGGATGGAGCAGAGTACAATCAAATATATGCATCATTATTTTTTATTATTATAAAATAAGAATTGTAAACATCATCTATATTCATTTGTCCCCAACCTACCCACTGTTAAGTGATTTATGTTGACACATATTATGAGACAAGATTTTTAAAAGGAGGCAACAGCTTCTATTCAGTGGATTGTACAGTTTACTTTCTTCTTGCGGCCAGAACAGTGGGTCTAAACAAAGTCTTTTTTAGCATTAGAGTCCTTCCTTCTCTCACTTCCTTAAGCATCACAACTATAAGAATATTTCCATACAGAGAAGATGTATGATAACAAAGAAAGGTTTTGAAAAGTCATTTGAAAAAAAATATTGGTTATTAAATTAGTTCTAGGAGCCCTAAGTCTTAATTTAGCTAAGGAAAAGAGCTATAATTTTTATAAAAAAATAGAAGATTATAAAATCAGAGTCATTACATAATGTACTTATTCAAATAATAGGTCAGGATAAACACTGATTACACAACCCTGTGAGGATGATTTGCATTCTAGCACATACAGGCAGTAGATTAGAGACTGGAATGCTATCAAACAGAAACTCCTAAGAGGAATCATTCCTTTTGCTGGTCCTCATCAAGTAATTCAATCAGTGCAGAGTTCAATCTGAGCCAAGTCTTAATACAAAAATATATTGAAAGTCCGTTACAGGAATGGCTCGAGTGAGGGCTGACCTTCTGGGAGTTGCACCTCTAGTCATCATGCAATCTCAGTTGGCATCAGAGTTAACCAGACAAATCATAACATCCACTCCGAATAGTCATGCACCACTTCCCTATCTCTGTAATCAACTGAGCAATCCCTTCTGTATTTCTTCCTATGGAACACCTAAAATAATGCACTTCTGCATGCCCCTGTAACAACCTGCATTTGTTAGAAATGCAGGGTCCAATAAGCTTCAGCACCGAAGAAAAAGGCAATAAAAATACTGATTAAAGTGAAAGAAATGGCTTTACCGGTAAAGCACACTGGAGAACCAGCATTTCAGTTCTTGTGTGCTGATTGCCACATGTCTGATAGGATCGTGCCTCATCAGCAGCTTCTTTATTGTAAAACCATAGGGAAAGGATGAGAGAAAACAGCTGGGACTTTGGTGAGAAATCTAATATGTAAGAAAAATAGGAGCACAAAAATGCCAAACCAGTGGCATTCAGAATAAACTCTCTGAACCTGCTCTAAATGGAATATACTGGGCTGTGGGCTTTTTTGGCTCCGAATGGAAACTAAATGAAAAATAGAGGATAAATTCATCTATTTGAGAACAGAAAGCTGTTTGTGGGAAATGGAGAAAACAGCAAAAATAGTCTTCAGCTTTTCCTAGCTAGGGAACCAAGTCAGCAAACCTGGACCTTCAGCGCTCAGTGACAGTGAGGGAATCTCTTCCAGGTTCCACAAGCAGCAGTGGTGGCTGTGCCCTGCCAGTTGCTGGGGGCATGTGGGTACCACTATCAACGGCACCTAGCTGCTATTCATTAATAGATTCTTTCCAGTGGCTTGCACTGAGCGGTGTGGAGGAGCAGCATTTTCTGCACTCTCCAGTGGGGTATCAGTTTCATGCTTCATCCCCTGACCTCACATCCTAAGGATGATATCCCCCACAGAACACAAAAGCAGATAAATGTGTAAAAGGTTATTATATGAGGTCTGGGGGAAGAGTGTCAAGTTAAAAAAAGGTTCCAGGTGAGAGGAAGCCAGAAGAAACTGCCATGATAAAAAGGCAGCTATTTGAACCTAATTTGATATTTTCTTTCCAGCAGTCTAAAAAGCCTTCAGTTAACTAAAGGCCAAGTGATACTCAGCAGAAGAAAATTAAAAAAACTGTACAGAGAGAAGGATGCTTTTTAGTCTTTCTAAAGTGAAATGCTGTGAACCATACAATTCCAATTTCAACCTCCCACTTAAGTATTCATGTGGATATCCTTTGCACTGCAGATGGAGTAAAGGCATTCCCAAAGTCACAAAAACGTAGCTCTTTCTCAGGGCAATATACTTCAAAGGTGTAGGTTTACAGATCTACGTACAGGTGCTTAGGATCAATTTGAAAATGTGTGCAGCATCAAGGCTCATCTGACCTCACAGATTAAACGTGATATGTCATTTCTACAATAACCTGAAGAGCCTTCCCAGGGATACTCTCCTCCCCATAAATCTTGTGTTTAGTTGACCAAACAGAGAATAGGAACTTCTGGCTATTTGCAAGTGGCTCTGTAAAATATTTGATCATCAGAGGACTCAGACTCTCTGCAAAGTATGTCACAAGAACAGCATTAACAAACATTATAGCAATGCTATCAATGAAAAGAAGAAGAAAGGAAATAAATCTGGAAACCTAAACTGTGGAAGCACGTTTTATTTAATTTTATGCAATCAGATCAATTAAGAAATATATTTGTGATCTAACAGAATGAAGGTGAGAATAGTGAAGAAAGATTCAGACTCAGCAAAGTTGGAAAAAGATGTTCTACAGTTTATGACATTTCTCACGTTTATACACTTTTATACAGTCTTTTGAAATTAAAATAAAATAAAAATATTTCTATTAGCTAAAGAGATGTTAGTCTTCCAAAATGAAAAATATTACTGTAACTTCAATAGTGCTCTTGGAATACATTTTTACACACACGGAGGAGAAGAAATTAACTGTGAACAGTCAGGATTAATTCAGCAAAGGTAAAACATGTCTGACCAACCTCATTGCCTTCCACTATAAAATAAATGGATTTGCCGGTGTACAGAAATGTGCTTTTCCCTTATTAGTGCAGTATCACAAGAAAAGAGAACATGCTTAGAAATAATAGGTGTCTTCAACTGTTGGTCATGAAATACTTTCAAATTTGAGCATCTGTGAGAGAATGTAGTGAGAAGCTTTACTTCATGTCACTAGTATAGCAAAAAAATACATCAAAAACTAGAATACATCAGCAGCGTGATGCTACTGCACAAAATTACATTTCATTCTGAAAAACAGAATCATATTTCTCTTTCCTTTCATGAGCACTGGTATTGAGGTACTGTAATAGTATGTCAAGTTAGACAGCAGTGCTCCTAATAAAGCCTTTGATAAGTTTAGATTCAAAATACTTTACCACATAACTGTTACTGGCCCAAAGTTGCAATGGCTCCAATTGTTCCTTTCTGCCAGAATTGAAAGAGTTCTCCAGGACTGTTTTTCCTTCAACAAAAGTCCCCCCTGCAAGAAGCCGTACTTTTGCCCTTCTGTTTCACAATAGGAAAGATAAACAGTTAATAACTAGCTGCAGTTGCTGCCAGTTTTCAATTTTGTTCTTCATTATCACCAAAATAATACCAGAATTCCAAGGCGAACCAAAGACAAAAATCAGTTTATGAAGACAGAGCAGTTCCAAAGCGCCAAGGATGTGTTTGTCTCTATGCTCCACAGACGGCAGATCTTCCATTTCCCTGCCTGTGCAAAACTTTGGGTCTTACCTCATCATTCTCCACAATGCAACTTTCAAGTGCATTAAACATATATTTTAAAATCATTTGTAGCCTTCAAGGATTGTAGCTTCATCCTAGACAAGGTACTAGTCATATATATGAGCCATGTGTGTTAGCCATGTCTAGGCTCAACAATTTTGATTTATTATGTCTGAAGTGAATGCAAAGATACTACACTGCTCTTTGAGAATTAGAAAGGCATTCAACCACGAATAGGCTTAAGTAATATTATTTTAAATAGAGAGTAATTATGGGACAAAAAGCACTAATTGGAATAATAGGATGGAATCACCAAGAAATGCTGATTACTTTTCACTATGAGGGTGAAGCAAAACATCCATTGGTGCCATTTAAGCCACAAGGTAAACCGAACTTTCCTTTGGCTTCTACAGAAGAATATTGTGCAGCAACTCGTATAGAAACACAAATGTTTACTTTGTATAAATGTTAATTTATGCCGCATAGATGGTATTATATATAAGATGACATATATAAGATGACAACACAAATTAGGCAAAACAAAATTTTTCTGTATTTGTCAAAAATTCCTCACAATTATTGGAGAACATACTGACCTCATAAAGACTGAAAAAAATCTGAAGAGTTGCTTCACTGAAGTAACAAAAGCTACAATATTATGAAAATGAAGTAAACAGAAATAAAAAAAAAAAAAAGCCTCAAACCATCACCACAAAAATACTCCCTTTCTGGCAGTGTGGAAAATAAAATTTGAGAGAACAAATAAGTCTGAGTTCCTGTCACTATTAATGAAATTTCATTCACCTTTTCTATTTAGCAGCTATCAGTCTTCATATATCAAATTTAATTTTGCACAGTTATACATTATTTTTCAGTTGTATCAATAAATTAACCTCATGGTTTGTAAAGCCAGATGGGACCACTATGATCATTTAATCTCACCTCATAAACCAAAGAACATTTTTCTTGATTAAGTTCACACTGAGAGAGTGTATGTGCACATGCATGTGTACATGTATATACATATTTTTAATTGATTTTCTACAATTATAACAACTCAAGTTCTGATCCAAAACCTAAGTCTGCTAAATCCACTGGATTATTGATCACAACCTCAAGGTTGGCACTTCAAAAAGTGGAAATACAGTTTTCTTTCTTGACTGTGTGACTGCCAAATTGGAAAGAGAATGACAGCTGCTTTTTAGTTTACAGCACGTGTATTTCAGTGTGGGAAAAGAATCAACATTTGAAAATTAAAATTCATCGCTGCCTTTAACTTACAGCAGCTGAATAACTGTTAAAAACAACTAATTACCTGCATACCAGAAAGCACATTTAATTAGCTGCTCACAAACAGAGTAAATTTTGAAAGCCCTCCGGGGGGGTAAGTGCAGAAATTCCATTAACCAAAGTTGTGTGTGAATTTAAGCACTTCTTTGAAAATATATTCGGGAGACTACTTTTCGGCATATCAACTTTTATTTTCAAAGTACTTTTCCCTCTTCCATGTGTGCATGAATGAAAAGATTTGTCCACCTACAGGGGTACTAGTTTTTATGAATGGAGGAGTAGTGAGAATTTTGCCTCTTGTAATTGAGTTAACTGACAAGTATGTTGAGCATTTTTCTTTTATAAGTTCAGAGAAAAGTTACTTAAATTACATGATGAAGATGAGATAGGAAATGGAAAACTTATATGTGAGAGGTCATCTTCATTCAGAGAGGGACTTAGTTAGTAGTCACTAGGTTTCTGGGTTTGCCAGGCAGTGGTGTCTCCAAGCACGAGTCACTCAAAACCTGTTCCCCTTTTTGTTACAATATTAAGACAATAGCATGATAGTGGAAAAACACACAATCCTTCTCTTGCCCTAACAATATTATGACTGCTGAAAGTCACACACATGCACACACAGAGTATCTCACATGCATTTGCTTGATCCAGTTTTCTCTTCTCTCCAGCCCAAAATGAAGCTGCAGCCAACTTATCAAAGCAAACAAATGTATGATCTCTTTCTCTTTTAAAAGGAAGAAGTTATCTAGATACTCTCTTGATAAAGGAACGTCAATCCTTGTCTACCTTAGTCCTTTACTGCGGAAATTGTCACCTTCAAAATTAATGGTCCTTTTCAGAGAATAGTGCCTATCTCAAAGCATTTATCCGATAGAGCTGATAACATTTTTCCAATGAACCATCCTTCATCAGAAAATACTGTTTCATTAAAATTCAAAGTTTTAAGTGAACATCCTCATTTTTATAGAATTTGAGAGAAAAATTTAAATGCTTCAAATAAAAATGGAACATTAAGCTTTCTTACTTGATTTTGTCCTGATGATACAATCTTGTTCTATTTAAATTTGCACTTATTTTAAGACTTAATTTCTAAATAGTGCAATACTGTTTCCTATAATTCAATATTATATTCTAATGTGCTGATATTGTCAGGCTGAACTGTTTTGACATTGCTGAAATGAAATTTCTAGTAACAGTAGTCTAGATGTTTAGAAATACATTTAAATCAATATTGCTTCTCAGAATCTATTCTATATGGTACAATTTTTTAATTTCATGCAGATTGAAAGGATGTTAAAATGTTTGCATTGCCCTGAAGATGAAATTTTATTTTTTGGTCAAATATCTAATAACTATGTAAGTAGGCAAGTTCATGTAGATAGTTTTATATATAGTGATTTTTTTATTTTCTTCTTTGAATGTCCTTGGGATGCATGCAACACACGGACAAGTTCTGTATCACGTGTTCAGATATGAATTGCCCACAAACTACACACATTATTGGTTTTCTTGCTTAAAGAAGGAATTTTTAACAAAACTATTTGTATCTGGTTGTGGTAAATTATTTAAAGCTGTAACACAATATTTGATTTGTTGTGTACATCTCTGTGTATGTATTCACACTCATCCCAGACACTGTTGCTGAAAGAGGTTTTCATTATACTTTTACTAGGTCACCTAATGACTTGTGAACTGTGATGACTTAAGAAAACTTTAAGTAAATCCCTGTAGAAAGTCTCCCAGTTTTACTTTCTGCATGGTATTTTGGAAGCTGCAGTCAAATTTCTTCCAGTATTACTGATCTGCTATAGCCAAAGAAGCTGCTTTTAGTGAATCACGAAGGTAGTCTGTCTCCTGTGATTTCTGCATTCATATGTAATTTTATGATAGTCTTAGGCACTGCTTATATTGCCATAACAGTGTCAAGTTGTCTAATTATAATGTGATTGATTCCCTGGTCAGAAGAGGTGAAAATTTGTCCAATAAGCAAGATGATGAATGGATGAGACCTCACCATTCTCCTGGAAGTACTAAATCCCTCAACAATCTCTTGTTTTATCTTAGGTAACAAACAGTGATAATTCTTGGAAAAAACTACGTGTTTCATGCATGATTTTTCCAAGGTTCAGACACTCACTGACTATCCTGTGACCCAGTCTTCAGGCTCAGTTGGCACAACATAAACACAGACAGCTCTGTCACCTCCTTTTTCTTACCTTTGAAATACGAAACTCTACACACATTAAGCCTAACCATCCTATCTTTCAGAGGCAAATTGTTTTCTGGCCTTATTCAGCCAAAATTAATGTTGCTTATCCTTAGAAAGTAAATTAAAAAGAAAAAAAGGAAATATCAATTAGTCCCATCATATCTTTAGCCACAAATTTTAAAAGTTTATTTTTCTGACACTTCTCATATAAATCTGGTGACCATTCACACTCTCCAAATCGAGCAGAAATTTCATTTGAAAAGCTTCACTGTCTTTTGCACAAAAGACTGCAGAAAACAGATCAAAAATTTGCATATATTTTAAAGGACATACAATAAGGAACAATGCTTTCTTTCTTATTTTCCATATTGCTTTGATTGTATAAAAATCATTACTAGCTCTCTGTAATTTCCAAAGATAGCATTAGTCATGATGAAATTATGGTAAACATGGAGTTCCTTAGTAGTACCTCCATGGTATTTCCACCACAATTCAGCATTAATCAGAATTTCTAGCATCAGCTGAGAGAAGGTACATTTCACATCTCTATTAAGGCACAACCCCCAAATGAATTTAAAAAAACAAGTGTTGAATTGTTGTAAGAAAGTCTATGGTGAAACAGCACTGTTCTTGCCTCGGGCTACAAAATCTACTAGTTTAACTCAATGGTCAGATCACTCCCAGGGGAAACAAGAAGCCTTAATTCTACTACTGGCAGTAGCTTTCCCTTTGTTAGCAACACATGTACAAAATTATTTTTAAAATAACACCACACGTATTAAACACTCACTCCAAGATGACTTATAAAAACAATGTTCCATATGTGCAAATGAGATTTTGGCAAGCACAAAATTATATGCAGAAATTACATTTGGGTATGGAAAAGGCTCTTTGTTATCCCAGGTAGATATTTAATTTCTGTGGGATAAATTGCATGCTATCTATTCACTAACATAATTTTCCCACTGATGATTGACATTTAGATATCAAAGAGGAAAAAAGATAGGATAACATTAGATTGCATATCTCGGAGGAGTAAAAGGTATTCATTAGACTAGGTATTCCAGCAAATGGCATGTTAAAGTCTTGACAAAAATCATGTCAAAAGTCATGTCAATCTTTTTTTTTTTTCTACCTCAAAAGCACATCTGTCTATGGTTGACAATCACTCATACTGGCATCTGAAATATAACAAATAATACCCACACTCCAAAAGATGAAAGCCAGAATCAATGTGCTATACACTGTATTGCTGACCGGTATTCAAGGACATGAAAATGCAGATAAACAGGGTTCACTATTCCCAGAGGGATGGTGTGTAGCTGGGAGGCAATATAGAAAGAAGGAAATCATGGCAAAGGAACCCTTACAGTGTATTTAACCCTCCAGAAGGGGTGTGATGCACAAAGAGCAGCAAAGCTTTGGAGTAGGCAGCAATTGCCACGTGTTCCTCCACAGTGATTCTTTCAGCCAGCTCAGAAATAGTATATCCTAGCTTCAGAGAGAATCCAAGCCAGTGCCTGTAGCTGAAAAGAAGATGGTGTCTTTCATTAAACCTTATCAATTTTTGTGAAAGGGTTAAATCAGAAGGGGAAATGAAGAGTATGTTTTAGACCTCTAATAAGGATGGAAAAAAAAAAATTAATCAGAATTGTCCCCCTGGGAAAAAAAGTCAGGACCTATGTTAAGAAAATAAAAAGATCTGCATTAGAGCAGCAACTGGACAAAAATAAATTCCTCACACCAAACTGAACTATTCAGTGGAGATGCACCATGTAAGGGAATATGTATCCTGCAATTAGCATCTAGTTACGCTTCCCTCAATAATGCTAACAATACAACAATGGAAAAATAGTAAGGGAAAGGAGGAAGATTTTCATTATCTGTGTTCATCAACCCAAACTATAACGCTTCCCTTAAATATTAAATACCTTTCTATCATTAGAAATACAATGTGAAATTCTAAAGAAATATATTATGTGGTGGATTTCTTAAAGAATTAAAAAAAATTCTTTAAGAGACAATGAGAAAAGCAACACAGCTCCTTTAATCCTGTAATCTCTCTGGTAGCAATCAGCTTCGGATACATTTCAGTTTGTTCACTTGTCATCTACATTAAGAGTCCTTCAATGAGCTTTTCTTTTAAAGTAAATACAGAATGACACATTTCTAATTAGATCTCCCTGACCATTCCTTTTTATGTTCGAAGGATATGAGATATGGACATGTCGTGCAGCCCGTGCTCCCGATCAGTGTGCTAAGGAGCTTAGACTTTCACTGTTGATTAGTGAATTGTAAAACAACCAACAATATATATTACAAGTGTTGCTGGCTCAGATATCGTGGCCTCAGTTATTCCCTGCATGCAGGAACAGTCAGAAACTCAATAAATGTTTTGAACCACACTGAAAAATAGAAAGAGTTCAAATCAATCCTGAATTTGAAGCAAAGATTATTCAATCATTTAAGAACTATATAAGCCCCTGTGAACACAGTAGCAATCTCCTGTTTCTGTTGAGCCTAAGAGCAGTAAGTATGTTTTAAGATCATTAGAAATACAGTATAATATTATATGTTAGTATTTGTAATTCTCTTTGATATTCAAATAATTTCTTAACATTCATGGCCATTCAAATTGTCCACAACATTATTTCTCACTAAGAGATAAAATGAGGGGGTTTTGTTCATTACCTCTGCTTCAGATTTGATTTTAATCATTCATGGCTTTGGTATCTATGAGCAAATTTCTCAATAAATTTATCATATAATTTTCTTTGATAGTTTAGGAATGGACTAATGATGCTGAATTTTCATGAGGTATTCAAAATAAGAACTGTAGGCCAATACAGGGATCTGTGCTTGCCTGCTTGCTTTTTTAGTACACATGAAAAAAAATTCTTTTTTTAATAACTTAGAGGAAAAAAATCACTTATGTTCCTTGATTGTATTCACTGACCAGGAAAAAATATAAGATTCATTCAATACTTTAGCTGTGTGACTATAACTTTACTATGGGAAGTCAACTTTGTGGATTTAATGAACCAAAAATGTTCTTTAGCCTTTTGATTTTTACCAGGTCTATTCAGCACTAACATGGACCTCCTGAGACCCCACCTCTTTCACCTTCATCAAGACTATAATGCAAAAACAGCCAACATTTGCTACTGTTCCGACCTCCCTCACTGTATCAGGAAAACAGTTGATAACTTTCCATGTTTTTCTTCACAATATAAAGCTATCTCAATCTTAAGTGGCTCGCTTAACCAGCTCCGCCCCCCACCCCCAGTATTATCTATTTGTTTTAACACCTATGCACTCCTTATAATTCAAACCTACTATTTACCACCTCTTGTCCATCAAATCTCTTTTCAAACAATAACTCTTACATATCCTGAGAATCCCAATCCTTCATTCCTTGTAACTGTGGATACTCCGATATAAAAGATGATTAGTGATGGAGCTCTAGTCTTGAGGCTCCTTCTACTCTACCCCTGAATTTGGCCATAGGCATATGTGACCAAGAGGCATAACAGGTTAATGTTTGCAGGACTGGGTTCATGATGTCTGAAATAAGGGTTTTGTTGCAGCCTACCAGAGAAACTTTTCCATTGCCTGAAAATCACGTATGCTGATTTCCCTGATGTACACCGTGAAGGCATATACAGGTTATTTGAAGGTTATTTATATGAAGGTTATTTGATCCCATAAAACCTTCACGTTTATAAAGAAAGCAAAATCTGGTGCAGTCTTATTGCCTATAGGTAATGATCCTTGGAGTGTGCCACTCATTCATCCATATTCAAGGATGGGGGAAAAATCCTAGTTGAAATGGGCCAGAACTATGCTCTGGATCCTGTTGGCAGATACACAATACAGTGACTCCAACAGTCAGTCGTCCACTCCTCAAAACTGTTCTCTGTCCATGTCTTATTTAGCAGTATAAAAAATGTGTGCCTTGCAACACAGATGAACATATTTGTTTCCTATGTGGCTAAAGCAGTTAGAGGATTACATAATCGATAGGACAAGGAAACTCATAATCAAATACTTAAGTCTTCAGGTAACTAAACACTAAAGATGGAATCTTAAAGACTATTTCCAGCATGGTAGTCAGTTCTAAGATGAATATCACCGAAAATAGGTGCCTGAGAGCTACACATTGACTTAGCTAAAAAGGCCAAGAATTTCAAAAGAGCTATTGCATTTATAACAGGTAGATGCCTACACGAAGTTCAGTTAATAAAAGTGACTATGTCTACTGTAGCAAGAATGCAAATAATCTCTTATGTTGACAGGTCTAGGGTGAACCACACCTGTCATCTAAACCATAGTTTTGGCCATTTACTCATTGATATCTAGTGTTATCTGCGATGCCCTTAAGTACTATGTCCAGCCTCCTGCGGTCACTGAAGAAAGGCAGAGATCTCCTCTATGTCCTGTGTCATACCTGACAATTCATGTGCAAGTATCAAGTACCATTTTAAAAGGCATCAGACACCTATGGGTGGGCAGAAGAATTAAGTCAGTCTTCTGGACTCTTGTCAGTGAGGAAGGTACATTTATGGGGCAATTTAGTCCTTCCCCCAATCACGGGAGCACAATGAGCATTTAAATCAGATGTTTAATATTTGATAGGTGTAAGATGACACGAAACACAAAATAAGGAGCCTTCATGACCTACATTAACTTCTTATGTGAACTCCATTCCACACATCTTTCTTCAAGGGGGGGAGGATTCTCCAAAACATATGCTGAATACATAATTGGAGAACTGAAGATACCTGAACTAAAGGATGCAGTCCGAAATCCAGTCTAATGCCACTGAAGTTAAAGATAGTCTGATTATTTCAACATTGTAATAGCTTTAACTGAAATTTCTTAGTTAGCACCAACACTCTCTTGCACAAATGAGGCCTGGAAAGAATGATTACATCATCATAATGTAGATTATATAGCATTTCATATTCAGGATTCTGAGAACACTGCAATATAATACAAGTCATGTTGCCAATAACTCTTTATCTAGCTTTATGTTGCAGAATGAACCCTTAAGAAAGTAAATTTTACCACAGTGAAATATTTCTTTTTCTTTCTAGTTATCAAGAAGCAAGATAAATTTGTTAACCTGCCTTCTATATTCCTGATTTCCTTGGGCACTACAGTACTACAAGTACTTCAGAAGAAAAAGATTTTTTCAGTTGTGGACTGAAATGTGGGTTTGAAAGCGTAATTTTGGACATTTAGCTTTACAGTAAGAACACTAGAAAACCTAGCTGGAAGATTACTAAAATAAAGAAGCTGCATGACTGCCTATAGATCAGAGAAAGTCAGACCAGGAAGGTTGTAAACATGAGAGAATAAAACCATACAATTAGGTAAATAGGGAAGGAAGGCAAGATCAAAAATTATAAATTGTGATGTAACAAAGAAAACCTGCAGAGATATGTAAGGAGAGGATTGAAATGGTCAAATCACAAACCAAAATAATAAATCCAACAGCTACACTTGGTATGTGTCAGAGTCTGGTTTTGAGTTGGCTAGTACTGAGAGAAGACGCAAAGAGAAAATGCTGGAGTCTGCAAAATTTATGCACAGTCTACAGGTGAGAAAAAAAACCAAACAAAAATCCAAGGGAAATCTAGTGAAAATGACACAAGCTGGTGGGGAAGATGTTGCTGTCATCAGCAATATGCCCCCGTTACATACTTCTACTCTCTAGAAGTTTCAGGGCAACATCCAAGAGAAGAAGTTCATTATATTTTTAATTTTCATTTTCTATTTTTAACTCAACTCTGAGATACAGTTTGAATAAATTAAATACAATAATTGAAACACAGGTTTTTTTCAGCAAATATTGGGGAGTAATCCCTGGGAAAGTGTATGAAATAGTTCAAGTGAAATTTGAGGCCACACCAGCTATCAGCAGGACACTGTCTGTTTACCCCCGGTGAGGTTCTGAGTTAAGAGATCTGACAGATCTTTCCAAACAAAAGCAGTGACTGACATTAAAATACAAGATTTAGAAAGCAAAAAATGAAAGAGCACAGTGACAATGTATGGCATGTAAAAAAGCAGCTCTTTTCCCTTAAGGGTCTTATTACTAGTAAGTACAGTAGCAAATTACAAATAAACACTGATTTTTCCAAACTAATGGAATTACAGATGAGAAAACACTGGACTTGTTTTTAACTTCATAGCATTTAATATGAGATCAGAATATCTCATACCATTGATTTCAATTAATTTATCCTTCTGACTAACTATAAAATCAGAACAGAATCAGAACCAATTAGCCTAAAGGACTGTGAGTGTTGAAAGGAGCCAGCAAAACTCTCAGGATTAGTTGTCAAGCAAAAGCTTTCAATCCAGGGAATATTTTATACCTCTCTGTGGAAGGCACTAAACAGTCAGTGTAAGTATTGTATGGATTTTTATGAGACCATGTACTAGTAAAAACACCTTAACTGAGTTAATTTAGAAAAGTTCTTTCTGATCAATGTATTGATTTAGTTATAATTTGATTCCTGGTCTAGTGATCATCTTTATGTAGTTCTGTGAGTCTACTGTGAATTTGAAATGCACACAAATGAAATCCATTAACTAATAATACAATGAAGAGTCAATTCTTGAGAAATGGTGCAGATTTTTAAGATAAATGGTTAGTTTTCTGGTGGGGATTCTTGCACAAACTTCACACAGTCTGTTGCTTCGGCACCATCTTATTTAATAATGAGAGAACATTGGCATTGTAAAGGACGGGAGTCTGCTATTTATCACTGCCTGTGGAAGAAAATATGGTTGCAGGGGATTCCTGTACAAAGCCAAAAGAAGAGCTGAAATTATTCTTTTGCACTGAACTCTAAGTACACACCACAATATTCTACTAATGCAAAAAAAAATATTTTCAAATAGATATTCTGTCTTTATTGGACCTTTTCTCAGTAAGTGTTGCTTTGAAGCACTAAATTCATATTCTTGTCCACTCATGATTCCTTACATTCCCTTGAATCTAGTTAAAAAACTTAATTGAGGCCTGATCTCACACAGTGGAAAGTATTTTTATGAGTAGTCCCACAGAAATCCTGTTCTTGGGGTGAATATTCAGCTGATATTTATAGGAAGAAAACTAGAGCATACCCAGTAGATAGTCTCTGGAATTAATGCAGTATAAATAAGATGATTTTGCTGTCCAAGTATTCCTGATTTACTTCTGCATAAATGTCCTGAGACCACTTCTGAAGATTCGACAGTAGATCTTTCCTCCCTGTTGGGAACGCTGTGCAAAATTTCTAAACCACTTTTCCGTTACGTACTAGAAGCAGAAATACTTATATATTTTTTTAATAAGCTTTCTATTGTATTGTAGCAAACAGTTGAATTCTTCTATAATTAGAGAAGTTCTAATTTCATTTTTGCTATTTCCCAGACTTTCAGGATCATTACTATCCTGCATGGTTTTCCAAAATCTCAGTTCATCTTGAGCTGGAGGCAAAGTTCGGATTTTTACTTTTCATTTCCATTTGGGCTCATCTTTCAAATACTTATTATTTTCCTTGCTGACATATGTTTGCCCATCCTCAGTTAGACTCTGCATGATTTTACATTTATAAAGAAAAGTTAAGCAATTCAACGAAACCCATAAACTTTTTTTCTAGAGACCAAAGTGGCAGCTTTCTCATTACATATCAATTTACAGCTCAAAATCAGGAATAGATCAATGCAAACCATCTGCACCTTGCAAGTTTTAACATATCTCCCTTTCGTCACTCTCAGCAAAGCAGAGGAAGTTATGCAGAGCATGCGGTCTGCTTTCACAAATAATTTCTATGGAAAACAGCAGTCAGACAGTAATACAGGCCCAAGGTGACCTCATTACTGCAAATTTGTTCCAGTTGTCATTAGACATATCACACTGTGTCACTCAAATCGGTAAAGGAATAAGAGATACTGACATGCAGCGCCAGTGATTAGAGATGAAAAATACTGTTACACCTTAAGAATCCCTTGATGGGAAAGAAATATGTATAGTGTTCAAGATTCATTCACACCCTCCCCCCCAGCCCCGATCTGTCACTACTGCATTTATGGCTTTATCCTTTCTCTGTTTGTTAATTCTCCTTCATAAGGGACTACACCTTTTCTTGAAGAACATTTCAGAGGACGATACCCACTGGCTACTTTGCATAGCATATTGCTGCATTTTTGGTACTGATGCCATCATGTTGTGTAAAGATATTTACTGCGGTTGCAGCAGGGCAACTTGGAAAATGGCTCTTTTTTGCATTTATCAGTGCAGACTGTTGTCATTGCCTCACATGCCTTCATTCTTCACAACTGTAATTATGGTTAGATAAGACCAAGTTTTTGCCTAATCTTCTTTAAGTCCATAAGCTGCAAGGAACAATATCAGCAATTCAGAAGGTAGCAACTTCCTAGCCAAAAGCAATGAATGCGTGGTTGGCAATGACCTTATTGAGAGAGGAATTAAACTGTCCAACAAATGGCAATTCCCATTCCCAGTTTTCACCACCTTGGTAAACAAAGACCTGGGTCAATCCAGCCTTTAGGATTTCCTGCCCAAACCAAACCATTCTATGATTCTATGATCCTTGATAAATACTCTCCTGCTGTGAGTCCCCCTGAAGACTGTCAGTAGTTTCAGGACACATCCCCTGAGGACAATAATTTGAATGAGACTTAGTGCCAGATGCCGAGGCTTTAGATTTTTTACCTTGATTGAAGAAAAAGGTCCTTAAAGCCAGGTGCTCTCTACTTATCATTACCAAAGAATCAAAGATCTCAAAACAGTGTGTTTTGGTTTTTTTCTTTTTTGGTGGTTTGGTTTTTTTGGGGTTTTTTTTTGCAACAATGTCCTGGAATAAGAGCAAAAGTTTTGGGCAACATTCCAAATGTTATGGCCAAATTCCAATTTGACTAATTACGTTCTACTTACCAAAACTGTCACTGCTAAGCAAAATGAAGTGGATTTGCTTTCAAGTGGACAGTTGCTACCATTCACTTTAATATCATAGCTTCCCACCTGATAGCTGCTGAGTCAAAACAGATCTCAGAATCATAGAATGGTTTATCTTAACATGAAAAGACTTGGGAAGACTACAGGATAAAAGGTGTTGTGTGAAAGCAATAAGTTATTGTTATTTTTTTCTTTAAAGATTTTGCAGCTGGTTTGCTGCTGAAAATTATTCATTTTATACTGATCTAGATTTGGGGGGGGAGAGGGGATCTTAAAAGAATCTTGTGAAATGTTTAAAACATAAATGAGAGCAATCAGGAAACAAAAAAAATTAATCTCAATTATTCAAATAAAAATCTTTTAAAAGTTTGATCTTTCATGTCTGAAATCTATAATTAATTATTGTCTATTATGTTGCCCATTTATGTCCTGTTGAATTCCCAATTTCTTTTCAATGTGTGTTGCTGACTCTATGCTGAAGCAGGACTCTGTGACTCTTGAGTTACCTGCCTCTTTGCAGTAGTTAAAATGCTTAACTGAACCAAGATCAGTATAAGCAAGTTCTTCAACCCAGCTTCTTCATCCTCTCTTGAAAATATTTTAGTTCTCCTTTTTGCCATTTGGACTGCTGACCTGGATGCATGTTTTCTTGACAAAAATGCACTTATGGTTAACCCCTTCTCTCTGAACTCTAAGATAATATTATTGATCACTGCATTCAGAAGGTCTACTATTTGTTTTCCAGTCAAATCTAAACATAATCTCTCTTCAGCTTTTCACATTTCAGAATTTTCCCCTTTCAGTAAAATTCTTAACAGTTAACAGTACTGCAGAATGTCAAAACCCATACATTTAACCATAATAATGATGTCATTTTTTGCTCAAGATGTATACTTTTTACCCATATATTTTCAGATTGGTATCTACTACATTTGTTAGTCTTATCTGGAGCAGTGGCAGTCCTATTGTACTATTAACTTTGCCAATAAAAAAAGAGGACAATCTAAAAATGAGAAGTCCAGCCCGTGATAGCACATCATACATTATAAACCAGCCTCAGCACAACTCTGGGGAAATTGTCTCTTGTGAACTGTTCTACAGCTGTTAGGGTTCATGTTGTTCCCTTATAAACTAGAAATAGGAATTTTTATTACCTCTGGCCATAATTTAAATTACATGAGCCCAACTTCGTGATGTAAATTAGTGTACAGCAATGCAGTTTGCCTTTTATTTTGGCATACTACAATGCAGCTCACACATGAACTTGACCATCAGTAAACATGTAATAGGAAAAGAAAGGATAAGTACACAGTATTAAAAATGCTAGAACAAAATCTTAGGTCTATAAAGAATTATTGATGTACTTGCACCTATTCTCATAGGTTATAATCTTGGCAGCTTTACATCACTAGAGTGAATGGTTCAAGCACTTCACTCTTACTTGACAAATATTCTAAAGGTCAATGCTGTCACCTTTTCACTAAACATCACCAAAAATAGTTACATAGTTGTTCTAGGCGCTCTTGCTTTACTTATTAAATAAAATTTGTGCTATATGGTTTTTTTTTCAAGTCTTACATTATGAAAATCTAAACCAAATATTTCTAACAATGTTCAAAATCTTTTTAATTTTTTAGCAAACCATGAAAATAAAAAAATCTATTCCACTTAAATGTTATGAAAAATAAATTTACTTTCAAAACTTTAAATTGTATCACATCATGACTAAGACTGTTTTGCTCTTCATAAGAAAATATCACACACTCTTCTTGCTCCCTGCAAGCACTTGTTTATGTAGAAAAGGGGGTATTTTAAGAAATACGGAGAGGTCATAAGAGAAGTTAAAAAAATACAGCCCAGCATGCAGAGTTGGCTGAGACAAAAAATAAAACCATTTCATAAATAGTAGTAATAAGTTGAAGTGGCTCCTGCATAGATACATCCAGAAATATGTCCTTTCCCACTCATTTGCAAGCAGAAATATTTATTTGGCATGTATATTTGACATAAGAAATACATATATTATACTCTCAAATTTTCCTTAACACATTATATCCAATACATTCACCTGTGAAGTCTTACATTTTGATATAACTTATAGTAATCTGCAATTTATAAACTGCCAGGTCAAAAAAGAACATGAGCATTACCCTAAGCCTGTTCCAGCAACTTGTTTTAGAAGGTCATAAACATTATGGCTAATTAACAACCTAATGGAATGCTGAGAATGAAGGTCTTGCTTCTCTGTGCATTCCTGGGCTAGCCTTTAATTGGTAAGAAATTTCCAGGGCTACAAACAGAACCCTCCATATAAGCAACATTCAAAATGTACTTCTGGCTTTTCATTGCAAATAAAAATGATAATTATCATTAGCTTTCTGATTAATTTTCATAACTCATTGTGGCTTAAATAAAGATTTCCTCAAACCCAAGACTAGGATTAATTTTTTTTGCCTGTCTCCCTTTTGATTTCATTCAGTTCATCCTTGTAGGATACAGTCTCTAAGTGTATAATTATTCTTTCATTTTGGCCGCAAGACAAAATGTATCAGACAGTCATAGTTTCCTATGAAGGAGCTGTGCTGGTTAAAATATGGACCTGGATTCAGTAGCTCTCAGGAGTCTCCCTGCTCTGCCCCAGACTGAACCACATAACCTTGAGCTAACAGCTCAGTATCTCTGCCTGCAATGCTGAATAATAATCATTCCCATTCTTAGTCTCTTGAGACCACAAGCTCAAGAAACGTGGCAGTGGCATCAAGCCTGGATTTGCATAGAGCTTTGGAGAGACCAGCACAATACTAATTTTACTAAAATATTTCTTACCCTTATCTTCATTGCTAATATTGAACTTTTTCAAAAACTTTGTCTATGAAAAATATTTCCCATAGTTTTTTAATGGCATATAAAATATTTCATAAAATTTTCCAGGATATGTGACATGCAACAGAAAGCAGCTATGATTACTTTTGGGGACTAAATGAACAGGAATATAGCTTCAAACAAACAAAAGGATTCTTCCAAAATTTGAAAATAAAATCAAAAATACCTCTTTTTTTTTTCAAAAAAGAGCATATAACTAGTTATTCCAATACTTTGCCAATACTTGTTTAGTACGTGCAAGACCTTGTTCCAACAATCAAAACCTTTGGAAGAGTAGGCAAACCAGTATATTTGCATTTGGCCTTGAGCGATATACCTTCTGTACAAAAGCACGCTCCTCACAGTTTTGAATATGCTGACAGACTGAACTAACCAAACCTCCAGAGAACCAATGAGTAGAACCTGCAATAATCCAATGAGAAGGATTACAGGTTTTATAAATAACAGCATGGTAAACTAGCACAACATTTATGGAACAACCAGGCTGTAAGGACACAATTGCTGTAAAGATGGAAAGGTTTTACCATGAATACTGGGCAGACAAAAGTAGAATAATAAAAACCAGGGGAGATTCATTATTTTGGACCTGATGAATGCAATTTCTGTTGCTGACCTTTCAGGGCCAGATTCTGCTGTCAAGGGAATAGGCTGGCTGTATGGCTTCTGTTGTAAGCTGCATGGGCCCGTGCAGACCTAATGATAACATACTTGCATGGCCTGTCAGGCCAACTGGTGTCCCTAGTCTTGTGAAATAAAAATACAGTTAAATATCTTTAGAAATTATTCAAATACTTTCTAAAGAAAGTATCTTGCTTCACCCTGTACAGAACCATCACAATAGTTTTTATTTATAAACCAAAAATAGACAAAACAATGACTCTTTAGTTATTCTAACTATATTTTCTTGCATGTGAGAAAAAGCGTGCTTTCTTTTCCTTCTTTTTTTGGAGCCTGTGTACCTCAGATTGATAAACCATACTCCTAGATAAGATTTTATTTGTGAAATAATAACCAGAACATCACTCTCTTTTTTCACAGCATCATCAAAACAGGACTTGAGAGGACACAAGTTTCTGGGGGCTGTGCCAGAGACTTATTCTCATATTTGCGTTACCTCTTTTCTAGGGATACTATTAATTTCTATTTGAGCCATTCATTTTCCTCATGATTTATAAACAATTTATAGTACATAGCCTAATATGAAATAAAAATCTAGTTACGCCAGAACCAGGCACTTGAAGAGCCTTGAATGTATGGTATTTATTTAAAGTAAAGTTTAAAATAAATTTTTGCTAATTTTATTTTACATTCACAAAATTTATTTGGGTGGATTAAATCCAAAGAAATAGGTGTCGCAAGCATGGCAGAAATCAAGACAGAGGTGGTTTTAATCTTGTAGCATAAGTCAAGAGAAACTCTGTTTTAAAACCAACCCAATAAAGTAAAAGGAATCCTCTTTGCATGTGCGCTACAGCTGCAGTAGTCATGCTGAGAAATCCAGGTAAGTTTGAGGGGAAAATATATAGTATGCAAACAAGCCATAGCTTCTTTTGCAATCTGACATGCACTAATAGCTAACAAACGAGAGGCTATTTCAAATGAGCTGGTCCTGCACAGCTGAATTATGACAGGCAAATGGGATAGGAATGAATTATGGAGCTGTGCTCCCTGGCACAATACGCCTTTGCAAAAGATATTTCGCTTCAGAAGTTAACGGCACCTGCCAAAGCCACAGGGATTGCCCTTCCCCTACAGCAACATGTAACAGGAGGGGAAAGGCTGGCTCCTGATCAAGAAACCAGAAACTAAAAAATGTACTAAAAAAAAAAAAAAGTGAGAAAGCTAAGCCAAAATTCTTTAGGAAAGTAATAGATTTATCCATGCCCAAGCCTGACTCTTCATTGACTTTTAGCCTCCGCACTGAGCATTAGAACTGTGGAAAATGACAGACAAATCTGCATCTTAACGGTTATGCTTCATTATCCAGCTGTGATTCACTTAAGAACAACAAACTCACAGAGAAATTTTACCCACCCGTCCCTCTGGTAGAAAACTGTTGATGTATGTAGCATTAGATCCAAAGTATGGAAGGAAGCACAGGCTTGCAGCATCCTGCTGTGTATTTCATCTGGAACTACTGTCTTGAGTTGAACATCAAAATACACTGAGGTAGCATGGCACATTTGCCAGTGAGTATCTCTGATTATCTGGTATACAAATAGAGATCCTGAATCCCTTTGGCAAGAATAATATCATGAACCCCACCTAATTGCCTAATTCCATCTACTCTTCTCTACATTCCAGCCTTCTGAAGGAACTCAACAACCTGAAGGCATTTCTGCTCAATTCAGTGCTTTTCCTAGCCTCAAAATATGGTTATCACTTGTAGTGTTTGGATAGGGCACTCTTTTTGCTGTCTCTCCTTTTATTGATTTTTTTTCAACCTGCTAACCCATAAGTAAATTCAGGCACAGAAAAAAAAATGGGTTCTGAAGGGTGTGAAGGCAAAAAAAAAGGGTGAAGAGGTAGAACACATGCAGGGTGAAAGGACGAATAGGTACACAAAGAGAGAAAGAGAGCCTAGGCATACAGGAATTGATAGGTCTTTCCTGTGTACACCGAAGAGTGATGGTAGAGATTTAGTCCTTTATGGGTTTCTTTTCATGAACAGAAGATGTGCTTTGTTTTCAGTCTAGTGATTGATTCTCATAAAAGTTAAATAGCCATCTATGAATAATGTTTACTTTAAGAGCTCAGGTGCTAGTTGCCTCTACTGTAAAGATGAAGATATAAATTCTGATATCTAAGCTCAAGGTCAGTATTGTTCAACAGAGCAGAAATTCTGTTTTACTTTTTCCTTTCGAAGTATTTGAAATAATTACTAAGGAAGCCATTCAAATCCAGCTATTCAAAAGGTAGGAAATGTCAGATTAAAATTGCTTATGCAAGTCAATTTGGGCCTCTTGAATGTATCTGCTATGAAACTATCCTCAATTACGTGATCACAGACTATTTTTCCACATCATGACTGCAGCTCTTTTAGTGTGCACTGAGGATGGTATTTTGAGAAACGGTATTCTGGGAATGAATCAGGTTTATGTAGTGAATGAAACTTTCTCTCTGCCTCGTTTGTTTCAGGAACTGGAAGGTGTATAATGAACCAGCAAGGGACTAAAGAATGAGAAAATAAGATTTAATGGTTAAAACAGCTGCCACTGAAGAACTGAATTCCATTTCTGGATCAGTCACAGAGTTTCTATATGATGTTGGACAAATCACTTTGCATTTCCCAGAGATGACCATTAATTTGATGTTTCTCATTTTCTGGCCTCTATACAGGACAATTGATCTGAGCTATTGAACACTTGCAGCTGCAATTGATGTAGATTAAAACTATTTATATACACATAAATATTAAAGCTATAGAAACTATGAAAAAAATATTACTTAGAAATTATCTGATAAATTGTCAACTATTTTGTTCTTCCTGTGTCTGTCTACCACCTGTGAGGCAGGGATAACAAACCCATGAAAGGCCAGGTTATGATTCAGGTAATTTCATTGCTGTGTGTGAAGCATTCAGGTATGATAGCTGTCAGAACAATGAAGCAAACAATAATTTTGTATTCAGTGCGTGTTTTGAATGATCTGTGATAAGGAAAACCCTGGGGCCAAATACTACATAGAGAGGATGGAAAGAAACACAAGCTAACTGCTGATGAAGCAAAGTCATGTGGAAAAAAAAAAATATTACTTTTCAAAAGAATGTCAGAGTGCCTACACTCAAAAGAGCCAAATTACGTTTCATAGAAGCAGCCTTAGTCTTGCCATTATTCCATGAGGGCTTAATTTTGTTCTTTTCATGTAACCTTGGATTTGTATTTTCTGCTTCTAAGAAGCATTTGAATGTACATTGTAGGGTTTATGTGAAGAAAAGAAGAATTCAGCCACCTACAGCCTTAGAATCATAGAATCATAGAATCATAGAATCATAGAATAATTTGGGTTGGAAAGGACCTTAAAGGTCATCTAGTTCCAACCTCCTTGCCATGGGCAGGAACATGTCCCATTAAATCAGGTTGCGCAAGGCACCATCCAACCTGGCCTTGAAACCTTTCCACTTAGGTCACAGATTAAATGAAGCTTGAATCTAAACCTATGTTTCACATAGGTGTAGAAGAGGTGGAATCTGAACATCTTGGATCTGGGCATGAACATCCAGATTGATGCTGGCTTTGAATGAACATCCAGATGGATGTGGCTGCTCTATTATCCGGAAAGGCTGTATCCAAGGCTTGTCCTCAGAAACATGCTTGCCTCACCTAGCTCTATATAAACTAGATGCTCCTGCATTTAGCAAATACACACAGAACCCTGTTGTCTTGGTAGTTTATTAAGGAGGGCCACAGCTGAGCAGCCAATACATGAGGCCAACAGTGGACATCCACTTCTCAGTTCCTGAGCTCAGAATATGTTGAATCTTAGCTATTCTGTGAGATGGTCTGGGCAGGCTGAGGTCTGCTTGGGAGGCTGGCTTTTCCTTCACTGCTCATCCTGACGAGTTCCACCACCGTGTCTGTCAAGTCTGGGACAGGACGTGTGACCAGGTGGATCTGAAGTATGACCTGGCTGACCCGTACCTACACTGAGGCCACCCACCTGCACACAGATTGAAAACCAGGGGGAGAACTGCCCTTTCCTATTAATACAAACAGATTGAGCTGGAGGAAGAATAACTGGGGAAGCTGGCAATTTTCTTGGAGATACCATAAAGATATCACAATGCAGGGATGTCCTATCTTGTTACTAACTTTCCTATTATATGAAAACGATGAAGGAAGTGAATATTGTGATGGGGTCATGACTTTGCTTATAAAACCTGTATGTTAAGTTGTGGGAAAGATTACTGCTCAAGGCCTTGTTTTACTGTTCACCCTGGTTTGCAGCCTTTTATTTTCTGATACCTGTTACAGCTGACACTCACTTTCCCAAAATAAATTACAGGCCACATGGAACATCATATATCAGCAAATAATGGAATCAAGTTAAAATGAACGTTTCCTATAATGAACTGAGCCAGCCCTTTTCAGCATTAAGTTCAGGTGATACACTAGAAGTTAAGGCAGACTTTAAGGTATGTTTTAAAATTGATTGCTTGTGAGAATGCAAATATTATCTTCAAAATTTCAGAACAATATGCCTGCTTTCTAAAGCTTGAAGCAGTTTAATTCATGAGGTTTATAATTTGTCAGAGTATTTTCACTAGATTTGCATGCAAATTATGAAGTACAAAGACAATTTACTGCAGCAAAGAAAATTATTTCAATCACTAAGGGAAATAAAAGTAACTTTTACTTAGAGAAAGGGAAATGCAAAGGGAAATGGGAAAGTTTAGAAGTATCTTTTCTTGCTGATTTCCAGTGTTTGGCCTAAAGAAGATTAGTCAGAAGAGGAAAAAATATGTACAAATTTATTCATAAAAATTACAATCCTTAGTCTACATGTTGAATAGTAAATATTCTTAATCTTTCACATCTTCATTCTAAGCTTTCCTGAACAAAGCAGAAGAAAAATTGCAACTTGGACCTTAAGACCAAGCAGGGGTGTAAATTGCTCATTCAAACTCCAGATGGCATAAACTATCAAAGAAGTACTGAATTCATGTGAATAATCATTGTGTATACTATGTGAAGAGCAATCCACACATTACTTGCCTCTGTATAGCAGTCTATGACCACACCTATTTTGGATCTTATCAAACCAAAAGATCTATACTAAATAAGCAGCAGGTAAACAGATTCACAGAATGGTTTGGTTTGTAAGAGACCTTAAAGATCATCCAGCTCCAATCCCCCTGCCATGGGCAGAGACATCTTCCACTAGATCAGGTTGCTCAAAGCCTCATATGACCTGGCCTTGAACACATCCAGGAATGGGGCATCCACGACTTCTCTGGGCAACCTGCGCCAGTGCCTCACCACTCTCAGAGTAAAAGGAGCTTAATGGGCCTGTATCCTGCTACCAGTATCCAAGCCAACAAAGTCCTTTAACGTTCATGCATTAATTAAAACAGCATTTTAATACTGAGGTCGTATGATAACAAACTAAAGTGAACAGTCAACTGAAATCCTCCAGCAAATTATGTATCTCAACAATAGACATGTCTCATCTGGCATCTTACACATTTTAAGAAGAAAATACACTTTATTTATTTATTTATTTATTTATTTATTTATTTATTTATTTATTTATTTATTTATTTATTAAAAGTAGATGGTCTTTCTAATGTATGTGCACAACTTTGAGCAAAGCAAAACATGGTGAGGGAACTGAACCACAACTTGGAACCTCCTATCTTAAAGCCTTAAAGAGATACTTTGGAAACAACTATTTCTAAATATTCAATAGGTTAATCCCTAAAGAAACTACATGGCTAATAATATTTTTATTACAAATAAACATTTAAAAGAGCCTTCTCACTCAATTCCATTTTACTATCATTACTACTATCACTAGAAATACAAGGGCTATTTTTCTTAATTGGGCTGACTACCTTGCAAGCAATGAACGCCCGTGAACAGGAGGTATAATTTCTTCCAGAATTCAAACTAGCTATTTAACTGACATAGATAGATCCAGATAAATGCAAGGTCCTGCACTTGGGTTGGGGCAACCTCAAGAACAAATATAGGCTTGACAAAGAATGGATTGAGAGTAGCCCTGAAGAGAAGAACTTGGGGTTGTGGTGGATAAGAAGGTCAACATGAGCTCAGCTGAATCCTGGGCTTCATCAAAAGAAACGTGACCAATGTGTCAAGGGAGGCCATTATCCCCCTCTACTCTGCTCTGCTCTCATGAGACCTCAACTGGTGTGCTGCACTCAGTTCTGGAGTCCTCAACACAGGAAAGATGTAGACCTGTTAGGGCAAGTCCAAAGGCGGTCCACAGAGATGATCTGAGGGCTGGAGAGCCTCTCTTATGAGGACAGGCTGAGAGAGTTTGGGTTGTTTAGCCTAGAGAAGGGAAGGCTCCAGGGAGACCTTATGGCAGCATTCCAGCACCTGAAGGGGGCTACAGGAAAGCTGGGGAGGGGTTCTTTATCAGGGAATGCAGTGATATGATAAGGGGTAATGGTTTTAAGCTGAAAGAGGGGAGATTTAGATTAGATATCAGGAAGAAATATTGTACGGTGAGTGTGGTGAGGCAATGGAAAAGATTGTCCAGAAAAGTCATGAATGTCCAGTCCCTGAAGGTGTTTAAGGTCAGGTTGGATATGGCTTTGATCAACCTGATTTAGTGGAATATTTCCCTTCCTGTGGCAGTGGGGCTGGAACTAAATGATCTTTAAGGTCCCTTCCTACCCAAACCATTATGTGATTCTATGAAATAGATTTTTTGCTTTTGATATAAGCACTAGGAATCTTCTTTAATCCAAAAAATTCGGGTTGGGGATATTAAAAAACAAAGACCAAAGAGACCCATTTTATTTATTTAAGTAACTGTTTGTTCTCTGTTACCTGCTTATGTCTATAGCCCTCAAATAAGCATTATGTTTACATTTTGATAGTTGTTGTAGGAATAAAGAAAACCTCAAAATTTCATTGCAAAATACTGTCAGGATTCTTCCTGATACATGTGATAGGGTAGAAGAGGAATGATAACAATGATTATTTGGCAAACATCTTACAAAATACATAGCAGAAGAAGATGATTTTAAGAAAATGCAAGGGAGAAAAGGAGAAAAAGCAGACGGTGATCTGAGAAGGTTATACAATTACTTGTGGCTGTAACTGCACAGCAAGAGAAGTTTTAATGCAGATGAATAGTGTTGTACGGGTCCATCATTGATATAGTGCGTAAAAATAGCATGAAAAAACACTGTCTTCTGCTACCAAATGTTTTGAGGATCAATATTATCATTTAATGCCGGAGGAACTCATATCCCCATTCTAAATTTGTTTTAAAAAGGAGAAAGCATTTTTGTGCAACTCCATAGAGCCACATTTATGCACTGCACAGCACAGCAGAGCCCTGACACCTGTGCATTACTGCAGCACAGATAGATAATAGTGACAGAGCCAGAGCTCCCAAGCCTTCACTCTTGCTGCTGCATTCACCACTGCTTTCAACAGGAGTTACATATTTGTATTAAACAAGGAGGGAAAACTGTGGTTTTCCTTCACACCTACCTCCGGCTTCATTCTTAACACTAGCAGGACAGAGAGTGTTTGAGAAAATTCCATTCCAGTCAACAAGGAACAAGCTAGTATTTGCAATAAGCAAATATAAAATTCCGGCATATGGATATCAGTATTTAGAAAGATATACAGTAAACCATTTCTTAAGTCAACTTCTTGATTAGTGAAACCATAGATGGATACTTACAGACACAGTAAGTCATCAGCCTATCTCAGTGAAGAAATTAATTTTTGTTTGCACTAAAGCAATTCCTTAAGATATGTTTCCTAGAATAATCTGATAAATGTCTGGAGAGATATATAGAAAGTGCAAATGCCCAAGCTCCTTAACACAAGCCATCACATTATTTTAGTTACATGAGATGAGAAAATGCTGTACTGGGGAGATTTGACTTCATTTGATAAAATGACCCATGGGTATTCATCAGCCCACAAGGATGCCTTGGTTTCTAAGGGAAGGAAACCCTCAAAACTACTGCAGAAAGCTATCATGTATTCAGGCTACAATTCAAATCTGAAAAACTGGGGGACAGGAGCAGCCTGCACTGCTTTGAAGTCTAGACACAGCCTCTGCATAACTGCTTCCCAGCAGCACAGAGAGGACATTTTTTCTTTTGTTTGCTCTCTTCTTGTTTCTCCTTTCTAGTTAGACACTAAAGCTCTTGAATTCAATGACTACCATCATTCCATATGCATGCACCTCTTGGCCCTACCATGGCTGTGGCCCTGAGAGTCCACTGGAGTACAAAACGCAGTGCTGTGTGTGCAGGTGCAGGTGTAGACAGCATAAGGAGGATCTAAATATGCATATGGTCCTACAATACGAGCAAGCACAGTCATTTCATGCATGAATTAAGCTTGCCTGACAATCAGGAAGTTCAGCTCTTCACATCTTTTAATACTAAAGTTGATACTCAGTGCAAAATGACAGCAGATTTCCTTTTCTATGTGACATTTACATAGGAACATCAAGCAACAATTCCTAATTTAGAGGGTGGTGTGAAAGTATTGAAGTATTTTTAAAAGCTTGGTATTACGAAATGGAGTTGAAGTAAGAATTTTTTTATTCACTATTTTGTAATAGCTTTTGTATACTGCTCACGATTAATATTTAACCAAACTGTTTGAAAATAGGGTTATACTTTACTGAGATGCATTAGGCAAAACCGTTTACCTGTAATTAGAGTGGTAAAATATTAAGAAAAAATAGCAATTCCTACTGTGGAACTTTAATACAACCACAGAATGATTTACTTGGAAATTTATCGTACAAGAACTTTTAGAACTTTGAAAATTTACTTCCCTATAAAGAGACTGAAAATAGAGTTTTTCAGATGAGGAGGTGCTGAAGTGGGACTTGAGTGGTATATCTTAAAGGAAAGCATAAAATGTTGCCAGAAGTAACATAACTGTCCCTCAGGAAGATGCTAATGAAGAGTACATCAATGGAACTTCCATCTTTCATACAAGGTATGAGGGCTTGTGACTGCTGTTTACTCATGGGTGACCCTGGGTATTTTTTGCTAATTCTGGAGACATTGACCCCTAAATTTCTGCTGAGCCAATCTGGTTTAATTGCATTCTTCACATGTAATTCCTCTCCTAAGCTGGTAAACTGTTCTGGTGTTCTAACTCCATCTTCCTAAATACCTTTTACACTCCATCATAGGAATCTGAAATCCTCTGCCTGTATTTCTGTGTTTGATTAACTGCATTCCATGTATTTTGGGGAAGATGGGTTAATTTGAAAAAAAAAAAGCTATTCAAAATGTAAGCCTATAATTTCAGTAAAACAACTATGAGGCTATCAAACTAAATATGAACAAAGTAGTCTCATATGACAATAAGTGCACAAGGACTTTAAATTCTGGAATACGTTTAACATTCTCCTTTTGTGCTGGCTGTTTCTTAAAAAGTAAATGGAACCATCTGTACAGACCATCTGAACTGAGCTGACCCTGAACAGGAACATGAACAGAATGAACCTACAGATAATCCACAGCACTTTGTCAAGCCTGATGGTAGCTAATTTGCTTCCAGATAATATGGACAGGCAATTATTACCAGAAAACTTTAATGAACAAAAAATTTAGAAGAATTCTCTTAATCTTGGAAGCATTACTTTCCACAGGAGTTCATTCTGTTGTGAAGTTTTCAGCAAAAAAAAAAAATAAAATCAGAAATGATAAAGAAATGAGTCATAGGGGTTGATTCTGAAAGCAGCATCTGTTTTCCCACTCCTGTCAAAATCGTTTACCATTATTTAGTGTGAAGTTTGGCTTGCACATTAACATAGTCTATGATATAAGGTATCGGTATATGCCTATGAGAATTATATATGCTGCACAGAATTATATATGCTGCACAGTTATCTCTGGTGTGTCCAGTCCTACATACGCTGCTGGTTCCACATATGCTACCAATACCAGTAAATAACAAAAAGTGGCTGATGTTTAAGGAATGGGGCAGGAAACTGAAGAAAATCACAACACAAGACATTCTTGAGGAGATCTTGGCTTGCCTGCTTTGCTTTCTTGCATGTTTGGTCCTCAAAGCTCCATCCCCACTTCCCTCTTCCAGCATCCTGCCTTTGGGCATTCTCCCCACTGGGGCTGGCAGCAGGATGGGAAGTCACTGCTACAACTCGATATCCTAATTGGCTCCGAGTGCTCAGCTGCTGCTGCAAGACCAGCCTGCACACTCCTGGAGCTTGTCTGCCCTGCAGGGAAGTCGGGATAACTCGATTTGCTCCTGTCAAGAAGAAGGGTGCCGAGCCAAGAGATCTGCTTCTGCTGAGCCCTTGGCACTGAAATCAAGCCTGTGGTTCTGTCATCCCCTTTTTGTTGCTTGGATTCATGAGGAAAGGCTATAGGACTGCTTCCTCTCCCTCCACAGCTAAACCGTACCACCGTGGGAGGCTTGAGCTGTGTTTTTAAACAGGCTCCCTGCTGTTCTGTGTCACATTCTTTCTTCTTCTCCTTCCACAGCAATTTCATATATATTACATTCTAAAACAGAGGGAAAACTCAAAAAATGAGCATCCTGCACACAATTTTCCAATGTTCATGGCCAATTTGCTGCATTCTGCTGTGAATTTCATGAGAAGGATTTCAGAAAGTATTAATGTTGCATTTGATCCCTGCTCTTTTTTTTCCATTGTACCCATCAATATTTGTGTACTCACAGTATGTGAAACAAAGCAGGGGGAGTGTTTTAAAATTCTTAAATCTTACTACTTATGCACTTTAACACAAATTAAATTAACTCTGACTTCATGAAAACTCTGACTTCAAGAAGAAAACATAAAATTTTAGGTGGATAACTGATACTGCTACAAGAGAAACACCAAATAATGTGTCTAGTCATATCCAGGGATTGAGCTAATGAAGGGATTAGATTTATTTATGTTTCATTCCCATTTTTACTTTTCAATCTTTTTGGTAATGTAAAAAGTCAGCATGTTAGATTAGCTTCTTGGCTTACATTAATTAATACCGTGTATTTTCTTAGAGTGAGGTAGGACAGCATTAATGATAATCATTAAAGGTAGGAAAAAGTTATTCAAATTCTCTTTGTCTTTCAGTTCCTCATTGTCTGCCAAATACATACAGACCTTTATATACATGTATAGAAAAAAAATCAGGGGTAGTGAAATAAAGATTTCCTTTGATTTAATTTCAAGGAAAATGTCAAACACAGAGATGCAAGCACTATCCTTTCCTAGACATCAAAGCTGTTTTCAACAGAAGGGACTCTGCTCAGCCAAAAATATAGTCTGTTTCCATACTACAGCTAAAGTCTGCAAAGGCTCAAGAGGAAGAGGAAAAAAAAAAAGTCAGTTTTCATGGCCATATACCAATTTCTACAGGATGGAAGATGAAAGCATTCTTGGTTGAATCAATCAGTATCTTTTAATTGGGAGAAGCATTTCCAAAAGTGTCTAGCTGTCTCTCGGAACATAAGTCTCGGTCATTGACTTCAATTTTGCCACAAAAATTATACTAAGATTTAGTAACATCTTTCACAAAAATGGGTCAATTTTTCTTTCATAAAAAATGCAAGAAAACCTGACTTTCAAGTCACTTGGCCTTTTATTATAATATATTACATCTCATGCACTGTCTTGATGACATTTACTGTTTCCTATGCAGGATCCCACAGTATGTATGAGTTGTCCGAAGTTCAAAGAGGGCAATCGTTAAAATTTGACATTTATGTCAGTGTGTACACAGGGAGTTTACCTTTTCATTAGCTGCATATATTTTTTTTTCTGGTGGAAAAAGCTGAATATGAAGTCATGAAAGACTTGTGGTGATTTCATGTGGTCCCAATTGAAACTAATGGCTAAGTCTATGAGAGCAGCTGAGGATTACTGGGTAAAGGAATGATTAAAGGTAATTTTTTGTTGTTATTTGCCGAGTTGTCAGAAGGTGTTGAGTCATGCTGTGAGAAGTTCAAGTGCTGAATCTACTGCTTTCATATATAGAAATGTCACATTATATTACACAGCATGCAGAACCAAGTTAAAAAAATTTCATTGTAGATAATACGGTAGTTTGGTAAACAAAACCTATCAGCTTCACAAATCTGGTTCTTCTTCCAACTGTATGTTATTTTTCATGCCTGAAAAGCTCTCTCAGTGCACAAGTCCTAACAGATGTCTTTCTCCAGATGAACAAACTGATTTGAATACTATCAGAATATGAATGTTGTAAGCCAAGTTTTAATAGGTCTTTCTTTTGATTCAGAAGTCTTTCTTAAGATCCTCTTAAAAACTAATTGCATGTATTGCACCATTCCCCTATTTGGCCAGGGCAAAACAGTTCAGCAAAGTTCTGCCTCTCAATTAATCCCTAAATAATTTTAGTAATTACATTATGATTTATTGTGGAGACAGAAAGACTGATGCTGATGAGATGTACAGAATAAGCTTGCAGACTCAAGGGAACAGTTTTTATGTCTGGCCATGGTATGAAGTCAACATGAAGAGGAATGCATGAATCTTTGCTCTGAGTCTTCACTTTAACCAGCTTAGCTGTGTTGCAAACAGCAGAGCCAAAACCTCATGTAAAAAGGTCTTGGCTGGCACACAGCTGGGCTCCTGAGCACTTAGGACGGAAAAGGAGAGCCACTCTGAGAAAAAAAAATGTTGCCTGTTGTTAATATGGCTGTGAAAATTGACAATAGAGCACATATAGAGGCATCATCTCCTGGAAGAAAAGCATCCTGACCACTTGTCCTCCAAAGCCCAGCTCAAGGAGTCTGGGGACAGATGAGGACAAGATCATCCACGATCCACTTAGAAACTATTCCTTCGGGGGTCCAGAGCAAATGGAGGATGAGAAGGTCATCCAGCAATATCAAGCCAAATGTTTTGCATCAGTTATTATTTGGTCTAACTGTAATCTTGGTTTTCTTTAATCCTGTGATTAAAAGATAGTCCAGGTTCTTCAGGCCCTTAGGAGGAATTTCCTAAAATTATCTCTATGCTCAGAGATGAGCATTATATTCATGTATTATTTTCTCAGCACTGTGAGTACAAAGAACTATCTCATGTTATGGTAAAGGCCAGATCATTCCATGGGAAAAATAGATGCGTTTTTATGAGGACAGTCAGTGATCTCAGTGCGAGTATTCAAGAGCCTTCACTCAGTGGTTCTGATTCAGGCTCATTTAAGAAGTTGAATTTGCCTCATATAAGTGGACCTATGATCAGCAATTAAACAAAAGATATTACATAGACAGTAATCCATGTCTGTGGCCTCGGTTATCCGAGACTTAACACCATGGGCCAAAACCTGCCTCTCCAGAAATAGTTCTAGAAGTAGAGGCTATTTCAGTATGATTTCTTAAGCAGTGAAATACTACATAAAGTCAACAAGAGTGGAAGGAACTGGATGAATTAAGCCAGCAGGTGTTATTAGGCAAAACCTACAAAATGGCAGGTCCTTTATTTTAGAGCTTTATGCATAGAGTTATTATCCTTACTTAAGAAGGAAAATTAATTAGGCAAATTTCATCTGACTTTTCTGCTTTTGCTATATTTGAAATATTATAAAAGACTGTACAAATTACAGAAAAGCTTTAAACCAGCAAACTAGAAGATGTAACATAAATAAGACTCTTCAATAAATGAAGTTTCATCTTTACAGAAAACAGAAGGAACACCCTACTCAACCAAGAAAAAGAAGAAATTCCTACCTACTAAAAAAGCAGATTTTCCACAATTAAAACTGCATGAGTATCTTCTACATATCCATTCTTAATTTCTATATTTTCAAATCAGTTAAATGCTTCATTCCTCTACTTTCATATTAATCTGCTTCACTATAGGAGTCAGAGGCTCTTGATAAGAATATTTCACTGCATAGTGCAGTTCCATAAAGTCATAATTTGGGCCAGCATATGATACACATTTTTCCATCTCTCTCTCTTTAGAAATATACAATCTAACTTTAGTTATCATACCTCTGTTGCATCTATGGCTGAAACAGCTATTCTGAAAGTTCTCTTACATTGGTATGTATACATAACTACTACGGTAAACGTTTTAAAAGCTGCCCAAAACAGGGGAGGAGTTTTAAAATCTTTGTGGCTGTAGGTAAAGGTTTCACTTTGTTCAGCTTTCCGCTGCTCCTTTTACTAAGCAGTCTGCAGATTCTAACGCTCTGCTGACAGCCACCTTTCAGATCTCTATACATCTTTTAAAGACAATTATTGAATTTACCCAATGAGAAAGACTAGCAGCATCCTAATAGGAGTGTGAAAGGCTAACAAGCCGGAAGCCTTTGAGGTGGCATCAGTGTCTCACATCTCTTGATGTCAGTGAGTTGGTGAAATTGTTACTAGTTCAAGAAGGCATGCACCCATGGTGTTTCCTTTCAGGCATTCCCTTCAACTAAAACAGGATAGTTAAGGTATTGTATTTCAGATGTGGTAAGTGGACTGAAATGTCAGAATTCCCTCCCCGGGAACTTCACAAATAAGGGTTTCTGAGTTGCAAGGAACGACTGAGCCATTAGTAGAGCAAGAAATTGTCTCATTCCCAACTCATGTAATTTTTTTTTTTAATAAAGGGAATGCCACCTCCAGTCTTTTTCTACCCATAATCTGAACAAAGTGTTGATGAAAAGATAGGACTTCTTTTAAAGATTATTCTTTCTTGGAAACGCCAAGCACAATGCAGCTGTTACTCTGTTGTGTGTGGTCTGACAATGCTCAGTTGTGAGGAAAGACATCCCACTACTTGTTCAGCCTGGGAAACTGCTCAAGTCTGTGAAAGCTGTCCAAGATTTAACTTCCCAGAGCTGACAGACTCCTAGCACTGGAGCAGAGTCAGCCACCCTCACTTCCCACCAAACTGAACTGTCCTTTCTGAACTACCTCACTGATGTCAACAGGATTATTTCAGCTACAGGTACTACATGATGAGAACCCAAAGAGCAGAACTTTACCAGAGCTCCTGTTGATAATCATAACAACAGTAATATTTGACTAACCATTTTTTATGTTCAGCAAAAGTGTGTGTGTGTAGATCATCATGAATGAAATAATGCAGGAACTAATATCACACCAGAACAAGCCATTAAGAGTTTAGGACCAATATAACATGATTATCTAGGACAGCCAGTAGAGATTACATAGTTGACTCTAAAAGTATCACTTGCGCTAAGTCTGCTTACTTAAGTTATCTGTAAACAAAGATGCTGGTCCTGGTACCTTGTACAGAAAACAACCTGCACTATATAAGGGCCTGAACTGAAGACTGATGCAGAGCAAAGGCTGCAACCTACAGAATTACTAAGAATGTTTACTTCAAAACATTAGGTCCCCTTTCCAATTGCAGACCATCTATGATGATGTTTAGTTAGCACTGTCTGGAGAGATCAAATCCAAGCTGCAGTGCCCTCAGAGCCATCAAATTAACTGGAAAGTAAAGTAATGTAAAAACAAAGCTGCCAAAAAAAAGAAGTGTTTGAAAAATTTTCTATTTCTACAGCTACAAGAAATAATCTTATCAGCTTAGGACGAGCCTGCTTCAGATGTACAGTCTTCCTATGTGCTTGACAAGATAATACAGCACATTTGATACTTGCATAGAATCCACATTACACAGCAGCACAAGAAAACCTCAGAAATACTGCTGCTGTGATTTTACTTTCATAAAGGTAATGCAAACTATAAGCTCTCAATTAAAAGAAGCACGGAAGTTAAAATCTATGCATTTCTTCCTAATCTGTCTCCATTAGTCAAAGTCCAGAAATACTCCGGTCAGTAAGGTTAACTGGACGGCAGCTTTCTCAGTAACTAGAAGCTAGTTGGCAGTTCAGAAACAGATGGTAGGTTAAATAGTCTCAGCTGGCAGGATTTTTTGCTTTGGCCTCTTCCACTTCCCTTTAGACTAATACACGACCATATTGCAACACGAAGGTTTTAAGTAGTGGTCAAAAATGTACAACAGGCCTTCTGTATCCACATGCAGATATTTCCCCATCCCACCTATTAACTGCTGTCATCCATTTAATGATGAACACATTGGTAGTGATAATAATGTGGCTGGACCATGAGCTCTAAATTTTATTTAAAAATATATTTCACAGGTGGATAATACTTACGTATTTGGTCTACAACAAAGAGAGAACGTTGCTGTGGCAGGGGAGAGTGCACAAAAAGATCTTTCCTTTTGTATCCGATATTGGTAAAAAGTTTTAAAACTCTTATTTTTTTGTGTGTCATATGGCTTGCATATCCTAAAAAATCAGACTATTCAGGGCTGCACCTCATCAGTCTGCTCAGCTGTTGAGTGTCTGCCAAGGTTTGAGCCAATAACATATTGCAAGAGCCAGTGCACTAATTATACAATCTGATCTCTGCATGCTACCAAAATAAACTTGTAGCTGATGATGGCAGCACTACCACCATTTAGCAGGCCAAAGATATGAACCATATTTAATGCCTTCTCATGAGATCGGTTTCCTAATCTGAAATAGATTTAAGACATTTAGAGAGAAAACTGCAGCTATACCTTTCAGCTGTTTTCAGGTTTCTCTTGGTCATATTTGGCCTCCTTGCTTTATCTTTCAAATAAACAGAAAAGCTGCTTTCACAGCTCATCTGTGGATATGAAATTACTTTCATGGTGGCTGAGCACTCTCTGCTATCCAAATTTCTCACAAAAACCATTGCTTTTATTTTCTTGTGCTACTGAGCTGAACAAAGATAAAAGGAGTCGAATAAAGATTATTGATTTAATGTTATCATTTCTCATTCTTTGTCCATCTTAGGAGCTTGTTGTATATTTCATACCAACATATGCAGTAGCAGCAATGCCACAAAAAAGTCAGATTTGGGACTCTTTATAGGCTTGAGTTATTAGCAGCCACTTGTGCCATACGCTAGATTGAGGAATTAGTAATTTGGAATGTTGTCCAATCCATAATATCAAGTCAAGGGAAAGCTCTACTGTTCATGATTACTCTCTTAGAGCTTGCTACTGCTCCTCCTTCTATTTGATAAAATTCAGCTAGTGGAACTCTAGCACTGTCCTTTTACAGTGAGAGTTCATTGATATATTCTCAATGCCACAATAGATGATAGAAATATTACTGGGTAGTTATTATAATGATTTTGTTCCTCTCATGTTGAAGCTAGGTGGTATATCTCAGAAGTTACAGTTACATTCCCATTTCCACCATGCATACAGACCCCCAAGAAAGGAAAGTTTGAAATCTGATGTAGCAAAAGCAACATTCTCTGTGATGGCAATGATAGCAACAAAACAGCAGTTTTCTCACATCTCCTGCAAATGCATCATGAGGTTATGTCTCAAGAACCAGAATGTAAGAAGCCATGAGGCTTTACAGATGCCTTTTCAAAAGTACCATTAACATGGATTCCTTAAATGTTTTTATGAAGGGCAGAAAATTGAGACCCAGTCCCCAGTTTTATCCTTTCTGAACAAAGAATCTTGAAAAAAATCTTGGCATACCTGATGCTTCAGCATCTAAAATTTATGCAACGCAAAATTCTGCTAGTGTTCACTTGAAAAAAGCCTCAATAACTGGAAACATTTTCTTATTTCCTAATAAAACCCTGGAATTATTATATAACCATAAGACTTCAATAGAGAAAATCCAAGATAGTCAAAGCCACCAACCATACTTCATGAAAGCAGAATACCTATCAACATTTTGGAAACAACTAGAGGCATTAGAGTTTTTGGAACAGCAGAGCATATGTTTATGTAACACCATTTGTGCTTTAGTATGTATTTTATGACAGATTGGGAATAGTTCCTTGGTTAGGACACCTCAGGCTGTGGTGAAACATGATCTTTAGAGACATGTAGCAAAAAAAAACATTTAAGAAACAGATATAACATTATGACCTTTGTAGATACATACCATAAAACATCTGAGGGGAAAATCCTACCCCTCTTTACATCTGCCACACAAGCCATGGACACAGCAGGAACTGCCCAAGGGGGTGGTGGTCCTACCGGGAGTTGCAGATTTTATTGAATTCTAAAATTACAGTAATGGCAGGACAGAGTACATCTAACTTTGCCACCTACGTGTCTGTTATTTAGGCTCTTTCTATGGTTGCTGGAGGCAGGCAGGCAGCTCCAGAAGTGGTGTGTAAAATAAATCTCTAAAGCAGAATATATGAATTGCAAAACAGGATATATGAATCTCTCTTTGGAGGTACTTCCAGTGCTTTGACTACAGAGGGATTACTAATTTCTCTAACTAGTGTTCGCTCAAATGTACTGTACCTCAAGGGATAACATTATTATTGCACACTCTGGTGATGAGGGACTGTTTATATTGATCCAATATGTGGAAGAGATCACAGTTTAGTGGAATTGGTGCAGCGGGCATATTTCCTCAATCAAACACAAGCAAATGCTTAGTGTTATTTTTCTGCACTTTTGCTTCTTAATTGAAAATAATCTTCTAAAAATAGCATTATATCTCTGATAGATTTTGTTTCCTTTTCTCCCGTCATAAAACATAAAAAGCAGAGGAGAGTTTATTTCAGAAATTAAAGATGTAGTACTTCCAACGATAGTGGTGTTGTTGCTGCGCCTGTGGTCCTACCACAGACAATCCCATTCTAGATACAATCTGTAGGGTATTTTTATGAAAACAGTGCCAAAAGTGTTATTAAACTTTCAAAGGAGAAGTGTTTGAGTAATGATAGCCCAAAAGCTAGTAAGAATTTGAAAAACAGAAATTAAATAAAATCTCTAGGAAGGATTGGTGCTACTCTGAGAAAATATGAGTATCAAAATGCATGATAAAGAAATCAGGAAGATGAGAATAAATTTTTAATGGCCAGATCCAAGAGGCCAGTTCAGTTAGATGGAAAATAATTAATGTTTGGAACTAAAGTGTTTTGTAGAGCCCTAATGGAAGTATAAGAGGAAAATCTGAGAGTCTAAAAGGAACTTGAAGTGAAAACTAAATAAGGGATACTTTGCAGACATCAGAATGAGGTGAACGAGAAGAATTTTCTTAGGACAAGAAAAGGTTACTAAAGCAGTTATGGAAGAGAAAGGCCCATCTGAGAAGCCAAACGATCCTTTGCCTCAGTGCAACAGGAGACCCTTGAAACTTTCCAGTAATTAAGATGAAATATTTTCAAAACAAAAGAGTCAGATCATAAGGAACAAATAGAAACCATCCAAGGTCTCTGAAAATGCTCATCTACAAGTTAGCTGAAATGTTTATAAAACACACCCTCTCTGCTGCTTCTGTTGCACTCAGCTCACTGCAGCTGTATTTTAAATCAAACCAAAGCTATAGAATCACTCCAGGGAATTACTGACCAGTGGATGTAACTGACAGTTCAAATCAGAAAAAAAAAAACAAACCATCTTGGAAGATGATGATAATAAAGAGGATAGTTAGCAATGTTTCTGGGAAGAAACACCACGGCTTGTCTTTTAAACTATAGCACTATGATTCTTTTCTAGAAAAGCCATTTTCCATGCCCCCCTCTGCGTTTCCACTCCCCTCATATATATTATAACACCCTTATTGCAATTATGCCATTATCATTGCTTAAGAATTATTCCCTAAATCATGTTACAACTAAAATAAAAATCACAAAAAATAGAGTGTATTATATATTTTGAAGATCAGACTATATAACCCAGCTCCACAAACAGCTGTACTTACTACAAAGGATGCAGTGATAGTAGCGTAACAGAAAAAGAAAGCAAAATCTTCCTTTATTATTTTTCAGTGTTGAAGAAAGCCTGTCTCAGAGCTACAATCTCAGAAACCTTCTGATATGTTGATAAAGAAGTGAATAAAGAAGGATCTTTTGAGGTAATTTATTTATATTGCCAAAACAATTTTTCAAGGTCCCTTGTAAGAGATGAGTACAGGTAGAGTTATAAAGTAAAGAGAAAAACACTGCCCTAGACCAAGAAAGGTCCAAAAAAGAAAGGATATGATCAAACGGTGCATTTTTATTGTGGCAAAAGGTTAATGACAGTGCATCTCGTGGTTGCTTGTATTGCCAACTAACACATTATTAAAACCACAGGGCTGCTCAATGTAGAATGCAGTATCTTTATCATCACTTCATTCTTTATTAACGAGAAATGATTTTGATTTCACCAGATAAACCTACAAGTTACAAATACTTACTTTTTATTTTTCTGCTCTCCTTTTTTCTTTCAGAAAATGTCCCAGAAGAAAAGTTGTAGAGTTTAGCAGCAACACTAATTAAGCTATCAAGATCAAATATCAAGAATCTCCAGAAACAAACTTAATACAATAATGTAGGTTCATCAGTGCTGAGCTTAGACATATGTTCTATTATTCCTTTGCCCTTTGAACAATAATACTCCTCATCTGGCCTATTAGCCTCTCCAGGGAAGGGAAAGAATATTTTTTTAAATTATTTTTATTATCTCAAAAATACATACAAATAACATAAAGCTTATTTTCAAATAAATAAAACCCAATAATTAAAATAAGTCCATTCTTACCAGATTTCTAAGACACCTTCATACTTTTACACTCCATATCACCTAGAAGTTATTTTTTTGGAGGAAAAAATCACAAAAGTTTACTCTTAACATATCAAGTTTGGGAGATTCACCTGCCATTCCAGTCTGTGCAAATGCACAGGTATTATAATATACCTAATTTCTTTTTTCATCAGAACCCTAAGAAGAGAAAAGTTGTCAAGTGCTGCAAATCAGCTCAGAAGCTATACCCTGTATTCAGATGTGGAATCATAAGTCTGCTTCTTAAGGTCAGTGCAGCTTATGTTAATGAATATGGAAAGGTTACTATTGTTGTCTTTTGTTGTTTTCTCCTCAAAAAAATAGAAAGAATAAAAAGGTCACTAAGCAATGTTTTTAAGCTACTTTGGAATTTACTAATCTATCACTGAAGAAAATAAAAAAGGGTTAATAAAATATGCTCTAGACACAGAAAAACAGATTAAAAGTGGCATTTAACTGTGAAACCTTCTTTAGACAGAGGAAAAATAACCCCAAAATCAGAAAGGAAAGCTACTTTCAGACTTTGATCACTAAATAAATATTTACAAACCAAATAAAGCTTTTTAAAGTACAAGACTGGAGAACCATAACACGTTATTGAGGAATACATCTGTGACAGTGGAGCTGACATCTAGCACTGTAATGAATGCTGGTTCTAACAATTTTATGAAAATTGTACTTGTCCAGATCAGTGAAAGAAGTTACTGTATATTGAGTTTTGTAGACCAAGCCTGTACTGAAAGTGATTAAAAAGGCTTGCAGGGTGACTCTATGCAAGGGCAAGAAGAGACTCTAACATGAAGTACTAAATTACCAATTGAGAGATATCCAAGGAGGATACAAACTTGCACTGTCATGCTTGGATAGAGAAGTGTTTTAGTTATAGGAGCCCTGTGATGAGAGGAGAAGCCCTGTCAAAGGTAATCTGGGTTGGCTGGGTTGCACAGGGACAAAGAGACTGGGATTCTGCAAAGTCCAAAAGCACTGCTCATTCTTAGGTCTAGGTTGGGGAAAACTTATATGCAGTCTCAGTTTAAGAATATGTCCCTCTCCTCTGGCATGTTTTTGCACTAAACAAACTATAAATGACTTTTAACTCATTATTTGGCTGTTACTGGTGTCTATAAGTGGAGGATTTGCAAATAAATCAGATCTACGGTGGAAATCCCTGGTGATATGTAGGAGCTATGGGGTCAGGAGATCATCTGAGATAAAGATATTGTATTTCCATCTCAACACAGAGAGCTGGGGAACAAAAAACACTCTCTGCGGTGCACTTCAGGGGCTATCTGAAGTAAAAGTTAAGATTTTACTAAGAAAAATAAGTAAGAAACTCATTGTGTTTCAATATGGATATTTCCATACATATGTCAACAGAATATGCATAGATTCTGAACTGTCACATGTATTTCTGTGTTTTTCTCATGATGTGTGGCCCTTTAGCTTTGCAGTAACTTGTCTACAGTATTTGTGTAGTGTGATGACAGAGTGGAAAAAGCATCATCATCTTGACATTTTGGCATTACCCTTTATCTATCTTGCCTGTTGTGGAGGTTACTATATTATTTAAAATGCCAAATGTTCAGAATAATATAGATAAGCCAAATTCCATGAATTTTAATGGGAATATTTTACACTTTGAATTCCAAATAGGCTTCTTTTTTGAGTGTAGGTTCAGCTTTGAAGATAATTGTGCAAACAATGACGTTGTTGAACGAAGCTATTTGGTAGAATAACTTCTGAATGAAAGAGAATGTATTTTAGGGAGAGTTTTGATCATATAGAGCTCAAGAATTGTGATGGTAAGGTCGAGTGTTTATAGATGAGGGGAAAGGCCAACAAGGGGCATGTCTTGCTGGGAGACCTTTTAGACTACCCAGCCAGGATGAAGAGGTACATGAAGTATTCCACAAGCAGCTGGCAGATGTCTTGCAGTCGCTAGCCCTAGTTCTCCAGGGGGACATCAACTTACTGGACATCTGCTGGAAATACAAGACTGCAGAGAGGAAACAGTCTGGGAGGTTCCCGTGGTGTGTGGAAGATAACTTCCTTTTGCTTCTGCTAAGTGAGCCTACTAGGGGAGGTGCCTCACTTGACCTGCTGTTTACAAACACAGAAGGACTGGTGGGAGATATGGTGGTTGGAGGTCATCTTGGGCTTAGCAGCCATGAAATGTCAGAGTTCTCGATGAAATAAGGAGAGGGATCAGCAAAACCACACCTATGGACTTCCAGAGGGGAGATGTTGGCCTTTTCAGGACAGAGGTTGAGAGAGTCCTTGGGAGACCGTCCTGCAGGGTAAACGGGTCCAGAAAGGCTGGACATCCTTTAAGAAGAAAATCTTAAAGGCACAGAAGCAGGCTGTACCCATGTATAGTAAGATGAACCGGTGGGGAAGATGACCATCCTGGCTGAACAGGGAAATTTTGCTGGGACTCAGGAAAAAAATTATAGAAGGGGCACACAGCTCCTACAGGGAGATCCTACAGTGAACTCATTAGGTCATGTAGTGAGAAATTAGAAAGGCAAAAGTCCAGCTAAAACTCAATCTGCCCACTGCTGTAAGAGATAACAAAAAATATTTTTACAAATTCATTAACAACTGAAAGACAGCAAAGGATTATCTCCATCTTTTATTGGATGGGGAGGTGGAACATTTCCACCAAGGATGAGGAAAAGATTGAGGTACTTAATGTTTTCGTTGCCTCAGACTTTAAAAGTCAGACAAGGTGTTGACCTCTTCTCCCAAGTGACAAGTGATAGGATCCAAGGAAATGGCCTCAAGTTGCATCAGGGGAGGTCTAGATTGGAAATTAAGAAACATTACTGAAAGAGTGGCCAAGCACTGGAACAGGCTGCCTAGGGAAGTGGTGGAGTCACTATCCCCAGAGGTGTTCAAAAACCACATACACATGTCAGTTCGGGACATGGTTTAATAGGCATGGTGATGTCTGGCTGACAGTTGGACTTGATGAACTTAGAGGTCTTTCCCAACCTTAATGATTCCATAAGAATATGCAACTATTACTATGAAACAGCCCCTTCATTGTTAGGTGACAGGTTAATCTATTTTAGGAATTTTGAAGTCATAAAGCAAAGGAAGTTTTCACTGTAATGACTAGTGCTGCTGGACTTATGTGATCATTTGTCCATATTTTTAAAAATAGAGATTACAGAATTAAGGGACATAATTACCCACATTGCACTGGAAATAGGCACCACTAATTTATTCACTTTCTATTACAGAGAATGACATCTTTAATAAAAGGCAATTTAAACAGAATTTTTAAATGGTAGGACCATTTTCTCATGCTGAGCTTATTCATTTGTGTATGTATATATACATAGGAAAAAGTTTCAATCTGAATTTTCTTCTCAAGCAAACTTTATGTAGAAACCACACGTGATGTTATGTCTAGATGGCGTGTAGTGAGGAGAAAGGAATTTCAGTTTTCATCTGCATTTTCATTTCAGTATATATGTCAAATGTTTTGCCTTGTTTAGATAAAGGTCAGGTAAACACAAAGATTTTCTTTTTACTTTTAGGCTTTTTGTAAGACAAGGAAAATGTAGGTGGAATCATTTGGAAATTAGTTTCTTTTGAAATTCTCTATAGCACTAAATTCAAGTTCTGAAGATACATTTTAATTGTTGGAAAATTTATCATAGCCTTAGCTCCTCCTTTGTATTGAAACAGGAATCAGCACAAACTGGAGAACATGACACAGTCTGACACAAACTGTTACAGACTAATAGAGAAGGCAGCAGGGCTTCTTGAGGAGAAAAGTGAAGTAAGATAATATATGTCCTTTTTTTTTCAGTAACAGAATTGTCCAAAAGTTTGTGTGTACTTAGTAGTAGATATGCATTGTTTACATCAGTAATGTGAAGTCAAGCACATGCTTAAGAATGAGATTTTGGGGAATTTTAGCACCCCATGTCATTAAATAGTATCCTAACAGATTTAGCAGTGGACAGGTGTGGTTGAACTTAATGTTATTAAGGTCTTTTCCAACCTAGTGATTCTCATTCTAAAGCACCAGAATCAGAAGAGCATTATTTATTTATTTATTATTTCATGAGTCACTATTTTTGGCAAGCTACTTGCAAAAATGTGGGTAAGTAGAAGACTAGACAAATACCTTAGAACACAGCTGGAGATCAGTCACATTCTTAAGGCAGACCTGCATCTCTTTCAAATTCTTACAGGACATCTCACTTTTTCCTGAAACAGTTGCACATTTAATACCTGTGGTATTTACCTACTCTGAGGGTGTTGTAATGATTAGCTAACTCACTCTTGCACAGAAGGCAGGAGAAAATCTATAGTTTAGTTGGGTAAAATCAGTAAAGCACTCTACAACTGATGATGATAATGACTCAACAGTGAACACAGAAGTAGTTATCAAGGTAGCGACGGACAAAAAAACTACTCGAGTACTCCTGGAAGAAGGCAGCCATAATGTCTTTTTACTCAATATGGGCATAATATTCTCCTACGGCATTTTTTTGTTTCTATAAATAAACTGGGCTGAATGTTAGATATATAAATGTTACGCTAATTAGATTTCTAGAAATAATTACCACCACAAATCAAGGCAAATGACAAATTAAACAGATGACTTGGTTTCAATGATTGCTATCAATTTACAAACATAAGCAAAAATACATCAAATTCTTCATATACCTTTAAGATGGTAGGCAATATCCAGACAATCAGATGGACTAGAAAAAGACTTTTCTTTCCCTTCCCAATATTATGAAATTTTATAAAAAAAGTGAACTGCTGGAAAAGTGAAACTAGCTGGGTCAACACTTACATTTTTCATTCACAAGAATAAGAACAAAACCCAAATATGGCTTAAAGAGAAAGAAAAAAAAATTCCAAGATTTGAAATATATCTTTTTTTTTTCCTAACCAGCCTGAAAACTAAAGATGTTTGGAATGCTCTGTAAAAAAGACTTTAATAAAGTATTTTATATCAAATCAAAGAGTTAATTATGCTTTCATTCCAATCTAATTTATTTATCTTCTGTAAGAATATAAGGCTGAAACTTCAATGTGTTTTCAGTGCATTTTTAAGGCAAGTATCCTTATACTGAAAAAATGATTCAACTGTGATCTGTTCAATTAATATTGGCTAGAGTATGTACAGCCATACAGATGTGATACACACATGTTTTGGAGAAGGATATTAAGGAAATATCTTTTTACTGAGACATAATATACACTTTTGCAAACTGTAAAAAGCACTAATACATATATCATTTTCTAGTTCAGGGAAAAAAAATCACCTTTCCATTTATGCTACCTTATCTCTTTTAAAGTGCAAATAATACATTTTCTTTAACCCTGCTTTTCAAGCAGAAAACAGCCAATGAATTATTCTTTTTTTTTTTTTTTTAAAAAGAGCCTTCTCAGATCAAACCATAACTAACAGAAACTGGACAATTTAGAACTTTATTCTTCCTAACTGAAGATTTTAAATTCACTTTACCTGCATTGGGATTGGGACCATAAAGGAACTGTAGAAACTAGCTTTGAATAGCCTACTAAATAAGTAGGCCTATCTGCACTCCTTACTTAGCTACAAAGCTGATCATTAATAACCTGGTAATTTAGGGGAAGAAATAAGGGTTCTCAAGCACCTTCAGAACCAGATTGGAGGACTGCATTCAAGGAATAATGAGAGAAAGAGAAGAATAAAATTACAAATGGCTTTATTCCCATTACACACACAAAAAAAAAAAAAAAAAAAAAAAGAGAGAGAGAAGAAATCAATTTCTGGATAAAACAAAGGTCTCAGGTACTCTTCACATGGAAGAACAGAAAGCATGGCCATTATTTTTTGAAAAATATATGAAGTTAAATACTTTAGTTGGTGAAAGAAGATTATCTGACAGTGATTTGAAGATTTTTGGGTTTGTGAACATAAGTCAACTGTAGTAAAGAAAGTCAGCAGAAATTTAAAAGGATAAAAAAAAATCAGTCTAGCTTTTACTTTATGCATTTTTCTATCTCATTGAGAGTGGAATCAAACTACTGCATGAAAATGCCTGTTTTGTTCCAATAACGCATAGCAGGGTCTCTTCCTGAAGCCCTTGCACAAATAAACAGCTTTGAATCTCATCCACTGCTAAGTTGGCACACCACTCTGTTAGGCTGAAGCAGCTGCAGCCAATAGTTTAAATCAAATCCAAAAAATGCAGGGACTGCTATTTTCAAAAGAAAATAACAGCTAATATAGATGAAAATAAAGGAAGGGTTTACATTGATCTCCAATTTATTTCACTTTAAAAAAAGAAGCTTGGGACAGGGAAAGGGTCAAGACCAGAAAAAAAAACATGCTGAGGACAAGCTGATTTGATACTACATCAAATGACCAAATTTTAGCAAGGGAGACTAGGAGGAGAATGACAAGGAGGGACTGAAAGCTCATTCCTGCAAAGGTTTAAAAATAAATTCTCTGCACTAACTCAGTTTGAAGATCTGACACAAGCATGTCTGCAGCTTGGCTAGGGAAACACTTGAAATCTTAGTACAGAGACAGGTTTCATCCCTTGCCCCAGGAAGCTGGTGTTGCAGCCCCATGGGACAGGTGAAGCAGGAGACAAATACCTGCAGGACCATAGGCTTAGACTCAGACACGTCATAAGATGTGCAGAAGATTCGAAGACCTGACCACTAGGAACCTTTGTCCATATTTTTCTGATGGGTCCTAAGCTCTGACATCAATAATAAAAGAACAGAGGAACTCATGACAGAAAGGACATGGCCCCCATTATACTAATTATTGTATTTCATCATGAATCAAAGATTTCAAAGTGAGGAAATCAAAATCTGAACATCCTAGTAGGCAAAATAATTTAGATACTTCCCTTATTTAACAGTCTTTACTGTAGTTTTTCCTCTGTTTCAAGATCTTTTGTTCATTCTTTTCAGTAGCCTTCACTGTTCACGCACGCTCAAATGGCAGAGGTGGGTGTAGGTAACTAAATCAATTCTGAATTATTGCAGAATAATTTGTTATTTCCTAGCCCATCTTCTTTCCCTTGCCTATTTTCGTCTTCTGTTTGGTCCTTTAACTCTCACTCTATATTGTGTCTTTACTCCTCAGGTGTTTCTCTGTCATGTCTCTCTAATTTTGGACCTTCCATCTTCCCTCATGGGAAGCTCGGGAACTGGCAAGACACTGCTCTGAGCAGCTCCTGCCCACAGACTGCTCATAGGGCAGGAGGAGAAGTGCAGCAGCAGCTTTCCCACTTCTCCTCTAGGCAAAAAGCAGCAAACCCCAGGGACCAGCAATGACATGAGGCAGCAGCCAGCCCCTCTCCTGCATCTTGTACTCTCCCATATGCTCTGCACTGTGCAGCCTTCATGCCCAGGAGGCAGAAAATGCACCACATTGGCGATGCCTGTGCGGCACCTCCTCATTTGCTATACCTCAAAGCCAAGGATTTTTACTATTTGATGCTTAATTCGTAAACACCAAAACTATACCTGGTAGAGGTTGATATAAACACTCTGTGCACAGCTACTATGCCATTTGGTCTGTAAGATTTGAAAACAAACCCACAATCCCTCTCTGTATGAGTCTGACAGTTCCTGTATTAATTTGCTATCATATGGCATCCATGCATGCAGTGTTGGTAATTAAGGCAGAGTCAACACTCATATACCCCCAGATCTAAAGAAAGATTATTTGGTTAATTAGTATACAATTTGGTTTTGTATGCTACTACAAACTGTTCCAATAATAAGTTTTTATATTATTATTACAAAATTTAAAACTGTCAGCAAAGCAGCTGTAATTAATGTTTCCAACTTATAGGCATAACACTTGTATGTTGAGTTACCTTTGTTTAGTTGTATGAGAAACACCACTGTTGAAGTTTAAACCATTTGTCTAAATGAGTTTGTTCATCAAGAAGAGGAGCATCAGGCTTTTCCCTAGTTTTTGAGCATAACGTGTCACCATCAATTTCTCCTTCATTTTTCTTGGATTTTTAGTATCACAGATATATCGAATTAACCCACTAAGAGAGACAGAAAAGTGACAAGTTCCCTCACGTCAGCAATACAAAAATTTGCAGTTAAAGGAGCTCACCATAAAAACTTTACATACAGTGTCTGACACACAGTATCTGTTACCAAAGATAGAAATCTAAGCAGTGTAAATTGTCATTTTGGGGGCAACGCATAGCAGGAAACAACAATAATGAAGGGGGAAACCCCCCCCAACAGTATAAGCTACAATAATAGAGTTTAGGATGTAATCACTTAGCTGTTGTCTCTGACCACAGTGGTAGAATACTACTTTCCAGCTGAGTTTAGTCTCTGAAGGTCATTAGAGATGTGTACCAATAAACATACACTCTGCTATCAGATTAGCAGACAAAACAGTTTCCATGGCAACCATTGGACAAGAGAGCTTGCCTGCATTCAGCATTAATTTGAAATATTTTTTTTCCTCCCTCAGTCTCCTTGGAGTCAGTACTGTGAAACACAAGTGCTTGCAAGCTCTCTAATCTGCGGCTGCCTTTGAAAACCCATCCAGTGTGTGTTGAAGCTGAGCCAATTAACGTTACGAGAATTGGGTGAATTGCAGAGAATCTGGCAAGGCTGTGTTTACCAATTAGGGGTTTTTTTATGATGCAAATGTTGCACACCATGCAGCAGGAATAAAAGCCAGCCATACTGAATATGAAACTGTTAATTGCATTTTTCAGAGACACGGCTACAAGGTGAAACTAATCATATAAATGATAACTGGGTTTTACCACCTACAGTGCTTTGGTATTGCACTTTCACTAATCTGTATTAAAATAAGCCATAAATTTTTACAGCAGAAGAAAATGCAGACCTTACTACACCCTTCTGAATTTGGGGGGACATAAGGAACCAAGGAAATTAGATATAGGAAACAAGGAAAGCAACTAAATACCAATCAGTGATTTGGTGTTGGAGTGTGTTTGGTACAAAACAAAGAGAAGTATAATCTACTCAGCTCAAATGATAATCCTCCTGGTAAAAGAGATTGGTAATGATGTCAACAAGTCAGAAGTTTTCTGAGTGAATCAGTCCAAAAGGAGATTGGGAATGAGGATGGAAAATGCTTGGATCAAAAGTCCAAAAGAAAATAAGATAATGTATATCTATGGAGAAGTTTACTAGATACTTTACAAACAGCAGGAGAGCCCAATATATAAGACCCCAGACTGCTGACAGGATTTGGGAATATTTTAGCCTGAAGAGGGATTTATGAAGAGAAACTTTTGTCTAACTGGTCCGAATGTGTGGTATCTTTTTAAAAAAACAGAATGAAAATATTATTTATTTTGAATTAATATAATTCAGTATAGAAAAGGGAAAGGAAAGGGATTCTGTATCCAGACGTCCCTATAAGTTAAGCCTTATTTGTCCAAGGGTAAAACTCACCTCAGTTGGGGGAACCCTTAATGGGAAATATTTATGAAAACTAGTTAAATTAAATCCTTCAATGAAGTTTCTCATTATAAGGCAGTACCTAGAAACAGTGAAATTTTATTTGAAGTTCATTTTTTTTTCTAAAAAATTTCTCACTATAGGAAAACGACAAAATTAATTAATTTTAAGCCTTTCTGTTCTGCAAATGAGACATTGAAGTTTAAGCATTAGAGAAAAATGGGATTACCTTTCTGATATGCACCTGGTGAATATTTAGACAGAAAGAAAACATAAAATTATTGCCACTAACTGCGCCTCTATACCACAGACACTACCACTAACACTGCCACTATCTCAACCACTTGAAAATTTGAAGTACATAACATAGACTTGAATTGTTTCCCACGTCAAATTAAATTTAGAAGTGATGACAAACAAAATCAGGTCCTAAGGATATTTGAATAAGTATGTTCAGTTGTCTTCAGGTGTGATAAAGACCGTAGTACTTTTGGGACTTGGAGTTCTACAATTCCCTAGAAACGTTAATCAATTATTCATTGAATCTTTATGGCAAAAAGAAGTATGATCGTACTCATTCTGTAGACAATTTGTGTGCCTCTTTCCTTAACAGTGTCAATCATGCAGAATTGCATGATATGAAATCTCCTGTATCAATTAATTTGTAAAAACAAATATCTCTATGCTTGTACTTTTTCAGTAGACAAAGCATGAAGCATGACAAATATTTGGAGAGCATAAATATTTGCTAAACTAATATATTTTGTGGTCAGCAATCACACCTACACAACAGTTAGAAAAAGAAGAAAGCATCAGGCAGAGACAGTTTTCAAATGTTGCATTTAGAGGAGAGGATCAAAGTAACTGCTGCAAAGAATAACCACAACTAGAGTAGCACACAAGACAACTTCAATTGAAAGTGGCGTAGCTTAAAGTAACAAGATAATAGGTTTGAATAATGCAAATGACCATATCCCATGTGGGTTTGCACTACAAGAGATCCCAAACCCACAGAAAATTAGGAAAAAGCATTGAAGAGCAGATTCTTGAAGAGATTTTCCTAAAAGAATAGAGAAAATGAGGACAGCTGGGAACCTTGAAAGCACAGCAGGATGGGGGGCAAGGGAATGATTTGCTCTATAATAAGAACTGAGGGAAACAGTGACAATTGTAGAAAGTGCATGAAGAAAACTAGCTGGGAATGAATGGCCCATGTGTTTCTGAACTGCGCTGGCAATCAATCATCTATTTTCCAGCAAAAGACAGAATACAAATTTGAATCGCAACTGCTGCCAGAGTGTGCTTAGCCCGGATCGGTACAGCATTAAGACAGCAAGAGAAACTCTGTCAGACTTGATAAAATGGTTATTAGAAGGGATGAGTTTTTATGCGCTTTGGAAGACAGATGGGTCATGTCAGAAATGAATTGCATCTAAACAACATGATTCTCTCTGTTCTTTTGTGTATTTATTTAGTTGAGCTTTTCATATTCTTGGGTTGATTCATAGGACGCTGAAGACATCCAGTGCCACTGGCATATACTTCTCTGATAGCTAGATTTGAATTCTCTTCAGAGTTTTCTTCTCATCAGGAATTTACCGCAGGCCTGTTCACTTCCATTGTCCATAATGTTAAAAGATACAGATTTGTTTTGTAGGAACTTAGCAACCATTCAAAAGTGGCCAGAAATCATTTCAATTTCAATTTTTGCAATGTATAAATGTGAAGACCTTGGATCTTAGGCTTAAAGAGAAAAAGAAAAATTAAAGTAAATGAGATAATGATCAAAGGATAACAAAACACAATTGTTACTGAAGATTGTAAAGCACTGAAATATCTGACTGATTATTTCTGCAAATAAACTATCATATTGCTGGAAATTGTTGGAAGTGTGGAGGCTATTAGGAAAACTGATAGTTTTGCAATGACAGACAAAATTATTATTTCCTCGTATCCCTGAAGATGCAGCAGCAGAGCAACAAATGGTCTAGTTCTTGAGAAATAAATACCACTTTAAAGTTGTTTCATGAACAGTAGTCCAGTGTCATGGTATAAGAAAAGCCATCACTTTTGTGATGTATGGCAACTGAAGGCAACTATGAGGGTAAGAACATAAAGCAAATATTAAGATTATTAGTTTGCAGTTATAATAGGTGAGATGCAGGACATTTCCCAAGGCTTAATCAACCAGCTGGGAAGAATTTATATGTGCAAAGTAATAAATTCAGGAAAAAAAATTAGGCCAGAAGAGCAACGAAGCTGGTGAAGGGGCTGAAGAACAGGCCTTATGAGGAGTGGCTGAGAGAGCTGGGGTTGTTCAGCCTGGAGAAGAGGAGGCTGAGGGGAGACCTCATCGCTCTCTACAACTACCTGAGGGGAGGTTGTAGAGAGGAGGGTGCTGGCCTCTTCTCTCAAGTGACAGGGGACAGGACGAGAGGGAATGGCCACAAGCTCTGCCAGGGGAGATTTAGGCTGGACATTAGGAAAAAATTTTTCACAGAAAGGGTCATTGGGCACTGGAACAGGCTGCCCAGGGAAGTGGTTGATTCACCTTCCCTGGAGGTGTTTAAGGCACAGGTGGATGAGGTGCTAAGGGGCATGGTTTAGTGTTTGATAGGAGTGGTTGGACTCGATGATCAGGTGGGTCTCTTCCAACCTGGTTATTCTATGATTCTATGATTCTAAGATCACTGATACTAAAACTGGAATCTTTCAAACAGAATTTTTTCAGGCTTGTTTTTTGTTAGTTTTTGCTCTTTTTTGTTTTGCAAATATGAAAATGCTGTTTTTCACAATACACAAGACCCACAGAAATCCATCCCTTTAAGATTATCATGTAGAAATAAACAGTTGACACTACATTGAGAATACACTCGTGCTCAACAAACACATATAAGGATGGATGATCTCTTCCTTGAAGACTGTTGGATATTAAAAGACAAGAGACAAGAAAGGAGGTAAGAAAGAAAACATTAAAATCGTTAAAATCATAACTGGGCAAGGTTTTATGACGCAGTTGATTATGCTTGAACACAGTTTTCTTTTCCACTTGGCTGGGGATATACTGATCCTTGTTCTTGATATGAGTTAGCCGGGCTTTTACAAGAGTCATAGAAAGGATTCAAAAACAGAAGATAATTCACCTTACTGACCTAACTTGGGAAGAGATATCCTATCCTTGTAAGGAAGACTAAGAAAGATGCAGCTACAATAATACCTAGGACATGGATAAATAAGATTATTATTTTCTATTGCTGGGACACTGACACTTCTTCGTCTTGCTCCAGAGTTTGCAATCTCCCCATAGTTAAGTAGGTTTATACACATCTGGAAGTAGAAATCCATTGTGCATATATTGGAAATCTGGATTGTTGATTTTCTATTATTTGCTACTTAGTGTTGCTACTTTTAAGATGTGATGTCACAGATGACATTCTTTACTATGTTAACAGGGAACTTCTCCAAGTTATTATTATACAAGCATCATGATGGCTGTAGCACTAAAAATAAATACTGTCTACAGAGAGATGAATCAAGATGTGAATGTAGCATTCTGCAAACCACAGCCAATAAAATCATTGAAATTTGGATGGAAATTATATGGAAAGAAAACTCACTGTCTTTTAGCCAACAAGCGTTTGGTAATCAAGTATCACAGAGCTGGAGCCACCTTGGCATGAGACAGTAGTGTGATACTTGTCCTTCTACTAACCAAAAGAGTTTGAATAGACTTCTTCACAATGACACAGTTGTTCCTGACTGAAAGTCCAGGTGCTGTGGTAACTCTAAGGGTTGTCATCTCTTAAGGTTACAAAATATAGCACAACATAATGAAGATAAACTTGGTAAATAAAATACCTAGACACACTCTTGGCCCAAGATGAATCCCATTTCCATGTTCCTTCTGCTTCTCCTGAATTCCAATTTACATCAGATAAAATTTGTGGTTTCTGAGTTATAAAATTATGTACACTGTGTCAGAGTAACTCATTTGATAAGTTCTAGAACTCCTTCAAAAAACTACCGGCCATCAAATTGTAAAGAGATGAAGACTACATACCTTGAGAAATATTTTGTGGAATCAGGAAGTGTTTGGATTCTTAGTCTGACCCATGTTATTGTGTATGTGTGTATTACTTGTATCTCTAAAAAGTTTTTGTCATACTAATGTGAAAAAGAACATTTTTGGTTTTCCCCACAGTTAACTGAGACCTCCACAGAGAGTAAAATCAAAGTCCAGGGTGAGTCTGAAAGATATAATTTACAGTACAAAGCAGTAAAGTATTCCTTAGATTTCCAAAATAATCTATACCAATGAAAAAAATCCCCGGTATATTCCTGCAAGGCTTCCACAAGGAGAATTTGTTAAGAATCACTGACTAGACAGGAAAATCTTTATTTCTTTTAGAAATCATAGGAAAAATATATTTTCACTTGTGGATTAAGAGTAAATGAAAAGAGGTGACTCAAGAACATCCCTTAATCTGGGTTCCTAGACCTTTATTACAATTATGCCTTTCATTACACCAAATGGTATGGTTATCAAATCAAAAGTAATCTGATATGCACATGATGCATGAAGACCGTGCCATTTATCATGAGTCTCAAAGTCAGAAACATTTTAGTTGGTGATATTGATTTCCCATCCTAGGTATACAAAATTGAACACAAATACACACAGCACTGACCTGCATTTATGGGAAGATTGAGCAGAGAAAGGTAGCCAGCTTAGATATCCCTGCGAACATAAAGATTCAGGAGCAAACAAAGTCTGAGCAGACAAGGACACACCAAGCCCAACCTGAGGGGCACAGTAGGAGTCTGCCAGCAGATGCGACAAACCTGGTGATGTGGCTGTGTGACCATGTGAATTCAGTAGGCTGAAACAATCGGGCAAGACAACAAAGGCAAAATAAACCAATCTTTGCAACAGGGACCATAGTTAAGCTGGAAATATATTTGTTCTGGTGATAGTATTAAAGATCTACATTTGCACTGAAAAGCTTTGACCTAATTTTAGAAGGTATCTTCAGACAAATCTATTTAACTAATAATCTAAAATCTGAATATTTAATATTAGAAAATTAATTTAGAATAGATTCAGTTAAAAAACATCGGTTAAATATAATATTATCTATTGAATCTGCACATGTATAAATCATAACACCTTTTGGACTTAGAAGAGAGGAATATATGATGTATAAACTGGGAAATCTTAGTGCAGATTCAGAACTATGCTAGTTAACAAACTTTAAAGTTAATCACACAAACAATATTTTTTCATTCTAGTCTTCCCACATTTGTGAACAAAATATTACTAATGTCATTGGAATGAAAGAATGGAAATGCATAATGTTTAAATAGCATTATAAAAAGAGAAGTAGAAACTTAAAAGAAAGCCATAAAGACAAACAATTCTCGTTCACCATTTTCTTTCCTTTTTCTCATTCTTTTTAAAGATGCCTTCTCAAATAGCGGCACAGTGTACAGTTACGATTGCTAGAGTGGCTGCTGAAGAGTTGCAAATGTATTTTCTAACAACAGTCCTGAGATTTTGATAGTAGAAACAAAAGAGATGTAGTGTATTGATTTACCTTTGTATACAACAAAAAAATACCTTCACTTTGTGGGCACAAATTACAAGAAGAAACTTTAAGGCAACATTTCTACCTTTGGACTCACAGACCTCAATTTTCTTTTCAAGACTATAATAAAGACTAACCTACAGTTCCACTAGCCTAGTGTAAGCACAAATTGGTTGGAGTTTGATGTTTCCTAGGGCTTCCCAGAATTTGGAAAGAAACACATACTCACAAAAGTGTTATCACCTCCCACAAGTTCCACTATATTCAAGCCAGGTAGAGATGGGGATCACAGCCCTTCCCAGGGAAATTACAGCAGAAGAAAATTGTATGTTTCCAGAGCACTGGAGCTATACAATAGCTGTGGCCAAGGCTGAAAGATGAAACTTGTCCTCCTTAGGACACAGTCAGAACAGGATACCTTTTGAATAGCCAAGACAGGTTATTCAAAACCTGTATCATAGAAAAATTGTTCTAGTTCACAAGTTTGTACCTGGAACCTGAAGTTACATACAAAACCTCATCCAGTAAAAATAGAAAGATATCATAACAGTTGAGTCATTACTAGAGATTTAATAGCTACCTGTTAATCCACCCTAGGAAAATTAAAAAGGGAGGAAACAAACCTATTTCACCTTTTACAAAGCTGTTACCCAGGAAGCATTTCATCTTCTGAAGGATATGATTTAACTATAATATTTTGCTACAGAGGCTGTTTTCAGGCCTGGCTGAAATAAATGTTACCACATATAAATTAGGAAGCCCACTTCAATCCCTGAATTCAAGACACTGGCTAATATTTCTATTGCAGCATCTTATAACACATCACCAGTCATTACATTTTATTTCCCTGTTTTTATTTCTAGTATTGCATATAATGTAGCTTTAATAATGGCTCAGAATGTAATTGCTGCTGTGCATGTGTATACTTCTCCAATACATTACCAAAAAAAAGGTAAAAGTACCCAAATCAAAACAAAAAAAAATAACCAAAATCAAACTCCACAGATTAAAATAATTCAGCAAAGCAAATTCATTTATTTCTAGAAGGGATGCATTATGTTGTAAGAAAGGTGTAATATAATAACAGATAAAGACCAAAAAGAAATGCAAATAAAGAGAGGCATATATTACCAAAGCTAAGGTTTCTGGATTAGTGAAACAGAAAACCTCCTACGGTCCAGAAGAAAAATTTCCTTTCAGTTTATTTTTCATCGTGTGGGTTACTTTTCCATTTCAGTGACTTCCGTAATGGAGGCAATTGGTCGTTATTGACCATTTGTATGGGGCTTCATTGGCAGTAGCATTTTGAGAGAAAAAAATGCCTTTCCAAAAGATCCTATGTTGCTTTAAAGCATGTAACTCTTTCAGTATGCCAAATGTACCTCGTGCTGTGAGCCATCACAGCAGTACACAGATATTGATTTAGATAGAAACCAGAGGGCTGGGGAAGATAGAAAGGGCACAGTATGCTTTCTGATGCGTATGCATTATTTAGCTTTCATAGTTTCATCTGAAGTTAGTGCCTATTTAGATAAAATTATAGAATCGGTATCACTGCGTTCAATACAGGTACATCAAATTACTTCTGAACCAAAGAGATACAGAGGATATGACTTATTTGTTCTTGTAGCTACCAAGAAAATAGCTTTTAGTGATGATCTATTTTTCTTCTACTTGAAAAATATACCTGGAAAAAGTATCTTATTGTGAAAAACAAGGAAAAATAGCCTTACCAGCTTGGTTTCCAAACATGTACACTAGAGAAATCTATCATGCAAATTTCACCAATTGTAATACCTAGGAATATCTAATAATTGATTTGAGACAACTCATTGGGAATTTCTCTGATAATGAAATATACTAAAATTCATAGAGTAAGTGAGGCAAAAGCAGAAGAATGCAAGAAAAATGTATTCAACTAAGGTGGGAAAGAATGGAAAGGTCAGAGATCATAACATTTAAGTTAGTTGCTTGAATTAAAATCCCACTGTTTTCTCTCTATTTCCACATTTTTCTAGTATGTCTGTAACTGAAATTAACAAAGGGCAATTCCTAGACACAAAACATAACAAATGAAAAGTATATGTTTATTCTATATACCCGAATTTCCTCAGAAATCTACCATAAATCATTAAGATAATGTTCTTTTTTTTTTGGCTAGTTCTTGTACCTGAGAATGAAATCACAATAATTTATGTAATATTTCATGAGTGAATTTACACATGCAGTAATGAATTTGAGAAAAAGCTGAAACCCTCAGATGTCACTAAAAATATTTTGAATATATTTTGCTATTTAGATATCATATTTTGCAATCCTTACCAAACTTGTGTATTATTATAGGGCAATGTGGAATTGATTGACAAATGCATAAGTTTCAGAAGATAGCCATTATCCCTATATTAATCCGTTCATTCTGGTTCTGATCTACCAGCCACTTATACAGAAACATTCTTAATTAATAATATTAGTATCAAGAGGATTATTTTGTGAATGAGACCTTGCATACCAAACCAAAACACTGTGCAATCTCTGATAACCAGCTGGCAAATAGATGTATTCACATGGAAACATTTATTTGACTTAGTAATGCAGAAACATCAACTTCTCATCAAGCACACACAAGCAGGTGATGCCTATGCACAAGCCTAGTAGAATTGAAACCTTCTAACAGTGAGCTGTTTTCAAATAAACAAATGAAATGCTTCCTCTTGCATCTTTCGACCAAAACATTAGATGAGGATTTAGTAGACTTCAGTAATTAGGTTATGGTTCACCTGACAAGTAATTTCTTCTAAGGAAAAATAACCCAATTAAACCTGTCACAAGCATCATCACAATCTGTGTAACATACATCTATATAAAACTGTAAAGCTTATATAGTTAAAAAAAAAGCCCAATATTAATTCTACCAAAAATTTATTTAAGGGGAGGTGGTTTTTTACTGCTGACTATTTCATAGTAATTTTTTGTAATTATTATTATTTTCTGCTGGACACAGTACCCTATTTAAACATGGCATAAGGATAAGAATAATTTCACAACACATAACATATTCCAGGTCTAATTAATATTAGTCATTGCATTTTATAATGCTGATGATACCTTAGAAAAATGATATCCTTCTGGGTATATTTAAATTTGTATCTTTAAAGTTAGGATCCTGTCTTTATTACAGATGTTTTTATTTACAACCTAATTTGGAAGTGCATGCATTTTTCTGTGGAATTGCATGCAAAAAAAAATTTGCTGCAGTGACTTCATTTCTATCATCCACTATTTTAGTTTAGAATTCCTTTGAAGGCCTTAGGTAAATCAATTAATTGATATCAAGCAAAACTTAAAAATGGCATTCAAAATTTGGAGAAGCTACATTTTATTATTTAAGTATAATTTAAATCACATTTTGTTTGAAAAGATAGCAATCAAACCATACACACAAATAACCCCAGACCAGATATTTGCAAAAATATTATTTATGGCAACCCAAAATCCTGAACATTGTGCTCTAAATAATAGTTAGGGACATTGGCAAACCAGGACTCAAAGAACGCCCCTTCTCACCCTTGAACCTTGTAGAAACAACACTGAGGGGCAGTTCATCAGCACCATAATTTGGGGTCCAGGTCCAGACAGTCTTTTCTGTGCCCTTTTCCTGCTGAAAACATCACAAGAAGAGCTGCTTTCACAGGATTTTTCATGGAGTCTCAGGGGATCTTCCTGTTATGTTACTGCAGTATTTTGAATGACAGTCAGCCAGCAAAAACAAGAACAAGATCCAAAGCGAGAAGAGTGGGGATAGGAGATGTAAAGAGACAGGGAAGTAGAAAGATAAGCAAAAATGGATTATGAAAAGGGAAGGATCAGAAAATATCAGCACAAATAGGGAGTTGGGGAACCATAAAATTAGACAGAAATAAAAAAGAAGTGAGAAATATTTACAGGAAAGAAGTTTTTAAGATAAGTGAAAGGAAAAAGAAATAGAACACCCATCACAAATGCAGAATGTGTTGAAACAAAAAAAAAGTAAAAGACTCTTAACCTAGAAGAATTAAAATGGAAGAGCTGAATAAGGCCTGCATGAAACTTGAGGTAAGATACAAGAGATGAATACAAAACATGTTGTACAACTAGAAAGACGAAATAATCAAATTGCTAATACCTGTCATTCACAATGCAAGCCCAGCTTAGATGATGTGTCTTATTTTATTTTCCGTTAGTAATAGAAACATGTCTTGAGTCTGTAGTATCCACTTGCATCTTACCTAAGACACTGCAGGAGCAAGTAGGACTAATAAGAGCTTGTCTGACACAAGCCTGGTAAACAATGATTGATTTTTGTATATTTATACAGTACATTTTCAGCATGTGTTTCTTCCACTCTTTGCAGTAATGTTGACATAAAGCTAGAATTTACTGTCTACATGTATGTACAAACATAGACAGTCAAGATGTTTGCTTTTTTGCCCAACACCTCCTCCCAGTTTTAAAAATAATATTAATTTTTTTAATATAACTTATTGCCTTGGGAAGACAAGGGGGAGTCTGTATCAGCAGTGGCATTACTACAGACTTCTGTGTTTAAACTGTGTTTAAAATTTGATCCTGCTCCTTTCCAGGCTCTGAGGAAACCTCCAATTTACACACATTGGGGCAAGTTTAATCCATAATGGGGCATATTCAGGTAGGAGAGGGAAGAGATGAGTCATGATTTGAAAAGAGGGCTTAAAAAGGAATTAAAGATAGCAGCAATCATTGTGTGCTTTAAGCCTGAACTGAGGGCCAGGGATGTCAAAATGAAAGCTTTCATTAGCTTCAGTGCCCTCTGACTCAAGTTCTTTTACATTCTGGAGGGCAGGAAGGATTATGTTTTGGAAAGCTGAGAGATTGAAATCATGCTATGCAGGCATTAAAAATGCCTCCTCTCTGCCTCAAGTGTGGCATGATCTCAATCGTGTGACTAGGGGCAGGAATAAGATTGCAAACAGACTCCTGGTCATGAGAGCATTATTGCATTCATATCACTTACCAGAACTAAAAAATTTTCATATTTTTCCTCTAGTTACCTCTCTAGCTACTTTCTCCTCTTATTTCTATTGCTAGTGAATGTAGAAACAATATTAAAATGTTGAGTATTGTGATATTTGTATAATACAATCAGTTCACTCAGACTTATACAACTATGTAATGCTAATTACAAGGCAGCGTTCTGCCTAATTGGCAAAATGATGTTTCCTCAATATTACGTTTTACCTTTTCTCATTGATAAATATTTTAAAGAAAGAACTAAAAAGATATTGTGAGGGAAGAAATATATAATTTTAATAGGTAAAACTTCTTAAGTCTCCACTAACAAAAGTAGCTTAATAAGGCACAAAATGTTATGTTTTCTCTAGCCTACCTCTTTTCTCTTTCTCCTTCATCTCCAAATCACCAAAATACAAGTGAGAAAATTCAATGACAGCATGAATAAAAAAGTAAGATTCCAAGTATGTAGATGTGCAATTTTCTTATGCAGTTGTCTAGAATTAGCTTTCTAAAGTAAAAAAGATGCATTATAACTTCTAAATCTCTCTTTCCCATGTTAAAATATTAAAATATTGCTAATGCATGAATAGAGAGGTTTATGTCTATTTTTACTTTAGAGAATATAGATAAAAGGCAGGCAAAGATTTTTTTTTTTCCTGGGATTGCTTCCCGTGCACATACACCCCCTTCCAATGTGGTTTTAATCTCAACTGGAGGTGACTACTCATTTGTAAAAGAAAAGAGGTTAAGAGGTACTAAATAAAGATGACAGATAGATTCATAAAATAATTTAAATTACTCTGAAAAAGAAATAGGTGGAAAACAAAGATGATGCTGTTTACAGTAACAATATTTAAAATATATTAATTAAACCCAGAGCAGAACTACAAAAGAGAGGGGTGCTTTGAAGATGGAAAGCTCTGAATGCCACAGGAAGCTTTGAAGTTTCTCGGTTTCCTTTGTTTCTCACTCATAATACATGAGGACACTCTGCAGTAGCTAAGCTCTAACTTTCAAGAGACCTTTTTCTGTTTGTTCCACCTTTAATGAGAAGAAAAAAAAAACCCATACCCTGCTTCTGCTATTTGTCTTTAGAATTCATGGCATAGAGATTCACTAGTGCTGTGAGAGTTTTTGGTTTCTATTTGGAAAGGCTGATTTAATCTATTGAAGGTTACTCCACAGTTAGTTGTGCCAAATATATGCCAGACTTCAGCATAAATTAATCAAAGCACTCACCAGTTCAACTTCCATTATGCTATGGAGGAAGGGGAGCAATGCTAGAGCTAGGGCTGGTTTCAAACCTCCTCGTAAAACTGAAACTAAAAATTTGTTTCGCGTTTGATTACTTGAATTCCTCTCCAGCTATCCTTTGCAATCATTTTAGGAGAAAGTTGTATCAATGTTAGGAAACATTTTCTAGTGGTACCTTCTTCATGTGTGAGACCAGAGGAATCCATAGAAAAGGAAGTTTGAGGAGTTTTTAACTTGCTGATGATGTCCCTGAAGCTGCTGTTGAGTTCAGCAGTTGAATATATTGAATCAAAAGGTGAACTCACACACATTTATAGATTTCTTGACCTTCCAATTCACCCACAGGGAAAAAATAACTTCATTTCTTACCCATGATTCCTGCAGCAACAGTGGTGACTCCCCTCCCCTCTTCCATTTCACTTTATAGATTTAGGTAGAGCAGTTCCACTATGTATATTATGTGCATTATCTCCAGAGATAACATGACTGCATTGTCATGCAAACATGCAAATCACCACTTCTAGTTGCCATGGTTTCAAACTGAAATGCTAGCACCCTTTTATCATGGCCCAGCATAACGTACTGTAAAAAAAGATATACAAAAGCAGCAAATACAGGACTAGCCTGCATTACACTAGAGGAATTTAGGTAGATCTAAACCACTTACTATTTAGAGGACTAAATCTGAGGTACATTATTTTAAAATTCCACTAGGACTCCTGATGCTGCACCTGCACTGTGTTAATTAAAACATTTTTACATATACTGGCTCCCATTGCCTCTAATTTATAAGTAAATGAAAGAAAAGAATGTCAGGTTCCCAGCCACAGCACAATACCACTGGGAACGTGCAGCCTTCCAGTTTTAGCACTTAGGAAATATTGCATTAATGTGGTCAGAGTAGCTTTATGTTAAAAAGGGAATAATAAAGTTTTACAAATACATTCATTTAATTGTTTTTACAAAGACCTCAGAATAAAATACCACAAAAGAGTTGATGTGCGAGCAGGTGCAGCACAAAATTCTGTATTGCCCTGCTGACGTGTTACTATTACCCTCATGTATAGGCTAGAAACAGCACTCAGGTTAATTGCTCTAACTTTACTGGCAGTGCCAGCATTGTATTTATGGTTGGAGGGATGTGGACACATCTGTTGGAAATATTATGAAGGCCTCAAATTTTCTTATATATTATTAGCCACCATAGGCCACCAGTTTTGAGTGTCTATTAGCCTAAAAAGAAGTTCAAAAGAAGAAAGTAATGACTGTCTCATATGTCACCAGCTTGTATTTCACCACTGGACAATTCATTAATTTTAGGCATCTAACTTTCTGTGACTGCATGAAGAGGCTAATTTTCTAAAGACCTCTATAAGACGGTGGAAAGAAAGAACCTCCTACACAGAGTAATTCAGATACACATCTTATCCTCGATGTTCTGCATTGTCCTCTGTGGAATCTTCCCTCAGTCCACAATCTAAATAAGGAGACTGTCCTCCTAGTTTAGCCATTTCTAGGGTCCTGTGCATCTTCCCAAGAGCCCACTAATCCATGTCCAAACAGGAGGCAACATACAAACTTAACCAACAGAGGGATTCAACATGAAGGCCAAGTCAGACAGGACAATTCTGCTTCTGGTAAGCCTCGAGAACGAAGCCTGAAAGACTTGACTTGTCCCTTCTTAGAATAAGGGAGCCTGGGCATGGCCTTCTGCATCTGTTAGAATCAGGGAGATGTTGCTTCCTGTATGGATGTGACTGTGAGGGGATGATGCCTTGTCCCTGGTGTTTTTCCCAGATTACTGGTTTTAGACACCTAAAATGGCTATTTTGTTCTTTCACCTAAGATAAGTAAAAATATAATCAGCTAGCTGAAAGTTAATAAAACCCAAATGTTCTACATTTAAAAATACAATTACAGTATTTACTATACGAGAATGCTCACAGTTTTCTTCTCTCCCCAATGTTAATATTTATTGTACTTAATTAAAATCTCTCTTACATCCATGTATGCTGCATATCAGGCCTGAATACTAAATATTATTAATAATTATGTCTAGCACACTGATGCACACACAAGCAGAAATCACATATCTCTGGAGTCTAAAGAGGTAGTTAGTTTTCATTAGGGGAAGTCCCAAGACATGAGCTCCAGCACTCCTGATTTTATAGAAGATTTTCTGTGTGTTTGTGACATCTTTCAGTTAAAATAGGATGTGACTTTGCACTACTTCGAAGCCTCTTGTGGCTGTTCTTCAGCAGCTTTAGGGTAACTTTCCCACTGCCTGTGCACTGTTTTCTGCACCCTTGTGTCAGTGCCAAAGAACAGAATTTTTCCTTTGTTCACTACTCAGACAACAGAGTATAGTCCAGAAGAAGCAGTATTTCACCAGTGACTTAAGGACAAACTTTTTATTTCCAGTGTAAAAGGACCTCCAGTGGTCTTTCTACACCTTTTAAATTAGGAAAGATCTTATAAGAAATGCTTTTCATCCATACTCTGTCATAGCTATAAGGATCAAACAAGACTGTTGTCCCTTTTACAGCAGAATAGATTGAGAGTTATTAACAGAACTATAAACTATATCTTAAAGATTCATAAAACTAAGCATTACTTTTAAATAAAATTGCTGCAACTAATGTTAACAGGTTTGAAGTCATAGAACACTAGCTACACTTTTGGGCTTTTAATTATTTCCTTTGACTACGATCCTGTTACTTTCAGCGGTCTTCCCTCTGAATGCCACGATGATGGTCCAATTAAATCAAACACTTCATATGGCCCAAAAGATGTTTTTATATAAGAAGGGCGAGGCAGGTCTCAGGAATCTTTATCACCCTTTTAAGGAAGACTAACTAAAATTTTCACACCTAGGAAATATATCTATTTAAAAAAAAAACATATATCCAAAGACTACTTTATTTTATTTTTCTTCAACTCATGATACTTCTCTAGGAAAAAAAAAAAATAAATTTGCATATGATTTTCCTTAAGAAGGAAAAGCTGCATAATCTTAATGTCCATATTTTAATTACATCTCCTAAGACAATTGTTCTGCCTCAACTGCCAGCACAAAGTGAAAGGTTCCAAAACTCATTCCTTTCCAGTTCACACTGGTGTTTATCCTCCAGTGTGTTCTTTGCACATATTCTCTCTCCATCATACATTCTTGTCAGATGAGTAGGAAATATATAACTGCCCTGTGGCGACTCTATTTGATGTAGCTTTGACATTCTCATCTCTGTAACATCTCAGTCTTTGAAACCAATGAAGGAAAAAAAATGTCCTAAAGCTGCCTTTATTACCATTGTAACTTCATTGATTTCAGATAAATTCAAGTAGGAATAAATCTGGACCAACAGCATTGATGATAGCATTATTCTGTTAGGAACACTTAAGGACTTACTAATCAGTCTGAATCGTTATTATGATGCCAAGCTGTAAATGCAAATGTCCCTTAAATAATGAGTCCCAACTGAAATAATACAGTGGTAAAAATCTTAAAAAATGCAGAATACAGCAAGTCTGCCACTGGATGACACAACTGATGGCACAAATAATTTGTCAAAAACACTGTCTGTAATCCCAAATACATAGGGAATCTTACACTGAAAGAGAGACTGCTAGGAATATTTTCCAGAAAAGTGCTGCAAAATAATTCAGGGCATTTCTGAGCCAGAGGTTGTGTTTTGTGTTTTAGCAATTAATGGTTTATTCATACACTAATTTGTGCATTAGTGTTTTTTAATCCACATAAACTTTAGTATTCACAACAAACTTGACTTTGCCGGCTAGATACTGTATTGCTCGCAAAGCCACTTCTTTCTGCTTGTTATCAGTTTATTTCCAAATAGTCAGCAATGTATACACAATGTTGGAAAGATTATTTCTTATATAAAACATGACAAAATTGTTGGGCCCTAGCTCCTGTTCTGAAGAAAGCAGAAATATTCAAATCCTACACAACTTCTCCACGCCAGTCATGATTTTACAGACCTCTATCATATCTTTTCATCAGTCATATCACTTTAAACAGACTTCTATTCTATTTAATCTTTCCCTGTACACCAGATGTTCCATGCCTTTGATCTTCCCCTGTCATGTCTCTCTATATCTTTGCCCATAAAAATATACCTTTTGGGGAGGAGGGGATCTGAGTTTCATGCATTTATGGACATGGGCACAACATGGTTTTGTAACAGTGACATAATGACTTTTATTTTTCCACTCCCTTTGCTTCCCTAACATCTAATTTGTTTTCATTACTGTTATTGAGCACTGAACTGGCATTTTCATGGAATGATACATTCTAACCTCAGCTGTCATTCCTGAGTACTTATAGTTAGCTCAATGTCTATCACTGTACATGTAACACCAGGACTGAGATTTTTTCACCCTTAAGTATCACATAACATTTATAAAATTGAATTTCATCTGTTAATTTATTGCCCAGTCACTCATATGTCCTTCTTCAATGTTACACAGTCACCCTTGTCTTGAATATCTTGAATATCTCAAAATCCTCAGCGAGCTATTCTGTCCTTTTCACAGATCATTTATGAATCTATTGAAGAGCACAAACCTCTGTGGAATTCAACTGGTGACATCTCTGCATTGTGAAAATGGAACATTTATTCTTACTCTCTGCTGCCTCTCTTTTTACTGACTATTTATCCATGTGAAGACCTCCCTATTATCCCAGGGCAACTTAGCTGCTTTGTTCAAAAATATTGTTGAGAGTCTTTATGGAATTCCATGGAAACCATATCAATAGTATCTCTCTTCTGTGCATGCTTCTTACTGAATTCAAGGACCTGAAGTTGGGAGGTGGGACTCACCTTTTCAAAAATTGAGCCATTCCTAATATGCCTTTCACATTCATATGTCCATTTAATTTACTACTAAGAATAATTTACTCGATATAGATATCAGGTTCAGTGATTTGGCATTTCTGTCAGTCTCCTCTGTGGCTTTTGCTGCAAACTAGTATTATAATTACCATCTTCCAGCCTGTTTCCAATCAAACCTATTGCTTTGGCTATTTCATTCTGGAGAGCTGTTTGAATGATCCAAAGCAAGTATTATCTGGCCATGGTGACTTATTTTTCTTCATTTTGTCTACCTGTTACCATCCTTTCTATTTTCCTATCTAGAACATGCCTCAGATTCCTTGTCATAGCTTCAAGGAACTTCCATTTTCATTCTATTTTACCACATTGACTTGATTTTGATCTTCCTCAAGATTTTTTACTACATGGCATGACTTTGGCTGAAGTTCCTAATAGGAAGTCTTTAAATAATCTCCATAGAACTTGAACATTTATAACACTTTTCACAGCCCCTTTAGCATGTTTTGAATCATATTCTTCACCTTTAATATGGTTTCTGGTTTTGAAATTAAGCACAGTTTTTGTGCATTTGTTGGCAAAACAAATCTCAGTAAAACGTGGTTTCTGTTACAGAGGAGTTCATTGAAAGAACCATTTTCAATCAAGTCTTTCACCAGTGCTCAGGGCCAAACTGCTACTTCTCACAGGTTCCCTGATTGCCTGCTTCCACCAAACTGCTGTGAATGGGGTCAAAAACCATAGATGTGGCAATTCATCCAGACAGGACACAGCCTTCCTAACCTTACTTAGCATGTCACTAGATCAAATGTAAGTCTATCCTATTCTCTCTATTGCATCACATATTTGATTACTTGTTTATGTATTTTTAAATTATTATTTTTATTCTATATTCTGTATTCTATATTCCTTTTACTATGTAGAACTAGCATTTCCATCTTCACTCACCAACATGGTTTTGCATGATGTGCTAATCTGATTGGATTGTCTGCTTTATTTAACATATAAAATCTTGAAAGTAAATCCAGAAAATTCATGATGAAACTCACGCTGCATCTTGCACATTTTGTATCCTGATACAGCCTTCATTCCTCATTTGCCATATATTTCTTATGTCAATAGTTAGGTACCATGCATGCACTTAAACTGAGGATGAGTCTTTGGATTTCACTCATCCCCACTGCTCTTGCAGACAGCCCAGACTAGAAGAACCAAACCCTTCCTGTTAGGGACAGCTGCTTATTTGGGCAAATAGGATTTGCAAGGGGTCTGCTCACCAGGCAACTACTGAGCTCCTGTGGGCATAGAAAGGGAAATGATAATGCCTTTTTGGAGCAGCCTTCAAATTAAAATAATCTACATTCATTCTATTACCTAGCATGGAGACGTAGCTATTGGGAATCATTAATATTGCTAAGAGGACACTGCAAAGCTTTTTTTTTCCCCCTTAATTTTTTTCTTAGTTTGCAAAATAGCAAACCAGAGAAACATTTATGGATAGCATAATAATTGATTTATAGAATAATAAGAATGTCAAATATCATTAAAAGATTATGTTACATATCAGTTCATTTATCTAGACACAATCCACAAATGGAAACATTATAAAATACTGTTTACAATTCAGAAAACCACAGGATGATAAACACAGAGTTTATTAAGACTTTAGGCAGGCAATGAATATGTTGAACGTGAAGCAAATGTGTTGAGTTCATAGAAGCCTGAGCAACTTTGGGTTATTACCACATTGTGGAAGTCTCAATAAGATCAAAATAGTAGAATATATTTTCCATACGTTATACATCATACATGGTGTGCCATTTTCTATACCTTAAATATCCCCACATCTCAAGGCTAAAAATGTGGACACATTCTGCCTTTGCCTATGCTGGAGGAGGTCCAGAATCTTCACCACAAAATATTGCTGTAAAGGTTCCCCATGTTCTGTGATGTGCAGGAAAAGCACATAATTTCTGGCTTTCTGTGAAGGCTGTTACACAGGGTACAGGAGCACCACACAGTCTACTGTGAGTAAAGAAATGTAACTGTTTACTAACATTGCTCACAGACAGTGAGGAATATGAAATGAAAGGCAATTACTGGTGGGTATTAAGCAGCTATGCAGCCACAGATATTTTTCATCACTGCATGTGTTACAGTTTCTGTTTCAGAACTCTTCTTTTCTGAGGATCACACAGTTTTTTGCAAACTTTGTCAAAGCTCAGAAAACTTTCTCTCCGTGTCTGGCCTGTTATTTTTTCCAGTTAAAGGAAGATCTAAGTGTCTTCAGTAAGGTCACACAAATGGCTCTGGATAAATTAAAGGCGTGTCTCAAACTGATTGAGTTTAATATGTGGGAGATTGTGATGAGACCACCATACACTTATTGTCCTCCCAGATGGTTTGGCCTCAGCCAAAAAAACCCAAAGAAGTGAGCTACTTATGGTAAATAAAATAATTGTATCTACAGTGAAATTCATATCAGCCTAACTAGGTAATTTTAAAATTCATCATCTTAACCAATTAAATTGATTGCTTCCCTATTTTATATTTCAACTAGGCTTTTATTTTCCTAACACTTGTGCAGGTAGAAAGTAAATTAAGACAACAGGAAAATTAAAATTTTATGATGACAATTACAGCATATACATATTTATTCGTGTGTCAGCATAAGATCTTAGTTTTATTGCCAGAAAGCACTAAGCATGGTTCCCTGAACCACAAAAATACAGATGTACCAACTCTCTTCATTCTTCTCTCTTAGTGGTACTAAATGAAAAGTTATTCCTAATATCCTGCTAATTATAACTGGGTCATTACTACAAAGGCTGCATAAATGTTCACCTGAACTGAAATACATATTAAAGTCTGTTCCAACATATTCATACATAAATCACTCGCAATATGAATATGAGACTCTCTGTGGGAAGAAGTACATTAAAATCTCATGTTCCCTCCCAGTTTAGTACTTAGGGCACCTAACAGTGGAGAAAAATAGATCCCTTCTTCCAAGAGTTTCTATATATTGTTACACTCCATCATCACTGAAAGGTACAAAAATACGACATACAATGACGAAATTCCAAAGTCTTTCCTATTCTACCCTCAGAGCTCCAAACACTAGGCTAGATTCTGGCTGTTATCAGGCTGGTCACTTCTGGAGACAGTGATGCACAGATCTCAGAAAGATGTAGGCAGGTTTCTACAGAAAGGTTAGGGAAGACCTTTTTCTTCTTCTTTCTTTTCACCTGAAAATGCCTGTTAGCCTGCTCCCTAGAGTCAGCTTAGAGGAGGACTAGGGAGAATATACAGTCCCTGTTGGATGCAGAAGGAACAGTGACAGGGAATGAGGAAAAGGCTGAGGTACTTAATGCCTTCTTTGCCTTGGTCCTTAATTGTAAACAAAGTTGTTCCCTCTGTGTACAAACCCAGGAGCTAGAGGAGCAAAATGAGGCTCCCATGATCCAAGAGGAGGCAGTTAGAGACTTACTCGCCCAGACAGACACCCACAAGTCTATGGGGCCGGATGGGATTCACCCAAGGGTATTGAAGGAGCTGGCAGATGTGCTGGCCAAACCCCCTTCCATCACCTTCCAACAGTCCTGGGAGGCTGGGGAAGTTCCACTGGACTGGAGGCTGGCTGATGTTGTGCCCATCTACAAGAAGGGTCACAGGGAGGATCCAGGGAACTACAGGCCTGTCAGTCTGACCTCAGTGCCAGGGAAAGTCATGGAACAGGTGATCTTGAGTGCTATCATGAAGCACATGCAAGAGAACCGGGTGATCAGGTCCAGTCAACACGGGTTCACAAAAGGCAGGTCTTGCCAAACTAACCCGATCGCCTTCTATAACAAAGTGACTCGGCTGCTGGATGAGGGAAAGGCTGTGGATGTATCTTTCTGGACCTCAGCAAGGCCTTTGACACAGTTTCTCAGATCATTCAGCTTAGGAAACTGTCGGCCTCTGGCCTGGACAGGCTCTCACTCTCCTGGGTGGAAAACTGGTTGGATGGCCGGGCCCAGAGGGTGGTGGTAAATGGAGTTAAATCCAGCTGGAGGCCAGTTACAAGTGGGGTTCCCCAGGGCTCAGTGCTGGATCCAGCCCTGTTCTATGTCTTTATCAATGACCTTGATGAAGGCATCGAGTGCTCCCTTAGCAAGTTTGCAGACGACACTAAGCTGGGTGGAACTGTTGATCTGCTGGAGGGTCGGGAGGCTCTGCAAAGGGATCTGAACAGGCTGGACTGCTGGGCTGAGACCAACGGCATGAGGTTTAACACAGCCAAATGCTGGGTCCTGCACTTGGGGCACAATAACCCTCTGCAGTGCTACAGACTAGGAGAAGTCTGTCTAGAAAGCTGCCTGGAGGAGAAGGACCTGGGGGTGTTGGTTGACAGCCGACTGAACATGAGCCAGCAGTGTGCCCAGGTGGCCAAGAAGGCCAATGGCATCTTGGCTTGTATCAGGAATGGCGTAACCAGCAGGTCCAGGGAGGTTATTCTCACTCTGTACTCAGCACTGGTAAGAACGCATCTCGAATCCTGTGTTCAGTTCTGGGCTTCTCACCCCAAGAAGGATGTTGAGGCTCTGGAGTGAGTCCAGAGAAGAGCAACGAAGCTGGTGAAGGGGCTGGAGAAACAGTCATTATGAAGAGTGGCTGAGAGAGCTGGGATTTTTTAGCCTGGAGAAGAGGAGGCTGAGAGGAGACTTCATTGCTCTCTATAACTACCTGAAAGGAGGTTGTAGAGAGGAGGGTGCTGGCCTCTTCTCCCAAGTGACAGGGGACAGGACGAGAAGAAATGGCCTCAAGCTCTGCCAGAGGAGGTTGAGATTGAACATTCGGAAAAAATTTTTCACAGAAAGGGTCATTGGGCAGTGGAACAGGCTGCCCAGGGAGGTGGTTGATTCACCTTCCCTGAAGGTGTTTAAGGCACGGGTGGACAAGGCGCTGAGGGGCATGGTTTAGTGTTTGATAGGAATGGTTGGATTCGATGATCTAGTGGATCTTTTCCAACCTGGTGATTCTATGATTCTTAGAATGTAAGTGTGGTAAACTTATTTATATGGAAATTCTAGGAAATACATAAATAGGGTCACAAAATCACAGAATCACAGAATAACCAGGTTGGAAGAGAGTCATCCACAGAGTCAAAATTAGAAGTAGCCTGATGTGATCACCAAAGAACAGATTCCAGAGTACATTTAAGGAAAGAAAAAAACAAAGGATAAACAAGACCAGTCTTTTTAAAGCTTTTGTTACGAGGGAAATTCAGACATCAGTGTTAAATGACCAGAACAGGAATGGGAGCCTATTGTAGGTTTATACATACCAATATATAATAACTGTTTTACACTGGCGGGGTTTGCTTTTGCTCAAGAGTGAGCCAGTTAGACCTGAACAAGTTAAAGGTTTGCTTATAAAAGTATATATTAAAAAATACTATATCCAAAATACTTGAGCAAATCCCTAGGGTAGACAGAGCTGAAGTCTAAATGTCACTGCTCTTTGGGAGACAAGATCAACCTATAACCTTATCAGAACACAAATTATGTCAGTGAATAACATCCAAAACCTGCAGAAGCATTTCAGAGATTTTCAGCATTCTAATCTATGGATTTCAGTTGCTGTTTTCTAAGTTTCAGGCTGCTCCTTTGGAAAAAAGATTTTTTTTTTCTTCATTTCATATTTTCTTTATTGGTTAGTGAAGTCCTGAAAATCTAACGGTTTTATCTTTGTGCATTTTGATGACGCATAATACTGATTAGAAAGCATTTCAGCTGGTAATAAGTTGCCTTCATACATTTTTTTCAAATGCTGTTTTGATGCAGTTCATACAGGAATCCAATTAGCATATCATTGTGACTGATTAAATATGCCTCACGTAAATTTACATGTCAAAATACATACTGTACTTAAACAAACAGACAAGGATGCCAGTCTTCTGTAAACAGCTTTGCATGCATAAGCTAACTCAGAAACACAAAAGCTTATATTTAAATTCTCAATGACTACCTGAATAAAGATAGAGTGAAAAGGAGACAGAAAGGTAATGTTACTCATGCATGAAGTGAGAGAATGAATATAGACATTTGTCTCTCTTTGTCTCTGAAGAAAACTATTGACAAGAGATTCCCCATCTGCATATGAGGCTGTCACGTCAGATTAGCTCATCAGGTAATGGAAATTTGGCCTCTGATCCAGAAAAAGTCCCTATGCACTAAGAATTGAGACTGTTTAAAAGAGATTGTATTATCTTAGACAGCAGGATCAAATTAATATGGGAATGACTTCTACTGGAAGAATTTTTTTGTTAAACATGTGCTAACATGTTTATTATGCAGAGCATCCACTTCTCATAAGTGATCTTTCTTGACATTTGTTCATTACTTTCTGACCTTCCTTCCAAGTGAAATGCAAACAAGCAAAGTGCACCCCCTATGAAGCAAGGATGATACGATTCCAACCAAAATGTCTAAAGATGCATTCAAGCTAGCACACATTATGAAACAGTAGAAAAAAATTACAGTTCTCAGATAGATCAAATTTATCCCCCAAGAGTGGAAAAAATATTGAAGTCAGTCATAAAGGACTGGACTTATAAAGTGGATATTGTAGCTACTGTTCTTAACCAGAAAAGGGATGACTCCCGTTTCAATTTTTTCTCCAATAAATAGTTCACTAGCTTATATTAAAAATACAATGAGGGGAGGACTTGGAGATGAGACATCAAAGTCATGAGGAGTGCCCACATACTAGGCTACAGTGCAGTGTTCCCTTTGCTCTTGTGCACTCAAGGTCAGTGAATCTTCAATTGGTTTCTTAAGTGTAAAAACTTCTAGAGGAAGGGCTGAGAATCTTCTCCCAAAACTTCAGTAGCATTGTGATTAAGGGGACATGTTCAAACTCCCCAGTGCAGAGGAAAACAGTGAATTCTTATCTTCATCCTGACCAAGTGCATTTCCAAGAGGAGATTGAGATTTCATCTATAGAAATTAATCAGAAAGGCTGATTATACAGATTTACATTGTAGTTTGCAGTACAGGCTAGAAGGAATCACAAAAGTAGCAGGTAGTTATAGGGCAAAAGACAAAATTCCTGTACTTGACTAGACACATTTGGCAGTTGCAAACAATCCTAGGTGAAGTCAAGCCTTTCCAAGGACTTCAATGGAAAACTGGATTAGGCTACCACCAAACAAAGCGAAAACACAGCCTCCGCTTCAATTTTAAAGATGTCCTACATATAAATAAACATGTAGTTAATTTGGTCTGTGTTATCTGCTTCTTATTTCACACAAATCAGAAGAACAATAGGAGGAACAATACAATACAATAGCATGGAGGTATTTTCTGCAAAGCAACAATGGGTCTCCTAAAAGTGAGATGTTCTATCAAATTGCATATACTTATTACCATTGCTGTCACTCGATCTCTTGTATATTCTCATACAAACAGATGAACTATTAACTCAAATAAGAGTCTGAAATTAGAAATGTGATTGAAGGGCATTTAAAAATAAATTTAGGATGTTGAAATAGTGAAATAATAGAAAAATCAGCACGATGACATTACAATTTGTTATTGTAATTTCAAAAAAAGCACAGGTCTCATTCAGTCTAAAGTAATTGATATCACAGAATCACAGAATAACCAGGTTGGAAGAGACCCACTGGATCGTCGAGTCCAACCATTCCCACCAATCCCTAAATCATGCTCCTAAGCACCTCGTCTACCCTAACCTTAAACACCTCCAGGGATGGTGACTCAACCACCTCCCTGGGCAGACCGTTCCAATGCCTAACCACCCTCTCCGTGAAGAACCTTTTCTCAAGCCTAAATCTCCCCTGGCGGAGCTTGAGGCCATTCCCTCTCGTCCTGTCCCCTGTCACTTGGGAGAAGAGGCCAGCTCCCTCCTCTCCACAACCTCCCTTCAGGTAGTTGTAGAGAGTAATAAGGTCTCCCCTCAGCCTCCTCTTCTCCAGGCTAAACAACCCCAGCTCTCTCAGCCACTCCTCATAAGATTTGTTCTCCAGCCCCTTCACCAGCTACCTTGCTCTTCTCTGGACTCGCTCCAGAGCCACAACATCCCTCTTGTGGTGAGGGGCCCAGAACTGAACACAGTACTCGAGGTGAGGTCTCACCAGTGCTGAGTACAGGGGGAGAAGAACCTCCCTGGACCTGCTGGTCACGCCATTTCTGATACAAGCCAAGATGCCATTGGCCTTCTTGTCCACCTGGGCACACTGCTGGCTCATGTTCAGTCGGCTGTCAACCAACACCCCCAAGTCCTTCTCCTCCTGGCAGCTTTCCAGCCAGGTTTCTCCTAGTTTGTACCTCTGCTTAGGGTATGTATCAGTGGTTGTTATTAAATCCATATAAAGGTTCTGTTATCTCATTTAACATATAAAAATTTTAGACCAGTTTTCGGCATTTTACAGTATCTAAAATCAGCAGTTTAGAATGGTTCTTTGCCAGATTTAATATTGATAGAATTAAAATCAACTTAATTTTTATCCCCAAATTGATGAAATTAATTTAAGAAGTTTAAGTCTACATCACAACCTTCAGTCTATATTGTCAACAATCTGAACTGTGAACATGCTAAAAAAATGAAAACAGAAATTGATTGTTTTAGCTTTAATTACTGTAATAGGAATGATGTTATAATACAGACAGATAAAAGTGTTTTAAAATTTTCAAGTGCTACAGCAATGAGGAAATTTTTAATTTAGTGAATTCAAATTGACTGCCTACCCATTTATTTTATCTTTGCTGGACGCCAGATACAGATGCTTAATAAAAGTAAAAATATAATTATTGGAAAATCACAGAAAAAAACCCACTTGCAGGAAACTTTTTACTTCTTTTTTACTTCCTAAAAATCAAGCATATCCCTTCAAGAAAATTTATCACTAGTAACACCAAGGAACTACTGATGTTTTGATTATTAATGGAAAACTATAGAGAAGTTTTTATTTTAACAAAATTATTATTTTCTCAGGTTTTATTTAAGACTTGCAATCTAAAGGGCATATCACACTGTTTCTTCAGAAAAGTCAAGCAAGATCTACACTTAATAAAATTTGCTAGCAGTTTTGGTGCTTAGAGCTGAGAAGTGTTAAGAGTGCCATGCCATCAAATTCAGAGGAGGCTATGTGTAGAATTCAACTCTCAGATTAAGACATCTAAACACGAGTGCCTGCACAGATATGCCTACATATCAGTCGGTTGCCTAAGCTCCCAATGTATTTAATAAAGGTTGAAGCTAATACCATTAGGAGAGCTATTCAGATGTCCCTGAATTGGCCATCTTCTCCCGTCCACCTGGGTGACTCTCAGCTCTACTGACTACAAATTGATGTGAAACATGGAGCAAACCTTAGATACCTAAGTGTCTAGTGACCTTGTCAGTCCTGTTGGTTATCCCGCCTGGCCTCCACCGAGACAGGGACCCCCCATAAGTAAAGTTGAGGCAAGTATCTTAAACAGCTACAGCACCTCCCCAGATATTTCCACGAGGCAAATAAATCTCAGTATTGCTATAAGGAGTGCTTAGAGATATATCTCAAATATAGACACTTTTATGTACCCATCCACATCTAAATATGCACTTGCTGAGTGAACACTGCATGAAATGCCCCCTCAACTCCTTCTATAAGATACTTCAGGAACCAGGCCATGAAAAGAAGAGATAGAAGACCAAAGGCAGAACATTCTCATACCATTAGAATTCTGATCGACAGTTGCTTTTACTACAACTTGTCAGTCAGATTACATCATGCAACAAAACAAACCCTGTTACATCTAAACACTTCCTTAACCTAATGACAGCCAAACAGTGTTTCAGAGACTATTCATGTACATTATAAACCAGAGAAGATGTGAGTACATGGGAGATTCTGAGAAAATAAAGTAACTTGTCCCATGCAAGTTGTTTGGAAGAAACTTGGTATTTGATCTTCTCTTAGATTGTACCATCGGGTATTGCAAAAATTACAGAATATATCAGTAATTATACTTCATTGAAATAGATTTTGCTTTGGTTTATTGAGAAAAAAAAAATCTATTATATGGACCAAAAGTATACACATGTACACTGTTAAAAAAAAAAGCATATATAGACAATTTTCTAAAAGGGAATTTTTTCAAAGCAGCATGAAACTGCATAGCCTGTGGCTTAAAAATATACCATTTCAATTTATCTACAATCAAGATTTGGCTTACTGTATGTCCAAAAAAATCCCTTTACTAAAGAAGAACATCTTTCACTTGTTAATAAAGCTGTAAAATTTTTTTCTTTTAACAATCAGTCATAAAAGTCTTACTGTGTACTTTTCAGAGAATGTATAATTTTTTCACTCTGCTTGTCTGTAATAGGGAAACAATTCAGTCACAATTTAACCAACAATGCTTGTAATTTTCTCCCTATTAAAGCTGACAAAAATCAAAAGAAAATACTGAAAAATTGAAAATCACAGTGAGTACAAGTGACAAAACCCACATCTGTGATTTAGGAGCATATGGCTTTTTCCTTATTTTTTAAAGTCAATGACATTTAAAGCTGGTAACTAAGATATGTCCAAAGTGGGATTTCTTCAAGATTTTATTCATAACACAACTATAACTGAAATTATTCCTTAAATAACAAAAAAGATTGTTTAATAACATAGTAGATTACTTGACTTGGAGGTTATTCCTATTTCTATTGTTTTTATTACAAATAAGAACACATTGATTGCATGCTTAAGGAGGCTAATGGTGTAAATCTAATGGCTGATAGAATTATGTATGCTGAAATATTCTCTTACAAGGAGAACATTATTTTCCCTCAATCTCCAAATTTAATGATTTTTTTCTTATTTTTACAAAGTCCAGACTGCAGTGAGGTAATGGTTTCAACTAAAGACAAGACAAGGCTAAAACTTCCAATATCCAGGAAAGAGAATAGGCAAACCAATATTTCTCCTAAAAGGACAAATATGATGGGAAGGCTATTGTATGATGATGAACAGAGATCTAAATTACAGTCTAGTTAATCCCTGAAAGGATGTCCTTGCCTTATTGCAATAAATTTTGTCAGGAAATGACAAAATAAGGATTATTTCTGTTCCAAAACCACGAAAGTCATTACCAATAATCAGGAGCAAGTTTTGAGGAGAATTTTAGGAATGTATATGTTTTGGGTTTAAAGTTTCAATGTTGTGATTTGCTGTTCTTGTCAGCAAATTAGAGATTTAGTTATACATGTGCAGTTTGTATAGAAAACAGCATTATTAGACAATTTTATAAAACCAGTGTCTTCTGGAAAAATATTTAGAGATGCTCCAGGCTACAATAATGAAAAGAGCTACTGCAGAAGTGGAAAGGAAGACAGGATGGGTCTAAAAAGAAAACTAAAAAGAAGTGACAGTTCATGTAAGAACCAAGCTAGCCTCTAGAAGAAATTAATTTCAATATCAATTGCAACCTACCAGAAAACATCTTTCAAAAAGGTCTGCTGTTCTCATGCATTGATGTGCAAACCGGTGACTTTACTTCCATCACATAACGTCACTTCTTGCCAAAATATGGCAGCCTCCTTGGAGTAGAGGCAAAATCATCAACAGCTACAGAAGCATTGAAACTGCAAAAGTAATTTCTGTAGGGACAGCTCAGCTTTTGCTTGGGTTTTCCTTAGAATTTGAAACGAAGAATGTTATTATGTGTACTATTTACTTATTTTTAGGTGACTGGAGTTTGGTCTCAGAAGAAACTAAGATGTACACTGAAGCAGAACAAACTGTTACAGAAGTACTTGCATCTCCTAGTGAACATCCAGTGTGCTCAGAATTAAAAAGTCACTAAAACTAAGAAATATTGTAATGATGTGACTTAAAAGCAAAGGTATGCAGGTGAACACAATGACCTACCTAACCACCAATAATCATCTCCTAGTATATATTTATGTCTGTTATTTCTACCCTCGAACTGTTTTCTGTAATTTTTAAAGGACTAGAAGAATCCTGCGTTTCCTTGATAAAGAGTGCAAGTTTCCATAAAGAAATCTAAGTTAAAATTCAAAACATATGTCACAGTTGTGGTGAATAGAAGGTCAGCATCTTCCAGGGAATTTGCAATTATGAACTTCATTAACAATTCAATAACATCCTAGTTGAAAGGAAGGAGTCACAGCTCGACTATGTAGGGCTGGAAGTCTCCTATGATTCAAGCAAGCTAAGATCAAGCCCTTTCAAATGTTAAAAAATCTGACATCATAAATAGGGCCACACAGCTATTGACGAAGATTTTCACTGCCTCACAGTCATCCTCAAAACAATTTCATGTGCATAGACAGAAGTATAGGTGAAGCAGGTATAACTTTAAATAGCCACAGCCAACAAAATGTTACCCTTTCCCCTTTTCACCCACTTATTTATTCTGTTGGCTAAATACACCAGGACATGCCCTTTGAGTTGACCCAAGAACACACGATATCAGCATGGAGTGGGCAGACATGAAACAGGGCCATGAGAAGCCAGCACTTTTTTTGGATAAGCATTTTGCAGCCACACAAGTTATTGCTCAGCGCCCAAAGTGCTACAAGACCGTGCAGTTTAGAGAGCTAAATCCTGTCATCTTTGCACAAGGGAAGGCAGAAATATTTTGCTCCAAAAATGCTGTCCATCCCTTAGGAACAGATTTTTTAGCCCATATTTATTATGAAATGTGCTTTAAGGGTGCTTGAAAGAGATCTAAAGGATTAGCTTTCATTGGGAGATCTTGGTTGGCTGTAAATTTAAGGAAGACTCCCACTGTAGTTAATCAAGAATAACAGGATCCTCAAGGGAATGACATACACTCAACCTATCTTAGACACCAATCGTAAATGTGATAGACATGTATGAGATAGATGAGTTACAGGAGATACAGATGAGACAGACATCTCTCATGGGATGAAAGGAATTACCCTCTGGAAGCACTTATTACATTCAACTGATTGTAAAGGGAGCTGAGGTTGACTAGCTTACACTTAAAGTACCTAAAAGACAGATACCTGTGTTAGAGAAGATGAAATCCACTCTTACGTTTAAATTTGATTACAAAGAATTGAGTTAGCTGACACAATACTGACCGTGACTGATTGGATCAGTGCACAGAAGGACAACTCCAATTCACCACTGAGCTGCAAGGCAGCTACTGTAATTAGTTGACACTATACTAAACCCAACTTGTTTTTTTCTAAGACATTCAATCAACTCATTTTTAACATGAGCAGAATCATTTACCAGTCAAAAGACACAGTCTCAGAAATATAGGACAGTTAAGAATGATCCCGAGGGATTTCTGAGGGAAAAAAAAATCCATTGCAATTCTATTCCGGACACCTTAAAATATACAGCATTAATTAACATAAAATATTAATTCCCATTTTAAAATGAGAAATTATGTGTGTTCTGATGAACACATGAATTTGCTTAAAAATAAAAATTAGGGTTCTGGATTTCTAAATTTAATGCTTTTTTTTAAAAAGAAGGGCTATAAGAATTTAGAAAATTGACACATTTCGCCAATACAAATGGACAATATTTGAAAATGTTTTCTTTAAAATAAAATTTAAATTTGCCTGCATACTGCCTTGAGTGAAGCTATCTTGATTTAACCAGAAAATTTTCTGTTGCCATATGCACAAAGTAGCTTATATAGGTACTGAAACTTTTAAATTCCAGTACAGCTGATACATATGAAGATATTTATGTAAAATAACAGACATAGAATTATAAAGAGGAAAAAGTGGCAGCATTAATGCATTAATGACATTTATGTTTTGCTAAAGATGACTAACAAACTAAATTCAAACGGAAATATAGCATGCCTGATGTTCTCATACTTACCCAATGAGTTCATAAAGATTACTGTTATTACAATGAATACAAAATTAATGAATAATAAATTAAATCCTTACACTAAATTGATATTAGGATCCTCCTTAAGTCATTAATTTTTTGTAACAGTCAAGTCACAATACATAATAACCTTCTGAGAATAACAAGTTACAGATTTAATTACAGATAAAAAGAAATATCTTCTATTAAAATGTGAGAAATTATGCCCTAAAAATTAAAAATTGAATGGATGTTGGAAAGCAACGAAGAACGTTCGTAAACTATAATAGCAATACCATTAATGAAAAGGAAATTAGAATGTCATGCTTTTACTTGCAATGTTTTCAAAAGAATATTCCAGGGTTAGGTTAGTCAAGCATACTTATGAAAAGTTTGATTTGGTTTATGACATGTCAAGCATAATGAAACTCTTTCATTTCTATGCACAAAAATCCTGTCATAGGAATTAAGCTAACAATCAAAATAAATATCATATCCAAACTGGGTAATGCACACTCAAGATTCATCAGAAATCTAAGATATTTAAGTCAATTTTTGTTCAGATAATCTTCCCAGATATCTTCCTTGAGAAAAGGCAATCATCAGCCTCTTAAACATATGGCATTTTGAAAGTTAAACATGCTTGGAAATAAAGCATGGAAGATATTTTAAGAAGGCATGATCCACCTCTATGTGCTATCACATTTACAGTTAAGGGTTCTGTATGCCAATATTTCATACAATTTGAATAACTCCCAGAATTAAAAATAACTATTTCACTCCCGATCACAGACATTTGGATTTATCATGATAAATGCCAGACTCTAAGAAATGATACTGAAAGAGCCACTAAAATTGCTTAAAGGCACATGAGTGAAGACTGGTGGTTCCCCTTAGCACAAGGGCAGAACCCACCTGCATGTTTTGGAGCATGTTCAAAAACTATTTAGGACCCATGAATAGAAGATGCCTGAAAAATGCAGAATGCACAAAGTTGCTATAAATATAAAAACATCGACGATCAAACCATTTCAATGTAACTTTTTTTTTTTTTGCATTTCTATCAGGTTCAGTAACTGTTTCTGAATAAAACAGCAAAGAAAGGAAACCTAATGGAATTTCTTGTATTTTCTTATTACTGAAGTTCAGACATAAAAAAAAAGGAATTTGAGAACTATACAGAGAAAGACATAGTACATCTAAAAAATGTAAAAAGTGATATTTTCCTGGAGTTGATGTTTATATGAACAGTCATATCTGGTTCCTTTAGCCATCTCCAGCAGTATTCAAATGGAAAAGACTAGGGAAATCAGATATAACTGATTTTACTTTTTTTTTTTTAATATATGTACATTGTCTTCTAGGTATTACCTCTTTAATGAGACAGAGGCATTAAAACACTGTAGAGTATCTTTAAATACAAAAGGTATAAATGTACTATCTAACTTTAGCATGTATAAGTTAACAACACAGACAACCTCTCCCATGTAATTGCTGGGATGTGGTAGGGCTTCACTAGCAATTCTTTTCACATCCTTGCATGGATCTACTCAAAATTCGGTTTTATTTCTTGTGATACCAGGCATTAACGGTGGTGTAATGAACACTTGTGAATTACATGCTTTTATACAGAAGAGGAATTAGAGGGGTGAAAGACAATCACCAGAAGTAATAGTACATTCAGTGATATACACTAAGAACCAAACTGAACTTATTCGCAGGGTTACAGGAATTTGAACTTTAAAGTATATACGTAATAGTGAAAACATGTTGTGGACTATCTGCTCTGTTCCTAACCATCCTGTCTCAATATCTTCCATTTACAATTTTTTCTTTTCCTTAGTGAAGAAATCTGAAATGTAAACATCTTTTGGAATGAGGAGTCTTAGATACTTCAGTCTAAAGAAAAGATTTATTTAACTGCACAGCAATATTCCACTAAGTTTGTTTAAAACTCTTAAGGGTAAGTTATAATTCATTTTGATACATAACGCCTCTACACATAAATATATGCCAGTTCTAACATTTATGATTGCTTGAAGTATAACAGGTATCAACACGTAGCAGTATGACAGAAGACATCAAATTAGAGTTCTTAAACTCCCTAATACTCTCTAACTACAAGCAACACACCAAGAAAACAATATAATGTGAAAGATGGATGTACTTTCGGAACAGGTCCAGAAGAGGGCTACAAGGATTATCAGAAGGCTGGAGCACTTCTGCTGTAAGAACAGGCTGGGAGAGTTGAGCTTGTTCAGCCTGGAGAAGAGAAGGATATGAGCAGATCTTATAGTGACTTTCCAGTACCTGAAGGGAACATGCAAGAAAGCTGGGGAGGGACTTTTTACAAGGGCATGTAGTGACAGGACGAGGGGGAATGGCTATAAATTGGAGGGGAGAAGATTAAACTAGACATTAGGAAGAAATTCTTCATGATAAGGATGGCGAGGCACTGGAATGGGTTACCCAGGGAAGCTGTGGATGCCTCCTCCCTGGAAGTGTCCAAGGCCAGGTTTAACGGGCCTTTGAGCAGCCTGGTCTAGTGGGGCTTGTCCGTGCCCATGGCATTAGATGGTTGCTTCCAACCCTAACTATTCTATGATTCCATCCTGATTTTTCTCCTATATTTGCTTGGTATTTTTATTACCACTGGTGAGACCGCACTTCAAATAGTATTTGAAGTTCAGTTCTGGGCTCCTCACCACAAGAAGGATGTTGAGGTTCTGGAGCGTGTCCAGAAAAGAAGGTGCTGGAGAACAAGTCTTATGAGGAGCGGCTGAGAGGGATGGAGTTGTTTATCCTGAAGAAGAGGAGGCTGAGGGATGATCTTATTGCTCTCTACAATTACCTTTCGGGAGGTTGTAGAGAGGAGGGACCTCACCTTTTCTCCCAAGTGACAGGGGACAAGACAAGAGGGAATGGTCTCAAGCTCCACCAGGGGAGGTTCAGGCTTGACATCATAAAAAAGTTTTTCATGGAAAGGGTCATTGGGCACTGGAATAGGCTGCCCAGCGAGGTGGTAGAGTCACCATTCATGGAAGTGTTTAAAAGACGGGTGGATGAGGTGCTGAGGGGCATGCTTTTATGATTGATAGGAATGGTTGGACCCGATCATCTGCTGGGTCTTTTCCAACCTAGTGATTCTGTGAATTCTGTCTAGTGGGAAGTGTCCCTGCCCATGGAGAGGGGGCGCGGAACTAGGTGATCTTTATGGTCCATTCCACCCCAAACCATTCTATGATTCTATGATTCTATAATTCTACTTATTCACACTGGTAAAGAATATCAAGAGAAATGGAAGGAAGTTATATTAAAAAAATGTGATAAATATGCAAATGTTGCCTCATCACCAGTTTAATAATAACAGAAGAGGATCAGCTTCCTCACCTGTACTGTCACTTCTGGAAACAGCTACCTGAACCTCTGTTATTCTACACTTTCCACATCTACAGCTTTCAGCTCTTTTCTGTCCACTCTGCTGATTTCAGATGTTTCATTAACCTATGAGAGGTCTGCTGCCAGTAAGAAAAAGAATTATAGATAGAGTATGAGAGGAAAAGGGAGCAGAATGAAAAGCAGAATTGCAGGAGGGCTAAGAAAACCACTGCAAACACTTGAATTCACCCACAATTAAATCAGAAAACGTGAGAGAGACATCTGATCCTTCACAGTTAACAAAATATTAACTTACTATTGAATAATAGTTGTTAACATACTTTCCTAGGGCTTACAGAAAGCAGAATACTAGGAGCTGCCAAGTGAAAGCTTTCTTGCTTAAAATGTCACCTAACTTTGAAAACATTATGTTGTAACAAAAAATAACAGGCTCTACAGCAGGTGGATTTCTCAATTTGGATCATATTAAGAAATTAATGTTAAAACACATTTAATTTAACATAAAACAATGTAATAGTCTGACTGACTTCTCTACTCTTAATTGGAAGTAATTCCTCTTTGAACATGCCAAAGCATTTTACAGCCTAACCTTGGCTGTTAACTACACCCAGTGTGGTTGATATTAGCTGCACATTTCCTATTAATGTTAATGTGAGTTTCACAGCTGTATCGCTGAACATCGGTAGAGAATATACTCTGAATTTGTTAAATGGCAATGAAAGAAGAGAACGAATATGTGGTGATTCCCCTGAAGAGGAAAAGTGCCAAGGGAAGAAATGTCAGAAAGAATAATATAACACACAAAATCCATTCAAGAAAGGAAGGATGAGAGGTAGGGAAAGGAAGAGCTTGCTGGTCTCCCTCCAAAATCATTTGTGTTCTGGGTTCCCTCCAATAATATAACAATTGAAAAAGATTTAACATCTCCTATAAAAGCCCAATTATGAAATCCAGAAGAAAAAACATCTTCTCAATTGAAGTCTACGTGTCAGAGGGACCTACTGTTCTTAGTCCTAGATTTAAAGATTCAGTGGTCCCCTCTACCCCCCATTTATCTTCATGCACCGGATTCCATGTAGAGTCAAAAAGAATTAGAGGATTATGTTCATTAGTGTGCACCTCTGTGGGTTTCTTCTCTGTTGGTGGCACTTCAACAGTTTGTCTGGCAGAGCTGATCAAGGTTAAAAGTGACTCAGAAAAATACTGGACCTTTTTAACTGCTGCTACTACAAGTTACCAGTCCAGCTCCAACTGCAACCACTGAAACTCTGCAACTTTATCTTATTAGCTTTAGACTTAGATTTAGGCCATCAAACCCTGACCTGCATTTCCACAGTGCATACCAGCCTAGCCAAAACCATTAATTTTTGAAGGGTTACATTCATTGTCCATGCATGGTAAGAATTTTACAGTCAACGTATACCTGTATGAGATATTTCATTTCAAGAAAAAAAAATTAGAGGGAAAGAAAAGATGAATACATGCAAAATCACTGCAGACTTGAGGTCCCAGCTGGAGTATAGGAGCACAGCTGAACAGCTTGAGCTCCTCTGAAAAATTCGCATTTTATCTCTTTCTGTCTTTTGTACATATAGATATGCACACACTTTCTGTAGCACAAAGAATAGCAAGATAAGGCAGAAAAATTATATTTAGTTTAACCTGAAAAAAAAGGAATGCAACACAATGAAAAGGCAGTCAGCACTTTAAAACAAATTATACTTCTTATAAAAATATTCATTGATTTTCTTCTTATTTAAATACACCTATTGGGGTGTGTTTTGCTTTTTTTTGCTTTTTTTTCTTATCTTTTGCTGAAATACTTTATCAGTTTAAAATCAGTTCTGGGAACCCATTCATAGAACATTTGTGGTTATTGATTTGTGATATTGATAACTCCCATGAGAAAACCAGGAGTTTTTTGCATGCATTAAATTTTCACATGTGAAATTAACAGCAAACTTTTGCAGCATTATCAAGTACAGTAAGTATATTTTTCATTTCTTTTTATTTTCTTTTTATGATTATTACTTTTGCAATGTAAATTAAAACTATTAGCATTATACATCTCTGTATATGTATGGCCAAATAAATATATAATATACATATGTATATCTGATCAATACCAGACATACATATATCTGCATAGAAATACATATTTCATTTGTACCACGATACTCCAGTTCCAGTTAAGTTTCTCCAGTTCCACATTGTATACTTACTTCTAAACATCCGTTTAGCCAGCCTTGTAAACTATGAGAAAATAAATTAGTCTATATTATTAGTTCACTTATGCTTAGAAAAAAACTATAGTGAAAACTGGTTTCCACAACTTCTAATTACAAAACATTAGCTACCTGAGTCTTCTCCAGCTGAGCAGATCAGCATAGGTCCTCTCTGCTGACAGCTTTGACCTTCACTCCAGCAAACACTTGTCAAAATGCCAAAAGTAATTACCTGGCAGTTTAGGAAGGAGTAATGGGGTGTAGTTACCTACCTTTTCTTGTTACTGATCTAAAATGTCTATAAAACTTTGCCAAGAGGCACCCTCTGGATTTTGGCATGCACTTTTTTTTTCTCATCTGTCTCTCTATTTTTTTTATCAGACTATCAAGTATTAGCTATATGATATCCTGCCAGCCAATACCACCACAATTCTAGGGGACGGGATGAATAACCCACTAGATGGATTTTTCAACAAAAATGAGTTTATGACTGCTGTCATCCTGATTTTGTTACACTGGTGCAATCAGGGAAAAAAAATACAAAAAACAGCAGAAGCAACACAGGAACAAATTATCATAATTATTCTGCAGAAGGCCATACTCTCTATCCTCCAAATTATCTCATAAACTCACTATGTTATAGCTTTTTCTTTTTTAAAAAAACAAAACAAAAGAAAACAAACTTTTTTCCTATTCACATTTCAGAATTACAATTAAGGAAAGAAAGGCATAGGGAATTTACAGGTACCTCTTCAAAATCTGTGGCTAGATTAAATCTAGCTTGTTTTTTAACTTCAGTCAACGTAAAGCTATACAATTTATCTCTTTCCAGAATGTTCAAATTTATAGAAAATATTTTCTAAAGAGGACAAAGGGACTCAACATGTTTTTCTGAAGACTAGATAATAACTAGTAAGATTAAGTATTTGTAGTGTGGGAAATGAGGCTGATTGGGGGGATAAAAGCTAAGCATGTGAATGGGGCTGAATGTGGAGATAAATGGGACTGGGTGCTTCCACTTCTCTTCTCCTGACTCGACCCACCTCCCCACCTTGCCATCGTCCTTCAATGGAAGGAACACTTCAAGGATGTATCAGCATCTGAAGTGGGGGATTATTACATTATCTATTGCATATGTACCAAACTGGGTGATTATCACCTGCCCTTGTGTCACTGCTACTGTTCTGACAAACTGGGCATCATACTCTTGCTTCACTGTCAGTTTGGAAGCCTGGTTAGCAGGCTGAGTAATGATATTTTCCATTCTTGCAATACTGTTAGGCAAAAAGTGTCAAACAGATTGATAAACTCTCCTCTTGAAGTCTCTCGTATATATTTTCAAATTTACCTGCTCGTGATGTTAATCATGTTGTCTCTCTTGACACGTGACATGCATATTAGTACAATAGCTATTAATCTCTAAATCCTGAATACAGTTTTTGTCAGACAATGGAAAACATCATCGTCAAATAAGAACAAGATCAAAGGTCTACAAATCTGACTCCATCTTATGTTACATGTCAGAATGGATATTTGGAGTTTGGGAAAGCTCAGGGAAAATAAAACCTTCTTTGACCATAGATAGTCCAGAAAACAAACAAATCATGAAAATAAAATCACTTGCCTTGTAGTCACAACATTCCCTAACAATTGTGGTGGCTTATCAGGTACAAGCAGAAGCTGCTGATGTAGCCTTCAAACCATAGGAGAAAGACTGCTCAAAACAAAGGCAGTGTTCAAATACAGGACTGAATACGGCTGACAAGTGTGCCCTTGTGAGTACAGCCAACAAGCTTCTCTTATCTTCAAGAACTATCCCAAAGCTCTCAAATAATTCCTTGTCCCACTGTCACAAGCTCATTATTTTTCCTCTCAGACAGATTCCTCCATGAGGTATCGGCACTAGAAGGTCATGCAAGTGGCTATTTTCAAGGTGAATGATATGTGAATCCTCTAGACCTCCTAACTAAGCCTTTTTCAGCCAGAAACCCTCCACCTGCCATTTCATCCCAGGTCATCTTTTTGTCTCCTTCCCAAGAGGTCATCCTATAAACTGTGTTCTATCAAGAGAACAGATTGTTACCAGGTTTGGGTCAGCCACCCCCGCACACTGTTACCAAAACGCAATGCCTCTGGAGAACTGTCTTTTCACGTTATTATTTTTCTCCAGCAAAAAGGAATAACAGCCTGATTCTGAGATGATTTTTTGTGTAATTGATTTTTTTTCTTGTGCTTTAAATAACAATTATTTTTCATAGAGCCCTGAAGTAGCTCTGCTCTCCCTCATAATCTTTTATTACCTGGCTGATACAAAAGTGATCACCTGTAATCACAAGATTGCTAATCATCCAACTTCATATATTAAAAATAGTATATTTAGTTACCTAAGATAAACAAAATTTTCCTGTCTTTAACAACTAAAATAGAACACTATCTCCTGTTCCACCTGGTGCCTAGTGTTTATATGCATGAAAGTTTAAAATTGTTAAGTTGATCTTGTTCCACATTTTGAAAAGTTATGATCAACAGTACTGACTGTTTTGTTCTATAACCAAAAGCAAAATCAATACTAGTGATTGTTCTTTCCCAGGTGAAGGTTAGGTTACAATAGTTTCTGACCTAAATCAGGCTTTCTTTAATTCCCTTATTTTTACCTGTTTTCATAGGCCTGCCTATAGTTATCAGAAAAAGCAACCGACAGAAACATGAGTACCTTCAAATCAACCTTTACAGCTGTATATTTTTCTAAGATTTTTTCTGCTCTTTCCATTGAAACTTTGTTAGAACTCTCTGGTTCAGGTATCAACTATTGTATTCCAAAATATAAATGTACATACTACACCAATTATGTGCTTCTCTTTGTTTTAATTTAATACCAATCTGATGGTTTTCTATGAATGGGTGTTTAATTGGATGCATAAGAAAGTAATGACATAAACCATCATTGCTTTAATTGTAGAACATTTGCTGCATAATGCTAGTTAGCTATTTTTCTCCCCAGTACTAAAAAATGATTAGTTTTGGAGTTACCAGCAGCAAAGAAGCTTGTTGCAGGGGACTTCAGTGGAATAGATTACATCACTTTATAAGGTGAGCAGAAAAAATTTTGAAGTTTGCTGTTACAACCAGAAGTAAAATATTTCCTATTAAAATTTAATATTTCACAGTTATTTTTAGAGGAGAGCAGTGCATGTTAAGAAAAAATCTGCCCTTCCAAATCACAGCAATGAATATCATAATCATAAGGAAGTCACTAGAGAAGAATCATAACCAAATAAACTTGCTATTTACCATATGGCAGCACACATCACAACTGCTAAAACTCGTTCCATTTCTCAACATAAGGACTAGGAGGGAAGGAAATGCCATCTTAAAAGCTCATTAATCATTGTATCAGACATTTGGTAATGCAAGAGACAATTTATATTCTGAGTAATACTTGAAAAATATAATGGCATCCTTTATTCAGCAATGGAAATATTTCAGGAAAATACTTCAGATAGATTTGACGATGCAGCAAGTGAAAGAGAATTGGTCCACTACAGAGTAGCCAAGAGGTGAAAAAGGACAATTTGAACAAGGTTTGAGTAGGAGAAATCAGAATTTGCACCAGAAGACTTAAGAGAGCTAGCACTAGAAAAAGGTGTGTCAAACCTTTAAGTTTCACATTTTAGACCAAAGAACTGTAATCCCCCTCAAACTAGGGGAACCACAAATGAAATTAGGTGGATCTCACATCTTCTTGGTTATGTTGTTCAAAGTTTCTGACAAAGAACCTGTCAGTTCACTTCAAAGATGAATTTCATCCCAACCAAATTATGCATCTGACACTGTCTGGTCAATGAGTACTTTCAAAATAACCCTTATTGCCCATGGTTGTGCAGTAGAAAAAGGAAATCAAGACAGTATGCCAGCATGAACAGGTTTCTGACCGAAGCAACAGAGTTCATCTTTCTGAGACATTTTGCAAGATATGCAAAACTTTTGCCAAATATCAACAAGACAACCAAGGCTGGTTATAGCCATTTAGAAAGAGCAAGGACTTTTAGATAAGAGGAAGACTTTTTATCCAGAAATCAAAGTTCTCTATCTATAAAGCAAACTCATTGCTCATTACTATACTGACTATATTGCAATTTTATAGAGAGTTATCTTACTGATAATTGTTCTCTGCTAGATTTCTCCTAACCTTTAAATTGAAATGAAATTCACATTCATTTGTCTAAATGATGTCATGTGCCAAGCGTAACTACTTCTAGAGCAGATCATCTATGTCGAGAGAAAGTTTATTTCTTTGCAATGTTGACATAAAATTACACTACACCATTGATCCTCACTTATTAAACAGAAATAGACCAGAGGACAGCTACTTGATGCAAGATATGTACTATATTATGAATGCCAAAGTATCTGATGCTAGCAAAACACTGGCTGCCCTTCTGCTCTTTAGTTGAAGAGTAAAGAAAGGTATTGTTAATGTGAGAAAGCAAGCTATTTACAATTTTATATTACTCCGTTTTCAGCTTTTCCACATAATTATGTAGCCCTAGAAACTGCAAAAAAAGTAATCAAAACATTTACACATAATTGGAACTGTGGATTACTGGAAGAAAAGTTTTATCAGTGTGAATATGGCTGAAGGATTTTGGAGAGCTTTATCTCTCCTTAAGTCCAGTCTTGTATACACCAGTAAGAACAGATCTCAAAGTCCAAGAAAATATAGGAAACCATTTTTATCATCATACTTCCATATCTCTGTTTTTTAGTAGATATTCTAAGACTTTTATCTGTTTGCATAGTTGCTAAGGAGTCCCATGACTTCCCTCACCTGAACATTTGTCAGATTTCATAGGGGAAGATGGAAACTTTAAATATAGGTCCCTATATTTAAACCTAAATAAAGCAAGGGAAGTATGCAGCTTTTTTCATTTTGGTTACAAAAATATATACTACTCAAATAATAAGATCGAACTGCCACACAGAAACTGTTCTTCTGGATAACAGTGAGATCTGCATGTACATAACATCTGCAAAAATAGAGTCCTTTTTGCAAATCTGGATCATTTACATTCCCATAATTACTATAGTATCTGATTACCTCAATTTCTAATTTTTTTCATTTCTAACGATGTTATGGTCAATGAAATTCTTCTTTCAGTGCAGTGTATTAATTCTCTGTAAACAAATTCTGCTTTGAGATTTCTTGAGTGGATGTCAAGCTGCTTAAAAGCAGTACAGTATCGAGTAATGAATTTAACTTTACCTACTCTGGAAGTATGCATTTATTTATTATGCTGTGGTTTCCTTTGGTAAATTAAGTTTTTTGAATGTTTTTGTTCAAGACAGTGTTGACTTTTAAAATTTCTAATTGCAACTAAGTCTAAAGTTTGCTTAAAATAAATTAACTGATTAGCGGTACATTGACAAACTGCTGCAACCATATTTATGTGTTAGAAAAGGAAACTGAGATTTTATATTTTAAATTTCAAATATTTGAAGGCTAAGTAGAATTTTGAGCAATTTTTTTTTTAAATAGGCAAATAAAATGTTTAGTTCTAATTAAGACATATCAAGAAGACTTGATGTAAAACTTTTACAAACCTGTTTCTGCAGACATACAGGCTGGAACATTTTAACATACTAAACAAACAGAAGTTAGGAAATGCCCAGGATATGAATATATAGAGTAGATAAAATTACAATATAAAAGACTGACTTAGGCTGCTGAATCTGTAGAACTTCCTCTGGGGTGACATTTTTTGTTCCTAGAATCTTCCTACTTTATCAACAATATTTAACTTAGCTGAAAACTACCACTTTGATCCCAGTGGTAAGAAAAAAATTAATGTTACTTCTTGAGATTTACTGAAATGATCTAGTCCCAATATTTGTATATTTCAGAGTAGCTTGCTAGGGGCATGCAAAAGAGCAGCAGGAACCTCCTGAATTAATCAAGTTTTCGATGGACTAGCTAAATTTCAGTGGAGTTGATGAACTTGTTTACATGTAAATTTTTGAACACAGATAAGCTTCATTATCTACAATAGGCAAAGTTACAAACTGCTTTGTGAATTATTTTGAAACTCCCTTCTGCTGATTTCATCCATTCTTGCATTATAAGAGCCACCGTACATTCCTGTCCACATTCACCGTGCAACTTTGGACTTGATACACCTTTCTCATACCATACAGGTATGAGAAGGTTACACTTCAGTTTTCCATATGCCACTCACCACTTGATTATCTCCCTCTTTAAATGTCAGTCTTCTGGGAGAATGGGACATCTCTGTACTGTTTGTAGTGCTACTGCTCACTAAGCAGACATGTAGGAGATCACAGACTGGGAATGGAGGGCAAGGACTTACCTGCTTCTTTGGCAACATCTGCAGTAGAAATGTTTTGGAGATTTGAGTGCACTCTGAATGTCACAGCTGGTCCCAGCACGCTGGAAGAGATTATTAAAAAATGTAAGATTCATAATCAAGAGATGTAGAATAATATTCCTTATCAAAATAGGTTTTTAAAGAGAACCTATTAAGACACCATTTAGCCCTCTTCCTTTTGGTTCATTAGTTACATTTGCATGCATTTTTATACCTCTTGTGGTTTCTTGTGTATATCTTGTCCCCGTCTGAAAGAATTCCAATGACATTAACTAAATTTCAGAACGCTCCTGTAAATACTGTTCTTATTATGGAGACGGCAAAACGGAGGCACTGAAATTGTTATTCACTTGATTAAAGCATAGATCATCACTAGAATTCAGCATCCAAAGAAGGTTCAGGAAGTTTCAAATTTTATGTGCCTAACATGAATATAAGCTTAGTTCTGTTGTCACACCTGTAAGTCAGAGGGACAATAAAGAAACTCAGAATATCTAGCTTGATCATGTTCTACTCGTTCCTATGAGGAGAACATTTTGGACATATCTCATCCAATGGCTGATATTGACCAGAGAGAGATACTGCAAAGTATTTATCTTTAACAACAGAGGTAATCACCTCCTTATATAATTTACAAGGGGAAATGATTTGACATTGGTGTGACATTTTGGATCTAGTCTTATAGCATTAAAATCTATCAGGCATTTTTTAAACTAGATATTAGGAATTATTACTTCACTGACAGTCTTGTCAAGCAGTGGAATAGGCTGCCCAGGAAAGTGCTGGAGTCACCATCTCTAGAAGTGTTTGGAAGATGTGTAGATGTGGTGCTTAGGGACATGGTGTATGGTAGACTTGGCAGTGTTAGGTTAATTGGACTCTATGATCCTAGTCTTTTCCAACATAAGCAATTCTGTGATTCTATAATCACTCAGATGAAGAATGGCAGGGTAAACTGTTCAGTGTTTTGCAAAAGAATATTCATTGTGTATTTTTAAAGAAAAATAAATCCATACAGGTAATCTTGCATTCATTCTCCACCCATCCCGATAATATCTAGCTTACATGCACATAGGATGAAAGGAATAAAAACATTTCAGTTCTGATATCCGTAAAAGTATACTGAAGTACATATATATCAAAAAACATTAAAAAGTACACAGACACAAATGGATGAAATGTATTAAGGAAAATTTCCAGATAATAAATGCCTATAGAAACTATAACAATTTACAGAGGAGAAAAGCACATGGGCTCAACAAAGAAAAAGACTGGCACTCTGTTAAAAGTTTACTTATATATTATGTTTTGTATGAGTTGTTAAGTTTTTACTATTCATATAATCAGAAAGGAATTACATTTATTCTATGAATAACAACCATGTTTAAAAGGTGAAGTACATTAGCTGAAACCAAATAGGTAATATGCTTTGACTTCCTAGAGCTGTAGATTATAAAAGACTGAAGCCTAAAAAATTACTACATAAAAGAGATAACTTGAAAAATATTTTTGTTATGGGGCTTGAAATGAAGTATTAAATTATTGTTTTACTAGCATGTTAATATTTTTGCATTTATACAATAGAGAGCACTTAACGAAGTGTGCTTAATTGCATCACATGTGTCCTAGAGAGAAATACCCTTAAACTTTTTTCCATTCAGGAAGAAAAGTACTATTATTAAACATAAGACTTTGCATTGAAGTTACAAAGGGAATCAGAGTAAGTTTAAGAAGCATCTTTTCTGTCTTTTACTAGCAAAATATACACTCTGCACATTTTATTCTGGAGTTAATAGGAACTGTCATTAATAAATCACTTTTCTCTAAATACTCTTGGGGTGTGTGTGGGAGTGGTAGAAAGAGAAAACAGAGAGATATTGCTAAAGGACACTCCAGATGCCAATTCATTAATGTGAAAGAAATGTATTTTTAAAATGTTACATAATTTTAAAGCATTTATCAGCAACATTTAAGTAATATTTTAGGCTATAATACTGAACATTTCCAAAGTATAGTTTATTTGAGGCAATTGCTTTACAAAAATTCAGGCCATTCCCTGATTCTGTCACTAATGCTGAAATCTAGTGTAAAAGGCACCTGGGAATTTCATGATACCATACACTAAATACAACTAATGATGCACTGTCCCTCTTCCTGCATTGTCAGCCTAAGAGAAATTATGATTTCTCTCTAGATGCTCAGATATTTACAGTGTAATTGGCATTTTACTTTAAATAAAAGTAAGCACCAAATCAGTACACAACTGTCCCATGATAAAAAACGGGTGAAAAATCAGCTCTATATATTCCCCCCAAACCTACACTGTGTATTCCGTTACAGCTAAGAACATAGAACCAATGCAAACTTTCAAACACGGTGTAATCAGACTTTGGCTTTAGTTGCAAAGACTTAGGAATTTTCCTTCCCTCCTTCCCCTGACTGTGTTTTTTATTCCTGCCTCTGGCCCAGACCTCACTGCTGCCCAGGTTATTCCCCATTCATTGCAGCTGTGCACTTAATGGCATCATTAAAATCTTGTGGATTAAAACAGGATCATTTTAGTGATCCAACCAAGGCAGTGAGACGGAATTTCCTTGGAGCTGAAGCCTGGCAGGGACAGCCTCACTATTCTCTAGTGACTCCACCTGGATGACCTGGGAACATGAGAGGATCTGAGTTGTGCCCTTGTATGAGTAGCCACAAACCCTGTCTTTTCTCCTTGCTGCTGCTGAGAAAATGTAGAGAAATAAAGAGGAAAAAAAACAGGGTGGGAAGAAAATTCCTTATGCAAGTGGTATGATATTGGGTTAACACAATCATATTGCAGGAAATTAAATCTCAGAATACTATAAAATAGACATTCATATATTGCTTTGTGGAATAGTGTTTTTCTCTACTGTAGCAATTGAATGCTTGAACATACGAAATCACCTGTGCACCTCATAAGCACAGCTTCACTAGGAATATTTACTAAATACAGAAAAAAAGAAGCACTTGTCACAATATATTTGGACATTGGTATTCTGGTGTTTATTTAAAATCAAACAAAAGAACTTGAGATTACTTGGTCAAAAGCACATTTCTACTCGATGTTTTGGGAACTGACTTCTTCAGGAGCTCATAAAATGAGATTTTTCTCATGGAGGGCTTCTGGCAATGGCACTCAATAAATAAATATTTCAATAACAATTGATGATCTTTGGAGAATTCGTCACTGTTCATTATGTGTTGGACGAGAATATTTAAACAAATCCAGCAATTATTTGACTGCAAAAATATTTTTAAAAGCCATTTTAACATGAGGGCAACCAGTCTGAGAAGAAGTTCAAGGGTGTATAAAATGCCCCCCGATACTTTCTAACTAGGAACTCTAAATTAGATAGATGAGACTGGTTTTTCATGTGGCCGTCAAACCCTCTGAAGCCTGGCTAATATTAATGGCAGAAGCATCTCTCCTGGCTGGCAGTTTCCATCACGCCAACACTCACCCAGCTGTGTAGGGGAAAGCAATCAGAAATGTAAACCACAATGCCCAGGCTGAACCTAAACTACAACCGATATACATCTGCTGTAACTGAGGTTAAAAATGTCAAGTAGCAGCACTTTTAATCTAGAAACACCATATTGTATATTTAAAGTTTTGTCCATTTTTTTCTCCCCAATGTGTACAACTACTATAATTAGGCCTTTGTAAATTTGTAGCCAACTCTCTCAACGTAAGTGAATTTAGATCCACCTAAATAAGAGAAGATTGTCAGTTTTAGAACTCATCAGGACTATATTATTATAATTGCACTTATTTTTTTCTAATATTTTGTTTTGGTTTTTTTTAATAAAGGTAAGCAGGTCTGGCCTCAAGGCTAATAAACAGTCCCTTCTCCCCCCACAAAATGTAATGTCTGTTGTAATGACCTGTTAAATTCATTACTTAAAATTTCCTGACTAATTACCCCCTCTGTTGGCTGTCACAACTTCTGCTTTTTTTATAATTTCAATCATGTTGCCTTCAGCTCTAACAGGCTATTTTAACAAAGACATTAAAAGCATATTGAAATTGTCACCTTTATGTACTGTTGTCCTATATTCTGTTTACTAGAGATGAAATAATTACCGTGTTTATACCAAAATTACTTGAAGGTTGATTGCTGATTTAATAATATCCCCTCCCATTGGGTCCATATTTCCTGTCTAAAGGTGGAAAAGTGCAGAACTTGCACAGAAACAAACAATATTCTTATTGTAAAAGAGAAATATTTCATTTCATTGTTTTATTGACTAGCAACATTCTTATTATATTTTGCCTGTCAATAAATGAATGATCAGTATAAACAGAGCTAGAGCGTGATCAATATGGATAGGTCCGTATCCCTTTCAAGCTGTAGTTTATAATTATATTTATGAATGACAGGATTTAAATCTCCATAAATTATGTACCAAGCTTTGCATGCCTGTTCTTCTCCCTCATGTGTGTATACTTTAGTATTACAATATCACACAGAAGGTTTGCTGCAAAATACAGTCACAGTCTATCATACCCCCTAGTGGAAAAGGGTTTGAAACAAGTGCCAACATGGTTATGTGTATTCTTGAAGATGAGACATAGAGCTGATGCCAGATGGAAATGAATAGAGGTTGCACTGCATTTTTATAAACATACAGGCAGAGTGCAATTTCTCAAGATTGCAGGAAAATGAGGATTAGGGTTGTATATTTCCAACATTAAACATTCTGTTAATGACCCTATTTCATAAAACAGAGCTTGCCTTAATAAAGCTTAGATTTGAAATTAGAGTCACTGCTTGTCTATATGTTCATTTCAAAACCCTTTAATCTCTAGAGGTTAAGAAAAGCAATTAGTAACGCTCCAGAGAATTGTGCAAAGTAAATTTTATACTGGGGAAGGTAATTGTCTCAGGAAATGTTTGGTGGGCTTGAACTAATGACTTGCAATGTGAACACATTTCTGTGCTTACTGTATTTAGGAATTTGAAGCTTATGTCCATTGTTTATATTGCACTGGAGTCTCCTTTTCACCTTCTCAATTTCCAAAATAATTAAACACTCATCCTGTTGTAAATGCTTTAAATATTACAAATATAGTTATACAAGCATAATTATGTCAAATCAAATTAATGGGGAAAAGCACATGATTAAAAAAAGGCATTTTTGTAATACAGTGTGCTTATATATGATTTACAAAGCAAAGTAAAGGCAGAAAATTGCAGCTGGTCGTTGCTGTATAACATATAAATAGATTAAGAAGTGTACACTGGCTATTTTGTTCTCCTCCTGTTACTCAGACCATTGCAAATCCATTGACTACTTCATTCAATTATTACCCAAAATTTTGACCAGAAATGTTTAACAAAATTTATTTTGTGAAGAATTGCATCATACTATTTATACTATATAAACCGGTACCTGACGAAACTTCAAAGATTCACGGAATCTGTGATGGATGTATCATGCTGACCAACTACAAAGTAACTTCCCTGAACTGTTGAGTAGAGATTATTGATCATCATCCAGACTTAACACTAAAAATTCACACATCTTTCACTCTTTAATATCTTTATCGTTCAAAGATTTTCTTCATTTTGCACCTGAACTGAACCAATGTCAGTGTTAGGCTGTATGTATTCTCACATTTCTATTGACATATATGGACTTAGAGCCACTGATCAATTAAAACGTCTTTATTTTTGTTTTAGCAAATTAAATGTTTTGAACCCTTCTCTAGAAGTTCTTAACTTGCTCCTTAACTGCAGAATGACACAATATTTCACAACATGCCTCAATGCGGCCAAAAATATATTATCTACTGGTATTTATACACTTTGTACACATTATGTATAAACCTTTTGTTTGCAACATTGTCTACAGACCTGCACTAAATACATAACTGCAGATTCATTGTACATTACACCTTACGGCTGACAAAGGCCGAGTACTAAAGATGAAAAAGCAAAATCCCTGCAAAGGGAAATAGATTAATTAGAATGCCTGCCAGTTACTGGCTGATTTTATACCACCGCTTGCATTTCATTAGAGTGGTTTACATCATTCAGCTGGGTAAGGGGCAACAAATAGACCACAAAGAGTAGACAGATTGACAGTTTCAGAGCAATGTGTCTTGCAAGTGTAACTACATCGGATCAGGACTTAGGTCTGGATTTGACGGCTGCAGCTCAGACTTACCTCTGCAACCACTGTCTACAGCCCTCGTAAGCCAGGTAATTATTTGGACAACTTGTACTGCCCTCTTCGCTGAAATGATCAATGGTGCTTCACACAGCATCATTTCAGGGGAAGAGAAGAGGGCATTACAAGGTGTCCGAATAATTAAATGCATTCTAACTGACACACACACTACTGTCATTAGAATAATTTCAAGAGTAAAGTCACAGAAAAGGGATGACTAGTCCATAAAGGGATGCTTTCCAACAGCAGCAGTCCATGTCTTGTGGGTCTCTGATACCAGCCAATACTAAATGATGGACATCTAATCATTTTGCATTAAATATTATTTTGATATTAATCATTTGATCCAGAGGTAATAAATTTTTTTTTTGTACTGTCATACTAATTTACAATGCAAAAGGCAATTAAGAAATATTTTAAAGATTTTACAACTCACTTCATCTCAGGTGAACATTATTTTCCTAAGCCTACAATTTAAATGGTTTAAAAAATAGGCGACACTTAATTTGGAGATTGATACTGCACTCTGTCCTATTTTTATTCTTCACAAAATGCAACTTCTGATGATTACTCAGTGTCTATGAATAATTTGCAGAGTTTTAAAATAATTTTTCTATTAATCTGTCACAAGCCATGAAACTTGACATTTTACCATGCTGAGTACATGAAAGTTGCCAGCTTTGTCTGCCATGCAAATAAGGTTCTTAATTACAGTATTTAATAGAAAGAAAAACATTGATGTGCTACAATTTTTTACAACAAAAGGGTGTTTGGACCCTGTAAGAGTGGGAAAACGGTCTCAAAATGCTGCTTAAATGTACAGTGATTTTTTCTTCAACTCCCCAAAGATTAAGCTAAAAGATAAAAAAAATGTAATTTTAAAAAAAAGAAAGAAAAGATAATTACATTCTATTTGTACTTCCATTCTTCTTTATAGATTTTAATATTCTACCTGGTACAGAAACAGCAAAGGGTTTTCTCAGCCAGTAAGAATTCAAGGTATGTTACTAACTCCAGGTTTACTTACATGATGCACACCTGTATCGTTAGTAAAGTCTGTTGAAATCAAGTCTAAAATTTGTCTGCTTGTATGATAATCACCTTATGCTCAGTTTGCATAAGTGACTTCTAATAATTAATGAAGACCATGACTTGATTTAGGACTTTTACAGAGTTAAAGGTTCAGCACGCTCATGTCTTTGATAGGGGCCAGATTGGAAACATGTGTCTTTGATGAGAATGGCAGCACAACCAAAGACCAAAGAACCCATGCTTAGCTACAGCCTCAATTCAAAAAAAGCATGAAAACTCTGAGTGTTTCAGCCACAGCCCTCCTGCTTGCCATCTTAAGTATCTAGTGGCATCTCCTTTAAGGAGAGCAACTAGAAGATCTGTTCTTGAGCCTTCCCTGCCAGGTGTGAGCTAGAGACATTTGCTTTGCAAAGGAGGCACTGCAAATGGAATTTATTTGCGTCTTTCAGTTGCACTTACAGAATGCTCTGATTGCCTTCACAGCTCCTAAGGAATGCAAATCCTTCCATAGGCAGATTGTTGTGTAGCTCATGAGTCTGGATATACAATATTTACTGGCTAGGGTATAAAAAAAATGTTCAGAGGACTTATTTATCTTTTTCAGATGGGTCAGCAGGTCTGTAACATTCATGCAGTCTCTAGATGACAGAGAATAAAGTTTTGTTTGACTGTGTAGGAGAATCAGTTAGCCAAGGGCAGGAGGTCTGATAAAGACATAGACATTATATTAATTTTGCATATCTCTTATAAGGAACTATTCTTTTAAACAAATCTCTATATGATAAACTTTCTTTCCATTTCTAAAACTAGTCATTCTATTTGTGGACCACGCTTTAGTTCAAGAGTGAGAATCACAGTTCTCTGTTTCTGTTCTCATATCTGTCACCATGTTCTGTGTCATCTTCAGGAAAATCAAGCAAATTCTCTTGAGTTCCAGTTTACTCATCTATGGAATGGAAACAATGAAATGTTATATAAATTAAATACAATGGCATCTATTCAATGACTTGCTTGAAACAAAGGAGTATATCCTGCCTACCCTACAATATTATGAACTTTAATGTCATTAAAAAATTAATATGATGATATTCTTGGTCACATAGAAGGATGAGTAGTAGGAAAATATTAGGTTAAAATTTTCAGATGCTCACTTATCTGTAAAATCCTTCTCTGGAGGAGGGACCTAGGACTACAAGAAATGTACCTAGAACACTGGATTTCATTCTGCTTTTGATTACAAAGGTGCAGAACCTCTGATTCAATGAGGTAAAATGTTGTAATGGAAAGCCAACCTTTGTACATTTTTATTTATAAGAGTCTCCCTAGATTTTTATGGTCTTTCTATTTTATTACCTAGAATTTATAAAATGCTACAGGCCAAAATCCTTCTTGTTATTTTAATGTATTTTCATATTTTTCTAGCAGGAAAGTTACAGTGGAGAAGGAAAAATGATCTTGGTTATATGCACATTTATTAAAAAGAAGAATACAAAATATATTGTACCTCAGGGGAAAAAGCCACAAGACTAACACAATGCTAAGGTTAAGAAATCTCTCATTATTTAAGTAAAAGAATGCATATTTGGAACTTCCACCTTATTTTAGTTTCTTTATCCTCATTCTTTTAAAAACTGATGTATCTTTATGTTACAAATTAGTTGTCATGTAAGACAACATGTACCAGAAAACACAATGCAGTTTCTTATAAAAGCCTCCATGCAATGAGTTACAGTAGTACACTTTTCAGCCAATTTGTCTTCCAGACTTGTTAAATGTGTGGAAGAAGTCAAGTTTGAATAAACATAGTTGCATTATTTCTGAATTATGTTTTAAACAAGATAATGCCAAAAAACCTTAGTCAGTTTGTTTGCTATTTAAAATCAAAGAACAGATGACATATAGGATGAACTGTATTTTTTTACGTAATCAAAATACTGGAACATTTCTTTCAGTAAATCTAAATGGCATAGATGGCAGAATCCAGAATCTACCAATCTAGAAAAAAACTCATCAAGAATACTAATCCATAGGTGTTCACCATACAACTCAAGAAAATATTAGTTACACTGAATCAAGGAGAATCACGGAGAGCCTGTACAGCAGAGGGAAGTTTGCAGATACAAACATAAAAAGACACTGTGCTACCTGTCCCATTACTGCACAGTGGTTAGATAATCCTCCTCCACACTGTCCTGGCTCTCAAGCTACCAACAATATCCTGAAATGTTCAAATTTAGACCATAGATATACAAAATGTCATAATCCATCAGCATGATGAAATGAAAATACCAAGTACTGTTCCAGTGTTTAAGTTCTGGATGACTGAATATGATTAACTGGCTGATTGAGTTGTTCAAGTGTTAGAAAAATAACATGACAAACAATGAACAAAACCTATATAGCATGATTAGTACAATAGAGTCAATGCACATGTTCATAACAGGTGAGGCTGGGAGCTCCACTCATCAGTCTACCCACCTAACACTTTCTATTTGAACGCATTTAAGTCTTCGAACTTTCACCACTTGGTTTGATTTTTCAGACATCTTCCTCATTTCAAGTTCTTTTCTCTGAGATGGTTGGCTGGCTTTTCAAATTGTATTTATTCCAGCCCAACCATTTCAGCCCTTCCTAGGAACAAGGATAATGACATGTCTTGTTTGGCTGTGTAAAGTGTCTCGAACCCCTGTACTTGAAAACAGAGATTTGAAGTACAGAAAGAATGTGCACATAGCTCTCTTCACAATAAGCATTCCAAATTCAAGCTTTGTTAGATCACTGTTGACATAAAAACATGTAAAAAGCATAGTTGATGCTAGGGACCTGCTACGCTATAACAGCAAACAACAATCTTGACTTACTTCATATCTAGATACGCAGTCTTGCTTTTCAAATTGTTTTTTTCAATAGGATCCCTCACATTCAAGGATGAATGGTGGTCAAGTATTAGAGAAGACCAATATTTTCAAGGCCCTTCATTTTTATCATTCTTTAGGAAGTATGTTGCAAATAAGGTACAGAGTTATTAAGATGTACAGGTCCTACCGTTACTTTGAATTCTGCAGATACCATCCAGTTCTGTCTCAGATTCAGATTCAGAGTCAATTCATCTGAAGCCAAATCATGTCAGGCAATTTTTTTTTACAGATCAAATAGCACTGTCTAAATTGAGAGCTGACTCCTGAGACTGCTGAACACTCTGAATGGTAACTGAAGCCAATGGGATCTCTGTCTCAACAGATGAAGTTCTTCACAGAGGAGACTGAATATGTTATACTCTGAGACATCAAACTGGACACCTCATATTAGCAAATGCTTTGACATTAATCTCTTCATGCATAACTCCAGCTCCATATGTTCCTAATAATACCCAATTTCTCACGTCAGTTAAGTGCATCAAGGTTCTCAGTTTCTATACCCCAAGTATAGAAACATCAAGTAAAAATTCAGAAATAATTTGTATTCTCATCAGAAACAAAATCTTTGATTATACTTCTGAGTGTCCTCTCTTATATCCTCACAATTTAGCTCACAGATTTTAGTATTTTTATTATATCCTGTTATTTCTTGATAATATCTGGTGTTCGTAAGTTTATTCTATAATGTATGAAGAACTTTAATTACATGAAAAATGTCAGTGTTGCAGATTACAGAGGTACAAAATTATTTCTTAGAAAACAAATACAAGCCCTCCCAACACTATTACCCATCTGACTTCAATCCATTATACAAGTCCAACAATCAATCACCAGAGGCGTTGGACACCCATAATTAGATTATAAAATCATAACTATAGTCATTTTACTTCTGCTTGCATAATTACATCAGCATGCTAATATCCTTTTAATGGTCTCTAATGATGTAATAAGAAATAATGGAATTTATTTGACAGCTACATTACCATTAACAAAACATATTAAGCACAACTATTACTTCCATAAAGATTCAGGCTGTATCCAAAAGTGACAGCTAACATGTTGGATCTTTTCTTGAACATTGCAATATTTCTAATTATGAATTCCCAAAATCTATTCCCACTCATCTGCTTCACAGGGCAAGCAAAGTTTATGTCAATGTTAACTTGACAACAAACCAACTGCAGAAGAGGGTTGAATGCTCTGGGAGCAGAGCCTGAGGCTATACTGTGAATTGCAGGCCATCGGTTAAAGTGAAAGAGAGAAGGGAAGATAAACTGATTACCACCATATATCAACTAACCAAGAAGTAGCACAGGACTCTGTAGGAAACCATGGCGAAAGCAATTTTTCACTTACCAACCTTCAAAGCACAGGAAAAACCCAAAAATATAGGGAAGAACAAAAGATATTTACAGACAAAACTAACTTAAGGAAGAAACATATTTGTGAAGCAGTATTTTTTTCAGAGAAAAGGGTAAGAAATTCTTAATTGAAAATTCAAAGAAATTTAGAAGAACTCACTGCTCATCCTCTCTCCTCAGTTCTTTTTGCACTATTCCTATTTAATATGATGGCTTTGTTTATACTCTCAAATTAATATCTTTACTCTGAAATCTGTGAAATAATCTAAAAAATTCAGGCATCTTCTGTTACCATTCAGAATCCTTGAAAAGAAAAGAGAGAATTGAGAATTTTTTCCCCAGCTAATACTTGTGTTTGAGTTTAAAGTTGACTTAAAAAAGCCTGAACCCATAAGAAAAAGAATACTTTTAGTTGCCATTAAAAATATAATATATCCATGATGTCTTAGGCCAATTAAAAAGCATATTTCCCATGAGGCCTTATTCTCACACCTTGGTGTGTCAAAGGAGGATTAGGAATAACAGTGACATCAAGTCACTGCTCTCCATGATGCCACTCAGAAGCTAACCAGAGACTTCAAAGTCACAGAGTTTTCCCCTCATGCCTATGTAGTGATGACAAAATGACAAATCAGAAAAGCATTAATTCTTTCCTTGGTGAGGCCTTTTTCTACAGCTTCTACTACTGATGCATCTACTGGCCAGCTCCACATTCCGCTAGCATTACATGGATTTAACCATTACATTTTCTTGAGTACAGAAAATTTATGGATGAATTCTTCACTAACTTGAGATTTGGGATAATCTTTCACAGATTTATAGATCTTTGAATAAGGCAAAGACTGTAAGTGTTGATAGACAGAATATTTGGTCCTGTTCAGAGTTACTATAGTTCAAAACACACTTTTACTACACTGACCATGCAATACAAGTACTTTCAGTACGATCATATGACTGCATATTAATGGACACAAAATAACTATCTGCCTTGATGTCACACATTAAAAAATAAAAAGGTTGTTCATAGCTAGTTATATCACTGGAGGGATATTTTTCATTAGAGAATGAATCTGCAGCCTGCCAATTGCAATGTTGTTGTGATTTATCAAATGAAATAATAACCAAAAGGCTTTATGCTAACAATTAGAAAGGTAGGTGAAAGTGCTCTTGTGCTGTAAATGAATGAAGTTAATGAAGCAGAACCCATTGATTGCAGCAGAGAAATTGTTCCATGGGATTACCCCTTTAAATATGCAGCAGACTTTATCTGCTGCTATTCAAAGTCCAGATTGAAAATTCTCCTTACAGGAAAGACCATATACTATTGTCATTTATTTGTAATTTGAAAACTCAGTTTTCATAAAAAATGCGTTTCATAAAATACAAGCAAAAAACTTTCAGCAATACAAAGAACTGCTCTAGCAAACAAAATATGTGAATATTTTCCTTCTAAACAACTAAAGACAATATGTCTGGTATTTTTCAGATTTCTAAACAGATTTTTTCACCAGTAGTCTATTTCTCCTTGCTTGTACGATAATAGAAGGGGTAGAATTTTTTTCCCAAATAATACTAATAGGCCCTTCCACAAAAGATAAAATATCTTCAACTACTGCTCAAAACACAGTATTAAACTATGAATTACATTCACTGGAACTGAAGGTTAAACAAAAGCTGATGGCACCACAAGTAACGCTGGTAAAGATGTTGCACTTGACTCATAGGCCAAAACAAGCAGTCCCAAACCTCCTGAAACATAGTCAGGAACTGGATGCAACCCATATATAAGCTATTTTCTGTGCTCTAAGATGTGACTTCTTTCCAGCAAGCTGTCAAAAATCTCCCACAGGTGACCCTTCTTTTCCATTACTTTCCTCTGAAACTATTTTTATTTTGTGTTTTATAGAGGAGGAATTAAGATTTGTGAAGCAAATATTCCTACTAAAATGATTTTAGAAAAACTTCAATCTAAAATATTTTACTGGACATGGCAAATCATAACCTCCTAGTTCAGGAGACAAACATGCAAAGCATTCATCAATATGAATCCTATGAAGAAATTAACATAGCTGAACTCACTGTGACTTTAGTTAAATGAGTAGTTGACCAAGCAGCATGACCTAGCGTGCCATGCGCTAGATTCAAAGCCAAGGAACCAAGTTCTTATCCATCACTGATGACATTTTCCTCCTCAGCAACACCGGGTATAATGACCCTTTGCAAGCCTCTCCTTACTGTTAAATAAGATGGGCAATATTTTTACAGCACCTTGAGCAGACTATTTTTCCCTATGGAAGCATAGGAAAATTTCAGTCTTTATAGAGTTTTTTTTTTTTGATAATTTCTTCCTAACAGTATGTAGAGGAATAAAGATCATCATGATATTCTTTTATGTCTCTCACACATTCTGTTTAATTTTGGCATTAAAGAGTAGATACTTCCCTGTAAGACAAACTATTCAAAAATAATGAGAAATTCAATAAAATAAAAATGGTCAAATTCCATGTACATACTTGACATCATCGAAGGCACTCATCTGCAGCTTCAGGAGATCTGCCACTTCCTTTATTAACTCCAAGCCCTTTTCCACACTCAGGGGGCTGTAGAAAGGGAGCAAGAAAACAGAGCATTACAAAAATGGAACTCATCAATACTTGAGAGGCTAAAAGTCCCAAAAGAGTTATCACCCTGGCCTCTCAGAGTCTGAAAGCCACCACTAACTGTATTTCTGTCACATAGTGATCGTGATATCAAGGGAATTGGGATCAGGTGCTTCTTCGGGCATGATGAATCACCTGAATTTTCCAGCAATAAGACAAACAATAAGGTGTAAATGGAATTGTTAGGAAGTGTAATGGGCCCATGATGCAGCAACCAGTTCATCTCAGTCCTCAATAAAAAATGTAATAAAGTAAAAGGACAGAAAGAGAGAGAGGATTGACAAGACAAGGAGGGAAACAAACAATGAAAGTCAAATTGCAGGCACAGTATCAAATGGACAAGGGAAAAGCATATTTTTAAATTCATTAGTTTTTAAAATGAATCTTTGCCCAGTGAAAGGATACAAAATTATTATGGATTTGAGAGTAAACAATGGAGCAAAGCACACAGTCCAGAGGACACTGATTAAATACACAGGATTTAGTTTGGTTTGTGCATGCACTGCTGACAGAACCCACTTTAAATCTTTTTAACCTTTGTCAATGCCACATTTGCATTTTTTAATTTAGAAAACAGGTTGCAATCAAGTCTAGCACAAGAGGACTGCTATCATTTAAAAAAGCACTTATCTAGATGTAAACTTTATATTTACAAAAATTTCAGGTTATTAGAGCTGTCTCAACTCTAAAGATACATTAAGAATATTCTGTCCTTAATAAACAGATCACACCTTGTTTAGTTGTTATTCAGTACTGTGGAACCAAATGCAGAAGTGTTAAGAAAGTAAAAAGATAAGGAAATGATATATCATTGTCCAGTGAGAACAACAGATACAACATTCTCTGTCTAAATTGTGATTATGGAATTATTCTCAAAGATCATAAAATTCAATCTTACAATCTTGATACTCATCTAACTTTGCCACAGTAAATTAGAAACAACTTTGATGAGACTAGACCTGGAGAAAAAAGGTTCTGTATTTTCCCTTTGAGGACTTATAACAAATAGGAGAAGGAAGTGTCAGAAGAAGTATGTACTATTAGACATGATCTTTTCAACTGGACTAAGGGGGAGAAAAGGTTTTTTTAAAGCTCTTTAGTGAGATCATTATTTCTGCTTCACAGTGAAAGTTTTTGGATCAAATTTCATATCACAGTAATCATTGCCACAATTTTATTTATTGTCTGCAATGAGCACTGTTTATTTATTTAATTATTTATTGCACTCTGTTCTGCATACAGTGCCTCAGGGCACCTCTCCTTAAATAATGGGATGTCACACGTGGATCTTGGTTAAGATGGAATTGTTCAACTTCCCTTCATGCTACTAACCCAAAATGCTCAAGAGACCTCCTGTCACACAAGCTGAGGTAGCCCCTCAAGGCACCAGATAAATGTAGAGTTTTTCTAGATGTCTAAGGGAGAAGTGTTCATGTGTGAATGTAACAAAAGAATCAGATTGTTTCTGTAAGGAAAAAAATGTACTATAGATTAGTCATAAAACTCCTATATCTCAAGGACTGACAATAGGTAGAAATGTGATTATTCCCATCACTATGAAAGCAGACTGTCATAGTGACTCAGGGACTTATGTGTTTATTAAACCTTTTCTCTCAAAGATCTTGGCTTAAATTTTATGGAAATGATTGGTGTCAGCATGTGGGCTTTTACCATAATATCAAGTCTATGCAGTGGCACAGGCAAAGTCTGCTGCATACATTGGTGTCATTTTTTTAACATAACAGTATTGTTTGTAAAACCTCAACCTGCTATCCCCTGCTTACCCATCCTCCCCTAAAAAAGCATTCTCCAACTTCAAAACCAAGGTATGCTGCTACAAGCCTGTGTAGTAACAGAGATATTATCAAACCATTTGAATTACAGAGAGAAAATGAGAGGTGAAATGGTCTGGAATGCCACTCTTTTGGAAGTCTGAGTATCTAGGAATTGTCTTAGTAACCCTCACCCAATACCAAACTAAAATACATAGGTTCAATACAAGGTTTCACAAACTCACATATAGTTTGTTAGGCTGTCAGTTATAATAGCATGGGAAAGTGGCAGAATCAGTACTCTTTGGTACTGGTACTACTATTGGTCACATTATCACACTTGAGGATTTATGTTAAGAATGCTTAATTTATACCATGATATTTTACAGTACAAGTTTTCCAGCTTCTTAACATTAATACATACTGGTACTCTGTACTACAGTTCTGTGACAGTTGTACTGTAGGAGAGCTGAATATTCAAAACCTTTCTCTAAAAATGCCAAATTGCCCTTCTTCACACTCTATTTCTGCTTTGCTTTTCTTTAGTGTTGCTCAGCATTGTATGGCTTGCACTTGCTCAGTGATTGCTTTTAGCTTTGTTTACATAGAAAGAGTACACTGTTCCCATGAGCACAGTGTCAAGCAAACTAGCTTACGTTGCAACAGCACCATACAGCCCGATCCCACACATGATTTCAGGTTTATACAAGGACTGTTACCAGAAGACAACTTGCAAACATCACCTATCCTTCTGCCCATGGTCCTCCCACACATCCCCAGTACAAGCACACAGTACTTGTGGAAGAACAGCCATTTGTCATCTTTCATGTACTGTTATAGATTTTCAGCTTGCTCAATTTAGTCCTACATGGGAAGGAGTTTCTGTATTACGGAGTTTGTTCTTTGGGGTTTTTTATAAATATGTTTGTGAGGGTTCAATAACAATGGAATTAATTCAAAGGAAAGTGTTACATAAACCAAGAAAGGCAAGAAATAGTTATTCAGATAAACAGTGAGATACCTCAGACAGAAATATTAATGGTAGGAAGAAAAGTCTTTAGTCAACCCTGATGATGAAACTGTTTTATCAAGGCTTGGAGAAAAGCTAAAGGTGGAGGCAGGGTCCATGCTACTTTGTTTGAACTGTCAACCTGGTCGTTTCATTTCCCTATAGTGGGAGAGAAGAGAGGGGTCTCCTTTTTTGATGACAAATAGGGCTGGTTCCAGTTCACTCGGAGCAGTACAGCACAGAGCGAATCTCTGGGCTGTGGCTCTCATTTTCCAGACATGCTGTAACACAGGTCTAACACACATGTGTTTTCTTTCAGGAGCCTATGCTAAGACATTTGAGTCCACCCGTAGCAATGAACCCTTAAAAGAGAAATCACAGCTTATATGGGCCTCAAAGATACAAAACAAGTATCTGGAAGAAACCAAAAGTGACAAAAGGCCTATCCATGGATGCTATTTATGCTTTGCAGGTTCTCTTGAGGCCAGCTAATACTTTTTCTGCTAAATTAATGGCTCCTGCAGTGTCTCCACAGTCCTCCTCGATTTTAGCTCTCCATTTTATGATTCCTTTGAAGATTTCTAATTAACTTTGGTCTAAAGTTTGGTCTTAGGAAAATTAAACTGCTGAATGGCATGAAGCCTTTTTGCAGATGACATAATTGTTGCCAGCTGAGATGTTGAGATAGTGCTTTCTTTGGGTTTCCTAATTTCATTCTTATTTCACTTGCTGTACGTTTCTCTTTTGCATCTTCCTTCAAGTTACCTATGCGAAGATGTGATACTAGTAACCCCAACAAAATGTGATACATCTCAAATTTACAATAATTCTTTTGAGCTTCTTTTTAGGTTTCCAGCGCCAGTTGAAAAGAAAGTCAGGAAGTATAGAAAATTCATTTATAACTTACTTTCTTCCATTGCCTTTTCTTCTAATGCTATCTCTATCTGTGAGCGGTAGCCTAAATATTATTTTTCAGTTTACAAATTCAAACCCTACTGAACCAGTAGCAGAACACTGTCACGCTCAGATGCCAAACTTTATCTTGTATTATTTGAGAATATACTTTGTTTGACAGGTTAACAACAATGAAGAAATAATCAGGGAATGAAATATAAATATTATCTTTGTGGTTTATGTAGATAAATGTAGTTTTAAAGTCTGGCAGAGTGTCATCTGTTATTTCACTGCTGCTTTTGTTTAATCTCACTTATCAAGGTACAGCTCTGGCACTAAAAGAGTTTTACCTGCTGAAGCATGTGTCTTATATCCCTGCTGAAAGTATTCAAGGTTATAGGGTAGTATTACATTACCCTTTCAGATGAAATGACTCCCCAGTTCAGTGCAAGACTGATGTCACGATTTAACATCATGATGTAACCATGAAAATGTCCCTATCAGTTTTAACCGTGTGAAAAATACCTACTTGAGTTAAAATAATCATGAGTCAATTCCATACCTACTTGAGTTAAAATAATCACGAGCCAATCAGCTCCCTATAGCTTCATCAGAAGTTTTGTCTAACAAAGTAAAAAGGCAGATCTAGGCTACAAAGCAATTTTAGTTAAAGAAAAATTTGAAATGAAGGTACAGGAATAAGCATCTCAACTGTAATGTGAGCTGCTGAGCACTTCTGAAAACTAGTGTGATCCATTTAAATGCTATAGGGCATATTTGGCAGCCCAACATATATAATCATTAAAACATTTCCAGAAAGTGTAGTGGTCATTGAATACAGGAAAATTAGATTGCCTAGTGAAAATAATATTCAGTATTTCCCAATATCTAAATCCCTCCCAGTCAAGGAACAGAAATATTTTAAGGAACAATCCACTTACAGAGGTAATTTAAATAATAGAACATTGGATTATAATCTTCCTCTGCTATTGCCTATTAAATATTTCACTTTTCATGTGTTCAATATAAAAGAAAAATACGGTAATGAAGAGTTATTTTTGAAATCTTGTTCCAGAACCTTGGCACAACTTAGAACAATCATGTTCAGTGACTTTCTTCCCAGTCACTGCTAAAAAATATGTGGAGTTTACTAGCTATTTTTTTAATCTGTCTATATAATCCCACTGTCTTCAGTGGTTTTATGTGTAAGTGAGACAATATCTGTTGCTGAAAGAATTAGGAATGAGGAACAGAATATATATTCATCTGGAAGAGGCCTACCATGACTCTCAATTTTGCCTTCCATGAAATGAAGACAGTGATACCAACTTTCTTTGTCAGATGCCCAATATTGTTAGTATTGTTATATAGAAGTCTATTATTATTATTATTTGATTGCACCTCTTCTGGATCTATGATCAGAAAGAGCAGCGCTATTGGTTGTCCTTAAAGGTTATATTTCTGCCTACCAAATTTAGAGAGAACATGGTAGGAAAGATCTTGTAACACAAAAAGTAACTTTTACTTGTAATAAAAACTTACCTCATTCCCCTAACAAAAACTGTGTTCAAAATTTTTGCAGCACAAGGGATCTGACTGATTTTAGAGCATATTTAGAGCACCTGGATACAGGTGAAGATAACCTCTCTCACTGGTGAGTTAGTAGCCTTTTTAAATGCCTTCCGTGGGCAAATGGAGGAGAACACAAGAGTCTTATGATAAAGACACACCTCATGAATGGCCACTCCAACAAAAGAGTAGTGCTATATATTGGACTCTGATCTCAAGACCAGTTCATCTTCATGCTGCAATTATCCAAACAGTGCTACAGAAGAATGCTATGTTTCCAAGAAATTCCCAAGATAGACTACAAATTCAATGACTGACAACAACCACTTTGAATAATGGATTGTCTATTTTAGTCTCAACCTAATGACTTATGCATTCACAGCTCAAAGCTTCCTCTTCTGGTTAAAGAACAAGAAGGATACATGTAAATGAATGAACAGCAGTAGTTCTGTGGGGAGCTACACTGGCAGTATGGATAGGTCTACATCTCTCTAGATGGAGATCAAACTCTAATAAAAGCCAGTAAGCAATGTCAATTGGAACAAGAGGAAAAACAGAAGTAAACAGTGATGAAAACTATATGTTCTGTATTCCCAACATTCCTGTCAAAACATCCCATAAATTGATTCATTATCGTAGAGAAAAATCTAATCCAGTTATACAGATGGCTTGACTGCTGGCATTGCCAAGCCTGCTCCCAACCCAAGAAGAGCAACATGTAGCTCAATGCTACACTGAGGTTATGTCAGTCTCACTAGCAGTTGCTCTCATTTGCTTTTCCTCCTCCCAGTTGCCAAGTGTCTTTGGAAACCTGCTTACAGAACTCTGAAATGCTCCCTCAGTGCCGTCATTCAAATTAAGTATTGTCTTTACCAGACTGGTGTAAGAGTTGCTATGAAATCGCCAATATTCAGGCAGCTGCCCAAAGCCCAGTCAAAAAGCAGCAGAATATCCATACTCTATCCCAGGAGTAGTACAGCCATCTGACCAACCAAATACATGAAGTCATTCAGTATCTGACTTCAGTGGTCAGATAAAAGAATGCTGCCATTTATCATTACAGGAACCTCATGAAACTCATGGACTTTGCTATTCTGGATTGGGATGATAATCTCAGCCGTACATTCTAATTCCATTGCATCCACCACACTGCTGCCTAAACAAAGGATAGGCAGAGATGAGAAATCAATCCCTCTTGCTTTATACCCTGTAGCAGGAGTATTCCTTCTAAAAATAAATATATAAGTGTCATAGTCATGGTTCATCCCTAGCTTGGTTTAATTTTGGAGGCTAAAACTGTGCTGTTGGACTCCCAGATCCCTTCCCCTCCACCCCCAAGGAAAGGCGAGAGGGAAATAAGAGAACTAAAACTACAGCTTTAATGAAATGATAATAATAAAAACAATGAAAATAAGAAAGTAATAAAATATATACAAACATATGAGATTGCCCCCCACCCCTTGATGACTATACATCACCACAAATACTGCAGAGCAGACGTGAAGGAATGAGCCCATTCCTAGGAGGGAGCTGAGCTCAGGAACTGGATTCATCAATGCGCAGATTGGGGAACAAGGAGCAATCAGACACACGAGGTCCTCACTGGGCATCAGGTATCGCAGAAGAGGCTGACCCCTGAGGTCTCTCCAGTTTTATACCAAGTATGATATGTATGAGATAGAATACTCTATTGGCCATTTTAGGGTCATCTGCCTTATTTGGCCTTCCTTGCAGGTGCAGCCCTTTTCCACCAGCTCAAGGATGGTCTTGGTTACTACAGAGATAAGTATAAGCATTGATCTTCCTGCATACCGATGCCCTGTGTTATCAATTGTAGAAAGGAATACTGTCTCAAAAACTTGCAGTAAGGTTTCAGAAAATGAAGTTACTTAGAGTGACTGAGTTGAGAGTCAGAAAACTGACTTCTAATTTAGCTCAAAACACAACATTTAAATTATGAATTAATTCTACAATTACTTAATGTGACTATGTATATACTCATTATTTATAAAAATATATCTCTTTTAAAAAAATCTCCTGCTGCACTCTTGACCTTAGTGATATGCATTAGACTAGTTTGTATCTTAGAAATAAATGGTAGGATAATGGGTCACACATTCCAGGATTTGCATGCCTTCTTGTAAATTTTGAAGCCTGAAAATATATGCGACTCTATCAAGCATAGGATTCACACATCTAAACAGGGTAAATTTTTTCTTCAAAATTTTCCATAGCTTCAGAGCACAGACTATGAGGAGTTTTAAAAATACCTTTTCTTTTTTCATATTTTTTTTGTTAATGTCTATTATTCTGTCACACTTATTCCAGCTGAATTTCATCTACCATTGTGCTCCTTAATCCCTCAATGTATTTAAATCCATCTGGAATTTTTCTAAATCCTCCATAGTTCTTCCTAACTGAGACAATTTGCCCATGGGGTACCACTAATCTCTCTACATGCTGAGAAGCAGCAGTTCATGACGAATCATTCTCTCCTATCTCATAACCAGTTCTTAATCCGCAGTGACACCCTGGCCCTTGCTCTGTGACTCATTCCCCTTAGAGTCAGTATGAAGAGCATCCCATTTATCTCCTATTGATTTGAAGGGTAGATACAACTTGTGGTTTTGCCATAGCAGCAGCTTTTCTCCCGAGAGAGTCTGATGTATCTCATCAGAAGGTGCTTCACTCTTGCAGGTGTTCCATGCGTGGTGCTGTGGTGAAGGAGAAGAGAGGGTCCCTGGGACTGCCTCCTAGAGGCTGAGACTCTGTTCTTCAGCTATAAATAGCCAAGATTTAAAATATGAATAGTAGTTTATCATTGATGTTGTCTCTGAATCAGTGATCACACCACTTCAGCTCAAGCTGAAGCTGAAAACAATACTAGTGAAGCTTTTATTTTAAGGACACAGTTAAATTTCTTTTCTCTTTTATTCATCTTTTTTTTTCTTCTAAGATTAGTAAATATTTTAACAAGCAAAATAATGGGAAACTCAGTTACTGAAGTATGAAATAGAAGGATATGAACCTCCTTGTGTGCAAATTTCAGTAGTAACTGAACTGTGGAATAGCTGCTGATGCAAGTTTCTTAAGAGATTTTCACTTCCCTCTTCCCACTGACCCATGTCTCCTGGGAACTGGCACTTTGTAGCATACCAACACGACTATTCTCTGACTTGAAAGGTCCCTCACCAAACTTGGCTGATTTTGCTGCTAGCCATGTGCCCTGCAATTCAGAGGAAAGATGTCACCATTGCCCGAGAAGGGTTTAGATGGTGTATGGTGTCAACTACACATGTCCCATGGAAGAAATCAATGCTCCCACCACTCTAGGCAGCACATGGCATGTCAGAGAAGACAAAGCAATCCAATGACATGACTCTCTCTTTTTCATCATGTTGGCAGACACTGGTATAAAGGTATTGAATCCAGCCTTCTTTAACTCCTGCTTCTCTTTTTCTAGACACAAAGAAGTTTCACTCATTCAAGTACAATGCATATTATCCATACAGTGGAGAAGAACAGGAGGCATTAGAGTGGTTTCCTCAAGGTCACAGAGGAGGTAAGTGGGAAGTAAGGACTACTGGGAACATTTTAACATCAAAGTAATTTATAACATTTCCAATAAATTCTTTCTGAGCCTATCAAGACTAAAAAAAACCCACACTTAGACACAAGAATTGTATTTATTTCTCTTGTCTGGAAATGCCCCTGAGTGTAACTCATCTGATAATGTTTAATGAAAGTCCTGGGTACTGATTCTTCAAGACCATAGAGTTACAACAGCCTGCCTTGTTTGTCTGAATTTGAGCCTTTTGTCCACGTTTCAGTGTACTTTCATACATCTTGAAGCATATATCCCCAGTAAAGACTTAGAGAAGGAAAGTGTTTCAGCATTAAATGGATCTAATTTCGTTTGAACACAGTCTGTGCCTTAAATTTACTTAAATAATTGTTAAGTTTTTAATAATTCACATTTATCCAGGACTCATGAAAGCAACCAAAGAACTTCTGAGCACTCATGGGATTGTTTGAGAGCTGACTTCACAGCACTGTTATCGTTATCATTTTAAGGACATTGCAATTTTATTGCATTGGGTTGCAGTTTCATTTTTCTATGCTTGTTTCCTCAAAGGCTTTATTAGCCTTAAAACCTTTTTAAGCTTTCTTCTGTTTTGACAGCTCAGCAAATTCCCACTTTCTGTAATTTTTTTCCTCATTTCCCACCAAGAGTAAGTGTGAATTTAAACTTCTTAATACAGACAAATTCAAGTCCAGACGATTTTGTAACACAGATGACACCTGGTAAAAAATCAATAGTAGTGGTCAGGCTACGAAGGTCAGAGGAGATAACGGCATCATGGAAGCACAAGAGTGAAAGAGCAGCCGAAACGGATCAACTCTCTAGAGTTATAATGGAAGTGTGACACTGTGCCAGCCTGTGCTTGCATTACTTCAAACACATACTACCTCTAGCTGCGTTAATAGCAACAAATTCATACAGATGCTTTGTCGCTAGCATGGAAATAATGACAATAATCTGTACCATAATTGTGATATCTTCCTTTCTGAGACTGAAAGGGACCTGACAAAACTATTCCCTAATGCATTTTAAGCTGAATGTTAGAAGCAGTGTTGAGGTCTACTTGTCACAAATCCTGAGTATCTAATGTAAAAAAAAACCCAAAAAATAAAAACCAAAATTTGAAAATGCAAAATTGTTCTTCTATATCAAATTACTCCTTCATACAAGTAATTAATAAATGACACTTAGGACAACTGATGATACACATTTTAGTGCACTTCCAACTTTGCATTCTTTCTCCTCCTTCATATCTACTCTTTTCCTTCAAGGCAGCTTAAAGCCCAGACAAATTTATAGTGCAAATGGTTTAAATTTAATATGACAAAGACTATAAAACAACCTAATCTTAAAGGAAATAAGTTAAAGAAACACAAACATTTCTGTAAGAGATCCAAACTTTAAAGGTTTTAAAACTGACTTCTTATAAAAATCACTCACCAGACTATTAAGAAATCTCTAGATTTATTTCCATAGCAGATAAACCTAGTCTTTAAATTGTGGCATACCTCCTTCAAATGAGTGCCAGTGGAAAGCCAAAGTATATTGTTGAAAGAAAAAATAAAATATTTTCTCTGTACCTACTTAATCTCTGTGTTCTGAATTAGTTTTCACTGCTTTCCAAACTACAAAATTTAATTTGCATGAAGTAAAAATGATTCAGACTGAGATTAAAATTAGTTAATTCTGATTTTTAGTGGTAAGGTATTTACATTGTGTACACATTATCTGAGTCAAGAATTTCCAAAAATATTAAAGCGTGGAACTAAAGGATAGCATTGTGACACCTGAGCTTCCCTGGATAGAATAGAACAGCACTGATGAAAATACATTGGTAGATAAGAGACTGTGTTACGATTCAGTTTGCTGCATTCCCAGGAATCCTGATCTTTGGCTTTTCTTCTTCTCACTCATTTCAAAAGCTTAAAATTCATCACTCTCTTATAATGAACTACAAGGTAATTACCCAAATAGCACTGTGATAGTATTGACCATATGGTATTGTGTAATATCGCAGCATCTCAGGATTTTAATGACTACCACTGTGTATAAAAAAAAAGCACAGCTCACAGCCCCATCTCTAGTTTGTGGATATGTAATGTGCGGCCCAGAAATTAAAGGTCTGCAGCCTGGAGACAGCAGAGTAACCTGACCCTGCTTACAGAGAGGTTGTAGAGTACCTGTACAAGCTGCTCTCCTGAAAGCGCCAGTGTGTGAGACATGAAAAAGGGATGATAAGAGGGCACAGAAGGCATGGAAAGACAGAAATGGGAGTATCTGGGAATGCCTGTTTTAAGAAAACTGGCTAACAGACATATCTGTCTAGCTAAGCGGAGAGATACAAACATGACCTAGTTCTCTTGGCAGTACTGGGAACTCCAGGTGTACTCCTACATTTACCTTTACCCATCATAGATTCAAGGGACCAGGATCATTCCTTACCATTTCGGTTGCTAGTGCAAGCGATCAGCTGGGCACCAGCTACATTGACTCAAAATTTTGCTTTGATTGTCCCTCTGGAGGTAAAAATGCAGAGCTGGTCTCAACAGAAAGCATAGAAAAACAGCAGGGGAAGTAAAGCCCTAAGATGAAGGATAGATGGACCCTTGAAAGGACTACTCTTCTCTTGTAAAGTCATCTACATGAGCAGGTGGGAATCATGGTCCAGGATAATATATTTCAACATATTTTGGAAGCACTAAAGCTAATGGTAACAGACGTAGAACAGGCTGTCTTCTCATCTCTGCACATAAGTTCAAAATATTCAAAGTTGAGCTTTCATATTGAAAAAAAAAGCCAGTATTTATTGCTCTCTGTGGAAAAGCTACGGGAACTGCTGTTTTTCTGTTATCTTCTTGTGCATGAATATGAAGCATGAAGTATCATTTTCCTATGGGAATATATAACACCAGAATTAAGGCACGGAAGCAGTAACGTGGGGGATATGATCTCTGTCACTTTCTAAGTATCAGAAGGAAACTGTAGGATTAAAGAGGTAAAAATGATTTTATGTCTAGAAAATTTTAGGAAGTGTGAATAATTATATATGAATGAGTCAGCCAAGGAATATTCTAGATTTACGTCTCCCCACCAGTTATAGTGCTGAGACACAATAACAGAATTGTCTCTGCTGGATAAATTCACAGGCAAGTATTTTCCACCTGTATTATTTAGGTAGGGGGTCAAGATATGATATCAGAAGCAAAATGTTTTGCTTTAAAATTGATGATAGATATTTATGGAACTTCCTTATACAACAGTAGAGTCTGCTAGGTTGAAAAGTGAGGGATAAAAAATTACGTGTGCTGATAATTTCTTTCAGTTTTTAAAGCAAGTTGTAGATGTTAAGTGAAGAATATGCAGAAATCATTTTCCCTTGATTAAGTGCTCTCGCAGGTAGAAAAACAGTTTTAAAGAGGACATTGAAATGTGCAGAGAAGGTCAAATCGGTGTTCTTGTTTGCATATATGTATTAAAGGACAAGAAGATTTTGTTATTATTTTCTGAAAAACAGCTGAAAATCCTCCTGGAATACAAAAGCTCAGCTTCCAAGAAACATCAAGACCTTTCAGTAACAAAGAGCAATAAAAACTATCAGCCCTTTTTACAGTGTAATCTGTGAAACATTTTAACCGAGCAAGGAAAACAAAAAGTGAAGATGATAAACCCACAATTTTTTAATGACTTGCCAAGGAAAACAAAAAACTTGGAGAATAAAAGAAGAGTTCTGTACAATCCAGCTTCAAGGTTCTAACCTGAGTGTCATCCTGTGGAAAGTAATCGTTATATGCAGAACAGTATCATTTATCACCTTTATAAAGGTGAAGAAATAATATCAACCATTTGGAATTAACCTAACCCTTCGGCATATTTGATGGGTTAGACTAATCATATTCTATAGTAATTTTGTACTATGAACACAAGATCTATTTTCAACTTTTTCACAGCATCTGAGCAGAATACCAGCTACCTCAAATTAAACATATCAAAATTTATGCATGATCCAATTAAATCATCATTTTGTGAACAGATTTGCAGCCAGTATAATTTCACATATACAATCTGGAATTGAGAGTTAACATATGACAAAACATGAAATATCCAGGAATTGACTAATGCAGCACCAGAAGCTGACTCACAAGCTAACAGAACTGCCCTGATTTGTCTGTGATCTTGAATTTATATGACGAACTTTGAGTATGTACATTCTGATAAATCACAGAGCAGGACAAGTTCCTCTGTACTGGATGTCTAAGCATGTCTTCAGAAAAGCATGACTTTGAAGAGTGAAAGACAGTGATAAGCAGTGAAAAGAGGTGAACTTTCCACTCTCAAATTAGGATTTTTCTTAGTGCATTTATGTCTATCTAATCAATCTTATATTTAAGAAATTACACACCATATTGACTATTTAAGATGCTGAGCATGAAGCAGCTTGCATTTAGTGTTATTGGAGGTGGCAAGAGCTACACATTCTGGAAAGTCAGGTTTTGAGTTTCCTCATGAGGGACCAGGAGAATAAACACTGTTTAAATATTTTGATTGTGGGATCTGGGCCCTCAACTTAAAGATTATCTTGCCAGACAAATGGGAGTGTTGGCATTTTATCCAACCCCCAATTTTTTATTTTTTTTTCATACTAGGAGAGTTAGAAGTTCAGAAAATCAAAAGAGTTCTCTGGTCCAAAGACAAAGACTTCTCCTACTTGAGCACACACACTGATGTATCCCTCCTATAAATGAAAGGTATCTTATAACTGTAGTCAAATAACATCCTGTAGATAACTTTTTATTATAAGATTACTCTAAAATTTCAGAGCTAAATTCAATACAAACAGTGCAAAGCAGTTACACTGAAAAACAAGCAAACCTCTTTCATGCATACCTTACAGTGGTAGAACACCAATTTTTTGAAGGAGAAAAGAGTAAACAAAGTAAATCACCGAATTTGATTGGTTTCCCAGCATAATAAAGTGCTGAAGCAGCACTGTGGAGGATTTGCTGGACAATTTTCTACACTGAAACTGTCAATTCATTCCAAAGCTTAGCGCTGATGGATATTATGGATTGGTATGGATTGCACTGCTCCAACCATCTGAAAGGTCACTCGACAAACACAGCAGGAGTGACCTATTGTTCTTGCCATTGACAATCAGACCACCGTTTTGACAAGTCTTTAAACTATCACAAATCTTTTCTTCAAGTATTACATGGAAATGTTTATCTTTGCTTTGTGGCACAATTAAAAGCTGGCATCTTAAGAGTTCACTGAAGCAGTCTTAATATCTCCTTGGGTCACACTTGCAAAGCCATGGAAGCCTGAGAATCTAATAGTGAATGGATCACCCCTGACATCTGTCAACTATACCACCGAGTATAATCTTTTCAGTTCCATTTTCAGATCAGAAGGTGAAAAGAACTCAAGCTGTTATCCTTAGTGTACAAATATGTGGAAATACTTCCCTTTCTTACCAAAAGACCTCTGTTTCAGCTGTGAAAATGAAGATTCACTGCTCAAAAAAATCACGGCCAATAAAAAATGATGGATTGAAAACATGAGCTATTGTTTTATGAAGGAAGAAAAACATACAAAGACAGAAATACTGGGAAATAAATAAGTACCCCATGTTTTATTTTGTCATTTAATTTTGTGTGCACAAGTTAAAAGGAATGAAGAACCACACCTAAAACATATTTTCAGTTTTATAAGCTTAAATCTACCAACTGCTGCCAGAAAGATACTTCACATAAGAATTTGACTGACACTCAGGGTGTTAGAAAGATATTATTTTGTGCCTTCCTATCTATTTAAAATAGCAAACTTAAAAAATAGCATAAAGATGAAAACACAAAACATCAAAGATCACTTATGAAATCAATTTCCTGGGTACTTATGGACTACAATCACCCCTCAAATAGGAGTGATTTCAGACTGACATAGAATCTCTTCCCCTCCCAAATGACACCCTTTCTTCATGATCCCATCTTTCTCAAGCATAGCACCTTTGAGAAGCCAAAGAAGATGCATCCCAAAGCAACACAATGTGATAAAAACAATGATTCTACACAATTCTGTTGCCTTTGAGGCCATTAATAAGTTTTAGAAAGTCAAAATAATTAATCCACATTACAGAATTTTCTGTCTCAGTTTCTGTATAATACTTTGTAGAGATTTGTAAGCCTGTCCCTGAAATTCTTAGTTTCTCACAGAAGATGAGTCAGGATTGTTGACCAAATATAACAGCAAGGGTGGGGATGTGCCTACATCCTTTTAAACTCCGAAATGATCTTTTAATAAACCATGTATCACTACAGGGAAAAAGCTGTCTTTTATAAGTATAGTATTAAATGTCAAATTCATTAGTGACATGACCTGAGATCATTAGGTCTTTCTTTCTAAACTAGCTCTATGTTTGTATTCCTATATGTGTTATTTTCAGATCAAAATGAAACCACAGGGAAAATATTGTGCATTATTACTGTGTCATTTTTTGAAAGAATGACTGAGGCATTGATATTTAGGTTACTTTCAAGTTAAATATTTAAAGCCTACATCCTAACCATAAGCACACTTACTGACATATTGGAAGGTTACTGGAACATGAGAAGATACCAAGAGGTCTAAGCAAAAGATCTAGAAACTAAATATTTTCCATATTGGAGGAAAAGCAACTGTAGGAAAATGGAACTGTTTTCTTATATTTTCATCAAAGAACTGAACAGGTTCCAAATAGTTTCAGATGCATTAAAAATCAGCCCTGTGCCAATTTCCTCTTGTATGTTCATGAAACATTAGGTGCAATGACTTTATCTGTTCTCCTGTCAAAAACGTCTTAAATTGGCTGCTGTACTTACTCTTTCACTGTCACAATATAGCCATATTCTTTCTCTTCTGAAGACTTCACCTCAAACTGTAAGCCTTGTCCCATATTTTTCTGAGGCTCTCTATAGGAGTTTCCATCCTGCATTAAAGTGTTGTTAATCCTGTAGCGGGTCTCACTTGCGTCTTTGGAGTCAGATTCACTGTTCTCTGAAGCTATCAGTTCTCTTGAGATAGTCTCACTTTTTACATTTTCCACACCAGCATTTATTTCTTCTGAGGAAGAAGAGTCAGATTTCTTGGTTTCTGTCTTGGTAGATTTTTCAGGTCTAAGATCTCCAGGCATATATTCAGGTAATGCGTTCTCATTCAAGAAGTTAATTAGTTTTGCAGTGTTCTCCTGTATTAAAAAAATATTATTATTTTTAAAACTAAACACAGGAATGTTATACTGAGCCAAACCTGGATATAATCTTTCAAACATTTTTCATTTTCACTGGAGTCTATTCCTTCAAATGCTGTATAGTCTCTTTCCTCACTTTCCCCATTTCTACACGGTGTAAAACTATGTAAGAGTATATGTTTATTCTACAACAAAAGAACATCAAGTATTTTAATGTTTTAATAAGGGAGAAGAAACTCTATGGTTAACAGTTTCTTCTTCAAATATCACAGAATCTAGTTAGCCTTTTCTCTGTCTTGACCAGCTAGAAGGAAATGCTAATGGTATTTTCATAGTGTTCATTTTCACATGTCTGTGTGTTTAAGTATTAATGACAAAAAAAAACTTTGTTATCCAATAAGTTAACGAAAATTATGAATAATAGAAATATCCACCAACATGTTTAAGTTTTAGGACTGGAAATGTGCATAACTCTTGGGTCTCATAAATCATAACACAGGAAAGTGAATAGATATGTGACAAATCATATTTCACTTATTCACCTCTAATAATTGATACAAACTATGTGTTAGCAATCCACTAAGCTAAACATACAATCATAGAAAAAGTTTGTCTAATAAATTGGAATAATAGACAAATTAGCAAAGTCAAAACACATACATGGAACAATTAATTGTCTAGTTCCATTATATAAGTTTATCATAGCCAAGCATTCAGGAGGAGATGATGCCTAATGGACACTTTGTGCCACAATATAATCTTTTCTGCCACATCCCATATTCGAACCATCACTAAGAAATCAGTACATGAGGTACACTGTATATCTAGTGTGAAGGTAGCACTTCATTCCTTGACCACCTAGGGTACAAGATGCAATGTCTAGAGCTTTTGAAATATAGTCAGAAATACAGCAGAATTAACGGTAAAGAGTACAGAACCTACAAGGGAGGGAATTTCAAACCATCCCTTGAACACACACCATCAGAAGGAATATATTTACTCATCTCCTTCTGAAAGCCAGAGACATTATATCTGAGCAAGGATGTTTACATTCCCCAGAACAAAAAGCCAAAGGGCAGGTGAAAAAAGGATGTTTTCAACGGAACTTCCCAACACACAAAATTTACTAACCAGAGGAAAACCCTGAATTTCTGTGAAATATGGGATCTATTATGACTTCTGTCAATTTATGACTGAGGGAGAGGCAGGACTAAATTTCGTTCTTTTGAACTGTAATGCCCATTTTATTTAAGTTTTAGAGAAAGAGTCATTTAATATTACAGTGCATCAACAACAATATGCCTGTTCTGTGATACTGAATTATATCCACATAAGATACAATTCTTACGTTTCAGAAGTGTGTTTTTGACCTTCACCACATATAAGCCTGGTAGTCTGACATGAAATACTTGATTTGTTAAAATGCTGGTACTCTACCTCTTTATCAGCTTTGGCACTGGCTTCATGCACTTCATTTTCTGGAGGATATGAAAAGCACAAATACATAGTTATGAAGGGAAAACATTATATATGAAACAAACACTGCTTATAGACTGCTGTGTAGTGGTGGCCTTTTCATGCAATTTAAACATTAAACATCAAAGCTGAAAGGGCAGAGTAGAGAGTCTTGTATAATTCAGTATTGTTATTCTATCCCCACTTTGTTAGCAAATTAATGCCAGATCGATAGACAGAGTACCTCAAGAGCCAATGTAATAGTGTTATTTTGCTAATTAAGTGTCCAATGTTCATATCAATTTATCGATATCTAAGAAAAGAAAGAAAATAAATGATTCTAGCTGGTTGAATGGACATCTACCTTAAAGAAAAGCGAAACATCCACAGCTCTCATACTCATTGTGGTAGAAGAAAAAAACTTGGTTTTATAGATATCATCTAGTAAAAACATGTTACAGTTTAACTACAGTGATGATATGCAGTCACATCATTAACTCAAGTCAAATATTGCCAGCTTTTTGGTTTATGAAATAAACCTTATTCATCTCTCCCAGCATGATTCAGGACAAACTCTCAAGTCTGCTTATTTTAATCTTCACATAGAACTGGCAATTTAAAAAAAAAAATATCCCTAACTAGAAAGAATTTCAATATAACAACATGAAAAAAGACAGTAAGTTAAAATCACTGTTTTATAGTTATACTAGGTGGTTTTGGTGTCCATTCCTAAAACACTGTATGGGTAAGTGGTGACTTGTGTCCCACTGTGGTGGTGACTCATCAATAGCAATAACTGTAGCTGCTGAATCTGCATCACCACGAGAATATGTGTCCAGATAGAAGCAAATAAATGTAGTAACTCTTATTTCTATACTGAGGAGAGGGAATAAACAGCTTTATACCCTTACCTGTATGACTTTCTTCTGAAAGTAATTGAAGTATATTAAAAAATTATTACCTGAAAACACAATTCCCCACCTCCATATTTCAAAATACATTCTTAGAATATAATAATTTTTTGTTATTATTTTGCTTAAACATCTCATTTTCAAGAATGGGAAATTAGATCACACAGCATAAAGCAATTTGTATTTCAACATAATTGTGTGTGTAGGTTTATCTTGTTTGTGAATCTTAAAGATCAAAGGTTCCCAAAGAAGCACATTTTTTATTAAGTACTTACTGTAGAAAGAAACCAACAAAGCTAAAATTCTATACCCTTTGGGGAAAAATACAGAAACTTTCCCTCTGCCCTCTTTAAAATTGATTTTAGAAAGTCTAGCCCTATTGTGAAACAATAAAGGAAAATTAGAGTATCTATCTTTTGCTGTACCTGGAATTACAGAATCACAGAATCACACAGAATAACCAGGCTGGAAGAGACCCACCAGATCATCAAGTCCAACCATTCCTATCAAAAAAAAAATTAGTTATTAGTTATCTCAGAATTAGTACCTGATATGTTAACACTGTTTTCCATTAATCCAGTTTGAATCTCTGTCTTTTCTTGGGCACCTCCTTCCTTCATTTGTGCTTCTATTTTGTCTTCTTTATTTTTTGCAGCATCCTTTTTGATTTCTTCCTGAATGCCAACTGTTTGAAGAGCATTGGCAATAGTCTCAGCGATCTCATCCAGTTCTGTTGAGCTGAGATTCTCCACATTCACCTGGTGTTTCTCTAGGTCCTTCAATACATCTTTAATAAGTGTCTCTGGATCACAAAACAACATAAGAACAAGAGTTAGCTTCATATATGAAGCACATATGTTGGTATCAGTAAGCATCTTTCATTTTTCCTCAAAGATATCTTTTACTTCATGGAGAGTGTTTTCCAGAAGAACGCATACACAGTCATGCTTCCATCAGTCATGCTTCCACAGAAAAAACAGTACTATAAATCTATGTTAGAGTATCAACAAGGTGAAACTGTGTCAGGCACTGGGGGATGTGTGCCACTAGAACCCAGCAAGTTTTCTTAGAGAGAGTGGTATAAAATTGACACTTTATAAGAAGAGTATTTTCTCCTAGTCTAAACTGACTCAAAAAAATAAAGACAAATGTTAAGGTGGCTTAACTGTGCTTTTTTAGCTGCACTAACATAGAACTAACAAGACTACAGTTTATTAGAGATCAGGGTTTTTTATGATTTGAGTTCTGGTAATTCTATGTAGTTTGCCAGATAATTCTGCCTTTCAATCTAAAATATCCTCTGTAATTAGAAGTAAATATGAAGATATGTGTATTACACGCATAGATGTGTAATGGACAAACCTTCTAAATTGTATTGATTTCTCTTGTTTACTTCTCAAAAGTAAACAATCATAAGGAGGAAAGAAATATTAAGAGGACATTCCAGGCAGGGAAAAGCAAATGGACTTATATTTTTGGAGAAAAACAAACAACGCCCTCAAAACACCAAATCCAAATCTTGATGTGAAAAATTTGTGAAGATGAGGAAATTCAAGGGCAATTGATATTAAAGCTGAGTTATAAAATGTAACATAGAGATCTTCAGAGAAGATAATTTTCTGACTGTGCATATCCTTCAGCACCATTCTGTATAGTTCAGCCTAAGAACCCTTGGAGCTGACACAATAAATGCAGAGCTTATCCTAGGATACCAAACCCATTATCAGTCATGCCTCTCTTTTGATGATTCACGATGATCAGAAATTTAGCAGACGCATGCAAGCAAGAAAACTCTTTCACACTGGTAGTATTCTGAAAGAAGCGGAAGACATGGACTGTTTTTAAAATTCTGTTGAATGTATGGACTTATATACAAATACATAGAAGGCATGATCCAAACTGTTTTCTTATGGTAATGTTCTTGTTAAACTCTGTCATTGCACATGTTCATCATCATCTGTAAAGAAGACTGTGGGACCGTGATGTCAGCTTTCAGGATTACATAAAGGTGAATTAATCAGTAGGTGTGCAAAGAGGAAAACACTACTAGAAAAAGGGCTAAAGAGAAGGTTTTTCTACTCATAGCAAAGGAGGAAGAAGTAGTTAGAGACTAGGAAATAAGAAGCAGTTAGAGACTACTCTGCTCCAGGGAAGAGGCAGCAGAACACCTGTGATTTTGCAGGGAGACAAAAATCAAGGATTATTTGTCATTGGGAAAAGAGGCCAAGACCTTGGACGTGTCTCATTTTTTGGAGTTACAAAGTGTTAGCTGTTAGTCACAGTGTTAGCTGAAGAGGTCAGAGCCTGCAGCTGACAATTAGCTTCTCAATGCAATCTCAAGATAGAGATTAATTTCCTCTAGTCTGCCCCATAATTCACCAACTAAACTAATGCTCTTTTCCCTAAACTAAACAGTCAATATAAACCAAGATAAATTAAGCAGCTTAACTAGTAGATTTACTGTGAGTCAAAGAGGGGTTGGACACATGGGGAAGGTGGTTCTTTGACGTGCTTTCTTTGCCAGGTTAAAAGGACACATCTTTCCAATAATCCACCATGATGATATTACAGAATTCTTATTTCATTATAAAATTCAGTTGAAGTTGCACGCTGTGAACTTTTAAAATTTACTTACAGAGGTATAGTTTTAAACTCAATTAAGTGTGGCTATCAGTAAAAAAGATAGGCTAAATCTATGATGCTGCTTCAAACTGTGGTAGCCAACAAAGATTACAGTACCATACTGAAATAACAGAGTGCTTTGTGCAGGAGAGCAAGTGTTCAGTAACAAGAGTCAAACGCTTAATCTCACAACCTATGACAGACTCTGGGCTAAGATATTTGCAGGCAGCAAAATTAGTTTGACAGAAGCTGAGTAACACTTCATAGAAAATTTTGAACACTTTCCTTTCCACGGTTCATTCCATCCTCTGTTATGAATTTGATAATACAGTAAAAATATAACGAGTGAATAATTTTGTTTAGGAGGGTAAGCTGTAAGAGAAAAATGATCCAAACTGCAAAAGAAGTTTCCACTAGGCTTGATCACACTGAATTCCAGAAACATTTTGAAGAAGCACAACAGCTGTCTGGAAGACAACCATTCAGAGAAGATGTTGCACATAGCAGCAAAGCAGGAACTTAAGCCATAGGAAATACCAGCACTGTCTGATTAACACTGCTTAGGAATAATTTCTGTTCTTATGTTTTATAGAACTATCAGACAAGAACCTGACAGAAAATCCTAAATTATTGAAGCAGAGCTAATAAACCCAGCAAAGACAAGAGAGAATATGTGTCAGTCCAAATAAAAACTAAATCTTTTCAACTAAATGTATAAAGACACATTGCAAGGCACATCCTACTAGGAAAAATTGTTCTTGGAACAGTGATTACTCACATTGGTGCAGCTACAAAAGAATGAAAACTATGATGGTTTCAGTGACTTTCTTTTTCAAGGTTTTTTAAACATTTTTCCATTGATATGAACAATCCATGAGGTGGAACAGCTAACAATCTATGTATGAGATTTTGAATGCTTTTGCAGTCATCCGGAATAATATTTACAAATGTTCATAATAATTTTTAGTGCAGATGAAGAATCCACTTCTGCAAACCCTTTGTAAATGTGGAACTATCTTAGAAAACCTCTATGCTAAGAATAAAGTTTCTAAGTCACACAAACACTGTTCATTAACATTCAATTTTAGACAAAAATGAGAGAATATTCAAAATATTCAATTGATTAGAGCCTTCAACACGACTTGAGTTTTCCTAACTATTATATGATACTGACTGCTTTAGAGTAACTCACTCACTTTCCTAGAGTATTTTTGAGAATTTTTAATTTGTTCAGATTCAGAACAGAAACCAAATTTCTTTTCCCTTTGCTTAGAACCCCTGCTTTCTAGCTATAACACATTGAGAAGACTATCACTCATTTATCATGAATTTCAAGTTATTAGGAAACATTTTATAAAGTAAATGGATTTATAAAAACAATTGAAAATTTCTTATATGCCTAGTAGCACTTTTATTTCAAAATAAAGACTCTTTCAGATTCTCTAATTTACTCAGTGTTAATGGTACTTAGAGTCCTGAAAGTTTATCTGTTTTTTGAAAATGACACCAAGGTTCTTCAGGTATTACATAGAAGTGATTAGTAACACTCTGAAGTCTTTAGCAAAATGCAGAGAAAGACGGTTCAAGCAAATTCCAGCAAAGGGGACAGTGTAAAAGCAATTTTGGCATTAGGTAAAATTGGTAGAAACTATGTCCATTCATTTAAGATAAAAAACCTAGTTAAAAATATAGGAATTTATTAGTACAGTCATGTCCAAAGTAGCTCAGAATTCTAATATCAAAAAGCAGCAACATGAGGATTCCAAGCTGAAAGCAAGTTTTGAGCCTCAGAAAAATAATTTGCCTGTTAAATTTTATTTAAGCTAGTCACTGGCCATTATATAAATATTGGAAGACATATCTTGAAAGACAATTATATTTTAGGACACAGATTATGAAAAGAACTATATTAATATAGCACTACTAGATTTTTTTACTATTTCAGTTCTTTCACAGCCAGCTGTCAAGACCAACTGCTGAGCTATTCAACAACATGCAGTAATATAGGCTTGCCATCTCCATTCCACCTCATTTTTTCTAAACTAACTTCTTTTTGTACCTATTATCTTAGCCAAGTCTTATCTCTTCAGTCTACTTCCACAAGTCAATACAAAAGTAGTCTCAATATCAAAGAAAGTGCAAATGGGGGAACGGCGTGGGGAGTCACAGGAGAAAATAAATGGTCTAAGGGCTTACTCCAGATAGCACGATCAAGCAGGTCTCCCTGGTTCATTAAATACACATGTTAAATGGAAACCTTGTGATTTTCTAATGCTGCTATTCCTGCCTTGGTCAATGCCAGCTGGATACTGTTCATCAGCCAAACTCCTAGATGAAGTCTACTGCCAACATGAGTAAAACTTCGGCATTAAAAACTATTTTTACTGAACAAGTACGACACAAAATGTCAAGGACCAAAGTCACTAACCAAAGCAGGTAATTGTAAGGAACACAACATTTTAGCAACAAGTCACCAACACGTCTACAACAGCCTGGTGAAATAGAGGTCTACATAAACAGTCTCACTAGCTTCATGATGTTATTGATTCAGGAGTAATACATGCCCATGATAAATATGGGTGTTTCCACTTATTATTGCATTTCTCCATATTTGCATATTGTTGGATAAATCTGATATGCAAATAAATATCAGTGCATCTATTTACAAAAAAAATTTGGTTAATCTAGAGAAATTATTATGAATTTATTAAAATTAGAAAATATTGGAGAAAGACCAAGAAGCAGATGGATACTGCAATGACAGATTATTTAAGCAGCACATGTACTTGAGCATGAGTCTATTTATGCACATACTTCATACTCAATGACCCCTTTTAAATATAATAGAATCAGCAATGCTCAGCCGTGTTTCACAAGGCAAAAGACATTTCTCCCTTAGCTCCTGCTTCTCAGCTGAAGAAGGCCAGTTGCCTTTTGTAGTTTTCTTGGAACCACAATGACTAAAAAGGCACATATATCTTCAATGACACAATTTTTAATGTCAGCTTCACTAGTAAAATTCCCCTAGTAGGTAGCAATACCATATTTGCAAGAGAAAAGAGCTTTTTGATTTACCGTATATAAATCATGCTCCATACTCTGTTGACACAACTGCCAAAACGAGCTTGTCTGACAGCTGAATGGTATGGCAACAGTAACCTCACCAGCAGTCCCATAGGATGGACTGTCTTTTTGTTCCTCACCACCTATATTAGCCATCCTCAGCAATGGAGCACCATACAGATTGATGACCACAGCTTTGGAAGACAGAGGACAAACAAAAACACCTTTGCTCTATAAACGTGGAAGTTTGTTACTTTTTGAAAAAGAATAGACATCTGAATTACTATTTTTGCAACCTTTTCAAAGCAACAGAGAGATATATTCCGCAATATTTAATGCACCAAAAAAATAGTAGACTAGAACAAATCACTTAAACTTGACAAAAATCTAAATTTGGCTGGTGTAGAAGACAGATTAATGATTCCACTACTGCACAGTAACCACAAAGGCAGTACCACATATGTCATGCTACTCCTAAAGGTAATAGTTTCCAAACCTGATAGAAAAATAGCTCCACATTTCCTTCTCTTGTATTTCTTCCTCAGGGTGCCTTATTAGCTAATTTACCTGCCACTGTTTTGCAGCAATTCTCAGTGCTAATCTGATCAGTACCTTCTGGAATGTTCTCTCAGTTGAGTTTCTTTGTCTAATCCTGTGTCAGATGCAGCCAAGAACTGAGCTCATGTGACCACACCTCATGCTTTTCAGTTTTTTAACAGTTTTGTTGTTTAGAGAGTGCAAGAAAACCTACACAAGCATACAAAAGTCCTCAAGTTCCAGAGAGCTTGGAGAAAGGTTAAAAGCAGAAAGATACAATGCAGTCAGCCTGGCAAATCTGAATCCAAACTACCACCGCTCCGATGGACAGCATTTTAAACAATGAATATGCTGGGGTCTGTCCTCAGCACTTCCTTCTGGGACTATTTAGTTTTTCAAAAATACAAAGGAAACCATATTATTTCCTACTCAAATGATTCACAATTTTATGTCTATGCAACTTTTAAAAGCTAATACAATGGAAGAAGTTCCTACAGGGCACATTATGTATGTGAAGTCAAAGCAGTTCAGTGTTATGAATTGTGAAACATGTTATTCTCTCTAAGTGTTAAGCATTTTTTCCCAGTTGGCTCCTACCAGGAAAGGTGAAGTGGAACAGCTGGAGAATAATGAAACCAGCATGTGCCTGGTTTGTTTCGAGACTAGTAACAAAATTGTCTAACCTGTGCAAGAGACTTACAGTGCCACCTGGATTTGATTTTGTGTTATAGTTCTTACCTTGAAACCTATTATCTCTGGGCACTATATCAAGAATACTTTAAGTTCTGAGCATCCTTTAGATTGCAAGCTTGCTTTCGTCTACTGAAACTTCTAGATTTCTGTGTGCTCTATTTTCTGTTGTTTTGTTTTTTTTTTTTTACAAAACACACCACCACCAAAAAAAAAAATATCAAAGAACATTAAATTTTTTGGATAACTACAGAAGGAGTCAAAGAAAGCCTCTAACATATCAGCAAAATCCTTTGGGATAGTGGTGGCTAGAGTGTTAACAGATGTAATTAACTGCTTGGCAATGGCTGAGGATCAATTCTGTCATTTTCAGGCATTCTGAACCACTTGAATAATCTCAATAATTAGGTAAGTTTAGAGAAGTAACAAAATGAATGAGAATTATTTTCTAAACTCTATCTGATTGCCAGCCATGATGTAAAGATCCATCTTGTCTTACAAAGCAGCACTTAAAATCACAGTATCTTGTGAGATGTTACACTCCACTTTCATTTAAATATTTTTCAAACTATTACCTACAAAAGGAATCAGGACCTCATCACACTTAATTAACGTTAGCAAAAAAAAAAAAGAAAATAGAGAGAATGTGTAGTTTGTTATAGAATGCCCAGCTAAAAGTAGCTCTAGCCCCACCTTCTCGTATTATTGTGTCCACCTATACACATAAATGACAGACTCCTCCCCCTCTGTGTTCCATGTCAGAATGTATCTCAAGTGTTAATTTCTATGTTTAAATTTGAATTTTATCCTTAGTCTTTGAATTTCTACCTAAATACACAGAAATGCAAAACCCAGAAGCATGTCTATATTACCTACATATAATGTGGAATACATGCATAAAACCGGATTTGACAGAAAAGATATACCCATAATTACGTGCTGTTTGTAAAATGCCTTGAAAATATAACAAGTTACATAAATGAAATGTCTTACTGACTGTCATATATTTCTGCATGCATATGGAAGGTGGGTTGAAGAATGTGGGTAGACGTTTGCAGGGCAAGAGTAGTTAGATGGTGAACATTATTATCAAGCATTGTAAATGATATAAGTACGCCAATAGTAGGAGATATATCAGAATATCTATTTTTTTCCTCAAAAGTGCTCAGTGAAAATGAGGGAAACTTCAGATAAGTTAAAATAACTTTACCATCCACTACACTCAGAGGGTCCTTTGGATCATCCTGGGAAGCAGATTTATGATTCAGCACCTCAGGAGTTGGTCTCAGCACTCCAGATGCAGGTCTTGGCTGGTGCAGCTTCTTCATTTTAAAATCTTCTGGATTTCCCTTGGCAAATGTTCCATCAAAAGGACTAGCTTGTGAAGAGTAGAATCTATCAGCATAAATGTGAGACCCTTTAGTCCTGCTGTGACGGCTTTTATCATAGCTTTGTGCTGACAAGTTCTGAGTGATGTACGTATGCAGTGCAGCCATCAAAGTTTTTTGGTCCAGCCCCATTTCAGACTCTGGTGAGAACTTGTCTGTCTGAGGCTGGTCGAAGGTCCTTCCGTGGAAATTTTCAGCATGCTGTTGATGTGATGTTGATGCAGAGGCCAAAGGAGATGCTCTTTCTTTGGGTTTTTGCATCAAGTAGTACCTGATAGGGTCTTTATAGATGTAGTTCTAGAGAAAGTAGAAGGTGGAAAGGGCTGGGTCATTATTGCTTTGTAATCATTTTCATTACTCAGTAATCACAGGCAAAACCCTAGTGTTTTACCAACCAGGAAAACTATAAATACAGTCTTTAATGTGTAGGTAGATTGCAGACCTCAAGTTTGCTTTAAAGGGGCACAAACACTTTGGTATAGATTTTTTAAAACAGTCTATTAAATTATTTAAAAGCAAGAGAAGATTAGAGAGAAAATGATATAATGCAAATTTGATGCAAACTATGTACGCACTATTTGTATTCAGTCAGACAAAGAAAGTTTAGTAAAGCCACTTTCCCTTTGTTTTATAACAAGATTCTGAGAATATTTTTTTGGGGGGGGGGTTTACTTACCAAAAACTATCAAGTAAATAAAAAACCTTTTTTAAGAGAACGTGGAGAAAACTGAACAGATTTTTGTCATACATAAAAGATTTTGATCAATTTTAAATGAAATCTTTGATTATATTTTTTCCCCACTAAATTAAATCTCCAATCAATGTGTCCTTTGGAAGTATAAAGAAATGTAAAAAGAAACAATAAATTGGTTTTGAACTTAATTATTTTTAAGTAAAGCAACTCAGCAAATTAAACAAGAATGTATCAAATGTTTCAATCAGTCTCAAAACACATTTTCATTCCAAAAAAAATGCTGGTAAAAAAAAGTGGAAATGCTGGGCTGGCTGGAGAGTTTTCTGTTTTCAGATTTAGATTTTCAAGGATGCACTGAGAATCTAGCCTTGCAAGACAGCATCTATTGTTTTCACTGACCTTTTGATGTTGTTCATGATAAGGACAGTTTTGAGGACAAATTCTATATTCCCCTTAAGTACTTAAAATTACTTTTCAGAACACGAAAGGATAAGCTCATTAATTAGTACTACATTTATTATCATTTAATCCTAGGGAAATTTTTGTTATAATCACAACTTGGATGGAGGATGTTTTCTGTTTTTAATGAATAATTTCCACCTTCCTAAATAATTTCAAAATGTCTTTTCCTTCACTCCCTTCTAAAGGTTAATTTTAACTGAGAGATTTATTTACATTCAGAATTATTCCTGTTATGTTCTTTGTTTATAAACCCTTCAGGACTCTGCTGAAGTTGCATCATGTGTTGTGTGGATGTTAAAGAATGGGTCCTGTTTCTCAGGCGTGGTTTCTTGGTTAAATGGTCATACAAACTACATTACATTGTGAGAAACTCAGGATAGCAAGTATTTCAGCTCTCACTGCTATAATTACAGTGGATTGCTGGTGTCCCTGTGCAGTGATAGCATAATGGTTTAGGACAGAAAGAGCTGCAAAATACATCTAGAGTGCAGAGAGTATACACCTCAGAGGAGAGCAATTAGCAGAATTATGCCAGAAAAAAATATTATTTATATATTTCTTAATGGACTTTGTAAAGGCAAAATAAGTAAGGCTGACAAGCTATTCCAGAGACGAATAAAATCTTTTAGATTTTATCTAGTTCTCTATTTATGAACAATAATTTTGCTCTCTATCTGTACAATTTTATTTCTTCTGATAGCAGTCAGTCTATTTTATAATATGTATTCATAACCCTTGCTTTCCAAGACAGTTATCCTCCCCCTGAGAAATGATTGAAGAGGTTCAAACCGTGACCCTATATCATGATTTGTACATTTATGGCTTATGCAACTTTATTACAGAAAAAAAAGGCACTTAGGGTTTTTTTGGCCTGTGATCCACCGGCACAAGGCTTTTGACTTCTGCAGGTGGTCTTTAACATAGAAACGTGTTTTGTTAATGTCAAGAAGTTGGGCTAGAGTAAGATGGTGTCAAAGAATATAAAGCTAGAGATCAAGCAGCTTTGTGTATGAAATATTTTAATGTCCCCTGGGAGCTGCATCAAACAACAGCAGTGCAGCTCCGGTTCAGTGCACCAGCTGCAGGGTATGCACTGCTCTGATCAACACCAGAAGGGGAGTCAGTGCTCAAAATACAGGTTGAACGCTGCTTACATTCTTAATAGCGAATCCTAGATGTGAAAAAGTACTGGTTGTATGTATTTATGTCTCAATTTCTTGGGTTATTTCCATGGCGTAATTCACTCTTTAATGATACTCCCTAGAAGGGAATGAAGAGGACGACTCAAAGCAGCCCCAGACACATGAAGCAGCTTACAGAGAATTCCCATGAACTACTGTCTCCCATTCCTAGCACTGTACTTCCTACTTTGCCACCTTTTGGAGAACATCCTGTAGAGAAGGAAAGAACAGGAAGCTGGATAAAAGGAGAAACATGATGGGGGAAGAGGACGTTCCCTAGTCAGCCATTGAAAAACGTTAAGTCAAATCAATCCATGTTGTTTAACTGTTTCCTAATTTGGATCTCTATCCTACATCCAGCTGCCTCTTTTGCTTCAAAAGCTTTACTAATAAATCACATCTTAAGTGGGAGTAAAACTGCTAGATATTCTTAAACCTATTGTGAAAGATTAGGGTCAGGAGATGTGGACGAGCTTTTGATGAGCTGTTTTACAAGTCCAAATAGCCTTTAACATTAACAGATCTGTGATTTCCTGCTCTTGCAGACAACAAGCACATCTAGAAAGAAAACACAACAAAAACACTAAGAGACTGTACACAAATTGGACATAAGCAACTGCCAGTCCTAGTCTGAGAGCTGCACCTCTATCAAGAAGGGGCAGCCTCTCAGCAGCTTGACAGGTCACACTTTGGGTAGTAAGGGATGAAATATTAAATGTTCTAATTATAGTACAGCACCAACAGCTCATCTGTCTTCACGGTGCGCTCAGACACAAACCCATCTGATATAGCTTAGTCTGACTTAATTAAAGGGGTCTTACAGCTGTATGGCAATCGTCAACTCAGAGGAGGAAAAAATCCCCTTTCTCACCAGCCCCTCAACCCCCATTCTCAAACAAAACACAGCACCAAGCCAGCTAAGATATGCAAGGTGAAGTCCAAGTGAAACTGCAGCACAGATAAATGCAACCCTACACTATGGGTTTGTGCTAAGTGGCATGGAAAAACCCTATACATTTTTAACAGGAAAAGATAGAAGAAAAATACCTGTTATACGTAGTTTAGAATACACTGACAATGTTACTAATAACAATTGCAGAGCACTGTGATAATCTTGTTTGAAGTGTTTTTGCAATCTAACCTCCTGAACATGGACATTGGTAATCTGAACTACTTCAGAGTTAAACGGCATAAACCCATGGTCAATGAAAAGAGGAATCAGTAAATTCTGTTGTTGGTTTGGAGAAACTGCTAGCATTAAGGGGAAGCAGAGGGAAAGAGGGAGCAGGAACATTCTAAAAGAAAATTAATTTCTGCACTGATTTAACTATTATATAAAGTACTGAAAGAAACAACAACAACAAAAAGACAAATATTAAATGAAATGTGCAGAGCTAAGAAAGAATACTCTAGGTACCATATAGATGGTTTATACTGCATAGAGTGAAAATGCAGGTCTCTATTATTATCCGGAATATATTTTTCATAATAGGTAAGACATTGTTCAATTACCCCATGTCACTCATACAGCATCTTTAAAAAGTACTTAGAATTGCTAAAAAAATCAGTTTAAAAAAGATTTTATTTCTCCATCTGCACAAGATTTTCCTCTCCTTCACCACCTTTCAAATAAGCTATCTCAATAATTCACACATTTTCAAGAAAACCCCACACACTAACCTTTCTGAAGATAGAATTGTTAGGGCAATGTCTTGTATGGTTTAGGTATGCAAGTAACTGACATTTTCTGCATAAAAGTTCATAGAAGGGCACATTAAATTGTGTCCTGCAGATGTACTCTGCAATAGCCTATGGACTACACGTTTTCTTTTAAATAAGAAAAAGAATTTTAAAAGGGGTGTAGGATTCGATACAAACAAACAAAGGCACAGAGAAGTACTGTTCATCTTATTCACTAAGGGGTAGATTGATCTGATTTTTTTCCAAACTGCAGAAGGAATGGAATTAAATTTACAACAAATACTTCCTTTTTTGAGGATGCATTGGATAAAGGCATATAGAGCATGGAATAAGTCACTCATGCATAATGAAATCTTCCTCCCTCAATTTTATTTAACTTTTTCTTTTTGATGCATTTTCATGTTTGCTACTATCTAAATTTGGTTGGACTATTATACCACCTAAAATATTTTATTTATTGTGTCTATTTCAGATAGCAGCAGTACGGTCTCTAACATTACAAAAGAAAAAACACAAAAACCACTGGAACTAGGTCCTCCTTTAGAATGATGAGATAAAATAAAAGTTTCCAAAGGCTACTAAAGGGTTAATGATCTGACTCTTCAAATATCTGTGTGGAATGAAAGCAGTTTAACTTTTCGTACCAGAAACAGTGTAGGAACCTTGTGAATGACACACAGACTTGACTCATGTAAACTCACTACATGGGAAGTACATGCACTCATGAGCCTCTAAACTGGAGCACAAGTAGTTTCAGACTGGAGTGTGGGCTGTGAATTTGTACGCTTTGATTTACATTTACCTTGAGAGGAATCTAGCCAACAACAAAAGCTGAGGGCCAAATGGGTTTCACAGAGTGGATGACAGTGCAAAAGTCTCAGAACTGAGTAAGTGGTACAGCTGTGTTCTTAAAGCATAGCGGCTCAAGTAGCTAGACCTCTGTTAACAAAGCCTTATTCTTTCAGCTGATGAGCTGCTTTTCCCATACATTGATGTTCTGTCAGGAGGATATCTTAGCAGCCTTCCAGCTAGCTTCAAGCTAGCTAAAGGGGGGACCTCTGCTTTACAAGCCTGTATGTGCTGTAGGCAGGATGTTACACACTCTGCACCAAATTCACTGTTAAGTTTGCCTGAAAATAACAGGCAAAGCCAATGAAAAAAAGTGCAAAAGACTTTTATAGCAACTGATAATGACCTTTACTTAATATAGATAATGATATTATACCATGCAAGAAATCACTGCAGAAAATACAAGGACTTGGAAGATTAATTCAGAATTCATAAACTGATAAAGAGGCCAAACCCCTTGCAGTGCCTCCTGTAGTGATGGGATAACATCAGTCCATGATCCTTTGACAGATTCACAGGCTTAAGGCAGTAGGCACCATTGCAGTCATCTCATCTGACCTGCTGTTCCACTAATACTTTTCTGTAACTACCTCCTATTTTCTTCCTGAGAATTAAAATGGCTTTGAAACCATTTAAAAACTACATTACAGAAGTAAAGATGGCAAAGATTGTTAATTAACACCCTGTAGTTTGCAATGTCAGAAGCCTGATCAAGCAAAAGGGATCCTCAGAGTCGCCTTTGATCAAAAGCAGCCATGACTTTTCTTCCTTATCCTGGTTGTGAGTCTGCAGTGCATCAGTATTATCTGGGGTCTCAACGTATATATCATTCAACAATCTAAATTGCTGTAATTTCTGGTGACGGAATTTTGATTGTGAGCAGCATTTAAACAAACCCCCCTCCAAAACAAAAGAAAAAAGAGAGAAGATAAATACATTGGTTTCTTTCATGCATAAGTTACTATTTAAGAAATTCGCTTTTAAGTTTCAAATGTTACTGTCTGTTCTAGGTCTCCTTTGGGATGCTCTTAGTTGCATGCTTACCCTTTAACCTTCTGCAGAAGACTCTCCTGCATGAATAATTTTTATCATTATCTGCCTTTTCTTGCACTGCTGAGGAACTCACTAGCTTTAGTCTTCATAACCAACTACTGGTTGTTCTCTCTGTTTTGGACAAATCTCCATTCTATGGTTAAAAACAAAGTTTCTAAAGTATTTCCATTGGTTAAAAAGAGTGCTAGATTGTCTTTCCCTGGCATTCATTGTTAGCTCACCACAAACAGAAATGTTAGTTTTACATGCAGGGTTATGTGATAACCTGGCTTGTCTCCACATGTAAAAAAGCAGAGAAAAAACAACAGTTGGATAAATCCCAGTAAACTGATCAGTTCTGAGGGGCTCCTGCCCCTAATTGTCTCCAGGCTGTCTCAGCGAGACATCAGCCATGCTGCCCAGGAGTGTCATCCATCAGATGAGTCAATGGGAGCAGCTCTCTCTATCATCCAGCAAATTGTAGGGGATATTGCCTATAGAGGTGATGCCAAGTGGAGAATCATTTCATTATACAAGGAATATTATAGGATGTTTAGAAAAAGGACCAGAGAGGGAGTGATTGAGGGGGGACCAGCTGTGGTAAAACAAAGGGAAAAGGGAGTAAAAGGTACTAGAAGCATGTAAGCAGGCTGGCCAGTAGAGTATATGTCTGACCATGCCTTCTATCTGATCACGGTCATAGAATCACAGCATGGTTCGGGTTAGAAGGTACGTTAAAGATCATCCAGTTCTACACCCCCTGCCACAGGCAGAGACACCACCCACTAGACCAGGATGCTCAAGACCCCATCCAATATGGCCTTGAACACAGCTAGGGATGCACAAATTTGCTGGGCAACCTGTTCCGGTGTCTCACCATTCTCATTGTGAAGAATTTCTTCGTAATTTCTGATCTAGATCTTCCCCCTTCCAATTTAAAACAATTCTTCCTTGTCCTGTCACCACACGCCCTTGTTAAAAGTCCCTTCACAGATTCCCTGTAGCCTCTTCAGGTACTGGAAGGCCTTTATAAAGTCTTCTCAGAGACTTCTCTTCTCCAGACTGAATAACCCCAACTCTCTCAGCCTGTCACAGAATCACAGAACAACCAGGTTGGAAGAGACCCACCGGATCATCGAGTCCAACCATTCCCACCAATCCCTAAATCATGCTCCTAAGCACCTCGTCTACCCTAACCTTAAACACCTCCAGGGACGGTGACTCAACCACCTCCCTGGGCAGCCTGTTCCAATGCCTAACCACCCTCTCCGTGAAGAACTTTTTCCTAATCTCAAGCCTAAATCTCCCCTGGTGGAGCTTGAGGCCATTTCCTCTCGTCCTGTCCCCTGTCACTTGGGAGAAGAGGCCAGCACCCTCCTCTCCACAACCTCCCTTCAGGTAGTTGTAGAGAGTAATAAGGTCTCCCCTCAGCCTCCTCTTCTCCAGGCTGAACAACCGCAGCTCTCTCAGCTGCTCCTCATAAGATTTGTTCTCCAGCCCCTTCACCAGCTTTGTTGCCCTTCTCTGGACTCGCTCCAGAGCCACAACATCCCTCTTGTGGTGAGGGGCCCAGAACTGAACACAGTACTCGAGGTGTGGTCTCACCAGTGCCGAGTACAGGGGGAGAATAACCTCCCTGGACCTGCTGGTCATGCCATTCCTGATACAAGCCAGGATGCCATTGGCCTTTTTGGCCAAGTATGGGAGGTGCTCCAGCCCTCTGATCATCCTTGGAGCCCTCTTCTGGACCCATTCCAACAGCTGCATATCCTCCTTATTTGAGGAGAGCAGTTGCCAGGAAAGACTGAGGCAAAAATATTGTTTAGTACCTCAGCCTTCTCCTCATCTGTTGATATGAGGTCACCATTTTCATTCATCAGACGGAGTATGCTTTCTTTAACCTTCCTTTTCTGGCTGACATACCTGTAGAAGTCCTTCTTGTTATTCTTTGCTTCCCTTGCCAAGCTCCGCTCCAGCTGTACCTTGGCCTTCTTGACCCCATCCCTACAAAACTGAGCAGCATCCTTATCCCTGTCCCTGCTTGCACTGCCTGTGCAGTACCCTCTTGGTCTTCAGCTTGACCAGCAGGTCTTGAATCAGCCATGCCAGTCTCTTCCCTTCCCTGCCTGATTTCCTACACCTGGGAACTGAGCATTTTATGGAAAGCATCCTTGAATATTTGCCAGCTCTATTCTTTTCCCTTGTACCTGAGGACTATTTCGCAGAGGGTCCTACTGAGTAACTCCTTGAAGATCTGGAATTTTGCTTTCCTAAAATTTAGGGTCCTGACTACACTCCTCACCTGTCCCATATTCCTCGGGACCATGAACTCCACCAATGTGTGAGTGCTGCAGCCCAGGCTGCCTCAAATCTTGACATCACTGATGAGCTCATCTGCATTGGCGACCATCAGGTCCAGTACTACACTCCCACAGGATGTCCTGACTTCTCAATAAATTCTGTTTCTAACTGTTCTTCTGGGTGAGGAGTCCTCTATTCAGTGCGCACGTGTCCATGTCGGACCCTGGGTCCTGTGGAGTTTATTGGCAGTACCTGCTCCACCTGGTGACTGGCTAGATGTGAGGATATTGACCTGAGGCAGATTCACCTCTGCCAGGATACCAGATTTAGCAGCTCCCTGATGCTACTAACAGGAACCAAAAAGTCAGCCCCCAGCAGATGGTAGAAATTGTGCTGCATAGCTATCAGTTCTGATCAATATACCAGGATTTATCAACTTCCCCTGTCTGAGAATAGTTTGCTCATATTTAAATAAGTCTGTTACTTAGGGTTTCAGTGAATGATGTTTAAACACATTTTCTGTAGGCATATGCTGGTATATTGAGCTAACTCATTATCTAAAGATGATTTACATAGAAACATGAAGATCTTCATCTGCCAAAAGTTGAGCACATTAGCACCAACTCAATATATTTATAACTCTAACATATGAATCTAGAGACTACTTTTACCCAAAGAAATGCAAGTGAATAGACATCTGCAGGATCCACGTCTGTAACATTGCTTTACAACCCCGTTGAAAGCAATCAACCATTTCCTGAACAACTGCTAAGGGGAAGGTGAGAGTTTTTATCCTCCTCATAAAAAAAGTGGTTGTTGCACTGTCCTGAAATGTATACATTGGCAAATTCACACAGAGGCTAGATAGTTTAAATTCTCGTGAACTCTACCCTCTTATATGATAAATATGCTCTAAAAAAATTAGGAATACATTTTAAAATTTGTAGCGGGTCCACAATCTTCTATTTATTAAGCCCCATGTACTGAAATACAGTGACTAAGTATTTGCACTTAAATAACAAGCTTGTATGAGAAATGACGCTGAAGAAATGATAGAAATAAAGCCTCCAAATACAGGGAGTTGATTTTGAAAGGGTGGGAAGGGATCTGAAAAAGAAGCAAATCTTGTTGTCCAGTCAGTATTTGAGATTAAAAATTGTCAACCTATGTTTCAGGTGGAATTTACTACAAATTAATGAACTGGTCTGAATAAGCCTCCAGACCTACACCCATTATTTGTAATATCATTTCTACAGCACTAGTATCTTCAAATCATTGCACAAATAATTAATCTTTACAAGCTTACAAATCTTTACAAGCTGTGCAATAGGGCAAATTACGATTTGTATGTGCAGATGTGGAAATTCTGTCACTACATGATGTATAAACTGAGTTTGTTGGTAAAGGTAGGTGTTTGGTCTGAGACTTGAAGAACACGACACTGGCACTAGAATCTTCACTTGTCAAATTATTAAGCTCAGCAATTAAATGACAGATCACATTAGATTGCCAGACTCTGTGCCTATGCTCCTAACATCCTGACTGTAATTTTACTAGGCTCTAGGCTTTGTAGCTATGATTCTGTAAGATCTTCAAATGTGCAAGTACCAGTCCTCCCAGAAAAAAATTGCTACCTAGACCAGATTCATGCAGGATGGCAAACAGGATAGAATTTACCACATCTAATTTTATATATGTAACTAAGAATGGATGGATCACAATTTAGAAAATCCTTTTTTCTCACCACTGATCATAAAATGAGTTTTGGCTGACTTGCACCAACACAAACCCCTGTATTTGGCCAAATGAATTCTGTTCCTTTGCTTACGTGGGGCGGGTTGGGGAAGGGGTTGTTGAGTGTGGGGAGGTGTGTTTGTTTTTTAAGAGGATTTTAACATTTCTATTTTACTGAAAAGAGCCATGGAGTAGAGAATGATCCAAAATATTAAATACATATCTTGGATTTGAGGCTTAATTTTTGGTCTAGACTCTACCAAAAATTACTTGCATAACCTCGGAAAATTAGATTCAATCTGTCTGTGAAACAAGGGTCTCAATCATCCTCTATTTTTTAATGACTTTAGCTAATACATCATGGCTTGTAAGACATACAGATTTACTCTAGTGTTTTATAGTTATGACGATAGATTGTCTATTCCGTAGCTTCAGGGAGACACTTTTTACAAATTATTCCTGATATTTTTATGAAATAGTTTATGCACAGGGTGAATTACATTTTTCTTGCTTAAACATAATCCCACATATATGAATTATTAAATTTTACATTTATATAAGCAGAGTTTAAATGTATATATTGCAGAAAGGAATTTGACTTTGAACCAGTCAGTCATCAAATCAATTTCTGATGATCTTCATTCAGAACTGTATTTTAATCAGTGTTAGATAAATAAAAGTCCCACTTTTTTGAATTAAAGTTCCAGATTAAAATAAGAAATGACTGCATAATTTCGTACTAGTTAATCACAGTAATTATTATTTGCAGATAATTTCCAGGTACAGCTTTGAGCACCAATGCTCTCAGATTTCCTAAAATAAATAATAATCCTTTTAAATAATTACACATTCTATTTCTTTCAAGAGATCAATTACAAAGCATCAATTGATTTTTAACCCAGCAAGCTATGAGTAATCTTACTTGAATGTGAAAGGGGAAAATAGGTGGAAGGTTCCTTCTCATATCGAGAACTAAAATATAAACTTTACTAAATGTCTTGTCTAACCTTTGTACCCTTCAAGACTCCAGCAAACTGATTTATTTGCAACTTCTCCCCTTTCAGCACCATTGTACTGCTGATCTAACAGCTAGCCATACCTTTGTGTTACAAACCAATCAATTTATCTATTTGTTTTTCCCTTCATGATTCTGCAAAGACCTTTTAGTTTATTAGTGACTTTTTGATGTAAAGGTTCTGGTTTTTTTTCTCCCTACGTCTGTGATTTAAAACTTATAAGAATACCCGAGTCTCTGTGATTTCTGCAATCACAATATTTATACGTAAAATATACCTTGAAAATAAATGTAAGTATTTAAACCCCAAAGAAACAGAGACAGCAGAAAATGAATGACATTCCCAGAGGACTCTGAGATAATTTTCTCTTCTTCCCCACACTACATACTAGGGCCTGAAAGGCACACCAGCCTGAAGGAAAATTTAGCAGCATTTAAGACTCATGTCTGAAGACCTCAGAGGCAAACCATGGGAAGGAATAAGAGAAATTACACTCACCTTCTAACCCTATAAACATAAACCATAAACCAGAGACTCCTGCAATAAGAAATGTAGCAGTAGCATAAGTGTAGCAGGGAACTTCCCTACTCCTACAGCCTTCTCATTTTTCAAGAGGAGCCTGTGGACTTTCCAGCTCCAGAGTGGACGACTGCATTTTTGCCAGCCTGAGGCATTAAAAAAAATTCAGAAGGTATGAGAATATGTAAAAATCATAGCTAGGTCAAAGAATAAACAAGCAGTTTCAGCTGAGTTATTTTCACTTTCCTTCTGATTTTGGGACTTTTAAGTATATTTGGATCACATCTCAAATCTTTTTTCTCTCTGTGATGACTAAAAACTTATTCTTAGTCAGATGAAAGCAGTATAATTGAAATCTCCTGTAACTATTCAGCTGCAGATATTAAGACTTTTAACAAAACAGTAATGTTAGATCGTTCCTCACTGCCTTGGTGAAATGTAGACAAGAGGAATATTTGCTTCCATACTGATCATTTTTCCTGCTTCTCCTTTTTGTTTTGTTGTGGACATAGATATTTATTCTTTTTCCTTCTCCTTTATTTAAAGATTTCCTCAAGGCTTCCCAAGCGCCCTGCTATGCAAGCACTTACACAGAGCTCACCAGCAGGGCTGCCATCAGTAGACAAGCAAGGAAGCTTTCCTTTCACAGCTGACTAGCTTTAGCACTATCAGCTCTCTGCTGTCCCTTCGAACCCAACAAAACTCTGCTTCTCAGTTTCTGTAAGAATGCCAAAAGTGTGCAGGTTTTTTCAGGGTTTTTTTTTTCCTTTAAGAGAGGGGCTTGATCTAACTAGAGGGGAGAAAAGCAGGGGATTTGAAGCCTTTACATTTTTGCCTCAGTTGACAAGGTAAACCAGCTTTCTCACTACATATAACTGCCTGACTATACATTATTTTCAATACTAAGTCCAGGTTTGGTAGAAAGGAATCAGATAATGCCGCATTCTGTGAATGGTAGAATCTTCAATAAGCCCAAGTGGGAGGAAAAAAACTCCAAAACCCTGAAACCACTGACTGATGCTTAAGTAAAAAATGCCACCAAGTGCCCATTTTCTGAACAACTCTTTTCAGCTGAACTGAAGTGAAATGTTTTTTACAACTCTAATCCTCAGGAAACAGACCCACCAAATCTTCTGTTTTACTGCTATTTATCCACTAACAGAGTCATCATCAACTGGCTAGATTCTAGTCTGCAGTAGACACTGTCTAAATACTGAAAAAAAAAAATCTAAGTTGATAATGAACTTCAAGTGCTTCAAAAAATCACATGAAGAAGCTCTTGTTATTTCTGCCACTGTTGTGTCAAGTCTCAAGCTGACAGTTGTTTGAATAGGGAAAAATAGAAATGGAGTAACCTCGTTTAGTTTTTGCCGTGTTTCATTTTACAACTTTGTGCATAACTGCATGCGTGCTCTCTACCTAGTAATGTTGAGCCTCTGTAATTTTAGTCTCATAATACATGTGGAATATAGCAGAAAAACTAAGGACCAAAAGTACATAAAACAGTTTGATTAAAATATTTTAGTCAAGATACTAAATAACACTTTTGGGGTGTTAAATTTATTTTAAATCCTTATCTTTTTTCTTCCTTTCTTTTTCTCTTTGCCAGAGTCTCCTGATGACAGTTTTGGAACAAATGAGAATTCACTTAGAAGTCTGCCTAGAAGCACTAAATTTCTGCAAGATTCAGCTATACATCATAGCACATAAGGTATCAAAGTAACCAAAGCAGTGTTACATCTCCTGCTCCCCAACAGCAAGAAGGAAGTGACAGTGGTAAATATATATACTTGAAAGAAAATTATTTTTAAGAAGGCCAAAGGCCTAAAAGCTGACATTCTAAGTTTAAGTAGGGTAAAGTACCTCTATCTTACCCTTATTTTTAATCAGAAAAGGGCAAAAAATATTACAAAGATGAGATCTTGCTACAATTATTTAATTCATAATTTATCCATATATGAAATACAAAACCAAGGTACCAAGATTTTCTTGAAGCATCCAATTAAAGTACATAAGATAGTAATTTTCAATTTAAGTACTGTATCAAACACAGCTCTTTCAGTCGCTTTCCTTGTTATTTTTTTCAAATAATTAGATTTTGTATTTTTTTGTGCTTCCTGGAACAGCAAAAATCCTGCTTTCTCTTTTGTTTAAATGTTATTCCATTAATGACCCAATGAATCAAAGTACAAACACAATGTCCTCCTTCTCTCTTTTTGAAGAATAGCAGTTGTATTTGATTTGCAGGAAAATGTCCCCAGGATCATTTAAAATTCATGACTGATTACTCATTTTTAAGATAATTTTTGGTTTTGTAATTTTAAATTATAGGTAACAGGTCTGACTCAATGTCTATTGTTTCAAAATGCTCCTTAGTAAATAGAAGTGCACAGTTTGCTTCTATACGTGCTTCATTTCCAGATTTTCTTCTCTTTATCCCACTCCCCCAGGCTTCAGAGTATCCATCTCCATGGCAACACTCGATAAGGTTGGTGGGTGGTGTTATCACAGCAGGCTTCCCCACAGAAGGTCTCAGCCATATGGATTATTTATGAACTTGCATGACAGCAGCAGACCCACTGAAATACTTTCTGAGCAAGTTTTCTCGTCTCTGAAAGCCAGGGATTCAAAGCACGGCATCCTCACTGCAGTCAGAGCCCACAAGTGGAGAGTGGAGGAAAGAACCATGAAGGTGGTCATTCATCCATCCCTAAAGCTGCCTTGCAGCTGCCTGCAAGTTTCTCTTACCCTAGATGAACACTTACTGACATATGCCATAAATCATAACTGTTACATGTGCCAATCAGCAAAATTGGAAACTTAAGGCTTCTGACAAGAAATATAACATGACTAAATAGTTGATACAACTGATACCATTGTTGGGAATTGCTGTTGCAGATTCACTGTAGTAGTTCTGTGCATCTGAGTTACTTCCTTGAAAAAAATATCAGCTTGACACTGTATTTTCCTTGCCTGATTTTTTCTTAAAATTTCAGTATGTTTTTTAGCTAAAGTTTTCACATTTACACTGTATTAGTGCAAACAGCACATGCCAATTATTTAAAAGAATGACTCGAATAGCAGCCTGTTTCTTTCAAAAAATAGGCTGCTTTGGATAAACATATATTTTGTGCAAAATATATAGGACTCTAAGGGCCTGTCACATGCAAACTTTCCATCCAATAATTTTAATAAATTTATCAAGCTCCATCATAGAACAGGACAGATTTTCTCTTGGAAAGTTCTCAAACAGACATTTGTGTGAGTTTTTTTACACAGGCAATACTCAAGATTTAAAGGTTATGATTTATCTTCCCAGCTATCCATATATTTATAATGTTTACATATTAAACTTAATTGGTCATGATAGCTTCCTTTATGATCAATAAGAAGTAGGAAATATTGAGGAACAATTCATCAGATCCATTGTCAAAAACTGCTTTAAGATTATATTAATTTTACTCTAAGCACCATAAACAGCAGTATGAATTCACAGAGTATTTCAGCCAGCTCTTTGGAGAACAGCAGCTTAGATGCTGTAAGAAAGGCTTTGGATCAGCCAGCAAAGATGTTACCACCTTTCTTCCACTCTTCTTCCTTCCTCATATACAATCCTTCCCTAGTTAAGGTAAAATGCTTTAGATTAAAAGAGCTCTATAATTTACAATGCTGAAGCTAACTCAACTCAGCTGGTAAGAATTTGGTTAGTGTAATTATAATCAATTGGAGGTGCCAATAAGAAACAGTGTCTGGTCTTGAGACAGAAGGGACAATTGAAAAGTAATGAGAATTCAGAGAAGGAAGCCAAAATCACGCAATGTAGGAATCACACTAAAAATACTACCTTGACAGAAGCTTTGTCATTCATCTTCCTTGGATACAAATTTGTGGCTCCAGACTGAGAGAGAATACTGAGATATTTAAGATATTGCTGAAGAGACTTGGCCAAGTTCACATCATTTTCCAGATTGTAATTTCGTTCATTATCTGCATTCTGGCCCACAGTCCTGCACAGTAAAAAAAGAAAGTTACCAACCTGTACAATGTACAAAGTGCCCAACTAAAAAGGCACTGCAAACCACTGAAGTTAGTTCCATATCTAACAAAAAAGTCACTCAAAATTTTAGCAATCACAAAAGTGCAGAAAATTCAAAGTCTCAGCAGAAACAATCAAAAAAAATCTTGCACTATTAACAATTTACTGCATGAATCCAAGTTAATGATCTAACAGTAAATCAAATAAAATGCCTACATCAAGGCAAAGCCACATTCAGAAGAAAATGCTTGTGAAAAGAAAATATGTATGATTAAATAGCACCCTGAAGAAATATCAGATGAATCTAAGATTTTTGAAACTTGCTGGATGATGAGATTCAACATCAATTCAGTCCTGTATCGACTAACGAATACTGTAAGTCTACAGGATGTGCAGAAATAACTAAGGAAGCTAGCTTGGCTTAAAAATGGAATAGTGAGATGGAACAAGTATCTTTTCTGGTCTTCTCATGTGCCTAGGATTCATAGTGTTTTCTGAATGATTTAGCCAGATCTTAGTGATGTTTGCAAAGAAAAGCTAAAAATGTGATTAAACAATAGCAGTGTAGAGATGTTTGTATCGGGTTCAATATTGTGTGCAATGATCTGAATTATTACCAGCTCTCTCCCTCTATCTCAACAAGGTGTCAATGATGATAATAATTTTAATGTCAACATCAGCAATTATTTTTAATTCCTTGTGCAAGGAAACAGAGAGCGGATTCTCAGTCTGCTTCCTTCCGTATAGTTGACACATTGTTTTGAGGAATATCACCATTTTGTTGTCACCATTTCCCACCCACATGGCCACACACTTCAGTGAAGAACAGTGCCAGGTGGAAGTGTCTTCCACCTCAGGGAGATGAGGTATCATTTGACTTGCAGCAACTCTTTGTCACTGTAAAAAAAATTTATTCTACTGGCCCATGTCATACAGGGCCACAGCCTGAAAAAGTACCATGATGTAATTTTCCAAATTTTGGGTTTAATTTTATTCTATTACTTTGGGCACAAAGTAATAGTCTTCCTGCCATGCTCAGAGTTTTATCTGACTAAGTTAATACCTGTAAATGTAATTCCTAATCTAATTTACTGTGGTCAAATTTCAATCAATAGTGCCCATAGGTTTACTCACTTTGAAATATCACAAAACCCCTCCACTTCTTCCCAGTGTAACACAATCAACTACTCATCCTGCACACAAATTCTAGAAAAATTAAGGTTTACCACAGAGAGCATTATAGCAATCTTGATATAGTTCATCATACTTCTTACTTCCTCCTCATGCTGTTGTCATTTTCTCTTATTCCAGAACTCTAAATTCTGCCTTATGATGGAAGGTGGACAAGCAAGTAAAATAATCTGCCTCCTTTTCAACTTAAAGCTAGACTAAAATTGCTCTGCAGTTTTAGAAAGAGCTGGGCAGTATGCTTTCTGCTTCAATAGAGATGAACTAATCCAAAGAGGCTTTCATCATAGAAAGCATCCCACTTGCAAACATTCCTCTTTCATTCATCAATTAATTCCAACACCTATCTTCTCCTTCTTCTGTAACTTTGAAAAGAAAGGGAAAATGGGAATACCAGACCAAATTCTGCTCCAGTGATTTCCACCGGAGCTAATGGGAACAGAATACACGGATAAAAGAGAGTATTTAGGTTAGCTTTCCAAGTCGTTATTTACAGTATATAACCACTCACACTGGGGGTAGAAGCAAAACCTTGTCTCTAAGGTTTCTCATTTTTCTTACTGAGACAGCAATTACACTCAGATTGTGCTTGAATTCCACATCAGATGTAACATTTTTTGCTATAAAATTTTAAACAATTGAAATGTAGATGTATAACAAAGCATTACATTTTATTTGATGACAAAATCATATGAAAACATCTGAAAGATTTTTTAAAGTGCTTGTAGTTAACCAGTATATTACTGGTGTTCACCTTGTTAACACAGAAGACAAAATGCATTAAATGAGCTGTTATTGCAACTGAATTAAAGTATTTTTTTTAAATTTGACAAAGTGATATTGGAAAATTGATGAAAGTTAAATATATAAAAGCACCTGGTGAGCAGGAGAAATACCTGTCATCTGAGTTCTTGTCATTTATTGAGAAAAAAATTCAGTTTTAATTTGTTTTGAAAAAAAGACTTTGCATACAATGAACTTTAGGATATAAAGACAATAACATATATAATTATTTAACCACAGAAATAATTATATATTTCCTACAAAAAGCAACTCTTTAGAAGTTTTTGTGTGGAACACTCTAAATAACCGCACCTCAGATATTTCTAGAATGTAATCAATTACTAGATAACATACTATTTAGAATCGAGTTTCTCCCTTTTAAATGCCCTGAGAATCTTATTAATGTCTTAATGAGGTTTTTATTATAGAAATAATGCTATACTCTATTTCATACATTGAAGTTTGATGGAAATATTTGTGGTTTTGCCTAATTGCACCAATGAACACACCTGACACTGACATTTATTCCCTGTGTGCAGAGTGGGTTTTTTTTTCAAGTTTAATAAGAGCCCAGGAAAAAACATGTACCTTTCAGTTAGCCACCAAAGAAAGAACTTTCATCCTGAAATTAAGCTCCCAGTTTTAGCATTTTTTTAAAGATGAAATCCATGTCTTCTGTCCCATCAGATTTGGTGTGCACTTATTTAACCTAAGTCAATTTACTTTTCAAGTGTCCAAGTGTCTGAGTTTATTTTCTTGCTCCCACTAGCTCTGTGGGGATTAATGACTCAATAGTATGACTTCATATTGCCTTATTACACATTTAACCCTAATAAAAGATCCTCCTGCCATAATGTTTCTTTGATAATTAAATACCTAAACTAAGTTGCTTTTAAAATTATTTAATTATTCTCTGATAAGATTTCAGCAAATGCATTGAATACACTGAGTATACAGCAAACTTGATCACAACCTACAAGATGCCAGAGAAAAAGTTCCTACTGTTCTCTGACCTACAGAATATATTGCAAATAGACAACCAGAAAAATCAATTAATGCTTTAAACTGTTGGCACATAAGATAATGCTTTCAGAAGCACAGCTTGCTAACTTCAGAAAATCTATCCACAATAGGAACTGCTATAAGTGGAACACATTTGAAATTCTGATGTTCCTAAAGTGTCAATATACAAAATGAGTTATTCTTTTCAACTAATAGTTGAAAATACAAAAAAGCTCAAACCTGATCACAACAGAAACTCCTCAAATTGATTATCTGTTCTCAGGCTAAAACCTAAATTATTTCTTTTATCTTCTTGCATGTTTTAGCTTACTTTCATGAATAAAAGTTTATCTTACTCTCACTCTAAAAAAAAATCCTCCAGAAGATATCTAAAATAATTTTTGATACTGTGTACAGTTTATTCCATACAGTAATGGCATTTTGTGTATCTAAGCACTGAAAACATTTATAGTTTTTATCACCTTTACAACATCACACATTGTTATCAACTTTATGATAATCTGTAGATCAATATCTCCTTAAGAAGTTAAGTTTCTACCTTAGTCCACTCCTGATATGTTGCTGTGATTTTAAGGAGTGCTCTTGAATCAGCAAATATGTGAAGTAGGGGGTCAAATTCTATGAATTAAACCAAAGCAAACTGAGGCAAACACAGCTGAAGCCACTGGGTGGTATCAGAATTTTTATTAACCTAGAAGAGCAATCTAGAAAAGAAGTAGCTCTCCAGTAGAAGCAATCTCTGTACTGTTGTACGTGAGATCTTAATTCCAACATTCAGTTCTTGCCCAATGAGGCTAGAAGCTCAAGCTTTGCCCCACTATGAATAAAGTTTTCTAACAAAAGGTATTTTATTTCAATTTCATCAATTTTAAGATTGCATTTCTTATAATCATCAGGAGAAAGCAAAATTTACCGGTTTTAACGTTCAAAAATTTTATGCATTTTAAAATTTCCTCCTGTGGTTTGTGTGGTTAAGTTGTACTTAAAGGCTGCAGGACAGAATAAATAAAAAAAGAGTATCTTTATATGGTATCTGTTTATGAAGATTAAATAATTGCAGGTCCTACATCCACATCACTCTACAGAATCACAGACGCTGTGTCTCTTACTACTAAGAACTATTATGTCACCCCTCGATATCTTTTAAGCTATGAAGAAAATGGCTGCTATAATGCAAATAACACAAAATTATTTTCTGTCATGGGAACTTCACATACCTCTACTTTCTGCACAAAATTTACAACTAAGGCTGAGAAACTATGGACTTCAATTCAGTTTCCACCATCTTTTGGAAAAATACAAGTTGAGAGGATAATTAGCTCAGAACGTCATTCAATACTTCTTTTCATTACTTTTTGTTGGCTTATTCCAGAGTAAAATATTTCATATGGATGAGCTACTGTATAAGTCTGCCTTTTCAAGCCAGTCATACGTAATGCTGGCTGAACTGACATTAGACACTGCATAAACTAGATAAAAGACCTGACTTTTTGAATTCTAAGTTAACCTAAATTAACAGTGGAAGGTATATTTTCTTTAATTGATGATAATCAGAAGAACAGGCTTGAGTGTTTTCATTCATTACTGGAAGTTAGGCGGGCAAGGCAGAAGGCCAATATGGCTGAGCAGGGATCTTTACTCAAACTAAGGCATAAAAGGATTGTGTGGCCCATGAAACAAGGACAGGTAGCATGGGAGGACTACAGGGATGCTGTTTGCCACTGGAGGGCAGAAATAGATGCAGCCAAAACTCAAATAGAGTGGAAGCTGGTCAGCACTGTGAATGATAATAAAAACGGCTTTTTAAAAAAATATGTTAATAACACAAGACAGACCAGATATAACATTGTCTCATTACTTGATGAGCATGAACACCTCATAAAGAGGGATACAGGCAAATCAGAGTCATTTAAAGGTTTTTGCCTATGCCTTTAATACTGATGGTGGGCTTGCTCCCCCTACCCTCACTCCTGAGAGCCCTAGGCTAGAGGACCAAGGCTGTGCAAATGATAAATTCCCAATCCGCCCTGAGCTTGTGCTGGATTTGCCGCTGGATCCCTATAAGTCAATAGGGCCTGATGGAATTCATCCAAGGGTACTAAACGAGTTGGCTAATGTCATAGCAAGACCTCTCCCAATGAGTTTTCAGTGTTTCCGGGAATTTTGAGAGGGGTAACAGTTGACTGGAAGCTGACAAATATTGTCCCAGTCTTCAAGAAGGGCGCTGGGGATGACTGCAGTAACTACAGTCCTGTCAGTCTCATTTCAGTGCCTGGTAAGAATGTGGAAAATAGTCATTGGTCCCAGCCACTACGGGTTTATGAAAGGAAGGTCCTGCCTGACAAACGTAATGTCTTTCTATGACAAGGTTACCCACCTAGCTGACCAAGGAAAACCAGTTCATGTAATCTTTCTGGGTTTCAGTAAGGCCTTTGATACTGTCTCTTACAGTATCCTCCTAAACAAAAGGTCCAGCATTCAGCTGGATAAACACATAAAGCAGTGGGTGAACAGTTGGCTGATGGGTGGGGCTCAAAGGATCATAGTGAATGGGGTTACATTTGGCAAGTGATCAGTCATTAGTAGGTTTACAGACGATCCATCTTAGGATCAGTACTCTTTAATATTTTGATAAATGCCCTGGATGCAGCACTCAAAGGTTTACTAACCAAGTTTGCTGACAACATGAAACTGGGGGGAGCTGTTGACACTCTTGAGGGCAAAGAGGCCCTGCAGAGGGATAAAGACAAATTAGAGAGATGGGCAGTCACCAACACATGAAGGTTAACAAGGGCAAGTATTGGGTTTTGCACCCGGGAGAGAGCAGCCCTGAATATGCATACAGACTGGGAAGTGAGGTGCTGGAGAGCAGCCCTGCAGAAAGGGATCTGGGGGTTCTAGTCGACAGCAAGTTGAACACGAGCCAGCAGTGTGCGCTAGCAGCAAAGAGAGCCAACTGTGTCCTGGGGTGCATCAAGCACGATGTTGCTAGCCATTCAGGGGAGGGATTGTCCCGTTCTACTCCGCATTGGTGCAGCCCCACCTTGAGTATTGTGTGTGGTTTCGGGCACCACAGTATAAAAAGGATATCAAGCTACTGGACAGCATGTCCAGAGGAAGGCCACAAAGTCGGTGAAGTGTCTAAAGGGAAAGTTGTATGAGGAGCTGCTGAAATCACTTGGTCTGTTCAGTCTGGAGAAAAGGAGACTGAGGGAGGGCCTCATGCCAGTTTACTGCTTCCTCACAAGGGAAGGAGAAGGAGTATGTGCTGATCTCTTCGCTTCTCTATGGTGACCAATGACAGGACCCAAGAGAACGGCAGGAAGATGTGTCAGGGGAGATTTAGGTTGGATACTAGGAAAATGTTCTTCACTCAGGGGGTGGTGGAGTACTGGAACCATCTCCTCAGGTAAGTAGTTATGGCACCAAGCCTAACAATATCCAAGAAGCATTTGGACAATATACTCAGACAATTAGTGTAAATGTTGAGGTTTTCCTATGCAGGGGTAGGAGTTGGACTCAATGATCCCTGTGGGTCCCATCTAACTCTGGTCATTCTGTGATTCTGTCTGCTAGTTTCCAACTAGCATTTTCAGTGCAGTTGTACACAACTGGTCTCCCTTTATCTTGTAGACAGTGGGTTTGGTGATGTGTTTATATCAGCTTCAGTGTCAATTTATTTCTCCTTGTTTGCAAACCCTCCCAAACACCAGCAAAACACCATTGAAGACTTACCTTCCTGTGTCAGATCCTTCAGATGCAAATAGATCAGGGCGTCTGTTGTGGATTTTGTGAATAGTTGAGAGTTCCTGACCAATCACATGCTGTGTATAATCATCTTGCCAGGTAAAACCTGATAGATAAAGAAACCAGCAAACAAAAAAAAAAAACAAAAAGGAAGGAAAACCACTATTTAACAAATTGAAAGTTTGGCAAAATGTGTCCTATATAAATAATATTAAATAAAAGAATAAAGAAGTTTTGTTCAATTGGAACATAAGAGTGAAGTACTGATTCTTCTCTTCTGTATGAAAAGTTGCTAATCAAACTTTTCTCATAACAGAAGAAAGACAGAAGATAATGTGAGAAGATTTTGAAAGATTTTACTTTAATATATATAAAATATATAAAAATATATAAAAGTACATATATGTTTGCAAACTAAGTTTAATAGATAAGAAAGATTTACTTCAGAAAGCTATGGAAAAGAGTTAATCTCATTTCCTGGTATCTATTGAAAACTTGTTTTTCTTTTCCCCCATTCACAGCACATTGTCCCCTCTATGTTTTCTCCTTGAAACTATATCTTTAGAACATTAAGGAGCTAGTACTACAGTAGAAATAAGTATTTTGACTTTTAGTATCACAAATGCGGAGGTCAATTTCTGTTATCTTTATACTCAAATGTTATGACAAAGAAGTTTCCAACAAAGGGGAAGCGCAACTATGAAGGCAAATTCCAGTGATTACTCATAATTACACACACTGTCAGTCTCATGGCAATTATACTTGAAATAATTATAGAAGTCCAAATGTAATTGTTACTTGATTTGAAGATTTTAGATGTTACAGTAACATTATAGTTCATAGAACTTGCCCATGCAGTTATCTGTAATTATCTAATAACTGAATATCACATAATTGAAGAGAACTTCTGCTTTTATACCACATGCAGTAAAACACCACAAAATCCTCAAATGAATATTAATAAAAGTTCCAGATATTGTTATCCTGCTAATACCTTCCTGTAAAAAACTGCCTAAAGAATAATCCTTCTCTAGAATAAGGGAGAAGGGGACATATCTGGTTGTTAGATTCAGCCTGAGCAGTGGGATTTCTGGTTTAGTCCCTATTTCATACACACATTATAAACTTCATCACCATTTGCAGTCAACATGAGATTTGCTGGTAAAGGAAGTGCAGTCTTTTTGGATGCAACAAAAGCACCATCAGTCTCAACAGAACCCAGAACGTTGCCACCTCACTCCTTGAATAAGTGCTTTACCTAGTGAGCTATCAGATTTTTGTACCGTATTGAGGTGGAGTTCACTGTCTGTTTACTTAAGGACAGGATTATGAAAAAAAAAAGTCTAAACGTGAGATTTGTCCATTCTGCTTAAGCAGACAGTTTTGAGCATGCAGGAATAAAAACCACATTAATATCAAATTTTCAGTCTAAGGAGGAGATATTTAGTTTGGTGTAAGATTAGAGAGGCCAAGGAAGTATTCAAACTGTGCTGCTGTGTGGGATCTAGATAAGTTTTAGGAAATAAAGTTCCTGTTTGGGCAAGATTTAAGTGGACAACATACCAAACTTTATTTTTTTTATTAAGGAAAATAACAATAATTAAAAAATCTAGAACCAATGTAACTATGCATGAAGGCTTTTACAAACGAAAAGGTTCTCTGATACTCTTCTTTTGCTCCTTCTTTCTCCCTATCTTAAATAAAAATGTTACTCAGATTTCTTGAGGAAACACTTCACCTGAAATCATGTTAGAAGTTAATGGCTACAGTAAATTACTCCAGTCCCTTGGGAGGGGGAAGAATCTCTATCTCTATCTAATCTACTTTTAGTTCTGATTCATCCTTTTCAAATGCAAATTTCACCTTTTCAAATGTGCCATGTAAGTAGACGGATTAAAATAATTTCACAAGTCTCAATCTAAGGCTGATCAGAACCTTAGATTGAGATGTGTATGTGAATACACAAAAATGCGTCATCATGGGTCTATGATTGTCTTGGTGAAGAGTTATTAGAATTATATTATAAAAGTTTTTATATATACACACACATGTTTGAGTTTACCTCTGTTGCTTAGCACTATATATTTCTGATTGTTTTATAAATTCATGCACATAAAAAAATACATTCACCGTTATAAGAATATCCAACAAAGAAGTTCAGCCAAAATATTTACACACTAAAATCATTAGCATAGCCATAAGACTAATGATTTATGAGCTATGCATCCAAAGTCACTAGAGTTTTACTTTGCAATCTACACCAATATGATCCCTATTAAACGCTAAAGAATAGACAATAAATAGCATAAACTGTGATTAAAAATACATAGAATTATTCTGAAGAGTTTCATTCAGATTAAAGCAAGAACAGTTCATCTGGTACCTGCCTCCTGTCAGGAAAAATCATGTGTCTCAGTCCTGAGCAAACTAAATGGCTGCAGACAGAGGGGTTAAGTGTTAACGTTTTTATGCCTCCACAAAACAATGTTATTGGTAAAAGAGCATAAGAAACCATTGCAATCCCAGTACTCACTGGTCATAATAACAGGGTATCTTTTGTTAACGTCAGTATACTTTCTTTCTCCTGCAGCACTACTTTAACATTTTTTCCTAATGCATGTCAAACCTATGCAAGTTAATGTAAATGCTGTTAATGCTGCAAAAGAACACATGTGTGGCATTAAAGGAGAGTAAGTAGATGAAAAAAAAAACAAACTAGAGTACTTGTTACGTAGATTAAGAAACTAGAATTAAGGGAATACGCCTTGTACCTCCTGGCACTTCTAACTCAAATAAGAGTTAGAACAACTATGGATGAAAAATACTAATTATAACTAATTCAAAAATCCTCTCATCAGTAAGCTAATTTTGTTGTTCCTTATGTAGCTATCTCACAAACTGTAACATCTCTAAAGTTAGCCTGATGCCAATCATTTTCCAGTGTATTTTCTAGTTTCAAAAAAATCTCTCCCACACACTGAGCTCAATAAAACAGCACATTCAAGAGCCATAATGCCACACTGACAGCTGCAATCAAAATTAAGGTTGAGAAGGAGCATATGATGCCACATGGCAATGTCCTGTTCCCTTTGTCTCTGCCATCACACCTAGTGCCAGCTCCTGCCTCACCATCCAATTATAATAATTTATCTCCACTGGCTGAGCAGGATCACAGCCGTGCTCTTGTACACACATTACTTCCATGTCACTAACGGGGAACGGTACAGGGGGACACTCAGCCCCTGATTAATCATCCTCCCTGTAGGTCTACCCAGGATGTCTGTCTCCCAACTGTGAATTCCCACAGAAGGACAATGCCAAGAGAGAAGGAGTCTGGAAGACAATAGAGTGACGCAAATATGATGACAACAACAACGGCAGCAGCAGATATAAACCTGCTCCCAGCTGAAGAGTGCTATGAGTCCCCATGAGAGCAAGCCATGTGTACAAGTTTTCTCCACAGAGCAGCACTTTTCACTGGTGTCAGAGTCCAAAGTTCAATTATTTTTCTTTTAATTGAAACTCCATGTCCTAAATGTATGTGAAAAGGTAATACCAGTGTAGAGACAGTGAAGTCAAGACATTAATACCTTTGGTAAACCCAGTCTGCCCATCTATAACAATGGAGATGCTCTAGATATGACATGGTCGTTCCTTGTTGTCATTAAGTATCTCCCTGGTTCTTTTCTTTCCGTAGCAAAATTCATTATTATTATTATTATTATTACTCACAATTAGAAAAATAATAATGCCAGTATGTTCAACAATTCCTTAGCAATAAAACTATGGCAACAGACAGTATATGCACAAGAATTATTTTAGTCATTGAAATCAAATTGAAAGCAAGCAGTGTAAATAGTAAAGAAAAACAGTTTTCACAGATTTACACTGGCAGAGATAACATTAGATTCTGTCAGCAAAAGTAAAGTCAAAGTTTTTTAACATTTATCATACTGTTTCACTTCTAATCAGTTTAACTTGCTTTGCTGCTGAACCAATTACATGGAATTAGTGAAAAATAATACAAATTCAAATATGCGTTTTCTTCTCTCAGCTTTTCAATTTTTCTAAATAATTACAATCTTTTCTGTGGTTTTGACTCTGTTTTTCATCTCAGAGAAACCTGATGCCTCTACAAATATGCCTGACCACATCTTTACTTCATGTAAATTCTATTATGTACTGTTGAAAACATTAATCCGCTACTTCTTCATCTGAATTTATTCTAGTTTAAAATAATTTATACAAATCATCATTGCCCCCCTTAGGGCCTAGGCATGAAAAATAGCACTTTTTTATTTTGCAGAGGTGTTCTGGTGTAAATCAGTAGAGCCCTGCCTTTAGTCCTTCAAAGCAACAGTTCTCACCACCTGAATATCTGGCCATGCAAATCTTCCTGCTTGTATTCCCAACCCTTTTCCCAACTAGCCAGGCTGAGGCTGCAAGGCAAGTGAAACCTGTATCTAGCAGGATAACATTGTGACACTCCTCTAGATCTTGTGCCAATTGAAATAAAAACTTACTATTTCTGCATCAATACATTGGCCACAAAATTATTTTTGCATGCCAAGTCCATTCAAAGTGACAGGAGATTATTACATATAGGCAGACACCTACATACTAAAATCTGATATTTTGTCAGGAAAAGGTCTGTATAAATGCAAAAAAAATTCAGAAGCATTCAGATTTGAGGCCAAAACATGTTACAACTTTTGAGCTGTGACTTTATTTTTTCCCCAGTTTTTGGTTATGTCCAAATGGTAAAGACCATTTGTCCCTACATGGTGGATGATAAAATAGTTTATTTCTGAGCTACCTTCAACTGATACCAGGAAACTCTCTGCTGTAGAGTTCACAGATTTTCATCCTCCATGCCATGCGTTACAAATTGTTAATGCCTACTTTAGTTTTCAGTGTGTCTGAAGAATTGGGAATGATTGGGAAAGATTGGCTTTCTTCCCTGTTTTCACAACAGATAGGTCAACATACAGATATGTCTTCCTGCAGGCTACCTTTCCATATTCTCCAGAGGATCTGCACTTGTCCTCATCCCTAACTTCTATTTTCAGAGCTCAAGGACATACCCAGTAATGTTCACATATTTCAGTACTGGCTAAGTCAAAATTACAGTTGCAGCTTTAATGTCGAGGTTGCTGCACATATAACAAAATTCATTCCTTCAATCGGTGTATTTTCTATGTAGGAAAGCAGTCAAAAGATAAAATACTGATGTTTCCCGTTACAATCCGAGATACCCAGAACAACAATTGAGAGATTGCAATGGCAGGCTAATGGCAAAAATAGTAACAGAGAAGTTAAACCCACTTCTGCACAGTTAAACTCAGTAACAATTTTTCCTATATGTTGTTGCACCACATCATTTTACTTCCCCTGTACCTTTGGCTTGGAATATTCACTTGCTCTGGAAATAGTTACTAAAGAGGGTTTCCACAAAACTGGAAGAAAACCTGCCTAGACAATTTTGCACTACACCTCCATGATGGTTACTTTTGTTAAATTTGTTTGCTCTGGACAAACACTGTATTGTCTTCTAGCTGAAAAGAAACTCTGGTACAGACTGCATTTGACAAAATGACTGGGAGTTCTAAGCAGTCATCACCACTCTTGGTTAGTCCATTTCAACAAGAGCTGTGGTCATGGTCACGTCAAAGTCCTCATGAGCTGTTGTTGTTTCTTTCCCTTTTCCATTGAATTCCCTGGCAGCAGTGCCAAGTACCAAATCTGCATCGCTTGAGTTTGTTGCCCTCTTTTGGAGCTTCTAATGAGATTTTCTCTGTAATAGGCAAGAATTTACATCACTGCATTCCGCAGCGGTTCACTCACACTCACAGGCAAAGAGCATCCATTTGAGTGAACAAATGAAAGAGCTGCCTAAGGATTATGGTTTCAAATTTTCATATATAGTTTTATTATACATAAAAATGATAATCTCCATAGAATTGAATTACCAACATGATCTCCTTACAGCCCTGATTTTAATTTACTGTAAGTAACTATCCCAGAAGGTGGAGGGAAGGCTTTTCTCTTCAGTTTTTTGGAATTTCAATTATTTGAAAAAGACAAATGAGTGCTTCATTTGCTAAGGAGATTATAAAATGCTCCACAGGACTCAGTATAGAATGTTTCCTTACTGTTATTTCAGCTCTTATAGACAACTACAAATAATTGGTTTATACAAGAGAAAGTTTCTAAGTGTTACAGATTTTTCTGCCACTGGAGCTGACAGCTATAAAAGAATAAAATGATGTAAATATACCAACTAACTCCTAACTAGAACAGACTACTTTCCAAAGTCTAGCTCAGAATGGATACATGAAAAAGACCTCCCAAATCCTTGCAGATAAATAACATGCTATTCACTATGTCATATAGCTCTTTTCACAAACTGATGACCTTAAACCTCGAAAGCAGATGGTTCCATTCATAGAAATTCTTTCTAGGAAGGAAGATACTCAAAAAGGGAGCTTCTTGCATGGTTACAAGTTTACATTAATGTTCAAACATAATGGAACTCATGGTCAGTTACACCTTTAACTGGAATGGCTGGCTGTAGTGTCTTCGCTAGGACATATCTATAAAAATTGATCAATTCCAATATATGGTACATAAAGGTGCACCTTCTGTTCCTTCTTCTCCTTCTGCTCCTGGGCTATGCACAGACATGCCCTCCGTGCTGTCAGCCCAAGAAATTTTCATGAACATGAAGAAATTTCACATTCAGCCAAGATAGTGGGACTGAAATAAAAATGAGACTGCCTTGCTTGTTTCATGGAGCTTTGAACCCACCTGCATTAGATGACAATCACACCAAAGTGCATGTGACTATTCCAGTTTTAATCTGACATTCGTTCTACACTGCAAAACAGCTTACTTTACTACATTAAACCTCTGCAATCATCTTTTAGAATAAGAAGTGGCAATGTCTCATTTTCTATCAAAATATCTTCCTTTTTTCTCTTCCCATCCCGCCATCCCCTTCTTTTTCTATCTTATTATTCCTTTCTGAGATGTCTTACACCTCTCTCAACACACCCACTTGTCTCATAACACAGGATTTATTTAGTATGCAGAAATTTGTTGTAATGCTGGACTGTACAATGTTAAGAATGGAGATGCTGTCCAAATATTAGTTAACAATGCATATAAAATCAGCAGGTCATCTTTCTAATTTTATTTTATCTATTTTGATTCATGCTAACAATATGATGACAGCATTTTTGTCACGAAAAACGTAGTTCCTGGAAAAGTGCTTTTGAAGTGCCTTGAGTCCTGGAATTAAAACATCACCTGTAATGCGGCAGAATTAGTCAGAAATGTACTGGTAGTTAAATAAGTATAGAAAATTAAGTGGATATACAGGTTACAAATATTCTAGCAAATTTATTTTAGGTCCATAATTCTTCCTATATATTTTAAATGCCTATAAGCAGAACCGTTCTTTCAGCTCCACATAGTGGTTCTCACTTCCATTTTATGTCGCTGCTGAATTCTCATTAATGTTTGTGAAAAATCAATTTTCGGTTGTCAGAGGAGTGCTTTCAATTGCATGTGCAAAGTCAATGCACAGGAGTGCCAAAGCAGGTAGTGCAGCAAAGGCTGCAGATGCAAATGCATCCCCACATTTCATTCTGAACACAAGTCCTTAAGATTGATGTTCACACCATCATACAAACTGAATGGAGAGAATGTTAGAATGAGTCAGAGGAAAGGCTTCTGCAGGATATTCACAGTGAATCACAAATAGAAACCCAACATACTTGAATCATCTTCTCTAGCAAGGGCTTTTGGTTTCCTGTTCACTGTGCTTTGTCCTATATCAGGACTAATGCAACTTAAAGCTGAAAAAAAGTATTATTTTTATTTTAAATGTTAGCCAGGTAGTCCACATATAATTCGGGTGCAACAACATCTTCCGTTTTCCAATTTTAAGCCACCTCTCGTGGACTATAAATTCTCTCAGGCAGAGGCCATATATTGCATGTATTTGTACAGTCTCTTTCTACCACAATAACAACAACAATAACAGTAATTGTTATTGTTGTTATTATTATTAATAAATGTACAGCTGTTGCAGAAGTTAGGGTTCCCTTAGGAACCTTGTAAAGATCTCAGTGGCTGAAAGCTGGGAGTTTTCCATGCAAGTCAAGTCCGTTTGCCTGAAGCAAAGATGAACAATCTGCAGATCACACAGGTTCCAAACAAAAATTTGATTATTTCTCTTCAGGTTTCATTTTTAATTCATCCCATGTACAGAAAATACACACTGTGAGTTTGTGCAACCCTGAAAGGCAACATAGCATTTTCAGCTGGAGGAGCATTTTAATTACCTTCTTTTCTATCCTACTATGAGCCTAAACTTTCTGGGATTTTGACCTTCTAACAATTACAACAGAGTATTCAATGCACTTTACTCTGCATGACAGATATTTTTTTCATTTAAGCATTTTCAGTCTGATTTAGAATCCAGTCTGATTCACAAGCTGATTAACAAACTCCTGTACCACTTGTCAGCTAAGGTACAGCATCTGCCCAGCTATTTAGCCAGTGTCCATAGGCAAAAAATGAGATTTTGTGACTTATTTTAGCCAACAATGAAAAGAATTTAGTGAGAAAAGCCTAGACTGACATGATTTCCTACTTGGTGTTCATTTTCCCTCCCGTGTTTCATGAAGTTGATACCTCATTGAGCTTCCATAACATTATTGCAGAATTCATGTAATGCCAATTCACAGATTCATGTTGATGCTTTGTTAAATTGCACACACTCTGATTTCCAGTTCTTTCCAGCTTTTTTACTGTCTCTGAATCGATGCTGAATTGATGGTTGATGTCTCTGAATACTTAAAGTATGCCATGCTATGAGCTGTGATTCAATTTTATCGCAATGTATCATGATCTGAATTAGGTTTTTAGCAAGGTTGCCAAATAATTAAAATATTTACACTGGAAGAGCTGGAACAATCAGATGTAAACTGGAAATCCCCAAAATTTGAGTCCTCATGAGCACAGCTTCAGCAGATATCCAATCATAATATATTGTTTCATTCAAAAAACTGCATAATTTTTTGTTGATAACCACCAAGGGATGCAAGGTTTAAATGTCATTAACTGAAAACTCTTAACATTAAAAAAATGCCTCAAAACATGTCATGATAACATAACATTGAAATAAAACATACAGTCAGGTATCATGACTCAGTTATCCCTAGGTATTATATCGAACACCTTTTTCTATACAGCCTAGATATAAACCTTCTCCTATAATTCTTTGTATTATTTCTGTTAGCAAGGGAAAGTTTCCCTGACATAGTTTTGACAATTCCACAATTAATTTGTCTTCATTTCATTGTGTCCTTAATAACACTATGTAGGCAACAGATGTCAAGTCTTTCCAAGTGGAATGAAGCAGAAGCGAACTCACATCCCTAATAAATTGTTTATTGAATATTTATTTTTATGTGGATGACGAAGTGCTAGTGTACCCACTGGTGGTAAAGCCCATGCTTACATGCTATAGCATAACATTTAATGAAGCAGCTATTCTTGCCAAATCTATATTGCATTTATAAATCTACAAAACAAGCCCGGGTAAATGTCACTTCTTCTTAAATGCTTGGCAGAATCAATGACAAGTGATGCTGCCTTTGCCCTTGAAGAATTCAAGTTTGGATCCAAGTCCAAATTCTAAAAACCTGTTCAGAAATACACACAGTGTAAACACATATGCAATTTAGCACAAGCACAAAGGAAAGAAAGGAAAACTTAGTCCAAATGCAAAAGCTAAATAGAAACAGGAGAGCTTGCCTATTGTTATTTTAGAGTTTAATTGTAAACTGTGCGAAATATGCTGCTACAAAATTCATTAATGTATTTCTGTTCTGTTTTGGAATATTTTGCAGTGGTCTTCCATACGCTACCCAAAAGCAATTAGTTGATTTTGATGTGGTTTTAATATCACATTTAGGCACCTTTTGAAAGAAATATCACTATAAAATAAATTGAAAAATCAAAATATAGAATTATAATACCTAATTCTAACAGAATTTAGACATTACTCTGGTATAACATCAGGCAATACTGTGTGCTGTATATTTATTTGTATTTCCTAGGCAGGTATCTTTCAGGTTTTTGAATGCAGAGAGAAACTAAAGAAAAAAACTTAACGGTACAGTAAAAAATTTTAATCTCCCTCTAACTTTTGCATGTCGCCAGTGAATTGTGGAACAGTCTGCCTGGTGTCAGCAGGATGCCTGTCTCCAAAGAGCTGAGCTGTTCTGCTGAACAGCACAGTCCAGATTTGCTGCCATGCCTGACATGGCGCAACCCAAATACTTTTCCAAGGAAAGCATCACAATGTCCTCATTTCCCAGCTGTTTTTGTAACAGCCATGGATTAAAATAGTGTGGGGTAGTCTACTTAGGATTCTGAATTTTACAGCAGAGAGTGTTCTTCAAGAGCATGTCAGCTGGCTTACTATAATGGTATGTCTTTACGGCAGAGCTACAGCTGTATCATCTTTTTGCCCGTGGTGGATTTCACAGTGTTAGGGGAATCTCCTTGAGGGGAAACGTTGTCAGCATACTGCAAGGAAAGGGACCAGAAAAAGACAGTCCATGGGGATCCAGCAACAGAGAGTCCCTCTCCTTTAAAGTGAAATTACCTACAGCACCTTGTACCCTCCCAGCCACAGAGTCAGAGATGCTCGCATCTTTTTCTGGGATCTTCAGGAAAGAAACTGGAAGAGTGTTTTTCCTGACTTGGCCCATGCCTATTCTAAAATTAAGGCCTCTCCAAGCTCTGTACTGGCCATAAATGATGTGACCTCCCAGGCAGAGCCCCAGTGGATACGTGCTGCCACCCAGATGCCAGGCTGTGAGGCATGACCCTCTCTTGCACTGATATTGGACACGAGTGGAGAATTCACCTGTGGGAGCTGTTCTTGGGTGGAGGAACTTCTCTGCTTGGTGACAGAACTCAGGGAGGAGGTAAGTAGGCTGAGGACCATCAGGGAGTGTGAGATGGAGACTGACCACTGGAACAACACCTTATGCTCCTTGTCACAGACCTACAGGCAGGCACACTTCAAGCAGCAGAAGACTCCCCATTCTCTCTCCATTCAGTTGAAGAGAGAAATATAGGAGATGGAGGGAATTGGCAGCAGGTTCCTGCCTAGTGCAGCAGGTGTGTCTCCCCTGTGTCAACCTCAGCCTCCTAGATTCCCTTGCACAATAGATATGAAGCTCTGCAAATGGAACCAAATCTCAATGAGGATGATGAGTCTCCCAGCCTAGAAATATTCCCTAGGTTAAGACACCCTAAGCCATACATCAAAATGGCTTCTGTAAAGAGCAGGTTGCAGTTGTAGGGGATTCCCTTCTGAAGAGAACAAAGGCCTGATATGCAGACCAGACCCAATACATAGGGAAGTCAGCTGCCTATCTGGGGCCTTGATTAGACATGTGGAAAGAAAACTTCCAACTCTGGTCAGACCCACGGATTTTTATCATCTATTGATATTCCAAGTAGGCAGTACTGAAAACCCAACAAGAAATCTGAGTGCAATTAAAAGGGACCCTAGGGCCTTGGGATGAATGGTGAAGAGATCAGGTTGCATAGGTAGTGTTCTCCTCTGTCATTCCTATTACAGAGAATGACAAGGGAAGGAGTAGGAAGATCCAGGAGATAAATACCTGGTTCTGAACCTGGTGTGAGGGGCAAAACTTCGGGGTTTTTGACCATGGGTCAGCCTGCACAACACCAGGCTTGCTGAAAAAGGATGGGGTACACCTGTCCCTAAGGGTCTAAAGGATGCTTACCAAGAAGCTATCAGGGCTCATCTATAGAGCTTTAAACTAGATATAAAGGGGGAGAGGGACATAACCAGACTTGATAGAAAAAAGCCTGGGAATGGCACTCTAGTGCCTGAAGGATGGTTTGCTAGTGAGGCCCTTTGGTCTGCCTCTCCAGAGCAAGCAGGGGATAGCACTCCAAATGCTAGCAAAGATGCAAAGGTTGTTGTGAGTAGTCACTTAGGAACTAAGACTATTCCCTTCAGGAGTGTAGAGGGATCAATAGCCCAATAGAAACACACCTACACCAATGCACGCAGCATGGGCACACAAAGAGGAGGAACTAGAAGTCATTGTATGGCAAGAAAACTATGATATAATTGCCATCATGGAAATGGTTTGGGATGACTTGCATAAGTGGAACGTTGCCATGGATGGCTATAAACTCTTCAGGCAGGATAGGCAAGGAAGAAGAGGCAGTGGGGTAGCCATCTATGTTAGAGAGTGTTTTGATTGCCTTGAGCTCAATGATGGTGATGACAAAGTTCAGTGTCTATGGGTAAAAATCAGTGGAATGCCCAATAAAGCAGATACCATGGAGGGAATCTGCTATAGATCACCCAGTCAGGAAGAAGAGCCTGATGAGATATTCTACAAGGAACTGGGATAAGTCTCAAAATCACTAGCCCTTCAACTTACCAGATGTCTGCTGGAAATATAAGACAGCAGAAAGCAAACAGTCTAGGAGGTTTCTGGAATGGGTAGAAGACAACTTCCTGACACAAATGGCAAACCAATGAGGGAAGGTGCCTGCTGGACCTGATATTGGTGAGAGAAGTCCTTATGCAAGATGTACAGCTGGAGAAAGACATTGAGGTGCTGAAGTGCATCCAGAGAAGAGCAATGTAGCTGGTGAAGGAGTTGGAGAACAAGCCTTACAAGGAGCAGATGAGGAAATTGAGTTTGTTTAGTGTAGAGAAAAAGAGGCTGAGGGAGGACCTTATCACTGTCCACAGTAGAGAAAAGGAGGCTGAGGGAGGACCTTATCACTGTCCACAGCTACCTGAAAGGAGGTTGTAGCAAGGTGAGAGTTGATCTCTTCTCCCAAGTGACAGGCAATAGCACTAGAAGGATGGCCTCAAGTTGTGCCAGGGGAGGTTAGGGTCAGACATTTGAAAACATTTATTCACTGAAAGGGTTATTAGGCACCGGAATAGGCTGCCCAGGGAGGTGGTGGAGTCACCATCCCTGGAGGTGTTTGAAAGACAGGGATATGATTTACTATTGGACAGGTATGGTTGGACACAATGATTTCGAAGGTCTTTTCCAACCTAGCAATTCTATGATTCCATGATCTTCAGAGCACCTGCCTCACTAACCAGAACCAACATTCCTTTTCTTTTAGCAAAACCTACACTTGTTTCACTTCCAAATGATGCTAAAGACATTAATTAGACAGAAAATAATTGGCAGAGCTTGTCAGAGAAATGACATTCTAATGGTAGATGAAATCTTGGGGCAATATTCACTGATAAAATATGAAATGAAATGGAAAAAACGCATTGATTCAAATCAAGACCTTCTGCTTATTGCTAGAAGTCATCACAGTAAGAAAAAAACCCAACAAACCAGTCTCCATCTATTGACAGCTGCCAAGCTGCTAATTGCCTCCAAATAGAAAACTGGCTTTGAAATGAGAATAGTTTAGAAGCAAACAAAACCCCACCATTTAGATGGTGATGATAAGCAAAAAATGATTTCTCGAGTACTCATCCAGGGAAAAAGAGGACAAAAAGATGATGAGATACTTTCTTACTTTTTATTTCTAAGTTAAACAAAGCACATTCATCAAAGAAAATAAAATGTGGTTCTAATCCTTTCCCATTATTTACAGTAACATTTGATAGACACACAGGTAGGATGAATAACCTCACTCAGCAATTTTACTCTATTTAGTAACATCCCTGGGGACAGTATGTTGTAACTGGTACAGAGAGGTTTGTTGTGCTCCATGAGACTCTAGAAAATATGCTGCATTGTTTTATTCTAAATAAAAGATAAACCTACTACTCTAATAATTTAGATTTGGGGTTTGTGTTAACACACATTGGTTTGTAAAACTTATAAAAAATGCCTAAGCACATGCCACTTATTTTTCTTTAATTCCTGTATATGTTGTTAAAAAGTTACTTTAAAGAAACAACAAAGCATATTTTGGATCCTCGCAGAACAGGTGGCTTACATGGTAGGTACTAAATATCAGCAAATGCACCACACATTTTACAAAATTTCCAAATGTGCAACCCTGAGTCTTTCATTTTATCACCAATATCTAAGATATCTGAATTAATAAAAGGAAAGATTCCAGCCCTCCTCTTTGAAAACTCCTCAAAGCCATGTTGGAAAGGTGCCCTTTCACTAACTCTCCTTGGCTACAAGGCAACAAAGTGAGAACCTATTGGAAGGAGAAAATAATTCTCTGTCTTCTCAGTCTTTGTGGCTCTAAACCCATACAACTCTAACTGACAGCATTGTTTTGGAATAATTTGGGGAGATTTTTAATGTTCTCTAAGTGCAGTGAATTAAGGTGTTAGAATAAGGGTTGGGGGAAGAAATGCCACATTTGTGGTATGGATTGCAATGAAATCTAGGTGAGATACACTTTCCTGTTACGTAAGGAAGTTTTTAGCTATCTCATCTTCACTCTCCTCCTTGTATCTCCCTACAAAATGTTGAGGGTTATACGATGGAGATGAAGGATGACAGGTTCCTAATCGGCAAAACAATTCAAAAAATATTTTTTGCAGAGGCAATCCTACATTCATCTGCTGCCTGATTTAGTTTCCATCTGGACTGTTGGCAGTCACTCACTACAGTTCAGACTACCTCAAAGCATAGCATAGAGGGTTTGGTAAAACTCTGATTTAGAAACTAGGTAAGGGAGGAACATGTTCTCACTGAAATCACTTCCATTTCAGATACATCAGTCAAATGAACAGTAATTTCATTTCTGCTCTTCCAAAAACAGTAAGGTAGAAAACCACTTGAAAGCTGAAATTATTATCATGGGAAGTTTGTTGTGCCCTGAATTTCTCCATGTACCTTGAAATAAACCTGACAGGATTAGTTCATTCATTTCTACTTTATCCCTTCTCCATCTACACACAGATCTAATTAAGGAGATTTTAACAACAACAACAAAAAAAAGACATCCATTTGGTGAAGAGAAAAAAACAGTACTTTTAGAAACATTATCATTTCATTAGGGGCATTCTCCGAACATCACTGTTCTCTGCATTAGACAAAAAAAATGGAACTGCAGTTGCCTTCTTTTCCTTTTTCTGTTACCATGTTGTTAATTCCAGCTGTGAAGCCACTGACCCTTGAAATTATTTTCACATGCCTGGAAAACACATGTGGCTTTTCCTTACCTTTATCTTTCTAAAACTGTTCTTGCAAAACTCTGTGTGCTCTGTGGAAAATATTAATTCACACAGGGTTCTGTTAACAAATATCAAAACTCAGTCTTAGTTTTAGCCTTGGAGACTTAAATCTCTAATGAGGGAATTCAGGGTTCAGCTTGCATTATTCTTCAATAGTAACATAAAAACAGGTTCAGCATATGTAACACTGCTGCAGCTTAAGCACAGCAAGATATACCCTGAACTTTCAAATCCCTCCTTCTTATTTGTACAAGCCAGGCTATGAAAACAGACACTTCTAATGAATTCACTGAGAAATCCTTAGTAGAAGTAACAACAGCAGACTTAGAACTATAATATTTAAAACAACTGCAAAATTGTGCTTTCATCAAGAAAGGAACAAAAGCTTTGTTAGTTTTGCAGCTTACATTTATATTCAGTGTAATAATTCAAAGTATCATTGCCTGCCACTATTAGGAGACAGAGGTCATATATGGCAAGGAAAAAAAATTATATTCACAAGCTATACAAAAGAGAAAATAGGCTCAAATTGTATGAAGTGCAGTGACATTATTTAAATGTCTTTGTTAATCAGAGTCCTGACACAAGAGATGGTGCTGAGAAGAATTTGCTCTTCAGACTCTACTCAGCATGGGTCAAATCTGCTTAATATTCCAAACACTGAGTCTGGCTGAACTGTATTACCCCTTTATGGTCTCTGATCTATTTTTTTTTTCTCCTTTGAATTTAAGATGCACTGGTATTTTCAGTTTTATCACTGCTAATGGGCAGGGAAGCCATAGTATAAACAGAGAAGCTCCTTTCAAGCCTTGTTTATAATGATTTATACAGTATACAGCTGTTAGACCTGCATAATTTTTTGCAGAAAGCTAGAACACAAAAGAAGTTTGGAAATGTTTTCTTTAAATCTTAATTATTTTTTCCCCAGTTTTTCAATGACAGAAAAAAATAGGACTATTTGCTGATTCATATATGAGAAAATAAGACCAGTCTAATTTCCATCCCAAACAGCCACAACAGTATGAAGTCTCTGCAATGTAAAGGACAATGAGGCCCACAGAGAATTTAATGTACAGAAGCTACTGCTTACTTATCAGCACGCATATCCTATTTGAAGCATGCCCATGAGGAACATGAAGGATGATTCAGCTGGTCAGTCACCACTCAATTCAGAGATGAATAAAAGATAAATACAAAAGACCATAGTCATTCAGGTTATAAATCTTGGCCACTACATTTGTCTCCCCATTCTTCAGTGATGTTTGTGGAAAGCAAAAAAGAGTTCCTTGAAATAAAAGGTAGCTCTTGCCCTTCTGTTGGCATCATACTGTAGAGCATGTGTGGTGCAGTCACAAGATCAAAAACTCCCGTTCCTCTACAATTCCTTCTTCTCCCTGTACTCCTGTAGCTCCCACAGCCATCCACAAGCTTAGTCCTTGCCAGCTGCTTTCCCATCACCCAGACTTGCTACCTGAGGGGTCTGGAGGCTATTTTTGTTTCCCTGCCAAAATACTCCATAAAAGACTTTCTCCCATTTCAAACAAGACATACAGCTCAATGAGAGGACATGAAAGAGCAGCTGGGCTGTTTATTTTGATTTATTTGAAACATTATGAGAGTGCCCAAAGGCCTTGATCAGAATCCAGTTGTGCTCAGAGCTGTTCCATCCTGTCTGCAGCAGTGCTAAGCAGTAAGACAGATGAGGTTGCTCTAGACAAAATGAGATCCAGCCCACTCAAGGACAACTATTTTCTCAGTGGGGATTTCAGAAGGGCATACTACTATAAAGACCAGCTGGACAGTTCTTGAATATTTTGACAGCCTAGTGTAGCTGAAAGATTTGCAAAACTGCAATGATACAAATCAGATCATCTGATATGATTCCCTTTCAGGCCTTAAGATAAATGTAATGAGTTTTCAAACTACTGACTAACATTTTCTAAAAGCTAGTTTCTAAAATGTTACTGTTCAGAATCAAAACCAATCCATCCTAACTACTTGCTTCACAGTATGCTATACCCTGGATTTACGCTTAATGTTTTGTTGGGGCTTTTTTTTGCATATAGAGTGGGGAAGTGGTTAATGCCCCATTTAATTCAGAAGGGACACAGTGATTGAATTCTGACAAGCCTCCACCAAATCAGTGTATGTCACAATGGTTTTTATCCATTATATTGAAATAGAGCGGCACACTGACCACATAGCTAAAGTTATACTACAGAATATTTTCCATGTTTTCAATGGGTTTAATACATATTTCATTATTTCTTCGTCCATGGCTCTGATCCCTCTGATTCCAGCTTGTAGACACCCAAACCCTGTGAGACATTAAGGGCTGTCATTAGAGCCTTGCAAGTTAGGAGAAGACACCATAAGTATTGGAAAGGCTGAAAATGCTTTGATACAATATTCTGTGACCAGCACAGGCAGCAACAGATACGTGCTATGGCTGAGCCACTTCAGGGAAAGGAGGTGCACTACCCACTGTATATACAACATCACATAAATGCACTGTGTTTTATTAGAGAAGGGATACTTGCACTTCAATTATTAAAGAAGCCCTCAGAAGAACAAAGTGAGATAAAGAATAAATCACAAGAAGTACGAGATAGCAGGAGGAAGGATTTTGGAAAAGAAAGAGGGAAGAGAAGGTTTAAACACATTTCTTCCTCTCCTTCCCACAATTCTCTTCACAGTGTTTTTTTTCATTTTTGGGACTTGCTTATGAAGGGGAGCATTTAAGGATTAAAAGAGAACTCTTCTTCAGAGAACCAGTTTCACCAGATGTAATGTTGACAGGCAATGCACAGCTATGGTGTGTATTTGGGAAGACATAATAAATATGAACTGAAAAGGTCACATCTCACACAGGCACCTTTGACAACTCATGCAGACTCCCTCTGAAAATACAGCTCAGAAGCAGATACAATAACACATTCCTTCCCTCCAGCATTCATAGTAACTAGGGTTTCAAAACCATGTACATTTCCTATTAAAAATCTCGATTCAGGAATACACCCCTCTTTGATATAAGACGTTTCCAGAAAGGTAGTTTTGCTCATGTATCCCACACAGCAGTCCAAGTCTGACATGGAATTATTTCTTTTTCATAACAATAAATTAAAATATAAAGTTTTCAAAGGAAGCAAAATAGACAGCAATCTGTTTATGGTGACATCCCATCCTACTCATTCATGCTCACACTCTCCTGCCAATAAATATTTAAGAGATTAATGAGCTTTCAGATTGTAGAAAAACAGTAAATAACTGCTGTGCTTTTAAATAAAAATCACATGACTTGAATTCTCTTCTTTTTCATTGCTAGCCATTGAAATAGAATGGGTTAATTTATTTCCTGGGATAGAAGACCTTAGATAAGCTTGGTGGTTATGTAGGCATATCTGGATTGCTAGGAATTTAAACTATCAGTTTGCAAATGGAACTATTTCAGATCCCAGGTGATCCAAAGAATAGGTTCTCCTCATGCACTAAATGATGCAGGGATTATGTGGGAAAAAATGGTATGTGATCATGTAATCAGACACTGCATTAAAACACACAGGCACAAAGATGCTGAACTAAGGCAGTGCAGAAAATGCCAGAATTAAGTTTGTCTACCTTCTGAATGATCGATTTGCAGTCCTCAGAAGGGTTTTTTTTTAGTTATTATTTTTATTAATCATAACTATTGTGCAAAATACACACAGAGATACAGTACTGAACAATAATGAGACCTCTTGCGTGCAGTTCCTGCTCATTAATGGTACTGGCATTTTTCTTACTTGGACATGGATATTTCAGTGGTTAATGATATTATACCTTCTGTACATCAACTCATTCATGCATATGACCGCTTCATTGCCTCACACACACTGTTTATTTAACCTTATAATCAGAAACACTGATGTGTCACGAATTTTTTATGACTTCAAGATCTGCACTACTGAAAACAGATACAACGCTCTGAGCAATTTCTGAGCTTGGTCACAACACAGTAAACCTGTGCCACTTCACCAAGTCTGATGCACCACTGATAAACATTGCTGAGCCCGCTTCAGTAATATTCTGTACTTTATGCTGTTGTTTGTGGTAAAACAAACCCTAAACCACCTATAGAATAAGGGAAGGAGCTCTGGGGGAAGGAGGATATCTTTGCGGTTTTTTCTAATAGTTTACATGATCATAAGAAACACTACAAAGTACTTAGTAAGGTGGAGAGGGTGGGAGGGAGGACAAGCTTGAGTTTATCCAACAATAAAAGTAATCAGAACCTGTCACACAGTATATAAAATATGTTCAACCACATTCTTGACTGTAATTTATTGGTGCTAAAGCTCCCACAGAATTAAACTGGAGTTCAGGGTGCTGAGCACCCCTGTAAATCAGAAGCCTCGTGCACGTGCAATTGCAGTCCTGGGCTGCCTGCTTAACAGGAAATCACTTTTATCATTGCAGTGAGTCAAGGAGAGAAGCCCATGACCAGAATGCTATTTTTATCTACCAAATCTGTGTAAACTATTTCTACAGGAAATAAATATGTAAAGGTGGCATCAATTATTACAGTTTCAATTAAGGTACTGAATGGCAGGAGATGCCATGCGCAGCAGAAATGACTCATTTGAAAAAAGAATAAAGTACATTTTTCAGATAAAGCCGAAGTAATGTTTGGGGTTTTTTTTAAATAATTTAGGCAGGATATTTATTCTCTTTTCAACAAATGACACTATCTACACATGATAAAAATCTTCTTACTTCCACTTCTAGACAAAGGTGGAGACACAAAGCTGGTTTTCATACTCAAGCTCCTCAGTTATTAGTTTTGCTACCTTCCCAGCCCTTGCCAAAAGCCTTACTTTTGCTTTTTTCCTAAAGATCTTGCATATGTGATCCTGAACTGAGAAACAACAGAGATTAAATACATATGTGTGTGTGGGCGGGCGTGTGTGTTTGTATCACCAGAAATCAATAGCTTGTGTACCATCATGCTAAAACATCATCGTGATTGCCTGTATGATCCACAACTGTTGATTTTTACATGAAGCATAATAACAGGGTTTGAGAAACAACTACAGAAAATTAATTTGTAGAAATTACCCAGGAATTACCCCACTGTCTTTACAAAGCCCTCCTATAATCAGCAACATGGTCGAGAATGGCAAGGCAATCCCTGAAAATGAGTAATTGAAGTGATTCTGCTGCTAATAACACAGCACCCAACATTTATATGGTGCCTGTCAGCCCAAGGGTACTGAAGCACCTAAACCTCCTGTGTAAGGAGTAAAAGTCACAAAAACAGCATAGAGTCCAAGCTGTCAAAGAACATCCCTAGCACTGACTTTGGTCGAGGACAGCAGGTCCTCCCTCTCCGAAACCAGCATGGAGTTTTCCACTCAGATAAAAAGAGAATCTGTCGAGACACAAAAGAGCAGCCCACATTCAACTTCACACATCTCAGACTCCTCTCATGCCTGAGTCTTTTTCCTGCCCAGATTTCCTTGCTTTAACTCTTCTTTCCCTCCAGTCAACTGCAAATATATATATGAAGATTTGATTTTTGGGAAGCATCTTCAACTCAATTCACTTCAGCTGAATCTTCAAATGATCAGCCTATCTGACTGTCAGACCATAAATATAAGAGAAATAAATACCTGTACTCTGCAACCTCTCCCCTTCTTTCTTTGTGACAGTGCTGCTCACAGCTTCCCCAGGGACTGATTTATCCACAAGACTGGCATTTTAAATTCAGCAATGTGCAAGTCATTTTCACAGTCCTCAAAGATAACAAAGACTCAGTTTTAAATTATTGAATCATTTATTTAACTTAGGATGCCTGAAAATTATCATTTTTATGGAAACTAATAAATTGTAATTGCAAGTAATAAAAATATAAGTAAAGAGAACACCCAGACATGCCACAAAGAAAATACCTCATTCTGTAAATGAGTGGTTTTAATTAATGATGATTCCTAATTATAACACATTACTTACAGAATTAACACTTTTTATATCTATCTGCCAACTCAAATTTTAAAAATTATTTTAGCTGTGAATGATTCGTGACTTTTTTATAATAATAGCAGTTCATCTGAGTTCAGCCTTCCTAGAAGCAGAAGGCAGCAATGACAGGATTTGGCTGCTAAGCCCCTGCACAGAAGATCTTCAAATGGGTAGATAACCTGCTCTCTGGACTCGTGTAAAGGTTTACGTTCTGCTTTATGATCTGCTGACTGAGACGTGATGTATGGACTCCTGAACATTACATATTAAGAAATTATTTCTACAAAATTGGCAGACAAAGATATACTAAGGTAATCTTTGGTTCAGTATCTTGAAGATAACGCAGTAACCACTATTTTCCTGTTTACTTGGATGAAGCTGTAGTGTGGGACACAAGCTGGAGCAATAGCCCTGTTGCAAGAATACAGACACCTTTCCTTGAAAATATAAGCCTTCACAACAAAAAATCCCGAGTTTGAGGGACAAAGGTCATATCCTGTTCAAGGGAACAGCAAAGCTCCACTAATATGGAGAAAGCTATTCAGTCCGTCTGTTACAATACTGCTTGTAAAAAACAGTTAAACATCATATTTTTGAGAGCTAGAGACAGCTTGTCTTGTACTTTGATTACTGCAAGATTCAAAATTTGATTCTAGACCTCAAGATGTACTGGTGATGATATTCTGTCAACACAGAGTAATCCTTTGCACAGTTCTCTATTTAGAGTTTGGCAATAGTGACACTGTGCTGAGGGCTGATTTATTTAAGCTGGAAAAAATAGTATCTTCACTTTCATTTTTCAAGAAGTATTACTCCACAATTAAGGTTGCTTCTTTTGTTGTTTATTTGTTTCTGCTTTCCTATTTGAATTCATCTGGATCCAGCTTCCAGCCTACTTCAGCCAAATCTTGTTCTTTCTATGCTTTGTTATAGAGGCTTCTTGATAGCCAATGTTTTCAACGCATTAAGACCCTTCTGCACTGTAAACAAATCACCTCTCTTTTTTTGAGAAAAGCAGAACAGATGAAGCTCTAAGTTTCTCACTATAAGCATTCTCTCAAAATTGTTTTTCCAGCCCTGTCATGTACCTTCTTCAATTTGCCAACATAATTTAAACAAATGCCGACACAAAGCTTAACAAGATATTCTGGTAGGTGCCTGACCAATAAAGTATAGGTAGAGAAAATCACTTCCCTCTCTCTTAGTCATTATTCTAATATATCCAACATCCACATTAGCCCTCTTTGCCCTAACTATCATAGAAAGCCCCAACAGCCCTAACAGCTTTCTGAAGTAGAAGCCCTCAGCAGAACCGTTATTCTCATTGCAAGCCCCAGTCTGCATTCTACTCACACAGTCTGTTTGAATGGCCCATATTGGCAGCCATCCTGAATTTTCTGGTAGGACTTAATTACCGTTGACAATTCCAATAGTCTATAAGTCATCTTGGAAGTTTTTCTACTGGCAGCTAGTGTATGTGTATCTCCAATTTATTGACAAAGTTGTGGATGTGAATTGAATTGACATATATCCCTAAGGAATTTCATTTAAAAAAGCACCTTACTTAAGTCTTATTATTATTTCGGATGTGGAAGACACCCTTATATACAAATAAGGAGTGGTATTTATACAGAATAAGTAAAATCAGTCTTTCCAAGGCATAGCAAATGATGGACTTTATTGTGAAGAAAAGTAGAGGTCATGCATGAAAGTAACACATACTCAAAAGCAGTATTCCTTAAATTTATTTTGAGCAAAGTTTCTTAGACCTCGTGTTTTGCACAAGTCTATGTGCATCAGAAGAACACAAAATAGTCCTATGACAAATAAAGAATGCATATGTTCATATACTAAATTAACAGAATATTTCAAAAGCCTGCAATACCATATGGAAAGCACACTAGATGGAAGTGCATTAATGGTAATATTTTATTCAACATGGGCTCTGTCAAGGTTATAAATCCTTTCTGCCTATCCCCAGAGTCCCCAGGACCAAAATAACACAAGATTCACTTCCACGATAGACTTCTTTCCTTTGGGGAAGGGAAGAAGGCAGAGAGGAAAATGTTTTGTCATCGTGAAGGAGGAATTCTGAAAGCAGGTTCAAGTTCATAGCAGAAAAAAAAAATCATCTTCACTATTTTTTGAATAACCAGAACCCCAGAATTCAGGGAAGCAACAAAACGTGCAGCCCATTCATTCCACTGAAAGCAGCAAATGTGACTTACAGCAATTCTAAAATATTTCTTGGATAAGAAAGTTTCTAAGGAACATCTGCATTACTACTTCTGATTCCTTCTCAGTTCCTCCTGCTTTACTCTCCACTCACCAAGACAGATGGCAAAGTCTGCACACCTCAGGGTGAAATTTGTAATATAACAGATAAGATGCCACAAAGCTGAATATTTGATGCTAGTTTACTATTCTCATGCTTCCGCAAGTTCAGTCTCCCTCCCTCAGCCTGCACTCCTCCCTCTCTTCTGCAAGCCTCTGCTTCAGACACCAACAATTCTAGCTCAAAAGCCACATTACCCCTCATTTTATGAAATTTCTGCAAAGAATAACCTTTAACCCATACTTTGCCTCCTCCCCTTCCCTGCCAAAAGCTTTATTCATTCAGTTCTTTTTCACCATCAATTACTTCCCATTTAACAAATGGTTGGTATAGCAGTGAAGCACTACAGTAAGAACAAAGGTTGGTGCTCCATTGCAATCTCTTCAGGGTAGAATTAAAGGCAAATTCTCTGTCAGAGAAAGCCACCTCTCCTCGATTTTTCTGTCACCACATTATTATTATACAGCTTGTCTCTGAAAGGAAGGCTCTCAGGGTGTCATGAACTCTCAGAGAATTTCTAGTCTAAAATGCTTTTCAGTAAAAAAGGGAATGCTCTAGAGAGAAAATAACCTTTGTGTAAGGAAAGGTTTGTTCTGCAATATTGTCTGAGCATTAGCTATACAGGGAAAAAATGAATCTTTGAATTTGCATCACCAGAGCATAGATAAAGGTCCAAAAGAATATCACTATGCACAGCCCGAGCTATACTGTTCTCTTCCCTCTGACTGAGGGATGGAGAGACTTGAGCAGGATTAGGCACTATAAACAATCCCTCCTCTATTGATTCATGCCCACAGTAGAACACACACAATTGAGTTCAGAAGACGTGAATCCTGTTCATTTCAAATGGTATTCTTTAATTAAAAAAAAGCCATGTCACTTATGACATCTCTTTTCTGATCTCATTTGAGGGATAAGGAAAGAACATACTCCTAATTGCTTTTTCCCTCCATTCCTCAATCATTGTCTCATATTTCTTTCTCTGATTTTAAATACTTTAAATGCCAGCATAAATTCCTGCTTCTTGCCAGCACGTCTAAAGCAGCAGTTCATGTCAGCAAGAGGATGACAGTATTCTCACTGAGACAAATTAGTGATATTCCAGAAGAATCCTGAACTGTTTATCTAGAAAAAATAAATTCTGCTTATAGCAAGTATCATTCATACATACATAAACATTCACACACGGTCTGGTACAGGATAGAACTGAGGACAGATAAAACTGACAGATACTCATAAGAAACAGAGGAAATGAGGAGGTAGATTCCAAGCTGTGTGAATTGTTAAATGCTCATTGAAATAAATGGAACTCTGATAATTAATTCCAGCTAAGGTTCTGTCACTGGGAAATGAAAATTGCCTGTCAACCTTCTTGCAACCTGCTTTCCTGAATTTGTTTGATTAAATAGAAAGTTAGGAGGACTATTATCTTTATTTCATATAATTTTATGTATCCCACTGGTCATTTTAAAGAATTGATTTTTTTTTCTGTTTTTTTTTGAAGTGGGATGTTTTCTGTATCCAAAGGACAGTAGAAAAACAGAATGTTGAAATGTAAAAGGAAGGTGAAATGATTAATGGAAGACATTACATATAAATACATAGGCAAAAAAATGAGGAACAAGAAAATAAAAGTAAATTTTTAGAATTTAGATTCAGATTGAAGCTCAACAAGAAGAATAATCATAATGTATCCTCTCCTGAGGGTTACAGATTATTGAAGACAGTAGCATTTCATATGCTTTTCTTAATACCGTTTAGAAATCACAACCTTCTGGGAGTTGTAGAAAAAAATTGTATTTTAGAGACATGCACAAGGGTTTTCTACTAAAGCTAATGGCCACCATTTCTGTGTATCTGAAAGATTATTATTTTTCCCTTGAAATAAAAAAAATAAACCTAAGAAAAATGGTATTATACTTGATGCTCTGCAAATATTTTAATAATACATGTAGTCCGAGTTAGAAAGGAAAACAACCCAAAACCAAATCAATAAAGTCTGTAATACTAAAAAAAATTCAATTTAGCCTCCAGTTACACTATATCAGTGTTTACTGCATGTCATACAGGCTGCTTCACGTACCTGTGTGCTTAGGATATTCTTAGAGCTGTGAATCCTTTAGATGTACACCAAATGCTGAGATAACGCTATTTAGTTCTCTGAAATAATAAACAATTAAAAAAACCCACTACTGCTGTCATTCAGTTATACTCTAAAAATAGCACAGCTAAGCAGGTGGTGAGTAGTGATTACTGCGCTTGCTGTCACCGGTTGACTGTGGATTGTGCATACAGCAAATCTATGCCAAGATAGCTAGTTATTTTTATTACTCATCTCCTCTGTTCCTACTCATCAACTTTAACTAAATGTTTTTTTTTGGCTGTTGACATGCTGAGTTTTAAACTGTAGACTCCTAAAGGTAGAAATTATCACTCTAAATTTGGTTACCACCTGTAGAACAGGTCTTAAGACTGCAAAGGAAACTTTTAGCCCAGACTTTGGTAATCACTTAATGGCATCTTTGGAGAGAGACTTGACCCCATAATGGCAAATATGAGCAACAACAGGTAAGGCTTTTGGCTCCTGAACATACTTCAACAGTGTTAAATTCTGCAGAAACAGAAGGAAACTAGGTTTTGGTATGCTAGTGAAAGAAGCAAGCTGCAGGTTGTAAAATTTCAGATTACCCATTTGTTAGACACCCATTTGTCAGATTACCATCTATTTGTAAAATTATTTCAAGTTTGAACAATATGAAAGATGAAGATAGGTGTAAATTAAGTATATGCGGTTACCTGCAGCATTTTACCATTCATTTCCAGAATATTTTGGGTCTTATACACTACGGCTTTTTTGTATAAATGGTTAGTACACCTGGGCAGCTCATCATGACAGTACTTCTTCAGTATGATGCACGAGAAATCATAAGAGGCTTTTAAAACTGGGGGGAAGGGAGGGGGGTGAGGGAGGCAAGAAAAGGTTTTCAAAACCATTGTCAAAATGAGGGTCCAGAAATCAATTTGTAATTATCTGCCAACACAAATCTAAAGGCTTTTCTGTGATAAGGGCGGTAATACATAGGGCTATAATGTGAATTATTTCAAAGAATAAAAGACTGATTGTCTTCATGACCTATATAGCTTTTAGCGGGCTTTAAAACAAAATTACATTTTATACTTCTCATGAATGGCTTTTTCCCCCCTCTTTCTCCCTTTAAAAATGCAGGGGGGTTGTGCCGTCTAGTAGGCTTTCAGCTTTAAATAGGACTCAGTTTCTTCCAGTGTTGATACATTTTGCTCTCCTGAAAGTGAAGGCTCTGGCTTTGCAAAAGAGCAGAAGCTTCCCCTGTAAAAATCCTCTCCAACACATTTACAAGTTAACTACAAACCAGATGATAGCATTATTTTTACACAGAATATCAGCACTAGAATTCTTCCCACACCCAGAAAACCTCTAGCATAAAATATAGTAAGGAAAATAAATATTTTACAAGGTACAAAAATATCATGGAATTGCTTATCTTAGGTTAAAATAGAAATGAGTGGAAAGGGGGAAGTATTCAGTATTTTCAATAAATTGAATAGAAGACAAAGTGCAACATTTTCAGAGCATGAGGGCGATATTCAGACCACTGTACTCAATCACCTCTGCTCCTTTTGCCTGATGCCAACAATGTGATTCTGAATGTCTCAGTAGGTGACTACTCTAGGTGACTGCAGGTAGTTTCATGGAACTATTATGTTAAAAATATTAAATATATTATACCATTAATATTTTAGGGAGAATATCTCTACAGAACCATTCACATTTTAGAAGGAATATTTGGGTTTGTTCTGTTGGCTTTATCCAAAGATTCAGAAGATTCAAGTATTAATTAAGAGTATTATTCCAAAAACATTTTGGATCTTGGTAAGTAAGAGCTCTATGGGATAAAACCATACATCCTAGTCTTGTTAACCGTAAGCTGGATTCTTAACTGAAGTACCTGCCATCATGTATATCAGGATTCCTTTGCACTAGCAGCTAGATCACAGAATCAGAATCACAGAATCACAGAATGACCAGGTTGGAAGAGACCCACTGGATCGTCGAGTCCAACCATTCCCACCATTCCCTAAATCATGCTCCTAAGCACCTCATCTACCCTAACCTTAAACACCTCCAGGGAGGGTGACTCAACCACCTCCAAATGTGATGGATTTCTTTACCAATCTAACTTTTTTCAAATTATTCCAAAATTAACCTGGATATTCTGGATTTTTAGGACAACTGTTCCTAAGGAAGTAAAAATTTTCAGCTGCCTGTTTGTTTGGGTTTCTTTGCTGTTAATCAACCAACTTTATATAATAACTGCCATGAAGAATAAGGAATGCTTTCTGATTTGACTTCAGAAAATTTAGACAAATAGCTCTTTCCTTCTCACACTTTTACTCTTCAAAAAGTGTTTTCTAATCCATTAAGATCAGATCTTTTTATTACTATGTCTACAGAGTTTTCTGAGAGGATTTTTGCAATATCATATTCTTCCTTTTTGTAACACAATACATATTTTGTACATTGACTCAGTATGCTCAGATATTGTCTAGCATTTTAAGGCCATATTCAGAAGTTCTGCATTAGGCTTCTTAAATAATAAATAAAAAATTACAGTGCCAACATATCCCTGCCAACTTTTCTGCAACTGCCAGGCACTGCTCGTTTAATAACTTTACTTTTCACAAGAGAGTAAACCTGTCCCCATAAGCCATATGTCTTTTTCCAACATTTATTTCACTTGAACTTCACTTCTGAAGGGACAGTAAAGTACACACTATCACAGAAACTTGCTGATATATTCGCTAATGCTGCAAGTAAGGTTATTCAGTCTGTCCTCAAATTCCAAATGGTTTCTATTGGGTGAAAAGGTTGAAAGGAAGTAAGATGGAGATCAAAACTCTTTGATTTCTGTTTTCCAGATTGTGCTAGCTTTTATGTTCTAGATAGTAAATTAATGGTGGATGTAAAAGTTAATAAAAGCACAGGCTGTATGGTTCATCCAATCAGATGCAAAATTACCTAAGGGTATGACAAATCCTCTTCTGGGTTATGACTCCTTTCTGTTGGCAGAAATTTCTCAGCACAGAAAAAAAGATACAAAATCAGTGTAGGGGGTGCCCTGATAGCACTGACATCCAGCCCCTTGGGTTGGGAAATAGCATCTCCAGAACACAAATACAGGGAGCTCTGTGGCTCCTTTAAGCTACATCCCAGGCAAGGGAAGATGTAAATACTCAGCCAGTAGAAATATAAGGACACAAAATTATTTTCAGCGTTTTATTCTTCTCCCCACTGAACACAGCACCTGACCTTTGAACTAATCAAACGTGGTTTAAGAGAAGAGGCAAGACCATAAACTCCCAGGACAAACTTTGGTAAGAATACAGAAGTAAAATTCACTGGACTATTAATCAACTCTTATCTTTTAGCAGAGGGAAGAGAATGCAAATGTAACATCATTAAAAAAATGAAAACTTTTAATGAAAACAAGAATTACTTATAGTGCTCCACAGAGGATAAAATATCTCTCTTTGGATTCCACGCTAATCTAGTTTCAGGGTAATTGTTAAAAGTGTTTGAAATATCTTATCTCTCCTTCCCCCGTGTTTATATTCTTGACTTCTTTAATGTACAGATTGCCTTTAATTTGGTTGGTTGAGATGTTGATTCTGTATAAGGCTCTTATTTAACTTGCAGTTAAATGAGCATTTCTCCAAGGAACAACATTCTATCCTCTCCCTTACCCAACACCTTCATCCCAAATTTCCTTTCAAAGGAAATTTTATTGTCTTGTCGTCACCCCATTTGCAGGTTCATTTCCACGGATATGCAAGAGAGTGCTGTTCTCAGATCCTGCTTTCTTCTCTGCTCATGATGTGACTTTGCTTGAAAGAGCCCTCCTGCTCCAAACTCTAGTGGTACAACTTCTAGACCCCATATTGATTCTCCGTTTCCCTTATTAATACTGACTTTTCTACAATAAGTAGCTCAGATTTTCTCTTGATAAAGTGTTTCCTCTGCAGAGTAAATCTTAAGGGCTTTATGTAACGGTCTAATATGCACGCAATAAATTGTAGATACTATAAGTACTTTTCACTATGAAATTTAGACTACAGTCTTTTTTACTTCAATTAGTTTTCTGAAGTTGTCAGCCCTCTGTGACTTTGAGTGGCCCTGTACTTTTGCATTATTTTCCTGACTGCCTTGAACCAGAGTGATCAGGAGAACTGAAATTTATGTGCCCCAGCAGAAGTCTAGTAAATGCTTCTCAAGTTATCAATAATGTCCTCCAAGCACAGAAGAAACAATGAAGGCAGTGTAACATATCTGAAAATATTTGTTCTTTTCTCTGACTATGTATGCCTCAGTAGAATGTGATTCCAATATAACACAACAGAAAAGCCTAGTAGGTCTGAAAATGTATCTTACAGTTTGAGGTCAAAAGCTTTTAGGCTTTCTTTTCCTTCACCGAGATAATGAAAAGTGTGTGGTAGCTCAGGATGTTTGTCACTTAACATCTCACCTCCAACTTTCCAACTGTCATTAGTAACATCAAAACAGAGGAACACAAAGGAGCATTCTATCATGTAGATCATGGAAAAAAATCCATTTTTCATCTCCTTTGTATTCAACAATCCTTCTGATTACTGGTAGTTCCTCTTCCCTTTCTTTAAGTCTCTACAGTATTGATTGGTACAGTTGGCTACAAAGAAGCTCGTTCAAAAAGGAAACAGACATCAGAAGAAAACTACGGATAATCAGAAGAGGAGCTGTAATAATTACCAATGTTTTGACTGAAACTCAAGTATGCAGCTATACTTGAAGATTTGGTTGATTCCAGGGTGATTGCAAAAAGGTAAACTATCCAACAACACATAGCCAGCCTCAAGTTCAGCAACATCTTCTGCACATTGGTGATACAAAGCAATCCACCTTAGTCATGTAAATGTTAAACTCACAACAATTCAACCCATTGTAATCCTAATCTTTCCACTAGACAATTTAAAATCTGTGTTTCTTTCCAAGTTCCATCTGCAGGAAAGAAGTTTTGTCTTCCTACGTTTTTATTATTCTTGACCCCAAACACGTAGTTCCCTCTCAGTCTCAGTCACTCATAGTAAACCAGCCTGGCTCTCCACTGCATTGAAGTCACCACCAGTATGCAACAACAACTGAGAGGAGTTACAAGATCAGAGGTCTTCAGTTGTATTCTTAGAAAAGGAGCATACAGCAAATAACCTTACTCAAGTGTCCTGTCTTACTGTTCTCTGACATCTTTCACCTTCTGCACTGAAACAGGCGGCTCCATATATGTATCTTTTCCAGCTTCACCTAATGATTATACAAAGCTTTATAGTCTTCCTTCAACAATCCTAATAATATGTTTTATCAACTTGAACTCTATGATAATTATCCTTGGAGAATCAAAAGAACTTCCTGTTATTAGCTGGGAACATAACCTTGCACAAAGTACAAAACCAGGGTCATAATCAGGCTGGTTTTTTATGAAACATCTGATTGAGATCTCAAAGAAAGACTACCAGAAGGGATGCTGCTGTTAACCAAACAGATATTAGTGACCTGGGTAGTGTATCTGATAGCACCACTATCTGTGGGCTTTTGCAACATCACAGTTATGACTTCTACTATTATTTATTATATGTTTTTTTAGATTAAGTCAATGCAGGAGGAACAGTCTCTCATTATGTATTTGTACCATATTTAACACAAGAGGGGCCCTTCTTCATAAGAAAATTAACACAATTTACAGTAACAGCTAAATCACTGATGGAAAGGATGATCACAGAATCACAGAATCACCAGGTTGGAAGAGACCCACTGGATTGTCTAGTCCAACCATTCCCACCAATCCCTAAATCATGCTCCTAAGTACCTCATCCACCCTCACCTTAAACATCTCCAGGGACGGTGACTCAACCACCTCCCTGGGCAGACTGTTCCAATGCCTAACCACCCTCTCTGTGAAGAATTTTTTCCTAATCTCAAGCCTAAATCTCCCCTGGCGGAGCTTGAGGCCATTCCCTCTCGTCCTGTCCCCTGTCACTTGGGAGAAGAGGCCAGCACCCTCCTCTCCACAACCTCCCTTCAGGTAGTTGTAGAGAGTAATGAGGTCTCCCCTCAGCCTCCTCTTCTCCAGGCTGAACAACCCCAGCTCTCTCAGCCGCTCCTCATAAGATTTGTTCTCCAGCCCCTTCACCAGCTTTGTTGCTCTTCTCTGGACTCGCTCCAGAGCCTCAACATCCCTCTTGTGGTGAGGGGCCCAGAACTGAACACAGTACTCGAGGTGCGGTCTCACCAGTGCCGAGTACAGAGGGAGAATAACCTCCCTGGACCTGCTGGTCACACTGTTTCTGATACAGGCCAAGATGCCACTGGTCTTTTTGGCCACCTGGGCACACTGCTGGCTCATGTTCAGTTGGTTGTCAATCAACACCCCCAGGTCCTTCTCCTCCTGGCAGCTTTCCAGCCAGGCTTCTCCTAGTTTGTACCTCTGCTTAGGGTTGTTGTGCGCCAAGTGCAGGACCCGGCATCTGGCCTTGTTAAACCTCATGCTGTTGGTCTCAGCCCAGCAGTCCAGCCTGTTCAGGTCCCTTTGCAGAGCCTCCCGACCCTCCAGCATAGATACTGCTTCCTTCATCACCTAGTAAGCTTATTTTACCTCATTCTTTGTAAAGTTATGAATATTATCCTATCCAGCTCAATGGAAAAATAAATAAGACTGGTCAGAATAAGGGTAAGTTAAAGGAAGGTTTTAATCTTATGTCACCTTGTAGTTCCCTTGACTTTCAAAACCTCAAATTCACCATCACATTTTCCATTGATGTATTTGTATGACAATTTTTCATAATAAATAATGACAGCTGATTTTTCATTTTTTTCTTTTTAAGTACCTTAGATAATGAAACAAAACTTTGGAATCTGTATTGTTTTAATAGGGATTGTAAAACATTTTTACTGGTGAAAAGTATCACCATAAGATGCTAAATTTCATGTAGGTAACTGAATATTGTCACAGGAAGACTGTTAATCAAAGACAGAGATTAATCATAGTGGCTCACAGCACTAGTTTAACTGTTGTCAAATACTGCTATCTAAGAGTAACTGTCTATGCAAATAAACGTGGAGTCATGACCCCCACCCATGCCTCTGAAAATCTAAGTACACTGCATCAAATTCACTAGAAAATCACAAAGCAATCACGAGATGATCACTGGCAATACTAGAACATGATCAATCTTTCTAATGATATCTCCAAGCCATGTAGGACATTATCTGTTGCAGTCAATTTCCAGACAAAATTGTTTAACCAATATTAATACAATTTAGAGTTTATGCTACCTCACACAATTTATCTCTCCACTCCATCAACAACCTTTCTTTCTGTCTCATTTAAAGCAGTGATTTCCTATCAGAGAGGTATAACATACCTGGGATAATTCCTCAGTGCTACTGAAGAATACTTCAGCTTTAGGCCTGTATGATTCCTAATGGGATAATTGCACATACTGAGTGGGAAAAAAGTTCAAAAAACAAAATCCATAGATTTATTATACTGTTTTTAGCTTGGAGTAGACAATGGTGACTACTTAAAAGGAGGCATGATTTGAATCTTCTGTTAGCTTAGAATATTTTCAGAGACATGAGCTCTGTTCAGAAAACATTCTGGAAAATATTTCACAGCAACCCGCTTTCCCACTCATTCACCTCAGAAGAAAAGATCTGCAAGAAGACCTGGGAGCTCTAGCATGCCAGCACAGTCAGGCAGATCTGGCAAATTTTCAGTCCATTGGGAGCTGGAATTCTGAGGACTTCAAGGACACAGTGCTTCTTTTTCACAGAAAGGGTCATTGGGCACTGGCAGAGGCTGCCCAGGGAGGTGGTTGAGTCACCATCCCTGGAGGTGTTTAAGGGATGGGTGGACAAGGTGCTTAGGGGCATGGTTTAGTGATTGATAGGAATGGTTGGACTCGATGATCCTGGAGGTCTTTTCCAATCTAGTAATTCTATGATTCAAGCCTCTGGGAGCTCTAAAATAATGAGTTTTATACAACTGATTTAGTAATACTCAAAATTTGTCTCCATAAATCAATCCATACTCCCAAGACAATATCTTTCAAATGTTAGACTTTCTCGCAGATGAGAAGTTCCACTATTTGATTATTTCTACTCTAAATCTGTTGTCCTCCAATTTGTTCTGGCTCAACACTGTTATGATATTCCTTAAATAATTTATTCTGAGTAAAGATGAAAAAGTAGCTCATTTTGCCACAATCCTCAGAATTTAAGAAAACACTCAAGATTATTAATGGAATTGTAACTGCCTTTCCAGTACATCACAATGTAAATGCACAGGGTACTTAAACATGGCAGTCAAACAATCCACTCAGGGAGAACACTTTCAAAGACAATTTTAAACTATGACAAGTGTGAACCTTAAATCCCTATCAAACTCTTTCTCTGGATTTCTTCCCTTCCTTCTCATCAGCTTAACCCTCAAAAATTTGCCTCAGTTAGAACAAGTCAGTAGGAAACAGAATTACATACACTCACTTTTCTTACATAATAATTTCTATTCTGGTCTTTTACCCTACCCCCATTTAATTACCAATTCCTTTTGGAATAATGTTTTCTAGGTTCAGCATTCTAAGATTAGTCTCTTTCTTAGAAAGAATTTCAGTACCCTAATAGGTATTTCAAAAGAAAGTCAAAATTCCACATTTACTTTTATATGCATGCTTTGCTCTTTGGAATAGTACTAAAACTGAAAAATTGAGGTCTGCAAATACAAAATAAGCCAGAAAATTATCCATCACACTATCTCATACTGAAAGCGATTTGTTTTGGAATTTGATCTTACTAGCAAATCTTTGGGGGAAAAAAACGGCATTGAGCAGTTCTTTCATCTAACAATGTATAATCTTGCAGAAAAGTCTGTGGAATGTTTCTAAGAATTTGTCTAGATATATTTACTTTATTGCCATGCCCATGGGAGAAGAGAACCTTTTTTCCTGGTACAGATTTCTGTAATTCAGTGTAAGGCATTGAGGCTCCCTCCTGCAAAATGACAAGTCTTTGCTCTGACTAGAGTTAGCCCACGCCTTTCAGAAATGAGGTATTATTCCAACCCAGTCATCTGAATTGGCCCTAACTTCTCAACTAAGGAAATAAATGTTTAGTTCTTAATGAACACTGTGAGGTGGTAAGATTTTGTATCCATGCAGTTAGAGACATTATCATGCATGAATTTAGACACAAATGAGTGTCAAAGTAAAATTTGAACGTGACATACATGTTGGCAGTGCCTGATTGCTTGCACAGCTGTTGAATGAATGTGATATTTTGCAGCTAATGTGAGTTCATTTATTATTTCTTGTGAAGCAAATCGGTTTTCCCACAGTAGTTTATTCCCCTTAAAATGTATTTATAACTGGAGAAATAATGTGTATTGCACAATCATTTGTCTGAGACTACCTCAACAAAATTTACTTGTGTCCCTTAAGGCAGATTAGATGAAGTACCTTTTAATGGTATTGATGATGGATGCAATAAACAGCTTTAGGCCTGGGAATATATCTATGACTTCTAAAAACAGTTAGTGTAGCAAGAAGCTCATTTGCAGCATTTAGACAGCATTAACTATCAGTCTATGCCATGAAAACGGGAAGAAAGAGGTTGTGTTTTGGGATGCAGAACATTCTGTGAAAAGTAAAAGGGCTATCCCTTTAATCAGAGCATCTCCCCAGTGAGCACTTGAAATCCACCATGGGCAGTACAAAGGCTTGTATCAATTATCTAGTAATAACAATATAATCCTCGGAGATATGGACAGAAGAACACTTATCAGTGGCAAAACTTCTTTTTCTTCACTCTTCTTAAAAAAAAAAAAAAACAAACAACCTTTATCTTTTCCTCACAGTTTAATTCTTCCCAAATTTACTATGTAAAATTACCCCTTGTGAACGGGTGATATAAGGCTAATTTCCCCCTCATTTCCCATTTAAAGGGCATTCATGGGGAAGCAGCCAATGCCGACCATTCATTTATAGCTGGGAGCAGCAAAAAGAGGTGTTTTACAGGGCATCTAAACCTTAAATTATGTACTCACCAAAGATGGAGGAGGAGGAGGATTCTGTACTTTAGCCAAAATACAAAAGCATTGATTCACTAATTTGGAAAACAGTGAATTCAACTGTTCATCATTCAGTCTCAGGCCAGTTCATGCACTGGCTTCTCTACTGAAACCAGCTGCAATGGCAAGGATTTTGGTAGGCAGATTTTTGTAAACAGGACGGTCCATATAGAACTGGATCACAAACATTAAAGCCTACAAAACTATGAGTAAATAAAAGGCAAATAAAGCCCCTGCATGTAAACTTACTATTACACAAAAAAAAAAAAAATATCCTCAGGGAGAAGTACCAGATAACTGGTGCTTCTGGTGAATTTGAAGATGCTGGTCTTTTGCAAGTGTTCTTGTGCATACAGACTAAATTTTACCGTAAGTGTCTAGATTTCCATGGTAAATTATCAATAAGCTCAAAACATTTCCTTTCTGAAAAGAGGAGAAAACCAGGACATTTGATAAGCTTTTCATGTTGCAAGACAGTTTACAGCAAGAAGTCCATACACTCATTATGGATTCTATTTAAGCAATCATATACAACCCACTCTAATTCTAACGATGAACATGATTAAATCACTAAAATTAAGCAAAATTTAAGTAAAAGTAATGAATAGGGTAAGCACAAAGCTGGTGCATGAAAAAAAAATGATAGAAGTTTAAGGTAAGTGTTTAGCATTTTTAAAGCCATAAAAAATGAAATTCTGAAATTGACCATAAATGTATCTACACAGCAAATGGACTAAGATGAATAAATACTTAAGCTGGCATCAACAAAGCTATAATGTGTACAAAACAAAGCACTCTAGAGCTTAGTAGGGCTAAATAACCCAGGAAGAGCACTATGCCTATCCAAGCTTTCTTGTTCAGTGCTAACCAGGACGCAAAGAAGTAAAAGCATACTCTATTTCTCTAACAATGACATAAAAATTCTCAAAAATTTAAACTAATTATTTTAATATTATAGTTTCTACCTGGATTCACTCACTTGCCATGTCAGAGCACACTGAAAGCTGAACCTGGTGACCTGTTAATAAATATCTTTGTGTATTCGTCTCTGTGGCATTATGGGGAAGGAAAATCAGGAACCAGACACAAGAGGAGAATGGAGACTTGATTTAGAGTGCTCTGAACAGCATTTTTGCTTAAATGGTATTTACAGCTTTCCAGCAAGGGAAAGAGGGCACTGCATTTTCTCCTTTCACCAATCTCACCTTTTCCAAAACCCAGATAAACAGCAGAAGGGAAAAGAAATAGATTAAAACTCTGAACTGGGTCTTTCTTCAATAGGAACAATGAAAAAAAGGAACATAAGTTGGAATACTTTTAATGACAGCTATTTACTTTATTGTGGTATCTTATTTGCTATTTATGCCATTAGGTAATTTCTTACTATGCTGTTTCTTCTTGCATGGTTTGATCTCTGACTGACTCTAAATGGAAGCTGTCATGCAGGTTGGTTTACCAGGAAGTCCTCCAGGTTTAAGCCAACAGCCTAATCTGCTTTGAGCAGGATAATCAGGAGGAAGTGCAACAGGAGAATTTATCCCATAAATAATGAAGCCCTGTTGCCTACCGCATCACAGTGAGATTTCACATAGCCCCACTGCTTCTCACCTGACCATTCATAGCCACAGCCCCAGGCAAGGCATCCAGTCCAAGAAAGCCTGCCTCGACCTGAAGTTCAATTAAGAGGGGATAGGATACTTATCAGCTCTCATTTTCAGTTTATCACATTTCCCTTCCCTTGTTAAAAGCAGAGTATGACACCCTCGTCCCATCATGTATCTCTTTCTCTATTCAGCCATTATGAGTCTTGGCTGTGAAAGAATATGAGCATTGCTAGAACTGTAATACGATTTTGTTGTAAAAGCAACCAGGATGCCAATGAGGCCTTGGGAAGAAGCTGTGTTCATAAACTACCTTAACAATTATAACTTCTTTGTAGAGCTCTGAGATTACCTCCTACTCTGCAGTAAGGAGGCGCAGAATCCCTGGACCTCATCTCAACCAACAGGTGATGTGCCTATGTAATGCAGGTATCCTTCCCTACACAAGGCAGGTTTTGTTTTCTGTTTAATACTGGATTTCTGTTACAGAGTGTAGAAAGACTTTAAAAAGTAAAATCCAAGTAAAGACTTTTTTGTAATAACCATTGCTACCGTATAAATTCTGTTTCTAAAAATTATTCTTTATCCAAAATAAAATTCACAATTGCATTAAGAAATTTATAGAACTGGGTGGCTTGTTTCCCCTCCACACACACATTATTCAGTACAGAAGCTCTCATAGTGTTTAGCACAGATAGGTTTCTTTCAAAGCAGCATAATGTTCTTTACCACTTCCCTCTTGCAATGACAGGTAATTTTGAACACTTGCGATCCCTGCCTGTATCTGATGCTCTTGACATTAGACACCCATTTTAACAGAATTTCTAAAAGGGCTGCTTGAAAGAAAGAGTAACCTGACAGAAGAAACATATTACTAAAAATCTTGCAAAGTACTTTGCATGTGAAAATCAGTTGTGTAGAAATGCTGAATCTACACATAGTGTTATAGCTTCCAGGAAAAATGAAAACAAGAAAAAAGGAGAAATCACTTGGAGAGGAAGTTTACAGAAGCCTTGAAGATAATATAACATTTATCTAACAGAGTAATCACATTCTCTGTTATTTAATATGCTATTGTACATCACAGAAAATAGTTTGCAGTGAAATTATTTTGAAATAACAAATACGCTATTTGGTTTCACTTCGTATATACATTCGTAAGAAAATGAACAAAGTAAAGAGGTTTCTATGCGTAATATGGGAATGAAAAATAAGCTGTTAGCTGGATTTCCAAAATATTACTAAGTCTGAAATTATTAAGCATAAAATAATTTTTATTACTGTTGCAAACAACTTTTAATATGAAAGCACAGGAAAATTATAGCATTTTTTTTCAGCTGAGGTGAATATGGTTCCCCACGTGGGTTGGAATACTATGCCTGTCTGGTAGTACAGAGCAAAACTGAACAGCTGATAAGGACAATGGTTAAATAAGTATAATGGATTTTATACAAGTGTGAGAGAAATTTAGGAAAGAAAATTGTCTAAATTGAGTTTATGACAGTCACTCATATTTATATTCATCTTGCAAAAGATGTCAATCATCTTTAAAATCCAGACGAGATCAAGGTATGGTACTCCATAGTGGCATCTATGCCTAAAACAGTGCCCTCCTCTTTAGAACCATGCTGGATTATTGGTTTAATGTCATTAAACAGACTCAGAGAGATTAAAAAAAAAAAAAAAAGATAAAAAGGAACAGCAACAAACCAACTGCTTTGTATAGCATCTTCAGTTTATCTTCCATTCAAGAATCAACTGAACCCAGCTTCAATAATTAATGTTTTAGTTGGTCTGACCTACTTAGAACTATATGAAAATTCCAACTCATCAGAACAATTTTATTGCCTTTTCCATATTGAAAAACAATAACCAGTGCTGTTGTATCTCTTTCTGTCGGGTCAAGCAATGTTTAATATTCCATACCACTTGGGGATTGCTCCTTTTTCCCCCTTTAAGAAATTACAACACTTTTTGGTTTTGACATATTGCTCAATACTTAAAAACAACCTCACCAGAAAATAATTCCATAGTTGTTTTCATGACAGTAAATTACATGCCAAAGTGTGATGTTTAAGTGTTGAATTTTAATGGCTTGTCAGCAGAAGTGAAATGCATTTAAAAAAATTAATACATGAGCTAACAATGTGTCTGTCTATAAGATAATTCTGTTCATAGTAGACATGAATGGTAAATACAGCGTCAAATGTATTCTATTTCTTAAAGCACATCTTCATTGAAAGGAGCTATACGAATACAAGTTAAATTCTCCTCTCCCACTGGCATAGTGGATCTCTGCTACAGTCGTACTCCTTGGGAAACAATTACCAATTTAATTTTCCATGAGGTTTCCATGCGGAGGATAATTTTAGCAAAAGCAATAGAAGGTGAACTTGCAGACTGGGGAGGATGAGTGCCCACCATTCCTGCCACATGCTTGCTACCTCTCTTTTTCCTTGGACTGTAGGATAGTGATGACTGATTTTCAGAGACTAAATTCAAGAAGTGATTGACCAGAAGTATTATAATCATGTTTAGTCATGTGCAAGTATTTTCTCCTTACTGCTTATCTTAAATATTTCCAACAATGCATTTTTCATTCACTACCAGTAAACTCTTGTGTTATATAATGTGTTGATACTGAAGTTAAAAATAACAGTAAGCAGAATTCTCTTTTCCTCCTGCAATTAAAATGATATATATTTCAGTGTTCCTGCTTACTTATAAGGTCCCTTAGGCTCTTTGGATTATTTAATAACAGTCTATAAAGGAGGTGTGACAGGTGGTATAGATACATTCACAGACCAACAAACATACTCAGATTAAGTAAAAACAGAGAACGTCTCGAATTAGGTTCTTGACAATGTGTGGATATGTGAGAAAACAGAAAGCTAGCTGCTGAAAAAATGCAAATTTGTGTCCACTGGAAAAAATAATTTGCATCTATACTTTGCTGGGAACCAGCTCAGTTCTGCTCGTTTAGAGGTGGAAATAAATGGAAAGCTTCTCAATGCGCAAGTGTGGACAATTAAAAAGTTCTGAGGAGCACAGAAAGGCTGTTGCTAGTCCTAAGACATTAAAATGTCTGAATGCCCTCACTAAAATATTCTGAATGGTTTTGCACTGCTTATCTAAAAACAAAGGAAGAACAGGCTCAACAGCAGACATTGAGAATGACCAAATAAACAGGAAGCATCATTATGGAGAGAGATCATAATGGGCAATCTTAGCCTGGGGCAGAGCTACTCTTCAAACAAGAGTAAAGACTAATAAATACTTTATTCCTTCCCACCTCCGCAGAAATAGCAGCTTCTCTTCAAGTATTCTCCGTTCGTTCTTCTACAATTCCATACCATTCTTCTCAAGTCACTAAAAGCTCCTCCTCCAGTATCTCTATTTTTCATCTTTACTTACTCATCTCATTTTTCTGAAATGTCCATTTTCTTTCAGGTGCCTCCCTGCATCTTTTGACTCATTTCAAAATATCTATGTATCAGCCCGACAAACACATCACCCAAACCAATGAGTGGGTCTATCCCTCGATAATGTTACTTCTTTAGGAGTCTCTCCTTGAGTGCCCATTTCCACAAAGCTCACTGCTACTGAATGTATTTGAGACTTTTCTGTCAAAATTATTGAAGGACTGAGCTTAACTAATGTAATGGCCAGGAAGTGCCCACTCTTACAGTACTACATTGTAAAAAAAAATAAAAAAGAACTAATTAAATCACAACAGATAAATAAATAAGCATCAGTGAGAGGGACTCACTGATGCCTAACACTTATGCAGAGCCATTCTTTTTCCCCTAGAAAGACTGAAGGGATTTCTAAAAGAACATCAACTTTAGAGGCTGAAATCTCTCCCACAAAACAATTAGCGCATGTGAAACAGCAAAGCACGATTCCTTATGTGTCTTGACAATGTGACCCCATATAGGGTGGCACATCAGTTCAGCTCTTATGCCTGTTAATATCTGCTCTTTATCCTTCTGAAGAAATGCTGACATATCATAAACTTATCCAAAAATCATATTATCTCTTCCAGCAAAGCACAGATCACTCAAACTACTAGTAACTTTAACTTCTTTTGTACTGCTCAAATCATATGACAATAAGTGACTTCAGATCACCTGTAGGAAAGCTAAGCTGGTTAGTCCAGAGATGAGAGTTGCATTCTTACCATCATCTCTCTAAATCATTTGTTCTTCTGATAGTTGTTATCTTGACACTAGAACTGATGATGATGATGATAACTTTTACTTAGTTAGTTTCAAGGTGTAAACTTAAAGGAGATGATAACTTTTACTTAGTTAGTTTCAAGGTGTAAACTTAAAGGAGACCAAGCAGTAACCTCTTTTATTCTTCATATTTTGTTATTGTTATTTTTGGATGAGATACTAAAGTTTTATACCCGGGCAACTATTTAACTCTCTCCTTTCAGGACTACAGGCTTCACTTCCACTGTTGAACTTTAAAAGCCAGGTAAAAAAAGGTGGCACTAAGATAACATCCATTGCAGGGCAAATAAATTAAATGCCTTTAATCAGTCAAGATTCTTTAGAACAGATGACATTAGATTTAGCATTTGCACTTGAAAATATTTTGGTCTGTCAATCAAGCCTCAGTCATTTAGTTAGCAACACTAAATTTTACTTCTAAAATATATGTGCAAACGTGTTACAAACTCTTCTTAGTACTGCCAGATTTCCAACTGAGAATGAGACTCTTAAAATCATTCTGCATACCTCTATGCTGAATTTTTATAAATACTCAGACTGCACACCATGTTCCACAAGTCATAATGTACACAAGTTATTGGTAAAGTCTTTTATTTAAAGAGGACAGGTATTGGGCAGAACTGTGGAAAACAACATTGCCTAATTAAGCAGCAGCAACCGGACAGAAATGTCTTCTACACCACTTCAGTCTCAAACATTTAAAGAACCTCCCGTTGAATGGTAATATAAGTATAGGCAGTTCAGCAATAAGGATAATGGGTTATCAATACAGTGATACTAGCATGCAATTTTTATTTTCTCCCACTAAATATTATTAAACACTTAGTTTAATAAACTGAAACAATTGTACTGCTGTAAGTGGTCAAGTAATGCCAAGATATTGGATAAAGGGAATCCATAACACAAGGGTTATAAGGCTGCATTGCTCAATTTTCCCCATTAAAATACCCAGAGAAGTTCCCAGTTTCCTCTTGGACTTTCAATGGACGGAAAAATCAACCAGAAAACCCAGATAAAACCTACTGATTTCCTTTCAGCAATCATTTACAAAGTACAGAAGTGAGTGACCTGGGGAAAAAAAAATGCTTTTGTATGTATCAGACTTGAAGTACCCAATATTCTTGCCTAAAGCTGTATGTTGAAGTCTTGAGAGTGAATTGCTGATGCAAAGGCGTACCATCTTTTTCTTATCTCTGTAGGGCTCCTGTCATAGCAAAACTAGTGTCTATATACTGACCTACATTGTTTCACAGCTTCCCTGTGCTGTGCTAGTGGTCTTTGAGGGTCCATCTGTTGTCTCTCAGCTTGTAGGTTCTCTAGAAGCTGTCTGTACTGATTCTATATTGTAGTAAACAAAACAATGTACATAAGAACTTCTAAGTACTATGATACTGCTGTAGAGTTTATTTAAAAGAATCATAATTCTATGTTTCAGAATATATTTATTTAATTTTATGCTTAGAAACAAATATGAATGTACACAAGAAAAGTCTGCTTCATTTTTCACAACCGTATTCACCACAAAAATGGAAGTCCTATAAAAGCATAGGTAGAGAATAAGTAACTAACTTTATCCCTCAAGATAAGAAAGACTAAAATAAAATGCCATTCTGAGGAGCAAGCCAACCTCAACCTAAATCAGTAGCCTTGCATCATGTATTACCTTCTTGAACTCAGAGATAATATATTTCATAGCAAACAGCTTTTTCTATCTTTTTTCCCTACTGTTTTTTCTACAGAGTTTTTTTTTAAATAGCCTTTATTCTTTCTTCATATATTTAACACAGAAAGACTATCTTGTTTTATGTAAAGGAAAAAAATACCTTTACTGTAACAATCAATATAATTACCCTGTTATCCTGCTTTTTGGTAATTACATTCCTATCTGGAATTAATTCAAGTAACCTTTGTTATTGTATCAAAATCCCTTACATCACAGTGGAAGCAAGAGACTTTATTTTAAAATCAGATCTGTGTTCCCAGCTGTTGAAACTGGAGAACAGAGTAATAGTTCTTCATCAGATTTTGGAAGGTGTTTTGACCTGTATGTTATTGCCAATACAGTGAGTGTCAGCACACAAGTGACAAAAATAGCAGCAATAACTTTTTATTGATACTGTATTAACTTTACCCCTCAATGTTGAATTTATAGTTTTCCCTGGAGAACTGATATCATATTCACACCCCCATCCTTACAGCACTATGATGACTGCTCTTTAGAGCCGATATCAATCACACCATATGTTGTCCTGAGAAGCAGATAGCATAAACTGGTCACCTTAACCTCTGACCTGGAGAATTAGAGTGTAATTATGAACACAGACTCTGCCTCCTTTGTTTTCAGTTGTGTAATAGCACAAAAGAAGCTATAAATATTCAGAAATTATCACTTTTACCTACTCTGTGCTTTCTCTTCACCTTCTTTCCAATTATTCTGATACTGATTTTTTTCAACAGTACAGAGAGATTTTAACTCTCTCCTGAAGCTGTATCTCCTCCAGCTTTTGATCCATCAGTAGTGGCCACCTCCCAGCAAGCACTAGGTCACTTGTAAATGCCTTTTTTAAATCAATTCTGTTTTATAATGCCCAAGGCAAACAGCTATCAAAGCAGATTTCACCATCTCTCTACCATTATGCTAAAACCAGCTTGGTGAGAACGGAAGGCTTAGACTTCACATAATCCCAGCAAGCACACAACAAAAAAGATGAACTCAAAGAGCACTAAAGGGTTCAGATCCTTGTGCCACCTCTGATTTACTGTAAAATCTCAGCTAATCACTATGGTTCATGACCAAAAACATATTTAAGCATCTTATATAGGTAGGGGACTTGCCACTAAAATCAATGGAAACACAAACATTTACATATCTCTGTGAACCTGACCCTTTAGTCCTTCTATGTCCTATCTGTAAAATGAGGATAACATTAATTCTTTATCTATCAGAGACAGAGAACACAAATATCAAAAATTAAAATGTGCTTAGTTTGCACTGTAATAGAAAAAAAAAAGCCTTTAAATTCAGGGGGGGAAGAAGGAGAGTGGGTGTCTGAAGGGAGGGAAACACAGAATGACTCAGTGACGTATTAGCCTTAAGTATAAAGCTTCTCACATACAAAGTAAGAGTTCTAACTTCAATAGTTCCTTTATCTTATTGTTGCTTTTCTAGAATACGGTGCCCTGAAAAACCCTGCAGAAGAAAGAAGTATATGATACAGCAAATGTTGAACCTTTTAAGTCTTTGACAGTTATGATTTTTTACATAAATTGCAACAGTAAGCCAAACCGCTTTCTTTCATGTTTATGCTGCATCATTCAGATGAATCTGCTTCTTAACAGGAACACAGAAGCAAAGCAGTAAAACTAATTCAGCTTTGCTTACCACAGGTAGCCAACTTTCTAGAGAGTTAGTGGATAACCAAAAAGCATCTTAAAAAGGTATCTTGTCCAAAATAACCCCCAATAGCAATGATTGCAAACAGAATATAGACAAGGAAAACATAGCAAGTCCAGGTCCTGCTGAACTGTTTTTAGGCAACATCTAGAGTGGGTTGTCATGCTTTTTCTGCCAGGATCCAGCACCTCTTTTCTGCTCCTATTAGACTTCCAACAAATTTCTCCATTAGCACCAGCCTTGACATGGCTACTATACACAGAGAAAGAAAGAAAAATCAATTTTTTCTTTGATATAGTAAAAAATCCTATTTTTTTCTTTAGTAATGAATATTCACTGTAGAACGTTAAAAAGGAAAACTGATCCCAGATATAGCAATGGGAGATGAGGCCAACAGCAGTGTTTCAATGCAGCCAGAATTTGATACTAATTAACAGCAATGTAAGAAATTAAAGGGTAAATGGACCTATTAGATTATCGACTAAGTATACTGTCCATAAAGAAACAGCTTGTCTAACAGTCAAATGATGTATCATATGGCATAGTCACTCTGAATCCCAAAGCTGTCCATCTTTAGAGGCTGTAACATTTCTTGGAGAAATATAAGCCAACACACAGATTTCAAGGCAGATGGACTGCAGCTTCCAGAAACTCAGTTTGCAAAAGACTAAGGGGCAAATAATTGGGTCTTTTCCACAGCTGGATCACAGTTAAGATTGGAGTGCCAAAACAGGACTTGAAATGGATCCATGGCAGATTCATTTTTGCGCTTAAACTTTCCTGTACTTTTCCACAACGTCATCATTTCAGTGAAATCAGTCCATCTGTTTCACCACCCAAACCAGAAGGTGCTGATGTTTTTCTTTTCCATTAAAAGCACGAACACATGATCTATGAAAAATTCATCATGAGAATTAGCAGTGATACAGCCAAAGTAAGAAAACAGAAGATACCATAGAAATGTGAAATGCAGTATCATGAAAAGTGAGGATGGGACAGTGGCCCAATGGTCTGTTATTGCAAAAATCTAATGCAAGGCTCCCATGAAACACAACATTGGAGTGTATTTCATCTGTTACAAATCTGGCTTCAAGCAACCAGTTAGCTGAATTTATTAAGAAAACCGAACTTTGCTCCTGACATGCCAAAAATCATTAGGGAAAAAATATCGCATCCAGGTTTATTTTACACCCATACTACAGTAAGGGTCTACAAAGGACTTTTAAATGGACACCGTCTGTGCTGACTAGCTGCAATTATTGACAACCTTCCTTCTATTTCATCATAGGTCATGGCTTCTTTGCTGTAACATTAGCAAATTAGTTCCTTCTGCATATTTCCAAATAATTTTGCCCAAGCAATACACAAGAACTGAGCATCAGAGTTCATACAATGGAAAAATTGATTCCTTACTTGCTCCGTACCTTACACTCTTTCCCTAAATATCTGCTACTGTCAGAGGAAGATGTTCTGAAAGATGAATCATCTAGGTGAGCTAATACTGCACTTCATCATTTACCAGCCTAGAGCAATGAGGTTTTATGCCTATCCAGACATGCTAGGTGGTTAAAAAAGACAAGCACTTCTAGATTTGGTCTTTCAGTATACAGAAATCTGTTAGCAAACCTAACGACTTAAAGAGGAGGGCAGAAACAAATGTAAAATTTCAAAATGGTGTTTTGCTGCCTCAAGGTAAGAAAAACAGATCCATGTTTCAGACAAAGCTCAACTATAAACAAAAACACCAGCTACATGATGGGGCTGTGCTTTTTGCATCTTCCAGGTATCTTCTGAAAAAGTTTTCATCCCCCATGCCAATACACAAAGCCACATTGTATTCTACTTTGCGCCCTGTATTTAGGTAGGGAAGCAAAAGAGATATGAGTCATTCAAGCAGCTCAAAGACTCTCTTTGAATACTCTTTCGGCAGGTCAAGTTCACAGAGCTCAGTGATACAAACACTGGAGGTAACAGCGGACAATTGAAGCAAACAGTCGAAGTCCCAATGGCCCTTCTTGTTTGACTTCTAAACAAAGCCAACAGATAAAAAGAGGTTAATGGAAATTATTACTGACATTGATAATGTAATTCTCACAATTCTAAAGCTATTATTACATAATATTTACTGGCACAAAGGGCCACGTAGTCTTAACTGGTGTAGTATGAGACCAATTCTGATGGAATGTTTCCATATAGCTCACTCAATGTATGTGGCCTTGCAGTAAACCCACGAATAAAAATTAGCTTACTTGCAACACCACAGCCCAGAAACATATGCACACTCTGCAATGACTGATATTTTATTGCTTAACTAACTCAGCAGAAGAAAGCTGAGCAATTGTGCTCAGTCTGGAGATAAAGGACCTGCTTTAATCTGATCTAAAGTTCCTTATGGCTCTTATTTATAGAACAAGTAGTATGCATTTCACAAATCTCAACAAATGTAAGCATCACTTGTCCAACTATGGACTGTGCTAAATATGACAGCTAAACATAGAAGTACTGAAATTAAATCAGAGTCCTAGCAAGGCAGATGAGGAGACTGATTGTTGATTTTTCTCTATATATACCTGATTCAACCCCGATTGATAATATTTCTTTTAAAAGTAGGCACAGGCATATAATGAATCCTCCAAAAATGGAAAGACCACATGCAAAATCTAGGATTCATTATTCAAAGTACTGAGTAATACAGCAAGCACCACCAAGAAGCAAATTTTGAGTCCATACCACCATCTGTAACAGAGATAATAGCCTCAGGACATTTTTTCCCATCTCAGAACTGGTGATACTACTCTCAAAGTTCCCATATTTCCTTTAAATCTTTCTTTGTGAGATTCAATGTCCTGCAGTGCACAAATCAATATGCATCACCACCCGCTGCTTCTTTTTTATTGCACTGCTAAAGTTGCATCATCTGCACTGGGTGATGCTGGATATTTGGAGACTTTTATAAAAGATTATAAATGCTCTGACTTTTACAAAAGGTTTCATCTGGCTTCTGACACCATGCCTGGTTTTCATACCTAGAACAGCCTGTAAAAGAAACTCACCAACTCACCCAAATTCATTGTCAAAGGACATAGAGTTAGTTTATCAGACCTTCTTGTAGATACATTTGTGAAACTATTTATGTAGGTGGAAAACTTAGAAGAGAAATTGGGTTAAAAAATCATAAAAAATATATAAAATAATATCAATGAAAATAAATAAAGTTATTACCCTTATGTCTTGTTCTTAATTAAAAAACAGTCTTTGCCATTAGTCATTGGTAGCATAGTAACAAAAAGTCACATTAATTTAATAACCTGATGCTTCCCAGAATTAATATCCTTCAAGAAGTTAATTTTAAACAAAGAGTTTGTTGGCTTGTTGTTCAACCATCCATATGGGAAACCAAGGGAGTCTTAATTCTTGCCCTTTGATCTTTCAAACCCTAGACAGTTTTACCATTGTAAAACACAGTCCGAAAATGCTGGTTCACCCAAGCCTTTCAATGTGTCAGCACAAATCCTCCAGGAAATAAGTACTTTCAGGATTTTTTCAAGCATTCTTTGATTTCACAGTTCTAGACTCATACTTCTGAGTATTTTAATTCCAATTTTTTGAATACTTAAACTAATAATGAAAATAAGTAGAAACATCCCTAAACACACCTGCTTGACAAAATGTAGCCAATCAAAACCATTTCCTCCTCAGCATCATCCACTCTTGGCTGCAACTCACTCAGTAGAACAGCAGGGAGATGAAAGCTTCTAAAATGTCAGGGTTTATGATAAAAAAGTGATGCTTTCAGTAGCCTTAGCAAAGAATGGCTAACATAGAAAAAGAGCCAGATGCTGTATTTTGGAACTTAGCACTGTTAGGTTTATGGTTGGACTTGGTGATTTTAAAGGTATTTTCCAATCTAAATAATTTTGTGGTTCTGTGATTTTTAAATACTATCAAATAAAGATATTGCAGATCTGTGATTCTGTGATTCTGTCATACTTTCTTTATAGGAGGGAAAATATTGCTGTCTGACTATCCCAACAGATTTGTTACCACAGCATTTATGAAATAAGTAAAGATAAAGCAGCTTTTCTTTTCCTCCCCCACAGAGGACATATTCTGGAAGAGCCAAGTTGATCTAATGCATAGCTTTAAAGCATGGTTTTAAGGAGAATGGAAAATACACTAGAAAATAAAAGACAGGTAAACTGGTTTATCTTGTTGCTGGTTTAAAGAAGAGTGGTGAAGTATGAAATAACAGAAATTTTAAGAAAATTCTCAAGGCTGAAACCTGAACTACCTTCCAGTGAAGATAAGTTAAAGCCATCAGTTGTCTGATAAGGGCCAGTACCATGACCTGTCAAAGTACAGTTCAAGACAAATCCAGGATCTATTCTAGCTTGAGTTGCACAAAACAGTTCATGCAAAAATAAAACAGCAGGATTAGCAATTGCCTGCTATTCAGCAAAAAGCAGAAGTTGAGCACTGGTTAGTTTATATTGCTACAGGGATAATTGATGAGTACCCAGAGGATTTCAGAACAAAAAATAAAGTGTTGCAAGAGTACAGGCCAGGGCCAACTACACCAAAGTTGATGGGTTTGGTATTTTTCCCAGTGACACTGGGAATTTGAAAATGTTTCTTAGGCTCTGTTCAGTCTACATAAGACTATAATAGCTGTACCAGAAGCTACTTATCCTTAAACTAGAACTTAATTCCTCTAAACACCACTCCATAGGACCTGGAACATGGCTGACCTCAAATACTACACTTGGCGAGACACAAAGGACAAAATTCATGTGACTAAATGAAACAGCAGAGATAATTAGCTGAGGACTCTGTAGTCAACGGAGAGCTAAGCAGTACAGTCCCCAAAATCTAGGATGCCATTCACTTCATTACACAGGTGAATCACACCCTAAAAGCACTCATTCTTTTACTGTTTATAAAGAGATCCCTTGTAGAGAGAGAGTCTGTAGACTCACGGTCGTGCAAGACAGAGCCCATCCACACAATTAGAGCATGTATTTTCAATTCAGCAACAGCAGAATCAGCCCAGAGAGGCAGAGTGCTTAAAGCACTGCCTAGGGATTCACTGTTATTAAGAATGGGATGGAATGGTGGGGGTGGCAAATGAGTGGGGCAGAAGTTTAAGAGTTTTGCAACTCTGCAATCCCTTAAAATTTTTTTACAGTTGAGCTGGATTCCTGTAGAACATATTTAAGCCTACTATTAACAGAAGTACTAAGAGCAATAGAAATAACATCCTCATAGCCTATAATATATGCTGGTATTACCAGAATGTGGATCACCTGCCTCTGTACACATTAAGCCAAGAGGAATACCAAAAAAGATCTCCTTCTTTAAGAAGAGAGAGTGGACTTGTGCTATAGCTTTCTGTGATGATTAGCTGCGAAGGTAAGAATAAGAGATGAATGTCATCTCTTTCTGAAGTCCAAAGGAGAAAAATTAGTCACAAGGAACCTGGGATGAGATAAAGGGTAGAGGCCTGCAGAAGAAAAGTGAAGAACAGGTGAACACAGACAAGGGCAACGTCATAGGTGGGAAGTAACAACGTTGGATATTTCTACATAGCTATCAGACAGTGCAGTGCAAAGGAAAGATTAGATGATCATAACTAATCTAAGCTTTAATTAAAATTTAAAAGCAGACAGGTTTTTCACTGCCCACAAAGGAAAGAAGCTATGTTACACTGAAATGGGCTTACATGTATTTTCCTCATTTCTGAATTGAATTTGGTATCCAGTCTTTCTAGTGTTATTCTCAGTTTATAGAAAATTCTCCCATTTTAAGCAACTCACACCAAAGCCACATTTCATTTTTATTCCTTGGCTGGTAGAATTACCTCGCAGGTTAATAAGATGGTACTAAGAAGTTTTCAAAGGCAATAACCATTTTTACTTTAAATTTTAAACTGGTGTATTCCTCTCTGAGCTTTCACTGCCCTATGTTCAACCCACAGGCAGTGTCCAACAAAGTCCATTTTGATGGAAGGAAAGGGAAGAATATTTTATCATAATTCCCACATCTTTGCAAACAATGGTAATGCCCAATCTTGTAGATTTTCAAATGAAGGTTGGTGGTAATGTCAGAGGTATAACTCAAAACATAAAATAATGCATTTTACTTCCTGTGTAGGTGTGATTGACAACTTATGATTTCATTAGGTTGTGAATTTAACCCTTCTTCTATTTAAAAATTGTTTCAAATTCAATTCTGATTTCTGTAAAAGTATTCATTATTCATAAATATTTTATGAAGTGTTTAGGTAAACAATTTTAAACTTAAGTAATTTTTTATCCTGTTTCTTTTTCCACTGACTGGCCCGAGACACACAGAAGTGTCCTCAGCAAATACTTGCAATACACAGTGATAATCATTAAAGCAGGTATATGTAGAGTTCTTTCTGAAATGGAGGTAAACATAAAAAGCAGGTTTAAAATTTATGGAAATTTATCATTTGAAGAGCCTAAGTATTATTCTTTAAAGAGGAAAAGTCCAAACCTTTAAAATTTTGCCTTTTTATTTAGAAGAAAATCTACAGGAGGTACAAGGAAGATATTGAGGGGAATCACAGTATCACAGAATCACAGAATAACCAGGTTGGAAGAGACCCACTGGATCGTCGAGTCCAACCATTCCCACCAATCCCTAAATCATGCTCCTAAGCACCTCATCTACCCTAACCTTAAACACCTCCAGGGACGGTGACTCAACCACCTCTCTTGGCAGACCGTTCCAATGCCTAACCACCCTCTCCATGAAGAACTTTTTCCTAATCTCAAGCCTAAATCTCCCCTGGTGGAGCTTGAGGCCATTCCCTCTCGTCCTGTCCCCTGTCACTTGGGAGAAGAGGCCAGCTCCCTCCTCTCCACAACCTCCCTTCAGGTAGTTGTAGAGAGTAAGAAGGGAAGAGGCTCAAGCAGTCACTTAGAGTGAACATATTGCACCAATCCTCCTCCTAGAGAAGAAGTTGCCGGCATTTCATGAATGTGCTGTATGGAAAAAGATCTTGTAGGAGCAGCAAGCAACCTCGAGGAGATGGAGGAGCTGTGTGTCTGAAAGTGGTAATGCTGTCTAGCAACTGCCCCAGAGAAAAGTTAAGCAGAGATTCAGGAGGTCTCCATATGTGGAGACACTTGCTCAGATCTCTGCACAAGAACTCTCTGTGCGCTGCTTCTGTGCAGGGGTGAGGGGAGATACTAACAGCAGGGAAGTGCTGCACTTCCAAGTAACATTTGTAGGGCAGAAAAAGTAGAAGATGAAAGAAAGTGTCTTTTTGTTTCAGAATTGTATCTTGCTTATATATTTGCACTGCTGTTCAAATGGGAAAATCAGTTTTATAGAGAACAGATCTATGTCATAAGGAGTTGCAGAGAGAAAATGTATGTGGCTGAACTAAATAACTGACCTTTTGATCATGTAGAGTTTTGATTTAGGAAGGTGGTTTTGCCATTGTTTTGCAGTATTGGCTAATATGAAGTCTCTCTAACATCTTGAATGTCACTATAACCTAAATGCTTACTAAAACCTACTAACTATAAATTAAAGTCTTGATTTTTGATACTATAATGAATGCCACCAACTGTAATATTATTAGAAATGAGCGCAGTACTATGAGAGTTTACCTGGAAAGACCTGAAACTCATCAAACTATTTGAAAAAGCAGAACTGGAGTGCAAAGAACTTTTCACATGCTTACTCTCCTGCTACTAAGTGGTAGCAGAAGCAGAAGAAAGAGAGCATCTGTATCAAATGCATAAGCAATTCTCAGAACAATGGAGAAAAAATAGTGCTGCCTAACTTAGACTTAACGTAAAGTCAAAGAATAGTTTACAAAAGAGGTTACGTGGCCCAAGGAGTACCTCTTTGCTTGTTTTCCTGGCATACTGAAAAAAAAATCACCAGGTATCATTAAGATGTGATATCTGAAAAGAACTTGAGGCATTGTAGGTAGAGATGAAATCTGCATATAAAGTAGTGCAATGATTATAGAAACAGAAAAAGAAAACAAATTCCATAGGAAAAAAAAAAGAGGAAGAAAACACCAGTAGTGCAATGATAAAACATGGTATAAAGTTGAATATGCAAATGTACTATAATTATAAGTTAATCATACAAAATAACATAGTTAGTTTGGATATGCTATATTGTTATTCACAGTTTCTAAAAGTAGCACTATTAGAGAATACAGTAGCTAAAGAAGTAATCTCATCCTAGGATTGATATTTGCTGACATTTCAAGTGTGGGCACAATTGATAAAGAACTGCAATTTGACTGCTTTGTGTTCAAGTGTGTTTTAAAAGCATATCATGTACCCATTTCACTTCAAGTCCAGTGTATGCTCAGTGCAAAGGTGCTCTGGAATAATCTAAGAGGATAAGAATGAAGTTCAGAGCTGCATGCAACATCATTAACAGACAACATGGTAATGAAAAACCCAAATTCAAAGGCTTTCTGCTGTTGAGCTCAAGAGCAAGGCCATCCAGAGGAGGCCTGGCAAGCTTGCGCAGTGAAATCCAATGGGAACAAGAAGAAACATCTTTAGTTTCTTCCACAGGACAGAAAAAAAGCAGAGACAGTCTTTAAATTTCCAAGGTCTGAAAGACAACAAACTGTGGAAAAGCCAGCACAGAGAGCTTCATGGAAAAGACTAAGCATTAATGCAGTGATTAAAATCTATGAGGTACCACAGAGATCTTCAAAACAAAGGATGCAAGGCATAAACTGATCAACAGACCTTGATATTTGCATTATATTACCACTAATTTTTATGTTTCATTTTGAAGATGATCTGTAAAGTTATCTGGGTCACTAAAAATTTCATATATTCTGATCCCAGTTGGCAATTGCCACTACTAGTTGGCAGAAATGATGCAAAGGAGACATGCAGACCTTTTCTCCTTCCTATCAAACCTATTAGTTAGCGTTATTTTATCAAAAACAACAGCAAAATCTCTAACTGATCACTCATTTTAAACAAAATGAATAGGATGCTATTGGTTTGACATAACTATCTAACAAAAAACAATACTCAAATTATGCAAAATCAAAAAGCTTTATACAACACCATTAAGAACTCAGATCATAGAGTCATAGAATACTTTGGATTGGAAGGGACCTTAAAGCCCATCCAGTTCCACACCCCCTGCCTTGGGCAGGGACACCAACCACTAGGTCAGGTTGCTCAAATCCTCATCCAACCAGACCATGAACACCTGCAGGGACAGGGCATCCACAACTTCCCTGAGCAACCTGTTCAAGTGAAACTAAATATCTGTTTGTTTTCCTCTGTACATTCAAATATCTTTCCCTCAGTATATAGAATCTGCTTTATTCCTATAATAATTTTTTGTAATGCAAATACATTCTTCATAAATATCAGTTTCCTGGAAAGAACATTTTTCACAAGTCCCTTATATGGCAAAGAGCAACTCAATGCTATACCAGATTATGTCTGGTAAGCAGAGTAGTCATACAAAGAACTAAGCAGAATAAAATCTGGTTTCATTTTTTTCTATACTATCCAACAATAAGTCAACTAATCCAGGTGTTCAGAAAGGGATTTCAAACCTTATTCTTTCTGCTGCTTTATAAACTAAGACTTCTTGATTTTTCTGAAACTCATTCTTAGTTTTCTGTAGTTCTATTTAATTTTTTGAGGATCAGAATATATCAGTAGTGCTTTAGCACTTAACAAAGGCAGGAATTTTTTGCAACCTTTTCAGTATGTTGTTGTCTATTGAGCCAAAAAGGTAAGGCAGTGTGACAGTGTCACCAGCAGAAGGTAAATATGTCCAGTCCCAGCTGAGTTCCTCCAGTGTAGCATGTCATGAGGTTTATGCTTCAATTCCTGTCTTCAGCAACCATCTAGGAGGATTTGCTAAGTACACAGATGTCTAGAGCAAGCCAGTGCCTGGGAAATTTGATGTAATCGCATGGCTCTATGCAAGTAAAACTATATTTTTTTCTTGAAGGCCAAAAGAAGAGTTTGCCTTCCTTTGTACCCATTTAAAGAAACAACTATTTTCTTTTACCTTTCTTGTTTTCAGCTTTCCATATGCCTCCATAATGATGTGATAATCGCCTTGCAAATAGGTGCAAGAACTGCATTATTCCTTTTAAGTTTATTTCAAAACTGATCTTCTACAGGTTTACTTTCAACTCCATTACTTTGTTGCGTTCACAAATGATACTTTACCTTGAAAAATTGTCCTGACTGAAATATTTAGTTACCATTCCTTACTTCACAAGATGCATGTGACAAGTCACATTCATTTCAATTTTCAATGTAACTGATTGTAAATCATTTAGTTTTTAAAACAAATCTGCTGTAAGAGTATACAATTATTCCTAGCAAAGCTATATTAATCACCTTACACTTAACTGGTTAAAATTAATTTAGAACAAATATTTTTTCCTCCCTGTCAAGAACTTTCTGAGTTGCAAGGAAGATAAAGGAGGAAAAAGAAGTGCTATTTTTTTCAGTCTTTAAATCTGTCACCTATTTCCACAGCCCATGAGCTTCTCAAGAATATCTTACTGACTTAAATGAATTTAAGAGTGTATCCTATTCTTTTTGGTTCTCTTAGTAACTCTTGATATTTGAACATCTTAAGCAGGACTTTCTTCATAAAAATGTAAAAGAAATTGTTTTCCTTGGAAGTAATGTTGAGAACAAGAACTTGTTATAGCAAAAATCAAGTGGCAAGAAGCATACTTGGCAATCATTTAATGACTCCAGCTTACATAAACAAACCAAAAAACATTTATCTGATTCATTTTCCAAACAGGCATGCTGCACAGTTCCTGCAGTAGAGGGACAACAGCTGTTAAGACTTAAGTAAAACTGAAGACAGAAGCCAAACTACAAAGTATTAATCTTAAAGTGCTTTGTTTTTAATACACAGTGTCCTGTCGAACTGTGCTAGGAACAGAGCCGACTGGGCATACAGAAAACACAAAAATATGACTTCTAGCTTAGCAGAACCATGTGCCACCAAGCACATAATGCTCTGTTACGAATGCTGTGAAATAACGAATGCTGTGAAATACTGTATGCTTGAACTTCCCTCACGTTTTTTTCCCTAAACACATACAGTCACAACTCCCAGAGGCAAAATCCTAAGCCAGATGGTTGTGACCCTGGCTAAATACCCTTGTTTTGATGCCTTGGGGAAATTGTGTCCTCCAGGCACCAGCCCTGAGCTCTTCTTTGTAGTAATGCTCATTGCTATGGCAGCTATATCTTCACAAAGTTAATACCATGTTATCAGCTAGTCTAAATCACTGGTTACAAACTATCCAACAAATGTAAATCCCTCTTGGAATAAGCAAGTTGAAAAATACTACTGTTCTCTTTCATTATTGTTTATTCTGAGGTTTCAAGTACTATTTATTCATTCATGCTTAGAGTTATAATGTACCATGATTAGTCTCCTATTTCATTTTCCATGCTTCTAACCTTATAGGTCAAACATGGCCATGAAATCATGTTTTCTCCACATTGATAAAAATCTTAGTGAAGTGATCATTTTGCCTTCATAATAATATTGTTGGGACAAGAAGAAAACAAAACATCTTATAATCTATTTAGGTACAAGAAAAAGCATTTGGTGCATTTTAGCTCAAAAGGGAACTAGATAGATTATTTATCTTTCCTGTTGTATTCCAAGAAGCATCTTCTCCTAAGTTGGTCAAGAAGGTGCAGAAGATCAGCCACAATGATAAGCATTTCCATTTCCTTCAGGCACTACTCATTCACTCCTCTATGCTGATACTTCCTTTATTCCCTTTTCCCAATGATTTAGTGCTATCTAAACAGAATCCCTTTTATTGTTCTGTTTATCAAACAATGAAAAATGTTTCAAGTCCTCATAAATTATAAATTATAGCACTACCAATTTCAGAAAGTGATTCATCGTGTTTCAGCAGCTGTGAGAGGGTCTTTTCCCATATAGACAGTCACATTTACAAAAACTAAATCTTCAGAAAATATTCTTCATGAATGGTATTTCAAAACATTTAACTGACTCAAAGACAGGGTGAATGAAAGCACCATGAACAAGGTTATTTGAATGCTAACAGATCATGTCTTTGTAGGAAATTAATATTAGAAGGCATTCATTACGATCATCAATCTACTAGTAGATCGCATAGACAAATATAGACTCAATGTGTAAAGAAGACATAAAAACTATATTATGAAACCTGAACTCTATTTAGGTCAAAATCCTTTATTAAACAGATTACCATCAAGTGTGTCACTCACCTAGGATTGTGTTGTATGCTTCCCTACTATAGTAAACTTTTCAAGCAGGCAGAATAAGAATTATATTTGCTATTTGTGTCATGTTCTTCTTTGTTTTATAGAACATGATCATATGAGCTTCCATTTAGACCATGATTCAAATATAGGCATTGTTTAGAAGTGACCAGCAAACAGGAAAGAAAGAGAATGTGAATATTACAAGGCTTTCTATGGATTTGTTTTTAACTCTGTAGAAGTAGATGTCAACAGACTATTGCAAGAAAGAAAAGAAGAGATTAGTAATACTGTAAGAAGCTATCAGGAGGAAACAAAATTAAGTCCAAGTCTAGTTAGAAAAATAAACGAATAAGAACCTAAAGTTAATGATCTCCAAAATATCTGTTCCTTAAATGCATTTGGATCTAATAAAAATACAATACTGACAGTATTAAAATTTTTCCTTATCATGGGACCTACTTTGTAGTCTTCCTAGAGAAATTTGTTCTGCTCTTTACAAAAAAGAGAGAACAGATGCTGCCCTCTACCCCTTCCAAGAAAGTTGAGTATCACCAAGTGGAATTTACCAGTAATCTTTTGGAAAGAACAATTGTGTATTACTTAGATAAAGGAAATAAAGCCTCTGAAAAAAATTAAGTCCTTTCTTGAGGTTACCTGAAACATTTTTCTGAGGTTGACAATGTCTGCCTACTTCATACTGCAGAAATGGATATAATGTTTTGCATATAATTTGAAGGAAACCAGTATTGAATATATAAATAACCATCACAGCCAGTGAACGTGACCCAAGGGCTGGATGTGTTACATCTGATAGCAACAGCAAGCAGCAGAGTCTTCTCTGAGCAACCTGATGTCAGTAATCCATTAATCTGATAGCCTATATTGATTTTACTCCTTCCATATTTCTGTCCTCACTAAACACTTCAAAATTTGCCAAGGATACTGAGGGTCAAAAAAAAACCACAAAACCAAAAAAAAACCAACCAAAACCTTATTTTATCACGTCAATCATTTGAACAAGGGCATTCTAGCATTCTATTATCTTTTTACAGGTATATTTAAGATTCTTATCACTGGGATACCCACAGGCTATGAAAACTGCCTGCAAAAGTTTCATATCAGTTCAAAGCAAATACACATTTGTGTATGCACCTCTAAATGTCATGAGTAAGGAAAGATAAAAGCAAAAGTACTTTCATTCTTTACCACAATTTCAATCTGTGTGTTCCTTATCATTCTCTTGCTATGAAAAAATATCAGACAAGTCCAAATTTCAATGCCCAAGTTTCCCTAAAAGAAGCTCCCTTCAGTTTACTACAGGAGATACATCCAGGGAGGTGGGTGGCTGATAACAGAGTTCCTAGGAATTGTTGGTTTATTGATCAGAGAACCACTTAGTAAGTGGACATCACACTAATTCACCTGAAATAGCCAAAATGTTAAGGTAGTTAGGGAAACAGAGACAGGTAAGCATAATTTGAGATGGCATGGGGTATCCCACAAGCCTCTCTACGTCCCCGTCAAGAGCAGCATGTGTGTCCCGAAGGTCTCTCTCCTCTGAAATTGCCATGGAGAAAGATTTACATAGGACTCACCATGGATATTCAAGCAATGGAAGTGAGTGCTTGCTGTCTGTGACAATTTAGATACCAATTTAGATGTCTTAGTGCCATGACTTTTCTCCATCTTTTTCACTATATTCAAACAGAGAGCCAATACTACCTTTTCCACTCATACAATGTTGCCCTAATGAAATAGTATTTTCATAAATTTCCTTGCATAAGTTAGCCTTTAGAAAATGACAAGAGCCACAAGTACTAGTCATAAGTAACTTCTAATCACCCAGAAGTTACTACAATCAAGTTTTGCTGAGTTTGCTTCGTCTGGATTTTCTTCATTCTTGATGGGAAGGAAATAAATCCCTGGAAATTTTCTGAATCCTCTTAATATGTGGTTTCCAAACTAGAATTCCAGCCTCTAGGTATAGTCATAAGCTTCCAAGAAATCAGTGTTTTCTCACAGTTAAACCAGCATCATGCTAATATTATATTACTAGTTTGTAATTGAGATTGTAAACCCAAAACAGCTAGGAACAAACACCAACACATGATATAAGTGCAAAATTAACCATTTGAACAAAACTTTTGAATAATATAGATTACAAAGATGGGTTTTTTTGATCCTGTGGCTCTCTACAATAGAGTTATATTTCATGTATTACCACCTAAAAAGTTTGTTCATCTATAGCTTTCTCTTTATCCAAGTTTTGATTCACTAGTTCAAGTTACACCATTCAGAAGTTAGAACACCATTTCCAGTTTTGGGAAGAACACAGAGATTAAATTCAGAAAGCTAAATAAAAATTAAAAAGAACACAGCAGATAGAGTTTGTAATGAAATCAGAGCAGTTTTACTTGTCTGAATTAATAAGAAAGTTAAGAACTGTTTCTAGTTTGCTACAAGTTGTGTATTTTCTGCCCCTACATCCTCAGATATGCTGTGATGCAAAAGTATACATGGAAAACTATTTTTCTTTCCTATTAATTTATTTATATGATTCCAGCATTCATAGCTGGTATCATTTTACCAAATAGGGTGTCTCTCATGGATATGCAATATCTAGGGAGGAAGCACACCTCTCGAAACTGCCTCACCAAGTAATTGTTGCACATTCAGTGAGACAGAAGACTTTTTACTTTTATACATCCGCACTACCAGGCCTGAAACAAACTATGTTCAAAAACTTCTGAAGACATTTCCTCTGAGGGAGCACAAAATAACTGTTACCCCCAATACAACTAACCCTGTGCCAGAGTTTTTACTATACCTTTCTGTGAGAGCTTCTCCAGGATGATCCTTAGGCGCTGAAGAACTGAGGGTGAAATGTTGTATTCGTACATGTCTATTACTGGCACTCGCTGACATCTCCCAAATAGTCCATCTGCAGGAAACAGAAAAAGAAAAGGAAAAATATACACTTCATTTTCTGAGAGGAAGAAATGTGTGATGATATGCGCATTTCCAATGTATCCTAATTATATACTGAAGGAACCTTTTAAAAGCTATCAAAGGACTCCTGAAGTCACAAGACAGGGTATTTTCTATCAAAATAAATAAATTCTGGAAAAAATATTAGTCGGAGGAAGACTTTGTTGTACAAATTATTTTATAAAGTAGTTTCAGAGTTTTGCCTCCCAAATCTTTTGATGTAAGAGTTCTTTACTGACAATTCAGTGGGGGAAAAAAATTAACGTTCAGCACCTACTATGTTGCAGATGAAAAGTGCCCCATCCAGAAACATAAATATTAATTTGCAGAAACTATAAGGATTTGCTGAAACATTTTTAATGCAGAAGCTGTATGTTAGGCAATGGTAAATGAGAACTGAATCCATAATGGCTAGCAAAGGCTCATTTCAAGTACCCTCTAATGAATGCAATAAAAGAAAGCTGCTCACAGAACAATGAGATATTAATGTGGCCTAATTTATTTAGCTCCATTCCATTTGTCTAAAATGACAGACTCTTCTCATCAATGTCTTTTCAAATCACACCTTCTAATTAATTTAGCTTCTTATTAGTCTTTATTTAGAGAATTGTTCATTTTGAGACAAGCTTCCTGTGTATGTGTGGGAGGAACAGGGAGTTCAAACATTCAAATTACCTTTCTCTCTTTCATACAAAAGATTAATTCAGGACCTAGGTGCTTCACATACAATCTGACCATCTGCAATTCTAGGCCTCTGAGAAAGAAAGTGGCTTCATTTATTGTTCAAAATAGTTCTCTTCTATATAGTGATCCAAAGAAAGCAATTTAAATGCAACAAGTTTAATTAGCAAAATATTCTACTGCAGTACTAGTTTTAACACAGTAATTACTTCAGCTCTGATACTGCATCTCTGCTCAAAAAGAATAGCTATATCAGATTAGCAGAAAATAACAGTAAGTATTAATTTGCAAAGGTTCAGTACTTTCTCTGCTACTTCACAGACCTAAAGGACTACAAATGGGAACTACTGGCCCAGCTGTTCACTAAACACAAACAATGGCACAAAAGAAAATAAAACAATCCAGGATGCTGAAAAAGGGCATTATTAGCCTTCACTGTTAAACACAAATACCTCATTGAAATTAGCCAACTTTCTCTTTCTTTGCCTTTCTAATCCTCCTGTCACTTACAACTGCCAAATTAAGTTAATTCAAATTAAAAACTTACCCCTGAGCCTAATTTTGCTACTGGAAACTATGTTTAATTTAGAAATCGCATACTCAAATCTGGTTTCTTTTTCTGCCACATAATGCATAAAGCAGTCCAACAGCAGATTAAAATATTCAATTCCTTTTAAAAACCCATTGCAGTTGGAAATGAGCAAAGTATATCAATATAAATAACAGCCACTTATAAATGGATGGATAACAGGAATAAATAAGGTCCCAGTTCAGAAAGGAATAGAAGAACATTTCGGTATTTAAGAACAAGATAGTTCAAAATGAAACATAACTTGATATAGCTATCTTTATTTTGGATTACCACCATTGCTGGATCCAAATAATTAGGACAAAATCTATGTTTATATAAACAATTACTATTCCATCTTTTTTAAAGGATAATATACCTTAAAAATAATTATAATCTTAATTAAGAGTCCATAAAAGCATACACATTCAGCATGAATTAAAGTTTTTTTGTGTCAAGTTTTTTTGTGTAATTTAAAGTCCTCTCCACAGATGCAAAAGCTAATTCACTCACATAATCTAAGAGAGACTTAACCTTTTTCTTCTAGAACCAGAGTTTCCAGAAAGCTTTAGCTGACTGTATTTGAATAGAACAAAACCTATTTAAATTCTAAAATTAACAATTAGCATATGAGTCTGAACCACAATATATAATCTATCCAAAAAAACTGGAACTGCTTAGGGAGAAACTGCAAGTCACTTTAGCTTTTGTACTTGAAATATGGTCATAATAAGCATTGAAGAAACTGCAATCACAAATAGCGCTCAGCTCTACTAAATGCAGTACTAGGAGAGTGGAAAAGGCATAGTGTGCCCCAAGGAGCAGTTGGCAAATACCATCTCTAAAATACAAAGGGTTTCATAACGGGGATTTCAGTTGGACTGGATTTGTGCAAATAGTAGATTTCATAGTCCAGCTATGTAGCTTTTTTTTTTTAAAAAAAGTAAGATATGTCCTAGGTTTTTCTATTTTTTTCGGTGTTTTCTCTTTTTCTGTTGGGGTTTGTTTGGTTAGGCTTTTTTTTAACATTATTTTTTACTTTTTTTATTTGATATCAAGGTTTATGTAGCAAGATTTAAAACCTAAAAAATTAAAATGAGGTTGAGGATTTGATTTTCAGGTACTTTATAATTAAATCTTCTTAAATGTATATATATTTTGGAGAAAAACATGCAGGGCATAGTGATGTTACAAAAAAAAAAGTATTTGTAAAAGTTCCCCACTGCCTTTTTCTTTCCAATAAATATATTTGGCAGATGTGACCCAAATTCAAAATTTACTTTGGTATAGCACAAAACTCATTTTTACTTAAATTACAGTTTAAAATTAAATTGATGTTTAAAAACTGCCCAGCCTAATCTACCATGGACTATCCCAAACCACTGTGATGTTTACAGGGAGTAAATACACGGTTCCTCTCTCCAGATCAGCTGTACCCGCCTCCAGTGTGGGGCTGTTGCAGTGAATGGGTGTCTGTGCTCCATCATGCACCCAGCTGACTTCTAACACTCTCCAACAAGCAAATAGCCCAAAGCTGTCAGGAAGCAAAAAGGAAAATGGAAAAGCTCCCAGATTTTACAGTAAATGTCATATGACAGAAGAAGTTCAAAGCATGAGTGATGCTTTAATATCCAACATTCAAGGAAGAGCCCTGTATGCCTATGGCTCTTACAAGTGTGTTCATATTGAGCTTACATTAAAATCGTGTTCTGAGAAGGAACATAATACACAAAAGACATCTGCTCTTTACACATGCCTAGACTGAGGGAAGGTTGAGACAACCAATCAATATATACATATGGTTGCTATTAAAGTGTTTTAATTTGCTAACCATTAGCAAAAATGTACTATCTGAAATTTCCATAGTAATATCTTAGAAGTTATACTTAGACCTGGAAACATCTGCGTTAACAGCATGGTAATGTTGACTTTTAGACAGCTTCTGCATTTGTGTCCAAAGAAGAGACTAAAACAGAAGAATAATACATCCAAGGAGACAATGAGATGCTTCTTTATGTATTTGGCTATTTTGCTAATAGGTTTAATATTTGAGAAAAAATGCAAGTCTAAATTTTTACAAGCTATTATTTAGAATATTGAATTTAAACAAATATATCTTACAAAGTTAGATGTTAAGATTAAAAGACACAAATTTAATGTATCCCGGGTGCCCGAATAAGATCTCACATAGTGGCAGATGATCCTTTTATTAGAAACAACACCCTGGGGCATGGTCCATGTATTTATACTGAATATTTATTAACTTCTACTGAAAAAATCTACAACTGATAGGTTAAACTGTGAACAAGCCAAAACACAAATTCTGGAAGGGTGATTTTTGAGAGAGATTTAGAAGCAAATGGAACACCCTCTATTTAAATTATTGCCTATTTGACAGAAATTAGTGGATGTTTATGATCTCTATTACCTACTGAGGAAGGAATCATAGAATCATAGAATAACCAGGTTAAGCAGCAGCAGTGACTGACAAGTTGTAGCTTGTTTAAATGTACCTGGCTTCTCTTACCAAGGCCACTGTTAAGTCATAGAATCATAGAATAACCAGGTTGGAAGAGACCCACCGGATCATCGAGTCCAACCATTCCTATCAAACACTAAACCATGCCCCTTAGCACCTCGTCCACCCGTGCCTTAAACACCTCCAGGGAAGGTGACTCAACCCCCTCCCTGGGCAGCCTCTGCCAGTGCCCAATGACCCTTTCCGTGAAAATTTTTTTTCCTAATGTCCAGCCTAAATCTCCCCTGGCTAAGCTTGAGGCCATTCCCTCTCGTCCTGCCCCCTGTCACTTGGGAGAAGAGACCAGCACCTTCCTCTCTACAACCTCCCTTCAGGTAGTTGTAGAGAGTAATAAGGTCTCCCCTCAGCCTCCTCTTCTCCAGGCTAAACACCCCCAGCTCTCTCAGCCGCTCCTCATAAGGCCTGTTCTCCAGCCCCTTCACCAGCTTCGTTGTTCTTCTCTGGACTCACTCCAGAGCCTCAACATCCTTCTTGTGGAAGCACCACATTACATTCATAACTGACATCTAGATATTGAATTATGTAAGAGGACAGAACAAAAAGAGCAGATTGTTTTTCAAGACCAGGTTGGATGAGGTTACCCATGGCAGGGGGTTTGGAACTGGAAGATCTTTAAGGTCCTATCCAACCCAAACCATCCTATCATTCTATGATTCTATCAAAAAAACCATAGTTTGAAACAGTTTTCAGGAGTTCATTGTGCCAGCATGTTCACTTGGTAAGGCAGAAAGGCATTATGTGTTTAACAGGTACTAAAAAGTCTTTGGAAATTTACCCTGAGTGACCATCTTTACCTTGAAGACAAGGCCATTTGAGGAAAGTCGATTCATTCAATTATTTGAAAGGAGCATTTCCTGTAAAAAAATAACCCTAATGTATAATAAATTGGCTAGAGAAACATATCCCATCTTGGAACCAGAAAGTATGGCTAACAATTAACAATAAGATGCGTAGAAGACTTGGCACAGATTTGAATAATACCAGCAAAAAAAGAAAGAGTTATTGTCAAGTGTATTTTGCCACTGAGCTATGAGGACTAGTGCAGACACTGGACTTTGTCTGCAGGCTGACAGATGTTTGATAGACATAAATTAAAAGATTGTGTTCTACAGCAATTAATTATTTAGACATACATGCAGTGAAATTTTCACATGGTGCTGACAAGTGACCTTTGCAAAGGAGCCTTCTAGTAGATGCTTTGAAACACCCAGTTCTTCTGCTCTTCAAACTTCCTGCAGCAGCCAGAGTGGAAGTGGCTCTCCAGGCAGTGACAATATTCACATACATGGGTCGATCAACGTTTCAGCTCCCATGGTCTAACAGCCTGACAACTGCTAAAAGATTTAAATCTTTTAACATTTTATGCCTTCCTGTATAAAAGGTAAGTTTTGCATATTGCAGACATTGTGCTTTTTTCCTGTGTCATAAGGTAGACAAGAAAGCCCACAGACCCAACCGTGTGTCAAGCAGCATCTGTTGCCACCTTTGACAGAATCATTTGTGCTCCTGCATTCAGAAGAGAACTTCCTCTAATGTTTCTGAAGAGTTTTCACTGCAGATTATTCTTCAGCAACTTAACCTTCTGTGAGAAAAAGGATTCTTCTCACTGAATAGGGACACTACTTCACACCCTTTCTGCAAGCTATTGGCTTAAGGCACTGTAAAGTGCAAGAGTAGTCCAGGACTAACGAAAAGGCCAGTGCTTGATTCCTTTTAATCCAAGGTTAGAACCTGAGCTGCCTACTGGAAAGATAAAATAATTTTCCAATGAGAAGCATACTATTTGCATCTCAAAAGTTTCAAGGTCACAGACATTAAATGTTCTAGGAAGCATGAAGGAAATTGTTAAAGTATTTTACTCTTATCTCCCTGCTATTTCTCTCCGGCATGGTGTTCATTTTCAAGATCCCTTTCCAAAAAACAAACTAAAAAAAAAAGCCAAAATTAATGCTACAGTTCCTTGAAGAGGACATTAAGTTCCATACCAGGAGGACACAGTCTACAAATCCACAGTCACCATTTACAAGTAAGCTCTTCAGCAAACAGTGTACTTTTAATATTCTATCTATTAAAAAAGGTTTCTTCATAATCTATACCTCTACTTCTACATTCCCTGTGCAAGTGAGGTAGATGTCCTGCAGATACAGCAACGGCAGCTTCAACAGTCTAATTTCTCATGCAACGTTTTGAAAATATTACTCCATCTCTTCCAAACAGCAAATGCTTACAAGTCTCACTGCAGCAGTTCATCAGAAAAGCTGCTGCTTGCAATCACGGTTAACTGCATTGCAAACCTGCAGTGCTCCACAGAGAATGCAGCCTTCCTAGGAGACAATCTCCCCGTGTTAAACTTTGAAACCCTTTTTACCATTTTATTTTGCTTATCTCTGTGCAGCCTCAGTAGTCCTTTGTTATTTCCATTTCAGAGCAGTAATAGTGGCATCTAGTGGACACTTTTATGCTTAGGGATCAGTCCTGGATCATTTACCTTCTACATTTATTGCTTTCAGATTCATTTGACATCATCTTGAATACATAGCCATACAGATACAGCCACCCTCAGGCTTCCCTAAACTAACGGCTGATAGGCACGTGGTAGTTTTTAAGGCAGTTATTTAAAATTAAAAAATACAATACATGGCGGGGTGGGGGGGAGCAGAAAGGCTAAGATAGTTGTTTCTAGAAGTAATACATTATGACAAGTAACCAAAGATCATACAGATTATTTCAAAAGAAGTATGTTTCAGTATTCTGCTTTGGCTAGCATGTGGGGTACAAAATATTATGCAATAAAAGTAAAACCTCAGCTGTAAGTAAAACACAATGCATACTTTTTGTAGATTTATACTGTAAATATAACAGAAACACAATAAAGAGTAGAAAATAACAATGTAAGACATTCTATACTTGAAGATTTTTATCTGACAAAAAATACCATGCAGTGAGTACTCTTACAAAGAGTGGAGTAAATACACTCATCCCTAGTTACCAAATAATCTGATGCCTGGAATGCAAAGGTAACTTTGTAAATTCTGCTGAAATCCAGACCACCTACCAGTCCTATTAAAGGACTCTAACAAGATTTAATGCCTTTCCTCACCTCTTCAGATACAGATATTTAAGGAAAAATAGTAGATGGCTGATCTGCTTTCAACCCAGAATTCCTAAAACCTTTGAATATTTCTGCTGATTGAAAGAATTGTATGGCATGTTAATGATCATCAAAATACTTATATTAAGAGATAAATGTTCACATTAACAGCAGCATTAGTTAGCTGTTGTGTACACACTGTGATAGGGATGGGATTTGCAAAGCTGCAAATCATCTCAAAGCATGTCCAAGAGCAAATAACTCATCTGGGGTTTAGTCTCCTTGTCTCAAGGAGTAATTCTTCTTCTTCTTTCATAAAAAAAAAATTTAAAAAAAACCCAAAACCTTCAACAGAGGGGAAATGCCATTTCAGGAACAGTTTCTGTTCTAACCTGCTAATTTAAGTGGTGGTTTGTATGGTCCCAAAATATTATGCACATTTGCACTTGATAGGGTTTTTAAGCTAAAACAGAAATATGTAAATTGTAGAGAAAGCAGCTAAAAAAATCCTTCTCTCTTGAGTACAGCAAAAAGGGGGAAAGAAAGGAGCATAAAAAAAGCTAGCTGCAGTTTAACAAAGCAAGGGGAGAGCATGCTTGCCATGAAAAGAAGTGCTGCTTGCTTCCAAAAAAAGCCCCTAAGTTAAGTTATTCAAGCTAAGAGAATGAGAGGTCCAGATTTCAATGCCTGCTTTCTGTGATTCAAAGCCCAGAAATGAACCTCAGTCTAAATAGGTTGTACATAGGCCCCTCAGCCTCAGAAATAATGGCCATGCCTTGGGAGGAAAGGGCAGGAGGGAGTTTAAGGAGAGGCAAAAGTAGAGATGAAAAGAAAGCAAGTCTTTAATTTTTGCCAGTAGAGCTAACATACCAGTTGAATAATTCTTGACTAACTTGATACTTCATAGAGAATCAACCTTGAATTTTCCACAGCCTCTGTAACCATGTGGAATGAAAGCTGTACTTTTTGGCTCGATGATGAGGACAAGAAAAGATGACAAACCAGTGACTGAATCAGAATCTTCCACATCCAGATGACTGCTGGAGTCTGTAAGCCACAGAAACCATCTGCTTCTCCTTTTGATCACAGAGGGCAATCCAAACTTGAGAAAACTTTGACAAAAACCCAAGAAGCTCTAATTGTAATGTATTAAGAAGACTTTTCTAAGAAAAATTACATATTTATTATGAGCTATGACATCTCCAAGAAAAAAAATAGAGCTTACAAAAATCATTTGAACAGCAATTCCTTTTTTTTTGTCAATAGTGGTACTAAAGAGTAAAAAGAAGAAAGACTTAGACATATTAATCCTTCTTCAAAAGGAAAAATACTTTAAATTCAAGTGTAAGTCAAGTATTTAGTAGGGTTACAATAGAGCACTCTCTTTTTCTTTAGCATACTTAGTCACTGGGCTGCAAGATTAACACCTAGGTTTATACTTCACATTTTTACATCTTCATTAGTAAGAAATCTGAACCATGTACTACTACCCCCACCTACAAAAGGCTATTTTTTTTTCCCAGAAGACAGAATGTTTCAACAAATTGACCACACCATTACCAGAAATATATAAATAAACTAGAGAAGTTCAGAGAAAAAGGAAAGAAAGGAGGTAGCCACATGGATCCTTAAGCACTGAATTATCTGATTCTTTATGGGAAAACATTAAAAGTTGATTATTTGACATTATGGGGAAAAATGGAGTGAAAAAGACAAAAAATGAGCACTGAATCAGAACAAGTTTCAAGCAGGGAAACTATTCTGAAGCTGTTCAGATCCCTCTTGGAAAAGTAATGGAACTCCTGTTGCTTGCACTGTTTAAAATTAAGCCAGAACAATGGGGAATGATGAAACACGAACAATTCTCTTTTACCCAATATACATTTATGAACAGGGGTTACTGGAGTGACTAAGAATTTATTTATGGAAGAAATGAGATGCAAATATACTAATGCTTGTTTATGCACATTAATTTTCCAAGTATCACTGAGATGTACTTCAGTCACTTCAAGGATCCCCATTATGGTTTTGGCTGGTGCCAAGAACTTCTCTGGTCCTGGCAACATATTTTTTGTGTGATCAGAGTATAGCTGCTCTTTCACCTTTATTCCCACGGCAAAAATAATTCTGCAAGGAAACACATTCAGCAAAATGGATTTCTGCATTAATTTTCATTTAGTATTTAAAATAAAGTAGCGAAAGTTTATTTTGTGTTGTGTAACTGCCAAGAGCTCACCGTTATTTATTATGAGTTTGCAGGAAACAGTGTTCTCATGAAAACATGGCTAGTGACCATTCCATTCACATTTATCAGATGTGGTATCTAGCAATTAAAGCAAATTTGGTATATTTCTGACCTTTGCCAAACTTGAAGCTGTCTAGATCTTTGCAGGACAATATTTACTGAGACAGCAGATTACTTTTGTAATCTGAGATATTTAATTCAATCCTTGATAGAATGGACTTCATATGTGCATGAAATTATAGTAATAAAATTCTCCATCTTGTTCCCTAGCTGCTAAGTATTACAAAACTTATGGAAAATTATGGTATCTCAACCTGAATACATCAGCAGAAATTTTAAATGCATTCCTTCAGGAAGAGGAGGGGGAAACCTTATACGCTAACAGGGTAACTTCACAAGGTGTCTTACCCTGTGGACTAATTAAAATTGGTTGGAGCTATCTCAGAAATCTCTGCACTTTGTTCAAGTATGAAATATCAGCACACTTCTAGAAACCCTGGCACATCAAGCTGCCTCTGGAAGCTTGCACATGGGCACTGGAACCATGGAGAATCTCACCTTAAACTTTGACAGAGGGATGCTGACAGTTTCTGCTGAACAGTCTGGAGAGAGCGAAAACTGAGAGTTTTCCAGAAAACTATGCTTTAAAATAGCTAAATATGATGTTACATACCTAGGATCACCTATTTGAATCTGCAGCCAGGAAAGTTTTTTCTTATTAGAATGAACTAGAGGTCCAGGCACGGCTGTCCCCCCCACCACGTGACAGAGCCTCAGCACTGCCCTGTTGCTTTGCTAATAGCAGTCACTGAAGGGCATGAAATGTTACTGTCCTCCTCCTTCAGACCACAGCAGTCAGTCTGACAATACCAGAGCAAAATTACTAATAAGGCTTGTAGATATATGAACATGACAGCAATAAGTTGGAATAAAGAAATTATGTCATTCAGTATGCAGCACTGGTGAGGTCAGTGTGGGAATAGCGTCCAAATTTTAAAATGAGTGATAAATTTTGGAAAGGACATTGAGAGAAGCAAAAGAGATTATCTACAGTTTGGAAAAAGCCTTACGGTGAAATGCCTTTCCCAGCACAGAAGTCTTCAGAATAAAGGATGGTCTTTTGTCTCTGTAAATAAGCCCACAGACAGATGGAATTATATGGGAACAGAGATCTGGAATAGGACTGGAGGCACTTTCAGAAGTATTTAATTCTCAGTTTTGTGTTGCAGTTCATAACAACTTCTAGGACTTGAAATGTCTGAAACTATGGTAAGAATGGATCTGAAAAGCAAGGGTTCCCTGCTTTTGCAATGGGTGTGAAGACCCTCCAATGCACATGAAACCTGCAACTCCAAATTTCTTCTTAAATTATTCACCAAATACATACAGCTCAAGTAAATATTTAACATTTGATCATAATTATGAAGTTGTAATGTTCCTTTTAATATAACATGTACAATTAAAAGCCATAATTTAACTGGAGTTTAGAGAATGAATTTAAGTTGTTCATCACTTCAGATTTTTCTACAAATTGAGTGGATAAATACAGAAGTTGTATACTCAGCATACAGTCTTCTTAAGAGAAGACAGAATAAATCAGAATAATATTGAACAAAGTATTCATGCTACAAAAGGAAGAAATATCTGTTCATCAAAGATGCAAAACAAAGAAAAAATTTGCAGGATTAGCAAAAACACCAACCAAAATAATACTTAACTAATGAATGCCATTCTGTATCTTTCTAAATTTCTCCCCATACTATATCGCTTATGAAGTGCTAGATTCTTGCTTGAGATAAAACCTACACAGAAAACAGTATATCTGTTTGTTGCCTCTTATGTTACAGCTGAATGCTTTTCCAGACAGAAACCATCATTTCTTATTATGTTTTGATAGTGCTAACAAAAAGGGATTGTAATCCTATGTGAGGGAAAATGCCTGTACCCAAAATCTATTATTCTAACACTTCTGCTGGATTCACTGAAAATAGTAACACACATTTAAATAACCATTTAAATAACATTGCTGAACTTATGACACTTATTAGGTGGACAACTATTCACCTGGACTTCTGCACAAAGACTGCCTTTCTGAAGCGTGGCACCTCAGAGTTTCACTGTTCTGCCACTGATTTTACCATTCCCAGGTTATTCAATCAGCCAAGTCTACACTCCTGTTCTTGCCAGCAGAAAGGTTTGCAAAGGGAGAGCAGTTCCAGGGTGGTGGTATGGATATCACTGAAGATCTCTCCAAAGGCTAAAATGTAAACAGAACGGCACGCTCAGTAATGAAAAGAGAGAGATAAGCCAACATTTTTTAAAAAGTAAAAGGAGAACAAAACATGAGTCCTGAGGAAGGAAAAAGGCACCAGCTTCTATCCTTAGCCATATATCCACTCTAATTTTCCAGCCAATAAAATGCTTCTGTGATTAAATGTAATTTGGATATGCTGAAACTAGAAAGATTTCCAAGACACATCCAGTTATAAACAGTTTTTGATACATTCAGAATTTTTTTTATCTACAAGAGCATTTTCTCCCGAAGTCATCTACCAAAATAATCACTTTTTACATTTTAATCCAACTTCTGCATACCTAGTAGCTGCAGTAATTTCACATTGTATTTTATGTATTTCTTCAGTGTCAATAAGAACAAGAGCCAAGACAACTATTAAAAGTATTTTCTTCTATTTTTGGTGTTTATGAATGGAGGATGTAGGAACAGGACGTTCCATGTCTCTTACATCTGGAGCATCACCCTCTCAAACAGAAATGTTCACCCTGAAGTCAAGAAGGGAAAGTCAAGAAAATAACCTGCAAATTTTAAAAAATTCAACATTTTAAAGTCAGTGCCCTGAGTCTTTTGCACAATTTTTTTTGCCACAAAGTTCATATTCTTCCTATACCACTGACCGCTGTCATATTTGGTGCAACTTGTTATGGGTGGAAAGATAAGCAGCAGGGCAGCAAAAAGAGGAGTTTTATCTATGGCAGCTAATCTCCTCAATCAACAGCACTCAGCTCTGCTTAACAGCCGTTGCCAAGTAACAGGGACCAGCTTTTCTTATCGGATTCATAATGTTTCATTGACTATTCAGACTAGAATAGAAAGCTGTGACACTCAGGGTTATAAGCAGCACAAAATGAAAATGACATATTATGTGGTATGAAGAAGAGAAATCTTTTAGCCCTCACCTTATCTGGATGGTGACTGTTAACAAAAAAAAAAAAAAAAACAAAAAAAACCCACAAAAAAACCCCCACCAAAAATATCAATCGTTTTCTCCTCTGCTTATTTTAATATCACAAAACAAACAGAAAAATACATCAACATAAACAAGATTTTTTTTTTTAACATTGTTGGCAGATCCTCAGCAATTCACTGGCATTACTGATACTTCGTATACAGGGAGGCAAGGGCTGTCCAGATCCCTATTACTTTACTGAAAAGCAATTCAAACATGTTGCTTATTCTAAAGCTACTGCAGCACCTTCAATGTGATGAGAGAAGCCTTCTCACAGTAGGTGAGATGTTCCTCAAACATGAATAACCATGACCAAAATAAGAAAACCATAAAACTGACAACATTACATTTCTTTAGCAGAATTACTACTGTCTCCTGCCATCATCTCTAGACAGAATCTGATTTTCTGTTAGAATATTGATACTATTCTCCTGCTAGAAAGGAATAGCAAATCCTTATTCCATCTCTTCTTATTATGATTCTTTTATTATAATAATCTTTTCTGAATATCTGGTTACCAAAATTTAAATCTGGGGCTATCCAGAATTATGATGAATAGTAACTGTCTTTATATTTACATGTTATAATCAGCATATACAGAATTATATCAATATCCACTGCGGGATAAAGTGGTAAATAAGCAAGAAAATGTGCTTAGACACATTCCTTTTATCAGAGAACTTGACAAAATATTGCCTAAATTAGAAAATAAATTTGCATAGCTTTCTTCAATCCCAAAGAATGACTCACCATCCCTAAGCCACCATAACCTTACAAAGTTTTGTCTTTGATATATCTATTCATGCCCAGAAAATGGAAGGAATATACTGCAACAAATTTTACACTCATGGAATTCTGTCTTTCACACAAAGTTCACCTTTGGGTTTAAGGTGAATATTGATAAACATGTGAGGTTGCAAGTACATCTGAAAGATATTATGTTACCCAGTCTGTTTCTGCACAAACTCCAATGTATTCAGTTACTGTTAAACATGTGTCTAAATTTAAATTTATTGTAAGCCTCCCAGTGAGAAATAACTTCTGAGATATGCTCCCAAAGCTCACCACTCTCACTAGAACACCTGCAGTTTTACCTAGCAAAGTATTTAGAAGACACAGAGAAGAGTAGTCAACATCTTCACCTATTCAACTTCCATTTTTAACTTTAAGGAGAACAGAGAAATTTCAAATAAGAGAAAGTATTATTTCTAAAAAAAAAAAAGGTAACATTTCTTTTCATACTAAATGGCTTGAGTTTTAGCAAAAAAAGAGTTTTACTTCTGATTCAGCCCATCAAACATTGCATAGGAGATTGGATAGGTAAGTTAGAAGCATAGTTGCTACAGGCTTCCTCCAGAGCTAACAAAGAGAGAGGGGGCACATGCTGAAGGTGATTTGGTTAAACTAAAATCTAAACCATTAAATTGAACAGATACATGTCTCAATATGGATAAAGCCTCAAGGCTTTGATGAATGGATTAGCCATAATGAAAGAACAAACTATATAAAAACCTGTTAATTCAACCTTAGCTGAGATGCTTTCACCCAGCTTGACTTTTCAGCTAAAGAACAGTGAGAAGAGGTGTTACATCTATTTCAAGTGGCTAGAATACAATAACAAAATTTTTAAAAGTTCAGCCAGAGGCTTTTCTTCTATCACTCAAGTAAATTTATACATTTATTACTAATTTAAATCTATTGATTTATCAGTAATTGAATCTATTTGAAATTATTACTATTTGGGAGCATCCTTAGTTTTGGTGTGCAAGCCTTTAGCTTTTTGCTCTGAGCCAAGGAAAGAGCATTAAGATTTTGGTCATGGAGAGGTGAAAACGTTCATTAAAAGCAAATGATGGCATAGACTGCAACAGGCCAAAAATATTTCATCTTTTCATCTCAGAAGCAAATGCAGCCTGATATAAATGAGACACATTTTCAGCCATGACCATATTGCGTGTTGTAGAAGCACTGCAGATGATTGCAGCACAAAAGTTTCAAGTTCCACCTGGGAGACTGCACCAACTCTTGGAGCCGAGCACTGTTGTGTTAGGACAGTATCATCACCTGAGGTGGCTTCTTAAAATATTACTTCAAGAAAAAGAACTAATTCTCTGTTAGTTCATAAGAGTTTCCTATCTTAAAAATCCATTTAAATTTCTCTTTGACTAGTGTATAATTGTTCCTTTACTCCTGCGCCATATCAATAGTGGCATTACTTTTGAACATTCATATTAGGATCCCCAAGGCCCAGCTTTTCAAAGCTAAGCACATACACTTAAGGAGCAAAGGAATAAAAATATCAGATAGGCAAACGTATGGAGATCCACAGATTTGAGTGTGCATAAAAATCAGTTATACAGGCTGTGTCATAAGCAAGCAAAGACTAAATGCAACTGCAGATACAGAATGCATTATCATATTATGATGTACAGACTAGGAAAGATGGTTGGGCCAAGATCAGGGCAGAGGTTACTGCTACTGCTTTGGCTTCTCTCCCGCAGGGATTCTGTTCCAAAGCTGTAATATTAAAATCCTTGTCAAGATGTTTCATGCTCCTGGTATCTGGAGCAGAAAAAGGGGAGGAAGGAATTGGCTGAATAGAAGCTAACAATAAACAGACATTTGAATAGAAAGTTTGAAAAGAAATATAAAAATCAAATATTATTTTATATTGAATATAAAATCTCATACTCAGAAACAACAGGCCTGTCAGTAATTATAGAGAAACACATTTCCCATACAGATCCATCATTAGGCATCATTCTAGTAGACCCATTGTAAGTGCCCTTTTTTTACCTACAGGCAAAGCACTTAATGCTAAGCTGCTTCTTATGCTAAGGAACTGAATTCAACAGCACTCTCAGATTGGTTTCCTTTTTTTTTTTTTTTTGTAAGAAGGCTTCAGAATAATTTCTACAAAAACAACATGGATCACCTTTAATTACTGCATTGCAACCATGGCTATTTAAAAATCCAGTCTCAGCAAAGTAGATGACAAACATTAATGAGCAGTAATGCACACATGGTATTGTAAATGAAAGGATAATGAAAGCAATTTATTTGAAAATTAAAATATGATTAAGAATGGCAGTCTCTACTAGGACCCAGATGCCAACAGAAAGTAACCAATGTGCAAGCAGACTGCCATTAATTTGGGAACCATATGAAATTGCTTTCCTTTCTTTGACAGTTCTTAATATAAAGTATCTTAACTAATAGACGGCATGTATACACTGGGAGCTGCATGGGCTATGAAGACTTACAGAAGAAATAAAGAACACTACAGGGAAATTCTCCAAGACAAGATTCTCCAAAAGTGAAAGAGAGAGGAGAGTACATTTAGAACACATTCCAGATTTTAGGTAGGATGAATTACACTCTGCAATGATGCCTCTCTGCATTGACTTTGGGAGACTGCTAGTTCTCACCTCACGCACAGCAGAGTGCCTGAACTGAGGTCAAGGTGAACCTACAGCGTACCTCCAACGACAGATGCTCACACCAGCACCTAATTAGGAATAGGACACTTGGGGAAAGCCCAAAAGACTGGAGTTAGTTAAACGCATGCAGAGGAAGCACAGAAGCAATTTAACAACAGTGTTCTCCTTCATATGTGTTAATAAGCCTTTCTGAGACTATGCATGTATGCTTGGGATCTACACGTTTTCCATCTGTACAGCATAGGCTGCTAGTTCAAGTCTCCATCACTTCAAGGACCTCTAAACTTTGCTCTATGACAGTATACCTTGAAAACCTGGATTACTATTACGTATTTAAATAAAAATGTTCTTGTTATTTTTCTTTTGTTGTTGTTTCAAAATGGCTACTTGTCTCAAGTTGCCTTTGACACAACAGCAAACTATGATGAGCGGCTCACCATTAAGTTGTCCTATATAGTCATATTTAAGGATTCATGCTTGAAAACTTCAACCTAAATAATTTTATCAGAGGCAATACGTCAGAAATAATATGTCCTAAAGCAGATTTTTACAGCAAAACAGAATACTACCATGTTATTATCAAGAGGATTTTGTTGCGTAGTTATTAAAATGTTTCTACAGTGTTAGCAAGCTATGTAGGCTAAGGAAAATCAATAGCTTCTTTTGCCATATTTTTGAATAAATTTATATTTAATGTATGTAAATTACTTATCCTCCTATCAAAAGACATCCTAGAAAAAAAATTATTCCATCAATATGACTCCCAAGTACTGGTATTTTCCATCTAAGGTGTGAAGAGAACTTCTTACTCAATTCTTGCCTGTATAGTAAACGCAAATTCTCTTATCAAGGATGTACACTATTGAACACTGCAGATATCTTGCATCCCTTTTTGTCTTAAAGTCTTAGACATCATATACAATAAAATAATTTATCTATATTACAAGTGTAGAAGTAAATATCTGTCTATCTAAACCAAAAGTGGCAAGTTTTCAGGGGTAATAGCTGTACTGCAACTGAGCCGAACTGATACCTTATTACGAGCACAGGGAAGACAAAGAATACAGTTTTATCTCCAGAAATCCAGGCCTTAACAAAAGACTATTCCCTGGCCAGAATACATACCCTCCTCTTCCCCACTGTTGCACTGCTTTAGAAATTACCAAATTTGACAAAGATTCTTAGAAATTTCAGCTTCTAATTACTTCCTTTCTGTCAATCAAGAAAATCACTCAACGCATCTTCTTAAAAACTGCTTCGATCTCTGTTCGAACAATGCCACTTTTGGGTAGGTGACAAGGGCTAATCATCAATGAAAAAATGTAAATAGAACCAATAGCAGCTTAAAAATATATTTTAATCCTTAAGAAATCCACTGGGATATTAACAAAAGGTGGTTTTGTCTGCAAAAAGGCATTAACATAGCCATTTATAAAACTAATAGGAAAGCGAGCACTGCTCCAGTAATAATGAAAGTACACTGCAGAATAACATTATGGAAATAGGATACCAAATTGAAGAATTGACCTTGGGGCCCTGGCTTATCCTGGATGAAGATGACTTGTGAAATGAAAATTTGGCTGTAATTTGCTTTTGCTTTCCCTAAAAGGTTGAAGGTATTTTTATTCCAAATGAATAAAATTACTGTTAATTTCCTAGCATTAAGCATAATGTTCTTAAATATAGTCTTTAAAGTGTATTCAAATAAATTTTTAAGTCTTATTTTTATTATTAGAAAACCAGAACTGGTTTTCTGTGCTTTTTATCATAGTCAATTTCTAACAGTTAATTTTTAAATCACTTCAGAGAGAAGTATCTGCTACAGTTGAATCAGTTGGATGAACCATTCATATATATTAAGTGTTTCTACTCGATTCAATGGAATCTATTGAATCACGGAATAACCAGGTTGGAAGAGACCCACTGGATCGTCGAGTCCAACCATTCCCACCAATCCCTAAACCATGCCCCTAAGTACCTCATCCACCCTCACCTTAAACACCTCCAGGGACAGTGACTCAACCACCTCCCTGGGCAGACCGTTCCAATGCCTAACCACCCTCTCCATGAAGAACTTTTTCCTAATCTCAAGCCTAAATCTCCCCTGGCGGAGCTTGAGGCCATTCCCTCTCGTCCTGTCCCCTGTCACCTGGGAGAAGAGGCCAGCACCCTCCTCTCCACAACCTCCCTTCAGGTAGTTGTAGAGAGTAATAAGGTCTCCCCTCAGCCTCCTCTTTTCCAGGCTAAACAACCCCAGCTCTCTCAGCTGCTCCTTATAAGATTTGTTCTCCAGCCCCTTCACCAGCTTCGTTGCTTTTCTCTGGACTCGCTCCAGAGTCACAACATCCTTCTTGTGGTGAGGAGTCCAGAACTGAACACAGTACTTGAAGTGCGGTCTCACCAGTGCTGAGTACAGAGGGAGAATAACCTCCCTGGACCTGCTGGTCACGCCGTTTCTGATACAAGCCAAGATGCCATTGGCTTTTTTGGCCACCTGGGCACACTGCTGGCTCATGTTCAGTCGGTTGTCAACCAATACCCCCAGGTCCTTCTCCTCCTGGCAGCTTTCCAGCCAGGTTTCTCCTAGTCTGTACCTCTGCTTAGGGTTGTTGTGCGCCAAGTGCAGGACTCGGCATTTGGCCTTGTTAAACCTCATGCCGTTGGTCTCAGCCCAGCAGTCCAGCCTGTTCAGGTCCCTTTGCAGAGCCTCCCTACCCTCCAGCAGATCGACACTTCCACCCAGCTTGGTGTCATCTGCAAACTTGCTAAGGGAGCACTCGATGCCTTCATCCAGGTCGTTGATAAAGACATTAAACAGGACTGGACCCAGGACTGAGCCCTGAGGAACTCCACTTGTCACTGGCCTCCAGCTGGATTTAACTCCGTTTACCACCACCCTCTGGGCCCGGTCATTCAACCAGTTTTTCACCCAGGAGAGTGTGCGCCCATCCAGGCCAGAGGCCGACAGTTTCCGAAGCAGAATGCTATGAGAAACTGTATCAAAGGCTTTACTGAGGTCCAGGAAGATACATCCACAGCCTTTCCCTCATCCAAGAGTTTAGTCACTTGGTCATAGAAGGTGATCAGATTACTCTGGCAAGACCTGCCTTTCATGAAACCATGTTGACTGGGCCTGATCACCCGGTTCTCTTGCAAGTGCTTCTTGATAGCACTCAAGATCACCCGCTCCATGACTTTCCCCGGTACCGAGGTCAGACTGACAGGTCTGTAGTTCCCCGGATCCTCCCTGCGCCCCTTCTTATAGATGGGCACGACATCAGCCAGCCTCCAGTCCAGCGGAACCTCCCCAGTCATCCAGGACTGCTGGAAGATGATGGAAAGGGGTTTGGCCAGCACATCCGCCAGTTCCCTCAAACCTCTTGGGTGGACTCCATCCGGCCCCATAGACTTGTGGGCATCTAGCTGGGCAAGCAAGTGTCTAACCACCTCTTCTTGGACCTTGGGAATCTCATACTTCTCTTCCAACCCTTGGGGTTGTGCACAGAGGGAACAATTTTCCTTACTGTTAAAGACTGAGGCAAAGTAGGCATTGAGTACTTCAGCCTTGTCTTTGTCCCCTGTTACTCTTGCTCCCTCTGCATCTACTATGGACTGGAGATTCTCCCTAGCTCTCCTTTTGCTGTTGATGTATTTGTAGAAAGACTTTTTGTTGTCTTTCACAGTCTTGCATGAAATGCAGAACATGAAGACATTCCTTCAAATAATCATATTGGTTTCAAACAATGGTAAAAAATATAGTCTGTTGTAGAATAAAACAGCTAAAACTCTGGGCTTCATGGTTTTGTTTAACATGAGACTTATTTACTAATGGCCATCAGCACGTCCATTTCAGAGAAACGGGCAAATTTCATAACATGGTGGTTAAAGTCATAATTGTAATAAATCAAAACAAAGCAGAAATCAGACGTTACATAACACATGCCAAGTCAAAAATTTGCATACATTACTGTCCTGCAAAGTAGCAGGCATATATTAAATAGCACCAAGAATCAATAGAAAGGTACATGTGCTGTAAGATCTATAAGTCTTCCAGCATATCTTTTATACCAGTAATTTCAGTGCCTAGCATCCTCAATAACTGTACAGAGATTATGTTTGAAATGCAAACATGGAACAAAACTCCCATCCGTATATATTCATATATAACAACATATGTGCATATATACATTGATATATGTACATATCAAATACCTTTAAAAACTCTCCCCTGAGAAGATTACATTTATAAGTGAATATTTATGGCCTTCAGATAAGGATACACAAAGTAAAATCTTAGCAATACCACACAAAATGACAAGTAATACTAAACACAGTCCAGTTCCCTGAATATATTTTGTATGCTTCATGGAGAAGAATTTCAAGAAGGAGTATGAAGGATAGATTTAAGTTGGCTTATGAACGGTTACAAACAGCTTCTGTCAAACATGGGGTATATAAGGGAGAAGGTCAAAAGTGCTTATTTGAAAATGAATACAAAGAAGATAAAGCCTGAGGTAACTGGTAAAACAGAAAAAGGAATCAAAATCTGTATTATTTGTAAGAAATAAGCCTAATACATTCTGAGACTGTACTCAAGACGTGAAAAAATCTCAAAAGACATGTCTAAACACAGAGATTCAAAGTTTCCTATGTATTTTTCTGAACTGGATTTAAAAAAACCCCATATCTTTCAAATTAGCAACCACTTACAAAATCTTACTGCTTAATATATTAATTTTCTTTTGTTTAGTAAAGTGAAAGGAAGCACAGTGAAAACCTTCCACAGATCCATGATTTCTAAGAAAATGTGCTTTTTTTCTGCACACACTCCTTCTTCAACTAAAACTTCTTCAATACATTTAAAATAAAATGTCCGTGAGTATCCCAAGTGATGCCTTGTTGAGGCTATATACACTGCTACTTATTTATATCTTCCTCCATGTCTTGGATATATGTATACTAAAATTGTCCATGATCTTTCATGCTAACAACATCGTATGTATAACCAATCATCTCACAGTTGAAAAATACATTTAGACTATTCTTTTCCTCTATCATTTCCAACTGAGAACATTCTAATAAGCTTATAGTCCTCAACTGTATGACCTTTCACTTTGTACTGTTCATATGACACTTGCATTCTACTTAGAGCCACATGTTATTTCCGGTGTAATAGTGATCTTCTCTTTTAACAAGAAGTTATCTTGGTTCTCTGTACTCTCTTAATATTTGTCTTAAAATCACTAACAAGATATAAAGCAAGATCTTTCAGAAAATCAGCTTTTCAGAAATTCTTTTAGTAAGCTCAGTCCAAGTACTTCATTCATTGTTGTATTCTATTAAGACATAGTATTCACTTTACAACTCCTTTTAGAGTCTGTGTACTCTGAAATTTAAATGAAAGTTTCTTATATGGACCAAGTGCTTTACTGAAGACCAATAGGTGCCATTGCTTCTATGTCCTTTGTCTAGAAAGTTAGTTCTCCATCAAAAATAAAACGAAACAGAGCAAAGCAAACCTTTTCAGGACAATCTTGTATGACACTTCCTGGGTAGATGCATTTGCCTGCCTCAGACTCTCTGCCTTCTTAAACATAAGTAATATTATCTTCACTCTCTCTTACTGTGTTTCCAGTGCTTACTGCCAGATCCACCATTTTGTAAGCCATCTTTTTCAGAAAACTGTGATGAAGATTATCTAGCATCAAGTCCCTTAAAAGGGTTTTACTTTAGTCCCAGTAATTTCCATTTTTTGTGAATGATTACTCCTCTCTGTTAATATCAATCTTACAAAAATCAAGGCAAAGAATTTACAGAGCCACAGGATTGTCTCCTTCGAAAACCTTCATCAGTGTGAAAATAGTTTTACTGGCAAATCTGTTATTACTTTATTATCTGGTATATTAACTCATGAGGAGCAGCTTTATGAATCAAAGCTTTGTTTGTATCTCTCCTGTCCATTTACAAGGCCACATTTTTAATAACTGTTTCCAGATGGCTATTCTAACACATGGTCTGAGTAGCCACAGCCATTATCTAGGCAAAAGAAAAAAAAAAAATCTATCATATATTCTAATAATTATGTTGTTTCTTGGCTTTTATGTAGAAGATTAATCCAGAAGAAGATGATTAATTAAGAAGATTAATTATTAAGAGAAAACACACAGAAGAGATATGATGCAATAATGATAGTTTCTCTTAACAGATTTCACATCCTACGACTCCAATACACAGATGCCTCAAATAGCATTCTGTGCTTCTAAAATGGGCACTCATTTCTGCTCACTCAGCAATTACCTCTTGGTCTTTTCCAAAATGCAGCAACTGAGCTGATGGTAAAGCACACAGGAGAGTGTAAATCTGCACACTGACAATTAGGCATCTCCTGTCCAGTATTTGCACAGCTATTAGTTTTTCTGGAAAATACAACAGTAAAGACTATTACAGTACTTTCCACTATTTCTGTGGCTTTCCTGTATGGTTGCACATAACAGTATTTTAATACCTTCTTTGGAAAACAGATATAGCTATCAGAAAACAAGAGAACACTTGTAAAGAGACATTAATACAGGTATTTCTCATATCATTTTATAGGATTACCTACCAAATAATGGTATTATGTCAAGGAATTTTTAAAAAGTGTTCTATATTTGATTCATGCAAGTACAGAACATGTAAACGCCTAAATAAGATTAAAATATACGAAGTTTATCTATCACGTTTCATAACAAAGACCAACAATGTGGTCAGAAGAAACCTCTGCTCTGAAATTTGCACGTGGACTGAAAACTGTATTGTTTCTTCAACCTTAAATTGCTCTTTTTTTTTGTTCAAGCAGGAGGAGAATTGTTAATGGTAAAAGCATACATTAATTCTTTGCTGGTTTGTTATTTCAAAAATAACAAGTAAAGAAAAAAATCCCAATTTGTTAAAAAACTATGCTATAGAATATTTCCTCTCTACTTCAATTTAATAGCATTTTTATTACAACACTTAAGCTGGAAGTCTATCAAAAAAAAAAAAAACGTGAAAAACAGTACTGACAAAAATAAATTACACAAAAAGCCCTCAACTCTCTTCAGTGTTCACTAAAGTAAATTAACATATTTATTGAATTACACTGGCAATGAAGACAGCAATACATTGAAATTCATTGAATTTTTTTCTTGACTTAAAAGGAACACAGATGCTTATTACAAAACAGCAGTTCCTCTTCTCATTTTTATCAACCCTTTTTTAACAGCCACTGACATTGACAGTTTTAAGCTTAATTGTACATTCAGCATGTACTGTTAATGACATTAGATAAATGGATCACATCAGAATGCAGTATCGTTAAAAGAGACCACGTGCCAATCTTACAAATTTAAAATCAAACAAACTGCTCTGTAGACCCTGACTCTTCAAGTTGTTTATCAACTGAGTACTAGAGAATATTTTGAATGTCATTATACATCAAAAGATGAAAGATGTGCCTACCACAGCCCATGCTCCATTTATGCAATGACATTTAATTACATGTTATAACTATGCTGTCTTAGAACTATGGTAATTAAGGGGGTACACAGTACATTGGTGTTTTATTCATTGTAAGCCCTTATTTTCAGAGGGCTGAACTCAGCCACGCAAATTTACTCCCTTATCAAAGGGAGGAGTCTGTCATAAGCACAGCAATGCTGGCTGCAACTATACTAAAAAAAGTTGAAATTTATTTGCAGCATCATTGGGGATTTTGTTAGAATTAGCCTAAAAATTTTTCTCCATTATCATATATAAGGCCTCAGAATAATAGTGGTTTAAAGTATCAGTTTATGTTTAGAGGAACGTTTTGTTTGTATACAACAAAATACTCTCAACCTAGTGCAAAATATCTTTCTACAAGCCTATTATTAGCACAAGTTGTGAGCCTTTCAGATAATTCAGAATCATTTTTGGAAGCATGAAATCTAGGTCCTTAAACAGCAGGGTGTGTGGATAAAATTTTCACCTGTATAGGCAGTTGCAAATTTGAATCTTCTGCATTACCACGGGCATCTGAGCAAGACTTAGTGGCTGAGCGGAGGCAGTTGAATGGTCTGGCTGCACTCCACAGGAGCAGTGGACACCACCTCAGAAAGGCACTATATTAACACATCTCCCTAACTTCCCAGTCCCCACTCTCTCTCCTTTATCAAATCAGCCCTGCCCCCATAAGATTTCCAGACATCCTAGATTATGCTGCTTGCTTTCATATATGTGCAGCAACCTTGGAATATCCAGCTGTATCTTTCAAGATGTATACAGATGCACAGTGAAATAAGCTCTGCGTTTCCTTCCCAGACAAATTATCTGTTTGCGGTTTCATGCATTCTTGTGCTTGCAGTAAAGAAGGAAACAAATGCATAGTATCAAGTCCCCGTGAACTATTCAAGACTCGTATTACCTTCTTTTGCCAAATCTGATATTTTACCTGTTTTTAATGCAAGGCTACTTGAGACACATCAGTGAGAAGTTTCAGAGAGCCTAATCTCAGTAGTTTTATTGTTTCTATTTCAATTACATAGAGTAAGATGTGTGGTGTTTTGGGAGGTAGGATGTTGGGTAAATACTTCTTTCTCCAGACATATACAAAATATACTTCAGAAAGCACCACTAAAAATAATTTTATCCTCAATCCACTGAACCAGGCATGTGATTTCTAATAAGCAGCTATCAAGTGCAGCAAAAGCCTGTGACAACCAACAGAAGGGACAATTTAAGGACGAAGCACTGCCCTGCTTCTGCAGATCTAAGACTTATTTTAAGCTTTTTTTTCTGTGTGTGATCAAATCAGCATCAACCCAATTATGCCTAGGGTCTATCTTCTTGTTAGATGGCAGGGTCAGTCACAAATGAGCAGCCTCTTGCAATTTTCCATCGAATCAGCTGTATAATTTGAGAGCTAATGCAGACATCTCATGAAAACAAATTATCAGACAGTATCAGTTCTCCCTCTCCTTCCCAAAACGAAGTGTTCATTGGGATTTGGGTTTCTCTTTTAAAAGCCAATTCTCATCTCCATGAAAGCCAATGCAATCTATAGTAAAAAAAAAAAAGAAAGTCAGCACTCATTTTAAGACTCTCATGCATATTTCAAACCTCTCTGCATCTTTTTTCCAAAAGCATTCTTATTTCATTTGGTAAAAGACAGATTAGCAATTTTAAGTACAAAATGCACCCTGTAAGTAAAGGTATTCTGTGAGAAATAAGATATTTGCATGAAACTGCAAAATGCAATTCTATAACCATAAACTGACTTCCTGAGAGCTCAGCAGCATTACAATAAACTCACTCAGGAAAAAAGAAAAGAAAAAAACCCAAAAAATCAAACCAACAAAACACCACTCTTTATGTCAAATGCTCTTCATAATTCATAAATACTTAAAATGTTTTTTTTAGGAAAAAAAAAAAGGTTATTTCCAACAGGGGGGCAAGAGACTGTGTGTGAAGAGCTATAGACAAAATCAAACTTGGGTTGCTTAAATTACCGAACCTCTGCCTTCTTTCTGACAAACTAAGCCACTGAATCCGTACATCTAAACTGCCAACAAAAACAGTAGGATGATAATGAAGATATCTAAATTATTCAAAGTGGATTCTGGGCTTCAAAAGACTCCTTCTCTTTGTTCCTTTATATATCTACAGCTATTTAAGTTTGCCTCCGGCTCTGACACAGGCAGCATTGTGCCTGTGATGTTGAAAGAAAGGAGCGATTCTGTAGGTTTGGGCAGATGCTCCTCCAGCAGTAGCCCACAAAGAACAAGATGTCCACTTTGGCTGGTCTCGGTATGCAAGGACTGTAACTCTAAAGAAGCCGTTCCTTTACCTCTGCCTTTCTATTTCCAGTTTCTCCCTATAGCACATTTGCATATGCCAGATGGAACTTGTCAATCACTCTGAAGATCAAAAAGTAAGATGTTATTAACATATGCTTTTACTGCTTAATAGCATTTAGGCAAGGAACCCAAGGCTTCTAAAGTGGAAAAAGAAAAAGTCAACATCCTGTCCTAATTCACAGGTCTACTGCTGGTAGAGCCCATAGGCCTTGCGCTCTTTTTTGCGCTTCTCTGATGTCAGCAGCCTCTTTCTTAATGGCTGACAGTAGGCTGACAGAGACACTGAGCTTAGGAAGGTATAGAGATTTCTAGCACATTGCCTCTTGGATATAGATATCTTTTATTCTCATATCTGCAGAAAAGACTGGAAGAAATACCCTTCTAAGTTCTGCCAGCTGCTGGCAAAAGGCTCCTGAGCACACAGCCTTTCACACAGACTCACACTGAAGTCCACGGGACCACTCGCATGAATGCAAAGTTGCTCAGTCAGGCACTCCAGAGGAATTGAAAAGCCATCTGCTGATTAACTTAAAAAACTATTTTCATCAAGTATGCGAATACAGTCTATGTACGTCCCTGTGTGATCCTCAGATTTAGATCCCAAAATGCAAAAAAAAAGTCAGACACAAAAACTGGTGGCTGAGGTGAGGACTGGGACCTCATACCAAGAAAGGAAAATATTAAAGCACAAGTTCAGACAAACTTTTTTCTCCAGCTAACTACTCATAATGCAATGCAACAAGTGTAGTCTAGTTTAATAAGCAGTTCTTAATTTCATCCTGAATTTATTATGTGCACAGCATTGCTGCCAAGGGGACAGCAAAAGCAGAATGGTAACGCTGTGGAAAATTCAAATTTGGTTGCCCTTGGAAAGGAAAGGTTGTGAAAAATCAGCCATAACTCCCAGCTAGCTCAGTAGTACAATCAAGAAAAAATTACAGTGCCTTGCACAGCAGGACACACATTCTCACCTCAGCTCCCACCTATTCCCCGATTTCCATATCTACAAACAAAATGGAAAGGCAACAGCAAAAAAAAAAAAAAATCCATCACCACCCTGGAAGATAAACTTTTTGTTTTCTTCTGGGTAGAATCCTTTAAATCTGTTTTTCAGCAGTGGTCCAGTTCTGTCTCTGCTTCCAGTAGCCGCAATGTCAGTGAGCAAAGACTTATAAGATGTGAAGATTGCTTTGTTGGATAAAAGAGATTTTCTGATGTTTGACCTTCTCAATGTTTCTTGTGCAGTTTTTTGGCATTCAGAAATTCTGGCTGGTTATTTCAGCTCCAGAAAACTCAAGAAGCAGTTCTATACTTTAGCAAATATACTGCCATGTTCCACACTCTGTATGCTCCACTATTACACTGTGATAGATTCAGTATCAAAATATTTATACATAAGACTTACAAGCAGTCTTAAGCTTCCCAATGCATCTGCCATAGTCATGTTCACATGTAATGTTTTATATATGCATTAATGGGATATGGTATTGTCTATATAAACATATATTATGTATTGCGTATCTACAGAATAGCACAGTTACAAATGCTGTGTACCTTTGCTATAGTGCAGGCTAACATTCAAATGACAGCACTTGTAGATATATTGGTTCAGCACCAGCAACTACTATCGACGTGTTAAAATGAAAAGCTCTTACATCGGCTTCTTGGTGGGCCTGCTAAGCTGAATATTGCCAATATCCACTTTCCAAAAGAGATATTGAGCTATATAGGTGATAAATGCTGTATCTTCATGTTATAATATTTTTAAACATAGATTTGACATGTTTTTGAAGATTTTAACAATTCTGAGACTGCGACAATAATGTATACAGTAACTAAATATTTATCAATATATTTCTAATAACTTTAAGGACCACAATGATAGTGAATTATTCAGTAACACATTTTCTGAGCATGTGGCATAACATATAGGTTAGCAGCATTCATTTGGGATGAGCTTTCTGTCTGCACTCTAGAATTATTCAGTAGCAGCCAAAAGAGCACAAATCACCCAAGTGAAGATGTGGCTGTGCCACGATTTCCATCATGACTCTATTCATGGGAAAGAAGGGTAGGGGGAGGAAAAAAAAAAGCACCTGGAGCTGATATAGCCTTTATGGCCAGGGACTGCGTTTGTACCTGCGTTGTAAGTCATGTCTCTATTTCCAGCACCCAGAATTAAAATAGATACCATCTGACTTTCCATTTATTTATTCACACTGCATGACTGTCTACAGGAGGCAATAGGGAGAGAGTATTGGAGAGTTATTTAATGTGGAAGCTGAGAAGGTAGACAGCCAAAAAAGTTATCTTTCCTGTAACTACATCACTACAAAGTTAAAGTTACTACTTAAAGTTACTGTAATCGTAGTTCCTTTTCTTGGGTATTTCCTATCAGACATTCAGCTTTTCTTATGCCCTGAATATTTTAATTGGATTGTGCCGATAAACTCGACCATTTGTGCAAAGGCCCTTTAAAACTAACAAAACAATATGCAGCCTTCCACTTGTGATTGCTGAATCAAGGCTTTCAATGAGGCGCTGACTAATTCCAAATTGGTGAGCAACAAACCGTAACTAAGGGCTGACAATAAAGTATATTACTACATATAGCTAGAAATGCCCAGGTCTTGCCACAAAATCCATTTATTGTGCATCTCTTGTGACAACATCTGAACCTCAGGAAAACACATACTTCGACTGCATTTTTCTGATACTGCAAACCACCAATTATGATCAAAACAATCTGTGGATTTTGTTATACATATGTATGAGTTCTCAATACACAAAAATTCAGAATGAGAAGTAATCTGTATTGACCAAATGACAAATGTGCAGGACTGAGGCCTTTTGATATATTGCTCAAAATATGGAGAAATATTCTTATGAAAATTCAGATTTCTCACTTAACTGAATGTGGAGTAAATGATTCTTCTCTTGCGTGGTTTTTGCCTGTATTCTAGGAACATGGTGAGAATGGACTTCTAAATATAAGAAACGTAAATACATGGGATCTAGAATCTGCTCATGTTATAGGATGAGGAAATTCAAAATAACAGCAATTACACACAATATAAAAATATATTTCCAGTTGCTGTGGCAGAACCTTATAGAAAATTTGCAGACATGCAATTTATAGCCTGTAACAATAACTGAAAGAAAAATAACATTACTCTAGCAAAAAAACAACCCTGCCATTGTCAGAGCCATGATACAACTGTAATTCCAGCAGGTTAGGATGAAGATATAATACAAAGTAAAGTACTAATATTATTCGCTTTCCCTTAGATCCTTTTTTCTTCTCAGTGGCTTTTGCCACTATACTCACAATATCAGCTATTTTCCAATATTTTGCAAATGGAAAAGGGGGAAGGTGAAATAAAACATCTCTTATTTGCTTATGTTTGGACTTTCAATATTTTTTCCCTTGATAGCTTCTCCTTTGAGTAGTAGCAGTGTCAATTCCCCAACGGCAGAATTCAGGGCTCAGAAATATGTACACTGCATACAAATCTTCCATAATGCCCTTTCTAATAGTTTGTTAAACTCTGAGAAAATGTTAGCTATGGAAATATATATATATATATTTCATAAGCCTAAAACCAGGTAGTGATGCCATCTGCATTGAGCTATAACAGTCATTTAGTAGCTTTACAGGAAATGCTCATAGTTTATACAAATAACTGAGTTTGAATAGCTGCAGCCAAGTTGAATACGTCTATCATCATGCACACTTCCCTGTGCAGTCCCCAGAAACCATCTTCCAAGGCTTCATGGCATTGTGCACAAGCTGCAACTTTGTGAAATGTGCCACAAATTGCTAGGAGGCCCAACTACAAAGTCCCAGCTTTCTACAGAGCTAAAGAAAGATGTTTGTGTACAGCTACCCGCCAGCCTGTCTTGAGCTGGAATCTATTCCAAGCATCACTGAAGGGCATTTCTGCTTTCATAAGCTGTGAAGTTTGTGTCGTTTTGCCAATTAGCATACAAGGTTGTGCTGGATTTGTCCTGTGGAGTGCAAGAACAGAGCAGCCACCACAGCGGTCACAGAACAACCCATAATGGAAAGAACTTCTAAGTGCTCCTGATTATCACAGAATCACTAGGTTGGAAAAGGATCATCAAGTCCAACCATTCCTATCAATCACTAAACCATTATGGATTATGGATCAATTTGCAGATGCACAAGAAGTAGATTACTCAGATCATAAAAGTAAACAGCAGACTTTTTCTTAGCATGTGCTAGCATTAAACCATCCAGAGTGAAAATGAATTTCTGGAAAAACTGCTTCAAAATCAAGTCTGAAGGTTTGCAATAGGAAAAGCACCCTGATAACAAATATTTGACCTGCATGTACTGTTCTCAATTTTCTAACAACCTGCAACTTTTTTAGGAAGACAACTTCTACTGTCTAAAAGGCAAACATTAAGGAAAATAACAGCACTTGTGTTGGTACAATTCCATTTTATTTCTTAATAATATTTTAACTCTAAATATTTTGTTCTATACAACTCTTTCAACAACCATCCCAGGGCCTGCATATCATTTTTTTCCCATATATACTTTGAACAAGCACCAAACCCTTTTCTTTCTTCTAGATATTAACCCTTTAATTCATTATTACAATGTGAAGTCTTAGCCTGTAGGTGAGCAACATAAGCATTTTTGCTATCAAAAGTCTAGTGTTTTCTTGGAAAGGTTTTACATAAGCTGATACACTTTACTGGAAGCATTTAATGGGTAGAACTTATCACTACAAATGAACATTAGAATTCCCATATTCTCTTCATACTTCACAAATCATTAGCTAAAGACAGCAAAACATGTGTGTGCAATTCCTTTAGGCTCACTCACCTGCAGAAACAGTCTTTGTGAAATACATGGCTACAGTCCTTATTAAAGCATTTTCTTATCCTAGAGTGGAGTCCATTTTCAAGACACTCATCTAGCATCAGAACTGGCAAATTTACTGAAGAAGTTCCCTACACAACACTGTCTCAGGGGTTTTTCAACACCACCCCAGAGAAAAAGTTCACAGCATGAATGAGAGTAGCATTGCTGAAGCACAAAGCACAGTGCCACTAACAGCAGTAAAAAATTGAAACAGGCATTAATCTTGTTATACTAAGCTCTAGGTGTTTGAAAATAGCATATATACTCACAAACTAAATACCTTTGGAATACCTACCTGGTTTTTTTTAACTTTATGTATAGACTTAACTGAAAAAAACTTATAAATTGTATTAACTTATGATGTGCAACTAGATAGAGAGACAAGTGTGATGCGTGTGGAGCACTATAATTCACTTTGTAAAATCATGAGGCACTATAAATACCAATAGGATTTTTTCTTTGTTTTTAAACCTGCCACTTCTATAAAAAAGCATAGCGTGTGATTGCCAGAGCTATGGCTTAGACCGAGATGCTGCAGAAAGTGATTACAGCTGTCAATATAGAGCAAACAGAATAGCGTGTTCTGAGGTAGGCTTTTCAATTCACAGACACTTTAAGTTTTAATGGGAATGTAGTTGAAGCACAAGACAACAAATGCTAAAATACTACAAAAGATTATACTTTTGATTATAGACCAAAACTTCTAAATTGGAAGAAAGATTATGGCTATTTTATACTAGGTTTATGAAAATAGCCAAACTGAGGGAGTTACCAGAGCCTGCCCCATGTGCTAAAACAGCAGGATCATTTGAGGAGCAAAGTCCACTCCGCTCTCAAAAAACACTCGTCCTGAGCCACAGTGCTAAAAAAAACACGTTATCTAAAATTGTGTGCTAAATAAGTAGGTATTCATTATGTATTTTCTGGAGGTATTATCTTCCTTACCTCAATTTTATGTACAGTTTTCTCACAGGAAAAAAAAAATTGGCCAAGTCACATGGTTTAAATGAAATGAGGATTGAAGTGGTTTATTGATTTCTTAATGGTATGTAATTAACTGGCAATCAGTGAGCTATACATTCAAGATCAATATCAACAAAAGAACAGCTAAACCACAATACCAGGCACAAAATTATAGCAAATACCTAACAATTTTCTAAACACCCTTCTACTGCTAACACCCAAAATCTCTAATCCCCACGGATTCACACATCTGCCTGCACTAGCACAGCCTACTCACCGGCAATATATAAGGATCTCCCTCTTCTGGGGTGTAGGTTCCCATTTATAACTACCTCCTTTGGGATATGTGGGGGCTCCAGCTCTGCGTATACCTTTCCTGCTTTCTTCGTTTGAATAATTTGCAGGCAGCGAAGAAGATCTCCCAGAGGCAGGTGTGAATAACCAAGATGGGTCTCAGAAGTGCTGGATACCTACAGCCTCCATCAGAGAGGATGCTCCATTCGGGATGTAGGTTGTGATGTCAATGCAGCGACCTCCAGCACTGATTTTGATGCTTCTATGATCCCACTATAACAAGTTCTCATGCCTTTTTTACACTTGTTTTCAAGCTACCTCTTTTCTCTTTTTAAGGTCCCAAAACTTTCTGGGTAACTTCCTGGTTACCATTTAAAACAGATGATAGTCTACTTAAGCAAACTTCATTCTTTCTAATTTCTGCTTTAGCACTACTAGTTTTAGGGCAAAAATCCTCTCAGTTTGGAGTATTCTATTCACACACTGTTTACTCTTGCCACTAAGAGCAGGGGCCATGCTGATTCTCCCATAAGTGTCATCAATTTGCAATTATACATAATAAAACTATTTTTGCTGACTATTGGATGGAAGATGTGACAAATGAGCTGAAGTTTAATCACAGAATCGTAGAATCACCAGGTTGGAAAAGACCCATCGGATCATCAAGTCCAACCATAATAGTTTAGTTTCTACTGGATTGCAGCAATGTTTATGGATAGACATACAACAGTTAGCCCTCAAAAAACAAATTAATAAGAATTATTATCACAATAAGAAAGCTTTTGTAGTTGGACACTAGTTCATAATAATGCTGTTATGTTATAACAACTTATGAATTAAGCATGGATTCACTACCCAGTGACATTTTATTCAACAATAAAAAAATGACAAAAGAATGCTTGCAGTAACTCTGATGTCAGAGCTGACAAAACACAGATGTATAAAACAACAGTGTTTGCTGGATCAAGGAACTGAGACAGTGTGCATGTGTAATAAAAATAAAAGCCACTTGCTACAGATGACTTTCTAAGAGGATGCCCTTTAGTTCTGCACTGTTAGTATCTTTCGTGAATACATGCAACCTTTGGAGAAAATATTGCCTGTCCTTCAGGATAAAGGACATGGAATCAGGGGGATTTTGCCTGAAAACATCTCAGATAAGTATCAAGATAAGAATGATGAGAAAGATGATGCACATCAATACAAACGGATAAACAAAATCATGATATGTCAAAGATAGCTCAAAAAGCAATCAACAGGACAAAGAAAGGACCTCAAAAAATTACAAAGCTCAGTTGCAGTGTTAGTTAGAGGCATTTCAAATTTTCTGTTATTTGTTTTGTGTCACAAGGATATACTATTCAAACTGAAAAGTTCCACAATCAGGAAGAAATGTGAAATTTGTTTTCTAAAATCTCCTATAACATACAGTTCCAAGTTATATACAAAGAGGGAGTGATCAGAGACACTGAATGAAGCAGAGCTGTCAAGTGACCTGTTTGAGGATGATTCTTGACTGCACTAACATCTGCAGTGCACATTTTCCATTTGCTAAAGAAGCATTTCTCCTCTGACAACAATGTCCTCACCAGCAGGGCAGGAGCAAGAAGGCCAGGTTTCAAACTCCACTGAGGGCACATCACCAGTCCCCTGCCAGCTCCATGCAGAGCATGTGCGGGTGTCCAAGCACCATACTCACCAAACCACCCTCTGAGGGTCCTAGAGATAACAAGAAGAGATTCATTTCCTCTGGGCACTTCTAAGCGGTTCAGGCTCAGCTGGCATCTCCACAGAAGGACCTGGTTTCCCTTCACCTGTTACCGTGCTCCTATACCTACTCTGTAAAGGCACCTCTGTAGATAGATAGAAAGCCTCCCCCCTACTGGAAATCACATTTCCAACCTCCCATCCCCATCTTAGGATTCTCCAGACTCCGCTTATTAAGGTGCAGCCATCCCTCCTTCCCAGCAATGTAGGGTTTGGGCTTTTGCCCTGCACAGACTCTGCAAAAACCCCTCCCAACTCCATAAGCTGCACCTTGTCTCCTACAGCTCTTTGCATGGTGGCTACATGGCTCAGCGTCTTAGCCAGACCACACATCTCACTGGGAAAGCCAACATCACTGCCAGCCCTAGCAGAGGCACCAGGCAGTCTATATAATTCAAAACCTGGAAAGAAAAATCCTCCATCTGCAGCTCCCTTTTGATGTAACAAAGCAGCTGGACCAGCTGGATAACATGCCCTGGAGCACACTGCACATCACTGCCATCACCATGAAGTCCAACAGCATCTTCTGCAGCACACTAGGACCACTTGCAGTCTGTTATAGGGTAACCATCATGCAAGCTGCTGATTTAGCAGTTCAGTTCCCTGGGCATCCTCACCTGTAAATATTTTTAACAAATAAAATAAAAGAAATACAATATTTGTACAATTTTGTGAGAGATTAGAATATATGAGATTATCATCCTCAAATCCAAGAGTAGTTTTTATGGAAACTCACTCACAAGTGTTGCCCCTATAAGACTGAGGAGTTGAAAAAAATTACATATGCTCAGTGTTGACAGTTTCAGCCTCATTCTCCATAGTCTCCAGTTTCCCAGTTGGTGAAATATCACTTTTCTCCATTGAATAAACTCATTAATCTTGTTGAAAAGTGTAAATAGAATTCTAGAGACTGACACTGAAATACTTAAAAAGAAATTAATATTATTGAGCCTACAGTATGGATATGAAGTGCAGTATGCATGGACTGATGAAAAAAAAATAAATATGGAATAGGTACTATTCATTTAGCACAAAGAGACAACCTCAGATGCCCACATTCAAATAGCTGTTTAAATGTGGACTCACATAAGCACAAGTCTGGTCGCAGGACTGGGTCCACTGATTCTTAACCTTTTTCAAGTATGAAACCACAGGACAGAAAACTGCAATTCTTTCTCCCACTCATGCTTAAAATAAGTTACTTCTGAATACAAGAAATAAATATCACTTGTGACATCATCCTAAAGGGTAAGACGAGACGTATTTATATGAATAGACATGGAGGACAAATATGACCTATGGGAATATGCTAAATGTCTTCAAATGAAAACCAGAACTCTAATATTAACAGAGAAATTGTCTCTCTGAAAGATATTTTCTTGCAGCCCACCCAGTATCAACATACACATCTGTTGACATTTGTGTTGAGTAACTAGGTTTACACACCTGATCATCTTTCAAAAGGGTAAATGCCTTGCTTTCATCAACAATACACAAATGTTTGAAAGCAAAACAAAACCAAACACTTGTTTTTAAATTTAAGACTGTAGAACTAACCAACCTGGTTTGGAAGCCTGCAATACAAAAAATCCATTTCTAAAACTATTGTTTTCAAACAAAGAAATATCATTATTGCTACTGAATTTGATTTAAATAGATCTTGCAGCTTTGTTTATGTTGGCAGAGAAATGGATGCAGACCATGGTGTATGCCCAGTAAATAAACATCTCTGAGGGAAAAAAGCAGGTCATCAGTGCATAAATGGATTTGGGAACTGTTTGACTGTGTTTCTTCTTGGATTTGGTTACAGTAAAGCACCCAGGGCATCTATTTGACCTTACGTTGTTTATCACAACTTCCTCTCCTGAGAACTTTAAACCTTGACAACTAGTAGTTATAGAACCAGACCTCAAACCAGACTCACAAAGGAGTCAAGCTCGATGTGACTGTGGGATCCCAATTAGAGTCTAACAATACTCAGTACTGAAACACTTCTGGGTTTTGGCCTTAACACTAACCAGTGACAGAAGCACAATGCACAAAACTCATTTTGATAGAGGCTACCATTTTAGATAGTTTAATAAAAAACTGTTTTGTTCATCCAAAACTATATCTGTACAGAGTAAGCAAAGGGGAACTGTGATCAACTTTCATGGCACCGCGTATGGGTATCAAATACAAGAATTTTGGAAATTCTGAGTTTTGGAGTTTAAGCAGCAGAATATTGAGTTGCATTTTTTCTTTTTTTAGTTTTTTTTTTTTGTTAATTTGTTGAACCTTCATTATCAGAATTATGCTATACTAATTAAGAGAGCTGTCTGACAGTCAAAATAATTCTAAATTTGAACTGCTCTTAATGAAAAGCACAGTAGGTAAGAGAAAAATATAAATGTCATTATTGTAGCTAAGTGGAAATGAATCCAAATGCTACAGAAACTTGTCTTCCCACGAAATCTTCGGTTTGCTCAGAAAGGCTTTATTACACTGTCAGTGAATGAATCACTTCGCTTTCCAATAGGCAATTTTGAACAATTGTTAATTGCCAATGATTAAGAAATTCCATAAACTGGAAAATAAACAGGTGTCCAGGGTTTTGTTGTTGCTGGTTTTCCTCAATGAGTAGTGAAGGTAAGAATATGGAATGGGAAGACAAAGGGAAAAAGAAATAAGAGTAAGGAATTGTATGCACAGACACTGCAAGATTAATATGCACAAAAGAAATTAAATATTTCCAACCAGAAGCCACACTTCTCATCACACCAGTCTATGAGAAAAGCTGTCTCAGAGTCATGAAAGAGAAGAAATAGCTTCAGTGATATGAAAACCTTTCTAAAGTAAGAAAGAAAATTAAAATGGGAAGAGAAAAATCTGAGCCTGTTTTACATTTTGTCCTTGACTTTCCTTTCTTGCCCTTGGCGTTTTCTTTACTGATAGTAAAGTGGAATGATACTATTGAGGTATTTGGTTTGTTTTTCTAATTTTCTGAAAATAATCCTGTATTTTCTGCAATACTAGATATGAACGTTCACCTGAATTAATACTTTCACTACCCGCTGACTATTCCTTATATTGCTGTTAGAAAGTGTATGTAGGCTGGGGGCTTCTTAGCTGTTAGGTTTCATGAAGCATATGGAATAACACATCTGCATTTGTTCAGCCACTCAGAGCAGACATGGTCAAGACAGCTCTATGCAATCTTCACTTGCAGAGCATTTCCCTAGAGGGAAGGCAGAAGAAACGAGGCCAGGACAAAGCAGGGTATGTTCTCATACTCTAAACCTGTATTAGGATTCCAGATGAAAATCAGAATGCTCTAACTTATTTCTCTATAGACACTTGATAAAATGTTCAGGAAAAATCCAAGCTTTTTGAAAGGAAATACAGCTGTAAATCTGTGGACTTCAGCTGTCAAGAATTCACCAAGAATCTAGTATATACCTAAATAGCACCTCTTAAAATACTACATACAGCACAATTTTATTCATTTCATATTAAAAAAAATGTTGAGAACACAGGTATAAAATCTAACGTATCTACTTTCTTACTCAAATTAAATTTTCTGTTTCACTACTTGAATTCAAATGGCGTTAGACATTCTAGTAGATTTGAAGGTATCAGCAGAAAAATGACTTTTTTTAATCATAAACAGAAATTTTTTGGCTGCTGGCATTAAAAGGACTTTGGCATAAAAGTGACATATTTTATATTTAAAAAGCAATAATTCTATACAAAGCCAACAGCTCACTAGTGATAGTTATCTTTCTGGTTGCCTCTAAATATTTATGGTAAGAAAAATCACTGATTTCATTTGGTAGCTACAAACATTTTTGTGTAACAATATAGCATTAGTCAAACTGATGATGGATGACTTAACTATGGCCAGTAATTTATGACATCTGCTACTCACAGGAAAGTAGAAAAAAAAAAAAATCACTGATCACATCTGCCTGGGATGAATTATTTCAAAATGCATCTTCTTTCCAGGTAAAAATGATAGAATCATCATTTTCTGAGGAAAAAAAAAGAAGGAAACTATCCACAGGATGAGATATTTGCTGTGAATATATATAAAATATCATTAAAAAAAAAAAAAGGAAATTAATTCTTGTTGCAATTCTACTATCCAACCATTCTGCCAAAGATTGCTCTATTGCTGTGTATTTTCATCAATAAAGCACAAAGATTGGCATGGAGTCATTATCCTTGTGATCTATCCATTCATAAGGTTCTAGATGCAAAATATCAACTTTAGAAGAGTTAGTGCTGCAGCAGGATAATAGCGACTTCATTGCTAAGATAAAGTCAAACCTAACTTGTATTAAAACTGCCTATAGCTTTTGGTCTAAGCTTCAGACATGTAGGTTCATTAGAAAAAGATTTATAATACTTTCCACATACCTTGTCAGTTCAATTAATTCTCTGGATGAAAAATGGAGAACACCAGACTGTGGAACTTTTTAAATTTTTAAGATAATAAGTAATGTGACAGATCACAAATTTGAGTTGTATTATGAGATATTCTTTCATCCCACCACTAGACCACCCTTCTGGCTATATACTTTACAAAGCTATCTATATCTGTGTAATACAGACATCATTTATAGTAATATTCCTGTAGATCAAGGCAAAATAAGAATATTCAATGCTAAAAGTGTTCCTAAAAGAACTTATGCTAGATTTCTTCCGTTTCTTTATCAGAGCTTTAAGACTTAGATACAGAAAATACTGAAGATTTACAGACTGATTTAGATCAGCATTTAAAATTTCATTATTAAAAAGTTGCGAAGTAAGCTGACACAAAGAATGTGCTTTCATGATATGATTACTCTTCTGTTTGCAACTTATTTACAGTGGTTTCCCATGTAAAAAGAAGAGAGAAACACATTGAAAAAAGTTACCTCAGTTCAAAAACCAAAGGGTAACCAGGAGGCAAGACTCAAAAGATTTGGGTGGTATTTTTTTTTTCCTAGCTTTCTATATATTTATTACTATGTGCAAGACAGAATTTTAAAATGCTTAGCAAGATGCAAATACTGGGGAACAGCTACCCTTCAGCTGCCCGAGATACTCAGGACTAATATTGCCATGAATTCGACACATTTCCTTTGAATCTTCTCCAAAAGCAAAGGAACACAATTAAAATGAGAAAAGACAGAAAACTAAGTATTTAGCTGAGTTTGAAAGCTGTATAGTTCTTAATCTAGCTCTGTGTTTCCACATTCTGGCTGGTTCCCTGTCCTCTTCCAATTATCAAAATTATACGTGATTTTCTAAGGAGAGCTTTTGTTGTAGTGCTAAACTCAGGGCTACAACCAGTTCAGTCTCAGCCTGGTGAAAGCATCCACACTCAGCTCATATCCACTCCAGTTCTACACCCAACTGTCCAATATGGAATGCTTTCCCCTGAATTATCCTGAGGCTACTGGCACCATCTGTGTAACTCAGTTGACTACTGATAATCTTGTTTCATCTTCTCTACTACCACTGAAAAGTTTTTCCCATGAGTTCAGCTAATAACTTCCATCATAAAGTAGTCTAGAAACAGTTTCTAGCTATTGTGTTTCTCTGAGCTGAATTTTAGTTTGTCACCAAGAATTATGTTCTTTTGTAGAAAATTATGTTGATGCAAGCATCCCTTCAAGAGAAGGCTGCTCTGTGGCTGGAGAAAAAAGGAGCACATGGTAACAGCACAAATTCATTCCCTCTCTAAGAATGGGACAGTGTATCCTGATAAGGATAATGCATGATGATTTGATGGACTAGACATGTAGGAAAACAAGTCCTGTGCAGCCTGGAAATTTTGGAGTACAGCGGAAACATCCATTGCCTGCAGTGGATTGAGAATTTCCGAGTATGCAGTGACCTAAAAATAAATGTACTGTGAGTCTGTCCCTGTATCTTGGTGACAGAATTAGAGATGAGCATGATCAGGTCATCCACAATTTGTTAATATTATACTAGTTATCTGGAATGTACCTACCTCATATTTGTACAGCTAAGTATGTCCTTGTTTTAGTAAATACAGGTCCTTGTATGGTGCTCTGCTGGTTGAATTTCTTCTTCAAGTTCACTGATACACACCCATGTCATTCCCAGTTATTGTTCACATTGAGAGCTCATGGAAACCCAGCACCAAACCTTTCGTCATCTGGTAGGATATCAAAATAATTTGCAATATAACATTTACGCCCAGGTACCACGAGATACACTGGGAATACAGCCATGTGCAGACTCACTATATTGTACACTGCAACCTAATCCATTTATGTCCCATGTGAAAGCCAGCATGTATCCTTCCAGCAAGATTAACTCTAAATTCTAAAAATTTTTAAACTCAATTTTGAGATTTTATTACCTGGACAATTAGAATTAGGGGGACTCAGTGAATATGAGTCCACATTAACCTAGCAGTGCAGATGCAGTAGTACTATTGAACAATTAGATTGCTTTTATTTCAGATGGAAATGTTTATTTCACTATGTAGGTGTCAGTACAGCCATCATCTTTGTTTATATATTCTGCCCAGAAACAGAAATGTTTGTGGGTTGTTTTGTTTCTATTAAGTGTTGAGACATCAATGCCACCAGAAATTACTAAAATGCTATGACAAAAATGTCTGAAGTCTTTGAAATAGATCAAAAGTACAGCATTTTGTTTGATCTAATTTGCTTTAAAAATGAATATTGAAATATTTTTCATGCTTAGTTTCCCTGTAAGAAAATTACAGTGCAATCCCCCTCTTTCCCCAACCCTGAAATCTCTCTTTGATAACTTCTTCAAGCTTTTTTCCTGTAAAAAGCTTCCTTCTAGAACTAAATATGGTAATAAACAGCAAGAAACAAAATTACAACAGTGGAACAATATTCCATTCGGCAGTGAGTTGAATCCACTTAACCTCATGATCAAAAATGTACAGTATGCCTCACTATTTGCTCTAATGTTTGTAGGAAATTAATATTCTGGCAAGGTGCACTCAGTGTGTGACTGAATTCACAAACGATATTATCAACAATAAAATAAATAAATCATGTTTCATACTAAGACATCAAGGCTTTTTGTTAGATGAAAATTATCCTTGAAAACAGACATAAAACATAATCAAATAGACCAAGAAAAGAATGAAAGAAAATCTCAGAAGGGTTTAAGTATTTGAGATAAAAGACACATAAAACAACTTTAGATGTAGCAGGGGGGTGGGGGGAAATACTCTTGAATAAGAATAGAGAAATGTCCAACAGGAGCAATATTTTTGTGCTTTAGAGTCTGTGTGTCTTTCACTGATCCCCAGTGAAACCAGTAAGAATTTCTACAAATACACACTGAAAGAGCAATATGAAATTCTCAATATATATGACAGTAGAAACCCAAAGATTACAATTATGCTCACTATGAGATAAAGTATTTCTTAACTTCCCATTATATCAAGACACAGAATATTACAATATACTTATGTTGTTATTTTATAAATTTCTTCAACATCAAAGCTACAATTACAGTGAAAAACAGTAAATCAATTTTTCTTGGTAATAATTTAATAAATAATCGTTTTCATAAACTACCAAAGAGACTGCATCATTGAGCATAAGTAGTACAGTCTATTGGTGTATTCTATTCTTTAAAAATCATTCATACCAGCATAAGTCCACCTTCAGTATTTATATCCCAGTCGTAGAACTTGAAGAGAGACTGAGTTTCCATTTTACTGTCTAAAATTTTAATTTATAAAATTAATCTCAGATGACCTTACAAAAAATTATTCAATTTGACAAACTACTGCATTCCTAGCTGATAATTCCCAAGCTGAGTGACAAATTCAGGACAAGGCTTATTTCATAACCATTTCCACTTTGCACTTTACTTCCCCGTAGTTCAACAATTCTTCATTGCAAGCACCGCAGAATTCTACCCACAGTGCTTAATATAACATAAAAACCAGCACCACATCTCAGAGGTTGTCATATGAAGGCATTGCCACACTCTTCTCTTAATGGTCTAAGCTGCCCTTCTACATAAAATCCAAGTTCATTCTTTATACAAGACCAAGTTCTGTAGGGATGTAACTACTCTGCACATGTGTGAAAGGAGATTCTTTTACTGGGATTTAAAAAGGCTGCCAGTTCTCCCTAGGGCTATGACCAGCAGTGGCATCACTTCTACATGGGTGAAAGAATGTGACTGGACCAGTCCAGTGCAATCAGCATCAGTGTGGAAGTCACAAGTTTTATGATATTGTCCTTAAAGCGGACTCAGAGATTGACGAATGTATGGAAAAATATTATGTTGGCCTTACTCTCAATTATCTGAGAGGCAATCGCTGGACAGCTTGGTAGGAAGTTAAGCACCCACAACCTGGATGGTACCCAGTGCTCAGGCTGCTGCTGCGGTGTGGGAAGTTTGCACCCCTAGGACATAACAACATTCCAGTACCAAATGTCTCACTTTGCCCAATTACAGCTTTAGAAATTCAGAAGGTGAACACCTGAGGATTGCTTGGGTTATCACATCTTTCAGGGTACTTCATGTCAAATGCTTTGGGACTCATTTTAAGTATTTTGGACTTTTGTACTAGCAACAGAGGAGGAAAACTTCACAAAACTAAAGTTGAAACAGAATCTGCCTTGACAATGTTGAAAAAGTAGTACAAATTGATCCCATAATCAGTAGGCACTAAAGCAGGCATATTTTCTAGAAGTTTGTGTCAGGAAGTTATAGAGGACAGGAGGACTCTACCAGACTAAAACCTGAAAAAAATTATGAAAGCCAGGCTTCACTGAGATGAGGTCATCAGCAATACTTTTCAACTTGGCAGAAGAAAAATTAATGGAAGGTTCTTAAGTGGCTAAACCACATCTTCCTAACTTTTTGACAGGACTAGCAAAGAAGAGTAAAGTCTGTTGCTACTGCTGAGGCATGTTAATACAATCTAATAACCTGCATGATGATAAGCCAGTGGTTTTTAAGTATATTTCTGAGAAGTAACATTTTCATTAGTCCAAAACTCTAAGATGTTGAATGACACAGCTCTTTTCTGAATGTATTGCAAGCAAGTTGCTCCACTGATTTCCATAGGCTGCTCCTAGTGAGCAAGGATGACAGAACAGTAACTCACAGACAGAAACACAATACCTTTGCCAATGATTTAAAAAAAAAAGGGGGGAGGGAAAAAGTTCTTTCTGGACACCCATTTGCCCTTTCATATCCATGTTTACCCAGTGCTATGCAACACTACGTCAGAGCTAGTCAAACCAGCACATTTATACAGCACCATGCAGGGATATTAAGCTGAGGTCTTGGAGAGAATATAACCTCGTTAGAGCAACAACGTGCATGGGCTAATCAGGCCTGCCTTTCAAGCAAGGCTAATTATTCACAGTACAGCACCATACTGATATCGCTCTGCAGCTTCTGGGTTCTGGAGCTAGATTACTCAGCAGTAGCTCAAGGATCTCTGCCTCACGCTGTATTCAAAATTGCAAACAAAATTGTGAGAAATGGAAGTATTATTCTGAAACAGCAGCATGATGCACTGCGCTGTCTCGTTTCATCTATCAAGGACATCAAAATGAAGGATTAACATGACTGCACACTGAGATCATCTTTTAAATGGGAAATTCCAGAACTAGACCAACAGTTGTACTACAGAGAAAAGCTGGGCTGAGGGGGACTGATATCCCAGGACTGGAGTCCAGGGTGGTTACAATTACCTCTGGGCACATGCCACACTTAGTAGGCCCCAAGTATAAGAAGGTATGTAAAGCCTAGAAGGAAGGTCAAGATTTTTGCTATTTCTCTTAAAGACCAGCTTTGAGTAAAAAATAGTGCAAAAGGTCTCTTGTTGGCAAGGCAGATCCAAACAGTTAAAGTGTAACAGTTAAAGTTCCTCATGGTTAACTGAGAAACATTGGGATGTCTTAGCACAAATTTCAAGGCTTAGGAGAGTTTGTTTTCGTTATTTCAGAAGCAAAAGCTGATAACAAATCTGTGTCAGCAAGTCGCCTTACAGAGCCGAGACTAGAAACTACAAGTGAGCTGAGACCAGAGGCTGCTGCTTTGGAAGTACGTGAGGTCCCCGCTCTGGGTGCAGTTGTAGACAAGCCTCCTGCACCAGGTAGATTCAACCAGATAGTAGAGTGGTCTGCATTGGATAGAGGAAAAGGAACTGTTTGACATCCAGTATAAAAGGAAACTCAGTGTTTTTACATAAAATATACATGTAGGAGTCAACAAAACTGTCATGCGCGAGGCAACCAGGAAGCTTCCTATTTATTCAGTGGAGAAGTTTTCTTTGTGTATTTAATTCAGCTATCTTCTTCTGAAAGAAAAATCTTTGGGATAAAAAAAGCTAGTTGAGGTCTCTCGCATCACCACAGAACTGAATGCACCTTGTTCCGACACATCTCTAACAAGCAGCCTAACGTACAAGAATGAAGACTTAATAAACGCTGTGAGGATGTCAGCGCTGTGTTGCTGACACACATCACACTTCTGTGATAAGATTGAACTGCCAAGAGCTTCCTGTTAAGGACAGTGGTTTTATCCAGTTCTTGTGATGCCAGATAACAATAAATCTAGTTTTCAAAGAAAAACCTAACAGGAAATGTGAAACAGAAACGTGAGCTAACATTTTAAGCCATTAGCACACTGTACCCACTTTCTTTTCTCACTGGCAGTTGTTACCACCATAAAGATTTCAAAGTACAAATAACAGCTTCTGAAGAAAATGAAAAAAAGAGAGAGAGAAAAAAAAAGAAAAAAAAAAGAATAAAGAGAGCAATGACAGCTTGTTTCCTACAATTCCAATAGAATTAAACAATCATTTTTGATGAGGGGAGTACAGGGACACAGAAGAAAGATAGTATCAACTGAAAGTCAATTTACCTTTATGGTTACTAGGCTGTAAGTTAACACCTTATCTGTAACAGCATAAGCAAAGAGTTCTTTGAAGGTTTTGCTTAATAACTGCCTTGTACGAAAGACACTGGTCCAAAATCTGAAAACCTGTGTGATATGGTAATAAAATAAATCAGAAGAATATCAGAGTTTATTTGATCCTGCTCCTTCCTGCTGATCAATCTCTGAATTGTAAATCTTTTTTTTTTTTTTTTTTAACCATGAATGAAAGAACATTCAGAGGATTGCCCACCTCTTCTCTCATTTCACGGTTTAGATCCCATACCGATGTCCATTTTAACTATAGCAGAACAATGGAATATATTATGAAGTCCACTAGGTATCAGACTATTGCGAATTCACACACAGGCAAAAAAGTCACAGAGAGCATAAAAACCTTAGACATTAAGAAATAATGATTTAGGGAATAGAGCGAGCAGAAATTTTATTCAAAACTAATTAATTCATAAAGAATATTTTAAAATTGCAGTCTGTAGAGAAAAAAGAAACACTGATAGCAACTGAGCATTTCATCTTTAAAATGCATATCCACTTTCCACTCCATTTTCAGAAATATTCTGCAGAATATTCTGCAGAAGCTGACAAAATGAAAGGTTTTAGTAACTCAAAGCTTACCCTGTCCAACCTCTGCACTTGTATACCATGTAGCACACTAGTGCCTGATTGCTTCTGATAAAAAGATATACTCTATCTTGCTAAAGCTGGGGATATGCCAAGTACTCAGAGACTCAGTGACAAATAGCCTTCTCGATTCCTGACAAAATACTCCCTCTGCTGTTACATAAAGCCCAGTTCACATATATACACAATTAAACTATGAAGAGGTTATGAGTATAGATAGTTTTCATAAACCAAAGAAAAACTTCACTCTTCCTGACTTTTTTCTGAATGGCCTTGTTCAAAATAGACATATGAGCTGCATCCACCAAACAGAAATTTATTAGTGACTTAGTTCAAACAAGAAGGATGAACACAGCAAGGTATAAACATATATCCATGCCTCAAAGACTATAACATTCCCAATTCATTTAGTCTTGTAGTGAATATTAGAAAATAAAAGTTCACACGACCATTTATGTTCTAAACATAAGGAATTCAGTATGAAGGAATGAATTCAGCTATGGTTTCATTATGTTTGTGTTTTAGTGCTTCAAGCATACACTCAGAACATGCCTTCATTCAAATCGCTCTGTCTCTATATTCTCACCTTGCCTTTATAGTGAATTGTAAGGTGATTGACAAGTCTGAGAAGCGTAATATTTCTGACAGGCTAGAAAAATATTTCCAATAATCCAAACTAGATAAAAAGACTTGGAAAACCAGAAGCATTCAGGAGACCACACCTGGAACAAACTGAAACAGTTGTGCCCAGTACACCAGAATGAAGACCTGACCATGCCACGTAAAACCAGACCAACCTGCAGTATGTGAGCTCCTGGAGCACACACCATAGAACATGGAATGACCTCTCAAAGTTTATATCATCAATCTGTTTTAATATTTAGCATGTACCATGTCTCCCACAGAAACCTGAATGCTTCTGCTAGGAGAGCACTGAATTACATGCACAGCCACAGGAGAAAACACCATCATCCATCCATAAACAGAGGCTCGATTTTCATCTTTTCAAAAAGTTAAAATTAGGTTTTAAGGATCAAATTAGTATTTTCCCATTCAGATTGTTCACTAATATACTTCAGTTTATATTAGTAGTGCCCATTGTAAACACTTCCTCCCCACTCCTGGCTCTTCCACTCATAACATTTCAATTCATAGAAGTGTGTTTAAGAACACAGTAATTGAGAAACATAATCAGTTGTCTCTCATGTTTTTAATATTTTTGGTTTGGGTTTATTCCACAGAGGTGTTAAGAAGTTTAAGTTCAGAGGTCTAATTTAAGTCATATTGTCATTATGCACTAAATTTCAGTAAAAATTCAAATTTTATCTAGCTGTCATGAAAATGATTTACAGAAATCAGTCTTTCCTGAGCAGAAAGATTAAAACACTGTAATAAGGATAATCCCGGTTTATCTGGGAATACAAAATCAAAGAATACGTCTTCCTAGAAATTCCATTAAAATTATTCTTTTCAAAGTAAAAGCTAAGGACAAATTACTTCTGAGTGTATTAAGTAAATTATTTTTTTTAATTTAACATCAAAAGTTAATATGACTTCTTTTTATTTCAGAAACACATCAAGAATATATAATAATCCAAAGAGCAGTATTCAGATGAAACTTCCTTTGCATCTTTTTCATAGGGAGCACAATAAAAATAGTGTTTGCCTGCTAAGAACTAACAATAACAGCTGGCTGCAGCGTATGCTATAATGCACATACAGGGAAAAGAATCCATATTGTTCCTATCACACTTTTGAATACATAAGCCATATGGACATATACCAGGAATAACAACTCCATTCAAAACAGAGATCAGGGCATGTTTTCTTATAGTCCCAGTGTGACACTGTAGCCCATGTCTAAACCAAAGCTTGACAAGATCAGCCCTTTGCAGTGTATCAGTACTGCCACAGGATGGCAGAAAGAACACCTGCTAATTTCACTGGCTTTGCAGATTCCCAAGACGCTGGTGAAAGCCTATAACCAGCTCAATCCTCTGCTGACCCTGTTGTGTTGCATTTGCAGAACAAGTGCCAATTATATGCAGGGTCTCACTGGCAGAAGTTCACACAACATTGTGAAAAGCCTTAAACATGATAAGTAGTTTTAGTGCTACTCATTTCCACATTATAATCACTGAGGAGCAAAAAAAAAAGTGGTAGTTTATACCTTGTTGGAAAAGAAGAATCGGCTGACTTCTTAAAGTCAGTTCATGGCAGGTGAGGCATCACCTTGTGCCAGTCTTATGGCCTCCAAGCGCACAGTCCCACAGGTGGAAAGCTCCACCAGACAAATCTTCAGGCCTCCTCTTCAAGGAACCTGTTCTATGCACACAATGCAAAGGAAAATCCGGATGCAGTATACTTGCATCAAAGCATGCTTCTTGCCCTCAGACAGAAAGTCATCCCAGGAGATCTTTTATTTTCCCTTTCTGTTTTTTTCCAGCCGTTTATCACCATTGGCAGGTATTCAAGAGATCCAGAGTAACTCGGAGGCAGTCATTTGATAAATGATTGAACTCAAGTGACACGTGCCCTGAAAGAAGAGCCCACTTACATGGGATATTTGCTTTCTTTGGTCCCACAGACTTGCCTGTGTATTTTATTTTTTGTAGTCACAGGCTCAGTAAGAGCCTGGAAATGAGCAGAAACGGCAGCCCACTAGTTTACCCAACTTCTTTCCTATAGCACACTCTTCTTGCTTACAGTATGGTGATGGAAAGACTCCAGGACACTACAGCTCATGTCTCCATCTCTCTCCTTTTGCTCCTGTCACTGCAACTTGATGTTCCATGGGGGGAAATCATGAAAGAAGTCTGACGGCAAACCTCTAAGGTTCAGAAAACGTAATCACAACTTTGCTTCTTTAACCAGAGATTACTGGATCACACTTAATTCTTTTTGGACTAGTAAGCTGAGAAGAAAAAGTATTCATCACAGACCCTATGGGAAATTTTACACACATTTTTTCCTTTAGGAAATGATTATTACAAGATTTCATCTCAATGCTTTTGATCCTCTCTGAAATCATGAAGTCTACTTTTTTTATTAGGCCAGGTAATTTTAGCATGTCTGTTGAAACAACAGTTGAGAGACACTTCTTTCTTTTCTATATCAAGTAATAGCCTGACTTTGGTTTAATTTCTGCCTTTTTTGCTACTTCTCTACCTATGAAATTGAAGACTTTTCACATTAAAATTGCTATATCTCTTCCCTGCTGAAAGAAAAAAAGATGAAGAAGTAACTGATAATGCAGTCAAGATCTCTCAGCTTTGGATGAGAAGAAGGTGCTACTCACTGAAAGAAAGAATTTATATTAGTTTCAGAATACAATAAAGAACAAACAGCCTTTTTCTAGGTTTTGGAAAAGGATAACGACTCAGCGAATCTGGTAAGTTTAACAGTTCTTGTATTTTAGCTAATTCAAAGAAATGAAAATGCTGTTTCTACTTGAGAAAAATATTAACCATACCCCTGGACTGGTCTTTTCTGCAGTATTTGTAACATAATATATTTCTAGTCATTTAGTGACAGACTTGATAGATACATTCATTTGATAGTAAGAATCTTTTTCCCAGAGGAAAATCTATTTCTGGATTTATCCAAACTGAATTAACAGGAGCCAATAGCCTCTGGAGCAGCTTTTATTTTTCCAGACTACTTGTTTCCTCTTGTTTCTTCCTTGGAAAGCACCAGACACTGCTCTCTGCTTTAATAAGGCACCAACTTAACCAATTTGAAGCAGCCCAATTAATTACAGTGTCATCCATCCCTTCCCCTAACATCTGAAGATGGCATCTTGTGGCAGCTTCTTCTTTAACATTGTCTGTAAGAGTGATACATGATCACAATTTTCTTCCATCTGCTAAGACTGCTAGCATAACAGCAAGCCCAGGAAGTTCTTGTTGCTGGTATTTTGGATGATAGCAGGTTTGAACCTTTAACACATACAGCAATATTTGAGAGTGTAATAGGAAAGTACATATTTTCAACCTGTTATGTGTCTGTATCTACAACTGCATCTTCATTTTATACAATGCCATTGACAAGGTACTGATTTTTCAGCATTTTGAGCCTTAGTTTCCTCATCTAGCTAGGCTTGAAGGTTGGCATGTTTGCATAAACAAATGCATCCTGGATTTCAGCTGGCCCTTCAGGATCTGCAGCTGCACAGGGACAGACAGCTCTCCTATAGCAAAATAATTTCTAGAACATAAATCCTACAGGTTGCCCATTCCTCTGTTTATTTTTTTTGTTAAGAAGTGCCTGCATTTTACTTAACTATCTCAAAAAAGGCTGTTTTCTTCACTGTATTATGGAAGTACACAAAATGTAACTGTGAACTTGTCTTATTTTACTCCAGTGACTTTAACAATTACATAGATTACCCTAAAAGAAACCGTAGAGTCTATAGAGTCTGTAGATCTTCCAGTACAGCCTTAGAAAGAGTACCTTGTCAAACTGTACTTAGTTATACTTTATTCATAATTCAGTGATCAGTTTAAATTTGCAGTCGAGTACCCTTACATACTTCCTAATATTTTCAGAACTGAAATGCCTTGCTTTTCTGATACCTGCCATAGATTGCTTCAAGCAGACTTATTTAATGATTGTGAGCACAGATCATGTGAAAACATATTTAATACTTTCAAAGTTCAACCCCGAGTATGTTTGTGCTAAAAATAAACCTGTAAGACTTTACGTAAGCAAAGCATCATAAGAGTACATAATACAGGAATCAGCCATGTTAAAATTATAACTGTATCGTGAGCATGGATGAATCAAGAACAATTGTAACACCTCTTCACTGAGTGTCTAACATATACTTTCTTCTTTCCTCATATATGAATCAAAAATAATTTAGAGTCTTTACATCCTGATGGGTGGGGAAAACATCACTTTGAAGTGAATTTTGAAATGTCACTTTGAATTTCATTTCAGAAGGAGAGGCAGCAAATACTTTGGCAAAGTTCTGCTTAACTCACACTATAAAGAGCTTAGGAAAATGTACTGCTCATAAAAAAGCACAATTCTAAGTAATTCTGATGTCTGAGAAAAGAAAACAAACAGCAAACTTTCTGTTCACATCAGCTTTCAAAAGTTCAGCTCCAGCTTTCATATTTGTGTATATGAGGCACTGAAAACTCCCCTAAACATTTTCCTTGATTTTAAATTTGTTCTGAATGTAATTCACACTGTGCTATAAATTAAAGCAAACTCCTTGTCACCTTTACCTCTACAAAGGAGTCACAAATTTATTGCATTCTTACATTTCATGTCTCATTACAGATCCACCTCAACACCCAATGCTCCGAAAGATCCTAATTTGATAATCTGCTAGTAAACATGAGATAACCTTTGTGTTTGCTCATTCAATTTTCCACATAAGAATGTATTGCAGAAGACAAAATTAACCTAAAATATAGATGTAAATCTAATATAATGAAATAGAATAAGAAGAATCTTATTGAAATTTGAATCTGCCTTTGAATTTTTAATTTAATTTTTAATTAATTGAATTTTTAATTTTTGAATTTTTAATTTAAACATTTTTTTAAGATAATTTCAGGGAGTAAGTTGGAAGAGGGAGCCCAAATTTTTGTTCTTTAATATCAAATCACAGAATCACGGAATGACCAGGTTGGAAGAGACCCACTGGATCGTTGAGTCCAACCATTCCCACCAATCCCTAAATCATGCTCCTAAGCACCTCATCCACCCTCACCTTAAACACCTCCAGGGACGGTGACTCAACCACCTCCCTGGGCAGACCATTCCAATGCCTAACCACCCTCTCCATGAAGAATTTTTTCCTAATCTCAAGCCTAAATCTCCCCTGGCGGAGCTTGAGGCCATTCCCTCTTGTCCTGTCCCCTGTCACTAATAGAAGAGGCCAGCACCCTCCTCTCCACAACCTCCCTTCAGGTAGTTGTAGAGAGTATTAAGGTCTCCCCTCAGCCTCCTCTTCTCCAGGCTGAACAACCCCAGCTCTCTCAGTCGCTCCTCATAAGATTTGTTCTCCAGCCCCTTCACCAGCTTTGTTGCCCTTCTCTGGACTCGCTCCAGAGCCACAACATCCCTCTTATGGTGAGGGGCCCAGAACTGAACACAGTACTCGAGGTGCGGTCTCACCAGTGCCGAGCACAGAGGGAGAATAACCTCCCGGGACCTGCTGGTCACGCCGTTCCTGATACAAGCCAGGATGCCATTGGCCTTCTTGGCCACCTGGGCACACTGCTGGCTCATGTTCAGTCGGTTATCAACCAGCACCCCCAGGTCCTTCTCCTCCTGGCAGCTTTCCAGCCAGGTTTCTCCTAGTCTGTAGCTCTGCTTAGGGTTGTTGTGCGCCAAGTGCAGGACCCGGCATTTGGCCTTGTTAAACCTCATGCCGTTGGTCTCAGCCCAGCAGTCCAGCCTGTTCAGATCCCTTTGCAGAGCCTCCCGACCCTCCAGCAGATCGACACTTCCACCCAGCTTGGTGTCATCTGCAAACTTGCTAAGGGAGGACTCGATGCCTTCATCCAGGTCGTTGATAAAGACATTAAACAGGACTGGACCCAGGACTGAGCCCTAGGGAACCCCACTTGTCACTGGCCTCCAGCTGGATTTAACTCCATTTAAATCCTGTATACTTCACTCTTAACTCCAAGTAAGAACTTTATAAGAGAAAGATTGTTAGCCTTCTCATGTAAAATCTACAACAAAATGATCTTCCAGTATCAAATCCAATAGTCTGCTGTAAAGCTCTTCACATTAGTTGCCTTCACAATGATCAGCAATGGGTTTCAGAGAAAAGAACCTTGAAAAATTATTAGACTCATATGGATTTAAGACAGACAAGGTCTGCATGTGAGACTGTCTGGCTGTCTATACATGTGGATAAATGCTGCAGCACTCCATTGACAATTTAAAAGCCACTTTCACAACTACAGTGGCAAGAGAGATGATGGTAATGGAAATTTTGACTTCAGAACACAAGATGGCAGCCTCCAAAAGGGAATAGGATGTCATCCCAAATCACTTCCAACAGTTATGGACCTTTTCATAATGACATTAGGTCTTAGATTGCAAAAGTCCAAACTTTACTATCCTTTTCATATGGATTAATTACAGAAATCATCCATAAAAACAAAGTAAACATAGAATCATAGAATTGCCAGGTTGGAAAAGACCCATTGGATCATCGAGTCCAACCATTCCTATCAAATACTAAACCATGCCCCTGGTAGAGCATGAAGCTAGAAGGATTTCATTAAGAAAAAAAGCATATTAAAAGTAGCTTACAGGAAATATTTTGCATATTTTGATTTATAACTTCTCAACAGGCTTTACTTCCAAGAGCAAAAATGCAAACTACTATTCCACAACCAAAGTTTACACTTAAAACTTACTAATGCATGTATGTATCACCCAAGAGCTATTCACATTTTGCCACGCAAAAACCAAATTAAATAAATACTACTTCCCATAAGCAGACAAATTTTACACACGGCTGGCTATATCTCCATTTACAGGAGTGCAGCTAAAAGCCAGATTTCAGTTACAAAGCTGGATCATACTAATCCCAAATAAATCTTACTGATGTTGCTTATTACCTGAGACTGTGCTAAGTTTACTGTGCAAAGGAAAGGCCTATCAGAGTTTACTTCTCTCCTTAAATGACCTGCAAACCATTCATGTGCAAATAGATACATAACTCCATGGACGGGCCTCATCTCCTGTAGCTTCTACCTACAAAATTCAAACAAGACCTTCCAGACTCACAAGCAGCAGACAAGATTAAACTAGAGATGTCATAAGGAAATTTTGTGGAAAGAGGACCTAAAAAGTTATTTTTTAGCACTGCTTTAATCTTCATCAAGTTTATTTCTAGTGGGATGTGTCCCTGACCATGGCAGGAGGGGTGGAACTAGATGATCTTTCAGGTCACTTCCAACCCAAAGTATTCTATGATTCTATTCCATTTCCACAGTAATGACTCAATCATAGGTTCATAGGTTGCATACGTGATCCCACAACAAAATGCAAGTCGCTGCTCCATTAAATGCAGTTCCATTTACATTCACATCACAGTAACAATGATTTAATTGTATTGTAATTAGTCATAATACATTTAAAATATGTGCATGACTATGTCAAAACAAATTCATATTAAAAAAATCCTCAGCTGTTTTTCATCTTTTTAAGCAAAACATATTCCCAAACTAACAAATTAAAACATCACAGAATCTATTACACTGAGGGCTAGTTAATAAAAATTATATACCTTCCCCTTCTTTTGTAATACAAGTTTTTAATTCCTCCCTTCTTTCAAGATGCAATCTTTTCCTTCAATGTTAACCACTAAACTCATTGTCTGGATGTACCTATTGCCATCCAAAGTTTGAGGAAGAGACATGGATTTGTTTAGACTAAATACTTAGATGTCCAAGTTGCTAAAATTAGGCAAAATTAATCCAATATTCAAAGCAAGACCATTCAACTGTGGTGATGATAGTCAACAAAAACATCAGTGGCTAGAAATTTAGACCTACAGCACTTACTTGGGACATCAGTTTGGAATGGACGAGGAAGATTATACAACAACGGGCATCAGACAAGAACCATTTTATCTGAAAGGTTTCTGTTCCATCCCAACACTTCTCCTCAAGCCACATGATACCTCAAAATGATTTGCAATACAGAAGGCCAAAGTGACAAAAAACTTTCATGTCTTGTAAACTTTAAAGACAATTTAAAGATGAGGCTGGCATACAAGACGAGTGCGTAGGCAGGCAAAATCCTTTGCAAGAGTAAGGCCTGAAGGATGCTGCAATAAGAATCATAACTAATATAACAGATGGTAGAGCACAGCATACTCTTGTATTCTGGCACATTTCAGTTACTGCCTATCATTTGGTTGCACCTGTGTCTTTCTCTACTCAAAGATTAAAGTCCTGGGAAGCTGAACATATTTTTATTCCATTTCTTGTCTCTTCCACACAGTTCCTCTGGCTCTCGATTTTCTGAAATCTCCACACAGGCAAACTGGTATCTCAGCAAAAATGGGATGTACAGTCAGATGTCATGAGATCAGACAGCCCACTGCCAGGCCAGAGTAAAAAATCCCTATAAACCTTTCATACAGGTTATATTTTGCTAGGAATCTATTTCTGTAGTCATTGTGTCTGTAAGGTTTGGACATTTTTCCTCATTTTTTCTCTCTCAATATCCCCTAATGTGCTTAAACAACAAGGTTTTGCTTTCTGTACAGGGATACATATTTTCTTCCCTCCTAGGCTTTCCTTTTTCAGAACATCAGTTCTTCATTGGTCTTCTCTCATATCACTCCTACATCATTCTGAACGGACGCCTTCCAACACCAAAACCAGGCATTTCTCCAGAATAAGCTTCACAAAAGTGCTCTTGGAAGTACAAGTATTCTCTCCCACATATCTGGCATAACATTGCCCCTTAAGCAAACCAGCAGTATGCTTGATATTTGTGCAATATTATGATAGGACCAACTCATGCGCTGCTTGCGATACACTTTATATCCTGGAGCTTTTTCTGCTTCTTAGCTAGCCTTCCACCTGTGGTACACTACAGATAAGTTTGATACTTTACACTTCACTGGATTGCACATTTCAAGTCATCTCTCCAATTTTTTTCTAAGTCATTACAGGTTTCAAGCCTGTCCTTGAACATGTTGACAGGCCCTCATGGCTTGTGCATCACCAGCAGATTTCATAAACACTCACTCAGCTGCATCTTGTAAATCATAATGAAAACACTGAAAATCACCAAATCAGCATCTCCAAACAAGGAGCATCATGAGATGCTGCTGGTCAGTAACTGTCCTTACAGAGATGTTTACTGGAGTCACAGAGTGAAACAACTCAGTGCAGACAAGACCAGGTCCTATCCCAGAGTTGGTTTTGCTCCATTAGCAATGCACACACCAAGTTACAGACTTCCATATGAATCTGTACAACTTGTTTGTGAATGTGTCAAAAACCTCCTTAAGTCATGACTTAATCCCGTTTACTGTGTATAATTACCCCTGTGGTTTGTAAGCCTGTCAAAGGATAAAATTAGGTCATATGAAATCCTTTTGAGGGGGGTTTAGTTTGAGTTGGGTTTTCTTTTTTTTCAGGGTGATGAGGAGGTGGCAGGGCAAATCTGTGTCTTCTGTTTGTTACTTACCAATTTATTTATTTCTTAAATGGTGGAGAGGCCTATAAATAGGCAGGTGAAGTATATGCACACCAGCCTTTCCCTAGAAATTTAAGTTAAACTGAGAATATGTCCTCTCTCCATGTTGCACTCCTTTCTGCTTTGAGTCAAGTCTAAGCTTTACTTTTACTGGAACACCAGATACTCTCTATGACTTGTCCAAAATTGCTGCCTTAATACTGGATTGAAAACTGGGGGAAAAAAACTAAAAAAAATCTGGATGACCTAATAATCTCAGGTCCCTGCTACTGCAGCACCTGCACAGGCTGTTCACAAAAGAAGATAAAGGTTAAGTGACATCAGGCGGTTCATGCACAAACCTACAGAAAAAAGACTAGCCAGAATCAGAAGCTGAAGACAGCATTGCAGAAAGCAGGGCAGCTCTGATTGTAGCAATAATCCTGAGAAGGACTCCTGCTGAAAAAACGTATCAGTGGCAACAAACAAACAGGAACTGAGGAATGTAGCAGTCTTATTGTCAATTACAACTTAGTTTTGACAGCCCCTCCGCAGATGAATGGGTAGATAGGATTGCTCTGTTGTAGGGAAGGTTGTCAACATTGCTTCATATTTAAGCATCGCTTAAAAAAAATATACCCAAACGCTTCTGCCTGCCCTCCTTTTCTGCAAAATGGTCTTATATTAATTTATATACTTCAGAGTTTGGTAAGCGTTTCAGTAATGGAAGATGGGGTTGGTATAGCACTGCCATTCATTACTTTTGTCTCTAAGACAATCCTTGGACTTCTGACTAGAAAAACACATTTCAGACAAAACCTAAGTATGGATAGGGTTTCCATGTGAAATATCATATGTCAAACAATCTTCAGCATAAAGACTTATAAAAATGGAAGGAGGAAGGTGTACAGTAGTGTTCTACTTCGCAAGTCACACATTTTTGCAGGAAATCTCTGCTTCACCCTCACTGAACACGCTTTGGTGTGTGTAGTGGAGCCTATACATTCACCTTTTGGAAGGAAATGGCATTCAAGTCCTGGGACTGGGCCAGAGGTCTTCGGAGGTAAAGCACTTTCTGCAATCTGTGCAAGCCTGGATGTCAGGTTCACAAATCAAGTGTTTTGCTTTGTAGGTCTGCTCCAATTGCACTACATTATGTGTGAACATAAACACAGCCAGAATCTAGCCAAGAAACACTTTGCCTTCCTTCAAAATCTATGATCACATTTACACAGTCTCTTTCTCTCTCTCTCTCTCTCTCCTTTAGAAGAAAACATTCTGTCATACCAAATGTTCCCACACTATTGATATTTACTTATTCTGCAAGTTTCGTTCCCGCTAAAATGGTAAAGTTGCTTGCTAATTAGGATCTCCTCAAAGAAATTGCTTTTGTCCTTTGATTTGATCATATTTTGCATCTCCCTCTTGTGGGAGAAGGACTGAGATTATACAAGAGTGTGCAAGAAAATATTTGAACCTAATGCCTTTTTCCTCAATGCAAGAATTGAGGCATATGCAATACAGATGACTGCAGAGAACAATAAACTAAATATTCTAGTAATTTCTTTGTTCATATTTCAAAGGAGCTGACTAGCAGTATGACCATTAAGATGTAACATACGCAGTGCTGTTTCACACCAAGCATGACTGGCTTACCCCAGGCTTACAGTCAAGGAACGGGTAAAAAGACACTGAGGAACAACCCAGCACGACTGTTACAAACATGCTGTTTCCACAACAGTCACTCCAGTCTGCACAGACATATCCTCAGGGGTAGAGGCACAGACCAGATGGCTTTCCATTCACGTTTCCTACCCTTCTTAGCACAAGGCTATCCTTACAAGGATTTCTCATACACTAACAAATGCACCTGTTTTCCCAAATAAACTCCCAAAGAAACAAATTTTAACATAGCTGCTAAGCGCAGCCCTAAGTTAGAAATTTCAGATTTCATTCTTTGCAAAGAAACACAGAGTAAGAAGTGGAAGTGAAAATAATAAGGTATTAGAGGAATGCTAGGAGATTTCCTTCTATTGGTGCAAACTGCAGATAAACAATAGGGATGTACCTACCCTTGACCTAATTTTGCTGAGAAAATAAGAATAAAATTGTGTCACATACTTTAATACAGAGAAGAGGTGCTGGAACAAACACATAGGATGAGAAGCAATAAGTCCTCAGCCGGCTCACATTATCATCAGAACAAGGATTCAAAAAGACAGTGGTGCTTGAGATCTCACAGCCAAACATGACAGGCACCAGGGTGAGAGAGAGAGCAGGTGATTTATGCATCAATTTGACTCAAGTTTTTGTTGTTTTTCTTAGGTTTTTTTTATTCAGATCCATGAAGATGATGAGAGAGCTGGAGCACCTCCCCTATGAGGAGAGGTCAAGGGACTTGAGGTTGTTCAGCCTGGAGAAGAGAAGGCTCTGAGGAGACATTATAGCAGGATTCCAGTACTTAAATGGGGCCCACAGGAAAGCTGGGGAGAGGGTCTTTCTCAGGAAGTACAGGAATAAGCTGAAAGAGGGAAGATTTAGATTGGATATTAGGTAGATGATTTTTACTGTGAGGGTGGTGAGGCACTGGAACAGGTTGCCCAGACAAATCGTGGATGCCCCATCTTCAGAGGTGTTCAAGGCCAGGCTGGATGAGGCTGAAGCAACTTGATCCAGTAGAATATGAGGGAAGTTGAAACAGGATGATCTTTAAGGTCCCTTCCATCTTTAAGGTCCAAATGATTCTATTCTATGATTCTAAGGTGCTCTGCTTCAACATTTCTATAGAATAATTCTCAAGGGCTAAAATGTATTTTGCTATTTTATGACAGGTCACCAAGACAACGTAGTATTGGACACTTAAATACCTTGTATTATAAAGCTTCTGTGCTAGTATTCAAAAAATAATTTTGCAAATAAATTGAGGTCAAACCCATAAAAACCATAAAACATTGTACACATGAAAGCCTGAATATCATAACATCTCTTACATGATATATATGCCCTGTAAAGTGAATTACAAATATTTGCGGAAATTACACATCTGCTCTAAAAATGTCAGTTCTTGCTGACACCAGGAAAAGCACAGGAAGAATTATGGGAGCAGTACTCTATAGATGAAAATTCTCCAATGAGTACATTTTGATTAATGCTGCTGCTGCATTCACTAACGAATGACAGGCAAGGTCACAAGTAATTTCAGTAGTCCTGCCTAAAGGCTGTATACAACAAACACCACAGGGGCACTTCCCTGAGATGAACCAAAATACTTTGGAAACAACAATAATATAAATGAAGCTGTGAAAACCACCTCAGATATTGGGATACATAAAGTCATTAAAATATTATACCTCGTATTTTCTTATGAAAGGTCAAGATACCTCAAAAATCATAAAGTTGTTATGCTCCTTTTTCTCTCTACAGTACATCATCTTGCAAAATCTTAAGTGTTAGAAGTCCATCTACAAATTTATGCCAATGAAGCAAAATGTCTGAGGGTACGGTCTACATGGCAAAGCTGGAACATCATGCAACTTTGCCTGCTGTGTGTCTGCAAAAAACACTCTACTTTTTATTCGATAAGTTATAAAACACTAGAAACCCCTAGGTTACCCATAGCTACCTGCCATTCAGACACACCCTATTAGTGTAAGATTTAGCTCTGGATATTGGATAAGATGAGCAATGAGGAGTTAGTAGTTTTATCTGCATTTCTCACTGTTTTTAAATCAGCATATGAGGATAACAGTTTCTTTCTGTAGCCTTACCATGTCAAGATCACAGTAGCATGGTTCACTGTTTGAACTCCCTACATGTTCCTCACTGCTGTGCTAAAATTCACCTCAACTCATTAACAGTTGAGAATGACTTCTAGCACAGTCTATCACATTGACTTTGAACCACCCCAGTTTGTTGGTAACAGATGTTATTACCAACTAAAGAGCTCTTCCTCCAAACGCCTATCTCTCTGAAGTCAGCATAATATGAATATATAGTCTCTTCAGCCAACAATTTTATTTGACATTATTCCAAGCAATTTAAGAATGCTAAAAGTTGCTTACTTTTCAGACTTATTCAATGCCACCTGATTTTCTTGGGGTTTATATCAGCTGTAACTCCTGCTTTTAATCTCAACCACTCCTATTTGCATAGCTAAACAGAAAAAGACTGCTGCAAGGGAGAGGAGGAAATAATGCACTTTATGCATTTAATACCTGGCCATCTGGTACCTTAGAAATGTGTTCAGCTTTGAAGCAGCAAGAACGTAAAATGAGAGAGCCAAAAGAGGCTTTGCTGCAGAAAAAATGTAGTTATTCTATACAAACAGGGCAATTTGCACCCGTTGCAGTGGGTATGTACATAAATTCAAATGCTAATGCACAGGGATTATGTGAATAGAAATATCACAGGTGAGCAGCATCTATGGAAAGTAGAATAAAATCTCTGTGCCCAACATCCTTACAAATGTTTCTTTTTTTCTGATTTTCTCCTCTGTATGTCACTAAAAGAGTGGAAAGAAAACTGAATACTTGACATTTCCTTTCACCTAGAGAAAACAAGAAGTACAGTAACGTTTAGCAGCTTCAGCTTCCTCAACAACATTTGCTAGATGTCTTGGGAGAAACATAGATAGTAGATGTAATTTCTCATTAGCACACTACACAGCTGTGGTACAGAAGAGTGGAGTCACTACACTTTGAGGAAAAGCCTTAAGAGAGTTACAAATAAATAAGTTTATCTGTAGAGAAAGGTGGTGATCACATCACAGGAAGAAATTAAATTGGAGAGGGCCTCTTACAGCTTCCAGGAAAATCCTGAACTTCTCTCTTTTCATAGCCTGGAGGGTGCCTGGGAAAAAAAAGTCACCGAGCTGTGTTTGCCATGAAGCTACTAGCAGAAATTTGTTTAAACAGGCAAATAACTTAAGGATGAGCTTTCCACCACTTTTAGGTGGTAAACTCTAATTTCTTTAATTGCTAACAAAGCCTGTATGCACACAAGTGATTTGCCCTCTGCTGACTGCCCTGCTGGGGTATGCACTTTGGGACACAAAAGAAATAAAGAGTATATATGTGGAAGGTCATGCAATTTCTGGAAAAACAACTCATTCCTTAAGATCATTATCTTTACACATACTTTATTATTTCAAACACTGACTATACATCTGGAAGCTTAAATTTTGAAAAAGTCAACTAGGAATCTTCTCTGCATAGCATCGTTTTTATCTGATATTCAATTCACCAGTTCTTAGAGGCTTGGTAATATCTGCAAGAGAACTACAACAATCCAATTTCCCTGTAGTAATGATATTTTTAAAATAAAAATGGCTTTAAATTCTTTTTCAGTTATTTGTGCTAGTCAACAACTGAAATTCTGTTATTCTTGCCACAAAAGACAGTGACAGATGACATCAAAATAGCAGAAAGTGTTGCTACAGTACTTGGTTGGGGCAGAAACAAGGAAGAAGCACAAGGCGATTCCAATATAAAAGTGAATTTGCCTGGATGAGTTACTGGTTTTAATAAAAATATATTTCTGTTATGTGAATTTTCCCAGATTAGGAAATTGTCTGGAAACTATTATTTTTATATTTTATTTTATATTTTAGTGCTGTTAAAACTCAAATTTTGCACTTCCTTGGAGGAAGACAACATGTCAGCTTCCATTTTCTATGAAAAAAAAGGTTCTAAAAATAAATTGACTTAATTTTTAACTCTTTAAATCCATTGTAAATTTTAAAACTTGGCTAGACATCATGAAAGTACACAGTGTTCAAGACTATTACTCTTGCAAGCAAATACTGGCTTTTGCCAGTCCTGACTGAAAGAAAACCTAAATCAGTATTCTCATTACAGTTTGTTTGCACTTTGTGTAAACATGTAAATTCCTGTAGGGGTATACTTTATTTTTTTATGTATACTACTGAATATTGCTTTGTTGGTTTCTGAGATGTTTTATCATCAACTACACCAAAAAAAACCAAAAACAAAAAAAAAATAGACAGGAGCATTGAATAAAAAGTAGAAGAGAACTACCAAATGCTTATTGGAAGCAGAATGCAGCAGGACTCTGGGCTATTTATTTATATAAAAACATGTGAAAGCAATAGATTAAGACACTTGACAGCCTTTTCTGGTAGAAAAGAAGGACTTCTCAATATATGTGAAAGGAGCTAGGAGTGCAAATAATGGTAAAAAGCAAAGATCTGTCCTCATAAGAGAAAAAAGATGAAGTGAAGACTGGATTCTGGAAAGTCCAATATTGCTCTGCCTAGAGATCTGGCAGGCAGATAAATCACAAGCTCTGCAAAATAAATCACTTTGAAATTTAGTAAGAAGGAATATAAAAATAGTAAGAGCACAGTAGGACAAAAGTCAGGAAGATCAAAATACAACATTTAACATAAAAGCATAAGCAAAAGTGACATGCTATAAAGACGCAAATAGTAAGTAAACAGTCAGAAGATTCATTCCTCCCCAGTGCCTCTGTCTATGGTTGGTGGATCACTTCTGGTCCCCTCAGAAGATGGTTTATCTATAGTAGATGAGAAAAGTGACAAGGGGTAATGGTTTTAAAATAAATGGGAGTAGATTGAGGCTAGACATAAGGAAGAAATTTTTAACAATGAGGGTGGTGAAAAATGGCCACAGATTGTCCAGAGAAATGGTAGATGTCCCATCTCTGGAAACATTCAAGGTCAGGTTGGATGGGGGTCTGAGTAACCTGATAGAGTTGAAGATGTCCCTGCATACTGCACAGAAGCGGAACCAGACGGGCCTTAAAGGTTTCTGCCAATCCAAACCATTCTACGATTCTATGACAAAAAAGAGACTGATGACTTTCAAAATATTTGTACAATTTCCTGCAAGATTTAGCAGGGAAAAAAAGGACTGCAGAAAAGGTAATATAATCCTGCAATTGGTTCACAAATAAAAGCCATTATATCTACATCATACGAAACATGGATTATTTTAAAATCACTAGGCAATACATTAATTTCTCTGGGTTTTTTCCCCATTGACTAGAATATGTGTATTGAAAACAAGACCTGCATGTGACTCAGGAGAATTATCAACAGATGACCATGAGAAAATTTCCAAACTACTTCAGCTTCATTTTTCATTAGAAAGAGAACTGGCACTTAATCATAACATACTGGGAACAAGAATGTAATAGAAGCTAGAATGAGGTAAGCAAGAATTTAATCAAATTCTACATTTTCAAATAACAGACCTGATGAAACTCATTCTTAGAAAGCACACTAGAGGAAATAGTACTTATTCAAGAGGACTAATGGGAAGGAAGTGTGGCTCAAGAAGGCTGGGAAAAGTAAATCAAAATACCCATCTTCAGAATGAGAGAAAATTCAAAAGTTTGGGAACTGTGGACTACTTAGTTTAAATTGCAGTCCCAGAAATACGTAAGAGCAAATAAAAAGCATGTGGAAGATAGGACAGATTACACAAGTACTGTCAACATGTATTTTTAAAGAACAGACTGCTCAATCAAGTTGATTTTCTCTGTGACAGGATAAAAGCCCTGTGTGAAGGGAAAAGTCAGAAGATGTCTTATGTTCACCTTAGCAGAGCTTTTGGTACTGTCTCACATGATATCTTCATTAGCAAGTCTAGATGCACCCTTTCCAAAATGGTTAAAACTGTTTTGAAAACTGCATTTAGACTTAGCAATGGGTAACTGTCAAAACAGCATGTCAGAAAAGCATGTATCAGACAGGATTCTGCTGAGGGTTTGTCTTCGGTCTAGTTGAATTTACTCAATAATTTCATTAGTCACTTATATGACAGAAGAGACTGAATGCCTATTAAATGTGACATATGTCCACATGCAACATAGAGCCTGCAGCTTCTTTCAAGCTCCTAGGGAACAAGATTAGAATCAAAATAATCTTGAGAAATTGGAAAATGGCATGGGAAAAGGCCGTAATTAAACAGGGAGAAGTGTGAGATACTATACCTATACCCATGTAAAAATAATGGTTGTAGAGTACAAGACCTAGAATAGTTGGGTTGAATGACACATCCTTATGAGAAATTTTGGGGAAAGGTAACAACTTTACTCTTTCTAACTGGCATGAAGCTAGCCATGCCACTGGGATGGGACAAATAAATGAAGTTGACTTCAATTTCATTTGGATTTATGATGGGGAAAAACACATTAAGAGTAAAGTAAGGAATTTAAATATCTTCAGAGTCTCTAGAATATGTTTACAGGTAAGCATCCACAGACTTGAGTGATTTTAACAATTTTTGCATCAAAAAAATGAGACCTTGTCATTAGCAAAAAGATAATAGGCATTATAATACTAAGTCCCACAACAACAATTGTCTTACCACAAACCAGTCATTTATGCAGGCACTGAACAAACATAAATGAGATAAATATGAAAGTCAAAATTGGCAGGATTAAAAGTTTGTTCCAATTACAAGGCAGGACTGAACACTCTGAGTAAAGCCTCAAACTGCAGAAGACTATTGAGCTGTCACAACAGAAATGTGAATTGTACAATATTAAGCACAAACTCTGTTCATTTCTGTTTGAGCAAACTGAGGATTTCAGTTTAGAGTTAATACTGTGCTGCATTTAAGATTCGGTACATGCTGCCAAAATACCGCTTTTGTACAATACACATTCTTAAGAGGCAGCTTTAGCATGAGATGTCTTTTGTGCAGGGTGGGGTGGAAGAGAAGCAGTAAACGTCCCCATCGACAAGAGGGGTCACAGGGAGGATCCAGGGAACTATAGGCCTGTCAGTCTGACCTCAGTGCCAGGGAAAAGTCATGGAACAGGTGATCTTGAGTGCTATCATGAAGCACATGCAAGAGAACCAGGGCCCAGATCAGGCCAAGTCAACACGGGTTCATGAAAGGCAGGTCTTGCCAAACTAACCTGACCGCCTTCTATGACAAAGTGACTTGGTTACTGGACAAGGGAAAGGCTGTGGATGTATCTTCCTGGACCTCAGTAAAGCCTTAGACACAGTTTCTCACAGATTTCTGCTACGGAAACTGTCAGCCTCTGGCCTGGACAGGCGCACACTCTCCTGGGTGGAAAACTGGTTGGATGGCCGGGCCCAGAGAGTGGTGGGAAATGGAGTTAAATCCAGCTGGAGGCCAGTTATAAGTGGGGTTCCCCAGGGCTCAGTGCTGGGTCCAGTCCTGTTCAGTGTCTTTATCAACGACCTGGATGAAGGCATCAAGTGCTCCCTTAGCAAGTTTGCAGATTGACACTAAACTGGGTGGAAGTGTGGATCTGCTGGAGGGTCGGGAGGCTCTGCAAAGGGATCTGAACAGGCTGGACCGCTGGGCAGAATCCAATGGCATGAGGTTTAACAAGGCCAAATGCCGGGTCCTGCACTTGGGGCACAACAACCCTAAGCAGAGCTACAGACTAGGAGAAGTCTGTCTAAAATGCTGCCTGGAGGAGAGGGACCTGGGGGTGTTGGTTGACAGCCGACTGAACATGAGCCAGCAGTGTGCCCAGGTGGCCAAGAAGGCCAATGACGTTGTATCCAAAACGGTGTGACCCGCAGGTCCAGGGAGGTTATTCTCCCTCTGTAGTCGGCACTGGTGAAATCGCTCCTTGAATCCTGTGTTCAGTTCTGGGCCCCTCACCACAAGAAGGATGTTGAGGCTCTGGAGCGAGTCCAGAGAAGAGCAACAAAGCTGGTGAAGGGGCTGGAGAACAGGCCTTATGAGGAGCGACTGAGAGAGCTGGGGTTGTTTAGCCTGGAGAAGAGGAGGCTGGGGGGAGACCTCATTGCTCTCTATAACTACCTGAGGGGAGGTTGTAGAGAGGAGGGAGCTGGCCTCTTCTCCCAAGACACAGGGGACAGGACAAGAAGAAATGGCGTCAAGCTCCGCCAGGGGAGGTTTAGGCCGGACATTAGCAAAAAATTTTTCACAGAAAGGGTCATTGGGCACTGGAACAGGCTGCCCAGGGAGGTGGTTGTTTCACCTTCCCTGGAGGTGTTTAAGGCACGGGTGGGACAAGGTGCTAAGGGGCATGGTTTAGTGTTTGATAGGAATGGTTGGACTCGATGATCCGGTGGGTCTCTTCCAACCTGGTCATTCTGTGATTCTGTGATACCTGGATGGTTTTAGCACTGAGAACACTTTCAGAATAACTGAGAACTTGAGATATTGTAGTGGAAACTTTATACAGAAGTATTATTTCCAAAGAAGTTCCCTTACACCCTTCCCTTTTCATTGTATGTCACCACCATATAAAACAGCTAAGGAAGACTGAACAGCAAGAATGATATTACTTAAACTGAGAACTCTCAGATTATTTCATAGCGATCAAAAGATGCTTTTCTGTTCTGACACTTTAGTTAAATCTAGTCTTTTGAACTCAGATAGTCCACTTACAGGATTAATATTATACTGATGTGAGAAGGAATCTATTTCCTCATTTATTTAGTCTAAATAGTTACTAAATCTCTAAGTTACTAAGTCTCTTAGTTACTAAATATTTAGTCCTCTCTTTTTATATACATAAAAATGATCATTAAAAGTGATAGTTCTATAAACTCACTTCATAGCAAGTGTATTTTGCCCACTGGTTTTCCGGGTTTTTTTTCTTTGTATATATTTAAATGCTAATTGTCCTGTGAAGTGTTGTACAAGTACTCGTTAGGAATTAACAAGTTTTCAAAATTGAGTTTGTGTGGTTGGTTCAGACTTTTACCAGTCCTAGATGTCTTACCTAATGTCTTCATTTTTTTATCCTTAAAAGAGACATTGTTACAAGTCCTACTCTTTTTAAGTTTGCAAAGTGTTTGCAAATCCTGGGATGGAAATTAAACTGCAAGTTTATATTAATAATTTTTTTTCATGAAAGATGTTTTTTATTCCACAACACAAAAATATTAGGTTTATGTTAGGCAGAGAATAACATAATTATGTAAAATTATCAGTCAAGGATGAATCATCACCAAAACAAGGTCTGACAATCTTTTTTCACAAGTAGATGGAGTGGGAGCTACCAGCCATCTGGACGCAACATCAGATACTCTGTTGATAACTCAAACCAAATACAAAACTTAGTTTCCTACCTTCATAGCAGCAATGCCCCTCTCAGACCCACAATACAAAGAGAACATTAGCATACCTCCTGCAGGAAGCTTTTTAAACAAGAAGAAATGCTTTTACTAGTTCTTTGGCTATTGGTTTAAAAATCAGAACAAAACTCAAGAGATCAAATATTTATTTGATCTTTTGTATGACAAGCAAGTCAAAGTGGATCGCTCTTGTTGTTACAATTATCATGTTTATTAAATTTTTCTATTACTTCCATGAAACTTGCCTTGCCTGAATTGTTATCTGTACACTAATTTTTTATTATTTCTGTAAACTAGCTAATGATTACCATTTTTCATATATACCTGTGAAGTAATAATTTGATTTTGACTCACAATAGATCAAGGGGAGGGCAAAAGTGATAAAACTGTATTAACAGATTATATAACAAATATTCCTTTCAGCTGTCTGCCTATAAAATTATAATGCAAAGGATTCTTTATGATAGTAAGGCTTTTGCAAGGAATATTTTAATCCATTATTAAACCTAGGGCTGTAAGATTACAAAATCTTTATAAATGTGCTAAATTTCCCGCTACAGCAAAATATCAAACACAGGCATATACCTAGGCTTTTAAAAGCTATTTTTTATTATTTAATGACTTTACATACATGGGAAATCTCTATATCTTTTATAATTTCTGACCTTTGATGACTTTTAATCATACACACACATACATATATATTAACACACACACACTCACACACCGAGCCATCTGAACCAAAGGCAAATGACAAGTGAACCATGAGGCCATACCAATTCCCTCTGCTGCAATGCAACCCAGGAGTGCAGTACAGCATCATTATTAAAGATTCTGTCCATTAATTTTTCCTTGCTCTACAAGTGCCTAATTATATTATATTAGCAGTGCACGCCTGAGTGAAAACTGCTCTAATTTGAAACTGAAACAATGCTTGTGTCCCACTGTGAACAATATTAAAAACTCTTCTGTGTTTTCCCTGAACTTGCCTCCTGACATTTCCAGGTAAAGTTAAATATCAATATGTGAAAAACCAACTATCAGCAAATACATCATCTAACTGAAGTACTGGATGCCAAATGTCAATTTAAATGGCTCCTTTTTGGAAACTGTGTGTATCTGTCCATGCAATTTACTATTATGAGTAATGTTATTAATGAAAACAATATCAGGCACTTTCTGCACGTTTAAGAAGTTGATAATATCAAAAAAAAGATATACATGTGCTTTCTGGGATATTAAGTAAAAATTCATTTAGGCATGTATTCATATTCAAGTAAAAATTCATTTAGGCATGTATTCATATTCCAGCTAATGAAAAAAAATTGAGTGAAAAATCTTTTAAGAAGAATTAAAACATAAAATGAAAGCTTGATAAACAAGATAAAGTAAAATCTACATTAAAACAGGAGTAATAAGCAAAAAAATACTCATGCAAAAATTCAGTTCTTGAAATAAGTTTAATATTTCTGCTTCATCCATTTCAAGCCAAGTTAGTTGATGGCTGATATCAGCTTGTTTAGCTAATTGTAAATAAGCATACAGAGTTACAAAAGCTTTTTGGATAAAGTGTACTTCACATTCTCTGCTGTGTAACTAGTTTTTTTCTGAGGGAAGTAACTTGGTCAGCGACGTTTGCATAACTATTTAAGACCATTCATTCTCACGTTGAAACATGTAACAGAAAATATATATAACATTTAACAGCATACAAGTATTCTTCTCCAAAACCATTTTAAAGATATCTGACAGGCACACAATAAAAATGTTCAAGTTACTGCTATTTGGTACCTGAATAACACTGCCCAAGATGTCCATTTCCTGATGAAAAAGATTACCTCATGAGAAGTGCTGGCTGTGCCGAGCGTGACAAACAACCCAACAGAAAAGCCCAGCTTGCCAACAAGAACGTTAGCAAAAAAAACTCTTGACAAAGCTGCTACTGTTGCAGCCAGGAAGCATCAAAATTACAGTGGTCCCTTACTGTTCTAACAACAGCCCGACTGAGAAAAGTCTGATTGAGAGACACTAAATTCAAACGATGCCTAATTAAATGTTTTCTGAAAATGCCTCACATCCGAGAGAATACATCAGTTGGCCTAAAGATTTTTTGTTCTTTCTTCTGGATCTTCATTTTTTTCAGCTATTTGTATAGAAGTTCTCATACATATCTCACAAATGTAAACAGGCCACACGAAACCACTTCTCCTAACTACACTTTTCCACCAAAAGTGTTACATTCTTATGTATCTTATTTCAAACACAAGCATTTCAATCAACAGCAGTATTATAAACTGAAATCCTACTTCTGGACTTCCTTGTTTTTTAACTGAACTCTATTCTATTGTCTCACAACCTATCCAGTTTGTTTTTCAAATGGAGAACCCATCTGCAGAAAATGGGTTCTTTGTAATATAACCAATCTAATTGAAAATGGGGAGAAGGGGACCACACACGGAAAAGATTTTATGATCACCTTTAAGCAGAGGAACTCAACTTGTAATTTAACTGCCCCAGTGTGTGTTAATATAACTTAGTGATACATTTTCAATTAATTTTTAATTACTTAAAGAGCAAGAAATTGAATTAATAAATAAATATAGCTCAAGACCAGAGTGACATTGTCATGGTATGCAGTATCATAGAATCATAGAATCACCAGACTGGAAAAGACCTCTTGGATCACAGAGTCCAACATCAGATCCTTGTGTTTTGTCTGCTATTGTACTCCAATTCCCTACTATAATTTGGAAAACTAAATTATTTCCCTCATTTCTTCTTTAAAATACCTTCAAAAGAATGCAAATTTATTACACCCATCCACACACATTGGCTCATCGGTCCCAGCTGCAGGACAGTACACAACCAGCTCCCAGCTCTAGCTTTGGCTAACATAACAATCGTCATTAAACACCCTGTGCTTGAGCTTCCATTTTTCTTCTACTGGGATGAATATAACTTGTGACTACTTACATTCACCTTCCTATGAGGACTAGGGACTTGGTCACCTGCAATCGCTAAAATGCAAAGCTGGCCCTGTTTTAGACTGGTTTGGTTCCAGCTCTGGTGGCCTCACCTGGTCTTGCACTCAAGTCCCAAGTGCAAAATTGTGTTGTTGTGTTCAACAGCTTCAAAGTAGCCACATCCTCAGACAGTTTGCAAGCCAAAGTGTTATCAACTACAGCAACCAAAGCAGGTAATGGAATGCTTAAAGATTCACTGGAAGGGATTTAGAAAAAAAAAAAAACAAAAAAAACCACACAACAAAAACCAACATGATGTGGCTTAGGTTTCTAAACAGATCCCAGAACAGTGCCAAGTTTTAATGGAACTCTTCCAGTAACAGAGTTGAGTGAAAACTAGTTTTGCTTTACTTCTCTGTTTCACAGGCAAGAAAATTCTTGTGTTTATGTCACAGAGAAGCAGATTCTTGGTAGAAGACAAGTGGCAGAGCTCAGTTTTCTCCTGCTTAGACTTTCCCCAGAAAGCTTGCTGAACTTCCAGGGAGTAGTCAGCAATGATCTGGACCTTCATGTAACAATTTCTTAGTTACTTTTACAATAGTAATGGAAAACCACCAGTAATGCACAAGGTATTATGAAAAAAATCAAACTGAAACTAATGTCATACATTAAAATACAAAGTAGATGTCATTCATTTAAATCAATAAACTCAACTTAATGTGATTATGACATCCTATTAATTATTGCTGGTAAGGCAAAGGAAGTGCTTTATGAAGTAGTTATAAACTGCAGCAACAGTAGTAGAAATAGCACTTTATAGCCTTTGAAAAAAGGGTGGGAGATCATAGTCAGGGGAAGGAAAATACCAAAAATAAACAGAAGCCTTGGTTAATGCTGTGGTAAACACCTACGGAAATTTATGACAGCATATTCTACAGATAACTGTTGTTGTACTTAAGGTTAAATCCAGCCACTTTCAAAATTATTTAGGCTAGCCAGAAATATCAAAGAGCTTTCCACTAAATACTTCAGTATTTGCACAACAAATTTTCAACAAACCCACTTAGAAGTAGCTGCAGTTCCCATAATATTGATGCCAGTGTATTTACTGATGATCAAGCCCTATGATTCATAAACAAATGTGCTACTAGATGTCTTAATTGCTGCCCTTTAAATAAAACTCAGAGAAGACTTTTGAATGAGCTATGTATATTCACCAATATCCAGATCTGCCTACTGAGCAATCCCAAAATAAAGCTCAGGAATAAACTTTAGGACAGGATGTGGAATATTGTTCCTTTCTCCCTCATCAAATGTCCTCAGACTTACTCACTTTAAATCACCTGGAAACAAATGAAAACTTCATAATAGAATCATTGTGACTTGAAACTGAAAGAAAAATGTAACAGCATCACAGGATTGTTTAGGCTGGAAAAGACCTGTAAGATCATCAAGTCCAACTGTAAACCTAGCACTGCTAGATCCACCACTAAACCACGCCCCTAAGCATTTTCCTAATCAAACAGAAGATTAGGTAAAAGCATGATAGAGGCTAACAAATGTAACACAAACATTATTCAGTCAGTAACAGGTAACAGCTTACATTTGAAAATTATCGGGGCAGGAGGGAGGGAAAGAGAGGAGGAAGGCAGTATTTTTAACTGTACTTACCTGTTATCCTGTAGTTAACGCTACCAAAATTGATGTTATTTTTGTACAACTCCTAGAAGAGGATAAGTACAAAGTAATGGAATACAAAAGCAGCAATTTTGCCCTAAATAAATTTCTCCTCTTTCAAACACTATCTTCAAGTCTTAGAAATAGAAAGGACAGATAAGAAAATCTGACATAAAAAGAGAACTGTCAATTTTAACACCTTTTCCATATAAAGTATTCCAAGGATAAACATTACAAGTGTCAAATATGAAGAATTCTTCTAGTATGCACATGGATCTCCAAAATGTTACTGTCTCAACTAGAGAAGAAACCTTTTCAGACAATGTGCTTTTCTATTATGCAGAATCATTTTAAGGGAGAAGGAAAGATGCAGAAAACAGCATTACACTGCAAAAACAGGGACTTAACAGTAAGAAAGGGAAGTCTAGCAATCTCTTAGACCTCTCATTTCCCCTTTTCCAGGAAGACCAGTCAAGATAAGCCCTTGTACCAGCCCAGGGATTTGCAATCTCCTTTTCCTTCTTTAGTTAAAAGTGACAGATTTCGAATTATGTCAAAAGCAATAAAGATTTCTGCATTTAAAAGTACTTGTTGCTAACAATTGCTCTAAGCAGTGATCGATTTTTGATTTCACTACTTTCAATGAGTTACATTTGTGTGACTTCTGGAGACATGATTTATGGGATATCAACAACCAGCAGCAAAACCTGCCATATAGAAGGACAGTTTAAGCTTTGCTAGGGTCACCTCTCACCCTATTACTATCCTGACAAGCTAGTTACTCTAAAGCTAGCTTATATGCTTCTACACTAAGTTACAAAAAACATTACTGATCTGTATGATAGGGCAGACTATACCTCCAGCAAGTTTGCTGATGACACCAAACTGAGAGGAGTGGCTAGCACAGTTCATTTAGTGCATGTGATCTGGAGAATCTTTTCCTTTGTGAGGCAGGATGGAGTAGCAGAAAAAAAAAAAAAACAAAACCTTTATTCATGAAAAACATAAAATGCATTGAAAATAACCTCAGGATAAATAATGCCTACCACCACACAGTTTAAGCCAATCCTTCTCAGGGAGACAATTTTAGTTGTTAAATAGTTCTTAACCTGCATTTGGTACAAAAATCATTTCTACACATCAGACTATCATTCTATTTACAGTGATCTTACTATAGAAATGAAATCATGCACTGCAGCCCAAATCTGGGATAGAGAACAAACCTTTCAAAAGGCTGTAGAATGCTTAAGATCCCAAAATTCAATAGTGGCTTGCAGTGCATCAGGAATGCTCAAACCAGTCGCATCCCATGGGCACACTGGGAAAAAGGCATAAAACTTCTTTTCTGTATCTTATCAGGGAAGGGATCAAAGCCTGCCCCAACAGAAATAACAAGATAATCAAAACTGCAACATTCATTCTTTGCACATGCAGGATAAGTATCACCCTGATTAACCTGAAGACACTGCAAGCACTCACAGTTCCACTATCTGCTAGCATAAATCCTAAATACTAAGTCAGTTGGAGCCAGACTGCAATTGAAAGTCCAGTCAATGCCCTAAAAATACCAGTACAAGCTGTGTGCTATCCTATTTTTTCATTCCCATCATTCTTGGTAGCAAACCAGAACTGCCTCTGAGCAACCTAGGAGCACAGTATGCTCCATAGTGAGAGCACCAACTGGATCCAAACACTCAAAGTGACCATATACTCAATATCCTTCTAAAAAGCAGCTCTTGGCTGCTGGGAACTGTGAGAGTTACATTTATGTGTGTGAATATGTATATGTACACACACACATATAAAGCCTGCTGACTAGCGCTTCTGCCCAGGAAATGAGAAGTCCAAGTTCTTCAGTCTGACGAGGGTTCACAGGACAGTCCCTACGAGGGGCTGGGACAACTCTTTTTTTTGCTGAAGCCATGTCAGTGAAAGAAAAGCTGCATGAAGCCAGAAAGAGAGCAGAATAAAAAGTATGACTTTACACCCCATGAGATATTCTGCTGGAGTGAGTGCAAGTATCATTTTCAGCTGCTTTCCCCAACGGTTAATACATTGTACGTTAGGTAGCTATTCAGTGAAAACTTGACAAAATCTTGGGAACAGAACTCAATCAAATCATAACCACAAGGGTACAACTGTTCCCTCTTGCCCTCTTTCTCCAGCTCTACAAATCTTTGTCTTTTCTATACAATGGCTTTAGCAAAAGTGAAAGCCTGTCTTCACTCAGCGCAGTCTCTTGCTTAGTAATTATTGTGCTACCTCTAGGGGTTAATGAGATTTTAGACTGCCCTTGTGGGTGATCCTGCAGACGCTTTTTAAATTGTTAGTATATTCAACTAACCATTGTTTGAGAAGGGAAGAGTATGTTCAACCAATTATTGTTTGAGAAGGGAAGGGTGCAAGGCAACAGCAACTAGTGCCAGCAAAGGTCTATCCTCACCGTCTTCATGAGCAATCAGATTCCTTGGCCAAGGCAGCACTATGTTTTGGTTTTGACCTGCCCAACATGACTGGTACTCTCTTCACCTAATTAGAGCAAGTTTCCTTCACATTGGGCAGATAGATTTTTGATTCACTTTAGGACAAAGAAAGGGGACAGTAGTTACCGTGAAGAACATCAACTGTGCTAGGTACTTTGTAGGCGCCAGTTCTTTTGCTTTGCCTACTAATACCAGAAACTGGCCATTTCCAAGACAGCACGGAAGGATTAAACGTAGGTCTCACGTGCAGAGTAGATCTTGTCACACTATTTACTTCTTTTGCAGAGATGCGGTCAAAGGAATAATTTATCTCCTCTTACAGGAAAGACCTAAAGCATGTTAGATCGGTTTTCACCTAAAAGTGCCAATTTTACTCTCAGCTATATGGGAAACCTTGGGCAACCAGATGAGAGACTGACATCCAAACTGCAAAAATCTAAGGTTAAGCCTGATGAATCTCCCCTCCATGTGCCTCTGAAGCAGAACTTTCTTCAACTTCATCCTTTAGCCTCCCATATGCTGACATGACCCACACTAACCACAGTCCTGCCTTGGGCCAAAGGAGGGGACAAGCCAATCCCATAAATACACTAGGTCATTTTGGTAGGTTTTGGTTTCGATAAGCACGGCATCAAATCTTAACAAGTTTCTCTTTCTGTAGCATGTTCTTTACTCAACTCTCACTAATTTAAAGAGTACATTGAAGTAACTGTCATCATCAGAACAGGCCAAGTACTTATCACAAATCTGCAGTACAACCATGAACTTAAATTCACATATAGTACCCAAAAGAAAAAAAGAGAGAGCACAGTTCACCCATTGGATCTAATGAAAAACTTCAAAAGCCAAATCACTAGTTTTGTAAAGGAAATTAAACATCCAGACATCTACTTTTTTAACTGTTAGAAAATATATCTTTAAAATTTGAATGTCAGATTGCACCTCACTTATACCATCAATATCCCGGAAGAACATTCTCTTCATGGCAAATATCATTTCAAAAAATTGTAATCAGACAGAGAAGGCTAGGAGCAGCTATCATAGATAATACACATGGTAAGAGGTCTAAAAAAGCCAAAATAAAACCAAAAATTTTTCTCAGAAGAAAAATATACCTCCAAAAGGGATGCACCAGACTGTAGGCCATGAAAGAAAAATTCCCGACAAAGCAAGCAGTGAACTAAGAATATATTTAGAAAGTGACCCAGGACCAAATTTTCTGCCTTTCTCAGACTTCCTCTGCTCAGGAGATTTTAATGAAAAACATCCACCAGTACCTTTATAAAAGCACAGCTCTGGTAATAATGGCAAGACTGTGATTAATACAACAGTACCTGCCCTAGGAATTGCGTTTTTAGATCCAAGGTGGTCAGGCTTGATTAAGGCCACGTTAAAAAATTTAGCAACAGCTCAAACACTTTCATGACAAGCTCTGCCCTCACAGCAGCAGGAAATTCACAAACAGGCTAGAAACAGTGGAGAGCACTATTTGCCCAGTTCCCAAATTGTACTCCAAGTGTTCTTTAGTGCATTTACAGAAACTTTCATTCCTGAATTGCAGCCTGTCTGCTCCCATGCACTGATACAGAAGTGACCCAAACTGCTCCATTGCTTTGTAAAAATTGAAGAGCCAGAGTTCAGGCCAGAAGAGATCATTTGGCCATTTAAGCAAAACTGCTCATACCTCTGTTCATATTAACTACCCAAAGCTGCAGACAAGCACATATATATGTATATATGTATATGTACATATGTGTATGCATATATACATATGCACATACCTATCTATACATGTGTGTATATACACATATGTGTATAGATATGAGTGTGTGTATATATATATAAAACCAGGTTTAGTCAAATAAAAGTGACAAATAAGCTATTTACCTACTTTCAGGTTTTGCCCACTGGTTCACATTAAAGCTGTCATCTTGCTTTGAAGAGGTCCTCATCCACAAAATGTGGCAAGTATTACAATACTATCATACTGAACCTGAACAAATTGAGTCATAAAATCATAGAACTGCTTGGTTGGAAAAGACCTTTAAGATAAAGTCCAACCATACCTATCCACTATTAAATCATATACCTGGAGTACCTCATCTACCAATCTTTCAAATACCTACAGGGATGGTGACCCAACCACCTCCCTGGGTGGCCTGTTCCAGTGCCTGATAAACCTTTCAGTGGAGAAATTTATCCTAATATTGAATCTGAACCTCCCCCAGTGCATCTTGGAGCCATTCCTTCTCATCCGATCACTTGTCACTTGGGAGAAGAGACCAACATCCACCACGATACAACCTCCTATCAGGGAGTAGTAGCCAGCGATAAGATCTCTCCTCAGTTTCCTTTTCTCCAAGCTAAACAAGCCCAGTTCCCTCAGCCACTCCTCATCAGACTAAGTCAAGCCATACCACTGCTTTCTTTGCTAGCTCCGTTTCAAAATCTTTTGCCTCTATGTCATTATTTAAATCTGCAGATCCTTCTGTTAAGTGAACTTACAGCATGGCTAGATTTTCCTCCAGTAACTATACTGGCTTCATGCCCTTAAATTTCCTATGGAATTCTTATTCCCTTAATAAAAGTAACATTACAGATGGGTTTGGTTTTTTTAATTCACAAGAGATCTTGGAAGGCAAGAGAAAGCACAGAGTGAGAGGATAATTGCATTCTTCACAACTGCAAAAATATATTTAACTTCATTAATATATTTAAATAATGTAATTGGTATTTTAATTTAATTAATGTCTTTAATATATTAAAGAGACAGAAATTAAGAAAAATCACCCAAAGCTGCATAGCCCCACATGTTTTTAACAACTGTATATTCACAATAATATTTTCAGAATCCTGTGTATTGGATTATTATTATTTAGTTTCATTTATACTTTCCTCATCCTCACATTCCCTGTCTCTTCTTTTCTTGCACGTCCACTGGAAGCAAGCAAGGAAGCTCATTTCTCTTCTGTTCATATTACTTCTACTACATGACTGAAATTCCTTGCTACTGTAGTTATTTAAATAGTAAAAACATCCAAGTGTGCAAGATGGGCAAAATATGTGGATTATTCATTGACACAAACACATATTATATTTACAAATTAGAGTGTTTACAATTTTTCACTATTTAATTAAACAAATAATTCATAAGTCCAACTTTGAGTTCAATATAATCTGTTGAAATTAGATCTAGTTATTGTCCCACTCTTCTTCCGGGGAACTTACTCTAAGGCTTAACTTTAATTTAGGTGCCAATTCCACTGCAGATGTTCAGCGTGCTGCTCAGCTAAAAAGATTTGCAGTTACATTCTGTAGATTTGTTCTGAACTGTCAGCTCTGTTACCAATAAAGCAGAACTAAGCTGTGGCTCAGTATCATCCCCAACTTCATGAGTTACGCATAAACCTGAGATTTTGGGTATGTTTGGGAAGAAAAAAAAGCAACAAAATCGGAGCTTAACTCAGTGAAAAAGGAAGGATGAATCAAGAGGTTAAAGAGGATTTTTTTAATCTGAGCTTCTATACCTTAATTAAAAAGTCTTTTTTTTTATATACACACATGCTTGTTTGTATGGAATCATAGAATAGTTTGGGTTGGAAGGGACCTTAAAGATCATCTAGTTCTAATCCCCCTGCAACAAGCAGGGGCAACTCCCACTAGATCAGAGTCTCAAAGCCCCATCCAACCTGGCCTTGAACACCTCCAGGGATTGGGCAGCCACAACCTCCCTGGGCAATCTTTTTCCAGGGCATTACCACTCTCATCGTGAAGAAATTCCTCCTTATGTCTAGTTTAAATCTGCCCATCTCCAATTTATAGCCATTCCCCCTAGTCCTGTCACATATATATGTATTTGTTGGGTGGTGGGGTTTTTTCTTGAATGGGTGTTTGTTTTTTTCATTTCTCACAATTGATTATTGAATATGCAAATCTCACTAAATATAATTATGATATTGTACACCTCCACATCTTTCTGCTAGGAGGCACCTTCTCAAAAAAAAAAAAAAAAACAAAACCCCTGAACAAATTTAAAAAAAAAAAAAAAAAAAAAGACAAAGAAGTCGGGTAGACTGCCCCTTGCATTACTAGCAAAATTTTATTCATTTATTTATTAAATTATGACAAGATTAATTTCAGAAATTCACTAGTAATTCCAAAGAAGCCTAATGACAACAGGCCTGTAAATACTCATCAGTATTTAACATTTATTTTTTGATCTTATGCTATTATGAAGAGATTCAGATTCTACTGAAGAAATCAAGTTTGAGTTTGAGACACTGCACAGCTGGAAATTTTCCACACCCGGGTGCCTGAGCTTTCAGTTTTTCATCATTTGCTTGTGTCAGAACCTAGAGACACTTGCAAGAAAACAGAAGTAGCAATGAAGTGATCTGATGAGCCCTGTATCAATTCCTTAAGGACTGGACAGTCACCCCTACGTACAAAGTGAAAATCCCAATTAGAATACAGTTGTGGGCAAGAGTGAGACCAGCAAAGGCTTAGACAGAGACAAGGTTTATCTTCTCATTCCAGCCATGAGATACTTAACCAAACCCAATTCTCCAAAGTAGCCTGGACCCTTTATGATTAGCTGCCCCGGAAACTTGCTTATGAATCAAAATGAAGACTTAAAATATAGCTTAAAAATAATTTCCCATTCCAACTACTGAAGTTTCACTTGAAGTATGGACAAAGTTGTAAGTTCATTTCTTTGTTCAACCTCAAGACAATCTACATTTCCAAACTTGAACCTTTACAAGTATTCAGCTGAGTAGCTGCATGCCTCCTACACAGCACAACTTATAGTGAGTCAACCATGCCAAAACGGTTATGGAATTTAATTACACTTTGGGATAATCTCTTTAAAATCTGGAGTGCTTTTAGATTTTGGAAGCCACATCAAGCCTTCAAAGGAGTGCTATGAATTCAATAGTTCTTAAATGGACATTACACATTGTTTAGTCTTCTTCTAGGACTGGAAAGGCTTACAAGGTAAAGAATTTCAAGTATTTTCTATTTTGAGTACGTAAATCTAAACCCTGGGGAAACAAAACAAACTATTACTAGCAAATTTTAAATAACCACATTCTCTAAATCAATAGTTTAACCCAACACCCTGTTTGTAAATAAAAAAAGCCCAACTCTTGCATGACAAAGCTTATTTTTATGCATTCTGTGCCTAGTTATAAAAGCAATTTTAGAAAAAAAAAAAAGCATATTTGATTGGAAATAGCTAGGTTTGTTTAATTGTACAACTATTTATTCCCTAATGCTATCATTAAGAGGATAAGCTTACTCTGTGAAGAATCTGCACTCCAGTTATAATACCCCATTACTACAGATAAGGGTGCACTCTTCCATATATTCCCAGCTAAAACTGTTCCAGGTTACTGACTCAAACCAATTTAATAAAAGATGGTAAAAATTTGATATGTTGTTAAAATCACTTCTAAACATATCCTCTGAAAAAGCCAGAAATAAATTAATTTGATTTTGACCCCCTATTTATTCATATTATTATGTTTTTAAAGGGGAAACATAGACCACTTCAAAAAGCACACTTTCCCTAGCAACATGTGGACCACAGTGCAGATGACAAGTAAGCTCATTAAACTTTATTGTTTTAAAACAGATTGCACAATCATAGAAGCAGGGGCTATGGCACAGAGGATCAGACATAAGGACCAGACAGAAATGCCCACAAAGTGCAGAAAAAAGATATCCTGGTTCTGGAATGGAGCTAATAAGGAAGCTACTTTGCATCACAGGCAACTCAAAACTGCCAACAGCAAACACAGTGGTTCTGCCTCCCCTAGCAGTTTACATGGATGCCTGTCTTCCTTCCTCCTGTAATTGCGTAGGTACATTACTTGTCTACAAGGAAGATCTACTGCAACACAAAGCAGATCTGAAACAAGTACTCTAAAACCAGAAAAATCTCCAGATGTGACAAAGGGAAAGCTACTGGGAGGAAGGGGAGTCAGGAGCCACAATGATGGTGATCTGTTTGATTTAACCATAGCAAACGGCATCCTAAAATTCACTTCCAAGAAAACCTACTTAGGTAAAGTTCAACACTACGACACTATGCAGCTGCACAAGTTCCAGTTTCAAGACCAATGTATAGTCACTTTCATTCTGCTACAAAACAAATTTAAAAGCTGTGTGATGCAGACACAGCTTGGGACATCAACTTTGCAAATGTAAATAGTAATATTTAAAGCAAAGCCTGAAATTAATGGCTCTAGCACAGTATTCACAGAGTTCTGTAAAAGTGCTTAATCTGAGCCTCTGTTGAAATTTCTTTCACAAGAGGCTTTCCTCTTCACACACGCACTATGTATTATTTCCTCAGGTCAATTTTTGTGCCATTTCTAAAATAAAATGGACAAGGCGTATTACTCCAACTTTCCCATTTAGAAAATAAACCCACAAAACAAAAACCCCCACAACCTGGATCTAAATTTGTCGTAAAAGTAGCTGCATTCTTAACAACAACTTGTTCTTCATTTTTCCCTTTTAAGAAGGATAGATTCAGGTGGATTGACACAATATATTTATTTTGGTCAAGGTATTTAATAGGCTTTTTAAAGGTCTACTATTCACATAAAAAATTGCAACCCATTTCCCCCTCACTTCTGCTCTAAGTTTTCTTCATGTACAATGTAACAATCTCATGACACATCAGCTAAGACTGTACACTCTTTTTCTTCAAAACTTTACCACAGAACATGACTTTGAAGTCCTTTTTGCTTCACTCTATGAGCTTCTCTGAACTTTTGACATTCAGCAGTCGGTACATCTTATTAAGGTCTAAATGGTAGGAGAACAAGGAGAAGGAAAAAGTTGCCAAATCATTGCAGAAGAGGAGTAATTTTTGCAATTACTACTGCATATTTGTTCCAGATAAGAACAGCCATTGTGCTGTCAAGGAGATGCAATTCCCTTTCTGAAACTTGAAACACTAACTGAATACCAAGAAGTCTAAATAAGAGAAAAGCACTTAATGTGCATAAATTTCTGTTTGTCCATTAGAGTCTGTGCCATATCCAATAGATCATGTCACATTTTTGTGCATCATTTTATTTCATTATGTGAGATCACCTGAGAGACAGTTGCATAGAAATCTTTTGAACTCAATGGCATTGGATAGTACAATTCTACAACATAATAAACACTAAAGGCTTATTTCAACACCTACTATATCGGGTTTTTGGTTCTGAACCAGTAACAGTTGCAAATCAAACTAATATTTAAAACATCTTCAATTTTAGACACACCATGACATTGGGACAATTGCCTTCCCAAGAGGTGTTTTCATCAGCAGTTGATGAAATTGAGACCTGCACAGCTCAGTTTTCATTTATTAACATGCCCCTTTCTGTCCTCTCTAGTAAACAGAAACCACATGCTTAGGTGATTAGCTGATTTATAATCCACAGAGTTATGGACATTTATGAAGCAAGTCAGGAAGTAAGATGGAAACAATACCTGTAAAGCATTTACATTTATTTCAAAAGTGTTATTCTGCTGAGAGAGCAATCACTGGAGATTTAATCTTTTCCTGTGTAGGTGGTAATATAACTGCTTCTGTTTTTCAAGGCATCACTCAAACACAACAATAAGCCTAAAAATTTTATCTGCAAAGCCAAGCAACTAAAAAAGAAAACTTACATGGATTATGTTCCCTAATCCAGTCTTTTATACATATATGTTATGATACAGAATATTTGTTAGCCTATAGAACTCATTCTCTATTCAGAGCATAGTTGAAGGCTCATCACTGGGCATCTCAATCCGTGACTGTACAGGGTGTGAACTGATTTCTAGTTCTAGTCTGTGAACTCAAAAGTATTGCTTCCTTGTGGATTTCCACAATATATCCAAGGTAAAGAACAAGATACAACCACAAATGAGCGTGAATAAGCAGAAATTACAATTCATATAGCCCAAACAATAAATAGTCTCCTGTGGTTCTGCACGTGATTGAGTTGGTCCTGTAATCATTATGACATGCCCTATCTGTCTGCTGATTTATATGATATATACCTGGTATAACTCTCTGCTGGCATATGCCTGAACAATTTTTTGATAAACTTACACAGGCACTTCAGAAACTAGTTCCATTACACATTTGTTCCAGTATAAATTAAATTACCCATTTCTGTATTATATTTGTGCTCTCCTAGCAACAGACAGAGAACCATTTTTATCTGTAGTACTGAATGCTGCTAACAAAAAGCACCAACTTGAATCCTTACTTGAAAACCTGAAAATCCAATTATCACACCAGAGTATCAAGATGAAAAACCCTCCCCACCTGGAAGGGAACCACAAGGATTATTGACTCCAACTCCTGTTCCTGCATAGGACAACCTCAACATTCACATTGTGTGTCTGGGGGCATTGTCTAAATGTTTTTTGTCAGGCTTGGCACCGAATCTACTTCCCTGGGGAGCCTCTTCCAGTGCTTCATCACGCTCTGAGTAAGGAAACTTTTCCTAACATCCAACCTAAACCTCATCTGTCATATCTTCCTGCCATTCTCTCATGTCCTATCTTTGGTCACCAGAGAGAAAAGATCAGTACCTGCTGTTTCTCCTCGTCCTCCCCTTGTAAGGAAGCTGTAAGCCATAATGAGGTCTTCTCTTTGTCTCCTCTTCTCCAGCCTGAACAGACCAAGTGACTTTAGCCACTCTTCATACAGCTTCCCCTCTAATTCCTTCACTCAACAGCACATTCTCTGGCTTTCACAATACAAACTGCATGCAGAGAAAATAATAGCAAATAAGGGCAAGCCCAAAAAGATCTGTAACCCTCCTGAATCTGTTCCTTTTGCACTTGTCATCGAGTGGCAGGGAAGTAATTAACAGCCTTCTCGCAAAGTTACATGCCAGTCACAGCTCACAGTCAGGTTTTCCAACTCTTTTGCAAGGCAGTTCCTTGCCGATAAACCCTTGCCTTCTGCAGGATTTGCTGCTTCTGAGGAAAGGTGCTGCACAGTTGCAATGCCTGGGCTGTTCTCCAGCCGGCTCATCCAGAGATGTTAACGATGACCTCATCATGCTCAAGACTTTCAGCCTAAGGTTTATTTTTCAGTCTCGTAACCTTTCCTTGGCACCAGTACAAAAAGTTTTTCATACCATCTGCTCATCTATGATATAAGCAGGGTCAGCACAATGTTACATCAAAGTAATTTACACCTATTCATGCTGACTTACCAATAAATAACACATCAGTTCTGAGCTGAAACTATCTACAAAGTTCCTAAGGTGTGCAAGCATTACTGAGAGACTTCCCTGCATGCGTAACTGCCAACTACATCATATAATAAATGAATTTACCAGCTTCCATTTGCTCCAGATACCATAGAAGTATAACACTTAAAGCTAATTGTACTGTAGCAATCGTAGTTTTAAGACCCAGGCTCCACAGCATTCTAGTATGTTGCTTTTCCAGTAAAGAAAATAAACCAACAGAAAATGAAAAAGCTTATCAGTCTTCTCTTGAATAGCAAAACCAAGATGCTGTTTCAGTTGCAGAGAGAGAGGGGGCTGGTTGGTTGTGGTTCTAAAACTTAAGTCTTAAAATTCCCCTTCCTTGTGAAATTTCAGGATTTATGACAGTGACCCAGGCTATGAATTCTGCTTCCTCAACAGCTCTGTCAACATTCTTCAATGGTGTTCACAGGGTATATGGAGAACCTTAGCTGCGGCTTCTGTATGAACCACTCTTGTACTTGCTTCCAAGGTATGCCAGTCCCAGCAGGGTACAAGAACAAGAGGTTGATGAGTTCTCAAGAAGCAGACTTGCATTAATGCAGGAAAAGGTCAGAATGCAAAGAGGGACTAATGAAAGGGAACAGGAGGAGAGAAAAATTCATCTGGGGAGGGACCAGACTGTTCGTTATTTTAAATTTCATTGGAAGTTAAGAGTTTTCTCTCATAATTAAACATTTTTTCAAATGCAACAGTCCTGTTATACTGATTCCTTTTCAACAAAAAAAGTCCTATTATAATGAAAAATGACATAAAAACTCACTAAGTAACTGTCATAATGCAAAACATTGTGTTTTGCTGGAACATATCATTTCCACACTACTATTAGCCAGAAAAAGATTATAAATTGTAAAATTTTAATTATGGATAAAATTGATGTATTGTAGCATGTTTAAGTTTTCCATACTTTTATTTACAGCTATTTCTCACAAAAAATTGCAAATAAAGCATAAAATTTTGATCATATAAGGCTGTATTCCATCTATTACTGACCAAGGATGAGGAGTGGCTCAGAGTACAGTTTGCACATATTCATAAAACATTTAAAAGAGAAGTGCTGACAGACCCCTAATAACAAAAAGTCCCCCTAAACACCTCTCATATGAATTCATCTGTTTAATAAATCTAATAAACAGGTCAGCAGAACTGCAAAGCTAACAGGGTAGCTCTGCTGCTGCAGCTACTCCCCAGACAATACTCTCACCACATACAAGATATCCATTATGCTACATATGTGTTTATTGCAGAATGAGTCATTTTAGCTGTGCATTTTCTGGATAGCAAGTACTGCTATAATTTCTCTTAAAGCCACACTCTGGAATGTGAGCACTGAACAACCCTGACCTGTCTAAAAATGGAATCTTCCTCATTTCTGCATCAGTGATTATTGTGGCGAAATAAACTTGTGAGTATGGCAGAAGGGAATAAGGATCAAAAGGGGCAGAACGATTGACTGACTATTGGTAGTTAGAGCTTTGGTCCAAATTACATTCCCAAAGCACAGTCAGTAAAAAGGTCTTTTTTGGAGGTTTGCAGTTTCAGGTTTTAAATATACACATATACCTACACACATATACATGTATATATTTTTAAATATATAGAGAGAGATAGATATACATATATATACGTACATATATATGAAAAATAGCACTACTTCTTCCCTGCTCTTACCTGAAAGAACCTGGGGAAATATCCATGCACCTACAATAGCCTCACGCTGTGGGAGCACAAGTCCAGCCACTTGAGGATTTCACAAAGCCAAGTCACCACCCTGGCAAGGATCACCCATGGCTGGGAGATGCTTCAGACCAGCATTGGAGCCACATTCACAACCTAAGGGAATTTCATTACCCAGGTTCATACCTCCAGCCATAGGAGCTCAAACACTTATGCTGACCCACCTAGCAATCAAAGTACCATTCCCCATGGTAGGCTTTGAGGTCTACCTGGGACTCTCTTGGATCAGGAGGAGAGAAGGGCCTTCCCTGGAACAGCAGCAGCAAAAGTAGGGATTGTGCTTCTGCTTATGGATTTTCTGATCACCGGTGAAGAGATCCTTACCAGGGTATCAAGCTGCTTCAAGGACAGGACAGTCCCTGAGCTGTATTTAAATCACAGTATCACTTTAGTTCTGTGCTCACAGGTTTTTGAGGTGAGCATATACAGAAGGTTAGCATCTATGTAAAATATTAGAACATAGCCTCTGACAGACCACCTTCTCTTTGCACAAAGGTCCTGTGCAAACAGTGTCTGGCCAACACTAACCTGTCTCTGCCCAAGCAGAACACACAACCCAGCTTAGTAATCAATCTTATTCCACTATTTCTCAATGCAAACTAAAGGCTGAAAGCCTGGGAGAACATCTTTCTCCCTCCCTCCCATTTGGAATGGCAGAGGGGACATCATTTCTGGCATACACCCAGGTCTTCCTGAATGCACCAAGAATTTACTTCAGCTGGACCCAGGATATACCTGGGGTGAAAGCAAGAGGCAAATGCCAGGGGCCAGACAGGATTTCAGAAGGTGAATCTAGCCCAGCTGCAGCCCAAGAGGCAACCCACTCCATCCCAATGCTCACTGGGCTGCACAGCCCACAGAGGACATAACTCCTAAAGTGAAAATAGCACTTGCTTTTTTCTGTTCCCCAATTGGTGTGACTGGATCGTCTGTTTCAGAGCGTCTGTAGCTGATGCTAGCAAGAGTGATGTGGGTTCCTTGCATCCCACAAGGGTTATTTCTGACCAGAGAAGGGAAAGGAAAAGGCAAAGATCCATGAGAACGGTCAGATGGCCTGCTTTTTCTGAGGAGGATACCAAAGAGGGTGGGAAAGGAGCATCTGGAAGCTGGAGAGAGCAGCCAAGAGTCTCAAAGTACAACTGGAATTTGGAAAGAGCATCCTGGCCACAACAGCACGAAAGAGGTGGACTTGAGAGCTGTAACTACTGAGGCCATGCCCAAGGTGTTATTGTTCAGATAACAGCTTATTTTAAGCATGTGAGTTTTCAAAACCTGAAGAAACTATATCCCACCTATGGATAACAAAGCATAAGTTTCACTTTTCCTTTATATAGTAGAACAGCACTTCAAATACCAATTTTCTTTTAAGGCTTTTTGCATATCACATTTGAATAAGTTCATGTTGCTTACAGTACATGTGAACATTGTAAGACAAATGTTTGCCACAAAGAAAAAATAATTGCATTTCAACAAGTTACATTAGAAAACTTATAAACTTCTTCATGACTCATTGTTCTCTATAACTACCTGAAAGGAGATTGTAGAGAGGAGGGAATTGGCCTCTTCTCCCAAGTGACAGGGGACAGGACAAGAGGGAATGGCCACAAGCTCTGCCAGGGGAGATTTAGGCTGGACATCAGGAAAAAAAATTTCACTGAAAGGGTCATTGGGCACTGGAACAGGCTGCCCAGGGAGGGGGTTGAGTCACCTTCCCTGGAGGTTTTTAAGGCACAGGTGGATGAGTTGCTAAGGGGCATGGTTTAGTGTTTGATAGGAATGGTTGGACTCGATGATCCGGTGGGTCTCTTCCAACCTGGTTATTCTGTGATTCTATGACTTAACAGTGGCCTTGGTAAGAGAAGCCAGGTACATTTAAACAAGCTATAACTTGTCAGTCACTGCTGCTGCTTGCAGTTGATGCTGAATCATTCCAGAGAGCAAAGATTTGCAAAGTTGCAGGCATTCACATAAATACTACAAATCTTTGCATTCTTCAATTGCTTATTAAGTCTTGATATTTTAGTTCTTTCTTCTCTTTGGGATATAAATTCTCTGAATCTTACGCAGCTATGACATTTTTTGCTACCTATATCACCTATTACCAAAACCAGCCCTGAATCCAGCAGCTTTCCACACCCCATTAGGTTATTACTCCTTGTTATTGCATGCCTATTTCACTGCTTCTCTTCCATTCTCTGACAATTAATTTTAAACAAGAGACGTTCCATGGCCGAATACATGGCAAATTAACTAATATTTCTAGCTCTCTCAGGCTAATCTCAGGCAAAACAATTTCTATGGATTTCCTTTCTATCATACATAAAATTGAATTATCAGATGTAGCAGCATTATGTTCTCTTTTTGTTCCCGTGAGATATAAAATATTTAAAATCCAGTAGTAAAAGCTACTTTCTAAGCCTTCTTATTATTACTCAAGCTCACCTCATGGTAAAGAAGTCTTTTAAATTGACCAAAATTTGTCAGATTAGTAAATATTCTTCTGTAATATTCTTACTTACCAGTTTCACATTGTTTACCACTGAAATAACAGTGGGCATACAAAGGAGGATATCAGGTAATTCTAGAGTAAGATTTGACACCTGGGGTAATCCTTTCATTCGGAATTTCCCATGATATTGATGGAGCTGGTATTATGGCATCCATCCACAATTCCACACATACCACATTGACATCAGCCCTCAACAGATCACATTGATACTTCAGTAATAACATTTGTTTCCAGAGTCACAAATTACATTTCTCCAGTTATGCTTCACTTTGCAGTAGTTTCAGTCATGGCTCTGACGCCTTGAGGCTGTCAATCAAGCCTGTCCATCTTACAGCTTTATAACACCTTTTGTCCTACCTTAGCAACCTAGCAAATATATCAGGCAGAGCAAATAATAATGGGATTTTGAGATTAGGTAATTCATCCCACTGCTGGTTAGGGCAAGACAATAATAGGTTAAACCTGTTAAAACAGACATAGTGATTAACAGAGATAGCCAGACATCTTAACCCGCTATGCCTGCCTACTAGCTTTATTCTGGACTGATGACAAATAGACATTTAACTGCTCAGAAATGCCAGGTGAGAGAGATTAAAACACAAGCAAGCAAATCAGCCCATCACAGAATGTTTGCTTTTGTTGCCTTGTTGAGGAGAAGGACAGTGTGGGGGAAGAACTCTCACATCATCTCCATAACAAGAGGGATGTCTGTGCAAGTGCAGTGTTTTACAGCCTTTTCTGACACATTCTTTCATAAACTCTGACTTCACACAAGGCATTTCATTTACTATTTTCTTATACTTCCTATTCTCTAAGAATAAGGTTATCAGGCCTCAAAAGAACATGAAATATTCAGAAATAGAACCTTTCTTCTCTTTCTGTGTCTCTGTCTTCTATATGATCTTCCAAACTTATAGCACAAAGCTAACTCACTCCTCAGTTAAACCAAGCCTTTTAGCCTTTTCCTCACACAAGGACTCTTGATTCAAATTGGTAAACAATGACTCATGGAATAAAATTAGGGATCAACTCTATAAATTGTTTTTCCCAAGAGCATTGCACTTCTCCATATTAAAAAGGGAAGTTTCCCATTTTAAAAGTGCATATTCTTTTTAAAACATGAAAATAAAAAAAATATTTACTATATTTTTAACTAGATTAAACTATAGGCTGGTCAAAATATAAAATAATATAAAAGTCAAGGCATGCCTACAGAAAACAGCATTTAAATATAATTTCTGAATACATATAACAACCTTGTAAGTACTATTTTTTTACAGATTTCTCTTTGAAGTTGTCAGTGAGGCACGGTTTTACCAAAACATTAAATATGTCTCAGGTTCGTATAAGCTTTTAGAAACACCTAAGCCACTAATACACCTCAATACCCAACTCTGAATTCAAGACCTAGCACAGTAAGAGATGTGAAGGGTTCCTATGAATATGAAGAACAAATATTAGACAATATAACTTGGGTTGGTATCAGATTTGGGGGTGGAAGTGGACGTATAAGGGAGTGTCAATGGAAAGAATGTACAAGGTTTCTCTGTAGTGGTCTGGTAGGCTGAACAATTTCTGTGCTCTTGACCCAGATGGCTGCTGCAGAAGACAATGTGCAAGTTAATCTGAGAGCCTGGCCCAACAGAAATAGCTTCTTTAATCCCATCTTCACAGAGCAAAAATAAGTTACTTCATTGACTCTTCATCATGCTTCCTCCTTAGGTGTCCTTTTCAGAAAAGCCCCCAGAGTCAAGTCTTCTCCTCATCCAACTCTGAGGCTCCTTTAATTGCCTAGGGCATCCCTTAGCCATAGGGGCAAAACTGAATTTCACTTTTGAGGAAAAAGGGCTGTGGGGAGCCAAGGCATCTCCATTCTTTGGGATTCCCTCACTTCTTCCTCCCTCTCTTATTCATCTCCAGTCTCCTTTCACAGTCCCAAGGCATCTCTCTCCCCATGCAGCATCCTTTCAGTATCCCCACACTCAATTCACAATACAATCAGCTTCCCTCCCTCAAGCAACAAATGCTGCTCAGGTAGGGCACCCCAGGCTATGGCAAGGAGCAGAGGTGCCAGGTAACAGTTAGACTGCTTTGATACGGTGAGGACAGTGTGGGCAGAAGCGGGAAAACAACACTGAGCTGGGAAGATCTGGAGAGCACAGCAGCTCACTGAGCCCAGCTGAAAGAACTGCAGACTACTATTTTGCTGGCCATGCCTCCAGTACCAAAGCAGAGGCAGCTGAAGTCAAAATACCTCGCCATAGTCATCTCCTCAGTTGCTTTCTTCAGTTGTGTCTGATGTTGATTCAGACATTCTTAATAGAAAAAGACAAAAATTATTGTTAAGGCCCTGCTCTGATTCTCTTCCACCTTCTGTAAAAACAGCCACTAATCAATGCTATTCACAGTTCCTTCTAGTGCAATTATGTAAGATGTTTCCAAGAAACCACTCAGCACATAACACATGCAGACCTCGGCAGAGCACGGATTCAGCCATGCAGTCAGCATGGCTCACAGGCACAGACAGTAAACAAGTAGAAATAAATCGTTTCTCCCATAAAACTGTTGCCACTTGAACTGCAGTATCTCTCACAATGATGTTGTAGATAATGCTGTTTCATCTTGATTACAACTAGTATTAACACCCAAAGCAATAAAATCTTTCATATTCTCATTTAATTCCAGCCAGAGGACAACTCTGCTGCAGCAACATACAGCTCTGCTTCTCTGCAAGCACGTTAGACTGCCTATAAAATCGTCTTGTCAAACAAAGGATAATGCTTTTTAAAATCAATGACCTGCTTTAATTTGTATTTTCCACCAAGAAAATCTCTTCTATCACCATAATCATCTTTCTGTACATCAGACAGATGAGTTCTCTCACATTGTTTGCACTTTTTTCTCCTTTAATAGCATGGGTTTAGGCTGTGTCATTTATTATATAGCCAGAACTCACTATTTTTTCCTGAAAACAAAAGTCAGCTTGGAGTTAACAGACTGCAGAGCAATTCTTGCACAGTCAGAACAAAATAAAGAACAGTCCAGGGTATACGAACTGAGTATGGAACTATGTTTTGCACCACTTCAAAAACAAAAGGCAGCTCATAGACATTTACTTACATACAATTTTCAGTCTTGGAGGAACATTGGTATGTCTCTAGTTTGTTGTTTTCTGTCTTTAAGTCAACATACTTTCTCTGTAGTAAATGTACTGACATCTAAGGGAGCATCTCAAACTCCATGCAACAAGATTAAATCTCTTCCCAGTCTTCTCTGGATGGTGTGATTTCTTCCCATGTTACAGCAAGATCACCATCTACAATGGGGAGGACAGAGATCATCCCAGATTGTTGTTCCAGGGGCAAGAACTAACATTTTCACTTATGTGAGCCAGACAGGGACCTGGAAACATGGTCCCCCATGCGCTGCTAGAGACCTTTGTAAATGGCTCCATGTTAGCTTTCCTTGTGAGGATGGAAGAGATTTGTATCTTTATGTGATTAGAACGTATTTCTCTGCTTGAAGAAGCATGGTTCATATAACATTAGGCAAAGCTTCATAAAAGCTTAACAGCTGATGTGCAAGCACCAACTCATAAAAAAAAAAAAAAAACCACACACAAAAAACCCCCAAAAACAAGTAGGAAGAAAACTATTTATGCCTCCTTTTCTTTTCCCATCTAAACCTACAGTTCTGAAAACAGCTGATTTCAGACCAAGAGAATTCCATTTGTTTATTGTCTTTAACAAAATGCCTTCTGCCTGTGCCAGCAACTTCTTAATAGTAAACAGGATGCAAACTGCATGACATACAGGAGCATATTTTGTTTAGTAAATGCTTAATGTCATTGTCATGGTTTCTAAAAAGGCAGCTTGCACTGAAATTTGTGCTTACTGCTGCTTAATTAACAAATGCCCATTTCCCATTTCTATCTAATGTGTAGACTTTCAGAATAAAAGAAGGGAAATATTTACTCATGTACTACTGTATGCAAATTAACAGTATGATGAAAGTCACTTAGCCCTAGGAATTATCAATTATCACTTCATTTGGTCTACGGTGAAATAATGTAGTCATCCACCTCATAACTGAAGAGAAATAATCAGGTATTATTTGAGCAAGCTGGTCTGCATGTATAGGTTACTTGTTTAAACAAAGCGGGAAGGAACCATTGTATTAACTTATAAGTATCCTCAAGAAAGCATGGCATTTCCATAACTGAGAGCTTTAATTAGTGTATGTTAGCCAAGAGATGCCTGGGGGGAGAAAAAGGATTTTTCTTGTTTGTGGTAGAATGATTCTCTGCACAGATTTTTGAGGTGTTATAACATTTCAAAGATGCAGTGGTCTTCTATTCTAAAATACGTTGCTAGCCTCTATTCTAGTCATATCTCATTTTCAATTACCATGCCAGCAAACTACTTGCCATTATTTGTCAAGGATAATATTTCATGAAATAGAATAATTTTGCCCTATGACCCAATTCTTTTGGAAAGAAGCAGTTTGGGGGACTAGTATAAATCTCTTCAAATAATTTGAAATAAAGCCCAGTAAGCAGGAGTGACTTCGAATTGGCAATGCATTAGATATAAGGACAGGAAATAGGCACTGATTGGCAGATTATCTTTTTAGCGAACGTGGATTTTTAATGTGTACTGCAATGTTAAACATGCTCATCAAGCCTTTGCCACTGAGCACCCCACGCCTTCCAGTGAAATAAGGATTACTTTCTGCCTAAACTTCTTTCAGAAGTTTTCATTTCTTCAGTCATTTCTGGCTTTAGCATTTGTATGGGTGAACTCAAAGTGGAGTTGCAGAAAGGTTACGCATTGGGCTATCAAGGCAAAGTTAGTGACTATTTAAAACAGCAACTGATCTACTTAGGAAAATGAAATCTTAGCATTAGATTTTATTCCAAACTCTAAACAAAAACACTAAGTGGAACTGTGGCATCTAAAATTAAATTTACTATAACAAAGTTTAATAAAAAGAATTTGAGACCCTGAATAGGAGAGATATTTCTTAACTGCATAGCAGCATTACATTATTTTATGTTTCGTGAAACATATTGGCGCATTTCGATCCTTCATTACCCACAGATTTTTTCCTGAGTTCAAAAATTTAGTGCAAAGGTTTAAGAAAAAAAAATATTACCACATTTAAGAATCAAATTTTTAGAACACATTCACCAAAAGTAATCAAAATTAGAGGTATAAATTCAAGAGAGAACTTTTCCAATAGCTACTGTCATTGAAAGGAGAGTTTGCTCCATCAAACTATCCAGCATAGGACATCAGAAAATTTCCATTAAAATTAAAGGCAGGCTGTCAGTGAAGAGAAGTAGGAATTCTTAATTATTGAATTCTAGTAAATCTTTACATCTCAGACTTGGAAGTTAAACAGTGAAGGGAAATGAAACAACATCCTACAAAGAGGGATGAAATCAAGAGACTAGTAGGAAACTACCTTAATTCAGAGGGGTTTGGAGTTTTTGTGTCACAACAAACACAAGAAACAATCACATTTATTACTTAAAGCTAGTAAAATAAAGTTTTGGTTTTAAACGTATGCTGCCACCCCACCCTCCTCCCAAAGGCCACTCCAAAGGAAACAAATAGTTCTAATTTTCAAAAACTGTAGTACATTTAAACTACTCCCTCAGCAACCAAGTGCTGCAGGTTGGCTTCTATAAGTGCCCAATATACTAGGAAATTATTGGTAATCATACCAACCAATTGTGCATCCATTTAACTGTCAATCTACCCCAATATCCTTTTTATCCAAGTTTCACAGGAACAGAGATACAGCAGCATAATGTAGAGTCAAAAGAGAGGACTACAAGAGAAACTCAAAAATACAAAGGAAGGCCTCATTAGTTTTAAACTGTCTTCAATTTTTTTCCACCCCACCAGCACATTATATAGTTTCTGGTCGGATAATACACCTCTCTTTAATCTATTATAGAGTTCACCATAGAGAACAAACCAATTGCAGCTCAATAACAGACAGAGAAAGCTAACAAAAGATATTCTTGCCATTGAAATATTGCATACTGTGCCACTATTCTTACTCACACCCCTCCTGCTCCTTCTGGGAAACAACTCTAATGGTATAATCCAGTCTCTGAAAGACTCAGTGATATGATACAGCTGCAAGACTAAAAGCAATCTTAAAAGAGCTAAGATTAAATAGAATAAATCAGGTACACATTTAACCTTATCATATTATTGCAAATTCAATATTAACACAAGTGCTTCATGCATTACATGAAAGACCAAAGCATTTTCCTTTTGATACACATCTTCCTTTACAGAGTTAGAGCCCAAACATTAAATGCTGCATTCCTTTGTTCTTCTTTAACATCCACTGCTATTGCCAGCCTTCTTAAATCATGCTGATCCCATCTTAAAAGCAACAAAGGAACATGCTGACTCAGCAGCAAAACCAACCAAATATTTCTCAACTTATGCACAGTAGCAGCCAAAGTCACTTAAGTAAAGGACTAAATTGCAATACATGGGTTTGGATCATAAAATATATTTATTGTTCTGTCTACCTCTAGAAGAACTTTTGTTGCTGCTGCCATGGAGGCTGTAGGGCAGGGAAGAAAACTCTCTTAAAATTAAAGAATTCAAATACCTTAGAATAGAGAATGACTTTTCATTAACAAGTGTTTATCTGTTAATCAACAGTACTGCAAGTTCTGAAAGTTCACTTTCAGACTGTTCTTATCTATTAAATGAGGACATGGAACAAAAACAGACTGTTGCTGTTCTTTATTATAGAACATTTATTCTAAGCATTAGAATAAAGAAGAGGCATATATTTTGTAGCTCTTTTTGGATAAATGTTCAAGTCCAAAATTACACCCAATAATAGTTGCACAACTTGGGATAAAACCTCTACGTTCTTTATTTAAAAATAAAAGGTTAAAAGTAAATTTGTATCTCTTTAGTTCAGCTATTTAGAGCAATTATAGTCACATGCATATGAAATTATATCTAACATTTAAAATATTAGGGATTAGATTCCCTCATCTTTATCTTCTACACGACATTATGGACATTATTTATTATTGAATACATTTTCACATACAAGCTATCTTCAGACAAAAAAAGTCACTACATCTTCCAAGTTATAATTTTCTTAAGCAGGCAATGTGGCTAAAGTTTTCTAGTCTATCCCATTTTAGACGCACCCATTACTGCCTCCATTAAGTACAGAAGTACCTTGATAATGAATGATAATAATTAATCTGATTGACCCAGCCAACCACTGTGGCATTGAAGCATTATTCACTTACTGATATTCAGAGTGACAAAGGCAAATGCCAGTTTCACTTCTAGCAGGGATTATGTGAAGCCAAAATTAAGCAAAGAGATCCAGAGTTAAGCACTTCATTTTTGGAAATACGCATTCATGAGCAATCAACATGCTATGCAGAATGTATTTTTCTGGTGTTAAAAGTATATATCATTCAGATCTGGAGTTGCCCAGTAATCACAATACAACTGTATAGCTGTCATTGCCAACTCATCAATTTCATGTATCCTTTTTTTTGATAATTTGTATTGCTATTTTTTGTTCATAAAAATGTCTATGCAGGTTTTTCAATCTTTTGGGTGGTTGTTGTTTAGGTTTGTTGGGTTAGAGTTTTTTAGTACGGGGGAACAATTTAAAGGAAGAATCACACATTCTTTTCCCTTTACAAAATGCCACAATAAAAACATCTAAATCATCAAGTGAACCATAACACTTCTGAATGCCCCTTGACACAAGGAAGCTAGAACGCATGATGGATTTTCAGCAAAAGCAGACTGCTGCAGTGTCACTCCAAACGAGGACTCATTTGCTTTCTACCTCATTGCCAGAACATTATCTTTTAGCGCTGTCTTCTCTACAGACCCTGCTGTCCTTTTCAGGCCTTTCACAAGTCATCAGGCACAAATTTTACCGACACTCCCTAATGCCTTTTCTCCAAACAAGCTGTATCTTTCCATGGCCTTCCAAATGTCGCTTTTTTTTTTTTTTAGTGCAATAAGATAATGAAATGGGAAACATCTCTGAACATGTCCAACAGATGTGCCAGCAGCTTCTTTGTAGCTTACCCAAAAAGAGCTAATGATTCCACCACACAGCAAGATGATGCACAATACAGACAGTACCTCAAACACCCAAATATATTTTCATGAAAATTTTAACATACTGATGTAAAATGCATTTTCTAACTTACCCTAATTTGTAACTATTCCATCTAGTACAAGATTCAAAAAGCAGCAGATGGATAGGATTTGTCTGTTTTTTTAAAACACACACACACACACACACACACATATTGTAAGAGTGAAGACTTCATATCAACTCAACTATTCAGTGGAGAAATGCCAAATATTTTCTTCAAAAAACAGCAAACCTTTAAGGAGGATTGAAGATCTGGAATTTCAAATCATATCATTTTATTACATTATGGAGATTCATACATGCTATCACTGCAAATATATAATGGAGGTGACAGAAGGAGATACTAGATGAATTGTATTCTTAAAAGACCTAACAGCCATGCCTCCCGAAACTGTGAGTGAGGGGGCACAGTCTTGTAGTCAAACAACTTGAATTGAGCACCAAAAATCCCACCAAAATCATTCAAACATACATCGATTAAACAATTTTACTTGCAGTGCTTGCCCTTGCAATGCTGATATTCAGAGCAAGAAAATACACTACCGCAAGTCACAACCCAAAGACAGAAATTACATTTCCATTCTATAACATAGCAGAGTTCTTGCCTGAGATGGAAGAAAAAGGATGCCTGTCAACATGAAATAATGCTCTGCAACACTCAACAGCTCCAAGACTTATTTACTAGCAGAGGACACAGGAATATAAAGAATTACCTACAGCTGGTGGTAGATTTATGGTTGTATGTACTTGGCTCTTCCTTGCTGCTGGATAGCAGGCTGTCAGTGAAGTCTGAATGATGGTTTTGCACCCTGCAGGAGCTACAGCTAGAGATTCTCCACACAAAAAAAAAAAACACAATAAAGCTTCCAGTGACAGCTAGAATGGTGGATAACCATAGTTATGTTAACCTACTAGGTAACTTTTCCTTAAGAGAGAAGATTCTAACTTCACCTTTGATCAACACTCCAGTTTTAATGCCATATATGCTTGACAATTCTATCCCATTATCACACATGTAGCTATTTTAGCACCACACTGGGAGAAAAACAAGACACAAATAAGACAGTTTGGAAAACAGAGCTTTTCTTCAAGGAGGAAATAAAGCACCATTCTACAGCATGGTAAAGCAGATGAAGTCATCACTGCCCTGGCATTTTTAACCTTGTGGTAAAACCAGAAAGTTATTTTTTCACAGTGCTTTTACCTCAAATAAAATAGCTCATAACCGTTCAGCATCAATATTGAGAGCATTCCTATCAGTGAACACTGGCTGCGCATACTCAGTAGCATAGCAGACACCCATCATTTGGAAACTGAGAAAGTACAATTTATTTGAAAAACCATGGCATAGTTGGGTGGAGTAGAGCCAGGATACCCCAAAATTTCTACAGGCACCATCTCCTACCTACTCCCCTTCACTGTGTTATCAGCGTTCACACTCCTACTTACATATTACTACTTCTCTTCCACTCATGAATCCTGAGGAGGCCTGACACTATCATTAATACAGGTGGGTCTGGAGCTTCATAAGACAAGGGGAAATGAGAGCTAATGTTTGGGGAGAGGGAGCGCGCAGGTTTATGGGGATCCACAGGCTCCATCCCAAACAAACTCTATCATCAATTTGCTCCTGTTACATGACTATCACATAAATTAATGTCACTTTATACCAGTGCAGGGGGAGAAAGTGCGCAAATTTTAATCTCGGTGTTTATTTCCACAGATGCAAACACAGAATTATTTTAAAAGGTGTGTATGAAGTCTTCTTAACTAAGGCACCTATCCAAATAGCCACAGCTTATCAAGAATATTTAGATAGTAATTCACCCTTGATTTCAGTTGAACAAATTGTGCAAATACTTCTGAAGATTTGGGGTTTTGTAATACCATGATAAAGTGGTAGATTTGAAAAGTTTCTCCTTTTTGAGTATCATACCAGATTCTGACATACTTATTCAAAGCATATATTTTAAAAACAAAGTCTAGCAAAAAGTTGATCTCCTTGAACAGGTATGGAAGAGCCTTGGAAAGCAAATTTTTGTATTTAAATAGTTGGTTGGGGTTTTTACTCCAAATATACATATATCCTCATTTATCTCAGAAGTCAAGTTAGACATTGCAACATCAGGTTTACCTCATGGTATCAGGACTTCAGTTGCTTGTGAAGATTTCCTATATCATTGAAAAGCACAGAAACTGTACATACAGTAGAGCAGTAGTATAGGTAGGTTCCACTTGGCATTACTCCTCAGAAGTCTGAATTTAGTTATAACAAATACTGATTCTTACTGAAAATCTTTGGAGAGCTCAGGCACAATTTTTAGTGTCATTTGACAAATTTTGACAGGTTTTTTTAAGAGCCGTGCCTTGCTAACACAGTTGTAGCTGCAGACATGTTAGCTAAACAATGCTGAAGTGCATCTCCCTCTGTAATTCCATTCTACTAGGCAATTATCTGGAAAAGCTCAAAGCATAACACACTAAGATCAAGAAACCATTTCAGGGATCCCAACTCCTCTCCCTTATCACCTGCACCACACATTTACCATCTATGACTCATCACAGGCACATGCTTATACTTCAAAAGTTCAAGGAGCTCTGTAGCTAAGGAAGAGAGTACATTAATATTCTGAACTATTTGGAGACATTCAGACTTGGAAAGGCTCATGACTTTGTACTGCAATGCTTGGATGCTTTTGACACACCATGTTAACCTAAGTCCCTCCTAACAAGTGCAGCTTGCATACATAAAGCAATATTGATTCAGCTGTGCATAGCTGTTTATACAGCCTTTCGGAGGTGCAGCATCTTCAGACACTACTGCAGACATTAGACCATGTCTTCCTAGGAGGGGTTTAGTGGCTGTCAGTGAGGCTTGACTTAATGATGCACATTGTGCCAACGACTGTATTTAATTAACTTTTTTGGTTGGCCTCACAGAGCTGTTTTCTAGAGTCTGATCATTTCTTCGTGAACCTTGTTACAATTTCATGTGCGAAGGACGGCTTGCAGCCACAACAACTTTCATAAATAAAACTGCCTTGATTTATAAAGGCTCTGTTGATAAAGAGCAAAGATATCATAGCATCCACACTTGGATAAAACACAGCGTAAAGCTTCTTTCTGAAGTAAAGTGTCCACAGATTAAATCTAAAGGAAAGAATGCCATCCTTCTAAGTGAGCAAATAGTTTAATAAAGGCAGGAAAGGGGGCAATAAGGGATGGGTATTTTTAAATGAATGCTTCTATCTACACCACATGGTGTCTTCCCCAGTGGCACTGCCAGAATTCAATACCGTGATTTCATAAGAAAGGATAAGAATTAGGCTTTGCTTTGCTGCTTTCAGGAGCCAGCTTGTTTAAATCTTCCAAAGAAGAAGCTGTATGAGCTAATGTTTTACACAAACAGCTTTTCTTATCACTTAAAATGCAAAACAGAAGATGACATATCACACTTACCCAACTGTACTAGGTTTAACATATAAATACAAGGAGTGTTCAAGGATAAGTGAAGGATGGCTGTCTCAGAGGCTGTCTAAAAATTCCTCATTAATGCTTCTTTTTTTTCCCTTTCCTTATAAACACATACTAGGCATAACAGTTAAGAAAATAAAAATACACAGGAAAACCCATTTGCTTAAACTTATAACCCAGACAACAAAATGTATGTGAACATTTTAACTCCAGATCCCTCTTTACCCACAGCTGCATCACTACACATATCCTCATTGCAAATCCTATTCCTTGTATTATTCTTTCTCCTTCTATATACCTTTTTTAATTATGAATTTATTTGCTTCCTTTGTCATCTGCAGCAGCTTATAAGCCATTACTGGGGAGTAAGTATTTCCAAGCTTATAAAATGCCTTATTGCCCTCTATTAGCATCTGCAGCTCATAAGTATATCCACCTTTCACGTCAAGTTTTTCAGCTGCATGTTTTCAAGCTTCAGGCATTTTAGATGTGTGAAAATATCAGTTCCTCCAACTCTAAAATAGAGGCAATGGTATACTATAAATTAAAGAAACGACAACTAAGCCACTTTACCCCACAGAGTTCTAGCTTTGCAAAGGAAAAATCAGTCTTTTTTTGCCTGACTTATCCTTATGCCATTAAGATAAACATGAAACAGTGTGTTCCTTTTTAACCACTTGATGAGTCAGTGCAGCTCAGGAAACTGATAAAAGGTTTATGGAAACAAATTAATATTGCATGAATACTGCTGGAGCTATTAAACAAACATAAGCAAGAACCCATCACTGAAGCCAAGAGACCTATATATGACAAGGGAAAGCAGTGGAAAAGTCAACAATATTATTACAGCAGGTCCTTTGCCCTGCGAAAATGGCATATGACCTAAACAGATGTACGATCTGCAACTGATAGTTATGCTATTTATATCAGATCTTATAACTGGGTTACATTGTTTTTAACAATTAAAAAAAATTTCTTTTAACATTCCTTTTTTATTTATACAAATGAACATTCATCAAAATCTCTTACTTAATCTCTTCTTCAAAATAACCGAGAAGGAAGGGATAGTATTTTTTTAAAGCTATGAAACAGCTCAGCTATAAGAATCATAGAATCACAGAATAACCAGGTTGGAAGAGACCCACCGGATCACCGACTCCAACCATTCCTATCAAACACTAAACCATGCCCCTTAGCACCTCGGCCAACCATCCCTTAAACACCTCCAGGGAAGGTGCCTCAACCACCTCCCTGGACAGCCTCTTCCAGTACCCAATGACCCTTTCCGTAAAATTTTTTTTCCTAATGTCCAGCCTAAACCTCCCCTGGCAGAGCTAGAGGCATTTAGGTTATCCTTTTACAAATCTGATGCATGTCACATACTTGAAGTCTCCAGTTGATGACTCGATGTGACATAGCAAGTATTGTGACTTATACTTTCAATAAGCAAACCCAGCTTCATTTTTGAAAATGCAGTCAATCCTTTTACTTTTGGTGGAGGCTGAGAGAAAGATCAAAGTTATAAGCCTTCCCGCAGAAGGCAGACTCAGATCTGCAGATCACAGGTGCTTCAAAGACGCTACGCAAAAGTAACTGCTGTTTCTTACCCACATTCACACTGTACTTCAGAAACATGCACTTGTGTGACAACAAAGAAGGCTAAACTTTCCATGACCTTGCAATACACAAACTAATCTTTGCTCTTGAGTGCAGTGACCTCCACAGACTTCAGTTCCTGAGCTTTCAATCTAGCAAAGCACTTGGATATTAATACCTCAGGATTTCTGAAAAACTTCAGAGATGCAATTGAACCAGAAGCAGTTTGGATAGGAAAAAGTGAAGGATTGCTCCAAACCAAGTGGCTCTGCTCTTTTCTGCTACGTATAATAAGTAAATTCTTATGGTATTTTAGTACTTCAAAATATAGCCTTCCAAAGATTCAGTAATTTTCTCAAGAATGGTGCACTTTTACTTGCATCATCTTTGACTATTTTCAGAAAAAGTCTTCCCTACTGCTTCATTAGACTCGTTCATGCATGCATGTTGTTGGGGTTTTTTTCTATCTACTGAAAAGGAATTGTGAAGAGCAGAAGAAAATTACTTCTGCATTGTTTTAGTAAAAGCGCCAGAAAAGGAAGCAGCATAATCAAGAACAGAAGTCCTCCTTTTAGGCCTTCTTTCTCATTATAATGAATAAAAGCCCTTTGAAGGAACTAATAATTTCTCAACATAACCCTCTAAAAAGATAAACAACCTGAAAATGACTAACCAGCTACTTATACCCTGTATCAAGACAAATCAAATGGTAGCATACTTCAGTGTGCTTAATATGATTACAATCTGTTTCTCATAAATGGAGATGATGTTCAAGATTGAGAGAATAATTATCTAGTTCTTAAAACTATTAAGTTTCCCCTAAATGCTGAGCAGAATAATTATACCTGATACTGGGTTTTTTTTTTCCTATCCTTCTCATTCTTATATAGAATTGGCTTATTGAATCAACCACGTAGCAATTACAGAGCAGAACACAGTGCTCGGCAAACCAAACATCATATACTTACCATTTACGCAGATTTCAAAAGATTTACAGAGATCATCCTCAAACAGGCAGCCTATAAAATCAATAGAAAGGTAAGAATTAATACAGGTTCCAAATCATGGATAATTAGTGCAGACTGAAGACTTCTCAGGCTATTAACTTCTCAGTAAGTCTGACATTTGGTTGGCCTTAGAAGGCTAAAATGGGCAGGACAGAAAAGTCAAGAACATGGAAACAGGTCTGGTTAGACAGCACATCTTCCTAACTCGTTATAGCCATAGTAAACTTAGATGATTTTTCCCCTCGTTTCTATACTGAGGATTCATTTTTCTCTGTGAATGTCTCTCACATTTACTAATTTAAGGAACTTCATGTTGTCTCAATTTTGACTGTTATTACAGTAATACTGCAATATGTTAAAAGATACACCAGGAAAGTAGGAGTTCCCTACTATGATGAGATATGCCTATGAATCAAGTATAAACTGCACAGATCATGCTTGGATTTAGTAACTGCAACCATAGACCAAGTCTAGCTCCCTGTCAGGATCCCCAATACTTTGGAGAAATGCCTAAAATCCAAGCCATCTATTCCAACACTGATACCTCCACAGAAAGCTAACAAATCTATACAAATCTACAAAAAAATACATTGTTTTTTTCCATTTAAAGCAGGAATTTTTTTCTAAAACATGTTGCTTTATGGTTATGCCAGCCCCACACTTCACCCTAGAAACTGCATCCAGGTTAGCAATCCCAGTTCATCCACTTAAATACATCTTCACACATAAGGTATGTTGTTCCCCTATTGCTAGTATGGCCTAACCAGCTAATGAGGTGCTAGTTGCTATGCCCCTTATCTTTGAATAAAATGAGCTCCTGCTGTTATTTGTGAGGGCAGGAGAGAAGTGAGCAGGATACCCCTCTGATCTGGTTACTCCACGCTCAGGGATGGAGACAAGGACAAGTACAGAGGCAGCATGAAATACTGTGCTGTATTAAAAGCATGCACTCTGCTAACCCAAACAGTAGTTAGTTAATTGTGTTTTCTGAAAAAGATAAAGAGCTAGGACTGGATCAACTCCAACGAAATAGACTCCTTTGAATACCAAAACTGTCACATTGTCACAATTAAGCATCTCTGGGAAATACCTTAGTTTTATAAATGCACACAGAGTTATAGAAATTAAGCAGTCTTGAGTAGGTTCACACCTACTCATCAAAAAACAGCCAGGAGCTTCACAACATTTAAGCATAGGAGTAAATTCTCTCCCCAGCCATGCCTATATCTGCAAAAGCACAGAATACAAGCATCTCTGTTCAAGAGAGTGCCAAAAGTACTCTATTCTTATTAATAAAAAAAACCTAAAACCACAAAAAACCCACAGCCTGAAAGGCTCAACAGTTTCCTCTGCCTATGAATTACCCAAGTCCTAACCCTCCTAAAAGAAAAGTTCAGGGGGACAGAGTGACTGACAAAGTGACATATGTATGCCCGCACAGCCTTTCGGCAGGTATCTCCATTAGCACATCATTAAGCCTGAACTAATACACTATGTCTCTCAGCAGGATTTATTAGCACAGTGCTAGGTCTGAGCTGTGCAAGCAAATCTGTATGAATTGAACTCATCTGGAGCACTGGCAGAGCTCCTTATATCTACCCTACACCTGCCTGCAATGACCACAAATACATAACATTAAGCAGATAATGCAAGACTACAATAAGCCAGTAGCATTGGTCTCTTGTCATGTTACCAATGCACCAATAAACTGTGGATATACACTTGGTAGCTTTTGAAAGGTAGAGGAAGTTTCAGACCAGAAAATGCTTCTTCAAGCAGAGACAACACGTGTCTGCACTATCTCTGGTTCACGGCATATTTGAGATGCATATAATTTTGCTCCAGCCAAGTCTACTGTAACATTCATTTGACCTGGAATAGCGTTTGAAAAAATCACTGAAGATATCTCACTGAAGCCTTGGTACTGATCCAGCAAAGCAGAAGGATGCCTTAACTATGCATTGACTCATAAAGAACACAAGGCTAGAACGGGGACGGGCAGTGACCAAAACATACCAGCACCGTTTGATTTTTTTTAAAAAAAAAAATACTTCAAGTGCTAATATAAGCTAGACAAGTAAGTTTCTATGGTTAGTAGACATTCCTGGTTACATCTCTCTGCCTTGTTTTCCTGAGAAATCGCAAAATGGTTGATACCAGAAGCATATAATATTCATGTTCAATGGAGGGCTGCAGAAAGTGTCCTGTGACAAAGGGAAGATGGGTAGTTTTGTGGTTCATCTCCCATACTACAGTGGCTCTGATGCTGATCCAAAAGGTGTCAGATGAGAAGGTTCAACCAGGAGTGTTTGTAGTGGAGTCACACACTGAAGCAGCAGCTGGTCCACCCGGGACCTGCTGATTTTGAAACTCCTGGTAGCTAGGACAACTGCCACCTGCAAGAGACAGGTCATCCTATACTATGCCAATACTGTCAGAAGCAAAAATATCCAGGTACTATATGAATAAAATTATTGTGTTCAGGTACAAATAAACAGCCAGGCTATCTCAGTAGAGAACTCTGACTGAGATGCATTCTTTATTGCGCTTGGTATGTTTTGCTTTATTACCTAATATAACTTCCCTGAAAAGCACAAAAGAACACTGATTTTATCGTGTTTCAGTTTCTCTTTTAATAATAGTTGGTTATTTGATGCTCACTACAGCAAGGCATCTCATGTAATTAGCCTTGGAAACTCATGTTTTGGAGAGAAAATTAATAAAACTAATGCATGGCAATCTATATCCATCTATGACTATTCTAGAATACACAAGGACTTCCAAATTCCCTGGAAAATATTTTGTTTCAAGTTATTTATTGCTAGAGCTGATTGCTATGCATATTTCACCCAAGCAGTCAATATGCTAATTTAACTACTAATTTATCTTTTGCTATTATTTGCTGTGACATTAAGAAGCAACATATTTCATTCTAAATATCATCTACCTATTAATAGTAATGGTGGCAATAAGTCACTACTGAAGAGTGAAGTGACATTGTCTCCCAAAAGCACTTAATTCTGTTCGTGCCCTATTGGATCAAAATTAATTTTAGTTTTCCATCAAACAGCTCCCCTATCAGATATCATCTCCCCAGACACAAACTGATGATGCAATACCTTCAAACCCTCACCAGGTAACCAAGGCACGCATCTCATAATACAGGCAGAGTAGTTCCCTGCCACATATACATTCACTATCTCCTAGTCACGTGCTTATAAATTATCTTCTTTAGAACCTACCACAGTGAATTCCAGAAGAATTTATGTACTACAGGTCAGAAAAGGCTAGGCCAACTGTGTAATGCAACGTAATGTAATAAAATTCCACACAACAAGGTAAATATATCTTTCGGAGAGAAGTCAGAATTATAAATAAATAGATGCATGCATACATACATACATAAAAAACTTTATCTCAAACACAGAGTTTAGTATCCTGCAATTCTTCTTAATTGTATCAGGTAGGAGAGACATTTGCATTGAATCCATTAATCTATAAACACCTTTTCTCAGTATTTTTTTAACTTCTTAAACTTTTTTTATTTTTTTAACTATTTAAAACAAGGGCACATATCTGTACTCCATATTAGAATACATCTACATAGATCATTCTTTGTGAGCTAGCCAGAAAAGTATATTCCATAGGACCTTCCAAAGTGTCCTACTTCCCTTTGCTCTCCCTCTACTCTTTAACTCCAACACTGTTCCTCAGGCAATTAGCACAACATAATCACAAAACACTATTGTAAGTACAGGACCTAAATGTTTACATTTCTTTGTCAAGATATGCTTCTCATGAGACACTTATAAACCCACTCATTTCTTCCTCTCATCCTGTATACAGCAGCTCTGCTTTCTAAAAGACAAAATAAGACATTGGAATGTTTGGGGTTTTTTATTTATAGGAGGTGCTTCTGAAGGTTAGAACAGTCAAGCACCAGTTGAAATCCCTTGCGCTTCATCTAAAGAAAGCTGTAGTAATTCACTTACCAGAAAAACAATCAAACAGATTGTATTTTGCTTATTTCTGTCCTGTCCCCCAGTTAATCAACCCACTAAGGAAAAAAAAGGCCATAACCCTTTTTATCAAAAATTGTCTTATGATCAATAAAACAAGCAATAGATAAGAACAACTAAGTTTTCCTAAGACTCATGAATCAGAAATTCAGAAATTACAAACCTCCTAAATCCTTGCTGTTGCTGGAGGTTCTCTACCTCTTCTGTCCATGCTCTTCATTCAACTACCATGCAAGCAGCTAGCAACTCTTCACAAGTGCAGATCATCACCTCAACTCATCAAAAGCTTTTAGACAGTTTGGGTTTCTTTAATCAACATATGCTGATGATCATTAGCATTTTTAATAGTCTAGAATGCAAGCTCACTCTACATTCATCTGCTTCTTTCAGATCTAGCCATTACCTAGTAAGGAAAACTTGAAGGGTAAGTACTGTTAACACTGCTCTTGAGAGAAACAAAAATAGGAAACACCTGGGTATGCCAACACTGGGCATGCCTGATGGGCCTCATTAGGTCTATGATATCACCTGTGAATGACTCTGAATAGAGAGCACTTTTGTTTTCCTACAGCAAAATTCAGAGGTTGATCATTGGTTTTATGCAGCATTCCTCTTGAGTTCCCTGCTCTTTGTTTATGTAGATGTCACAGCAGCACATACATGTATAACCTGAATATTCCTCAAGACCTATCGACTACATGTGAAAAATGAGCTACTGTTTCTTTAGTTTCATTTTGGCATTCACTTTGACAATAAACCTGGATATCCCTTGACCCTAGTTTTTAAATTTTCATTTTTTATCCCCTTTGCCTTTGCTTTTTTCTCTTCCTCTTGAAATTCTGTTCCGAACTCCTGCATTCTGTTTCCAAGAAGTATTTTTAGTAACTTACCCCTATTCCTTTCAACTCTCCAAGAAACCCTTGTTCCACTAACACAATGCAGTTGTCCCTTTCTGTCCCTCCCAAGCACATGCATGACATACTTCGGCGCTGCCCTTTCTACCCATGCCCACTCCTTTCACTCATGCAGGTAAACAGTGTGTCTGTCACCTTTTCATCATTACTGATTGCTGGGAATTTCTGTATATCCAGTTTCACTTTTTTGTGGAACTGTCCTTCACTTTTCTTCTAGCACACTCAGTCATTCTCCAGCTACCTCCCTTCTGGCTTGTAGAATGGGAGAGAGGTAAAGAATTTGCTCCATCTTTCTCACTCTATTCAGAGCTTTTAAGAAATGGAGTAGGTTCAGCCACATTTTCTCTTTGTCCTCAGGTTCTCAAGTTATCCAGAATACTCTTCACTGAGAAAGGCATTTTATCAGGACATCAGAGCCAGTTATTTTTTATCTATAATTGCATGGAAAGTAGTCTAACTATGAAAGAAAAGAAAATAAATCTGATCAAAAACAATATTAAAAGAGCACAGATTAAAGGAGCTCTTTCTCACTTTAACAGTTTCTCACTAACTGATTCCCCAGCTTTAATGCTTTTTGAATGTATTATATTAGGTGCCTGTTTCTGTAATACTGTAAACTTTAGAGCAAATTAACAGTCATAAAGATTGCAAAAGAAAACCCTGCAGTGGTTAACTGGAAGACTATGCAATTTCTTACATGAAAAGTTTCCTAAGTAAAGTAAGGAAAGAATTCCCGTAAGTGTTACCATATGGTGTTAATACATCCTCATCTCAGAATTACTCCTCCTTCAATCATTTTTCAGCCACATTGATTTTGTATATTGAAATATGACTCCAGCCAGAATAATTCACCATGGAATAGAGTTTTCATTCAAAAAGGGAAAATGTTGGTACTAAAATTATAACCAAGATTTACCCCTGAAGCCTCACTGACAGTACTGATTACTGCTTCAAATACCTCCTTTATATGCCCTTCAACATGCGTGGACTGATGCACTAAACAGGCAAAACAGTCCAAAAATCTGTGACATTATTTCTCACTATGTAAGCTTTGTGGTGAAAATACTATTAACTTATCTGATTACTAATGCCATGATTGCAATGATGTAGGTTTTTCAACTGCAGAACACTGAGGAAAGGTCAGTGATAAGAATAATTGAAGATGTGAGCAGTAATAATCGCTCATGAGAAGAAGAGACAGGAAAAGGCCATCACTGGGAGAGTTCCAGAACAGCATTTGCATTTGCCCAGGGCTCAGAAAGATCATGATATTTCATAGGCTGATATAGGCAACTTGCGTTTTGGTGTGCTTTTTGTCAGTTTTTTCACAGTAAATATTAAAAGAACTGACATTATCTCCCCAGAAGAATTACAATTCTCTCAGTGTTACTTTTCTCTGTTTCTTTAGCAGATAACATTACTAGCTCGGATAATTTTAACAAATGGGGAATATAGATACGATACCTCTGGCAAACAAGTAGCCCCACTAATACCCTGTTACTTTGAACAGTAGCACACTCTCCATTTAAATATAAAATTTGCAGGCAAACCCATTATTTGCCAACAAATAGAAGGTAATTTAAAAAGTAACATTAAAATGACTGTTTCTTGGGATCAAGACTAAAATCTTTTACCCACACCCATTAACTGTGGCAGGAGGGACCAAACATGATTTTGCTCTAGTGACTCAGCACCAAAAAAAAATTGTTGCGATGTGGGTGGCCTAAATTGTGACAAAATTTTGATCATTACAGTATAAAATGTGTGATTTGTTCCTTCAAAATTATAAAATGTGAACTGAAGTGCTCTCGCAAGATGTATAAAAAAGTATAATAAAGACCTGGAGCAGGACCTCAATAGCTTCAATTCAATATATTCTACTGGTTACCAACTGCTAAAATTAATTTCCTTACTTGGCACTAAACTGAAACTACCCAACACCCAACAGCTGTGACCTAAGCAAACCCCTTTTTTGCACTTAGCAGAGAATTTGAGGGTTCAACACCATTGACTCTAAATTAATAAATCCCACTTTCTTGTTTAAAAACATCAAAAAGCAGAATGGAACTTTTCCCACAAAATCTGTGGTCAGCAAAGCCTGCTAGAACTATTCATAGCCATAAGATGTTAAAATGGTAACACTGAGGCTTACATATAGGAGAGTATGATGTTACCAGCAAAGCTACACTCAATATGATTGCACATAGATCAGCAAGCATTGCAATTGAGTGGCCTCTGTCATATTTATTCTGTGACAGAACTCCCATCACCATTATACCTGTGACCCTCATTTTACCTATCAGTAACTGTCAGTCTTTTCCTGTACAGTTGTTTTACAAAACTGCAGAATGGAGCGAACTCCTAATTAAAACATAATTCTAGTCTTCTTCCACAGTCAGGGTTAGGACGAGCAGGGTCAAATAAGTAAGGAATCAGTAGCTAGAGCAAATGGGAACTACCTCTTTGGGAGTTATATGCCTTGGAAGACAACCCTTTCAGATAGAATTTTCCAAAACAAGTAAATTATGAGGAAGATTATGTCCCACAATCTGAAGCTAATTGCTCTCAAAGACGCACATTCAGTGATAGTTTTTTAAAAAGTAGTTCTTTAAAGTCATGCCTCATGTTTTGGGAATACTCCCATTATTCATACAATGAAAGAAAGGGTAAAAAGGATGTTTATTACTTTTTTCTAATGACACCAAAATTTGGGGGTTTTTATTTGTCAGAAAATCTTAATGAATATCTGCTTGGTGCTTGAGAAATCATAACTAGAGTTCACAGCAATTCTCATCCAGTTATATTGCCTCCAAAAGTAAGTAATTACCCAATATTCAGGGGTAATGTCCCTCTCCCAACACTGTGTTGAGGAGACTTCAAAAAGAGAAACAAGCTTTTGCAGAAGACATCTTCATAATTATTGATATTTCTGTTCTGTTTTATTTAGAAGATAATGCAGCTGTTTTGAAATGATGACACCTGTGCCCACAACCACAGTGCAGCCAGTACCCATCACATATGATATCTTCCTGACCTCATTCTTCTTAGAAAATCACTCTCCCTTTTATTCCATCTCTATTGCACAGTTAATTTGAGTTGGGTAAATTATGATGAGGGCTTGGCAAAAACAACTTTGGAAGGAAACAAGATTTGTATAAATTAATTGAGTCTCAAGTGCAAGAGAATAGTTTATTGCAAGAAAATAACTCTAATCTGGACAACAGCACACATGGGAGCTACAGTTAACACGTGAGCTCCAAACAGGGAGACAGGACCCAACCAGTACTCTAAATCTATTTCTCTGTATCCATATTGAGGTCCGTTACATATTGCAAACAGTTTAAATTGCTATTATTGCAGTTATTGGGAGTGTGTTTGGAAAAACAGGTTTATACCTTATTATACAATTTCGAATCATGTTATAAGCTAATCTTATATGTTATCTAAGCTTATCTCATGAAAGAGAAACTACAACATATACTTGGTAATTTCTTTAATAAAAAGTTTAAACAGTCCAGAGGAGTCCATATTAATTATTCATGTGCTGGAGAAAAATAATGAAAGTCAATGCAGCAAGTCATAGCCTCTGAAAGTTCTTGGAGGAAAAATAATAATATTAGGTAAAACTCAATGGACTGTGGCACCAAGATTTATCTATATAATTTACACTGGGAATTTGAATTGCTAATGAAGCTGCAGTATGGGATAGAGTTATGAGGAACTGGTCATATAAGGATACTGCCAGCACATCCAAGTTAACTACTTAGTGAAGATGCCTAAGACTTTTCCCTTTCCACAGAAGAATGAAAGAACCTTATAAATGTTTACGCACTAGAATTTTTTCTAAAGCTACCAAGACCTCAGCTGTTCTAATCTATACAAATTTTCTCTTGACATAGAGTCAGTCTGGAGAAGTACATGACTTTGTTCAAGTCCTGCTGGAACTGTAGCTCATGTAACAACACACATGGGCACCATTTTCTTGTCTAGGATTGACATTAAGGGACAGACTTAGGACAATACTTTGTTGTGCTGATAAAAAAGTAAATCTATCCTGCATTGATTCAAAACTCATTCCAGACAGTATCTTAAATTCATTACAGATTAAAATTATCTGCTTCTCCTTACTTTTGTGAAATTATACCAATTTCAAAGAAAATCTAGAACTGAGAGTGAATGGTCTTGATTTTGACCAGTAATTGTACTCTAATTACTCCTGACTCACTCTGATGTGGGTGAGGCTGGCATTGGAGCCAGCTGTCCCAGAATACATTATGCCATTGTCTCTGTGAAGTAGCTCTGCCTACCCTGTGAGATGTTTTATTCCTCAGCCTAGCTTTTGAAAGACAGGCACTATAATGATACTTATCAGATAAGTTGTTGAAGAAAAAGACTAATGATTAAAGCAATTTAGGGAGGAAGACCAGAAAATCAGAGATAATTCTGAAACATGACAAATACAATGCATGCAGAGTAATACCAGAATTCATGTTCAGGTTCCTTCCTAAAAAATACAGAAAAGAAGATCATTCGAAGACTAAACCTCCTTGTTTCTAGAAGTTCATCTAACTGTTACACACCATTAAACAAGAAGGAAAAACTACTCCCAAGAAAATTAATTTAAATGGGAAAAAAAACTGAAATATAGATGCCTTCTACCAGTATGCGTGCTTTCAACCAATAAGATTACCCAACACTTTCACTGTATTATAGCCCCATAGTCACTAGTTCTAATTAACTTAGCATCTAACAATGATTGATTTTGATGCAATTTAAGTGTCTTAGCAGTTTTGTGAATTAGGACCCAAATGCCTCCTACTTCTTTTGTTCATGTCTGTTATCTTTGTTATTTTCCCTCAGTAAGTAATAATGTACAAGTGTCTGTGTGAAACTTAGGCAGTAAGAGAAAAAAAACTTCAGAGATTTTATAGAACAGACCAAAAAAAAAGATGTGAGCAAACATCTGATGTTGCATGTCCTCTGAATATCCGAATATCATAAAGAGGAAATGTCAAGCAACTCATAAGCCAGACCTACTAGCAAATAGCAGACTACAATTTAGCAGACTGGAATTCTAGCCTCAGTCCTCAGTTTTGCTGCCTGCCTGGTCAAATCATTTCACTAAGACTTTCCCTCTGTATTTTTTGTGTCTTGCCTTGTTCAGTGCTAAAATTTATGGTTGTTTTTGTATGTTTATAAGTGGCTGACGAAACAGACCTGGTCAAGTTTGGAGTTCTAATGATCATTTTATTGCAAAGAACAGCATTTGCATACCTTTATTTTACTTCTGTACATCTCTCAAAAATATTTTGAACCTTAAAGAAAAGGGACAAGGAAGTATTCAGTACAATGCAAAGAAGTGTTTCCTGAAGACCATGTTTTCAAATGGCGATTAAAGTAAAGCCAATACCCACTGCCTCTTCTCAAAAAATTCAGGGATTTCAACAGAAAATGTGAAACAGATCCTTGCCTGCCTCTGAACTCTACAGTACATGAGTTTTCTATCTTTTATTCCATGAGAAGATGGGATGGTGGTAGAAGGGGACAGAAAACTGTAGCAGTGGACAAGAAGTCCAGGTTGGACCCTGAAGTGTCAAGTACCAGACAGGCAGGGAGAGCTCCTAGCCTTCAAGAGACCAGTTTTACAAACATCTGCATGGCTTCAGGAGCACCATCTGTGAGGTTTTTATAACTTCTTGTGCAGATACTTCTAATGAAGTGATAGACTGCTCTTCATGTCTCTGCTCAGATTCCTTCTTTCAGCAGTGAGTTTGATTTATCTAACTAACAGTTCAGACTGCATCTTGTGTCCATCCTTTAGCATAACACTTTTGGATGACCAGGAACTGCAATCAGTGTGATTGCATTGCAGTTATGGTTTGGAAGACCTGGACTATGCAGGTTATCTGTAGTACACTGGGGTTGTACAGTGTCATGATCCAACTCAGCATAACAATCCACTTCTAAGAACTGAATGCTAGTGTTATGTATTTTTCATATTCCCATCTAAACTCAAGCTGAAGACTGAAGATCATTTAGGCTTTTAGGCTCCAAGTCTCCAAAGCATATTTGCTGAAAATAAATTCCATACAGATGGCATACCAGGTATGTACGTGTATGGAATATGCAGGTACCTCACTGAGTTTCTACACATCTTATCATAACATCATCTTATAAAAAGCCGAGTACCTTTTCCTGCTTGTATTTATGCAGCAATCTTTATTCCCATCATTACAACCGCCTCTGTGTTCATTCCCTATCCTGTTGTGGATGTTCTATGTTCTTTGTTTCTGAAGTAGAGGCACAAGAGATGGGCATAGGAATTTTGCATCAGTATTCACCAATGGGAAACTACCTCCGAGCTTCCTCCACTGCCCCACAAAGCAGCTCTCTACTCCAGAGCCAGCTGTGCCTGCTGAGTCCAGCCTCTCACTAATAACACTAAATAACCTGGAGCCCCCACAAAGAAAAAAGAATGGAGCATACTAATGTCACAAAGGGCTTAACAAAAGAGGCTTCTTTCATTTATATATTTATTTTATATTTATAAATATAGAGAATTAAGGTCGATGAGGAAACTTGGAAGCAGTAAGAGGCAGAAACTTAGAAGAAAACACTGGAGACAGAAGCATGGTTTAATCGAGGAAATGGTAAACACTTCACTATGCAGTAAGTGAATAAAAAACAATGTATAAGAAAATAGGAAATGGGAGAAAATAAGAGATTGAGAAAGGAAATGAAGGAGGATAACCTTCAGAAATGCATTACAGAAATGTCTTTGATGCACAATTGGTTAAAAGTAAGAAGTCCAAAGCACAGAGATAACCCAGTGGCAGAGATAAGCCCAAACCCTACCTTTCCTGGTAGCGTGTTACACTGACTTTACAGGAGCACTGCCTTGGGATCTCTGATAGTTTAGCTGAAGGGGGCTCTCTCTCATCTCTTGCAGGCATCCTGAGAACAGAAGCTGTTTCACAATAATCCCATTGATTGTTTGCAAGCCTATTCCAAAGTTTCATTAATTCAAGACTGGATTTTAGTTAATGCTTGGTGATAATATTTCATGAAGTCCTAGACATGAGTCTTCAGTCTACGGTTGATTGTAAGTTGACTGGCATTTGCATAATTCTGTGAGACATGATATTCAATGAGGTTTAGAACAAGTCTGGCACCTCATATGGGAGCCTTCTTAAGAATTCTGAAATCATTTTAATGAACTTGTATTATTCAAAAAAATATTTTCTTTCCTTCAGGATTTGAACTTCAGCCAGAATACTAAACCACAATCTTTAAAAGTATGTTTGGAGACTTTCTATTTGATTAATATCTTACAAGTTTAATCTTGTGTTATTGCTGAATTTAATACTCTACAGACAGCAAAGAACAGTGTGTATACACTGTTTTGTACATCGATATAGTGATTACAAAGAAAATCCTAATTATAAGACTTTTTTTAAAAAAATAGACAAAACAATAAATAAATCACCTAAACAATGCAGCAGTGACCTTTGTCCTCTGTTCTACAAGCTATGTATCATGCAGCCCATGTACAGGAACAAGAACATTAAAATTATGCCCAAATGATTTAATTAGTGGGGTTTTTTACAGTACTACTTCATTTGAAGTGTTCTTTCAAACCAACATGAGATTGCAACAAGAATGGCTGAATGCTCTGAAATTGCTTCATAAAAGGTTTCTAAAAAAACGCAAAACGTGGAAGAACGATATGTTATTACACACTAGTCTGTGCAAGGAAACAGACACAACCACTTTTCTTTATTTATCTTTGCTGAGAATAAAGCTGAACTATCAAATTCACATCAAGTACCAGCCTTGTTGAGAATGTGGCTTTAGTATCCCCCAGACAGTTGAAGAGTACCACGTCAAGGACCAGAACAACAATCACTGTGTCTACAGTTCTCTTCCTTTTGTACAATTTCCTGGAACGTTTTCACTAATGGGAGTGTGGGGGGAAAAAAGAAGTTCAGAGAATATGAGCTATATTGCTCTTCTGCTGTTGAAAAACACGCACTGGCACTTGGTTCAGGATAGCCTCAGGGCATTTACAGCTAAGAGGTTGTGCCTATCAATTTATCTTCCCTTTAGCTATCAATGTAATGTCAGAACAACTAAAATAAAAAGTACTTTCTGACACTTTCTGTGCAATTACTACAAAAAGTTTTAACAAGTTTACATAGCTAAAAACAAGAAGATAATGTGTTTAAGTTCAGTAAAAAAAACAGTCCTTGGAGTGGCCCAAATCTGCTGGATTATTACATCAGAGTAACCCAGCTCTTCATCTTCCCAATTTAAACAGAGTATGAGGACAGGGTGAAACTATGATGGAACGGTAGAGGGCTGCTCATGCCTGACAGTATGTGGACATATCTGCATCCTCCCTACCTCCCAGAAAATCCTTACTTTCCCTATACTCAGTAACTCTGTACATTGACATCTGATGGTATAATAGAATGCAACTTATGTAATTCTGAGCTACAGGTAGAACACAAATATACAATATAATTATTACACATTTACTCTTTATTTTCATTGTAATGCTTTATTAATGAAGAGATATGAAAGTGCTTGCACATTTTCAAAACAGCAGTTGCATATTAGATCCTTTCATCACTCCAGAGCTGTCATTTTTCTTTGACAACAGTATGATTTTGGTCTAATCTGTTCTCTTTTGAGATCACCACCACATCTCCATATCCTGCCTAATCAAATGGAATGTACCACAAGCCAATAAGGACTTACGGGCAAGACAGTGGGTCTAGGCCATGGATTATTCACCCCCCAGCAAAGATGCTTCCAGATGTGTGAACATGTTTATTGCTAGTACTAGACTGGTAAATGACTACAGAACGCTAACAGCAAGCCTTTAAAAAATTACCCAGTCTTCTTTCCTTTTACAACCCACATAGCTCAATTTGTAACATTTGTATTCCCAGGTGAATAAACTATTCTATACCCTGAAGAAATTTTAAAAAAGAAAAAAGTAAGTGAAATATATCAGAAGGAACAACTTACTAATTCATTAATTCATGGAAGACTTTTTAATGTAATTTTTACTAAAAAGTCCTAAGAGATTTAAGGTGACACAAAAACGCCTAAAAATATGGGAACTATTTTCCCCTTGTTTGCTTTTTCCTTTCTAATGAAAGGAAGCTAAAAGTGCCTTGTTTTTGTTTCTTGTTATTTTCTGCTTAGCTTCCCCTTTTTTAAGAATAATAACATACATTATGTTTTCACTTGGGAAGCTTCTGAATATGTACCACCTATATCAGCAGGAGGCATGGCAGATAAAAAGTACTAACCCCATGACTGCAATTACAAATCAAAGATGACTGCTAATCTTGTGAACTGCTACATGTGAGTTCTCCCACTTCCAGTCAGTGCTATCCACTTCACAAAACAGAATCAATGTTGGTTTTTGAAAATTACAGGTATATAACTGTATTACGTATAGACAAATGTACATACTTTAAATATGTATCATATATGAGGGAATTCTTATTGTTGCTGTTGTTCTTACTATGCTAAAATACAGATTATATTTGTACAAGACGTTGGCATCTAGTGCCATCTGAGATAGTACAAACAGCACTGAGAGATATGGTACAGGACTTGTGGAAGATTCGGTCCTTTCTGCAGCATCAGGGAGGTCAGGTAGAACACCTGCAGCACCTGACAACACAGGATGACCTTCTTTAGGCAATTGAATCCAGTCTTGATTTTTAAAATAATTTAAGTGAACCGTGCCATAACATTCTTATTTCTGTCAATTGGTCCTGCAGGCTTCTCTGCAGTGATCTTAGAGGTAAATATCAACTCTCTAAGCACTACAATTTCCTGAGATGAGGTCTCAAGACCCCTCTACCATGAAATATCAAAACACAAATTCCAGTTTTTTTAAAACTGGTAATTTTGTTGAGACTCAGTATCTGAATACTTCTGAAAAATACAGGTTCAGAGGATACAAGGACTCAAGAGGAAGTAAGAACTAAAGAAGAGCCACTGTAGGTAGTATTTAACTTCTTCATGCTGTTTTAAGGTTTGTTGAATGTCCTTATTTGATACTAGTTCTGTTGGCATTGTAACCTACATGCCTCATTTTCCAGTATTGTAGGTGGTCATATTTCCACAACACAGAGTGCAAGAGTCAACAGGGGATTATCTGGCACAGGCACTGACAAGCCTTCACTGATTATTGAAATAACGCATTTGGATCCTAAATGTTCAGGATAGGAATGGGAGTTAAAGCACACTGGAAAATGCTCTTGCTAAGTTACAGAATAGATACTGTTCCCCAAATAAACTAGGAACAGAAAAGTGAATTAACTTGCATTCTACTTGAAAAAGAAGTATCCTTTCCCTTCCCTTTATTTTGCTTTAGTCACATAGAATGCCTTCTCTTATAAGCAACTCTGTGAATCAAAAAATAACTCCACACTGAAAAGCACACAGGTTTGCCTGAAACTATTATGGTAGAGATGTAGGCCTAGCAGAAGAGAAAGTTGTCCCATCCCTTTTAAAGGAGAAGGTAGGAAACAGCTAAATAACTTTCCGTTATATTTTTAGGATCCATTCCTAAAAAATACTTGAAATTATTTAAATGTTGTTGCATATTCTGAGAAAAAAAAGTCTAAAACATGAAGATTTTCTATGGAGATCTAAGGCTTAGAAATGTAGTCACCATGCCAGGTCACTGGCATGTAGTGAAAGACAAGATTGTGTGATGAAAACAAATCTAATGGGTTTATTTTTAAATACAAGGATTTCATAATGAATATTCAGCAAGACAGCTGCAGCCCAAAAATCATCCACAGAGCAGAGCCAGGAATGGTTTCAAATAAACATTGCATACAAGAAAAATCCAGAACAATCCACATAGGTCTGCCTCTAGCCTATGTATTTTGGGTTATTTTGTGTATGTGTGTGTTATGTATACCTAAACAGTAGTTAAAATGCAGTTTAGAAAACTAACAAAACAACTCTTCTGGAAACACTAAATTTTTTTTGTTCTAGAAACATTCATCTGCCAACTTAGAAATGTTCAGCTGTGGAAGTGAGCCAATGATCTAGAAACTTTAGCTTTATGCTGGCTATTTAAAGAACAGTAAGGTAAAGTACATTAACACTTCAATATTTCTTTTATAACTATTTAATAACTGATCACTGTAAAATCATGGGGTAATAAACCAGTCTGATGAGAAGACTGTGACTAGACACACAAATATATATACAGATAAAAAAGATAAAGTAATTAAACCACAAAATTCAAGTAGGACAGCATTTGCCTCCTTCAGACAAGAATGTACGCTTTTGTAATTGTTTACAATAAGGCACTGATATTCAGTATTCTTCCTGACTCTAAGATTGCTTCAATTGTACATACAGCAGTGAAATGTTACCACCTTAAAATTAAAATTAATGGTAAACTCCCACTCATGGCAAGTGGTTCTGAGAATGTTTTTCTACAGATTTAGACTACTGACCAGAACATAAAACTTCATTGCCACACACACTCAATAGGTATGATGGAATAACAGCTAGTGTATTTTCAGGCCATCACCTACACTGATAGTAATCAACCTTAAAAAAATATAAGATGTCATTCATACAAAATTTCTTGAAAATTTTCTTTTCAAAACATAAACATGGGTGACATTTATTGAATTATGAGTTCTGCACAGAACAAAAAGAAGCTCTAAAAGTGTGTAACACAGAATGTAGGCATGAAACTACAGATTATACTTATCTAGTAAACTATCTTAGTTCAGAAGGTTAATTTTTAGTTCGACAAGTGAGAGATTCATTCTTTATTTATGTGCCCCACTACATCTGAATCCCTGAATGGTCTCTACAGAATAAGTGTGAAGGAGAAAAATGTAAGGCTATTTCAAGTCTATTTCAAGTACTGTAGGAGTTTGACAGTATTTCATTTTTCAACATATGCTTAAAATAACATGGGATGGCTTTATAGCTTCTGCAGCTTCATGCAGATTAATATGGCTGGATAGGATCTAGATGTTTCATGCAGTCAGAAAGATGTAAGGAACAGCACCAGGAGGTTACTTGCCACTGTAAGAACTGCATAGAGAACAACAGCGTATGAGCCCTCCATAACCAGTTACAGCAGCTGGAATCCAAGCACAAAAAAATGGAGACCACATCCAAGCTCATTTTCCCAGTTCACAAAGAAAGGCTACACAGGATACGAATTGTATTTTACTGCAGTAGGTTAGTTCACTTGTGGCCAATACCTCAAACGTTGGTAGATGACTAATATATGATAACTAACTGAAGACATTTCATATTTAATGGAAATGTTTCAAAGCCAGAGAAATAACGAGAAAGGAAAAGGTAATAAATTCCTGCTACATGACTCGGTGCAAGCTTAACTCTATATGCTATTCCTGCACAGTGAATTTTTTGTTCCTCTTTTGTTTCTTGTTCTTCTGCTCTGCAGAAGGAAGTACTGATGACCATTTCCAGTAGAGACCTTTTCAATTTCCATACTCCAATGGGTCCTTTTTATTTCCTCAGCTGAGCAGAAGGAAACACAAGAAACAGAATATGAAATGTTTTTCTTCCCTGTTTATGACAGTTGGCACTTGGTTAACCAAAGTGGTGCTGATAGCACAATAAAATCACCAGCATGAAACTTAATGTGCTACACAATACCGCACAAATTTTAAGAACATCAGGCTGGCCATTTGCATCAGGATAGCTCTGCTCAGGCCTGGATTCCAGCTCTGAAAGAGGCTATCAGCTGATGCTCAGGGAGAGAGCATCAGAAAACTTTTCCTGTGGGAGGCAACACACTTGAAAAACGCAGAGTTAGAGGCTGTGTCTGTACTATGATGTCTGAGAAGCAGAGCTCATGTATTCTTTTGGCTTCCATGGGACTCTTCAAGGCCCCAGTGACAAGCAGGAAAATAAATACTGACTTCTTTAAACAGGCAGAAGAAAATGCTTTACATAATGAGTGCCAGATGAAAAGTAAGCAATTAACAGTCCTAGCAGTGGTCTGTGTGCCGCTTGTATCTCTTTTTGCCTTAAAGAACTTACAGTCTAGACAGATGACACAAAATACTCCAGCAGAACAGAAGTGTCTAGCCTGACACTCAGCGAAAGTTATTGTTGTTGTTGTTGTTATTATTATTATCATTACTTTTGAATATAAGAGTGTGTGACTGTTTTTTCTTCTTCTATTTTAATGCATTCAATACTTTTAGACCAAAATGCTTTCCTGATTTTCTTTTGCTTTCTCAGTACATTACCCTTCCCCATATAATAGTTAAACAATTCTTTTTCTGCCATCAACAGAAGATGAACTGCTTTACAGGCCTAAAAGCATTAACATCTTCATTACAGTCCAATTTGATCATCGTTAAAGTGGAGGTAGTATTATTTTCCTATTCTTCAGTCATAAAATAATTTCTAAGATATAAAAGATTCAAATACTAGAAATTACGCAAGGCTAGAAATTAGTTTCCAGTGCATCTCATCTTTCTACCATTGAACAGAAGTTCTTGCTTTCAACAAATTCAGTGATAGACTTCAGGGATCTAAATGCCAAGGAGACTTACGCAAGACAGGAGATTTTGTGTTGATATGAGGAAAGTTAGGCAATCATGCACAGATTATATCCTACAGTGTTTCTCATGCTAACAAAATATCTTCCTTTATGCACCAAACAGTATTTTCAACTTGACCATTTTTTAAAAAAGAATTTGGTTGTTTAATTTATAGAACCAGTAATGGGTACCCAAATTAAAAGAAAAACTAAAATCTATGGTTCATATCTAAGAGTTCACTGCTCTTAGAACTACTGTACACTTTCTAACGTTTCCTTTCCAGTGGGCAAATACACAAACACATACAACTCATTAAAACATTCAAAAGGGCTTGCCACAATTTTTCCAATCACAGAAATCTTCTGGGAGGAACAAAACTTGCAAAGATTGTGCTCTACAGATGAAACTTTTGCAAATGTATTAGCATGTGATAAAAGGGAGCTTGAACAGAAACTTCTTGTACTTGCTGCATAGCCTGAGCCACCTGCTCTCCTATAAAAGTGCTCAGTTTTCTTCTGCCTTGCTTTGCAAGTTCTATGTGAGTAGAATCTTTTAAATACATCTGAGGATTAATTAATATCACCAGTTTATATCTAAAGCATAACATGTAATATTTATAATTGTGCACTAGAGGTCCATCACTTTTTGGAAAGAGAATTTATCCTACAAAACAGCACAGTGCACAACTGTAGTAGTACTGAAGGGAAGTGCCATGGGGTAGGCTAGTTGCCTGCAGTTGCTTGTACTTGGCCTTTCCCATGATAGCTAATGACAGCCATAACTATAAATTTCATAGTTATTCTTGCATATGATTATATGCAAGAATAATTACAATTTACATATGAATCTAGAAAAAAACTAGACGTAATTATGGGAATGTATTTTCGTAGTCAAGCAGGCAAGTCTCTCATCTTGGAAAGGAATAAAAGGTGTTGGCAACTGATGCTTTTCACAACACTCGCACAACTTCCTTCAGCAGGAGACTCTCATCAATGGCAAAGAAATAACAGTACATAATATTTAAGCTGTTTAACATATTTGTGCCTTCCTCTTTACACACACAAGAAATTTTCATTCAGCAGAGTATGACTTAAAGAAAATTATATAATGGTTCATTCATTTTGTGAGTATTAATGGTCATTTTGTCACCTTATTTGAATTACGTTTAAGAACATTGCTTAAAAGGCATAAAAGTTTTTATCAGCCAGTGCAGCTTGCTTGAACCCCACCTATTTTTAGCTGCTTGTGCTATTAAGCAGCAGCACAAATCCCCAGTAGGATAACATGACCAAGCTCCTGACACTCAGCAAACAAGAAATGGAACAGAAAACAGAGTGTGAGCAAACTAAAGGTGACAGCTATAATACAGCAAACAAAACAGACCATGAGAGAGCCTTGCTTTACAGAAAGGGCAGAACACAAACTTTTGATCTTTAATAACACTTGTAATAACTGTGCCCAAGTAATTAGAAACCAAAATATAAAAGATTATACTAAAGTAAAAAGTAGTAAATAAAAAAAAAATAAGGAGTCTGGAGGAGTGCTAGATTAAAGTAAGTCTATCATTCAGCACTTTGGAAGAAAGCATAAGTACTCAGGAATATGAAAACAAGACTCAAACTCTCAGCTTGTGAGAAGTCCAAGTTCTATGGCAGATTACTTAATGATTTTTAAGAAATGCTTACAAAAAAAGGAATTTGCTTTTAATTCTGGGTGAATTAAAAAAAAACAACCTAACCTAAATTCAGTTTACTATCTGTTAACAACCTTTATTGAAGGTCTTGTCTCCATCCTACACCTATATTGCCTTCAAATTTTCCTGCACACAGGTTGCATTTCATGGTACATATCATCTATACAATAGAAAAAATGGAAGAGTTTACCTGAACTCATATTTCTAGTAGTTCTTTGCTTCATAAATGCATAAGCAAAATGCAAGCAACTTTGTATTAGGCATTCCTGGCATCTTATAATTTTTCTTATGCAAAGGTTGATTTCTAAAATAAAAATTTAAATAGGCTGTCATTATCTTGTGTCGTTTCCTCCTAAATAGCCCTCCCATACTACTTGAATGAAACAAAGCCATATGCTAAGAATAGCAGAAAGAAAACACTGAAGATGATGAATAATACACTGACTTTGAGCACAAGTCAGAAAGAGTCTTATTGTAGGCTTCTATGTTTAAATTGAATCAGCACGATATATTTTCCAATTGTCTGGGCATGAACGGAGACTTGTGAAAGAAAAAGTTTCCTAATGTTGACTTTTTAGTAAACTAAATGCCTTGATTTGATTAATATGTATAGTTTTCTAGTGTGCCATAAGTTAGATGCCACAGATTCAAGTTCTTTTGCACACCAAAATATAAATAAATAAATAAATAATTTCTCTGCTTTGCTACAGGAAGAAATGCTTAATGAATCTAAGGCTGTTTAAAATATTTACACCCTAAATGAACTTTCACCAGTCACCCTAGTAAGTTCTTAAATTGCCAAGTGGCAACATGTCTGGCTGTATACATCTTTTTCTTCAGGACTAGATGACGTATTTGCTGTATGCCATGTAACACCAGAGTCTTAACTTGCTAAGAGTGTTTTTAAGGTTTCTTTGGTGCTAGACTGTGTACTAGAATCCAAATAAATTATCCAAACCAATGTACTTTATTAGCACATACGTATACCGCTCCCAAATCCCAAGCTGGTCAATAATATCTGCATTCGATTACAGCATGCTCTATCCATGAATAGGAAAGTCAGCTTGTCATCTGAAAAAGGTAACAGGACATCCAAGAGCATGTGAGGCCTTCTGAGTTCTCAGCAGCTCTGCACTTAAACTGTTCCTGTTCCCACCCTGCATACTGTAAAGAGTGGAGAACAATATTTAAATATTTAAATAATCACAGGGGATGAACTGCCAAAGAGAGCACAGGGTAAATGAGGAAGATATGCACTGAATACACTACAGACAATCTGATGGCTTTAGGGAGGAAATTTTGACTACCAGCAAGCCCATGAGTTGTCACAGCACTACTCAAAATATCCAGAACAATTGCCTGCATCTCCTGCACTTGCATTTCTTGGATGATAACATGAATGGTCTTCTGCAAAGACTATGCACTCCTCTTTCAGGAGACCAAACATTCACATGTACAAGTCAGCAGTAGGGACAATTTTGTGCAATAAAAAAGACCTCATAAACCACATCTCAGTTTTTAGTGACATTTTTACAAGAGAAGAGTAACTAAACCATTAACAAAACAAGGACTGTCTCCTAGTCAGCTGCCGCAATTGTGTGACCACCAGGCTTCGGGCCAGGCCAGTTTTAAGACAGCATCCATGGCTCTGACAAATATCCTCCTCTGCTCCGTTAACAAGGAAAATACCTTTAGGCTCATGCCGTTGGGGATGAGCAGGAAAGGGTAGTTTCAGACAATCATGGTTACAGGAATAAACAGAAGTACATGAAATGGTGCTTCCTCAAAGGATGAACCCAAAGGACCATTATAAGCCCCACAAAGCATGAGCATCTGCCCTTAGCATCACTTTACTGAGCACCAACCTGGGAAAGCCAGAGAGGTGAATTGCACTGAATTATCAACAATGCAGGTAATCACAATTGTTTCAGTTCAGATACGAATGGCATATTCTCCTACTGTTCTTACAGCCTGTATGAAGTCAGCACTTGACTGAAGACCAGATGGCTAATCCCAAAGCCAGAAAAGAATGAGGAAACCTTCTGAAGAACATACAATAATTTCCATTAAAGTAACATACAGGATCTCTAAAATAGATAAGAATACAGTAAGAGTGAGCTCCTTCCAAGCATGCCTCATAGAATATATGCCTTAATTCTACATTAACATTTCTGTAAATTTACATTCCTGTTCATAAATTTATGTTCCTTTATGTTTCTCTAAATTTAAGTTCCAGGTATTCATTAAATACGACTTCTGAAAACTAAGTGGTGGATGTGACCATATAACCTTAAATTAAGACCTATTCACTGATTGAGAGAGAGATGTGAGAAAATGGTCTCTGAGTACATAATTAAAAAAAACATCAGAGTGTATGTGTGCAAAAGGAGCAATTTAAACCATGTGTTCCCCAAAGTTAAAGTGCCAAATGCTACAGTCAAAGACCTGGCCACGTGCAATAAACTTGCCACAAAGAAGGCTGATGGTATCCCAGGATAAATTCAAGCAGTGTTGCCAGTCTTCCCCTTTATTCAGCATTGATGGGGCCACACCTGGAGTACTGGGTCCTGTACTGCATTTCTCAGCATATGAACATACTGGAGAGAGCCCAACAAAATGCCATGAGGATGATAATAGACTGGAGCATCTCTCATATAATAAAAGGCTGAGAGAGCTGGGACTGTTCGGCCTGGAGAAGAGAAGGCTCGGGGGGGCTGTCAAATATGTGTACAAATGCTTGAAAGGAGTGTGCAAAGAAGATGGTGCTGAGCTCTTCTCAGTGGTGCCCAGTGGCAGGACCAGAAGCAATGGGCACAAATTGAAACACAGGAAACATTTATTTACTGTGAGGATGACTGAGGACAGATTGACCAGAGAGGTTGTGGCTTTTCCCTTTCTTAGAGGTAATCAAAAGCTATCTGGACATGGTCCAGGCCTCTAGATGGCCCCACTGAGCATATAGGTTGGCCATGATGACCTCCAGAGCTCCCCGCCATCCTCAACCATTCTGTGATTCTATGAAAAGTAATTAACTCACCAGTTAAGCTGAACTCAAAGAAAATCACTTTACTTCTGAGTACCTACACAGAGTAGGCATGTAACAAATGTTGCACGATAAATTCCCTCTATTCACACTTTCAGTAACTCAAGATACCTTGTTTATGTGTGCACATGCAGAAAAACTCTAAGAAGAAATATTGTCTTATTCTGGGGATGCGTTTTCTGTACTCTTTTGTTTTAAAGAAAAAAAACCCTAATTATCTGCAACTGTAGCAAATCCTGTGCATCAGCAGCTGTCTGCTCTGTAAAGAAAGCCCTTGCCACTTACCCAATAGGACTTTAGCCTTTGCTAAAAACAGTAGACAATTGTGAGACCGACACTGCATTAAGCTGACCTCAAGCTGGGAGTACATTTCCAGGAGTCCATTATTTACCCTCACACTACTTCAGCAGAAGTCAGGCTTCCCTTTTAACAGGACTGTCATTTCTGTAAAGGTGATGTGCAGTTATGCTTGGGTGGTCCATTGTATTTTTCCATTTTGGAGATAAAAGCACAAAGGAAACTTTCAGATCAAAACATAACAGAACATTTCCTTCTGTCTAAAAGTTGAATCAGATCTCAAACTAAAAAAAAAAAAAATATTGCACAAATTGGACTAGCAGAGCAGTTTAGTAATTTCATTTTAAAACTACTGAGTACCACCTGTATTTCTTAAAAATATTTTCTACCTGAAGTTATAAAGTACCTACAACAATTTAAGCCAAAGCAAATGAAAGACAAGTGCCAGGAAGCGCAAGGGATCATCAGCAAAGGCATTAACCTGGTTTGTTACAAAATGATGCAACAAGAATAAAACAAAATCACATTAAATATTCCTTATTTTCTATCCTCTTTTATTTAAAATAAGTATACATGTAAATAAAATACCTTCATTATTTAAAAGTGGAAACAATTTTCAAGTTGAAAGCATTCCTTCAGGTTTTTTCTTGTATAAGTCAATAAAAATTTCCGTATCTTATTTTCCATAATGAGAAGGCAAATGAACATAACTAAAAGCCTGCACTATTTTAATTTTAAGACTACTCAAGGAGAAGGGACATCACACTTTGGGGGATTCCAAGTTGTCAACAGTGCCTTATTTTTCACAGCTAGCTCTTTGCCAAACCATTTAAAATCAAGCTTGCTATTTTGCACATTACTAATGCCTACCCATCCTTTACATTTCACTCCACCAGTGCCCTTTTGTATTATACATCAAAGAGCAGACCTCTTAAACAGTGTGTTGGGGGGGTGGAAAGAGACGCTCTAATGTTACTTACATTCCATCACACTGTTACTCCTTGCTTTTACTTGTCATTGAATCCTCTATTGATGTGGCACATTGGGACGTGGATATACTACAGATGCAGCATGATTCATCAGGAGTATACGGCTCCACTTTCAACACAGAAATGCTTTTAGAAGCTATCCAAGTTCATTGACTCAATGTTTCTCACTAAGAGGCTGTTTTAGTACTGGTATTTTTATTTTCCTCATGCCAGAGTAGCATTTCCGTTTTCCCTGCATTCCTGCTTCTGAAGTCAAGCAGCTTGTTGTTAAAGCCCTTTAGGTGTAGGCACCAAGCTAAAGTAAAATAAGCCTCTGCTAGAATCTTAGTGCTGCTTGCTAGATTGTTCTTTCCATTCTGCCTTCTTGTAGTCAAAAGCAGCATTTTAATTAGGCCTGTGAATTTTATGCCTTAATTTCAACAAATCCTGACAATTTGTTGATCTAACAAATAACTGAAAACAGCTTTGTGGAAGTGAGAAACCACAACAACCTGATCAGGTTAGAGCAGTAAAAAGAGATAAAAGAACAGAAGGCAAAATAAAATTAATCCTGATAGTTTTAAACAATAAGAAAAATGTAATTAAGGATTTTTAAAACACACTGTTGGCAGAAAATCCTTATAGATGGTAGAAATTTCATTGTAACTAGATCTGATAACCATCTTGGACTTCTGACACCTGACAAGTTAATTGAATCATTTGCAACCCATTACCAGCTCCAGCTACTTTCATTCTTTAGGAAGAAAGTACCTGTCCTGAAGCAAATATTTCTACGACACTGGGATATATTAGCTGGATGATGAAAAGTAGCCTTGAGGAAATTTTACCACAGTCCTGTCTCAGGAAGAAGAGGACATAATTATCTGTGGAGACAGAGAGGAGGAAAGAAACTCTGGAAAAATAACAATTCCATGAGCATTTCATATTGGCACAGTGACATTATCACAGCCCTGACTGCTCATTTCTGCCACTTGCACCTCTGGCTGGTTCTAACTGGGATTAGTTCTCCCAGCCCACAGAGGAAAGGGGCAGTGCAAGGGCAGCATGGTGGGAGCAGGAGATAATTGCCAGCTCAGGAGAAGGAAGATAAGCAGGACAACTTGGGGTAATGTGCTAACTTAAAATGTTAAGTACCACTGTAAAGGATTATTAAATTGCTGCCAGAACCAAAAAAAAAAAAATACAGTTTTGTTCTGTAGCCTTCTTCCTATAAAAATCTTGGAATTCTGCAGGAAGAGTATTCAGATGTACTGTACCAAGTTCTTGGCTGGAGTTTGTGGCCAAATCTAAACTGATGCCCAACTCAGCACCTGCATTCCTTCAAAATTACCTTATCTCTACTGAAAGCCCTGTGCTTTCCTGCTGCTTGTGACAAGCTGATCTTAGCTACCATGGAAAGATCCCTTATTCCAGACCAGGTCTTGCGTTAATTATTGTCATAACGATTTGTCATTTACTAATCACGGTTATCCTTTGCAGAAGATATACTTGTCTAGAACAAATTTAGCTGCCTTTGTTACTCTTTCAAGACACTGACAGTACAAACGGATGATCAAACCCTCCAAGTCTTGAGCATTTTCATTACTCTGTTTGGTTTTGTCAAGTTTGATACATGTAAAGAACATAGGTATTCACATAAAAGCCAACCTACACACACTTTGTAAAGTAATACTAAATTTGCTGATTACAATGACTGAGAACAAATCTGGATTCTAGTTTCTTAAAAAGATTGTCTAGCACTCCCTGCACGCTCCCTGGCTCAACCAGTTAACTTCTCACAGTTTCACAGCTGAAAACTGTTTAAGAGATGAAACTAAATTACATTAACGTGTAGGCTTCCTGTACCAATTTGATGTAAAACAGACATCTCTTCTAAAATACTAAAAGCTTTCTCTCCAATTGCTTTGTTCTTCAGTTGTAGAATGTGATCTATGCCTTCTTCTAGTTTCTGGAAACACCTCTATGCAATGTAGAATTTGGGCAAAAATCACTGTTATCCAAGAGGGTTTGGGTTGAATTCAGACAAATTATTACTACTGCAAACAAATCCATGAAGTTTTATGGAAAGCAATGAAAAATAAAATACAATAAAATGCAGTAAAAATATGAAATGAAATAAAAATAGGGGTTTTACAATATACTTCCACTTCTTGAGTTTATGGAAGAAAAACATGTAAAACATGACTACATTTGGGGTCTTGATTTTAGGAAGCGTCTCATAATTTTTCCAATTTTTGCAATACTGTGTTGCTATGACTATTCAAATCTTTTAGGATGTTTCATTCATTTCTACTTTTGTATTTATTAGAGTGAAATTTCTAAATTCCTAGCATATTATAGCATGTGTCTATCCCAATTTCTACCTGTGAACTCTTATTAAGAATTATTCAGCAGAAAAGTAGATACTGTTTTAAAAACTGTATTTGAAGGGCATTCTAAAATGTAAAGATTAAAAGATATATGAGTAATGGGAAAAGTAACCAGACATGGATAAACTACAGCAACATAAAAAGAGTTCAGGATTAGAGGAACAAGCACTGCGTGAAGTGGAACAACAGAATTAATTACAACCCAGGTCTCAAATTTGACTAAAATGCTAAATGAATTTTAAAATAGCCCCATAATTTCTGTCAAAATTATACATCATTCCAGATCTAAAATCCTGAGTAATCAAGTCTGACTGGCAGTATTAGCCCATTTATAAACCTCTAAAATTCTGGGGTGTATATAGGAGAAATAACCATTTTTTTCCCCCTCTGGTTTGTATCAGTTTAGAGTCAGGAGGAATTTGCGTTAAAAGCAGTTCAGTGACTGAAAGTGACATAAAACTGTAAGATATGGATAATGATAACCGCTGGCTTTGGGAGGTCAGTGTTTTAACTCATCTCTAGGTTTTCATTAAACTCAACAACTAAATTTAACACATCCACAGGACATCTTTAGAAGGAAACAGAAGCATGTCACCTTATTTGTGATATAGCAGAACAGAAGACAGAGATGTCTTAAAGCTGTGGATTCTGAGAGATACTGAGAGATACCTTCAGTAAGTGATAATACACAGCACAGCAAATACACACAAAGAATGAAGAATAATTTTTTTTCCAGGGCTGCTTGTAAATACTTAAACTTAGGGAAAAGACACAGTAATTTATTGGTGACTGTCAGAGGAACAGAGGAGGAATTTTTCTCACCAGTAAATTACTGCTTTGTCTGCCAATAAGAAATAAGTTATTCCACACCACTGCATCTCAGCTGCTCTTACTCACCACTGAGCTGTATCTCTACATTATAAAAAATTCCCTAAATATAAAATTTACAATACTTTATTATTAATGTTGGGCTTTTTCCTTAGGCTCCAGCGTAGAGTTAGCTTTGCAGCTCAGTGGAAACAAATATTATTGGCCAAATTGTATCACAACATACTTTATGTAGAATGAAAATCAAAGTAGTCACTTGGGCCCTGTGATTATGAAAGGTAACAGTGCAGAGGCAGAAACTTGAATCCTTTGGATGGGACAGGTAAAGGAGGACAGAAAGCAGCTGCTATCCAACCATAGTAATGCTCTCTGGGGAGATCAAACTTCACCATATGTTCAAAGTGAGACCTAAAAAATCCCAGATGACCTCACTTCAGAAGCAAATGGTACAAATCATCATAGTTAAAACCTTTATTTTCAAAGCCACCAGTCTTGCTCCAGGTTATGTGCGAAACTTGCTTTCTGGGAAAAAAAAAATTAAAAATTAGTTAAATTAAGCCTAACATACTGTGGAAAAATATCTGTTAAAACAGTCCAAAAAAGAAAGGATTGATATTTTTGGTCTAATTTTGTAGATATTTTTTAATATGGACATAAAATTATAATCAAGTTTCACTTACTGTTAGTGACAAATTATTATCCATATTAATATCTATAATCATAAGCCTAATGAAACAAAGAAAATTAGCATCTCCAATTGTAACTCCATGCTGATATTGTGTCTTTACAAATTGTCAAAATTTTTCCAGAACTATCTTCCTGCTCACTTCCATTCAAAAGCCTCACAAGTTATATGATCTTTTTTACCTCAAACATTCTGGCTTTCCAAAGCTACAGCAATTAATATAATTCTAGTCAAATAATACACACTTACTCGTTCCTAATTTTTCCAATTATGAGCATAATTTGGAGATTTAAATCCACACTAGTTCAGGCAACAATATCTTCTCATTCCATTAAGTTCTGATTTAATTTTTCAGAGCATATCCCATTTATTGCTTTTTAGTTAGTTCATGAGTAATCTTCTCATGAACAACAACTCTTTTCTTATTATTCAAATATAGAAATTAAGCAAAACCCCAAACTAAACCATAAGGTAATATTCTTATTTTGTTTACATAGTTTTCAAAATTAAATTGCATAGTGGAGAATATGTGCTATAGGAAAAATAAGCCACAGGTTGCTTACTACTATTGAAACAAGCTGAAATTTTGTTTTCAGGCTGACTAGAGTGAGAAATGTCAGATTTATTATATTTAAAAAAGATTGTTTAGCATATTCTAAACAATGTTTTATTCTCATGTTCCACTTCTCTTGATGCCTGTAAACTACCCTACAGACTCAGGTAGTTCAATGACATCCTCTACCCCACAGCAGTATTTATTTTAGAGCTTTAATATTATGAACTAAATAGTAAAGCAGGTTGAATGCAAGATTTTTCTAGGGAACCGCATCTATTTGATATTGATTTACAAAACCTTTATTATCTTTCATTTTCTTCTGCCTTGTAAGGGGATGATTCTAAAATATTTCTTGATTTTAGCGAAGTCCAAAAGATGGAACCACAGTTATTGTGAAAAATTGCTTTAATTAACCTGCCCCCTAGGAAGTTTATTTCATGGCCACAAAGCCAATCAGAGGTCTTGATTACCTCCAATATGACTGGATGAGAGAGTTCAGCGTGTTCAGCTTAGAGAGGGCTTTCCAGTATCTGAAGAGGGTCTACAAAAAAGTTGAGGAAGGACTTTATCAGGGATTCCAGTGATAGGACAGAGGGTAATGGTTTTAAGCTGAAAGAGGGGGGATTTAGATCAGATATTAGATATTTTTTTTGTACTGTGATGGTGGTGAGGCATTGGAACAGATTGCTTAGAGAAGTCATGGATGCTTCATCCCTGGAATTGTTCAAGGCCAGGCTGGAAGAGGCTTTGAGCAACCTGATCCAATAGGAGATGTCCTTGCCTATGACAAGGGGGCTGGAACTGGATGATCTTTCAAGTCCCTTCTAACGCAACCCATTCCATGATTCTATGACACTAGTGCAAACTAAGATTAAATTACCTACATCTAGGATGCAGATGGTGTTTGCCAACACAGAGCTGAGATGAATAAGAACTCATTTTGCCTTCTAAGAATTATTACTAGGGAACAAGATCTTAGACTTATGATACAAGGTTCTTTGAAAATATTATCTTTGTCCTCAGTTATATTCAAATAAATAAATTGAGAAAAAAACAGTGGAAGTATTCAGCCTGTTCCCCAGTTGAGTGAGGTGTAAACCAGAAGGCTTAAAAATTCATAGTAGTATGGAAAAAGCAAATAGGGTGAACTAAGATCACCATCCCTCAACCACAACAACCATAGGACATCAAAAAAGTAAGAGCACGCTATTTAAAAAACTTCACTTTAAAAACCACTAGAAATTAGTGCTCAAGAATGCAATACAATCTTCAGTCTAAGACTCTTTGAGCTCAAAATTTCTGAAAGTCAGCAAAGTATGGTAGAGAACTGTGACTATATGCTGCCCTATTCTTTTCTACCCTTTTAGACAAATGCTATAGACAACAGGCAAAGAGAGTGTATGGAGCTGCATGAATCCTGAATGTGACCTAGAACAGTTCTTATCAGGTTCACTGGCAGGTAGCGATGTTCCACAGTTAAAAATAGGACCAAGGTTACACAGAAGCACATAGGAGCCAAAACCAGATAGAGATGTTCCATGTTGTATTCAGTTCCAAGTATTATTTTTCTGTAACATACAGATATTGCTGTGAAGGGATATTGCTGTTAACATGAACAAATAGTCAATAGCATGACAAAGGTATTTTAGAAACAATCATAAATTCTTTGTTTCTAATGCAAGCATTGTAGAAGTTTCCCATGATGGATTTAACTAAAGGCATTTTCTTCACAAACAGTGAAGCAGCTGTGATAGTTAACCAGACACAAAAGCCAATAGCTACTCAGTTCACTCTTTATTTAACTACCCACATTTGATCAGCTGAAAAGCTCTCTAGACTTGACAGATTACACTGATTATAATTTGATCTTAGATAACTAATTCATGCATAGTCACCTACACAGAGACATCTAAACATAGGTGTCTTAATCTGCAGATGAATCCTGTCACACAGAATTAAAACATACCTTGACTATTCATATTTAAGAAATGTATATTATACTGATTCTATGATTTTATTATCTTCCAGCCAGGCTTTGATTGCTGATCTCATTTATCTCTCCGGTTAATAGCTGTCTGATGATTTGCCAAAACCAAATCCATTTGTACGGATTGTTCTTTGTTGAATTGATTCAGGTCTTATTTTCAAGACCATGTCTGCCCCATTTGCAGATGTTCTGCTCTTCTTAATAAGGATAGGAAAACTGACAAGTCTTGTTAGAAAATTCATATCACTTCCCTTCTGTTATTCCAGTCTGCAGCTTGTCTGAAAACTTGCTGCTACGATTCATATTTTTAGTCAGAACCAATAAATCCCACACTTCATCCAATTTTTATTTTCAGATAAGAGTTTCAAAGAGACCTAGAGGATTACATTTCTCAGTTCTCATTAGCAGCCACTGGAACAGGGCTTTTAACTCTTTGAAACTCCTGATCTTACATCTGCAGCTCTGTCTCAACATAGACAGCAGGCAATCACTGATACAAAGTATGTTTTAAAGGACTGGTTTTAAGTCAAGGAGCTGCTTACCTAACCACAAGCAAAGGTGATGCCTATACAATTACAAGCTTTCTAGGCAGTCTTACGATTCCAATGTCAACATAATTATAGGATGCTGGTACTTGTTCTTTCAGGCTGCTTCTAAAATTAAATGAAATGGGCCAGCAACAGTTCTCTGACCCTGGTTTTGATTAGCACAGCATGGCTTACATCCATTTGGCTGACTCCTCTCACTCTAATCCTATTTCCCTGCCATCCAAAACAGAACAGCTGCATCCTACCTCTTTGCAGTGGTCTTTGTCCCAGGATATATCCCCAGTTCTTGACTGGGTCTTCTCTGGAAAAGTGGGGGGTTTTCTCACTCCAAACTCTGCCATGGGCCATGCTAGCAATTCTGCACTATGGATGATCACGGATCTGTACTTAGGCCCAAATTCTGCCAGTGATTAATTTCTTAACAAAGACATAACCTCATGCTTCTAGAGTATGATGCAGTTTGGATGGCAGTGGACTTTTTTAGTCTGGATCTGTGAGGATAAGCAGACCTCTTAATGGGCACATTTCACTGAAGATTTTTTTTTTTCCCCACAGCAATTATATTTCTTCTTCCCTGGGGATGTAGCTTTCTCTGTCCTTTCTTAGTATGAAGATGTAGTGACATTCTCTGAAAATGGAAATATCACTCAAAAATCTCTAAGTGATATCTTTGCTGTGGCAAGCTTTGTCTGCGGACAGTTGGCCATATGAGTTTCAGAAGACAGCTTTACAAACTCCTTACAAATGTTTTGAGAGGAATCTGTGTAAGTCACCTTCACACTATAAGCGTCAAAGTAAAATGGTGAAGACCAACAGTCTCAACTACAAGGAATTTTAACTACAAATTTGAGACAGGTGCCCAAATCCAGACAAGAGAGAGTTGAAACAATTGCTTCTTCTTCTCTCTAAATTTCTACTGTGTATTTCCAGGCTTCATGTCTTGCATGCTGTTTAGAGTCCCATTTCTATCAGGTATTTAATTCTTCCTCTCCAAAATTATTTAGCCAAACACCTAATTTATATGCATTGCTGGCACATGTAGCCTTAACAGTGACCAAATTCTTCTTTGGATCTGGTTCTCAAAATTTTTGCTGTCTTTTCTTGCTGAATTCAGGTATCATTTCCACTTTTCCTATGCTATTGTCATTCCCAGTCCCCCCATCTCATCCTAGTTTTACTTCTCTATTTTGAACACATCAGTTGTTTCTTGAACAACATGTTTCTTTATCTCTCCTTTCACCTCTTTTCTTTCTTTTTGGTAATATTCTAGGGAAAAGATTATTCTTTTCATGTGTCTGTTGTTTGACTTCGGTCACATATTAAAAAAATCACCTCTTGCTTTATTATATTCTGATTTTATCCATCACCCAATCCTCTTCTAGCTACCCAAATCTTGTATTCTGTACATGAGTTTTTCCTTATGCAAGCCACCATTTTACTGTGATACTCTCAAGGCCCTGAGGTCTCTCCTCTCCTTCTACAAGTAAGGCAGCTCGGGGCCAGCTCCATGGTAGAAGCTGTTATGAGAACAGAGCTGGAAGTGAGGGCTTCCCACGCTGTCTCCGAGGAGCTGCTGTTAAGCCAGGACCCTGGGCCTTAGCCTGAACTGCACTGCAGCTGTGTTGCCACCACATCAATGCCCGGGAATGCACTCTGTTGATCCAGACCCTGACCCAGACATTTCAACTTAATATTCCAGCCTGATCTCAGGACTTTCTCATCCCTATAGGCTTCCTCAGTGGCCTGGGCTCTCAGCTAAACCTGGTTAAATCACTAGATCTGCCCTGCTTGCCTTGCTGAGGTACAGCGGGACTGGAACCTTGTCGGTGAGACTACTGCCTCTGCCAGCCTTGCTAACATCCTCAGCTCCTGGTTCTCTTCCCTTTAGGGAGCAGACAGCGTTTGCTGTTCCCTGGCAGATTCTTTCTGAGACATTTTTCATTCAGACTTTTACTTCTGCTAAAATAGCATTGACTCCTATCATCTGGGAGACAATTACATTCAAAGGATTCTTGCTTCTTTCATTATTGTTCTTGACTACTTAATCTAGATGGTGTGTATCAATCTTACCTTTTATGAAGCAGATTTTTGCTCTGTAATCATGCAATCAACAATTTTTTTCTCTCTTAGCAATCTTTCATGATATACAGGGATTGTAGTTGCTTTCCTTTATTAATAGGCATCTCCCAAGAGTCTAGTAATTTCTTTCTTAGCACTTTCTAGTGTGTTCCTTCTTTCTCATGCCTTTTCTTAAAAAGGCTTTCTCCTTCAAAGCTACAATTTCAAGTCTTACATTGAAAACAAGCCCTTCAATCTTTCCTCCAGGTTCCTTACTACTTCTTCATTTAATTCTATCGATTCCACAGAGACAAATAATTGAATACAAATATAAACAAGGTAAAGCCTAGTTTTTTCAGTTGTCATCTGTCTTTACTACTAAAAAGTTATTTTCTATACACCTTCAGTTCTCTTATAATTAAAATGTGAATATGTACTATGAGATCTGCACTTGGTAAGAACTGTACAGTCTTCTAATACTTTTAGAAAGACTGTTTTGCCTCTTACGTTCTACATTTTTCCATATTTTCACCATTTCAGTTCTATTTCAAAATCTCTTATTTCCTTTTACCACCCCTTCAAAAGTCTGAGCAGTCATCAACTTGTTTTGTTGCAAGAGCAATTTCATTGCCATACAATTCTACTCTTCTTATTTTTTTTATCAAAGACAGTACAAATAAAAATGGAAACTTTACATGCAAGCATCTAATTGTTTTCTTCGCTTGAAAGAGTTAATAGTCTTTACAGACCATCCTGTCCTTTCATGTATAGTAATACATTATTCTTCTCCATGAGGTTATTATGGATAAAGCAGAACACTTACACAAAAATTTAGATTAAATTAGGAAGTACATGTAACTATTTTTAATATACTTTCTTTCTTTCACAACGCAAAGGTTGCATAAAAAAATTGTTAACTGAGACCTTGGTATATGTCTTTATTGAGAACAATTACTGCCAATGATTCAATCTTTTTATGAAAGAATTTATACTGTTAAGATCTGCATTTGTGTAAAACCCTGTACACTGAGTCATTCAGTTGATGGCTACTTTCCAAAATACTGGAATTACTCACCACAAATCTCCTGCAATGACAGAAACCTAAGTTTTGAATAATGGATTTAAGAAGCCTATATTACATTTTGGCTCATAAAATGTATTACCATAAAATAGACATTAAATATATATGTGCACTGTGCGGTAAACTTCCAGAACTCAACAACAGGGTGACACATGACATGAGCAATATAAGGTTTGGGAGAGTTTCTGAAGTCAGTTGGGATCCAGTTTTGAATAAGTCAGTCTCATGATCACAGAAATACAATGTTTATCACCAGAATTATTGTTACATTCAAAGCCTAATTAATTGATAGCCTTAATCTATTTTTCAGAGAAATTAATATACTTGATGATAAATTAGAGATTTTCTTGATAAGCAAAAGTAACACAGGATGCACTAACTTCTTTTCATCTCTACCCTTCTTCTTTCTCCTTCTTCTGATATTTTAGCTTTTTGCCAGGTTCTGCATATTGAATACAGACCAAAGGAAGGCAAAGGAAGGCAACCCTTGAAATCACCACCTCATTTTTCTCAGCTCTAAGCAGAAATTAAATATTCTTTTCCATATACAATAAGGGAAGAAGGAAATGGAAGAAAATTGGATAGAGCAGCAGCAAAATGTTAAGGGTCTCATTAGCAGCAGCAGGCCTGGGGGAGTGGAACAGGTTTACTGTTCATATTCCCATTGCTTTTTCTGTTCTTGAGAACTGAGCAAGGCAGAACTAGGCAGTATTCTTAAATTCCCCTAATTTTGCCAATAATTTGCAGGAAAGCACAGAGCCAAGTTCAGCATGAGAACTGGGGCCTTATCACTACAATGAATTAGCCTCTTATAGTTCCGACTCTGGATGTGGGGTGGAGGAGAGCACAGAACAATAGGTATTTTTTTCCAAAGCTGGAGAAACTTATAAAACCCATTGCTAAAAAGTTCATCTTTTCCATAAGCCTTACAAAAATAACCATGGATCTCATCTGCAAACATTACGGTGGCAATTATGAAGAGAATCATGTTTCATGCTGCCATCTTCACATAGTTTTATTTCATTAGCGTAACAGCAGATGTGCATTTCTGGCACTGGTGAAATATATTCTGGATCAGAACTGTACTGCCAATCTCACCAGCACAATCAGCACTGTCCTTTTTTCATTATGCTATCGGTATTTGGGCAGTAAGGTAACTAGAAACATATTTTATATCTAGAGTCCCATTCTACAGGAATTGGGCTCATTTAGCCTAGGGAAGAGAAGGCTCCAGGGAGACCTTATAGCATCCTTCCAGTATGTAAAGGGGGCCTGTAGGAAAGATGAGGAGTAGCTCTTTATCAGGGAGTGGAGAGGATGACAGATAATAGTTTTAATATGAAAGTGGGGAGATTTAGATTAGATATTAGAAAGAATTTTTTTACTGTGAGGGTGGTAAGTCACTGGAATAGATTGCCCAGAGATGTTCCATCCCTGGAGGTGTTCAAGGATAGCTTGGATGAAGTATTCAGCAACCAGATCTAGTGGGAGGTGTCCCTGCCCATGGCAGAGGGGCTGGAACTGAATGATCTTTCAAGTCCCTTCCAACCCAAACCATTCTGTGATTCTATGATGTAGATACTCTAGATTTAGTGGGAAGTACTTCTGCTTATACTGAGGGGTTTTTTTTAGGATGTGATAAAGTTTTCATTTTTAAAAGTCTTTTTCAATATGCCAGTAACAAAAGGAAATCATGTGGAATGCCACTGGTCTTAGTCAAGCATCATGATAAAATCAGGAAAAAAAATCACAAGAATGTTGAAAAAATATGAAGATTCCACAATTCTGTATTTTAAAAAGTTTTTTCAGTGATTTCAAGTTGTGAATAGCCTCTAACCAAACACTGAAGAATCTACCTACACTGTAGAAATAAGACAAATATAAACTCATTACTTTTCTCCAGCCTTCAGAGGACTTACATATTTGTGGAGTTTTTTAATATAGGCTTACAAGCACTGTCATAAATTATTCAGAGATTGTTTTATACTGGATTTGTTCCACAATGTAGTGATCAATCTGTGCTGTTTTAAAAATTATAATGGCAGTATGTCTGAATTACAGAAGTTAATAAATTCTGGTTTAATTGCCTATAGTATCCCACTGTGGGTCAGGCAATGGGTCAGACATTTGGTTTATTAGTGCAGACTGTAATCATTATGTTTTGCTGCATATTCAAGAACTGGTTTCTCAGTCCCATTTTAGTTTTTTTTTTTTAATGAGCCACAGAAAGCCTCTCATATGTATCGATGATTCTCTAATTCCATTCGCATGCAGGTTTTGTACAGCGTTTCATCATTAGCAGATAATTACCACTAACCCTTTTCTCTCAGGTTGCTCCTCTGTGTTCACTGCAGATTCTGCTTTTGACACCTACTTCACTTCCACGAGTGTTTTAATATTAAATACTTTTCTAATTTTCAGTGGATTTGAGAATAGCCTGGTTTGCTCAGGAGAGAGCTTACATATAGAGAAGTATTGGTTGAAGATAATAAATGACTGTGCCCTCCAGCTAAGAATAAATAGCATCTCATGTAGCTGAAGGAAATGCGTCAGTAATACTGCTACTGTTAAAAAAGAAAAAAGAAAACATTTTTCAGGAAGCAACTCATAAGCAAAAATATTCCTTATTAATTTTAATGAGATTTGGTAATATATATCTACATTTCTCTTCTCAACTGCTTGTAAATTTTCTCTCTGTTTTCCAATACTGTTACAATCTTTTCTTTTTTCCCCACTCCTCTTTGTACTGTTGGTGTTCTGAGACTATCCTCTCTTGTCAGTCCTTCTAAAACTTGCATCACTTAAAATCGATTATAGTTTTCTGGTAACGGAGAGGAGAGGAGAGGAGAGGAGAGGAGAGGAGAGGAGAGGAGAGGAGAGGAGAGGAGAGGAGAGGAGAGGAGAGGAGAGGAGAGGAGAGGAGAGGAGAGGAGAGGAGAGGAGAGGAGAGGAGAGGAGAGGAGAGGAGAGGAGAGGAGAGGAGAGGAGAGGAGAGGAGAGGAGAGGAGAGGAGAGGAGAGGAGAGGAGAGGAGAGGAGAGGATGGAATATTTCAGTTGGAAGCAATTCATAATCATCTAGTGCAGTTGCCAATAGTGTTCAACTGTATATTGCAACTTAGCAGAAAGTGGTCAGTTAACCTTCAAACGTTGCTAAATATATCGAATACTCTAAATCACAGCAAATATCCACATTAATTAAAATCTTTTTTTTATTTAGTGTAAATTGAACTTGTAAAGGAAATAGAGCAACATACAAGCACAATATTCCTTTCAGCTTTGGAACTAATGCAGCCCATCTGAATAAGGAAGCTGCATATCTGCACATGAATATTACGTGGAAGTGGATTGATTTAGTAGAGGGTACAGACTCCTTCACCCCTTCAAGTAAACCTGATAGAATTGCCAAAATCTTGAAGTGAAAACAAAAAAAGTGACTACAATAAGAGCACCAGAATGGCAGCATCAGGAAAGCAAGCAAAAAATGTTCTTGAAATAATAAAAGAGTATGATGAAAGTTCCTTTGGGAATTTTTAGTGTAGGTGTTTCTGTGTTCTTAGCAGCATAATTCTCACACACATTTATTTTGTAAAGCTCTCAGAATTTACCAAGTAGCATTAATTGTTTTTTAAGCTCTGTAAAACAAAGGAATTTTGCAGAGCTCTGTTTACTGAAATGAATAACAACTAAGTTAAACAGAATACAAATATATTTCAGAGATTTCTGTGGCAGCTGGGTAAAATTGAATGAAGCTTTAAACCAGTAGAGTTTTACTGGAGGAATGGGGTTTATTACAACTGCCTTGAACTATCTGTAAGTCAAATTAGTGGTATATGACCTCTCTGTGGTACAGAAGCACTTCACAGGCATATTAATCAAGAAAAGTAGCAACAAAATTGTTTTTGTGAGCTGTCTTCCATCCAGCATTCTCACATAAACATTCTGCACAAATCATTTAAATGACCTGTGCAGCTTTAGGGCATATAAAAGCTATAAATCCTGTATTTTCCTCAAAGTCTCTAAGTATTCCAGGCTGCCTAGAAAAGGTATGGGATTCCCAAGATTTTCACATCAGTTTAGTTCACTAACTTGATTGCTTTTGCTGCTGTTTTTTTAAGTATTTAAGTGGAAAATTACTGAAAAAAACTTCCAGCCACCTGCATTTTCTTACAGATACAACCTTTACTTGCCTTTCCTCAAGTCTTATTCACCTTGAACTATTAAAAAAAATGTTAACCAAGTTTGGGATATCACAGGATCATAGAATCATAGAACAGTTTGCATTGGAAGGGACCTTAAAGATCATCTAGCTCCAATCTCCCCACCACCACAGACAGGGATGCCGTCCACTGGATGAGATTGCTCAAAGCCCCATCACTTAAAAGTTCCCAGCTGTTGTTAAGGTATAAACACAGTCATAGGCCTAATCCTATGCTCTGTTCCTCCAAAAGAAGTCAGAACCTCTCAGAAAAAGAAAATACTTCTCAGAAAAATACTTCCCTCTGATGATCTAGCCTTTTGCTCAAGTGCCAGTATATAAGTAATTCATTAACCTTCCTGTTTTCAAGTAAGCTTCCTTATACTCCTGGGCCAACAGGAGTCCTGTCTTCTGCCTTGGATGTCATCCAAAGCATTAACAATGATTGCTGAAGTTTGCTTAAAACCTCAGTGAATAAAACAGTTTTACTTTCTACTTCATATTGGCTGTCAGCCATCTTCTGTGTTCCCAGACAACGCTGAAGCCGTGTATCAGCAATACTATTTAGCTGCTACATTGGAAAAGCTGAAACTGTGAATTTCTTTTCAGATAAACAATTAATCCTTACTCACGTGACAGACTTCTCATTGTTTTTTCTCTGGTGTTTCATTGTGAGCTGTCTATTTCCTGAGCAAAATAGACTATAGTCATTCTAATAAATTATTCTGACTGTATTCTGTTTTCCTACTCTACCACATAAAAGAACTCACACACAATTTTTTCATATTAGCAGAAGTGGGTAAAAAGACAAACTGATTTGGATTCCAAAGAAGAAACAGAGGATGACTCATTCACATCAATGAAATTAAAAACTGACTCTTGAGTGTCTCTTGTATTGTTAACTACATGATTTATCCAGCCTGGTCTATCAGGTTGTTTATTTTTACTGCATACACTTTAGGTCCAACACAACATGTCTACATATTAACTGATCAGATATGCTTAATCCACTAACCTTTGTGGTTTAGTTTTCCTTCTTCATTTTACATTGTGTGGGTTTTCTAGGTTGCTATGCAATCTTTTAAAACCAATTCATTAAATGCATATTTTCTCATGCAACTGCTTTATATTTGACTTAACATATTTGAAGAGGATTTTTTCAACTGAACAGTATTGTGCTTCCACAGCAAGGAAGCTAGAAATGGGTCCTAGTTTGGGATAACAGACAACATCACATGTGCCAATGTTGATCTTTTCAACCCATTTCTAATAAAGCCTGAAAAGAAAGAGAACATGTACAGATAAGAGGTGGAAAAACACACATCTGTGGGAAAATAAACATTTTCTATCTGCCCAGCCAGATCTGCATCTTCATTACTACTGCATCACTGAGAACAGATTTTAAATCCTAAATTCAGTCTAGTAAGATGTTTGGCATTTTCTGTCCAAAGATGAATATAATTTCCAGTAATTTTAGAAATGGAGGAAACTGAGAGGGTTCTACAAACTTGCTGGATGAGGAGAAATAGAAAAGGGTGAAGCAGAAATAGCAGATCTGATGTTTTTAAAACAAGCACTGAAGACAATTTTTTTCATGAAAATCCCTAATAAGTGTGGGTATCTGCCTATCTTAGGTTCCTAAGAGAAGCAGTGCAATCTTACTATTTTCCTAATCCATTTTACAGGTAATAAAGAAAGACCGAGAAATCCCTTTTTACAGAGATTATAAACAGTCGGTCTGCTACATATTTACTATGGAACAGCAACAAAGACACTTGCTGAGATCATTCAACATCTGCCAACTAGTTAAAACTAAATCACAGGAGACTTTCTAGGGATTTTAGCCAGTCAAGTAAGAATCTAAAATCTATGCAAAACAGCCTGACTCACATTGCTTTTGTATTAGGTCTCACACCTTAACAGACTGTATTTTGCATTTTTTTTCTATTTTTTTAAAACGAAATTAAAAAGTAAATTCCCCCTCCAAAAAAAACCAACATAAATCTGTATCAAAATCCATCTAAGTCCTTCCTTGAGCAAAACAGAGGGGATACATAGTCTGAGCTCCTAATTATGGCTTTCTACATCTAATCACTGCTCCTTGCTCCAAGAAGACAAGAAGTATTTGAATTAAGAGCATGAGGAAACCTCACAGCACATGGATACTTGCAATTTTACCCAAATAAGCATAATTGACAAGTACATAATGTCTGAACAGAGACATGCAGCAGAAGGAAAACATACCCTGTAGCTGACATTTATAACAACACTTTCAGATGGTCAGAAACACTATATTCAGTCCTCAGCTATCAAGGTGTTTCTGGCTACATCTGTCATCTCTTACAAATCACTAATTCAGACTGCCACATATTAAATTATTTCAGTAGATGTTCATGTTTCATTCAGCCTGATGTAACTCCTCTAGCCAGGCACTGTACATCTATTTGCCATCTTCATTTTTATCTCTTTCTTCACTGTTTACACTTGGAAAATCGGCATCTGTTTCCGAGGGATGATAAACCACTGTTATCATTGCAACTGAGCATGTGTGTAGATCTGTAACAGTAACAAAATCTTGCTCAGAAGGTAAAAGAGCCATATGTAGTGTGGGAAAAAAAATAATAAAAGCATATGTTACTTTCCTACAATTAAATTCCTGCTCTTTAATATAAAGCAAATCTATGTAAACATCAGGTTTGGACATTGCACTCAAATTGATATGTCCATGCTACCAGCTGGTCAGCAAACTATATGTATCTATCTGAAGAAGATGCAATTTGTTCTGTATGTAAGAGCCACCTCAAATAACCCATTATTCAGTTTCTGACTTTGTCATATAAAGTTTTGGGAAAAGAGGAAAATAAAAATTACAATTCCAGCCTGTATCATAACTAGATACAGAACTTTCAACTAAGTTTACAAAAATATCTCATTCAGCTTTTTTTGTTGCTGTCGTAGAGTTCAGCCAGTGGAGCTCAATGTCTCTCTTAATCTTCTCATTCCTCATCCTGTTCCGTGGGTAGCTTCCACCTCATTATATAAACTCAACAATACTCTGTGAAAAATTGTATTTGACAGCTCATTCCAATCTATGCCCCTAGGACTGCAGAAAGCAGCAATTCTCAAACTTTTTGGAAATGTAACCCTACTTTGGTTGTCTGTCTTGGGCAAGAGATCTCCCCTTCCTGACAGCTACTTAAGTTTAACCTAATATGCAGCATGGTCCAGGAGTGCCAGACTCTGTAATTGTTGGCAGGAGCCAGACTCCTCTAAGGCTGAAGGGTGAGAAAAGACTGTAATTACTGGCTATAGGTGTTTCCATTTTCCAGGGAATTGTTAACTGTCAGCAATTTAAAATAGTTACTATTTCTGTGACAAATAGTAATGACAGCTGCTTGTAATTCTCCCTCCTGGACAAAATGAACTGCAACTGTCTTATCTGAATAGTTCTCCTAGGCCATACCCCTAGTGCTGCATGGCAGAAACATTGTCCGTGAAAAGTATGGATTTCTTACTTAACTGAAAAGTGGAAAAAGAAAAAAAAAAAAAGCCAACTTGTTCTTAAACACTAGATCTCGTTAATTGTTTCATTGAACATTCATTGATCAAAAATATAATTTCAAGGAAATCTCAGCTTTGTAAGTCAAACCCTAGTTCAGTAATTAGAGGTGAATTTCACTAACCGTCCTGCTGGAAAAAGCACAATGTGATTGGTGCTCTCTGCTATGCTGCATTTTAGCAGTTAGATCAAAGCCAATGTGAGGAATTTGAGGATAAATGCCCTTGCAGCCTCATTGACACTAAAGACATGCACTCTAGCTTCTGTGGACAACCCAAACCACAACTATTCCTATGGCCTGCTAAATTTCAAATTACTTTTATACAGAGTGGAGCCATCCCACCTTTGAGTATCTTTAGAACTCAGAATAAAATGGGCCAGCTGAGTAGCCTGGCAAGAGAGGAAGAAGGCACTGCCTCTGCCATTCTGGAAATTATGACTAATAACCCTTGTTATAGTCCAGCTCTTCTTTCCCACCTTTTTTTTTTTTGTTCTTACTTGCAAGATATTTGTGTGTTTGTTCCTAAAACTGAATCTAAAAAAGCATTTTTTAAATACAAACAATTTAATTTCAGGTCGATATAAATTTGTGGCAATTCAGTCACCAATAATTTATATTGTTCCAGCCACACTGCCTTTTATGATGCTTCTGTTAAAGCAGTTTTATATCTCAAATACCTGTAGAGGTTTCTAGTCTAACAATGTCCCAGATTAAAAATCTTAGTTTTGCATCTCTATTAATCTTGCATTCTATATAAGGTGATCTTACCTTGAAAAATGTTAAGTTACTCAATTTCTTGACCACTAGAATCAGAAACCGTTCCTGTAGAAATGAGTGGCCCCTCTGTCAAGAACGTGGGCTTTCCATCATGGGCTTTCCATCACCAGGGCAGTTACATTCTGGATACAGGTAAGCATATCTTGTAGGAATTTGGATGTAATTCACTAGCGTTAGCTAGAACCAACAGAAGTTTTCATATGTCCATAACTACATAGATAGGACCTTACATGTACACTCTGTAACTTAGGTTTTCATAATTCAGATTTTAAAAATTTTCTCATTTTTTCTTTTTTCCTACGCTAATCTGGCCAATCTCATGTTTCTAGCCTTCATTTGCTGAGCTGTGACAGCATAAAATGTCGGATAAAATTTTCAGTAAAATTACCCCATGATTCTGAGGGGAAATCTCCCAGTTCTTGAATCACTTCACTCCTAGCAAAAGAATTCCCTCACTATTTCAGTAACTCTCAGATCCAGAACCTACACATGGTTGCCAGTGAAGCTGGCTTTGTAAGTCTGTATTGCAAAAAGTCCTTTGAGGTGTGTGACACACTAAGGTGTATCCATCAGGTTTCTAAAACATTAAGACTTTCTAAAAGGTACACAATCATTTATAAATGTTGAAATTACTTGTATTTCTGGCAAAATTTAGTACAAGAAATATTTTAAAACATAAAAGAATCAGTCTTACTAGCTGAAATAAAAAATTCTCTCCCAGAAAACAGCATGCAAGTTGTCTGACCAAGAGTAACAGAGGTCAGTAAGTATTTGGATGGCAGTTACAAAGTGGGCCACCACCAGCAGCTATGCTATATGTCACCAGACACATCATAGCATTCTCTGCAGCTTCAGTCAGGCACTTAGAGATATCAGCCTTCTTTTGTGATCATCGAATATATTCCTTTTCTTTTGCTGCTTTCACTGTCTAAACATTTTCTGGCTCACTGTCAAGATTTCTTGTTATTTAACAAAACAGCTGTGACACTTCTGCCCGGTTATCTCAACCAAGCTGAAGCTGGCCATCCATTAACATTCTCTAGCCATAAGGACACGCCTCTCTGTAGGACAAAATACTAGCACAGCACATTGTTTTTAAGTACTCCCTTTCATAGGTGTATCTTAATAACTTTGAAAAGACAGAAATATTTCAGTGCCTTCATTACTTCCATAGCTAGAAAAAAAAATTAACATTTCAATATCTAGAAAAAATGCATGCAAGAATATGGAATAAAAGAAACGTCTGTTGTTTCAGAAATAGCTGTTCTTGTCTTAAATTTTAACAGATACCTGCTGTATCCTTTTCCATGATAAAATCACAACACTATTTTTTCACTTTGAAAGCCAGTGATTAATTTCCTTATTGATATTTTCAGGGACACAAATTTCCACGCTGTGAAATGGATGCAAAATATGGTGACATTATTTTATATTGCCTGTTTTATTATGCAAACCACAACTGCTCCTGTTGTCAACAAGAAAAGTTTAGTACTACTGAAAAGCATGTAATCTGTTCTTGCAAAACATGACATGAGCCACGTGTAAATCAGATCACGCCTCTTAATGACTCACATCCCATTTGTCTTGACAGCACAGATATTTTCAAGAAAAATGTATTAAAAAACATATAATTCTTTTCTAGATATACTTTTGTAGTTACATATAGGATTCTAATTCAAACAAAGAAAGAGCAAGTGAGTTCCTTTCATGTTTCTATGGTCATGTCTATTATTTTTACTATTACTATACTGCATAGCAATTATTTCCACCATTTGTATAAAACTTAATCACAACAGCAGTGGGTGAACCATTAGAACCCATTTCTAAAAATAAGAAAATTCTGTTTTCTAATTGTTAAAAATAGTAGAAAGATAATGGATAAAAGAGTGTCTGAATAAACTTTGTGTTCATTTTTGAAAGAGGACTGTATGTCAGCCTCTGCCTTTTCCCTAAAGTCTCTGCAGCAGTTGCAGAATGCTAAAGAACAGAAGCTCAAATACATTTCTCTCCATGCTATATGTGGAATATTCTCTGGCTTCCTTTTCTTTCGTGTAGATCTTAGCAACAAATAAGAAGAGTAAAGTCTGCATGAACTAGTGATACAGTGATACTGGGGAGTGAATCCCATACTGACCTGAAGACATAGGACTCATTCTATTTCTTCAGTGAGAAACACCACAGAAAGCTGCCGAAGAAGGCATAGAAAGCTGCACAGCAGCAGAATACCAGGCCAAAAAGAATAATGATCCCTTTTCCATCAAGAGAGTAAAAAATGATTCAGTGCCTTGGGGTCAAGTGTTATTATTGCTTTGCTTTAAATTCAGATTAGTCAGATTTTTCTGTTTGTAACTCCCTGGACTGGACTTTATTCTTAATAATATATAAATACATATATAAATACATGGACATATATAGAAAATTCTTACATGTTGAGGATTTCTCAGTCTATCCCAAAATGAAACAACTTAAAGTGAGCACTACAGGTGACAAGTAAGGGAGTGCTATGAGATAATGCTCATTCTTTCTGGTTTTCAACATAAAACAACTAGATGCTCTCATCTGCTAGTGCTTGGTGGTAAATAACTCATGCTAGCATTATTTTGTTGAAAGTCTGCTTGAAATGCTGTTCTGTTACTAAGGCAGAACAAGATTTTATTAAAGAGTATAAAGTTCTGGTGGAGATGAAAACCACTGTCCTCAAGGGAAAAGATGTCCTTGGAAGAAGCCACTAAACTTCAAGACTTGCACAGATGAAAAGCAAGAACTGGGAAAAAGTCTGAAGACAGTTTATTTAAGAAATTATTTCTCTGTTTTACTACTTCAGGACTGAATTTGGTCCTATTGACTAGTGTGTTTTAGGAGCAAGGCCTCAAACATCAACTGAAAAATACTGCAAAGGGAAGAAAGAGAAAAAAATATCTTCTGTTTAGCACTCATTATTATAGAATGAGGACCTCCATCTCTTTCTTCTGTCATTTGTACAGAAATAGTAAGTGATATTTAGATATGATTAATTATAGGACTACAGTCAATATAAAAATTATGAATAGAAAATAATGAACCCTATCAACTTCCTACATGTCAACACTATACAAGTTACATTAAAAGAAAACGATATTTTGCAATCAAATGATTTTCACTGAAGCTGATAAGCATTTTTGTCTTCATATGCTAGTAATACTGGCCAGATTCTCTTAGACCTCACTATCTAGAATAAGTAAACATTGCTTTGTTTTAATCACAAATCCAATGTAAAATCATTTTACATTACATTTTACAATTAATAGTTACCACTATTCACATTGCATGAACATTAAAAATGTCAGAGAATGTCATCAAGTATCATTAGGTGGTCACTGCAATCAGTATACAATTTCTGTTTGAGTAAAAGTATTGCCTCATATGCTCCATTTGAATCAGTTATCTTATCATCCCAGGAACTAAAAAATACTCTTTTTTTTAGCACAAATTTATTCAGATTCAGCTTTTATTTTCCACCACTAGTTATATCTTATTTTCTTGACAAATTTAACAACTTCCTTCTTGTACTAGAACACCAAAGCTGCTGCCATGAAGGAAACTCTCCAAATTCTCTTCAGTCCAAACTTCCATGTTTCAAAATCTACTTTTTGCACAAGTATAGAGAGGATTTTTATTGCATTGAATCTTATAAATAAGTTTGCGGTCATGATCAATACTAAGTATAATTTTAATAAAACTACCAGGAAAATTAAGAGCAAATAGGGTACTGCAGGTGAGAACAGAAAGAAAAATAAGAAACACAATAAGAACAGAAAGAAAAAATCTTTTCATCCTAATCTCCCTAAGCCTCTAACACTCCCACAAACTGACTCATTCAGATATAGGTTTTCCCCAGATCTCTCACTTATTCTGTGTAAAATGTTGTGTTCAGAAAAGATAAAAAAAGTTCTTTTCAAATATCAATAAAACTATTACCATCTTCAAGCATGAGCTCCATCCCATTTTTATGAAGAACTTTGCATCACTATGTGCTTTTGAATTACTGTCTTGTCCATCTGTTTTCTAGTGCATGTCAAGTAATATCACTAATCACAGAATCACAGGATGGCTGAGGTTGTAAGGGACCTTTAGAGATCATCCAGTTCAACCCCTCTGCTCAAGCAGAGTCGCCTAGAGCAGGTTGCACAGGAACAAGTCCAGATGAGTTTCGAATATATCCAGAGAAGGAGATTCCACAACGTCCCTGAGGAGCCTGTTTCCATCACCCTCTCAGTAAATAAGTTTCTCCTTATGTTGAGGAGGAACGTCCTGTGTTCCAGTTTGTGTCCAGTGCCCCTTGTCCTGTCACTGAACACCACTGAGAAGAGTCATAGAATCATAAAATCATAGAATTTTTTGGTTGGAAAAGACCTTTGTGATCATCAAGTCCTTCTGTACCTGTCCACTACTAAACCATATCCCTGATACCCTGACCATATGCCTTTTAAACACCTCCAGGCATCAATCACTTCCCTGGGCAGAGTGTTCAGTGCCTGATAACACTGTCAGTGGGCCTGGCGCCATCCTTTTGACACCTGCCCCTTAGATATTTATGATGAAGTACCCTCTCGATCTTCTCTTCTCCAGGCTAAACTGCTCAAAAGCCCCTCTCTCCACTGTGCATACAAGATTTGTCTTTGAGATGCAGAGTTTTTATCAGCATTTCTCATCTTAAATCTGTGGTGGAACCTTTGTGTATCTTGGACTATTAGGGGATTAGGAATCTGGCTAGTGAGTGTCTGGTAAACAGGAAAGCAGGCTTTAAGCTTGATATCTGGCAGACTAGTGCTCTGAGCACAAAATCACTCAAATGTACTTACCTCTGACTGTGTCGCTGAACACATACAGTGCTATGTTCTGTATTACCTACGCTTTATCAAGAAAAAATAACTTTAAAGCACTGTGTATTACCGTACTGAAATCCAGATGAGAGGCAACAAAAGGGTATAAAATCCTGGTTTAGCCATCATCTACCAGAATGAGACATAGCACTGCAGCCAGCTGGCCATCACAAAAAGCAAACATAGAAACATAGAATGGTTTGGGTTGGAAGGGACACTAAACATCATCCAATTCCAGCCACTAGATCAGGTTGCCCAAGGTCCCATCCAACCAGGCCTTCAATACTTCTAGGGAAGAGGCATCCACAACTCCCCTGGCTGACCTGTCCCAGTGTCTCACCACCCTCAGCATGAAGAATTTCTTCCTGATAGTACTGTGGGCAATCACCAAGGACTTCACAAACATTCTTGAACTTCTAAAAGATTTCATTCTTTTTTATTTTTCACCTTCAACAAAAGGAATAGCAATCTCTTGCTGTTAAACTTGCTCATAACAGGTGAGGCTGGGAGCTCCACTCATCAGTCTGCCTGCTGAAACAGAAATGTTGCTGAAACATGTTATTATGAACATGTTTCAGCAACATTTCTGAACCTCCTCAACGCACCTTCAATTTCTGGGCTCTGTCTGTGGCACAAATTAGAATTTCATGTAGCTGTGAGCATATCTTCCAAATAAACTCAAAATGTACCTACAAGCACTGCAAAATGGCAGGAGACACAGGTAAGAAGGGCATGGGTAGAATGTGATTCACTGGCTGATTGAGTTTTTCAGGTGTTAGAAAAATTATATGACAAACAATAAAAAAAACCCTTTATAGCATGACTAGGACACTTACATTATTTCACGTTTCTCTTATGTAATGAATACAGACACTGAATTTAACAGTTAGTGATACAGCATAATCTCCTATCTGTGTATTTTAAGAAAAAACTTGGGATCATTAAGTCTAAAAAGCAGCACACTTCTTCATTAGCTCTTCAATATGGCTACAGATTAGAGAGAAACACACCTTGCAGAAACTTGCTTTCCATAAATAAAATCTATATAGAGAAATCAAACTCTGCAGAAATCTTGATTGCAGCAAAATATGTTAATTTGTACTGCCAAAAAAATATAGTCTAAGGCCAAGGAAACTGTAAATCTAATGCTTTTGCATCATCATGTTCATTCAAGAATTGTTAAAATTAGTATAAATATCTCATTTACATTGCACCAAGACCAGAGATGTCACCACAGTTTTCTACGTGGCATGCAAGCATTATCCACATTTTATGCTCATAAAAAATAGAGAAATGTCATGATTTGCCTAACATCACATAGCAGGAAACAGAAATCAAATCCTGTTCTATGACCACTTGACATTCAAAGCCCTTCATAATCTCCTTCCTAATAGTCCTCTCCTCTCCTGTCACTCCCTCCTTTTTCAACACTCAAACAACTCGAGTCCTCCAGCTTCTACTGTTCTTGTTCTTGTTTCCTTTCATACTGCTAACACATTTAGAGTTCCCTTTCTGAATCAAGATAGAGAGTCTGATTTATTTATTAATCCTCAGCTTAAAACAGTCCTTCATGAATGTCATGGACCATCACAGAAGTTGTCCCTGTGTGTAACCTGTTCTCAGTCTTTACCCATCACTACAGACAACTTTTCAGCCCTTCTACCTTAATACAGTTGGGTTGCTAGCACAAAATAACTACATATCGCTATTACTCCAATGAGCTAAAAATGTTTCTTCCTATTACAGAAAAGCATTTACTGTCATAACTTCAAATTAAGTTAATTTAAAAATTATTGTTAACTGTCTTTATACTACTATTCATGTATGCAATTTGTTGTACCTTTATATATCATCTACCTAATTCTTCAGACCCATCAGACTGGAAGTGTAGCTTTTCAATGGTCTTTCAAGTTGCCAGCGCACTTGTTTGATAACATAAGTAAGTACTATACAGTTCATTATAGAACCTGAAAAAACAGAGGTATTTCTATACATAAAATAGTCTACATCAGAAGTAAAGACAAAATTTGTTTTCTAATCAACACAGGTGAAGGAAAACCTTACAAAGTACCTCTGTGCTTTTCACCACACCAAGACACATTAGTATTCTGAGAAGATAAAAGAATATGCTGAACATGAGCAAAGCATCATGAAGCAAATAATCAGCAAAAATTATGAAGTCTGTTATACTGTAGAACAAGAAGGAAGGAATATCTCTTCAGTCAAGCATGTCTGTGCTGGCATATTTGCATGTTTTTATTTTGTGGCCAACAGTTTTTTGAGATTAGAAGCAAACTGGGATTTAACTAGATCTTTTCAGTTTAGAGTTAATGATTACTTAGAACTTACTTTGGAAATCCTTATATTTTAATTGCTTATTTCAGATAAATATTATTCTACAAACAAATCAAGAAGATTAGTTAAAAAAATCAAAAGTCTTGATTTTTCAAAAATATCATTTAAACCCAAACGACAATATACTCCACTGCTCCATTGGTAAACGGTACTTCAATAGAGGGAAGACCACACTATCATTCTACAGAGTTCCTGTTACTGGAGTTCTCTTAAATTTCAAAAAGTTTGCAAGACAATATATTTGCCTCTTATGTTATATGTTTTTTAGGTTCAACAGAGGTGTTGCTAAAGATTATAAACTTTAGAATTAAAAAGTAGTCTTAAGAGAGAGGATTCAGAAACTATCCCATCTGAAGGAAAGATACAGATCTCAAGTTTAAGAAATTCATTGAGATGTATTAGAAAGTTGGGATGGGAGTTCACATTCTTCTACACTCATGCAGCTTCTATGCAGAGCATGCTGCTTCAACAGTTGATGGAAATCTAGTCAGTTTAGTCAAATGCTGCTGGAGTACCATTCGTCTCATCCTGAACCAGACACATAGGCCAGATCAATTATGCTCTGTAAGTGCCTCTTTCTCTTCAATGACTATAAACAGGCCATGGTATAACTGAGTCAACTACAGCCATCCGCAGTGAGGTGAATCCCATACCCCATAACTAACCATCCTGCAAAAGTTTTCTCAACATAATAAGCTTGAAATATTACTTACCAGAAGGATATTTAAACCAAAGGAAATAAAGACAGATTTTAAATATCTAGTTCAGTACAGCTTAATTTCTGAGAAAGTACTAAATTGCTAGAGGTGAAAAAGAATGAGTTATATGTTGTTTTTTCTCTTAGTGTTTATCAATAGGTATAATTTCCAGTGTGTCTGGGATTAGGAGATAATTGAAAAATTTAGTAGAATCTTATTTTTGCTGTGATTCCCTCTAGAGGACAGGTATTGACACAGTTTATGTTCTTTTGAAAAAGCTGGAGCTTTTGAAAGTACATAAAAACACACAAATTTTATTGAAAATAGCATGTTCTTTGAAGAAAATTGGAAAACAGGCTTTCTTTCCTGCTATAAAACAAAACCAAAAACAGACCAGGCAGCTGATACCTCCAGAAAGAGAAGTAATAGCTTAGAAATATCACATTCATGGCAATTCCACTCATATTCTGTTCTTATGTACGAAAAATTAAAAGATTGGTTTACATTGTTTTTTAAAACAAAACCAACTCTCTTCTCTGAACATTCTGATCCTTATAGAAACTAAAGCTGTTTGGAGATAGCCAACAGGTCTTTCCATTAAAAATGTAATTTTCAGAAAATCAAGGTGCTATGGGATACTTCTGATGACACATTTGGCTGGATGAACGGTAAAAAAAGTATTCCAGTTAATTGAATCAAAATATTTAATTTGGGGTCAAGTTAATATTACAGTGCATCAGAGCCAGATATGAATGGCAGGACTTCGACACGGCAATCCTCACAGATGAGTTGAGCAAAGCAGCCTGACCCAGTGACAAGACATAGTGGCAGACCATCAAAAAATATCATCTATTTCCTTGTTCTGTTGGCTCCTGTTAAACATAACTTTAGTACTTGTACTGTACTTAATAGTTTTAATTCAATGATCACATAAAACTAGTGGCTCAAGAAGTTAAAATAAAAGCTATGCAGTGTGCAATAGCCATGTCACACATGGGAGCAATTTGAGACCTCTTACTCTTCAAGTAAAAACTCGCAATCATTGCTGAAATAACTTATATGTAACAGCCAAAGATGAGAAAAATAACAACCACTTTCTGTCACTGTAGTAATTTTTGGTGAAAAGTTAAATGTATTCATTCTCTTGCGTTTTCTTTGTTTTAAAGAAAGGGATAAATATATATATATATATGGGCTTATTTTAGAAGAACAAATCTGTTATGATAGCTAGAAGATTTAAGGAACTGTTCTGTTTTAAACTGCCTTTTCTGACAATAAGCAATACCATTAAAAGTAACAAAATTGCTTCATTTTAATTAAAATCTGTCACCTTCTACCTTTAAAGACCCCTTCAAAAGCTACAGTGTGTGACTTCAAGGTAACAAAATATTAATAGATCTTCCTAAAGTTGAATTACTTTTCTTATCAACATTATCATCTTTTGTTTGCTTGTCTCCACACCTGACTATTTCTAAGACTTTGTTCTTTTGTAGGAAGTAAACCAAGGCAATGAAAAAAAGGGTTCAGCTGAGGTTACACCATCCACCAATCTGATATGAGACCAAGATAAATCAGTACAACACACCCACTGCCTTTCTTTCTACTTTATTTAACTATATATTCTCCAAATGCACTATAGAGATATTTTCTCCTTAAATTCAGCTTGATTGCAGTTTAATCTTTCCTCTCACACAGATGTCGTGCACAATAGTGCACTTTCATTATTTCACAGCCATTTAAGGAAAAAATAATCCATTCTCTTCTGCTAATTACATACATATTTCTCTATGTGCAAAATACATTACCCTAGATGAGTAGCTCACAAATTCTTATAAACTGTAAAGGGATGGATCTCACTAGTGCTCACATTAAATGTCCACACTATACAAGTGTTGCAGAAACCGTAATTCTGTGAATGGCATGCATCCTGCCAGAGCAGTACTGGACCATTGTTCCAAAATGAAACAGAAGGGTAACTATTGAAAAACAAGTCTTTAATCATAGAATCACTAGGGTGGAAAAGACCTTTGACATCATTAAGCTCAAACATACCTGTCCACTACTAAATCATATCCCTAAGCACTTCACCTACTCATCTTTTAAATACCTCCAGGGATAGTGACTCAATCACCTCCCTGTGCAGCTTATTCCAGCGCTTGATAACCCTTTCAGTGAAGAAATTTTTCCTTATGTCCAATCTGAACCTCTGCTGGTACAGTTTGAGGCCATTCCCTCTCATCCTATCACTTAGGCAAAGAGACCAACACCCACCCCTCTACAACCTCCTTTAAGGTCATTGTAAACTGTGATGAAGTCTCGCCACACCTTTCTCCTCTCTAGGCTTAACAACCCCAGAAACAAACAAGAAATAAAACGAATCTTGATCCTATTTCTTTCTAATGCCAAAAGTAAAGAAATTAGACGAAGGGCATACCCAAACCCCGCTTACATTCATTACTCAAAAGTCTGTGTAACTTGATTTCAATAGCTTTCTCATGTTACCATGCTGAACTGCTACACAGTCTTAAATCACTGCTTTCTGGAACAGGCAGGGGGGTGAAGTGATGGTATTGCTACAGTGGGTAGAATGATCCAGCTCAAGAGCCCATGATCCCTGAAATGTATTTTCTGTCTTGATGTCATACCTTTCCATTCACTCTTTCTCACCTCTGCTGAACCCAAAGTATAGTGCAAGGGCATGGGGTTTTTTCCAGCTACCAAAATTCTGTACTTTCCATGGCTAAGGGAACCTAGCAGCTAAGGGAACTTTAATAGAGACTAGAGACTTCTGACTGGAACACAGTTCTAAAACCAAAACATTTAACCTAGAGTATTTTCCGACCACAGTGGCAAGAAATACTTAGCATTGCATTGGTAGTTTACTAGCAAAAATCCACTTCATTCATAAAATGATGTTTTTTCAGGACCTAATGAGTGAATACTCACATGATTTTTAAGTCACAAGTGAGATGACTATATATATATATTTTTTTTTTTTTTTGCAGAAAGCTTGTGTGTATCTACACCTGGAATATTTGTCAGCTTCGGAATTACTCTGTTGCTAGAATACACTCAGGGCTGCAAGTCACCTATCCCCATGAGTCTATGGCGGAACACAGGAGAGATGCTATTTGTGCTTATTCAGTTAGCTCTAGTCAAAATTTTCTTAGGAACAAACCTATGAGGTTCAACACAAAAAAAAGACTCCTGAGACTATGCCTGTAACTCTCTTTATCTAATAAATTATGAAAATCAATTATGATCACCTTCAAAATATTTCCCTTCTGAGACAACACACAGCTGCATATGATGTTGCCAACCTTCAAAGAAGTTCTATGCATCATTTTCTGAAAGGCTGTTGAGGCTCTGAGTAATTTTTGTTTTCACGTCTTCTACCAACAAAAAATAGGTTCCTTTGAGCACCAACTTGATCTTTGGGAAGAGGTAGAAATAGCAGGGAGACAGCTCTAGTAAACAGGTTGGGTGATCAAGTACAGTGATATTGTTCTTAACTAAAAACTGCTCCACAAAGTGTTGTGGGCTGGTGCACAGTGACATTTTCTGTCTGAGACTAAGAAATTGTCCATATTTGGATACACATCCACTTGTACTGAATGAAGCGATCGAGTTGAGCTTTGTCTCACTGTGACAGGATAGAATATATTCTATAACCACCTATTTTTCTCTCCCCTCCCACTCCTGGTTCGTGAGCTATAGGGTTAGTCTTAGTTTTATTGTGCCAGATCTCATGATGCTATATCAGATTAGACCAAAATCTGTCTCTGACAGTGATCAGTCACAGTTGCTGAGGGGATAGGGGTAAGAATGGGGCAACCTACCGTGACACTCACCTTGGTGTGTCCTTTCCATTTGCCAGCCATCTGCTACTGTCAGACAACCCTCACATCTACCAACCTTCATAGCAGCTTGGAGAGCTGATCCACCAACAGAGAGGAGCCCCTCAGCAGATGCACAGAAAAAAGTGAATATTCAATCTATTAATATTTTAAAGCCCCAAAAATGGAATGGCAAAATATTGCTGTAGGTAAGATGCTCAAAAAAACATCACTATCTGAAATTATGCTTTTCCTCTTCACACCACTGGACTATATTTTGATAATTCATTCCAGAAATACCATATGCGGCATTGAAAAGAATCTTACTGTGAAATCTGGAAAAGATTCAGTCAAAAGGACATTAAAGCTTTTTATCAGATCTGAAAAATATTACTTTTCTACTGCTACAGTAACAACTTCCTAATAAGTCCTTTAAATTTAAACACTGTCTTAAGAGAGTTCCAGGTCAGGTTAAAAAAGCACAGAAAAGCTCTTCAGAGGAATCGAGTTTTGTATTCACCGTGGGTAGGAATGTAATGGAAAAGGTGAGCTAAAGTTTTTAGTTATTTCCATAATGACTTCTCACTTGCTGTGGTCTGTCCTACTTTTTTTCCCTTTAGCCACCCAGTAGTCTCTCTTCTGAGGAAGCAATTCTCAGTTGCCCCTAAAGGAAAATTCTTAATAGTTTTTTAACCTACAGCAATATATCATCTTCATTAAAAAGAAAAATCTTAGATTTGTGAAAGGATATATTTGCAGATATGTTTGCAGCTCCAGAGATGAGGCAAAGAAGAAAAAGCTACATCACATTTCTCACATATCAAGAATAACTACACATAGGTAATATATAAACTGAGAAACAGCAGAGTCAATATGAAATTCATCCATGTGGCACCTGAGAATTATAACAGGAATATATATTTATTTTCTATATGACTACATGATATCCAGGGTTCTCTCACTGCTCCTTCAGGTCCAGAATTAAATTCTTTCTTCTGGGGGAGAGTTGGCAAAATGCATACTGAGGATCACCTTTGGAAAAGAAGGAACAACGTCTTTCAGTTTTCATGGAGTTGCAAAGATTCAGTTAGTGCAATTTTGGCATCAATCCGGTCTCAGAGAAATATTCAGTTAATTTGCAGCTTCTCAGCTGTAGGTTGTTACAGTCCTTCCCAGATGTCACCAGATACCTACTCATCAAAGAAGAATGAAAACCATATCTTCTAACTTGTTCTAAAGCAGTGTGCCATATCATTTTTAAAGAATTAAATGAAACATAAAGTACTGCTGTTGCAGAAGGCACTTCAATTAGCAGCTTCAAGGTCATTTAAAAAATGTCAATCTAGTCTTATTTTAAAACCCTGTTCTAATTATCTTATTTGGAAATGCCATAAATTCTTTTAGTAACACTAAAAAGGTACACAGGTGACAGTACTACGAAGTTTGTTATTACAGACTTTTCTACTGCATAAAATTTTCATGTCATTGGTGCTCAATTGCCAAAGAAATGAGTGAAATAGAAGCCCAGATTCTACAAAAATTCAAGGTATAATAAAAACTGCTGTGACCTATTTTTTCGCATGCTGAAAGCAGAAGAGGTGAACGGTCCCATTTACTATGTGACAAGAGCACTTACCTATAGTTAGGCATATGCCTACATATTTGCATTGGTAATCAGAATCAAAATAAATAGACAGACTTAATCTTTCAGGTAATTATAGAAACAGCTCTCCTGTGATTTATGATGTGAAAAAAATATCATCCTAATATCTGACATGTTCAACACAAATAAAATGTGACTAAAAATAGATTATGAATTAACATAACATAAAATACTGTGGAATAAACTAGTGTTAATAAAACTACATAATGAAATTAATCTATTTCCATCAGAGGTGCCAGTTCACTGATTTTTTTACTTACAAAGACTAGGAAAAAGAGATGTCTCGTGACTCCAACATAATAGAGATTATTATAGTACACTAATGAGCAGCTTGCCACATTTAAAGGCTATTTATTCCTAACAGTCACACACACACACTTTTTTTCCTGCTTTTATATTTGTCAATACATTGGGTCTCTATCAGAATCATTGCTTTCATTTATAGATATTTGTAAAATTAATTTCAGAAGCTTTACAAGAAAATTACATATTTCATCTAAAACTTTCAGGAAGTGCCATATGTGCTGTCTGTAAATGGTTTGTTGGGATTTTATAACAGACTGATGTTTGATCGATATCTGCTCAATGGGGAAGGACTTTCCAAAGGTTACATGGCAATGGTGAAGCTGGTCAAACAGAGTTCTGTTAGCACAGCTGACAAGAGCTGAAGGGACTGGAAAGTCGAAAAAAAAATCCCAGGTATGAATGAGTCTTCACAGAAACCACAGCAGGAAGGTAGATTCTTCACAAGTCAGTACCCATTTTGGAAGCTGAAAACAGACCTAGTAATTTGTCTCTGGGAAATTTCATTGAGCATTCTGATAATTAGGTTAATCAAACAGTTTGGTGAAGCCAAGCCAGCGCTACAGGTATAAGAACGTTGTGATCTTTTCCTGCACCTATTTCATCACGTAATAGTCCTTTTACTGAACTCTACATAGAGTAGAATACTTGCTTTCTTTACGTCTGTATATGAACGTTATCTAACACTGAGGAGTGACTTAGGGGTGGCTGGCAAACTACAGAACAATACACCCTCTGTTTTCTTACAGGGACAATCCCAAATAAAGTAACACTCATACTTCATTCTACAGGATCAAGATTGCAAGATGATAAACCACCAAAGCCAACCCCAGCAAGAGGAATTCTCTCAACTGAGCAAAGTACCTCTGTCAAGTAGCATCTGAGCTCACAGGCCAAGGCTACCTTCCAGACTGCAACAGAGACAATGGAAAACTGATTAGAAAGAAAATGTTCAAATATTTATTTGCTTGTACTCTGCCTTAAACAGACCTAAACATATTCTGTAAAACCAGTTCTAGGCAAGCCCTATTCAAATATTTGATGCCTTAAATCACCTTAAATCCAGGAACTCTGGACTAATATCAGTGATGTCAGAAGCATCTGAACCTGCAAATATTCTTACTTACACCAAACACAAAAACAGCCTCAGGAAAACTGGTGAAGCTATTAGTGAAAAGCTGTATTTTATATACTTCTGTTGATAGCAGAGTGTTCTTGTGACTTGAACTTCCATCTGAAAACAAGTTAGTATTGTTCTAATATTGAATGGTCAAAAGAAAGATAATGAATGACAAGGAACCCAGCCTGTTAAAAGAGTATTAAGTGCCCAAACACACATACACCCAAATTCAGACTCTGGCAGCTTCATGCAGACACTTAGATGAAGCTCATCCTGTCCTTTACATGTACCACTATTTAATTTAGTCTCTCTGGACATAGGCAACGGCCTGAGAATTAACAGCTGTCAAATGCTGCTGTTTAGAAAGTAGAACATCACAGCTTTATGAAGGATCTGATTCAGCTTGAATGAAGGAACTGATCGCACCCGGTTGTCAAACATCCTTAATTAAAGAATTACTTGACAGAATTTGCATTGTTCTAAAATTCTGTCAAGTAATTCTTTAATTAAGGATGTTTGACAACCGGGTGCGATCAGTTCCTTCATTCAAGCTGAATCAGATCCTTCATAAAAGCTGTGTGTTCTACTTTCTAAACAGCCAGCCATTTGACAGCTGTTAATTCTCAGGCCGTTGCCCTATGTCCATTTCCTCCTCCCTTCTCAGTTATTTACTTTCAGATTATAAACTCATTAGAGCAGGAGTTACTCACAGAAAGAAAAGCAAATGGACAGGAAAAATAAGCCCTCAACTATAGATCTTTGTCTTGTTGGGCAGCATAACACCAAACACATATAGCACAAAAGCAACCTTCCAATTCAGCTTTTTGAATGTTATTAGATTATAGCATAGAGTCTAAAAATGTGAGCAGTTGCTCCAAAGAACAGGATTGTTTCGTTTTTCTGCAGCACAGGTGGAAATTCATCAAATCACATCAGTTAACTTTGGGTTTTCCTTCAAAATTTCTGGGTTTATTATCGCTGCATTTAATTTGAATATGCAATTTTTATAGCTGTCCTTTGTACTTGGAAATTATCCTCTGCTTGCAATGTACATGGATAAACTGCAATTAAGAGCTGACCTAGTTAAGCAAAATAAACCTCCAGACAGGTAACACTAACAAGGATATTGTAACGAATTTGAAATTTCACTTCATAATGGAGGAAAGGGGAAGCTGCAGAATCTGATCCCAGATTTCAAGGGTAAAACAAAAACAAGAAGCCCAGACATTTTTTAAACACAGATCAAACAAAAATGAAATATTTAAAAGGAATAACCCATACAGAAGGAGAAGGGGGGAAGAACAGTATCTCTGTCAGCTGTACCTCTAACTCCAACACGTGTTCACTCACCTAAATGTTTGATAATATTTGCCTTGATATCTTGTCTCCATTTATAATCAACTATTTCCAGAAAGTCATGATGAATGAAGAATTCCCAAATTTCTCTTTTCCCCTCTTTTCCTTCATTTAGGACATAACTAAGAAGTGAGATAGTCACCGTTGACTATAGCCTTCTCCAACAAATGGAAGGAGTTGCTATAATCCATAGGGTCACATCAACTGTATCCTGGGCTGCATCAAAAGAAGCATGGCCAGCAGGTTGAGGGAGGTGATTCTGTCTCTCTACTCTGCTCTGGTGAGACCCCCACCTAGAATACTCTGTCCAGCTCTAGAGCCCTCAGTGCAGAAAAGACAGGGCCCTGTCCGAGCAGGTCCAGAGGAGGGCCACTAAAATGGTCAAAGGCCTGGAACACCTTCCAGAAGAGAGTCTGGGGGCGCTGGAGTTGTTCAGCTTGGAGAAGAGAAGACACACGGAGACCTTGTTGTAGCTTTTCAATACTTAAAGGAGGCTTATAAGAAAGATGGGGGAAAACTTTTTTAGCAGGACCTGTATCAATAGGACAAGGGGCGACGTTTTTAAACTAAAAGAGGAGGAGTTTAGATTAAATAATAGGTACATTTTTTTTTCACTGAGGGTAGTGAAACACTGAAACAGGTTACCCAAACAGGTGGTGGATGTCCCATCCCTGGAAACATTCAAGGTCAGGTTGGATGGGGCTCAAAGCAACATGATCAAGTTGACATCCCTGCTATCTGCGGGAGGGCTGGAGTAGATGGCCTTCATGGTCCCTTCCAATCCAAACCATTCTATGATTCTATGATTCTATGATTCTATGACAGTGAGAAACTGTGTTTAGCTGAGGAGCTGGGTTAAGGTATGGGGACGTATCATAGAAGTATTTGAGTATAATATTTTGCTAGTGTAAGCAAAATATTACACCGGCTACATACTGAGAATACTGAGCTGTGCTAAAATCTAGAAAAGAAAGGAAGATTTTATGAGTAATAGCTCACTGAAGATATTTGATAACCTAACAAACATCTATCATATCAGATAACAAATAAAGCTGAAATATAAACAGCAAGTATTACACAATCTAAACTAAAATTATAGCAAATCGTTTTGCCAAGAGAAATGCACCACAATGTATATATTCTTTGAAAATCAGAATAAGCATTAACATTCTTAAGTGGCAATTTATCTGCATTAATCAAAGGTTACAATCTTTGATGCCATATTTTTAATTCAGCACTGAAAATAAATAAAATTTAATGTCTAACTTAGTAATCAATTCTGTAAGTGAGGTGAGGTTAATAGGAGACAATCTTTCATAAAGACACAAGTCAAAGTTTCATGCCATGGAGAGCACAGAGGCAATAATGGCATAAACTAATCCTATCCCCAAACCCATTTCCCTGCTGCGATTTCATAGATACCAGCACTAATACCCACCCTGTTTTAGACAGTTTTGTTGTTTTTTTCAGCCAGACCACTACCCTTTACAGAGACAAGATCAAGCAGTTACTGGCTGGAATACCATAAACTTTTGTTAGTCCCAAACATTCTGTATTGCAAAGCTGCAGCCTGATAATAGTTGAAAAAAACCACAATTTCTTAACAGAAAAACTCTTCCTCAGGCCTGAAGATGAGGCATGGCCTTCCAGGTGAAGTAAAGCAGTTGTCTGAAACAACTGCTCTCAGTTTAACAGAATTGTGTTAATCAACTAAAAATGATGTAGAGAAAAGATAGTCCGCCTGGTGCAGAGTAGAATATTAACAAGAGGAGGTTATAATATCCTCGCCCCTTTTAGGACAGCAGTAGACAGACAGGTAATTATCTCCTGCAGAATAATGAGAGCAGAAGATTTCTGTGTGCCAGAAATCCAAAATATCTGTCAGTTTTTCAGCATCCAAGATTGATTTTGTAAGTTATTTTGTAGAATTTACTGAGGTTCAAACCCAAGAGATAAAAGATTACTTGAGGGGAAGGGGGTAAAAATGGATTTTTTTACACATATCTGGGTATTTCCTGCCTTTTGTTGAACCTTGCAATTTTATTACAGTATGTGGAGTGTGTTTGGTCTCTATTGTTTCCTACGAGGGCCTCTGGAAGTACATTACATTTCGAGAGCCACGAGTATCTCTGTGCTTTACTTTGTACTTGTTGCCTGTGATTTCAAGCTTATGTAACCATCATTGCAATCTGTTAAACTATGACTGAAAGAAAAGACCTTACACCCACTACAACCAGCCGTACTTCCCACCAAAATTCTCATTACTGATTTTTACACCTTAAAATAGCTTGGTTTAGTTTAAACATATTAATTTGAAGCAAAATAGGTAAGCAATGTTAAGTGCTAATTCTCAATTCAGAGAGATTGTGCATCAACACACTATGTTTAGTATTTTAAGTATGCTCCGCTGAAAGAAACTATAGGGAAAAATGCATTAAGATGCAGTAATTTACTAAGTTGCTTCAATTCTCAAAAATTCCTTCTCAAAAGGAATAAATTCTATAAAACTAAGCCTCCCTAATTTTTTAAGAAAGAAATTACCTGGTTTTTGGTGAGCACAGCTGTTCTGAATATCATACTGTTATAGGGAATGCTATCGTGTATCGAAACTGGGAAATGGCTGAGACAAAAATACAGCTCTTCCACTGCCTTCTGAAGTAAAGCCCCTAAAACTCACATAAGAAAGTTCAGTAATCCTACGTACATATTAACCCCCACGCCCTTCATGTTTTCTCTTGACTATCCAAAACCAGTAAGTCTTCACGATCCCCTTTCTTCAGCTCTCCAATACCAGACTCCCCTACAATTTGTCCATCATACCTGCAGACCTCCTGTTCATTTTCCTGATTTTCTCCTCTTGCTTGCTCATTCCATCATGCCCTTTTCTTCTCTGTCTCATTCAGAGGTCACCTTCATTTGTTTGCAATTACTAGAGGGTGAATTTCTCGGAGATATTTTTTCCTAGGACTACTAATATCTTAAAGTCATGCCTGTGGTTTTGAAGTGATGTAGTAGGTGATCCTCAACCAACCTAACATTAGTTTCAGCTACTTCATTAGTCTCACCTCAGTGGGGAAAGACAGGTGAATCACTCTCCAAATGTGCTTACCTCTCCCTGAGCTTAATCTGAGCATCTGATTTTTGAATTCCTAAGGCAGAGTACCTACCATGTAGGTATTTACAGCCACATACTCAACCTAATCTAAGAAACGTATTGGGACAGTAATGAGCGGAAAGCAAGAGCTGCATTCAGGGAGACATTTATCTGACCTATGTTTGACATGTACATTTAGATAAAATTAATTGAAATTTAGAAACTAGATATAGGTTAAAAGGAGCCTAGAGTGATTAGCTTAAATAATTACATTTAGTTAGATGAATCCCATCCCTTATATTAGGAGAAATAAATCCTTTTGTTCTATCCCCAGAGCAGTTTCTCATAGTCTACATACATTTCCTAACTCCCTTTTTGCCACAGCTTTTGCCTAAATGAATGAATTAATATTTCTATTATGTGAATCCCTTTTCTTTCTTGTCATCTTGTCTCCTTTTCTCTTGCCTGAAATCAGTCCATTGAGGATCTCAGTTTTACTGCTGCATTTTCTCTTCCATGAGGAAAAGTAACTCCACCCAGATTTTTACAGATCCTATACAGCTCACTAATTTCCATTCCTGATCTTCAATTCCAGTAATTTTACTTCTACTTAACATTTCATTTCTCATTATCTCTTTTAAACAACGGCATTCCCAACATGCCTCTGTTCCTTGGTATCTCACTGATCATCTGCAAACATGCCCTTCTAAACCTGCACCATCACCTGTTTATTCTTCATTTGCAAATATAACCCTGTTGCACAAGCATTGTCCTAATTAAATTATTTTGTTGATACCTTTATTTGCTAGTGCTATATCAAAACGATACTCTATCATCAAATCAACATATCAAAGTACCTGAGTGCTTATGAAAAGTAACGTAACTGGAAAGTCAGGCAATTTTATCTACTGAACAGATGGCAACACTATAATTTCCCTACTTTCTCAGCCACTCTGCTACAAGCTTCAACCAGCATCTTGATCCAAATGTTGCTGAAATAATTGGGAAGGTAGGCATTGACTTTGGTGAGCTTCTGCTCAGCTCACAGGTGCTGCAAGAAGCAAAATTTCAGTCCTCATGGCTCTCTAAGATAGGTGACAATTACGGCTGAGAGCAATTTCTGTTAGTTTTGTTACGGTAACATCTACCCAAAAAGAACTAAAACAAGATCCACTTTTTTACTGTTCCTCATGAAAGAGCCAAAGATGAAAGCTCTCTATCACTTCTTCCTTTAGATTGTATTTGAAGTATTGGCTGAAAAGCCAAAAATGTTTTATTTTTTTCACCTGTCCCACCATTTATTTCATCCTGCTGTAATTTAAGAATGAACATCGGAGAAACCCTTTCCACTAAGTCAAGTCCCTAACCTTGTAGTTTCTTACTTCTCTTCAAAGTTAACCATTTGAAATTCCTAATACACATCTAAAATACTTTCTCCAGCTGTGAAACATACACACCATGCTGTATGAAAATACAATTAACATGCAACACTTTTTAAAACACACTGAGTAAAATTTCTATCATTAATCACACTTAAGCCCTAGTGGAATGTAAGATTGTCTTTGCTCACTGTATGTGCCAGGAGCTCACAGACACAGGTTTAGTAGCATCTTTCATGTTTATAAGCTGAAATATGTCCAACTTGTCCTTTTGTTAGTTACTTAAAAACTAAATTCACCAGTCTTCAGAAATTTTGTATGTGATGATTTGTATACAACTTTGAAGGAAATTTTTCTTACATGGTGCATGGAACAGCTGTTTTCAGAAACTTCTGCACCATATTAATATACTTTTTAAGAAGAAAATGCAGACCAGAAGATGGGATTGCACACAGCACAAAAACATATCAAATTATATTGCAAAATTGTACTTGTATTCTCTGAAGGTTATAAGCATCATTTTACACATTAGAGGTCACTGTGAAGGCACTGCAGCAAGCACACATGCTCTTTTCCAACACATGTAAGGATGACTTCTGCTGGAATGAATTGTTATTTTAGGACTAATGAAATAACGTGATTAATAATGCTCACAGTTTACTTTGTTCCAAAGTTTTCTACCTTACCCAGGCTATCTAATATGAAAACAAAATGCCACTGCAACTTTCTGACTAGATGAGTCTACTTAAACCACTGGACAACTGAATGAAAATACTTCAGTTGCTGGAGCTGCAATTTTGACTTATGTATTATAATTGCATAGAGTTTATTGGAAAGCATTTTAAGTTTAACTGCTTCCTCACCATAATTATTTGCTAATAAAAATATGTGTCATTGAGAAAAAAAGTCCTTACAACCATCACTACAGGATCAGAATAACCGAGACCTGGGGAACTGAGCAAACATGATCAGGATATATTGTTCAGATATGGTTACTTAGTAAAACACTTTTACAATGAAGTTAGAGAATCTTAAATGGACTGTGTCTAATAAAAAAAATAAAGATCTATTTAGAATACTAAGCTACTAGGCCTGCTGTTTCACCAATAACAAATGTACTATGAACTCAGCTGATTTTTTTTCTGAGGAACAGATAAGACTCTCTCCTAGGCTAAACCTGGGCAAAATGCAACGAGAGAGGAAGGGCTATAGTTAACCTCATTTGTTCACATTTAAGATGCTACTTGAAATATCAAGAAATGGAAGAATATGTGATTTTGTTTATAATAGCACCTTATAAAAACACATTCCCACAGAAATCATCTACAAAGCCTCCTGAATCATATAGGAAAAAGAAGCTTAAATCCAAATCTTTTATTATATTTAACTGTAACTTTAAAAATTCCAATTCTTCCAAGAAGTTTGTCAGTATGTTACAAAATAAGCAGGTCACCATTTGGAGACTATTACTATATTGGAAAGCATAGGCCAAAGCTGACCAAAAAAAAAAAAGAGGAAAATAATTTAAATGAATGAAAGCATCCTATGAAATGAATGAATGAGCTTTTAGGAAGACTTTCTGAAACAATTAATAGGAACAAATTGATAAAAACCCCTGGTTTTATAATTGCATGGCTTTTAAGACAGTTTCCAATACATATTATAGAGGTTTCCTAAGTCACCTGTGCTCAGTTTTCAATTAAAGAAAATGGGACCATGCACCAGAAGAAACCAAATTAGTATCTTCCATCTTTAATCACAAATAATCCCCAAAATCAGATACTTTGTAAAATTAGAATTGCACCTCCTGACTGTACCTAAAAATTGTAGTCTATTATTGAACAGAACCCATCATAATAAATAGTTGAATTCAAGATTAATGAGATCTGAAACACTAGTCAATAAAAGAAATAAAGGAAATCTAAAGGAAGCGACAGCTAAAACTGCTTCACCTCCAGCAAGGCAAACATTTTCTTGCATCTTGTCATATACAATAAATCCTTTCCCATCTTTCATAGATATCCAGGAGATATCAGTTAGTTCCCTATTCCAGCAAGAAGTATAAGTATAAAGGCTCAACTTGCCTTACTGCTATTGAAGTATCTCTCAATTATACCTCCCAGAACACTGTATTCACTGTGTAAAATTGAGCCTGCTCTTCCCCCATTCCCTTCCATGCAAGGAACAGGCAGGCTGACAGTCATCCTTGCTGAGGCAGAAACACAGGGAAGCTACAGGGAAGTGGCAAACACACAAACATTATTTTGTAGCTACAACGTGCTGAAAAATATTTTGTGACCCAGACTTATTTGCAGTTTATCTATAGGGAGAGATAATCAAAACCTGACTGGTTTGAAAGCACAATGTATTGCCTATTGCATTATTAAAGGTAAAAATTACAGCTATTACTTTCAATATTTTTGCAAGCTTTCTCCTTGGCAGATTGAGAGAAACAGTCTATATCTATAGCAACCAGGAGAGAGAAGGGAGGGATCTAGCTATTCCAAACCATTTCTCCCTAAAACCTTGCATCACTACCTTCACTACAGCAAGCATTTAATAGCTCATTTTTATTGCCACTTGACTGAAGATTCATTAAAAACATGGTCAGCAGATTTAAATTCCTTCTTAATAAACAGAATGTACATGAGGAAGACTGCACTGATATTTTTGCAGACAGCTTCCTTTGTTTCTTAAATTTTATTTTTTGTCTTATAAACAATTTTCTTAGGGACAACTAGTTTACCTTTCACTTTCTGATCTCCATAACCACTCTAGATAGGAATTAAACTGGGAAAAAAATTACAAAATTTTCCAAGTAATGACCCTCTTGACTCACAGGGAGCTTTGGAAAGATACTGTAAGTGAAATGAGGCTGGCTGTATTAGTAGATATCATTGGAGATAATTCTGGTCAGCATACAATCACAAGTGTCTCAATGTGAGAGGACTGCCAGAGAGGGTGGCACAGAACAGCACTGATATTAAATGCACAGAGTTCTTTTTCAGGATCTCTGCATGTTCGTGGGGGTCTTTTTAGCACCTGGGATGTTTATTGCAGATGGCATCTTCTAAAAGAGGAGGGGGTTGGTTGGGGAATATCTCAACAGAAGGAAGTTGTTTAATGGTCTTCACTGGGTACTTTTAGACACCTCTAAAATAACCATAACCAGGAACGAGTGCCAACTTCCACCTCCCATAGGATGAGTTACTGGTGGACACTAGCAAAGGCTGGGCTGCATCTGAGGATCAGTGGCTTGAGGATTTCTTGTGGTTTCCAAATATGAGGGCAGATTAGTGGGTTGAATCCTCTAAACTGGAAGGAGGGTCAGATACGTGGAGGCTTTGTGCATTTTTGGTGCCTCCCCACTGGTGCACCTCAACTTTAGGGGCCTCACAATTGCCTTGGCTGAATTTGTCAGCATGTAGGGAGATTCAGTGGGATGGGGTCATTGGAGATGTCATCAGAGATCCTGCCAGGACATGCAGCCAGGATATGGAGCTAGGACCCTGGCCAGCCTTGGAGTGAGCAGGGAGAGTCAGCAAGGGCCAGAGGCTGGAGGACAGGGACCCTCAGCAGGAGTGGGTTGTGAGGCACCAAAGGACACTGCCCCAAGTGGGAGCCAGTCACGAGGGGACAGAGGACGGGTCCCTCAGCCGGCAGCAACGCCATAAGGAGCCCGAGGATGGGGCCCCTCAGCAGGAGCTGGTCAGGAAACATCAAAGGACTTGGCCCCTCAGTAGGACGCACTTGTCAAGCTCCAAAGCAGGAGCTGACCCTGAGGGGCTGGAGGACAGAGACCCTCGGCAGGAACTGGTCCTGAGGGGCTGGAACACAGGGACCCTCAGCAGGAGCTGGTCCTGTGCGGTTGGAGGACAGGGACCCTCAGCAGGAGCTGCTCTTGGGGAGCTGGAACACAGGGACCTTCATCAGGAGCCGGTCCTGAGGTCTGGAGGACAGGCACCCTCGTCAGGAGCTGGTCCTGAGGGGCTGGAGGACAGGCACCCTCGTCAGGAGCTGGTCCTGAGGGGCTGGAGGACAGGGACCCTCGTCAGGAGCCGGTCCTGAGGGGCTGGAGAACAGAGACCCTCGTCAGGGGCTGGTCCTGAGGGGCTAGAGAACAGAGACCCTCGTCAGGAGCCGGTCCTGAGGGGCTGGAGAACAGAGACCCTCGTCAGGAGCTGGTCCTGAGGGGCTGGAGGACAGGGACCCTCGTCAGGGGCTGGTCCTGAGGGGCTGGAGGACAGGGACCCTCGTCAGGAGCTGGTCCTGAGAGGCTGGAGAACAGAGACCCTCGGCAGGAGCTGGTCCTGAGGGGCTGGAGAACAGAGACCCTCGGCAGGAGCTGGTCCTGAGGGGCTGGAGAACAGGGACCCTCGTCAGGAGCTGGTCCTTAGGGGCTGGAGAACAGGGACCCTCGTCAGGAGCTGGTCCTTAGGGGCTGGAGGACAGGGACCCTCGTCAGGAGCTGGTCCTTAGGGGCTGGAGGACAGGGACGACCCTCGTCAGGAGCCGGTCCTGAGGGGCTCGGAGGACAGGGACCCTCGTCAGGAGCTGGTCCTTAGGGGCTGGAACACAGGGACTTTCGGCAGGAGCCGGTCCTGAGGGCTGGAGGGCAGGGAGCCTGCCTCTCCCCGCCGAGCCCCTCGGGAGGCACCGTCCCCCGGCGCCGCTCGGCGCTGCCCCCGCCCACCCCCGTCCCCCCCCAACTCACCGGCGCGCTCCCCGGCGGCGGCGGGCGGCTGTCCGCGCGGGGCGGCGGCGAGGATCCGCAGCGGCGGCGGCAGCAGCAGCAGCAGCAGCGGCAGCAGGACGGAGCCGAGCGCCCCCATCATGCCTGGCCCATCGCAGGCGGCCGTCCCGCTCCCCGGCCCCGCCGCCGCCGGCCCTCACTCCATCCCGCCGGCTCCGGCGGCCGCGGCGGATTCAGCACCGGGGACAGCGACCGGCGCAGCCCGCCCCGCCCCGGCCCGGCCCGGCCCGCCCCGCGGGGAGGGGAGGGGCCGTGAGGAGGGGGGTTCGGCCGCCGCGGGGCCAAAACGGGCGGGGGGTGGGTGGCTCTTCGCATCCTCGTGGGGACATAGGGGAGGGGTTTGTTCGCACATACCTGTGTCTGCGACCCGTTCGGTCCCTGCTGAACTTTTGCCCGGGAAATCAGGGCAGCCAGGCCTGGAGCGCCGCGATACCGCGGTGGGTTTGCCCCGCGCTGTGAAAAAATGGATGTGGAAAGGCTGGAGAGGAGGCACCGAGGTGGTGGTGCGGCTGCCACACACCAGAAGGACGGGATGGCATCCAGAGGGACCTGGACAGGCTGGAGAAGTGGGGCTGTGAGGACCTCACGGGGTTCCACAAGGCCAAGTGCAAGGTCCTACACCTGGGTCGGGGCAATCCCTGATTTCAGTACAGGATGGGGGGTGATGTGGTTGAGAGCTGCCCTGCAGAGAAGGACTTTGGGGTGCTGGTCCATGAAAAGCTCTACGTTAGCCGGCAATGTGCACTCACAGCCAAGGAGGCCGACCGTGTCCTGGGCTGCATCAAAAGAAGTGTAGCCAGTAGGGCGAGGGAGGTGATTCTGCCTCTCTATTCCTCTCTTGTGAGACCTCAGCTGAAGTATTGTACCCAGTTCTGGAATTCTCAGCATAAGAAAGATATGGAGCTGTTGGAACATGTCCAGAGGAAGGCTACAAGGATAATCCGAGTGCTGGAGCACCTCCCATACAAGGACAAACTGAGGGAGTTGGGCTTGTTCAGCCTGGAGAGAGAAGGCTCCAAGGAGATCTTATAGTGACCTTCTAGTACATGGAAGGGCTACAAGAAAAATGGGGATAGACTCTTCACAAAGGGTTGTAGTGATAGGACTAGGGACAATGTGTATAAACTGGAGAGGGCCAGATTTAGGCTAGAAATAAGGAAGAATTTCTTCACTATGAGAGTGGTGAGACACTGGAACAGGTTGCCCAGGGAAGTTGTGGATGCCTCATCCCCTGGAGGTGTTCAAAGACTGGTTGAATGCGGCCTTGGGCAGCCTGATCTCATGGGATGTCCCTGCATATCACAGGGGTGTTAGAACTAGATGATATTTAAGGTCCCTTCCAACTCAAACTATTCTATGATTCTGTGATTCTATGATTCTATGATCAGAGGACTAGGAAACCTACCAAACAAAGTAAAGCTGAGAGAAGTGGGTTTGCTCAGCCTTGAGAGGAGAAGGCTTAGGGGAGACCATGTACCAGTACATAAAAGGTGTCTGCCAAGAGGATGGAGGCTCCCTTTTTACAAAGAATGACATGGAAAAGTCGAGGGGTAATGGTTATAAGTTGCTCCTGGCGAGATTCTGAATGGATTCCAGAAGAAATTTTTTCACCATGAGAACAGTTTAACATTGGCGTAATATTCCCAGGGAAGTGGTAGGTCCCTCTACACTAGACACAGAATGCTGGGCCATCTCATTTAAAATATATATCACCTAAAAAGGTTGGACCAGATGATCCTTGAGGGATCCTTGAGGTCCCTTCCAGCCTGGCATTCTATGACTCTCCCTGCAGCCACCTGAGTACTGTTTTTCCACATAAAACTACTTGCCATCCTGAAGGATTTTACGAGCCCTCGGGTAAACAACCCTCACAGCTGGGGGGGAGGGTTGTGCCTGGGAGATGTGCACAGCACTGACGTGTTCGTCCTCCACCTCCCATCCCCAGTTCACTCCGTGTGAGTGTGGCCTGGCTGCCCACAGGGAGCAGGAGTCTCTGGCGTGGACTCACTGACTCCTTCCTCCTTTGTAAGCTCTCTTTTTCTCGCCAGAAATAATATTGGCATAACATTTAGCCTTTAACGCTGCTGTCACCAAGGTGAAACAGAGCAGCTGCCATGCCTGCTGGCAGGATATGTGCTGGTCCCAGCCCCCTCCCTCACCTTGACATCTGCTTTATTCCTCCAGCAAGTTTCAGATTCTCACAATCTTCTTCAGTACTTGAGGTAAACAGCTCTGACTGTGCTCCCTGACGTGCTTCATCCTTGGCTTTCGTCAGGTACTGTCACAGAATCACAGTATCGTTTAGGTTGGAGAAGACAAGAGGAAACAGCCTCAAATTGTGCCAGGGGAGGTTTGGATTGGACATTAGGAAAAATTTCTTCATAGAAGGAGTTGTCAAGCACTAGAACAGAGTGCCCAGAGAAGTGGTTGTGTTGCCATCCCTGGAGGTATTTAGAAGGTATGTAGACATGCCACTTAGGGACATGTTTTAGTGGTGAACTTGACAATGCTAGGTTTACAACTGGACTCGATGATCTTTCCAGTCATCATGTTTAGAAGGATTTAAATTTGTAAGGTATGGAGTGGCTTTACTATAGACCAGAAAAACAAACAAGGCAAGCCCACAGAGCAAACTCACCCTGGAAGAGCACAGCTGTTCCTCCTTGCTCACCTCAAAGGTGGCAGAGAATACAACACTAACACATCCAGACCAGGGTGGACAGAAGGCGTCCAGCCACCACATCGGGACCAGCGGGGCCTGCTGTGGAGTGGTCAGCCAAGCCTAAGTGTCCAGGTTAAAGCTTTGCCCCAGGCTGAGGTTAGGAGGTCTGGATAGGAGCTCATGGAGGGCATAAGTAGCACTTACAGCTCCTGGTGCCCTGACAGACATTGCAGACTTTTCTTAGTCTCTCAGTTTTGCTTTGAGGGAAAAGCGTGAGCATCTATGCTGGGAAAAAGGAGTCATGGCTTCTAGAATTGACGCAAAGTCATCTCCTTACCTTTGTGGTTAAGGTGGGTAACTCAAATGCAAAGAAGGGCAATATTTGATTCAGAAAACAGAAATTTCAAAGTAAAATATGTTAGTACTGGATGGTGTTTGCTACCCCAGAGGTTGCAAAACAGTTGGATCGTCTTTTCAAGCATTTCTGTCCTTGAGGTCTGTTACATGGATGCCTACATCTTACAGGGGAGTGGTTTCACTAACTCAAAAGGTTCGTTTACCTAAGAAAAATCAATTTTGACAGCTCTGAAACAAATATGAGCACTGAAAAGGGAGGGAAAAAAAAAAAGGAGGGAAAAGCATTCTGTGGAAAGGACAAGATGAGAAATGAAAGTGCTGAAACATAAATTAGTATATTCTCATGGGTTATGCAAACCATCTGGCTTTAAAAGCTAGTAGTGGGAACAAGGAAAAAGGTCATCTGAATTAGCAGAGAACTGCAAAACAACTGAAGGTAAGAAAGGAGCAAATGGCTTGCACAGCGAGAGAACAAGTTGTTCGTCAGAACACAAAATAGCAGTGGTATTACTGGAAGTCGTCACAGCTCAGCAACGAATGATTTGCAAAGCTCCTGTGAATTTATGATCAAATGCTATGCAGATTTTAAAAGGAAATTAAAATTCTCATAGCCACTTCGTGCAGAGGATTTGCAAAATAATGATATGTGTTCAAATGCGTGTGAAGCAATGTCAGAAATCAAGAGAGAAAAGGCATTCATCAAAGATGGGAAGAAGTCCTTGAGTACACAAGGCTAATAAAGACAGGACTAAGGTGTCAAGGAAGGAGTAAAGAGTCAATCAGTAGATGAATTGGGCATTTGGAAATAACTCAAGTAGCAATTCTCAGGACTGGAAAGCGTAAGCTATTTCCTACCTGGTTGTATTTTACAGTTTTATAGTAGGTTATACCTAGCAAAGGTGCACAGATCTGTCCTAAAGCCCCAGGAACAGACTAGTAGAAACCAGCAGTACTAGGTATAATGAGTTTTGTTAATGTTATGTAAAAACTGCAAGCCTTGAGTCTGTGTGCAAATTAGATGAACGACAGAATCACAGTGTAAATAACATGTTATGACACATGCAGGTTATTTGCTGGTTCACAATCTTTTCCTCCAGACGTTTCTCAGTGCCAAGGTTTTTAATAGTTTATATAATAAATTAAGAACTGATATTTAGGTCTAACAGCCTTGGGAGGTTGTTTTGCTTGTGGGTTTTATCATCATGTTTCCAATAAGTTTCTGAACTGTGGAAAAAGAAATCCTAAAGGGTAGAAGTTATTTGTGACAATTACTAGAAAGACTAGAAAAAGGAAACTCCATTCCTGAAGTCAGGGATGATGAGGGGCTCTAAAATTGCAGGACTTGATTGCTTTGAAAAAAAGGAGTAGAAGACAGTATCAGTAAGTTATTCCTGTGAGGGCATATTTAAATTTTTTTGGTAAGGGATTCTAAACTAGTACAGATACCGAATGGTGGCTGAGATGGTAGAATATCAGCTCTCCATTGCTAAAGTGTCTGGAGGTGAATGGGAGGCTGTTTGGAAAACTGATATTGAAAACTACAGAATGTGAACATTTCCTCACAGTGAAAAGCATATTGAAGTTTAGCATATCCTTCTGTGTCTTTATGTGATACCCATATAGATGTGACAAAAATGCTCGGCAAAGAGAAAGAAGGGCTGGATAATCTATAGGGTTTTATATATATGGAAGATTTACATCCTTATCCATGGTAACCGCAGCTGAACAGTTTTTGAAAGAAACACCCAGAAACATTTTGTGTTTGAAAATGCTGTGTTGTCTGACTAATGTTTTTCATTAGAAACATACATGTTTCAATAAAAAAAACCTTAGTAAGTGTCAGAATAAAAGATCCAGAAAGGGCCAGGAATGATCCCGGAATGGTTAATCACCCAGCAGCCAGGACACTTGCCTGGGCTGAGATTTTCAAGGTTCACATTTTTGGTCTGGTTGATTCAAGGATTTGACCTAATGACTGGAGGACGAGGGCAGTCTCGCACTCTCTCAATTTCAAGTGGTCATTCAAGATTACCTTAAAAGCAAACAGCTCTGCTAGAAAAGCCATCGGTAGGCAGAAATAGTGCTGCATGGAAGAGGCAAGAGGATGAGTATAGGATTATTTTGTATATTTAATACTGTTTAGAATTAATTAGTAGGAGATATGTGTTAATAATTTTTGGAAGTTGAGCTAATGATAGAATTTTTAGACATGTAAGAAAAAAGTGCCAAAACTCCATAAATAAAAAAACTGAGAGGAGGTAAAAAAAAAAAAAAAGATAAACACAAGATTAGTGATAGAATGGTTTGTTGGAAGGGACATTAAAGATCATCCAGGTCCAAACTCCACTGCCATGGGCAGGGACACCCCCCACTAGATCAGGTTGCTCAAAGCCTCATCCTTTAACGCCTCCAGGGATGGGGGTATCCGTGACTTCTCTGGGCAACCTGTGTCAGTGCCTCATCACCTTCACAGTAAAAAATTTCTTCCTAGTATCTAATTTAAATCTCCCCTCTTTCACCTTCAAACCTCTTGTCCTATCACTGTATTCTTTCAAAAAGAGAACCTCCCCCACTTTCCTGCAGGCCTGATTCAGTTAAAGTAGACAATTACTACAAAATAATTTGTGCATTTTTTAAGGGAAAATACTCTCAATAGTTACATACTTACAAGTAACAAAGTGGTATTGTAAACAGGATCAAACCAATAGATGGTAGTTAAAGGCTAAGTATAAGAACTGTAAAACACAGAAGCAGAATCTGAGTTTTGCTGTGTGCTTAGTCACTGAGGTCATGTTTGTAAGCCTTTGCAGGTCTGTTTTTTTAATTACATATGGGAATTATACATGCAAGCATGGGCATGTCTGCAGGATTGTAGAAATTGTATATGTGTATTTGTACAGGATAGAACTGCATGTTTCATCTAACGGTCACAGATCTATTTGTCAGTTTATCCAAGTATAAAGAAGAGCCTGAACAAAAGGTCAGTACCAGCTATGCTAAATACCTGAATAGGCCAGCATGCCCTTAAAAAAAAAGGCATTAAATTTACCTTCTTCACAATTACCTTCTTCATTTCCTTTCTTCCTCTCATCCTTCTGTCCCCCTGCCCCCCTCCCTCTCCAAATCAAGGCTTCTGAGCACGTTAATTGCAGATCATTTGTCCTGTTAATGGGTCCAGAATCCCCAGGGAATAATATCTATCAGGCAGTTTATCTAAGATTCAGTAACCTAGATATCTTTGCAGAGCTTTAAGAAATACTGAGGTGGGTAGGGGCAAAAGAGGAGAGAGGTTTGTGCTATATCCAAGCCCAGACAAGAAAGAATTTAGACTATTGTATTATTTACATTTTATGGCTCAAGAAGACATAGATAAATTATTCAATGCCTGTAGACGCATATAGAGACAGAAAAGGAGCCTTTTGGATGTTCAGTGCTGCACATGTAACTCTCACTATACATTTCTGTGGGCAGAAAAAGATGGTTTGAGCAGCAACAATCCTCTTGAACCTTGCTTATGATTTGAAGAATTCTATCGGGAATTCTATAAGGCTAGAAAAAAACATCCAAGAGCCACCTCTTGGAGTACCATGGTCACATGGAAAATTACCAATCACTGGCTTGCTTTTTGTTGGTTTGAGCAGCCATAAACTCTTTTAGGCAGCTAGCAAACACTGGCCTTTCTTCAGGATGATCTGGTAAAGATACTCCTAGAACAGCAGCTGCAGAACAGCTTCACACATTTATATCCTGGAATGTTTTGGTTACATTTATTCACTACTGTGAAGTTTAAAGTGACAGGGGATGGGTATTGCAACTGTATTGTACAGGCTGTGATAGCTTTGGGGATTAATAACTATCAAAAAAAGTTAACAGAAGTTTTGCACTGTGCACTTACAAGTGGTGTCTTTATTTATATATTGTGAAAAAGCATGTGCATGGTTGTATAGCTTTGGATAGTCAACTTTTCCATTAAAAGAAAACATATCACTTATTCCATGCACACTTTTTTTTTAAAAATGAAAAATAAAAGTTATAATATTATAAACCAGCTAAGAATGAAGGACTTTATCCTGCAATAGTCATAAGCAATATGTTTAAAAAGTGCTCCAATGCCTGAGACACTAAGAGTGTTTAGAGGATGAGAAGCTATACAGAATCCTGGATTTCTGAGAGCTGAAGTCATATAACGCTTTCCATAGAATACAAATACTCACTTAAATTTCAGTTTGGGTTTGTATTCTCCATTTGGAGACTAAGTTCATTAAAGCAATAAAAAGTTCCTAAAGGGAGAAATCTTTAACTGGTGTAAAAAGGTGTAGCCCCCAGGTCATATCAGCAGCGATTGTGGTCTTACTTTCTCAACTATTGAATATTTCATAGTATAACTAAAATAACTTGAAAGGATTTTATCATTCAATACCGAAATTACTGATTTTCAGTATTAGTTAATTCATATCTATAAAACTAGCAGGGCCTTTGAGGTTTTTAAATCAATTCACACTGAATTCAGTTCAGCATGAAAATAAATATTTGCAGGGTCTAGAAGATGTCAAATTGCTTGATGGAAGAGCGTAGTAGGATTCACTGTGTGACTGTCACAGTGATTCAGCGGTATCCAGGAATAATGTTTTAATGTATTGTTGATTTCAGCAATTTTAAAGGTTTTCTTCTTGTTTCCAAAATTATATTCAAAAATATCTTTACTCTGGAGCACACTAGAAGTTTTACCCTAGATGTTTCTGCATCACTGAAGAACAGGAGTTGAACACAGAGACAGAAGTAAAAATCCTTGACCACTGTAAAACTGATAGACCTTAAAAAAGGAAAGGAAAAAAAGTAGGTTGATTTTAGTTATGACTGGTAGGCAGTGAGCTGGTCTTTTATTCCCTGTGCTGTAAATGAATGATAATGGTTTTTACATGTTACTGGAAAGAGCAGTTGGAAAGGAGCCTAAAATGGAGTGTTCAGGGCTAGGAGATGAAATGCAGCTAGAGAAAATTACCTGTTAGAACAGCAGGAGATGTGGCTTACATTAACTGCAGACTATAAATGCGACTGACGTTAACTGAAGACCTAAACATCTGTGCCTACGAGTGCTTAGGGCAGCATGTTTTGAGCTGACTTCTAGGGCTGTAAGAACCCTTAGTAGCAGACCAGCCACTTCAGCGTGTGTGGTGGTTTGACCTTTGAGGAAAATGTCCATAATCTCTCCTACTGGTTTGCTAGGGATGCTGGATATAGCAGCTGCTGTGAAGGTAGACTTTTGCAGGTCCAAGCATTTGAAGATGTGGATTGAACCCAAATTCATTTGAGATTCATTTAAAATTCCAGCTGACTTGTTCAAATATCACTTATGATGATTATATCCACATTAAACAGGCTGCCGAAGCTCTGTGTTGTACTAACAGGTTTAAAGAGAAGGAAAAGGGGGCATGAAATCACCTGTGAGTAACAATGTATGGATGTTCAGAATCTGTGAAGAACAGACCTCTAGTGTCTCAAAACAGAGATATAGCCACTGATGAATACAAGCTCTGAGGCTACTTCTGTCATCTTTATATCTAGTGTGAGGCTATAAATGGGAATTTGGGTTCCACTGGCAGGGGAATGGCACAGGTCAGTGACAAGCGCTACAACTCACCCATTTTAACTGAGAAAGGCTTGATTTCTTGCTAATGCTCACCATCATCTCAGATCAATGTAGGGGCTAAACTGTGACTTGTCTATCTTGAAGTAACTGAAGACAGATTTCAAAACCAAAACCACTTGAATTCGTATAGATTTTCATGAGTGCTTAGAGTTCTAAGCACAGCTGAGAAACTTTCCATCTGAGCATGCCGAGATGTTAAATCCAGACGACACCATTAGACATTATTAAATGTATTTTGTGAATGGGTTCTTGTTCTTCAAAAATCAGGCTGAAAGTCCTGGATGTACAATGAATTGGTTGTCATTGATCAAAGTTGATTTGAAATGTCAATAAGGGGCCAAATTTTTAAATTAATTAGGTGCTTTTAATGGCAGAGTGTTCAGAAACAGTTAAAAAATTTTAGTTTTATCCATCTTTGCTAATCTGTAAGACTTGGTACTTGGTGAATGGATTTTACTACCAATAACTAATCCCCTGAGAGATCCACTCCTTTTGTGCTAAATTAAAGGATGAATGAGATTACTGCATCTAGTCATTCTGAAAGAATAGCCCTGTAGATGATTAAAGCCTCTGGGGAGCTCTGGTTACATGTCCCTTGCTTTGTGTGTCTGACTTGGGAACCTGAAGTCTGACTCAAGAGCTAAGCACCCACAGCTGCAGCTGGAGATGGGTGCGTGGAGGTGACAAGAGCTGCACAATGTGACATCTCCTACTGAGTTCCCAAAATTCATAGAGTTTTTTAACTTAATGCGAAATGGTGATAAGTAAACCTACAGGGACTTGGGAAGCTACATGAATCATTGTGAAATTCTGGGGCTGCAATGAACAGTACCATAGTAATGCTATCGTGGAAGTCAACAGTTCTGTCCTCAGAGCTGTGTATGAATAGTGTGCAGCAGGTTAGTTGTTGAGCTGAATGTGGAACAGTGAGTGGAGAAAACGAGCTAAATATTTGGGGTGTCATCAACAGCAATGGGTTTGAATCATCTGCAGAGCACATACAGATGGAGTACTGAGTAGGGAACAGTTTGTCTGGAATAACCCGTATTAATGCGATTAAAGATAACATGCCACTCGACACACAATCAAAGATGACTCTAAAGCTGTGCACATCTTCCTTTTGATATCTCCTGACTTCTGAATGACTGACTGTTCAGCTCTAGTCTCGTTCTGAAACCATGCTTCCACGTGCTACATGCAAGGGAGGGTCTGGTTTCACAAAATTCAAACTGCAGGTGCTTGCATTTTCCATCTGGTTGCATCAGTGGAGAGAGGAACAGCAAACAGTCAAGAAGCCACTTGTGCTTCTCTCCATTTGAGCAGCCTGATCTAGTGGAAGGGGATCCTGCCCATGGCACGGGCCTTGGAACTGGATGATTTTTAAGTTCCCTTCCAATCCAAACTATTCTGTCATTCTATGATTTGTTTTTCTCCAGCATGTCTCCCTCGCTTTGGCTTCTTATTACTGAAGACATAATATGCTTTGGGGTTAAGCTCATCCTCTCTCTGTGTTCTGTCCAGGAAACATCGTTGTCCTGCTTACTGTAATAAGCAAGCCTGCTGGTGACCTAGAGCCTAGAATATTTGCTATCGCTGTTGTATGGGTACAAAATTGGAGCATCCTTGAGAAATACACAGGGAGGAAATCTAGAACTGAACATGTTCAATAGCAACTCAGAATGGAGAAAGAACAACTGAGCTCAGATATTTTTCATTTCAGTTCTATAGCTTAATGCTTAATGACATGGGTTATTTTGAACAGTGCAAAACAAAAAAAAAAAAAAAAAAAGAAATCAAGTGCATAGTTTCTAGTGGAAGAAAATAGAAACTCTTGCTCAAGGCATTCTGATATCTCCAAGAACAAGACTGCTTTGACCACTGCTTTTGATGTGTTTCTTTTATGGAAGGTTACTGAGGGTATGCTGTGTTCGGGAGTGAAAAAATGTAGGTAAAGTTCATGGTAATGACAGCTGGGGAAAAGAACATTGTTTGGACTACACTGAAATTATATTATGTGTCTTCATAAGTACAAAATTGCATTAAGAATAGTCATAGGTTTTGGTGAAACTATTAAAAGTCAAATAATAGAAGGTACATGATGCTCTGTTCAGAATCAGCACTCAAAAAAAGCCTTTGCTCTCTGTAGTAGTTCAGAGTGTTCCAACAGAGCATCAAAGACCAAACAAAAACACTTACTTGACTTCTCAAGGGAATCTTCCTCCTAGATAGGCTGAGCATTTTCCATGAACTTTTCCACTCTGTATAATAAAGCTTCTACTCTATGTGACTAAGTGGGTTCAGTCACACAGAATTATTTTCTTATACAATAGTGTTGATAAATGTGGATGTGCTGCTCTTGGTAAAGCTGAAGAGTGACTGTCGGCTTTGAAAAAGCAGGTCACTGTTACAAAAATCTTACTGTGTAAAAATCCATATCTCCTTATGCCACCCTAACCTAGACTTACCCTCTTCAGTGTGAGAATATTATGATGAGGTTGGCAGCCCTTGGCCCATGACAAATAAAAGGGAAAGCAAGAAAAGCAAAGATGCTGTGCTGACTTTCAATCATTAAACCTCCTATATTACCAATCAAAAAAGGAATATCACAGTGAAAAAGTGGCAAATGTAGAAAATTCTCCAGCAAAAATTACACTAAAAATGGTTAGAAAGAATACTGAGACAAAAATAAACTTGCAACTGGCATTTTCTTTCATTAGCTGTGAATAAAATTAGAGGTAAGAGAGCTGTCCTAAACCAGAGCTGCAACAGGAAGGTCGAGAGCTAAGGGGATGTAGGTGGCCTTCATAATAGGTTTGTGAAAAAATAATTACCCTCTTTCCCCCCACCATAATTTAAAAAGAAAAAATAAAACTGCTTCCCTATTTATTTTTTTCCACAAAGTCAGTGTGTTTCCAGAGCCAAAAGCATCACATCTCTTCAGATGTGTGAATTGCACGGGAGGGTCTTTCAGCAGATAGCACAGAGTGTGCTCTGGCATTAGATCACATTGAAACAAGTCTGCTTCTAAAAGTTCAATCAAGGGCTCATGACACACTGATAAATTAAAAACTGCAAGCTAGATTCCCTGATCTCTGCATGCTGCTCAGACAGTTTAAGGCCCTGTGATCTTAACTGGGAAAACAAGAATTCCCCAGTGGCTGCCTGACCTGGGATGGATGGTTCAGGGGCCAAATATTGCTGTCAGTTCCAGCATAGACTGAACAAGGGAATCAGGCAGCTGTAATCAGATCCCATGATAAGTTATCTCATTTTCTTAACTCAAAGTGTTCTCAATTTCCTTGCAGATGGATTAGTTTTACATTCCTCCTTTTCCAGTCATAACATAACATTAACTTTTAAAATTCTGAGACTAGTAAACTTCTGAAAAACTAAAATAAAATTCTGATAAACACTGGAAGATATTAACATCACCTTTAATTTTCTTCATTCCAAAAATCAGATTGTTGGGACATAGACATATAGTACACTAGGCAGTTTAAGATTCAGACATTTTGCTGCTCTCCTTGAATCTGCATATTGTTGTAGGAATCCAGTGTGGATTGAAACATGGGAAGAAGACAGGTGGTTGTGGTCACCAGACTGTGCATTCCCCGGCAGCTCTTGTGCATGGGCAATTTCATCTGTTAAGCTCAGTGACTGGATAAGGCCCTGGATAGAAACAGCTTTCACTGTCAAAGTTTATGTATTTTAGACATAGTGGGTGGAGAGGCACATGGAAACAGCCATCCTGCAGATCAGAGCAGTTGCCCACGAGAGGGAATCTGAGGACAGAGGATGAGAGAAAGGCAGCTCTATTTTTGTCACGAAGGATGGTCACTCTTAATAAAGAACCACTTTTAAATAAAGGACGAGCCTTAGAACTTCTCTTGTTGTGGAATGCGGAAAATCCCAAGAGTGAAACATCTCTGTTTAGTTTGTGTATTAGCAGTGTCCAGTCGTAAAGAAAGGTGTACAAAAGGACACAGATTCTGCCATTATGATTGGTGTAATGAGCTCTCTGAGAAAAAGAAGCTTTCCCTTCAGTGGCGTGGTGGGAGAACTTCAGTCACACTGTCATTAAATAGCCCAGAATAGGAATTAGATTAAATTTTGGGTTTTTATGGCTTGGTATTTCCAAGGACTTTCCTAGTAATCTAGGCAAGATTTCAGAAAGATTGGTGCATGAAGCCTACATTTCTTGCTGTGAGCTGGTACTCAAGTACAATTTTAGGCAACTGGTAAGTAAGGACATTAAGAAACAAAAGGGAAAAAAGCCAAATCAATATTCTTTATTCACATGAAAGTTGAGCTGGCACAGACAGTTTATGTAAGTGTTTAATAATTACCCCAAAAGGCAGGAAGCATGTGTCATCACACATTGGAAAAAACCCAGAAGAAGGCTGGGCTCTCTCAATTCTGTATGTTCTTTGATGTAGGCATATGGCTGTGCAGGATTCACGTACCTTTCCAGCAAGAGCCGCTGAAATGTACCTACTTAAAATGTAAGGCTTTACAGCAAAGCATCTGTTACTGCAGCATGTAAAATATCATTAACCCAAGACAAGGATTATTATAGGAATAGTAAGATGGGGAAGGAACTAATTGAACGGAAGAGGGAAATGGATTAAGCTGAAAAGGAATTACTAATGATGTTTTGGAACAGCACCTTATTTAATATTTTCATTAAAGACTGTAAAAAAATAAGCATAAACTAATGAAATTTGAACATATATTTGAAACTGGGACAAAGCTGACAGCAACATCAAACACAGGACTAGAAACTCACACAGGAAGAATTTAGTAATGTGAAGTCTGAAGTAATATAAACACCATGAAATAAATAAGTGTGAAGTCATGTGTTTGAGAACCAAGTTATTTTGCTGAAAACAGGGTGATCCTCTGGTTAAAAAAAAAAAAAATGACCCAAGAGAAAAAGGCTGGTGGCAGAGTCTATATCTCAGACTCACAAGCAGTAAGAATATCATAGCAACAGAACTCTTACCGTGATAATATTTTCAAAAAACACTAACAGAAGGAACAGAAAGGGCATTTCCACTGCTAAAGTTTCCTCGGTACCAACGTAGATATTTTCTGCAGCTTTTCTAGAACCATGATGTGGAACCAGATGGAGGTGTTGTTAAAGAAGTGTAAGGACACATTGATGCTGAACAACTTAACCCAGTAAAAAAAATCCCAGTAATTACCGAGTAAATTGAAGGTGAAATTAATTAATAGAGTTTTTAAGCCTAAGGTTGTGCCAAGGGTCATGCTCAGACAAGCAGCAATACAGCCACATGGAGCCCAGGACTAAGGAGTCTTATCTGAAGCAGATTGGGGAAGATTTGTGCTTATTTGCAATGGCTTAATGAAAGCAAAGAACTGCTGGCTGCCCATGGAAAGTTTTGCAGCTGTTTCTGAAAGCTGCCCTTATACAGCTAATTGTCGAGATATGAGTATTAAGCCATGCTCTTCCTTCTGAAACGGGCAGCTGCCACTGTAGGTCCTTCTACCAGAGACATGGCAGGTCAGGGCAAAGAAGCTGGTGACATGTCTGGAGAACAAGTCTTAGAAATAGTGAATAAGGGAACTGGAATTGTTCAGCCTGGAGAAAAGGTCTGAGGGGAGACCTTATCATGGTTTACAGCTACATGTAAGGAGATTGTAGTGAGGTGGGTGTTGGCTTATTTTCCCAAGTAACAAGCACTGGGACAAGATGAAATATCCTCAGATCTGCACTAGAGGAAGTTTAGATTGGATATTAGGAAAGATTTCTTTACTGAAAGAGTGGTGAAGCATTGGAACGGGCTGCCCAGGGAAGTGGTAGGGTCATCATCCCTGAAGTTGTTAAAAAAAAGTGTAGACATTGCACTTTGGGACATGGCTTAGTAGGCATGGTGGTGTTGACTGTTGGACTTCATAATCTTATCGGTCTTTTCAAACTTCAATTATTCTGCGATTCTGTGCTCCTGGTTCACAAGACACTGGAGCAGATCAGGAAATAACACAAGGTAGCTGGTGTGTCTTCTGAGTTCACATTGCAGTCATTATCATAAGTGTTCTTCACTAAGCATTTATCAAGTGAGGTGAAAGATTATATCAAAATTCATGTCTTCGATTTCAGAGACCTCAAAGCGCTTCACAGCAGCAGCACATGCGCGTTTAAATGCAAAATGAGTTGCAGTCATCATAGGAGTAAACAGCAGGTACAAAGTGGATTTTTTTCTTTTCCTTGGCAAGTCTGAAAGTTAGTGTGCTTGGATCCATACCTATAGATATTTATTTGGTAAGAAAGAATCTTGAGAACTTCTGTTTTTTCTTTAATTCATAGGGGTCAGTCTCCCAAGTAACAAGCAATAAGACAAGATGAAACAGCCTCAAGTTGTGTCAGGGGAGGTTTAGATTGGATATTACAAAATATCACTTCACTGAAAAGGTTGTCAAGCACTAGAACAGGCTGCTCAGGGAAGTGGTGGAGTCTCCTTCCCTGGAGGTATTTAAAAGACATGTAGATGTGGCACTTGGGGACATCGGTTTAGTGGTGAACTTTGCAGCACTAGGTTTATAATTGGACTCAGTGATCTTGAAGGTCTGTTCCAACCTATGCTATTCTCTGATTCTGTGATAATTTAAAGCTGTGGTAGATGGAAGACTGCTGGATGTTGTTTCCCAGGCAGACAACAAATTAATTAACCACTGTCATTAAAAAAGGGACCAAGGCCCCACAAATAAAGTTAAAACATAGAAGATTGCTGCCAATAGTTTTAAAGCTGTTGCTTTCTTCAACAGTATTTATACTGAATATATTTGTGTGAAGGGGGGTGCTGTAGGTGTGCCACTCCCAGGTGCAATTGTGACTGGAATGCTTTTTCTTCAGGCACACTAACAGTGACTACCACATAAATTGCTCAAAGGAAAATCTTAGAATGTTATCTTGTTCATAGTTCAGGCAATTTTATTAATCAAAGTCAAGTTCAGCTTCTTGTAAAAGCTGAACAGATCTCAAAGGTTCTGTCTGAAAATGACGGGAAGTTTCAGACACGCATTTTGGAGAGTGCAGCTGGCATTTGGTTATTCCATAACAAAAATGGAAGACCAGCCCCTGTCCCCCAGTAGCACTTTGACAGCAGTTTAAATTAATAAGATGAAACAAATCTGTTTCACAGGTTTCCAAAGTATAATTCAGCTTAAGGAACATAATATTTATTTATGCCTTTGAAACAGGAGGAAAACGTAAGGATTTAACATCTTGGCAAAACTTAGCTTGCAGCAAGAACAGCAAGTAAAACCTAGAACTCTTATATTTTTGTGAAATTTGCCAAGGACCCAAGGAGAGAGCTCTGCCAGAGCTTGGTGCAAGGAATCCTAAGAACATCTCTGCTTGTGTTGCAGAAAGCCAATGTTTTTTCATCTGTCAGAGCAGTTATGATAGAGCTGGGCTGGAACATGAGCTGAAATCTGTACACCAGCTGCACAATTGACGCAAAAAGATTCTAACAATCTTGAGAACTCTAGAATTTCTGCCACCAGAAGGACAAAGGTTTATCTTTAAATTTTCTTACCCTTCCTAGCAGCATCACCTCAGAGTTCTTCAGTAGAAATCTGTGTATTTCTGATGTTAGTACTACCTTGATTTCTTTCAGGCTTCAGGGGTATTGCATCTGTAACAGGTATTCCATGACAAGTGAAAGTTGAAAAAGCAATAGTATACAAGAGGAAAACCAAGGCAGTAAATTTGGATTCTTTTCTAATCCAATAACATAAGCAAATACTGAAAGACTGAGAAGCAGGAAACAAGAAATTTATTTACATATTCATTAAGTAATTTGTATAATCAGAAGATTTAAAAGGTCATTACTGGAACACCTGTCTGATAACAGATGTAGAAGAATGAAGGCCAAATAATACAGTTTTTATAGAGAAGTTGATAGATAAATAGTTGGCAGATCTACAGATACTTGCTGCAGCAGCATTAGGCTTTTTGGCTCAGGCTGCTGCTATGGGTAAGGTAAATCTTCTGGAATTCATGAATCCAGACACGGACTGACTTTCCCATTGCAAACCCTGACTGTTGTTTATTAAGAATTTGATTGCTTTTAAATATCAGTGTTCCAGATAAATAAGCTTCTATCCAGTAGGTAAGTTTCATGCGCTAAGGCCAAATATGAATTTAATGTAAAGCAGGATGAAAGTAGTTCATGGCACCTGATGGAGCAGATACTGGGAAAAAAAATCATACAATCTTTTACCACAAGAAAACCAGCACAGTAGATGCATGTTGAGAGAGATGGGAGCACAGCACTGTGCACAAGTCTGAATCAGGAATGAAGAGTCTGTCTCAAACCAGCTAAATTTGTTAATTTTGGTTTCAGCGCCACTCTGTACCACTGAAGACCTCAGTCAGCCACTTCCATAGACACATAGTGAGTAATCATCTCACTTCACTGCAGGTAATGAAGTGATGGATGTCCTGGTCTAAGCTGGCCACCGTATGCCACCGTTAGTCTGTTGATGAGTTATTTTCTGGGGATGCATTAGATCTTCTCAAATAGACAAAACCAGCATACAAACAGCTGTGCTGATTTTGGCTGGGGCGGAGTTAATTTTCTTCTTAATAACTGGTAGGGGGCTGTGGTTTGGGTTTGTGCTGGAATCAGCACTGATAATGTTTTAGTTACTGCTGAGCGGTGCTTACACAGAACCAAGGCCTTTTCTGCTCCTCACTGCACCCCACCAGCGAGGAGGCTGGGGAAAGCACAAGAATTTAGGAGAGGACAGAGCTGGGACAGCTGACCCCAGTGACCAAAGGGACACCCCAGGCACGACGCTGAGCAATAACAGCAGTGGGGGAGGTTGGGGGTAGGGCAGCTGGGCATGAGCCAGTTGTTTTCATTTGTCCTTCTTCAGTTTCATTTAAATACTCTTTTTTTTTCCCTCCTCTTTTCCTTACAATTTAAAAAAAAATATTTCTTTTTAATTATAATGTTATTTTATCTCAACCCACAAGCTTCTTTCTCACTTTTACCCTTATAATCCTTTCCCCGCCCCACTGAGGGCTTAGGAATGAGTGAGCAGCTGCATGGTGCTTCCCTGGGGCTGGGGTTAAACCACACTATGAGCTTAGACAAGGAATTCACAGATATCTCAGTTAAGGCAAAATAACATTCTGCAGTCAGCACCATTACTGGTCTTGGAAGAGCATCTAGTTGCATTGACAGACTTAAATAAGTGACTTAAGCGTCTGCATTATCTGCATCATTAGTATTAATTTATAAAAATAGTTAAACATAAAACAATCTAATTTGTGTGTCAACAAAGTATATGTTTAATAGCTAGGGCATTTCCCCTCCTGTACACTTGGTGGCTGAATCACATGAATATTCAAGCTGGGAAGAAGCTCAGGATATAAACAGGTCTAATCCCTGCCTCTCTCAGGTTTAACACAGAAATGGCGTGACCAGCAGGTCCAGGGAGGTTGTTCTCCCTCTGTACTCAGCACTGGTGAGACTGCTCCTTGAATCCTGTGTTCAGTTCTGGGCCCCTCACCACAAGAAGGGTATTGAGGCTCTGGAGTCCAGAGAAAAGCTACGAAGCTGGTGAAGGGGCTGGAGAACAAGTCTTATGAGGAACGGCTGAGAGAACTGGGGTTGTTTAGCCTGGAGAAGAGGAGGCTGAGAGGAGACCTCATTGCTCTCTACAACTACCTGAAAGGAGGTTGTAGAGAGCAGGGTAATGGCCTCTTCTCCCAAGTGACAGGGGACAGGACGAGATGGAATGGCCTCAAGCTCCGCCAGGGGAGGTTTAGGCTGGACATCAGGAAAAAATGTTTCACAGAAAGGGACGTTGGTCACTGGAACAGGCTGCCCAGGGAGGTGGTTGAGTCACCTTCCCTGGAGGTGTTTAAGGCACAGGTGGATGAGGTGCTGAGGGGCATGGTTTAGTGTTTGAGAGGAATGGTTGGACTCAATGATCCAGTGGGTCTCTTCTAACCTGGTTTATTCTATGATTCTATGAACTACAAAATTATAACATAATGATCAGTCAAGTTCTGCAGAGCTCTGAGCATGAACATTCCACAGCCTTCCTGAGGAACCTGTTCCTGTTCCATTTCCACTTTCAATTCACTCTCATGATGGATTTTTTTTTTCTTATGTCCAACAAAATTTTCTCTTGTTTCAAGTTGTTTCTGTTGCCTCACATTCTCTTTAGTGGTACCTCTGGGAAAAATTTTTTCTTAATCCTCATACAGGTAGGTGAAGACAGCATACAATCCCACTTCTGCACTTGCCTGGGCTGGAACACAGGATTACTCCATTACAGGTATCTTTGTTGCACGTCATAAGATATGTTGATCCTTAAGTCCATCTTGCCAGGATCCCATTAAACAGGACCACTCTACTGCTCAATGTACCAACCACTGGTCCCAAGTTGGAATCATCTGCCAAAAGACTAAGGTTGCTCTTCACCCCATCACAGAAGTTTTCATTAAAAATGTTACGTATTATTGGCAACAGTACCTGCCCCACAGGCTGCCACAGTAACCAGCTTGCAATCTCAATGTGTAGCATTATTATTCCTCAAGCCTGATGATCCAGTTTCTTACCCAACTTCTAAGTCCACCCATCCAATCCAACTCTCACTCCAACTTGGCTATAAGGACACTATATGAGTCTGTGTAAAAGTCTCCGCTAAGGAAAGGAAAGATGATATTCTGCTTTTTTTTCCCCTCCACAAAAGGGTGGGTAATCAGGCTTCTTAGGCAGCGATTGCCCCTGATGAGCACGTCAGCTATTCTCAATCACCATTTTGTCCTTCATGTGTCTCAAAATGAAGTTCATTTCCATAACTTACAGGAATATGCTCATATCTTCACAAGACAGAGGTTATGTGCTACCTCAGTCTCCAAGTATATAAGACACAATTCATTTGTTTTACAAAAATACTGACTTTAACACCCCCAAATAAGACAATTTTATAGAGAATAACCTCTTCACGGCTGTTTGAAAAAGCCTTTACTATTACATAATTTCTATACATACTTTTATACATTTTGCCTGCTTTAAATGTACAGAATAACAAAATCTAAACTTTAACTGTTATGAAGTTTACAAAATATTTTTTCAAAAAGCAATACACTTTCCTTCCATTAATTTTCATGACAAAAGCTTCTGTGTGGTCAAGGATTCAAAAATTCATCCAATATTTTCAGAGAAGATGCATACAGGATTCTGAAACAGTATAAAACAACGCATAACAGGATTAGATATACTAAATGCTAAATTTATCCTCAACTATTTGATTCTCTAACTATTCTCTAACTATTCTATTATTCTCTAACTATTTGAGATTAGCTACTACATGATTTATTTGACAAATTATTTCATATCAGTTTAAGTATTAAATATGTCTTTACAAATTACTTTTAAAATAGCTGGGGTTTTTTCCTTTCAACTTTTCCATTTCTCTGCTCATCATCTCTGGCTATGGTGTAGTCTACAGCAAGCCAGTCTAAATTACTATGTCAATTCACCCACGTTTTCTGATATTTCATCATCTATTTAAAGAACCCACTCATTTTCTTCACAGCATTTTTACTCTTTTTTTTTTTAAACATAAATAGTCAAATTTTTACCAATAATTCATCGAAAGGCCATTTTCCATTCTTCTACTTTCTTCTGTTCTCCCTCATTCTTTGGTCTTCATAATTTTTCTCCTCACCTCTGCCAATCTGTTTTCCAAGCCTGAGCTTTTCTGTTTCATCCTTATTAGCCACTGCCTCCTTCAGCTGCATATACACCCATCTTAGCCCCTCTCTGACTCTCTTTTGTCTTACATTGTTCCCTAAAACATCTCTAAGGTCAGCTCTGAAATTTCTGTTTGGCAACCCTGTTTTACTCTCTTGTATTCCCTGACACAGTCACTCACTATTTAAGGCTAATAAAACAATAGATCTGTAATGCTGAACCAGGTACCTGCAGATCGTTGGCCAGCGAACCATCATTCAGAATAACCGTACGCTACCCAGACAACTGTAAGTTTGTTTTACCAGGTACTTTTCTAGTGAACTTTTAGGTAGGTGGCAGACAAATCAGATATATTACAAAATAACTCAAGAATCATTATTTACAGATACAACCAGAGAGCAATAAGAGTTTGGGAAGCTAAATGACAACACTGAAGAAACATCTTTCAGCATAGCCATTAGCTAAATTTAAATTCTAGAACCCATATATCAAAATGCTAGTTAAAGTAAATACAAAATAATAAGTAAAAGGAATTATTCTGTAGCACATTTGGTTTTATAGAGCATGGAACATTTTTAGCCTCCAAATCACTGTACTGACAGCTTTATTTGTATTGTTTTGCTAGGCATAAATATTTGCATTTTATAAACTAAACTAATGTCTGTGCCATTACTCTTGAGGAATTCTCTCAATATACAATATGTTGTCCAGAATTTTAAAGTGCAATGAAGAGCATTTTAAAAATAATAGACCCACAGGGCCATCCTAACCTGCTAACTCAGCTGAAGAGGGAAGAATAAATTGCAATAAAAAGTTTTACTTCTGAATTAGTGCAACAATTCCTTGTTTAAGGGCAGCACTTTAATTACTACACCAGACAGCATTTTTCCTTTTTTTGCTAATATACAATACATTATTTCACAGTCTAAATTTAAGATGCTGATACAGAATGCCAAGTCTCTTGGGAAATTAAAGAATGTCAATATTTCCTGGTATACCTGGGTATTAAATAAAATAATCCCTCAAGGAGTTATTATGAGACAATGAATTCAGAAGCAAAAAGCAATAATAGTATTAAGTATGAGTTTAAAAAGCAGTGATATATTTTAGCATGCATCAGTGCAGCGCTGTTGTGTTCCAAGATTGTACTCAAAGTAATGATTGGAGACCGAGCTTGCAGCATACCATAATTAAAATTTTAAGGTTTGGTAAGCAGAGTAGGATGATCAAGTAGTTCACAAACAACAGGGCACATTTCAGACTGCATAGAATCACGTTAGTGAAGAGCACAACAACATTCTGTCTGCCTAGGAAGGTGAAAACATGCTGTCAAATAGTTAAGCAAAACCTGGTCATTGAACAGCTTCCTCCGGACCTTTTTTCAGCATGAATTCTTTTACCCTCCTGAGAGATCAAAAAAACCATACTTGTACTAATACAAATCCTCTCAAATTCTGCAAAACTGTGTGAGAGAGTCTGAATTTTGTTATCATATCGCAATTCTGATTCTTATTACACTTATCATCATGTTCATATTCCTCATCTTTTAATTTTTCCTGCAAATACCTCTTGGTTTTGCATTCTACAAGGGTAGCCATTTGTATATCACAAAATTATAATAAAATACTGTAGCATCTTATGCTCTTCATCTCCCCCAACTTCTGGGTGGATTTGTCCTTCTTCACTGGGCAGAGACGATCATACAGATTCATAAAGCAATTATCTGTGTTCTTTATGAAATTTATAGTCAGTAGTGTGTTCAAGTGGCAGCGATTATTCATTTTAATGTGCCTATTTAATCATGTTAAAATTTGCTTTAATTTCTCAGCCTTTTCCACTGTCTTGATTAAAAGTGCACATCTGAATCATGATACTCTGCTGCTCACCTTTCTTTTCCAGATCATTGTTATTTTAAAAAACATACTAGTAGAACATTTGGCAACCCAACAGTAAATGACTTAATGGGAAAAAAATTGGGGTTTGTATATTTTTGTTTGATTTTGTTTCTAAGCTAGGTCCCAACCCAAAGAAACCTATTCACAGCTCAGCAACTAATTAAAACAATCTACCCAGGAAGAAAAATTGCTCAGAGCTTTAGAAGTCTAATTATGTAGTGAGTTTTTTTTTTTTAAAAAGATATTTTTTGGTTCATTATCAATTTCATGTTACATGAGCACAGCGTCCTATGTGGAAACCAGTTAAAGTCTTGACAGCAAAATTTCTGTTCTGTATTTATGTATCCCAGACAGGAAATGGAAGTGAAGGTTCACTAGTTTTGAATTATTTTTCCTCTCCATTTTTCTTAAAATAAACTTCAGGTTTGATGGTACATAACTGAAATGGCTCATATATATCATAAAACTTTCTGGTGTACTTCTTAAGATTATGTATCTCTTTATAAAGAGTTACAGAGTACCTCTTTGGCTCTGATATAATAGCAGATTTAAATGAACGAGTGCATATTTTGTTAGCAACAACACAGCTACTCTATTATGTTGTCCTGAAAATCAGGCTGTTTCTTTTCTGGAAAAAATCCAATTTACCTTCTGCACTTCTGAACGTACTCCAAATGGATATTTACTGCACAGCCCTCTACACATTCTACCACTGCCAAAGAAGTTAGTGCAGCTGTTGAGCTCCTTCATACAACTCAAGTGCAATCTCTAAGGATTTTAAGTATAATAGCAGGAAAGGGATATAGCCCATGCGGGCCCCTTGATAGATTTATAATCTTATTTTTCACACAGTAGTACCTCATAACTTTAGCACTGGCTTTAAGTTCACTCACAGGACAGCTGCCAAAGGTCTATGTCAAGTCACTCCAGTGCTAGAGAACAACATGCCTGAGGCTCATAATCCACCAGAAGCGGATGCTGTGGAAGTGTGCTTAGATCTGAGGAGCCATGCAAGAAAATGCTGAGCAAAATGAAGGTGTTTTATTTTAAATTAAAAACCCATTTGATCATCGGTTTGAATAATTAAAGATTGCAAGGGCCTCTGCATGCACAGGCCACTGTGGTGCATTACTAACTTTTTCAGTATTTTTGGATGAATGGCCATAACCACAGGCTATGAAGACAACAGACTTTGTGCTTTTTAATGTCTACTTTGCCTGCAGTCTAATTCTATGGGCAGTTTAATAACTAGGCAGAAACCAAACATTACAAATTTTTAGACTTAAGCAAGTTTGAAAGACTTAAGGCTGAAGCATTCATCATAACTGTGTACCGTAGGCAGGTCTGAAAGAAATCATTGCAAAGACAATGTAGCAAATCACTTCAACAAACTTATCCCAAAAAATCTGAAGTTCAACAAGACAGGATATTGAAATCCAAAAAAGACCAAAATAAGGGTCTTATAGTCATTGTGATAGTAGGGTGATCCTTTTACCATAGGCATATGAATCCATATCTATGCAGAAGACAAAAATGTGGGTGAAAAATCTTCTACTAAGAAAAAATAAATAAGACTACTACTTTCTACACCCACTGCTAACAGAACCTAATCCTGCAATATACAGGATCAAGTCATAATATATTTAAAATTAAATACAAAACCCAAAACTAAATGTCCAAAGATTGCAATCATAGCAAACGTATGGGCAGGAAATTTAACACTGTGCTGGGCTCAATACAAATTTCTTATCTATTTTAAACCCTGCAATCATTCAGAAAGCTTAAGTGTATTACGTAAGTACAAAATAGAGGGTACAGGAGAAGTATTCATTTCTCACAGCACATTTACCTTTCGGTGCTGCTAGATTCTCCCGTGGCAGCATCCTTACATGTCATCAGCTTCTTTTGAATGGCAGGTGCAAAATCCTTCAGAAGTGAAGTTCTGTGCTTACCTATTTGAAATAAGATTATGTTGAGAAGTTCAACAAAAATAATGATTGACAAAAAGAGACCCTGCATATTTTCATAAAATATTTTTTAATATAAAACATAGTTTAATGAAATATTAGATATTAAGATAAATTTTCCCTGTCCTGGATCAATTACTGTGTATTTCTGAAAAACCAAATACAGAGCCAGACACTACGGGTAGCAGAGAGATGTATTTTTAAACTGGCTACACAAAGATTAAAGTCCAAAGCTTAATAACAAAATTTAGAAATGATATAACCTTAAATCTTGCAGAAATCTAGTAACTTAACATGATGAGGAAAAGCGCCTGGCGAAGTGTTTAAGAATTCAGCTTTCAAAATGTATCACATAAAAGAAAAAAAAACTGACAAAAATGGTTTGGCTGACCTTTAATTATAATCACAATGCAGACAGTAGCTGTTAGACTAAAAATCCCTTCTATTTCTTCAGAGAGAATACATTCCATTAATTCATTTAAAAATGACCTAAGGAAAAAATAAAAAAAAATACATTATAAATCACATTTCTTTCAAAACAGAATTGAACACAACAAGCTTGTGATTTTGCTACCCTGCTACCGCAGCTTCAAAGATATGATGCATGACAAAGCAGTGGTTATTGCATAGTTGAAGACCGTTGCTGTTTCTGGAAATGAGAATATCTGAGTTAGCAGAATAGTAAGTTACTTAGAAAGAAAGTTACATAAATAAGTATCTGTTAAAAGAAATTAGGAGCTCGTGGACAGCTTTGGGAAAGTCAGTCTGGAAAAATAACCTACTAGTTCTACTGGAATTTAACTTGTGTAAATTGTACTAAAATTTCTAACTTCAGTTTCTACTGAAGTTTAGAAAAACATACATTCTGTGACCCCAATGGACTAACAGAATCAAAACAACTATAAAATCTGAGATAAATACAAACTATCTTAAGAAATTCACTTTTAGCAAGATATGATAGTATTACCAACAAACTTAAGATGTGTTTTGGGATGTACGTTAGGTTAACAAAAAATGAAATGAGTCATGGAAGAGATCTAGCCACCAAACTAAACTGCAACACCAAACTAAACATGAAATAAGTCTATACTACAGAATGGAACTACTAATTGGTCATTGTAGTGTTTATGGTAAAAATAACAAATTTAACTCAGAAGCAGTTCTCAAAAACGAGAAAAATAAAAGATAAAGCAGGAGATGGACAAGATCTGAAATCCTCATACTCCTCAGGGCACAAACAGTAGATGTTATAACAACTTTCTCTAAAATACTTCAAAATACCTTCAGGAATATTATTATCTGTTAGCAAAATTGAACACCATAAATACCCAGTTTGAACTTTAATTGTTTTGCAGGCTTTTATTATTCTGAGAGATCAAAATGGTGCATGCTGTTAAGTAAAGAACTGACCTCCACTACTGATTCAGTGCAGATGTATGATTAAAGAACTCATTTAAATGAATAGCCTTGTCAATAAGAAAAATCTTAAAAGCAGTTAAAAAAACGTAATCAACCCCCTGTCAAATACATTCAGGCAATATATTAAAAGAAAGGTATCATGAAGTATTGGATGTAAATTTGGTTTCTCAAAATTTATTTGAATTTTGAAATTAAAAATTTAATGACAACATTCAAACTGGTCTACATTAGCAACAAACCTTGGAGAGATTAATGTAGAAACATTTACCTGACAACATTAACTGACTTCATAATTATGGACATTAAACTGCTTGAAAGAGGAGGAAGGTCTGAAATAGTCTTAGGTATAGTAAAATCTGTTTCGCTGGAAGTCTGAAAAAGAAAAAAGTCAACAAATATATATAACACAGAAAACATTGAAGCAAAAAGTTTTTAATAATTACACTAACCAAGACCTATCCTTAAATAACTAGAAGAAACATTCACATATGTTCTTTGAATAGCCTTAATCCAATTGTGTTGTGTCCAAATAAATTATAAATTATAAATTAGAAAGGCTAAAACTAAAACAAATGAACAGTATTTGAACCAAAGTAAATATTCTCCACAGTTGTTCTGAATAGAAGTTTTGTTGAACTACATTGTTGATAGTTATTTTAAAAGGCACAGCCTACTAAACACAAATGAGTATCCTTTGTGTCTCCAAGTTTAAGTCTGCAAACATACATAATAACTAAAAATAACTTAGGTGACAGGGTTTTCCTGATCCCCCGGGTCAGGTTTTTTTTTTGCATCAACGTCTGAGTAGCATGGCAAGTATTCAGTTAGAAATGAATTTTGATGTATTAGTACAATAACATGGGGGCAGGGAAAATCTCAGCTCAGACTACTGATTGCAACAAATATTCATAATCTATGGATATGAATCTGCAGTGTCACTCAAGACCATAAACTTTTATTCTGCAGCATTTGTAAAGAGTGTGCTGTCATTCCACAGCCCCTCAACTGATATACTAATATTTGCAGGTAAACCTCAGGTATTGTTTCAGTTCCTTCTGCAACGTAGAATCTTAGCAGCTTCTCCACTGTACCCAGTACTTTCTAGCAACCATTTACTGCCCTGTTTCTGACATATCTAGCAAACAGAGTAAGAGTACAGACTCTGCTAAACAACCTCTGCTCTCCCTCATTAGTTCTTAAAGCTTCCAATCTTACTAGCCATATTTTCTCCTAACACTAAATGCATTAGGAACATGCATTGGGAACACTACCCTCTCCTTCAAGGACAGCAATAGTTCCTTGGATTTTCAGCACATACAACAACCTCTGCCTATTTATTCTTTTCATTATCAGAGCTCTTTACTTTCCAAAGAAATTCAAATCAGATATTTAGAAATCCTCTAGACAAAACACAGAGGAACTCAAAAAAGATGCAGTGCAAGAAATGTATCTGTATTGAAGCAGAGAGCGCATAAGTGATCAGTGCCAAACAAGACATCAGTCTTTGGAACAGGATTACAGAACCTCATGGGACAGTTCCATGAATAAGGCACTGGACTCTTTCAGAGATCAGTGGTTCAGTTCTTAGGTTTCCTAATGCTGGGTGAGATGAAATGAGTCAAGTTTAGCACAACCTCCCTTCTTCCTCTGTTCCCTGAGCTTTTACTGCTGAGCACGTTGTATGGCACAGAATATGCCTCTGGGTCAGCTGCCTTGGCTGTGTCTCTCCTCAACCTCTATCCCAACCGCCACCTGCTCACATGTTTTTTAAGGACGGGGGGTGACAGGGAGAGAAAGCCTTGACTTTCTGCAAGCACTGCTCAGCAAGAGCCAAAGCTAACTGATGTGCCCTCTACGTTGTTTTAATCGCAAAATCAAACCACAGCACCATAGGGACTGTTGTGAAGAAAGTTAACTCCTTCCCAGACAGATTTTGTATGAATATGGACAGAGAGAACTCCAAAAAAAACATGTCACTACCCTCCCACAGTGCCTAATTTCTAAATTCTTCTGTCAGAGGCAGGTAATTAACGAGGTTTCAGGACAACTATGTTTTTACCCAGTTGTATTCATAAATCTGAGAGATGCGCTGTAATATGAAATTATGGCAAATAAAATTTCCTGTTTGTTCCATGCCAAAAAACACAAAATCATGATCTGCAGTACAAAGATCACATTTCTGAGCATATCTCTATTGGTCCAACTTAATGTTTAAAAGCAGTAAGCATAAAAAAGGAAAAAAGGTCAGCATTAACCTTACCTTCTGTAGTCCATAATTTATCTCCGCAACTATTGCGGCTAGGAGAGTAGAGAGTACACCTCGGTGAACTGCTGGGTAAGATGAATGGCAGCATTGGACTGCATGTATGAATTCACCAAGAGGCATTTGAATACAGTGAATCAACTAAAACCAAAGGAAAACAGAGTCATTTTTAACACTGTTTAACTGAAATAGTTCAGCAAGCTTCTCTGTGAAGAAGTGCAGATCGCACCTTGAAAGATATCGAGGTATTCTATACACCTGGAATTAGAGGAGGAATCAGCAACACACTTGGAATTCAACTCATACATTTGAAAGAAACAAAATAACCACTGTAACAAAAAAGAACTGCAATGTTATTCAGAAGTCCTCACTACTATCTAGTCTTTGCCATAAAATACAAGAAGCTAACTTTTCTGTGAAGATACAAGGTTTTGAAGAACTTTAGGACATCAGACATATTTTGAAGCTGATATAATTCAGGCTGAAATAAGTAAGATAAAATAATGACAATTTCTCCTCCCTCCCAAGATCATAATATATATAATGGAGTTACAGATTCATCTAAGCGTTCGGTAGCCATTTCAAGAGTAATGCGATACCTGAATCCCTTCTTCCTGCTGTTTCTTGAGTCTACGTGCCACATATTCTAAAACTTTCTGGAACACAGTCTGTACAGCATGAAAAAGACTTGCCACTTCATCTGACTCAGTATTCTGGGTTAAAGAAGCTTCAATAATTTCTTTTAAAGCATACAGTAACACTGGAGCACAAAAGCCACCTCTCTCTAGAAAAAGAGATAAATATCACAACAAAAATTGTAATGAGATATTCTTCAATACAAGCTTAGAATAAAACTCCATTATATACCAGAATATAGCCACAGTTTACAAGTGTAGGTGATTATGCTCAGTTTCAGAGCATCCTTAGCTGAAAGTTTCATACAGTTCAATCAATATCTTAAGTAAAAATCCAGTGTTCCTTCCAATCCTCAAAGTATAGGGATTAAAATTGCATATTTCTTCAGGAGTTCTTCTAATTCTGTCTGTACTGTAGACATAACTTCCCAAATGTGAGCTAAATTTAAATAGTGCTACAATGTTGTATCCTAAGGCATACTGACATATATATATCTCTATATCTATATATCTTTCTCTATATATATATATATATATAATTTTCTACCTATACTTAAAACATATATAATTTTCTTTCTGTATTTAAAACATATATATATATGCACCTCTGAACTATATATTCATAACCAGAATCCAAGAGCAAGGAAGAAACATCAGTTATCAACAATGCCATGGTTCTGCTTGAACAGGTGGTTCTCTGCTCATTTTCAGTGTCCTGAAAAGCTGCTGTGACTTTTGAGCATAGCTTTGGTGCTAGCTAGCATAAGATGTAAAGACCATTTTTTTTGAGAGACAGACTCCAAAATGCTAAAAGCAATAGTTCTGCTAATAAAAGTCAAGTATATAAGGAGTAAATTATATAGGGAGATGTGGATGTTAGTACAAAATACTGTACCTGTTTGTATAACTGAAAGAGCCATATCTAAAAACTGTGCTTGAAACGTGAGATTTCCAAGACCGACCATTATGACATCTTTACATATTGACAAGTAGGCCTAGAAAGGAAATGAAAAAGTACATAAGAATAAGAAAAGTGTATATATAAGAAACAAAATTTGTATAAAGTAACAATTCAGTAAAACCTAAAAAGCCTTGAAAGCTGGTGCATCTACTTGGTATTAGTCAGTTTGCAACCATTGAAAAACAAGAGTTCCAAACAGTTCTCCAGATGCTTCCATTGCTCTTTCCTCCAGTAAGTCCAGTTTTTCAAAATGCAGTAAATGCTCTACCTTTCTCAACTCAAGCTTAGATCAGAGGCATTAATACCCAATATTACCAAGGCAGAATATGACATATCTACCTATCTTAAATAGCAAAACTAAAACCAGCATACAGAGCTTTTCCCTACAGACACAAGTTACCTTCCAAATGTATTATAATACTTATTATAGGCAGAGTAGAGAATTTTTAACTAGTCTATATATACATGAGTTGAGTTGTTCAAGGACACCCTCAATGACTAAAGTTAGTCCAAGTCTTTCCCTTAACCAAAACAATATAGAACCCATGGCTCAGTGTTAAAATCCTCTAAGGGTTAAGTGATGAAGGGAATGTAACAGATGACAAGTAAAAACCAGCTACTCTTCCCTCCATACACATGGTATCACCAAATGCTTACTGTGAAAGGCAAATGAAGACGAGGGGTAGGGGACACTGTGGTTTGTGTCAGAGGGCCTATCAGTCACATGCAACAAATCAGTAATGATGTAAATGGGCTTTAAGATATACTAGTAAAGATCATCATGTTTCATTATTGGCTAATTAAGTGATATATTCAGATGATTTTATAGGTGACAACTTCCCATCTTATTGCTTATCAATAAAGCTTCATTTTCATTTTATATTCAGATCTAGGAAAGGGATTGCAAACATTCCTGTAATACTGGTAAACATTCCCTATTTTATGTCTTGTCTTTCTATAAGGTTGAGATATGTGTCTCCAAACTTTTGATAAATAGCTACAAAACATTTATGGTACGCACACAATTTTGTTCATTCAGAGAAAAGAGACAATAATATATCAAACATGCAAGAAACCTGTACCAGGAACAACTACAACACCTGTTTGAGTTTAATATTTCTTCACACTTTTTAGAAAGCCATTTGGCTGGAGCAGCAGGATTTAATACAAGACTAACCTCCACATTATGAAATTCCCAGGACTCACACCCTACCTCGCTACTGAATTCCAAAGATACATTCTACCAGACTCAGCACTAGAATGAACCATACAGAATTCCTCAGGGTATAATTTTACCTATTTCTTTTGGGAAAGCAGGAAGGAAAGCGAGAAAGGAAGGAAGAAAGGAAGCAAGCAAACATGAGTAGATCTAAATCTCTTCTCATAACCACACTTCCTTCCTGGTCCTCTAAGTCATTCTCTGTTGTGCTTCTCAACACAATGTATGTAGCTGCAGTGATTCTATGGCCGTTCCAGAACCTTCTACACTACAGAAGAACAGGCTACTAAAGTGGTAGCATACCACATAACTATACTCTTGTTTTCAGCAACTCATTTTCTTTTCCTTTTCAGAACTGAGATTCCGTGGCAATCTTATGTTATTGCACTTGCCATAGAATAGCATAAACATTACCTTTATTTAATGTAGGGGATGAAAGACTGAGGACTAAAATTACTTGTTAGAAACCTAAAATTTAGAAGATCCAGCTTACATTGCCTGCCAAGATAGAAATTTCTTGAATGGGCTTTTTCACAAGTATGAAACATAGAATATGTTCCTCCTCACTTCAACAGATATGATGGGAATATATATTATGCACTGGTAGGTGAAAAAAAAGTTCAGATAAGAATAAGGTATCGTTAACTTCAGCTAACTTCAGCAACATGATTTAGTTGATAGAGTATGCACAATAATATTTTATATTTGTAAAATACAAAGGTTATATATAAACTCAAAGCCATTTAAAAAAGTGTGTGATTTTAAGCAATCAAAGGAAGAGCAAAAGCACAAAGCTGTAACCTCAGAACAGTAAGGACTATTTCATTAGCTCATTCACTTGCTGGGATCAAAAAACTCTAGTGCACTATGTTTGTCACTACACAATTGTCATATGTATAGCCTCTCAGATTGGCAAGAGTTTGATTTATAAGAAACCTCTAACCTGGATAATTAATTCAGAAACATTACTGTGTTTTGAAATGCCGCCCTCTTGATCACTGTCTACTATAAAAGGTACAACTTGACTTTCTAGCCAAGCACCTGTCTCCTTCAGAAGCGAAAGGTAATCTTCTCCTTCTTCAGAAAACTAGGAAAAAAAAAAATCAGAAGTAGTTTATCGATTGTCTTTCTAATTCTTTTAGAATTTCCTCACAGTTAGCTGTAATTCCAGCTTATACTTAAAAGGTACACCCATACCTTGTTCTGAAGATGAATATTCAACCTGCAGAAGAGGCTGAAGGCTCTCAGACCAGCTGCTTGATTGCACCTACCAGCACCTGCATCATTTGCTTTAAGAATTGAGCCAAGAACCTCCTGAAATATTAAGGTTTACATTTATATTTTTCAGAAAATCCTTTCAAAAGTTTCTTCTCTCAACAGCTTTAAACAAGGGATTTATGAAAACAAACAAACAACTCTCGCTCTAAACCCAAAAAGACCAACAGGCATACCCTCAATTATTTTCATTTTGCAATGCCATAACTAATTTTCAGACTACTTCTCACATGTATCTTCAAAAAGTCAGGTCCCTCAAAAATGCTCAACACTAGGTCACAAAAATTTTGAGGCATCCAAGAAAGAAAAGCTGGTTAAAATTTGCTGTCTATGAATAATTCTGAACTGATATAATTCTAGGTTAGAATATCCATTTCAATTACAAATCTAAAGGAAAATTTTATCCAAGGAAAGGAGGGATTGTGAATCCTATTTATTTATTCTGGTAGATCTTTAACTTGACTTGGGCAATATAAGATTTCAAACACACTTTTATAAGCAGAGTTTTTGGCAAGACCAATACTACCTTTGCAGCACTGAGAATTTTCAAAAGCTTCTTCAGTTTCTTTTTAGGAACAGAGAGTAGACAATCACGATTAACAGGATGAATCAATAAATATTCAAGGTAATCGATTGCTAATTCTGGCTTGGATTCCTGTGTTACATGGATACGTACTCGTCGTTCAGATGTTTTAATACTCTATAGATGAAAAGAAAGCACAAAACCAGTATAATACTGTTAGTATCTTACCTTACAATTAACTCCAAAGCAGAATAATATGGTAATAAAGAAGAAGCCTCTATTAAAAAAAGCTTACAGCCACAATGCCTTTATGTAATCTAGCAATCCCTTAATTTTTTAACACATGCATTGGCACACCTCTCTTGGTGTTAGCGTGTCAGACAACCAATCACAGACTAATTCCATAACGTGTCCCACTTGACCCCAGCGACACATGCAGTCTATCAGCATAGAATATTTGCTTTGGTCAGCTCCATTGTCAATATTTTTGAGTCTGGAGATTACACCACAGCTTCAAAGAAAAACAAACAAAAAGGAGATGTATTAGCTTTACAACCATAAATGCAGACTTAATTCAATGAGAATCAATCATTATAATGCAAAAAAGATTCACCAAAGGCATATTTGCTCCTTACAGATTTAACTTATTGGATTTGTTTAGTGGAATAATTTATCAAAATGGACAATTGATATGTCAAGTTATGAAAAAGAACAGATGTCTTGTCATTCAGATGTTGGATGTAAAAATAGTACCTGAATGCAGGAATAGCAGCAGGGGGCATAAAAGATGCCAGAATAACCAATGGAATCGTGCAACGCTCATCCTAAGATTAAAAAAAAAAAAAGTACACTATACATGTATATGATGTACATGGACAGATACAAGCACACGCACAAAACTAAAGATAGTGCTGAAAAAGCATGACTAAACTATTGCACATTAAGGATTTCCATTTTTTCACAAGAAAAAGAACTGAAAGAAGATGATGGCAACATACAGCTTGGGATCTGAAACTTTTGATTCAACTGTCAATCAAGTCAGAGGTCAATTATCAATTAGCATTCAGCTTTCTGACAAACTGTCAGTACAACTAGATGAACAATTACAGCTCAGATGAATAACCACCGCAAAAGAAACAACAGCTCTAGTTTACTTTTTTCTTTTTAGAACAGGCTAATTGCACAATCATGACACCATCTAAGTGTAACTCTCAAATAACTTAACTACTGCCTTAAATGAATATTCAATCACTTCAGAAATTTATAAAAAAAAAAGCTCTAAAGGAAAGAGTGAAAGGGTGCTTATTTTAGAAGGGTAATATAAAATGCACAAGTTGTTACAATGACACAGTCTCACTCAGATTATATAGAAGTGAATCTATGTAAAAGACGTCAAAACCAGCATATCTGTGTGTCCAAGTTTCACAAATACAATGTCTATTTAGACGTTTGAAGAGCTAAAACCTTTTAGAGACGATTTTTAAAAGAACATTTAAAAATATACTTGTAGCTATTCAAGAAAGAGACATACTGCTTCAATCTGTAGTCTTTTAAGAAACTAAGCCTCTGATGACAGGTCTTTTTAGATCCAAGCTGCTTATTCACTGTAAGAATATCAAAGTCAAAGAGGTGGCTTGCTAAAGCTGGATATCTTGTCTGCTCACCAGACCCTCTCGGGGAAAATGTTCATCCTCTACCAAAAAAGATTTGAAATGTCCTTGACAACTTCCAAATGCTTTCAGGGTAGACAGAGCATTTGGTATGTCTGTGTTGCAGAATACTATATAGCATTGAATTGATTTCCATTCCCTGATTATCTAAAGGAAACTTGAACACTTCAGTATAACAGTCAGCATAACTCAGTATATGTCAGCATATAAACTATAAAAAAAGACATCCAGTAGATAATCCTTACAAATACACTACAGGATGCAGCAGATAACTGTTAGCCACTATCAAAACATAGCATCCTGAAGCATAACACTAGAAAAAAGGTCAAGGAGACTGAAAATATGAGATTGACTGATTTTAATTAATTGGTTATACCAAATCCAAACAAGTAATAAGTGCATCAAAAGATTGTTAAAGAACAGAATCAAATTAGCAGAAACCAAATACAAGAAAGTGAAAAAGGAGCCTCAGCTGCTTCAGCTGTCTGTAGCAGCAGCTGGATCCTAAGTAGTAGTGGTAGAGTTTGTGGAGGGAGTGGGCAGAACACATGGACACTCATGTACAGTGAGTATTTTTTCTGCAACAGTGCATTTCAGTTACTGATTTGCAATGATTCCAAACCCATTAAAAAACCAGAACCCTATAAGAACATGACAAGTGGAGCATTTATTGTGTAAGTATTTCTGTGCTCACGATTTAAATCATAGTTTATCATTCAGATACTGCAGTTGAAGAATAGCTTCTACCCATTCGTGGAATTCCAAGACAATTGCCATTGTTTATGGTTCATAGCAACAATAAAAAAGAATACTTAATGCCACGGAAATAGATAAAAGACGTAACACATGAGAGCATCTGAATAAAATACTAAGCACTTACAGGAAAATCTAGGCTTTCTTTACCTTAAATACTTTAAAATATTCAGGAAGTACAGAAGCAAATTTTCTGATAGCATAATCTTTGGCATCTTTATTGTGATCTAGTGCTTTGTGAATACTTCTCCAGAGAATTACAGTAATCTCCAATAAACTTGCCATGCTGGCCACATCATTTACTGACAACACACTATTCAACACCTGAAACAAACAATTAGATTATATTACCTTTTATTTTCTGAAATATAATTTTATGTTAAAATAAGGTTTCAAAAAAAACCTGAAAATCCTTCCACTAGTTTCACAAAGGCATTGTGTTTGTTGCAAAGTACGAACTCCACAATTCATTCTTACTTTAGATTTATATATAACTTGAATCATCTTGCTATATTAATTTTTTCAATAATTTAATTACAGAATCAAGCCAATTTATAATTAGCACTGGAATTCAGGAAGTATTTGTTTAAAATATTCTTCATATTTTTTCTATCTTATTCTAGTTAACTTCACCAAGTTTCTGCTATTGCAGGGCATGAAAACATCACAATGGTAATTCTCTCCTTTTAATTCTACAGACACCCAAGTGCTTTCCTTCAGATTTATGTTATACCTTTAACTGCTTATCTCAAATTAAAGTTACCAGAACTTATCATAAAGTGAACTTCCTTACACTTGTATTCTCCTTTTCAGTTTCACCATCATCCTCCTCATCCTCGCTATCGTGAAGACTCTCTTTCCTTGCTTTCTGGATGCAGGCATTCAAGCAGCGCCGAATAGTAAGCATCAGTTTAGCTAAATTTGAATACAATATAAATAGACATTTACAATTTGCTAAGAAAGTTGCTAGTGAATGCTTCTAAATGTAATGCTGGAAAGCTCATCTGAAAAGTAGACAACAGAACCAGAAATAATGAGGGGAAAAAAGATAACATTTCTTGGTAAAAAGAAATAAAAAAAACACGAAACATAACCTCAAGTAGGAAGAAGAAATGGCAACTTTATCATCACGTTCTGTAATTTTATTGTTACAAAAATCTACTAAAAAAAAACCAAACCCAACTACCATCTTACCAGGTCAGAATCAGGGGAAGCTCCCGTAACTCCTATTTTCACCTGGCATATCTATAAATTTAATGACCTGTGTTCAACAGCACATCCCCTCCAATATTAATTTCATTTATTTATAAATGATGTAGTCTAATCATTGCACTCCTTAATGAGGAGCTCATCTCTAAAAAAAACGCAAAAGTGCAAAGCCCAGTTTGGTGAGAGTATGACTAGCTGAAATAAGAGTATACTGGCATATGTTATTTCAAAACAACCTTAGCAGGTTCGCATGATCAGTCCAGAGACAAGAGCTTGGGCATTTCACCCAAGTCACCATGCCAACTACTTTGTTCTCATACTATTAGAACGCGTCTGACGCAAAATTTTCCCAATTTTACTTGGTTTAACAGCACTTTTATAGAAAGCAGCTGTACTGTACAGTACACGCACTTTTCACTAAAAGTACCTGAAGCTTTTAATAGGAAGGAGGGATTTCTAGATTTTCTCTGAGCAACTTGAAAATACTACTGATCCACAAATCCCAGATAATCACTGTCAGACATAAGTACTTTTCACCTTCTAAATAATCTTCCACTTAAAAATCTCCAATCACTTGAGACATCAGTGAACTTTATTCCAATAAATCTGCATGATAAATATTGAGGTATATGGATATAATAAATTTAAGGTACATGTGAGGAGAAAGGAAAAGAGAGACCAGATAGCACCACAGCTAGGGAGTATAGTATAGGACCCAAAAGCAGAAACAAAAAACTTCCGTCTCTTCATTGCTGAAAAATCTTATGACTCTTGTCAGCAGGGTTCACTGCTGACATCAAGAACTTAAACTGTTACAAACTAATATTATAATAAAAACAAAAGATCTAGCACTGTACCACTGTTAGAGAAAAAAAAATGAGAAAGCAATTACATGGTGCGATATTGGTATTTGCAAAAAATCATAAAATGTTGTACTTTACCGATATTGGTGGGGGCAGTATACTCATGAGCATATTGATAGAACTTTCTAGCTGCAGCTGAATTCATCTGGATTAGAGTAACACAGCGCTCACACCACACATCCTCATGTTGATTAATAGGAAAGAAAGAGTTGAATAAGAGATTCACTATGCGTCGTGACACAGGCCGTGAATCGACTTCAAGACGAGTCAGAAGATGATCCATGGGACAGATTTTCCAGAACTTTTCAAAGCAAGAAAAAGATATTAAGGAGTTAAAAAAAGAGGAAAACTCAATCAACTTTAGTAAGTACCGTCCACATCAAATGTCTCAAAAATACAAGCAGCATTTACCACAAAAGCATAAGCCTTATTCATTTTTACCATTTACTTGAAGTCATATATTGCTGCAACAATGCCGCTTTACTGTGCTGATGCACCTCTCAATTTCTATGTATCTCTGACAGATACTGTGGTTCAAACAATTCCAGCTCAATATACCTGCAATGCTAATGCGATTTCATAGGTATAGGGAAGAATTATTACAACGATATCACCAAAAATATAATTATTCATCATTATGTGCCACGTTTCATATTCTCAGCATAAGACAAAGCAAGACCAAGCTACCTACAAGTATGATTTAAGCCCTAAAAACATGTACAGAACAAAACACTTTCCAAAATCATCCCAAACCATGAGTGCACTCCATCTTTAGCAGAGATATTTGTAACACAGTAATCAAAGGCTATAAAATTCAGAAAGAATAAGCAGCTTGTTATGACAGCAGTAACACTACTCACATTTGTAATTTTTGTGAGATTTGGCATTGAAAAATAAAGTGTTATTCTTGAGTAGAAATATTTGCAGCAGCATATTCCCCTGTGATTGCAGACTATGGATATCTCTCCTGGAATTATCCCTAAAAAAGGTCCTTGGACTAAACATGATTAAGATTTCAGAGTCTGACACTTTCAGAACAACGGTTTTGTTGACTTTATTTGTTTTTGCTGACTCTGAGAACCAAGTGATACATCTCCTAAAACACCCAGCATCACTGTGACACTTCTGTCTTTCTACCTCAGATTTACCTGGTTAAGCCTGGCTTTAGAACATGTTGAAGCAGAAGCTTCAGGAAAAAAGCTCTCTCTTAGAGTACCATCACTTATTTATAATGCTGAATTGCCTTCCCCAGTTATTTTCAATAACCTTAACAACCAGAACCAATGGTTTGCATAAATGTTCAGCTGCATATTGTTAATCTCAGGAGTTCTGCAAACCTAAGGACCCTGCTGGAAACTTTTCATGCTGACAGGCTGAATGATAGTACTCGCAGTGTTTTTTTCTCTGTTTCACTTTTTCTCTGGACTTGCCTGATCAATGCATTAAGATAAATATTATGGCAGTATCAAAATTGCTCTTGCATTATTGTAATCCTTATCCTGAACCTGTGTGCCAGAAGCCAAAAGCTCTCAATTCCAAAATCATCTCCTACTTATCATGTCTTCTGAGCATATTTTGGGGAATTTGGGAGTAACTGAGGTGGTCTAATCTCAATATCATGCCTTTGAGGTCCTGTCATCAAAGCTGCAATCCACACATTTGGCAAGCAGGTAATTCTCATGCTAAGGATAGGTGCAATGCTTGATCGCTGAAGCCTAAAAAAATCTGACAAAACAAGCATGCATTTAATTGTCTTCTGAACAACGGAGATACGCTGTATGAAGTCAGAGTTACGTATGTGTACAGCACAAGATAAGCATGTCCTAATGACCAGGCTTCGCAAGAGAAAAAACCCATTATTTTAATAAGATAAATGTAATTTGGAAACCATTAACAGCAGAGAATATAATGCCTAAGGCTGGACAGTCCCAAAGGACGTGCCTGCAAACAAGCAGAAATCATAAAAACAGGTAAATAAAAGTATAAAAGCAATTTGATAAAGGCACTGAGCATTTGGAAGGAGAGAGAGTCCTGACTTTAACAAGCCAGCTGGAAGGAAGTGTGACCATAGCGACTGCTCTGCCCTGGCATGGCCACGAGAGGGCAGGGAAGACGGAACATCCTGAGAAAGGTCTGCGGAGCGCTGGTGATGCCAGGAGCGAGCCACTGAAAACAACCAAGCCAGCACAGAAATGCCATTGGACATATTATTCACCCCAAATTAGCCAAAAGTGCAGGGAAGAGGAAATGAAGCGTGTGCTTGACTCAACTAAAAACTTTCCAGCATGACTATGAAAATATCTGCCTTAACAATATCCAGACATGGCATATAGTTATTTTTTTCTGTGAAGAACAGCTATGGAAAGGCTGAAATCTCACCAAGACTAGTTGCGACTTCTTTATTCATTTATTATAAAAGATTTTCCATGGACACCATGATTTCAGTAGAATTCACAAAAATCACTGGAAAAAAGTGCTTCTATACTACTACCTACATCTGCATCAAAACATTTAAAATGGACAGAAGTGACTAACAGCAACAGAACCCACAAGTATTAGAAATAAACTCAGATGCTTAAATATAAGAGGGGGAAAACTGAAATTAAGCATATTACATTAATCATGATTTTTTTTTCCTTTTGGAAATACTACAGAAGTCTCAAAAAATGACTATTTTTCAAAGAAATGCCTTGATTTTATACCCTTCTTGCTACTTATTGAAGTGCCATTTAGTCTACCTTAGCAGCCCTGGTAGCCTTGATTTTCAGCAGCATATCAACAAAAGCCACTCGCACTTTCTCTGAATTGTCATGAAGACTGTATTTGACAGCAGGCAGGAGCTGTTCCAGTAATGGATGACTTAGTTTGTTGTCCAAAATTATTGGTAGACACTGCAATTAAAAAAAAAAAAAAAAAAGTAATGAGTAGATGCAAAAAGATGCAAAAATTGTTCAGCTGGACCAAAACACTTCTAAGGTTAGATTAAGTAGACAGACACTATGTATGCCTATTTTTACTGTAATGTTCTCTACTAAAACATGCTAAGGTTATTTCAAATTTCCAATGAACTCATTTTAGATGAAGCAGTCTCAGATTTACACTGAGGCCACCCTCTTGCATTCTACCTGAAGGGACAGTGTCAGGTCCCTTTTGTGGCAGCAATACAAGCTCCCTAAACCCAGCTAATTTCTTACTAAAAATATGTCTTTTTTTTTTTACCAAGTTATTTTAAATCAGCACTTTCTGCTTATCCACTATAGGCCCCCATGAAGCCATGGAACAAGTGAGGATTAACATGAAGACAGCCAAATCAAGGCTGAATTGACACATACACAAAATTTTAAAGTGAAAACACCGCTTAGGGAGTTCATTTTTCTGTCAAGTTATTAGTTATTTACTAGATGACAGAAAGATGTAGATGAACTATCCTAACATACTGAATAATGCATGGGAGGCTGGCATTCCCAGAGAAACAGTACTTAGATTCATCCAGACCTCAGAAACACCAGGTGAGGTACAAAATCATAACATAATTGTGCATGTCTAGGGATGGGTTAAAATCAGTCAGACAGAAACATTCCGGAACCCGCCTGCATACATTTCTGCATACATTTAAGTCTAAGTATAACATCTTATAGCTCAAATAATTAAATTATCAGGTCAAAACTAAGTATGTAAGACTAGAAGTGCCAAATAGTCAGTATTTTAAAAGGCATTTGTTCATTCCAAATTTGTGACTTTTATAAAGCCTGTAAAACTTGCATGTGTCGGGAACTTTAAGAATTTTTTTTTTAAGAAACTTTAATTCATTTTTCAGAATAAGTAACTTCCTTGACTTAAAGTGGCCTATACTGGAAACCTGTGCATTGTGTAAACTATAAGAAACAGTCATGGTTTTAAATTTAGGAAAAAAATAATTACTTTAAAAACAGAGCATCGAACATCAGCAGACGTTATGTCACATGCCAGCTCTCCTGTTAGCTTTTTTAAGAGATCTGTAAGAATTGGTGGAGGAATCATCTCCCAGTATTTGGATGTTATCTGAGTAACTCCAAGTATCCCTGTAGAGCGGACAACTGGATGAGGATCTTCTAAGAGATTCTAAAACAAACAGAAGAACAATAAGGTGAGTATATGCACTATTGTGACTCTACTGTTGTGTGATATCAACCTATCACAAACAAATAGCATTCCATTACTTTTTAATCATTATTCAAATTGTCATACTATGAAAGAAATGCAATATTAATATTCCCTCAAAGCATTTTATTATGAGGCAAACTAGGAAATTTAAATCAGAAGGAAAATTAGGACAAATATTGGCCAATTTTTTTTTAATTAGGTTTTTGAAATATTTTTTTTAAAAGAGCCCACATTAAGCCTTGCATTTTAAGAATATTTAGACTTCATATATATGAATTTACACTAGCCACTATTCCTGTGTAACGATATAAAAACTTTGAAATTCACCCAATTATCTATGTTTACATTTTAAAAGAATGTGGTCAGGATTTCCCCCAAATTTACTTAGTGAAAACAGTGGGTCCACTCTCACTATCTAGACTGGTAAAGAGTTTTTTAGGTTCTTATCTCCATTACACTTAATTTGAGAAATATTTAGCAATACAGAGCTAAACTTCCATTGAATACTTACATATTAAATGTAGAGTTCTTTTCACCAATACTAAGCTGAGTAAGGATCCAGATCCATTACTCATGCCTCTAGTCTTTCAAAAGCATCTTTCATTCACATTAATACCCGAAATATTTCCTTTTCAGAGCTGAACATAGTGCATGCAATCTGTTGTCAACTTTCTATAAAATTTAAAATATTCATTTCTTTTTGTATTTTCTGCACCACTGGCCTATATTTCCTTGAATACTATCCTGAAATTTTTTTTAATTATCACAATAGCTTATTTTGAGTTAGTTTTGATGAAAATTTCATTTTTATCATTTTAGTTTCATTAATCAAAACTTACAAAAAGTTCTTCAAACTGTTTCTGAATTTCGTTGTCCATCTCTTCAGTGCTAAAACTGGGATCACGCACAGGAAAAGCGTCAACAAACAAAAATGCTGCATTTGATCGAACTTCTGAGTTTCTGGCCTGTTAAAATGAATGAAAATTGTTACAATGAATGAAAATTATATTTTTTTCAGTAAGTACAGACTTCTGTTGTCAAAAGGCATATCCTATAAATTCCTGCTCTCCAGACCTGCAAGTTAGCATTTTAATTAAGTAAGTGGAAGAGATGGATTTTTAAACTTATGGAACAACATATAGTAACATATGATTTTTTTTTTCCTCTTGCATTTTTGCCCATTCAGTAAAACCACAGTTATTAGCACAATCAGCTTTCAAGACATATCAACTTCAGCGACCCTGAAGAGTCACAGCTAGAGCCCTCTGTAATGCTGAGTAAATTAGAAATAGTTGAGATTTCTCTTGGACACCTTAGAGCTCCTCTTCAGCATACAAGAATCTTTTAATTCAAGCAGTTAGAACTAATTAAATTGCCTGCCAAGGTACAGGTGATCTAACTGAAAAGCTCACACATGTTTCTTCAAGGAAACAGTATTTAGAAACTACCAGCAAGCCTGGAGAGTAGCTTACCCAACATAAAACATTCTCAGTTCTGCATACAGGCACTTAAATAATAGACCATGTTCTGAACTCCAAGCAGCTCATCAAAAATCTAAGACAAGCCTCATCACCCTCGGACATTTTACCCTTTCTGAGTTTTCAGTGCTTTACACTATACATTTCACTGGTTGTAGAGCTCCAAATGTAAAGAAAAAAGCAAAAATGTGTGTTTAGACAGTCAGTGAAAAATAATTGGTACTACGGATTCTTATTACAGGACAGAGGAAGAAAGCAGGCAATGAAATGAAGAAAAGACTCAAGGTATCTCAGGGATAAATCTGAAATCTAACTATCAGATCTCATTTTATTTATTAAAGACAACAGCACAGTGATAACAGCCTGTGTTCACTTCTCTTGGAAGGAAGAGAGACAGATGAATTTTGTTCAGATTTTGGTCCAAGTTAAAGCAAATTCTATACATACAGTCAAATGAAACAAGCCAAGTAGACTTATTTTTAACAGCAAGATAAAAGACAGTTCAGGGAAACTCCTGGTTATTCTGATCATCCAGTTTTCCTCTTCCCTTGACATAAGAAACATTCAGATGAAAGGTAGAGATAGAAAAATGAAGATAACCGTATAATATTTAGAACTACATAAACCAATGGCAATTAAAAGCAGAAAAATACAAGAGACATGAGCAACAATTACTTCATTTAAAATTTATTTTGTATTTCCCTTATGGACTGATCCTCACATGATGGATCACATCTCCGGGTAGAACTGAAAAACTGCAAATTCTTTAAGCTAACAACATGAACAGCAATTCTAAATTTAATACTACGAAGGCAAATAAAGCCCATGTATACATACTTTAGTTAAGGAATGGTGTTTTACTTTGTTTATTGTGGATTATACCAACAGTCTAAAAATGAAAAGATTATAACTCTTAATTCTATAAAGCTATAGAAAATCCTTTAACTTTGAGCTTGTCTATATTGAAAAATTAATGCATAACAAGCTAATATGTGAATTTAGGGTGAAATAACTCTTCTGCACTAATATGTCATGTGAAAATTAATTCAAGTACATTTTTGTACAATAACCTAGACCTTGTCTACCACGGTCATTTCAGAAAGCTAATTTTAATAAAATTCCTAAGTGTATTGCACTGAATTCCATTAAGCTAACTTTAATTCTGAACTGAGTATCCAGAGTTTAAATTCCTGCTTTTAATTAATTGGAATTTATCCCAAATGTATTTGCATATTCAAATTCATAATAGAATAAATGCTTTCACAGACGTAGAACCTAGGACTTTAAATGTGTATCCTATTTCATTCCACACTGACTTTTCCATGCAAAAGGAGCCTGCAGTTACTTAAATAGCTCATACTTCTTTATGCTCTAGCCTGTGCTATTCTGAGGAAATTTTGGAACAATTTTTTTGTTCAGTTTATATGCAGAGTTTTCTTTTAAGTTTTGTTTGGTCTTACAAGTCCTGAAATTCACTTCCAATTATTTCAAAAGCTGTTTTTCCCCAGTAAAGGTTAGTCTAAAATTGTGGTATGTTAAAAAACCCCAATCAAACACACCACTTCAAAGGAATCACTTCCTTCAACAGCTCGAGTTTCTGGAGGAGTGGTTCTTGACTTTTTGAGCTTGATAAGAAATAGCTTAATCACTACTCTTCTCACAATAAATATCCATATTTTTATATTTACATGGCTTCTTATCCTAATAATTAATCACTACACAACTGTCTGCTATGCTTGCATGAGACTTACTTTTCATAATAAAGATGTGAAAAAAGATGAAAAAGTTCCATAAGGGCTTATATAATAAAAATTTAAAGCTGCATAAAAGCTTATAAAATATTTGTAGGATAAAGCTACAAAGGAAGCTTGTGCTTGTGTAAGTATTCACAAAACAAGCAATTTAAGAAGAAACAGAGAACTATACAAATACATATTCTTAGTTTAGAGATTTCAGAGATGAAAAAGTAGTTCCAACACAGACAGTTCTGGAATCGTTTGTGTTCTTACAGCTGAAGTATCTTGCCTTTCTGCAAGAAGCAGGGGCAAGGAGGTCCTTCTGCAAATTCCCTTCCTGTTTTGTAACTGGTGTTCTAGAATGAGATTTGTTCTTCACTGTACTACAGTAGGGATTGTACACTAGCTAAAATAGGAGCATCAGTTTAATAAAAATTAAACTGACGTTCCAGGCTCTGGAGCAGAATCCACACCAGTAAGGATAATTATAAGCTTCCCTTCTTAAATTACTGGTGATTCTGAATCACAGTAAGTTATCCTAAAAATGTCAAATACTGCAGCAGTACTATAGGAAAAAGAAAGATTAACTACACAGAAGACACACAGCAAGACAGTGGTCTATCCAAAAATAAGTTGCCAAATTTTGACATTCAGTCACATTATTTCCTTGCACCAATCACAATCTTTTTTTTGCCGAGAAAGATTGGACGAGACAATCCTTGAGATCCCTTCCAACCTGGTATTCTGTGATTCTATGAAATATGGTACTGAACCATTTGGAATTCAGATTCTTTCCTTGCACTGAATCATTACATGAGTTATAATTGCTGTGTTCAATCCTTGCTTATTAGCCTCCATGAAATCTATAGTTGGACTATTTTGCTGTATTAAAACAAATTCCTCATGATCTGTTTGATATACCTGTTAATGTCTAAGCTTAAAGTGCCGAACTACCTATGTAGAAGCCTTCAAGATAAAAACAAAACAAAAACCCCAAACCAAAATCCACAATAAACCTTAACCAACTGAACAAACAGAATCCCTCAAACCTTCCTAAAATTCAGATTTATTCTAGTATTGGAACAATTAGTGATGTGAAAAGTATGAAGAGCAGCTGTTAAAACCTTGAATCACTTTTGAAATCAGAATTTCTCTTACTGTCTTGCTGCAAATCAATAATTAACCATTTTCCCTTGAACCAAAACTTTGTTACATTTCTCCAAACAAATCTATGCAGACTTAATAAGGTTTGACAGAATGTTCTACCAATGTACTCTAATTTTATATTTGAGTTGAGTCCTGGGCTTTAGAAAGTGAACTACTAGTCTCCATTTATGGATAGCAACTCCCTTAAGAATGGAATGCCATGCCTTGCTAACCACTCTGAAATTGTTTTTGATACACCAGTCAGGAATTTTGCTGTGCTATCAAAAACAGTTAAAAAACCCTATTCTTTTTAGAGACAGGAATGTAGAAATTAAAGAAACTATTATTATCCTCTTGAACTGAGAATATCTGCTTCATCCAGAAGGATCCTTGTTTATATTAATTCTAAAAGGATGGGATCAAAACCTTAATGTAAGCCCAAATAAGATACAATAAGCCTGTCCATCTTCCCATTTTTACTATAGGTTTCTGTTAAAAACAAATAGCTCTCTCATCCTTCCTGTAAGATATAAAATCCATTTTAAACAACTTTAAGAGTTTTCAAATACTTTCTCTCACTGCTAGAGAAGATATGACCAATTTGTAAATTAAACTTCAGTAAATGTTAAAAAGCACTTAATCTGGCTGTAGCAAATGGTACGTGTGTGCTGTCACTGAAGGAATTCCATAACCTCAGTCAAAATACACACTGTTCACAAAGAGGGAAACTTGGCTTATCTTAATCGTAGCGCAAAACTGAGTAGGTAAACTGCAACACGTACAGTTTATTCTGTGACTACAATCCACAGAAAGACATACACACTTACTTCAAAAGTACTAAAAGTATGGAATTTCATTCTGAATACTTGATTAAAAACACATCCATAGCATGAATGTCTGAACATAAGGTCAAACTGGAATAAAAGGTTTTCTAAAATAATACTCAAATAAATTAATCGAGCTGTATTTGAAGGCTCATAAATAATCAGACGACTAGACTAAATCATCCTCTGAACATTTCTGGCTTTGATCAGTAAAGCACTGATCATTCCATAAAAAACTTAGAAAACAGAATACAAGATTACACAAAATTCCCAAAGAGAGAAGATGAGAAAACCAAACTTAGCATCAGTCTCACTGTCTAATGCAATCCTGGAAAGCACCCTGTGTACTGGTAAATAAAACTGAATTATGGAAGTAAATTATATTAACAAATTAGAAAATAGTTGTGCAAATCATGCCTATTTCGACTTATACAGTTACTCTGCTACAGCTGAGATGCTAAACACACTGATTTTCTTTTTCACAGCAATTTTATTTTAAAAGCAATAATTAAAACCAGGACATGTTGTAAGGACACAAAAATTAGTAGTTGGATAAAGATAGTCTTATTTCCTGAAAATGAAAATTACCTTCAGTGCTCTCCAAAGGATGGGCTGATACAATCTATACAGCATTTCTTCGACTCCTTGACGAACTTTACTTTGTTTATGAAAGTAACACAGCATCTAAGAAAAACAGACAAATCAATCAAAAAAACCTGTTAACAGGACTTTCTACATTCAAGAAGCATGCAGGAGATGTCCAATCTCATCATTTATATAAGACCAAAGAGCTTTTGGTCTATGGAAAATGATAAAACTAAACATATGAATTGACTCTATATTTTATTTGAAAGTCCCCAAAACCTTAAAAAAGACTAAATATCATATTTTATCACTTTATAGATTCAATAAGTCTACATAAAGATCTTCAAATGAGAAATAAAATCATGGCAAGAGAGTCGATTTCATTGCAAGAACTCATTTTTTGTTACAGTAAAAACCTATTTTTCAATGTAATTGCTAGAAATACTTTGAAACCATGTAACTATCAACAAAAGATAAATAAGCCAATTTTGTGTTAAGAACAAGGGAACATCATTTGGTAATTGGAATTATCCAAACACAAATCTACAAACACATAGTGTATACATTGATGAAAAGCAAGTATCAGCAATCTGTGTTACTCAGAACTGTTCTTTGCTAGAGCTAAAGCCTTTTATTTTTGTAGCTGAATTACACAGAAGAAAAAGGAAAGTAGAAGACTAGAGCAGAAGATAAGAAAGGCCATCATGTAACTCGATATTAAGTAATTCCTCCACCTAAAACATGGGATCGTTTGAAAAGAAGTTGACCCTCTAGTGGCAACTTGGAATACTTCAGGTATCACACCAACAGCTCAATGAGGAAGCCCATGAGCAGCATTCACAAAAATAATGCTATCACACAGGAATCCCCATTCTCTGATTTTGAAATATACATAAGACATGATGAAGTTTAGAAGAGACTGTGTACCTCTTATTTATAAATTAGAGTGATGGATCTAACCCAGGATTAATAACAAATTGGTACTTTTTTGTAATAGATTTCATTAGACCAGCGAGTCTCATATTTGAAAAATGGACATGGGTTTTATAAACAAAACTTTGACTTCAGGAAGGAGAGTTGTACATATTGCTTTCCCTCGCACCCCCATTCTTTTAATAAAATAGCTCAAGTGACTGTAGTTGGTTACTCTCCTCATTGCTAAAGGAACATCTGGATTCTAAAGTAATGTTTTAGATCCAACTCTTGCATACTGAAGAAGAATACATCCTTCAGATTTATTCCAAGACCCATTCCCTTCACAGCTCAAAGACAGATTTAATTACATCACTGTCCTCTTTCAAAATCATAAGCTTCCGAGTCTGGAAAACATGAGATGCTCTGTCAAAAGCTTGCTGCATCAATCAGGACTCAGAGAACAAGGGAATCCACTATAGATATGAGAATCTTTTTTGATATTTAATTAAAAACAAAACACAAAGCAAACAAAAAAACAACACAGGACTACATGCTGGTATTTCAAGCTGTTACTGCACATGCTATACACTCCAATTTCTATATATCTGGGGAAAAGTATGGAGGTGAACCAAAGCAAGCGATGCAAACACAGTCACTTGCTACTTCCCCACAAGGCTACCAATTCGGTCAGTTTGGGTCAGCCATCTCAGCTGTGGCGCCCTCCCAGCTTCTTGCTCATATCCAGCCAACTCGCTAGGGAAACAGAGTGGGGAACAGAAAGCCTTGACACTATGCAAGTACTGATCAGCAACAGCCAAAACATCGGCGTGTTGTCAACACTGTTCCAGTCAACAAAGCCAAAACATGGCATCACACAGGCTGCTGTGAAGGAAAGCGATTCCATCTCAGCCAGACCTAGTACTGCCTGAGTATGAAGTGGGAGTTTTCTACTTGATAGTACCTCATCTGGTTTTGATGCTACCTGTTTGTGTCATGAACTTACCTCTCTCACTTTAGAATGAACAGGAGAACTTCTGGGAAGATGAATTCCATGATGCATGAAATCCTGAATGCACTTATGTTCAAGTATCTACAGTAAAAACACACACATGCCACTGTTAACACACAATAGAACAATATTAAGTACCGTAGGCTGAGCAATAATTTATATTTTTTTCTAAAACAAACAACTTAAAACAGTCTTTGATATTATTTCTTACTTGGCTTCTGATTGGCCCAAATTTTGGCCTTTGTTTAAACTGATTTTCAGAATTTCAGAATATACAATTAATCCGATTATCAGAACCAAGTTTGGAATTCAAAAGCACCTCACATGGTAAATAAGAATTATTTAACAGCTGAAATTTGGCCATAGTATTGCTGCGATGCTGTAATTATGCTTTTGACTGTCACCATGGAAATCCACTAAAACTAGATAATATTTAAGCTACCAAATATATAGACTTGCACATACTGAATAAAAGCTTCAATATCTCAGATAACTAGTATGTTTATGAAAAACACCGTGGATATGCATAGTTCTGTGAATCAATATTTCAGCAGCAGAATTAAAGGAGCTTAAATACAACTAAGCTGATGACATTGGGCAAATATTCAAAGCATGACAAGCTGTTAATTCCTTGACAATGCTGAAGAAGCCCTTTCCTCAGGGAAATAATTCCATAAGGCTTGCTTAGCAACCTTTCTGGGGTTGAAAAGACATATATCTTTTCCTCACCTTGAAATTCAAAACCATCCACATGAAATTTCAAGCACAGTATTACCTCTAAAAATTCTCCTGAAACCTTCTTCCAGGCCCTGAAGTAAACTTCAGATATGTACTCCATCAAGGATCTGTATTAACATTGGGGAAACATATTCAAGCAAGCATCCTAACCATATCCAGTCACAATCCATAAAGGTAAAAACTATGAAAACATTTTTGATAAATGCCAATATTATTCTTAATTTGGTGTATCAATGTTATTTTTAGAAGATGAAATTATCTTGAAAGTCTACACTGATAATTATGGAAAACAGTTAATTAATGAACCCAAGCACTATTAAAAAACATAAGAAATATTTTTATGTTCGAAAGTTTAATCGTTAGCACAGATACAGGATGTACAGGTATGTATTATTCTAATTGAAAGGATTAGAAAGCCTTTGATTTTAATATTTCACTGAATAATCAAAAATTTTTCATCCATCAGTAAAGTTCTCAAGCAATGATCCTGCAAGTAATTTCTTATTAGAATGTCTCTACATAGAATCTTACCAAATTAAATTAGAGGTTGCTTATAGGAAAATATAAAAGCAACAGAAGCAGGAACCAAAATGAAATTGTCACACAGCTCATATGAAAGTAGTTTGCTTTAGCTAATGACAAATAAGCATTTTACTACACTTGTAATTGTAGACAGACACACGTACAGAGCAACTATTAAATGAATTTGCTGAAACAATACAGTAGTTATATTCAGCAAATTTGAAAGTCTCAGGATTCTAATGTTTTACCAATACACTAGGCATATACTAGCAGGATTTTAGCCAAGCTCTTAATGATCACAAAGAACTCTAACTGTGATGCATACCTTGGAAAGAATTGTAATTGGTTTTTAACAGTTCCATGTATCATTTTAATGAAGTTTACATTCCAGCTGAATAAAAAGCTCAAGAATCTTCTTCCCTGTTGGGAGAGGAAAAGAGGAACAAAAAAACGAGAAGTCAAACCTCAGAGGAATATCCAGTTTAAAAGCCACCTCAAAAATCAGTCAATACAGACCTTAAAGATCAAATGAAATGACACTCGTGATTTTACAAAGCACAGAGGAGACTGTTGCAGAAAAAAGAAAACATGATTCTTAATTTTTAAATAGAATTCAATCACTGCTGTTATTTATACTATAGAGAAAACACAAAACAAATGAACACATGGATTACATATCTGCCTGAATTTGTTTCAATATCCATGTGGCAAGACTTGAAATAGTACCCCATAATCATAATGGACTGTGCAACTCGAGACGCTCAATAAGTCCACATGATCAGAGCTCCAGGATGACACTGGAATGACAGTGGAAGTACAAATGAAATAGCACAACAACTTCGCCAGCACTGGACATGGAAACATTTTTTAACAAAGCCACAGAGAACAACAAGGCCCCTGAGAAAAATAAATGTTCTGATTAGGAAAGACAATTACATTCCTATTGCCTCATGAAAGGTAATAAATATTGTAAGACTCCTGGAGCTGCTTTAATTAATGAAAACAGAAAAACACTGTTCCATTTTTCTCCTGAATTAGTTTCTTTCCATTTTATCAAGTTAGAAATGGTGATGATGAATCACAGAATCACAGAATCACAGAATGACCAGGTTGGAAGAGACCCACTGGATCGTCGAGTCCAACCATTCCCACCATTCCCTAAATCATGCTCCTAAGCACCTCATCTACCCTAACCTTAAACACCTCCAGGGACGGTGACTCAACCACCTGCCTTGGCAGACTGTTCCAATCCCTAACCACCCTCTCTGTGAAGAACTTCTTCCTAATCTCAAGCCTAAATCTCCCCTGGCGGAGCTTGAGGCCATTCCCTCTCGTCCTGTCCCCTATCACTTGGGAGAAGAGGAGAGCTCCCTCCTCTCCACAACCTCCCTTCAGGTAGTTGTAGAGAGCTAGAGTTGTAGAGAGAATCTGATGGCCACAGAATTTCTGCAAGAAAAGGCAGTGGAAGTCTGTGGATGGAGGGAATAAGCCCTTGCTTTTCCAAAATGAGCAAGATCCACCCATGGAATTAGAACCTTATACAGTATCTCTCTACAGATAGCCTCACTTCAGCTCAACATTCTAGCCAAAAATAAATTAGGAAGATTAATAAGGAGACGCAACAGTAAAGAGCACATTGGCAGAAGTTCAAAAGGTGCACTGTTTTCAGCAGTTCAATCAATTCTGGTTTACCTTAGATTTCAACAGATTGACCTTGATCCTGAAAACGACAGTAAGTGCCACTAATCTGCTGCTTCTAATTGATGGACCTGAAATGATTGCTGTAATCAATATTATCAGTACCATGAGAGCAAACTGGTGAAAGGTGAGTACGATTGTGATCTTATCTCTGGGCTTAATGCATCAACAGCATGATGAGCATCTCGTACTTGTGGATGGAGTACACGTGACTTTGTTAGTTGTATATACACATAGAAGACTTGTGAGGAAGAAGACAGTAGAATATGTCACAATAATATACACTCTGCAGGGTTCTCCAGCTGTTTGATTGGAACCTCCCCCAAACAAGAATGTTTTAATTGGACATCTGAAGAGTTTATATTTGTTAACAGTGGTTTACATCTTTCACCTTTATCAGAAAGCAATGGATGGACTAAAAAATTGTGAATTCAACTCTCAGCTGAGAGGTGCTGCTTTCAACCAGTCCTTCTAACTACAAAGCTAAGAATTCAGGATTAAGGATTTAGATCACCAATGAACACATGCCAGAGCAAAAAGTGCTCTATATCTACCTAGAAAGAGACAGGCATATGAAAAAGGGAACATGATAAAATGTCAAGAGACCAGAAATCATGGGGAGGAGGGAAAACAAAAAGCTTCGTAAGAAAAGTAAATGTGCAAAGTATGAGCAAACCTGCATATTCTTGCAAATCAGAGTATTTTGATATGCCAAGAGAAAGATTCAGTACAAAGTCTGATTAGTACTGCTTTTTCCCCTCAAAATTAAAAAAGAAAACAAAAACCCAGCTAAATTCTGAAGGCTGTTTCACTCAAAGATTCAAGGTGCAACCTCTCTTTAGAAAAATCTACATGAAGTAATTAACATGTGTTATATTAAGAATCTCCTAAGTTGTAGAAGAAAAAAAATAACTGCAAGAAGTTCCTTCTGAAGCCCGGACAGTTTCATTTCATATATATATATATAATTCCCAATTATTTACTGTGACTAGATGAATATGTAATATTTAACTGATGTAGCTAATTCAATTAAAACAGAAGAAAATAATTAATATAGACTCAAACACAGCTAATGTATTTTAAGCAGTGTAAGAAAGAACATGCGCGGGTACAACTTTTTCAAGGGGAGGAAAAACTACTTAAAATGAAACACACCGGGGATATAAAATCTAATGGAAAAGTCAAAGTCTTATTCTGTCTTCCCTCTTTGCACCCATGTCTTCTTCCTTTCTACCTCTCACATCGCCTTAGAACATCCCAATCTTAAATTATGATACGTAAGTAAAAAAAAAAAAAACCCAAAAAAAACCCAAACAAACCCCAAAGAATAAAATCTTAGTGTTAGCTATACAAAACATTTCACCTAATTCATTCACTACCACTATTTTTTAAAGCATGCCACAATCTTGGCGCTCCTTTTATGACAGAAGTTTATATATTCCATCAAAGGGAATATGGGAATATGTGTATGAAGCAGGCAAGGAAGAGTTAAAACTTCAGAGAACGTCAGGTTGTCTTGTCACCCAACCAGAAAAAAAAAAAAAAGTTGGGACAACAGTATCAGAGAATCACTATGTTGGAAAAGACTCACAGGATCGAGTTCAACCATTCCTAACAATCACTAAACCATGCCCCTCAGCACCTCTTCCACTTGCCCTTTAAATATCTTCCAGGGAAGGTGATTCAACCACCTCCCTGGGCAGACTGTTCCAGTGCCCAATGAGCCCTTCCATGAAAAATTTTTTTCCTGATGTCAAGCCTGAACCTCCCTTGTCAGAAGCTTGAGGCCATTCCCTCTTGTCCTGTCCCCTGTCACTTGGGAGAAGAGGCCAGCTCCCTCCTCTCCACAACCTCCCTTCAGGTAGTTGTAGAGAGTAATAAGGTCTCCCCTCAGCCTCCTCTTCTCCAGGCTAAGCAACCCCAGCTCTCTCAGCTGCTCCTCATAAGGCCTGTTCTCCATCCCCTTCACCAGCTTTGTCGCCCTTCTCTGGACTCGCTCCAGAGCCTCAACTTCCTTCATGTGGTGAGGAGCCCAGAACTGAACACAGGATTTGAGGTGCGGTCTCACCAGTGCCGAGTACAGAGGGAGAAGAACCTCCCTGGACCTGCTGGTCACGCCGTTTCTGATACAAGCCAAGATGCCATTGGCCTTCTTGGCCACCTGGGCACACTGCTGGCTCATGTTCAGTCGGCTGTCAACCAACACCCCCAGGTCCTTCTCCTCCTGGCAGCTTTCCAGCCAGGTCTCTCCCAGTCTGTAGCTCTGCTTCGGGTTGTTGTGCCCCAAGTGCAGGACCCGGCATTTGGCCTTGTTAAACCTCATGCCATTGGACTCTGCCCAGCGGTCCAGCCTGTTCAGGTCCCTTTGCAGAGCCTCCCGACTCTCCAGCAGATCGACACTTCCACCTAGCTTGGTGTCATCTGCAAACTTGCTAAGGGAGCACTCGACGCCTTCATCCAGGTCATTGATAAAGACATTGAACAGGGCTGGACCCAGGACTGAGCCCTGGGGAACCCCACTTGTTACTGGCCTCCAGCTGGATTTAACTCCATTTCCCACCACACTCTGGGCCCGGCCATCCAACCAGTTTTCCACCCAGGAGAGTGAGCGCCTGTCCAGGCTAGAGGCTGACAGTTTCCTAAGCAGAATGCTTTGAGAAACTCTGTCAAAGGCTTTACTAAAGTCCAAGAAGACCACATCCACAGCCTTTCCCTCGTCCAGTAGGCGGGTCACTTTGTCATAGCAGGTGCACAGTATCTTACAGCACAAGTGTGTCTTGGTGCACAGGCACAAACTAAATACAACCCAGCAGTTCTTCATGGAGAGAAATTTAGGCAGTCAAATAAAATAATTCTCATGTTGCTTTTAACTGAGGTTCTTTTTATGGTACTGTTAAAACAGATTTTGGCAATGCAATCTTCTAAATGGAATCAATTAGAAGTGAAATTATTTTGCTACAGTTCTCTGTCTCCAATAAAAGAGAAACTGTTGTTAAAAAGATAACTATACCAGGGAATAGTTTTAAGTATTAGGGACATATGCTGGAAGCAAAGCACTTGATTCTTAATACCTCAGGATACAAAAACTTTAGTGGTGATTTAGAGATATAAAGGGTTTTCCAAATGAAACAAATAACACTAACTTATAGCTTGGAGTCAGAGTTTATTTGTCTTGTATTGCTACTTCTGGCACTGCAAAAGAAGGCTTAATGCAAATTCATTAAAAGTAACCAAGCCCACTCACATAAAGTCACAGTAAGATAAATGTCTGCTTACCTCTTCTCTTTTAATGTGTTTTTCAGTCATAAAACACTGAAGCAACAAGTCCTTGACTTCATTACACTCCTCTGAATCATAATCAAAACAAAGTAATGTCTGATGTAGATTCCATAGACGAACTACATCTGCACTCTGACAGGAAAGAAGTGCCCATGTTACATTGAAGTAAGTAGAGCTTTAATGTGAAGAAGCACTTAAAGGATTTTAAATGCATTGTAACAGATAGAAGACTTTCAGATTGTAAAATTACAAAATTCACTTTCACATATTTGGGGAAAATTACAAAAATATATGTAACTGCAGAAAGACTGACTTAAACAACTGAGGATATCAAGTACAGAAAGAAAGCTACTATTTCAAGAAAAATAGTCCACTGTTGAAGTTTCATATAATGAAAGCAGTTTACAGTTTAAAAATAAAAGAAGGTATAAATAAGAAGATATCTATTGGGTCAGTGCAAAAGATGTAAATCACAACACTCTTACAAGTAACTCACACATTTAAAATATAATTTCAGTCTATTAATCAAGAAATAAGAGAAATTATTTGTATGACACATAAGAGTAACAAAAAAAAAAATAAAGCTTCCCATATAAGTCTCTATGACTAACTGAAGATAATATTTAAAACCTGAATTAACTAAAATTGTTCATTGCTATTTAAACCTTAGTCACTGACTTCATAAAGGGGTAAAGAAATAAAAAAACCAAAAAAAATGCAAAAAAAAGAGAATGAAAGAATGTAAAAAAAAAAGTTCCCTTGTGAAATTGATGCCAATATTTTTTCAATTTGCCCTAAAGGAGGCAACAATTTAGCCAAAGAGAAGACACTTTGTAACCAACACATCCTACATTTCATTAATTGAGAAGCACTAGGACATGGAAAAGAAGTTAACCTGGAATAATTTGAAGAGAATCTCTTTTGGAATATTCAGTAGTAATATAAAAGTCAAGACAGCTTCAGCGTACCGTAGAAGCTTTATTCAGGCTTTTTTTTAGCAGAATGATGAACAGAGTCTTCCCAAGCTGCTCCTTCCCTTCCAGTCCTTTCTCCCACCACATTTCACACACACATTGAATAGCACCCTGGAGGAGGGTTTCAGATTCAGGTAATGCAGGAAGAATACCTGAAACAGTAATAATTATTTACTGCAATTGGCCAAGTTATTGCTGTAAAACATTAGCCTGTTAGTACACTACCTATACCTCACAATGTCAACCCGTTCTTGCCACATTTACACATCCTAATGGCTTATTCTCACTGTATTTAGGCAGCTTTATTAACTCTTCAGGTTTTGGCCAAGTTCTTTAATCAGTAACAGTGAACCAACATTAAAAATGATCTTAAGGTTTGTCTTAAAAAAGCTCTAAGTCACAGAATGAAGACAGTTTTTCTGTCACTGAGTGAACAGTTGAGTGGAAAAAAACAATTTAACTTATAAGTAAATGCTCCCTTAATTTTGTCTCAGAAATAAGAGCTTGCATTAGTACCAATTTTTCTCCTGTAAATTCTGTTCCATAGGCCAGTCAGGTCAAACAAAAAGCCTAGAATATTCATTTGCTAAAAAATAAGCATAATGCTATATTCACTTACCATTTAATATAAAAACACATTCTAGAAGAGCTTTGTAGTTCACAGTTTCATCCACTGCAGGTATGGAAGCAGTAACTACAGATGTCACTCCTTGGATCACAGCTACAGTTTGTTTCTGAAAGAAAGCAACATTGAGGAAACAATTCTGCAGTTTATTTTATAATCAGAAGACAATTATGGCAAACAATAAACCTCAGCAACAGAGAGGAAAAATGAATTGTTATTATGGTTCCTTTTTGTACAAAGAGTATATTTGAAGCCAAAATTTAATCAAATAAGAAGAGGCAAAAGCATCAAGCACATACTGATCAAAAAGTTTGAAAATGCCTTTCAGCTCCAGCTAGGAAACGATTCGGCAACTGTTAAGTGTGTATCTGCTCTGCCATTAAAAACTTAATTTGCAAGAAAAGCACTAAAATGTACATCCATTTCAGAACTAAAAAGACCCTAACTAGCCAGGTCTTGTGCAACTCAAAAATTTAAGTCTGCTGACTTTAGATCCAAGTACATCATTCTACAGGCCTCTGTATATAATAGATTTTCTAAAAATCTCTGGTTTTCCCTAATGATTCCTGCACCGCATTCTTTTTTTTTTTCCTTCCAAAATTGAACTACTTCTTTCCCCAATACTCTCAAGACTACATGGAATACAGTGCAGAAGAAAGTATGTAAGGGTCTGAGTCACAGAAATTCTATATAAGCTAAATTTGTAGGAGGGGCATTCAAATCTAAATGTCATGCTTTTTACTCAATAAAATGACATGATAAAACAGGTAATGAACTCACTATAGGATATGCCAGATACTCAGGGAACATTTGAGAGATCAACATTTGTTTACTGAAATAAGAAATACAGAAAGCCCACTCAAGTCTAGTGGAAAAGCTATGTCTTATCTTTCATAATTTATATTATCCACAGATCTAATCTCTTATAGCATCAACCAATCATAAATTCAGTTTAACCCAAGCATGACGGTTAAGAAGTCAGTTAGGAATGGAGCAGGGAAGATGTTTGACCTTGTTTGATAACCTTTGCATGGTTTCAGATGCCATGATAAATACGAAACACTCATCATATTTTTATTTACAAGATTTTTACCATTTCTGGAACTATCTCAACTTCCATGTCGTCATTACATTCATCATCTTCAGTCTTCTGCCATGTTTCCACAGGGTTCTCCATCAAAGTCTCTGTCAATAGCTGTGTCAGTCTCTCCCATAGTAATTCTTTTTGCTTTCTCGGCAGTTCTTGAAGTAGTTCATTCAAGTTAAAAGGATTAAATGCATTTTTCTGTGAATAGTCAGAAAATATCACACAATTCCAGAACAGTGAAGTGGTTTGTATCTGATCATCACTTCTTTTATATTAAGAATTAAGGAGTAATTAAGGATTAATTACCACTCCTCTGCACTTAAGCTAGAGGTTTTGGCAACACTACTGAACATAAATCACATCACCTTAACATCAACTTCTGTCTTTCATGTATTCTAAATACTGCATTCCCAACGGAGACAATTCCATCGCCTTAGCTAGGAAGCTCATGACTGCACAGAATTGGAGTCCCTGATCATATCTCTGCTGTTAAACATAGAGAGATGTTGGCTGTCAAATGAAAATCCTTATGCAAGGACTAGAAAAGTAACAGTCAGTACAGCCACCGGGACAGCACACAGGTTTTGGAGTACAACCTCATACAACAGAGCTCTGTAGACTAGCCTGTTTTAAAGCCCCTCCATCAAACCTAATTCCTGAGCACATTAACCTTATCCTTCCAATCTAACGTTCTGCTGAATGGGAAGACACTATTAGCCTCTATCTGAACTATTTCCTTAGAAGAACCTAGCTAGAATAATTTACCTTAGAGATGCAAAGAGCCTGTTAGCATCAAAGAAGGAGAGGCAACCTGCTAGGAGCATTATGCAGTGTAAGACATGTGAATTAAAAACAGACACAGCCAAGAGGGAGTACAGTTAATTTTTGAGATGTAATTTGCAATACAGAAGTAAGGGACTACTGCATTATAAACACTTTGGAGGGAAGAGGGAGAACGTCCGTGATCTTGAAGTAAAAATATTTTTAGTTTGCAGATGCATTAGAAAAACAGGAATCAAAAAGGCAAAAGAAAAAAAGTTGAAGGGGAAAAAGAAAATAGCAAATTATGAAAGAAAGCAGCAGTAAGTAATAGAAGGTTCCCAGAAGGGTATAAGAAGGATCTTGTTGCATATTTATAGCAGAATTTCTATCCTATTCTACAGCTGGAAACAAATACAATAAACCAAAGGCAACACAGGGAATTCTGCAGCTCCGTGGTTCAAACAAACCCAGAAGACAGGATATTAAGAATGTACTATTTTGAACAAAAAGAATGAACTCATAATAAGACCAGAGCTTTCTGATCTCTTTTGAGAATGATATGATAGAACTATTCCAAAACCTATGAGGGAAAAGGATGTCATTGAATGACAATGCAATCAATGATTCCTATTTTCAAAGAAATAATGTATTTTCTTCTATTAGAACAGTATTTAGTAGAAATAAATTAACAGCACCTAATATAGACCTCAATGAACCACAATGTGGTAACATTTCAAAAGGATTACAAAGAAAGAAAAATGAAAAGCCCAAGGCAAACCCTGAAGGAAAATCACACAACTCCATGAATTTTAGAAAATGCGAATGAAACAAAACATTGACAGGAGGGAAAAGGAAAATTAAAAGGGGGTTGGGAGGGTGTAGAAATGAGAGACATTGAAAGTAGTGATGCTAAGAACAGAACTTTTTTTTTTAAAAGTGAAAAAGGCATATTCTGAGGCTAGAGCACAAAGTAAGCAGAAAAAAGCAGGGCATAAATATAGTACAAGAACTACAGAAAGCAGTAAGGCTCTAAACCACGTGTTCCTTTTCTTTCTACATTTATAGATCTATTTCTAAAAGACAATACCACAGCCTCCTCCAGAAAAAGCAGTCAAGAATTATTATCCCAAAATGAGGATCCTCATCCGAAGATAAGACTTAGTCAAACACTCCTCATCATTGAAAGTTTCAAATTTAAAGGAAAAAAATAACTCAGGCCACTTGGACAACAAAAAGTAATCTGGATATTCATGCTCCCTTATGCAATAAAGGCATGAAGACAATTTTAATTGATATATTCATTATAGCCTGTGACATACAGTTTCCAGAAATATTTGCAGCAGCTGAAAGCTCTCACAAGACAACTCTTGTGACTGGTGATGAAAAATAAGACAATAGAAAAACAATTTTTAATCCCAATAGACCAATATTTATTAATATAGATTAATGGATGAAGATGGCAGAAACAACATGGCTAAATTAATCAAAAAGGAAATACAGCTAGTACAATGCATTACCCTCAGCAAAACAGTTTCTTGTTAAACTGTTTAAATTTGGGGAAAAAAGGGAAGGAGACTTTAAGCAAAGGCAACCTGTTAATAAAGCCATCATCTATTATTACATACAGGAATGCAAATTAAGAAGCTAGTAAATTTCTGGGAAAGAGAAATTCAGTTATGTTTGGGAGACAAACATTCCTAAGCTTATTACAAAGAACGTGATGCTTATTACAGAAATAATCCGTTTAACACATCTGCTACATTAGGCAATTACTTTGTCCCTCTGTGGGCATAGAGGTCAACTGATCCGTTTACTTTATTTGATACATTAAATATAAGGAGAATACCAACTATGAAGCCTAAGGAACTAACCTGACAATACCACTGACTAAGGCTAGCAAAAGATGTTTAAGAGAAACTGTGTATATCTTGATACCAGACAGACCAAAGCTTGGTGGAAAAGGATACAATGTGAATTATTATTTCTGATGAACAAACAGTAGTGAAATGGTCTCTGCTACATTTGCATATGAGCTCATATTCACTACACAGCAATAAATTCTTTCATAGCTTGAAATTAATCAACATCAAGTATTTTTTTAGTATTACCATGGCACCAAGCATTTATTTTTAAAAAAACATAAACTGTATATGCAACAACCATACCTTAAAAAATTAGTTAATTTACAAATAGCAACATTTCAGATTTTAGAACTTTTTCAGCTGTGTTACCTGAAGTGCCATTTGAACTTATTCTGTACAGCAATTATTCTAACATATCTGCAGGTAGCACAGAAGTAGTCTCAAAACTACAGCACTAACTACAAATTTACAATTTCATTAGCCATATGTATCATGGCTTACTTACATGATTCTGCGTATAATGCAAGAAGTCTTCAACTGTGTCTTTAGACACCACTTTTAAAAACGCTTCACGTTTCATTCTGGTCTTGCTTATCTTGGTTCTATATACAAAATAAAACAAACATGTTAGAGGAAATACTGAATCTCAAAATAAGATGATTTTTGGTCTCGGTGAACAATGTCTGAACTTACATTCTTCATCTCCATAGTTATAAATAAAAGATGTTTCCCCTTCCAAAATACTTTAGTTGTCTGAATCATAATGGCATGAGCCTACAATATTTGCATGTATTAATTTTAGTTCATTTTCTACTAAATAAGACTTAAAACAGAAGAAACTTTTAATGGATGCTTTTGTTTTTAAATGGAACAGCTTATCCAGCATGTACCCCCTATTTGGCGAGCCATCATTCCTGACAACAGCATTGACTTAAGACAAAAACTACTGACAGGCAGAAAAAGATTCTGTCCTCTTCTTTCAAGTGAAGCCTGTGGGAAACAGGCAAGGCCGCCTTTTGATACCAAGAGCTTAATTCACACACCTAGGCATTACTTCCACCTCGGCGATTCCTGATGTGCTTTTACCATCCCCAGCAGTGGGGAGGCTGCCTCACACAGCTCTAACCGTGTGACACTGCATTCCAGGACCACTTGGATAGTGGCCCAGGGTGCTGTCCCAGCACAGCCAGGAGTTAGCTGCTGGTTGGGTTCCCAGTGACACAAGCAGTTACTACTACAAAAAGTAAAACATTTTCAATTTAAGCTAAATTAGAGTTGAGTTTCATCTAACTAATTACATTTTTGTTAAGCCAGACAGAATGTTCCTCTGACAGCATGTTTTCTTTCCGATAGTGCTCTTCCAGACACTGCTCATTCTTTGGAAATAATAACATTCTGTGTGAAGGATGATGTGTGCTGAACAGATGTTTCTTCTCCCATGATCACCTCTGTTTGGAGCCTCTCCCTGTTTCAAAGGCAAGGTCAAGCAGAAAGCTGTCTCCATAGCTCCAAATCGGCAAGGGGTTTGATTGTAGTTAAATTCATAACAACTTTAAAATTAAACCTTGGAGAGTAATCATACATGCATAAGATTTCTGGGAAAATTTATGCATATACAAGGATAAAATTTATACACATACATAGCGACCTTCCAGTACCTGATGGGGGCCTATGGTAAAGCTGGGGAGGAACTGCTTACATAGGCTTGTAGCAACAGGACGAGGGGCAACGGGTGCAAACTGCAAAGAGACAGACTTGGATCAGGCATAAGGATGAATATCTTCACACTGAGGCACTGTCCCAGGTTGCCCAGGGAAGCTGTGGCTGCTCCATCCCTGGACGTGTTCAAGGCCAGGTTGGATGGAGCCTTGGGCAGCCTGAATTAGTCCCTGTCCATGGCAGGGGGAGTGGAACTGGATGATAGAGTTTGGAGCGAGCCCAGAGAAAAGCTACAAAGCTAGTGAGGGGGCTGGAGAACAGGCTTTATGAGGAACGGCTGAGAGAGCTGGGATTGCTTAACCTGGAGAAGAGGAGGCTGAGGGGAGACCTCATTGCTCTCTACAATTACCTAAAGGGAAGTTGTGGAGAGGAGGGAGCTGGGCTCTTCTCCCAAGTGACAAGGGACAGGATGAGAGGGAATGGCCTCAAGCTCTGCCAGGGGAGGTTTAGGCTGAACATTAGGAAAAAATTTTTCATGGAAAGGATCATTGGGCACTGGAACAGGCTGCTCAGGGAGGTGGTTGAGTCATCATCCCTGAGGTATTTAAAAGACAGGTAGATGAAGTGCTGAGGGGCATGGTTTAGTGTTTGATAGGAATGGTTGGACTCGATGATCCAGTGGGTCTTTTCCAACCTGGTGATTCTATGATCTTTCAGGTCCCTTACAATCCAAACTATTCTATGATTCTATCAAGCGGGAAACACACCCTGTCCCAGCCCTGGCCTCACCGCACACCCCGGATGGAAATCCCGCCTCGCGTGGCCCAGCCCTGAGAGAGTGCGCTTGCTCTCTTTCTTTCTCACACTCCCAAACGACCCCTAGAAGGTTTACCTGCCGTTGTTCTCGGTGTGGCCGCAGGCGGGCAGACCGGCCGCTCTCCCCGAGCTCCCTCGGGCAGAAACCCTGGCGGAGCGGGGTCCCGGCTGCCCCGCGGGCCCCGAGCGAGGCGCGTTCGAATCTCCCGCCGAGCGCGGGGAGGGCGCGAGCCGCCGAGAGCGCGTCTCGCGAGAGTTCGGCTGCCCCCTCTTCCTCCAACCCCCCCCCGCACAGCCGGTGCTGGGGGGGGCACGGGCGTTACCCTGCGGGGGTAGGTCATATCCTAGAAGAGCCAAATGGGCTGTTCTACTGCGGAGGGAGGGGGCGTTGGGGTTACTCTGGAAGAGCCTGGCGGGCTCTTACACTGCGGGGGGTGGAGGGCGTTTCCTTGGAACAGCCGGTCGCCGCTGTTACTCAGCGGAGGGAGTGGGCTTACCCTGGAAGAGCCGGGCGGGCTGTTACAGTGCGGGTGCGGAGGGGAGGCGATACCCTGGAACAGCCGGAGGGGGAGTTACGCTAGAAGAGCCCGGCGGGACAGTTCTAGCGGGGAGGAAGACGATACCCTGGAACAGCCGGAGGGGGCATTACGCTAGAAGAGCCCGGCGGGACAGTTATAGCGGGGAGGGAGGCGATACCCTGGAACAGCCGGGAGGCCTGTTCCTCAGAAGGGAAGGCGGGAATCACACGCACGTTCCCGTGACAGAGGTTAAAGGGCACGAATCCTGTACGACTGCTGGAGAAAAGTCTAGCTACGGTGTAAGATCATTTAAGGGAAGCGTCTGCGCGTTTAAATGATGGCGTAAAGCCGAAAGATTTCGAAGCAGAGCAAGGAAAGAGAGCAGGGATTGGCTGAGGCTAACGAGGAGCGGCTGAGGGAACGAGGGTTGTTTAGCCTGGAGGAAAGGAGGCTGAGGGGAGACCTCATCGCTGTCTGCAGCTCCGTGAAAGGAGGTTGTAGGGAGGTGGGTGTTGGTCTCTTTTCCCAAGGGACAGGCAACAGGATGAGAAGGAATGGCCTCAAGCTGCACCAAGGAAGGGTCAGGTTGGACATTAGGAAAAACTTCTTCACCAGCAGTTCAGAGGCTGCCCAGGGAGGTGTTGGGTCCCCATCCCTGGAGGTGTTTGACAGATAGGTGGATGAAGTGCTTAGGGGTATGATTTAATGCGTATAAACTGGAGAGGGGCAGATTTAGAATCATAGAATCACGAGGTTGGAAGAGACCCACCGGATCATGAGTCCAACCATTCCCACCAATCTCTAAACCATGCCCCTAAGCACCTCATCCACCCTCACCTTAAACACCTCCAGGGAAGGCGAGTCAACCACCTCCCTGGGCAGACTGTTCCAATGCCTAACGACCCTTTCCGTGGAAAATTTTTTCCTTATCTCAAGCCTGAATCTCCCCTGACCCTTTCCGTGAAAAATTTTTTCCTAATGCTCAGCCAAAACCTCCCCTGGTGGAGCTTGAGGCCATTCCCTCTTGTCCTGTCCCCTGTCACTTGGCAGAAGAGGCCAGCTCCCTCCTCTCCACAACCTCCCTTCAGGTAGTTATAGAGAGAAATGAGGTCTCCCCTCAGCCTCCTCTTCTCCAGGCTAAACAACCCCAGCTCTCTCAGTCTCTCCTCGTAAGATTTGTTCTCCAGCCCCTTCACCAGCTTTGTTGCTCTTCTCTGGACTCGCTCCAGAGCCTCCACATCCTTGTGGTGAGGGGCCCAGAACTGAACACAGGGTTCGAGGTGTGGTCTCACCAGTGCCAAGGCTTGACATAAGAATTTCTTCACTGTGAGAGTGGTGAGACACTGGAACAGATTGCCCAGGGAAATTGTGGCTGCCCCATCCCTGGAGGTGTTCAAGCCCAGGTTGGATGGGCCTTGGACAGCCTGGTCTGGTGGGAGGTGTCCCTGCCCATGGCAGGGCAGTGTGGAACTGGGTGAGCTTTAAGGTCCCTTCCAACCCAAACTATTCTGTGATTCTATGATTTAGTAGTGGACAGGTATGGTTGGACTTGATGATCTCGAAGGTCTTTTTCAACTGAGTGAGTCTGTGATTCTATGATCCAAACCCTATGGTTTTGCCTTTATGCACTCACTCAGGTATTTGTGCAAAGAGGAGAGCTGCTCTCAGTTGATTTGCCACCTGTATGCCTGGGTGACTTCTGGCTCCTTGCTGCTGCTTTCAGCAGAGGTCACCACTGTCCTCATCCCTCAGGCCACCTTTTATGGAGGAGGGGGCTGAAGAACATGTGGCTGCTGCTACTGGGGTTGTGAAAAGACCAGAGGAGCCGGGATGAAGGAAATGTGCTAGGTAGTAAATCTGCTTGGGGAAGATAGGGCACTGGAACAGGTTGCCCAGAACAGTTGTGGATGCTTCCTTCCTGGAAGTGTTGAAGGCCAGGTTGGATGGGACTTGGGCAGTCTGATCTAGTGGGAGATGGCCCTGCCCATGGTGCTGAGGTCCCTTCCAACCCAACCATTCTATAATTCCCTGCTGCTTTCACCTTATAAATAAGTTGGCTTGCTTACACACCTTTCCCTGGAGAAGTGCACAATCATTTACTCAAGAGGTGCTGACAGGGAGTAAATCTATGTACTAGCTTACTGTTACCTTTGTGTAGCTCTCTTGTAAGTCTCAGAGCTTTCAAACAGGGATAAGAAATGTTTGGTTAAATTCGTGTATAGGCTTGAGAAATGGCGTGCCTGCCTTCTTCCATGGAACTTGTGTAATGTGGACATAATATTTTTACAAAAGCATTTCTGCTAGCTTGTGAAGCATCATCCATTCATTTTACTGTTGACTTCTTCAAGAACGTCTTTGCTGCTAGTGTCAACAGCTATGTATTTAATCTTAGTTATGGTGAATAGTACATAAATTGTACGTTACATTGCAGTACACACAAAGTGACAAGGAGCTAAATGGGCTACTCATCAGAATTTATAGGAAATTATGCAGGCTGTATTATATTTACACTTTGGTATCTAATTGGGTTTTTTAATCTATCACGGAATGGCTGCTTTCTCTTTCCTGCCAAACTTATTCTGCAGTGTTCAGAAATCGTTGGACTCGGTTCCTTGAAGCAAGTATAATCAGCTTTCAAATTCTGTAGTATTCCATTTGTTTAAGCTCTGCAAACCAAAACCAGTCAATGTGACTTATGGAGGGCTTAATTTATATCTTTCAGTTTTGCATTTGCAGTAGTATAATATTTTTCAGTGCTTGCTGTTCAGAAGGTGCAGGTGCTTGACTGAAGTCATTACCTTTCAGTCAGTCAGCAGTTCAGTGCATCCTCCTTTACTGGCCAAACACACAGAAGACCAACAGAATTTCCATAAAAGTTCTCACATCTGAATGGACTTTTCTAGATTGTAATTTTCAAAAGCATGATGTAGTTCAGATTTTATTTAATGTTTATTTAATGTTATATGTAAAAATTCACTACTTTTTAAAGCAGTATTTGTCTTCTGCTAATATTTTCATTTTTAACAGAATCTTCCTTAATCTTCCTATGTCTCTCAGTATTTATTTGTATTTAAAATCAGGACTTGTTCACATTTTCTGCCGTAGATATTTGACTTGCAGATTTTTCCTGTGACTTCCAGAGATGGGGCATCCACCACTTCCCTGGGCAACCCGTTCCAGTGTCTCACCACTCTTATGGTGAAGAAATTCTTCCTTATGTCTAGTCTAAAACTGCTCTGCCCCAGTTTATACCCATTGCCTCTAGTCCTATCATTACAAGCCTTTATAAACTGTTCCTCCCCAGCTTTCAGGTACTAGAAGATAGCTATAAGATCTCCTTGGAGCCTTCTCTCTCCAGGCTGAACAAGCCCAACTCTCTCAGCCTCTCCTTGTATGGGAGGTGCTCCAGCCCTCAGATCATCCTTGTAGCCCTCCTCTGGACATGTTCCAACAGCTCCATATCTTTCTTATGCTGAGAATTCCAGAACCGGGTACAATACTTCAGCTGAGGTCTCACAAGAGAGGAATAGAGAGGCAGAATCACCTGCCTCGCCCTACTGGCTACACTTCTTTTGATGCAGCCCAGGACACGGTCGGCCTCCTTGGCTGTGAGTGCACATTGCCGGCTCACGTAGAGCTTTTCATGGACCAGCACCCCAAAGTCCTTCTCTGCAGGGCAGCTCTCAACCACATCACCCCCCATCCTGTACTGAAATCAGGGATTGCCCCGACCCAGGTGTAGGACCTTGCACTTGGCTTTGTTGAACCCCATGAGGTCCTCACATTTATTCATCATGTCTTGTGTGGACTGAATACTTGATTAATACCTTGATTAGTCTTTTAATTAGATGCTACATTAGTCACCTGGTTACTGTTTGTTTATTCGGGCACGTATCCATTTAGCAAACCACACCATATTTTAGCTTACAGTTTGTATTGCATAGCAACCACATAATGATTTTTTTCATTATATTGAAACCAGAAGTTGACACAGCTAATAACGGACTGAATAACGCCAAATGATTAATCTTTAAGGACCACACAGAGATCCCAGAGGCAGAATAATGTTTTGTAGGTTTTTCAAGAATTGTGCATGAACTGTGAGCTGGTAATGAAGCTACAACTCTATTTTCAGTGTGTCTAATGTTCTCCATTTCAAAAGTACCAAATTACATGCCTCTTTTTGACATATCTGTTCATCTGTTCCAAATAATCTATACCCTGTGATAATAATCTCATATTTATTATCATTTTCCTGTCAAGTCAAGTTAAGGCAAAAATGAAAAATGGGCCTTCCACACATGGTTGCTGAGCAACAGCAATAAAGATTTGCTTTTGTGCTACTGCTTCATAAACCAGTCTTTATTCTTGTTGGTGGCTGGTATCAGAGATCTCAATCACAAATGTCTCTCATGGGAGTGTTTGGACTGCAGCAAATATTCTATTTTAACCATTGCAACCCAACATTATAAATGCTTTTGAAAAATAAACTCGGAATGTCAGATGCTTTCTTGACATTTGTTTCTTTTTCATATTTACAGTGTTATTTTCTAGATGAGAGTTTCTGATGAGATTATTGTACACATTATCCCCTAACATCTTAGAATTGTTAACTCTTCTGTCTTTTCATTTGAATATATAATAAAATTTGTTTCAGTTAATACAGTATCCATGAAATCTGCTCATCCTCTGAGGCAGGCTGTTAATAATTTACATGCACTTATTTCCCTTGATTTTTTTTTGATCTTCACATACTTTGATAAATAATCCGAACAGCATGAGAGAGAGATGAAGTTTCACACTATTCCACTTCCCAGATCTCCCCTTTGCCTGAAGGTAATACTGCCAATCACGCCATCCTTTATGCAGCAGCAACTGTCAGCTTTCTGTGGTGGTGTGATTACACCAGGAGACTGCTTATTTTCCTTAAATTATTAATGTTAACACGAAACAATTTTAGAGTTAAGAGATTAAGTAGGAAAAATAACATTTACTATAGAAGAAAAAAGCAATCCTTGTTAACTTGAACCAAAACAAGGCAATAAACAGTGCTGGGAAGTGCAGCGGCTTTTCTGGAGAGCTGCTCCCCTGAGCCGCTGGAGGATGGAATTGCCACCGGCTGGGACTGCTGGGTGTCTTGCAGGTCATTCACACCAAGATGAAGTTACTGCGTGAAAACACTGCAACTGTATTTATTTGCTTTATTATAAACTAGTTATTTACTTTATTATACTGCTTTTACTGTTACCTCTTTTCCTTTATGGGCAGCATTACAAATCACAGTAATTTCATTCTGCACACTATTAATACCATGAAAATGGAAGGATTTCAGAAATGCTATAAAATGCTCAAGAAAAAAATGGATGTTAAATATTTGCATAGCTAAATCCATCCCACTGAAAATAGAGTATTGCTTTTCATAATTAGCAGACATTTTCTAGTATAAAGTCATTAACATCTTTTAGATAATACTAGTTTGCCAGTTGTTTCAGATATAAAACACTCTAGTTACATCTGCCATATCTAGATTACTTCAACCGTATTAAATTTAACATTCTGAATTTTTACAGATTTACACTTCTTGTAAGCATTCTGTCTCCTTTCAGCTCTCATTCTGTTCTAGGTTTTATGGATAAAGAGAAGAATTGTTTCTAAATTACAAAAATACTGTTATTAATTCTACAAGCGCTCTTAGAAGTTTCATTGTGATAGACATGCATCATACAGATGTGACACCATCTCTGTTCCATCTGCCTAGTATGAGACGTGAAAATATGCTCTATCAGAAGAGACATGGATTGCTCATCCGTATTAGTTTATGTATACGTGTTTGTTATGTTTGTGTTTCCCATGCTCCCGATCCAAGCCAGGAACATAGTCAGATCTCATGATACTATTCTTAGAGGCTGCAGATCCAGCTTCCTTTGTGTAAAACTAATAAACAGGGAACTGAGTGAGTGTAGTACTGGCTCCGTGCAATATCGGGCTGAGGGATAGGTCTGGAGTCACGCACTTGGAAGTGCTCACACATTTACTAGTTCAGACACACCCATCCATCACTCCTGTTCTGTGCCTCAGTTTCAGTATCGGAAGACCTTGTGACAATGTGATTTGGTAAATATTTTCTGATCATGTTCTTAAGCAAAGGAAAATTGTTTTGTAAGGTATTTTTTCTAGTAGAATTTCATCTCTGCCCCCCTGTGTTTATTGTACTGTTCCATGATGCTTTTCACAGTTGTTAGATATCCTGAGTTTCTAGCCTCATGCTTGAACCAATAGTAAGAAATAAATACTTAAAGTATGATGATGTTTCAAATGTGCTGGTCAAGGCCCTTCTCAGTGCCTTAAGATGTAATTTCACTTCTCCCTGCCTCTGATTAATTTCAAGTTTTTGCACTTAATCTTATTAAAGTTGTATCAGCTCCTCAAGAGAGTCTATAATCAACTAATTGTCTAGGCTAGGTATCTGAGGCATGAAAACACCTATTCAGGCTGTCGACAGAGCCGTTCATGGTGAGTTCAGAATCTTAATCTTTCAGAATTTTCACGTTTCCTTAAGTCATGAACCAGTTGTTTTATTTCCCAGTTCCTCATGACTAAATGCTTTTAGAAAAATATTTTGGCAAATTGAATCCAGGTAAAATAAACCCCCATTATGAAAGTCTGTTCTTTTGTTCTTTTTTCATTTATGCCCCAGAGCAAAGGAGAAGAGCAGAGTGCAGTGGGGACTATGCCTGGGTTTCAGTGCTTTTAAGCTGGGTCGACTTCAGGCTCCTCTTCCGAAGATGGTGTCATGGTTTAACCCCAGCCTGCTGGTAAGCACCACCCAGCCACCTGCTCACCCCCCCAGGTCGGATGGGTAAGAGAAATCAGAAGGGTAAAAGTGAGAAAAAGCCACGAGTTGAGATAAAGACGCTCCAACACATAAAGCAAAAGCACAACCAAAGCAGAACAAGGAATCCATTCACTGCTTCCCAATGGCAGGCAGGTGTTCAGCCATCCCCAGGAAAGCAGAGTTCCACCACACGTAATGGTGACTTTGGAAGACAAACCCCATAACTTAAGATTTCCCCCCTTGCTCCTTCTTCCCCCAGGTTTATGTGCTGAGCATGATGTCACATGGTGTGGGATATCCCTTTGATCGTTTGGGGGCAGCTGACCCAGCTCTGTCCTCTCCCAGCTTTTTGTGGACCCCCCGGGCTCCTCGCTGGGGGAGTGGTGTGAGCCTCGACTCTGTGAGCACTGCTCAGCGATAACTAAAACATCCCTCTGTTATCAACAGTTCCAGTACAAACGCAAAACACAGCCCCAAACCAGCTACTCTGACGAATATTAACTTTACCTCAGCCAAAACCAGCACAGAACACTGCGTTATCTTATAAAAAATATAAGCTTTTAAGTGCAGAAGCAACAAAAAAGGCTTTTCAGAACAGGGTCTGCACTGCCATCTAGTGGAAAACAGTGGTGTCTTCAGAAAACAAAAATTCTGCAGTAATGAGTATAAATCCAAAAACTTTCAAGTCTCATTGCGAAAGACAGATAAGTAGAACTAAAATGCTCTATAAAAAATGTTAAAAATGAAGCATTTTTTACATTTCCAGTAATGTGAACCTGGAAGTGATATTAAATAAAAAAGTGATATTAAATAAAAAAGTAGAACATAATTGCCTAAAACTCTTAAGATTTACACTTCTTTTCAGAAAGCTCATCTTAGTATTTTAGACATTCAATTCCAGTTTAGTTTACATGCACATTAACCTACCAAAACAGAGAACCAGCATTGTTATGAATACCTCTTTACCAGTCATGACCAGCCATTTCCATTAACTCATTTGCATCACCTTTGAAGTAATTTTCATCACCTTTGATGTCATTTTCATCACCTCTGCGAAGAACAGGTCTAGAGACAAGAGTTCTTTGTTCAGATGCTGTTGTCACGATTCATCACATTCATCCAGCTGCGCTCTGAGCTGGCAGTTACAATAAAAAGCACCTGGTGAGCAGTTATCATATTTACTGTAACTTAGAGAACATCTCATGATTCATGCAGGAACAGGTGAAAGCCCTGATCAATTCTAGGCTGAAAAAAGTTTCAACATGATAACTTCAACTAAACTTTCAGATAGCAATGGAAAAAAAACACATAATACTTAGGGGATTTCAGCCTTTCACAGTTGAAGGATTTCTCCCACATTGGAATCTGCATGGAACTGTCTTGCAGAATATTCTTTAATAAATTATTAATCTTTGTGAAACGGTTGGTAAACTCCAGTTGTCAGTCTCAGAGTTTGTGGATAACACATCAGCTTACAAAGATGAAGAATAAAAAGCCTTATTTGAAATTCTATGCTGGAAACAATCACCATTAAATGCATGCGCTGGTTTTTGGTTTAGTAATCTCCTCCTAGTTACCCAGTACACTTGATCATCTTCATTCAGTACCTACAGACAATTATAATTTTGATTGCATTACCTATGTTGCAACTCAAGCTGTATTTTTAATTACTACACAATTCCTCCATCCTGACTTCAAAAAGCCAGAGTTTCTATGCGCTCATCTCTGAGACCTTGAGGTCAGGCAGAAAAATGCCTGGGAAGACCTACTGCACAGGCCTGAGATCGCACAGGAGCTTCAGTACATCTACTAGTCTTGTCTCAACATTTAAAGAAGATTCACTCTGGAGTCATAGAATGATTCAGGTTAGAGGGGACCTCGGCAGGTCATTAGCTCAGCCTCATGCTGAAAAGAACTACTATGCTTAGAAAATAAATACGAACAATTGGGCCTCAGTTACATAACAGATTGTTAGTATACACATAAGGAATGAAATCAGAGGGCAGCTGGTGTCCTGGGACTTCAGAGCTTTCTTCTGCCGGTCATTTCTTGCACTCAGGCCGAGGTGCCGTAAGTCCAGCTTTGAGAGCAGTTGAGTTCTCAAGTCCTGGCAGGAACAAACAGACCATCTCCAAGCCAAGAACCACCCTTACCACAGCCCAGGTCTGAAGGGCTGGAATCTGTCTAGCCAGAACCTGTTTCTATAGGAATCTTAAAGGGGAAAATGGTCCCTATTAGCCCTCAATTCCTTTGCAATAAAGTTAGGGGCTACTGAGGACTCAAAGAAACCACAGGGGCAGACAGGCTGGCTTCACTTTGGTAGCATCTGAGGAATAAGACCTGCGGTCTTCTGCCCAAATTGGACTTCACTGTAGGTGACTGGCAAGCAACACTCCCTGCAGATGGTGAGAACAGAGTGCATCACCTATCCCCTGAATGCAGATTAGAGAAGATTCCTCCCAGAGCTGCCATCTCATCTGGCAGCAAAATTCAACACACAACATTGAAAGAAATAAAAGTGAAATTGTTTTTTTTTGGTTTTTTTTTTTTTTTTACTTTAGCTGATTTGCATTTTTCAAATAACTTACTCCAGAAGGTGGCCGAGAATACTGAAAGCCTGACAGTAAACCTTGGGAATCAGTAGAAGAGCATACAACATAAAGTCAAACACTTCATTACGATGTATAAAAACATGATTTGTGATTAAATAGCCTGATCCCTCCAGCAACCAGCTACAGGCACAAATATGTTTGGGACCATCTGAAGTTTTGGTTTTCTACCAAACATCAGAGGTACCATCCAACATCCAGTGTTTGTTTGGGGAAATATATAAACAAACTGATTAAAGCAGAAACCACACAGGAAACTCAGCTCTCGGCTGAGAAAATACTTAAAATAACCACATTGGTAACAGTACCAACAAACACTCTTTTAGGTGGAGAGTAGATGAACTAAATGATTGTCCAAAACAGTCTAAAAAGTTCAGCAAACATTAAAAGAAATTCTAGGCTTGGCTGAGCCCATCAAATTAATCCCGAATCCATCTGGAGGAATGTCTCGTACAATTATTTCCGCTCTCTAACAAGACCTTGTGACAACATAGGCAGCATTCTTCCGCAGGTGCTGATCCAGTCACCACCTGTCTTGTGGGATGGAAGGTTTGGGTTTGATCCAGATCTGTAAAATGCAAACACCTCATCAGTTCTGGCACTGCCAGGCAGTGTGCAGCCCGGAGCACCGTGCCAGGAGGGAGTCAGGAAGACGGGCACGCTTTTCCTTGGCTTTAGCTCCCTTCCCATTGATTAGCAGAAACACTTTTGCTAAAGAGAGAAAGGTGTCTCCCTCAGATAAAATACCGAGAACATAATTTTGTGGTTAGTGTCAAAGATACCCAGTGGGGGTCTCTCCTCTAAACATGGAGACTGACTGGGTGATGCAGGTCTGCAACTTTCATTTATGGCTGATGAAAACTGACTATTAGGAATTCAGACAAGTTGTTTCTGTTTAAGGGAAGAGGTATCTGTATTGTAATTAATTATGCTATTATAATCAATTAAATATTAATGTTTAATGCAAACATTTCTGTGGTTGTTTTTCTGTAATAGATGCAATACCCTTTTTCTTATCTATGCGGCACGTGCATTTTCTATCAGTATCTGCCTTAACAAGCAGGTGGAAGGACAGGAGAGATCACAACATGTAAAGATCTGCTGGTTCTAAATCTAAGGCAATCACACACAGTTCCAGGTCCTGCTGAAAGCGTAATTCATTACGATTGATGAGCAAGTGCTGGGATTGTGACAGTTTGTCCAACCAATCATTTTAAGAGAAATATTTTAGACACTTAAGTTGAAAAAGGACTTACTAATTCTTACAGGTGAATCTGTTCCAGACCAACAAGCAAGGAACTCGCCAAGGAAGGATCCTGTACTTCTCACTCCACTTTCTCTCAGTTAAAACCCCAAAGTTTGCCTATGCACCTCACAGCAAGGCTGCCTACGTTAGAGCACTCAGCATACAGGACTACTTGAAAAATTCACCTCATCGTATTACTGATTAAGACAGGGATAAGCAAAAGAGGGAAACACCACACCAACTTCCATATGAACCATTTATTGAATAAATACATGCATCATAATGTAGAATTACATGAGCAAAAGAGGCAATCTGTACAAAACTGATTACCCTTTATTCTCATTTCAACTCTCACCGTTTCCTGCAGCTCTGATAAAGGATTCAAGACAGAAAATGAAAATTCTTTTAATCCGAGTCCAAGTGATACACATGCTGATTTGAGTTCGGCTTATACCACTGCTATAATGAAGAAAGCTGGTTTTCTTGTCAATGAAGCAGAGTAATTCTAAAAACAGTTTCAGTAGTAGAGAATGTGTTGGTACATACAGGTAACAAAGCTTATTTTTAGCCATTTCTTAAACATATGTTCATATTTTAAGGCACAGGATAAACAAGAACTACATGAAAAGCTGTCAGCTGATATTGAATACATATTGATGTGGAATAATGAGGTGCAATTTCTGCCTAGAGGAAAACTGATGTTCGTCCTTCCTACTTCCATATAAACAGAACAATCAGAATCTGATAACTGTGATACAAAGGCTTGTTTCCACTATCAAGAGAATCAATCTCATCTAGGCCATCATAATGTGATCCAAATTCACTCCAAAGAACATTTCTAAAGAGTTCAGCATCCAAGACTGATTACAATCAATGGGAATTACTGGTACTGAATTACAATGACAATTCAATCTCTTAATTTTAGATTCCTAAATAGGAACTGGGCTCTTAAGAACTTATTCCTTATTTTAGGTTGTGAGTTATTTTGGAAAATGGCCCTATATTCTTTATTCAGTTACTCACCTAGTGCTATCATCCCACACTTACCCAAACAGAGCATTTTTTGTCCTCATCAAGATAGCAGAAAAGAAAATGTGTAGTTTTATTTATTTAATTGCAGAGGCTTCAAAAATCCACCCTCAAGACTTCACTCCAGACTTGAAAAGCCAAATCAGTCTAGCAGCCCATTTGTTGGCTATGGATCAAGGTCTGGGAGTCACTGGCCAAGAAGTAAAGCAAAAGTCCTTCTACCTCGGCCTGACCCAAGGCAAGAGTTGATGATGCTGAACTGCTACACGTGGACCACCATTACTAACATCAGTTTTCGCCTTCTGCATTTTCATTGCATTAAAAGTAATTCTCTCCTCCTATTCTTAACATTTTAATGAAGAACTAGCAAAGAAAATACATATTTCATAATATATTACATTTTACATGAACAGAGTGCGTGTATATATAGATACTCATACATTCCAATATAGAGTGAAGCCTTCAAATGGAAATGTTTTCTTACAAAGAACTCCTCGATTGCCTAAACTATCAGAAAATAACAGCAGCAAAATTTACAGCGTAAGGTTGTTTGCTATAATTGTCCTGTATAAAATGTGGCAATAAGAAGGCCATCACTGTATAGAGGTGTATGTGTGCATGTCACACATCTGTGACAGATGTTCGTGGTAAACTGAACTGAGACAAACTGAAATGAGTCCATTCTTAAACATGAAAAAGACAAAAAGCTACATCTATGGTAGGCACTTTGGTACATCTAGTAATGTAGGCATAATCTACATCTAGGATTAAGGTTCTGTCAGTAATCTTACAATAAAGCTAATTTCAGGAGTTTATTATTCTGCTTTAAAATTCTTTCTTGACTGAGAGATCATTCTACAGTCTCAGTTAAATAATATACTTTGTCTGTCTAATTGCATACTTATCCAAGAATGAGGGTGCTGGCTCCAGAAAAGCTGAACTGTTCTCTTGGATTCTTAATGCACATTTTTATAACAGTCTGAGAAAGTTTACCAGAAAAAAAAAAATCAGTTCTAAACACTAAAAACTTCCCCATAGAGCTTAAAATTAGAGTTATATGGTCAGCTGTTTAGGCTGATACTCCGGCTTCACCTCTCAACTGCCTGCTTTTATCAGTTTGTGCTAAGTGTAGTCGTGCAGCCGACTACAGCAACACTTCAGCAGAAAGCTGCTAGTCCCCATGAAAGCCACACGGACCACAGAAGTGCATTTCTGCCACGCACCAAACACTAAGCGGCAATGAAGCAACGGCAAAGACAGGCAGTTCCAACTCGGTTTTGCACTTTCTTACGTACTGGTGTTCCATTTTAGTATTACAGAAGGTAGAGCAAAATAGACCATTTAGCACAGTATTCTATAAGAAAAACAACATAGGTATGGTATGTATGCCTACTGTATGGACTTACACTGCAAGCTGATTGTATACCCTGTGAAACATGGCAGTAAGGACAGTTCTAAGTGGTTAGAGATTTTGTTTGTAATATGGAAAAAAAATGTATGTCCTCATAGCTTCAAAAGGTTGCATCTGGTATTATAGAGTACAGGAATAAATAACGAAATCCAAGTGAACCTGTGTAATAAAATTGCACGGTGTGCAAAGTTCACCCCATTAAATGAAAACTCAGATTTAGCAACTGTGATTCATGGACCTCATTCTCTATTTATACAATATTAATAGAATTCTCATTTTTGTTCATAATACTCTAGTGTGATTTTTCCAATAATACATTTATATATAAATATTAAAATGTTAATGTTTTGTACATTTTAAGCTAGCCACGCTGGGCCAGAAACACAATAAAGTTAAAATGTTTTTCCGCATTTTCTTTTTGAAGATTTTCACAAAATAATTAAGACCATTGTGCTGCAAAGACAAAAGAGATTCATCTGAAGAAATTAACATGCACTTAAGAAGAAAATATCTATATCCTTTATCCAATTTTCTTCTGAATTCAAACCAGCATGAAAGAACTATAAAAAAATAGTATATATTTACATGTTACAGTATACTTGGTGAGATATAAAACAAGGCAGGAAAAGAGCAGAACATAAACTTTTCATTTCCTAATAGGTACAGCTGTCAAAGATCAATTTAAACACAAAAGGTTACTTTACTGTACTATTGCACGTTACAGTAACACATAAAATTGTTAAGCAAATTAAAATACAAAGTTTAACCATGAGGAAGGCTATGTCTACATAAAATAACCGCGTTATAAAATTATTGGGGATGTGTCTAAGAACTAAATCAGTAAAGCTATAAAAATAATATTGGTACATCTGTGTGAACAACGCTTTAAAAATATATAGAGCTTGGCAAAATTATGCATGGGGAATTCTCAGCATCCATGGAACTTAACTTGCTGTATGTGGCCTTGTACCTTCTTCTGTTAAATCATACCTGAAATAGAAAAACAACATTTTTTTTAACACATAGCAGGTATTATTAAAACTATAATTAGGCCACCAGTTATTAGTACTTAGCATTATTATTAATAAAATAAATATTCTGCTTACCACTGGGTCCAGCCTTTAGCAAGTTCTTCAGATGCTAGAGGTATTAATACCTGTGGAAAATTAAATTATCAATCAATGCATTGTGTGCACCTTTTTATTCCAGGTCTTTTAAAGACCAAATCTGATCAGCCTATAAATTACAGTACAAGTAATGCCATTAATAAACAAGTGCGTTACACCCTTAATATCCTAATTATCTGCCCAACTCATAGTAAAGTTTCAAGTTGCTGGTTTTGACCTAAAAATCTATATGCTTTAGTGCTTTGGTCACAGAACAACTCAGAGGTTTAAATTCTGATCGTGGCATTCCTTGGCAATGGAAATCAGCTGACGTGTTTACCAAACTTCTTGGTAAACAGCAAAACTACAAAAACCATTCACCACAAACTGATCATGATACTGGTACCTCTCATCCTCACTACAGAGCTTGAACATGGCAATTTGCAAGGGTGTAGGAGTTAACTATTCCCTTTTGCATGCTCCAAATCCCACATGTAGGAAATGGAGTGATTTAATGAGTGTCTATAGAACAGTGAAGCTGTAACACTCAGTAGCTGGTTTTGACACTGGGAATGTCTCGAATGGTAGTTTTTTCTCATGGATTTTACAATCTGAAATTTCAATTAGTAAACATACATTTTTTTCCTGGGTGCTTCTCTAAGTACACTTGCTTGTCTTTCCAGCTTTGCTTGAACATTTTCTGAGATACCACCTGTTTTCTACTCGTTATTTTCTTTTTTCTGTGTGATTAATGTCTGACAAGCAGGTTTCTTTTGTTATCATGAGCTTCAGAAGTTACCATTGTCTAGAAGAGACTACTGCCTCGAATTCTGATGTCTGTCTCTACAGTTTGTTCCTTCCCTTACTGAAGCTTAACATCAAAGCCATCTATAATTTTTAAAAGCTTTGTACCTGAATCGGGTGCTTCAGCCAACACCAGCAAGCTCATATCACTAGAGGATTTTAGTCTTTTCTAATTACATTCTGTATTAACAGAAGTTGCTTGTTGTCAACTTACTTTGCCAAGCAGCCCTTTATCTTTGGACAAGAAACCACCACTGTTCTTCACTGCTACATCCAGTGTTCTTCTCTGTACTTCAGGGAGGGAAACACTGAAATCAAATCTGGCAAGTAAAGTGATGCTTTAGAGAGAATTTTGTACCACAAGTTGCTGTTCTGTTCCTACAGCTAAACAGCAGTTCAAGTCGTAAGCAAACCATCGCCCTCCCCAAACAAAATATGAGATCTGAGAGAAATGAAGAAAAAAACCCAACGTTTTACTTAACATTTTTCTTCAATACTATCATCAATGCTAATTTCAAATGTTTGAGAATTCTGGTACAGGTGGTCTCTAGAAGTAAAAAAACCTCAAAACAAATAAACCCCAAACAAAACAAAACAAGGAAAAGGTCAACCGCTAACTCTGTAGAGAGAAGAATAAAGAACCCTACTATCTTGACAGCTCAGTATCACTGTTCTCCTAAAGGAAAAGACTTGGTCAGTCTTACTGATCCTCAGTCTTCTAGAACCAGTGTTCCTTTTCTTCCCTGACACAGCAAGGAAACCTACCAAAGAAGAATGTATTATGTTTGCCAGATCTGAAACTTCCTGAAAGGGCAATTTTATACCACAGTTTATATCTATTTGTCCCCATAGTTCCTAAATTGCTTTATTGCTTTGCAATACATTTTACTTCAAAAGGCCCGGTAAAATAACTCTTATCTGGAATAAACAAGAGAATGTTGCGGTACCAGGAAAACTTGTCAGATCCCCTAACTAATGATTTGCCTTGCACAGAATGGACTCAAGTGGGGGTTTTATTCCCAAATTAAGTTTCTGTCTGTAAAGAAAGGTATCTCTATTGATAATTCATGGGTAGGGGGGAAAGGGTACGTGTGTGAACAAAAACTACCATCAAAAAGCTGAGTGCAAAGATGAGAATTTTTATGCAGTAGAACACTGCACAAGCTCGCACAACTTCCAACCTATGGTCCAGGCTATAACCTAAAAGGAAATTTCCTGACCCCTGCAGAAGCTGAGAAGTGCTGTGATAAGGCATAGGTACTGGCTGACCTGTCCTACACCGAGGAGGGAGCATCAATCAACCAGGCAACTGGCCAGCTGGAATCAAATCTTAGCAGGAAGGGATACCAAGAGCGAAAAGGCACACGTGCTCTGGCCACCTGCCAGGAGACCGCACGCTGCTGCTAAGCTACCAGCGCAAAGGAGATGTAAGTGACAGAGAAGAAGGCAGAAAATAAGAGAAGTGGCTGGTAATAGAGAAAGAAGGGCAATAGTGATAACAGAACACAAGGATGGGAAGAGCTGTTATAGCAGAAGATAAAGGTATAACCGAGTCTGGTGGTGACAGGAAGGAGTTTCAACAGCACACCCATTCATGTAAGCTGAGAAACCTTGATTTGACAGCTTTACAATTACATGATATAAACTACTACACATAGTTTAGAACTTACATTTGATCAAACACGGGGTTTAATGTCTTCTTTGACACATGTGTTTTTCTTCTTCCTGATCGTCTCTTATCAGGCAATAAATACAATCGCACATACGGATCCGATCCTTCTTCTGAAAACGCTATTAGATTTCTGTGACCAGTGAAAAAGAAGGAAAAACACTTAGCAAATAAATGAGATAATGCTGCATACAAGTGTCTTCTACACCACCACCACCAGTTTAGTACATTAATCAGTTGTGGGATATCCTGCACAAAGTAGGATGTGCATGTCACTAACAGCAGGAGTAAAGAAAAACTTTAAAAATGCCAATTAGGGACTTGTACAAGATCAGATAAATGTGGAGCAGACAGCAGAAGTAGGAATATAAAATTTCTTAAATTCAACTTTCCAAAAATCATGTGGTTTCGTCATTCTATGAAATATTCAGGCTCTTAGAGATAGCTTTCAGACGTTGCTGATAAAAATCTACATGCCATTTTAATTTAAAATCTGACAGAGGGATCATAGACAACCACAAAATCACAGCAAAAGATTCAATCCAGTTTTTTACTGAATCTCTATGGTTTTGTGTTTATGTATAAATACTATCAGTTTGGTATTTTAAAAATAACAAAGATCATCCAGACAACCAGTTTAAGGGGGTAAGTCGAGATATGACAAAATTTACAAAGAAATATGCACAAAAATGAAATGTGATATTTCATGCTCACCTGCAGGAATGCACTACCACAATCAGTTTGTTTCTCTGTGAACTATGACGAATCGTTAGCTGAATCTGTCCTAACGGAGACTGCCCCAGCGTTGTTCCACTGCAGAAGAAAGCAGAGCACATATTGAAAGTAAGACCCAACTGAAATATATGCTGCTTAGTTTTCCCAGAAATCCCTCATTATCCATTTAACTTCTCACTAGATAAAAGTGGAAGAAGAGAGCACACATTAGGATGTAAGCATATCTTCATCAGTTTCTTGTACTTCATTTCCTTGTCCAACAGCTCTTCTCTCCTAAATAAGCTATTTTGGAGTATTCTTGTCAGTTTAGAGATCAGCTGTTCTTCAGTACTTGGAAAACCATGATCAGTGAAGAACTTGCTTATCTTAAAACTAACATTAAACTAGTATCTAGGAAAAGAACAGTGGTGCAAACTGCAATCAAAATCTCAGTGGTGGGGCACTCTTACCCATGGCTAGGAACCAATTAGAAGACCAGTTCATTCTTTTCTATATTCTCTAATGTAGAAATATAAATATTCTTGATTAGTGATAAGTAAAATAAATAGTGACATTTAAAACAGTGATATTTAAACAGTGGTAAATAAAATAAATAGTGATATTTAAACCCACTTGCTGTCTTAAAAGCTCAAATCACAGCATAAACACAGCCATTTTAGTTTTCTGTAGTTCATGCCACACTGAAAATATGATTAGAATCAATTTACTCTTACAAATACAGGTTGTACTTAAAATAGAGCAAGCACCATGATTAAGAATTTCTGCTATAAAGGCCAATATCTGGACAGTTCCCTCATCTCTATAAAACACTTGTTAGTTTCTGTAAAGTGACCCCGAGTATTTTCCATTTCACACAGGATAATATATGGCATGCTTGGCATTTCCCAACCACCCAAGGCATATCTTAACCCTGTGAACAGCTACTACAAAGTGGCTGCAGTATGTTCCATTAAAATTCCCAAGTCAGTCACTTTATAAAGTAGAATGAAGCATTTCAGCTAATTATTTTCTTAGCTAAAATAAAATAGAATTAAAATCTGAGCACCTAAAAACATACAATAAAGGCCCTCCTTAGCTGCAGCTTTACTACTATTATCAAATGAGAAAGTATGACATTTCTGTATTAACTAAGAACTAAAATGTCAACATTAATCATAATTAATAAAGTCTAGCCCAACTCTGGGCCAGAAAAGAGACTAACAAAGTGGAGATAAGACAGCAGAGGACCATAAAGATAAATGGGGTACTGGAGCACACGAGCAGACTGTGAAGGAAATGGGTTTGTACGAATGCCAGAGAAGGCCAACAGCAGATTAAACTGCAGTCTTTTGCCACTTAGAGCAGACATTACAGAGAAGACTAAGTCAGACTCCATGGCTGTGCACAGTAAAAAAACCAAAGGCCATAGTTAAGTTAAAGCAAGAAAAATTCCAATTGGAAATAAGGAAAAAGCCTTTTCACAGTGAAATGGTTAAACAGTGGAACTGCCGAGAAGGTTTATACAATCTCCATCCTTGGAGATATTCAAAACTTATTTGGACAAGGACACCTTACAGCCACCTATCCCTCCGAGTAATTTAAGAACACCAGCTATATTGACCTTAATTAGCTTAATATTAGTGCCAATAGGATTCAGTGGTGAAACAGGCAACTATTTCCATAGAAGTGATAAATGTTATATCAAAACACTCTTGACATCCCACCCTTTTTAGCACTACACACTGTAACTATAAGAACAAGGTGGACTTCATCTTGCAAATCATTGCAATGGTGACACAACTTTTGATTAAGAATCTGTCTAACTGAAGTACTGGGAGGAAGCACAAAATCACGACTGATTTTCAAATGCCAGGCTCTGCAACAGGAAAAAATATTACTGAAACCCAGTCTGAGCACTCTGGCTGCACTGATGACATTTTTTATAAAACAATTTAGACGTATGGCAAAACCAAGTAATTAGCACCATACTTTTCAAGCTGTCGCAGTCTTTGCCTTAGCTCCTGTGTGGCGATAGGCAGAGATATGTCTGAGGCTATGCTCGGAGTGGGTTCTTTGACCGAGAGGTGGCTGGGAGAATAAGAGAAGTTAGAGGCATGAAGACTGGAGGAACTTCGGCTGAGATCTGTCGGCCACTGAGGGCTGGCATTGGGAGGCTGACTTTTTTCAGCTGTATCAGTCTTTTTATCACTATCAGTCACTGGGGAAGCTGGAGCAGGTTTATTTGAGTCAGGTGGCGGTGAGATGGGAACCTGAGGCTTAAAAGATGATTTTCTTGCATCTTTGGAAACAGATGGCCTTTTTACTTGGGCTGAGTGTTGATGATCTGGAGATCTTGCTTGCTTTTCAAGAGAAAGGACCTAGATACAGTAAAAATATATATAATGTTACTATTTTCCAGTATAAAAAACAGGAACAGATTTATTTCTACAAGAATACTGGTTGATGACATGTTGTTAAGTTCAGACACTAATGCAGGACCAAAAATATTCACACTTATTCACTGTAAAACAGGAAATCTTTTGCATGACAAAACATAACTCCATCATCTTTGTGACAATGGCAATAACCATAAAGCAACATGAAATTCTCCACTCATTTAGAATTATTCTCCTCATTAGTCCTTTTCCATACTATATACAGTTCCGGTGCAGGCACTATTTTCTTTGCAGCTCTGGCCACCTGGAAAGCTGTTCTAGAATTTTTTTCTTCTCATCTTTTGAAATTTAATCCTACATCAGAAGTTATTCTTAGTCATTGTCCTTACTTTCTCTTTTACAGGTTATTGTCATTTATTAGTGACTAGTAAGCAAGACAGTGCTTCAGAGAAGAACAAATAACAGAAGTTAAGTGAAGTTTGACAGTGTCTGCAGAGAGATTCACTACCTTATTAAAAAAATAATTTAGCTGGGGAGAAACACAAACCAACTTTCAATTATGCAAGTTCCATCTTCAAAACTCCAATGTACTTGAAAGCTGGTCTGAATTTTTCTAGTACTATGAAAGTACTTCCTTTCCCTAGAAACTTTATTCTTTTTAAACCACCACAACGTCAGTTCTATAAGATAAAGGTGATTTCAGTGATTTGTAGCCTACTGAATCATAAGAGACTTGAAGGAATTCAGATTTCAAACATGATTTCTGAACCTAAGGCCAAAGGGAACCTCAGTCTTAATTAAGGCTGCTGATTATTATTTTGTTTGGAGAATTTTCAGGTTTTGAAATAGAATGTATTTAAAGTAGAGGTTAACTTTGTATACTTGATAGCACTGCCACAAATAAGGACACCTGGCATTGTGACACTCTAGAAAACGTAGCATATTCTTCATAAAGCTAGATGACCAGAAAATACAGGTCTTAGATGTGCTTTCAGATATTTACAATGGGAAAAGTTTTAGAGTACCCTGAGTGCAATCTTCATGTTTATAGTGCTGTTTGGACCAGAGTTGCTCAGGTGGAATCGCTGATGCATAGTCAAATCTTCGCTCTCCAGCAACTGGCTTAGAGGCAGTTTGAGGTTCCCCAAAGAACACTGGTGCTGTTCATCCCTCACCTGAAGGAAAAGAGAAGCTAAGCTATTTTGTATCGTCTGCTTTGTAGTATCAGAGAAAGAAAAGAATATTAAAGTTTTATTGAAGAACAAAATCTCAAAGCAATATTGAATTTAATCTGTTCCTAAACTAATTTTCCTTGACCATAAGATTACTTTACACTGAAGTAGGAAATAGCAAACATACTCAATGCCTACTCTCTTCATCTCTATCTTCTACAGCAACAGCAGGACAGAAAAGTAACCATCACAGCTATATCTACCTGACCCTTGATCAAATAATTGCACAGCTTCCCCAGAGTCAGTGTGAAACTGGGGATTCCCAAAGCTGTTAGAAGACTAGTAAATAGCACAGCACTCATCTATATTTCAGTCTCTTTGAACTACATCAATTACGTGTCAGCAGCGTAAAGGTATAGAGAATCTGGATAAGGGGAAGATCTTCCCGAGATGGCAGAGGAAACAAGCCAGCCACACATAACTGCTAGCAAAAATTGCTGTTAATGACTGTTAAAGTTTGAAACAGGTATCAACATTTTCTTTTTTTTTCAGTTTTTATGGTTGTTTCTTTTTTTTTCAAGGAAGACAATCTGTGCTCTTCTGGCGAGAGACTGGTTACAGTCTTTCTTCCATTTAGTAGCAATTACAAATAAACATTTCACATCCCAGTCTAAAAAAAACACTATCATTTTAATGGTGTTCACAATATATTCAGTCTCACTTCATAACAGCTTGTAATGTCTGAATGTTGCTACTCAGAAAAGCTTAGTAAAGAAAGCTATGTAAAAGAGAGTGAGATAACATACCTCAACTTCAAGTTCTTGTCTTTTTGGATTGTGTACAAAGAAAGTAAAGTTTTCCTCCCAGACTGGTTCATTGGTCTTGTATCGAATCTAGTTGGAGAACAGGAAACATACAACTTACAAAATATTTTTGTCAAATAAAGCCAGTGTCCTATGTTGAGTACATTTTTCATTTTGGCTTTGCAAAATTAAGGTCTGAAATCTGACATATTTAAACAAAGGCCAAGTGGGATCTACCCAAGGCATATATAATATTACATAAAATTGTATATGATGTAATAGAATATGTTTTGCATTAAAGTTGCTGTATGCAAAGTAAAACTCATGGTAAAGAACCTTTTTTTCACTTAGACCTTCCAGTCTAAGAAGAAATGCAATGTCTTCAGACTGGCATGTTCTCTTTTGTCTCATACTTTCCTATAAGGGCTGAACTAACTAAATGAAACTCCTAGAATCCAGTATTTTTCCTGCTAATCTCCAAGTAGCCATGTGGAAGAACAGACAAATCTCACTACTTTCAGCAACCCATTAATGTGAGTGTGTGGGTGTATGTGTAGAGAAAAAAGCTCTCTATAAGAAGCTATCTCTAGGAACAAAGGACCTGAATTGCTCTCTCCATTATCTGATAAGTATCAAAATTAAGACTTTGGATAAGATCTGCTTTAGGCTTTGTGACAGATTTTGGCAAGCCACGAAGAATTCAAATTAGACATCCTCTCCGAAGAATTCAAATTAGACATCCTCTCCTTTTGCCACACTGATACTTTTACCTTAAAAAGTACTGCATATATCTACTTTTTGTTTTCTGTTTGAACGCAGAGGTAAGTTATGGACAAGATGACAGGTATGTTTGAATGCCCTGGGTCAAAATCAGAGAGACCAACCTCAAGACTAAGTTCATGACAGTCATCTGCTACAGACCACCCAGTTATGATAGATGACTCAAAGCTGTCTCATGTCTGCAGAACGAGGTTCTCACTGACAGCTTCAACAACTCTAATTTTCTAGGAAGGCAGCACAGAAGCGCACAGGCAATTTAAGAGTTTGTGCTTGGAATACACTCTGTCGTGTTACGGCTGTTCTCAATCTTTGGATGTGTTGACTAGGAGTGGTGTCTTCTGAACCTATTAATGACAGGCGAGGAACACTGATTTGCAGATGTAGCTACCAACAGCAGCCTTGGCTACAGTGACTCTAAGATCACAGAGTTTAAGAACAAAATGAGCATGAGGAAAACAAATAGCACTTCTCAAAGCACTGAAGTGCTCCATACTTCAAAGCAGAAAACGCAGCAGACATAACAATAAATCAGCCTGGATAAACTACAAGCTCCTGAGAGCTACACAGCACTTTGGCTAATCTAAGCTCCTACTTTAACAGAAGGTTCAAGAAGATGATCTTCAATGGTCCCTTTTGACCTGGGTATTTCTACAACTCTGTGATCCTGTAGATTTTCCAGACACAATTAGTATTTTGAAGCCTGCTGTTTGCCCACACTGTTATTTATACGATTACTACTGTGGGAATCCCAGTTGCAGATCAGAACCTACTGTGGAAGGACATCTACAAACCGTTAAAATTCTTGTCTCTGCTCACAGGCAGTTTAAATTGAGTAAGGACCCTTTCAATCTTTGACTTCTGGCTGGCAATTTCAGTTCTGGTGGTAACTTTTAGTGCAGTGGATGCACTTGATGGCTTGATAGCCAATACCAAGCACACAGGGCCACCAAATGTCTGCAACAAAGCAAAGTATGAAGAGTAGGAACTTACCTTACTTTCCTGTGCCTTGTGTCCAACTGACAGCAAAACAAGTGGGTTGGGATTGCTGTTTAATTTCTTTCCTGACTGGTAAAGAAAAAGCAAAAACTTTGCCTTCAGAATAAAGCAAAACTTCTCACCTCTGAAACTTAATATGTTCACATCTTAAAAATACAAATCATATGCATTCTACTATATACTTATCTATTCTCAGTATTTTATTCAACAGGCTTGAATGGCAGACTGGCTAGTAACTTATGAGCACATTAATGTGAAGACATCCACCTACCCTAAATACACCAAAAATAAGCAGGAGTTTTAGACTCCTTTCTGTTTTCTTTAAATGAAATTTGTAAGGTGCAAATTCTTACCCTTTAATGAGCTCTACAACCACCAAAGCTAATAAAGCATAGTTAAAACTGCAAAATGAATATTGCGTGCAGATGGGAGGTTACGGAGAAAGCACAAACTCAGGAAGCTTACTGCTTTTACACTGCAGTAGTAGTATTAAGTTGGATGTAAAATCAGAATATTGATACTCCCCTCTTAACTTTGGGGAGAAAGATGATGTACTATAACATATCTAATGTATATTTCTACAGTTCATCAAATACTCTTTATTAGAGAATCAATCATCTGCCTTGCTCACCAGGTGTATAGCACTACATCAAACTGTGAAAATAAACATCAGTTTAGAAACAAATTATATACAGAAAGAAACATTCTCAACTACATGTTTCTTTCACAAATTTTAAACTAACCTAACTAAAATTTAAGTTAGAAAGAAAAGTTAGACATGAAAGTTAATCATCTCAAGCAGCTGTTAATACAGTTTAAAAGTCCTAGAAAATATAGTACACATGGTTAATAATATCCTTTGAATTCCACCACATAGGAAAACATACAGATCAGGTATGTAAACAGAAAGTTAGTTAAAATCTGCTTAATGCATGTAAGGTCACAATTACAACCAAGTGATTAAAGTACTTTGTACTTTTAAATTAAGAATGTGCAAATTCTAGGTACTTTTGGATCTGAACTTACATTTTTGGACAAGTGCCCACTAATATTACCTGACTTCAATGTGACACTCTGCTTATAACCATACTTTCCTTTAGAAAAAAAAAAAGATACTTAATAAAGCACTCCTTTCTTGGATGAATGCCGCATTTATTTTTTCAGGATTTCTAATCAAATGTTAAGCTTTTAAAAGCAACTGAATATAAATGCTTACGCAAAAGAAAGTCAGATAACGTTCCATCTGATGGTGTTTAAAAATGGAAGATAACCCTTGTTTCATTTTTTAATTTATTCATAAAAAGGTGCCCAAAACTCCCTTTTCTTCATAGAATGATGAAACTACAGAAGTTGACAAGAAGACCCCGTTTCTTATGCCAATATGCAAATATAAATAACTGTAATTCATGCCAAAAAGGCAGCGATATGTACACACACATATCACACCTCTAACACCTGCCCCTAAACAGATTTGCTGCTGACAGCCCCCTAGAGACTCCCTCTTGTCCAAGTCTCTTCAGCTGAGAAACTTGGCTTATGCTTTCTAAGTCTGCCTCCCAACTTTGTGTCTTCTATATCAAAAAGCTGAGCTAAATTTATTTAGCATCTATATAGAAGATGTAAAGCCTTCAAAAAAAAACATCAAGAAGAAACATGATTATTTCAAAACATGGCAGAGACTGACTGGCTCGTCATTAAGAGTTGATCAATGAAGTATCACTCAGTATGTAAAAGATGTTTTAGCTTTCATGTCAGCTTTGTACTGCTTCAATTTAGTTCTCAGGACTACTTTTTTTCTCTAAGTGCAGTGGATTTAGTCCACTTAACTAATCTAAAATTCGGATTACTACAGTCCATAGTGTTTTACCAATGTCTTGACCATTTCTTGAAACCAAACTGAACTAAAATGGAATTGCATTAAAGATATACCTGGCAACAGAAATTCCATCCACTGTTGGAAGAGAAGTGTTGCAGGCATTTGTGTATTTCCAATTATTTTTGTGACCTTAAATGGACAACTATATTAGTTTTACCTTTAGGGCTTTCTGAACAGCAGCCTTCTTCAAGCCATCGGGGTTAAATTCTAACGGATTATGCTTTTAAGTCAGGAGAGAATGAACATAGGAAGGGTTAATAACTCATGCAATGAAGCAATTTCACTAGGTTAATTAGTTATAACATGACAACATAGGACAATGCAGGGGGGGGGAAAAAAAAATCAAACTTAAAAACTTCAAGTCTCTCAAACAAAAAAACCCAAAGGAAACACAACAACAAAACACCTGATAAAACTTTTTTTTTCTCTTGTCCTCTCTCGATGTTTGTATTTTATTTTAAAACAGTCATTTTCAGTCCAGTTACACTTCCCTTACCACATTTTTTACCATAATAAATAATAAAAAAATAATATTTTTTTTACCATAATGAGCTTCACAAAATAGGTTTTACTAAATGCCTGATACTTTGGGCACTGCCTTCTGAATGAATCTCTCTTTAAATCAGTATAGTTTAATGACATAGAAATGTTTCTTATAAATCAAATAATTATGTGAAGGAGTCCTTTTATGGGAGGAATTACTATGCTGGAAGGATTGATAGGACTCAGATAATTATAAAAATCTAAGTCATGTGAGCCTCTTCAACAGAAGAATGATACACACTCTGCATGCTAACTAGAATGAAGGTCTACTACTTCACTCAGTTGAATGAAGTCATACAAAAATACTAAAAAGAGGATTTTGAAATGATTTAGTAGGACAAAACCTCTGACAACTTTCCATTAATTAAGCAAATGTTAAAGTTTTATTTGAAGAATAATAGACTGCTCTTGAAGTGACACTTGTAAAGTACAAAAATGTTACAGAAAATCTGCATTCAACTCACAATATAGTTTTGGGAAATATGACTTCAGACTTCTATATGTATGGCTGGCTTTTTCTTTCAGCACAAAATTTTGTTTCAAGGGAGAATTCTGCTTTAAAAACTGCAGTGTATGGCAATTAAAAAATCGCATAATGGCCTTTTAAAATATGCCGGTTTATGAACAAGATCCAACATTATTAATGTTCTGCCAAAAAAAATGCCTTCCTGAAACTCAAATCCAAAAATTACTTAAATTTGAAGAGACATTTAGCCTCTGCACGGGAATACTTTTTTACATTTTCTTTTGGAATGCCATATCCTAAAGTTGGCTGATATATATGATGAGATTCCTGGCATTTGGCTTTAAAATTTCTATTTCAGAATGAACATTCAATACAAGGAAACTGGAGAAAACCAGAAATAAGCTTTGGCTGATTTTGTGGTATTTTCAAATCATTCTTATAAAAATAAAATTAAGGTATTTTAAAAATAAAACTAAGGAATAATAACAAAAATAAAATTAAGGAATCTTCCACAGCTATTCTCTGATACATTAAGGACTTACTGTTGTGTCTCAAGACTTTCAAAGACCAAACTGCAAAATACCCATAAACATATCTATCCTAATGCTTAAATATCCTTTTCATTAGAAAAAATTGTAATGCCTAGCAGTACGCTCCTTGCTGGAGTTTAAATACTGTTTCGTGTTTTCTGACAAACATGAAAAAGTCACTTTACAGCAGCCTTGTATCATTTTCATCCCCATCTTCACTTCCTAAGGCTCAACTCACCCTCACTACCCCTCCTCTGCTAGCCACATTTCCTGGCTTTCTCATTGTCATCACTGCTCTCCTCCGGTCCTTAAACTGCTGCAGCCAAAATCAGCCTTCGTAATGGCAAAGCAGAACAGAAGGATTAGTCCACGTAACTTACAGGCTACTCTCTTCTTCCTGTATACAGTGTGGTGTTTGTCTTTTGCAACAGTATGATACAACACCCCTACAGATCTGTTTCTGCAGAGCTATCTGTCAGAGAACTACTTCCATCTCATATTTATATGGGTGCAATGACTGTCTTCTATGGAAAAGTACCTTATTTTTTACATCTGCAATTCCTAAACTGCCTCTCAACTTAGTGGCTACCCCACCATCACATCTGCACCTGCATATTTAGTACACATCTTTTTTCCACCTTCTATCATTGTTTCAAAGAATTTTAAAAGTAAAAACCAAACCTACGTGATCAATTATAAAGGCAGGGAACCAATGATTGCCGAATATCTAATTCCTCTGGAATCATAGCAAGGATAGGCCAAGAGGGACACCAGCTCAGATAATTATGTTTAAGCCAGACTTCAGGTTTCAAGGGAAGGAGCTGCAGGTCAAAAAGGATGGTGGCTGAAGGGTGGGGTGGGAGGAGACTATGAGAAGAAAAGGGAGAAAAACCAAGAAAAGGTCTTGCCTTGGGTGACAAAACTGTCTCGCCACGGTTCTGAGGGTCTCTGCAGTTATACAAAAAAGGGGACGGATATCGAAGAACCATACTGATAACTGACACAGCATGTTAAATCAAATTTCAGGCTAGCATTCTTTAACAGTGAGACATCTGCAGTAAATCCTAAGAACAAACCCATAAATTACGCCATGACTAACAAGCTCATTTGGTATTAATTCAGATCCTAATTCAATCTGCTTTGTAGAACAACTCATTACTTCTGTTGACTCACTAAGACTTGCTTGGGGTGAAAAAGCTGCTTCACAAAATCCTAAATCTGTAAGTGCATCCTTAACTGATGACCAGAAGACAGTCACTGATCTGTAGGAGCCAATTTAAAATATGAACGTTGTTTATAGACAACAAATTAAAACCAAAAATCGTTATAAGATAATGATAAAGTATCACAGAATTAGTGTATTCACTTACTCCTTAACTTCAGATAAATCAGATATATATAAGTAAATGCCTAAGTTAGGTGTCATGAATCTAAGCTCCCAGCAGTCAATAAAACTGTCTAGAAAGAAACACTAGAAAGACAGCACTCAGGGCACACGACCTTCCTCTCCCTATAAAAGGGGAGTCCCCTTTTTAACACATCCCACCGCCCACATAACTCATGTTACATGTCAATTAGATACCTGAGCTTGCAGGTGTGAAGGTTTGCATAACGCCTCCTGTTTAAAGATGCCCTGAAAACAAGGTGCAGTTTTATGACTGCTGAAGCTGTTATAATCTCTGGACTACTACAGTCCTCTCTTCTGGCCTCCAGCCATAAATATCCTCCTCTTGCAAGCTGCAAGACTAGCACCTACATTACTGCAGAACAAGGCAGATGACAGTGCTGTTGAAGGAAATCCAGATCTGCCTGTATTAAAATGGTTGCTGTTCCACTCTGGCTAACAAATTACTCCAGGGATTTGGGAAGTTTTGTCCAATGTCTAAATAGATGCTGTTACATGTAGACAACCTGTCCTAATGCAAAGTCCCTAAGATAATAAAAACATTAGAGCTACTTTCTTTATCAAGCATTTTGCTTTTTAAAATATTATTATTATTTTTAGGATGTATCTAGTATTCTTCTACTAGATACAGTATATACTAGCAACTACGTAGCAGATTTAATACCAAGATAAATGAACCATGGCTTATGAACTGCATTTCTTATTCATGAAATATTAATAATATTTGATAACAGATGTAACATTTTTGATACTTTAAAATGAACTTCTCCACAGAAACTAACAGAAAGGTCCCCAGAAAAGGTTTTTGTTGGGATTTAAAGTGGTGGTAGGAAGGTGTTTTTAAATCAAAATTTATGATAGGAGCCAAAAATAGCCAGCCAGCAACAGATTGATTTGCACAACCTACAATGGCACATCCACCTCTCTCTGGCAAGATCTCTTGCTCCGAAAAGAGATCTAAGATATTCAGAGGCTTATTACTTCATAATAATCTTTTAACATTAAATTCATGCAAAAAATATTAATTGTTGGTTCTCCCTAACCTGGATTTTCCTGACTACAAGCTAATTTGAAAAAAAAAAAAAAAAGAAAAGGAGTTTGGGAATTGGCAAAACAAGGAGCATCATGGAGTGAAATAGAATTTACAAGGGAATTTACAGTTTGGGGAGTGCAAAGAACCACACCCATTTTTAATGCAATACTTGAACCAGTGTGGACAGGTTGCAAGTTCTTACAAACATTGAGTGCATCACCTTTTAAAGAAACTGCAGGGATGTTGGTTGTAACATTTATTAGTTTAATTTCGTTGTAATAAAAGCCAACAATTCACCAGCACACAGTGTGCCAGTAGAGTATGCATTTCATTTCTCAATGAATCAGCAATTTAAGTTTAATGTAAGAGCTTTTACAAAAAACTTATCTTGGGTTTTTATTATAAAGTTAATTACTTACCCAATGATATGCTGATCAATGAAATTTAAGTAGCCTTTAAAATGCAATAAAAATAGCACAAAAACAATGCACACTTGTTGAAACCATGCAGCAAAACAAATTGCATGCTCTCATTCCACTAGAGTGAGTGGCTTTAGTAGCACTAATCCACACTCTGGCAGATAAAAGGTACAATACAAATAATACCAGAGAACTCACAAATAGTGCTCTATAGAGTGAGGTAGTGTTTTCACAAAAGACTAGTCCCGATGCTCTCCTCTCTTTTAAGTATCCACACCCAAAGTTTCCCTCGTAGATACTCTTAGGAAGATGGAAATGGAAGGAGAAAGCAGAGTGATGGGATTGTGGCAGAATGAATGCATAAGCAGCTTTACTACACAAAAAAGTTAAAGAAAATAGTCAAGGGATTCCAGAGAAAACAGCAGTTAACAAAAAGTAAGTAAACATTTCTCATTACAAAATAGTTTCTTCCATTATATGACTATATGAGTAGTGCAGCAAGTTGAGAAGACTTTTTTGGCTTTTAGATTTCTTAATTATTCAAACATATTAGCCCATTTTCCAAATTTATTCTTGGTAGTTCAGATTTATATGACAGATCTAACTAAAATAAGTTTAGAGACCAGCGTTCCACAACATTTCTATTTCAATTAAAACATATTTCAGATAAATCTTCCCACTGTTTCAAAAACTCATAACTATGATGCCCATGGGGATTACCCACTATAATTCAAACAAAACAAGGATGATGCAAGACCCAAAATGTACCAGTGATCAGCATTACGTTAAGAAATCCATTGTTAAGGTAATAAGTACTTATTCATCTAGAAAATATTTCAGCTGCAACAAAGTTGTGGACAAAACTTTTCAAAATTATTCATAAGGGTCAGTGTCATTTTAACAGACTTTGTTCTCTTTGAACTTTGTTTACCATAAATACAGGCAATCCAAAAAGTTGACCAATTTTGCTATTATGCTACACAGCTCCTATCACTGAATATGAACACAATATGAGAAGCCAGAAGATTTTCATGCTTAGTGTTTTAAATGTTATTCCACATTAGAATCAAATGGACATTAAAAAGCTGCATTCACTATCATTAACTGCAGTTCTTCCAGCAGGTCCATGACAGTATCTAAGCATTGTCTTTATAGAACCTATAGCAGTCTTTTCTTCTCCCCCAAGAAAGTCTTCCCATGATATTTTCCCCCCAAGTAATTGAGAAGCCTTTTTGTATCTTTTTGTTCAAGTATTTTCAAACAGATGTTAAGCATTTCATAATCCTGTTCTATTTCTGATTACTCTGTACTATGGTAATTCTACCTTTCCGCCTATGTTAGAGTTCCCCAGAATTCATTACAGTGAGGTTAAAAGATAACACAGGACTACTAGGCTATAAAAGTTTCACTTGTTACTACTCTGTTGCAGTATTCTAATTTAAATTTGAGTGGATAAATTTGAAAAATGCAGTCAAAAAAAATCAGAGGCTTGGAAACTTGTTTTCCTGATTACCGTTTTAGTCATAATTTTCAGAATTCCTTTTCTAACAGCAATACTGAAAAACAGCAAAACTCAGTATTATCTTTCACGTATCTATTTATGGTAGGGTTTACTTTTTTACTGCTATCATTTACAACCAGAACCAGTACTTTACTAACATGAAATAAACTACAAAACAGCCCATGCCTGTAGTACACAACTAATTTCACAGTGCCATAGTATAATCTACATAAAGACAGAACCATTACTTTGTGTGTTTTTATGTTTCACACAAGCAAATAAACAATACTTCAGAGGACAACCTGGTGAAGTCTCATATAAGTGCTCTGCCACTGTAACATCAATTGAACAGTATTGATTTCATTATGAGCACTTCAGGAACATCATATCTACAATAGATACCCTAAACCAAAGCAAGCAAGTTCACTTGAACTCAAGCAAGTTGGCCTTTTCCCAGTTAGTTCCTTAAAATTCCCCATGCTGATCCCACACTATTTGTGGACAACACTGTGTAATAAAAACATGCAGCCTTTCAAGTCCAGGAAAGGAGCATTCTTGAAAGAAAAATCACACTGATTAAAGAGTAACGTTCTATTAAAGATATATCTGCAATACTGTGCTACTAGAAATGCGGACCTTACATTACACGTTTTGAAATGAGAGAAGGTATAGAAAACATGGCATAATGTGTGTTAGTAAAGCAGTGTGCTGTACTACCAAGCAAGACATGCTGGAAGTTCGCAAGAGATACCCATGACAAAAGGGTATCCAGCAGAAAGTAACTTACAGGCAGGTTTCTTGCTGAGTCCAAATACAGAATAAGCAATGCAGAAGAAAGCCCATCATTGGCTTGGTCTTTATCAGCTCTAATGCTTGTTAACACCTAAACCAAAAACATACTGTAAGCTTTTGTGAAAAATCAAATAATATTTTTTTCTTTCCCATTCCTGAAAAATATTTTTAAAACCTCTCCTAAGCCATAAACACCCACAAACGCACATTGTGAAGCACAAGAAGTAACTTTCCAAGACTCAGACATATATATATATCTATATATATCTATATATCTCAAACCCACTTTTGTGTAACTTTCCACCCCATTTTGAGAGTGGACAGATAATAATATCATCTCCAGCTTTATCTCCCAGGCTAAAGAGATGTTACCCAATTTTCTCAAACCATAACATTAAGAGACAAGAAGAAGATGAGAAAAGCATTTAAAAATCCCGTACCACGAAAGTACATTGACAGTTATGACTAGTTTGGGACTTCTAGAGACAAATAGCTTGGAATAAAGGTACAGGTCTATCCAAGTTTACACAGCTAGAGAATTAAATTACTTAACAAAAAAACTCCATGCACACAACAAAAAACACCCCACAACAATTAATATAAGGATGAAAGTAACGTGTTCCTTTAATACCTTGTCTAGATTTTCAGCAGTTGGCATCAATGTGAGCCATTCCAGTTTTAAATGCAGTTTTCCTTTGGACACTTCATCCAAAGTAAACCACTAAAAGTTAAGCAAAGTAACATGAAATAATATGACACCAAATACATGATTCCAATTGGTTCTGCAAGACATTTACGAAATTCTAAGCTCTACTAGAAATCTTGTACAGCTGAAGTCTGCATAACCTGAAAAGATCCGATTCATTGTTTAAAATGTGTTATTTCACGCTAGTTATTACAACATACAATAACAAAAACAGCCATGCAAAACTATGTTACATGGTAAAAGCATTTATAAAATATTAAGAGAATTATTTATGTTCTGTAAAGACCTTCTGGAAATGCAAACCCTGCTAACAATACTATAAAATCCTCTCACGTACAGAACAAAAATGAGTTTGCTAAGTCTAATAGTAATTAAACCCGGAAAACAACTATTCTCCTACAAGAAATATCTCTCACCAAGTACATAAGTTACTCTTTTTTGAATTTACCCACTATTAATCTTAAAATCCCAAGACATAAAGAATGACATTATTGTTCTAATGTTACCATTCAAAATATCACTTAAGCCCACTGTACTGAAATAGGGAACCTATTTCTGTCACATTATTAGTGTACATGCAAGAACTATTTCCAGGAAAAAAAATTACACAAGAACAGCTACTTACACATCATATGGGTTTTTTTAAACGAAAACTTGCTGAATACTGACCTCATCTAGAAGACGCTCCTTTTCCACTTCAATTAAATCTATCATCAAACTAGAAAAAGGGAAAAGGAAAATGAAAGAATCAGTATTGTAACCATGAAGAAAAAGAAATCTAACACAGAACTCAAACCCCACCCTGTGCTTGCTGAGTATCCAGGCTTCCACTGAGATCAAAAGAACAGAATACTATTCTTTTAGCCCCTAAGGGAGGAAGAAGTAGGGAATGAAATGGCTGAACAAAGATGAATGCAGGATAACAAAAAATATGCCTATTCTAGAGCCCATTTTGTAGCTACAAGGGCAATTGGCACAATATGCTCAGTATACATATGACCAAATTCTCAAAACAGCAACCACATCCAACCTACCCACTAGAAATAGCCCCTGGACATATGCTATGACCAAATTCGTGCTTTGGCATTGTCTCAGAGAGTGCTAGTTCACACAATTTAAAAGTGTACGAGAGAATCTGCTAAAAATTAAACAAGGCAGACATCTGCACGCCAGGGCACAAACATTTGTCATGGCTTTTTATTTTATTAGTACTAATGTACACATTATGCCACTTTCCCCCCCACCACTTCAGTGTAAGATTAGGGAAGTGCAAAGAAAAGAAGCCTTTGTACTACCTACTTCTTCATTTTTATGAGAAGAGAAGTAGGTACTGTTGCTCCTGTTAAGAGAGAAGGAGCTGGAAAGATAAGGGAGTTCTACTCTGTATGGAAAGCAACAATGGGAAGCTCCAAAACTCTGCAAGAAATAAAGGTGACAAATTACTGGAGAAAGAAGCTGACTAAAACCCTGAAACTTTTATGGGTAAGCACTAAAGGTAGGCCTATGTAATCTAAGAGTGAGTAATGTTTGCAAAAGCATTACAGCAAATTTTTTTCTTTAATGAAATATTTAAGATCAGCTTTTAAGAAAAATAAACTGAGCTAGCCATTTAAAAACTATGAAGATGAAGAAGATGCACAGTTATAAAGCTGAATTAACTTCACCTGAAGAAATAATTAAGACTCAGTGCTAGCTTATGAACATTAAAGCATTAGGGCATAATTCCTAAAAATAAAACACCACCATTTTTTACCCCTGCCTGCCCCCAATACTTACCTTATTTTTTTAAAACATACATGTGCATATACACACACAAGCAAATTTTTATATACATATATTTATACATATGAAGTAATTAGGGACAATTTATTACCATCATTTTGAAAAGATAATTAACTTATAAATAAAGAATTATGACTGCAGTAAAATGCAAAAAGAAAAAAACCTACATGAAAATATTTCATCTTTTTTATGTCTACAAATATATTCTCCATAATATTTACCTTCCCAGGAAGTCATCTTTATCTGGATCTTCATCAAAGAGCTCAATCTCCAGCTCTTGTCCTGGATGTTCATACACTAAGGCCTGGAAGTACAGTAAGATGGCAGCGTCAATGGTAAAACTAACTAGTTCTGTTAAGTGGCGTAGCAAAACTTTGAACTGCAGTGCCTTGGTGTATTAAAACACACCAAAAAGCAAATGCTTTAAAAAAGAAGTAATTTAGTGATAAAACAAGTATAAGAGCTTTTAAAATACGACTTGCTGATACTGGCTTTAGGAGAGTAGATAGATTCTCAGAATTAGTTAGCCCAGACAAAAAAAAAAAGTATATATACATCAACAAAGCACTTCTGTTCCACCACAGAACTTTGGGCTTTTAGAGGAAAACAAAGAAGCTCGTGAGGAAGCCCCAGGAGTTACCACCTTCTTTAACTAAAGAAACTTTAGAAGACACTTCACAGAACTCACAATGAGGTATTTTATTGGTTATACCTCATAAACTTCATTCCATTTTGGATTGAGATTTTCTTTGATGACCTTGCTTTGGAAAATCTGGTTGCCCACACGGATGATTCCATAAGGATCTGATTTCCCTTTGACAATGCCTTTTAGATAAGTATCTTTCCCTTCCAGGTCCTGAGCTTCAATAAAGTGTATCCTTACAACACCCTGAAAGAGGAAAAAAAAATTATGTAATAACCTGAAAGCTTCTTTGTCATCACAGTTTACGCAATATATGTTTAACAATTTCCACTGTGATTCCATTAACATAAAAATAGTTTGGCGAAACTCTTAAGTGGAGGGATATAAATTATGAAGAGATTCCTGAAAAGAAAAACTGAGATCAACAATCAGAAACATGTTGGTTATACCAAGAATTGCCATGCTACTGGAAGCGACCAGCAGCAAGTAGTAACAACTTTCAAGTGCAGAACACAAACAACAACTTGCAGTGATAATATATATAACATCTAATACTTAATTTTTTATCTCTGCAGCTGAACTATATTTTAGCAAGTAATATGTTTTAAGATTCTAGCAAACCAAAAAAATCCTTCTTGGCATTATTATGAAACATTAACTCCACAGAAATTATTTAGAAATTAAATCAATTCTTTTAAGTGACTGGCTTCATGATAAATCGTCCTACTGCAATAACTCTATGTAGAAATTCACACAGATGCGCATACCTTTTAACAGTTAGTACAACAGAAAAAACAAATGCTAAATTACTAGCATTAACAAAACCAGGCTTACCTTTGGTATAGGAAACCGCAGCTGAGCAATTTGCACTTCACTGACAAGGGGGACTGTAATTCTGTTTGGAAGGACCAGGTAGTTGGATATTATATCCAATATTATTGTATCTGATAAGCCACTGTTGGAGAAAATAATCCTCAGTTACTTCATGAGAATTAAACAAGTTATGTCACACTAATCTACTCCTTTTCCTGTTTAATAACGTAAGTGGAGAAAGCATTTGTCTTTTAAGGGGGGAAGAACAGACATCCGTATTTTTTTTTTTTTAAATAAACGATTCTTGCTGAAACTGCCACCAGGAGGAAGCACCTGACTCTGAATAGCAGAAACCACTGAGAGGAATATAAAGTTCCCATTTCCCTGGACCACCATGGTCCCTCCTCACCCTTGCTTTTTAAACCCACCCAGTGTAAAAGCCCATTGCATAAATTTTCTTGCCAGCATTGCTTATAACCAAGCATATGTTAACTGTTAATCAACTTTTGTATTTCAATAATGATTTAACTGTCCCTGAAAGTTTGCCTAACCACTCCTGTGTGTTATGAAACAAGCTGTCCTCTGGAGCTGGGAGGACCATCATTTAAAACAGAAACACAAAAGAAAACACCTTTGTGGCTGAGTAAAATACAGCCTAGGGGAGCAAAACAGGTTCTGTTCGGGCAAAAAGGGAGTGGTAGTACAATCACTCTGGTAATGAGTCATTTAGAAAAACAAAACCCATACCCCCTACAAACACAGAAAAGAAAAAGATTCCTAAGCTACAAGTTTGCCCTGTTTGTTTCTGAACTGACTACAAATCAGTATGTCAGAGCAACACCAGTGGTTACACACACTGCATATACTGGCAAAAAGGCAGAATTGGAATGGTACAATTTGCCACAGAAAACAAGTATCCAAGAAGACTCTAGGGCTATATACAAAGGTTCAGAGAGGAAACTATAAAAATACTTGAGATATTTCGCATTGCAGCTGCAGTCTTGCTGAAGCTGTTGGAGCTGCTTCAGCCATGAACGATTTCTCCTCCTAAATACACTTGTAAGATTCTCCTTCTACATACTTTATGAAATCAAGATGCAGATAATGTTTGATTACTTAGGGCATTTTTCAGATGAAGCACTTGCTTGTAATCACCTTATGAAGCTTTTCTAAGACTCACTCTGCAGTTGGGAGTATCTCTGACTCAGCAGCTACCGTACTTACAGACCAAAAAAGCTGCAGTGGAATGCAATATATATTACATTTTCACTTGGTTGTACATTCTGATGGTGTGCAATAATTACATTATCGTAGGCACAGGTATCAGAATGAACTCAATAAATACAATCTGTCCCATTTCAAATTCACATTGATCTTTCATGCCAGAGATCTGCAATCTGCACAGCCTGCATGGCACAGAATTTTACACAGAGAAACATAGGAGGTAGTAGATATTCCACCTTTAAAAACAGGGAGCTGAAAAAGAATACTGAAGACTGTAACCACATAATGAACTAAATGAATTCTAAAAGAACATGACACTTCCAAGCTGACTAAAACTTATCAAGCCAAATATTAGCCAATGGGGATGCTCCCAGCTGGAAAATATTCTTCATGAATAAACGGCAAAAATTATAATCTTTTTTCACAGAATCACAGAATGGTTTGGGTTGGAAGGGACCTTAAAGATCATCCAGTTCCAACTCTCCTGCCATGAACAGAGACACCTTCCACTAGATCACGTTACTCAAAGCCCCATCCAAGCTGAGCCCTGATCACCTCTGGGAACAGAGCTTCCACAACTTCTCCAGGCAACCTGCTCCAGTGCCAACAGAGAAGAATGTATCAATTTAAACTCTTATGTTGATGCACCATTGATAAACAGCTTCTTAAGATCATAAAACTTGAAGTCACTGGTTCTAAGTACAATTATCTTTTCCATTAACAAAAAAACCAATCTAAGTGTGAAATGCCTCACATGACAGTTTATTACAGTAAGTGTCTTCAAAAGATCAACTTAATTGCAGAAAAATAATTGGCAGTTACTTACTTTGTTGTATTGCTCTCCATTCAGCCCTACTTAATTTTTAGCAACCAAATAATCAGTTATGTATTTTTCCTGCATCGTCTTTATCCATACTGCAGAGACAGCACATCTCTGACTGGACAGAGTATTTTTATTACATCTCCAGCAACTGTAAGAGACTTCATCTTCCCATCACCCGCATCCCCTCCTGACAGCACTTGACTGTTCTAACAGTCTATCTCCTCCTCACAGAGATTTTTCAACCCTACTCCTCTGTAAGCTATAGTAATGATGGAATATGAAATAATTTGGTGTCCTTCTCCTTGCAGAGTCATTTACAAAGAGCAGTGGAAGTTGGTAACAGCTGACAAGGAAGCTTCCAGCAACAAGCGCAGAAATTCATTTAGCTGAAGTCATTTGCAAACAGAGTACAAACAAGTAGTGCAGCCAAGAGCCACAGGACAAAAAAAAATACCTGTGGTGGCAGCAATCTCTTGTTCATCATTGTTTATCACAAGTACAATATGTCAAGCTATCACACCAAAATATATAACCTGTCTAAACAGATAAGCAAAACAAACACAGCACTGAAGAAATCTGCTTGCAAGGCAGAGCATGAGACACCACAGTTACAGTTACTATAGAAACCATACCACGTCTAGATGGCACCATTATATGCATACGTGGCCAAGCCTGGTTGCTCTGGAAACCATAAACTTCAGATACTTGGTGCGACTTTGTTTACATCTGAGGTTTTTGTGTTTGCATTGAGGCAAATATGTAGCATGATATGAATCTATGGAGCCTAGTAAGCTTAAGTACTAAACATAAATTTATTAGTGTTATGTCAAGCAAATTATTAGTCAGGAGCTGTGTTTTGGAGCCATTTTCTCACTCATCAAGAAAATATCTTTCCTCAGGCAGTCTTAAATAGGCTTGAAATATAACCAATTTTTGCAGCCATTCACCTACTTAATGCAAGTTCTAATTTCAAACTGTTCAACTGGGATTCCATGTAATGGCTTCACATGTCTAAGTAAAGCAAAAACTGTTCCAGTCAGCACTGAAGGATTAAATTAATATCTAAATTCACAGTCTTGTTTTTTAACAATAAAAATAATCCTGGAGTCAGCCAGCTCTTGAAAGTATGGAATCCAATAAAAGGACTATTCACAAAATCCAAATGTATATCAGATCTGCCATTATCCCCTTAGCCATTGTATTAATATTATAAAGCCTCTGGTTAACTATTACTACTTGATAATTATGAATATATTAATGGATTTAACCTTAACAGGATTGCTATGATTCAAAGCAGCTTGCTTTTCATTTCTGCTTCTGCTTTTTTTCATTGGGGTTTTATCATGTACTCTTTTGAAAAGCTCTGATTAAGTCAGGCCTTTTTCTAGCTTTATATGGTCAATTTTTGCTACTCCATTTGAACTTCACATAATAGATTGAAAGCTTTAAAAAGTCTGTACTTAAAGAGATTAGAAAGTTTCTTTTATTTGATAACTGTCTTAAGATATTTCTTACACAAGCAAGTAGTGATGTATTAGCATACAAAGTCATGAGCCAAGATGTTGTGAACCCACTAGCATGAAAAATAAGGTGCTCTGTCTTCCCACTGTCGTAGGAGATGGCAGATAGGAAATTCACAAGATTCTGGACATCTGGGAAGGCTGGGAACACTTTGAAAAGCAGATTAAGATTTCTCATTTCAAAATGTTTTTAACAAAACCTAAGATATACTTTTGATGTACCTTCCCATGTAGTAAAATCATTACCTTCTGCATATTGAGCAACTGCATATAATTCTAAATGAAAAGATAATTGTTCAGAGTAATTTAACTTCAAATATTTTAACTGACAGTCTTCAGATTTTCCCCAGAAAATTCAGGTACAGAAGCATCAAACGCTGCTTTATATAAGCATATACTCACTTCAGTCCTGGAACATCTAGAAGATTGGTCAGTCCAGTCCAGTTAATTTCTAAAAGCTGTGAATTACAAAGATGGAGGGAAGAAAAGAAACTTAGAATTCACAAAACTGAAGAAATAAGCCTTATCACTGTAGCAGAGTCTTCAGTGGAGAATTAATAATAGTTCTCTGGATTTTCTGGAACAGAAAACCAAAACTACTTCTATTCTAAGTAATTTTTAGCAACAGTTTTTACAATGGAGTTAAACAAACCCACTCGCTATCCTCTTATCCACCCTTCCACACATGTTGCACCCGCAACATACACACGTATATAGTATTGACTACACAGAACCAATATCAAATAATGAGATGTGGTCCTATTTTCTGGAGAAATATTTTCATATCAACATACACCTGTTACAGATGAACAGTCACCAACATGAATATTTGAAGTATAAGAAGTGTAAACTGATGAAGATTCGCATTTGAGACCAGAAAAATAATTTCTAGAATACATGCGAAATGGAAAGACTGAAGGACTGGGATTAAGAAAGCAGAAGGAGGACAGAACAGCGTGGAAACGCAGAGGAGGCTGTTTTCAATAAGAAAGCAAATTAATTCTACCACTGATGCAGTGAAGAAGAGAAGTATCAATAAGATTAAGCATAAAAGTGAGAAAATTCCTCAGAAATAATTAATAGTTATAACTCATTGTTAGATCATATATCCTTCACTGAAAAACCCACTCAACTACCACCACACTTCCAAATCCAACTAACCCAATGTAACAATAACTGCATGAAAAAGTTAAAAAGGTTTTGAGATTGCTTAGTTAAGAAATTAATTGCGGTGGTTCAGTTAAATGCTGAAAAAAACTCAACAGAACTCTACAATAATGTGTTGCATCTTTCACAAACAGGCAAGAATATTCACCCTACATTCATCTTCTATTTAAAAAAAGCCCAGCACATACCATTCTTTTATAAAGGATCTATTAATAGTTTAATTAGTGATTTCCTTTGTGAATACTTGGACTAAAGATAACACGATACATTGACTTACATAAGCACCACTGTTACTTAATATAGTTCTGTAATAGTGGCAAAATATTTCAACAATGTTATCTATTATGCACCTAGCCTGCCTGCAACTAACAATTAAGTGGAAAAAAATCATTATCCTTTCAACGGAAAACATACTAAGACTTAATAACTGACTATTCCAAAACAAAAGGCAAGATAGATCATGGGATGTACTGCAAGAATCTACATGAGCCAGCAACACGCCCTTGCCAAAAGGGTAGCTAACAGTATCCTGGGCTGTATTAGGAAAATTATTACCAGCAGGCTGAGGAAGGTGATCCTTCCCCTTTATTCAGCATTGAGGAGGCAACACCTGAAGTGGTTTGTCCCATTCTGGGCTCCTCAGCACATTGACATACTAGAGAAAGTCCCACAAAGTGCAATGATGATGATTAATGAGCTGGAGCATCTCTCCTAGGAGGAAAGACTGAGAGAGCAGGGACTGTTTGAGCCCAGAGGAGAGAAGGCTCAAGACAGAGCTTATTTGTGTCTATAAAAACCTGAAGGGAGAGTGCAAAGAAGACTGAGCTCAGTGGTGCCCAGTGATCCAGGGCAACTAGTACAAACTGAAACAGAGGAGGTTCTTTCTGAACATCAGGAAAATTTTTATTACAGTGAGGATGACCAAGCACCGGTACAGGTTGCTCACAGAGGTTGTAGTCTCTCCTCCTCTGGAGATACTAAAAAGCCCTCTGGACATGATCCTGGCCAACCTGCTCTAGGTGGACCTGCTTGAGCAAGGAAGTTGGACTATATGACTTACAGAGGACCCTGCCACGATCAACTATTCTATGAGTCTGTGAACTTATTGCAACAGAACACAAGCACTTAATGCCACCCAGGGAATAAGATTAGTGTCTTCTTAACCGTATCGTTCAGAAGGCTGGATAAACTTACAGAGTTGAACAGAATGCTCAAATTTAGTTCTTTCCCTGCTGATACCAATTCAAAAAACACTGCAAGATTTTTCTTAGCCTCCAGTATTACACTCCTGTGTCTCTGTAGAGGCAAGAGAGAAATAGAGACTCCTCTAATACAGGCATCTAACAGACTCCAGTGGATGACTGAAAGAAGCTTTCTCTCTGCTTCAATCAACCAAAATGAGTCCAACAGAGATACTACAAACATGTAGAAACCACAAAAAGAATTATGATTGTATAAAGATCATTACAATTTAACTATTTGCTTCTTCTAAATGCAATTTTCTAAACCTTTCAGGATATTCATGTTTCCCAGAGTCAGAAACAACAAACAACAGTCAAAACACTTTTTCATTGTGTCATTACAGCATCAGACAGAAGAGTTGAGTTCTTGGAATGACAGTTAAACTTCATGGTCTAGTTCAATCCAATTCATTTTCTTGCTCTGCATAATTTTAAGTTGTGTGGGTTAAAATGCAGTAAACAATAAATTTCCGCCAAATATGTGTATTTTAAGTATGCCTTTATTCCACACTTCTCTCCCTGCCGATTACAGAGTATTTCCTTTATCCATCCATTTCACATATAGATTTTTACCCAGGAATTATATTCAATATCTAAACAGATAGAATACTGTTGAAATTATTATAATAGAAAAAAAACCCAAACATTTTTATTTTTCTGCTCTGACTCTTAAAACACTTTCTCAAAGTATCCACAATAAAGCAGCAGCACTGCAGAGATGTGAAATGTAAAGCTTTAAATACTTTGCTGAACTATGAGTAGCATATTTCCTATAAGCTTAATTCTGTGGCCCTAGAAATAACAGAAGCTTTCAAATAAAATCGATGCTACTGCGAAAAATTAGATTGAATTTTAAAAGATGTCTAAAACTCTATTCTGCAAGCTTCACTATAAGGTTTATTTTTTCCTTTTGATTTACTTTTCAGCACAATATGCCAGACAGAAAATAATATGCCAAAGGAAGAAAAAAAAACTGTAACAGAATTCTGAACTTTTTACTAAACAGCAATGATTTCTTTTTTGCACCTCAGGGAATAAAAAACCAAAGATAAAATACTTCTTGCATGAGCTGCTGGTATCACTTCTGTTTCAACCTTTACATCACTGGTGAAATGCACCACTGCAAAAATTAAAAATGAAAAAAATATATTTGTCTGCTGGTAGTTACGTTTCACAGTTATGATATTTGTGTGTTCCAAAGTCATCCTCTTGCTTTTTTATTTACTTGATTCTGTGTATTAAAATTCTCTTGCAGGACAAACCACAACAAATTATCTTGCAGGATGAACTGAAACATAGCATCAGCCACTATTTATTATAAATCTGAATCTTCAAGTTCATGTTTCCAGATGCACACACATTGGAGGTAAATGAAATAACATTGCAAGGAAAGATAATCTCCAAATGCAATAGTAGCTCTAGTGGCCAAATTGCATGAACAGGTGGAAATAAATACCTTTCCAAAAATAAGTTCTGTGATAAAACAGTTGATTTTTGGACTCTAGAAATTTTAATGGAAAGTATCCACAAAGCTTTATGTAATGTAATATAAATAATAGCTGACAAGACTAACCACAGCTTGAGTTTTCAGATTGGTTTTCATGTTCTTATCACAAGCTTTGACATTATATCACATGGCACTTTAAAAATCTACGTAGGCTACCAACACTCTCTAAGAAGTAATTTTATACTGTTTTAAGAAAACAGTTTATGACAAAACTTATGTATTATTACATAATTTATTCCCTTTTTCACTAGTCATAAGGAAATTAGAAGGCAAATATACAACACAAATACTTCAATAAGTAATCTCTAACTTATTGTGTTCATACCTGTATCCCATATTAAAGTTTTACATACCAGTGTTTTCAGAATAAATGGAAAATGAGAAAATATTTGCATTTCCTATAGCTTTTGTTCATGCTTTGATTAGTATGCTGAGTTAACTACTGTGTGCAATAAAGTCCTGTGCTGTCTCCTAAACAGAGTTAACCAAATTAAATGAATTGAGCAACATAATGCATGTTGAAATTCAGCATTGAGAAACATCTCCTACAGTAGACTGAAATATATATCAGTGGTTCCTGTATTAACCGTCACAACCCAAAATAAAATAAAAAACAACCTCTAAGACATCACTCAGAATTGAAAGATTTTGAATTTACATGACCAAAAAGCATTTCAAAAGGTTGCAACACAGCATATGAAACATGTACAGCAATTATGGTACATCCTCACTATCAAAACTTTAATTAGGCTACGAATTCATTATGTCATCTGTCCTTTAAGCATGAAGTAAGTAAAAAATAATTACACAAAGAAACTGAAAAAAACCAGTCTTCCAAAAGTGGCCATTTAGACAAAAAATACAATCAGTACACATAATATGGGAAATTTCTATTCATCCACTTGTTGTACAGGAATAAATACAAAGACAGAGGTCAACTTCAGAAATGTTAGCGACAAATCCTTACCATTCAAAGTTGGAGCTAAGAAATTAAAAAGAACTACTAATCTTAAGCACTTTATAGGGTTATTAGAAGAGCTTTGTAAATAAATCTTAAGCCATGAAAATGTTTTGGAAGGAATACAAGCCTTACAACTCCTGGCATAAATCAAGTTTTAACTATTGGGTTTTTGAAGGCAAGTTCTCCTTGCAGGCAAAATTGGTACATTTGTCCACCATAGCGCTTCCTTTCCACTTCTACCAGAAGAACCCAGCACTAACGAAGCACGCCAATATCACTGCAGTAACACTCTCTAACCTCAGTCCATAGACGCCAATGACAAATGGTTGGTTTTTTTTTTCAGTGGAGGTTTCTTTTTGGTGTTCTCCCCCCACATTCCTCTGAATAAGGTTGTTTCAAGCCTGCACTTTTGACTTCCAAACATAAACAGGCTTCAGGATAAGACACACATTTTGTAATGTGAGAAAGTAAGAGTTTTCCAAAAAAAAGAACACAGAGTTCAGGCAAAAAAAAGCTTATACCTGCAAGCAGAATGGAAATTGCACTGACAACAGACAAATGCACAGCAGGAGAGAAGAAAGCAGTCAAATCTATCACACTGCTTGACAGGCCAGAGGGAGCCCTTCCATCCACAGTCCAGCTGAATCACAGGATTTTCATTCTACATTTTGGGCACTTCCATGACATGACTTGCTGGAGGAAAAAAAAAACCCACCTAACTTGTGACTTTGACAGTAAATTAAAGCAATGCCACCAGCCTATCAAACCAAGAGCCCTATGGAGAAAAAAGGAGCAAGCAAAAGACTGCCAGGTGATGAATCATTTTATGAAGAACTGAATATAAAAAATTCCATACTTAGAAAAAGCTTTGGCCTAAAGATCTGCAAAATAGCTCAATATGATCATTTCCTTCTCTGTCACCACTTCAACCAATGCATAATTCTCTTAATTTAGCTAAATTCAGGGAAGGCCAGCTGGTCCTCTGAGGCAGAACTAACAGGGCACTGGAAAGACTGCGTTCAGTATTTGTCACCAAGTGAAACTCTGCCAGGAGCCAGAGAAGATGTCACGTCTTTCCACACCACGTTGTAACTGAGAGAGGTGATATGCCTTGCAGAAACTGCTAACAGCCAGCTCACCGTCCTGGAGCAGGACTTCAGATGCAAGTTAACACTTTCCGATGAAGGAGTATGTGTGTCATTTCTCTTTCAGTTCTTCTTCTGCTCAGAGCAGTGAAAACAAATCAAGCTTCCTCCCTGTGCCTTATCAACGCTCTGTACTGAGAACTAATGCAACACAGGCTGCAGCGCACTCACATCAAGACATAAATCCTTCTTACTCCTATAAACATTTTGTTATGCAGGTGGGAGGAAGGAATGACACGATCTTTATGCAGGGGAACCAGTGACTGTCCTACATTGATCAGACATCTTTGTACTCACAGGGTACAGCGACTTTGCTATGGCACCCACTACCCCATTAATAAAATACATCTACATCTAAACATGGACTTGGTCCAAACCTTGTGCTCACGGGCTGTCCTGGGCTTACTGCTTTAGGCCCTGAGCTAGTGGTAAAGGTAGGCAGACAGCCACGATCTGATAAAGCAGACGCAGGAGTCTGGACACACAGTCAAATAAAGTTTGGAACTACTAACACACACAAAGGACCAACAAATATTGCTGAGTTCACAGTGAAGCTGTCTGTAGTAGGCAAGGGAGATGAAGGTCAAAAGGGCTGCTAGTTGCTCCGTACTGGGCTACTGGATGTGCAAGTGGAGCACTGACTAGTTAAGAGCCAGAAGTTACATCTCTCCCAAGAGCAGCTGGGCCTTCTGAGCAGAGAAGCTTTCAGAGTGAGGGAGAAAACAATATAAGCAGCCACGTAGCAAGGGCACCAAACACCTTCTCTGAGCCTTTCTTGCAAGGGGGCAAGGACCTCTCACGTAATAATACTCAAAACTAGTTTTGATTTTTTCCTGGTTGACTTCCACTCAAATATTAGAGCTGAGATGTTTTAAAGCCTACCCCATCTATTTTGCGTTTTAAGGAAACCCAGTGATTTGAAGTGCTTTGGGGTACCTTGAAACTCTAGCTGACTTAAGGTCTTAGAACAGCGTAAAGCAATTCTGGAGTTTATGAAACATTCAACCAGGAACAGTTACCATGAAGAACCATATTGTATATCATGTTATATGGTGGCAATTGCAGCATAAGCTATGATTTATAAATACTTGTTGAATTTTCCTGTGTTGGCTATTTCCTTTCTTCTTTACATCTTTTATTCACAGTCTTTGAGACTTGCAAGTATGCTTAAAAAAAAAGCCTTCAAACATTGGAATTCATCTACATAACACAGTGGCAGAAGCATCATGAGAAGTGGAGGGTTTCCAAAGCTTATTCCAGAGACAGCTTGCAGCAAAGAGAAAAGGAAAGTTCCCATATATTCTTCACACGTAAAAGATGGGGATGGTTACACATAATGCTTATTAGTCATCGGGAAATTAATGGTAAAGAGAACTGGAGAACAAAACAAAAGACTTTGCTAATTATTGTGCTACTTTTTCTATTTCAAGAGGTTGTGAAAAAGGTCAAGAGCGTCTAATGTGCAAGATGTGTATTTTATTGTTGATAAGACAAAATAATGCAAAAGAACAAAAACACAGTATTCAAATTTAGTGCTGGGCAAACAGCCATGCAGATGTCACAATAAGCACATAAAGCTCCACTTCAGTCTATTACTATACTCATGAGTTTGATAGATCCCTGAATAAATTAAATGCAACACAGAACAAGTGTCAGGATGCATAAATAGTAGAGACCAGTACAATTCTGATATTCATAAATGCTTAAACAGTAATAAAACAGTATTCCTAAAATTCTGTGAAGATCTACAGCCTGTGAAGTTGGGACTAAAAGGAAAGAGAAGGAATACAAATTAGAATTTATAGGACAGCTTTACTTACCTTTTGTTAGAATACGACAAACAATATTGTAAAGACATGACTTACATATCCATTTATTATATTTAAAAGAAAAATCAAGTCCAGCAAGCAGTAATCCTTTAAAACTTCTGTGTAAAACACATCATTCACTGAAGATAACAGACAAGTAGGAGATTTTTTTTTTTCCAAGTTAATCATATTACTGAGCTTTTGCTTTTCTGCATAGAGACAGTAACAGCTCAACTCGGTTTTTCTATTCTGTTCAGTCATGAAATTATACTGGCTGTATGGCACGCAAGCAGGACAGACCTCAGTTCTGCACCAAAATTAAATTTCTTTTATGATATTCACATTTATTCTTTTGTGATTTCTTCTGTGTTACATTGAAAGATTTAAAAATATATATATATATATCCCTGAAGCCTATAAGGAAAGGTAGGCTAAAAAATCAAGGAGTGTGTTTACATATTTGGTGTTTTCAACACCCTACATGACTTTAAAAAGCGAAAAGAATGTACTGGAATACAAAACACTGAGGGTCATTAGTGAAGTTTCACAGCAGCACAGAAGGCAGCTTCTAAACACTGCCAGCTTTGTGGCTTGATTTGGCTGCCATTAGCACTCCTCATTCTCTGAAGAGAAGCCACAACGTATTTTAAAATGCTGATGAACAACTTCCTGCTCATCAGGTTACAGAAGTGTGGAAGTGTAAGATTTCTGCAGGACAGACTTACGGTTGGCTGCAGGGCACAACGATACAATTCTGTAGTGTAAATTGTGTTTCTTCTCAGAAATCCATTGTGAGAATAGGACTAACAAGCCCTCTTCAGTTATTTGTGAATTGTCACGCAGAAACACAGTACCATTTGTCTGTTAGTAGAGCCCATTATCACTACAATGCTAAAGTGCTAATATTATCGTAATAGTTCAGTAAGTAACATTATCCAGTGTATTTCCCCAGTAAACATACAATAAACTCAGACTCTCAAGCAAGGCTTGACTAGACAATACTATAGAAAGCAGCTATCACACTGGTTTTCATCGTTGCTATGGGAAACACAGCATATCTCTGCACAGGAACTCTGTTTAACAGTGCCAAGTTCTTAAGCGGTAAAGGTTTAAAGATTTAAATGAGACAATTGCTGAGATAAGACATGTCTGGGGGTAGGAGACAGAGTAGGCAAGTTTTTCTGCACCTAGCTATGCTCCATAGCATCAACTACTCAAAGCTACAGTTGAAGCAAATTCTTCGCACTTTCTACTGCTTTCTGCCCTTCCACCAGTCCTGCAGTTTGGTTCACACCCTCACATTAACATAGACAACCCCCTGACTCCTTAGTGAGTCAGCTCAAGGCACTAAAATACATCTTAAGGACAGGAAACTAGGCACTTCTTGTTCTGGTTAGTGTTCTGCCAGCTAACACCCTTTAACCAGCTTCCATCAGGAGCAGAAGTTTCAGTACTGGTATGAGAGACAATAACAATGAATGGGAGGACACAGGGAGAGAAGAACAGGGTACTGTGGAAGCACCCACTGTAATGGCCCTTAAAACATCCCATAAACTATCAAAATTTAAAAAAAAAAAAGTGTAAGTTATAGCAAATAAGTATACAAAGTAACAGTGTAAATAACTTCTTTTATAAGCAACAAGACTAATTGTTAACAAATATTATTATAACAGTACCAATGCTACAGAATTTATCCAAGCATTTCACAAACTCTTGTAAAAGAGGTTAAAAGTTTTGATGCAAAGATATCAACAGCCTTGTATTTTCAAAATACAATACAAGCCAAAACAACATTGTTCTGCATCCTACATAACCACTTCATGTTTTTTTACAGCCATTTCACTAGGATTCATTCTTGGTTAAAGCAGTCCTTTTGAGTCTAATTTTTATCAGTAAGTCACATCCAGCACAAAATTTTCCAAAGGTCATCGCTATTAAATGAAATTAAATAAATATTAAAAAAAAAAAATCAAAACTACAAGACAGAACCAATCTGTAAAGGGAGTAGCAGATCAGTGCTCAAGTCGGCAAGTAGAGGGAAAAATGTGAATATAAAAATCAGCTTTGGAAGAGTTGCCCACTTTTCCTGGAAGGCCTCCTGTTTTCCAGCCATTGTTATTTTAGAACAGCAGCATTGGTATTTTCATGTGTCTCTTTTGTTGTGGTTTTTTCACAAAAAGAGAAAAGGGTTGTGCTTGGACATGCCTTCAATATTAAGTATGTCACTAAAGCTTGAAAATTACCGATTTGCAGTACAGCTATAAGCCGTATACACTTCTATTACTGAACAAAAATCAAAATAATAATCCATGTAATATTTTCATAGAATCATAAAATAATTTTTGTTCTAGAAGTAAAAAGATACCTACATTTAGAGAAGTTGAATATATGGTAAATATACATAATGTTAATGCAGAAGTAATGCAAATAACCTTACAAAACTGGAATATTTACACAGTGCCAACTCCTCTCTAGCACTGAAGCTCTGAGATTTAAGGGACTACTTCAAAATATTATAATGTACACATTTCTCTCTTGAAGTTTGTTACATATCTGGACATACTTTATAAGCTGATGAAAATTTTAATACCTACTTCAAAATAATAACAAAATACAGTATTCAAAAAGTTTCATGTAAAGTAAGAACTCCTGCAGCATCAAAACCTTCATGCATTACTAAGAAATAGGACACTGGTAAACTCATTAAACAAATATGTTTGCAACTACTGACTTAGGCAGTGTTGCCTTATATAGTCATCAAGACCAGCAAACAGATGATACAGAGCAAGAGGAACCATTGCCAGTTACTTTAGACTGGAAAATATGAGAACAAAATCTAACACTAGCTGCCAACTAATTCCTCTCCTCTTCTAACAAAAATATTGAAGAAAAGCTTTCCTTGGCTGTAGCCACTTGCTCTCTAGTAAGTGGATAGAATTTGGTTATTGCTATAATAAGCATTATTTATATTTTTCTATATAAGTTAGAAAAATAAACACCATGAAGACATGCTGCAGTGAGAAGAGACGTATGCTCAAAAAAAAAAAACCAAAATACCCATGTAAAACTGTCAAAATCATGGAACAACTTGATTCAAAGATACATTTTTTGAACAATCGACCCTTAAATTCACTCAGATCTTAACCACTAACTTAGTTTTTAAATAAAAGGAAGGTGAAAAACACTTCTAATATTTTTGCAACTGAATAGTTTTGGAAAGGGATTGACTTTTTCATTTTCATGCTCCAGTCTACTTCCCATCCTTTTTTGTCTCACTAAGTCAACCAGACCACTAATAAAGTGGCATGGAGGTAGGAGTGAAACAAAATTACTCTGGCGAAGTCTTTCCTGAAGTTCAGAAAGCTACTAACCACAAATGACAGATGTTTCATTTGGTATTTTTTCAGTTTACTATCTCTGGGGCAAGTTGTATGTGTTAAGCACTTTGCAAATGAATGGCACTTCCAGTGGATCAGGGACATAACGGACTGGGCACAGGTACCGGAGCTAAAAGCTGTCTGGAGAGGTATCTACGAGAATCAGAAAGGGAAGGTTCAGACAAATACTCCAGCACGATGCCAGGAAACAGTGGAGGTGTCTGGAACTGCTTACAAGCATGCCTGCTGCTGATCTCTCTCCCCCTCCCTGTCCTCTACCAGCTTTCCTACCTCTCCCCTAGAAAACAACTTAGGGCTGAAGCTGCAGGAGATATCCCTGGAAAAGAGTCCCGACATACTGCCTCAGGTCATGGCCCTGGCACCCAGTGCATCAGGACGCTTTCTGCAGAAGGCCTGTACACTATTTTCTTTCTCAGTGAATACAAAACAGAACTAAGAGACAACACAAACCACACCTACAACATAAAGAAAGGTAATTCCTTTAGAAAAAATGTAAAGCCTGTGTCTACACAGATATTCTTCTCCCTGCTCCTCTAAAAAAAGAGCATGTGCATGTAACTTGCTTATTGGATTGTGCCATTTCAATGAGCTAGGCACTGTACTGAGTCTGGAAATTGTGTGGGGCAGTGCTAAATAGCAAAATATTATCAGAGAGTATGCTAACAATTACACAGTGTAGACTATCAGAAGGCAGTGTTCAATTCTTGTCACAGCCCTGCTTAGTATGTTAGTATAAACATGCACATTAACAGATGCCCTATGCTAATATTGCGCAGCCAGAGGGCAAAAGCGAGCCAAAACTTAAGCAAACATCTCCTAATGTTTAGGCGCATTTCAAAATGTGAGGAAATCCAAATTTGCTTCATCCCAATGTACTCCGTCAACCCTTCCCAAGTAAGGGCAATGATGTTTTATCTCTTTCACATGAACTATTTCACTTTTACAAAAAAAACTCACCAAAACATCTAAAAATATTTCCAAGTTCTTGCATGTTTTAGTAAGATTTAAGTCTACCTTGCCTCCACCCAAACTCATATGGTTTCTTTAGACAGATGACATAAGCCATATAAATGACAAGTGACACTAAGTTTTTGCTAGGCCATACATAAATACCCATACAAGCCTACCTTTTCAACAAGTTAGCAAAAATTTATCGTAAGATATATGTTCAAAAGAACTGTGTTATTAGAATGCAATTTCATTGAAGAAAATAATATACTTTCTAAAGCTGTTGAAGTAAAGAATTCACTCCTACCCCCAAAACCCTGAAGACTAGATCAACTCTTTTTGGAGTTGTAGACTGCAGAGGAAACCAAGCTGATCAATCTGAGACTGTTTCAAATTGCCTAAACTTGTACACTCGTAATTTCTGACCTAGCATAGTCTGAAGCTGTTAAATCCTGAGATCACAAGTTGTTGCATGGATTTGTTCTAATTAAACAATAAAAGCTTCCAATAGAAAATACATTTTAAAGTAAGAGATGGAAAGAATTTCTTCCAAGAAGTCTGTGCAGAATTTCCATGATGTTCACATTTTCTGTTAATCTCTCTTACTGATACTTATTAAAGCAGTATCAAACTTCAAATCACTGCAACTGCTTTACAGACACACATAAAATGTCGAAGAATTTTCTGCTAGCAAGTGTGCAATGTCTGTTGTGTTCTCCTTTATATTTTTCTAAAATAAGGTTGTTGTATGGATTTTAAAACATCCATAAATGTTTTTTGATGCATCTGTAGATTAAGACAGACATTTCCTGGAACCAGTAAAACCTAGGCTAGAACTACTGCTTTTATAAGGTTACTTATTTTCAGACACTGAAAATTACACTGGCTATCCACCTCTGTTCTTTTAACAATACTGCACAAGCTACCAACATACAGGTGCTTGTCAGCCAATCTTACCTGCAAGATCCAGACTACAGCTTTTGAAGTGAAAGAATCACTCCAAGATGCAACAATCTACAGGGCCTTATCGTAACAAAAACTATAATGATATACATCTATCATTTTAATGCAGAGGAAAGTGTTGAACTGAAATTGTATTACTACAGCACTCAGGTTGCTGGCTTTCTTGCTGTGATTATTTGCTTTCCTATCTGCCTTTAATAGGCAGAACAGATTGCGGTTTTCTTTTCTGTAAGAGCATTTTATATTTTGAAGAACATGTTTGCCTCGGTCTTCTCTAAATTAAACAATTCCCATTCTTTTGATCCACTCTTGAGCATTTATTCTTATCTCCCTACTTTGGACACTCTCCAACTGGCCAGTATCCTTGTTGACGTGCTCTTCCTAAAACTGAAAGCACCTTGTGGGGTATCCTCTTGTTTATACATGCCAGTCTAGCTATTTAATTTTGTATTGGCAAGACCTTGCTGGCTGACTTTTGTTTTGCTATTATTCCTGCCCAAATCTGCACTTTGGTCTGGCACAGTCCAGTTGAATTGCATGACGCCCTCTCCCACTCCAACATCTGCTACTGTCATGATTGTTTTAAATTCCAATTCCATCTCATTCTGTACTTCATTCATTCTCATACTTGGATCATTGGTATATGTAACGGAAATTGCCCACATGCTATCTAGGATAAAGAATTCGGCCATCGCAGTGAGTAATCTCAAATAAACCAAACCTGATTTTCATTTATGTTAACACCAGCATAGTTTTCAAACCAACCTTGCACAGATCTTGTGGAATTTTAACTTTGACTATGCTTACTTGCAGACTGTCATGAGAAACAGCAACAAAAGCTTTCTTACTAACAACCTAGACGGGGCCTATTGATCTTCCCTTATCCAGAAAAAAAAATCTGTAAGAAAAATCTGATAGTTTTGACAAAAGACACTTCCTAGTTCCAAGGTAATCATTTTTCATTTTGGTTTCTTGTAGTATTCATAAAATTTGCCTACTATTTTTCTCAGAAAGTTCAACCAAACGGTAGTGATTTCTTGAATTTTTTGCTGCTTAATTATCTTTCTACCATTTTCTGACTACTTTCATCAGCACTCTAAATAGTAGAAACTCGAGATAGAAGTACTTACAGGTTTCCTAAGGAAAAAAAGGGAAAGTGCTCCAATTAGGGGCATGTCTCCAATCAGTGGTTCCAAGATAACCCTCATAGTGCCATGGATCTGTGGACAGGGAGGAAAAAAGGTGAACAAAATTGACTTTAGTTCAAGTTTTAAATAAAATTTTTTCACTGGCAATGTTTAAAGTTCCAATTAATTACATTTTTGATTATGCCAGAATTTTATATATACAGCTTTACTTGCCATCCAGCCTCCCAAAATTTAACACAGGTACTAAATACTTGGGCTTACAAATCCATTATGTTCAACTACATGATTCCATGTCATGTAAGTGGTAATTTTGCTAAAGATACAACGTAGACTATTTATAATGTAAATTATAATATTTTAATGTAAATTATAAATATATTATTACAAGTAGATTATTTTCAATGTAAACAAATGTGGCAGAAAGCAATATAATTGCATCCACAGACACCAGAGCAAAAGTAGGTAAGTGCTTATAGATTTGTCAAGACACACACAACAAAAATGATATATTGATTTTCCTCATTAGAGAGAGATATCTTATCTGAAAGTTAAGGAAATCTGAGAATCAATATCAGAAGGCAAAGCTATTAATGATAACAGCATCTAAACTAATAATTGTATCTAACACTGAAATATTACAAAATCAGTTTTAAGCTTTGTGTTCCCTTTACAAACATACACATCACATTAACATTGGCTTGATATGAAATTAGCTCTGTCTTTTACAGCAGAAAATGTTTTAAATACATAACAGTTCTAGATGTGAAAGGAATTTACCCTTTTGGCTAAGTCATGTTACTGAAATTATTCTGCAATATCATTATTATGCAACTGAGAAAAAATAGCAAGCAATGAAAATACACAACTACTGGTTCTTTTTTATAAAGTATTTCATCAGAAAATAACGATTCAGTGATGTTCTGATATCAAATTCAAAAGAAAAAAATTAATTTCACCTGTATACTTTTCACACCAGCTCTGCAGAAGTATCTCTTGATCTCCAAATCAATTTCACAGTTTCCAACAAAACTGAAATAAAAAAGCATATATTTCATTTTTATGGACTAAGCTGCAATACACTGTTAGTTGTTTTGCACTGCCATCATGACAAAATATTTTGCATCTCAGTTTATACACAAAAAAATGCATGTTAAAACATTTCAACACATAATAAAGTTAAGATAATTAACAAAACTTCCTTCCCTTCCAAATATCACTGCTGTCATCAAAATCACTCAAATTAATACAGAAGTACATTATCATCTCCATCACACATAAGAGAAAACATATAAGTAGCCTTACTTTTAGGAAATAACAGACAGAATCCATTTCAGGAAAGCTCTACATAGGTCTTATTGACAGTACACGTACTCAAATCCACTCTCATCTAATTTAATCATGAGAAGTGCTACACAGAGAGGGTTATTTTGCTAAAAATCAGAAATATTCAGAGACTTGCAAAAATAGTCATGTTTAGAAATTCAATAAGCTGAGTGAGCTGAGCTGAATGATCCTCTAAGTAAGGTTTAAGTCAAGAACAGTTGACCCCTTTCTGAAGGGAGAGGAGGTAGGAAGCAAGTTAGAGACCAATACACTAATAACAACGGAAGTTTTTCCCTGAAAAATTCTTCCATCCCATTTTGGAGAAAAAAGGTCAAGGGCTTGAAATTTTGCATATGCTGCCCTGTATCTCAGGATAGATTGTAGACAGAGCTTTTTTTACCATCTTCTATCTGGCCCATGCTACAAGGCCAGAAGATTATTTGCACACAACTTGGACACAGAATTGCACAGCTGCTTTTTTTCTGAAGCTCCAAGAAGGTTAAGCGTGTACCATTCATGTTGAGCAGATCTTTTCAAAGAACTGCTGTTGCTGCAAGCTACATGGAGTCTGAAAACAAACTAATTCTGAGACTCAACAAGGAATTTAGGAAGAAAGCTTGAGACTCTGGTTTAGCAAGGGAATTGGCCAATGAGCTCTATGTAATCAGACCTAAACCCAAAGCCCAACAGACTGAACACCAAGCCACGACTAAGGAGAGTCTGGCTGGGCAAGGAGACTGGCTAAGATATAGGTTATAACAAAAAGACAAATGAAATCTGAACAGAGTACCTAGCTAAAGAAAATGGAAGAAGGAGTTAAGTAGTTAGGAGATAAGACAGCTTAAAGCCAAACGCTACTGGGAGGTGCGGAAAACTTGTTTCTTTTACATGGCATCTTATTCCAGATTCTGCAGTAGAGCTCAGGCTTCCTCACATCAAGTTCCTCAGATCTAGCCTGTACAGTGAATAACTGTTCACCTGTGTTTAGGAGTCTCGTTTCTATCTTACTATAGAAACGTCTGGGAAATTACAAAGTAAATTGACCCCCTCATGGGGCCATTTTAGGATCAAGTCAGGATAAAATAAATTACTCTCACAAGAGCAGAGCAGAGCAGCCCGCCCCCCACCCCCAACAACAACTGATGGCCACCAGGTACTATCAAAAGAAAAGGATGGTGAGAGTTGCTGCACTCATTATTCAAATCATCAGTAGCCTCCTGCGCTTATGTGTGATGGTGCTGTCCTCTGGATTTCAAGCAAATGCAAGCCTTATCAATCTCTTAAAAAGAAATAAACAGAAGTACCTAGACATTATTGTAAACATCTGACATTGGATTTATTTTGGACTACTCGAGAGATAACACTATGTAGAATCATTTTGATGCGATGACAAGTTTGGGGAATATGAAGACAACAACCTGTCAGGGGTCTATGTGAAAGGAAGGTGACCACTGCTACCCCTGGAAAGAATGCAATGTGACTCTACAGTTTAAAAATAGGTATATAATTTTTAACACACAATGCAAAATGTCATTTCTATTTTTACCTATGTAACTATATATATAAAGTAGTAGAGATATGTATATAAATACACATTCACATATATAATTGCATAACAACATGACACAGAGAAGCAAGGTCAATTAAAACCTGCAACTGAAACCTCAATCTGGTACTTTACAGCATCAAAACTATTTGTGTTATCAAGACTGGCAAGCAACATGCTCATTTGAAAATCCATAACAACATGATGACAAATTGAAGTAAAAATAGTAACAAACAACTTATAGCCTTATTATAAAGTTAAACATGGTTTTATCCCCTCACAGATTAGGCTGGGTCCATTAACAGTCAATGCCGTACAGAATTCCACTGTAACGTAACATAAAACTTGAAGGCTCATTTAGTAAGCAAATTCCATACATTCAGGTCATAATATCCCAGAAACATTTATGATCCCTGTAACAGATCATTAAGATAGATTACAGTTTAATGAGGACATAACAGCAGCTGTACTGAATCAGATGAGAAGCACAGGATGTGGTCACTGTAGCTCATAGAAGATATCCAGAAGAAAAACAAAGAACAGGACACCCATATTTCCCAGATAACAATGATCTGTGTACTTCAGACCATTTTTAGAAGGCCTTTACAAGGTCTTTTAACCTCATTTTTGTATCTTTCTTCTCCCAGCACAACAGCAGCGAGTTTTTCCATTCAAGCATGGCACATGAAAAACACCCACCATTTCAATGTCTTCAAATCTGCAGCCTAAAACTTTCTTTTAGCACCTCTATTTTTTGTGTCATGAGGTAAAAAACCTCATTTGTATGCTAGTAACAAGTATTTCCTCAATCTCTCAATCTTTCTTGGCTTTCGTTACTACAGTTGACATTTAATTTGACAGTCATTGGCTTCTGCTGATCAATAACCTTTAATTTTCCCTAAGTGTTTGCTACACTTGTGCACTTTAACAAACATAAGATTTCTACTCATGAACAGTTTTAGACTTGCTTTCCATTTGCTCAAGTGGCTAGAATTTTTCCTTTGCACATCTTTGTCACCAGAACCTGGACATTTAAATTGTAACATGAGTTTTGACAATTTTAATATAAAGCTCAGCATCAGTGAGAGAAAGGTAAAGCATTTCCTTTGCAAACGTGGTCCTGAAATTGAATCTTTAAATACCTCTTCCAATGACTGCTTTCTGGATTAGCTAGTCAAGCAACTTACAAGAGGAAAGTTCTTAACTGGATCCTGCATGATGCATTAGACCCATTTCAAAACGTTCTGGAAAATACCCTGAAGCAACGATCATAACACATATCCTTGCAGAAACAATAAAAACTAAACCAAAAACCACTCCTTTTGCAATTAAACTTAAAAGCAAACCCTGAAATAACTCAAGGAAGATGGAAAAATACTGAAGTAATGTTTTGGAGACACGTTGAAACTACCTGAATGTACTGTATTTAAGGTCCAAAGCAAATGCATATACCCTGTCACAAACAACTGACAGGAGAAAGGGCTAAAGGAAGCTACAAAGATGAAAGAGCAGGATAAAATGAGATTATTAAAAGAATCACTATACATAATAACAATTAAATACATAAATAAAATGCAATCTTTCTTTCCCCTCCCTCCTGCCTCTATCCCCTGGACTTGGCTTCGTACAGCTATTCTTACAAAAGTATTTAGGGAATTAAAGCTTTATAGAAAGCTCCAAACTTTACACTTAAAAATAAATTAAAATTAGAACAAACTAATTTAACTGGAGATTAAAATCCACGGGATAAGTACTCTGGAGGACAGACTTTTCTCCTGCAGTAAGACCAATCCTCATTACCTTGCAAACCTGAACTAAAGCTGATTCCCTAAGAAATAGCCTAGGATTGGTATCTGTACATAATTCTGCATCTTAATATGCCAAGAACATTTATTCCAGAGACATTCTTTCTTCATCCCAGTGACGGATCCTTCAAGAATATAAAAGAAAAAGAAAAAAAAAAAAAAAAAAAGATCAAACCATACACATTGATACGGGGGTGCCATTAGTCTTATTCTTGCATAAGTATAAGCCTTTGGAAAAAAGCCAAAGCAATGAGCAGGTGTCATGAACAAGTCCTAAATACAAAACAGCACTTCCTTTGATGGTAGCTTTGTCTAAGCCTTAACTGCTAGAAGCTACGATAGTCACTCCATAACTCTTTATTTCCATTTTCTTCCTGGAAGCCTATGCCACTGGCATAGGGCAGGTTGTTAATAATAAATGGGTACGTAGCTGACTCAGCAGGATTATTGTTATTTAAACCACTTCCAGGAAGTTATTTCAGTCTTTTAGATTGGATTCTAATCCAGCTTTTATCATTTTTTTAAGAAGGCTGAAAAGTAATGCAGTAAGACATATGGGTAAAGATTTCCTTCATGTCTAGGTAATAGGACGTTACTCCTCAAATTTTTTTACAAACCTATTGTCCTTTCTGTGTTTCTGTCCCAACCTACTTCATGAAGATGAGCAAGAGAAAAAACAAAGCACTAGATTGGCCCTCTCTTGCTGCGGGAATAATTCTGCTTTTAAGGGAAGAAGTGGTCTTGCTAGACTTGGCCCCTCAAATGTCTCAAAAATAGTTTCTCAAAACCAATTTATTTGCACTGTGTGAATGACAGTCAGACAAGATTGTTTTCCTGAGGCCTTAAGTCAAAAGAGGTGAGGCTGTTCTCACAGCTGCTATCAAAAATAGCAACAAAGAGAAAGCTGAAGGAAATTTCTCCATTAGAGCTAACAGTAGCTATCCAGTGAAACAAATTCTTGAGAGAGAATCCTGCTGTATTTTGTCCAGAAACACCAATCCCCGATTTGAGTAGCTGTATTCTTCATACAGAAATAAAGTGATTCAATTCAATAAAGAATGGAACCTGCTCACAGATGTAGTCCTCAATCCCCTCTGAAACCTAGGAAAGGGTGCAGCAGCATCTTCTCACTCTCGGCCCAGCTTTGACAAAGGAGCACAGACATCAACATACCTGAGTTTTACATAAATAATTCAAAATCAAGAATAACCAAATACAAACTTTGGCAGTGACTCTGAAAAAGAAAATCTGAGAGGCCTGGTTACTGCCAAGGAAGCAGCAAGAAGCCCAAAGGCTGTGGATCGTCAGTGACTGAGAAATCTTGCCTTTCCCCAAGCTTCAATCCAGCAAAAATAGCCACTGTTAAACATACCTAGGATGGACCAATATAAAAATATTGCTGGGTTCATTGACTGAACTTTCAAAAATACTCTCTAGCTGCAGAGTGTGTTGAGAAAGACTTTGGCAAACATTGGGAGATCTATTTATAATCTATATAAAAAGGGTCATGATGAAAGGGCAAAGAAACCTGAAGCAATGAAGCACAGTCACTTTGACATTACAGAATACATTAATTTACTCTGGTTAGCAATACAAGTTAAAGTACTCCATAGCTATCATGCTCCTCTTCTAATACCATGTTTAGAAAAAAAAAAAGCAACTGAGAAAAGTAAAAAAACCATTCATCTTATATCCCAAATTTTAGCCTATATTAAATTTCATGGCAAAGTTTTAGAACCTTAGAAAAAAAATTCAAAGACAGTGCTTTAGCTTTGGAAAATATCTTTTATTAACCAAAATTCCTTTAGTGATGCGGGTACACTGAGTTGACATAGTATTTCCTTCAGATAAACGCTACTTACAGCATGCAGTTCCTTCTTCCATTCATACACATTTGAACTAACTACATTTGTGTACATGGGCACCACTGTAATTATGATAAAGTTTACCTGATCTGAAGATCCAAAATGATCTGCCTTTTGTCCACATTTTCAGTGTACACTTTTACACCATTTATCCGCAGAGGCTGAAACAATGAAGGAAGCAGAAGCTGGATCATTCTACTGAACTGTATCACGTTACACACTTAACTTCAATGCACAGGTGAATGTATATTCGTGTCTGAAGTTAAACATTTACTATAAACAAATGTGTGAAGAAAACCTATCACTTTAGCCCAAATTGGTATTTCAAGGGTAAAAATTACCTTCCTAGGTCCACTCAACAACAACCTTTCTAGCAATTACTCTAGGCTTAGGCTACTGGATTTCAAGACTAACCAAAGATTCAACATCAAGCTTCTCCCTCCACCAATAAACACATCACTTCTCTGTAATAGTACATGTTCAACACTCCCAGAGCATTCTTTTCTGTGCAACTAAAACAAGCTAAATTTAATTCCCCCAAATGTAGCTACCTTAAGAGGAATTTGGTCAGAATGGATGGAAAATAATCCATAATCTCCCACAAAAAGTTGTTCCAATAACTCTGTGCTTTCTTCTCTAGATTGCTGTGATCACATTTTCCCTCTCATACAGAAACAAGAGATAACATTTAAACACTCCCAAGACTCAAACATTCATCAAATACTGGTGGGAGAGGACGACCTTATTTAGAACCACCTATTTACATCTTTTTAGTAATTTAGGGAAAATGGATTCCCGTTGTGTTTGGGGCTGTGCAGCTCACAGGGTGCAACTCATTCAAAGCTGCAAAAGAAAGTAAGAATAATTGTTTCTCACGTCCAACATAACCCAGGTCCAGCTGCAGGAGCTTACAGTGGCATGGAAGCTAATTTAAACCCAACTTAAAATTAGTAGGGCTTAGAAGGAATGCTGTTCTACTGTAATACAGTTGTACCTAGAATAGGACAGAGACCCTATGTAAAAGGAGTTACAACTTAAACCAAACCAAAAAGTACCATCACATAAAAGATGCAGTAAAGCATAGTGAACTGCAATATACGTGAGTCAAAGAGAAAAATAATTTCCCTCCAAGGCGACTGCAATTTAATTTCAGTTTTCCTAACACTCAGGGGAAGGTGGGAGAAAAAAAAATATTTAAGAAATCCTTACTTAAAATCCCATTTATGACAAGGAAGAGGAACACAGAAGATAACTTCACAAAAAGCTGCTAAGCTACATCTCTGTAAAAGTAAAGTTCAGGATGACACAGGTAAAAGTAATTAGTGCTCAACTTATTGCAAGAGGTGACTTACATCTTAGCTGGGACTAGTCAAATAGGCTCTTCTGCAGGTATGTGAGAGGTACATATTAAGACCCCTTCTTTCACAGGGTAAAAAAGTAGTTAAACACTCATCTGCTCCTTGATACTATGCTATGTGCAGTCCTTTGGAAAGCTGAGCCAGCAGCCTTGACATTGGACTCTGTACATTACATAATTAAAAGTTCATCTGTTACAAGAAAGGTAATTGCACTTGGACTATCTGGCAACAAAAGGAAAATAGTCTCTGATCACTTAATGTAAAGCATCACATGAACTTTATTAAATCTTGTTGCTATGAGCTCTTTACTTGACTAGGAGTTACTATACTTCCAGTCTTCTCCTAATTCTGAGGCAAATTTCTGAAGCAGAGAACCAGGGAATAAAACAAATAATTTAAATGAAGTCATTGCCAAAAAAGCCACACACATTTTACTTTAATGTTACAACAGAAACCAGAATCTGGCTTACTACCAAGAAATGGTTTTTTGTGGATTTAAACAGGCTACATGAAAACAGTAAGACAGAGTCACTTAAAAAAACCTTCATCAGACACTGACCTGATGACCAATATTAATCTTTGTAAAACTGAAGGTACTGAGGTGATTGTTTGCTCCTCTTACTGCTGGTTCTATGGTCTCCCGGAAGAGCTTCTCAATAAACTGGCAAATAAAAGGCCACATCTGTTTTACAGTCTAAGGAAAAAAAAAATAATAATAAGGCATATATATGGAACACAACTTCACATATAACTAAAACTGTCTTTAAGCCATAGGTAAGAAATTTAGCAAGTTTTAAACATGCAGATTTTGTACGTGGTTCATTACCTACATAAGAACTAGTTGATTTTTACATGCATGTGAGTTTTCTTGAATTCTCAACAGTGTCTTTTATACATTTGCAGAAACCTGAAGCTCTGGAGGAGGATAAAAACAGTATTAAGAATTTTCTTCCTGTATCCCACAAATGCACATGCTGTAACCACTGATGCTGAATGTTGCGAGGTTGAGTGAAAAGGGTTATGTTATTTGCATGTAAAGAAAGGAAAAACAGAAAATGGGTCAAGTGTATTTCTTAAATACATGTATAAGGTTTATAAATGTTAAAAAAATACAATAGTGTTAGTGTTATAACTAAAAAAGTCATTATTGTTTATTTCTTCTCACTATTTTCTAATTAACTCATGTTATTCTATGCTCTTTGAATGAAGAAAAGAAATCTTTCTTAAAGCCCAAGCTACATGGATCTACATCTTAGATTTCACACATACAAATCAAAACTGCAGAACTGCTTTATTTTTAGATTGTAGGTCAGGAACCAATAGTATCTGGAAAGCATCCCAGGCAAGTAGAACATAAAAGACTATGTTTACAGCTGCTATGACTGACACACAATTAAAGCTGTCATTACCTTAACGTCACTTAAAGTCATTCTTCAAAGCTCACAATTTCAAGACCATGAAAATAGATTTAATCTTTCTTGTGACTAAACAGATCAGCAACCAGAAGCTCTGAGTGCATAGGAAGTTAAAATTGCTCTGTTCTCAGATTCTTGCCTCACTGTTTTTTTTTCAATCTCAAATTTCCCTTCTCCTCCTTCCCATTCGGAAGTGATGCCAATGACTGCTCTTACCTTGTTGAGCCATTCTGCCCTCTCTGTGTCTGGAAAATGGACCTGAAAACAAATCATACCAAGAAAAAGAAATTAATATGTATTAATATGTATTTTTAGGTAATCATGTCCAGTCATTTATAATACAAGGAAAGCTTAGAGACCTCCCTATGAGCAGTGTTTACAGTGACCAACATACTAAGCAGTTAACATTCTTAACAAGAATATCAGAAGTTAAGCAAATAACGTGTGAACTCATTTCTAAGCTACACAGATACAAGTCAAAGCATATACTTAGTAGTAGCATCTGGAATAAAGAATCACTTTAACATCATAAATGAACTAAAAGAATAATAGGCATAGGTGACCCAACTAATGTCAACCAAATTTACCTCTTAGGTTTCAGGGGCTTTTAACGTGATGCACATGACTGCCAGAGTCCTGACTGCACTTCTACTTCCTTTCATTCATGCCAGATCTTTAGCAGTATCAATAAATCACGGCTAGAAACATTTCATCAGTGAAGCTGAAGCTCAAGAATATGGATTTAAGTTTTGCCAAAAGCTCTTCAAAATACATTTTTAGCAATAAGTTTTCTTGAACAACTGCAGACTGTATGACTGCACATACGTGGATGGAAAGCACGCATCACAACAGGATACCAATTAAATGCTGGAAGAACAGATGCAGTTTTCCAGAAAGGAGACCATGACAAGTAGCTTTACATCTTAAACATGCATACACACGGAATAAAAACCTGAAGCAGTTTAGCAGAAGCGGAGTTAAATATTTCTTTAGAAAGGAACAGATTCTACAAGGAAATGCAGATCACACATCTGAAACACAAAGAGCCTTTGAACACACTAAAAAACTGTGACCTACATAGACTGACTTTTTGTCTCAACTGAATTGTGAAGTCTTAATCTCTTCACAGCATAACAGATTGAACCACAGGTTCCAACAGCAGTGCCTACTGGTTATTTTTACTACGCACATATCCCAAATGTGAACAGTCAGTTAAATACATACTTTTAAATTGTTTTTTTCAACAAATTACATTTCAAAGCAAGCCCCATTAATGACTGCTTTGTTTAGCTTTGTAATGCAAGAATTTAATAAAAACTAACACGTTCTTGAATATACTCAAGTTACCTTCAGAACTGTCCTTAATTTCATCTATATACTTATGGTTTAGCTGTGCTGGAGGATTGGTCCCCACAACATCATCAATATCATCAGTTATTTCTCTGGTCTGTTCCTTTCTCAATATTCCCAGGTTCATAACTTGTTTCAAGTATAGTATATATCTAGCAAAACCATTTTCAGTGGCACAAAAATGGCTGATGATCTGCTTGACTGTAACATTCAATAGGATTTATTTTGTGCAGTGAGTTCAAAGAATAGAGTATTAATAATGAATGGAGCAGTTTTGGAACCATATAATAATATTTTATTTATTAAGAATTGATTTCCAAGAAAATTATGGTGAGTAGAATGTCAGAAGTCCATACTTAGAGGGTTGTGTAAGGTTTTTTTTTTTTCTTAACAATAAAAAAAATACTTAATTATTCGGCATATGCAACACAAGCAATTACTATATACACATATTTATAGCTGAACTGAATTAACACTCAGCTTTTGTCTTTCAAGGTTCTCAATTTGCTTCCAGTGGTCAAAAAGTTAAAGGAGCAAAAAGAACAAGCACTATGTTAACCCTGATGCTAATAAGCAGCATTTTGATCTTTCTCCTAAAATATTTTCGTTCTGAATCTGCCTATGGAATATATGCCAAATCTCAATTAATTACTTCTTTCTTAAGCATGATATTTGATCAACACAAATATTTCAAGAGCTGTTCCATACAGGGAAGAATGTGAACTACAGCCATTGTAATGAACAGCAGCAAAATAAATTAAAAAGAAACAATAAATTAAACACAGAGATGAGGAAAGGAAAAGAAAATTCATGGAAATACTAAAATTAAATCTGTCTCCTGCAAGCAATGAAAGGCGTGTGAGAGTTACCATGTTCACAACTCATTTTTAACCTTTTGCACAAGTATCCAGCTGACATCAACATGGAGTCACACTTGACTGAGAATGACTTCCCATCCTAAATATTATCGCGGCCCAGATGAAATTCATCTTCCTCCACAGAGTGATCCAGCTTCCCCCATTCAGGGCAGAAACTCCCCAAGGCATAGATCAGCTTCCCTGCACCATGCCCATGGCTGCCATAAAACGCATCTGACTGGAATAAAACAGGTTCTCCTGTTTTACCTTCTCATGCATCCACCAAGCATCCTTCACATTCAGTTCTCAACTATGCAGAATCACTTCAGATAGGTTGAGGAACAAAGATGAGGCCACATACACCAATACCTAATCATATACACCAATTCATTAATTTTGAACTTTACAGTCTTTAAGAAATTGCTTAACAAGGTACCATTCTTAATTTTTCCAGATTTAATAATTATTTGTTGCCTAATGTGTCACACCTATTGCATTCCTACTGTTATTTGAGTCAGTACTACGTCGTCTCCTTAATTATAAAAGCTGGGTTTCCTTCTACAGTTGCCCATAGGAAACAAATAATACAATTAATTACATCTTCCATTCCTGTTTTTCCTCCCTTTTCCATCCTTGCTCTCCTACTCATTCCACTTTTAACATAATTCAGTTGTATTGTTTCTATTCTGACATCAGAAACAGAGAGAAAAAATTACAATTTTCAAGACACTGAAATTTTTAATCCAGCCAATCTTGAATCAAATTTGAGCTTTATTTAATCTTTAGATAATTCACTGTCAGGTAGGTTGAAAATAAGGCATAAACATTTATCAATATATCTATTTCCATACATTTTTTGCCTGTTATAGAAGACTGCAATATTAATGGCAACATTGTATTTTGCTTTTTGATATCAAACACAACCTTAAGCAAAGACAACTGGGGAAAACCTGAAAGACAGAAGCCAGTAGTCTGGATCAGTTAGGAAAGACACAAGAGCATTGTGGCAACTGCACTGACATTTTATGGCCAGAAACAGAAATCAGACTAACTGATGTGCGAAATCTGTTAACTCCTGTATAAAATCTATTAGACAAGCATGATGGAAGGAGACAGCAGTCATGATTTCAGCAAAGACAGACAAAGACAAAAAGCATTTTCCACTTGGTTTCTGTTATTTAATTGCTTATGCACGTTTTGTAAGTAATGTCTCATTTCAGCTACTTTGTGTATGATTTATCATTCTAAGGAAGGTATAACTAGAGAGAATTGTAGTACGATATACCCCAACAAGCACGTTCAACACCAAAATGATTACACGTTCCAGGAAAGTTCTGATATTAAAAGTTATATCGCAAAATACTTGGAAGTGCTCAAAAGATGTGATTCTGCACATTAAAAATACATGATTTAGCTTTCACATCACTGCTTGCACTCAGCTCGAAACAACCCTCGCGTTTACTTCCTATTTCTGAGGTACCCATGTCCTGCCCTGTCAAAAACTCAATTCAGAACACATTGGGTTTCGTAATGATCAATAAACCACCAGAAAGAGGCCAAGGAATGCAGTTCTTTGTTCTGTCCAGGACGATAATAAGAAGAGGGACAAAAGAAAACCACTAACAAGCTCCTATTTCTGTAATAATAGCAGAAACATTTCTTACCCATAATTCTTTTATTATCCATGTCTATATATATGCTCTTCATATTGGCTAAATTAACTCATTCTTCTAGCCTGATTATCTTCTGCATCTTTCTAAGCAAACATGGTCAGAAAACAAATAATAATGAATAACACTAAGGCTTGGTGGGAAATCTTGAAAAGTCAAACAGTAATCAGTTAATTATAACAAATCTGTTTCAGAGTGCAAATTTGCTGCCTTAAATATAATTATTTGTTCACATGGAGGGCGGGGGGTTCACATTATCTACATAAATGTTACTAAAAGTAAGCATTGACAAGAAAAATCAGAAAGAATGAAGTTACAACAAACTTCTTATTGGTGGGAATGGTTGGACTCGACGATCCAGTGGGTCTCTTCCAACCTGGTTATCCTGTGATTCTGTTATTCTAAGAGTAATGGTGAACCCCTCTCAGGAACAATATATTAATAATCTACTTAAAAACACAAATTGCAGAGTAGCTGTTGTTATTCACTGATCCCTTCACTGTAAAACATTTCTTTTTAAAATTATCTTTGCAGCCTTCTCCGTCCTTAAAGATATTTATCAGTCAACCCTTGTTAGATTTAACTTTAATGAACGTGATTAATACAGAGTTCCTAGGTATTTTTTATGTGAACTGAAAAAACAAAAATGACACCTACATGGAAAGCACAAAGCTACTGCTATTGACCAGAGTATTCCACAAAGTGAAAACTTTTTTTTTTTCTACAAACCAATCACAAATCAATTGTGTATTACAGCAAAGTAAAAAAATTAAGCAATAAAACCAGTTCAGATTTAAAGAAAACCCAACAAACAAAAAAACCAAAACAAACCCCCACACCACTGTATACTGGCTTTTTTCCCCCCTCTATTGCCATCTGAGGATAAAAGGTAAGAATTTTATTTCAGCGTACACGAAAAATAATGTGTTATGATAGTTATGTTTAACAGATACTTCTGAGTCAGTTTTACTTAGCTTATGTCTACATCCTTCCATTTTCATGGTTTAATTACTTGTTGCTCCACATAAAAATCTTAAAGAAACTGTATCGGTAACTTTTTGTTTAATTAGAAGGTCACAGGATATAACTAAGTTTCTTGATACGGTCATGATGTAACTACTAAGTACCCTTGACCAGTTTTCTCATTATTTCACAAATACCTCTTACATTAGAGATCGAACCCTTCTGCTTACTTTGGAAAGCTAAAATTACACACAAAGATCCTCCTCTAACAGAAGCCCATCTGTCTAGCTTAAATGCAAAGATTGAAAATGGTATTGCACTAAGTCTTCATAGTCTCTTCATGTATCTTCTGTGAACAGAGAGAATGTCTCACAGAAGGAGATTCAGAACACAAGCCCAACACAGGTGTTCTCAATCACCTTCTGAATGCACAGTGTGAGCAGTTTTTTAACTACTAAGCCTAAAGCTAGGTGGTGTGGCAAAAAAGACACACACCAAAATTAAACAAACCTTTGAATTACAACTATCAGATTAATTTCTCTAAAGTTACTACACTTGCAACTCAAAAAGGCCAGAGAAACTTAGTAAAAGCATTGAGAAGAATCCCAGACTGAATAGAATGAAGAGTTACTCAGTGATACTCAAGCTCAATTTAACAGCTGTTCACGACAGGGTTTTCCAGTCCGTAAAGCAGGCTAGGCCGGCCAAAGGACATTCTAGGTAAAACAGAGCTGAGCAGGGCTAATGGCTTAATCCTGCGTATTCCCAGCAGCAGCCCCTTCTTTTTCTGGAGAAACGAGGATCAGCAGTAGGTGAAGTATTTGCTTCTTTCCACAGAGGAATCAGCACAGGGTCCTCTGCTACTCAACAGCAACTAAGAGGCTTATCCTCAGACACAGACAGGGAGACAACAGCTCTTTCCTAATAGGATGTGAAGAAGGGGGGATGGATGGGAGAACAGTGCAGACAGTTCTCTCCTGTTACTCCAATAATCCACCTCCAGGGTTATCCTACCAATTTTCATAACTTCAACTCCAGAAATACTGAAGTTCCCATATCTTCTGAATTTGAAGGAAAAGCACATTAAATATTTACTGTTGCACAACTGCTCGATTCAGTATTCCTGAAAGCAAAAGTTAAATTGTTAATACTTAAGGTTCCTAAAAAATGCTGCAATTAATCACAGACACTCACTCGTAAATTAACAAGCAACCGTTATTTCCGTTATTTTTTTTTTGTCATCCTATTCTGTTTCTGTTCAGCATGCTTTAGCATGGATTTTGTGTTTGCAGTCTTTAATATATTCATATTCATATTCAGCCTTACAGATGCTGTATGTTTTCAGAACAGGGATTAAACAAGGATTCTTGAAATAGTTTCACTGAGAATCATTAGGGGTGTAGTGAATATGTAATGTCCAGCCTGAATATAGAAAATCAGTGTTGAATACACTATCGCAGCCCAGAGGGTATTTCCAAAGCTGGTACTTAAAAGGACCTGAGTACATCAGCATGACTAATCTAAAACTGAAAACTATATAAAATAGGTTGCACAGGTTTTGATAGTAATTGCTGATGAACCAACAACAGCAAAATAATAAAACATTACAAAATAAAATAAAACCAAAACCAAACCAGAACCACCATGGAGCATAAGATAAAGATGTAAATGAGGTAACTTAAATACTGAAAAAGTAGACACATATCTAAATGGAAGGAATAGTTGTAATGCCAGGCAAGGTTAAGGATTGTATTTATTTATAAACTGAACATATGCCATTTAAGTATTTGGGCAACACAGTGGAAATTAAAATAAAACTTTTTGGAAAAAAATAAGAAAAGCAATTACATGCCCTCTGAGCCAGATTTGCACCTATAAGACAAGAATGGTGTACTTGGTATCCCACCAAATGTTCCAAAACCATTCCACCAGCACAAGCATTGCCATCCCATATGAACTGCCGCTATCAGTTCAGCAAGTCCCAAGAGCCAATACAACAAATTATAGGCAGCCATTTAGCACTAGTTTTCCAGTGTTTTCAGTCAGGAAGCACATCCAAGTGAAAAACAATCCTTTCAACAACAACAACAATTAAATGCAGAACAAGTTGGCACTTGCAGAAAGTCTGGAAGGAATGACTTTTCAACACCTCCAGGTTTCAATACTAACACAAGAAAGCTACCATAATAAAATTAATATACCTTAAGTAATAAAACTAAGATTGTTTATACAGTGTAGAAGGTTTTAACCACAGCCTTCTGTTCCTGCTGTTCCTCTCCCCTTCTTCTTAAAGTTGAAAGAAAGGCCTGATTTACTGGCCAGTTCAAACCTGCAGTAAATAGTAACTTACATACACAGGATACTTTAGCATCCTCACATGTCCTGAAGGACATATTTCCTAACATACGTTTGCAGATATTATATCTGGGAGGTAAGGAAAACAACCAACAGCACATATGCTGTTTTTTGTAAAGTCAGGCTAAAATGGCATAAAACAGGTCTTCATCAAATGCTGCAAACGGCAGCAGCACAGTAAGAAAAGGCACCACTACCCATACACGTGCTACTGAATTTAACTAAAGCCCAGACTACACAGAGGGATCTCACATCCAACCTTTCTGCTGTGGTGGAATTGAAACATAAAATTAAATATAAAATAATATTGTTTTTAAAAAATTATGAATGGCCATAAACATACTTGTGTTTCTCATTTAATTAATACAAAGATGCTACTTTGCTTACACTTTTAAAAATATATACATACATATGTAAGACTGTACTTCAGAATGTCGTCACTGTTTTCTTTCTCATTACTGAATTCACTGGAACAGCATCTAGAAAATTAACAATCCTTTGGTTTTTGCTAGCAGCCTAGCACAAATCCAATCAGCTCGAAGTTGTGGCAGCTGTGGATTCAGAATCCACCCCTCTGCAGCCCTGCAACACCACCAGAATATTCCCTCTAACTTCTAATGAAAATGTCTTTCACAATGCAAAATAATGCAGTATGTGCAAAAGAAAAGCCCTGACTAAAAGAGGCTCCAGAGCTCCGAAGTTACTGAAATGGCAGCCCACAAGCCAGTCATGCAATGCAGAGCTGAAGGTTGCTGAGACATTGCAAAGCACAGCAGCTTCATTTTCTCCATGTACAACTTTCCCTTCAGCATCTATTAAATACGCTTCACTCAAACTGACAGCAGGACTTGTTAAGAACTTTTTATTACTTTTCAGTGACTTGTCCTACAAGTACAAAAACCAGATAAAATTTGCCTAAGTGCTGCTATTTTTGCAAAGATGGATCAAGCACGCTGCAATATGATTAATTCAGAAACCTCCTACTTAGCCACAGCTTGCCATAACAAAATCCTCCAGGATAGGCATTATAAGCAGCTGCTCTGGAAGAATGACAGAACAGTAGGCTGCCAGTAAGTAGGGGAACTGGGAAATCCTACTTCTAGCTTGACACTCAGCCTTTCCAACCCCAGCTCAAGGAAATCCGTTCAGCCTAGAAATTAAAAGCTGAGCATAATTAACAGAAGCATCCTAACTTAATCACCTGAGGAACACAAACAAAAAATCTCTTGCTTTGCCACTAGTTGTTATACAATTTCCTTCCAAACATCTGGAAATACGTTGCCATGAGTTTCTTTCATATCTGGATGCAGAATCTACCTGAAACACAGCATATTATGCTTGCTAGGGAGAAACAAACAGCTTTCCTTTTCTCATATGTTTGCACTTTCTAAACAGAAATCTTTAAGCCTTCAGTCCTCTACCACAGATTCATCTTCTTAGCACAGCCCAATTTCACAATCACCCTCAAGCAGAATGGTTTGGGTTGGAAGGGACCTTAAAGATCATCCAGTTCCAAGTACTAGTGTGCGAGTATTACGTATCGTAACTCAGTCTTCAATACAGAGATCAACTCTGGAAACAATCTGCTTTATTCTCACTGAAGAAGATCTTGTAATATTCTCACTTTAGAAGACCTTAAATTTCTTCCTCAATCACTCATATGGGGGCATTAACTTGCAAGAACTTTAAAGGATTCTACTTTCTGAAGGATTCCCCTGCAAAACCTCAGACAGACATCTTGACACAGAAAAAGACATTTTTCACATCTAGGTAGTATTTTTCTCTGGACCATGTCTAAAATAAGATCTTTGCTTCCCAGGGTGGGATATTTCTGTTAAGTAATTCAGCAATCTGGCACATTATGGGCAATTTGACAAAGTGTTCCTAGGACTCAATATAAGTTATTGAAAACAAGAAATAGAGCCTTTAAGACCTGATTTCACCGACTAAAAGATTCACCTTGCCTTAGTCTTTCTCTACAAGAAAAAAATTTCATCATGATGAATACTGAGGAAATGAAATAAAACTGTTCACAATTTGATTGCTAGGCTTTTTACTTCAATTTTTAAAATGTCTAATGTTGTTGTGGCTTGAGCATTGCATTATAAATGTAATAATAAAAAATCCTTTATATTTCATATAAAGGGATTTACCTTTAAAAGCAGTCATTAAATCACTGCATGTACTAGAAATGCAAGGACTAAAACCATCATTAGTTTCAGCATGCAGGCCCATCCAGACCTAACAAGACATCCACATATACTTTTCCCCCAATTTCTTACAGGTGTCTGGCCTGGCAGGCCTGCTAAAGAGCAACTCGTCAATGACACTGTTGAAATTCTTATCAATCATTCAGAGTCCATCAAGAATAAAGACTCACTAAAAGATGTCAATCTTCAAGTTTACAGGGAGTGGAAGACTCCTAAAAAGTTATTTCAAGGCATTCTTCATCTAACCATTCACCATTCTTTTGAATTGTCAGCTGGAACAGAAGTGATGTTGGGCACTTCTCAAAAGTGAGGCAACACAAGAGCCTAGGTTTAACATTTTGATCACTTAATACCCACATTTACAATAGCGTCGTTATCTAGACTACTTCCTTATCCAGAAGGCCAGAACTCATTATCAACTGTTATGACAGCAGGATGCCCTTTCCCAGCCTCCCCTTCAGTGGGCATTCATAGCAATAACAATTATATTTCACATGCTGATGTCCAATTAAAGATCAGGATGAGTTAAAAAAAAGAAACACACAAAACTGAAGAGCATAACATTCTGCACAAGCAAAATATCAAGAACTGAATTCATACTGCTTAAAGCCTTGCTGTCACACCAGTGACAGCCAAGACACCTAGTGCAACCAATATTTACAAAATCAAACATTTCATGACAGCCCACATTAGCACATCTCCAAATTCCCACAAGCAGAGAGTTACTGAAAGCAGAGAGTTAGATGGTAAAAAGTTTAAACTGCTGAAAGGTGCAGCAAGGACCACAGCTGTAAGGACTCATTGAATTTTACCCCTTGAAAAATCTTGCACAGTGCTACGTTTTGGAATGTTAGCAAAGTCATCCTTTTATTCTCAAAAGTAATTCCATTCCATCTCCTCCTTTCACAAATGAAGTCTTAATACTTTGAAATTCAAAGTTTCAGGTCTTAAAAATTTTATAAAGGCATTAGCACCTTATTTTCCATTTGTCACACTGCAAAAATGTGACATCCTTTGTATTTTTAAGTCTGTATAACAAATTCCTTTTCAAGTTCCCTTGAGAATCCTGACACGTTCCCACTCCAGTGTATGCCAGAGTGCCTTGCCTTCTTGACAGTCAACAGAAGAAATATCTTCCCCTCTGTACTGCTAAATATTAGCTTTCAAAATAGCTTTTACAACCAGTGTTGCAGCACAGCTCACTATCCTCTGAATTGTCTACAGCTATGAAAAGCAGTGCTGGGCTCCGCACCAAACCGTCAACCATCCTTCTTGTTGTTGTCTAGACTTAAACACTGAAGGCTTCTTCTCCTTTCACTCCACTGACCCACTGCCCACTTTACTAACCCTCAAAGTCACCCAGACGAGGTTCCCTCATTAGGGAGGTCTCACTCCTGTTAACACTTGCTGGACCACACAACCTGTCCCTCTAAGGGAATCATACAGACATTCTGGGTAGGATAAAATGGACATTAACTTTCAAGACAGTCAAGCCTTCAAGAAGTAGAAACCACCTTCTGCAGGATTGCCTGTCCTCTTCCTCAGGCAGATTAGATGTCCTTCCCTATCATTAACTGGCTTACCAGTAGCTAATTACTGAAAAGTAAAATGATCTCCTATGACTCAACATGCACATTTTAGCATGAATCCCAGATCTAAAAAAAAAAAAAAAAAAAAAGAAAGAAACAGGTTAACCTATAAATGTAACCAGTAAATCACAATACATTTGAAACAAATCTGTGTGAACCCTGACAATATAAATATCATCCAGTTACTTTGTATTCTTTAGGGTTGAGCAAACTGCAAATTTGTGTTTTAAAATAGGAAAGAACAAAAGAGAGATCTTGATTTTTTCTTTTTTTTTGTGGTATTCTAGCTAAAAACACAGATTCAGAGCATGCAAATTAATCTGCCTAAGAAGTCAAGTCTATAGAATATGCTCATTATTTAGCTCTTACCTGCTTACTATTTAGTTCTTACACTAAAAGAAAACATATGCACATTCATGTTTTGACTGAATCTGACAAATCCTAATACCATCTAAGGCACATTAACGTCTCTGTATAGCACTGTATCCAGTACTACCCAGACAGAGTTTATATTTAGTATTTAAACAGTTTTTAAGCATAATCAGAAATTATTCAAGGTATAACAGGCATTTTAAAATCCTCCTGTATAATTTCTAGCTGAAACAGTAGAACCTTACTATATAAAATACAGAAAGTATAAAGAGTACAGTCTATCTGGCAGTTTTGTTGAACCTGTGAACATTCAGTGAAAAATTCCCTCTGAAACTGTAAAACTCTGCAGATAAAGTAATAGAAACCAGAACGTTCTAATAATGGGAAATCAAAAAGAGTGGCAATGTTTAATCAGGGTCTCAGTTAACATACTGATAACAAATGGTGGGGAGAAAAGCCCTAGTTAATCTGATAGCACCAGGCATCAGATGACAACCTACACATGTAAATCTTTATAGTTCTTCCATTCAAGTATTTAACCAGATTCTTATACAAAGATCAATATTTCTAATAATCTTGTGCATATCAAAATTTCTAATATTCACATCACGTTCTCTATTCTCTCTAAAGCAATTCTGCCCCCCCAACCCCTGACACTATTTCACATTCAATACAGTACAGTGCTATTTGTTAGAAAAAGATACTCAAAATACATCACACATTTCATTGACAACACATAAGATAGGAACTTGTACTAGAGATCAAAGATCCCGCTTTGGAACACAGGAACCAGAAATGACATTGAAGGAATAATAAAAAACAAAGCAGTACTATGGAGTTTACCATCCCTGCACACCCTCTCAGCAGAGGGTGCCTGTAACCCTTAATCACCCTCCTATCCCAAAAATGTTTAGGCCCTTGCAGGGGGCAGAAAATAAATACTATTTCCATTTTATAAATTCCCTTGTATCAGGTAAGTTTAAGGCAAAAATGATGCTCTAGATCTCCAGGACAGTCCTTATCCTTATGCAGGATCATGCTGAAAATACAAGACCAATGAAATACTTAACTAGAAAACACTCTGACCACTGAATTCCAATCCCCTGCAATTGCAGGCATCACTATCCTATTTCTGTTTATAAACTCCACCTTAAAACCATGGAGTTTGCTACCATTTCTCAGTACACACCAGGAAGGGCAGCTCTGTGTTTTTGGTAGGCTAGGCTGCTAAGGAAAAACGCTGAAGCACTCCCTGCCAAACCAAGTTTCTATACTTAGGTATTCCACATTATATGCCTGAACTACAAGGTGGAAGCAAAATCCAGACTGCCTCCCAACTAAATTAACTATCCTCATCCTTAAATATCTGCCCTACTATTTTGATTCCATGTATTAGCAACAAATGGTACTTTAGAGGAAAAAATCACCATCAAATGTCAGATCATGTTCAACACAAATAAAACTCCCCAGCCAGTAATATAAATTGGTTTTGAAGTAGAAAAGTAGAAGTATTTTGATAATATATTAAAAAGGTCTTACAAGCATGTCTTCAATCTGCTCCCACAGCTTGCAAACCTTGTACTCATAAAAACTGTGGATCTGTTTTGACAGCCTATCTTTCAGCTGCAATACCTGTCCTATGACTGTGCTTAACACCTCTTATCCAAGAAGCTATTTCAGAAAAAGTAGAGTAAATGTACTGAAATCAAACCTGCAGCAGGAACACATACTACTGCAACTGCCTCCTCCAACAAAAATGTGCATGTTGATGATGCTGGACTGACATGCATGGCATCTGAACAGTGCAACATCCAGCAAGCTGCAAATCTGCAAGACCCATGCTTTCTGTCAGCCACACAGTCATCAACAGACAAATATTCTGGGAAGGTCAGGAGCAGAAGTTTTTCATACACAAATGTAAAGTTTTCTGCTTTTATTCTGGAATTGCACATGTGAGTAAAATCCTGGTACAAATCAAGTCAGTGGCCAAATTCCCATGAATTCAACGTGCTCTGAGAAAGAATCCTTCAGCAAGTGGACAGAACATATATAGTTTTGTCCTGGAATGTGAATACAATGTGTAAGATAAACACAACATTTAAAACATTGACAACGCAGCACTGAGTCTTAACATTGATGCTGATGAATTCAGTTTTCACTTAAAATAGTAAAAAAAATGGAAATAAACACAATTTCACATTAAAGAAGCTGCTGTTCTTGACTACACACGAAAGAAGTAGAAGGACAAAGCGTGCTTGCAGTGTCTCTCTAGAACTGTACAATCATTTTCATCAGAAAGTGAATTCAATACCAAAACACACTGCTGGCAGCTCTACAAGACTTGTGATCACCCACAAACAAATGAATACTGCCTGGTAGGCACCAACGAGTTTGCAACTTAACAAAGACTCACTTAACAAGGAAGACAAAATCTTTCAGGTGGAATTGAAGCAAATGAGTAAATGAGTACCAAAGGTCATACAGTACCTTTTCTCCAACACACCAATACATGTTGCAATATTTTAGTTAAAACACGCCTACATATTTAATGGTCGTGTTTATCCTTTGACTTGTATACACAGCAACATTTGTTCAAACACTTGTCCTTCCCTGCAAGCCTTTACAAATTGACAAAGCTAGGGGAAAAAAAGATAAAAATACTGTTCTCTTAGCAGGAAAGCTGGAATTTAAAACCAATATTTAGGGGTTTTATTTTTTAGTAGCAGGTTTCAGCAAAATGACATCTTTTAATATATCAGTAGTAAATACAAAAATACAAGTGACTGGACAGAAATAAAAAGTCCAGTTGTTAGTTTGCAATGCTCCACCCTACCAAAGCTCTTGCAGAACCTGGTTCCAGGAAACATCCCCTGAGATTCCCGCAGACATTTTCTACCATGTTATGACTGCAAACCATCACTGATACCATCTTTCAAAACTGCTGTCTTACAGTGCTGTGCATCAAAACATTATCCAGCCTCTATTAAAGAGTTTTTTCCATCTTAAAAACAGGGAAAGTGATCATAAACTCTAAAAAACATAGATCTTCTTTCCAAGCTAGGCTATTTTTTAAAACACTATTGGAAAGTAAAGAATCCGTCTTCCCCTGATGTTTGGGAAGTTTAATGTTTGGCAATATATGTCTTAAATAAAACTCCATTTTCATTTCTCTGTTTTTAATGTCAATTCAGTTATTTTATTTGCATACTGAGAGTTGTTTTTACATTTCTGAAAGAATATACTGTAGTTTTTACATAAGCAGTTACAAAGCCAGCCCTTCGGTGGAAAGTAAACAATAGAAAAACTACCATCTTGAGTATATTCCAAAGATTTTCTACAATAACGCTGATTTCAGGCGGCATAACCAGTCCAGTAGGCACCAGAACCACAAGAACTTGTTTCTATACACACAACCACTGCTTATGCTCAGGAAGCATTTGCATGATGACACCTGCCCACAACTGAAACCAGCCCTTTTATAAAGACCATTACTGCCCTTCAAACAAATGATGGGTAGCAAGCAGCTGAGTGGTGAAGATTTGTATTTTCTAGGATGCATAAGAGAAACATTCTAGCACGATATTGCTGGAATCACTAGGTGTTTGAAACACAAGTCTGAGAGGTAGCAAAAGTGAAGAAAGGAGAGTTGGATATATTTTTTCTTTTATAAAGGCAGCAGAGCTGTCACTTCTTCTCTTATGTTACTGATTACCATCAATGTTGAAGATAACGCAGGCATTTGGAGATCTCTTGAATATTCTTTACTCCAAACTCAGTCAATACTCTTCCACTTGGCAATTTAGTAAAAATATCCATCATAAATCAATACTACTTTAATTATGACAGCAGTAGCAAGCTACTTATATACTGCCTACAACTGAACCATGTAACATTAAGCACACAGTAGACTCTTCAAAGACCGAGGTGCTTATAACTGATACTTAAGCTCACTATTTCTGCATTTTAATCCACACCTACTACCCCACTCTGGATATTTGCACGGAGTATAGCTAGAACACATCATACCTACTAGATCCTGGTTGCAGTTCTCAACAACAGGAAAACTCTTTTCCTATCTCAGCAATCCTTTTTAACTCTGTATGGCTTTCAAAGGTTTCCATTTTAGAAGATTCAAATACTGGTGATCAACAAAATTTTCAAATATTCTATCTTTCACATGCCCAAGAATAATCTAGTCACTCTATATCAACTACATAGAGAGAAATAAAGGCCTCTGGAGAGAAATACACCTGCCATCTTGAAACATTCTCTTCTAGAGACAGCTGTATTGGTCAAAGAATATCTCAAATGAATTCAGACTCCTATGTCTAAATTCAAGTTCAACAAATCCTAGCTCTAAGTAGAAACCAAACACCTTGTGTCTAGAAATAAAATGACTGCCAATTCCATAAGTGGTGAGAAACACCTGTCAATTAAAGGCAACCACCTGAACTGCAAATAATCAACTACCCAGTCAATCAGTTCCCTAAAACCAACCTTCAATATACCTTGCCCATGGCAATGCCAGAATAACTATACCACTTCACTTCATTGCTCCTAAGCAGAACCTTCCTTAGCCTGTACTTATCTTGGAGAGGTTAATGTCTGTGTACATCCAAGGAGTAAAATATGCAGCCAAGTCACTAAGAACCTAAACTCTCAGCAGATGTTACAGTAGGTGCTGCTGCACAGTGCTAACAATTTCTTTCAGAAGTTCTACAACAGAATATTTACTACATGTATTAATTAAAATCTAACAGCTGTAGCCCACATTATCGCTTGCTAAATTTAGGCACGTACAAAGTAGCAATAACTTGTGACCTCATTACTCTATGTTCTCATTATACAGACAAAAGAGATCTCCTGCAAAAAAAAAATCAGCTCATTCCTTCCCACTGACTAAAGACAGATGGCAGAAAGAGACTTATAGCTCTGAAATGACATGCCCAAGTTCAGTAGGATAAATCTACATTTCATTTTGTTACAGCAAATTTCACTGTGTGTGCTAATTGTAAATAGATTTTAGTATTTTTCTTGGCTTTTGCTGTTGATGATGTCGGTTTGAGCCTGAATCCCAGCCCAGTACATCTAACAGATTTTCAGCCATCTATGATCTGTACACAGCTCCTAATCACATGTAATAGCTTTTTTGCAAAAGACATCACTTGAGTTTGGAAGAATGCAGTGATGACAGTTAAATTGAAATCAAACCCCCCGAGTGAAATACTACAGTTATTTTCAGAGATCTGCATAAATAGCAGTTAATTTAACTATATAATTCCATCTGAAAAAAAGTATCTTCAAGAATTTGGTAAAGGCTTTTCCATGTACAACCAGCCTCTCAGAAAAAAAAGGAAGGATTTTCTTTCTTTTTAGCATCAAAGAGATGTTGAAAGCAAGCCCACCATTCTTGTTGCCGTATGTTATTTGGTGCATCTGATACAGTCCTGACTGCTCAATGCACTTGAAAAATCATTAGGACATAAAACACTCAGAAGGCTTAACATTCATCTATGACGTGTTTTTTTTCACTAAGTAAGTTGAAGAATTTTGTTTTAAGTCCTAGAATCATAGAAAAAACAGGTTGGAAGAGACCCACCGGATCATCGAGTCCAACCATTCCTATCAAACACTAAACCATGCCCCTCAGCACCTCATCCACCTGTGCCTTAAACACTTCCAGGGAAGGCGAATCAACCACCTCCCTGGGCAGCCTGTTCCAGTGCCCAATGACCCCTTCTGTGAAATTTTCCTAATGTCCAGTCTAAACCTCCCCTGGCAGAGCTTGAGGCCATTCCCTCTTGTCCTGTACCCTGTCACTTGGGAGAAGAGGCCAGCACCCTCCTCTACAACCTCCTTTCAGGTAGTTATAGAGAGCAATGAGGTCTCCCCCAGTTTCCTCTTCTCCAGGCTAAACACCCCCAGCTCTCTCAGCCGTTCCTCATAAGGCCTGTTCTGCAGCCCTTTTACCAGCTTCATTGCTCTTCTCTGGACTTGCTCCAGAGCCTCAACATCCTTCTTGTAGTGAGGGGCCCAGTCAATAGTTGAAGATCTATTTGCCTATGGAAATGTCTGCAATTAAAAGTGACTTATAAACTATGTTGGAAAAAAAATAAAATAGTCCTTGGGATATGTATTTCAATGTTTCATTCTCAGTGTTTTCTCAGGAGCTCATACTTTCAGTTAAAATAGTGAGATCACAAATCTCACATCACTGACTAATCTGAGCTGCTCCAAACCAGAGGGTTTTTCCATTTCCCTTAGTCAGTGGGAGATTGCAATGTAAAAGCCTTACTTAGGCAGCGTGTTCTTTGCTAGAGTATGACCGATAGAAATGTTATTTCCACACGCCTGGCAATGCAAACAACCACAGCAGCAGAAAGTAGAGTTGCTGTTCATCACTTTGTTGGAAGAAAAACTAGAACAAATGAAAACCCCGAAGCTGACCGAGTTGACAAAAGAAAAACAACTTCCCCAAGAACTGCAAGTCTCAAGCAAGAAAGCAAATTACCTTCTAAGTTTTTACAGGGTACATCTAAGCTAGAAGCTTATGTTACATGGGAATCAAGAATCGTAACTTTACAGCAGAGGAAATTCCAAAGTGATATGCCAGTGCTTAAAAATCCATTAATTTTAGGAACACTGATGAACTAATCCCCCCTTTCTGAAAAACGGATACATTTCTATTGCTTCTCAATAAATCAAAGCTTAAAGGATATCCTTCAGTTTTTCAGCTTGCACCCTGAGGACATGACATGTGAATCGATGTTATTACAGTCAAGGATAAATGTCTTAAAGCTACTGTAAGTAAAAGTTATGACTTCTATTCCTTTAGCAGAGTTTCACTTCAAGCACGTGTCTCCACATTTTACTCCAAAAACTGTTGTACAAAATACCTATCAAATATTCTACATTCCAAATTCACTTGAAGATAGAAGCCAGTATGTCTTCAGCCAGAACCACCACAGACTGTCCCTTGGTATCCCATAGTTTTCCTATTACCCATTTCCCAGGTAAATGTTTGAACATCCTGTGAACAAGACTGATAAAATCAGTTTTATTATTTCTAAGGAATATGGGCAGTCCAGGCACATTAACATCAACACAGTACTCATACCTAACACACCCTAAGAAGAAAAAAAAAAGCACACACATTCACACATTTTCAAAAGCCCAAATGCTTTCCCTAAAATGAAACCCAAATAACAACTATAATTAACAAAGAGAGGAAGAAAAATACTACAATTTAAACTAATCAGTCACTACTGAATGTTTTTATAACGTGTACAAGTCAAACGTGTATAGTACACTGTGGGTTTTTTGTTCCCCCTGTCCAACACATTCTTATCATTTCCTGGCTGCTACTTGACATTTAACTGGCAGAGAGTGGGTAGGTGGAAAAGTGTTCTTTTCCTAGTTTAAGTATTTTAGGAGGAAGTCATTGGGCAAGGAACACAACATTTTAAAATATAAATTTAGCCTGCATCATAAAATTGATCACTAGACCAAGTCAACTTCCTAGCCACACATGCAAGAGAATTTGGCATGCTAGTTCAACAATTAGCAAGATAAATCTATGCACTGGGGGAGGAGGGAAGAGACTTGCCTCTAGATAAATCACAGTTTTTCAAAATTCTGGACCAGCAAGCCTTCTGTACTAGGAAATATTAACAAATTAAGAAAAGACATTTCCTCATTTGAAGTATCATTCATTACTTTAACTGACTGCTTGAAACATGCAGACAGATCAAACTAGCTCACTACCAACAAGTCCTGAGAGTCTGCTCTGTAAGCATACACAAAAAAACCAGCACAGAGCATGCCTTGCAATACTTCTCCCTGAAGAACACCACTAGAGTTCTTGCTGAGTCTTTGAATATAAAGCTATAAACCTTTTCACTATTGTTTTTCAAAGCTCATAAAGTTGTCTACAGAATATTCTATGTGAATAAGGGCATCTGAGAAAAACAGATACATTTTTTTATATCAAGCAGTGTAAATATGAAGTAAGGCATGAAGAATCACGTATTACAAAGAAGCAGTAATAATGCTCAAATATAAAGCAAACTACAAGCTTCCTGAGCTGGTAAGTTTCATTTGAGTTTCTCCCCACATTTTTTTTAGTAAGTTATCTTAAAAATGAAGACTTACAAACTTTAAGAGCAGAGGTGTGGATCACAATACTGCACAATTAATTTGAATTGGAACAATTAAGGCTTTATAACTGCCTTCATGCTTCAAAATTTCTTGTGGTTACTTTTAAAACTGAAATAGGAAGACGCTGCATTTTAGTTCTAAACCCACTTTCTTCCCATACCCCTTTTAAGGTAGACATTGATGGAAGACACTGGACTGTCAATACATTTAATTTCACATGTGTTGTTACATAATTCAAACTGTTCCCAAACGATGCTGTTACAGTAGATCTCGATAATTCATAAAAGTCTGTACGCAACCAAAGGAATGCACAAACAAAAGTTATGAAAACAGCAGTGCTAGAGTCTGTACTGGACCCTCTCAATTAATCTCTTCATTAAAACAGATGCAAAAAGGCATGCAATATATCTCACAAATACAAATTACTTAGGTGCAAGCACTTGAAACTGAACTAATGTAAACTCGACCCATGCTGCTATATGATAAGGACAGTCAAATGACAATGTAATGCTTGTCTGTCATGTGACAGTTATTTTCAGCCAAGTAAAACTAGTTTCATATTTCTAGCAACAACTTTATGGTACCTAATTCCAGACTACTTCAGCTGAAAACCATTAGCCCTGTTTCAAATTTTCAACTCCTAAGGAGAATTCTGTAGTCACACCAGGGTGTAGCAGACAAAACTTTGTGCAATGACTCGTTCCACGTGAACATGCCTCTTTCAAAGGTTATTTATATAACAGGAGCTCCATTTGAAAAACTGTATGTTTTAGCAATTTGCTGCACAGAATTTTAATACTAGCTATTCAGCTGACAGGCATCTGAACAACTTAAGTCTCTCTACCTCCCACAAAACACCTCTCTAAAGATAGTCATCTTTTTTTTTTTTTTTCTTTGCTAGTACACTTAATAGTTAAGTAAATACTGGTATTTTATACAGAAAAAGTTTCCTGCCACTTGACAGACTCAATTGGAGAATAAATGCTAATTTAAATGCCAGCTTAAAACAAAAATCATAGAATAATTCAGCTTGGAAGGGACCTCTGGAGCCCATCTGATCCAACCACGCAGTAAAATCAGGGCCAGCTTTTAAGCTGGATCAAAGTACCGAGAATTTATATGTTTGATGATTATGTTAACAGGCCTGTTGACATGTTAAAAAAGAACTTGGACATGCAACTTGACATTATAAACTGTTCCGGTTCAAACCTTGCTTCCCCACAAAGACACCTCTGCAGTGAAATTTGCCACATCCTTCTAAGAAGGTCCTCTTTATGCAGGCTATTGTTCCTTTCCACTTTAAGCCTGACCACAGACTTCCATAACCTTTTTGCAGGCACTAGCACTTGTGTGCTTGCACAGTAAACTAACTCGGGGAACTGATCCAGCTGAACAGTAAGCCTGGCAAAAGAACTATGGTTAGGTGGCCAAGTAAATTCTAATGCTGGCACAAGAAGGCAGTGGGAAAATGCAATGGGATGCAGAAAACCCTTTTTGTAAGGAGCACATATTCATGTTGTTTTGAAACTACAGAATCATTCTCTTAACTATTAAACTCCCCGATTCTCTCTGCACTAAGTGCATCTGAATGCAGAGAAAAGCCCATAAGCCTATCCCTATAAAATTTAGGGAGACTCTTTATATATAGTCTCATGAATAAGGAACTGCTGGCAGGAAAAAAAAAACTTTTAAATTCTCACTGTTCCTCTAACTTTTAACAATATCACATGAAGCACATAGAAAAACAAAACAAAACAAAACAAGGCTGCACCATTTAAACAGCAAAGAAAACAATTCCACCAGTCCAATAAAGACTGGTACACAAACCTTGATAGAAGCTATTGGGAATAAAAACTAGAAGTAGGTTGGGGATGGGGATCAAATGACTGCAAGAAAGGTGAGGAGCACCTCTTTTTTTTCCACACTCCCAGGCACTGTATCAATGGAATTCAAGAGGATATGGGACACAGCTCCTCACCTGAATCCTGACATAAAGGCAAAGACTCAATGGAAATACTAGACTATGTTAGGGAACATAAGAGCAAAACAAATAATCTTGAGAAGCTGAAGTAAATGGAAAGGACTTAGAAAGGCCAGTATACTTGTTGAAGGCATGGCCCCAAAGTCAGGAGAAGATTCAAGATTCTTAAACTTCATTTTTGTAATGAAGCTTCCTTCTAAAACAAATTCAATCTGGAATAATCCTAACCAATGGAGAAGAAATCTACTACTGTTGTCAGTTACTCCACTGGCTGATGTGGCAAGTTTCAGTTTCCAGGCCTGACAATGATCCATTTTGTAACTTATTCTTGGATGGCCAGCTAAGAAGAGAGTCATAAAATTTGCATTAAAAGCATAATAAAAGGAACAACACCTGTGAAATCAATACACAGAAAAGGTGTTAAGTGCCAGAAAAAAACAAATACAAGTTGGCTCTTTATTTTCAAAACATACACACACACCTGCTTACAGTATCATCTTCCCCTACCTTGCCAAACAGAACTAGCCTCATCCAGTGAGAAACCAAGGCTTCCTCAAAAAATGTATAACAACTGTCTAAGAAACACAAATGTTGTCCAGTTCCCTTTCATTTCCTGCAAAGTAATAAAAGTGTTAAATGCATAGCAGATAGGCCTGAAGAAGGGTTCCTGGATCAGTTCATGGGAAATTTGGGGAAAGCAATTTCATACATGATCACTTTTAGCAAATTCTTGATTTGATTCTTATTCCCCATCCAACATTTTCTTTCTAAACTTCACAGAAATATCTCCTCATTCAACCAAAACAAATCTTACCTAGAAATATCACAATATCAAAGTGCCCTATGATCCACAAGTTATACAAATGATGTAAAGCCAGAAATACCTAAACAGTTCAGTTTCGCAACTTATTCATTCCAAACAGTTGTTTAACATAAAATCTCTCCACTCTTCTTAGCAAAATACTGACATTCCCCACTGCTCTTATTCACATAATTCTATTTTGAATACTCCATCTCTGTATATCCTTTATTTTCATTAAGTGTTCACAAACACCAGCCAAAGACAGGGATCTAATTTTCTTCTCTGATGCTGTATAGTATTTCCCCTGAATGCACAAAAGTAGCTTTACATACACTACATTTGAAATTCTGCTGGCCTGTCAAGTGTGGTACATAAAACTTAGAACCTGGCCCCTGTTAGGCCTCAGAAAAGCTACGAAGCAGCTAGTGGAGTGTCTGTTCTAAACTTCCTTAGAAAACGGCAGCAACAGATTTAATTTATATTATCCAACAAGAAGGAAAATGAAACTTCACAGGTCGAAAACTCTGTATCTAAATTGCAATGTCTCATACAAAATATCTTATTTTTGTAAACCCCCCAGAAGGATCATACTGTTATTGATTCCCTTGTATCCACATGTTGAAACATATCAAATCAGTGGCATAGGTTCATTTATAATCATTGACCGCTGCTTTCAGAATCTGATTTACTGCTATAGGGCTCTGATAAACTGCTTTCAGATACTACAGACAATATTTAAAAACCATTCTTTTAAAACTTCAGCTTACTTTAAAGTAAGTTTTAAAAGCAGCTTTTACATACCCACACCTCAGATTTGGTACAGGCACACAGCACGAAATTCTTGCAAAGCTCCAAAGAAGTTATGCTAAAGGCAATTTCAGCAGAGAACCTTTTCAGTGCTGTAACTAGTGATGATTTGATAAATGGGAGATAAACTGCAATATAAATCAAATTATTTATGTCAAAGATTTTCATCTTAATGGAAACACAATACTGCCTCTTCTTTCATTTTTAAAAACCAAAACCAGGACACTAAAGAGCTACTTCAAATACTTAACATTTCTAGAACATGCTTTCATTATAAAAAAATTAAAATGAAAACATTTTGACAATAACCCTGACCATCTTCCCATTTCCCAGGAGACAAGTGAGAGGAAAAAAAAGATAAAATAAAATCTTAGAATACATGTCCAATCACACTGGTGTGCCAACAATCTCATACAGCAGTAGTAATTTAAAATGAGATGGATCTTGTAGAAGAGGCAGAAAAGACTGCTACATTAGACACTCTTCTTCCATAAAACCTCAGCCTTTACTGACAAGATCCTTATGACTCCCACATTTTCAAATAGGGGTAAAGCTGAGCCAACCCTTATATGCAAAACTATTCAGGCATGGAAATGACACTAGCAGACTAAAATGCAACTTAAAAAAAAAAAAAAAAAAAAAAAAAAAGACTTGTCCACATCTTCCTTAGTTATTCAGAGAAACAGAACCTTTAAAGAACACATTTGCAGTAGTCCCAAAAGCCAGTAATTGCTGTTACATAATATCAATTTGTCATGTGAAAAAATAAAGTATTATTTGTACATATTTAGAAGGTCTGTGCTACCTAAAATCCGCTCAAAGAATATATTAATACTTTCAGGTTGATATCAAACTGCTGAAGAAATACATTATGTTCATAAACATCAGTTCACTCTGCAGCTTTCTACCAAAATATTCTGGAAAAAGATCTTGCATATGAATCACAGAGTGATGCTTCCCATATTACTATGTGAGAGAATGTGTTATGTGACAGACAACATCTCAGCAGAGGTTTAACACAATACATTTGAAAGCTTTATTTGAGAAACAGGAAGATACAACCAATCATCCAACACTTGGAATGGTTGGACTTGATAATCCGGTGGGTTTCTTCCAACCTGGTTATTCTATGATAAATGCCTTTTCATTCCTCTGGTTCTCCATTCCTAAAACCACCACGGACGTGTCTCTGAATCGTGGGGTTCTCTTACAAAGTCACCCGAGTTACCTTCTTAACTACAACAGTAAACCAAATTAAACAACTTTTCAAAGAAAATAATCAGGCAGAAGGAGGATACGGACTTCAGTTGTTAATTGCTCACAAGTTATTATTCTGTTCTTACTTGCACCTCTTCCTGTTTTGAAGATGCAGGCTGGCAGCAGAGAGTATATGGCCATCTGCAGTACCGACCATACAAACTGATTAGATCCAGCTTAGCACTAAGCAGCCGGACATGGAAGTAATTTTTCTTATAAATTCCTCCTCAGTAAATTCAATCTAACATGCTCAACTAACATTTGGAGAAAGTATCAGAAGACTGTGACACAGTGCCTCGTAGTCTTCCTTTTCATGTTGGAGAACGTTGTATAAAAATCCACTACAACTCCTACAGCTACAGTAATAACAGCATTAACCAAAGGGATAGCGGAAACTTAAAAGGAAAATCTTTTTGTTCTATGACAACTAAAACCACACACTGTATCACAGAAGTTCACTTCTTTTATCAGGTTTACTGAGCACATACCTAATACTCATCAACAGGGATTCTTTGGAGATTCCTGCCCTGAACTGTCAAGGATCTAGTCAGCAAGCTTGATTCTACAGCATTAAGAAATCTTCATATCAAATACACATAAGAGCATAATGACCTCAGCCTTTTCTGCGGGTGTCACTCAGTACAGGATATGACCCTGAAGGTAGAGCTACGTAACCACTTTTCTTCCAGTCTATCTTCCTAATATCAATAAATGCCAAAGTCTTCATCGCTTTAACCACTAAACTGGCATATTTGACAAGATGCTCATGGAAGGGCTTTGGGGAAAAAAGGTATGTGAATTTTATTCTCACACATGACTAAATTCAAATAATTTCATAGCTGTAAGTCCCAATTTTCCCTTAAGTCTGACATTCTGAAGTCTGCTTTTACTCAGAATGGTTCGTCATCCCTCAACAGCAGATTGTTCAACGTTCAATACAACACTCAACCAAGAAATATGCAACTGCCATTGAAGTCATGTTTCACTGAACACCATAATTGCAAAACTACTCAACTAAGCATCATTTGATAACTGTTTCATTGACTATTGTCGCTATACATCAGCATCTATTAAAAAGGGTACATGCTGACATTAAGTCTCCCCTGTAGGTACAGCAGTCATACAGCAGCTCAATGGTAACTCATAACACTTCTGGTCTGCAAGAATCTCATACAGCTTTCTAAGAAAAAGAAAAGCTGCCAGGTATTTCCTTACAATAGGACTGTAAACCATTTTAGCTAAAAACATTACAAGAAATACTTGTAGGCTTAGCCAGATTTTTCTTTTTACCTTAAGTAGGTAAGAACACAAAAGAATGAACCTAAACCACTAAAAGTCATTCCAAACTAGAGCAGAAACTCAAGCAAGTCTGTAGGACCCAAAATGCTACAGCACACTTAATATTTTAGTCTGGCATTGCTTTTACTACAATGATGTATAGTATTTCAGTTTCTGTATAACACAAACTTAGGGAAACAAATAAAATTCTCTAAATCTGTTTTCAGAATTGATTATTTAAAAATACTAAGATTTATTCCTATTTTGGTCTCCTGTTGAGAGCTGACAGACCGCACACAGAGACAGCTGCTGGTACCAGGCCAAATTCACAATTAATCTGGGGAAGGGGAAGGCAAAAAGTCAATGTAGCTTTTTATCTCTACGTTGCAGAAAACAGGAGCAAGAAGTTTCACTTATCCAAAGAGATGTCCAACATAGTATGTTGGCATGTTATAAGAGTTAGTTAAGCAAGCAAAAACCCCCACAGTGGCAAAATTGAATTAACTTTTCCAGTTGTTCTGAGAAAGGACAAAGTAAATTTGTTGCACCACTTAGATCTTGAAATTCCATTAGTGTTTTAAAAGTAACAGGCTCCGCGATGCCTAGCCTTTAAAACCTAAGTCCTGTTTTTCTACCATCTATCCTCTAAGTAATGACCCCTAAATTGCCACTTCTCCTTACATATGTTTGCATCTTAATTACACTCATTCCAGTATAAAATAATCTACTCTAGAAAAACATTGCTAAGAAAGGAGAAATACTGACTAAAAGGAGAAATACTGACTTTATTTAAAGACCTTTTTGATCTCCAGTCCTTTCTCATTGTACATTCTGCTGCCTAGTTTTAAATGACTTGGAAAAGCACCCACTTCTGCTCCCTCTCACCCCATATAACCATCTTCCCAACATGCAGGAGAGCTACAACTACAAATTGGTAAGTCTATGAGTACAGATCTTATTCTTTTAAGACAGTAAACGAAATATTTTTTATCACACACTTAATTCTTTTAAACAATTTGGTGTTTATATTTTAAGTAACATAACTTGTACTCATGCTGAATTAATCCATTTTACATGGACAGTGCACAAAATTCTCATTGTATAACCACCTGCTTAGGGAAGAAGTAAATCTAATTTAGGAGACTAATACTTAACATTATGAACTCTAGTGTGATAGCACAAAAGTATAACTTTAAAATTGTAACTGAGCTTACTGCCAGCAGAAAAAAAAACCCCACTTACTTCATTACTCCTGCAGTAATCACTTTCTTAAAAATAAATAACTCAATGTAGTATTGCTAAATATTTAAACATTTGTCACTAGAGCAGTATCAATGCCAAAGTAGCTGAGGAGGAAGGAAATCTCACCTTCAATACACACCTTACATAGTGCCACTCAGCTAAAGTTCTTTCCTAATAGAAAAATACCATGTGTCAAATAAATATTTGGGATGTTATGTGATGGTAGTTGAAAAATGGTTTATTATATCTTATTTTCCATCCAGGAAGAGTAAAACATTTCCTACGTTTAAAACACAGCACTGTCCTACTCAAATAATTTCAAGTCTATTTTCCTGACCAGAAACCAAGGGAACATACCCTAGTTTGAGTTCACATCAAGATGGATAAATTGATACCTATTAAAGAGATGTCAGGCTCTATATACCATCCAGTACCCCTCATTTGGAATGTGACTGAAATCCATGAATCTCCAAGACAACACACAAAGCAGAAGAGAGCAGAATAACAGTTTTCCAATATACATTACAGAGGCAACAAAAAGGCTCATATAAAGCCTAATGACTATGACAGCAGACATTGAGGATCACTTTTGATTTAAGCGTGCCTTCAGTTCCCAGAAGACCTGAATTTCCAGACTGTACTTCACCGGGTAGCTACATTTATTTGGAAGCACGATACTTCCAGAATATACCATATATGTTAGCATAACAAACAAATGTAAGACCTTCAAAATTTAAGAACATTATCAAAGAGGGGAAAGAACAAACAGACAAACACACAAAAACCCACACTGATTTACAATAAATCTGCCAACAGGCATATCAGAAAGTCACATATCCTAGAAAACACTGCATAATTATCAGTTGCTTTCTCATAACACTATATGACATGCAGGTGTTTGCAACCAGCACTCACTCCTCTCTATGACTTTTTGCCTCTGACTTCACTCAAGAGGCCCCTTTCTAAATCTTAGGTATTTCACACAGGAATTAATTACCATTTTATGAAAGGTAAAAAATTGTGATTTGAAACATTTACACGCAGCACTAAGCATATCTATTGCTCAGCTACCCACAGATAGTTGCTATAAACAACTCTCTACAACGAATGTAGATTGAATTAATTCATTTTAAATACATTAACACAGAACACTTCCATTACAGGGCTGCATGACTACAGAGGGGAAAAAAAAAAAGCTAACACAGAACTAACACAAGAGCTATTAAACCTATTATCTAAGACTCACATTTCAGCTTCAAGCAGTAAAACCACCTCATCTCTTTTAAACACCATCCCCATTTTTACCATGATCTTCTACCAGAACTAGAGTAAAGGATATGAAGACTCATCTCACACCTACACGCTATTCTCTCTAAATTTCTGGAACTCCTGTAACTTCCTTAGCGGAGCTGGGACAGGTCACATCAGGTACACCAATTTAATCCCATGAAAACAGCTGCTGGATGCACAATCACCGCAAAGAGTGCCTAGCAGGACGGCTGAGATTGAGCAGCAGAGAGTAGGCAGCAAAGAAATCACAGGGGAAGACGTAGCAGAAACACTCAAGATGCCAGGGAGAGGGACTAAGAGCTACAGGCTCCACATAGCAGCTCATGGGGACAGAGGAGGATGACAGGAGGCCTGGATAAGCACTGACACTGCTGGGGGGCCGTGTTTAAAAAACTCCAAAGGAAAAATCACAGAAAAAAGTATTCAGCTCTGAAGCTCAGATTGAGCTAACAAAAAAAAAATAATAATAACGGCAGTTTCTAAGGACTTATCGGAAACCCTTAAACTTCCCAAAGAAGACCTCACTGTCGAAGAAAACCCTCCCACACGCCCAAGCTCGGGCACCAGAGCCCCCTCCGCCTCAGCCTTCGCCTCACGACCCCACAACGGGCAGAGACACCGCTACGCCTTCCCCTCGCTCCCCCGGAACCCACACTGCCCCGGAACCCACGACCCCGTTACCGCCCCCAGCCGAGGGGGCCGCGAGGGGCACTCACCCAGGCGGGCAGGTCGGCGGAGGAGACGCTGAGCCGCACCGCCTCCTCCTCGTCCTCCAGGAAGGCGAGAGCCCGGCCCAGCCGGGAGGTCTTGCCGCCGCGGTGCCTGCGGATCCAGAAGAGCCCGCAGAGCGCGATGAGGACCCAGCTGAAGCTCAGCCCCAGGTAGCCCAGCACGTACACCGGGAAGATCAGCACGAAGCTCCTCGCGAACTGCGACACCAAACCCGTCACGTCCACGCTCAGCAGCGGCGGCGGCGGCGGCTCCGGTGCCGAGTCCCCCGCCGGCGCCTTCTCCGCGGTGGCCCCCGCGCCGGGGAGCTGCTTAGCCGCAGCCCCGCTCATGCTACCGCAGCGGCGCTTCCTCCCGCTGCTTCTTTTTCTCCTCCTCCTCCCGGGGCGCCGGCTGCGGGCGCGCAGGGGGCAGGGCGGCTCCTCGCAGCCCGCACCCGGCACCGCCCGCCGCCCGCTTCCGGGTTCGGGGCGGCCCGGCCCAAACCATCGCCGCCCGGAGGGGGGGGGGGCGCGTCCGCTAGGGGGCGCCCGGCTTCGCCTACCGTACTCCCCATCCCCTCTTGTGCGCCCCGGGGCACGGCGGCGCTTGGCCTCCGTCGGGAACGGCTGTGACCCCGCACTCGGCGCTCGCCGCACCTCCAACCCCGTGGTCAGTTTGGGCCTCTCACTAAGAGAAGGACATTGAGGTGCTGGAGCGAGTCCAGAGAAAGCACGAAGCTCGTAAAGGGACTGGAGAACGAGTCTTAAGAGGAGCAGCTGAGGGAGCTGGGGTTGTTTAGAGTTATTTAGAAAAGGAGGCTGAGACCTTCTTGCTCTCTACAGCTACCTGAAAGGAGGTTGTACCAACTGGGTGTTGGTCTCTCCTCCCAAGTGATGGTGACAGGACGAGAGGCAATGGCCTAAAGTTGCACCAAGAGGGTCAACTTAGACATTAGGAAAAATTCCTTCACCCAAGGGGTTATGGGGCGCTGGCAGAGGCTGCCCAGGGAGGTGGTTGAGTCACCATCCCTGATGATGTTTAAAAGACAGGTAGATGAGGTGCTTAAGGAAATGATTTCGTAGTACAGGTAGACAGGTATGGTTGGACTCGTTTATCTCAAAGGTCTTTTCTAGTGTAACGATAACGATTCTATGAAACCCTTCCAGGGCTGCCCTAGGAAGCTCTTCTTTGCTCCAGGGGATCCGAGCTCTTCCCACTGCTGCAGGGATGAGAGGAGCTGGCTGGGACAAGGGAATAGGCTCCTGCCGGCTGGGAGAAGCAGAACACGTGAGCCAAGGCAAACATGTCGCCGGGGCATCCACAGCATCCCCCTCACTGTCTTCTTGGCGGGTGCTTTCTATGAGCCACAAGTTTGCCTTTGCTCCCGGCTGAAGGTCCAACTGATCACCCAGAGGCCACTCACTCCACAACAGGCGTTCCCGAAGCCTTCCCCACACATCCTTGGAGCTGGTCCAGAAGAGGGCCACAAAAATGATCAAATGCCTGAAACACCTCCCCTGTGCAGAAAGCGAGAGAGCTGGGGTTGTTCAGCTTGGAGAAGACTCTGAGGAAACTGTATTGTGGCCTTTCAGTACTTAAAGGGGGCTTATAAGAAAGATTGGGGGAAGTCTTTTTAGCAGGGACTGTTGCAATATGGCAAGGAGATAATGGTTTTAAATTAAAAGAAGAGAGATTCAGACTAGATTAGGAAAAAGGTTTTTAGGCTGAGGGTGGTGAAACACTGTCACAGCTTGTCCTGAGAGGTGGTAGATGCTCAGTCCCTGGAAACATTCAAAGTCAAGTTGGATGGGGCTCTGAGTAATCTGATCAAGTTGAAGATGTCCCTTCTCACTGCAGGATTGTTGAACCAGATGACCTTCATAGTCCCTTCCAACCCAAACCATTCTCTGATTCTGTGATCTTTAGATAAAGCTGCTCCTTGATCATCTCTCTGATGTGCAGCCGGCACCCACGATCTTGGGATTTCATGAGCTCTGATCTGTGGAACTGAAAAAGCTGATTTTATAAAGACTTGTATCCTGTATCCCTTTATCACAGTAACACCTGGTTCCCACGTAATTGCTCCTACCATTCCTTTATCTTGCCAGTATTTTTTATGCAATCACCCATTCTGGAAGAGGCAGCTGCTGTTTGGGCTTAGCTGTGTGCTATCGGTTTGCTGGTGCACACTTGCTGATTAAACAGTATTTACCAGTTGTTTCTTTAATTTGGGCTTTAAATAGATAGCCTTTCACTTGGTGAGAATGAGGGTCCTTTCTCCTCTCCTCAAGTGCCTATTTCCACAAAACGTGCAGGATTTTATGAGAGCAGTGTTGCAGGCAGGGAAGGGGAAATGGAAAAGTTACGGAAACAGACAAACAGAAAAGCTGCCTAAGTTTCATTTCCTTCGTAAGCGAAGGCAAGTTCATCTTAATTATCCAGAGAACTGGAAAGTTGGAAAGGCAACAGCACAAAAGGGAAAGCTGTTTCCTCAGTGCTGTAAAGCAGAATTGTGAAAAGGATCTTGACAAACAAATGTGCTGTTCTGTTGTACCATCTTTACAAATTCCCTCCACACCTGCAATCAAACAGCATGGACCACTCATATGTTCTGCAAATGAGATGGATATAGGTTTTGTAGAGAAGTACCACGTGCAGTCAGTACTAATACACTGGAGAAGCACATTGGAAAAAAAACTAATCTTGTAGCATTTAGGATGACAGCCTGGCATTGATCTTGGGCAGAATAATTCATTAGTTGATACAGAGGTCTGATTAATCAGAACTAAAGGTGGGTAACACTGCTGATCAAATAGGAAAACAGAAGCATTAATTTGAAAGCATTTATCTGTAACAGCAATAGAAAATTTCGATAAAAAGGTTACCACTGATGACTTAGAATTTGTGTGGATAACAGACTTGGCCCACACAGTATTTTGATGAAGAAGCCAGGTGATATTAAATTAGCATACCACTATTACAGTAGGGACAAATACTTGATAAAATGTTCTGAGTAAACACAAGTTATTTGTTTATTCTAATTGTTTTAGTGCTGATAAATTGTTTAATAATCCTGCTCCAGAATCTTGGACTTGTTGATTCACGTATTTCCTGACCTTATATTTATACTTGCGATAGCAGTCTTGGATGCATCAGGAACTTTCAAAGATACTCATGGCACAGAGAGCATGCTACAGTGAACTGTATCAGCTAGAGAAATTACTATATTTATCTCATTTAGATAATATTTATTCTTCTCATATCTTGTTTTGTGGATCTGTTGCCTTCTTAGAATGTTAATTAATACTTTCTTCTTGCAGTATTCCTTTATACCCATTCTTAGCCACATGTGTTTGCTCCTTCTTTTTATTGGATTCCTTTTTTGCTTTTTCAAACTCGACAGTTCAGAACTAAAGGCACAAGGTTTACTTCAGAGATCCACATTTTTGCTGTTCCCATTTATGAACCTAGAGGACTGAATACCATAAGCATTTTCAACACTTGGCAAGAGGTCATTTATGCACCTACATTGATAGTAATATTTGAGTTTTCTTCTCATTTTCATAAGGTCTGCAGAAACTGGTTTAAAGAAAAATAAAAAATATAGCTATGAAACCTAGATTCTAAAAAGTCTCTTCTTTCACATAAAATAGTCATTCCTTTAAATAACAGAATGATAATTTTTAATCATGGTGTAGTGTTGCAATGTTGTCCCTATGAGGACTAATATTTCAAATAATTTTTGGTGCAGTGCTGTGGTGTGTTATTCCACACAGAGGTGGAGAAAAAAAGCAATATTGTTTCACAGGATTAGAGGAACATCAAAAGACAAAAACTAGCTCATTACTCTAGAATGTAAAAGTGTGAGTTGTTTTATATTCCTGTTTTTCAGTTAACACTGCAGGCAAAGAAGAAATGTGTACCAAGCCAGACAAGAGAAAAGCATATGAAAACTAAGGTTGCATTAAAATCCCAGGGTACCAAACTCTAGCTTTACAACAATTTTTATTGTCTGTGTTCACATGATTCTGACATCCAATTTATAAAACCAGGAAAACTAACGATGTATTAATTTTTTCCAGTACACTGGTGAGAAACTGCAGTTTAGTTTAATATACATCGGAAACACTTGAAAATGCACAAGTTTTAGTTCTGTTATTCCAGCTTGTGTTGTCATGCAACAGTTAAACTTCAGTTTGATCCCAGTGTTTTAAGGTTTGAAAATTTCTTTCCAAACCCTCTAGTGGTGCCTTCCTACATCTGTAATTTTTCTCTTGCCTTAAAGCTGTTTGACTGCTATAGTCTGATAGGGGTAAGGAGAAGATATTGACAGCCCAAACTGTATTTTTTTCCTAACAAATACATATGCATAGTGTAATGAGTAGATGGTAGGACCAGAATTTGAAAAAAAACCCTTTTCTTCTGTCAAGGTTTTGCTATCACTGTTTAGTTACGTATTTGCTATATTGTTAAACACAAACTTTAGTTAGAATACTTGAAAGTAGTATTTGTCCTGCAGTCTCCACATATAGGACAGCATTTCTCTAGAGCAACCTTCACTAAGCAGATGCCTAATTCCATCTGTTTGTAACACCATCACTACTTTGTCTAAAGAACTCTTTGCTTTAGTCCAACATGGCTTGCAAATACATTTTCATTTGTTCAGGGAAGAAGATACAAAATGCTTACAGATCATTATTGCTATACCAAAGACAACTAAATAATTCAGGAGAATCTTTATAAATAGATTGGTATCCATAGATGCTTGTGTCTAGTGGATGTAATTTAGCCCTTAAGGGTCATACTTAGAGTTAACTGTTGTTTATTTTTAAAATAAAATATCAAGGCCTTCAGGAGTTTTTTCATCCTAATTGCTTGCTTTATTTGCCTTTGCTTTTCTGCTACATGATAAGGGGAAATATTTCATCGTCTGGACAGTGAGGCAACTTTTACAACACCTTTAATTTATTCTGGAAACATGAATAGGAGGTAACTATCAAGGCTTTGTATGTATTTGTCAACTGACTAAGGACAAGTTAAATTTTACCTCTTTTAAGTCAGTGCAACAAACTCTTGAACTACAACAAGAACGTTTCTCATGCAAAAGAAGTATTTTCCTTTGCTTCCCCCCCTCAGTAATCACTTTTCTACAAACGTTAATGATGAATATTAGCAGTAACAGTTACATACTAACTTCTTCTTTTTTAACACTTAGAACCAAAAAATAGGCAGCAAAGTTAAAAGTGCCTAGAGTCATTTTCACCTAGCCTTTTAAACAGCACTACACTTTAATAGGTTGTAAATACTTGCTGTGAAAATTGCACACACCTTTCCTGCAGGCAACCATCATTTACGTCAAGGCTGTGTCACCTCTGTTTGGAAAGCTGCCGCTTGCTCCTTGTTGCGGAAAATAACCGCAGTAGTTGTTACTGTGGGAATATTATTAACATTTTTATTTCTACAGGTTGGAAAAGACCTCTAAGATCATCAAGTCCAATTGTGAGCCCAACATCACCATGTGTACTAAACCATGTCACAAAGTGCCATCTCTACATGCTTTCTCCAGGAGATGGGAGATTCCACCACCTCCCTGAGCAACCTGTTCCAATGTTTTGCCACTCTTTCAGTAAAGAAATGTTTCCTAATATCCAATCTAAACCTCCCCTGGTGCAACTTGAGGCCATTTACTGTCATTCTATCACTTCCCACTTTGGAAAAGAGACCAACACCCACCTAAGCACAACCTCCTTTCACGTAGTTGTAGAGGGCCATAAGGTCTCCTTTCAGCCTCCTCTTCTCCAGACACAACAGCCCCAATTTTTTCAACCTCTCCTCATAAAACTTGTACTCCAGACCTTTCATCATTCTTCATACCTGCCTCTACCCAACGTGTGGGCAAATGGCAGGTTAAGTTAAGCACACCACCCTTATCTGTAAGGTTTTTCTTCCATAGTAGTGGAGTAGGGCTTCACTAGAAGTGAATCAGCTCTGGCTTGGAGTAGTTTCATGTTATACTTAGCGTGGAAGAGGTCATGAGTGAGGAGAATGGCAGCACTCCAAAGGCTGCCTAGGTGGGTCTGCGCTCTCCCTCAGTCCCCTCCATCTGCGGGAGCACAGCTGGGCATCCACTCGAGGAGGAAAGCCTTCCTGCTGCCATGCAGGTGCCTCAACCTGCTGCTCCTGACACAAGAAGTAGGTACTATTACAAAAAGTGGATTTAAGCTAAGGTAGAGTTAAGTTTCATCTAAGCAATTGTATTTTTTGAAAGTTAGACAGAATGCCCCTCTGGTAGCACAGCTTCTTTAAAACAGTGTTTTCCAGACACTGCTCATTCTTTGAAGATATTAACATCTTGTATGAGGTATTGTGAGTGCTGAACAGATGTCATCTTCTGTGATCACCTCTGTTTGCAGTCTCCCTATCTCAAAGGCAAGATCAGGCAGAGAGCTGGAACCAGCTCCAAATTAGCAAGAGTTTTGACTGTTGTGAAGTTCATAATAACATTAAAATTTGTCTCTGGAAAGTAGCAGAATGCACATAACATTTCTGGGAAAATTTAAACACATGCACGTAAGCGGAGGGCTGGAGAGTCTCCCATACAAGGCCAGGCTGAGTTGGGTTTGTTCAGCCTGGAGAAGAGAAGGCCCCAAGGAAATCTTACAGCAACCTTCCAGTACACGAGGGGGCTACAAGAAAGCAGGGGAGGGGCTGTTCACAAAGGCATGGAGTGATAAGACAAAGGGGAATATGTATAAACTGGAGAGCGGCAGATTGGTTTAGTATCTGATAGGAATGGTTGGACTCGTTGATCCAATGGGTCTTTTCCAACCTGGTGATTCTGATTTAGGCTAGACATAAGGAAGAATTTCTTCACTATGAGGGTGGTGAGGCACTAGCACAGGTTGCCTAGGGAGGTCATTGCTGCCCCATCCCTGGAGGTGTTCAAGGCTAGGCTGGATGGGGCCTTGGGCAGCCTGATCTAGTGGGAAGAGTCCCTGCCCATGGCAGAGGGGTTGGAACTGGATGATCTTTAAGGTCCTTCCAACCCAAACCATTCTGTGATTCTATTAAGCGTGAAATACACCCTGTCCCAGCTCTGGTCTCTCTGTACACGACAGAAGATCACCACCTCCTGTTGCCCCGCCCTCATAGAGGACGCTTGCTTTCTCAGACTCCAAAGCGAGTCCTAGAGACTTTATTTGCCGGAATTTTCCGTGTCGCTCCCCGCCAGAGAGGCTCCGCGGGCGGGCGGCCGCCACCTTCCCACAGTACTGCGCGGCCGCCGCGCCCGTCCCCGCGCTCATCCATCGCTCGGCGCATCGCTCATCCGTCCCTCATCCATCGCTCGGCGCCTCGGCTGCTCTCCCCTCGCCGCCGGTCGCCAGGCGCGGTCTGGCCATGGAGAGGGACAAGGTGAGGGGCCGCCGGCCGCGCTGGGGGGCAGCGCCACAGGGACCATCCCGCACCGACCCGCCGGGGCCTGAGGAGGCGCCGGGGCCGCCGCCCGGCGTTTCACCCCTTGGTGCCTACAAAGCCCTCGCCCGGCGGTCTGTGCCTCGGTTGGAGTCCAGTGAGACCAACTGGCTGAGACCAAGGGCATGAGGTTTAACAAGGCAAAATGCCGGGTCCTGCACCTGGGGCACAACAACCCTGTGCAGTGCTACAGACTAGGAGAAGCCTGGCTGGAAAGCTGCCTGGAGAAGAGGGACCTGGGGGTGTTGGTTGACAGCCAACCGAACGTGAGCCAGCAGTGTGCCCAGGTAGCCAAGAAGGCCAATGGCATCTTGGCTTGTATCAGAAACGGCATGACCAGCAGGTCCAGGGAGGTTATTCTCCCTCTGTACTCGACAGTGGTGAGACTGCACCTCGAATCTTGTGTTCAGTTCTGGGCCCCTCACCACAAGAAGGATGTTGAGGCTCTGGAGCGAGTCCAGAGAAGAGCAACAAAGCTGGTGCAGGGGCTGGAGAACAGGCCTTATGAGGAGCAGCTGAGAGAGCTGGGGGTGTTTAGCCTAGAGAAGAGGAGGCTGAGGGGAGACCTTATTACTCTCTACAACTACCTGAAGGGAGGTTGTGGAGAGGAAGGTGCTGGCCTCTTCTCCCAAGTGACAGGGGACAGGACAAGGAGGAATAGCCTCAAGCTTTGCCAGGGGAGATTTAGGCTTGAGATTAGGAAAAAATTCTTCATGGAGAGGGTGGTTAGGCATTTGGAACAGTCTGCCCAGGGAGGTGGTTGAGTCACCTTCCCTGGGGGTATTTAAAAGACAGTGGAAGAGGTGCTCAGGGACATGGTTTTGTGGCAGATAGGAATGGCTGGATGATCCAAGAAGTCTTTTCCTACTTGATGATTCTGTGATTTTATGATTAAGGTTGAGAAACGCTGGGACTGTTTATTCTGCTGGCCCCAAGAACCCTCGTGGCGTTTCTTTGGCAACTCAGTTCTCTCTGCTCCACGCTGGTGAAATTCTTGAGGTGGTCCTTACATTCCTCTGGGGGAAGGGCAGCCTGATGCAGTGGGAGGTGTCCTTTCCAGGTGACAGGGGACAGGATGAGAGGGAATGGCCTCAAGCTCTGCCAGGGGAGGTTTAGGCTTGAGATTAGGAAAAAATTCCTCACGGAGAGGGTGGTTAGGCATTGGAACAGGCTGCCCACGGAGGTGGTTGAGTCACCGTCCTTGGAGGTGTTTAAGGTGAGGGTGGATGAGGTACTTGGGGGCATGATTTAGGGATTGGTGGGAATGGTTGGACTCGACGATCCAGTGGGTCTCTTCCAACCTGGTTATTCTGTGTGTGATTCTGTGATTCCTAGCCAGGGAGCATTGGAACTGGGTGATCTTTAAAGTTACTTCCAATCCAAACAGTTCTGTGACTGACAAGACTGTGTCAGCTGCAGGGCTTTTTGCAGAAGAGGATAGGTGTTTAGTGAAAGTATGTAGAGCTGTTAATATTTCACATTGTAGGTAAAGGATTTTTAATAGTTGATATCTCTGTAACCGCTGGCTGTTGAGTTTTAGTTCTTTAGGAACTCGCATAACTTTTACATTGTGAGAATTGGTTCATAAGTTTTGCTGCAGCTGGTTTGTATGTTTAATTATCTTGTCATACAGATCTGCCTTGTATCAAGAGAAAATATCCAGACAATATCCAGACATGGATAAATAACCTGAAAGAATAAACATTCCTAGAATTGCAAGAATTTATTGATATGCTTAATTGTCTTGTAAGATGTAGTTGTCTTAGGTCAAGCGATAACCTGAAGGGAGTCTCCTGACATGGTGTGATAACCTAAAAAAATAAACATTCTTTGGAGACTAACAGGACTTTATCTAAAACTAGTATATATACCTACTGCTTTTGTAAGATGGGATGCCTTTTTTAGAAGAGCATCCAGTTCAGTGCTGAATTGTAAAATAAAAATAATGTTGCCTTTGCTTCAAAGACTTTGTCCTTTTCAATATTTTATCAGTGAATAAGTGTTTCTCACGGTGTGATGGTGTTAAATTATAAAGAGTTTGTAGAGCTCCAAAATAAAGGAGACAAACCCGTGTGGACATGCTCACATCAATTATTGTGTTGCATTCTCACTTGAAAAAGCAGAACTGTCAAATCACTTTGCCACGAACTGCTGTGGATTACTGTTCTGTGAACCTGGATTTTACAGCTAATTAATTTCTGATCATGCTGAATAGAGAATGGAATAGGGCAGAGAGTGGCTGGGCAGGGTACGTGATGTAGCATGTTAGGACCACTCTAAAAACTTCCTTTTGGATATAATTTCATTATCTGCAGTACATTGATAACCTCTTTACTGAATAGGTGAGTTAGTGAATAGTGATGGAAAGTAAAACTTGGATCTAAAATTTTTTCACATGTATTGTTACGGGACTGCCAAATTTAAAGGCAGTTGTACAGACAGCCACGCTGTATGAGAAAGTCTCCTTTTGCTGTTTCTGTTTTAAGTCAAGTCTCTTGTGTCTGCTGTATACTTGTTTGAGGGCTCTCAAGTAGGCAACTCATATTAGAAATTAGAAAGATAAATATTTTTGTGTAAAAAATAAAGTACTTTTCTCTGGCTTAAGGACTACAGAAATTTTTCTTACTGTTTTTCTCTTTTGTAAGAATCAACTCAAGAACTTGGTTCTTAACTCAGTTAGGAGCTGGGGATTTAAGTTCTGAAAATCTCCAGCCTTTCTGTATCTGAATGTGAAGAAACCCTCTTGATCTCTTCTGAAGAGTTGATCTGAAGTAGCTAGCTCGCCTGTTCTACTAACTTAATTAGGCAATGTAATTGACATTTAAATTAAGGACAGCTTCTTAAATATTGAACATTCACACGGCGCTTTCTGAATTGAGTAAATCTGTGGCATTTTATGTGAGCTAATGAACTCCACGTGCTCACAGGTGGATGAAATTAAAGCCCAGTGTGAGTTAAGTAACTGATCTTAATCTCGATTCAAGTGAGTATATAAGGACTTCTAAATTAGTAGACAGGTGGGAAGCTCTGATGAATTCTTGTAAAGTTTGTTTTTAACATTTTCTCTATACCGTGATTCCTCTACCTACAGTGGGACAGTGGTCTCAAAAGGTGTGAAGTTTTTTTAAGCTTTATCTCACTTTCTATTTCTTTGTGGTCTCTTGCAAAAACAGAGAATTAAGTGGAATGTCATCGTATATAAAGGCAATGGATTCTAGGAATAGTGGTGTGGTAAAACAGACCCCAGAAAACTGGCAGATGCACCTTTCTGGGCACCAGAGAATCATCTCTAAATGTTTGTTGCATGCTTCTTGCATCAGCTTTGAAACAAATCTTGAACTACTTTATCTCATATTGTCTGTTGGTTTTGCTGGTGTTAGGCTATAAACATAATTTGCCTTTCATTCTTTGTTGATATATATATATCCAAGTATTGTCTAAACCCAAAACATAATCTCATCAATGCTGAGGATTTTAAATAGGTTACTGTATAGGAGGCTATAATACAGCACTCTGTTCTCTTTCCATCCATATCCTTCTTTCCAGCTTACCCTCACACAAGTTCTGTTGAGTTTCTTAGGCTTCGTTAAAACTTAACTTGAGAGAAAGGTCATCTTTGGTTTTACTTTCTCATCCAAAATTCTGCAGTACTAAATATTTGTACATTTCTGCCTTTTTTAAGGATCAGACGAAAGTAAGACTTCAACGGCACTTTGTTTTTATTAAAAAAGTTGTCTTCATTGTACTTCTGATCAACTTTGGATGAACTTCACCAGTTCAGTAAAATCTTTTATTCAAATAAGTTTGAAAAGACAAGCAGTTTTCATGTAGAATAATTAAAAAGTTGAGATATACTTTTAAATTGCAGCTTCCATATAATGAATTAGCAAAAAATGGGCACCATATGTTTATTTTCTTCTGCCATTGCAGCTAGTCATTCAGGTATTTATTAGTGATTATTTTGCTATTTTTAGTAACTGTTATCAAGTCTAAATTTGAGAGTAAGTGTAGCCTGATCACGTCACTTTGAATATAGCCGTCATCCTTCAGTGAGCTAGTTAAAAATATTCAATAGATTAAAATTCCTCATTTTGTTAGTGATTTCAAACGATATAATTTTTTTTCTGTTCAATCTGTTTAGCAGCAGCCAAACAGAGCAGTAACTGCAAACGAGGACAGAAAAAATATAACCTATTTAACTAGAGAGAAGTCTACTGAAAGAAGCTCAGTATGCTGTGATTATTTTCATTATCTTTTTCCTGTTTTCTTCAGTGCCACATGCAAATATTTTGTATGGAAGTCCCCTTATACACAGTCTGAACCATTTTAAAATGTTAAGTGATGGCTGAAAAATAGTGCCAGCATTTTTTTGAGATGCATGCAATTACTAAGGCAGAAGCTTTCCTGGTTTACCTGAAATGCACAGTGATCTAACTGGTTTTAACTTCTAGTATTTTAAAATCTAACAAAAGTGTGTTGTGGCTATGTCAGATCCCCACTGATGGGGAAAAAAAGGATTATGTTTGCCGTGGTGTTTTTAGATTCACTGGTTGCCCATGTTAGTTATCCCCTGAAATGTTCTATCGGCTGAGTTTGGGGTGGTTGGAATGATATGTCTGAGGGGAAAATACCGTATTTACTGTTTGCCATGTGTATGGGTTCTGTGTATGGTTCTGCAGAAAAAGGATTCGGGGTTCCTGGGGGACTGGATCTTGCAGAAGCCATCAGCGTGCTTCTCAAGCGGTTATGGCTAACAGCGCGCTGGTTGCATGTGTCATCAGGAGCGAACATAAGTAGCAGGGGTAGGGAAGTGACGGCTCCCCTCTGGTCAGCACTTGTAAAGCCCTGCCTGCAGTCCTGTGTCAGGTTTCAGGGTCCCTGGTACTAAAGGGATTCCAGAGCCAGGCACTGAAATGGAGTCCTGGTGTATGTGGGAAGGAAGCTGAGCTGTTTAGGCTAGAGAAAAGACAAATAGTAGGGGATCTGACTGCTGTCTTCAACTGTCTACAGAGGTTCTGTGGAAAAGATTAAGCCAAATTCTTTGGGATGTACAGTGAGAAAACAGAAGGCAGTGGCCCTAACTATTGGCAAAGGAAATCAGGATTCAATGCAAGAAAACATTTTCAAACCAGAGTGGTCAAACCTGAAAACTAGGTTGCCCAGGTGAGCTCCAACCTCAGAGATACTAAAACCTCACCTGAATAAGTCCCTGACCAGGACTTACTTTGAAGTTAGATCTATTAGAGCAGGAGGGTGACTTTGGAAATGGCCTCAAGCTCCGTCAGGGGGGGGTTAGGCTGGACATCAAGAAAAAATTTTTTACAGAAAGGGTCATTGGGCACTGAACAGGCTGCCCAGGGAGATGGTTGAGTCACCTTCCCTGGAGGTGTTTAAGGCACTGGTGGACGAGGTGCTGAGGGACATGGTTTAGTGTTTGATAGGAATGGTTGGACTCGATGATCCGGTGGATCTTTTCCCACCTGGTGATTCTATGATTCAATAACACTGATACATTGATGTCAGCGGCCTGACTGTGTGTACACATTTGGTTTGTAGCATAGTTGAATGGCTACCATTGTGAGGCCAATTATGAGCCTTCTCGAAGGGCTGCACTGTCATCCACCAGAGGCACTGGCCTCGAAAGTGGTTACCATGTGTATACAGAATTGGATAACCCAGCAGAACTCTGAGCTTCAGGCTTCTTCCAGCTGCATTCAAATCCAGCACACTGTAACTATGCTCATTAAGACTAAATCAAATTCATGTTTACATAACACAATTCGGTGGTACTTGCCATGCACACTTTGAATATTTCCTTTGTAAAAACTATAAGTGTATTTACTTCTCACTGCAAACTGGTTACTCAGTCTTTTGCTCTCTTCTACTCTAGAGAAGAACCAAAGAGGATACCTGGAAATCAGAAGAACTTAGGAAACATCTTAGGGTAATTTTATTTTATTTCTATTATTTTTGATGTTAAATTACCTTAGCAATTGGATTTATTAACGGTCTAAATATAGAGGGTTGACTGATTTTTCTACAAGCCAGTCTGCCCTATGGATCTGTAGTAGCTCTTCAAGGCTTTTTGGTACAACAGACCCTTTAAATCCATGTAATTGAATACAAGCAGTACAGTTTTTAACTGTGTAGCTGTTAACTTTCTTGCTGTTGTATGACTGTTTTAGAATCTTTCTAGTTCAAGCCTGTCTGGAAACTGGCCCACTCAACAGCTTCTAGATACACAAGTCATACAAAATTACTCTGCAGGTTCCTTGATTAGGTAAATGGAACAAATACCACTGTTGTGATAAAATCACACAGCACACAATGGAGTCTGATTTACTGTTCACCTAAATCCAAGCTATAGCTCTGCTTTGTATATACGTACTCAGTTTCCTACACGTATATTGCCTATTGCATTTGTTCACATCATCAGTCATGATTGTCATGCATTTTTAAACTGGTTAATTATTTATCCACTGGTCAATTACGCATTTAGTTTCCAGTTAGTAGCACCACTGATATTAGTTTTGCACTATATTTTTTTTAAAAAGCTGTTTGCCAACATTCATCTTCTTTTCCATCTCTTGTGCAGATTTTCATTAGTTCATATATTACCTAGCTCCCCATTACTTCGGCGCCAGTGCTACAGTAAAAGTATTTTGCATTGTTTGGACATTTGGTAACATTCCCACTACTTCTGTGTAGGCTAATGCAAGCAAATTTGTTTTGAAATGGTATAGTTCTAACTAGTGATGTTGTTTGGACTTTCATTTCTGTGAAACAGATGGAACAAGTTTGATTCACCTTACTCATTGACTATAATCAAAGCAATTTCTGTTTGTTCTGCATTGAGTAAATAGCTGACATCGTGGATGTAGTGAAATTGGTGGGAGTTGTGCTACTTGATTCAGGAAGGTTAAAATATAATCTCTAATGACTTTAGAAAAATATAAAAATAGTGGCATCCTCAAGGGATCTAGGCCTATAATTAACTTCCATAATTTTAATATGCTGCTTTCTGTTCAAGTAACACCTAATCTTCTATTCTTAAGGCAGCTGCTGGAAGCCCAGTTATCTATCATTATTGTTTATATCTGTAACATATTTTACAAGATGGAACAATTTCTAGCTGCATTAGATAACAGATTTTAGATGCTTAGTTAATTTTTCAGCCTAGGTTTAAACAGAATGTATAGTTCCTCAGTAAATTTTCCTTTATTACTAAATTATTTTGAAATACGTTGAAAATGCAGCTTATGATTTATTTTATTTCTTAGTTCTTTCTACAATAAATATAGACATAATGTCATAAATTTTATGAAGTAAACATAGGAATATATAAACATTTATGTTGGGAAATAAAATTAATGGTTAGCAATATACTATTCTTGTTCACATTAATATATTTAAATAGATTATAATAACTGACTTTTAACTCATTTATTTTTATTTCAGGCAGCACAAACTGATAGTCAAAATGAATACCAAAAGCACAGAGAAAAGACACTGCAAAAAGAGAAATCTGTTCATGACACAGATACTCATAAACATGAACACAAAGACAGAGGGAAGAGCAAGGAGAGGACAAGAGAGAGAGAGAGATTTAGATCTGGTGAAAGAGACAGGGATAAAATGAGAGATAGAGAAAGGGGGAAAGAGCGCCAAAGAGAAGGAGACCAAGCAAGATACAAAGATAAGCATAAAGAGTCAAGTTTGGAGAAGGAAGGACGCAGCGTACCAAAAGACAAAGACAGGGAGAGCAACAGAGAACAAGACAGGAAGCATAAAAGACATGACATAAGGCAAATAGATATACAAAACAATCTGAAATCATTTGAGGGAAGAGATAAAGAACATCACAGAAGAAGAGAAAGCAGGCATCGTTTGGGTAAGTTGCTTTGGGTTGCTGTTGTACTTTGAAATATTTGCTATTTAGATAGGCATATTCTGAGGCCACCCTCTATTTGTACAGAGAGGGTGAAGACAGGCAGGTGTGAGTACCTACTGAAATGTGTATCTTTATGGGATCTTGTAGTATCCTAGTTCTATGTTAGTTTTTTTAAAAATTTTGACGCTCACTTCCCTGTCTCTGAAGAGAGGATGAATGTCACTGGTTGTGTTGTTCAGTTGACTTGAAGAGAATAAGTACCTTCCTGCTTCAACATTCTCTACTGAGTGATACGTTTGAATCCCCAAGTTGCAGGGTGACTGCTGAATCTAGTATCGTGTCATTACTCTTACCATTACACAAGACAATACAGAACAGAGGGATTCTTTAGGAAAGAAAAAGGAGTAATCAGATTTGGGGAGAGAATTTTAACAGAATATTATTTTAGGAAGCTGTTACGTTTTGGAAAACCCATGTCACTGAAATACTATTTTCTGCGTGCTAGAGTTAATTATGTAGGTAGTTGAGGTATAAGAAAATTTATTCATTTATTTTCTATATAGATTTTCTAGAGGAGGAGAAAACAAGAAACGAAGAGGAAGAAAGAAAGTATACAGAAAAGAAGGTAAAGGAAGGGAAAGGATCAAAGTGTTCAAGGTGATAAAATTGTAGAATAATGGAGAAACTGGATCAGATTGCAGTCCCCAAGTCTCAGAGGGTCCTTACAAGTGCATAAAACACACAACAACTAAATATATCTGAGCCATTTTATTTTAAGGGCATACTTAAGTCTTCTTTTAAAAAAAAATAAAATGAAATTTGCATAGAAAAGCATTGCTATTTTTTTGGACAGCTGTATGAACATTTTTTACCTGCTATTTATGTTGTTACTACAAGGGTATTGGTAAGTATACGTCTTGGACCAACTAGGCAAAAAATAATTACATTTCTGTGTGAAGAATACATAATCCAGAGAATCTGCTGTTGCAAAGTATGCAGTGTCATAGAAGAAATATCAGAATCTCAAGTGATAAATAATCTGAAACTCACTGTTGTAGGAGACTGAAAAAAAAAAAGTGGTTGAAATATCTGTGTGATGGGAAGAGGTTAGGTACTTACAAATCCACCATTCCAATAGTAAAAAAATGTTAGATTTTTGAAAATAGGAGAACTTTCTAACTCTAATGTTATTTTTCTCTTTCCAGAATAATGATACCAGAAAGAGCATTGACAAATTTTTAGCCTACAAAGCTGAAGAAGCTGAACACATACACAAGTTACAGAAAGAAGAGCAGTTGGATAAAGAACGAGAACGAAGACACAGAGAAAAAAAAGAAAACTCTGTTAGGCCAGGAAGAGAGACACTTTCAAAAGAGAGAAGTCATAAACATTATGAAAAGGAAGAGAAAGAAAAACATAAATCAAAGAGATCTGAGGCGGGATCTTCCCATAGAGATAGAGTAGAGCAGCCAGCAGAAGCTAATGGTAGAGTGAAAAGTAGAGAAAATGAAAGAAAGAAGCACGATCTAAGGGTTAGTTTTGTTAAGTCTTTAAAATATTGCCTTACAACCTGCTTCAGTTACTGATACGTCATCACTGGTGAGGTGAATAATAAAAATAGTTGGATTGTAAGTCAGCACTTTCTGAAATTTGAGGCTAAGGTGGGAGATTAAAATACTACATCTGCATTTAAGTATCCTAATCCAGCACAAATTCCTTCCATGAAATTTAAAGTACAGATGTGTTTATATGTTAGAGAAGTTTTTCATTCTTGGCATTCTTTATTGCTATGACTTTTGAATTTTTTACTGATATTCCAAAGTGGGGATGAGATCACGCTAGATGTCCATTAAAATATATTGAACACTTCTATAGAAGAAAATATTTTAATAGAAGCTATTTTCAATGTTGCCTGTAAAAGGAGCATGGATATCTTAAATCTCAAGTAGGCTTATGAGTATAGATCCCTTATATTTATAGGTTTTGCCTCTACTTCTGAAGCCATAGAATATCTTTTATATTTCTAATACAGAGCACGATACTAGACCTCTAATACCAGAGGCTTAAGAAATTTGACATTTTTACTGTTTTTTATAATACAGGCACTCTTCCTACAAGAATGACAAAAGCAATACATAGTTATTTGTGACTCTAAAAATCTGAGATAAGTTTTATAGAACATAAAACATTCGTATGGTCTAGGGCAGTTTCTTCTGCTGTCTCAAGGGTGAAGATGCACAAGCTTCTCAAACAAAAGGTCAGGAATGTATTTTCTAGTGAAAATACTGGGCATCTTCACTGTAGGGATCCACCACAACTGATTCCTGTAACTGACTTTCTGCAGCAGAATTCAAAAGTTTGTCAGGAACTTGCTGAAGGTTTGACTTGCTTGGAAATTTACTCAAGTAGCTGTAACAGAATACGACACTGAAGCTGATGATTCTGTGTCAGAGTTGTGTTTCTTTTTCTGACGTTCATGGATACAGAACAGCATTTGTTGCACATTAATATTTTGACTCCTTTTACAGAATAGCAATTACAAAAAAGAGGAAGGGATTCAAGAAGAAATGAGCCATCAGAATGTAAGGTAAATTCAGATATTTAAAATAAATATATTCTGTGTGGTATGACTGAGATTCATTCACTAACAAAACAACAAGCATGGATTCCTGAGCTCAAATATCTAGAGTGAATGTAATTTTTTTTCATAGGCCCTTTGTACAGTACTATAGCAATAAAAAAAATAAGGCTGTGTTGCTTCTAAGAGGATTCATACAAATATATGTATTTGTATTCCATTAGATTTTTTGCTCTGCTTGCAAACTCATTTATGTTAAACAGGACAATTAGTTTGGGAGACAGAAATGCTATCTTTCACGACCTGGAAGTTCACTGTGCAGTCACATGAACACGTTTAGGGTTCATGATGAACCATGTAGGACACTGTTAAATTGTTTATTTTAATATCTCCACTTAGCTACTACTCTGGGTGGCATCTGAAACATCAGATATGTGTAGCAAGTTTACTGTTACGTGTGAAAGGGAAAGTTCCAGGTCATCAGCAGGATAAGTAAAATTTCTGTTGCAGGCAGAGCTGAATATACAGGTTATATTTTGAAGCTGTTGCTGATGGGGCGTTGTCATTGCTTGTGCATGTCTGGGATAAAGGATTTTCCTGTTTCTGAATGTCAAGGAGGGCAGTATGGCATTTCCCCAAACCCTGGTTCAGCCTCAGACACTCTTGTTGAATCACGCTGATCTGTTACGAGAGGATCCAGCGAATATTTTATTTTTATTGTTGCCTTTTCTCATGTACCTCAGTCCTAGCAGCAGTATACATGAATACTCTTTTACTTAAGAAGTCAGATCATTCTTTTCTTGAAGTGTGATACTCTGCTTGTGAAGTAATCAAATACATTATTTAGGGGCAGAGCTGCTTGTTGATTTTGTAGTGCTTTCTAACCCTGATTCTGTTGTCCTCATAAATAAAACTCCTGAATGTAAGACCAGGTTTGAATGTCAATGATTTACATAATTTACAGCTTTAGGACACATTACACCAACTTCATCTTGTTCTCTAGGCTGCTGCAGATATTAATACAGTTAATATAGTATGGCTTTAATAGTTTCTTTCCTCCTTATTTTTTTCCTCCGTTTCGATGCGACTGCAGATATTAAATTTGGACAAGCTTTTTCCAGTTCTTAGCTGATTAATCACTTTGTGGTTTCATTATAATTTCATATAATAAACAGAGATCTATATATGTAGAAATTTCTCTTGAGCACAAAGGCGTTATAAGGAGCAGGTGAGAGCATTTGGGCTGTGTAGTCTGGAGAAAAGGAGGCCGGGGGAGACCTTATCGCTCTCTACAGCTGCTCAAAAGGAGCCTGTAGTGAGGTGAGTGTTGGTCTCTTCTCCCAAATAGCAAGTGGCAGTACAGGAGGAAATGGCTTCACATTGCAGTAGGGGAGATTTGGACTGAAGGTTAGGAAAAGCTTTCCTAAAAGGTTTGGCAAGCATTGGAACAGGCTGCCCTGAGAAGTGGGAAGTGATGGAGTCACTGTCCTTGGAGGAATTTGAAATACGTGTAGATGTGGTGCTTAGGGACATGGTTTAGTGTGGACTTGGCAGTGTAAGGTTTTCAGTTGGATATGATGATCTTAAAGGTCTTTTCCAACTTTAATGATTCTGTGATTCTGTTCTGTGACAAATATTTCAGTTTATTGGAAATTTTCAACTATTTTTCCTTTTAGGAAGAAATAATTTTTTTTCTAAAACAAAGTAAGCAACAAAAAAACCCCACCTGACTAAAAATTAATGCTTTCTTCTGCGTTAATGAATGAAATGGGTGTTCTCATTTTCAACAGGACTGTGAAAGATCCAGGAAAACTCATTAAAAAAGAGGAAAGCACCACAAGACAAGAGGTAAAACTTTGATTTTGGATCTTAGAGTGTTGTGTTTTTCTTGGGATTAATAACAATTACAATATGCATTTCAATGTAATGCCATTCTAAAATAAGTTTTAAGTGTATTTGTCTTCAGATCTCTCTTACCTTCCCTTTCTGGATACAACATTAGAAAATGGATTTTTTCTGTAAAAATTTGCTAAGCATTGAAGGAAGCCATCTATTCAGCTGTGTTTCAGTATCACATGCTTGAAAAGATAATTCTCGGTGGGAAGAGTTTAGTTGTGTAATATGAATAATCTATGTATGCCTGTACTATATTTTTTTTTTATATAAACAGTTGTCATAGGGAAATAATATTTAGTGTAAGGTAAGTAGCATGCAGCTAGCAATCTAATTTATATATGCCTCTTAAAACAATTTTGTAAGGAAGAGAAAAATATTTTCGTATGTTTAAATGGACAGATCCAGGCAGATCCAGGTTTTGAGCAAGTCTGGAGTGTAAGCTGCATAGACTAAGGTTTATTTGGATGAGTCTGTTTACCATGAAAAAGTTCTAAAATGTTTTGTCCTATTTTCAACTTTAAGTTAACCATCCCCAAAAGTCCAAATTATGTTTTGGAATGTTGTGGAATAATAGTCCTGATCTAGGAAAAAGCAGTAGTACCTAATGAGGACATCTTTTCCTGTATTCTGATGTTATGGGCAACCATATATCTTACAGCTGTGTATTTTTCACAAACATGCTAACTGCTGTTAAAACCTGGCTGGTTTTATGTCCATAAATACTTATGTTTCACTGATGTGAAATTTCCAGTACATTTTTCATTATTCTTTCTTTACTGCTAGCATTTAGCTCAAATATATTTTTAGAGTTTTCTTCCCTAATGAGCTTATAGAAAGCATGTTTGTCTCTTCTCTGGCTTAACTTCTATGACTTTTACAAGCCAAATTCTTCATTCCTTTCATCATTCTAGCCACCATCTCTTTGACTATTTCAAATGGCTTTGCTTTATTTTGAATATGGGTGGTCAGAGTTGAACACTGAATGGTGAATTTTCATCAATGCCTTGTGTAATACTGTACATGACATAAGTACTTGGTTGTTCCTGAAATAAGTAGCTTTCTGACGTATTCTTGGATTTAGTCTGCACAGATCTTTACACCTGTGGTGTCCAGTGATCCTGAATCAGCTAAAATCTTCTCATTTTTATCTTCCTTTATTTCTGGTTTGAAATCTCTTGAAATCCCCTCCATGCAGGTAACAATACAGGATTTCAAAGAGGCTATTGATGTAAAAGGATGATTCCAAAATCTGCACTATTTTGTTAATGGGTTAAGTCGTTTGGGATAACTTAGATATAGGGATAATTCTGTCTAATCCTCAAACAAGTAAAAAAGTCTTGTTTTGTTGTTACGCCATCAGAAGAGCTGCTGCATGCTACTGAAATATAGGCAACGCAGCATCTTTGTCTTTTGCAATAAAAATACTGGTGGAAAAATCATTGGTCTTCCCAAGATAAGTTTGAGTTCTGGTTTGTCTTCATGTATTATTATTTTAAGTCACTAATTATCACTTGTTAATACACTTTTATTTATATTTTTAAACGTAATTTATTGCATATTTGCTTGAAAATGTAGAAATATCTGAAAAGAACAACTAGTCATCTATCTTTCTGCGATGATTTGGAAAATAAAAGATTTTTTTTGGTAAGATGATCTAACAGTTCCATTTAATTTTCTTGTTTAGGAAATGAAAGATACACACATCTATAATTCAGACACAGGATTTGATAACTTTTCAACAAATTATGAAGATGATTTTGAAGTAAGTAAAAGCATGCAATTGTCCTTTTGAAGTAATGTGCAGGTATCAAAATAGTGATTAACTGTATTCACAGAAGTAAAAACTACAGGATGTTACATGTTTCTTACTTATTCTTATTTGGTGACAGTGACCTTAACTTGGCTAACAGTACATAATAAGAAAATAAAATGTTATGTAGAAACTCTGTGCTATATATTTACTTAGTTTCATGATGGGTTGAGAACCAGCTTTTGCTTTTGAATTGAAGTCTTCACAAGATACTCTTTCTGTCATCTTGGATTTCAATTATTTAAATGATTTTCTGTGAAAAATGCTGATTTTTTTTATATAGCGGGGGCAAATAATCAAGTTCAGTGTTGTTTTTCATTGCAAAAATATCAGAAAAAAGTATTGACTCACAGCAGTTCCTACACTGATTTGTTCAGTTGAGTTCTCTTACTTTTAGGTCTCCCTTGTTTACTTCAAAGTTATTACAATGGAAGTGTGTGGTGAATGCGCTTTCATTGTGAGCTGAACGGCTACATCTTTGTTCAGCCAAGTTAGAATTCCTTTCCACTTACCTTAGAAGTGATATCTGCTGTTGAGCTGATCCTTAGAGTAACCCTTTGCCTTTCAGTGGGGGTAAATGAGCATTTGAGACTTACTCATGTCATTTCTGTTAGGTGATTATTTTAGCACGAGAGGAATTGTCTTTCTTAAAAGAATTAGTCAAGTATGAGCCTTATGCAAACAGGCAGTGTGGTATTGAGGTAAATTTGAGCCTGCCATTGAAGGGCAGCTTCAATTAGAACTATCAAATAAACAACTTTGTACATCTTCGAAGCATTTGTGGCCCTGAACATTGTAATTTTATTTCTTTAAGGAACACAATTCAGCTAAACATATACTTTTACTTTAGGATTTTTTTTTTTTTTAAAAAAGGAATCTATTTTGAGCACTGAAAAACAACACTGTAGGATTGTCTTCTCTTGATTAAAATTACCACACAGTATTCAAGACATACTGTTTTCTTTCTATCAAACAGTTATTTAAAAATGCCTTTCAGCTAGAGGCATTTTTAGCCATCTGTATGAGAATTTAATTTTTATTTTGACAGCATTTTATAATTTCTTAAGAATATTGAAAAATAAATCTATAATCCATGTTTGTTATTCAAAGTCCTTTTGCTTTTAAAGGAATATGAAGATGATTTTGAGGATGATGAAGACAAAAGTGGTGAAGAAAGAGAATCAGAAGAAAACCTGAAAAAGATTCCGTTTTCCAAAACATCAGAAATTGAAGACATTCAAAGAGCAATTAGTGCAGAAAATGAGAGAATTTATACTTCATTGACAGAGAAAATTGAAAATGAAAAAAAGGAACCAATCATAGGTATGTGACTAGATACCAGTCTATTTTTATAAAATATATGAATAACACATACAACTTATGAGTAAGCAGGCCACTTTTCTAGAAGTCTGCCTGAAGGCAGAAATCTAGTCCTCTGGATGAGTCATTTAGATTTGTGGGTAAGTAGTGTAACTTTCACGTTGCTAAAGAATGACTCGGAGACATAACGGATCGTTTAAAATGTGAAGTGTAAAAATGTACACACTGACATTTAGTATGTCTTATTTTGGGTATGAGGAGGATATGATAGTCTGGATTTTGAAAACTGGAGGAGTACTAGAACAGTTTGGGGCTTCCGGTGACATTAATTTGCCTTTTAAGCAAGGTTGAAACCACTGCTCTGCATGGGAAGGAAAGAGGGATACAGATATGTATCGTTCTATATCACTTTTAAAATGCGAGTTCTTTTCTGAAATATAACCATGAAGTTTTTGTCTTGTAAGCAATTGTTCTGATACCTTGAGTGCACTGCAGCTGGGGTTCCCCTTTGCACCCTCCGCTCATTGTGAATGACTGGATAGAATCATTGTGCAAAAGAATCTTAAACAGTTCTTTTGATCTAGTGAATACAAAGTTGGTACAGTCATGGAAGAGTAGCATGGAGTTTTCATAAGTCCTTATAATATCAACAGATTTCCAGTTAGGTGGTCACTGCAAGTCAGAACCAGTAAATTTTAATGTCTTCCTGCAGAAGATTTATGCAATTATTATTCTTTTCCTAATAAACAATATGGAATTGATAAAATAATTCCATTAATGCTACACACAGGTCTAATTAATAGAATTCTGATCTAGAATCAGACTTATAAATTCTGAGTTACAGCACTTAGTACTTTATTGTAAATTGCACAACACTTTTTTTCATGAAGTTTTGATCTTGTTTAGTTAAAATTCTTGTTGATCATTCTAGTACTGATTTTTAGAAGTTTAAAAGCATTTCACAGTATTACCCAAAAAGACAGTAAATAGCAGCTGAAGAGGCGAAACATCATTGGTCTTGACTGGAAGTTGTATGTTGAGGTTAATTGGCTTGGAAAGAGAGTAAAATCAACATGACATCAACTATTGTAGTTGTTCCATTAACTATGTCTTTCAAAGCAAGTTTTTTGTATTTTGCATATTCATCTATGGGCATCAGTTAAGCTTCTGTTGTTGAGGTTCTCCACTAGCTGTTGCTACTCAAAGGTGTAGCATTCACCTTGTGTTGTATAAATGAATTCAATATGATTTTTAGAATTGGTCATACTGTACGCAGGAAAACAAGGGACCTGTTAATGGCATGAGAAAGGAAAGGGAACTTCCTGCATCGTAATCATCTAAAATAAAAGTTACAGGGGTCAATTATCTTGCATTGACTAGTGAAGGAACATAATAAGGGAAAAATTCTGCCCTCCTACTGAAGCACGTTATTGGGCTGATAACTGTGCTAGAAGTAAATTTAAAGCTGTGTTATAATAAGCCTGTTGCTTTTTAGACTTACTTCTTTACATTCTAATGCACTTTAAAATGTGAGTTATAACACTAACAATGTTTTATCGTGTCACAGAAAGGCAGAGCCCTGTCAGAAACTCTTTTCGTGGAATATTCATGGATTTTGAAATGGCGAACCAACGACAAAGTAGCCGAAGTATGGCTAGTAAGCAGAAGTAAGTGTATTTTAAATAATACACACAAAATGACAACACACTATGTGAGATGTAATTTTTTGTTATATCTAAAATACATACAAGTTTATAAACTTGAGGCTTTTAGGGTCAAATATTATTTTGTAACCTAACAGGAATTAATTCTTAAATAAATGTAGTTTACAGGCTTTGCTAGATGTTATTTCATAACAGGAATTTATCTGTGTATCAGTTTGTGTATCATTTTATTACAAAATGAGTTGCCAGGATTGTAATGTCATTGTTTGATTCTTCAGTTGGCTAATTGGATATTGACTTCTAGCACTAAAGTGTGAGCCTTCTAGCTGCTCTAAGGGCTCTGCACAACTGTAATGTCTTGAAATAGTCAAGACTCCATGTGGTACGTACTGTTGCTGAAATAGCATGTTCCCTTTTTAGGAGTAACACCACCTGGTGTAAAAACGTGTTATTACTGATCTAAAATTGATCTAGATTTGAGACATCTAAGACGGCTTTCTATTAAAGAAACAAATTGATGCCTGTGTCTTGTGGAACTTGCCAGGAGCTTCGGATTTGTCTGAAGCACTGTATTTTCCAGTTTTCTCTTGCATCAATCGGGTGCATAAAGCAAGAATATTGAATTTTATTGATAAAACTGGATTCCACTACTTTGTGGCTGCACATCAGTAACTGATCTTCCCAGAAGGGAGATTTTATTGTCTAGACTGTCTTAATTCACCTGGCTTAAACATATATGCCCAAATTTTACGTGAGTTCATTGTTTAGGCTTCCTCTCTAGACAGTGGAGACAGATTATTAAACTCAGGAAGTCATCTCTCTGAAGAATTATCTTCTGAAATGTTTCTCAGCTGCTACTGATTTTATACTATAACTGGTTATGCCTATGTCTATAACTTTGTGTACGTGCTAACAATACATATAGCCCATGAAGATAACTAGAATTTTTAGGGAAGGAGAAAGGGTTTGCGGATTGTGGTGCTATGATAATATGTTACTACTAGCAAACAGACTGGAAGTATCCCATAAGCAAGCTGTCACACTTTAGAGTTGGGAGTATTAGTATGAGACTTATGAGGTTATTTTAAGGATTTGTCTATGTGTATCATTAAGATTAGTAACCAGGAAGCAACTTTCATGCGTTTGAAATAGATGTCAACAATCTGTGCTTATGGTGTTTGTGAAGAGGTGGTATTGGGAAGTAGAAGTAAAACTAAAAATGTGGATAAGAAAACGCAATAGATGTCATTAAGTAGCAAAAAGGAGATGTGAAAATTGTCCTTGTGCTTAAAGAAAAATCCAGCCTAAAATATTGGAGGAGCAATTTCAGCTCACATTGCTTTAGTCTTTTCCCTTTTCAAAGACTAGCTAACTAAGAAGAAATTGCAACTAGAATATGTTCCTAGAAGACTATTTAGATATGGAATTACTGCCTTAAATGTATCTGGGTTGTGTTTATATTAAGTATATTGAAAAATCCCTGAAACTGCCGGAGGGAGAAAGGCGAAAGATAACAAAAATTTTCTTGTTGCCAAGAAATCTGTGCGATAGCAAGACCATGGACTTAACGTGTAAACAGGCATCTATATGTGACTCAGGCTGTTAACATTTAAAATAAAACAATATCATAGCAGTTTTATGACATTAAAGTATATGGATAGTTGTGTAAATTGTAACAGAGACTGACAGTTGTTTCATTCTCCACACATCCATACAAGCGGAACAGTAAGAATCTCTGTAATTATTGATAATAAGTAATATCACATAAGTGTTTTGAGCATCTTGTCAGATTAAGGTACGGTGTATGAAGATAGACTTGTATTCCAATTATGAATTGAAATATAGTTTTGTGGTGAGAAATAGAATTAGCCAGCATCGTAACTATAGGAAGAAAGTGACATTCATCTGTTGCCTCACAGAACAGCTTTTGAATACTTAGGCAAGATGGTGGTGCTAGGTTTTGTGTTTGTTTTATAATTAACTACATAAATTTGCCACTTGCAATCAGTATTGCATTTTCAAATATGGTAATAATCTCAGCATAATATTAAGTGAGAAATCATAACAGTATTATATGTACTGCTATTGATATATTTTTATCTATAAGTTAATTTTGGTACAGTTTCAATTTGCATAGATCAGTGGTACTGTGCAAAATCAGGTTGATTTTCTTTTGGAATGCAAAATACTTGATCTTACCTTTTTTTTCTTTTTCTCTTTTGTGATTCATTCTAAAGAAAACGTTTTTCAGAACTCCTCCCACTAATTGATCTGGACTTCTCAGTTAGTTTTTCTTTACTGGATTTGCCTCCTGTAAATGAGTATGACATGTACATCAGGAATTTTGGTAAAATGAACACTAAGCAGGTGGGTAACAAATGTGTAATAGTATTTAAATCCTGAAAGTGCTGATTCTTGTTCTGGAAAGTAATTTTCCTTACAAAAGGAAGTTACTAAAGCTAGTAGGACAGTAAAGTAATATTTTTCACCTCTAAGCCTTAATTACCATAAAGCAATTATATGAAAACCTTTTGGCCAAACAGGCCTTTCCTTTCTGTGTTGGAAGAGGTCTCTCTCATGTTCCTTTGCCATTTGCTAAAGGACTTTGTAAACGTGGGTCACTGTTCCAGGTATGCTGGGTTTAGTGTTTGTGCATAATGTAAGACATGCTGCATTTTCGCAGTAGCTGTAGCTCTCCTGTGCAAAATGTGGTGAAATGTGCATGCACAAAAAGGTGACACCGTCTGCCTCAGTATGATTAGGTGTGAATTTACAAACAGAAGAGATTGGCCACATGTGTCAGTTTTAAGTTCAGTTATGTGCTGTTGTTGTTAGCTGTGTCATCCATATATTGATCACTTTATCTGCTTTAGGCATATGTTCAGTGTAACGAGGACAATCTTGAGAGAGACATTCAGACTGAGGAAATTGAGACACTGGAGAAATGGACACAGCATCCAGGAGAAAGTGCCCTTGTATCTGGAGGTGGAGAACATTTAATGTTACTTATTTATGTATATAAGCATGTAAACTTTCTGTTTTGAACCCACCTATTGTAGGAATTCACAACGTGGCAGGCTGAATTGATAGCAAACAGCTATAGGCACTCTGAATCCACTTGTGGTGGGGGTGGAAAGTAGGTAGCAGAAAGAGTTTCTTCCTCCTGGATTGCTGTTTCTGTTGACAGCAAATATGATTCCCCAACAGATATTGTTCTTTGGTACTGTTATTGCTCCCAAGTAGAAGTTGATTCCTGCCACTCTCCTCTTGCTTAAAAATTACATTGTTCTTATATTTTCTTAATTGTTTCTCTTTGAAGCTTCAAGTTTGGTTTTGTTTTTTTCCTAGGTCCTATAAATAGCCAGAATACGTCAGTGAATGGAGCTCTAACACCTAAAATTGATTCACAAAGATTAGCAAATTTCCTGCGCTCTGCTTGCCAGGTACACTTATGTACTTAATATCCCTCATGAGCTGTGTGCATGAGTATACGGTGTGGTAGATCAATTACAATACTTGTCCTGACTAATATAAATAAATTGCTTGAATTAGACTCAGTGAGATTCACCTCTCTGCAAAGGAATGGAACCAGAGCTGTGCAACTTTTATGTCTCTAAAGACATACTTGCAAAGATACAAAATTAACAAGAGAGTTGATAAAGGTTTATTAAATTAATCAACATAGTTTAGAAAGCTACAAGTAGCAAAGCTGAAAGATAAGAGGAGCCTTTTACTTCTATAAATGTAATTATGTTTGAAAGGTGATTGCTGTTTTGCTAGAGGAAGATCAAGTTGCAACACAACCCACTTGGAATCTAAGATCTCGGCAAACCAGTCTGTCTATTAGTGACAGCTGTTTCCAGTTAAATACTAACCAGCCATTCCTCCATGGTAAGGGAACTTTATTCTACACCTTTTAGTATACAGTGTGGGCTCTTATTCTTTATGCCAAATATCATGCCCTTTGTCGTGACTGAAATGCAAACAGCACATATCAGGCTATAGAGATGGTATAAAGGTAATTTGCTTTTAATTGTGCTAATTTTGCTGTAACTCTGCAGATGTGTTTCACATATGGAACATCAGAGCACTTTAGCTGCCGTGAAACCAGAAATTCAGCCACTGATAGCATGATATAGTGGTGCCCTGGATGTAGGTTCTCGCCACTGTTGCTGAAGGGCCATCCCAAGGGGTGTCATTTTGTTTAAGTTCTTTATGCTGAGAGTTGGGCCAGAATTGCAAATAAAGCAAAGTTAATTGAACAGTGGCAGTGTAGCCTGATATTTTTGAACTGCAGCTGTATTTTCCCTATATGAACTGTAAAAGTTCAGATAATAAGAAATATTAACATTTGTAGTCATGTTAGGAAGACATATTATAATGCAAAATCATACATGTCCTAACATGAACACATGAGATGAAGGAGAAAAAACCTGGCCTGTGCTGTTTCTTGTTTGAGATGTAGCTTTATTTTCAGTGTGTATACTGAAAGTCCAATGAGATTGGCTTGCTTCTGCCCGGAATAGTTATTCTGTCAACTTCCTGGCTCTCTTCGTTATTGCTGTCTACTTCTAATTTTTTTTATTCCTTCTCTAGTTCCTCCTTTTTTTCTTATGTAGCATCAAAAGCAACCCACTGTTACTAGAAAAATTATCTATAATTACGTTTTAGCTTCTTTGGTTATTGCTATAGCAGCTAAATATGCTTTTTCATCTGCAGTGACTACTCTTTTCTTTCTTTCTTTTCTTTCTTAATTTATTTTTAATGGTTTAGACCGAAAAATATCCTGCCTATATGTCTCTCAAGTTCAGAGGCAGACACTACTCTCTGTTCATGGTTTACCTGAAAAGGCAGGTGTTGTTATACTGAACAGAAAAAGCATCATATGTGTTTGGAACATCTGGCAGCCCTCCAGTCCTCAGAAGGTTTTAATATGTGACTCAGAGGTATGTTTTAATAGCACTGTGTAGTTGCCCATTTAATAAATGGTTTCATTATGTGTATTTTGTTTCCTTGTCTTGCTGCACTGTATGTCATCTTTTGTTAAACACATTTGAGCCTAGTGAGTGAAACACTATCCTCATTCCATTTTGTTCTCCAGTACTAGAATGTAGTGGTGATGGTTTGGTTTGATGTTTTTAGTTTTTACTCCGCTTAATGGTTGAATAGTGGATGGAAGTAAAACAGCTGGTTCAGATGTTGTCAGGACTTCTCTAACATTGGTATCGTACAGTTGAATCACCCTCTTCAGCTTTGTGGTAGTAGGTGCAGATGACACAATTGTCTTGAAAAGGGAAGGCCTGCGTAGTCTTGTATCCTACTTTCCTTTTAAGAAAACACCTATAAGCTGTCTTTTCTGGATTTGCATGCCTAGGAAGAACAGACGTATTTCAGGCTTATGACATCATTGGTCTTTTTCATAATATCAACCTGCGTATTTTTTCTACCTAACAGATAACATGTTGCTGCTTTAGTCCCAGTAAAACAACATTAGTTTTTGCTGGAACAATAGATGGTTCATTGTTGGTGTGGGATCTTCAAGAAGAGTCAAGGATGCACCCTCATATGACCATCGGTGAAACTGACTGGACATTTAGAGTTCCAACTTTTTCCACTGGTTAGTACTTCTGCATTCTGATTTAGTCATTTTGTGCACAGTGAAACAACTCCACTACTAGTTGTGCTAAGAACACTCTGAGTAGCCTAGTTTAGCCAGTTCAGATTATTATATTCAATCTAGTAAAAACTGACAGTCAGTAATAGCTGTAAAAAAACGTAAGCCAGCTGAATATGCATCAAGCAGTGAGAATAGGAATGGACCTAGAATGTAAGGGGCATTTTAATGTTAAAATGGGCTACTCAGCTACTATCTCATCTGAAATAATTAAATCGATTTACATCATTTTATCTCCCTCATTATAACCTAAATTTTTTATCTACATCTAAACACATATATAAAGATGTATTTTAACAAAAAATGTAATTTAAGATGGTAAAACAGTGTTTTTCATGTTTCATTTAAAGGTTACAGTCTGTACAAACTGTCGCATAGCGCTTGATGTGTCTGTGAGGTTGCATGTATGTATCCAAGTGTATAAATATACATATATAACCTGTTAGAATCAGTGCAGTGCTACTCTGTGGGATCTGAAGAACTATTCTTCTCATTCTAATGAGAAGAATAAATTGGTGCTATTTTGCTTGGCACTTTATTCAGCCCTAGAGAGAAAAATAACACATAGCAATATTTAAAAAAAAATATTTTATTATGGTGAAATAAGTCCTCTATGCGTTTTTCCTTTTTTTGTGTGGGCAGGTGCTACCATTTAACTTACACTGGTGTGGGGGCACTGTTTAGAAAAATAATAATACCACACGCATGCACAAAATCCTTTTTTGTTCACCAGTGTATATAATTGCAGTAGCCATATTAAAGTAAACATCAGTTGGTTGTTCGTAGATTTTTGATTTCTTTAATAGGTCAAAGATGCTTGGTCTTGTATAGCATAGTGGGTCAGTAGTCAAATGTATGTATGCAGTTCTGTATGGTTGTTTATGTAAGCAAGCAGGTTTTAATGCTGTGTATTTAGGAAGATTTACACTGAGATTTAGTCTTAAGTGAGATTAAGTTCAGTGCACATTGCAAGTACAGGAATCGAGAGTATCTGACAAAGGGCGTGTTTTGAAATTGCTCTAAATATGCATTTACTTCAAAATGTTATTGAAGGGTAAATACGTATTTTCTTGTGGTGAATTGTTTGTTTCAAGGGAATTAATTTCTATTAAGTAATACTTTGTAAGTGTAATTTTTTTTCAATTTTGTCATTCCTATAGTAAGCAGCGATTTATTTCTACCTTTGTTTATGAAGCTTGAAATTAACAACTCTCTTCATTGTAACCCTGAAATGGCAAATTGTAATGAAATGTCTGGTACAGTGGCATAAATAGTAGAGCAGTCATGTGGAAAATGAGAAGTAAATACAAATAATGAAACACTGATTCATCTAGTAATACTTTCTAATTTAGACAACAGTTTGCAGTATTATATTTGAGACTTTTACAAAATACTTTCTTATGAATTTCATTATTCTATTTTGTTTGTAATTGTCATTCTTCCATAAGCTGAAAAGTGATTAGGATTTTGTTGTTGTTTTCAGTGAAAACAATATAGTGTTCACCTTTCATTATCTTTAATTACAGATGGCATTTTAAACTCAGTAAACCACACCTCTCCTATACTAGCAGTGGAACCTGTCTCAACCTCCCTCTACGCTGATCGGAATTATAGGCTCTCAGGCCTCTCATATCAGGAAGGTATGTAAGCTGCTCTTGAAGCATCATCACATTTGAGTTTTTCTTTCCATATCTAGGAAAAAAATATATCACGGCCAAAATCCACTTTGTAATTCTGCGTCAGAAGTTGTTTGTAGTATCAATTGCATGCAACATTCATGTTTATTGTCTGCTCTCATTTTTATGTAACGTTCATTCAGTGCTGTTTCACATTAGATGTGGGCACATTTGTTATGATGACTGCTTTCAAGACAGTATTTTGTTCTTCCATGATAAAACGAGTTATCACTCAAAGCCTGACTTTAGAGAATTCTTTGTGCTTCTGTAATGTCCAGAAAAGCCCTGTAGAAATTATTGTAACAGCCTGCTTGTGTCTGAAATCACTTGGAACTGTGTGACTCGACTTGGTTCTTCCTTTGCCTTTTGACTTATTTTCTTAATGACCAAACTTTGCAAAGAAACTTGAATCCTCATGCCTTCAGATTCTCGGGCAGTGCACTAGAGGAGACATCATTACTTCCAGTGTGGATTTTCCCTTTGAAATCCATAGTAGTTCAATGAAAAGTGTTGCATAATGCAGGTTTTATAAGAGTTCATCTATTGCACTTTATGTTCTGATCCAAAGTCTGTGCAGAATCCAGACATTTTAAAAGATGCAGACATAGATAATTTGCCTTTCTGGGACGACAAACTGAACATATTGGTTTCACGCCTTCTTTTTTGGTAGAATTAGGGCATTTTCCTTTTTCATGCAGCCGAGAGGATCATAGAAGTTTGAGAGAATGTATTAACCTAGGAATCCTTTGATATTGTTCAGGATGAAAGTCAGTGTATGAAATAAATTGTTACTATTCCTCCTTTAGAAATGTCAAGCCTTCCGTTTCAGATAGCCTCAATGGATGAAAATGGAGTCCTCAATATGTGGGTAAGTAATAATTTTATGAAAAGAAAAAGCATCACTTGTTGAAATAATAAAACACTTCTTCAAATATAGCACCCCAAATCCAGGATTTCTGATGAGAATTTCCTCTCTGAAAAGTACAGCAACACTAGCCATTCTGTTGGAATTCTCCTGAGAATGTTTGACCTGACTCCCTAATGCCATGATGTTATCCTTAGGCAAAACTATTAACAGGTACATGAATTCATGAAAACAGGCAATCAGTAGCTCTGCTTCATAGGAATAAGTGCACATAGTTCTGTTTATTGAATAATAGGCCTGGTCCTCTTTAACCCACCTGTTTTGTTTTATTTGAGTCCCACTGTTCTCAGAGGCTGTATGAAACATATGAGAAATGGTGTTCATAATTTATATAAAATAAATGTACAAGAGGCAAAATGTGAAAAGCTGTGGATAAGATTACCCTGCTTAAAATATGACAGGCAAGTAAGCACTGGGTCTGTAGCTCTTAATCCCCAGGAATAAGAAATCAGGAAAGGGAGGTGAGACCAGCATGGCTGAACCAAGACGTGGTGGTCGAACTAAAGGGTGAGAAGGAAATGCACAAGCAGGGGAAGCAAGGACTGGTATCCTGGGAAGAATACAGGAACACTCCCTGTTTGTAATTTTAGACCTACCTATCTGAATGCTCTTTAGAGTTATGTCATATGTTACTACAACTAGTGGAAAAAAGTGGTTATTAATTTTAAATATTGACTTTTCAGGTAGTTGTTGAATTACAAAAAGTGGACTTAGCAGGTTCACAAACTGATTTAGGTGAGTACTCTACATTGCAGGTAAAGTGCTTGAGTTTTGAGGTCATTAAGTTGGAGGAAAGAGGATGAGTCTGTGATGATAAAAATAGTTTAGAAGAGGGCAAAATTACCAAAGAAGAGATTCATTCTGAATAAGTCATGTATCTAATATTTGGGGTTATTGATAAGGTGTCGTGAGAGTTATTTTTCACTGCTACTTGAATCACATCTGCTAATTCTGTACAGGTAATTGCTGCCACATACAACCCCATTTCTAGAATGTCAAAGCAGATCTCTGTGTCCTCAACAGCTTTTTTTCAAAAAGTATGCAATTTATGTCCTTCTCAGTGGCCCTGTTCTTTCTTTAGTTTTAACCAAATCTGTTATAATGCTTTCACTGGTGCCTCTGTCGCCATTTTGATAATTGTCCTGAGAGTTATCTTTTGAGTAAGGTACTTAAAATTAGGGTAAGAAAAAAACTTCAATGAAAAAAGTAAAGAAGAAAGTCCATTCAGCCCTTTATGAGTTATCTGAATGAAAAAAATGACATTTCTTTGTTCTTTGAACAAATGTAGGCTTACATACTTATCTAACTGGAAGAGGCTGTGATTAAAATCCTGATACATTTTAAAATACATCTATAAACAATGAAGTAATGTTAACAAACTAGAATTTTTGATCAGTTCTATGATTTAAAAGCTCATGTGCAATGTCTGGCTATATTAAGCTGCTAAAGCTGAATATTACATCTATGGAGATGTACATTTTAAAGCTGTAGTCATGTGCTAACATAGTTTTACTGCTGCCAGCATTCAGTTGTTTCATTTTCAAAAAAATTATTTATGCAATTCTCTGCTGACAAGTGACATAGACCAACTGTTTGGAAGCATTTTACAGCTTCTCCGTACTATAATTCATTGTCGAAGTCCAAGTAAGATAAATGTGCATTTTCACCATTGATAGAGTTCGGGTTTGTGTTACATGGGTTATATACATGCTGCAAAACTAAAATAAACATATAGTCTTTTTTCCATTTCTCTGTCCTCTTTCTTCGATTTCTGCCAGAGATTACAACCCATCAGATTTGAACTCTGAAATAAATAGTTCTAAATGATGTAAGATTCTTGTCATCAAAAGCTGCATCTTCAATAAACTATTTAACTATGAAGCATGCTTTTATTTATTAGCTTAGGTTTTAATTTTATGGTAGTGCTTTCTTAATGCAAGGTGGTTAAAGCAGTTTAAACAATTATTTTATGTAATTCTAGGTTTAATTCCTGGAGGGAAAGTGAAGTTAGTGCATAGTTCTACTATGGAATTGACTAACAGGTAAGAAAACAGACGTGTTTAGGTTTTACATTTGTATTTCATAAAGCTAATTTTTCCTATACTTTATTATTACTATTACATAGTTTAACAACATTTTCATTAGTTGCTTGGGAAATTTTTTAAGTACACTTTTCCTAGAGCTCTTCATGGACGTTTTAGATCAAGGCTTTCTCTATGTACTGGCATAGCTATAGGATACAATTTCCTGTGTTTATGTCATCTTCTACCTGTGTGTTTTTCCTAGCCTTCTCCCAAAGGATTTACGACCGAGAATGCCTCAAATGCTGACAATTAAATTTCTGTCTTCTAATCCTAATTGTTTCATTCTTGGAACAAACATTGTAAGTAATATGGTAAAATTAATTTTATTATTATAATTATCATTTATTAACTAAATAAATTAATAATTAATAATGGCATAATAAATAATTTAAACAAATATGTATATTATTTTTTACATTTTGGAAGCTGCCCTATTTACTTGGGATTTTACCAGTAGACTATATCTAAAATTTATGACTGGAGACTAGTATTAAAATCTGTTAGCTTTAAAGATCTTTTAATTTAACAGCTCTGTGAATTACTTAACTTTTCCTTATCATAATGATAATGCAAATTTTGGTTTCTTTTGTTTAATTAATTTTCCTTATATTTTTTATAGGGGCTGGTATGCCATGGTACAAGACATGATATAAAAGTTTTTCCAAAGCTGTTCAGACCCCAAGAGAGCAGTCTAAGATCAATAAGCATCAATGCAATTGATTTCTTCCCTTTTGGAAAGCCACTGTTTTTGGTATGACAACATTTTAATACAATAGAAGTTTCTTTTTTTACTTTCTTTCTAAGGGAATACTTCTGATTTGATGTATTTAACTTCGGTTTACCTCACTAATTCTGATATGCTGTGAAGGGTTACAACGAATCCTATGTGCTGATTGCTAGAACTTTGCATATGAGAAAGGTGGAGCATCTGGCTCACAGAAACAATGCTGATCACATTTCGGCCATTCCCTTTATAACTTACTCTTTGCTTTCCTGAAATTCAACATTGCTACTGGTTCTTCTGCTGTGAGTGAAGCCTCGGCTGTTTCTTACTCTTATCATACATTTCTTAGTGATGTAATCATTATGGAGACAAGACACCTGTGATAGAAAGGTCTGTGGGGCAGCTCTGGGCATCTCCTGCCTTCCTTTCCTCTCACCTGGCCTGCTGACAGCCCCTCAGGGTGCACCTGGCAGCATGTGTGCTGCACGTGGTCAGGTTTGTTCAAATCTGTTCTTACCAGTCCATGTTGGTGCACCCACTGTTTTTATTATTATCCCTTTTGGAAGTTTATTCCATGGAAGTTGAATCTAACTTTGGTAGGATCTTCTGTCAGCTTCTCGCTGCATGTATTTGTAGTCAATCCTCTCTTAAAAAATGCTAAATATGCTGTGATTTACATGATCTCATTGAGATTGCCTGAGACACACAACCGGTGCATTTGGCTATGATGTACATATTTTGTGTCATCTTTGGGCAATCAGAACTTTCTTTTACTAATGTGGATGTTCTTATGTTTTTTACCAAATGCCTTTATTTTGAGTGATACCGATTTCTGAAGTTTGTATGTACAGAGTCCTTTTGAATGTAGGTACAATTTGCAGAGTCACTATAAAAAGTCAGCGTACTTGGAAAATTCTAGGAAGACTTCCTGATACAGAGATGGCCCAGGGTAGAAAGAATAAGTTCCTTTCTGTTTTCATGAAGAAGTTTCTTTTCTACCTGAATCAGACCAAATTTATAAATGTTATATTAGGCGAGACAAAGGTTATAATAAAATGCCTGGAAGCAGTGACATCTGCCTGTCTTTAGATTTAGCTGTTCATTATGCATCAGTTTAATCTCATTATGCTGTTAAGCACAGCCTGTCCTGCTAAAGGTTATTCTTGGTTTTACAGATTATATCTGTCAATAAGTCACTGTTAGAATTGATCTCTCTGACCTCACCCCAGTTCAGACTACTGTCAAGTTGTGGAGGGTCATGGTATTAGTGAAGTTGATAGTTTAAGAACTTTTGTAAAATAGGAAACTGGGATTTCTTCACAGGATTGGTGGATTAGATTAGTCTAGTATGCTCAGTAAAGAGTTACTGCTGCTGAACTAAAATTTCCATTAAAATCTGGATGGTTCATAGAGTGAGATATGAGAGATCTGTACTACTTGAGTCAGCTAACTTGTTTTATTGGTATGACTGATATTCTAAAGAATTGACCTGCAATTTTTATCCTGCTTAGTTTGTTTTGTTCCTAGAAAGTATTTTCCCCTTCACTATGCTATAGGTTGGTTGTTCGGATGGAAGTATTAGATTGCACCAGATGACATCGGAGTATCCCCTCATGCAGTGGAATGACAGCACAAATGGCCAGCCGATTATTGCCCTGCAGTGGGCTTTAACAAGACCCGCAGTGTTCTTTGTCCTGGATGCATCATCTAATATTTACATTTGGGATCTTCTGGAAAATGATTTATTGCCTGTGTCCAAGCAGGCTATTCCATCAGAGAAGTAAGTACACTATGTCAATCTTTTTTTAACAAATATTAGTATTATTGTCACCTACATTTTCATTAAAGTTTGGATGGGTTTTTTTGCTTGACATTAAGTCTTCATAAGGATTAGCTTTTCTAGCTCTATTTTTTAAATTGTTGGAGGTGTGGAAAGAGACTATAAGAGGCTAAATTTTGTCTCTATTATTATTTTATACAGTCTGATAAAGGAGACATAATATTAGTATTAATATTAATCAAAACTAGCTACAGTGTTGTCACTAGGGACAGATGTCTGTACATGGAGAGTTGCTGTTCATATGAAGAGAAACATTTTGTTCCCACCAAAATCACTGGACCGCTTGTGTTCAAAGATAGCATTACTGGATCAGGATCAACTCCTAAAATATTCAAGATGTGCTAGACAACATTTTAAAATGCCTATATGTAGTATGGCCACCAATATAAAGAATTATACAGTGTTCATTGTCAGACAGTAAACAAGAATATTTTTTCCTACCTAATACTACAGTATTAACTACAGTATTTTCTTCACCAAGACTCACAGTGCTGTTCCTGTAGTAGAGATCTGGGTATCCCATAGGCTGATGCAGAAAAGGAATTTAATTTAGCCTTTCCTGAACTACATTCTTGAGGATTCTCTTTCCTTCCTTCCTGGTGTGAGCCCTGCTGGGAGGCTCTGTCTCCTCTAGACTTAAGTTAGTCTTGGTGAATATGTCTCTAACTAAAAATTTGCCTTGTAGCCTTGTAAACTGTAACAAAGTGCTTCTGTTTTGGGAGAAAATAATATAATTTTTAAAGTTATTAATGCTGTACTGGAAAATATCATAAAACATAGTTCATTTTTTCCAGCTTGAAATAATTTTTAAAACACGATTAGAAATTGCTGATGGAATCTGTCAACAGGGGAAGAATTACCTGTTCAATTTAAGTTAAGTGCTTCTAACTGATGAAAAGCTACAGAAAATGCTGGGATTTGAAATAGTAAGGAATATTGCACTGTGATTAGCAGGAAAAAGGAATCATTTACTTACCTATAACCTGCTAAAAACATATATAAACCCACCAATTTCTATTAATTTTGCCTCAGTTTAGAAACACTCTCTCATTCTTTTGATTCCAGTGTTGTAACTATGGCTCTGTTGGGAGAAACAGAAAAATCAAGTGGACTGTTAGGCATTGCACTTGCCAAAGAATCTGGACAGATAGACATTCAGTACGTAAAGAAGAAGTGGACAGTACCTCAGCCTGAGGAATCTGAAAAACTGCATTTTCTTTTATTGCAGTCTTTTTAGAAACAGTGCACTCGTCTGGGTGCACAAAGTACTGCAAAATATTTAGATTGTTTTTGACTGCAATTGAAAGATTTGTAATGCAATTTTGTATTTGTATTTAAGTTGTATATATTTTAAAGAATATCAGCACAGTATTTTAGCTGAAATAATATATTTTTAACACAAAAATGGCAGAACCAAATTTAGCATTGTTGTCCTCAAAGATGAACTGTATTTCGTTATTGAAAGTAGTCTAGATGTATATATTTTCAAAGAAATACTGAAAATATATTCATATTAATTACATTGGTGTTTCTCATTGTTCTGCTCTGGACTAAATGATAGTAGTCCTTGTCTGGTGAGCATAAAGCTGTGCCTCTGTATAAGTGATTTGAATGTATGGAGACTTCTAAACAGGATAAAAATTTGTTTTGCATGATATCTCCCTTCTCATTGTGACGCTGAAACTTTGCAAAAGGAATATCTGCCTAACATAATTTGTCCTGATAGGTACACTACCTGTTTGGATCAACAGTATTAAACAACATGCTTGTCATCTAACGGTATGCTTGTGAGATTTACTAGATTTTTTTTGGATTTCTGATGTAAAACAGAAAATATGGATCATTTAATCCTGCAGATCATTCTCGGGGCTCTTGTAGCGGGGAAGCTGATGTATATAATTATTCTAATTTTTGTAGGCTGTTGGTAAAGTTTGAACCAAGACCAGCCACAGAAAATATCTTTAACTTTTGTAGCCTAACAACTTCTGATTTAAAGACCAAAGAACTGATTAAATGAGCACAGATGCAGGGAGAAAAAGGCCAATGTGTTCTGAACTTAGTGAAGGTATGTAGAAAATATGGACCTTCTAAAGTAGACTGAAACAATTCTAATCAATTTGTTGCAAACATTCTTCTATGTAAATCGTTACTTAAACTGAGCAAACTCAAACTGGCCACATGATGGTGCCAAGTCACAGTAGTAGAAAATGAGTGCCTTGTGTAAACAACGTACACCAAATAAATTTGTTGTAGTCCATTGCATTCTCTAAAGCTGTGGCTGCAATCCAGAGAGCCTGATGAATATCAGAGGGGTGTATATTTCAGAGACAAACTCCCTGGTCAGCCACGGGGGTTTTTTAGGGGCATAAATGCAAAAGGGTCTCCTCATCTTCATTGCTGGGCTTATATAGTAATAATATACCCTATAAGTTAAACTAGAATAGCTTTCATAATTCAGATAAAGAACAATGGCAGGTACCTTTTTTATTGTAAAGTAGCAGACTTTATTGAGAGCAGTAGAGAAACTACTGAGAGCAGTAGAGAAAAATGGACCCAACTCTCTTTCACTCTCAGAGGTGCACCCACCCTACTATACCGTCTTTCCCTAATTTAAGATCAAAATTAAACTTTGAAATTATACTAATCTTCTGAAAGAAACTTCTTAACTTGTTATCATTTCATCACTTTCAGAATATAACAACCCTCAGTTTTCTTAACTGCAGTCACTTCTGCAGATATAAACTAAACAAAGGGTTGGGCTTTTTTTCTGCCTTGGGCTATGTGCAGTGGTGGTGGCTTTTTCCCAATATGAATAAAGAAAAAAATTATGTTAACCTTCACACAGAAACCTGTTGCTGTTTTTGAGCTGCTGTTGATAGGAAAGCTTGAATTCAAAGACCCAAATATTTTGGACCAGCGACGCTTGTACTGCCTGGACAGCTGAGTGAAAATCAGTTCCCACATTGGACCCATGTTTCTTGCCTAAAAGATGATTGTTGAACAGCAAAGTAATGTAATAGTATAAATGTCTTCTTTGCTGACAGTTGCTGTTACGAGAATGTGAAGAAAATATGTGTAGATGTTGCTGCTCTTCTGCGTTGGCAAATCCAGACTGTTAGAGTGACACTTCATGTAGGCTTAGTAGCTGGACATATTGATGTAACCATTTTTGAGCATATATTTAGTTAGAAAAGCCTATCAAAGTATTGATAGGCTGCAATACAAGAGAAGTGTTCCATACATAAAGATTTACAAAATAATTTCAAACAAAAAAGTACTTCATTTTCTATTAGCTACTACTAATGATTGTCAAGTTTGTATTGGTAACATAAAGTATTGGATTTTACTCATGTTTTATAAGCAAACAACAACATGGTCTTGGTTATGAAAGGAAAAAGTTCACCATTAATTCTAAATTATTTTTATATCCATTTAGTTTTTACTGGTGGCTTTGATATGTATGCATATGCACACATATTCTGGTGAATCTTTGTATAGGATGCAAACACTGCTATAGTGAAGCATTTAAAATAGACCAAATAGTATATATAGTTGGGTTGTCCACCTGTGAGCAATTTTTGAGTCCACATTCTTAACAGAATCAACTGTAGTTAAAATTAACTGACCCATATGATAGAAATTTAGCCATTCAAATGACATGGAAGTTGAATCACTCTTCACCCACATTTATAACTTCTATAAAATGTAACCTTTTGCTCCTAAGCCAACAAATCCTGGCAGCAATGCTGAAAAATTTTAAATACACAAAAAGCCAGAAAGTTTTGGATATACTTCAGCTTTTATTTTTTCCTTTATGAACGTGCTTTGAAAGCTTTTTCTATTTAGAACATAAATATTAATACTGTTTTCATTGGATTTTGTCATATCACAGATGGGAAAATGAAGTTTTCAGTAGCTGAATAATAAGGTATCTGAGGAACAGAGTTCTTGAATCAGATGGCTGATTCTTTACAACTGTTTAGAAGTGCTTTTATTAACCTGTCAGCCTATATTTGCTGCAGAGCTTGGGAGAACAGGATTAGTATGATCCTTCTTTTGTACCAAAACATTTCTTTTTCAGTTCTACTGAAGGTTTCCATCCTACCCAATGCAATTTTGCCTTCATTAATCATAGCTATCACTTATTTAAGACATGTTGAAGGATACAACGAAATGAATGCTAAGTGTCTCAGGATTGCAAAGACTCTTGGAATAGGCCTGTCTGTAAAATTCACCTAGGAATTAACCAGCATTTGGCCGTCTGTGGCATGCAGGCCAGGGAAAGTTCTGAAGATACTGGGACAGGAAAATGGCTAGTGAGCTGTATCTTCCTTGCTAGCTTTGTTTCCGCTCAGGCTCATCAGGATTCTCGTTATAGACAAATGCTCCTGTGTTTCTGAGCCTCCTCAGCTGTGAGAAGGACCACAATTCCGTTTACAACTTCTCTTAAAAAAAATCAGCTAACTTGTCCTTTGCTATAGGAGGGCCTACATCTGGATGTTACAACATAGGAAGTGGTGATTTAGGCTGCTGTTCCATAAAAACTGAGTAGCAAGTCTAATTATTTATCCCTTTTTTTTTTTTTTTAATGCTACATGAAATATCCCACTGGAGCTTTTTAAATATGGGTTATATTTCAGATTGGTGTTTTACTCAGAGCCTCTTAGCATCACTACAGTGTTTTCCTGCTCACCTTTCACATGTAGGTCATTGGCATGGAAGGTGGAGATGCGGGCTGTGCAGTCCTGGAATCTGGACATTATTCAAATTGTTCTGAAATTAAATAACTGGGGTAAATGTTTGCTGCTGTGAGGAGATACTGAAGATATCCTCACACAAACCTTCCAGTTACCAGCAATGTCCTCTTTACAAAGGGAAAGAAATGCGTTGTCAGTGTCTGGTGCTTCAGCGATTGCAGTGTAGTTTGCAATATTTGCTGCGCTGGCCGTGGCAAAGCAGTTTCTCTGTTTTGACAATGTGCATTAGTGAACCTGTCCAGAATGAAATAATGTCTTTATACCTCATGGGCCGAATTGGAGCCAAGCAAAATCAACAGAAATGTTTTCATGCATATCTTGCATTTCTTGTATACAGGCTGTGAAAAGTAACAGAAAGTAAATTTCTAGCTGCAGTCTTTATTTTTACTGTACTTGTATACAGGTATTTATAGGCACCGATCATCTCCCTGATGCCACCCCCGCCAACACACATTCTTTTCTCTCAGTTTACATTCAGAAACTAGATTGTTTTTTCTTGGATAGTCAAGTTTAATATTGGTTTGATGCAAACAACTGCCACTTGAGAGCGGTAAAAGCACTAAACCTATTTTGAATAGCATAAAGTGTTTTAGATGGAAAAAATCTCTGAATTAGTATTGAAGTAAGTAATTTGTAAATCCAGTGAAATGCTCAGAATGAATTGAATGGCACAAATGAGGAGTATCCATATATATATGTAATTGACTTCCAGCTGCTAACAGTTACAGACCTGACCCCCCCTGCCTCCTTACCGAGGTGCCAGCTCCATGCTCCGGAGCTCCTTCTCTCTTCTGGATGTAACAATGGTTTATGCTAAATTTTGAAAGCTATTACATGCATGTACTGTTAGGACTTATATGAGTATGAGCCATGATGAAGTCTAGTGGTCTACAAGATCTGGATTCAGTTTCCATCCCTCTCAAAATTTCCCACATTATGGGGAGTACTGATTCTTCCTGACCAGGCAGAGAAGGGATTGCCCACTGCTCCTCTTGCCTGGCTGCTGGCTAGTCTGACTACCTGAGCATTTGCTGCAAAACAGGGCCAGCTCAGATGGTCCCACTTTCCATCAAATCTGCTTTTGGGACAAGAAGGCAACACCTGAAATACAGATTGTGCCGTCTTGTCCTCTGTGATGCTGCTGCTTGAGACACTCCAGGAGGTGTCCTAAATTTTAATCAGAAACATGTTTTCTTCACAAAATATGGTGTATCAGTCTCAGGGGGTTAGTGCGATATGGTCCTAAGTTGAACTGGACTTAGGCTGGCATGAGGGAATCAGACCAGAGGTACGGAGGTAGACTAGAGTCCGATTCTTTTGTATCATTGATGGGTTTGATTTTGAGCACGAGGAAACCTGTGCTTTTGTCTTCATATTGGTTATTGACACACTGTCAAATGCTAGCTCAAATAAAAGCACTAACACTTGCACATAGCCAGAAAGCTCTTTTCTAAGCCATTAAACTGATGGAATTTCAACTCCAAATAGTTTATATCCTGTTATAAATTAAAGCACCCTGAGCACTCTTTATTTTCCAGTTCTACACAGATGCAACCCAATTTAAAACAGTAATGATACCCTAGTAAAATCAGGAGTAAAGAAGTATTGTAAGAGTCTATTCTAACCATTGACATTTATAGCATGATTATTTTTCACCTTTAGTTGAACCCTTACTTATATTGAATTCATTAAATTTTGTAATGTATTTGTTGCCCTTTTCTCCCAGATGTCAAGTGGTTTTTGCTTTTAGGAGTCTGAAATATAACAGCTTCCTTAGAAACTAATCCCGTGCACTGGTCAGACAACCTGTTGCTGCTGAATAGGTTTAATACAATAAATATAAAGCAGCTAGAATGTTACTAGTTTTTTCTAGTCAAGCCTGGAGGTGGCTACAGTGTTCTTTGAGGGGCCTTTCTTCTTAGCCAAAAGTGCTGCTTCACCAGCTGATAATTTCACTGCTATTTCTCTTAGGTTGCCTGTCTTGTGGCCAGGCAAACCATTCCTTTCATCTAGACCCCAGTTGTTTTACATCGGGAATTTCATAACCTGCTCCTAGCTCAGACTGTAATGTTTTTTCTCTCTATTATAGAAAAAGACATAACAGCAGCTGGTAAGACAGATATTTTAAAAGCCACACTGTTAATCTACTTCATTCTTCTTGGAGACAGAAGAACAGAGAACTGGGTAACTTGCCTTTGTTGTTTAGAAGCATGGAAAAACTCTTCCAGAGGCTTAGAGAATGAATAGTCTGTAATGAAATATTTGAGACCATATTTAAATATTGAACAGTGAACCCTTACAATGAGTCATATAAATATTTGAATTACTGTGACTGCACTTAGGACTACAGATTTCAAATGGCATATCTTGAGGGCAGAGGATTAAGAGAAAAATTTAATACTTGCCTCATCTGGAGTAATCTTTGACAAACAGTTGGGAGTCAAATTATGTTGCGCTATTGAAATAAGTAATCAAGAAAACAGTCTTTGTCTCAGAGGGCTTATGTGATCTGGGTGGAACCACTTTTTTTTTTGATTGCTGCATTTATTTACAACAGTAACTTGATGTTGTTAATGCCTGTGCAGTTGAGCCAAAGGACAAACTGATAAATACCAGAAAAGTAGGATAAAGAAAAAATGGATCTGAAACTAGCCTTCTAACTTTAATTTATAACATTAATGATTACTGAGCTTACTTTAGATATCCAGCTATTTTTCAGATTATAAGACAGTGTCAAGGGGCCTAATTTACAGATTAATTAATCCAAAATTATTAAATCCACATTGAGTATAATGAGATTTCTTCACTGGGGTTGTTTGGGTTGGAACACAGGACCCAGGTTACAGGAATTAATGTAAGTTCCCCAAGTTTCCATAAGCTTCAAGTTTTTCAATACTTAAAATTTAGGCCATTCAGCAAGGTCAATTCATTAAGCAAATACGTTGTTAATTGTGTCATGGCTGCATGCAGTCCATGCTGTACAGATACAACTGAAATGTTAAAGCCTTTGACGCAATTTCTCACAGCATTCTGCTTGAGAAACTGTCAGCCACTGGCCTGGACAGGTGCACAATCTGCTGGGTAAAAACTGGCTGGCTGGCCAGGCCTGGAGACTGGGAATAAATGGAGGGAAATCCAGTTAGAGGCCAGTCACAAGTGGTGTCCCCAGGGCTCAGTGCTGGGTCCGGCCTTGTTCAATGTCTTTATCAATGACCTGGATGAAGGGATTGAGCACACCTCTAGTAAGTTTGCAGATGACACTGAGCTGGGAAGAACTGTCGATCTGCTGGAGGGTAGGGAGGCTCTGCAAAGGGATCTGGACAGGCTGGATCGATGGGTTGAGACCAATGGCATGAGGTTTAACACGGCCAAGTGCCGAGTCTTGCACTTGGGACAAAACAACCCAATGCAGTGCTACAGGCTTGGGGAAGAATGGCTGGAAAGCTGCCTGGCAGAGAAGGACCTGGAAGTGTTGGTCTGAATATTAGCCAGGAGTGTGCTCAAGTGGCCAAGAAAGCCAATAGCATCTTGGCCACTATCAGAAAAGTTTCACTGTAAAAGGTTATCCAAAGGTGTTATTTGGCACTGCAACAGGCTGTCCAGGGAAGTGGCTGAGTCACCATCCCTGGAAGTGTTTAAAATACAGGTAGGTTAAGTGCTTAGGGACATGATTTAATAGTGGACAGTTATGGTTGGACTCAATGATCTCAAAGGTCTTTTCTAAACCTAGCAATTCTATGATTCTATGAAAACTACCTATCCACAATTCTCAAAGACGTAGAGTAGTTTACATTTGTTTAAGCATCAATTTACATAATTCTCATTTTTTACATAGATAAAGATTTCACAACGTACTACATTTCATATCCCTGTATCCATGTCTTTAAAAAAAAACAACCAAACTTTGCTTCTTGAATGATCCCTGAAGTTTAAGGCCTTACCAAAAAAATCTACCCAGACATGAAAACAGCCATATCCAAACAATCAGTCCATCTTATGCCATCCACATGGTCCAGCAGCAAATGCTGAAGAATGAAGTAGAGAACAGGACGGGAAGCACACAATGATACTTTTCTTCCAAGTATGGTAAGTCTTCCAAGCTTCTGGCGATCTGTGGCATAGGAATTTTCTGACTCAGATGGTAGCAGATCACAGTATTTAAGAGAAAGAGAGGCATTTTTTCCCATCAATTCTTTCAGTAGCTTTTAAAAGCTATTTTTATTTTGGCCTGCAAAAATTTTGTAGCAATATATTCCACCAAATAATTACACTGTGTAAATAAATACTTCTGTTTTAAGCCTATTGACCGGTCAGTCCATTAACGATGTCCTGGAACTTGTGTTACCTGTAAAGGCAAACTTTAGCTGGGAAATAAATAGGAAAACTTCCCATGCTGTCTCTACTAATAACTCCTCATAAAGAAACTTCCAAATATTCATCATTCATCTTTATGTTGAGGTGAGTTGCATTTAGAGCATGATTTGGACTCAAATATTGTCTCACTTTCAAATTCTTTCAAAAAGTTCTTTCAGTAGGAGTCAGACCTGTGAATACCAGTAAATTGCATCAGACCCTGCTTCTAGGGCACTTGTTTTGATAAGGGAAGTAGACGTGTGTTGAAATTAGCCTCAAGAAGAGCCTGGGCGCTTCAGCCCTTGCACAGTGTAGTTGTAGCCTGTTTGACTCCAGTAAAGTTCAGTAACAGAACACATCCTTACTCTTAAAGTAATCACTTTTTAAGATAAGGAATCCATATTTTGGCATAGAATCATGGAATGGTTTAGGCTGGAAGACACCTTAAAGGTCATCTAAATTCAACACCCCTGCCAGTGAATGGAAGGTTTAAATATAAATACTAATTAAATAATATAAACATATATATATTTCTCCATATCTGAAACTTAGATAAGTGATATTTAGATTTCTGTAATCTAGAGATCTAATTTAGGTTACAAAGCTGCTCTGTAAACACTGGCAGCTCTGGCTGTGTGGCCATTACATCTTCTCCCAGCCAAGGCTGCCCTTACCCAGGGCACCTCAGTCCTGAGCCAGGGACAGGTGCTACTGCTGTCTCTGCCAGGCAAGAGGTGCCACTTTTGCTTAACAGTAAACCAAGCCAGATTTAGGATTCAGTGTTCTTGTAGGTTCCTGGAACATCCCAAGATAGTGTGAGGTATTTCAAAAAGGAAGAAAAATGTTCCTCCATCGTGTACCTTGGAGCTTTTTGACATGATTTGAATTAAATGGAAAGAGACCAAAGGAATATTAGTCACTGTGAATCTTATAAATGTCTTCATCTATGCCAATGTGGATATAAAATCTGCTCCCTGCAACCTATCATCAGTCTGACAGATTAGAGGTTTCATTGTGACAATATAATTTATGTCCAGATCTCAAACAACAGAGGTAAGAGACCAGTTCGACAATAAAATTTCATCATGGAAAGCTGCTGAAACCAAAGTTTCTGGAAGATTGTTTTAGTAGTTTCTCTGCAACGCATTTCTTAGAGATAAAAGCTGTAATATTGCAGTGCAGAGCAGTTAGTGCTCCCTCAGAACGGGCCGTGCGACCGTTCCCTGCTCTGCCTTTGAGGCAGTTTGTGCTGAAGCTGCTCCACCCCCATGGGCACCACTACACATATGTAGAAAATGGGCCACAGGGCATCCAAAAGGCTGATAACTGACTGCACCCAGCGACGGGACGGCGAGTTCTGTGCGGTGGCCATTAAAAAGGCGGTGAGGCGCTTTCCTGCGCGCGGAACAGCCTAAAAAACTCGATCGGCGGTTGGCGCTGCGCTCCTGCCTCAACGGCCGCTCCCGCGCGGGGCCTGACGGGAGGGGGCGGGCCCGGGAGCTACCGCGGGGGATTCAAACGGTCCTTAGGGAGCACAGGGGAAGAGGAGCGGGGTAAAGAGGTGCGGGGCAGGTTAAAACAGGGCAGTTTGAGCGGGCAGGGTGAGCAGGGAGGGCGCAGAGAGGGGCTGGAGCACGGCCAGAAGGGGCTGAGAACCATGGTGGCTACCCGTCAGAAGATTAAGGCTGCACCAAGCATGATGGAAGCTGCCATGCAGACAGAGCCCCAGTGGGCACGTGCAGCTACCCAGACCCTGGGCTGCAGACAGTGCCCCCTCCAACACCAGCTCGTGCCTCAGTTACTGGCTCCACTTGTGAAAGCTGCACTCGAGTGGGGGAACTCCTTTGTATGATGGAGGAATTAAGGGAGGAGGTAAAGAGGCTGAGGGCCATCAGGAAGTGTGAGAGGGAGACAGACCAGTGGAGTGATGCCTTCTCACTGATTCAGCAGCCTGCTGGAGCTGGTACTTCCAAACACCATCCACCTGGACACTGCGAGGTTGGGACAACAAGAAAGGGGGAATGGCAGCAAGTTCCTGCCAGATGAAGGAAACCATCTCCCCTCAACCAGACAACAAAACCCCAGATCCCCTTGGTGAACAAGTACCATGTGCTGCAGGTAGAATCCAATCCTGAGGATGATGGCTCCCACAGCCTAGAATCTTTCCCTAGGCTGCACCATCCTCAGAAAAAGATAAAAACATCCTCCATTAAGAAAAAGAGGAGGATGATTGTTGTAGGGGACTCCCTCCTAAAAGGAACGGAGGGACCCATTTGCAGACCGGACCCTCTCCACAGAGAGGGCTGCTGCTTACTGAGGGCATCAGTGATGGAGGTAGCTAGAAAACTTCCTTCCCTGGTCCACGAGACAGACTACTATCCTCTGATAGTAGCCCAAACTGGCAGTGATGATTTAGTTAACAGAAAGACTAAAGCCATCAAGAAAGACTTCAGGGCCATTGGGAAAATGATGGAGGGCTCTGGGGTTCAGATAGTATTCTACTCTATCCCAAGGCTAAACAGAGAGGAGCAGAAAGTCAGGAAGAAGAATTCGATTAATGCCTGGCTCTGAGCCTGGTGTGAGGAAAGGGACTTTGGCTTCTTTGATCATGGGGTAGCTCACGCACCCTCAGGCTTTGTTGCTAAGGATGGGACATGTGTCTCCTATGGGGGCTAAAGCCCTTGCTAAGAACTTAGCTAAGCTCATAGATCGAGCTTTAAACTAGATGTGAAGGGGGAGGGGGTTGAGACCAGGCTAGATAGGAGCGAGCCTGGATGTGGGGCACCCGTGACTCGTAGAGGGTGTGCTGGAGAGGATCGCCAGTACAGCACCACACAGAAAGTGGGGGTGAACACACATGGGGGTAGTAACGGAAATACGGGCGCTCTGGTGATAGCTACTGCAGTTACCAGGCAATTGGGAATGAACTCTGTTCCCTCTAAGAGGGCTGAAGGCTCGGCAGCTCAGCTGAAGAGCATTTACCCCAATGCACGCAGCATGGGTAATAAGAAGGGAGGGCTGGAAGCTGTTGTAGGGCAAGGAGCCTATGATGTTGTTGCCATCACGGAAATGTGGTGGGATGACTCATATAACTGGAGTACAGATATAGAATCATATTAAAATATGGTGGGGTACAAACTCTTCAGGAGGGATACGAAAGGAAAGAGTGGAGGCGGGGTAGCCCTCTTTGTAAGGGAGGACTTGGACACTGTTGAGATGGATTGTGGCGATCAGGAGATTGAGTGCCTGTGGGTTAAAATCAGAGGAGCCCATAAGAAGGTAGATTTTGTGATGGGAGTCTGTTACAGGCCACCCAGCCAAGGAGAAGGAGCTGATGAGCTGTTCTATAAACAGCTGGGGTTAATCTCCAGATCAATGCCTCTTGTTCTTGTGGGAGACTTCAATCTTCCTGATATCTGCTGGAAGTACAATAGAGCAGAAAGGAAGCAGTTTAGGAGGTTCCTGGAGTGCATGGAAGATAACGTCCTTGCACAGCTGGTGAACGAACCAACAAGGGAAGGTGCCCTCCTGGACCTGCTCTTTGTGAACAGAGAAGGCCTTGTGAGGGATGTGGCAGTAGGAGGACGCCTAGGACTAAGTGATCATGAGATGATAGGGTTTTCTGTTCTAGGTGAAGTGAAGAGGGTGGTTAGCAGGTCAGTAGCACTTAATTTCCAGAGGGCAGACTTTGAACTCTTCCAAAGGCTGGTTGGCAAAGTCTCATGGGAGACAGTGCTTAAGGGCAAGGGAGCCCATGAGGGCTGGGAGCTCTTTAGAAAGGAGATCCTAGCAGCTCAGGAGAAAGCCATCCCCATGTTCCGGAAAAAAAGCCAGCAGGGGTAAAAACTAGCTTGGTTGATCAGAGAGATCTTGAGTGATATCAAGAAGAAGAGGAATGTTTATGAGCTCTGGAAGAGGAGACAGGCCTCTTGGGTGGATTACAGGACGGAAGTGAGATTGTGTAGAGAAAAAATCAGAAGGGCTAAGGCTCAACTAGAAATCAAATTGGCAAAGTCTGTGTAAGATAACAAAAAATCTTTCTATAAATATATAAATAATAAAAAGAGGACTAGGGAGACCATACAGACCCTGTTGGATGCAGAAGGAACAAGAGTGACAGGGGATGAGGAAAATGCTGAGGTACTTAATGCCTTCTTTGCCTCAGTCTTTAATTGTAAAGAAAGCTGTTCCCTCTGTGTACAAACCCAGGAGCTAGAGGAGCAACATGAGGCTCCCATGGTGCAAGAGGAGGTGGTCAGAGCCCTGCTAGCCCGACTAGACACCCACAAGTCTATGGGGCCAGATGGGATTCACCCAAGGGTATTGAAGGAGCTGGCAGATGTGCTGGCCAAACCCCTTTCCATCATCTTCCAACAGTCCTGGAAGACTGGGGAAGTTCCACTGGACTGGAGGCTGGCTGATGTCGTACCTATCTACAAGAAGAGGGTCGCAGGGAGGATCCAGGGAACTACAGGCCTGTCAGTCTGACCTCAATGCCAGGGAAAGTCATAGAACAGGTGATCTTGAGTGCTATCATGAAGCACACGCAAGAGAACCGGGTGATCAGGCCCAGTCAACATGGGTTCATGAAAGGCAGGTCTTGCCAAACTAACCTGATCACCTTCTATGACAAAATGACTCGGATGGTGGACGAGGGAAAGGCTGTGGATGTATCTTTCTGGACCTCAGTAAAGCCTTTGACACAGTTTCTCACAGTATTCTGCTACGGAAGCTGTCAGCCTCTGGCCTGGACAGGCGCACACTCTCCTGGGTGGAAAACTGGCTGGCTGGCCAGGCCCAGAGAGTGGTGGGAAATGGAGTTAAATCCAGCTGGAGGCCAGTGACAAGTGGGGTTTCCCCAGGGCTCAGTGCTGGGTCCAGCCCTGTTCAATGTCTTTATCAACAACCTGGATGAAGGCATCGAGTGCTCCCTTAGCAAGTTTGCAGATGACACTAAGCTGAGTGGAAGTGTCGATCTGCTGGAGGGTAGGGAGGCTCTGCAAAGGGATCTGAACAGGCTGGATTGCTGGGCAGAGTCCAATGGCATGAGGTTTAACAAGGCCAAATGCCAGGTCCTGCACTTGGGGCACAACAACCCTAAGCAGAGGTACAAACTAGGAGAGACCTGGCTGGAAAGCTGCCAGGAGGAGAAGGACCTGGGGGTGTTGGTTGACAGCTGACTGAACATGAGCCAGCAGTGTGCCCAGGTGGCCAAGAAGGCCAATGGCATCTTGGCTTGTATCAGAAACGGCGTGACCAGCAGGTCCAGGGAGGTTATTCTCCCTCTGTACTCGGCACTGGTGAGACCGCACCTCGAATCCTGTGTTCGGTTCTGGGCCCCTCACCACATGAAGGATGTTGAGGCTCTGGAGCGAGTCCAGAGAAGAGCAACGAAGCTGGTGAAGGGCTGGAGAACAAGCCTTATGAGGAGCAACTGAGGGAGCTGGGGTTGTTCAGTCTGGAGGCTGAGAGGAGACCTCATTGCTCTCTCTAACTACCTGAAAGGAGGTTGTAGAGAGGAGGGTGCTGGCCTCTTCTCTCAAGTGACAGGAGACTGGACGAGAGGGAACGGCCGCAAGCTCCACCAGGGGAGATTCAGGCTGGACATTAGGAAAAAATTTTTCACAGAAAGGGTCATTGGGCACTGGAACAGGCTGCCCAGGGAGGTGGTTCATTCACCTTCCCTGGAGGTGTTTAAGGCACACGTGGACAAGGTCTTAAAGGGGCATGGTTTAGTGTTTGATAGGAGTGGTTGGACTCCATGATCCGGTGGGTCTCTTCCAACCTGGTTTTTCTATGTCTATGATTCTATGATAAGGAAAATCTGCCATGTTAGACTTATGCAGCTCTGGCTATTGATATTAGAGTCATTTGCAGTATTTCTAGAACTTGCATTATTTGAAAGCTGAGAGAGACTAGGAATGTGCTCTCCCAGGGGTCCTCAATGTCTGATCTCCAAGAATGGTCATGAAAGCTTTCTAGGAAAAGCGACATTGTTCAAAACAAACAAAACAATGAGGTGAAATTAGTAGGTGCGTATATTTCATAAAAGTCCTCCTTTGTGAGAATGTGGATTTCAAACCTTTACTTTCTCACCTCCATCACTAGTCTGACAGACTGCATTAAAAAAAACATGGATTTTGTGGGGCATGACAAGGGGGGGATCTCGTGCTACTGTGTCCCAGAAGCAAAATAAAAAATGAGCATGAATTTTGGGCCTTTGCCTTAGAATTGTACCAGAAAACACTTCAGACCAGTGACCTGTGGACTGCATTTTGGGAATGCTGAGACTGAGCACCCCCATTCAGAGATCTGGGAAGCTCTCCTCTGAAAGTGCTATGTGAAATACCACTACTTTTTTTTTTTTGAAAGGAGTCTCAGGATGCCAGATTGGCTACTAGGACTACCAGTGTCTGTGACGTGATTACAACCACTGCTGAGAAAGCAGATGAAGATCCCAGCAGTATCACAGGGATATACCTACAGATTGTATCCTAAGGCTTCTCTCCTGCCTCTTCAATCTCTTCTGTCCCATGGTGATGGTGAAGACAAAAGCTCCCATCTGGCACAGCAGAAGGTAGCAAAAGGAAAGGTGCCTATGTAGAGGTAATCAGGATCATAGGGATGTTCCACTCTCCTTATGGGATTCAAGAACTCTGGGGCGCTGCCACTGAACAAAGAAAGGCACAAATCTGGGGAGCTCACCTACACTAGTGAGGTGGAAGGGGCAGGAGGGCGAGCCCTATATGAAGAGGACACATTCATGCTGCACATTCCCTCCTCTCACACCAGACATCTCTGCTTCTTGCCCATACGCTCTTAACTCCCCAAACTAGAACACACAAATGGTTACGTGATGAAACTTTACAAATTTATTAATTGTTCCTTTGTAGAACCAATGTTGCCCAACCAGCTCCTGCAGAAGTGAAAACAATGTATAATTAAAACCCCCAGATCTTGCTGTTGAATTACTTTTAATATCAGGCTGAAAGACTAAACAAACAAGTCCTGTTTACTTGAAACACTTGAATGTTTCTAAGTCTGTTGCATGATCACATCATCTTCCAGCATTCGCATTCACTAGAGTAAAGGCCAGGGGAGGAGCCCAACTCACACCCAAAGGGCCTGTAGTTGGCTTCAGAGCAACAAGTGGACAACTTGAGATCTAGTGGCAGAATTCAGAAGGAAGAGGTGGACTCCAAACTGCAATCACAATAGCTGGGGCATTTAGAGATACTAGATTAGAAAAAATATAAATGCACCAAACAACTGGAAGTACCCACAGTTCTTAGACTTAGAAGAGGATTTGTTTTATATTTTGTTTGTTGTTGTCCATTCGTTGTCACTTTGTAATGAGACATCTGATTGCTCATCCAGACCAGATGAATCGTTGCTGTTTTATCCTTGCCTAATGTCTGATATCTGCTAATGATGACTCTAAAGGAGAAGCCCCTTTTTTTTACTACAAAAAAAATTATTATTATTTAAATTACAAACCCCACTATCACACCATGTAACTCTCCTCAAAGGATCTATGTGCCCCAGCAAGTATCTAGAAGTCCTTAGAGCCAAGGAAGTTTGATAAGGTGTCTCTTTATGGATATGCAGTAGTGCTATCACACTGTATTTCGTTAACAAGTGTTAACCAAATGTCACTCATTATTTTGTTGATCTGTCACATCCATTGCATTTAAGGCATAGCAACACAAACCAAGTTAGTGGGCAAAATCTGTCAGAAAGTTTGATGTTTGACTTAAGATTATGGCTCATAAAGCTCTGCTACTCTAAAAGCATTATCAGCTGCTGAAATAACTTCAAAGTAATTTTCTGTTCCAAATTAGAATATATCTTTGCAGCATAATCAAGTAATTTAATTTACAGCCATAGTTATTATTTATGGCTTATCATTCATGTATTATAAGTGGTTTGCAGCAAACTACATTTGTAATGTTGATAGGTGCATTAACATACATAATTTAAATAAATACATTTTAAGAACTTTAAGGTCCTTAACAGTCTACTTAACAATCACTGTGAAGCTTTTGAAATGTAGTCAAAAGCACAGTTATTGTCCCACAGGCTGTTTGCATTATAGCATGTGTATTAGTTTGCCAATAGCAGCAATAACATCACTTAACACTTAGATAAAGACTATTTCTAATCAACAGAAGGAAGGAAAGAAAGGAAAAATATTTTATGCAGGTTGCTTAAAGGCTCAGCAGACCTATCCAAATGTAAAAAGTTGCCTATAGAGAGTTTTAAATTTTAGTGTAAACTGTCTTGACACAAGCACAGATTAAACAGACTGTAGTGCTGGAACATGCACAAAAACATCACAGATTTTCTAGCATTTGTTTTCCATTTGCCTTATAAAGTTTTGAGCATCATCTGAGTGAATGTCCTTATACATTTCCAACTCCTAACTGCAGTGACTGCTCAGCAGCCATGCAAGGAGCTGCTCTAATCTCTCTTAGTGTATTTAATGCTAAAACATCATGGAAAGAGCTGCCTTAGAAACATTTTATCTAGAATGGCACAGTAATCCCTGCCAAATGAGTCCAGCTTTCCACGATGACCACCCAGTTGTAAGCCTGTGAAAATAAGTGCAAGTAGTAGAGCAATACGGTTGTGCTGCTTCATTGAGGTACACCAGAAATTTAAGTTTTAATTACACCTGTGGAAAATAAGTATAAAATACATAAAAATAAGTTGAAAATAAGCATAAAACTCTACCAGACTCTCTCCTTCTAGTTCTACATGAATGCAAGTGACAAGACAAGGTGCCAAGGCACTAAAAGATCAGGACCTATGATTGTTGATGGCCTTGAATGGACACGAGCCCTGAAAGGGGTTGTGTGCAGGATTTGGCAGAATTCAGGTCTTCTGTGTAATACCTCAGCACATAATTAAGGGCTAACATTTATTATTCCCTCAACTGGACAGCAGTTCTCTTTGTTCACACTCATAATTTTTCATCCTTTTTTGGCTTCCTCCCACCCTTCACTCCCCCAGCCACCTCCTTGCACAAGCACATTGTGTATCACTATCCTGCCTGCCAGGCTGCCCCCAAGCCTGGCAATTGTCTTTCCACAGCATCCTCCAAGCATCCTTACAACCAGCCTCAAAAATCCTCAAAGATAAGGTCTGTCCTCTTCTTCCACACAGGTATAGTGACGATAATCTGTCCTCTCACTATCTCAGTCAGAGGTTAATTATTTTTTTAAGAACTGATTCCCTTTAAAGAATAAAAATGTATTTACTGCCTAATTTAAGGCAGGTGTGAGCATGTACATCCATGTCTCTCTATCACTAGCAAACCCAGAATTTTCTAAATATAAGGGTGTTGATGCCAAAGAATTCTTCGAGGTTTTCAGTTTTCTGACAATTTCTCATCCCCAAACACCACATTTTGCAATCTTCTTAGCACTGATAAAATATAGCTAATGATAATTCATGCCAGCCATCTAGACAGTAGCAATTATTACAAGACACTATAATATAGCACCCTTTATTCCAGTAAGAAAAGAATGCTGTATGCTCACACCTGCCTTAAATTAGGCAGTAAATACATTTTTATTCTTTAAAGGGAATCAGTTCTTAAAAAAATAATTAACCTCTGACTGAGATAGTGTTTGCAAAACCCTGAGATCTCCAAAATTTTATAAGGGCTCACTCTAAAAGAGATGGCTACAAATATTTCTGCCAAGTGCTGAAAAAAAGCTTAAGGGAAGAGTAATAGTACCATAAATGACAGCACTGTAGGAGTCTGAAACATGTAGTTGGCAGAGTTTAGAAAAATAATGTAGATAAAGATTGTGCTGTTGTTTATCTTGAAATGAGTGGTGACAACAGAAGGATAAATGAGGAGGGAGAAATCCTCGTGCAAAGGGCTGACCTGGAAAGCAGGCTGGTTGGGTTAGAAACTGAGAGATTTTTTGCAGTGCAAATCACAAATGATTTTTCATTTCTCTTAGTTTTAGCTGTGACACTGGTGTACTTTGCAGAGAATTAGGAACTAGAGACAGAGTCAGTCCTACAAAATGTTAGGAGAAAGATGTGGAATCTGAGTCCCACCTTCATCCCACATGGGATTTGATATCATGTAGACTCTGCTGACCTTTTAGGGCCAAGCGTCTTTTTGCTTTTCCTTGAGGCTATACGTATCACACTTCTAGGCACCCACACAAGCTCACAAGCACCCAGCCGGCTCTGGAGTGAGAGCTATCTCCTACCTCAGAGCTGCTGTGTTTTAGCTGTGCCTCATTGCTGAAACTCTTGCTGTGTGGTAGCAGTGGTGGTAGCTTTTTCACCTGGACCATTGAACATGACTTTTGTTGGAAGTTCACAATATACTCCTGTTTATTTTCTCCTAAATACTGAGTGAAGATTGACATGGGCTGCTGCGCTGCCACCGGAAAGTTCCTACTCTGATACTTCAAGCACAAATAGAACTGAAGCAGTAGGTACCTCACACAAAAGACTGGCTGTTGCCAGGGGGTGTGTACATTATGGATATCACATAGATATCACCAGGATTAAGGGCTAGTTCTATAAAGGAGTGCAGATAAAAAGGTCTTACCTAACACCAGTGAATTTGCCTATATTTACATCATTTCACAGGACAAGGGGGAATGGCCTCAAGCTCAAGGAGAGGTTCAGGCTTGAAATCAGAAAAAAAAATTTCACAGAAAGGGTCATTGGGCACTGGAACAGGCTGCCCAGGGAGGTGGTTGAGTTTGAGTCCCCATCCCTGGAGGTGTTTAAAGGATGGGTGGATGAGATGCTGAGGGGCATGGTTTAGTGATTAATAGGAATGGTTGGACTCAACAATTCTGTGGGTCTTTTCCAACCTAGTGATTCTGTGATTCTGTGATTTCCATTTACTAAAATGCTAATAAAATATCAAAAGCATTGGCATAGCTATAGTGTAAAGAAGTGCCACGATCCAATGGATCTAGTACTACAGATCTTACTGACCTTTCCCCACTCAATCTGCATAGAAGAACCTGCTGGTATTACATTACCCACCTGGGCATCCTTAGATGATGGATCATGCTAGCCATGTCTGCAGGTCTATGCTGCTGGAAAGAACAGGAGCCTTGGTGGGGTAGTGCCTTATCTGAGGAGGTGCTGAAAATATCTTCTGTAATAACTAGGCCCAGTCCCCTTGCCATTCGTTCGTCTGTATCCCTGAAGGATTTTCAGGGACAAGAGACAGTCGCAGGCATTTTTTGTTTTATTTTCATTGTCTGGGTTTATTTGGGCAAAGGCAGCAGCCAAACTGAGGTAATCATGTCAGCTTTCTATCTGTGAGAGAAGCCGTAGTCAAAGAGCAAATGCATAGTCTTTACTGATGATATGAGTAGTCAAAAAATGCTGAAATGGGTTGAGGAAGATAAGGAACAAGTTCAGTTGTGGAGAATATGAAACTTCATAGGAAAACCTGAGTCCTGACAGAATAAAGAAATTAAAACTGGGACATGGGTGTGTGTTTGGATCCAATCCAATTCTGGTGATATCAAGAGCAAAGAAAACCTAATTGACAATCCTTCATAAAAATATTTTGTTATATGTTTCAGCCATTAAGATTCTCGGAAAATTGAGTTGTAAGTAAGTAGTGAGGGGAAAGGTGAAATCGTAGGGAAAATGCATACCGTGCGTGTGCCCTTATGGGCAGAGGGCAGTCTCTCAGGCTCAACTACTGCCAAGATGTAAGAGACAGAGTTTGTGCTGAGAAAGTGGTCAGAAAGGAGACAAGAAGGGACAAAAGATCAGAGGAAGCTGAAGAGCACTGCTTCCCTGCACACGTGGACAGTGTCATGAGGGAAAGTTTGGAAAAGAAATAGGCAATCTATTTGATGCATCAGCTCTGGCTTATCCTGGTACTCATGACCTGCTCTCAGCTTCAAGATTGCTAAAGAATGCTTTTATCATTTATCTGCTCTCACAGCAAACCTGTCCTTGGCTCCTGGGGCCAGCAATGCTTTAATTATTGGTGAACACATAGGGAAAGAGACAAATGCAGGAAAACTCCCCTTGCACTAGTGTCTTCCTCCTCCCAGCTTCTGTGGGTTGAGCACTGTGGGAGAAGCAGCACACGCAGGTGGAGAGGGGTTATTTCATGGTCTGATATGATGATGCCTGTATTTCATACATGTGGCTCCCTTCATTTGCATTCCCAGGCAGGGAGTCTTTGTTCTTCATTCCTCCTGTTGACAGCTGCTCATTGATTTCACTCATCTATCTAATAAACTGTGATTGAGAACCTTTTATCTCCAAAAATTGTATCACAATCCTGAATAACTGGAATAATAGAGAGCAATGAATTGTGCTGAAACCAATGCATCAAAATGGCTGAGCTAATTAAACATGGTACGATGAAATTACCTCAAAATATTTTCAATACTACTCAGGCTGATCTTGAGCTGGAAGGAAGGTGACTGACAGTGCTTATATATTAATGTTTATTCTGTGTTTTTCAAATGCTCTGGAATGAAGGTACTTCAAAAGACTGGAGGGCACTGAGGCCACCAGGATGCCTGCTGGCAGAGGAGCCATGCTCTGGAAGCAGATGGGTGCCAGCTCCTGCAGTGCCTCCTACAGTGACTTTGGTTGGATTATTGCCATCTACTTCTGTTTTAGCGAGAGTGCTGAGTGCAACTGTGGAGCAGCAGCTTACAGCAGAGCCAGCAGAACAAGTTTCTTGTTCAATATTTAGGGCAACTAGCTTTGATTTAATGACCTTGGGACTGAAAGGTTTTGTGGTAAACTGGAGACAGGAAGAGAAAGCACAAGAGGTGGGTGGGTGAAAGATGGTAGCTGTTTCAAAAGAATTTCAGTGTGTTTTGTGCCTTTTTAATAATGTCACCAGTGTTTAGATCAAAAGAGGTGTGCAGACCTCTCAAGGTAACAAAAGTCGTGTAATAGTATTTTCTACAGGACCTATGCAACTCACTCCTTCTGGTTTCTCTTCAGGTGTCACTTTTAAAGCTTTTAATTAAATTTACTTTTGCACCTAAAATGCTGTATTCTCATGCCTTGGCTGCACCTGTCTCATCACAGAATTGCAGAACCACAGAATCACAGAATCACAGAATGGTTAGGAATGGAAGGAACCTCTGGAGATCATCTAGTTCAACCCTCCTGCTAAAACAGGTTCACCTACAGCAAGTTACACAGGAACACATCAAGGGGAGTTTTGAATATTTCTGGACTACGAGACTCCACAAGCCTGTTCCAGTGCTCAGGTACCTTCACAGTAAAGAATTTTTTCCTCATGTTGAGGTAGAACTTCATCTATTCCATTTTGTGTCCATTGCCCCTTGTCCTGTTGCTGGGCACCATTGAGAAGAGTCTGGCCGCATCTTCTTGACCTCTGTCCCTCAGATATTTAAAAGCATATAGTGAAAGAAGTCTGGCATTTGAAACAAGGAGTTCATAGCTGTGAGTTTGTTAAGAGAAGGCACAGTAACTGTGGTGTCCATTGGCATCAGCTCAACAGCAGTGGCTGCAGCCACTTCACCCAAAGCTTGGGGAGGGGACACCACATATCCTTCACCCTCTTGCAGTGCTAAATACAAAGAAAATCTAGTAGCTGATTTATGATATCACTTAGGAGAGCTGAATTTTGAGATCTCTCCTTTACCTATGTCATCCCAGCACCAGCCTTTTTGTATTTATATTTCATAAACTTAGGTGTAATGGACTTTCCTCTGAGCATCGTAACCAGAAGGGAAAGAATGTATGACAAGGTGAACCCAATCTCAGAGATTAATGCCTATGATGTGGGCTGTATGAAAAAAAAATGCATGCATAAGTGGTAATATTCTTAAATAAATGGTAATATTCTAGAATGTACATTACTGATGTGAAAAATCATTGTTCGGTTTATAACGCATGCACTTCATACTGCACTGCTCCTCCAAATAACTAAATAGAGCAAACTAGGTACCATTTGTCTGCCATCTAGGGTAGAGCAGGAAAGATGTCAGTGTCCAGGGAGACCTTTTATGGTGACCTTCAAGTATGTGGAGGGGGCTGACAAGAAAGCTGGGCAGGGAATTTTTGCAAGGGCATGTAGTGATAGGATGAGGGGGCATGGCTTTAAATGGGAAGGGGGAAGATTTAGATTAGTCATTAGGAAGAAATTCTTCACAGTGGGGGTGGTGAGGCACTGGCACAGCTTGCGCAGGGAAGTTGTAGATGCCCTGTCCCTGGAAGGGTTCAAGGCCAGGTTGGATGATCTAGTGGGATGTCCTTGCCCCAGCAGGGGTGTTGGAATTGGATGATCTTTAAGGTCCCTTCTGACTTTAAATGTTCTATGACTCTGTGGTTAGTAGGAGGCTTCTAGCTCTTTGAAATGTTTTTGAAGCTGAAGTGCTCTAGACACTGTTTATTTATTTGTAATAACTAGCCAGTCTCTTTATGGCTGTTTATAAAAATAAATATTTTCATGCAAATGCTGCCAGGTATAAGGTGGAGGACCACCTCCTTCTCAGCCCGTGTGAGATATGAGTCCCAAATGAGTGTTTTGAACTGCATCTGGTGTCTCTGCTGGATTTGGGAGATGAAGGACTCCTTTTGGGGTGAGCACGGGCCCTGGCCCCCAAGGGATGGCACGGTGCTGAGGCTGCCGCTAATCTTCATGTGGGCGAGGGAAGGCTATTCTGCTATTTTTTCACCTTGGCCACTCGCAAGGCTAAAGTTAGCCCACAACTTTTCTAAATTTTGCAAAGGAGTGCAGCAAATTCATTTATACACAACAAAATATAAAGCACCGTGGTGTTTGTTCTATGTCTCTCTCTCTAAAAATACAGGTATAGAGAAGACGGCTGCTGTCATTTGACCTCATCTCTCTTTTTTGGTAATATTATAGTCACAGAATACATTTTCCTTGGTTTCTCTCACTTGCTTGTAGGTGAAATTATGCCACTTCACTGTCAGGTGGAACAAAGTACTGCATAAAAAAGTGGAGCAACTTGAGCTGACCACAAGAGAGGTCACTTTTAGGTTGTGGTAGCTAAACTTAGCTAATCTTTCTTCTCACATCCAAATCCTGTTCATCAAGGCTAAATGTGTGTCTCTGAATTCAGGCCCATTAAAACTCAAAAATGTTTTTCCTTCTGCTAGGTGTGAATTGTTTTCTGCTAGCAAGCATGCTGTTTGCTTGTCTCTTTGGGGACAGTACTTGCTGACAGCCTGAAGTAAATGAAATTATGTTGCTCGTGCATCACTATCTCTTCTGGCTATGATTGTGCTGCACCCATCTATCAATCAGAGCTGCTGCATGATAATCTGCTGAGTGCTGAAATTCTTCCCTCTGCAAAAAATAAAGCATAGGTCAGCCCACTCCTTTTCAACTCAGTGCTTTTCACCACCTTGCAGTTAAAACTTGAACGAAGTATCCTTTTAACTGTCTTTTGACACTTGCTACTAAGAGCACAATATGATGCTCCTGCTTCTCACTGGTGTCTGAGCTCCTGTCCATCTTCTTTCTCCATCCCATAGGATCTCAGGAGCTGGTAACTGGTACACGATGCTATGTGCTTCTGTGGCAGAACAGGAATAGCCCAAATACACAAGCAGAGTTCATAACCCCACCAGCTGCCTTTGGAGGCTGATGACACTGTAAAAGAAAGAAAAACTGCAAAAGCTCAACATGAGCTATTAAGGATGAAATCACAGAGTCAGAGAGTGAAGTTAGGCTCTGTTTGTTTTGGCTGTCAGTTCTGCATACAGTTTGCACACAACACACACACATTCTACACACAGTGATGTCCACTGTGCAAATACCAAGCTGGGTATATAGACTATTCTGACTGTGGGTTTTTTCTGTTGTTTTGGTTTGGGTATTTTTGCCACTGGTAACAATTATTGATCATTGCTACAGCTTGAAAAGTAAATAAATCCTGAATGTCTGCACGTGGTGCCTCCCTGAATGTCTATATTAGGTTGTTACAATCAATGCCTGGCTAGGATTGCTCTGTGCAACACTTCAACCACTTTTTTAAAGTGCAGCGCATTAGTGTGAATAAAAATTGGTTTGGGTAGAAGGAAGGAAGAACACATTTTTCTCCAACTTTTTTGAGACCTCAGAGGCAAGCTGTCTCTCTTTGACATTAATTCAGGTAAGTATTCCGTGAGTATGTGCTTCATTGCTTGGCTGAATCATTGCTTGTTCTCCACTCTTTCAGAACTGCTCTCCAATTCTCTGCCAGGTGGCTTTGGTGCATCTTTCTGCTCAGGAGATCACAGCTGTCTAGTACATTAGCCACTGGTCATATCCATCCTATATGTGGAAAAATATACAGGAAAAATCCTTGAAATTTACAGCTTCCAATTCCAGCTGCATTTCCTTGCCTCAAGCTACCTGTGTGTGCCAAATGGGAGCCTGAATATGGTCGAAAATGGTCACTTTTCAGCATGACAGAACAGACCGGTGACAGTGCCTATGTATAATTTTACCTGTGCTAAAATCTTCTGAAAGGCTTCCTCTCATTATATTACTTCCTCTCATTATATTATTGTGGCCGTTTGCATGGACTATTCCTAGAAGAAACAAAACTGCTCAGCTCTCATAAATAAGCCACACCATGGGTTAAAACCAAAGGAGTGCACATACAAAAAATAGTCTAAGCATATACCTCTTTTCAAACAAGCATAAGAAGTTATAAATGCTAAGTATATGGAGAGTCCATATTATGGAGAGTCCATATTTCCTCCATCAGAGGAAATATTCACATTACATCCTAAGCTGCAAGCACAGCAAAGCAAATTTCAGCTTCTGTAACTGGTTGTTTACTGACTTTCAGACTATCCTGAAGGTGCTGAGAACAGTCAGGTGGTTTAAGCTAGCTCATTTTGCTTTTCAGTTAAGGTAAGAAAAGGCAAGCGCTGCCTTAGATGTTGATGGAGATGGAGCAGCCCTGAGCCGTAGTAGCTCAGTTTCTGATGGTTACAGGACATCCCAGAGGAAAATGCAGTATGGTCAAGCAGAGAAATGAAACAGTAGGGTATGCAAATTCAATAACTTTTCCTCTTACTGATTCAAATATTTTTTTTCTTGTTACAGCAAAGGCTCACTTAATTTTTGTTTGCGTCTTTTCTGGGCTTCTCAGTTTTTTATTAAGAACAAGGTGACCTCATTACTCATGTGCCTTGCAATGTGTCCATATCTCTTTAGGATTTTTTTCCCCATTCTTTTATAATTCAAAAGTGAGCGCCTTTAAAATGAATTTCTATAGTATTCTATCAAGTCTGGCTATTTTCAAAATATATTTATCAAGGTTTCTAACCAGCATCAACAGCAATACTTTCCTGTTAACTTGGCTCAGCTTTTAGTCCTCCTACATTATTCTACTATTAGCTTATCTACTAGAGCCCTGGATAGTTATTTTCATCCATCAAACTGCTGTTTACAATTTTATCTCAACTTGCTTCACTTGACAATGTATTTCTTTTTAGTGATTTCCATCATCAAATACTCTTTTGCCAAGCCGACTTTTGAAGATGTATTATATTTAATTATAAATATATCTTTATACCTCATAATATAAATATATCTTATACCTCATAAACAACATCTGTACCTCAAATAAACAATGTCTGTATCTCAAATTATTAGAACAGCAATTTATTATATAAGTAAAATGACGACTCCATCTATATAATGCTTGGTACATTATTTGTAGTAATCATAGTGGAGGTAGACTCTAAGGGGAGATATTCAGGAGACTAATGCAATAGTCTCATCATTAATACACAACAGTGAGTAAAGGAAAAGTTAGAGTGAATAATATTTACATCAATGCATGCAGGCATACAGTTTAGGCATAATCCAAGAGCTCAAATAGCATAGAACAGTTCATGATTAGTATAGGTATGGACCATAGAAAGCTTGAATGTGAAAATGTCAGCAAAACATTCCCAAGAATACTGGAAAAAAATCAATGTTATTCTGCCTTTGGAGCACCTCACAGCATCTTGTGGAGTCTTAGAGTAAGGAATAAATTTTTCAAATATTCATTTTTTATGATACAGTGGAGGAAGAAAATTTTGTATGTACTTACTGGCTCTGCAGCAATTATTGAGTGGTAGAATGCTCGTGAAGGGAATACATGTCTTCTGGTGCCAGATGCTTGGGAAGGATTAAGAAGGTCAGAAAGTCAGTGAGGTGAATACCACAGTATTCCTCCATTGTCAAAACCAGTTTGATCAAACTGCACATTTGGAAATCACATTTGTTTCCAGGCTCTGGGACATCTGGAACTGTTGGGTGAAATCCTGAAAAGACTGTGCAGTAAAGATTTAAAGTCCAGTGGCAGACTTAGTGCTAGGCAGCATGTTTTGTGTTGAGAATTGTTCAGTCTAATTCATATCCAGTAATGGAAGCTACCTTTGCTTCATGCCTGAATCATTAGTTTGCATATATAGGGAAGACAGGTGAGTAGTAGTGGTAGATGTGGCACATTGCACTATGATTTTAGTGGATGCATCTTTGCTGTGTATAGGGGTAGGTGACCCAGGGTGGGTCCTTTGGCATAGGTGATCCCACAGTGCAGAGCTGCAGGTACTAGGAAATGAGAGGAGTGAGTAGTATATACACCTGCATGGAGCTGCTGTGTAGTTTTAATGCACATGGTAGGGGCCAGTAAGGGAGCTAAGGAGGATCTCCAGGGTTTCTAGGTGCCTCAGACTTTCTGAAGTAATTCCAAATGCAGACACTGCCTTCAAAAGCTGGCAGCTTGGCTACATTCAAAGGAAGAACCTGATGATACTGTGCATTGGCCCCAGTATCCCCTGCCTGAATCAGTGAAAGTACTTCACAGCTGTCATGCCTGGTCAGATGAGCTTGTACAGACTCCAGAGATTCAGGTTATTCAATTAGTTTAACGTGAGGTTGTGTTCCCACAGCTGAAAGTGATGGAGCTACGTCAGACAGTTCATAGCTTAACATCCTCCATTCTGGAAGGTAACAAGACCAGAGGTTAGAGCAAAGCCTTGGTTCTGTTGAACCTAGTGGAAAAAATGCCATTAAATTCAACAGTGATAAGATATCAGTTTGAACTTTCTGAGATAACCGGGCACAATTTAGAGAGAAGGTATTACTCAGGGGGTGACTTTCTACTTTATGATGCACCCACTGCTGTCCCAGTTGATAACTGGGAAACCAAGGAATGAGTTAGTCCCTTCATCTTAGGAAGCGCAACCTGCCTTTCTTAACCTTACCAGCAGCCCTAATCAGAGTAATTTGATTAGAGTAAATGTCATTGGAGGTGCAGCAGAGACAAAGTTTTCATGCTTTTATGTCGCTTAAAAATCCAGCAAGCTCATTTCTTAGTCACTCAGCATCTATCTAGACATTGATACGATTAGACAGTGAAAGCTAGAAATATTCTCTAGAAAACTTACTATGATTTATGTGCCTTTCTAACTGCTGAGTGGGCTGGATTCTACTTTGATATTCCCTGTTATAAACTCAAATAAATTATGGAAAGGAGTACTAGGAAAGTGCTACTGTTTCATTACTCCAATCTGCATCTGTAAGACCAGCCCATCTTTAGCAGATATATGTCTAGGACATGCAGACGTAGTGTATAATCCAAGACATAAATCTTGATGTATATTTATGTGATGGAGATTTTTCATCTTGCTTGGTGATCTACTATATAATTTATCTATTCCTACACCACATATGCCTTCCTAACCCAAACTCCTCTGCCTGATAATGAGGTTGATTCCATCTTCTTATACAGTGGTGAAATGTGAAAAACATGGACTACCTTACTCTGTAACAATCCTTGCAACAATTGTTGTTGTAAGATTTCTCTATTCTAGAACGAATTAAACATCCAACTATTTCTATGAGACTGAGAGGTTTTAAGTCTTTGTTATGCTATTTATCTCCTTTGAACAATTTCTTATTTGTCTATAACATTAAGCGAAATGTCCAAAGCAAAATGCTGTGCTAAAGCAACAACTCTTCATTAAATAAATTAAGCTGTATAAAAGGAATGAAAATGTAGAATGACTTGCACTGAAAATAAAATTATTTCAAAATGCCCTTAACTATTCCTATCAAAATTCTCACTGTATACAGAGTAAAGTAAATCTGTCAAGGACTGACCCATTGCCAGTAATACAACACAACTTAATATAGTATTATTTAAAAGATGATTCATAAAATAACCATCCTGTTCTTTCTCTGTCTTCTTACTGTTTCTGTCCAGCAAAAAACTTCTATAGCATCAGTTTGATTTTGGTGTTGTTTGGCTCCTGCTGAGGGAAAAGTACCAGTATTTCAGTTATGCTGGCTGCTGTTTAATACTGATTTATTTTCTGTCCTAAGTACTGACAGTATCTTTCAGGTATCACAGTCTTGCAAAGACAACTGAAATGCATAGTGTCTGCATGTTAATATCTGAATATCTTCTGCTAGGTCATCAGACTTAAATCTATGCTACCTTCACTGGGCAGCAAAGAAGGGTTACACTTAGCACAGCTGGGGGCTGAAGTGATACCCTGGTGTAACAAAACAATGAGGAAAATCAAATGCTTGAGTCCTCCCAAAAATTAATTGCTGTTGATGATGGGGTCAGAATTTCTCTGATTATTAGAATCTGTACCTGGAACAACAGATATATCATCTCCTTTCTGGGCTTGCACTTATTCTCCGTAGCTGCTTGCCAAGACAGGTATTTAACTTGAGATTGCCAAGAGGGTAAAGGAAACTTGCATTTCCCTTTAAGTAAAGTAATTCTGCTGCAGAACAAAAACTTTGAAAAATGCAAAGGAGGCTTGTGTGCAATGGGACAGAAGCCCTCTCCAGCTGTGGAATTGGCCCAGGTTATGAAAAAGGAAGTGCTTGCTTTAAAGTGTGTGAGACACTGTGCTGGCTTACAGCATAAATAATGCATCTTCCCCTTCCCGTAGACCTGCAGTTGTGTGTTCATGGCTGAACACACAGTCCTTGGCCACAGTGGAAAGAAGCTGTCTGGATAACAAAGGAAATGGAAGATTTCGTTCTAGGCAGAATGGTTGTTTCTCGCTGAGCAGGTTGTCCTTAATGACACTGGAGTGCGCTGGTAGGAAGGTTGCAGCCACGTTTCTGAGAAAGGAGCATTATCTAAAAAAACCAGTGTTCAACATCTGATAGCCATCTCAAGTAATTATCATTTCACTAGACGAAAGGGAAACAAAATTTGAAACTGCTGAGGGAAATAAGGATAACTCATTCACTGGAAAAGATTTCTTTAATGCTTTCTCATTCCAAACTGAACTAGTCTTGTTGACATCGTGTTTGAACTTATTCAGACGAGACTCTGTTCCTTTTCCTCTCCTATACACCATTGGTTAAACATATGCCCAGAGCTGGTCTAAAACCTCTTTTCCTGTTCACACTTTTAGTACGCAAACATGCACTCAGTTCAGATTTGGTCTGAGACCCAGGGCACTTGCAAAGACATTTTTGCATCAGCTGGGTTTGTCAAGTTGGGCTTGAGCTTTTGCATTCAGACCTGGGAGGAAATGCTCACATTTGTATTTACTCCAACTACAGAGAGTGAACCTGAGCATAGAGCACAACAGACCCTGTGCCAGAGGGAGCAGCCAGTGATGCAGGTGGCTGGTGGCTGGAGAGAGAACCAACTGAAACCAGCTCTGCTCTCACCAGTAATGCAGATGTGCCCCTACACTCTTTCTGGTAGACAAAATACACTAACACAAGTTTTTCTTTACTTTCTACCATCAGCCATGAAAAATATGAGAAGCTGTCATGTTCTCAAATGAGTATTATTTCTGGTATCATCTCTTTGAATAAGTATAAGACAGAAAACCAGAGGAAGAGCACGATGCAGAAATTAGTATTTAATATTACTTGAAATTACAGTAAATGCTACCTAATGGAGCAACTTTTCACAGCATAATCTGCTGACTTCATAATCAATATGAAATGTAAACGTAATCTCTACACAAGTGTGAGACAGCAAATGCACAGAGTGTCTTCAGTACAGGGGAAAAGCCAGTGTGTGAGCTGGTGATACTGACTAGCTGTGCTCTAACTCTGATGGGAAATCCTCAAAACTAAGTGAAGCAAGCTAATAGACAAAATGTGCCCTCAGATTGTGGCTACAGAGCTGAGTAGTCTGGAAGACTGCACTGGAAATGCAGTATTTCTTCAAGTGCTCTGGGAGATATACGATATGTTTATTACATCCAAGAGCAAGCTGTAAAGTATAACAAATAGAAAGCAGTCATTAAGAAGGCACTGACTAGTTTAAATTAAAGAATAGTCAAGCTATGGCAGTGATACAGAACATATTCCTTTAAAACGTGAGGATAACTGACTATAGTTGGTCTGTCCTTTTATATTTCATTGTCAGAATAGCATGCTAACTGCAAAATACTGCTTGGCCGTCACAAAACCTTACTCAGTTTTTGAGTGCTTTATTTATGGGATAAGCAGAGTGATGACATTTAAATACTTTCTCTTTCAATGGCACTAATTATCTAATGAGTGTTGAAGTGATTTTCTCAAAAAGTCCTGTATTTAGGAAAATGAAATATATTAAAAGTATTGCCATGTAAAAGACATTAGGAGTAATTAAGCACAAGAAGTTTAAGATAATGTAATTTGTTCCTTTTTTCCCTCTTAATTGTGATTTTGAAAAGAAAGCAAAACTATGAAGTCCTGGGAAATACTATGGGATGACAAGATGGTATAATTTAAGAAAGAGTTCCTAACTACTCTCTTGCAGTTGCCACACAGTATTTATATTGAAATCCAAAATGAACTGTAAATGAACTGTATATGGGATTCTCTAAATGTAATCCAGTTGCAAACATTCACTTCTGACTGTAAATTCCTATTTCCCTTATAGCACAAGGTAATTTATCAAGATGCTGATAGCCTCAAAGAACACTTCAGCATAAAAAGAAAAAGGCTGCTAAGCTTATTGTCCAGTGACGAATTTCTGTTCAAGGATGATTTTTGGCACAGATGAGGCAATGTGCTTCAGAAATTGTTTAGCAAAGTTTATCAGGAGACGTCCTTCAGTCTTCACGCCACAACAAATTGATGTAATCGTTAAGATTCAGCAGATACTTGAGGACAGAGGTTGCAAACCAGATGATTTCTTGAAGTTTCTTGCAGAAGGTTTGGGGTTCCGTGATTATATGATCCACTTACAAAACCAGTTAAATTAAGTAGGACAAATTAAGATAGAAAATAAAAAGTCAGAACTCTTAGAATAAGGACAAATTTCCTAATAATCTTTCTGGGACTTTTTAAAAAAATTCATTGTGAATATCATATCACTGAGAAATTCTCTTTCATTTCTTGTATATTTATGCTAAAACCAATATAATGATGTTCATGCATCTGTATGAAGATTTATTTTTATATATGGCATATTCTCTACCCAATGAACACACTCATTAATTTTTTGTAAAGCAGCATATACTTTGTTAGATGTTTTTCCCTCCTGTAGAGATGGATGTCTCTGAAGAAACATTTATCACTGATTACTGCAGAGAACATTCTTGAATTGTGAGCTGTGTACCAAGTTTATCTTTCTTTTGATATCTTGACATAATCTATCTGTTTTCTTTGTAAAAGTTATTCCCAAGACAAAATCTCCTACATGGCCCTTAATTTAATTTAATTACAATTAGGTTCAATTATTTTGCTGCTATTAAGGATGCTGCATTATTTTTTTAACAATTCCATTAATTAATAGAGTTTATGTTTTAATCCATTTTTTTTCTTTTGAAGAAAGCGTGACTCAAGAGGCATTACTATTTATTTAAATAGCTTTTTACTAATCAAAAAAAGGAATTAAGAAACCATCTGTTGTACGTAGGTGGGATTTTTTCCATTATTAAAGAGTGTATGTGTGCATATAGTGAATATACAGTAATATATACATATATCTAAATAAAAATAGAAAATCATCTGCATCAGAAGCTTAAAGGCAGTTATTTCTGTAGCTACTTATAGAAATTCTATTTGAGATACCGATAGTTTAGTTCGATGCATAGAATTTTACCGAGCCTTGGTAAATAACCGATTTTATCTCATCACTATAGGTATGTGCTACAACATCCGTGCTAAGTATGAGGTGTCTTGTGATCAGATAGAATGCAGAAGTTGGCAGAAGTTGGCTATTGGGTACTCTGGGAAAAACAAGTGGCAGGTTTTTGAGTGGTGCAGGTTGGAATTCACTGCAATGTAGTCACTGATGGTGTGTTGCAAGAGGGCTGGAGCGCCTCCCGTATGAGAATAGGCTGCGAGGGCTGAGCTTGTTTAGCTTAGAGAAGAGAAAGCTCCAGGGAGACCTCATAGTAGCCTTCCAGTACTTAAAGGGGCCTACAAAAAAGGTGGAGAGGGAATGTTTATCAGGAACTGGAGTGATAGGACAAGGGATAAAAGTTCTAAACTGAAAGACAGTAGATTTAGATTAGATATTAGGAAGGATTTTATTCCTGTGGGGGTGATGAGGTACTGAAACAGGTTGCCAAGCAAAGTCATAGAGGTGTTCAAGACCAAGCTGGATGGGGCTTTGAGCAGCCAGATCTAGTGGGAAGTGTCTCTGCCTGTAGCAGGGGAGTTGAAACTGGATAATCTTGAAGGTCTCTTCAAACTGAAAGTATTCTATGATTTTATGAAGTTTAAAAATCCATCAAAACATTTTTTGTGATCTAGTACACATCTTCGAAACTGCCATCTTCTCAGAAGTGTCTTCCTGTCATCAGTGTTACCTATGTGCCTAGCATTTTCTCTTGGGTCCCAGTTATTCTGGTATCTGATAATGTATTTATATCTAGTATCTGATAATGTATTTATATCTATCCAGGGTCAGGCTCCTTGTCAAATAGCTTGATCAATGAAATTGCTGAGAAGCAACAGCTTCTCACCAGGAGACATGACTTTCCTGGTAGTGACAAAACACAATCATTATTCTCAGGTTATTGAGAAGAATAGGTTTTTACATTTAAAAGAAAACAATAAAAAACCCTACCAAATCAACATGGAGAAAGAGTGATTTCAAAACCTGACCAGTGCCTAGACAGCCTCAGAAACAGCAGCAGATAAAACAGCTTCAGAAGGAAGATCCTTGTAAAGAAAAGCATTCCCATGGCCAGTCTCCTACAATTACGGCCACAGTGTGTTTTGATTCCACACATCCAATAGAGAACTGTTTTGGACACACTGGACTAAATAGAAAAAACATTGTTTTGTAATTCCTCTAGTCCGCAGTAAACCTTGGATCATTGGGCAGCACCTTTTGCTGATCTTTCACTCCTTTTGCCACTGTCGTGCCTCTGTTAGCAATTGCACAGAGGCAGAGAGGGAGCTCTCAGTCCTCAGCTGCACACTGAATGGGCAAAAGTTTGCGCTGAACTTCCATTAACAGAATTCCTTTAGGAATATCCACATCTTCAGAAAGGACTTGGTGCATGTTGAACCACCCAAAGCTAGTAAGAAATGCTATGAACCACAGAAAACAATGATCATTCATTCCCTCATCTTCTCCTTGCTCTGTACACTAGACACTCCTACACTAGTGAAATGTTTGCCTGCTGCCCTTAATACAATGCAAGTGTCCCTCACTCCACATTTCATTTGGACTGCCAAACAAGCTATAAGGCCAAGAACAAAAGGTCTTCTTTCTGTCTGATTCTCTATGAGTATATTTTATTCAGTAGTTTCAAAACTCTACATATTTTATAAACATTAGTTGGATTTATTGCCTGTAACTTCATGCTCTTTTTCCTGGAATTAGCTCTTTGAAGTGCTTTCCCAGAGAATATTGCAACTAAAACGTGTCTGTTCCATTATAAACTTACTGAAACTACGCTGTCTTTTCAGATATAACAGATAACACGACCAGTTCCAAGACTTCTAGAATTTAAAACAGTCTCTTAAGCATGCACCAGATCAGTATAGTGCATAAATAATCTCTCATGTCTTTCCATGCTTTGAAAACTCCAAACCCAAAGGTTTCTAGGAAAGGCAAGAAATGCATCAAGATAGTACCTGCTCTAAATCCGATGACTTTTCTGTCAAAATGCAGATGTCGTTGCTCAAGGACATGGTTGTCCTGAGTGTAATATTAGAGAATGCAAATGAGTCCAATTATATAGATAAACACTGAATTTCTTTGCAGATCTGTAATGCCCCATAAAGGAAAAGATGGGTTGAGGGATTCCTGTTTTCAAGAGGACAACAGAAAGGAAGCGGTCCTACAATTAGAGTCTTCTTGTCATCCCCATACATGGCCAACTACTGAAGGAGCTGTAACATTGAGAAACCTTTTTTTTTTGCAGCACTGACTTGATTTTAATTGAACAATTGACTAGACAGTTCAGTCACACACATAAGTACTATCATTCTCTTGCTTAAAGGCTAACATTAGATTATAAAATGCGGCAGCCCTTCATCCCTCCTAGTGAAGCAAAGCCATTAGACTGAAATGCAAAGGGAGGGTCACAAAATACAAACCACTGTGCTGCTTGTTGATGAGTAGCTTTCCTGAGAGATGATGTTTGGGGTATGGCAATGCCTAATCTGGCAACTATGTATTTTAGTGAATGGTCTTCAGTACAAAGAAGGTTAACAGCAAGGAGAGTCAGGACTGGAGCTCTGATAACTTCTAAAACATCAATCTCCATTGCATTTTCTCTATTAACCTTTGTACCCTTTAAAAGGAAATAAGAAAAATCCTTTGCAGAGGATGAGAAAAGAAGCCTTTCTGTCTCTGTAGATGGCAGCTTTTCAGAAGGTGATTCACATCCCAGTTTCCAATTCAGGTTAAAGAATAAGGCAGCATTGGTCTGTCTTCATGATTCCAACTAAAAAACTAAATTAATAACCCGGGTTCTTGCACTAATAGTTACTATCTGGGCATATCTTCTGCCTCTTCCCTTAGTGCCTGTGGGTTTTGTGTGTTTGGTCTGCTATTTTAGAAATAATCAAGGAACATCCTATATAACTGAATGAAGTAATGAGAAGACAAAACAAACAGAGATGCTAACAACATGGTTTTGAAATATGCTTCTGGGACTGAACAGCTGAGTTTAGTGGCAAGCTGAATAAGGTTGTTTGAACGTGGTCACTTTGCAGGGTAAAACTGCTCCTTTAAAGGCGGAATAAATAACATAAAATGTTTGAGAATTTGGTTTCAAAGGTGGTGGAAGATGTTCATTGTACCCCAAGACACTTACAGAGAAGTTAGAAAACTGAAAAACATTAACAGATTTGAAAACTGTTAGGAACTGAATCTTGATTTTTATCCCAAATGCCATAATCCCCAATACATGGATTTGTTACTTGTGCAGATGTCCTTTGTGTTGCTTTTACTGGTAGCATCATTGTTCCCACATTTTGTCGTTTAATGATTAATCACTCTACTTTCCTATTAAAAAAGCAGGAAGTGGGATGTCAGCTTCTTTCTACCCTGCTGAGCAGAACATTTTATGTGGTTTCCTTACAATAGACAGTATGTAGAAACAGAGATTGGTTACTGTGAACTGCTGCTATGGATACAAGTTACTTATCACTGTTCCAAGACTTCATGGAGTGCTTGTTGGCATATTAACCAAGAGGCCTTTAATACTGAGTATGATAATGCTGCATTAAACTATACTGCCTGTCTTCTTTAATTATAGTCCATTATGCAGAAATAAATGTCAAAGGTCCATTTTCCCTGTAAAATATGAAACTTCTAAAGCAGACATATGAAATCTATAGTATAGATGTTAATAAGAGCTGACAGACAGCCTCACAAAATGCATAAAAAAGACCAGAATTGACTAAAGAAGGAATTCACATACATGTAACTTTACCAACAACATATTTTCAAATAAATCCTTAAACAACATTTGGAGGAAATTAAATTCTGATATTCTTTGTATGGTGTTTTTTATTACATTGCTGGCATATACGTGGGCCAGTGTTATTTCATAATGGAACACTAAACAGCACATCTTGCCTAAAGACATCCATTTCTGTGGATTTCAACAATCTCAAACATAAAACCAACAATATGAACAGGCAAATTAAGTCAATTTAATTCAGTAGCATAAGGGTATGGGTTATACTTCTTCCCAAGATTAAATAAATGGAAACTTAAATGACTACTCTGTGTGAATTGTCTTGATTTTTTTTACGCATACACTCAGTATAGTATTAGCAACATATCATATGAAGGATAACAGAGGAAATAATTTTTGCAGCTGTTATTTGACTGTGATAGAAATAAAATGCTACAGATACTATTAGTGAAAAGCTCTTTATGTCATTCCACTGCTCTTTCTAATTATTTAGTTTTAGGCTTTATGAAGGTGACATTTTCAAAGGCCTTGAGTCATGTAAACTGTGCAAATGACTATTTGCATATATTAACTAGAACACTAGAACAGTTAAAATGTGTATTATAACTATGAGCTGACTTCTCTAGTCCACTTGAAAAAAATCCCAGCTTGAGTGGCATGCACACTGAACATTAGTGACCAAAAGAATACTTGAGCCTGTTCTCAAGTGTTGCTTTTAGGACCAAAACATAAGCATAAAGAGCTGGAAAATACAAGCAATGGAAGGTAATATTTTTAGGAATACATAATAATATTATGCAAGACCAGGAATCGGCACACTACTACTTAATTTTATGGAGTTCTGTATGCCCTCTCTTCACTCTTATAAGGTAAAATTTCAAGATGCTTTCAGGTCCTTATCTGTTAAGAGAGTGTTGTAAGGAACTAGACCACTGCAGTCTGGGACTTGGCCCAAAGTCTGCTCAAATGTCTTGAAATACAAGTGATGACTGGCATAACGTATATCTCAGTCAAATGCTTCATGTGTATGGGATTTTAAATCAAATATAAAGTTTTGCCAGGAAAGCAGGTACATGAATGATTTGCTTAGTCAGTGTCTATGAAAAGGATGAGATTACTCTGTCAGCACACGATGATAATTATCTAATGCTGCTTGGTTCTGAGGTACTTCCTTGTAACTTGAACTAATTCAATACTAATTCACTGAATCACTGAATCACTGAATCACAGAATCACAGAATCACAGAATAACCAGGTTGAAAGAGACCCACTGGATTGTCGAGTTCAACCATTCCCACCAAACCCTAAATCATGCTCCTAAGTACCTCATCCACCCTCACCTTAAACACCTACAGGGATGGCGACTCAACCACCTCCCTGGGCAGCCTGTTCCAATGCCTAACCACCCTCTCCGTGAAGAATTTTTTCCTAATCTCAAGCCTAAATCTCCCCTGGCGGAGCTTGAGGCCATTCCCTCTCGTCCTGTCCCCTGTCACTTGGGAGAAGAGCCCAGCTCCCTCCTCTCCACAACCTCCCTTCTGGTAGTTGTAGAGAGTAATAAGGTCTACCCTCAGCCTCCTCTTCTCCAGGCTGAACAACCCCAGCTCTCTCAGTCGCTCCTCATAAGATTTGTTCTCCAGCCCCTTCACCAGCTTCGTTGCTCTTCTCTGGACTCGCTCCAGAGCCTCAACATCCTTCTTGTGGTGAGGGGCCCAGAACTGAACACAGGATTTGAGGTGCGGTCTCACCAGTGCCGAGTACAGAGGGAGAATAACCTCCCTGGTCCTGCTGGTCACAGTTTTTCTGATCCAAGCCAAGATGCCATTGGCCTTCTTGGCCACCTGGGCACACTGCTGGCTCATGTTCAGTCGGCTGTCAACCAACACCCCCAGGTTCTTCTCCTGCTGGCAGCTTTCCAGCCAGGTTTCTCCTAGTTTGTACCTCTGCTTAGGGTTATTGTGCTCCAAGTGCAGGACCCGACATTTGGCCTTGTTAAACCTCATGCCGTTGGTCTCAGCCCAGCAGTCCAGCCTGTTCAGGTCCCTTTGCAGAGCCTCCCGACCCTCCAGCAGATCGACAATTCCACCCAGCTTGGTGTCATCTGTGAACTTGCTAAGGGAGCACTCGATGCCTTCATCCAGGTCGTTGATAAAGACATTAAACAGGGCTGGACCCAGGACTGAGCCCTGGGGAACCCCACTTGTAACTGGCCTCCAGCTGGATTTAACTCCATTTACCACCACCCTCTGGGCCCGGTCATTCAACCAGTTTTTCACCCAGGAGAGTGTGCATCCATCCAGGCCAGAGGCCGACAGTTTCCGAAGCAGAATGCTGTGAGAAACTGTATGAAAGGCTTTACTGAAGTCCAGGAAGATACATCCACAGCCTTTCCCTCATCCAAGAGTTTAGTCACTCGGTCATAGAAGGTGATCAGATTACTCTGGCAAGACCTGCCTTTCATGAACCCGTGTTGACTGGGCCTGATCACCCGGTTCTCTTGCAAGTGCTTCATGATCGCACTCAAGATCACCCGCTCCATGACTTTCCCCGGTACCGAGGTCAGACTGACAGGCCTGTAGTTCCCCGGATCCTCCCTGCGCCCCTTCTTATAGATGGGCATGACATCAGCCAGCCTTCAGTCCAGCGGAACCTCCGCAGTCATCCAGGACTGCTGGAAGATGATGGAAAGGGGTTTGGCCAGCACATCCGCCAGTTCCCTCAAAACTCTTGGGTGGACTCCAATATACTGGACGAGGCATATTGTGAATTATATTAACTTAAATAGCTTTGTAGTGACTCAGCAGCAGCTCAGCTGACATTGCATATATCTTCACCGCCGGTTATTCCTGGTGTCCATACAAACTGGTGTGTTTTACTTTGACTTTTATTGTTGAGGATGCATCAATTTAAGTATAAACTACTGAATGTGAGATTAACAATTTGCATATTCCATCTATTTTCCTTTTGTAGTTAATAAGATAATTTTTTAAAATGAGTTTTAATTTTTCCTCCCTGGATGTTTGATCTCACAGTAATCTTATTAAGACTAAAACATGAAACAATCATAAAACCAAGCTTTGTTTTGAACTCACAGAAAATTTTGAGAATATCCATGAAGAAATGTAACTCCCTGCTCTATACATGGCATACGACAAGCACAACTGCAGGCTTTGTTTAAAACTGTCAGAGCAGGTAGATTTGGACTTATTTACTTTGACAATTTGTGCCTTGACTCAGTTCACCAAAGCCCTTAGCAAATGGGGAGTTCCATAGATTTTTCTTGGAGTAAACGATGCTGATATTCGTAGGTAAATGTCTGCTGTGAGTTGCATTGCATTTCGATACAAACCTTCATTAAGAAAGCCCATGAACTCTTACTACGTGCATAATACATGATTAATGGACAACTGAAAACGGGCCTTGAGCGCTGTGAGTGCTTCTAAATGAAGAACACTACAAATAATTTATATTAAGAGGGAAATTTATTATCTGGCATTGTTAAAAAATAATCCTTACTAAACCAGAGAAAAGAAGTCATCACAGCTCTGAGTTTAGCTGCTGTGGCCCTGGGCTGTCCCTGTCCCCAGAAGGTGCCTGGTGCCCAGGGCTGGGGCTGCTCCTGCTGTCTCCTAGTTTTCCTGGCTGGGGATGGCCCTGTCTGTCCAGGACCCCAGATTCCTCCGTGTGGATCTGCCGTCCTGCAGGTGTCCACCTTCTACCTCGAGATCAAGGCTGCAGGGGAACATGGGAAGAAACAGTGTTTTTCCATGATGCTTTTCAAGATTAAATGATTTTATTTAAGAACTAGAAATGAAAAAAGACCAAGTACACCAGAGGAATTCCAGATAATCACATCGTATTTAAGACATCAGCATAAGATTCAGATTTGTTTCAGAAATAATTCAACTGCTGCTGTAACCCATGGAAAGAAAAGAAGCACTTCAGAGGGTGAAATGATTCAAAGATGCAATTAAAACTGCCGGCTTAAAGTTGATTTGAGGGTTTGCATCACACTGGTAAAGGCATTATAAATTCACTTGGGGTGGGGAAAATCACAGCCGTGCTTCATGGATAGCTGCAAACCATTTAGAATCAGAGAATCAGAGAATAGTTTGGATTGGAAGGGACCTTAAAGATCATCTAGTTCCACCCCCCCCGCCATGGGCAGGGACACCTCCCACTAGACCAGGCTGCCCAAGGGCCCATCCAACCTGGCCTTGAACATCTCAGGCTATGGGGCAGCCACAGCTTCACTGGACAACCTCTGCCAGCACCTCACCACCCTCGTAGTGAGGAAATTCTTCCTTATATCAAACATAAATCTGCTCCTCTCCGGTTTATACCCATTCCTCCTTGTTCTGTCACCACAAGCCTTTGTAAACAGTCCCTCTCCAGCTTTCCTGTAGCCCATCTCAGGTACTAGAAAGTTACTATAAGATCTCCTCAGAGCCTTCTCTTCTCTAGGCTGAATAACCCCAACACTCTCAGCTTTTCCTCCTGTGGAAGGTGCTCCAGCCTGATGAACTTGAAGACAAAACATTTCCATGGCAGGCTGAGAGGGGTGGGCTTGTTCGCTTCCCTAGTGGGAATGAGGAGCAAAACAGAAAGGTGAACGTGAGAAAACTCGAGGGTTCAGATAAAGGCAGTTTAACAGGTAAAGCCAAAGCTGTGAACACAAGCAAAGCAAACCAAGAAATTAATTACTACATCCCATTAGCAGATAGAAAGCAGGGCACCATCACACTTATGTGACTTGGAGTGACTTTGGAAGACAAATGCCATCACTGAACATCCCCCTCTTCCATCTTCTTCTCTAATCTTTTGTTGCTGCGCACCACATCCTTTGCTATGGAATGCAGCTTTAGTCATTCGGGGTCAGCTGTCCTGGCTGTGTTCCCTCCCCACTTCTTTTGCTCTCCTAGTTCACTTTCTGGTGGGGCAGCATGAGAAGCAGAGAAGGTCTTGACACTGTGTAAGCACTGCTCAGCAATAGCTGAAACATCAGGATAACAATACTGCTTTGGTCACAAATTGAAAAATGCACCTTATGGGCTGCTATGAAGAAAATTAACTCTACTTCATCTAAACCCAGGACAAAATCCGAGCGTGTCCTGGTTTAGAAGGATGATGACTGCAGAGAGATACCTTATAGTCCGGTCATGAATGGGCAATGAGGGATGACTTATACACAGCTGCTCATAATACAGAAGTTAAGGACACCTGATTAAATCATTGGGCTACAGTGTTAAAATAAAAATAATTACTTTTTCAGACAATGCATAATGAAATCCTAGTCCTCAGACTTTGAGGATACTGTGTTGGTCAAAAAGATATAATATTTTTCACTCCAATTCACAGATGACAAACCTAACAGTGACTATTATGCAGTAAGCAGTTGCTGGATGCAACTTTGACTCATGATATTCCCAGACTACTGTAAGCTGCAGACTAGGATAACACACTGAAAAGAATAATTTGATCCACAATTTTCTTTCCATCACCCTTTTCCCTGCATCCACCACAAATTCCTAGCAGACACAGACTAATCACTTGGGCTTATCTCTGGCTTGATATAATATTGAGTTTATGCTTTTATTCTCAAAGAAGTTGCTCACAGGTGAATATAAACCAAGACTGAGGAAGTGAAAAATCATAATGCCCAACATAGGATAATATGGCTGCAGTAATCTCTAATTACATCTTTATGAAAAGAGTGTTATGAAAACGCATCTGTAAAAATAATACTCTTCAGAGATGTGAATTAAAAAGTGTCACCTTGGCAAGCACATATTTAGAAGAATGGAAAAAACCTACAACATCATCCACATATTTTTATAAGCAATGAGTATATCTTATGGGTGGATGTTATCATAACCTATGCTCACAAACACTTTGCTGTTCCCTGCAATTGCCAGGGTAAAACATTTCTGCAAGAACATAAAGATAATGGCACAGTTAAATTTAGTTCACTATTTTAATCTTAAAAGTCAGCCTCCAAACACATGTAATTGATAGTATATGAATGAGTCACGGAAACTTTCTTTTTATGAAGAAAATTACTAATGTTCAGTTCTAGCATTTGTCATTGCTTTTTATACCACCATTTTCCTTCCAGTATGCAGTTTAGTGATCATTGATCCACAACATTTATAGGAATTTAAGTGTATTTCAGATGCTGACTAACATGACTCTTGCCATTTCAAAATGCTCATGAGTTTCCAATCTATTTTAGTTCCATTTTTGTTCTTTCTGAGCAAGTCATTATTTACCAAATCCTTAATGGTGAACTCCTGCTTTTCAAGGCTGGAATGCATCTCTTTCACAGGCAGCTTGCCAAGTCCTTTACACCGTGCTTCCAGTCCAGCACAACTGGGAATATCGGCTATGACCAGCAGAGAAAAGGCATCAAGCCCAGAAAAGCAAAGGAGGTTCTGGGAGATGCACAAATGGTACCTTGGTGGGCTCAGACAATACCTGATGTTGTGCTGCCCCGCAATTTCTCCCACTCTGCCTTGCAAGGCTGCACTGTCATAGAGAATTGTGCTAGGTGCATTCTTCCAGGTACACTTCCAGTTAAACATGCCTTTGACCGCTCTTTTTGGAAACAGGTAGAGCTCTGTATATTTTCCAGCTGAATCAAGCACAAAAGGAGGACAAGTGGACATTCAAATATTATTTTAAATAAGTTTTAAAGTGATAACCTGAACTTTCAAAAATGATAATGACTGTTCTCAAAATGCAGTTGATCAGCAAATATTTCTATGAGCTTGCACTCAGGAACAGCCTGATGGGACTGCCAAGAGAGCTGGTGTAAAACTGAGTGGCTTTTGGGCCAGTAACAGGCAATGGGACTAGTCATGATGTTGCCATAGAACCCTGACAAGGTTCAAACTGTATGAAAATAGAGGAAGTGGTGGAAACTGTTATCATCTCTCCCATTCATATAATTTTTGAGATCCTCTTCTTTTTACGTATCCATCATATGTGGATTATTATTCCTGGTTCTTAGCCACATGAAATACCTGCTGTGCAGCTCACAGGGTCAGAAGCATTGCTACACTTCAAATATTCCAGCAAAATGCTCCCATTGACATAGCTACACAGGAACTAATAAACCAACTCTGCCTTCATTTACAATAGTACAAGTTTCACAGACATCTCCACTGCTTTCTATAAAAAGGAATTTGGAGCCAGATACTTAAAAAATGGCCTCTTTCTGGCCAGAAAATAAAAAACAAATGCATTTCTAGTAATTTATATAGTTATCAGCATGTAGCCATACATTTCTGAGAAATAGATTCAAACAACTGCATTAAATCTATTAAATTAATTCATCAGCACAAGAGTCAGTCCCTGGTCAGATTGTCACTTGCCATTAAAAGTGTTAACTAGAGAGTCCAATGGCATGAGGTTTAACAAGGCCAAATGCCGGGTCCTGCACTTGGGGCACAACAACCCTAAGCAGAGGTACAAACTAGGAGAAACCTGGCTGGAAAGCTGCCAGCAGGAGAAGGACCTGGGGGTGTTGGTTGACAGCCGACTGAACATGAGCCAGCAGTGGCCCAGGTGGCCAAAAAGGCCAATGGCATCTTGGCTTGTATCAGAAACGGCGTGACCAGCAGGTCCAGGGAGGTTCTTCTCCCTCTGTACTCGGCACTGGTGAGACAGCTCCTCGAATCCTGTGTTCAGTTCTGGGCTTCTCATCACAAGAAGGATGTTGAGGCTCTGGAGCGAGTCCAGAGAAGAGCAACGAAGCTGGTGAAGGGGCTGGAGAACAGGCCTTATGAGGAACGGCTGAGAGAGCTGGGGTTGTTTGGCTGAGAGAGCTGGGGTTGTCTAGCCTGGAGAAGAGGAGGCTGAGGGGAGACCTCATTGCTCTCTACAACTACCTGAAACGAGGTTGTAGAGAGGAGGGAGCTGGCCTCTTCTCCCAAGTGACAGGGGACAGGATGAGAGGGAATGGCCACAAGTTCCACCAGGGGAGATTTAGGCTGGACATTAGGGAAAAAATTTTCACAGAAAGGGTCATTGGGCACTGGCAGAGGCTGCCCAGGGAGGTGGTCGATTCACCTTCCCTGGAGGTGTTTAAGGCACAGGTGGATGAGTTGCTAAGGGACATGGTTTAGTGTTTGATAGGAATGGTTGGACTCTATGATCAGGTGGGTCTCTTCCAACCTGGTTATTCTATCATTCTATGATTCTATATATATGGCAGGAAAGGACATCAGAGTAGTGTGATTTGAATGGGATGAAAAGATTCAAGTCACTTTTTTTTAAAGGCAAATGTAACTTAAGGAATGGAATAAACAGAAAGTGGGAGGAAATCAAAGTTTTCCACAGGAAAATCCAATATCTTTGTTTGTTAACAGCTGGTCTCTTTGGCAAAGAAAGTGCTATTTGTACTTAGATTAGTGAAAAACATTTGGCATGTGATTGTCTGAAAATGCGAGTTAGACAGAGAAGGTGAGGACTAGTACAAGCACTGTAGAAAAAGCCAAAATGGAAGGAAATCCTATTTAGGGTGAGGATGATACCAGAGGAATTCCTCTGGAATCAGTTTTGAGAATAATCTTATTTGGCAGTAATCATGAATTAAATTCATAACATCCTTGTTCTGAAATGTATGAATTTACTAATGAAACCTGTTCATGTCACAAATTCAAGAAAAATCATCCTCATGGAGGAATTTGTTGTGTAAAGAAAATACACTTACATGGCACTTTAGGATCAAAATATTAGAAATGGGATTAAACTAACATGAGAGGGAATTGCAATGAGTAAGGGGTTGCTATAATGAACTTTGGCTATGAATCAAAGTGCCATCCTCAGATGTTCCAAGGTTTGGCTAGGGAAAGCTAAACCTTTCATCATCCTGGGTGGCAACAGTTCCCCTCTGAGAGGACTGGACTGAGGATACAGAGATCTTTTCCAACCACTTTTCTATGTTTCTTCGAGCTACAATTGCTATTCGGAGGAAGAACTTCCAGTCCCAGTAGGTGTTCAGTAAGATATTTTCCTGTAGAAATAAGAAGTGATTTGGGAAAATGTAGGTTTCCAAGCCTTATACAGCTGTAGTAACCTGCACTCAGAAAAGATTAATTTTAATTTTAAAAGGTACTGAAAGAGCCGGATAGGACTAGAAGTCAGCCAGGATTTGGGATACATCTGCCTAGGCTTCTTGTAAGAAATGTATCATAAAACACAAAACATTTGTCAGTTTTTTAAGCACAAAATTAAGCCTTAGCGGAAAATTAACATTTAAAAAAATAAGATAGCATAGAAGTAAAAGATGAAGAAATCTAATATAGAGGGGATTTTAGGGTGGCTGCAGTCTGGACTGCAGGATATTTTGTGATGTCACAGTCTTACTTTTTCCCCAAAGCTCTGAATAATGAAGGGTTATTGTGACCAGCTATTTTGATAGCTGGTAAGAAGGGATCAGAGAGCAAGATTTTTCAGCTTTCAAGAAAATAATATTGCACAGACTGTCTCCTCCAGAATGATTTCCCAGGAATAGCCCCACACAGTCTGCAAAGGTTTTTGTTAACTTGCCCACATTTCTCAAAAAGAAGAAAATTGGCAGACAAATGGCTGATTTGAGCTTGTTGTCATCCAGAAAAAAAATGATTGGTCTTAATGGCAGAACACTTCATCTAGTACACTTTACATGTAAACCACCAACATCCCAAATTAAAACTTTATTGTCTGTTCTTGAAGTTTCTGTATTCTCTTTTCCTTATTGGTGACAAACCAGCCCATCTGCTGGGAAATCTGAAGCTTGTCTCCATGCATATTTTCACCAAAAGTTAATAAATCCACCTAAAAACCCGAACCCTTAGTCTTTTTCTGAACTAAAACCCTTTTTTTTTTTTATATGAAAGAGCAGAGACAAGGAGACTATTTCAGAGTATGTGATGTGACTCAAAACAAGTCAAGTATAAGGGAAGATGAATTCATAGCTAAATAGCAGGGCTGGGATTCAAAAGGTCTGGATTATATCCTGGACTGCCACAGATTTCCTGTATGATCTAAGTGTATCTGAAATAAAATATTCAGTTTTCCTCCTAGGAAAAATGTGATTACTTGTATCAAGATAATAAACCAGGAGAATTTATTGACTGATATTTTTCAAGCAATCTGACACACTTTTTTGAGACAGTATAGTGTTTCAAAAGATTAATATAAATTATATTTCATCACTGTGCATAGCAGGGTGTCTACACTGGGAAATTCTTCTGTTTCTTGGTAGGAGTCTGAATTATGTATGCACTGTGTATTTTTAACATGAAATATTAGTACAATCTTATCTTTCACTTGATAAAATTAATCTTCTTTGATTTCTCTCTTCATCATTCATTCCTCATTCCTTCTTGAAATGACTAGAATTTCACTACATTCACATTTTACCAGTTCCTCCTATTCTAAGAAAACTCAGCTTGTAGCTCCTCTGAAAGGCCACAGGAACAATTTTATTCTATCCCCACACATGGGCAGAGAGTGACAAGTCTTCCTTTCTGTTTTAAGCAGCCTCTGACGCCCTTTTCTAAGCCCCTTTCCTTTGTCTACATCAGCTCTCAGTGTGACAAATTAACCATCTGCAAGGCAACACGGCGATACGGAGCTGGAAATGGCTCTCAGCTAAAAATAGCCATATTTTACAGGGTGAATTTCTTTTAGGATAGATATGCACAGAGACAGAATTGTGCCCTTGCCAAGGTATCAGAGAGAGATGTTCAGATTGTTCATGCCTGTGCTAAAATACTGTGATTCCCTTCCTTCGCTTGCGGGACCAGGCACTTGAAAAGAAGATGGCTCTGCACCAGCTATCTGCTGCTGGTTTCCAGGACAGGGACAGAAACCAACTCTTAGCTCTCGACTCCACTCCAGTGAAACGAATCTGAGAAATAATGTGAACTAACAGCCCCTGCAGCATCATAAACAAAACAGTTTGATTGCTTAATTAACTGCCTGATCACAGTCCTGCTCCTTTCCAACAAAACCAGTTCAATTGCCCTTTCCAGCTCGGTACAGAAGCTGCTCCTTTCACAAAACCACTCAGAGCTGTCAGTACATGGAGTATTCTACATTATTTAAATTCTGGATGTCACCATCAGAAATAAATACTGTGAGCTGAAACCCACAACTACTGCCAATATTTCCATGATTTATTCATGAATGGGATAGGTTATGAATGCAATGGGGTCCTAAATACTATGTATTAGGGAAACAGATATTATTCAAATTAGGTAGCTTTTTTCCAGTTTCACCACCTGCGATATCATCTTTAGATATTTTTTATAGCCTCACGGGGAGAAAACAGCTTTGAATCTGGCAAAAAATAAAACAAATGTACTTTGAAAATTATTCATATCATGCTGCAAAATGTTTCACTAGAGCATTTCAAAAGGACATGACAAATGAAATCAGAATATGTGACTAAAAGTGTAAAACGGGCAATATTACAGAATTTCATGGAGTAAATTTTCCTTACTGGAAAAAGAACTGTCTTAAGGTATTCCCTTGCAACAGTGAGAACCAAAGAAACAAAATTTTATAACAGCTGGATGGATATAACAGGGCTTTCTAGCTTGCATGAACACATTAAATTTCTGACTTTTGGGTCCTGTCGTTATAAAGGGAGAAAAGCAAGGGAAGGCAGGAAGAAGTTGTTGCTTTGGAAAATCCTAAAGATTCATCTCTACATCGCAGAGATAATTCCACCCTTGTTGAAAATGGGATGAAAGCAACAAAGGAAGGTTTTTATTCTTAAAGGGAATCTACTGATTGTTTGCAATTTTGTCTGTTCTTGCAAATCTGTAACATTGGTGAAACAGCAGAATCTGAGAAGTTTGATTTGTGATGAAGCTTTCCATTCCTCTGGGATTGGAAAACCAGAGGAAAAAAGCATTGGTGCCTCACAGCATTTTCATCTGAGTGGCAGCCCGGTAGATTCTATTGGCTTGGTAGAATCTATTCCAAGTAGTGCTACATTAAATCTCTCAAATTCTTAGTACTTAACTATGATGAAAGCCATCTTGATTTAAGTACCTCCCATGATATTCTCAAGCCATACATCAGATCCACAATTAACAGTCATCTTGGCACTTGAAACATCAAGTCAGGAGTTAACTAACGAACACGTACAGGCAGATATCTGAAATAATAAACAGAAATCATGAGCAATGATAGAGAGTCTTTCTAATGTATGAGCCAGAAATCCCCCTGGAACCCACAACAAGTGGCCCCAGATGAGATTGTTGACCCTTGAAATCACCCACTGCAATAAAGCTTTGAAAAGTGCTTCCTTGGCAGTGGTGAAGCTGATCCAAGCCCCCCACTTTATGCTTTTCTGGCAGGGTGTCAATTTATGTCAACACCAAGATCCCTAGGAAAGGATTTCATGCTCGTCTGTGGGATGCTCTGATTGTATCTACTTGGCTCTGCCCACGACCATCTAGGTGCTCAAACCTCTTTCCTGTAGCATGTCGATACACTCTGGTCTTCCTGTTCTCTGTTAGCCTGATCTTCCAGTTTCAGTTTCTCATCCTGAGGGGTCTCATGGTTGTCTTGTCTCAGCTGCAGCTCTGATCTTATTTTCCTCCTGCCATTATAATTCTGAAAATGTGTCTAGACTCAATAATAATGCGCAGACTAATGTCAGCAAACAAGAAATGTGTTTTATATGTAAGTTAAAAGGAAATATGTGCAATATCATAAAGTTATTCGTATTACTGAAAAAGCAGAAACTGTATCCTGGGGAAATGGAAAAGACAAGTTACAAACAGATGCTATGAGATAGGTAAGTACTGGTAAGGGATTCTCAAGATCATATATATTTTACATCACTGAAATTACGAAGCATAAGCAGAGATAAAACAAACACTGTTGCTCTAAGCTGTATTTATGATTAGCAAACCCCCAGAACTATGCCTTCAGATTTGCTCTTGTTTTAGGATTTAAATATTGGTTTGAAACTTGACAGGCACCCAGCTAGATACTTAAATGGACTTGAGAGAGTGTTCCTTTGTAGGAGATGGTCACATATTCCTAGCTGGTACCACCCTCAGCACGCAGAGTAGAGCTCTCTGTGAACATTTGAATATTTAAAGCAATAAACCTTCAGGGCAAACAGTAGATATCCAAATGCCTTTTTTTTTGCTTTTGTGTTTTGTACTTTGCAGAAGCTGAACTAAAACATATTGAAGACGACTTATTTTGGAGCAGCAATATTTTCCTTTCAAAGAACTTTTGGTAGGAATGGTTGGACTTTTGATAGGAATGGTTGGACTCGATGATCTGGTGGGTCTCTTCCAACCTGGTTATTCTATGATTCTAACTACTATGATACCAGGACATCTGTGGGTCCTACTTGAGGAAGGGCTGTACACAAAGCAAAGGTCTTTCACCAGCTGCAGCTCGTGACAAAAACCTTCCCTGATGGGATTTCTGTCCTGGAAATGCCATTTAGTCCTTGTTGCTGAAGGACAGGAAGAACAGATTGAATTAACATGTTTGGAATATGTGAGACGTAATTGAGGTTGGGACAGGCAGTAGGTTACATTGCAGGAATTTGAATCTGATTCTATCTTAAATTTATGGCTTTACAAAGGCAAGTGGCAAACTAAGCTGTAATGATAAAGAAACAAAATGTTAGCTATTCATGGGTGGAAAACTAAAGGGCAAATTAATGAGTCATCATAAAAAAACTAGCAGTCTGCTTAGCTGGTTTTGAGCTATATTTTGATGGTTAGCAGCTGCTGGTTACTGGGATTGTACTATTAGCGAGCCATTTGCAATTAAACAGGTGCAACCTGGACGGTAGTGAAAGAGAGAAAGCCAAAATTATTTCGGTTTGGGTTTGGAGAATGGAAGAATAAAGCCATGCTGTGTCCAGAAAAAAATCTCTGATACAGTGGAAATACTTTAAATCATATGAAAGTCTAGAGATCTTTTTTCCAATACTTATTTTGGCTTTGGGAATCACAGGAAACATAATCCCTCAGCTGACATAGTTAATACCACAGTGCTTAAGTTTGGTAATGAGACTGAGAAGCATGATCTATATTAAACATCTAACAGATGTATTATCTTATTTGCTTATTGGTGTAAAAATTGTTTCTTGGTCTGGTGATATGGGGGGCTTTTGCCTTTTCTATTGTAGTAGATGAATCAGTGTTTCCCAACTCTAACCTCTCCTCAGAAAAGTCTTTTTGTCATAGGCAAAGAGCTGAAAAATGGCCTTCATATGACCTAAAAGATGTAAAATTTCTTTTTAAGAGGAGAGAAAATATTGATTGTCAGTTCATAGGGGCGTTTTACCTGAATACCTGAACTTTTCCACATGTATAACTTAGCTGCAGTATATTTCTGAAAACTTAACTTCTATTACAGTTTATCTTCAAACGTGCACAATGGAAAGTTTTTTGAAAGACCATTCATTCACAGTTCCGCATGAAAATTGTCCCCAAGCAGTGATTGATTCAAATAGGATCTTCAGTAAAGCACTTGACTTCTTATCATAACCCTTTTTCCACTCACCTCGTACTACATGTGCCCTCCGAAATCAAGCTTCCCTTTGCTCTTCCATCTTCCCAGACTATCATCTTATTTCCTTGAACTAAGGTCCTAGCTCTGACCCCATTTCATTCCTGAACTTCACATCCTTTCCCCTCCTAACTCTCCAAAGTAAACCTGTATGCTTTTATTTTACTTTTTCATTTGAATTAATCTGAATTTTAAAAATGTACTAAAGAAGTCAGCTATGAGGTAGCTGTGCAGGTTAGAAGCCACTTTCCACCCTATGAGCCAATCAAATACTTTAGTATCCAGATTGTCCAAAGAAATCACTATTTTTTAAACCTGATGACACATTTCATGCGGAAAGTTAAAATAATTACAACTCAGAGGAAATAAACTATTCAGCCCAGATATTTGGAAAACATATATAGAAGTACAGTTGTACTATTAATGGATCAGTATATGAATGGGTAATTGGAAGAACTTTTCCAGGCTAAGGATGATTATAGAGCACAAAAGAGGGAGAAGATGAACTTAGACTAAAAATCTCTTAATAGTACTCATATTTTCTTCCAAAATATCTACGTCAACAGCAGTTTCTGTTCATCCAGGAATAAAGGAACCATGTCAGACTGAATATACAGCTGAAACAAGCAACTAGAATAGCATTAATTGAGAGTTTTATGATAGCAATTGACAAATGATGAAACCCTAATTATTTCTGTGATTTGTTTACATGCTTAGATTTGGAAAAGGTTAGAACTTCTTTTTAACTTCTATTTCTCTCCAAAACTTTGGACATGTTAATGCAGTTAAGATCCCATAGTCTTATGGGAGTGTAGGAAGTGTAAGTGCATGGGTCATGAGGTCTAATCCCCTGCTGTTTCAGAATCATACCATATTACGCCCTCTAACCTATACAAACAGGATTCTAAAAGTGGAATTTTGCTTGGATGTCATGAGGCTTTTTCAAAACCTCACTCTTCCAGTGACAGCAAGCAACTTTTTGTCTTCTAGCCCCAGTTTACATGATGCTCATCAGTATTTGACTTTTGTATGGGAATTCACATAGGTAGCAGAACTATGAAAGGTCTGCTCTTGCTAACATTTGTGCATCCAAGAGCAGTTGTTACTCTACATGAATCCTTTTAAATAAAATTCCTCCTTGTCCTTATTAGGTCATTTCAAAACATTGCTATATATTCAATATTTCACTGCAGTGAAATCAGAGAAGGCTGTAAACTAAATTTCTTCCTACTGAATGTCATGGGAGTGGATCAATAAAACTAGTGATGAGCCTGTTTAAATAAGATTCAGATTTCATAAGCAGCTGAAAGAATGGGAAAATCTCGATGCATCTATGGCACAACCCTGTCAGGCTGCCAGTGAGAGGGGAATATGTCGATGAGGGGCAGCAACGCTGTCAGGGCTTGTGGAACCCACTGTGAGGACATGGATCTACTTGCTGCAGCCCCTCGCAGCCATCAGGCAGGTCCTTAGTGCTGCTCTTCCTTGGGTCGGGATGTGAGATATCCCAGAGGCAGGATTAGGGCTCAGGCTGGAGTTTTGGCTTTGCATTTAGCCAAAAAGGGGGATTTATAAATAGAACACTTAGAACTGAGATGTTTAAAGTTAGATGGACATGAACTGAGATGAAATGACAACAATATTGCCGGTGCCTTTCTAGCTCATATCTGGGGCATCAGGACCAGAGCTATACTCTAAATGAGGTATAACCTGGGCTTTTAAAGGATTTTAAAAAACCCGAACTATTAACAACATTAATTCCATACAATACAAGACAAAATGATACTTTCAAGTGTCTAAACTGATAAATTATTGTCCTGATCCAAGAAACAGGATGTTTTTTTCTTTACAGGCAAAATGAAAATGAGGGAAATGGTATTTTCCTTCATGTTTTTATTGTTGAGCAATAAGGTCAAGTTAAGTGGTTTTTAAAACAGGCCATATGGTTCTATGAGTAACAGAAGCTAGAATCTGGAGGAATGATTAAACTGTCCAATTTATCACCTGGCTAAGACACAATCATCATTTTCTGTGTTATTCAGATTATATTTTAATTTTCAAATTGCTTCTCATGAATACAGCTCTGCATAACAAATCATCCCCTGGTAGTCAGGATCCATGATTAATTATGCTGTTATAAACTTGCTTACCAATTCCCCTATTATTCACAGAGTATTTTTTCATATCCTATGACAAGCAGCCAAAGCACCAGGCACTAATTAAGAGCAGGTGAAGAATGTAATCAGGAAACCAGGGATAAGCAGTGTCTGAGGGCTATTGCTAAATGAAGCCTTTCTGAACAGAGAATTTCACAGCTTAAGAGGATTGTGTTGAGAAGCATTCTCAATTACAAAGGCACCAGCTCAGAAATACAGAATGGCTTCAACATAATGCACAGCTCTTCATTTTGATTTCTTTTGTCTTCCAAATCCAATATGCAAATTGAATTGAATATCCTAGAGCACTGACTCTGTTCTGTAGGACGTTACTTGAAAAATATTTATTTTTCTTATATGAAAAATCTGTAACTAGTTTGATACAACATATACTTACTTATTAAATGGCTTGATGTAGTAGTTCAACCTAAATTGTGTGTCAGCTAGCTCACAATATATCCCATCCTACGTTGTTAAGGAAAGATGAGGTTATTAAAATACAGACAATTATTAATTATAGAACTTAGTTAAGCATTTTATTTTATTCACTTGGACACATACGGTCTGATTATTTGGAACTTTGTATTAACTCAATAACATTGTGCAGTCCAACTACTCTTTGAAATCTGGGTTGACTTCTGTCTTGCCATGGAGCTGCTGTAGTAAAAGCAGGAAAAATGCGGTGTTGCAGGGAGGTTACATACAGACTGTGTTTTTACACAGCAGGCTGCAACTTGCAGTGCAGATATTGCTGCTTTTCCTGAACGCAGGCTCGCAGGCCCCTCAGTGAGCACCCTGTTCCTCCTTATGGTCTGGGTAAATCTCCTTTTAGACTGTTACTCTGTCACGTAAGGGCCAGTGTATGCCAGGGTGCAAGCAAACAGAACTGGAATTGGGAGCTAGATTGGTACTTGGCTTATACACTGCCGAAGGAAATCAAGCTGTCCTATAAAAGTAACCTTGCTCTACAGTCCGCACTCAAGCTTACATGCACTATACATAAACACATGCACAGTTTGCAATACTTGCCTTTGGCTGGCTGCTGCGGTTCTTTGGTTCAGCTGTCTCATGGAGAGGAGGGAAGTGCAGCCAGTCTTTTTGACTCTCCCACTATCCCAGGCAGGCACTGATCTCCTTTACCTTTTCAAATGTCCCAGTTATAAGGACCTTGGTACAATCAGAGAGAACTGGGAGCTTTGTGATGTATTCAAGCCTGTAGGCTAGTGGTTATGCGTACAGAGCTAAGAAGAGACTCCTGCAGCTGATACTGCTCTGCATGCCCATGCAGAAGTGCTTGGTTCTTTAAGCTGCTTCTTGACTGCAGGCTCCTTTGCTCTCTCCCCTCACCAATACACTGGCTTTTGCTTTTATTCTGGGGATATTCATTTCTCTAGCTAGAGGAGTCTGTCAGCATTGGTAGTGTCAGAATTATTCACAATTTTTAAACAGATCCACCTTTTGCACCTGTCAGGGCTCAAACTTGCCATAGAAACCCGGAGGTGCTGTTGCCAGTGCTGATGGGAATCACTCCAGTCACTAGCCCCTCCTCACCTGCACCCGGGCTCTCCTGTACATTCATGTTCATCAACCTTAAAACAGCTAATTTGCAGATGTCAGGGTGATCTGGCTGTGGAGCCACCCAGTTAGCAATGGGTAAGAGAGGACATGCACACGGGTAAGGACACTGAAGTGCTTTGCAGTTGTGTAAAAGAATGTGAAAGGGTTCATACTGATACGGTGCTCATACAGGCACACACATAAGCTGGGAGAGGATGAGAGCTCAGATCTCTCAAAGGGTCAGAAGCCCCTTCCTGGTGATGTAGCTTCTGTGGTAACTGGAGATACGCACAGAAGAGAACAGATTCCTTGGGCCATGAGAGACAGCAAAACAGCACTCCATCCTCTGCCCCTGCCGAGTGTTGCTGTCAGGGGAACTGCCCCATGAGGTGACATCTCCTCCTCCATGTGCTCACCTCCCTTGCTGGCCCCACCAGCACTGCCCCACTGCCAGTCTTGCAGTGCATCTCATAAATACACAAATCACATAAATAAAAGATATTCTATGCAAAACCTTTAAAAAATTTACTCTCTGATTCCTCTTCAGTCCATTATGGTGTTAACTACTATTATCCCTTATAGTATAAAGATGTAAATGTTTATTTGTTCACAGCTTTATATATAATGTATCTCAGAGAAGGCTGTTGGGTCCATGGCATTAAAAATTGAAAACAGAAAAGAACAAAAGAGCAAAACCAGAAAAAATGTATAGTGAATGACAGTATGAAAAGGAAATCTATTTATACACGTTAATCTATACAACATCATAGTCTGTACATTCTGTAAAAAATAATCACATTAATTTACATAATCTTTAATTTTTACCATACTCGATAGATAAAAAGTTGTTGATGAAGATGACAAAAGAGAATTTCAAAACAATACTCATACTCATGTGCCAGGGATAAAAAAGCTGCAGGTTATCATAAAATTACTACAGTGCTTTGGAAACAAAGAGGGTCAGGATACTTCAGCCGCTGTTTTAGCTGACAGTGGAAATGTTATTGAGTTAGATACATACAGTTATCACTGGACAGAGCCAGTAGGTATTGGTCAAGTCATATGACAAAACGTTCCTTTTAAATGTTATCACAATGTACTCTCATAACAGACATGTTAGGACACATTATTATTATTTGAATATTGTTTTTTCATCAACAGAACAACACTGCATACTAAATTCTACTATTTGGCTATGTCAGGGTAGTACCGACAGCCCACAGCTTATATAGGCACTCATGGTAATGTGAAGGTACTTTTGTTAGTGAAAGTATTTCCTGTATCCCTGTGCACAGACAGTAATTTCTTGGCAACGGCCCTTATATACACAGCAGCTTTCTCTGCAGGTTATTTGCCAGTTCTTCCTTTTCATCAGACGTATTTAATGCTTGATTTTTCATTGAAAATGCCTGAAAAATTTGTGTGTAAAGTGAATTTGGACTTTATTCATAACTGATTTGCTGAAATAGACAAATTCAGTCAACAGAAGACTTCTACAGAATTCACAAAAATAAGAGACCAATAATGCAAATGGCTCATCTTAGTCCTTATGCATGGAGTGTGAGATATGCCCTTGACAACGTCATATTTCATAAAGCCATTCCAGACAGATTCTCTGTTTTGCTGAGGGTCTGTGCTTGTTGCTTTCCCCTTCATTCATGTTAAAGGCAGAGGGAAGCCTGTCTGTGGTGCTTCAGGACATGAAGTAGATGCTACAGAGCGGGGTAGGCTGCCTCCAACTTGACAATAGAAGGCTTTTTGTAATGCTTTTTGTCCCCAATAGCCATGACTACACAGTTCCAATGTGTGCTTAACCACGCAGTTTCTCAGCTGGCTACCTGCCACACCCATCACCATGCTGCTCAGGTGCAGTCTGCCGGGCTCTTGTGCACTCCAGCATGGAACATATGGAATACTTACTTGAATACATGTCAAATTCTTCAAATTTAATGAATGCCAGCATAGCTTTCAGCTGTTAAAAGGATGGTTTTCATATTCCCAATGTTATTTTGCAAAGCACATTAATGCACTTGACCCAGACACCAAGGCCGATACATTTTAGAAAGGTACTAGTTTATATGGCAAGAGCGATAATCTCATTGCATGTCACTAGCCAGTTCTCAGTCAGTGAAAATCACGATGTAAAGTAAAAACATTTCAAAGCTGTGACAAAGTGAGCTGCAAGTGGGAGTGAGACATAGTCAATGGTGTGTGCACTCCTGAAGAAGAAGATAATGAAATACTTTCTTTGCTTCTCTTGGCCAAAGCTATTATGAACGGAATGGGGCACAGAAGAGAATCAGGAAGAATATTTCAGAAAGTGCCTCACTGTCAGAACTTGAAATATTTGACATGTTAGCTTCTCAGAAAGGAAATCATGATTTAAAGAGTGATGTTCAAGAGGTTTGACATAAAGAAAACTTCTGGTAGTCTAAAGCACTTTGTTTTAGCATATGACTCCCTCTACAAAAAAACACAAAGCCAAACACCTAACCCAAAACAAGAAACAACTGTTGAAAGCTGACGACAGGTAAATCAAAACAGGACATTAAAGCTATTGGCTTTATCACAGAAGGCAGTCAACTAAAGGGACACCCTAGTAAGATGAACTGAGGGGTCCTCCATTGCCTTAACTTTTGAATCACCCCACACATTTTTTGAAGGATAACTGGCCAACTCAAGTTACTCAGCTTATAAAAGGAGCATCTGGGTAATATTAGACTGATAACTGAATGGCCTTTTCTGGAGAGATTCATCTATCCTAATTTTAAGTGTAGAGTGAGAAATGTAAGTTCTAGTCAGCTACTCAGGACTCATTGTATAAGTACGGAGAAAAATGTGACTCAGTTTATCTATCAAAGATGCCCAGATGAGCATAGGATTAATCATCAACCAGTGTCTATTTCTCTATGATAACTATGGAAGGGACTTTGAAAGTCTTTAGCTAATACACAGATATTCAGCTTTTAGATACCAAAACAAGGGCAGATGAATTTCACCTGAGTTTATTGAGCACCTAGACTAAGTAGACTCTGTAGAGCAAAATTTAAGAAAGCACTTGCTAAATATTTAAATTTTGATGATGGTTAGCAACTGGAGAGTAATCTGTCACTGTGTTCCTTAGGCATCAGCAGAAGGTAATGCTGATAAAAATCACACAGAACAAATCGTGCCCCCTTTGCAGTTCCGAGGGAAGTAAAGCAAAACAATTAACCACAAGTACAATTAACAATTAACCAAAGTTCAGTAACTTTACATAGTGTGCTACTGGGTTTTCAGTGGAGATAAAAAAAACAGGTTTCCTGCTCTGAAGACTTACAACTCAGTTTGGACACTAATGTAACCAAAGGGAGAAAGGCAGTAAAGCAACATAGAAAGGGAGGAACACTATGTGACAAGGCTGTGCTGAGAAAGCATATGCTAGTCTTGCTGCCTCTACCTTCTCCCCTGATGGTGCTAGGACTGAGAAAGAACTAGGTTTAGGGATCAAAAAAGTCCAAATTATGTTTTCTTGCATTGTCTTTTTGATTCTTAGAGTCACCACAGCACAGAGCAGGAACATTTAAGTCCACAATAATGAGCAAAAAGCAATGAAAGACAAAGCCATGAGAAGCTATCTTGTTTCTGGGTGTCATAAAGATGCGAAACATTGATCAAGCATCGGACTTGTCAAACCATTTTGAAGCTTTTACATACTTTTTAATATGATGTTCATCAGGGTGTGAAAAAGCAGTTGAAAGTGAAACAGGTAACAATGGGGCTGATGCTATAACTTTGCATAAAATTGTTTGGAAATCAGAATTTTCTAGGAGTAAAAACAAGTGAGCACAGTGCCCTCTGGGAATTTACTGGCATGTAAAGGCTTGCACAAATCATTATGAAGTTAAATTGTCTCACAGAAAACATATTTTCTGTATTTAGATTCTATGATTTTTAACAAAGGGAAGAGCTTTTACAAAGTACTGCATTTTTCATAGGTTTGAGTGAAAAGTACAAGCAACATCTCTCTCCCTTGTGTGCTATTATTCACATGCCCACATAGTCCTTTACAAACTTAGTGATACCATCTACATTCTCCAAGTGCTGCAGTCACATTGCCTCAGATTGCACTAGTCCCTACACAAAAAGTAGAATCAAATCCAAAAGTACCTTACCCATTAAAGGAAACTGCTATTTTGTTGCAACTTAAGATGTATTCGCTTATTTAAGCTTTTCTATTTTATAATCCAGAAATCATTAAAATGCAGACCTTCTCTATGCTCATCTAATTAGGAAAAAAAAGGAAATTTTCTCTAGAATACAATGAATTACAAACACCTGTAACTGGTGACGCATCATGCTGAACAGACTGATGGAACTGATTGCTTGACATCTCTATTTCTATACCATCATTCTGTCTGAATGGTTATAGAATGGTTTGGGTTGGGTGGGACCTTAAAGATCATCCAGTTCCAATCCCCTTGCAATGGGCAGGGACACCTCCCACTGGATCAGGTTGCTCAAAGCCTCATCCAGGCTGGTTTTGAACTCCTCCTGGGATGGGGCATCCATAACTTCACTCAGCAACCTGATCCAGTGTCCCACCACACCCGCAGTAACAAACTTCTTCCCAATATCTAATCTAAATCTACCCTCTTTCAGCTCAAAACTGCTTGAATACTCATCAAGTGTGCATTTCTACCCTAGAAATTTCTGGCAAAAAGTACATTCTGCATGTCGCACCTCAGGGAGCTTAACAGTTTCAATGCTACTTCAGACATAGAATGCGAAAAAGCACAGATGTATTTAATTTAGATACAGAAGAAGCCACCAAAGCTCCAATGTGTCTTCATAGATTTCCCATTACGAGTTTGTTGATAATATTATTAATCGATCCAGGAAAAATGTGAAGGTCTTAAGCCTTTGGGAATATATTTAGTTTAAATATAATACATATGGAGGGTCCTATCTTTAGATCGCATAGGACTGCCATTAGGCAGCCTGCTTCATTCAAGAACATCATAGTTACTTCACCAAATGACAGCAGAAAACACTCTAAATGACTGGATTGCTGTTTAACTCAAATAACACCCTCTGCGTGATGTTTAGTGTCATGTAACATTTGCAGAGTTACCTGTTTTGTAGTACTCATGTGAACCACGGGGCTTTTCTGCCTTTGGTCTGACATAACTTTGTATCAATCCAGGGTAATCCCATTAAAATAAATTGTGCTTAACTAATAACTAGCTAAATTAAATCAGACCAAGAAGTGTATGGACACTTTGACACTGCCAGCAATATTCGTAATACTGGTAATATTATCAAGAATGTACATTTACACCTGCCAAGACATGACCTTACTGCTGTTCTTCCCTTTCCCTGGCAATATTATGGAACTTGGATTCTGCTAGGTCTGTACAGTCTGTTATCTGAAATATCAGGGCAATTGCTTTTATGGACTGGAAGTAGTCACACAAAAATTAATCCCACTTGCTATTTAGAGTGAACATGGTTAAATGTGACATGAGAAGTAAACATCACTGGTTAAAGAGTGCAAATGTTCTGTGTATGTTTATAAGAATCTGTCAGTTCTATGTCTTTTTTTTCACGAAGTGGCTATTTAAGAGGTTTGGCATTGTTGAGAATTCCTTCAATTTCTGCCTTTTATGGTAGTTTTTAGGGATTCTGTCTAATTTTTTCTTTTTCCTGGTGTCATAGTCAAGACTAAATTCTAAATCAGCTCAGATAGATAAAGAATAGAATTAAGCTGAGAGAATTCACATTATTCCTTAAATGGGAGTTGTAATTTTATCCCTTTATTCCTTGTTTTAGCTGCCAAGTATGCAGTTCTAGGGACATATTTTGATGAAAGTATTATATAAAACTGATATTTTCAATGGGCAATACGCTATCCAAAGCTATTTAGCCTATGCCAGACTGCTCTAGTAATAAATCATGTCTTCAGAAAATTGTTTAATAAAAAATCAACACAAATCTCCAATTTTAAACAGAAGAAAACCACTGCTGATTGCAATAACACCATTGACAAATGCTGATATTTTAATTAAAACTATTACAGTAGCCTTTTTCACATGGACTAGAAATCTAGCCCTGCTTTCTGCACCAAAACTTAAAAGCTAGGCACTTCCAAGGGTAACAACAGAACTGGAAGCAAACTCTGTAGGAAGTAATCTCTGAAACGTACACAACTAGCTGAGTAGTACTACCTTTCTTCCCTCTATATAAATACTGTTAATGATTTCCTGGATTAGCACACTGAACTCCCAGTGTGGTTAATTATAATCTTCATTTCTTTATTTATATTTTGCTTTTCCTAGTTAGGAAAGAATTTCCTAATCCTTAAAGGAAAAAAAATGCTTCATTAAGTATAAATAAAGCGTAAGAAATTCTTTTGCTTCACATCTTAACCTTTTCAACATGTAACAAAACTGTATGCATTGAAGAGGATACCACACATATATCTTGTGGACTTGTTGGAAGGTAAAAGGACCATTACAGTAAATGAGTTTTTGAATAGTTACAGATAGTAAACAGAAGAAAATATCAGACTTAATATGAATGCTATTAAAAAAACCCAGATAGCATCCATGGGGCAAGTGATTCTGTTATTACTTGGTTGGCTGCACAAACCAATTTCCCAAATACCAACATGTAGAAAACCAAAGCACTAAACAGTACATTTTATGAAATATCACATTAAGCTGCATAATGAATGATATATCCAACAATTTTTCATGTTTTGGTGGACATAACTGACTCATATCATGGTGGTCTCTGTCTGCATAAATGACTGAGCCCTTGAATTCCGGTGGAGCTGAGAAACACTTTCTGATCCATTTCGAGAAATTGAAGAGCTGTGGAGTCTGTAATCTCTGCCTGCTGTCTGCTTCCAGCACAAACTCCGCCATTTCCTTTTCAGCTCCCCTTGCACCTGCATTAAAAACAAAAAAGCCCAAGATGAGCGGAAAATGTTATTTTCATGTGAGGAACTTGCCCACATTTATTGGCTCTCAAATGGTGATCTCTAGGAACAGAATCACAGAATGGCTTGGGTTGGAAGGTAATTTTAAAGATGATCCTGTGTCAACCCCCCTGCCATGGGCAGGGACATCTTTCACTAGATCAGGTTGCTCAAAGTTTCATCTAACCTGGCCTTGAACATCTCCAAGGATGGGGCATCCACAACTGCTCTGGGCAACTTGTGCCAGTGTCTTATCACCCTCACAGTAAAATTTTTTTCCTTATGCCCACTCAAAATCTACCCTCTTTCAGTTTGAAACTACTAACTTTTATCCTGTTAATACAGGCCCTGCTTAAAAATGTTTCTCTGTCTTTCTTATATGCTCCCTTTAAACACTGAAAGGCTGCTGTAAGGTCTCCCCAGAGCCTTCTCTTTTCCAGGCTGAATCTCCCCAGCTCTCTCAGACATTCTTCATAGCAGACTTTTTCCATCCTTCTGACTATTTTTGTGGCCATCCTCTGGACTCACTCTAAGAGGTTCATGTCCTCCTTCTACTGAGAGAACAGCACCTTTCTTGACTTGCTGGTCAGGCTTCTTTTGATGCAAGACATGATGGACTTTCTTAGCTACAAGCGCACATTGCCAGCTCACGTCCAACTTTTCATCCACTACCCCCAAGTCCTTCTCTGCAGGGCTGCTCAGAAATAATTTATCCCCCTAGTTAGATTGCCCTGACTCTGGTGCAAGACCTTGCACTTGCCCTTGTTGAACTTCATGAGGATCACATGGGCTCACTCCTCAAGCCTGTCAAGGTCTCTCTGGCTGGTATCCCTTCCCTCTAATATATCAAATAATTTTTTACAAAGGCTACACCAAGGACATTTTCAAAATCAGTTTTGTATCACCTGTGCTGCAACTTTACCTTTTGGTACCGAGCTATCAATTGCATCTACTTAAGGCATAGAATCAGATTATTAGCCCCAAATCAAGCATCTCATGAATATCAAAAAACAGAATAGCACTCGGGAGACCTGGATGTCAATTCCCTGTGCAAGCAAGTTTCTTCTTCCATCAGATTCCTCCTGTCAGACACTGCAAGTTTTTTAAAAGGTGACTGACATCAAGAAGAATTCCTTGCATCTTCCTCAGTTGAGATTAGGAAAGCTGCTACATGCTGAGCACTTCTGAAAATCTGCTGCTGTTCGGGGGTTAGATTCTCTCAGAAAATTGCTCCTAAATACTTACTCAATGGTGTGTTTCAAGTTCTGGATAAATTTCTATACCTGTGGCACCTCACTAGCACATTCCACATTGCTTGTAATACAGCTAGAATTAGATCATGTTAAATAACAGAAGATACATTTACTAACACTTCAGTCTGAAAAAATTAATTTTCCAACAGCTCTTAACTCTTCACCCAAATACACTAGTTTCTCCTATTCCATAGAAATTGCCACATCTATATTCTATAAACAGGAATGCAAGCATCTCCTAAAACAGCTTCATGTGTCAGAACAGAATTACAAGGGCATTTTTATATTTGGTCAAAACAAACCACCCTCAGTCGGCAAGGTGAGACTTACTTCACTGTTCAAAAAACAATACAAGACTGCAACAATCAGCCCCTGGAAAGACACAACGTTAGTTAGTTAGTAGGGAGCACCAACCTGGGTCAATAAAACTGCTTTTGAATAAAAGCTTTAACATTTACCTGAAAAGATCCCAAACACAACTCAAAGATTATTTTATAATTATTGGAACTGCGGTCAGGAAATAGAGCAAACACTGTGTAGTGAACTCCAAATAACGGGATAAGCAACAACGTGGATTTTGCAAGTCTCCTGGATAAATAAAAGAGAAAAGGCTGGAGTTTAATGATAACTCTTTGTTTTTCTAAGATAAGAACCTGATGCAATGTCCTTTACATAAACCTTGTATGACTTCAGATTTATAAAGGGTCTTCGTAAAATTCTTTTACTGCAAATTGTTTTCCTTTAGGCTTGCTATGAGATTAGCCACATAGTAACTTCATAAATTAACAAGTGCAATTTTATGCTATACTTGATCTTGCTGACTTTGCAGTCCCCCAAAAGCTGGTAAAAGGATGCAGGGTCTCTCTAAAGGAAAAGACCACTTTTCAGTTGCTGACTGGACAGCCGTAGAGTGTAGGACCTGCCTTCTGCTGTGTGTCTTTGACACACATCTAGTTCCCAGCCTGGTTTCACGGCATGGATTTTGGGGGTAAGGTTTTACTGCATCATTCCACAGGAACACATTCAACAAACTGTCACGAGCTGTCATCAGGTCTATCTTTTTTCTTAGCATAAAGGGTTTAAAATGGAAAGGAATAATGCCTTCCTGCAAAGTCAGACTGATGGGTCCACTTGTACGGAAGGTAAAATCTGTCTCTTACAATTAATTGATGTTAATTTCCTTTAAATGTACAACTGTATGTTTAGTCCATACATTTCACGTACACAGCATGCAAACACTACCCGGGAAATGTCGTCCAGAATAATCTCAACTGTGAGATTTTCATGAGCAATTTCATATTTACCAACACATACCAAATGCTCATAACTATACTTACAGTATTAAGCATATATGATTAACTGAAGTTAAGGATGGAAAAACTGAAGTTAAAGACAAAGAACTTTAAATTATTCAGCAGAGCAGCTCTGACAAACTGCCTGTGAAACCACTGAAATGATGAATTGCTAATTATCCCCTATCTGTCACTTATTTCATTCTAATAACATCAGTTTTATTTATTATACAGGGCCAGTCATGCATGATTATGGACGTCTGGTGTCAGATAAAATTCAAGAAGTTACAATGTTGAGCCCCATAATTCATCACTGTCTTGATGAATATAACTTGGTTCCACAACGAAAGGATGCTGTTGTGAATTCACCTATTTTAATAGAAAAGTCAAGGTATTTCAAGCAGTTTATCTTTTTTTTTTGTGTCAGTCTTCATGGTCTCCCTTTGTTCATGATGTCCCAGAGGCTGCATCTGTTTACAGGGAAATAATCAGTTCTGACAGCAAAGTGTCTCAAGTATAGTAAAACCCTCACACCTAAAGGTGATACCAGCAATTGGAAAAAATAGGATTTCCTTAGGAGGAGAAATTAATTTACTACTGGAGGAGATGATGATGGCAGCAAAATTCCTGGTTTCCCAGATGAAGTGGAAAACTGATTTTATTTGAAGCTTAACCTTACCCATTGCAAAAGTAAAATGAGCAACAAAGAAGATGGAACCACATACAAACAAGTGGGACAGAGAAACAGAATAAATGGTGACTTGCATTAGTAGTAAGCATTTTAGACTCATATTTCACTTTCACTCCATTTTTGTATTAATAATTTTTGTCTGGCTGTTGTTACTTTCTCTGTAATGCACTTCAATTTTATTGAAGGAAAGGGACAGACAAAATAGCCTTATTCTTCTCTGTATTTTAGAAAATGCATTCCATTTTGAAAAATGAGCCTTCCAGATCTTTAATTTGCTGTGTAGATGCAGTATTTCTTGAGGAGGTTAATCTACTATTCCCATGGGTAGCAGCTAGAGACCATCGAATCCAAACTTAATCACGCAATCAAATGTGAAAAGCAAAGAATTTCACACAACTGAATAATGAAGGACAAAAAGTTGCTATTAATGAACATTTTATACAATGAAGTGCTACACTAAACTGTGGAAAATGATGGGACCAACAGGAAAGGAATGTCTCATTTTCATAAAATACATAAATACCATACTGAAACACAGAAAAAATCCTGTCACAAGAAGTAAATCTGAGGGGATTTCCTGCCTATAGTCGATCACTCTGCTAAAGAAGAATGAGGCAACTGCATAATGTCATCTTTGTTTATTTCGTTCTCCCACCTTTAGTTAGTTCAAGTAGCAAACACAAAAAAATGATCCATGTAGCTCTTCGAAGCAAAGGCTTATGTCAATCCACTAGCATTGCCTTTTCTGTGGCACATCAGAATTCTTCACTTTTTGCATCAAATGTGTCAGGTTCTTTATAAAATACATTGTCTTAGTTCCCTTGGCTTTAAAGATAAGCTTTACTTTAGTACACCATGTTTTTTCTTCTTTTAGGATGGGAATTCAGTATTTTGTAAATGATGAAAAGGTTGTATCCAGGAGCACATTTTCTAAGGCCACATGTAGCGTTTTGAGTTTTCAGTATTTGGGTTAGGTTTTGTCATTGAAACTTCATATCATCACCCTGAAGAGTTAAACTAAGTGTCTGTACCTGGGCTTCAGAATAAGACCCACTGTAACAGACTCTTGATTCAGGATTAAAGTATCCAGCAGCTATTATAATAAACAATGATAGCTGATACGGCAATGTATTAAAGAATAAATCAAATTTTAGCAATGTATTTAAATTGCCCCCTACCATTTCTTGATTTAAAGCTGTGGAAACAATGAAAGTTTGGATTTGATGTTCAAACCAAAACACAAAACAAGACAGCCTAAAGACAAATAAAGTTGATCAAAATCACAACCATTTTTTTTCCTCTGGAAAAATAAAGATGGCATTTAACATCAACATAAAATATTACATTTAATTTTTTACTTTTTGGGAGCAACATAACTTCTTTCCAGCACTTAAAAAAGATGTAATTATTACCAAAAAAAAGCATTTTAGAAAAAAAAAATTTAAAAAATGCTTTTAAGGTGGTTGAAGCAAGGGATTTTGATCTTGAAACTTTTGATATGTTGAAATTAAACACTTTTACATTAAAAGAAAGCTATTACTCTCCATATTTTTTGTATCAGTATATTAATTCATTCATAGATTAAACTCATATTCAAGAATATTTTTTTGTCTTTATGAAATTGTATTTTTTTATTGAATTCGTTTGTGTTTGACCAAAAATTATCTTCATCTGTATTTCAGCATAGTGACAAGATCTTTATTAAACCACATCTAAAATTAATTCTGAATTAAATGAAATTATAGTAACACAGCAATTTTTGTAGCAGCTTTCAACAGAAGAAATCTTACAGAGATTATTTTGGTTCTGAACACAATATCTAAAAACATGACTCACTTGTACTGTGACTGGTCATTTCCTCCAACATCTGGAGATCTTAACTTCTGCAGTAAGATTCTTATAATACTAATGAAAAGTATAAAATTCACCTGCAAAGAGAAGTACAATGATGATTTCTGACTTCTCCACTCAGTACATGGTAAAAAGAAATGCTTATCAAATCAAAGAAATCAGCTCAGCAGTGGGTGTCATGTGCTTCTTGGCAAAACACATTAAGCCCTATGCTGTCAAACCTATTGTCTATTTTATGCCTCGCAAGGTTTGTTATGCCCACCACACCTCTGCACGGCTACCAGTTGTAGTCTGCCTGGAAAAAGCCTTTCAAAACCCCAGTTGTCAGCAACACCTTCCTTCCATAATCTCAGGTGAAGACAGTTTTCCTAGCAGGATGAGACACTGGATGTGATTTGGTGCAATCAAGTATTGTCCTAAATTATGTGGATTCACAACTGGAAGCCCCAAGGAAAATGTGAGTTCTACACTGTTTTGACCCTCTGTTGCCTCTTATCTTGACTTTTAATATTTTCTGTCTGGATTAGGGGAAGAGAAGATTGCTTTTGGCCTCTTATGTTCCCCAGCCCTTCTGGTGCTGGATTGTTTGGGGCAGGCTAGAAAACTACACACTAAATATAGCATTCCTGTACTAAAGTGAGGGAACACCTTGAATCTGCACCACAGCAACAATGTGAGCTAAAAACTACAGCTGCATCACATTTTAGAAGAAATCAACATAGACAAAAATTTCTATCATTGTGAAAATAAGCACATTATTGTTTTTAACTAACACTATCCTAGAGCTCCAAATCAGGATGTTTGGTACCAAGTCAGATAGTGCTTGCCTCACTGCTACAAACCTTCAGTCTCTCTGTGCCTTGACATATTGCTGGAACTTTTTTTTTTCCAGGCTTATCAATCTGGCTGTAAGTTTTTCAAATTTAATGCATTTCTGTGTCTTCTCTGACATACTTAGCATGATTATGATATTAACAAATAAATTAGGAAAATTAAATCTAACACTTTTGAAAAAAAAGAATTAAAAATAAATGTTAGAAAATATAAGCCTTTACTGAAATAAATATGCATTTTTCAGGAAGATGACGAATTAGAAGCTTTCCTTGATGCAAGTCTCCTATGAAATTAACAGTCAGAAGCCTCTTATTGCTGATTGTATCTACAGACTCACCACAGTAGAGCATCCAGACTAAGGAATATAAATTTAGTTTGCTAGGAGCCAATATAAGAGAACAGGGAGAGAGTTTCCTTCTCATTGTATACTTTTCAGTGACAAAATAGGAAAAGGAAAAAATCTTTATCCTGTATTTGTAAGGGGATTGGCAGAATAAATTCTATTTCTTCACAAGCACCCCTAGTTTTTACTGTTGCAGAATAAACTGTCATCCATCAGGTTTCTGAAACATCAAGTCATCTGCAAAATGACACTCAAGTGACTCACATTCATGACTGATGTACATGTATTATTAAGATTCTTTTCAAACACATAACCTTCTATCTGCAAGCACAGTCCTGGATTAATGAAAAACATACATTCTTGTTTGGAGTTTGTAACAGTTCTTGGTACCACTGAGTTTGTAAACCAAGCCAGCTGAAACAGGGTATTAAGATCTAAAAACTGTAACTGCCAGTGACTTTCTACAGTGGAAAACATTAAGTTCTCTATGATTATTATTTAACTGATAATTTAATTTTTTTTAAAATATACATCTGATTTTGAACAATATGTTTCAATAAAATATGAAAAATGTAGTGCTCTGGAATTTTGCTTTTAGTATTGTAGCTTTTCAGTCCTATAAAAGCCTTTCAGTGTAACATCCTTAAGTAAAGTGAAATATCTATACTGTTCAATGAACACCTAAGAACAGGAAAATGACGCAAATGTAGAGAACCTGAAAGAGAGTGAAGACAAAAGAGGCCTCTCTGGTGGAGTGAGAGTGAGAGGCTGGTATCCTTTTCTACTGGTTAAATTCTTCTAACAATAATTTTTTGAGTCTAAACACATTGCCTAAGCATTTATGATTTGAATGGTCATGTTGCTTCTTTCTCGCTACTTAGTCCCTTACACTTACCTGCATTGTGAGACAACAAGATAAAGATTTCTCAGTTACTTTGATATGACAGAAGTACTTTTTCCACCTGAACAACACAAGTGGAAGTATGGAGAAGGCACTTGTGGAGACATTTGCTAGTGGGAGAATATGGGCAACAACGTATTAATTACTTGGGATAGTCAGCCTCTGTTATGTAAGTCTGAAATATATACAGCTTGAAGCATGGAAGCCTGCCAAATGTCTTTTCTCAAGCCAAAGTTGTTAGGAGAAGCTGCCAGGAAGGGTTTCTGATACACCACTGAATTAACTCAAGCCATTCTGTTATTTCTGTTTGCCGCATTCTGTTTGCCTCAGTCTTGTAAAGAAAGTTGTTCCCTTTCTGTACAAACCCAGGAGCTAGAGGAGCAACATGAGGCTCCCATGGTCCAAGAGGAGGTGGTCAGAGCCCTGTTAACCCAGCTAGACACCCAGAAGTCTATGGGGCCTGATAGGATTCACCCAAGGGTGTTGAAGGAGCTGGTGGATGTGCTGGTCAAACCCCTTTCCATCATCTTCCAACAGTCCTGGATGACTGGGGAAGTTCCACTGGACTGGAGGCTGGCTGATGTTGTGCCCATCTACAAGAAGGGTCACAGGGAGGATCCAGGGAACTACAGGCCTGTCAGTCTGACCTCAGTGCCAGGGCAAGCCTTCTATGACCAAGTGACTCGGCTGCTGGACGAGGGAAAGGCTGTGGATGTATCTTTCTGGACCTCAGTAAAGCCTTCAATACAGTTTCTTATAGCATCCTCGAAACTGTCAGCCTCTGGCCTGGACAGGCACACATTCTCCTGGGTGGAAAACTGGTTGGATGGCCGGGCCCAGAGAGTGGTGGTAAATGGTGTTAAATACAGCTGGAGGCCAGTGAGAAGTGAGATAAGGTTCAGGCTTGAGATAAGGAAAAAATTCTTCACTGAAAGGGTCATTAGGCAATGGAACGGTCTGCCCAGGGTTGGACTTGATGATCCAGTGGGTCTCTTCCAACCTGGTGATTCTATGATTCTATGAAAAGCCCCATGAAAGAGTCTCAAATGCCATTCTTTTGCAAATACTTCATGCTCAATATCTATTTAAGTAAGCTACCAATTAAAGAAAGATATACACAGCTGTATTATCACTGCAATAATATCTGATTCTCAGTTGTAGGGCTATTTATTTACATAGAATATCAAACCTGCAATTCATTGAAAAGTATAATTAGATTTTTGCTTCCCTCAGGCTCATAAACAGGAGAGATGTTAAAGAAAGAACAACATATAAATAAAAGCAACTGCTCATTAAACAGGAGGCAGACAAATTTTGAAGGCAACAAATTCTAATGGCCTTGGCATCTGTTTAATGTTTCTCCTACAACTCAATTTCTTTTCAATACAACAGAATTCTTGCCTATTTGTAACAGGCAGTAAAGAATAATGACTATATGCACCACACAATGCTAAACTGATCTATAATTCATGCTTCAAAGTTTACTTACTATAATAGAAATTAGAATTGGTATTCGTATAACCCACCAGGGACCACCATGCTCATTTGTATCCCAGCAACTAAAGAAAAAAAGAGGGAAAATGATGTTGACATTAATATAATCTGGCAAGCAAGACCTACGAGGAGAATTATTTCTTATATACAAGTGAAAGCATACTAAAATAATGCTTATTCTGGCCTAGATTTTGGCATTCAATCTCTTTCTGCTTTTGTCTTCCTGGTTTTAATATACATATTCAAATCAGCTAAAACATCAGGCACACTAGACTGATGTATTAGAAATCATGGAGGACATTGGCCTTTAGGGAAACCAAGCTTAGTTTCACTTTATGTAAGGACACTTTTAGAACATGCACTTAACATCAGCCTCTATGTAGCAGGAAAATCTAAAGTAACTTACAGAATAGCCTTGTGGGACAGTTAGGTTACAGATGGCTGGAATTGCTTTAGGAAAATGTCAGACTGAACCTGTAAATTTTTCTGAAAACCTGAAAATTTAATTATTGGTGTAGCCTCAGAACTTTTAGTCCAAATACTCTGAGTACAAGTGCTCTCAAACATTAATCTTAAGCAAGGGCAATATCCGTCAGTTTCTCTAACTGTGATCATAATGACAAAGTAAAAAAGAATTAACCTTCAGTTTGCATGTTAGAGGTCTTGGAAAAAAAGACTTAGAAGTTATGTAGGATCTGATTTTTCAATTTGATTATGGAAACAATTGAAAAATATTTGTCAGTTGGAAAAAAGGAGTGTGAACTGTTTGTTCACTGTGTGGGAGCTGTTTGTGCCACTGGCTAGGAATGCTTTACCATTCCTTGGGACTAGGGGAAGCAGTAGATACTACAAAATTCTTATTTCAGTTGCCCTTACAGAACAAGAACCAGGCCTAGTTCTAGTCAGTCATAGTTTTACCTGACATGCATGCATCTTATTTATGTTTAAATCACATTGCTTCAGCTCTGGGAATGTAATGTAGATATACCCAAAGGTATCTAGATATCAATCTTTTGAGTGGATAATTAGCATATTAGATTGCCCAGAATCTTACTGTATTTCGACATCGAACCTAAGAACCTTCATTGCCATTTAAGAATTACTCAGACATCCAAAGGAGATAGCTCTAAATGTGGGTCTTAGGGAGCAATGTCAGTCATAACCTATCTCTGCTCTCTCCTGTCCCTAAGAGTTTTTCAGTTAAACAGCATGCCAAAGAGCTCCTAAACACTTGTCCCTTTATTGCCACACCTGAAATTTCAGTTCTGTGCTCATCCCCTTCGAAGCAGCACATTACCTTTGTGTGAACACCACCATATCCAAGGCAAGGATTGTATTGGCATAGATGGAGGCATTAAGCTTTCTCTCCTCCATGTACCTACCCAGTGTCCTCTAAAAGGATCCGTGTCACTGTCCATGTAATAATGAATATGGTGGGAATTCCTGGAAAAAAAAGAAGCTTAGAGAATGATCACAAAAACATAAGTCCACAAAACCAAAAAAGTCCAGCCTGCTGGTAACCAATTGTTTCCCAAACACATTGTATATTGTGAACAGTTTAGTGGATGGAGGGAGAGGCCCATCTGATGAGCTAGAGGGTGTAAGAAATAGATTACAAAGACTGCAGGGAAGTGGGTTTATTTCTTATGAAAATGCAGCCATAATGACTAATACACAAAAAGCATGCCTTTCTTAGGTTTCTTTCAAGCTGTCAGAGTGACCTACAGAGAGATAAGTACAGGTTATGCATTCCCAATGCATTTCCAGGGACTGCAATATAAAACTAAAGTGTAAAACATTTCATAAGGAATCACTCCCACATACTGCTTTATTCCCACTTCCCAGCAATACCTAAACGTTTTATGACCACCTATTACTGGAAGCTTTAAAGTAGTCTGTATAAATACTACTGCATTTTCTGGAAATTAAAGGAATGAATGTATTTAAAACCAGATGGACAGTATTATCAGGCTTTTCAGAAAGGCAAATAACATAGCATAGCCTGTAGCTGGGCAACTAAAATACCAAATCTGATACATACGTACATAAAAAATAATAGTTTTGGAAGATGTTTAAGTTCTTACCCCATCCAATCAGCAGGTAGATTGTGAAGTGTCTGTTGGGGGAGAATATTAGCACAAGGAGGATGTGGAGGTAAAGTCCTTCAACCAAGAGCCAGTAAAAGTTTGCCATAACACCGTACTGAAAAAACACCAGAATAGCCTTGCAGCCCACCTGAAATTCGAGAATAGGGATGGAAGTTGTTGCAGGCCAGATGCTCTGTTATTCTGTTATGTATTCCAGCTGAGATGGAATTAATTTCCCTCATAGCAGCCCTCAGGTTGCTGTACTTTGTATTGGTAGCCAGAAAGGTGTTGATAACACCACTGTGTTATGTGAGCTGCTGAGCAGTGCTTGCACAGTATCAAGGCTCTCTCCAGCATCCCTCCCTCACCTGTAGGCTGGAGGTAAGCAAGACCTTCAGAGGGGACATAGCCAGGACAGATGACCCAAACTGATCAAAAGGATATTCCAGACCAGCAATAAAAGCTAAGAGAAAGGAAGAGGGGGGATGGCATTCATTATTAAGACATTTGTCTTCCAGAGCAACTGCTATGCATACTAAATCCCTACTTCCTGGGAAGTGGCTGGATGTTTCCCGCTGATGGAAAGTAGAGAATAGATCTTTTGTCTTACTTTGCCTCCACACACAAGACTTTGTTTTTGCTTTATCAAGTCATTATATTGACCCACGAGGTTTCTTCCATCTGATTTTCTCACTCCTGTTCTGCTGAGGAGAGGAGTGATAGAGCAGATTCGTGGGCATCTGGCGTCCAGCCAAGGTCAACCCACCATGTTAATAATATATCCTATAGGTCTTAACTCCCCATGTAATTCTAGCAACCAATGTCCAGTAGAATTCTTTTCTCAAGCAAATTGAGACATTGTAAATGGTACTGTATATATAACAGCCCCCATTCAAATAATAAGAAAAAATACTTAGGTTGCTCTCATAGCATCTCACAGCTTAGAAATTTTGAAAACTTCATAGCATAAATGCTGTAAAAGGTGGTGGTTATCAACAAATGCACATATTTGCAATAATTAGTTAATGAATAGCTATTAGATTAAATGATCATCTATGAGGTGGATAATAAATATATTAAAATACCAGCTGGCTTCTTAAAAGAGTAAAATTTGTCCAAGGAACTGCTTTATGAATTTTTCAAGGCTAAATGGGAAACTGAGTGAAAAATGTAACTTTATGTGGTGAATATTCTAAGTAGACTTAGAAGGAAAAGTTGAGTGGACTTTTAAAAATTATGCTTTCCAATTAGAAAATGATTTAGTGTTTCTTAATTAACAAGACCCATAAGCATATATCACAAAATCAAGCCCTCATATACTTATGGTCTATGTGCTGCTCTTCGGAATCAATTATCAGATGTCTCTGCCGCTGATGTTCCACAATGCTGGCTGCTACTACTTTCGTACTTCCCAGCAGGAATCTGGGATGTGAGAATTGAACATAAATTTTTTTCTGCTGAGAACAAACTGAGAAATGAGATGATATGGTGAATGCAGCACACTAAACAAAACTTCTAGTTTCTGCCTACTTTCTTCCACTTTAAATACCCTTCATACCTCCACTGCTTCTGTTAAATGTACAAGTACACCAAATACCTAACTAGGAAACTTACTCATTTAGTGATTGAATCCTCTTGTCTAAAAATAGGTATCTATTAGGAAGTGAGATGCCCTCGTGGATCCTGGTCACCAACTGCTAAGCCAGAAGGGCATAGACTTCCTAGAGATACTTCTCTGTATCCATCACCTCTTTGTGGTGTCTCCAATATCTCAATGCAACATACGTGCCTATATTTATGCCTGTGTACACAAACGTACAGACAACAAAGTAAGAGTCCAAAGACTTGAATCAATCTCATCTCATTTTAGCTGCATACAAGCAAGATTTCTGGTGAAAGCTATATCTGCTAGACAACTAGCTCCTTATGCAACTGATGAAGGGAGACAGGCACATACAGAGAAAGTCCTAAAGTAGTAGAGATAAACTGTCCAGTGAGAAAGACAGAGAAACAGCTTCATTCAGTAAGAACAATCTTACCCCTGGACTTTCTACCCACTGAAGGGGTAACCATTGCAGACAAGTAACAGGCCAGAAAATTTAACATGAAGAAAAGTAAATATTTCAAAATGCAAGCTGAAATTTGCTTTTATGACTACTTATAACAAGATTACCAGTCAGTCTAAAGTTTTCATAATTACTTTAAAATTCCAATAGTCTTCCGTATTATATCCTCGATTTGCATACCAGAAACCCACCACAAAATACTTTCCCTTCCTCCTGGAGCTAATTGTGTATCAGCTGTATTTCCAGATGTCAGTGAAGGTGTCAGTCAGGAAAGAGTTAGGCAAAATTAGGGCTCTATGTCATTCAGATCCAGGATCTAATTACATTGCACTTTGAATTGAGTGGTCTTAGACATCTGTGCATGCAGCGGAACTGTGGAACATCACACACATGTGACAAAAAGGGCAAACCCCACGTGGTGTTATGCAAGAAAGGTAGCATCCAGCCAATATAAGACCAAACAGCCTTGGCAAGCTGGTGTCAGATCATCCCACATACAATGCAACAGAAATTACTCAACAGTGCATAAAACTGGACACATTCAAATAGGAAAATATGAGGTTTTGCAGCCAAGAATAACTGAAGAATAAAAGAAATTACAGAAATCAAGTATTATTTTGAGAGTCCATTGACTAATCTTTCAAGGACCTAAGAAAGTTTGATTACTGCAGGCAGTTTGCCTACTGTTTTGCCTACTTTGGGTCTACTAACTTAAAGCCTATTTGTCTTCATCAGAAATATACCAGACTGTGGATTCATAGATACAGCTTGTTAGTCACTGCTAAGAACTTTATGCTTAGGAACAATAAGGCTTCATCAATATAAAAATATCTCCCTTCCAATTTTTTTCTCACAAGTTTAAACTATAGTAAATGAAATATAGAAGATATTCAGTAGTATTTGTAGGCTTCTGCAGCACTTTTGACTGAAACAACAGAGGCAAATAATAGGGAATACCATATAGTGTTCAGTCTTTTAACAGTAAGACTGGAGATTTTTTTAAATCCCCATGCACGAAAATGCAGAAAACATATTGTTAGTTTGCAATGAATGCGGATAACAACACTTCAACCACAGCCAGAAAGTACAGAAGACAACTGCAAATATTTAATTCCCTGACTCATTTCTCTCCCTCCAATGATAGCTGTACAATTCCTGAACCCCTGATAAAGCTACTGGAAAAAAGCCCTATCTAGTACTGCCAAGAAGTAGCCAAAACACTAGTGTGTTATCAACACCTTTCTGGCTACCAATCCAGATGAGTTGCCTATAAATATCCCCAGCTAATGGCACGCCTGTTTGCCATAAATCCTGCCAGCTGAATAATGCAGTGGCCTTATTTATTCTGAGCCAAAGCTGGTCATCATTTGTTATGGCAGATGACAGTGTCCCTTCACAGACAGGCAAAACAACATTAACTTATCTTACTTGTGCTGCAACCTTCTTTCTTTGTCTGCTTTAGGGAGACCATTTTGCTAGTCATTATATTCTCTACAGATTTGTCTACATCAACAGCTTGGTATTCCTAAATATTTTAAAGGGTCAGGGAGGAAAATTTAGAGACGCATTTATTACAGCAGGTGGCAAATGAGGTTTATTACCCATGAGGTTTGATCCTCTGGACAGTGAGCTGTGTTGGAGCTGGAATAGAGAATATCATCCTTGACTAAAACAGAGATTGCTCTTAGAATGAAAGAGAGGAACAGGTTCAGATGGATGTAGTTCCGAGTACAATGAAGTTTTCTAAGAAGAGATTTAAAAACAGGCATTTTAGATTTTGAGGCAGAAGGCATTTGAAAAGACTTCTATTACTCTCTAGTCATTTATTGGTAATATGAACCTTAAGTAGGAGCCTACCCTTTCCTCCTTTCTCATATTGTTAGTGCTGTCTTGCTGTTTTCTTTTATCATTATCTTCATTATAGGCTGTCCAACATATACAAAGTGTATCTCTTACTCATTTTCAGTATCATAGACAAAAAGATCCCACTGGCATTTCTCCCACACTTTATTTTAAGATGACAATAAACATAGATGATTATTTCCTTCTGTGTGTGCACTCATCCCAGTGCTTTTCTTGCAAATTATCCTTGCAAATTTGATTATCCTGGATATATTTCAGACATGTTCCCACCTATTATTTTCTGGTTTAATTTTTACCTAACTCCTTAAATTATACACAAAATGCCTTTTTAATTCTATGATCTAAGGGTATGCAGGAACATTTAAAAATGCATCCAAAACATAAGATTGCCTACTCCCTTTCTCCAGTGACATGTAAAATTTCTCTTCTTTACTCAAGCAGCCATGTGAAAGCCTGACAGACAAATGGCAAATTAAATAGTTCAACTAAGTGAATGAGTGCTCAGGGGAAGCAAGTTATAAATAGAGGGATTTTCACTTAAAAAATATTACCTTCAAGATCTTCACATTTAACAGAATCTTTTATAGCAAGTCCCCAGAAAACCAAATTGCTAAGATTTTTTTGATCAAAACCAGCACCTTGAACTGCACCTGGAAATAAGCCAGAAGCCAGAGCTTTTTAAGAAGTACAAGCAACGAAGGAATAAAGATGCAATAGGATGTTATGGCAGTGTGCAGTAGCAGCTTCCAAGTAGGCTTCACATTTTGATATTTATTTAAGAACACTAAATAATCCATTCTGAAACTGCTAAAGCAAGAATACTTACAGTGAGTATAGTGAAAAAAATAACAGATCCACCTTGCTAGCCCACAGTCTGGCAAAGGACATAATACCAGGCTGAACTTAAAGCAGTTGCCAAAAATCCAGTGATTTCTGTCATTATGCATGCCCTTTGCTGAAAGAGGTTCTGAGAAAAACTGAAATACCACTATTATGTTGGACTGCATCATATGTTTCTATAGAATTAAGAGACACACGCAAACTGCAAATGGGAAGAAAACATTTTTTTATGAGTAACTAATTTAGATGATTAGTTCTTCATCCCCTTTAATACCTGAAATAATAAATGTTGGATACATATAAGGCTGTCAAACCAAGATTTTGGAGGTAGTGGGCAAGAAAGTGTTTTTATTTGGGATATGTATGATTCAGAATAACAAATAAAAGCTGTTCTTTAACAATGAAAAAAAATCTACCATGCCTGCTCCTTTCATATGACTAGCTCATGATACAAAAGTGAGGAACATTTATATGCAGTTGATGCACATGACAGCACATCTTATAGAATTGATGGAGATTCATATTTTTCTACTTGCTAAGAAACACATATCAGAAAAGCTGTTAAACTTTTGGAAGGTTTTATTACATAGGAATAACCCCAAAGTATAGTGAAATCTAGAATGTCAGCATTATGTAGAAATACGCTTTTCTATAATTTTTTTTCACTCTAAGTTGGAACAGACTAATCTTTTTTAAAAAATCCTAAAAATACTAGTTATTTTCTTTGATTTCCACTTCTCTAAAACTTTATAAAATGTTAAAATTTAGACATTCAAAATGAAGAAACTTGCTTTCTCATAAGGGTAAAGCAACTTCTTTTGACTGAATAAAAATTATCATCTTTACAGTTTATAAATTAATTTTGCAGAAGCAAGCATGCGTCTAACAAATTGACAACATCTATCAGGAAAACACTGTGCTGGAAACTTAGCAACTAGCTTTAATTATAAAAAGAGCATAGATTATTATGTGGCACCACAGCAACTTGACAAATGCTGTCAGCTTAGTCTGGCAAGGTATTTAGAGATCATCACATTTTATGTTTTTGTTTTGAGATTAAAAGTCTAGCCAGATAGAAAATACTTTTATAACACTTCTAAATGTCGCTGTTAGGGATATTAATAATGAGAACCCATATAATGTTTCTGTAAAGATCAAAATCAAGTTGAGATCTTTGGAAGAAATGTAAAACAGAATATTGCAACTGTATGGGAACTTTCAGAAACAACTGTTTTCCCCATGTGAGAGTTCTGCCTTTCACATGCTTATAGCTGATGTTGTGAACAACTACAAAGCCTCAAGGCTGTATCTGTCCTGTCAGACAGCACATAACAATATATAATGGGCTACAGAAGTCAAGTCATACTACTTAAAAAGAATTTCTACCTCCCTGTCATGAATACATTAACTACAATTAAATTCAACTCCATATTATTCCATTTTTTTCATTAAAAATACTACAGGATTAAATGCAGTATTTGAAGCACACATTATACAAGTCCAGCAATGCACAATTTTAACCGTCTTTTGTGTTACTAATATTCAGAGTTCAAATTAATCCTGGTGGATGAAGTCAGGACGTTGACAATTCTATCCTCTGCTATGAGGACAGGCTGAGAGAGTTGGGATTATTCAGGCTGGAAGCAAGAAGGCTGTGGGGAGACCTTACAGAGGCCTTCCAGTACCTGAAGGGGACTACAAGAAAGCTGGGGAGGGACCTTTTACAAGGGCATGGAGTGACAGGACAAGAGGACGTGGCTTTAAATGGGAAGTGGGAAGATTTAGATTAGACATGAGGAAGAATTTCTTCATGATGAGAGTGGTGAGGCACTGGAACAGGCTGACCAGGGAAGTTGTGGAGGAACCCTTCCTGGGTGTGTTCAAGGCCAGGCTGAATGGGGCCTTGAGCAGTCTGATCTAGTGGAACAGAAAAGTTGTGTGTTTATAATGGAGAATATGGAGGCTCTTCCAATTATACAAGTAGAAATGATACAAAAAGGAAGGAAAGTGGAGAGAGAGAGAAAAGCTGTGATAGTGAAAATACCATTTTGCAATTTATTTCACCATTTGGAAATTACTTTCAGCCTCAGAAAACTTCTGGAAATTAGGCAAACCCAACAGACAGTACTGTCCTTCCTAACACTGCCCAACAAAAACATTGCACATCTAAAACTACCCTGCAGCAAAATCATCCACACATTTACAACCAAACTTGGACAAATTAATGATTACCTTTGATTACAGTACCCCTGTAGACCACTCAGAAGCTTCCGCAAAATACAGCTGCCCACTTCTCCATGTTGAGACCAGCACCCTACTAATTTTCAAGAGCAATTCAAGGTGTCGATTTTAATAATCAAATACAAACTGCTTTATATAATCCATTCCTAAATGATCATTCTTTCTTGCATAGACCGCAATATCTGTAAATTTGTAAAGTGCTTTGAATTTTTTTAATATGACTGGTGCTACCAAAAATCAAGTTAGCATTACATAACTGTCAGCTTTTTAATTGAGAAAAGCATAAAACCAATGCATTTTCTAAACATCTGAGCAACCAGACACCAGTTAAAAAAGGTCTTATCATTGTTCAAATCTACTCATGAAAATACATACCTGAAAAGGCAAAGAATTATACTTCCTGTTGTAAGAGCAATTAGAGATACACTGTGTCCAAGGGTATAAATTGCCTTCACCCGCACATAGAAGTTGACCTGCACAGGAAAATAGATATGCAAAAACCACTTACTGATATGTAAAACTGACTGTGAAATGATATAATTTTCCATTAAATAGCACTGAAGGCTAAATAAATAGCATTATTTTCACTCTTTGCTCATAAGAATGTTATATCAGTATTTCAACTTATGTTTTGTAATGCAAGATCTCAGGCCAGTAGAAAAATAAGCCTCGGGAACTCAAAACTTTGACACACTAAGTACAATTTCAGCTGATTATTCCATGCCAATGAGGTCAAATAAATTACCACATTCATTAACTTCCATAAACACAATAAACTGGGAAGAATGAGCCACAGTTTGAAAGAATGGATTATGTCTGAAAGACGGAATTACAATTCTTCTGCTCCAGTGTACTTCGTAGTGCATTTATACATGAATTTCATTTTAAAGACACAGTCTCATTGATTTCTTAATCTAAATGTTCAAATACTTTATTAAATTGTGATCCAAATAACTCTTTCTCTCTTTAGTAGTTATTTGCTAAAACTTGGAGATGATTTTTTTCCATAGAGGAGAAGCAAACTAAAGTGCACAGTCCACTGATTAACTGCAGTTATCTGTAAATTTACAAGCTACATATTACATTATATCCTCCTCTGAATGACATCAAGAATAAGAATGATAAATACTCTCAGAATGAAGCTGCTTCTTCATTTATGCCCACAACAAGTCATTAGACTGACATTATCTTCCGCTAGAGCTAGAAAAATATTAAAATTGTGAAGTCTTTAACTGTGTTATGACATAAAAGTTTTTAAAAGAAGTGTAGATTGTGCTATGTATATCAGACAGAATTTCAATATTTAGTGCATATGTTCATATTACTCACATTCTTGAACAACATTTGTAAAAAGTAGCAAGAAAGTAATACCTTTAAACGAACTAAGATAGCAAAGGTAAAAGCAATTCACTTAAAATATTTATTTTTATAGCTTTTAAAAGGCCAAGTAAAGAGGTAATTTTAGCAATTCAAATTGGTGATTAAATTAGCTTGACATTCACCTAGCAAATATTACACAGATATGGAAAAGACAAAATGATATGCTAAATGAAATGAAAAATATTGAAACTGCCCTATTGTAGTTATGGTTGAAGGAGAAAAATAAGGGAAACATAACTGCCTTAACTATATTCATAGTAACTCTCATGCTTGTAAGGAGCTGAAAGTGGTATATGAACTGTTTCAGGAAACAATTTGGTTTTTTTTCAGTTAGAGAAGTAAGCTGTGATGGCCCTTTTCGACAGCAGCCCTGATATCTTACTGTTTTGTTTACTTTATATCATACTCATTTTCTGCAGAGATAAAGAAGGAAAATATAGACTTAATGAAGCTTTCAGTGCCATTACAATAACCATAAAAAAGTTCCTCAGTTAAAATCCTGAATAAATGTTGGTGGGTTTGGTGTTTTTTTTGTTGTTTTTTTTTAATGTGCTGACCGTGGGTGGTTAAAACAATAAAATGTAAACATTTTATTGCTCTCCATAGAATCTATATTTGTAGAGCACCACTGCATTCCTAGGGAAAGCACAAATCATAGCCTTTTTTTCATCTAGCATTAGGTGCCTATGCTACCAATGTAAACATCGAAAGCAATGTAGAGTCTCTCCACAGGACCTTCTAGGAAGCACTTGTTGTATCTAGGTGAGTAGTCAACATGGACTTCATTGTATACATTTCTACAGTCAATGAAGATGCCCAGAGTAACTAATTCAAGCAGAGTGTACAAATGCTTGCACTCAAATGGATGTCCCCAAAAGATTCTGGTTTTCCATATGAATCTTATGTTTGCTGAATAGGGCTATAAGTAGTCCCATGTTCCTCAAACAATGTGTCTAAAATTGTTCTCAAGTACAATTCTAAACATTTTTTTTTTCAAAATTAACATAATTTCACATAAAATCAGTTCTAAAGAACTGCCTTTCAATTCCCTGCTTGAATGGCAGAACTATACCCATGGTTTGGCTCAGTTTTGGACAGCTCTAAAAACTATGGCTACACTGCACAGCACCCATACACTTCTTTAATTTCACTTCTGTCATAGCAAAAGGAACATTAGCCAATCTCATGGCAATTTTCTGGGAATGAAATAAAAAATAGTTACTCAGCAGCAATTACAACAGCCTATGGCACCAAGAACAAGTGTGAATACTTCTCCATTCACTCAATCTGACCTGCTCTGCAAAACTGATAAATGACTTAAAAATTTGGCAGCCTCGTTTCCTCATCATCAGTATTCTGGAAGGAAACAAATTTTATTTCCTGGCCTTGTGCACATCAGGAATTGCAAATATAGTTGTATTGCTTAGAAATGATGCACCGCAGTTCCACAGTATGTTCTACTTGTTAGCAACTTGTTTGCAGATCTCACTAGAACACATTTCTATTGAGTACACAAATAGAAGCCTGAATGGTCTCTAAATCAAAAATTCTTAACACCCACCATATAAATTTGAGGGAGACAAATGTCATTTGCAAAAGAAGTTGCAATGACAGTGAATCTGCATTGTTTAAATACTGAATGGAAGTTTTCACTTTCACAGAAGAAAACGATTAGCAGAGGCACCCTTTGAATAGTAACAGTGATGTTCAACATCACATCACTACATAGAAGAGGCAGAGGTCTCCCTGGTAGGCTGAAGCCATGCACACAACCTCTGTAAGAATGCACATAGGGACAACATACTCTACTCATCTTCTTATCCTGGGAACTACCACATAGCTTAACAAATCCTAACACATTAATGTTACCCCTGGCCTCCTGCAATTTGTACTTGTTAACAGCCTTCCAAAGGCTTCCAAAACACTTAAACCATGATTTCTGATGCCAATTGTTTCTGGCCATTCACAGTGCCCAGTAGAAATGATATCTTCCCTCCTATTCAGATTTTTCACTGTGCTAGCAAATCTTAAAGTAGACCTAAGGTCCCATTCTGCTGCTGAGCAGCCATAGTGTGCTATGAGTTGGTTTCAAAGGTCTTAGGTTTACCTAATGAGCAGAAATAAGCATGTATTTGACACATGCCAACTCATGCATTTTGCTATTTAACAGGTGACTAAATCGACACAAGTGTATACTTTTCTGTAAGTACCATAGTCTCTACACTCCAGAACTAAGATTAGTTCCCTCTGGCTATACATTAGACTTACTCCTGTCACTTCCTTGCTTCATTCAAAAACTCTCTTGTGCTGACTTTTCTCAATGTTGACATTTGGGTTAGGCCTTTGTACTTGTTTTGCCTGGGACAGAGTTGATTTTCTTCTTCTGATGTAATTATTTGCAATTCAACATATTTGCTGCTTATAAAAGTTACCACTTGTGTTATCATACAATTATCTCATCTGCATATTGTATTTTTATGATGCTAATAATCCTTTAAAATGCCCAAGCATACCAGATCTAGAGAGAGGTTGTATATCCTCCTTAATTTTGTCTTGCTTTGGAAGATTTGCTTAGGAAATACATAAATTGTTTGGTGCCAAGTATATAAAATTTATACCCATGTTTAGCCTGCATTGCTTTTGATTACTTTTTGCATATTTTTGTCCATCTTCATACCCGAATGAATTGCCCGGCTCCTACACTCCTCTCCTTCCCTCATTCCTGTCCTAGACACAGGGCATCTTGTACTTTCATAAATTAAGAACACAGAATCAATGGATTTACAGACTTTAATGATCCACAGTCCCTACAGTCTTTAGATGGCATGCACTAAGATGTTTATAGGAATGATTTTCTACCTGAAATCATTATTGGGAAACTGCTGTCAGACCAATGTTCCCATGGGAAAGGCTTTATTATGCTTATATGTTCTGCATTGCTTCATGTCAAGATCAATTTAAACTTAATATTACTTCCTCTTTTCTTGGAATCCATTACACTAACAACACTGAAATTTATGTGGTCTAGGTCACTCAAATGAGTATTTTTTCCATTTTTTTTGTGGAATTTTTTCTTTGAGGTCTCTATGAAGGTGATTTTAGGATAAGCATTTTTCTTTCCTTTAAATGTTTTCCACATCCAGGAATGCAGAGTTCCTGTTTACTTCCTCAAAACAAGTTATAATAAAGTACAGGACAGAACAGTAAAGAACCATGTGCACTACCAGCTATCAAATTTTGCAGGGATGAGGCCATCTGAGCTAAATGTCAGGATTTTCTTTATAACCGATGAATAGAAGCAGGGGAGTGCTATTCATGTCATCCTAAGACAGAAGTCTAAAATAATTTAGAAGCATAGTGAAGTAAAAACACCTATTTTTTCTTCACTAAATATAAACAGAACCTCGAGATAATAGTGCAGATGCAGATGACAGATGTTTAAAGTTAGACAACATGACTCTGTCCCAAGAGTTCCTCTACTGATATGGTCAGCTTTTCATCAGGCAGTAAAAGCATTACAAAATTTTGGATTTTTATTTCCATTAAGATTATTTTTCCCCTTATTCTTCCATATTGATTTGAAAGTCAACATTTGAAATCTGGAATTTGGTTTTGATTTGACTTGGAATTTTTCTGGCTTAAGTCCAACTTTCATGGGGATTCTGATGTCACAAGTCTGTTTTCTTAGTAGTAATATAGCAAAGAAAAAATATCACCTATTCTTTTAAAATCCTTCAGATAACTACTGGTGACTACATGAAATGAATAAAGTAAGACTCGGCTTAAAGCATTTAATCGTGCAACATAAGTTTCCTATAAGGTAGGCAACTCAACAGAATTAGTCATTGTCCCCTGAGAGAGACAGGGAGTCAGTGGAAGAGAACAGACTGCTTTATACTTCCATTCATGTGCTTTGTTGTGGTTGTAGCAATTCAAAGGAATTAGGATTATATGATTCCCATCCAGATTCCAAAGTCTACACCTCCAACTGCTGAGAAGTTATAGGCTGTCTGCAGATAAGCACATTGCATAATCTAGAATCTAGTCAGATGAAATTCACTTGAGTTATAATTCTAGTCACAAAAAGTAGGTGTTTTTTGCTTATTGTTCAAAACTCTCAGGTTTGTTATGTGTCCGTGCATTAGCAGCCATCATACTATTACTAACTACACACAGTCCTAGTGATGTCAGCGTGTAACACAGTGAGCATGTATCTCAAAGTAACTAAAGACTTATTAAAAAGAACTCAGTCGTGCTTAGTACAGAGGAATTACAGGGAAGTGAGGGAGGAGGGATTTTTGAAGGGAAATTTACTAACAGATCAAATATCAGAAGCTACTGATTAAACTACGCTTTAAATGCTGGCCTCCCACAGAAATGTATACAAATTGTGCATTTTAATCCTTTATTGCACCATTCTCACAGTAGACAGGGGCTTTAATATATGCATATAGCTATGCATGCATGCAGGTAATAAATATTTCAGAAGTCAGTTAGAAATGGAGGCAATTCAAGTAAACCTAGCTTAAATAAAATTAGACTGTTTTCATCAATTTATCTTACTTCAAACCCACATAGTTAAATTGATTAAAGTTTTTTGGTAGCTGGAGTGTGAGCCTTAGCCTTTTAAATTCATTGCTTCTGCTGCAATTTACATTCATTCACAGTGAGACACTGGTCAAAAAGAATTGTCATTCTCATCAGATCTAAAATGAGCAAAGAGCATATCGTGAGTATAGCTCCAATTCTAGCTGCAGATGTTATTTTCATTCAAAATATCTTATGCTTTTTGCTCTTACTGTCTTCTCTTGCAGAAGGCAGCACTGCAGAATGTTTTTATAGTATGTTAAAGACAAACAAGAAATCCGTTTCAAATTTGTAGTTTCTTAATAGCATCTCTGTGTTGCGTTTGAGGAAAACATTTGAAAAAATTGTTAAGAGTTAAAAGCTCTTTTATAACACATTTTTTGCCTTAAAATGTGTTCGAGCTATGTCTCCTCTTAATACTTCACCATATAACTTGTCTTTGTGATCTGTACCCTCTATTTCCTGAGATGTGAATCTAAACTTAAATACGTAGAGGGGGAGGGAAATATATCATGGAAAGGTAAATTTGCCCAATGGTCTCCTTCCCTTAGGAACATAATACCGTCTGTTGGTTTTATCAAGAAAGTATAGCACACAAAGTTCTTGATTGATCTGTCTGTAATAAAGCATCTAGAATTTCCTGGAGAGTTTATATCTAATTTATAACCCCTCAGTGTTCATGGTTAAGTGGACAAATTGTTCCTTTTGGGTCTGCTCTTGACTGGTCTGGCTAGATTATGATTTGCCATCATGCTGCCAAGTTAACCAACTTTGGAAGTTGTCAGTTTGCAAAGGCATCAAAAAGGAATAACTTATGAAGAAAAGAAATTAAGGATGTTCATAAACATTCAAATAGAAGGAAACCAGTTTAAATGGACTGGCAGGCAGTCTCAGAATTCAACAAAAATTTATCTAATAACGTTTATGAGATTATTTTTATGTGTTAGGAGTGAATTTCCACAGTCAGTAGTAAAACCATCTGCTAAAGTGAATGGTGAATAGTCCAGAAATCCCCTTAAGGCAATAAAGGATTCCCACTAGAGACATCCTTTGCTCCAGTTCTCTCATGCTTCAGGTATTATCAACTTCCAACTGAGATGATCTCAGTCCTTAGAAAACATCAAATGGCCAATTCTATAGCACTGGAAAGAATTTTTCTCCCTATCAAACAAAAATACTACCTGTGCAACAGCAGTAAGAGCAGCGGCCCCTGCAAAATATTCATATGGTTATCTAAGCAATGTTGATTCCAAAACTGAAATTGAACAATTTGCTTTTAAAGTTTTGTGGAAAAATTGAGATTACAGTCACTAAACTAAACTGAATAAGCAGTTAGGCACAGCGAAAACCAGTAGCTTAAGAGTTTTAAAACAACCTCTAACAACTATGTTAGAGAGGGCTTTGATACCCTCGAACTGGACTACGGTCAGGATGGGACTGAGTGCCTCTGGGTGAAAATCAGAGGAGTCCATGGGCAGGAAGGGATTGTGGTGGGAGTCTGCTATAGACCACCCAGCCAGGAAGAAGCAGCTGATGAGCTCTTCTACAAACAACTGCGTGTAGTCTCAAAATCGCTACCTCTAGTCCTTGTGGGAGACTTCAATTTCCCAGATATAGGCTGGGAGTATAATACAGCAGAAAGGAAGCAGTCCCAGAGGTTCCTGGAGTGTCTGGAAGACAACTTCCTCACACAGCTGGTGAGCGAACCGACAAGGGACAGTGCCCTCCTGGACCTGCTGTTGGTGAACAGAGAAGGACTGGTGGGGGATGTGAAGGTTGGAGGACGCTTGGGGCAAAGCGATCATGAGATGATAGAGTTCTCAGTGCGGGGTAAAATGAAGAAGGAGGTTAGCAGAACAGTCGCCCTCAACTTTCAGAGAGCAGACTTTGGGCTGTTCAGAAGGCTGGTCGGAAAAGTCCCATGGGAGGCGCTCCTTGAAGGCAAAGGTGTCCATGAGGGCTGGGCGCTCTTCAAGAAGGAACTCCTAGCAGCTCAGGAGAAAGCCGTCCCCAAGTTCCGGAAAAGTAGCCGGCGGGGTAAGAAACCAGCGTGGTTGAGTAGGGAGGTCCTAAGAGACATCAATAGGAAGAGAAGGGTCTATGACCTCTGGAGGAAGGGGCAGGCATCCTGGGTGGACTATAGGGAGGAAAGGAGAATGTGCAGGGAAAAAGTCAGGAGGGCTAAGGCCCAACTAGAAATGCGATTGGCCAAGACTGTGAAAGACAACAAAAAGTCTTTCTACAAATACATCAACAGCAAAAGGAGGGCTAGGGAGAATCTCCAGTCCCTAGTAGATGCAGAGGGAACAAGAGTAACAGGGGATGAAGACAAGGCTGAAGTGCTCAATGCCTACTTCGCCTCAGTCTTTAACAGTAAGGAAAATTGTTCCCTCTGTGCACAACTCCAAGGGTTGGATGAGAAGTATGAGATTCCCAAGGTCCAAGAGGAGGTGGTTAGAGACTTGCTTGCCCAGCTAGACGCCCACAAGTCTATGGGGCCGGATGGAGTCCACCCAAGAGTTTTGAGGGAACTGGTGGATGTGCTGGCCAAACCCCTTTCCGTCATCTTCCAACAGTCCTGGATGACTGGGGAGGTTCCGCTGGACTGAAGGCTGGCTGATGTCGTACCCATCTATAAGAAGGGGCGCAGGGAGGATCCAGGGAACTACAGGCCTGTCAGTCTGACCTCAGTGCCAGGGAAAGTCATGGAGCGGGTGATCTTGAGTGCGATCATGAAGCACTTGCAAGAGAACCGGGTGATCAGGCCCAGTCAACACGGGTTCATGAAAGGCAGGTCTTGCCAGACTAATCTAATCGCCTTCTATGACCAAGTGACTAAACTCTTGGGTGAGGGAAAGGCTGTGGATGTGGTCTTCCTGGACTTCAGCAAAGCCTTTGATACAGTTTCTCAAAGCATTCTGCTTCGGAAACTGTCGGCCTCTGGCCTGGACGGGTGCACACTCTCCTGGGTGAAAAACTGGTTGAATGACCGGGCCCAGAGGATGGTGGTAAACGGAGTTAAATCCAGCTGGAGGCCAGTTACAAGTGGGGTTCCCCAGGGCTCAGTCCTGGGTCCAGTCCTGTTTAATGTCTTTATCAACGACCTGGATGAAGGCATCGAGTGCTCCCTTAGCAAGTTCACAGATGACACCAAGCTGGGAAGAAGTGTTGATCTGCTAGAGGGTAGGGAGGCTCTGCAAAGGGACCTGAACAGGCTGGACTGCTGGGCTGAGACCAACGGCATGAGGTTTAACAAGGCCAAGTGCCGGGTCCTGCACTTGGGGCACAACAACCCTAAGCAGAGGTACAAACTAGGAGAAACCTGGCTGGAAAGCTGCCAGGAGGAGAAGGACCTGGGGGTGCTGGTTGACAGCCGACTGAACATGAGCCAGCAGTGTGCCCAGGTGGCCAAGAAGGCCAATGGCATCTTGGCTCGTATCAGAAACGTTGTGACCAGCAGGTCCAGGGAGGTTCTTCTCCCCCTGTACTCGGCACTGGTGAGACCGCACCTCGAGTACTGTGTTCAGTTCTGGGCCCCTCACCACAAGAGGGATGTTGTGGCTCTGGAGCGAGTCCAGAGAAGGGCAACAAAGCTGGTGAAGGGGCTGGAGAACAAATCTTATGTGGAACGACTGAGAGAGCTGGGGTTGTTCAGCCTGGAGAAGAGGAGGCTGAGGGGAGACCTTATTACTCTCTACAACTATCTGAAGGGAGGTTGTGGAGAGGAGGGAGCTGGGCTCTTCTCCCAAGTGACAGGGGACAGGACGAGAGGGAATGGCCTCAAGCTCCGCCAGGGGAGATTTAGGCTTGAAATTAGGAAAAAGTTCTTCACGGAGAGGGTGGTTAGGCATTGGAACGGTCTGCCCAGGGAGGTGGTTGAGTCACCATCCCTGGAGGTGTTTAAGGTTAGGGTAGACGAGGTGCTTAGGAGCATGATTTAGGGATTGGTGGGAATGGTTGGACTCGACGATCTCGACGATCCGGTGGGTCTCTTCCAACCTGGTTATTCTGTGATTCTGTGAACTTTATGGAAACATTTACAGAACCTGTAACTGCTTTCTAGACAATAAAGACCTAACCATAAGATGTAGTTTCTTGGGGTTTTTTTGTGGCTACCTAATGTTAACTGGTTTTAAGAGTAAGAAAACCCAAACATATAAAAATAAATCAGATTAGTACATGCTTGTGTAACTATTGTTATATTCAGAAGAATATTTTGTAAAATCTATTCTTATGCACACCTGTGTTTTGTTTTCTTAGAACAGACACATTTTTCTGCTAATGTTTCCATTAAAGTTAGTCTTATGTTATTTTCAGCAGGTTCAGGAGCCAGAATTCTTCTGTTTACAGAACAGACATAGCACAGAGGCTTCCTATGCAAAGCTGACAGGTACCCCGTGGATCTTTCAACCTCAGCCTTGGTTTGGAAGGACCTCTAGGGGTGAAAGGGTAATTCAGTGCCGAAGGATAAAACACTGAAGAAAGTTCAGGGCTTGATTCCTTGCCCAAAGAAGTTTTACTATTGACCAGATGTCATCTTTAAGATAAAAGAAAAACTCGTACCTCTCTATTCATTTAACCAAAAATATAATTGATCACTTGCATAAAGTATTTAAAATCACTACCATCCCAGGCAACTCTTCATTTTGTTTATTCTGTAGGTTAGTACATTCCTGTAATTCTGTATATAAGAGAGTCTAGTATTCACAGAGACAATTACTTGCAAGTATATTAAAATTTGTTGTCTTACATTATACTGATACACATGCCAGAATGCATTCCACTATATGCAAATATTCACAGTAGAAGAGCATGTCGGAAAACTTTAAACTGCACAAACAGTGTAAAATCACAACTGGGCCAAACAAATTAGTTCAGAGCTTTAGAAACACTGAAATGAGCAAATGCAAATTAGAAGTGGAGTAAAGAACCCCTAGCTCTTTCATTTTGCAAAGTGAACTTCAACAACACAGCAGTAATTTCTAAAATCTTGTAGTACTTACTTAGGATGAATATAAAATGAGATAGAGACAGAGATTACATGCATCTCAATAATAACAGCACCATTAAGTAATGAAAAATGTAAAATGCAATGTAAATAAACATAGCAAGACTTATAGGCACACAGAAAAAGCAACGGTAGATGGCTGACCTGCATCACATTTTGTTGAGAGGGAAGGATTCAATTTAGACTCAGTACAAACAAGCTATTAGTCGAGTGCAATGATCCACTTCACAGACAGTAGTAATGTATCTCTTTTCTAAATGTAGCTGCCAGACATTCCAGACAGTGTTTGTTTGCATCAGTCCTGACCTCACTGCCTTGACTCTATTTGCCTTTGGTAGTGTATCTGCATTGGGCAGTGAGTAGCACACACAGGATGTTATCTCCTAACAGCAGCCTAAGAGTGAATCCTTCAGGAAACAAGCCAAATAGGGGAATACTTCTTCCATAGATGATGCTTCTACTCATAGAATCATAGAATCACTGGGTTGGAAGAGACCCACTGGATCATAAAGTCCAACCATTCCCACCAATCTCTAAACCATGCCTCTCAGCACCTCATCCACCCGCACCTTGAACACCTCCAGGGAAGGCGAGTCAACCACCTCCCTGGGCAGACCGTTCCATTGCCTAAGGACCCTTTCAGTGAAGAATTTTTTACTTATGTCGAGCCTGAACCTCCCCTGGCAGAGCTTGAAGCCATTTCCTCTTGTCCTGTCCCCCGTCACTTGGGAGAAGAGGCCAGCCCCCACCTCTCCACAACCTCCCTTCAGGTAGTTGTAGAGAGCAATAAGGTCTCGCTTCAGTCTCCTCTTCTCCAGGCTAAACAACCCCAGCTCTCTCAGTCGCTCCTCGTAAGACTTGTTCTCCAGCCCCTTCACCAGCTTTGTTGCTCATGTACAAGCTGTAACGGTATCACCACACTGGATAGCCCTAAGGATCTTTATCTTTGTATGACTCTATGCATTGAAATCACAGAGCCTGTATCGTGTGTATACTGGGTTTTTGTGTGCTCTGATAAACCTTGGACCGATTCACGCTAAGGTTAAGCAGCACTATATTAAATGACCAAGTCATTATTTTAAGAAAAGTGGACACGTTTCATCCTTTCATATTCACAAGACATCTTGCCATATGTTAATAATGTTGACAGAGGGGTTAATACCCTCTGAGGGCAGCTAGGACACATTTCTAGCTTGTTCAGTCTAGACAGAAAATGTCAACATGAAAGGAAAGATTAAGGTGAGACTTGGATTGGTTTAACGCACCTTGACCTGTGTTTGTAGCATGGTCAAATCAAGCTACTTATTGTGTTGCCATGAACTCAACAGAAATAAAATTAAGAAAGACACTTATTTGATGCATCTAAAATTTGATCTTGAAAGTTAGCAGTGACTAGTTTACTTACAGGAAAGAGACAAGAGTGGTTTAGAGCCACAATTTGAAGCAATAACAACAAACACATAGTTTGTTCAAACACAATTATACTTGTGGAATTGTTCCCTGATAAATACAGATGAGCACTGAAGAATACTAACAGAAGATCTAACACAAAATAAGCCACTCTATTTAAGAGTGCTGTATCAGGAACTTAAAAGTTAATTCCAAAATGTTAAGCAAATCACTTCTGTTTATAAAACCTGCTAATATACCATTTGACTTGGAATAAAAATTGAACGTTTTGACTCTGAGTAAAATCAGTGCACACTGTGGAAGAAGGCAAATTCTTTCATATCTTGAACAATATCATGGAACTTGGCAGAGGAATAATAGATTATATGTTTATGGCATTTTAAAATAAGCTTTCTTATTTCTGTGCATTTTAAGTACTTTTTTAAAAAATTTACCTAATAATAAATTGCCTGGTCAATATTTGCACACCAATGTGTACCATTTAAACCTTGTCTAGAATATTAAAATATGCCCCAAATGGATGCATATCTGGAGAGAGACATAGGTCTGTGTGTAGGTGCATATGTACATATAAATAAGTACAAAATATGTATAGAAATAAGTCCCTTCTGAAGTAAAGGAGTAAAGATACAGGTCCATATCCTAAAAGATGGGGGGAAAAAAAAAAAGAGGGAATAAGTATTTCATTGGATCCATAATGGAAATTCACTCAGCACTGAAGATGCAGGAACCAAACTAACACCAAAGACACTTTCTACCTATTCCTTTAACATTGTCTTCAGAGAAAACATACAGAAGAAGATTAAAAGACTTACCATAGAGTATTTTGTCATCTTCCCTAAAATATGATCTACTTAGCTGCTGTAAATTTGAAGGCATATTACACACAAAACATATTGTTGCACAATGTTTTTTTGTCTGAAGCATTTTGCAGCCAAATACCTAGGATTTATTTTGTAGTTCTTTTTGTTAAAATTCTAGGTCAAATAAAAATGAACTACACTGATTCACATTGAATAAAGATTTTTTGGTTTGAGGTGCTACTGTTGACCACTGAGATCTGAAATATCTTCTTTCTATGTGACAGTTGGCTGATGCAGAACCTTAAATGCTTCCTGAAAGCCAACAAATGCATGGTACTTGCATTTTTTACATTGTCTCCTATGAAAAGATAGATTTAGACACACTTTCCCATTTCAGTTTTCAGATTTTATTCTGATAATTTCTGTCTTTTCCTTAATGACAGCAAACAAAATATTTCCACAGGAACAGCTTATTTTCTGACAAGTCAGTTCTACTGTATCCACTTTTTTACTTGTCACCTATATGATTTGAAAAGTATAATTGTCTTGTCCCACTGAAATAACTAGTTTATGATCTTCAGGCAAGGAGTATTTCCTGAGCAACAATACTAGTACTTAAGAAAAAAGGACAAGGCTCTCAGGCACGTTGTTTGAAATTTAACCAGTGCTTGCACTACCTTTTTACCTCCCTGCAACATGCCATGCATTTATCTGTATACTGTGTTAGATATTTATGATAGTCTATCTATCTATCTACCATATCTCTGCTAATCACTTTTTAAGTACCTGCTTTCCACATCTCTTCTGATTTTTACCCTTTTCCAGGTTTTCGTAAATGTTGCTACTACTTACTATTTCCAGTTTCTTGAGGTTCATTCCTATAAGTATAGCCAGCTTGCATTATTTCAATCTCCTCCTTCAAGTTACTAATGGATACATCAAACAAGAACTGCTTTTCTATTACACTAGTTCACCTGCTAATTAAGTATTTCTCACTACTTGAAATGTTATCTTTTGTTAATTTGAATTTTTAAGTCTTGACCCATTTTCACTCTATGTGACAAGGACTGGGCTGAACGACAGTGTTTTGAAATGGCTGGTTTAGTAGTAATGAGAGGGTATTCCCAAGCTGTCAGATGATACTGATGTTTTAGAATGTGTGTTCAGAAAACCTAGAAAAATAACATATTCTATCCCTTTCCTTTATAATCTAATTTTAACTACAGTAATAGCTGAGGATTTACATACAGAAAGAGATGTTAATGACTACATGTCTTCGCTAGAATGCCAGCACATCTCTGCCAAACAGACATACTAAAATCCAGAAAAACCCAACCATCCAAGTGTATTTATTCATGAGATGACTTCATCTGTTCATGACAAGAGTTTTATAGACATGATGAGCTCATGCTTGTAAACAAAATCTTGCTCTATTAGCCTAAGCAAGAAAATAGAAAGAAAACAGGTACAATGTGATGGGAAAAAATACTTCCCTCAACAAAAAGAACAAGAAATACTCTCTGCAAAGCAAACAAATTATTTTTTTTCCATTTATAATGTATTTCAGATATCTTGTTAGCTTTTTGAAACACATCTGCTAACAAAATTTAAAGTCCAATACAAATCTGCAATAATTTTAATTATCTAAATTAATTCTATTTTACTTACAACTTAAATATACATCAGCAATTAAGTAGTGCATATATTATCAACAGATCTTTACAGTATTAGAATTTGCTATCATAGAAGCTTCTAGAAATAACACAATGCAAAACATACTGCTTACAAGTCAAGTTATACTGCAATATTAGAAATACAGATGTATTACTGCAATTACCAACTATTTACAGTCTTGAGTTTCAGAGTACTGAATTTTACATTTCTGATTTTATCTTATTTGCAATCCAAGCTAATAGAAATCAATGCTACCAAAAATTATTACAAATTTTCATTAATTCTGAGAGAGTAAAATGAGTATTATTTAGAAGCAGAATATATCTGATGGTAGCTGTATTTACCACCAGCCTTGAAATGAATAGATAAAGTATTTTTCCTACCTTATAATCCTCTTCATAGTCATTATATCCACAAGTACTTAAGATGTCAGGAAAAATATCTGACCATCCATTACTCGTACAATTTTTGCTAATATTTCCTGTAAAGCAAAATTTGAGTGATTAAATCAAAAAGATTTGAAAGTCTCCTCATCAATGAATCTTTAGACAACCTAACATTCTCTGTTAACATCCTGTATTTCCTAGCACTCCTGTTAAAGCAACTCAACCTTTAATTTCACATGCCCTTCATTTATATTACTTTGGCTTTTACCTTTACTCTGACTTGCCTCTGCACTAGAGAAAAACAAAAGTAATTCCAAGCTGTGATGGCAGGCTTCTGCTCTGGTGTAACAGTTATTTCTGTTACATCTGCAAAAGAATGAAATATTTTCCTGTTTTATCTAAAGTTTTCTGGAGGGAGTCTTTCAGCTCACTCTGCAAGGGGAATAAGTCATAGGTAAAGCAGTTTGAAAGAAAAGTTATTTAAACAGCAAATGTTCATAGAGCTGGTAATGATCTTTAAAGGCCAAATTCTGTAATACAATAAAGAACAAAGAAACAAATATGCACTCTGAATCTCACTCTTTGAGCCAAACTCTGAAACAACATAGTCTAAAGAACAGACCTGTGCAAGTACGGTTGGAAAGGAATTTTGAACATCTACTAATTTCAGAACGGATCTCTTCAGTTGGGATTGAGGGAAGAAGGTGACTCTTTTCCCACATGAAGTCACATAGATGAGAAGGGGGCAATTTATTATTCTATTCCTTAATTTAATTAATATAAAATAATGTTCATTCAGTATGGAATATCTTCAGTAGGAAAAAACTGAAAAGTCTGATATCAGAATAAAGAATAAATGCTAAATTACTATAACTTACTTTTACAATGTTAAATCTTAAGAAAATATCCTTCATCTTTCTTAGAGAAATGTTTATATCCGTGGCACTTGACATCTATAATAACATCTTGGTTTGGTGTTTACCATTGGTCTTAAACTGACCTAAAGATAGCTAATTTTCACCAGGCAAGAACAAATTTACATATAACAGATCAACTTTGGCCAAAAATAATCAAATCTGTTTACACATGCTCCAAATGAAATCTTTTGTGATTTTTCTCTTCGTGATTGGTTACTAGAATTTCTTCTTTATACAAAGTCTTCAGTGGAAAGCTGTAAATATCCTACAAATGGCTGATGAACCAACAACCAGGTATGTCTACCTTATTACAAGACCTTGACCTCAAACCACAGTATCTCCTCAAACACCATTTGGCATAAACATGGTATTTTTTAAAGAAACTGTAACCTATTTATGCATTCTGAAGAGTTTTTGCTTTAATTAAAAGTACATCAAGACATTCTGATTAGGCAGAGCAGGGGAATGTGTTAAAAGAACCCAAAATTATGTCAAGGCCGATTTTACAGGAAAAAGAACCTCTGTACTCAAGATGCTGAAGCATTTTCTACTGTACGTATTGCTAGGCCTTCTAAGTCAAAGACAGTCAGACAATGTTCTACAGAAGACACTGTATATTTCTCCATCATTGTTCCATGCAATTAAATATTTTAGATGACAACTTTATTCAAAACCTATAACTTGAGACATAAATTCAAATAATAAATTCACAGAAAATTTTTCAGATAAACATACACTTACATTGTCATGTACAATATAGAAAAAGTATTATATGAAAATATGATTGGTTTTAGAGTAAAAAGTAATTTCATATAGTTACTAATATTCACTAGAGAAGTAATTATGCACTATGCTTAATTTATAACCTTGGCCATCACACAAGAAATTAAGAGCCAGTTATCCAAAAGTTGTAAAGATGACTAGACAAGTAATTTTTTAAATTCAGAATTTAAATTTAAAACTCCTTTGAAGAATTTATTGCATTTAAAAGCCTATTTATGATTTTGAATTGTTCTAGATCACTCTGTGGTAGAATTTTAATTAAAAAAATAAATTTTAAATGAAGTAAAAAAGGATAAATTAAAAATAAAAAATAATTAAAAAATGAAAAAACTAAACCATACATCTCACAAATCTGGCTAAATGAAAGGAATTAGATTTCTTCTTTAAAGATATATGTATCATTCTTGTCATAAGAATCAAGTGAATTTGAAACTGGTTGTGTATCTATAAAATTATATATTCCTGAGTATAATCAAATTATAAAGGTGCCGAGATACTTAGCTCTCCATTGAATCAACCGCGCAAGATGCTAACTGTTTTCCTTCTCTGAAATAACAGAAATAATAATTTTAAAAATCCTGTTAAATGAACAGATACCTCTAAAAAACCACTCTGCTAGTTCCAAAAGCAAGAACTGAACACCTAGCAGCGAAAAAAGTTGTATACAGGAAAACGATAGCAAACTATATAAAGGAAGTGATCTTTCAGTTCTGTCGATGCCATGCCCAAGTTAGTTAGAGTTGTAATGCATTGTGAAGGTTTCAGACCTAAATATTTATTGCAGTTGTTTTATAGAAAAACCAAAATGTTATGGTAATATGAGATACCAACAGTTGTTAAACATCAAACATCTAAACACCAGAGAGAGCATGCATGCTCTGGCTTTTGGCAAATAGACAGATGCACTGTGATTTAATTCTGATTTTGAATTTTTATATATTTTTATACTTTGCCTTGCCTCATGATAACACCTTAATACCTTTGTTTGAGTTATTTGAATGTCAAAATTTACTGAAGATTACACATACTTTCCCCTTTACGAACTGTTCAGACTGTCCATGATAAGCCAATCAAGATTAACCAGCTCCAGTGATGAAAACTTTGCTTACCTGTAGATTAAGTTATCTTTTTTTTACTGGAACAAGACTTAATAAAAAGTTTTGAGAATAAAGGTATTTTAGTTATACCTCACGTCAGTCTCTGTCTTAAAAATAATGTTATTAAAAAGCTCTCCACAGAGACCTCAAAAACATAATTAAATCTCTGTGATAAGTTTTGCATCCTTCACCAGCTCTTCATGACAAAGGTTTCTCGCCTGAGCAATGAGGATAAGATTCTTCCCACTGCATCTTGAGATACATATGTGGAATGCTACATGTGTGTCATCTATTTTTAAAGCCCCACTAACAGCCCAAAGTGCAAAATTGAACCACAGTATGATGTAGAAGATGATAGACTTAAAACAATTGTTTCAGCAGTCTGAGATACTGATGAGTTCAAGTTCCATTAAAAAGCAGAATAAAAGTTTTCATAATAACTAACTTACATTGCAATAGTGTAGATTTTTAACTATTCTATGTTAATGCTGGCTCATTATTCTCATGAAGACAAGACAGATCTCCCCTTCTAAGCATAGAAGCAAAAGCTGCATGTGACCTGTTGGCAACTGTTAAAGTTGTCAGTCAGGCTCAACTGCCTTAATAATTAACACAAATAGGTCAAAAGGAGCAAGCAATGTCTTCAGCCTTGATGAGTATCATCATATCAGAATATATATTTAGTATTGGACTCAAAGAACACCGTATAGAAGACAAAGGTAATTATTTTATCTTTTCATTATGTATGTCAAGACTACTTTTTTAACTCTTTAAAAGGAAAACAAACCTTAAACTGCAAATAAACCATTTATAGTGCATTATGCTATAAAATACAAAAGAGAAGCCAGCAAAAAAAAAACCTTTAAACAAATTACCTGGTTTGCCAGAAAAAAGGCTAAATACTTTCGGACAAGGGACAGTGACAGTCTCTCCAATCTTCGCAGGACGCCAGCAGGTGATGTTATCCCAGACTCCAAGACATCCTGAAACAGAAACAGCAGTAACAGACTTGAAAGCTCAGTCTGGTCTAAAACACCCTACTGCATTTACCTTATAAAGCCTTTGTGGAAGTTTTGGATGAATAGTTCAAGAAAGATTAGACTCTTTCAAGAGAGTTGCAAAAATGATATTTTTTATGAAAATGTTAAGGAAATAATACAATCTGCTGTTTAATCAGCTTATTTATAGGCCAGTTAATATACTGTTTGCAAAACACCTTATTAAAACTATGTTATTTTGATGGGACCATGCTAAGAAAAGATAAGAAATGTTAAAACTTACTACTGACTATTAATAAGGATTGTTAACAATTAAAAAATTTTGAGAATTTCTTAATCACAGTTAAAATGAACTTTTAAAATCAGCATTAATAGGCAGATTGAACATCACAGAGTAATATTTAAGTATTTCATTTGACTCAGCCTCACAAATATAATAGCAGTACATCATGACAGGAAAAACTTTAGAAAAATGGGCATGGACTTACAAAATCATCTATCCTTAACTACAACAGAGATTTGAACAAAGAAGTAAAGAAATGTTACTCATCATATCTCCGAGTTATCTAAAAAAAAAAAGTCATGTGCAAAATTCTATGCATTTATAAATAAAACAAAGCAATTGACAATTGACAATTTAAATTTCTAATTAATGCTAAAGAGGAATGAAACTTTTATCCTACCAGTATTGTATCCATGAGGCTATTAGAAAATATAAGGACAGTTTGTTCCTTTGAGTAGAAAAAACGAAACTTGGATTAGGAACTGCTGACATCCATGTACTATTCTTCTGAATATTTATAAATTATACTTATATATATATATAATATTTATATTTATATAAATTATATTTATAGCATTAGAAATTCACTATTCATCTACCCTGTGCTAGCGAGGTCGTGCCTAAATCAAGCCACCAGAGTTAAATGAGGCTGAAAAAGGAATATTTCAAGTTCTATATTTGTATTAAACCATATTAGTGCAATTAAACTTAGCTTGCATAGACTTAAAAGTGTCTAACATCCTACTTTCAAACTTTAACTTACTTTCAAAGTACACATAAGCCAGAGAACCTAAGAGTGTGTTACAGAACCAGAAATTGAATTTACACCAGGGAGTGTGCCCTAGCTGCAGGATGAAGGAGAGTCAGTGGCTTAGCATTCCCATGGGCTTTGCTTTCCATTGGAAGAAGTGTGGTATCTGGGAGGAAGCCTCTGTGCTGTACCAAGAATAGGGTTTGCACATGAAAAAAGGAGAGGAGAGGAGGATTATGGGGTAAATTCTGCATTTGGCTACCAATTCCGTAGAGTCCTCATTACATAGATTCCCAAGGAAACACTGTTCTCCAGGGAAGTCGCTTGCTCATGGGGACTGGGTCTTTCCTCACTTCTCTTAGCATTATACAGCTCTAAATGCAGGACCTGCTTTATATTCAGAAAGATAATGCCAAAAATAAGGGAGTACTATTGGGAGCACTTCACACAGTTTATCTGTGTGAGTAGGACACATGTAATGCGTTTTCCTCCACTGCCTTGTACGCGTATTAACCTCCAAAGAGGCATGCAACAAATGTACTAAATGTTCATTATCTTATCCACCCACCCATGCTCACTCCAATGCCTTTTCCAGTCAAGTATCAAAAATCTCCAAAGACAGATTTCTCAACCTCTCTGGGCAACCTGCACTCACAGAGCTTCCTCCACAAAGAATTTCTCTATGCATTTAATTAGGAATTCCCTTGCTGCAACAATACTCTGGTGACACGCTGTTTCACAAGTGCTAAATAGCGACAGACAATTGTTTCTTTTGATCTACCAGTTTGCTGCTGTAGCACAGTACGCAGTCAAACCTCATCTTAGTATAGTGCACTGCTGACTCATGCTTAAATTAATGCAATTCTAAACCAAACTCCTAATATGGCTAAGAAGAATTTCATCCTAAAAATGCTTATTTCTTCCCAAGAGAGCCTGAAGTTGTTAATCAAATACATAAAATAACACAAAAGTTACAGAATCTAGACTCTTGGCATCTGTATTTGTTCCAATCAACACCATCCTTATTTGCTTAATACGGTGTGACTAACCTCAGCTTGTCAATTTCTCAAGTTGCCTGAAGATGACTAATTGTTTTGGTTCCTTTAGTAACTCTGACTCCTAGACCGATACATCTGACTCTTTCTTTTAGCCTTATGATAGGATAAGGCAGATTTTCTCAGGACTAGGAACTATGAGAGTGACATTATTGCACAGCTGGCTTAGAACTTAAGGAGATTACATTTGAGCAAGTCATCTTCATACCCTTTAAAGTAAATGGAACTTAAACATGCTTAGGTACTTCCTGAGTTGCAATACTGAACCAAAACCAAGTCCAGCTCTCCACGATGCAACACCAGGGCTTATGCAAAGTAAAATAACGTTTACCTCTGCCAATACAGATCACGCTTCCCTCCCAATTAATTTTAATCCAGAAACAACATCAACAACATAACGTACAAGTAATCAAAAAGACAAAGAAAGTATTTTCTTCATCTGCCAGCATTCAGAACTACAGTGACAAAATTAAACTTTTGGCTCTGGTGGACGTAGTGCCTGAGCCAGCATAAACAAGCCCTGTAGTACACAAGAGTAATTAGTAACTTGTGCGACTTCAGACCTTTTTAGTTCATCCCCATTTCCACTAACAAGTGAGAGCTGATGACTTTCACAAAATTTCCTTTTTGCTCAATACACTCTCTGTAAGATGGTGGATTTGCTACAGTAATCTACAAGCGGCTTGGACAACTTCATAAATTTTTGCAATACCGCTCCACTGCCTGGACGAAGGTTTTGCTAAAAAGGCAGCCAAACAAGACGTATTTCAGAGCTCCATTAGTATATTTTTCCACAAAAAAACCCACAAACCACCAAACTCCAAAACAATAAAATCTTATTCAAGCTTCAATCACATGAAACATTATACAGAAAAACTAAGGTCCAAGTCCTATTCCCGCCAAAATTAATCAACACAATTGGTATCAGGTCTCAAAGCTAGCTTGGAGGAAGGAAATCAGTTTAAAAGTTTTTGACATTCAAAACATCAGAAGTCTAATATTTTCTAGGGAATATATTTTCTACCTCAGTTTTTCCTCAGCATCTTAGAACTTCGCAGCACAGGAGAGAATGATATTTTTTCAAACTTTTAAAATCAATACATAAAATAACACAAAATTGTACTTCCTACATCTAGACTACATTCAAATGCATCAACAATGACAGTAAAATCAGCGTGGCTGGCACCAAAATCCTAAGAAGAATACTAACCCTTACTTTATGTATCTTTACAGGATTAATTATTATGGTACAGATCTGAGAAAACCACTGAAATATCCTGGAGGCATTCATAGTCACTGAATAACTACAGTGTGCTTCTGAAAACTGGTCTAGAGCTGTATGCTGAAATGATGGCGTTACTGGTGTGCTGCAAGAGGCTGCTGGAAATATAACTGTTAAACAACAAGCATTTTTCTGGGCTTTCTAATAACACCTTTCCTTATTTTCCCCTCCTATTACTACCTATTTTTGACAGTATTGCAGCTATACATACAGTATTGCAGCTATACATCTTTTAGCAAATCGTACCCAGAGACTGGATACAATTAGCAAGTCTATTCTTACTACATTTGCAAAAATTTGTCTCTTCAATCCCAACAACATATGTGTATTGTAGAGCATGAGCTTAATTGTGCACAGATGAAACTACAAATTAATTTCCTACTGATCTTGGAAATTCAAGGTGTGGCACAACTGGAGACCTTGGTGAATTTCACAGTTCTTCAAGTAGATATTGCTCTTTGGCTGCAGTGACATCCTTTTACAACCACAATGAAATGACACATGCAATATTGTGAGGGTGAAAAAGAATGATTCACTTAATCCTAAAGCACTTGAAAATAGGCCAGATTAATTTTTTCCCAACAATCGCGTTTCTCCCCAGTGACTACAGGGCTGCCTATAATGTTATAAGTACCTCCACTGTTAGAAAATGAAGGTATGATAAATGCTAAGTTAAACGTGCCTCTTTCTACACCTCTAGCTTGATCAAGCTTGATATTCTCTACTCTGTTCACTTAATCACTACTACTTTCTGTCCAGCCATTGATTCGATCAGTGTCAGGATTTCTGGACTGTCATCCATCACTGCTGCATTTCATAAAATCATTAGATATGCTCTTGTTCTCTGGAAGTTTTACCCATGTCCAACATATATAAGCCTGTTTCTTGCTGTCTCCAAAGAATATTAATCAAATAAGATAAAAAACATTTTTATTTTTAACTTTAAAAAAGGTTTTAAGTTTTAGTTCTAGTAACAATTTCATCAATAAGTCTATAGAAAATATTTCACATCTTAAATAAAAATTAAATTTCTCCAAATATTTCATAAATCTGCAATCTTCTTTAATTATCATATTAAAATATATAAATACTCAAAAGTATTTTATTGTACATTTTTTATCCTTTCACGTTTGTTAATGCTTTTAGTCTCTATGTCTGCATCCTGCTTCAATAAATTATCAAGCCTTGAATGTTTCTGTTCTCTCAGTTTGACAAGTACGCATATAAAACCAGTACAGCTCTTGATCTGCCTTAGCTCCTTGACTTTTTCTGTGCATCTCTGCTACTCTGCTACTATCCTCTTTACCTTCTACCTACTAATAAAGCTAGTGAAGGCAAAAAAAAATAGGTTCTTCATCCATATTTCTGTGGTACCTAGAAGAACAATCCTGCACCCTACATATAACAACCTCTTTGCAATCTCTTCCTTTGTATAATTGATTTCTCTGGTGTGCCATTCACAGCATAACCAAGGAAACAGCTAATCTTCCCAGAAAAACTCAATTACTCTCTCAAAAATGTGGCCACAGTGTCACTCCTCTACTGGTCTTCCCTCCTGCAACCCCAGATGATATTGCAGATGCTATTCTTAGCTGCAATCACTTACTTTATTTGAATGTTTGGTTTTTAATGCTTTTGATGCATTTACAGACACATCATTAACAAAAGGAAACTTAACAGACTATAAACTACATTTTGTTTCTCAATTTTTTCAGCTTACATAAGTACTGCCACCACATTTTCATCCTGCTATCTGAAATCGAGTCTTTGAGCAACAAGTTTGCTTACCTACATTTGCTTCATGCTCTTATAAAAAATATGTAGCACTGGCTTTGTACTGGAAAGTCGTGTTAATACATACTTTTTATCCAAATATTAGCCACTAGGTGGCACTTCGCATTTGTACTTAAAAATTTGCCAATACAAAGAGAGGTTTAGAATTTTTTAAACTCTCTAGGCATGCTTGATACATGAAAAAAAGACAGAGTGCTTTGAAAATCATCCAGAAATTTGTCAGCTAGTCCAGGGTTTATTTTTCGAACAAGGAAACGTTTTGATTTTTGTACTTAACTTGACAAAGCAGGAGGAATCTCACCTCTTATGGGCAATGTTTTCTAGGCTGCAGGTCTGAACACCACAACATTTAGGCTGCATGAGGATTTATGAACATATACGGACTGAAAGTCCTTCTGCATTTACACATATGTAGTAAGAAAGAAAGGAAAAGGGGGTGCTAGAGAAATAGTGAACTGGCAAACAGAGAGCAAAGCAAACACACAGCACTACTGCTTAAAGGGGTAACAGGAATGAGACAGAAGCAAAAATACTGTTGCTTCAAGCCACTTGTTCTGAGTGTACTAATAGGTCTTAGCGGTGCTAATTTGCCCCACAGCCTTGCCTAGGGTCCACTCCAAGCTCAGGTCTGGTCTTCCAGTGACGTTGTGGATGCATCTGCGTTCAGCTTCATCCCAGCAGCGCTTCTGCCTGCCTCTGCCCAGCCTGGTTCCTTGAATCAGAGTGGATCCTGACCTCCTGCCTCCACTGTCACTGCTCCAAGGAGGCGCCCAATGCCTGGGGTTGGGGTTGCCCCTCGGCCTGCTCTCCAGCTGCCCTGGCTTGGGGTGACATGGGCTTTGCCTTCCCAGGGCTCCCAGCCCCACTCGGCAACCAGCTGCCAGCCCGTGGCTCTGTGAGAATGAACACGCTGCCTGCAGAACGGTCAAGAAGCAGCTCTAATATCTCTGCGTTGACCTAAATCACTGTTGTGAAACTGTACAGACCGTGTACAAACTCTGATTATTCAGAAATACCAAGGAAATGCAAATATAAACTTTTCTTAATTACTTGCCAACCAAAACTACCGATACACAGCAAGCAGAATGCTGGAAGTCTACAGTATAAATCAGTTTTTAGAAGCTGAACAGAATGATGAAACCAGTAAAGCTTATCTCATACTCATCTAAAATGTTTGCAGTTTATAGGTTTTCAAGAGCCAGTCCTATTACCAGGGATAGCAAAAATACTGTTACTGAGATTTCTAGGGGATTATTGGCTGTTCACTAAATGAAACATTTTGGAAGAAAGGCCGTGTTTCCTATTTGAAGAACAGGTTCCCATCAGAGGATCAAAGATCTATAAGCCAATTTTAGTGTTTATTGTAATTTACATATTTTTAATGTATTTAAATGAAATATGAGTGTTGCTAGCTAAAAACTTTGAAAAGAAAAAGCTTTGAAAAAGAAAACACATTTCCATCCAAATTTTCTACAAAGTAAATCGTGCTTTCCATTTACTCAAAATGTACTTTGAAGACAACAGCATTTATTTTTGTATGACTGGACAGCACTCTAATCTTATCATAAGAACATAGTTTTCTATTATACTGGAAAGATATTCGTAGATGTATAGCCAAAGCTGTAAGATTTACCTTCATCTCCTCTCTTAAAAAACACTGTGAACCAAAAAGCACGTCTATACTACAGCTAGAAAAGCAGCAGCAGAGAGATTCAAGGAAACTGAAGTCATTCTGCCATGAGCTAGTGGTGTTGCATGAAAGGAAGCTCCATGATCCCACTATTCAATATTACCTTTAATGCAAGCTCGGATAACTCTAAGCAACACTTCTGTCTGAACTACTGACTCATTTTACAGAAAAAATAGCTGCAAACCCAAAAACTGATGGAAGACCTTGATGAGACTGGGAGAATTTAGTGAGAAGCATGATGAGATTCCACAGAGTGAAAGAAAGTCTTCATTTTTGTATAAGTCTCCTATACACTGATGTGGAGGAGAAAGTGATTTCCAGGTCAGCTTAGTTATGCTCACAGTCAGATCTGGTTTTTTTGTGGTACAGATATAAGTGTGTGGGAGCTGGTGGGTGGGTTTGGAACGCAAAATAGGTATCTTTCTTACTGGAGAAACAACCTAAACAACAAAAGGTGGTTGGATAAATTAACCTGCCATGGGTCCAACATTTGACTATTCATCCCACTGTTCTGAAAAACTTTCAGAAAGATGTGCTCTGTTTCACCCAGATGATCATGAGCTCCATGCTGGAACCGGTGAATGAAATTCAGCAAAGTAATTTGGGAGATTAGATTACATAGTGACACTGGTCCTTCTTGCTTTTATCAGTAAGTGAGAGTATCATTTTGGTAGTCCCGTCTGTTTTAATTTCCCATTGCTGGCTACATTATGAAGCCTCTCTTTGGGAGGTTTATGAAATTCTTTGCAAAGCCACTTCTCTTTTCCTTTACATCCCTTCCTCAAAGTTATGATGCCGCATCTAAAATTAAAAATACTGACTGGCATATGAGTCTCACAAAAACACATTTTGGAAAGAAAGAGCTAAAAAGACTCATTTACCTGTGCAGCCACTCAGTCCAACTGGAAAAAAAAACAAAACCAAAAAAAAACCAACCAAACAAAAAAAAACCAAACCAAATCCCAGACCTAATTTTTTCATGTGAACTTTTTTAGAACTTTTTGTTGTAGAACTAGTCTAGTGACTGAGTTTTAAAATTTTATAAAATAAAATTCTAAATACTGAATAAAGACAGACATTTACAGTTGGCCGTTTTTAAATTATTTTCAATCACTTTCATTTGGAGCTTTTTATTTTTCTAAGATGACAAGTCATGGGTAGTTGGTAAAAGATAAATTAATGTTTTCCCCTACGGGCCTCAAAACCTGTAGCTGTTATGAGCTATTTAGAATGGAATTAATGTGCCCTCCAAAAACAAGAGTGGAAAAATCCTCTCCTAGGCTTCCATCCATACCTCGGGTGTCAAATTATAAGAGAAAAGAAGAAAACAAATGCAGATGGAAGCTAATGCAGGCTTCATAAAATAAACAACTAAGTTTGCTGGAGAGCACTACAGAGAGGAAGGCGCTTCTACAGATCTTTGGAGACTGCCTTTCTTCCCTAAATGGAGTGTAATGCCCCCTGCTAATGGAAGAGTATGTGCTAATGCTTGAAAATCCCCCAAAGGGTGCAAAGCAGGAGGCTTGAATGTCTAACAGTTTGACATTGTCAAATGAGCAGAATTTAGACAAACCGGGTCCTGCTTTTTTAATATACCCTTAGCATTGTTCAGAGGATATCTACACAGTGTTCATATAGCTTTTTGTTGCAAAACACACTACTGCTTTAATAAGCCATGAAGTAAGTCCTTTATAGATTTCATAGCCAACAGTTTAGGGGCACAACAAGAATTACTCAGTGAAATTGTTCAGCCCGCATCACGAAGCAGCTGCTGAGAAATGTGACTATAGTGTCATTCTGTTGCCTTTAAACCTTTCCTTTATGTCTCTCTAACTGGGTGCTGAGAAATATTAGATAAGGTATTTCATACATAATTGTCATCTAGGCCAAACTGCCTCTCCAGTAAAACTTGGATCCTACAAAATTCAGTAGCCATGCACGCCAGCCAAATTCTGGAGCACATTACATAGAGGTGTGAAGGCTTCTCAGGTGTCCAAGAAGATAATGAATAAATCCCTATTGGTTTTGATAATGGAGGTCCAAGCATTCTGTGGAAAATCTCACTGAAGCTTTACTTCCAAAGTCTAGCCAGGACCTTCAACCTGATTTCTTTATAGCTTTTGTAAGGCAGGCAGCACATACTAAAGTTAGAAAAGCATGGCAAGGGCTATATAACCATCTTCCCCATTCAGGAAAGAGTGAAATAGATTTTGTGAATTTATTATAGTGAATTATGTTTAAAGTGTAGTACAAGTTTGAAGTGTGGAGCTACGACTTGGGTTCATTCCAGCTTGCCAATTTTCATTAGTAATTCTTCAGCAGAGAATCACAGTGTCTATCTGCAAGTCTTTTTTCAAAATACTCCTTACATCTTCATCTGAATAGAGAGAGTTTATTCAGAAAATAATCAGGGAATGGATATTTTTGGAAGTGTAAATGCGTATATTTAACATACGCCCTTCTGAAGAGGTTCTTGGTAAAGGTATCGATAAGATGAGGGATAGGAAAAATTCTCCTGTAACATTAAATATGTAGTTTTTAAGGGCTTCTTACCACAGGGGTTTTATTCCAGTCCCCTACGAAATGGCACATTCTCTAAGTTTCAGACAGGCATTCAACTGAACACATAAATCCTTCCACTGCTGTTTTATCACTACTTTGCAGGGCTGAATCAACACCATCAGACACACTCTCTCCTTCCAAGACATGAAGTTCTTAAACAGCAGTTTGCTTTCAGAAGGCACCCCTCTTCCCATGAAAAGAGGCTGTGAAGAAAATATTGACAGAAAACTTCTTCCACTAGGGAACCCAAAATAAAACTGGTGTGCATCACAAGGATACCCTTGGAGAAACCCAGCATCTGGATCACAGAAGTGGATACTGAAGAAAGCTTGACTTTCAAACTGTGTAATAGCTAACACTGATTTTATTAATTCAATTCATTAAGCTGTGCAAGTAATTATTTCTCCATCTGGCTTCATACTAGTATTATTTATGTAACAGCCGTTTCTCTTCACCACTCATATAAACAAAAAAACCTAAATGTAGAACAATTATTTCAGTAAGATTTTGCTTGGAAGAGGCATCCATATAAATTATTATAATTTTTCTAATTACTGATCTGGATTAATCAAAATGAAAAATTACAGTAAAATACAAACTGTTGATGATCCTTTTAATTATTTTATTGTATACAGATTGATATTAGAGTATGCACTGAGGGAGCTGCACATTAAAATCAAGAAGAGGAGGAGAAAACATTATTGAGTTGCGACTCATGTTTATGCTCAAAGGGCACTGCAGATGGCAGGTCCCTGAGGTATCATAATCATCTTCACAATACGTTCAAAAAGGATTGAGTATGGACAAAGAAATACACTAGGTATCACCTTAGCCAAAAGAAAACAACCACACTACAAAAGCTGTAGTATTCCAAGGAGCCCAGTTATTCTGAGATGATACTTATCTGGACTACTATATCAAAGGCAGGACACCAACGAGGCTTTGTGGAACTAATTTGAAAGGAAATACTTCCAGCCACTTAAAGATTACTCAACAACAGAAACGTAATTATTAGTTTTAGATGTGACATTATTATGTAAAAATCAAAATTGTATTTTGAACTGCAAAATGTTCAGCTGCCTTTGGATCTATAATTTCTTTCCCATTTTTCTAGGTCTCACTGAAAACCCACTGTTCCCTTCAATACTTCGCCCTTCCCTTCAATACATGACCTTGTCACAAGTAGGTGCATAGAGACTGCTTTCTGCTCACAAGTTCTGGCATACGGTTTAGAAAAGATAGCTAATGGCAAAACATTAATACCTTTGTCATTAAAAAATAAATAAATACACACTTCCAACATTAATACCTTTGTCACTAAAAAATAAATAAATACACACTTCCAACTTTCTGAAAGAGCCCAAACCTTGTAACTAAGTTCTGCTGTAGCTAATGTGACAGATTTGCTCTTCATTTGACTGTATGGATTTATCCATTTCCTTTGTGTTTTGCTTGCTGAACAAATGGCTTTATCAACAACTCCAACTTACAAGAATAATGTCATTTTTTCATAATCTTATGTTCTACTCACATGGCAGTGTTGCAAGGAAATCTAGTAAAATCTAAAATTATAAAATAATAAGCTACATCTCCTCTTCCCTCTTTCTTCTGTTAAATTACAACTGGTCCTATTTGCATCTATATATTCACCTTGCTATGTGGAAAGAAAATAAAAACAATGAAGTAAAAGAGATTATTTGTTTTTTGAATGTAACACTACTGTCCAGTTTTTCCTCTGCATGATTCTACAGTACTCTACCAGTTGGAAAATACCAGCAGCAATAGCTTGAAACATGAGAAGGCATTTACTCCCATCTAGTGTCCCACCCAACGTGTGCCTAGCACCTGGCACAACTCTCACAAAGTGCTTGCTGCAGCTGAAATGAAATGAAAAAACTTGCATAAATTCTAAAATACATAAAAATATAAGCACAGCAGAGACAAATACGGCAATGGCAACAGCAAAGCAGGTAAAGGGAGAAGATCTTGAATACTCTTGTTGGCTCTACATTACAGCTTATCTTTTCTTACCTTTGTAGTCCACTGGCTTTGCATTCTTTAGAAGTTCCATGCACCTTGTTTCCTCCTTGTGAATTTCCAGCTGAAATCTGCATTCTGGATGGACACCATTCACCTGTGCCAAATTAACAAACAGGCCAGGGTCTTGAAACATGAATTAAAATATTTTATGAAGGGTGCAACTGCCAGTAATGAAATCCATAACTTTAACTGGCACTGGTGTTGCCCAAGCATGTGCTAGGCATTTTACAGACACAGTCACTGCTCATTTTAGCTTCTCACACATTGACTTTTCAAAACAAAATTTTAAAATAATCTACTAGACAATTCACTGGCTCCTTCCTGAAGCATTTAAAGGCCATTTAAAGACAATATTTAATTTTCTAGTGCATTTACCAGTATTGTTTCATGAGGCTTTTTTCTCCAGAAAAAACGTGAGCTAAACTGAAGCAAGAAAGTGAACACATCTGCTTTTTTTGTTTTTGTAGTAGGTTAGGAAGCTGGAAGTCTAATATGAATCACAGAACATGGAAACCGATCAAACTGCATTCTCTTTGACATAGTAAATTTTGCTCTTCTTCCCTTTTCCACACATATATTTTCCCTTTGGAAGGCCCCAGAGCATGATCATTTGATTCAGGCAAGTGCTACACAAGACGAAAACCTGACTCCTTTAAAAATGAAAGCACTGTCGCCTTTACTCATTTATAGCCTCCCTCTAGTTCCTTGGTTTTCAGAAAGAGCTATTTATGCCCATGGGAGAGATAGGGATGTAGCAGTACTGAGGAGACAAACAAGACACCGGGAAGTTGTATTAGATTCAAAGGGGCAGATGGAGCCTAATAGAGAAACATGCAGAGTCCAGAAGAGAATGCATGGGACAAACACATGCTGTAGGTGACAAATGGCACTGGAGCTGAAGGGACAGTGAGGTTAGCTGAAATCAAATAACATTATTAAGACACAAAATGCGACTATGCTGTACTTCAATTATCCTCACACTTGCAGTACCAAGAAAAGAGTGGTCTCTCTCCAGGCACCTCTCCCCTTTTCTCTCTCTTACTTTTCCTAGGAGACGTTGAATAGCAGAAATTGGTAACAATATCTAATGCAAGAAACACATTTGGGTTTTGGTGTTTTTTTTTTTTTTTTTTTAAATGGCAATCTTTAAGTTGTGATCACAGACCCAGAACCCAAGACCCAGGACTCAGAACCTGGTTACTGCAGCCTCCTTGAGGCAAGGCACTTGAACAGCTTTTAAAAAATATAGTGCAATGGCCAAAAGAGTAACTGCAGGAGCTGTTACAAAAAAATCACAAAAATCTGTCTCTTCTCCAAATGTTTTATTTCATCATCTGCAACATCAGAACCTTGCTTCCCTTTCCCCATCTTTTCTCTATATTGACTACTGAAATCATACGTTTTCAGTGGAGTTTTTGTCTTTTCAAAGTGAATTTTTACAGAACGCTAAAGTAAATTAGGATTTACAATAGAAAGTTCAGCCTTATACTGAAAATATCTGGTTTGTTATGTAATAACTACTTTCCAGAGAGGTCTCATGTAAAATAAAAGTCCTGCATATGCATAACGTTTTAAATTGTATTTTCCTTTCACATAACAGATTTTGGCATTTTTTGGTTGTGGTTTTTTTTTTCCTCCATCTAATTGCAACCATTCGGTAACTGTGAGGAGATCTCCAGCTCAGCAAAAAAAGTATTATAATTACTGGGTCTTGGAAAGGTACGTTTCAGTAAATGGAAATGTTTACTAAATCAGGAGTAAATCAAAGCAGCGACTGCAACTGAGAAACCTGCTGAATAAATTACTTCTCTTTCATACTTATGGAAGAGCTGCAGGTTTCTCAGTATCGGTGATCTAATAGTGAAGGTTACTCTGAGAACATTAGTTTGTTAGTTCTCAAAGGTAACACAACTTTACTTTTCAAACTTGGGACCCACGCCAAACTGAAACATGCTTTGTTCTAATAGATCCACCAGTTTCATCCTGACGCACTTCACCAGGCTACAGAGATCTAGGGTTTGAGACTATGTGGCACTGACTGTGTCCCAAAACACACCAAGAACCCCAAAAGGGATTTTGAGGGCACTTTCAGGGCTGATGCTCATCCACCTTTTCCCTCTACTTTACCAAGGGAATTTTATTCTTTGTAAGCGAGTACAGAACCCTGTGCTGCCCACTGCAAGGGCAACCACTCAGCTGGGATCCCAGCTGAGGAATCTCTGCAGCTTTTGTGGCTTAACCATGTTTAAGGCATCCAGAACAGCAGCTTCACTGGAAAGAACATTTGTTCTGACTAGCAGCTTACGTTTACCTTCAGCATGGTTTCCTGACTTTCTCTGGAAACGATGTAAATTTAAGTAACAAGAAACGGAAAGATTTAGAGGGCAGAGGACTGCGTGTCCCGAGCCCGGGGACACCTGCGAGGGCCAGCGGCCACCTCCCTCCCGCCGCGAGCGCGGCGGAGCCTTCGCACCTGCTCGGGCATCGCTCAGCCCCGTCCCCATCGCTCACATTCAGCCGCGCTCCCCTCCTCTCAGCCCCGAGCCCCCTCCTCTCAGCCCCTCGCCCCGTCCCTCAGCCCCTCGCCCCGTCCCTCAGCCCCGCTCCCCTCCTCGCAGCCCCGCGCCCCGTCTCTCAGCCGCGCTCCCCGTCCCTCAGCCCCTCGCCCCGTCCCTCAGCCCCTCGCCCCGTCCCTCAGCCCCTCGCCCCGTCCCTCAGCCGCGCGCCCCGTCCCTCAGCCTCTCGCCCCGTCTCTCAGCCGCGCTTCCCGTCCCTCAGCCCCGCGCCCCGTCCCTCAGCCTCTCGCCCCGTCTCTCAGCCGCGCTTCCCGTCCCTCAGCCCCGCGCCCCGTCCCTCAGCCCCGCGCCCCGTCCCTCAGCCCCGCGCCCCGTCCCTCAGCCGCGCTTCCCGTCCCTCAGCCTCTCGCCCCGTCCCTCAGCCCCGCGCCCCGTCCCTCAGCCCCGCGCCCCGTCCCTCAGCCCCGCGCCCCGTCCCTCAGCCCCGCGCCCCGTCCCTCAGCCCCGCGCCCCGTCCCTCAGCCCCGCGCCCCGTCCCTCAGCCCCGCGCCCCGTCTCCCAGCCCCGCGCCCCGTCTCTCAGCCCCGCGCCCCGTCCCTCAGCCCCTCGCCCCGTCCCTCAGCCCCTCGCCCCGTCCCTCAGCCCCGCGCCCCGTCTCTCAGCCCCGCGCCCCGTCTCTCAGCCCCGCGCCCCGTCCCTCAGCCCCTCGCCCCGTCTCTCAGCCCCGCTCCCCGTCTCTCAGCCCAGTCCCTGCCGCCCCTCACCCTGGCCAGGCTCCCGCAGAGGCCGAGGAGGAGCAGCCGCAGGCTCATGCCGGGCCGGTTCCGCCGCCGGCGGGCAGCAGCCAGTCCCGCGGGCACCTCGGGGCCGGGGTCGCTGCCGGGACGCCGAGCCCCGCCCCGTCCCCGCCCGGCTCCTCCTCCGCCCCGTCCCTCTCGCCTCCCCCCTCGCCCGCAGGTTCCGCCGGGGGTGCGGGCGCTCCCCCCGCTGTCCCGCTCCACCATCCCTGCCAGGGTCGGTCCCGTCACCATGCGGATCGGCAGCTCTATTCCTAAGTCCTTCTTCCCTTCGTTTTTCCAATGTCTCCAGCTTAAGGCTCTGTTATCACCTGGCGCTTCGCACCAGGCGCGGCTCTTGGTTTCGCCTCATTGATTTAAGCGGCGTTCGTGTCGCCCGTGCCTTTTCTTATAGAAAAAGCAGAATCTACGTGCTGGCTTTTAGCTGACAATGGGGACAAATTAGAGTCTTTTTTTTACACTTTATTTACACTGCACTGTAATTTAAGTTCTGGTTTTTGAAAGTGACAGAGCGGGCAATATAAGAGTGTCCCGAATAGCCTTATGCCGTCCAAAATAACCATCTGTAAGCAAAACCGAGGACACTTCTAGGAAAAAGCTGGTGAGAAGTTTCATATTTTTTGATACATCTACAAAAAATTCTTCTAACACACTGAGAAGACCCGCTTATAAGCTCCATGATATCATTAAAAAGAAATACTACAAACTGTAGCAAGCAGCGTTACCACCTGCGTGCTGAGAACAAAGAGCAACATTAATGTAGAAAGAAAAACTTCTTGTAGTATGGTGTACGATTAAATAATGAAAATATTTTCATTGTAACAGAAAATAGCGCCCCTTTAAATTGACTTTGCTCCGTGTGTGACAAGTGGCCTGAAACACCAAATTGCACCTACTACTAAAACAGCTGGGGTGGAGAAGCAGCTGATTATGCCACTAGCTCTGAGATTCACATCAAAACTATTGAAATGGAGAATTGCACAGTGCAACCGCCTTGACTCCCGAGACCAAGGCCTCAAGGTCTTTGGGCTCCTGGTTATTGACAAAAGCAGTCTGAGGGTACTCAGAGCAATTTCTTAAGAGCTATCAGTCTTTCCAAAACAACAATCTTAAAAAACACTTCTCTAATCTTATATTTCACAGGATTCTGATATTTTATCTTTATTGCAAAGCTTTGGAAAAAAAATCCCTTCTGTCTTCTCTCTCTTTCAAAGTTATTTCTTGCACTTTGTGATTATTGGCATCCCGCTAGGAAAGCAGCCTATAAATCCACTCACTCTCATGAGTCAAATTGTATGCGTCAAAGCTCTTCAGGTACCTCAGCAGTAAACCCGACAGCAGTCCCTTTGTGGAGGAGCTATCAAGCAGACTGTCCACCAGCTAGACTGCCCCAGCAGCTGAGGACACAAGAATTACAAGACACCAAACCCCAGTGTTTGATTCTCTGAACAAATGATTCATTAAGCTATTGAAGCTGAGTAGCCTGGGAAACCAATTAACAAATTAACGTTAACATTCTGTGTAGAAACAGCCTTGGGAACTGTCATCATTATTCCTTCAGTGGAGTGACAGAAATTAGTATCTCAGGTAGTAGATAGTCCACACACGGCAAAGTTCTGAAATTTGTATCTATTCAGTCAGATGATTGTCCTGAGTCAGATTTTTGTGATATTTTGTTTTTAATGAATCAGCATTTTAAGGTAAAAAGAAAAACCAGCAGTTATTTCTCAACTGTTTCTTCTGTCACCATTCACAGTGACTCTTTGACATGACAGAGATTCCAGAGATGCCTTGAATACTAATATTTTTGTTTAGATATAGCTAAGTGCTCTCCTTTTTTTTGTCTAAAAAGAATATAAATAATTGATGGATGAAGCCCAGAAAATGTGGTTAATGTTCTTTTTCTCTTAAACATGCCACAGTTCAGTGACCTGTTACAGCAGATGTAAAGGGTGGAAAAAAAGAACAAGAATGGAATTAAACTAGCTGTCAGTATGTAGAGATACATGCTGATGAGACTGATACCGTTATGCAGCTTATGAAGGAACTGAGGAGTCACATATATATAGACAGCCAGTGTAGATTCGATGCTGTTCCGAAGAATGAGCTGTCGAATTCAAAGGAAAGAACAGCAAGATTTTGTGGAAGTATCTGTGAGGTGCAGAAGGGCTGCACAGACATGGAAGTTTCCAGGATGAAGTCCAAACATGGAGAGAAATTCATCCCCTTTTCACAATACAGGGGGTAGAAAAGTAAATGCAGTTTGATTGAAATAGATATGATTTTGAATCAGCAGAGCCTTGGTGTTACAGAAAGGGCAGTAAAAGTGGAAATAGAAAGTTCAGCAGCAGCTGATGGACCTAGCAGCAAGCAATGCCAAGGTGCTGCAAGCTCTCTGCTCCTGTGGCACATGCAGGAGCCAAAAGGCTTGCTCTAATTCCAGATGTTGGAAAAGTCTGGCTAACAAGGAAATGTACATAGCAGCAAAGTTGTAAGCAACAACTACCTTCTGCCTGGCCATCTGCCTCTTCAGACTCCTCTAATACACAGTGTTGGCAGTAAGTAGCTGATGTGATTTTGGGCAGGCCCATGGAGAAGCAGCTGACAGCTTTCCATACTGAAGCAATGACATCAATCCCCTTTGTGCTGCATACTTAATTAAATTGTTTGTGGAATACAATGTGTTTTGACAAATTGTATTTTATCCACAAATCATGTTCATGTCACATGTAAAGACTAAAGAAGCATTGCTTTCGTTGTTTGAAAGGAGATTTTCTTTTGTTCAGGCACTTAACAGTTATTGTTTACACAATTGGCAATACACCGCTGCCAGAAATACCTGAACTATGTGGAAAACTTAGAAGGACTTCCCTCAAAGCATGTGTACAAGCCATCTTGTACAATGTGCCTCTTTCAGGGGTGGCTGTGCCTCAGTCTGCTCCAGCTATTTCACGTGTTTTGAGTCCTGCTTTCAGGACCACAGTGAGATTTTTTGCTTTCACTTTATCAAGAACGCTGTACTAGGTCTCATTGCAAAAGGGATGTTCTTCCTAAGACTTCACAGTTAATGAAGATGCTAGATCTTCATGAGATATTCCTAAATCTCCCAAATGGACTCTCTGCTGTCATCTTACGGGGTTTTTTAGGCTTTTTGTTTGTTTCCTTTCCTGCAGTCAAAAGAGTTAAGGGAAGGTTTTATGAGCCATGGAAATGGATCTCAGAAAGGGTATCCAAGAAAAAGGATCTGTGACTTTGATGTAATTTCTGTCCACACCTTTTATATTGGAGACTATGAAATTTCCTCAAAAATTTAGCATCAGTAACTATTAACAGAGATAATCTTACTGAACCTCTTTCAATGATCAGAGGGAAGCCCAACAAAGGAGATGCCAGGATTGCTAGTTAAAATTGAGATGATGGAGTTTAATGTAAAATGTATTTGGCCAAAATGTGATTAAATGAACCTGCCAAATAATACTGATGTATAAATAGGAAGACAGAATGAAATAACAGTGATGTTCCTCCAGACATCAGACTGGAGTCCTGTTTTATTATCTTCAGTAATTATTTTGATTTCTGAGAAAATAAAGTTTTCTAAGGATTCAAAGTGTTGTCAATAGTAAGCTGTAGCTGAATATCTTATAGAAGTGGATCAACTGAAATTGAAGTACTAGAGAAAAGTTGGGAATTTAATAAAGCACAATGTAAAGTCATATACTAAAGAATAACAAACAGGTGTTTGCACCATAAGCCAAAGGTCAATAGAAGGAAATCTGTGTGTGCAAGTCACTGTGGCAAATATGAGTATTGATGTGACATGGCTATGAAAAATAGATGTGATCTTAGGACATATGGGAGAGATACTTGCTGTAGAGTTAGAAAAGCAATGAGGCAAGGTAATACGCAAAGTACTGGTCAGATCCTATCTGGAGTGTTGCACATAAATTTAGCTGTCCACAGTTAAGAAAGATGAATTCAGCAGGTGCAGAGCAAATAAATGAAGACTAAGTATTTTAGAGAACACTTAGTTCAGTAGCCTGTTAAAATATAAAATGAGATGAATTGTGTGACCAGACAAGGAACTACATAGACTAAAGGAAATTTGGCAGAAAAACAGGTGGATTAACCTAGATGAGAGTAAATGCCTAGATTAATATCCAGATATCTGTTGTGGACAATTTTTTAACAGTGAAGGAAAAGAAAGAAATAGCTTTTCAAGACAAAAGATTATCAGCTGGTGAAAAGGATTTTGTACTGTGACTCTGTGCACAGTAGACAAGGATTTTCTAGAGGTCTTTTCCAAGCTCTTATCCTACTTTGTGGGAAATAGTCCCTCTCCAAACTTTTTCATCAAAATCATTGTTCTAATAAAATGGATTCCTGGATTTTTTTTTTTTTTTTTTTGCCTTTTTACACAGAAGTACTTTTCTATACAAAGTGCCTACTTTTGTGGAAAATTTATATTTTCCATCAAAAATATGACTATTTTGGCAGAAATACAAATACTTAACTTCTGGACAAATTTGGGCTTTTCACAACAACCATAAATTTTGCTAAAGGGAAAAAATGTATTAGGCTCTGCTTTCTGAAGATATTTTGATCCAAGCCACCCTTAGTCTTGGTAAAGGGGGAGGGAGAGAAATTGCATTAATATAGTCAAAAGATTGAGTGCTAATTTTGCATAATTTTAAGTCTTGGAATAAAGCTAAGTAAATATATAGTGACTTTTTTGTCAGTGAGCTACAGCTTGAGGGTTTTTTGAGGATTAAGTTTTTGTATCTGTAGGATAGAAAATTGATAACACCATGGTGGGTTTTTTTAACATTTCAGCAATAAGAGAGAAGCCCAGCACACTTTAGAAATTCAAATTCAGAACATCATTCTGTCAAAACCTTTGAATAACCATCAACCTAATGGGTTATACATAAAGCAAGAATTTTAGAAAAAGGAGAGATGAGATTTCAGTATAGCTATCAATGTGGGGCTTGATTTCTATTGGTTAGCTCAAGTCTACCTAGGAGATATGAAAGCAGAAACTTCACCCTTAGTGTAATCAAACTTTTCAACACTCTGAAATTGCTGTCTCCATTAAGAGAAAAATTCAGCAGCATGAAGTAGTAAGTGAAACATAATGTGATCTGAATGGTGCTCTAACCAGGAATGGACTACTGATGTTTGTACAAAGAATTTTCCCAGGTAAGAGGGAGGTTAATGAAACCTCTTGATAAAACAAGTCCCTCTAATCCACAGGAATGTTCCACAGTTGAAATCAATACCATCCACTTCAGGTGCCCAAGTTGAACAGAAATCATCTGAAAAGCGGGAAAGGGTGGGCAGTTGTGATACAGGCTGCCAGCCTTAGCGGGTGAAGGAAGGCAGGCGTTTGCTGAACACGCACCTATCCTCAAAATGAAATATTAGGATCAGATATGTGCTCTGTTGTTCTCTAGAAATTACATCCTTGATACTTCCTCTTGGGTTGAGATGAGCTCCCTGGACTGAAAGTTGTAAGAAATTGATGGATAGAAAATGACAGCTGGATTCATGGCTACATAAAGATTCAGCTTCAAGAGAACACATGGAGGACTTCTTTGAGCAGAGAGCCTGGTGGACTGGACAGCTAGGAGTTCTAGGTTCAAACCTTCTCATGCTGGCCCTAGAAACCCCCATTTCCCATTTCCTGGGAAAGTGTATTTAATCCTGTTACTATTATACAAGAAATGAGTATTAACAATTTTCATTGTGATAAAATGCTTGTAGGGCCTAGATACTTACATTTTGCTGGGAAAATGTATGTCTGTCGGTCATATTGTGCTAGCTAAGCCCAGAGAATCTAACTCCAAAGTCTTTTGCTCTGATTCTAAAGAGGTGTTTTGTGTCCTTGGATTTCTGTAGCTGTGCTGGACGTTGATGAAGCTCAGACTGGAACTGAACCCTCAAGGGAAACTGAGTAGCCTTAATTCTGCATTTGTTGCCCAACCCTGTTCACCTCAAGATCAATGAGAACAGTCCCGTTGGCTTCATCTGGGAACACAATCATGTACTTGATTGTGAACTTATGTAAATACCGCTCAAACCTAAAATTTCTATAAGTCACACTGCACTTGCACATAGCTGTCTGGGCTTATGATCATCACAGAAATGATGGCACAGTCTCCTCCTTTTATATATATATAATATATATATTATATACCTATTATCATATGAATTTTATACATATGAGATATATATAGATATATATGTATAAAAGCTATAGTGTAGGGCACCTCATATATTGAAGAATGCACTAACTAAATATGTCAGCAATTAGCTATTCAAGTCTCCTAAATTTAAATGCTAGTTCAACTTTTCCCCAGTCACAATGTTATTTTGGGCTGAAAACTTAGAATTAACCTGAAAAGATACATTTTCTCTGCTTTAATATATACTGGTTTTAATGGAATTGTGCACAATAATTAGTGAGAGGCAAATGTCAGAATAGCAGACAGAAACTGACTCACCAGTCACCGGATTTAATATTAAGGTCAGGCTGTGGAAATACAATGGTGCTCAATCTTTATTGCTTTGCACCTTATGTGGTGATTTAGATTGGAGCAAAATGACAGGAGTGGATGTAATGTCCTGGTTTTCCAAATTCGGTGGTATTTTACATATTCCTCTCACAGCTGTGAGTGATGACAAAGGGCACAAAGCAGTTAAAACAAGACAAGAACTCAAACCAAAGGAACAAGCTCAAAATGTCCAAGAAGATGATTATGAGCAATCATCCATGGAGATTTCACATTTTTTTCTTTTTAAGGCTGGATTGAAATGTTGAAGTTCTGTTCAAACAGCACATAGCAAAAGCACACAGTGCATGCTTTTCCGTCCTTGTCATTCCACTTTCCCCTCTTTTTCTTAATGTATTTGCATATGCCAATTTGTAACCAACCTTTAATGTTGACATTTTTTATTTGAAAAACAACTTTCATCACAGAGCTTTGATTGCATGGACTGCTCTAAACTAAATGATCTCTAAATTACATTATGCTTGAGCTAACTACATCTACTCACTAGAAGTATCTCAGTCCATAGTGGCACAGGAAGACATGAAAGATTTTGAGATCAAATGCTAACACCAGCTTTCATGTAATACTAAACTTACATGTTGATATTACTCATTTACTTCTCTACTACTGAAACAGCACCCAGGTGTCTCATCCTGCAAGTCTTTCCCGCAGTTCCATCCCTTATCTGTTTTTTATTTTAGTTGTAGCACAATGATGAATTACAGGACTCAGATTCAAAGTATCATGTCCTCATGTTCTCCCTGTTCATTGTTTCATCTACTGACCTTTCTGTACTGCTGTCTATTCACCTTGTACTGGCTGGACATCAGATTAAACATGGTACTAAGTTCACTCTTTTTTTCCTCAGCATCATCTTAAAGGTCATTTACCAACTCCCACTTGTCATGCTATGGTACTAGCTTACCTGGGGACTGCAATATTTGCTCAATATCTGGATTTCAAAATATCCAGTGGGTATGATTTTGACAACAATAGCCACAGCAACTTCATTACTACTTCTCATAGAGGTCACTTACCTAACTGAATTTGAAACTGAGAGACTTTCTGCTATTTTAGGAGAGAATTATGTGTCTCTGAAAATGAATGGTACGTTTTTATGTTTCTTGTACCTACTCTGAAAAACGAAGGTCTTGCCATTCTGCCAAGGGCTAAGTGCATTGATTATGTTAATGCTGATGGGAAGAAAGATGCAGACTGAAGGTTGCAGAAAGGATGCTTAAGGGAAGAACCAAACTCAGGGAGATAGCACAAAGTTGAAGAAGTAGATGGGTGGCATGGAGATAATTAATGAAAGATTGCTGGTACTCTCTCTCAAAACAAGACTAGTTAGGACATGAAATGAAACTACCAAGCTACTTTTTTTCACACAATGCACAGGCAACACCTAGACCTTTCCAGAGGATGTTGGGGTTCCTAAAAGTTTATGGGGATTAGACATTGAACAAATTGATGGAAAAAACCGAGATTAGATTTAATATTCCAGCAGTTTGAATAAGCAAATGTACCTTTGCTGGTCCTTCTGCTAGTAGTTACAAAAAGAGAGGAAATTCCTTTTCCAGAATAATTTTCAGTAAGCTGCAGCTGTGCAGGATCTGGGATTAGATGCAATTCCCTGCAAGATGAACAAATGAGGCAAGCGATCCCTGTTTACTTAACTCCTCTACAGCTCTACCCAAAATGTATGAGAAGAAACTGGATAAAGAAACAAGAAAGAGGAGAAGGGTAAGCTGCATCAAAACTCTGCCTTTGAGAGTTTTTTTAAAATTAGTTTTAGTTTTAAGTTTTACTCTTTGTATTTTCATGCAATTTGTGTAACTGTAGACATGATAGTAAACACATTTTTTACTGAAGTGCACATTTGTTTCTTGTTGACAATGAGGGTTATTAATAATTTTTGTATGAGAATATATTTGACATTTTAAGTTTGTTTAAGGACTTTCTGGTGTCTACTGAATTGTAAGGAAATGGAATGCTGAAATCATATCAACCTCGGAAGTTTTTATTAAAGGGCAGAAACAAAACCAGCAATATGTATTGGCCAAATCCATGGTACACTGTGTTCCCAAACTAGCAAGCGCATAAAGATCCACTTAGATTGATATTTTATTTGGCAAATAAATATATTCTTATTCCACTTATTCCATAAATAGATCAGGTACAACGTATCTTATATAGTCTAGGAGTCCCCTCATCCTTGACATTTAAAATAATGGCCCAAAATATGTCACTACTTCCAAAACAAAATTTACATCAGCAATCAGTTCCTGTCTGCAGTGTGGCTCACCGGTGACAGAGGCAGAGCTGAAAGATCTTCCAAGATGCTGTTACCTCTTCACAGTGTAAATATGATATTCGTGTTCTCCTAAGTGTAAGGAATATCCTTTTACAACTCCTTACACAGACTGAATACTGTGATGGAACAAAAAGTAGGCAGAACATAAAGAAAAAAGACAATATACCTCTCTAAAGGTAAACTGATATACTGAATTGCAAAGGGTCAGAGGGAAAGAACAACAAATGTACATGAGGAAGAAAAAGCTGTACTCTGTGCTGTAAGACTACAGGCAACAACCAGGTTTCTAAAGGAAATCAAGGAGGACTGTCTTTTGCAGTTACTGTTAGGACTGAGAAGCATCTGGCTCAAGAACATGGGTATGTACACTTACATATTCACCAAGATTGTCTCCTTAGGGGGATCTATTATCATATGAATTGCACCTCGAATCCTGTGTTCAGTTCTGGGCCCATCACCACAAGAAGAATGTTGAGACTCTGGAGAGGGTCCAGAGAAGAGCAACAAAGCTGGTGAAGGGACTGGAGAACAAGTCTTACGAGGAGCAGCTGAGGAAACTGGGGTTGTTTAACCTAGAAAAGAGGAAACTGAGGGGAGACCTTATTGCTTTCTAGAACTACCTGAAAGGAGGTTGTAGAGAGGAAGGAGCTGGGAGAAGAGGCCTCTTTTCCCAAGTGACAGGTGACAGGACAAGGGGGAATGTCCTCAAGCTCCACCAGGGGCGGTTCTGACTGGACATCAAAAAAAAAATTTTCACAGAAAGGGTCATTGGGCACTGGAACAGGCTGCCCAGGGAGGTGTTTAAAAGATGGGTGGATTGGGTACTCGGGGACATGGTTTAATGTTTGATAGGAATGGTTGGACTCAATGATCCTGGAGGTCTTTTCCAACCTAGTGATTCTGTGTGATTCTGTGAATGTCATCAATTATTTGGGATAGTTTGTGAATATTGTACGCAGAAAGCTTGTTGCCGTTACCTATAAATGGGAAGGAACCAATTTAGGAACACCAATTAGTTATTTGGGAACATGTTTTCTACAGTATTTGGTAAGTAACTCGACAGAACCAGTTGCTTCTGTATCAGCATGGGAAGAGAGGATAATTTCTCACAGACATTAACATTGGTCACAAGTTTGAGCTGGTATGGCTACTGCAGCAGGTAGGTTTGTGGGGTGTTTTGGAAAAAACTATGCAAGCAGAAAGGACAGTTTACTTCCTTGAATCTCATTAGGCATGTGCGGACATGGTGCTAATTCCTGTTGAAACACTCTATGTCAGGACCATCTTAAGATACATGAAAGGATATTTCATAATGGTAATTTTTTCATCTTCATTTTGACACTATGGCTAGCTTTGATTGTATTATTTCTGAAGACTATCCATATCTATCACAGTTATTTTTTATTTTTTTTTAATCAAGAAAAGTCTGGCAGAGGCCAAGTTTAAAAAATATTGGCCAAAGAATGGCTAAAAGGTAGGTTTTTAGAGGAAACAGTCCTGTTAGCCCTAACACCAATTGCTAGTGGACAAAAATTATTTCAGAAAACTCAGGGCTCAATCCTGATACTTGCAGACTGCCCTGATGAGAATAGTTGCCAGATCCTGTTCATGTTCCTGGAAGACTGTGATTTCTAAAAGCGCTTGTCAATGTGTTTCTAGACTTTGGCTACGATTTTAGGATCTCATCCTAAAAATGTGCAGCTAGTTGAAAACTAAGCAACCTTAACACCGCAAGATTGGATTGGATCCCAATACAAATGCTCAAACTGTTTAGTTAACTCCAAATATTTATACTCATAAAATGTATTTCAGTAACAAGCTGTGTATTATTTAGTTAAGTTTTCTCTGGTATTGCCCAGAAAAAGAAATAGAAATTAATTTCCTGCAAGGTCAGTATTGCTAAGATGACTATGTATCCTTGTTTATTATTTCTGTTCCAAATTGCTTCATTCCTCTATGATAACTTTCTCTGAAAGATAAATCTAATTTCCAAATCCTTCCTACTGAATTATAAACAAATCAGATAAACAGCTATAAACCATTTCCATCCCCAAAGTGAAGATGGTGAATTTGTCCCCTGGATTTTAAAACAGTACCAGGTCAAAGAAAATTAAAAACATTCCTGAATGCTAGCATTGGCTTTTGTTTCCATTTTCTCATTCCAGATGAGTGAAATAGCCCAGATACACTGATGTCTTTGGTACCAATGCTTTAATATGGGACCAAGTATCATCCACTGGATGGCTTTCGTAACTTCCTACTTCCTGCGCTCCTATTTCAATAAAAGTTATGATGGAATGAGTATTGCAAAATTTTCATTTTACCTATTTCATTTTACCTATTTGCTCTATAGTGTTCCAAACATTTAAATCCTTTAAAGAAGGTGTCCTTTTAAAACATTTTATTTGTCTAAATATAATTCTGACTATAAAGTGACAAAATTGAGGTTCTCTTTTGTGCTTCTGTGTGTGATATGTCTCCTAAGAAAGTTTGAGAAGTGCCTTCAGACTTCTTCCATGGTAAAAGTTTTGATCATGTAATCCTTATTTCTAAATAACTCCAATACTACTTCTTCTATTACATGAAAAACAAGTTTCCATACCACTTACAGAGGTCTGTAGAGCTCTTTGTTCCAACTCATCCTAAGTCAAACCATGCCACATGTGTTCTTTTTGTCCCCAGTGAAAAACATCTCTCTGGTCCTTTCTCATACAGTTGTGCACTGCTTTTTCCTGTCCCTATCCATTATTCAGTAGCATTATGAAGTAATTGCAGTCTTTCCCTAACGCCTATGAAGTAAACATGGGGAATTGTCACATCCCAGAATAACTGCAACAGCCAACACTATGGATGTGAACAGCCCAGACAAACTAGAAAACACTGAAGAAAGATCAGTCACCTAAGGCTTCTCTGTTGCTCCAGCACATGAACTGGAGCTCAGAGTCTCAGGCAGGCACTTCATCACTTAGACCTCCCTTGGACAGAGTCCACTGAAAAGAAAAATTATCATTTCATCCAATCAGCATGCAGGGTTCTCTACCTAATTGGGCTTTAGGCCACCCCTCTGAAAAAGTTCGTACTGTGAGGCAGGACTTGTCATTCCTCATGTATAAGCTATACCTCTGTGCATGGCATTCACAAGACCCCAGCCAGCCAAAACAAACAGTAAAGATGAAGTTTCTCAGACAGATGATGTCGCTTTCCTGACATCAGTCCATGGGCTGGGGGCTGAATTCCACTCTCCTGAGCCTGAAGGCAGCATTGGTCTACTAGGTTGCAGAAAATGAAGACATGCTCTCTTAACCTTTTTCTTGAGATTAAATTGTGGCAACTGCTCAAAATACTGAGGAAAGCCTGAGCAAATATAGTTACTGCTTTCCCAAACTGACCAGAAGAGCAGGACACACAAAAATCTTCTCTTTTGTGTATTTTTCAGTTGCTAACTCAACAGAAAGTAAATTTTATCTTAGCAGTTACCAAAATGAGATTGTAGTATCTTTGATTTAATGCCTTTTTTTTTTATACTTCATCCTAAATGCATATGAATGAACTTGGTGCGTAAGATATCCCCCACTTCCTGCCCTAGCTAGTAAATTATCTTCCACCACTTCCTGCCCCAAAATGCATAAAGATATGAAAATAAACAGCATTAAAATGGCTAGATGAAAAAGATGTAGTAAATTCGTTGAAATACTGTGTAAACATAATTTTGATTAAGGTTATTTTAGTTTCACATCAGCTGGCCTCAAAATAGTAATAAAAGTTGTATTCAAAGTTCCTGTTTCTAGAGTATTACCCTGAAATTTTCATTTTATACTCATATTTGTATTCACATTTCTTTATGGTCTTTTCATTTGATGAACAGGGAGGAAAATATCTGTTCAGCTATAGCCTTTAAAGCATATGGATCTTAGAGATAACAACAGCAGTAAATATCATATTGGTCAAAAATTTTATGAAGAGTTTTGTCACACCAACTGATGGTTGTTATGAGAGGGGTTTGCAAGGCTCAGCACCACACCCTCAGAGCCTTTCCTGCAACCTAGACCCAAATGACGTTTTCAGGATTATAGTGGAACTCTGTGCTGAAGGAGGAAATTGAACATTTTCTCCCAAATTCTCCATCAACATCAAGATTTTCTCCTTTTTCTTGATATTTTATTCAAAGGCAGAACTCCTACCCACAACTTCACACATTGCTTCAGAAATCAAGCAGAATGTCTTCTGTGGCCTTGAATAGAATATATTGATTTGGGATTTTTAACTGAGAAAAAATAGTATTAGTAAAAGAAAATCTATTATATCTATTTTTTTATATTTTTCACTGTGTTTCTGGTTGTAATGTAATTTTAAATATAGATTTTCACTTGGAAAATATTTTGGCTTTGGTATAATGATCATTCTGCCACCAAGAAACTGAATTCCATTGCAATTTATATTTCCTTTTTTTTTTTTTCTCAAATGATGTATTATACTCTTTTTGAGAAGAATAAAGACCACAGTTTATCTTGGAAGTTGTATTCCAACTAAGTAACCTCACTTATGGAAAAGAATAAAAGCAAAATTTACTTGACATCCATTTCCCTAGCAACTCTCTGTTGGCTTTTCCAAGTAGAATCCTACCACCACTCTCAAATTCCTTTTTATCAGTGGAAAAACTATTTTCTAACCAGTCCTAATAACCATCTACTAATTAGTTTATTTAAGAATGGATAGCTATCACAGCATCACGTAATCATTGAGAGCCAACCCAACATCACCATACCTACTAAGCCACATCCTGAAGTGCCACATCTACATGCTTTTTGAACACCTCCAGGGACAGTAACTCCACCACTTCCCTGGGTAGCCTCTTCCAGTCCTTCACCACTCTTTCAGTAAAGAATTTTTTCCTGATATCCAATCTAAACCTACCATGGTGCAACCTGAGGCCATTTCCTCTCATCCAACCACTTGTTACTTGGGAGAAGAGACTGACAATCACATCACAACCTCCTTTCACGTAGTTGTAAAGAGTGATAAGGTCATCCCTCAGCTTCCTCCAGATTAAACAGACCCAGTTCTTAAAGTGCTCACAAAAATACATTAGAGGAAGATACAACCAGAAGAGCTATTCTTGCATGTAAATGTCTAAATAAAAAACCCCAGATTTTCAGAACTGCTGACCTCTCACCACATCTCTCAATGTAAGGTGCTTCATTTGCTGTGCTATGGAAGCCTTATTATTTAGGAAGCATTACTGGTGGTTTGCAAATGCTGCCAAGCATTTGCAGAGATTCACTAGAGCTCTGAAGTTCACAGCGAGTTGTTGTGTTACGATAGCACCTAGAGACCTCCTGTTGACAGCTGTAGCCCTGGGCTCCATGCTGCTGGGCACTGTTCAGACGTGCACTTTAAGGAACTGTGGGCAGAAAGAGGTGAAGTGACTTCTGCAGGATCACACAGCAAGCAGACGCCCTCTACATATATCTGTTAATATTGGGGGTAGAGGCTGGGGCTGTGGTTTTGCTGCTTTGAAGCAACAGTCCCTGAAACAGCTGAACACGAGGTGTGCTTTGTCCCCTGCCCGCATGGCTGCCCTGCAGAGACCCCGCAGCCAGCCTGTGCTGCGCTGCTGATGTACTCGATGAGTGGGCACGAGGGGCTCCTGCTGTGCCTGCCTCTCTGGCTGGCAGTGTCAAGGTAACCATACAGATCACACTGCACAAATATGCTTATTATAAGGAGCAGAAACAAGCTACAAACTTGTTTTTTTCTCCTCATCTTATACCTCAGTATCACAATGTTATCTGATCCTCTCATCTCTCTGTCTGTCAGCACTGTGCAACTGGTTACAGTTAACAGTTCTGAAATATTCTCTAAGCCACTTAGTGTGGCTATATGGATTAATGGCCCTTGTTGGTTTAGGAATTTTATTCCTTATAAAAAAAAAGTAAACCAACCAACTTCAACTGCCACTTTGTTCTCTAAGTCCTGGATTCATGTTCTTCTGGACCTCAGCGTGTTGCAAAGATGGTTCAGGTGCTCAGCACATGTTAGAGCAAAAACATCTGAGGATGACTTTTTCCTGCATGCTATTAAGCTCTAAAAATCTAAGAAAACTCCAGTTAATTTGAGATGCTTAGAAGTATTTTCCTTCTAAATAGTTGTTAGTTGTTCCTGTAGAGGTCACATTCATGGTAACAGAAAAGGTACTGCATTCAGAAATGCAGTACTAGGAAGATGGAAAAAGAAAAGGGAGAAAGAAAGGATGGAAATAAAAAAGGAAAAGAAAGGAAAAGAAAAGAAAGGAAAAGAAAGTTTACTGGGAGAGGAGAGGAGAGGAGAGGAGAGGAGAGGAGAGGAGAGGAGAGGAGAGGAGAGGAGAGGAGAGGAGAGGAGAGGAGAGGAGAGGAGAGGAGAGGAGAGGAGAGGAGAGGAGAGGAGAGGAGAGGAGAGGAGAGGAGAGGAGAGGAGAGGAGAGGAGAGGAGAGGAGAGGAGAGGAGAGGAGAGGAGAGGAGAGGAGAGGAGAGGAGAGGAGAGGAGAGGAGAGGAGAGGGAAAAAAATGATGCACCAAAGCCGCAAAGCCAAGGATTCAAAATATTCAGAATGGAAGACATAAAGTTGCCACAACTTTCTTTTCGCCTTCTGCGGTATGCATTGCAATTCAGGCCTTCATTACTTGATCATGTTTCCACACCAGTATCTCTGCCTCATTGAGTGTATGGATACATAATATTTCTTTTATTTTTATTCAGTATGTGACCTTAGAGATCTTTCTTAATTCATGCTATCCAAACTCTCCTCAGAACAGAGATTTGACAATTTTCTCAATTGCTATTCTGATGTGCTCAGTTTCACAGTATTTGGCTACTTCACAAATCTAATGGAATAATTTTCACAGAACCCAGATGAGATGCTACATTATTATTAGCCATTTGTAGGGACATAGAGATGAAGGTCAAAAGCTAACTAGCTAATTTTGTGTTCCAAGCTGAAATGCTTTGAGCCTGGTTGCTTAGGACTTCCTGCAGTACTTAATAGCAACCTACAAACTGCAGTTTTAAGAAACTTTGACGAGAGTGCTTCAGACAGTCCCATTGAAATCAACATTGAATGCCAGACAGATGCTCCCATAAAAGCATTTTTCCCCACTAACTTTTTACCATCCTGCAAGGGCTTTCCAGTGCTTACCCCTTCATCTCACACAGTGCAGACCCTGCGACATGCCATGCATCCTGGCATTGCAGGCTGAGCTTCTCGGCTCTGATATGATCTACCAAACGTTTGTACCAGAGAGAGGCAGAAGGTAGTCAGAACTTCGTCCCCTCCAATGCAGCTTATTTCCACTGTACCTTCAAGGGCCTGCTTGCCCTTAAAGACTACTACCAAGAAGGGGACAAGTCTTTTCCTTCATGATCTCAGCTCTTTTGAAGGATAGCATAGAGAGAACTATAACATCCTAGGCCTTCAGACCAGAACGACCAACAGGGCCCATATATACACCATCCTCCAGGGCCTAGATGTCACCTCCTGCAGGAAGGCTCCATGCCTGGCTAAAGCCAACAAAAAACAAGTCAGCACCTCTCATGTTCCCTTGGTGACAGCAGTCAGGCAACATTCCGTGTGTTTTTATGTGTCTATATGTGTATAGCTGGGAGAAGAGCCATTATTACAACAGCCTAATCTCCTCAGTTACAGGTGACTGTAGAAAAAGAAGCCATCATAATCATCTTTAAATATTAATTGCTGCTTTGCTGCAACCATGAAGCCACTTTGTTCTGTTACTTAAGGCAACAAAACAGACAGCTACCAAGTCCTGGCTCAAGCCTCTCTTTCCTTGCAGTTCAGCCTTCAGCTCAAAACAATGACTTGTATCCTCCCATAAAACTGAAATGGGTAGAAAAAGACAAGAAAACCCTCTCTCAAATAGGAAAACACCAAATGAACTATAGCACTCCCACACCTCCAGTGTACAGCAGCCTTTTCACTGCTGGCACCCTTGCACACCATGTTGTTGCAAACAAACAAATTCTTGATTATCCTGATGATTCATCTTACATGGCTCTGTTTCAGAGGTGCCATAGGAAGGTCTGGGCAGGTCTTTTGGCCAAAATGTTCCTTTGATAAATAAACCGAAAGATCTGTAAGCAATTTGTAGACCTTATTTTCTCATCAGAATGTAAGCAGTGAAATGGAGAAGAAACCAGTATTAACCTTGTACAAAGGTTTCCCTCTCTAGCATGGTGAGCTTGAGAAGTCCCAAGACAGAGATATTTGTGACAATAATTTTAAGAGAAGCAAGGGAAGAGAAGTTTGTGGGTGGAGAGTTAAAAAAGCGATGATGAGACCAGACCTCAAGTAAAGGCAGAGACATAGAATCATAGAATCACAGAATAACCAGATTGGAAGAGACCCACCAGATCATCGAGTCCAACTACTCCTATCAAACATTAACCATGCCCCTTAGCACCTCGTCCACCTGTGCCTTAAACACCTCCAGGGAAGGTGAATCAACCCCCTCCCTGGGCAGACTGTTCCAGTGCCCAATGACCCTTTCTGTGAAAAATTTTTTCCTAATGTCCAGCCTAAATCTCCCCTGGCAGAGCTTGAGGCCATTCCCTCTCATCCTGTCTCCTGTCACTTGGGAGAAGAGGCCAGCTCCCTCCTCTCTACAACCTCCTTTCAGGTAGTTGTAGAGAGCAATGAGGTCTCCCCTCAGCCTCCTCTTCTCCAGGCTGAACAACCCCAGCTCTCTCAGCCGCTCCTCATAAGGCCTGTTCTCCAGCCCCTTCACCAGCTTCGTTGCTCTTCTCTGAACTCGCTCCAGAGCCTCAATGTCCTTCTTGTGGTGAGGAGTCCAGAACTGAACACAGGATTCGAGGTGCGGCCTCACCAGTGCTGAGTACAGAGGGAGAAAAACCTCCCTGGACCTGCTGGTCACGCCGTTTCTGATATAAACCAAGATGCCATTGGCCTTCTTGGCCACCTGGGCACACTGCTGGCTCATGTTCAGTTGGCTGTCAACCAACATCCCCAGGTCCTTCTCCTCCTGGCAGCTTTCCAGCCAGGCTTCTCCCAGTCTGTAGCTCTGCTTAGGGTTGTTGTGCCTCAAGTGCAGGACCCGGCATTTGGCCTTGTTAAACCTCATGCCATTGGACTCTGCCCAGCAGTCCAGCCTGTTCAGGTCCCTTTGCAGAGCCTCCCTACCCTCCAGCAGATCCACACTTCCACTTAGCTTAGTGTCATCTGCAAACTTGCTAAGGGAGCACTCGATGTCTTCATCCACGTCATTGATAAAGACATTGAACAAGGCTAGACCCAGCACTGAGCCCTGGGGAACCCTCTTTTCTGTGTCTGCAGCCACCACTGGTGTGCAGGTAAGCCCTCCCAGCACAGCATGGGATGGAGATGGCTCTGGGTAGGCAGTGAAGGTCCTGTATTGTTGTACTGCTTTATGGCAAGTGAAAGATAAATGTGGTGAAATTTATAAGGAACAAAAAAGTGAGGGAATAGCCATCATGGTGATCATAAGGTTGCATCCTGACTGTGAAGGTGCTTGGCCACAGGGTAGATTCTGCCTGCTTGAAGGCTCCAGCCTCAGCACCCCATCACTAGTGCCTGAAAGGGCTTGTGAAACTCACAGGAGTTGTCCATATTGCTGCCACGAGCTGTCACTCTGTGAGAGACGAGTGAGTTCATTTGAGGCCATGCATTAGTACAGCAATAGTGAGAGTTAAGTATTAGGTTCTTCAGTGAGATTTAGGTCTCCTGGATCAATAAAGTCTGTGCACATGACACCTATGAAGGTCTTGCTGTATTTCTTATCTTTTGAAAGCTAATTTTTCAATTTTTACATAAGCTAATTTTGGATGTCATTTCAATTTGCTGAAATGGCAAAATAACATCAGTAGAAATCCTACAGGTAGATATCGTCTTAATACCATGGAAATGTTTGTCATGCATTTCAGAATGCTCTTCTGACATGTGTCAGGATTCCAGGTTTTGCTAACTGAATTATTTTTATATTATGCCCTGGATTTTTTTATTTTTCTATTTTCCCCTTCTGTGCTCCATGCAGACTTTCTCTCCCCTATCTCCCACGCCATTACTCTTTCTTCCATACAATAGGTACATTGAGAGAGCAGTGAAACCTTAATTTTTTCAGCACCATCATGAGAAAAGAGTAATCGCAAAGAAAGAACAGCTCAAGCCGTGCAGGCATAGATTGCAATGAACTAAATACAAATAAAATATCTGGAGAGTTACCTAGTCTATAAAACATCATAGGCAACCTCAAACAGTGTCTTAAATGCAAAATGCTGGTTAACATTAATCTGTTCCAACTACATTAATTTCTACCAGAACAGGTATATAGGAAAAACAATTAGTAATGCTACTTTAGCATTATCATCATAACACTGATTTGCTTTTAGCAGGCATACCATTTCACTTGCAGTGTATTCACACTTTTAATTAAACAGTTAATAATTGTGAATGTGTATGACATAACAAGTGCTGGAACTGTTTCTTAGTCTAACAAAACAATATTGAGTGAGTTTCATCTACATTCTCTGTACTCCTGCTTCATCTGAAATTGGTGAGTTACAGACAATGTAATTCTAGAAGAATTAAATGAAACAAAAAATGTAGGCTAGATGTTTAAAGTTTTACAGTTATGCATAAATTTATTCCATAAAGGATTGAACATGCTGAGCATGTTTTGGAGACTGCAATGGTGAACCCAGATTAGATGGCAGCTCTAAGTAGAAGCAATATAATATTTTCTGTATTGAATCTGGGAAACCAACACCTCTAAATCCTTCAAGAAAGTAGGCATTTTCCTTTTTCAAGAATATTGTAGCTTCTTTCACTGCCTATCCCAGTCTTCAGCCCTGGAGTGAGAGTGCAACTGAGGATAGAAGAGGAGGAGCATGCAGAGGAGCAGAACCATGTGTACAGGGTGTCAGTGTGAAGTGCATGTGAAAACCAGAGTTTGAACTGCTTTTTACATACGGATGGCAAGCCAAGACTTCAGTCTTCATCACTGCCTCAGTAATACCGAAAAGCAGAGCTCAAGTGATGGACTCAAGATTTGAGCGACCTGATGACTTTCATGAAAGACTACAAATCATTTTAAAGCACTTTCTGGAGTTCAAGAATGGGCCGAGTGATTTCTATGTACACAGCCAATGTGTTGTAGTTTTTTCCCAAAGTGAGGGTTTATATGAAAACATCTGTTAGCTGGCCCTAAAATTTTGCTCACGCTGCCTGTCTGAAATCGAAAGAAGGGAAAAAGACAACCTGGCAAAAGTGGAATTAAATGCATAACCTGAAGTAATACAAGAAGATTTTGTTGCAAAAGTAATTTTCACAACTTCAGGCTGTAGTAATCGTTCTCAAATAAATAAAAAAAAAAAGCAACTGATTTGATGGATTGCTGACTGCTAGAGGTTATTGTTTGTTGGTTTGCTGTCTCGTTAGTTGCATACTATGTCTTGACGTTCTGAAATATTAATGCGGAATATATCAGGAAACTTCTTCAAAATCTTAGGGTTGCACCGTGATACTATAAAAAAGTAAATGCAGCTGAGTTTTACTGTCTTGTGTAAAGTCACAGCTACAAAATATTTGTTTAACTACTTTTCTGCGGAAACTTCATCATGTTTCTTCTGCAAAATGAAATCATGAACAGTCCAATAACAGTCTGAAAACATCTTGACTATGGGAGAACTTTGTTTTTGTGGTGCTAATGTTAGCATTAGATGATTATTCTCCATGTGAGCCATTTACTAACTAGAAAATATGCTTTTGAATAACCCCAAACTACTTTTTGCACACTGAATTCAGAGAAAAGTTGTTAATGACGATTATTGCTCATTATACACTTATTACATATTATAAAAACATTGTTAGTAATTTATTTTCTACTTATTCTAGAGCTAACTGATCAAAACCAGTGAAAGATAAGGCACCAGTTTGATTCACAAAATGCTGGAAGAGGTTGGAACCTTTGATACAGCAGATAGGCTTTAACGAAGGAGTGTATAACATATCTCTAATTCCTCTTTCTCCTTATCAGTTCTACATCCACTTCCCCCACTTTCCAAGCGTCTCACTTCCCTCCTGATGGTTTACCATTAACAGTAAAACACTAATTACAGAAAAGAACTCACTGAAGCATGACTCCACATAGGAAGGGGCAACAGCCATCCTGTAAAGTCATTGGTACTTCATACAGAGCGGAGTAGGGACATGGTGGGGAATGTGAGAACCTTTTAAAATGAGCAAAGAAGTCAACCTAAGGGCTCTAAGTAAGTTCAGTGACCTACCTCGAGTTTTACAGAGGCTAAAGGCACTTCCATATTTTCATCACTTCAGAGCTGAGGGCAGTGCCTAAGACTCAAATGAAACATATTGTTGATGGACAGCTAAGAACATTTAGTTAATTTTTTTCATATTAAAGAAGAGAAAAAACATAACTTTCTGCATTTTTTTTTCTCCAAATGGTTGTTAAATTTTGGCAGATTTACCAAAAAATGTATTATGTTCACAGTAAACACTTATATCTTTGTTGTAATCCCCAGCAGACGACAGCAGGCAGAATGATTGTAAAGAGAGCTGGTTTCAGCATCAAGTAATTGCCCTTAGTCCAAAATTACAAGGAACTGATAGACAGTCACAAGGACAGCTGAGAGTGCATTGTAAATCAGCTAAGGAAGGTAGGAGCAAAAGGTGAGGGTAGCCCTTATTTTCTAACCTGACTCCAGTGCTCTAATTCAGATGCCACTCACCAGCGTGATTATTACTTTATTAGTAAAATATCTGCAGAAAGATTTTGCCTTACAGGTGAACAACAATAACAAATTAGCAGCATTTGTATTACAACAGCTTCTGTCAGAACAAGATCATCTTATCATGCTAACTGTACAAACAAATGTTTCTGATCTGTAGAGCTAACAGTCTAAATTCAGACACAATAAACAAATAAAACAAATGAAGAGAGTGGAGAAGAGGACAGGAGAGAAACAGTGATAAAAACACTTAGTTGTATAGACCACGTGCATGCATAATTGCAGCTCTATTTATAAGCCAGAACTAAACATGAGATATTAATGAGGTTAGTAATCCCTGCTGGCCAGCTGCCTAGCTGTTGAAGTACGGACAATTTGTCTGTAAGGAGAATATTCCTACACCCTGCTGTGTTGCTGAGCAGGATTTTATAAATGCCATGTAGTTTATGCAGTTTCTTAATACTGCTTCTTGAGTCAGCTATGCAAGGATAGATCTCGTACCTCTTATGGTTATATATTCTCTTTCATGCCCTTTCACACGTACATCAACTAAGGGAGTCCTTTCCCATCCCATTCTCTGCAAGGGGAGCACTTGACATATCAGGATAGAAAGTACACTTGTAACAGAGTGTTATCTCCTTTGTACTGACAGGACTTTCTGTGATTTCTGTTTCAGTAGTAATATAGTCTCTTAGAATATGCAGATACATTACACAGTAATTAACATGTTTCAGTAATAATAAAGTTTTATTAAAATCAACAGATCTCCACCCTTCTTTTCTGCCTCATGAGGATTAATCCTGATTTAAAAAGCTGTAACTGTTTCTCATGATATCAGGATTTGCTGTGAACACAACAATCTATGCAATTTTCCACTTCCCATGTTATTCTCAGCCATCGGCACAGATTCTTTACTGCAAGCAATGGCTCTAGGGCAGGGCTGAGCTGTGTTGATGGGGTCAGCAGGTTGCAGGAAATAAACACACATACACGCACACACACACACGCACACGTGCCTGACAATGTTTTCCTGACCGGTAATTTGGCCTCTGGATTGCTCTAACAGACTCTCTGTGTTGATGCTTGTCTCCTGGGAGACAGTGTTCTCCTGCTTTTGTTCACACAAGCCAGGACCTGAATACAAGGAGAAATTAGTTGTTGACAGTAGCAGTCAACCGGAGGGAGGTCCATCTCCCATCTTTCCCTCTACCCTTCCTTGATTTTTCCCAGTATTTTTGAATTGTTTTCTAGGCTGGTATAAATAAGACAGACCTCCTCCCAATAGTCTTTGCTGTTAAGATGCTCACACCTTGTGAACTGTCTGCTGTACATAGAAAGATTGTCTCAGAGCAATGGGGGTTGTTTGTGCCTTGCAAGGAAATTCACAGGTAGAAAGAAGACAAGCTGAAACTAAAATTTCCTTGCATCCTGTGGGAAGTGGCTGCATAGCCTGTCACTGAATTGAATAAGCAGTGTTCAGCACTGGGATGCCATCACCATCTCAAGAAAGCTATAAAACAGAAGTCATCAAGAGCAGCCCTGGGGAGGTATGAAAATGTGCTTGTTCTGTTCTCGTACTTTTAACATGGCATCTGCTGCTGGTCAGGCACCAGGCTGGGCGATGTTTTGGTCTGAATAGAGCTGTTCTTGCATATTTATGATCTTGTCAACAGTCATCCTAACTTCTTCTATTAGGGGGGCCAGATCAAAACAGTGGTCTCATAATCTACCTTACTCTTCTCTCCTCAACCCTCTCATCATGCATCTCTCTTTCAACGTCAAGATTTTAGGCAATCTTAAAAATTATTTTCCGTCTTTGTTTTCACACTGCCCCAGGTCTCTTGGGATTAGAATGAGAGTAGCCGAAATACTATGAGAAAGACCTTTCTCAGGCTATTTACAGCTTATCCAGAAGCAAAAAGAACTAAAAAAACTCATAAAAAAACAGTTCTCACAAGACTGTCCAACCCAATTTAGCAGATAAGAGGAATCTGAGTAGCTTTGCAAACTATTCAGACTTTTGGGTGGTTCTCCGTCCTGACCTTTTTCAACAGTTTATGATTTACTGATTAAAATCTGTATTTAATATCACTGTTAAGAGATCAAGATTTGTTTCTTGCTTGAGTTGACTACATGGAAATAAATTTTACCATTCTCTTTGAACACAGTGAGTTTTACAGCCAATGAACAGAGCTGTGTGTCTAATTTATGTGCATTGCATCCTCTTCTAGAGCTGTCAGAAACGATCCATTGGTCTTGGGCTCCTAATTTAGTTCCCTGCTACATGCTTAAGGCTTACATTGTTGAATATTCCCTTCAATCTCAATGTAAAAGGAACCTTTCTCCAAAATAAGAAGTCACTGTGGAAAGTCTCAATACTTTGTTTCCACTCAACAAGTGAAATTTGCTTTTCAGACTGAAAGCAAAGGTACATGTGGAAAGGAAAAAAAAGGACATTTTCAAACTTTCAAGTAGTGGCTTTTCAGAGAGATGACTGAGAGGCTGTCCATAAGGTGAGAAGGGTGCTTATTTTTATATTTCGTGCCCCGCTTGGAAGCTAAAAGTCAATTGATACTGGAGCAGATCTAGTACAGATAAGTGGTTTAACTTCTGTCTTTTCCCTAAAAAAAAAAATCTGATCAGATGTAACAAGAACAGATCCAACAGGGCTGTAAGAAAACTATAGTCTTTCAGGTGTAATGTTGATCTCAGTAAATCCAATGGCAAAACTCCCATTGACTTTAGCTGGATCTAGATTTCTCTCAGATAATTTTGTCAAGAAAGATCTTTTTCCCTGACAGACCTTTAAAGAGCAAACAAAATAGAAATCTGGAGTAGGGATGTGACCGTAAGGAAAGTCCAACCCCTTCCACCTGCCCCACCCACACCCCTGACCATACAATCAACCCCAAATCCTTGAATCCTATACAAAATTGAGCTTTTGCTCCTAAGTTTTGAGCAGGGAGGTTACTGCTTACTCCATAGTGTGTAGTACCCTTGACTGAATTAACTCTGGTATGGAAGACCTTAACAAAGACTGATTTATCATATTTAGAAGCAGTCTGCATTGTAGCCATACCCATAACCTTCAATCACGTATCTGCAAGCAATTAGGTAGAACTGATTGGTCTAATAACAGTATGGCAGCAGTCTGCAGCTCTACAACAAAAGGACAGAACGGGAAGCAACAATGACGCTGATGAATTTTGAGGATCTCAGAATGAATCGTAGAATACATTAAGGTTGGAAAAAACCTCTCAGATCATTGAATCTGCCAGCCCAATACCACCATGCCTATGTCATCATGTCCTGGAGTGCCACATCTATGTGTTTTTTGAACATCTCCAGGGATGGTGACTCCACCACTTCCCTGGGCAGCCTCTTCCAGTGTTTCACCACTCTTTCAGTAAAGATATTTTTCCTGACATCCAATCTAAACCTATCCAGATGCAACGTGAGGCCATTTCCTCTTGTCTTATTACTTGTTATCTGGGAGAAGAGGCCAGCACCCACCTTACTACAACCTCCTTTCAGGTAGTTGTAGAGAGCAATAAAGTCACCCCTCAGCCTCCTCCAGACTAAACAGATCTCATTCCCTCAGCTGCTCCTCATAACACTTGTGCTCCTGTCCCTTCACCAGTTTCTTTGCCCTTTTCTGAACACATGAATTACAAGACAGTGGATGGAGTGCGGTGTACTGTTTCCTACAGAAAAAACTCATCCTGAAACAAAATCTCCTTTTAGGTTACAACTTAGAATTTATGTATTTGCAGCTAACACTTGCTACCAACTAGCTCAGCAAAACAAACACAAGGAGGTTAGCACTGTGTTTTTCAGCAGCATTTTGAGACCTATTGTCTTCACACATTGCTTGTGTGGATAATGTTTATTTTTTGTTTATGGCAGAGTAAAATAATTTTCTAAGCTAAGTTAATGAAAAATCGTCAAACTGTCCCTTTGCATAGTATGAATATGTTGAGCAAAAATCAATTAGACTATGATGAGCAAGGGAGTTTGGCAGTGAAAGAGGGAATAAATATGCTAGACAATGTTAAGTTTGCATTTGCAAAGATCTTCCATTGCAGATACAGCTAAAAGAGAGTAAATTGGAGCCTAGAAGAGAGATATGAGCAGTTTCAATGGAAATTCATTGCAAATTCCAACTGGCTTTTTTCTTTTTTTTTTTTATCCCTCTCCTTCTGAGTCATTAGGATTGCCCTGCAGAAACAGACAATTTATTCAGGATACAGGCATGAGTTTTGAAGTGTAAGAAGGGTCTGGGTGCAGTGGTGGAGAAAGAAGGAATGGCAAGGAACCCTTGGCCATTTGAAGGTGGAGTGGGAATGTAATGCCAGGATGGGTGATGTCAACTAATTATGAAAAGATGGCAAGAAAAACAAGGGAATCATGGAAAGCTTAGACTGCATGCACATATGAGGGGACAGAGATATACCCCATATCTCAGCCAAGAGAAGACTTAATTCTGTTTGCTCTTACACTGACCCAAGAGAAACCATTATCTGAATGACACAAATATCTGTCCTGCTCTGTTTATAGTACTTTCAGTCAAAAATAGCTGGGACAGGAGGGAGTCATGTAAGGAAAGAAGTTTGCTTATGAAAATGTTGTTTCCTGTTTGTATGTAATTTGTATACACACCCACGCACACTCATGTGCATAGCCACATCTCACAGACGAGGTTTTTTTCCTGAAGAGGCTCAGTAGAGCAACTACTCATAATACTTTCTCACAGCTTTGCTTACTAGCAGTGTTCAGGACAAAGACTCCAGTTCAAAGCCTGTTGGAAGCTGTGGAAAGATGCCTGTTGACCTCACTGAAATTTGGACCAAGTCCCAAGTCTTTCCATATTTAGAACCTGGAAAATAGGCTGCAATTTCTCAGCAGTGTATGCTGGGCTAACTGGACCTGAAACTTATTTCCCAGAAAAGCCACATGTACTCAAGGCTGTACCTTGCAAATGAGTCTTTTGTTTCTATCTGCTCATGGATCATTGAGTTCTTCAAAGTCTGTCAAAAATAATGCTTTCAATCATTGGATATTCTGTCCTTTCAAGGTCTGGCAGTTCTCACAAATGTTATCTGCAAGATGAAACCATCCCCACGGTCATGTCAAAAGATGCAAATTTAGTCTTCTCCAACAGCGAAAAACAGTCTTTTTTTGAAACTGGAAGAAAACTTTATTTTTAAGAAAACTTTTTTAGTATAGCCATTAGTACTTCCTAAAGCACAGTTTTATCAAAGCAGTTTCAAAAGAGGTTTAAGTGAACAACCAGTGGAAATTTCGCATGGTAAGGGATGCACTGACCTTGCTGTTTCTTGAGAATTAATTAATTAACTACCTTCATGCCTCCTTTTTTCCGTGCTTAATTTTACTTTTACTAACACACTAGATTTTTGGTTTGATTTTAATTGATACATTAAAATTACACCTTGAAGCTTAGAATAGGCATGAATAAGAATAACGGACTAGTCCCCGTCTTACATCTCTGAAGAGATCTGCATTATTTTCAGGATTTTTACAATAAATGAGATTTTTTACCATTGATTCCAATATGGATCTCAATGATTTAGGGATCAGAAAAGGGTCTAATGGTGGATACAGGTGGTTTTAAGCTGGATGTCATCACTGTGATAATTCTGCACTAGAGGAATGTGTTCCAAGTCTGTTGCTTTATGCGGTGATAAATTAATAATAATCATGTACGTGACATGAGATATATGACATCCTTAATTATTCATTTTTATGTATTTGGGGGTTGTTCCTAATGCAAGAGACGTACACACTTTGTCAAAGCACCAGACGAAATGTTATTTACTTTTGAAGAGAAACCCAAATGTAGAAAGTCATCTATTTTTTTCAATTTAAGTTTCATTCAGACTCATAAAAGAGTTCATTTAATTTTCTTATCTTCATTATATTTTCATGACAACTTAATTTTTTTAGAAAAATTAATAGTTTCTCCACTTCTCTGAGTTAAACACTAAACTATTATGCACTAATTATAAGAAGTGAACTACAACTGACGTCAATAGAATTTGTGTGACTGCACATATTATAAATGAAAGCAGAATATTATACAACAGCTGGAAGATAGTCTAAGAAATAACTTTTTGAATGCCACATTGAGGAACATGCTGACTAACACATTCATTTAATTAAAAAATCTCTATACAAATAGTGTTCTTGTATATTGACTTTTGCATAGCCTGGAAAATGTAAATTAACTGTTTTCCATGCTTGTTCTGCCCAAATGTAGTGATTCATATTTAAATACATCAGTTATACTCTGATTAGAAATTGCTTTAAACTACAATGAAGCCTGATGTAGGCTGAGTCTGGAGAGCTCAGTATAGTAGTTACCCTATAGCCACTATGGCAGTACAGCTAGGCAAGGAAATTCATCACCAACCCCAGAATTTTGAAAAATAGATGAAGTCCAACATCCTCCTACTTGTGCAAGTAGCAAGAACCACACACTAGCAGTGTTCATTGCAGGCTCCAACACTAGTAAACAAATTAATTTGTGCAGACTTTTGAGATTAGACCTTTCCAAAGCCCCAGTCTGTAAGCTAAAACAAAGATACCAATAACATCTGTTCAAAGCATAAATATCTAGAAATATAACTAGTCTTTTTTTAATGTAGTCTTTACCATCATTATCACATTCATGAGGCTGTGGAATAATATCATGCTAAGAGAGTGGCAGAAATGAAGTGAATGTTAACAGAAGACCAGCTCCTACTGGACTCTCTCAAGAAAACAGAGCATAATTATCCATTAATTAAATGCCATTTGCAGAAATCATTGGTGTAATTGGCAAGATTATATTGGAAGCTTGTTTTAGTAGGTACCTGTTAGTATTCATTGTATTTACAGTAACATCAGGGACCTTTATTTTCCCAGGACTCTTAGAGGAAGATTTTCTTTTTTTTTGCTGCTGTCCATTGTTTGTCCCCAAGGAAGATTTACTTTGGTAGATTCTGAAGCTGCTTATGAATTGAATAAAGCAATTCACGTCATAAAAAAAATGATACACTCTTAACTGTGTAAAAATATTAGGTATTGAATACCAGAAATTGCTGTTGCAATCATGCTGCTGATGCAATATTTCTTGGCTGCAGGTATGCAGAGCAATTTTGTGTAACTGAAAATGTAGAGATGTATACTTAGTATTGCAGTTTCATGTCATAGTGAGGGGAAAATGAAATTATCTTACTGAACATAGAGCTTGCCCTCTGGGGCTGAGATGTCTCATTATAGCCCTGCCATAAATTAATCTGAGGAATCAGGGAATGTGAATGGAAAACTTGTAATCCTACTTCGAGAGAAGCAATCCTCTTCAATACACATCTTGAGAGAGTAGAGCATCAAAGTAGCAGGTTTTACTGAGTTTATAGGTTATTCCTATTTCCCTCATTTAGCTGCCAATAACACACGTAAATGCTGAGACTATGGCATTCTTATAATACATTTCCTCTGAGCCTTTCATAACCTTAATGTTCACAAAAGAAATGGAGGGAAAATACTATTTAACTTTGTTTTTCTCTGTAAAGATATAGATTTTTTTCTGGTATAGAAAGTTAAAAATCACTTGGCAAAAGGATTTCTAAGTCACACTGGACAAAGTTAGGACAGTAATAGCAATATCAACAAGTAATTGTTGAGATGTATTTTTTCAAGGTATATAATTTGAGTAAATGAAAGTATACAATAATTCCTAATAACCTGCTTCCTGCACATTGGAACTGATACAGCTGGAGCAGTTTGCAGCACTCCTTCGGGGCGCTCTTAAATTTGTGGTGAGTGCATTTTCCTAAAAGGTTGGTGCAGAGCTGCTGAGAACCTCATGAGGTTCAACAAGGCCAAGTGCAAGGTCCCACACCTAGGGCAGGGCAATCTGCAGTTTCAGTACAGGATAGGGGATGACATGATTGAGAGCAGCCCTGCAGAGAAGGGCTTGGGGGTGCTGATTGATGAGAAGCTCAACATGAGCTGGCAATGTGCACTCACAGCCCAGGAAGCCAACCATATCCTGGGCTGCATCAAAAGAAGCGTGTCCAGCAGGTCGAGGGAGGTGATTCTGCCCCTCTTCCTCTCTTGTGAGGCCTCACCTGGAGTATTGTATCCAGTTCTGGAATCCTCAATGTAAGAAGGATATCAAACTTTTGGAACGGGTCCAGAGGAGGGCTGCAAAGATGATCAAAGGGCTGGAGCACCTCTGCTATGAGGATGGGCTGATAGAGTTGGTGTTGTTCAACCTGGAGAAGAGAAGCTTCTCAGGAGACCTTATAGAGACCTTCCAGTACCTGAAGGGGCTACAAGAAGGCTGGGGAAGGACTATTTACAAAGTCATGTAGTGATAGGACTGGGGCAATGGGTGTGAACTGGAGAGGATTTAGACTAGACATAAGGAAGGATTTCTTCACTGTGAGAGTGGTGAGACACTGGCACAGGTTTCCCAGGGAAGTTGTGGCTGTCCGATCCCTGGAGGTGTTCAAGGCCAGGTTGGATAGGGCCTTGGGCAACCTGATCTAGTGCGAGGTGTCCCTGCCCATGGCAGGGGTTAGAACTGAATGATCTTTAAGGTCTCTTCCAGCCCAAACTATTCAATGATTCTATGCTTGTAAGACTTGCTTAGGGCTGTGTTCTCCATAGTACAATGGTATAAAAGTAGATATAAAAGAGCCTATGTTTCAAGAGGAAATACAAGGTTTATTTGGGAAAAAAAAAAAGGAAGCAAGAACTATACATAGCTCTTCAAAGAATGGTTACAAACTGCAGAACTTGAGTGTATGTAGCTCTGTGAAAAGTACTGCAAGGTACTTGTATGCTTCACGTGCAAGCTCAGAGTTTAATTATGGTATGCTCAGAGGTCTGTGGGGTGAGTGTGATAAGAGTTGTGTATCCACTTTCAGGTGCAATATGAGGATGACTGTAGTGTTCTGTGTTCAAGGACCAGGCTTTAGCAGTTCAACATTAAAGCATCTAACTGTAAAGTTCCTGAATCTTTGGATATATCCGTAAGGAATCAGTTACTGAATATTTACTTATCACAGAAGCTGTGAAAAAATAAGGATGGCCAATGGGCTAGTTTGGGGGAAAAGGGTCATTTGAGACAGGTAAAAATTAAATTGTTTTTTAAAGTTGTAATGATTTGCTATGGGGTGAAACTGAACTTTATTATCAGGAATTCACTTAGTTTGATGGGCTCAAGATTTTGTTCGTTACTGAAATGTGTTAAGTGAATCGTTTCATTTCAGTTTCTCTTATATTTGATTGTTAAATGTCATTCCCCACAATGTTTCACATGTGAATAGCAAGTTACAAGTTTTTTGTTGAGGGAGAGATTGCCATCCTGCTAGCACTGGCAGCCAGTCTCTATTTATCCTTCCAGCAGCACACAATCTTTAAAAATTCCCACAGTTACCTGATATTTATAGGCACATTTATTATCCAAGGCATAATTTTACTTGTGGGAAGGCAAACAAATGCCCTGAATTGTAGAAAGTCTGGTTTGGGCTTTTTTCCCCTTCCAATATTTATCTGAATTTATTCATCTTAGATGGGATTCACTTCAGCTACGGGGTGAGTATTTGAATCAAACTACTAGTCACCTTCTACCAGCAATTTATAGAAACAGGCACTTGGGAAGAAGTGATTCACCCCAACTGTCTGGGATGACTATTTCTCTTCAGGAAGTGCCTTTGGATCCCCTCACTGAGTTGAAGGTGCTTAAATCACACACAGAATCATGCAGAATCACTAGGATGGAAAAGACCCCCAGGATCATCGAGTCCAACCATTCCTACCAACCACTAAACCATGCCTCTCAGCACCTCATCCACCCATCTTTTAAATACCCCTAGATGTCACACCTGCCTTTTAAACGTGATTACAAAGTGAGATTAATAGGTTGTTTATTTACAAAAATACTTGCCACATTCTAGGGAGTATTCTGGCCTATATAAAAAATACATGTAATTTCTGATTACTAAGATTTAACTTAATTTTTTTGAAAAAAACCAAAATTATTTGGAAAATATTGGATCTGAGAACTCAGGATTTATAGTAAAGATATTTTAATACAAGAAAAAAACCCAGTCATTTCCAGAGCTAATGAAAATAGTGGATTGATGAAGTGACTTTAATTTAGGTGCACAAACAAAGTCTGTGTAGTTGCTATATAGGTTTTTCTTCTGGTATTAATTGTGCTCAGTTCCAATTCACAATGTTATCAGAGTAGCGTGACCTGTTTCTCTGTTTTTAAATGTGAAAAAGCCTATGCAGAAATTTAGGTATTCTGGATAACAACAGATTTTTTTTTTCTGCATAGGAGTATCAGCATAATGTAGGACACAGAAAGGAGGAGCAAACAAGTGAATGAAGTAAATGAAACAGAATTCCATTCAAGGCAATGGAAAATGAAATAAAAATTGTTCTCTCTCTGGCCCTTTATTTGACTAAAACTGATTAAAAAGAAAGTCAACGATTTTCTAACAACTCTAACATCTTTTCCAGTGGCAACACTAATCTGAGCAGCTTTGCAATGACAGGAGGATTGTACTGTCTAACTACACATAGACCTCAACACCAACATTCTGCGACCTAACTCTCCTCCCAGGACAGAGGATGTTTTCATTTTCTCATACTGTGACATTTAGGGGACAAAAATTCCTATCTGCAAAAGACAAAGAAGCAAAGGAGTTCTCATCACAATATACAGCAATGGTATTAATACAAATTGCTCTGTTACCTGTGAACCAAACCCCCACTATACTTCTGATGTTGTGTTTAAAGAAGGAAGAAGTGAAGAAGCACCTTAAATACTCCTGGGAAGAGTTTCTGGACATTCTGATTGCTTGGGGAATTCAGTGACTGAAGTAAAACCCTGATTGCACTTTTTTCTTTTTTTAATTTAAATTTTTGCCTCTATCTTATGCGCATGAAGACTATGAACATCTTGTGCTGCTACATTCCCCTTGGGCTACATTTTCCAGTATATGAGGCTGTGTGCCCTGGGATATAGCTCAGATCTTTGCTATTAGGCAAGGACAATTACAGTGGATTTTCATTACTTTTCAGGAGGTTGTTGAAACTCTTAGCAATCATTACTGGAGAAGCAGGATAGCCAATTCTCATTTTGCTGTTTTACAAATCCATTAATGCTTCATAGTAAATCCAGTAATGCTGAAAACCTTGAGCACCACCAATCTCTAGCAGCAAATGAATGAAGGAAGATCTTCTGTTACCAAGAATTCAGTAACTAAACAGACTAGGATGTATCTTGCCAAAAAGTAGGAAAAATAAGGAAAATAAGTACCTGAAACATTGGCTGAATTTTGCCTTGAGTTGCCCTGATGTAAGCAAAAAGAAAACACATACAGAGTTTTCTTGCACTTAGAGTGAGTAAACATAATTCAGGTGCTATTTTGAGATGCATAACCAAAATTTTGCTTGAAGAAGGTTTATTAAGAAGAGCACAGATTTTACCATATTGATGCAAATGCAAAAGGTCAGAGTTTTAGGACACATTGGAGACAGAAAAAAATACTAAATCTCTTGAACCTTGTTGACTGTCTAGATTGTCAACAGAATTGAAGACAATGTAGGATATATGAATATATTTCTTCCTCTTAACAGTCTTCACAACCCACTTTGAGGGAAACACAAACACACAGAGCATTAATCAAGTTTCTACTCTCATCTTTCCACTCTTCAGAAACAGGGCAAGCTTTCAGTCTGTAGCTACCTATTGCTAACTTTAGCTTGTTTAATTGCTTTTTTGTGTCTGTTTAACCGATTCATCATGGCAAATATTCCATACTGGCTCCAGAGCTGGCATGTCTGAAAATATTTACTTCCCCATTTCTTTTGTTATTTTTTAGTCTCATTTATTATTTTCAAAATCATATTACACAGGAGGTGGGCTAGTCTCCCCATCAAAATATAAGATTGATATAAGACTATGCTGAAAGAGTTATCTAGTCAGCAATTTAGGAAGAAGGTACTTGTTACACCATTTTTTTTCTTCCTGAATGTTTGTTATTAGCTTGGATATAAGAACTATCTTGAACTTCATTATATACGGTCATGTTCATTTGGAGTGCTGCATAAGGAGACCCTATACCAGATCATGAGATCCCACTAGCCTTGTTTGCTTTGTTGACTGGGACCTCACCAATTTCCTGAGTTAAGTGGTTCAGAACACCTTCAGTATTCCTTTGTCCTGTGTACTGAATTCTATATATAAAAATCTTCCATAAATAATCTATTGGGTATGCATACTTTCTTTTGTTTGGATTTGATTAAAATGTTTGGGGTTGTTTTTTAGGAAAGCCTAGGATGTTAATCTGTATGACAAAATCCTTTTGCAGATGTTTTGCTTAAAAAGGAAGCTCTATGTGATGTTCGTTAGAAATGGCTTGTACACAACTCTGCTTCTGATCATTTGTGAACTTTCAGTTTTGGGGAATTTAGCAAAGTTTTGGATGAGATACTCTAATATTGATCAATCTGGTTTAAAGCAAAATGAGAAAGTAAGACCTTATTTTAATTCCCTCATGCAGTTTTAATATAGAATGGAGTGCTTTTTTCCCTGGAATTGTAATTTAGGTCTGCTCTTAAATGTAATTTATCTGAAGCAAGCTATCTCCTTTCTCCTTTTTCTAATCTATAATATCTAAATGAATACATGAATAAACAGAATTAAAAGGTTGCAGCTGAGGGACAAAGATTGACTTGTTTATCTCAAAGGACCATACCTGATCCAGACCATAGCCATTAATGTCACACTCTTTAGAGAACTGCACAGGCTAGTCAGGAAATTATAAACATATTACAATAGAAATATGGTAGATATACTAGGTGAACTCCCATTACTTTCTTCCAATTCCTTCTCCCCCACTTCACTTTTTAAAAGCTCAGTGGGAAAGACAATAGAAATAAGGGAATTCACTCAAATACGAAGTTGTATTTTCACAACGGAAAAAAAATATTTTGAAAGTAAGAAAAACATTTCAAAGATGTTCTTTATTATGACCTCAATCATAAAATAAACAGTAATATCAAGAACGGGAAAATGAACTTTTGTTCACTTAAATAAATAAACAATCAAATAAATAAATAAACAATCAAATAAATAAATAAATAAATGCCATGACTTTCCAGATAGGAAAAAGGCAGAATTAAAAAATAATCCTTTTGTATTCAAACCTTATAGCACAAAATGAGAGCAAGGTGCATCGTTACATATTTATATTCTAAAAGCACTGGGAATTTGCACATTTTCCAAGGCTTATCGGTTTCAGAAGGGACTTAGCCTTGGAATAGGGTATATATATTTATAGATATTCCATAAACTCTTCCAGTACTAAGTGAAACAGAAGAAAGCTTGCTTTCTTAGCAAAACATGAACTGATGCACTTAGGGCTTGCAGCAGTAATATCGATACAGAAAGTCCAAAAATAAAGTGGAAACAAGATTTCTAGCTTTCTAGTCAGCTTGCTCAAGTGGTTCAGTCCCAGCTGTAGGCACAGATCTTATACGGGCATAATACTTGAGAGGCTTCAGAAGAGGCTGTGGTACCATCTTGGACCTACTCCAACATAATTAAAAGCAGGCTTGTACATAGCTACTTTGTTCTGTGAGAAATGCAATACGGTTATTTCATAAAGCAGCATGTGATTCTGGTGAATTGGAATTTCTGAAGCTCCTCAATCACTGCTCTGGCCTGGCTGGTCATAAGTTTCCTCCAGGCTGGAAATCATTTTAGGAGGGCATGCACCAGCAGGCTCTTGTGAGGTCAGCCCATACAGACCAAAGCCAGGACTGGGGTCACCTGCATTACATGCTTTGAGTCCACAGGGCCAGCTCAGGGCCTCTCAGCAGAGCAGGTACCGTTTGATTTTTATTTTTCCCCTCCAAGACTGAGGAACTAGGACTCAAACCTATCCATTCCTGATGACAAAAAGTGAAGGAAGCACAATAAAATCCAAGCCAGAGATCAAGGGTGAGCTAAAGAACAGCTGCAGAGACTGTCCACAAGTGAAAGGAGGTTGTGGAGAGGAGGGAGCTGGCCTCTTCTCCCAAGTGACACGTGGCAGGACAAGAGGAAATGGCCTCAAGCTCCGCCAGGGGAGATTTAGGCTAGATATTAGGAAAAAAATTTTCACAGAAAGGGTCATTGGGCACTGGAGCAGGCTATCCAGGGAGGTGGTTGATTCACCTTCCCTGGAGGTGTTTAAGGGGTGGGTGGACAAAGTGCTGAGGGGCATGGTTTAGTGTTTGATAGGAATGGTTGGACTCGATGATCTGGTGGGTCTCTTCCAACCTGGTAATTCTATGATTCTATGATTCTATGATTCTATGATTCTATGAAGGTGGGAGCATTGGCTCTTCTTCTCATTGAAGGACAAGGGCTTACCAGCACCCGCTCCTCCTGCTGTGTACTCAGTAGTCTCCTGTCAATGCATCAATAACTGTAGCTTTCCAAGGCTCAAAGGTAAAAGAAATAAGTTGTGGGCCCACAGTGGCTTTAGAGAACTGCTTGCTTCACCTGTGCCTAGAAATTAACCTGCCCAGCAGATTACCTGCAAGGCCAATTCTGCCATGAAGTGATCTGCCTGCCCTGACTGGTCCTGTACCCCAGCTGAGAGCACTCTGGGGCGCTGGCACTAACGTACTTGGCATCTATCACCACCAAAAACAACTCTTCTTGACTGCGAGGAGATGGGAGGGAGGATGAGTTCTTCATTTCCAAATATAGTTCTTCAGAATAGTAATCTAACCCTAATGACTTTCAAAAATTAGAATGGCATATGGTGGACAGAAAAAATAAGAACATGCAATAGGCATTCCAAGTTGCCACTTAACACTATAATTCAACTAGCAATTCTATTTTCCAGGGTCTAAATTCAGGATATGATGTGTAAAAAGGACCCATTCAAAAGACACGGACGAAATAGAAATGCGTGTGTGTGTGTGTGTGTGTGTGTGTGTGATTCATTCTGTCATCATCATCATCTCTCTAAATGCAGGTTCAAAATACCCAGGTTAAATATTTCTCAGTTATAAAAGTGAAAGGAAACTGCATTCATGAAAATCAGTGGTGATTTTGGAGCTGTAATGAGGGACCTTGTGAGAGGTAACAGATTCTTTAAAAAAGAGGTTTCCCTAGGTCACGAAACTGCAGAGTTCTGAGTGTCAAAATAGTCAATGGTTTGGATTTTGTCTGAATTTGGATTCTACAGTCAAAAAAGAGCTCAGAGGGAAAAAAAAAAATCTTTGCTATTCCCATTTATTCAGCCCATGTACATTCTCTAAGCTTCCCCAAGCCTCACTGCACCACAAGCTACTTTCATTGGCCCTTTTCCACATTTTCCTGTCAGGCAGTGCTGCATTCTGTAACTTCATTCTTAGCACACATGGGAATTATTGAATTTTAGGATAAACCTATGAATTTTTAGTAAATTCATGTCTGCTCAGTATTTACTGGTTTTTTGAAGCTCTTGCTTTTAAAAATATAGACATATTGCTTTTAAAAATATCGACATATTGTTTTTAAAATATCGACACATCCAGATATAAATTGGGGAATTACATTTGAAATAAAGATTAGTTTGGTTTTGAATTCTTGAATTTACAGTGACCAAATTTCATTTGATGTAATACTTGATGTAATTCATTTTCCAATTCATAATAGATTTTCCACCTGATTATTTCTTGGATCTATATGAAAGCAAATTGCCTTAATACTCATTGCCCTCTAATACTATGCCAAAATTAGAAAATATTTGATGCTCCATGTTGTTTTAATGACTGCTTATCAATCCATTGTTTCTTGCTTTGTTTTGCTAGACTGTTAGATGATTGTCTTATATAAGATTTGTAATATTAGCAAAACCCAAGTACTGTTTTGCTGTTGGATCACTCTGTTCTCACATTATCTCTCCAATTCTGTCTTAAAAATGTATAAATTCAGTGCTAAATGCCACATTGAGAGAACCTTTCTGACATCAATGCTAATGTTGTCTGTCCTTGTCTGTGTCTATTTCATCTCTACAAGCCATATCCTGGTGTAAAACCATCATATTATATTTATTTTATTTTTGCTCATATAGTATTCCAAGAAGGAGTTTATTAAATACTTTCTTAAAATCTGTAGTGTGTGTTTTAAGCATTTATTATTATTTGATGCATCTTTGATATAGTAGTTGAAGACTGGTACTCTGCTCCTGCTAGATTTTGGTTTTGTTCTCTTTCAGATGTTTTAGTAGCATATTTGGGTTATTAATTCCGTTGTTGAACTTTTCTCAGGTTGAACTTCATAATTTATTAAGACCTTAAGAATATTATAGATCATAGCATATAGAATATTAAGAAAATTACAGATCAGTACAGTAGCCCTTATGACTTACTACCACCTCTTCCAACATTTGTATCAATACCAGTATTATTAATGTGAATTCTTTAGGACTTTTCAGTATTGCTTTTACTGGTGTGATTTTTATTGGTTTGGAAGAGTTGTGGACTTCATGGAATTTTTTAAAAATATTTTTTTAAATGTTTATTTTGGCTGATATCCTTCTGTTGATAGAGCTCTATATTTTCTCATTTACACATGCTGAAGGATTGCTTCTCAGTAAAGAGTATTTTTTTCCAGAATTTATGATATTGTCATCCAGAAAAGGCTTCAAGATGTCAGTGTTGATGTCCTGTGATGAGTGAAGCCTTGCTGTATGTGAAATCTTTACTGCAGTTTGAAAATGCTGCAGTAAATAGCATTACTCAGTCCATTGTGTTCAGCTTTCCCTTTTAGTTTTCAAAAGCTTGTCTTCTTATTTGGTGTCTGCCTTCTTGGTATTTATAGTTTGTTATCTTTGGTTCTAAGGTTTAGGATTGTGGCACATCCACATATTTCATGTAAGTTTTTTCAAATACATATAAGGCACCCGATAGCTGTTGGGAAAGTTCCAAATTATTTCATGGATTTCTTCATGAGGAAATATAATTCATGAGTTCCCATGCCAGAAACAATTCAGACATTTATGCATCATTCTTGTTTAGAAACTCATACTATATTAGTACATTTATTCTGGGTTGCTTTCCAAGCCACTGGATCTGAAGTTCCTCATTAACCTATTTGCTGTAGGATTATCTAAATAAGTTGAGGTTGAAGTTTATGTGAAAATAGGAAAAGGTCTTGCCTATATTTTTTGTTCAGTTCAGATTTGCTTTTTCTTTCTTTTTATTTGTTTGTTAATTTTCTATTTGTAACCTAAAAAAAAGCTCCGCACAGTTAGATTTAGATACTGTTACAGGAATGGAATGAGACATAGTCAGTTAGTAAATATTTCTTTAAATTACTCTCTTACCATGTCGTTGACAGTACGTGTTTATTTATCTATAACATTTTTTTTAAATAGAACTAGAAAAAATATAATTTTTCTCATCAGGTGGTCCTAATATTACAATACTACACACTTGTAAGATGTGACATGCCTTATTAGGTGCACCAGTTATGCGGGGCTTGTTTCCAATAAACCCTCATTGTATGTTCTTCCTCTATCAAGTTGTTCCTCAGCCTGCAAAATAAATTTAATCTCTACTTGATAGGATTAACCACTGCTGCCAATTTTTTCACTAAAATGGAATCTTTGATTTGAATTCTTACTTTCCTTCTAGCTAACGACCTCTTGGGGACCTAACTATTTGTTATGTCCAGAGGTAGACAGCAGAGGTGCCATTACCATAACAATGTTAATTTCAAGTATTTCACAAATTTTTTTAGTCCTGTGTTGTTGATATGAACTAGGGATTAGTAGCACTTTTTTTTTTCTCTTATTTCTAGCGACCGATTTGTTTTTCAATACTTCTGTACATGACAAGAATATGCTGCCACGTTTTGAATAGAGAGTCCAGAGCGTGTCCAGAGAAGAGTGATGGGGCTGGTGAGGGGGGCTGGAGAATAAGTCTTATGAGGAGTGACTGAGAGAGCTGGGGTTGTTTAGCCTGGAGAGGAGGAGGCTAAGGGGAGACATTATTGCTCTCTACAACTACCTGAAGGGAGGTTGTGGAGAGTGGGGAGCAGGAGCTGGCCTCTTCTCCCAAGTGACAGGGGACAGGACAAGAGGGAATGGCCTCAAGCTCTGCCAGGGGAGGTTCAGGCTCGACATAAGGAAAAAATTCTTCACTGAAAGGGTCATTAGGCAATGGAAAGGTCTGCCCAGGGAGGTGGTTGACTTGCTTTCCCTGGAGGTGTTTAAGGTGCAGGTGGATGAGGTGCTGAGGGGCATGGTTTAGAGATTGGTGGGAATGGTTGGACTCGATGACCTGGTGGATCTCTTCCAACCTGGTGATTCTATGATTCTATGAAACAGAGTGAGTAAAATTGGAATTTTGAACACAGTTATGTTCACCATATGGTAAGAATTATTATTATGCAATTCACAAAGGTATTCTTTTAAGTTAAAACGTTTAGAAGGGCCTTCTTGAAACTCTAGATGCTCTTAAACAATTCATCCAGACTGCTAATCCTTGAAAGGCCTTTTGGACCATTAATCAAGCTATGTTGGCTTTTGCCCTTCACATTTTTCTTCAGACAGACACAAGCAAATAAATTAGACATTAAAATTTATGAGTAAAATATTTTCCTTCTCTCTAACTAATCTGTGTGATTTTCCCTGGAGAAATTCCCTCCTGCATAAGATATTAAAACTTTAGACCAAAGAATAGTTCCACTGTCAGAAAGAGAAAAAAACCCATTGCCGTAATAATTTTATTTTAAAACATTTTGTAATTTTGAATATTTTATTGTTCACATGAATGAGGCTTTAGTAGCACGTATTACCATAGTTAGCTCCTGGATATTGCAGCACTGTGACACAGTATGAAAAGACTTCATGACTTGAATAGATGTTTCACCCAGCAAGGAGATTTTGTAACTGTTTATTCTTTAAAGAAGTGTCAAAAGGAATAAGCCTCTCAAAGCAGAAAACCTTTCAGTTCTTTTGATCTTCTGGCCACTGAAACCAACAACTGCAGAGCCTATGGACAGTTTGGTTTCCTGTTGTCACTGTTTAGCCCCAACCCCTGCCTTGACTGGCAGCTAAGTGCATAATAATAATAAAAATAATAATATAAAATGCATAAAAATATACAAAATGAAACCATTCTTGATGACTATATGTGACCACTAATGCTGCAGAGCAGGCACAGGGAAACATCCTGGACTGGACCAGGCAGTAAATGGGAACTGGACACAAAGTGGTTCAGGAACACACAGACCTGGGATCAGAGGCAAAAGGACAAATAAAGTCCATATTAGATGCTGGCCATCAAAGAAGAGGGCTTGGCCCTCATCATTCCTCATATATGGCATGGAATTCCACGTTGGTCACTTTTAGGTCCCTTGTCCTGTCCTGCAATACCCCTTTCACTTACAACATTCCATTAGCACAAGGATATTCTTCACTTTCATAGAAACAAATATAAACAATGTCCTTTCTGCATACCAGTGCCCCAATACTTTGGTAATAATAAAAAATTTTAAGTGTTATCACTTTGAAGACAGACACTGTCTGAAAACATGTAACTGACTATCAGAAAACAAAGTCACTTCAGATGAGGTTTAGCTAAAAAGTTAGAAAGTTGAGACTGCTTTAGCTCAAATCTGAACTCCAGTCTAGCTGATAAACTGTATTTGCAGGAGATTATCTGTTTGCAGGGAATTAACAGACAAACCAGATACATGACTTGGGAAGATTGTCTCCATTCAGACAAAAATTTTCATCAGTTTCTGAACACTCAGCAAAACTCAAGGAGAAGTTGCTATTTTAGTCTAGAGTAACACTTCAAGGTCAAAATGAACCTTCTGAAAATCACAGAAAGATAGATGTAGGCATTCTAAACTCCTTGATAAACTACATTGGTATTGCCACTAGAGATTACTGCAGAATACTGATAACATCAGTTTTACATTGGAGTGCTTTTGAAAATTAGATTATTTGCGCAGAAAAGTAAAGGCTTTATCTTGGCTTCCAAGAATATATCCAGTGCAGTTACCTGCTACACTAGAAATATGCATTTTTGCAAGAGAGGAAGCATAATTTTCTGCTACCAGTGGAGCTGATTGTTAGAAGATAAATATTTTCTTGGGTCATATCTAGATGGAGCCTTGATTAGTTCTATATGAAGCCAAATTATTTTATTGCATCAAACATTTGAGCCAAGCAGGCCTTAGTTTTAACGTAATGTATGTAAGAATGTTATCTATATATTGCTGATGCAACTTTTCCAGTTGCAGAGTGGAAGAGACTGCAAAGGAAGAACCAGCCTGTGGTTGCTATAATTTCATCTGATACTTATTTATCATTTTAAAAATGCAAATTTGGCAGTAACACAAAAATACAATATCAAAAGTTATTAGAAAGTTTGTACTTTCTTCTTTTATTTTCAAGGCAGCTTCCCTGAGTGACATCACTTTTCCAAACCAGGGGTGATTTTAAAGACAGATTATCAAATGAATTACATTGATGTTTGCTTAGTAGTCAGACACCAAAGTAGAATTTAGAAGGGAAATGCTATCCATTTGTAATATAACAGTCCAATAAGTATTAAAAATACATAATTCAGCATGCAGCTACCCTATGATCCTGTCTGTTCAGCTCCAATTTTTCAATTTCAAAGTAAATTTGATCTTTAGGTATAAAGTGGAGGTTTCTCGTGTTCCGTGATGTTTGCAAGAGAGCCTGCTGTGCTCCAGAAATTAGTACTGCAAGTTTCACTGGGACCATCAAGCTGTACTCAGTCTCTGGATGAGAACACAGTATGTCTTGACTTTGTTCCTGAGTTTCATCCAGAAAGAGATTTCATGGACCCAAGTGAGAACACAGCTTCATGCTTTGGGGGAGAAAATAGTTTTCAGGAAAAAAAGAGGTGTTTTTTTTTTTAAATAACTCAGTGGTACTTTGAGGCAGGTTGGGAATAAGAAGGTCTTTCACATTAAAACAAAAAAAGAAAAAGGTATGGGTAGCCAGAGTTAAATAAATCTCTTTGACATAGCTACATTCTCAATGAAAGTGACAGAATTGCAGGTTTCAAAGGGAGAAAAACATTAGTACCTTTATTTTTTTTTTTAGTCTTTCCAGATATACTTTAAAGATCGAAGACCTTCTGTAAAAACATTGAGCTTTTGGGTACTTTGTCTAAGTCAAAATTAATAGCCAAAATTTTGACATTTTGTTACCTAACTCACTAAAGTATTAGAAACAAATATACCTAAACTGGTACTGCTTGTTTTTATTACTTAGGGTAGGAATTGGGGAGCATTCCTATTTTGTTTTATTTGTTTGTTTGGCAACTTAAATATGAAAATTGCGAATGACTCTGGGAACAGGTACTCACAATAGCAGCTTTTTTGTTTCTCTTGATAAGCTTAATCAAAATATATGATTATAACCCTTCCCTCAGCACTTCACATGTTGTCTCCTTGGGAGCACAATAGATGTAATTTCACTCTTTGAGACTAAATTATTTTCATGCTAATTTCATTGCTGTTATCTATCCCACAAGTGGTGGTTTTGTATATAAATGCGTCTGACCCATGGCTTCTAACTATTAGTCTGAAAAAAGAAGTAGTTTTCAAACATAATAAAAAACCAGAAGTCATAGCAGAGCTAATACTGACAAGTACAGATAAAATGACATAATATGGACACAACAAATTTGTTAAGTAGAAGCTGAGTTAGAAGAGGATTATGAGAGCATACCTGATTACTCTTCAGTGGATATAATTCTTGTGAATATCAGTTAACTTTTGCTAGATTATTCTGCGCATCAAATATTTCATTTGCATAGAATTCTGATGCATCTATCTCAAGTCTCTGTGGAAGGTTAGAAATTTAATGGGATTCACCTTTGCCTCTACTGTTTAAGTATAGCGTTGGATCAAAGCAATGAGATAGATGAAATGTCAAAAGAGCAGACCCTCCCATCTACTGGAGGCCAGAAGAAACCAGTAGTTCAGCCAAAGAAACCAATGGTATCATATAAGAATGCTCAGTGTAACTTCTTGGATGTATCCAAGAGAATATATCTTCTAGTAGAAACATTGCCGCCTTCTGGAGTGTATAAACAGCAGTATGGAAGTGTATGATGAGATACTACATGGAGGTAACAAAACTGATTTTACTTGTTTACCCATTTTCAGTTATGACAAAGGACAGAGAATTAATCTTTTGAGGACCCTGATTACAGGGACGTTCATAACACAACCTGCCTTGCTATGGTTTGTATCCTGTTTCTAAGGGATCCCTCAGCTCCTGATGGCAGCAGCACACCAAGTGGTATGTGCCAGGTGGGTACATTATGCCTCTGATATTCCCAGTTCTAATCCTCTCACTACTTTCTCAATGTTTGTTGAGAATGCCTTTTTGTGCCTGCTTCAGTGGAACCATTTATTGTGCATTAAGGCTTGATAGTTGGAGCATGGGCCATGGCTAACGGTGCTTTCTGTTCATTCCTGGCCCTTCTCTTTCAGAGGACTTGGGGGAGAGCAGCCCTTGAGCCTTCTCTCATGGCCTGAGTGAACACCTAGGTGAGGGTCAGAAATGTCATGAGGTGTCCCAGAGCACTTCTAAGCCCTGGGTGACAGATGACAGGCTGTCACTCTCTAGTCCGTAGATGGGACTGTTGTCATGGAAATGAAACTACATGGAAATACTAAAAATAAATCTGGCCAGACAAGGTTGATAGTTTTTAGGCAGAAAACCAAAGTCATGGAGCACCATGGGTATACTTGGATTTTAGATAGATATTTGATAAGGAGGCATATCATAGTCTAGGGAGAAAATTAAGCTGGCTTAGTTTAGACAACAATACAATTAGTCCAATCAAAAGCTTACTTGTGAGTTGCTGACAATGGAAAATTATAAATAATTCAACAAGGAGGCTTATGACTTCCCACAAGAATCAGTATTAGGCTACATGTTTAAAGTCTGGACAAATAAATCTACAAAATTCTATCAAGAATAACGAGTTATTCAAGATACATGAAGAAAAGAGAACAATTTGAAGTGCTTCATTAAAGTAGAAAATAACTAATATATATCCCCACACTAAGTGGTATGAAGTGTAGGGGGGGTGCATATGAAAATAATGACCAAATTTCCAGCTTTCACAGCACAAAAATTTTTGGCTTTTACGTGTCAATGGAAGCTTTTTGCATATAAGCCTAATTTTACAAGTCTCCTTATGGGAGAATTAAGATAATAGCTGTAAGAACTTGGACTTAATTTTATTGGATGAAGAATTCAAAAATCTTTCACTTCTGGTTTTCTCACATTCAGACCTACGTTTCCCACTGTTTCCTTTAATATTAACCATGCCACGTAGCAGCGAACAGACCGCCCAGCACTGTAGGTTTCTGGTTTGGTATCCAGCCACGCGTTAAAGAATACAGAAAAACCTTCCCTATTATCAGATAACTCAATATATAGTGGCACCTTTATTCAGCTGTGTTAACATGCATGATTAAATTAGACTCCTGCTAGTAATGTCTATGACAGGAAAAGGTAATAATTCTCTTTTACTGTCTTCATAACGAAAATATTTTTACCATCTAGTCTCCCATGCTGACACTTCAACAGTGTAAAGGACAGTGCTAATAAGGTAAAAGGACTACACAGAAACATTTAGGATAGTTGCAGTTACTCAATCTTGGATTCTACAATTCATCATTTTAAGTCATCCAACTTTTGCAAACATCAGCTTAAAATAAACATCAGAGGCCAAACTCATAAATAAGTATATCAGCAGTCAAGACTTGTTTACATTTGAAAATGTGGTGAAATAGCCAGAATAACTGTTTAATTGTAAGTGCTCAAATGGCCACTATTTTCTGATACAGAAATTTCTCTTAATTTCCAAATATATAGAACCTCTGAGTCATCAAATCTCCCCTGTCACTGAACAGGGTTTTTCAGATAACTAGTTTTATTTTAGATCTCTTCCTCACACTCTGCTGATTTATCCATTATTCAAGTAACTACATTATCCTCTATCCTTGAATTATTTAAACTGTTGTGCATCCAGACAAACACACTTTCCCAGCTCTAAAGTAAGGTTCTATTACAAGCAGATATTTGTGTCTAATCACACACATTAGTGACCATAAAGACTTAATATATCTAACATTATGATATTTCTTGGATGCAAAATCCCATCAGTACTATTTATAAAATACTTAGAGCTTTCACTTTACATGTTATATTCTAATAACTTTTTGTTGTTAAGGAGCCAATCTGGCTATGCTAAACGTATATTCTGCCAAAAATTAACCTATGGAACCTCAGGCTGAAGACAAAATGCGTATTTGAGATTTAAAACTACCACCTTAATCAAGGTTTTACTGTTTAATTATCCTAATACTCAATAATGCATATCTTATAGATAATTTAAATGTGAATCAATGCCCAAAAATAACTGATTCCCTTGAGATCAGATAAACTAAGTGAGCTACAAAGCTTTAAATGTCATCATGCTGAATCAGCCCTATACAGTTAAGTGGCAAATTCTTCATAAGGTAACTTGTAATTCAGGTTACCCAACACTGCACATAAATAGATTAGATTCTACATTAACCAACTCTAACTGTCTGCAAACTGATCATTTAAGACACACACTGTAGTTTCTCCTCTTTACTAAGGTGACTAAATTTTATACTTTTTAAGAAAAATTAAGTACTTAAGGAAAAACCGCGCCTCCACTCCCTCAAAGAAATACTCACTTCTTTACTTTCTTTAGGAACTTTTCTTGTAACAAAATCTATACTTATACAATCACGAATAGAAAATGCACATGAATGTAAATTTGTGGGTTTGTATGTATGTGTGTTGTATGATGTAAATTTGTGGGTTTAAATTGAGTGAGAAGTCCTGAATTTTATCTTAGGACTTTGCCTGCCAGAGCTCTAAGGTGCTTGGAAAATTTGACAGCATGTTTAGAAGAATCAAAATAAATAAGTTATACGTCCTAAAACACCCAAAGTGTGGAATTACTGAAACATGAGAAAGCTGTACAGTGATGCACACTTCTATAGGCATTTAATGTCTGTCAAGGGTCAAGTGCAAAGTAATTTATGCTAATAATTACCATATTCTCAGCAGAGTATAAACCAAGAAAAAAAAGTCACTTTCAGCTTGCCTCCTCCTGATTTTGTACCATATATACTCTGATACTCAATGAACTGCACACCGGGTATCAGCCTAAGAGAGCACAGGGCATCACAACCCCGAGCAGCCGCCTCCTTGGGGCAGCTTGTTTCCCTGCCACAGCTCTGTGAGTTGCATGCATTTTGCTGACCAGGCTCAGCTTCTTCTGATGGGTCTGTGTGCCCAGCTCCACACTAGCCAGAAAACAGAGACAGCTCTAGGAACTTGTTCTCTAATAAATTGCCTGTAAATAACGATGTACTTTGGCCAGTGTCTTTTCTGACTGAGTCAGGCCAGCAGCTTTAATTCTCAGGAAAAGGAGTACAGAGAGGCTGAGTTCATTGCAGTGAGCATGAAGTAACACAGCAGTTTTCAAACACTTTTGGAACAGAACTTTCTGCTACTACAGATCTATTGATAATTGCAGTTTTGCCTGCACTATTGTTTATTGCTTCTTTGAAATTACATATGTGATTCAAGTGCTGCTTGTTGCTTCAGATTGTCACAGTATATGTGCATTTGTATTTCGGAACCTAATAGAGCTGTGTGCTTATTGCTCAGGATAAAATAATTCAAAGAATAAAGATGGTTTTGTATGGTATTTGCAATACTGTTTTTCACAGTATAGGTGTGTATACGAATAGAAAGTCTTCATCCTTTCACTTGAAATAATTGATGGAACATTATTCACAGGCCCTTTAAATCCCCCCAGAATCCTGCTAGTCCTGCTGATAAGCTGGTTCATGGATGTCTCCATGTAGTTTCAGTGGAACATGACATACAGCATAGTATTTACAGAGACTCTGATTTCAACTCATTTCAAATGCTCCATCCAACTTCACGTCAGAGATATCTTGCCATAAAAGTAAAATTTTAAAGAGATATCAACAGTGATATATATTCGGATACTGAGAGTAAATGAGAGTAAAAAAGAAGTGTTAGAAGAAAGGATTTATGGATTGTACATAGAAACTAGTATTCTACAAAAAGAAAAGAGAAATCTTAGAGACTTCTAGTAACAAATTGTTTCAGAAGTATTTGTTTGGCAAAGGCTTTCAAATTATAAATGAAGCTATAAATATTACAAATGGAATAACTGCCTCAGTGGCTGAGCAAATTAGTAATATGTTTATGAATCCTGTGAGGCTATAAACTTGTGTGGCCATGGTATGGTACCAAACGTTTTGCATTCTGCTACACTTTTACTGTTAGTGTTGGGGAAGATTTCATTTTCTTCTAATCATTGGAAAAAACAGGCCTTTTGAGATTGAGATAAAACGGTGATGCTTCTTCCATTCAAAGACTTCTAGTAAACATTTTCTGCAATGAAAATTATGTAGCAGCCCCAACTCACATTTTCAAGATTCATATGTTGATATAAAATACCACTTGGGGACCTCAAAATATACAAAGTTTTTTTTAAGAAAAGTGATCAAGACTAAGCTATATATGTTTTTTGCCATATTTATAAGTATACCACACTGATGCATGCACACTGCTTTGATGGGTAGAACTCATCTCGACTTCCAGCCTACCTGTACTAGGCAGTCTGGAAGCATTATCTGCCTTGCCAATTAGATTAAGTAGTACTTACAGCACTTCGTTTTTTCTCAGCTCTGTTATATTTCCAAACCCATGATAGTCACTCTCAGCCTTTTCTTCTCTTAGTTAAACATAATGAATCTTTTAGACTTTTTTTTTTTTCCCCCTACTATTTGCTTGTATTTATTCATGGAGACCAGAACATGGGCGATTAAATTTTCGTGCTATATTCCAGTGGGAAGCCTGCCATTCCCTGCATAATGTCATTAAAACTGCTCTTAAAGAAAGTACCTAGCCTAAAGCAATCTGACTACTGCTTCTAATTTCTGATGGGTGCACCATAACAACAGATCAAGCTCATTCTGTGATCAACTAATTTAACCAGATTTCTTTTTATGTCAGTACAGAGGAAAAGAGTAACGATGACCAATGAACTAGTTTGTATTATCTGTATTATCTTTGTACAGTGCACATTCCTGTTGCATCAGCTTTACTCTCAAATTTGCTAATTCAGCACAGAAAAAAACAGTTAACCACTTGAGGACTACAGTGATGACTGCAGCCAGGCTACGCAGAACTCCAAAGACGACTAAGGTGAAGACTGTGCACAAGAAAGTAAAACAAGGAATGCTTTTATAACAAAAGCCACAACATGTCAGTTATTATGGTGTTTGATCCTTATGTGTCACGTACAATTGTACATGTAATAAAATAATGTATTTATAATCCCAAAAAAGCATATTGATATAAACTGAAAGATATATATGCAAAAAATTACTGTGCTAAATATTAGCATTCCTTGGCCACAGGCCTGAATTCAAAGATGTTCAAACATTTTTCTTATAAATAGGAGTAATTCATCGTTATATACTAGAGTGCATGAAAATTTTGGAGGGAAGTTCTGTTTAATGCAGCAAAACATTCCATTCCTTTACAATTAGGAAAACTTTTTGAAATTGCCTTCCCTTATGTCATGAGCAGCCATGAGTCTAAAAATAACTGCATTTTGGCTTTCTAAGCAAATTATGCCCTCATCTTAGGACATGAACTGATGTAAGTCAGCCTGTAGTTCTCATGCACTTGTGTCATACTCTGAGGTATGTGCATCCAGCAAGGAAGAAACAGGTTTAATTTCAAAAGAAATTATTGTTTTCACAGGTATTTTCAAAAACCCTGAAAGTTTTTGCATCTTGATGAGTCCATTTTAGGGGAAAATCTAAAATTCTGGGCCTTAACATTGCCTGAAAACTCTCTTATCAGTGTTCACGTTACTAGCAGTAATCCAACTAGAGAGTTCACTGTTGATCTAAAGAAGACAGACAAGTATTTCTATTTTGAGAGACACGTGAACCTCACTGGAATTAAAATACACTGGAAATGTAACCCCTGCAGCAGCAGAAGTTTTTTAAGTGGTTTTCTGAACTTTCAATGGAGATGCATACACCAGTAAATTTACTGCTATTGCAATTGTGTCAAGCCCTTTTAGCTTAAAAACAAAATGAATGTATATTTTTGCCAAAAGGGTAGAAGGTGAGAATCAACACCTGAAGTAGTTTTAGACCAAAAATCCCTCACAAGTCACCTGTCTAGTGGGCTTACAGCACTCTACAAATTAATTTTAGAAGGTAAGAACAAACATAAATCTGAGTTTTCCCAAGGCTGAGGCATACCTGTATCTTTTCATTCCTCTTATAGTAAAAAGAAAGAATGGTTGCTTAAGTGCCTGGATCAAACTGAAACAAAAAGGTTTAATCTTCTTGCAGTGGTGAAGATGACAGTGTCAGGAAATACTAGTGCTCCGAGTTAAAAATCAAACAAATTTATCAACTCGTCCCACCCTAGGAAACTCGGGTATTAGTGATGGGATATTGCTTTGAATCAGCAGCTGTCACTCCTGGAAAAGTTAATTTCAATTTATTAGTTATTATCTGAAAATAGAGAATCCTGATTCCTAATCTGTACTGCCTGTTTTAAGCTGAACAGCTCACTTTTCCTACTGGAAAATCTTTCCTCGTTGCTTGTGATTTCTACATCCAGAACAGTAATATATGGGCAACGATTTGCCCTAACGAGTTTTTTTCCTTATGTATCTTTAATGCCATCAAGTTCACCCTTCACAGGATTTTTAACTACATCCATTTAAGCAATAGCACATTTTTCAATTTTTCCTTTCTATCCTGTTGCCATAAAGGCAGGGATGGAAGATATGAGAGACAGGGAGAATGGAAAAGAAACAGCATGAGAGGAGCCTTCACAGAAACACAATTGCTCAAGTGCAATATACGTGAACTATGGCATCAAGTGTAAGAGTCAAATTTTGCCTTACTGCATTATACTTCATTAAGAAACATCACACTTTACAATGTGTGGCCTTGGACAAAATTCATCACAACAGAGCATCTGCAGCAATGCAGTGATAAGCAAAAATACTTAGAAATTACTGGCTTATATAAAGCTAATACTCTCCATCATCTTTTTTGGTTCATTTCTTGTGGACTGAACTATCAAGCATCTGATCTTACAAGACCAAAACCTGACCTTCAGGATCTTGAAGTCCTCACACAGTCCAACAGTGTCTTACTAGCTAACATCTTTAAAATGCATGATTTCTGATTCATTGACTCAGCTCAACCATTTATACAGTCTTTCGTCTCATGCATGTGGCATACTTCTTAGGGGCCTGAGTAACTCCTGTGGCTCCCCGATATAACCAGTAGACTTTTGCAATCATAATTTTCTATTACTTTACCAATGCCACTAGTCTCTACTGCTCTCTGAGGTTCCTTCTCTTTTTCATGTCAAAGAAAGGCTTTTGACTATCTTCCCAGACAATAACATTTCTTTTTCTTCTGATATGGCTCTGAAGCCAGCTTCAGGCTCTGTTCAGAGCACGTGGATAGCCTGTTCACAGCTAGCTTTTCAAAAAGCAGTTTTGTGCTTTCTTTCCAGTCACTGCTCGTATTGGAGAGGAACCTCTTAGAAATACCTGCAAAACTTCCTAGTCTGTCCTTTTTCGTAAATTTTCCTTGCTTCAACAGCCCCTTAGCTAGCTTGTTGATTTCCTCGGACAGCTACCCTCTCTCCTACTAACAAGAACTTAAGTGACTTTTATTGACCTGCTGCTTCTTCTTGCATGTTAGACTCTTAAGTTCTCAGGGGTCTGGCATATTTTTGTTGTGTTCTCTGTACAGCTCCTAAAAAATAAAAGTCCCAGAACGTGTGTTTAAATAGGCTACATCATCATGTGCAGGTCATCAGATTTTAGAAAGTTTCATACCATAAACATCCAACGTATGCGAGGATTTTGACCAACATGTTCTTGAAGTATCTAAATTATGCCAGAAATTATTTTTTATTAATATCTTTTCCAAACAGAAAATAAATTGCATTTACAGAGAGACTGTCAATTTAGAGCACAGTTATAAAAGTATAAATGATTTATCCTAAGGCAAGAAACATTAAGGGGAAAGGAGATTTAAGAATTAATGTGACTGCCAGACACAGAGAAAGGACAGAAAAATCCATAAGTTTATTCATTTTGCATTTTCAATTAACAACAAGAAGCCTCTGTGAATATCCAGCTAGCATGAAGGTATAGTGATAATTTTGCAGGTAGATTTTCTAATTTCCCTTGTGGAAATAATGCTTTTAGTGCATAGTGCACTGAAGCAAAACAGATAGTGGCAGATGCTCTTGGGGTGTTTCTTAAGTGGACAAATGGTCTTCATAAGACAATAGAGACACCGAGTGTTATTTATCAGAGGCTAAGCAAAAGCTGCTGTTGAACATTACCTTGGGGAGCTGGGAAAGCTCCTCTTCTGTTATAAGGCAGCAGTTGATTTTGAAAGAATATATTAAGTCTTCACACAAGATCATTAAGGTGCTGCATAAGTGGTTAACAATAATTGCCAAAAAGGCTAGTAAAATGTGCTAATTAAAGATGAGCTGAAAGATGTAATGGAATAAACCGTCCATTGCTTAGCTGGCTTAACCTGTTCAATGCAGCAGTTCAAAAAATCAGAAGAAATTAGTAGGAGACTAAGAGGATGTATTGTCATTCTGGCACAAGGGAGACATTGTCCTTCATTCTCTGTTTACTTCAAAAGCACTATGTCTTGTTAACTCTAGTGTACTCCTCCTGTGCTGCTTGGATAAGGCTGATGTTCAAGTAGATTGTATTTGTTAAATATTTCTCTTTCCTTTGGTTCTACAACATGTCTGTACAGGCACAATTATACTTTCAATGTTTAACAATTAATCATAAGACTTCTTCAAAACAAGATGAATTCAAAACAAAAAAAGCATCCTGTTCTCCTCCACAAATGAAACACAGATGATAAACCAAAGTGATTATAAGATGAAGGCTACAGTATAGAAGAAATCAAATTAATCTCCTCTTAGATCAAAGCATATTAAGTCAGAAAAATGTAGAAGTAAAATAACTGTATGTCTGTTTGGGAGGGAAGTCACAAAGAGGAAATATCTACTCTTTTTTAAATATTTCAGCTAATTTAGATGTAAGAATAATAGAATACTTTAATTGTGAGAATGAAGTCATTGTGTGCTGACACATGGCATAGGTTTACAGTTGCCCTGGTACAGTAGATGCAGATTTCAGATTTAACTTGTTTGGATTACTCCTCACTGTAATTCTTACCTTTCTGAGCTTTTAAAGTCTAGCTAAATAGTGATAAATGTTTTTGTCCCACATACAAGATCAGTGTTCTCAAATTTAGCATCACTGAAAGTGAAGTTAGGACATGAGAAATAATGTGAGCATCAGTGCTTTTAGAGTCCTGCAAGACTCGTAAAAAATGCATAATGTACAAGTCTAAAGAGAACTGAATAGGAAAGTGAATTTGGTTCTGATACAAATAGAAGAAAAATAATTTTTAAAGAGGGTAAGCAACTGTTTAAAAAGGAAGGCAGCTCAGAAACAAAGGTTGAGCTTTATTTTGATTTTTCTAAAGTAGCTTAATTACTATGCCACAATTTTTCTTACTATGGTTTTTATTGTTGTTATTCATGTACAAGTACTGAAATCTAATTAAAATCCCTGGATGCTGAGAATCAGTTTGAATTGGAAGACATCAGCCCAGCTCAGAGCTGAGCTGCAAGAGCAGCTGGAGAGATGTTAAATAGTGACTATACAGAGGTACTGGTGAGGGCCATGCAGTGCAGCAGTAACTTGAGGACATCTCTTTCAAGAGAAAACTTAATTTATGCCCTTCGACTCTTCTACATGCATGCTGCTCTGCTATTGCTGTTTCATGTCTTTCGTACTGGCACTGCAGCCCTTTGGAATAATTGGAGCAAAGGAGATTGCTGGGATTAGAATTGTGAGCTTGAGCCCTAACTCTGCATTGAATGAGTAAGATTCTTTTCCCGAGGTTCATGATCAAGTGCGTGTTAATTTGAAGGAATGATTAGGCAGGTAGGGGCCATCTACAAAAGCCTCCTGGTACCTAGATGTTGAGTGCCAACTGCCTAAGGATTAGACAGACACCTGTCAGGGAAAAACCCACACACCCATTTGCCTCTCCTGTGGCAAAGACACTTCTGTGTGTGAGAGCAAAAACTGAGGATGCCATCAGGAACAAAAAGGACTGTGGACCTAGATAGTTTCTTTGTGGACCACTCAATAATGCATAGAAGAGTGAATGGCACCTATGCTCCCATTGGAGATACACCATCACTGAAGCAAGAAACCAAAAGATTAAATGATGCCTAAATGAAATGCAACCTGTGAAGTGCTCAAAGTGCTGAAAAGCTTCCCAGAATGCAAAAGCAGAGCCAGAAACTATAGATGTATACCAAAATATAACATTAAGATGCAGCAAGCAGCAAGTTTCAGCTTGTTTTGCTCCATTCTTTCTTTCAATTGTTCTTAGTTAATATAAATATATATCTTTTTTACAAAAATATGTATAAGTAGCTTCTAAGCAGAGCCCACACTGGTATCCCTGAGATTGTAGCAGGCTACATGAGAATTCAGTCCTTTAATATTATCATTATGAAGCGGCAGAAGGCCAGAGGACAATAGATGTAATTACAGCTAACTGAAACCTGAACATTCACCAGACAACAAATATTCTCTTTCATTATGGCTCAGTCCCATCCTGAATTTCATTACAATTCAATCTATTTTGAACAGCAAAATGCTGGAGTGCAACAAAGTCCTTTCCTAGTTAGTTCCTGGAGTACCCACTATGGCTGCTTCACAGCAGCCAGGATTTACAGTGCTCTATATAAAATCAACTGATATCCTGGTTTACTACCCAGCACAACTCCTCTCACTGTCACGGAGATACATCTCCTTCACATTTAGCAGGTTACACTTGCATGACATTTTCTAAGCTGATCTTCAAACACTCTGGATGTTACCAGACTAACTAAAAAACAGAGATAAACTGCTAGACTGTGTTCCATAGAATTTTTTTTTTTTTAGGAAAGCATTATCAGTTAAACTTCATATTTCCAAAGTTCTAAACCGAGATTTTGGGGCTAGACTGAGCTTACTCTTGATGCACGGTAGAGTTTTTTCTCAAGGCTCATCCTAGTTATATAGATCTGACCCCGCTTCTCACTGTCTATTGTAAAATAAACCCAGCAAATGCCATCTATTTCTGCACTGACGTATGTGTTGCAGATGCAAAATGTTATTTCATTACACATAGGAAATATTGTTTTTTAATGTAGCAGCATTGAAATATAGTATGTAAATTAAACACTAGAAAAAGAAGTGGTGGCCTTTTTGTCACTAAATTTCATCTTGAAGAATCCAAGGGTTTATTAGCTATCACCGACACTTAAAAAAAGATGTTGAAAAAATAACCAAATAAAGCACCAGTTAAGCTTGTCTCTAGGAAGTCAGGCATAGTCTAATTCTTAATGTCATGAAGAGGAAAAACTAATGAATCTTTTCAGTCCTAAAGAAAATACAGCACCAGAATAATGAAGATATGTGGCAATCTAGGGGATCAAACCTGCTCCAGGATGGTTTTAACTTCTATAGGACTCCAGAAACATGTTCTCTGTTGCAATGAACCTTTAGAGACAGAAAGGCATGACACAGTTTTCATCATAGCATTTTTTAACAGGCAAATCTTTGCTTGGCTTCCCTCATGTTGTCTTGAGTCCTCTTTTGAGGCCTCATGAGGGACGTTTGCACTATTTTACTTTAACAGAGTAGAGTGGAAAACATTGTGAATCCAAGAAGTAACATTTAACATCTTTGGGTGGACAGATTCTTATCATGCTCATAACAATTTTAAACTAGTTAATCCACTGATTGCAACTGGCTGAACTAAATCTATGAGAATGAATACTTGAGACCATTGCTATGAAAAATGAATGGGAATGAGGGCATAGTTACCAACTTTGCTATCTTTCAGGCTTGTAGTCATAGCATATGTAACAGACTTCAAGGCCAGCTGGAAGGCATCAAGGCAAGGTTGGATGGGGTCTTGGGCAGCTTGATCTAGTGGAATGCCCCTGCCCATGGCAGGGGGTGGAACTAGACAGTCTTTAATGTCCCTTCCAACTGAAACTATTCTATGATTCTATGATTCCATGACCTTAGAACATTTCACCAAGTAATGTGCTTATGACTACTTAAATTTTGGAACGTGTGTCAGTGATTAGGGAGGAAGCTGAGTATTCAGTAAGACCTGTTTCAGGACATTGATCTTTGCAAGCTTAATATGGTAACTTAACTGCTTTTGAAAATCAAATGGAAATAGCAGGATTTAATGCAACTTGAAAAAATAATTCAAATTTTTTCACCATCTAGAGATGGATGACAGGGCCCTGGGAAATGGGACACTGTGTAATGATGTAACAGAGCAACGAAGCTGGTGAAGGGGCTGGAGAACAAATCTTATGAGGAGCGACTGAGAGAGCTGGGGTTGTTCAGCCTGGAGAAGAGGAGGCTGAGGGGAGACCTTATTACTCTCTACAACTACCTGAAGGGAGGTTGTGGAGAGGAGGGAGCTGGCCTCTTCTCCCAAGTGACAGGGGACAGGATGAGAGGGAATGGCCTCAAGCTCCGGCAGGGGAGATTTAGGCTTGAGATTAGAAAAAAATTCTTCAGGGAGAGGGTGGTTAGGCATTGGAACAGTCTGCCCAGGGAGGTGGTTGAGTCATCGTCCCTGGAGGTGTTTAAGGTTAGGGTGGATGAGGTACTTAGGAGCATGATTTAGGGATTGGTGGGAATGGTTGGACTCAACGATCCAGTGGGTCTCTTCCAACCTGGTTATTCTGTGATTCTGTGATTCTGTGATTCTGTAACAGGGGGCACTGAAACTGTGGCAAAATTTTCAGATTAATAACCTGTAAATTAGTCCTTTTTTGTACTGGACTTGAGCATTATAAATCCCCGTGGTGTTCTGAGTGGGGATTTTCACATCCAGTGCCCTCCTGGCAGGAAGCCAAATTTTGGGGGGAAATTTTCATTTACCCTTCCAAACAGACAGGATTGCACTTCCACTGCATACATATTAGTTTAAATAGTGTGGGCAGGACTTTGTTAAGGGAAGATTGCTCTTGTTACATCAAATGTTATTCCAGGTGAATTGAAACACTCAATAGGAAATTTTACATTTTTTTCCTCTTTTTACTGTGCTTCTATGACAGGAAAAGGCCATGCTGCCAGGGTAGAAGATAGCATCTGGAAAATAAAGCAAAAAAGGGAGAAAACCTGCAAGTTGGGTTAGGTGTCTTGTTCTTATGAAAATGATAACCTTCCGTCACAGAAAAAGTACAATTAAGTATAATTCCCTACATTTTTAGAGCCACTGCTATAAAGACGGAGGAAATTGCTGGGTTTATTTTTCTGTGTAGCAGAAACTAGATTAAACGCTTTGGTAAAAGAGCTGGATTTCAAATTTAATCAAGAGTCAGAAGGATTGTCTTTATTGAGCAAAACAAGTGGGCTTTTTCTCTGTTTTGGATCAATGAGTGCAGATGAGGTATTCAAAGATAAAATCCACAGTTAAAATACATCATTTCTATCTCGGCAAAAAACTGTGTCTGCAGGGGCAGACGGCTGACCTTGGCCAGTTCACCTTCTACTAAAATTAAGCCTTTTTCTTTACCAATTTCCCTTGAGCTGGCGCCCACATTACTTACTGACAATAAAAAGCCACTAAGAAACTGACAGAAAAGCAGCTTAGTTGCTTTTGAATAATCCACTGTGTTTTCAGTTCATCTTTAGGAACTTAACTACATTTGAACATACTTCTCCGCATACTCAGGGACTGAATCCTCTCTAGAATATCTATATAGACTAGTCACATAAAGAAATAGGAAATAGAGATGTAAATGCAGCTTAGAACCATGGTAAGAGATTCAAAGAATATTTCTAATTCTTTTCTATTTCCACAGGGCTGATGATCAGGCTCAGTCATATGAAACAAGTGAATGTAATTATAATAAAAACACTCACAGATTGTCTTCTTTTAGCTTCCCACAGCCCAGAAAAGGAAAATAAAGTAACCCAAGATAGGTTTACATATGACTTGCTTGTACTGAGAGATGTGTCATGGAACTTGGCAAACTTTCTTAGGTCATAGATTTGCTGCCACAGTTCAATGTGAGCAGTTTAACCAATTGAAGTAAAAATAATCATTTTCTATCCTTAAATCATAATTCCTAAATAGACCTCTGATAACTCCTTCAACATATTACAGAGCATGCTGCAATTTGGATTTGTGAATTCCATGCAGTAAGAAGGCACACAACTCGGTGGTTTTTAGGATGAATACGCATTTCTAAGGAAAGCCTCAGATTACGCCTTTTACTTCCATAAACCAAAGTAAAGGGATTGCAGATACTGTCCAGGCAAGTAGAAAGTGCTTCATCATCCCTACCTTGGGTCTCTGCTGATCTAGTCTCTAAACTGAAGCAGGTAAAGCCACCTGGAATATTTGGGAGTTTAAACTACTGTTTGAATTAATCTCATTGGGACGCTGAAGGTAAGATGCTCCATGTACTCAGGAAGATAGTATTGTCTCTGTAGATCCCTTCCCACTTTGAGAAGCCAATAATCATTAGTTTAATCTCAATGTGATTTAAAGAAAGAGGAGGGATTGTAACTGCAAGCCGTGGAGTGGGAACAACAGGAAAGCTGAGAAAGTTCATGAAGGGTTTAATTACAGATAAAATACTGCTAGCATCCAGAAGACATTTGACAATAAGTTTAGTAGATGAGTATTTCTAGGCTTTTTATTTTTCCTTAGTGTCAACTACTAAGTATTTGAAAAGAAGCAAGATCAGTTTGGCCTGATTGTAAGAGTGCAATGACAGCTCTGTTAATCATCCAGAAATCATCTCTCTAGGACAGTGTGATAAATAACAGGCAAACTACCCAGCCAGTTCTTGGAAGCAGAGCCTCTGCTTTGGAACAGTGTGAAACCACAAATACTATCCATGTGCAAACAAATGTGACTTACAGTTTATCATTTATAATCAAGCTGCCCTGAAAATGTCTTTCCTCTTCCTGAATCATTAACTTGTCTGAAAAAAAATAGAATCAGACACATATTAGAGGAGGTCAATAGAAGAAAAGCAAATGACAAAAATTAAACAAAACAATAGACTGTGTTATGTTGCCATGGAAAGGCTGCAAAAGGAAAAAAAAGAAAGGCCAAAAAAAGAATCCTGAAAAGATTAAACAGAACACAACCAATATTTCAGTAAATAGTGGCACGTTTCTCTTCCCTTTGAAAAAGTTTCTCATGTGTCAATAGTTACAAATCTTACCATAGGCAAGCTGGGGAGACCTCACTCCGCTGAGGGCATCTCCTCACTACTCGTTTCACACCATTGTATTTATTTTGCAAGTTATTTTGAATATTGTTTTTTTTTCATTTCCTAAGGCATCCTCCATGTGCTCAAAATTATGTTAATCAAAGGGAAAAAGATGGTTATTGCCTACTTACATGAGTGACAGACAACTGCTACTGTAATTACACCCAGAGTCTGCATTTGCAGTGCAACTCCCCAACAGCTCTGGAGCCTCTCAGATCTGAAAGCTCTTCTAAGATATTTAGCTTGCCATTGCTTTTAGAGATATTGCTGAGTTAAAAAAGCTAAGTGGATGTTTACATTTATAAGGAAGCCTTAACAAATAGAATCTAAGGCGTTTTTAACAAAATATCTTACCCTGGTAACTGCAGAAGTGATGAATAGTCTGTAACTGAGAACATATAAGTGAGCAAACAAAATTCACAATTGTTGAACACCTTATGGTGTCCACAGAATGTGAAAATAGGACCTGACATGACAACATATACTCTGTGATAAAGGTTCAAGGAATAGTCTTGTGTTACCTGCTCTGATATTACACATGGAAATCCATTTTTGCAATATGCTGTCCTGGCTTTGTATGTTAGATTAAGACAATTGCTTTTTGACAACACAGAGCACAGTTTGCATTTTTTCCACATGCGCTCAGTTTTGGGGGCTATTTTTACCAAGTATTAAAGCCATAAAATAAACATGATTCTAAATATTTGTAAAAGACTTTTTTTTTCCCATGCTGCATTTATATATATATTCTTATACATTTGATTTCCATTCTGTTGGTTCCCATTCAGAAAAGCATCTAAAAGGGAGAGAGGATGATAAAAAGCAGATATCATACAGATGGTGGTTTTCTGGCATTTTACTTTTGCTTGCGGCTATGCAAACATAGCCAGAAATAAAGATCCATCTTCCTTTAGGAATTTAAATGGAAATTCTCTGTGTTAAAAGAGGATAAAAGAGGTGTTGGTTCATCTGCTGTTCTGATAACAGCATAAAGAGATTTGTCCTGAAAAAGAGCAAATTGGATGCCTCTTAGAAGATCAGGACAATAGTCATGACCATGGCAGTTATGTCTACCATTAGTCAAAAAAAATACTGAGCACAAAACCCCCTGTAGCATTTGCAGAGGTTATAACTCCATCCTAGAGACCAAGGACCAGTCCTGGTAAACAGTCATAAACCCACTGAAGTCAGAAGTGTTTCCCTAGTTTCCGCAAGTCGGCCTTTTGCTTAGAGAGGCTTGACAAACATGTACTTTAAATAAAATTACCCCAGCTCTTTACAGAGGGGCTGAATATTAAATCTGAACCGTGAAAGCCTTTCTCCAAGATTAAATCAAACAGCTGCTCTTAAACATTTGTTGTCTAAGAGGATGAACGTGCCTCTAATGGTGAACAATATAAATTAGTTTATAGTCTAGATGAGACATTTGAATTTATAAGAAATGTAACTAAATCACAGATTCTTTACTGGACACAGGATTATGCTGAAGCAGTTGCTATATTAATGTAACTAACAGAGTAATTTAATTGTTCATCTCAGCAGAGCAGATTTAGGTCTTCAGGATTTTGTCACCCCAGAAAGTGAGAAAGCCTTTTCTGGTGTAACACGGGAAGTGATTACTGCTCACTGCTGTGGGAATCCTCAGATAAACATGTTTTTGTTACATCTGGGGACTGATACTGGTATGTCTGGTTTCTGTTAAATGAGATCTTTTATACTGTCAAAACACAGCCACAGCTGCATCCATTAGCAGCCCATAATTTTCTCTGTTTCCCTGTTATAGTATTTTCACTACTGATCACTGATTCGCCTTTGTGAGTGTCACACTGTGACATCTGCTGACACACACCATGGGAAACGAGCTGGTCCTCTGGCACCTGCCCTATCTAATCTTAGAAGAAAGAAGAGGTTTAAAAAAAACTCTAGTGTTAAACTGATCTCGAAACATTACTAAGAATCTCTATTTCAGACTTCTAAAACCTTTTAACTATGGAAGATAGATGTGGTAGACAGCACCGATACTGATGCTTAGCTACAGTCTTGCTCTTTCCTCTTTACTTTTCATATTGAAATCAAGATTCTCTAATGTGCCTTTTGCTGAATATCCTCCAGTGTATATATTTATGATAAACACACACACAAAGGATTTTATGTTACCTACCAACTAATCATTGGAAAAACTGCTTTAAATTCACTGCTAGTACCTATGTAACCTTGATTCATATTTGTCAGAGACTCTTATGTACTGCTGGACCACAACCATAACAGGATGACCTGAGTTACCATTAGAGAGCAGTGACAGAGCAGATGAGGGACTGGAAGAATGAGAGGGGCTGTTTGTGAAAAATGCTGCCAAGAAATCTCTGCAGTCACCAGCTGTGCATGCAGCAACTTGCATAAGGAATTCATCCTCCCAGATCCATAGTAACACTTAAAGTTATAAATTGCTATAAATTGCTCAGTCATTTCACTTTGTGAAGCTGAGTTTGTACAGTGCATCTGCCAAATGCCACCTATTGGAAACAATTGTAACTTTTGTTTTTTGAACAAAAATCCTTTGACAAGAGCCTCCCAAAATCCCACAGCTTCCATTTTTTTTTTTCTTTCATGCTGTTTTCCTTGTGTGCACAAAAAAAAGCAAAAAGGAATCCCACAGATTAGCAAAAGATATACATTATAGAACAGTTGATACCTGGTATTTGACTGTTTTGCAGTATTTTCCACAATTCAAACCTGTGTGAAATAAATAAAGAAGCCAGCTGTCGTGCTGTGAAGCCCTTCTAGAAGAAAGCAGAATTCAGAGGCATTTGTTGTGTGGTAACACAGCTTTCAGCAGTGTCACCGAGCACACAGGACTGTGCTCTCTCTCAATGAATGAATGAACTGGTTCCAGGGTATAACAACTGGAGATACCACAACATTCTAAAAGCAGATTTTAATGTAGATGGATGGCACTTTACATGATTAAAATTCTAATGGAGAGGACAAGGATTAATATTACTGTAATGGTTTTCATTATCTATGCTATACTATTTTTGACTCTGTAATCCTAAAATACAAAGAGGCATCTACAAAGCTGTATTAGCCGCCAACCCCTTCCTCTCCCAAGAGCACTCATGAGCCCTGATCTGCCAATTCCCACACCATGGATAGCTGGAAACTTCTTTGGGAGAACTAGGATGGATCAGGGCTGCTGGCCTGAGGAGCGGAGTAACTGAACACAGCCTCAGGGCACATGGCAGGGCACCTCTGCATGTACTTGGGGTGACCTGCTTTTGGGAACTGCATTTTACACTGCTGAATCCTTGCAGGAGCACATGCTGGGGCCCTACTCGGGTCTTTAGAACTAGCTAAGACACTACACATCATCTTTCATTCACACCATCACTCTGGCACTGGGATACTTCTTGCCAAAGCATCTCACTCAGAGCTGTTACCGAGGACTGTCCAGTGGTGATGAAGCCTACCTGAACCAGATGGCCACTACCTGGCACATTCCTCTCCATTTGTCACCAACATTTTCATCTATGAGTTAAACCCCTACAGCTCTCAGCGCTGGCACGAGAGGCCTGGGTCTCGCAGCCTTGCCTGGCATTACACAATTGTGAGACCCCAACTGAGCTTAACCAAGAAAATGGTTTTCTGAGGAGTAAGCAGGGCTATGGACTGAATATAGCTAAGAAGGTAAAGAAAGCAAGAACAGAGAGGTGTCATTGCCAAGACAGTAGTAGCTGTTCAGTGAGCCAAGAGAAGAAATACTGACATGACAAGGTATAAAACCTGAGGAGGAAAAGCCGGCTAAAGGAAGATGGCAGCTCAGCAGCACAAGGTTCAGCAGAGGCAAACCCTCCCCCCAGGGCTGACGTCTGTGCTGCCAGTCGTGGCTTGTGGTGTTTCTTGATAAAAATGGTGAGATGTATTAATGCTTAGCCTAGTAGGTTGCAAGCCCTGGCCTTTTTTTCCCTCCTCAGTTACATGGACTTGCTTCTATTTTGAATTGAGGTACTTTCTGTAGCTGGCCCTGAGGCAAGCCAAACTCCTGCCACATGTTTTCATGTTGGCAATTCAGTACCTATTGTGGATCCAACTCACTGCAAATAAATAAGGTCATAAAGAAGAGGCAGAAAAGCACAAACCTGGTTGTGGCATCTCCTCATGGCTTGTGCCCATCTGTGTCCATAGCCCTCCAAGGCCAGGTGTGGGGAAGGACTCAGACAGTAGATATTTCTGGGAGTTAGAGCAGTGCAAGCATAGCCCTCCACAAGCCTGTCTGCGTCTGTCCATGGGTCAGCGTTAGAAAACTCACTGCAATATGAATATGTCTGTTACAACTCAGACCCTGAGCAAAATTAGGCACTTTCACAATTGACACGCCAGGAAATGATGCTCAAGATATTGCATAAATAAAAAATACTGGGTCAGCCATGAAGATCTGTCTATTCATGCTATTCTTCTGCTTACAGACAATAAACCACTATCTTCCCTGGAGGGGGTTGAAAGACAGGTGGATGAGGTGCTGAGGGGCATGGTTTAGTGATTGAATGGTTGGACTCAATGATCCAGTGGATCCTTTCCAATCTAGTGTTTCTATGATTCTATGATCTGCTCTCTCCCTTCATTTCACAAACCAGCGAGGCAATCTCTCGGTGTCCACACTGCAGGCCCTGGCCCAGTCTGCCTTCCCTGAGACACCTTGCGCTCCGCATGGCTCAAACAGCCAGCCTGAACCAACAACGTTTCCTTCAGTCTGCACACAGATATTTCAAGAGACAATAGATGGACAAAAGGTTTAAGATGCAACCTTGATAAAGATGACTGCTTAGTTACCTGCATTCTACAAAAATGTTTTCATTGGTCTGTCAACTGAATTTTAAATTACTATAAATAATGATTTTCAAGCAAACTACAGTTCTATAAACTCCAGCACTATACCCTAGGATGTAGTATTATATGCCCAAGTAGCTGGTACCTGCCAGAAGGCTCAGAGAAACTCTTGTACATGTAACCACCAGAAAATATTCTTCCTAGTATTTTTTCTCCTGTTCTCAAGCTTGTTATTGACTCAGAACTAAGGAAAATCGAAACTAGCCTCTAAGGATGATACAACTGCAAGATACCAAGCGGCATATTCAGTGATGTTAGCCTCTCCTGATCTGCTGGGGTTGTTGCATTTTTCTTTTGTTTTTCATAACATGAACTAAAATGCTCTTGCTTAAACCATTGCAAAAGTCTACAGTGCATCAGTGAAAATGGTTAGTAAAATTGTTTTAATTCTCACTGCAACCGGCTTAGTTTCTAATTAGCCAGTCTTCATTCCTTGGCTGCAGGGCAGTCACTTCCAGCTGACAGCGGTAATTTCTGAATGCATGATGCTGCAAGCGCTGACAAAGAGCTTACCCTCTTTTGAACCTTCCAGCCCTTTGCCTCAAAGGAATGGCTCTGGTTTTGAACACAGTCTCTCCCATCCATTTGAAGGCAGCATGCAAAGCAGTCACTGTGACAGAGAGGAATACTGGGTGCCTTTCTTCTCATCTTCAATCAGTGCTGGGTTTGAAATTGCCACAGGAGTCTTACAGAGAAATGCTGCTGATGTTCATGTTCTCTGACTCTAGTCCAGACCTGAGCAAGCTGGCTTTATTGTGATTACTACATGGCCTGCACAAGGAGTTGGATATTTTATTATAACTTAAGTTTTAAACTTTAACTAACTTTGGACATTCTTGAACTGACATTCTTGTGTGGCGTCTCAATAAAATAGCTTATTATGTCAAGAGCTCCTGACCCTGGATGATTTGTACTTTAAGTACAGGGAACTACTAACAAATAAATCCTGACATTAAGAGTTTTATCCTGGAGAATCTAATGTACTGCAAAGTTCCAGTAGTGGCTCAGAAAATACTTTATTTCTTAAGTATGCCTCTAATCACCCATTTAGCTCAGCACCTTCATGCTGGTGGCTGTGGAGAGCAGACACTGAGGAAAGGTTACAGGAATGGGGTAGCACGAAGTGCCTGCTCCTGTGATGTGTCCTCCTGCCTTCCAGTCCTCTGTAGTTCTGGAACTTACTGACCCAGAGACATTTTCCATGTGATCAACAGAAGAGGGGACCGAGGAGCACACCTCATCACAGTTTACTTCTTCCTCACAGGTGAAGGAGGAGGAGCAGGCACTGATCTCTTCTTTCTGGTGACCAATGACAGGACCTGAGGGAATGGCAGGAACAGGGCCAGGGGAGGTTTAAGTTGAATATTAGAAAAAGATTCTTCACACAGACGGTAGAGGAGCACTGGAACGGGCTCCCCAGGGAAGCAGTAATTATGCCAAGCCTAACAATATTTAAGAAGCATTTGGACAATGTCCTCAGACACATGGTGTGAACGTTGAGGCTGCCCTGTGTAGGGATAGGAGTTGGACCTGATCATCCTTGTGGATCATTTCCAACTCAGGACATCCTATGATTCTATGAACAGGCATTACCAGGTATGCCTTCCAGGTACTGGTCTCATTGGTTTTTGCTCTTTAGATCCACGGTGTTGTGATGTCATATTACATATTTAAAAATCCCAACATTTACATTATACATTTTGGATCTGTGACTTCATAGTATGAGAATTAGTGGGCATTAATGAAACTAAGAAAAACAATGAAGAAAAAACCATATTCATCTACACAATCTTACTGATTTCATAGCAGTTTTTTTTAGAAACACTTTTTCAGTATGATGAGTCCCAGTTTATTTACTTACTCTTTGTATTGAGGCCATTCCAAATCTCTGAACATCCATCACATTTCTATATCCTTTTCAGAATGAGATTGTCCATGTGCCTGAGGCATTAGCTAAAAATATAAAAACACCTCAACAGGTGTAATTCTCAGGAATGACACTGAAAAAGAGAAAAGCAGTGCTTTCTTGACTTGCATTTTTTCTGAAAGCTGTCGGGTGAGACTTTAAAACCCATTGATTATAAGGGTAGCATTTTTAAAGGCATTCAAACATGCACATCCTTAGATGAGTTGTCAGCGTTGCTTCCCAATCTCACCAACTGATAGCAGTGTAATCATAATTCTCGAGGAGCTCTGACTCCTCTGTCCTTCATTGGGACAATTTAAAATATGCCTTCTTCTCTCCACTGATGATCTACTGAACCTAAGTGAGTAATTCAGATCTTTATTCTGAATTTGGTACGATTGGCCTTACTTCTCGTGTCATCAAATGCTTGTGAAAATTTCTAGTCTTTGTTTTTATGGCCAGGGAGCAGCAAGGCGTTGTACTGTTGTGTCTTGTGTGTGTTTACCATCCCTTTGCTTACACTCATCTCTTGTTTTCCACACCTTCGTGCATTTTCTGGATGAAAACTAATGTAAGTTCTTTAGATCAGACAAGAGAACCTTTCCTTTCATAAGAAATATTACTCTAAATATATTATCACTTACATACGCATAACTTTCATAATACATGTGCTATACAATATTAGAATATAGCAATACTGTGTATGTTTCAGGGCTGACAATTGCCTGTAACATTAAAGAAACTTGGTTCTAAAAGACTTCTGATGATAGAGGGAGGAATAGGAATCAACTTATGTTTGCTGCTCCAGATTTCACTCATACAGGAGAAAAATGAATTAACGTTTCCTATTCTTGGCCTGCCATGGCCTGCAGATCAGTGCCCAAATTAAGAAGTTTATAGTTTTTTCTGCAGGAGCTGAAAACCCTAGGTTCCATTCCCGATGCATGATTAAATGATTTAGTGAAGTGCTTCTCTTTTACCCATTAATTTCTTTACAACACATTTTATTTAGATCAGTGCCTTTAGTCCAGGAGCCATCTGCGACTCTCATGAATGACAAGTGAATTCCCAAAGAATAAATAGAAAATGGCTTATTCAGTACAGATTTTTCAGACACATCCATTTCACTTACAGACTTAAATTGTAACTTGGAATTTGATTAATGTATCTATAAACATACCCCTATATATCAATAACATCATTATTTAAATCAATAAAGATAACAGATTATAGGAAAATACAGAACGAGCAGAAGAAGAAAGCCATCTATTCAGATGCTAAAATAAACCTGCAAACAGAATATCAGTTTGCACTGTTGTGAAATTAAAATGAACCAGTCAATGTAAAACCAGTTAAAAGTTACCTAGAGACATGTGCGGTCTAACTAGAGGTGAGTCTCAATGGGTTATTTGAGTACCCTTAATTCCTTCCTCTTACTGTTTCTTTGTCCTAAAACAAACCTGATGGTATGTCTTCAGACCACCAGGTTAATGAAAGATGAATGTATTGTGAAGGTCGAATAAGGTCTCTGGTTAAAGAAGTTTCAACACAAAAGCCTGAAGCAATCTGAATTTTCCTTGTGCTTCTGATTTCCTAATGCAGCCACTAAAGAGGCAATTTGACAAACATAAAGCACTCAGGGCTTTTTGTTCACAGTTGTCAACCATTTTTTTCTTCAGTTAAAGGCCAGTGGAAACAAAAGGCTTTATATAGTCATTTTGTTAACATAGAACTTGGATTTAATACACAAGCATCTGTATCCAGTGGTGCTCTTTGCACTGTTCTTTTTAAACTATAAATCCCCCTTGTGAGGAACATGCAGTCTATGTGTGGGAGCTCATCAACCTTCCCCTACAGCTCCTGCTTTTCAAGTTAATGTCTCTCTAGCACTCATTAGGAGAACACAATGTAAAAAGGGTTCTAAAAACAAACAAGCAGATTATATGAAATATTCTTACTCGGACTTTTCTTAATGAACTTCGGGTTTTCTGAGCGCAAACATTGATCCTTATGCAATTATTTTAAAGTATTATATAAAAGCTTAAATAGAATTATCTACTGACATGCAAGGAGAAACACCCCAATCTACAGCTCCATAAATATCATTTAAATCAGGGGATTGACAGCATTATCGGTAGGAAGAAAATAACTTAGTGTTTTGTTTCCCGTCTCTTTTCTCTAAAAGCTTTGCTCCTTGGTTCCATTCATGCAGAAAACAAGGACATGTAAGAGCTGGTCTATCAAGTGGTTCATTAAACATACTTTCCACTCCCTTCCAGTGGTAAATGCCAAAAGCTGGCATGAAACCTTGTGACAGATAACTGTGATTTTTTTTCTTTTTCTTTTTCTTTTTCTTTTTCTTTTTCTTTTTCTTTTTCTTTTTCTTTTTCTTTTTCTTTTTCTTTTTCTTTTTCTTTTTCTTTTTCTTTTTCTTTTTCTTTTTCTTTTTCTTTTTCTTTTTCTTTTTCTTTTTCTTTTTTTTTCTTTTTTTGTGGAACAACCAGTTGCCAGAGGAATACCAATTTACTTTCGTATATCAGTGGCATCTAGGAAAAAGTTCAGACTTCCCAAGAGCCCAAGATGAAATGGAAACTGTAGAAACTTTGCAGAAGTCAAAGACAAACAGCAGAAAATGGATGGGCTTTGGAGACCCTCAGATCAATTTGTCTCTGGACACACGCCACACTACCTAACTTAGATCCATTTTTAAAACATGGAATATTAAATTTAAGAACTATTATTTTTACACTACAGATAAAGAAGCATGCCTTAGGTGGGCTTGCTATGTGCAGAACCTGATGATTTTCGGTAGTTTAAAATTATTTAGTTTTGTTGTTCTTTAATTCAAATACCTATCAGCAACTAGTACCCAAAATATATGTGATTATCAGCCTCAGCTCAGTCTTGAGGATCTCAGATGGGCTCTGGCTGTGGCACCTGGATCCCAATTCATATTGACATCGGTAATGCAAGAGGGAAGTAGTTGCGTTCTTAATCTCTACCAAACCTTATCTCAGCAGCAAGATGTGAATCAGAATCATAGAATCATAGAATTGCCAGGCTGGAAAAGACCCACCAGATCATCAAATCCAACCATTCCTAGCAAACACTAAACCATGCCCCTCAGTGCCTCGAGAGATCCTGGGGAGCAAGCTGGCTTGGAAAGAGTCAGCAATGCTTCCAAGGGTTCCTAGCCACAGAGAATTTCTGTGGAAATATACCATCCAATAAGAAGTCTTGTCCTTAGAGAGTGAAGCCAACTATTATATATAGATAGTAGTTAAACTGGCACTAGTTAAGCTTATATTTTGGACACAGATCAGAAGGACTTTAAGAGGTGTTAGAAAGTCATTAAAACCCTCTGCTAGAAAAAAGACAGTGAGGCAGCTTCTGATTGTTACAGTTATTGATCTTTTACATAGAAATTAACATGTAAAAACTGGCTAGACTTTCAAAGAAAAAACACACTGGTGAGTCCAGCTGTCAGTCTCATATACAAAAAGTCCTAAATTATTAAATGCATTTTCTTAAGAACATCGTTCGAGCTTTCTGCTTCTTGGATTCCTAATGATTCGTTTTCTTGTTTTCCAGAAGAAATTAATTTTGCAATAGCAAATAGTTGAAACTTGTTTTCAGATCTTTTAGCTCTAGTACAGTCAGAAAAAGACAAGGTGATACCGGGCCACATCATTAGATGATAAAACTAGTTGGTTTTTTAAAAACGCTGGGAAAAATCAAGGAATAAAAGTATAAAGGAGTCTATTTCGGGAAAAGAAAAGAGAGAAGAAAACTGACTTGATCTGTAGATTTCCTACTTGTAGACAATTACGTAAGATTTTTACTAGAAAGAACTGTTCAGAAGATTGAGGTTCTCTCTGAACATCAGGTCTTTCCTCCATGGTAGCTCATTATACCTACCTAAAGAGTCTGCAACAGGATTTATTCTCATTGAAATGTGTCCTAATTTTCAGCCTTTTTCTCCCATCATGACATTTTCTCTCCTTTTTTCCTTCATGATTCTGATCATATAATACAATCTCCTGGTAACTCCTCACAGTTGCATGTTCTTTGTATGTTTAATGAGCATTCTCTTTTCCTATCTTTCCATAATTAATGAAAACAGGCTCTGAAGCATCCCCCTTGATTATCACTACAGAGTACATATTTCCAGCCTGTTTCACACCTCAGTCCTTTGTAGTTCTGTTTAGAAATATATTTTCAAAGCCTGTTTGAGAGAATGCTATGAAGCAACATGAAAAGCCTTATTATGGACACCACACAGTATCTCCTGCTCCTCTCTCGTTCACAGAGCTGCAGAAGGAAATCTGAAAGGTCTGACATTATTTGTTCTTTCCAAGTCCATGCTGGCTGTTTCTCAGCTCTGTCTTCTGCTCCCATCATTCTTCCTTTTGCTCTGGCTCCTATGCAGTTGCTCTTGCCTGTGCAGCTTTTCCGCCAGCATGCTGAGGTCCTTTCCACTGACAACAGTTTTTGCTCTCTGCAGGATGCAGATATCATTCCCTTGATTTGCCATCTTCACACTTTCATTTGGATTTCTTCTTTTACCTTTTTTTCCCAAATATTTTAGTGTTTTTCTATCTGTTGAGAAAACTCACCTGAGGTTTTCTTTCTTTGCCTCTAATTATATCCCACTTTTCCAGCTGCTTCCTCAATATCTTCTCAATGCTGAGTCTGTTTTCCCCTCAGCTTCTAGTCTTTCAGACCACCCTCTGACTTCTTCTCTTCTTTTTCCAAGAACCCTTACAGCTGTTTCTATATTTTTTAAAAACCATCCTTTACTTGCTGTTCTTGCTAATGCAAAACAACAAACAAAAAAACTCCTTTCACTTCATCTGCATCACATTGTCCTCTTGTCCTCCACCACTGAAAACTAATAGATAGAAACTTCTTAAATAGCCTTTTTACTCCTGAAAAGAAAGAGGAAAGATTAAGCTACTTTTACTGGTTTAATTCGGGACGCTTGAGCACTATGGTAATCCAGGATTAGATTCTTATAGTTCTTTTTTAAAGCATGTATAACAATATTCCTATTTGCTAGTCTGACAGATCACACTAACATAGTCATAACTTTTTACAAATTCACAACAATCCCCAGGCTTCTGCTTTCTAAATAAGGTCTCAGTTTCTATTTTTTATAAGGTTATTAAGTTTTGTACTACATTTACAATGGAAATATATCAATTTAGTCTAAAGAAATAGGCCTTTTCAAAGAAAATCAGACTGAGGGAAAGTAACTCTGCAATCTGAGAATTTACACAAAGCAAGCTGCTGATCTTGCCTATACACAGTAGGAATTTCTTTTAAAAGGAAAGTTCTAATTACAACTGGCACTTTGAAACCAAATAATTGTGCTTTGCTCAAAAGTGACATAATTTTTCTGACATTGCTAGCGTGGGACATAATGTGCAGCAGTTCCCATCCTCTCACCTACTGAAAATAAATAAAATAAATAAGATTTTTGTTTAATTTTTAATGTCAGAACCTTGGCATTTTCTTTTGCAGCATTGTGTCAGGGAAAAAGCTTAGATAAAGATTAGGCCAAGCAAACTAATGAAAATCAAAGGGCTTGTTTATTTCCCTACACAGTAGTAATAAATTCGGAGCAACAGTATTTATGCTTCTAAAGTATCATTTGAAGAATTTGCAAATGGTATTTTTAAAATCTGACAAATGACCTCAAGAGGTAAAACCACATAAACAAATCAAGTCCTTTTTAAATAAGTGTCATTCTTCCTATTCACAGCAACATCCTCCATTCGTTTAGCAGCAGTTCCTCTGACAATCCAAAACGTTCTTGAGTTGACACTAACTGCATCAGTAACACAACGAGTTGCTGGGGGTGTAGGAAATAGATGTATGCACTGACAGGAAGCTTTTTTTGTGGTGGAGAAATACAGTTGGAGTCCGGACTATTTGGGTAGGAAACAGGTGAGGGCTGTCTACCTGGCCCCAGTCTTCAGCAGGGAAAACCCGAGAGTACCATCTAAGAAACATGAGAGTATCAAAATCTAGCAGTGTATTCAGGAATAATGAAAAAGGGCCTAGGTATTTAAGCCAGGATAATTTTCTAAATCTCATTGAACTCTATATTGAAGCCTGATAACCCTATTTTAAATGCATTTCTTATCCCAGGAAGATGTGACATTTCTATCTCTTACTAGTCCAGACTAGAGTACTTGCCTCTTTCTGCATTCAGCTATTTTCCCTCTCAGCCTCGCCATCTTTTATTTGAAAAAAAAATTTCTTCACCAACCTTGGTTCTATAATTATGAATTAAAAATGATTTCCAGCACTGTATAAGGACTTCAGACTCATTCAGGTGGCTTCATACATAGAAAGCAGCACCTCATTCCTTACGCTATTTCTAATGTTGATCTTTTTGTGTGGGTTTTTTTTGCTTTCATTTGTCTTACTGCTATGGACTTTAAGAGATGTTAACCTATAATCCTACACCCTTTCTAGCAACGGACAGCATAAAGGTAAACTTCCTGGCTCTCAGGAGTTCTCTCCTTACACTTGAGATCTCTCTACACCTGGGTTCTTCATCAAACACTGACTTCATTTTGCATTGATTATCATGTCTCAGTTTAGAGCAGTCTGAATGGCAGACTCAGCCTGTCTCTGCAACCAGGCTGTTTCTGAGCTAACTGAAAAGCAATCAGGAGCACATTGTCTGAAAATGTCCAAGCTTTAAAATATCTTCTTGGTCCTTTACAGTCAGACCATCAAACAGCTGTGCAGCATTAACACAAGTAATTGCGAAAGTTTATTTCTTTCAGGCTGATAATAACAAAAATTGAGTTTCTTCCCTGTCTGCCAGATTTATCAGTCATGAATGACAAAGTGAAGAAAAAAAGAGGGGGAAAAAAGACAGAGAGAGAAAGAGAACCCTCTTCTCTCCGTGCTTACAACTGGGCCAAATTATCTCAGGCAGGACTCATTTCATTTGTACAAGAGAAACTTGTTCCTGGCAATGCAGCCGCTACCTTGGGACAGGGCATTTCAAGGAAGAAGCTACTTTTACTTTCAAGCCCTGAGCACATTTCAAATTCCAGCGTCATATGTAAGCCTCACAAGCACATCTATAAAAAGGATCAGTCTACTCACTGAAATGGAAAGCATTTATATATCTGTTCAGATGCCATATCCCCAAAGAGGCAAAATGTTCCTTAAGTTTCCTGTTTCCAAATGAGGAAACTATTGGATCTAAATTTCCTAGTTTCCAGAGTTCCATAGCCTCACAGCCCATGTGTGCTTTGGCCATACCCAGAACAGTATTTCTCAATAGTACTGGACAGTTAAGGATTTAGTTGATCTCAAAGTTTTGAAAATATCCAGAAACCCTTCTAAGGTCTGATCTGCAAGTTCTGCTCGGAAAACTCTGACCTGCCTGGACTCGTGCAGCACTCAGCTGAAGGGAAGGGATGGCCAGACTGCAGAATGGGAGGCAAAGGAGCATTTCTCAGGACATATCAACCTACCTCTTCTAACTGATAGTCCTAATTCACCGTGTTGGAAGATACACTGCGTTTGCCACCTGCCCTGTAGAAATGCCCTGTTGCATGGGAAATTTAAATATGTGACCATGCATATGATAAACAAAAAAGAGGAAAGAGAGTACAGAAAAATGACTTTTCATCCTTGTGATTCATCTGAAACTAAGGGTATCTGCCATTCACTCTCTGCTCTGAAGGATATGAACACATTCTGTTTCAAGATGCTGATATTCTGGCTTGTAATAAAATGTGGTTTTAAACCCAAGAAGTGTTGGATTACACAGTGAATGTGCACTTAAAATTGCTGCATTAGGGATGTGTTCATATGTTAAGGAGATAACATCTGTTTGAAAGCTGAACAAGAATTGAGCTCATGGGTTTGTGGGAACTTCTTATTAAATGACATAAGACAGATTGTCTGTCTTTCATACAAAACTTACTTTTTTTGCTTGTTTTTTTCTTTAAAAAGAGAACTACAAGCTCTATGCAAAATGAAGTCAAAAGCTGCTAACACTTGACTCTACAAATAGTGTTTATTTGTAAGGTTTTGCTGGAGCAAGTTGGTGCTACTGCTGATGTCTCCACACTGAAATAATAGCCACGTAAATCATATATATCACTGCTGCTTGTCTCTGCAGCCTTCATTAGCTTTAGACTTCCCAGCATTAGCAGTGCTAGACTCTTCACACACAGCTGCCTGCAGCAGGATATCAGCTTCCTTGCTAAGGTATCAGAGGTTTTTCCTTCACATCTGTTCTTCAGTTGAGTTTTGCAGATGTGGTCTTAAGAAGGGGAAAAGATAAAGGTCTCTGCATGGTTATTGCATCTGGTATTTAAGAGTCAGAGAATATTTCTCTCTCTTTACCCAGATATTTTAGGCTCAGAAGAGTTCCCCGGTAAATAATGTACGATATGTACCTCATGATCCTCAATACAGTCATTTGGATCTGTACATCAGACACACTGTGTCCCTCATTGTCTTCCACACAAGGAGCAATGCAGACACCTTTGACACCTCTAGAGGGATGTCCTAGTTGTCTAATACAAGTATTTGTATTTAGGCTTAATTCCATATACTGAAATATGTGCATATGCAGTTGAACTTATTTATAAAGCTATAAAAAAGTCTTTCAATCACCATGAGAAATTAATTTCTTCTCATAAGCATGTGGTAATATGTTTGATATATTATTTAGATTATAAATCAGTATAAGTCAGTATAAAATATCCAGTGTAACATGATGATTTGAGGACAAAGGTTGGTGAGACTCCTATTTAGATGGTGCTCTTGCTAGTTTTAGTACTCTGAACTGAAAACTCAAAACGAAACAAAACCTATCCCAGCAGAAGAGCGTGTCAGGCGATGCCCAGAGAAGACTCAGTTTAGCGGTACACGAAGTGTATGCAGCACTGTTTTCTCAAAGCAGGCTGCCCTGCCTGGGCAGGGCTCTCTTCATGCTGCCCTCCATAGACAATATATGTGTAAGCAAGTTAGGCACATGGGATGTTCTGGAGGCCTTAGAGGCATCTTCCCCTCTCTATTTGCAATACAGAGGGTTTATACATTAATGTCCACCAGAATATTCAGTGTGGGAGAAAATTAGTTATGCAAGCTTGTAGATGTATCTATGAATAGATGAAAGTAGTGGCTGCAGAGAGATGCATTTTGCTGCAAAATGAGGGAATAGAATAACTGTAGTTTTATGGAAGCAAGATTGGCCTTCAGTGATTCCAAACCTATTTATTTTACTTATTCATACTTTTTTTCTTTTTCCTCTTTCTTTTTAAACCTTATTTTTTTAGTATTTGTGGCCAGAATATTTTTCACACATTCTTCTGTCTGCCTGTGAATGCTTTTTTTCCCCTCTTGGGCCCGTTTGCAGCAAGATAATAGTATTTCATTACCTTTGAGGTTTCTCCCTCAGTAGTCATAGGGACCTCTGACACTGACGGGCTCAGTGTGAGGTTCACAGTGACTTCTAACCATGGGAAGCCAGAGGGTGGGATGGGGATTGAAAACTAAAACCTGCTAAGGAATCGTTAGGTTGGGACCCATGGCTTCAGCGCTGATCAGAGGCTTGGTGATCAGAATTGATTTGAAGGGGGGGCAATGAGATTGCTTTGAGTACTGGGATGATCGGCATTGGTGGGATGAATGGCCTTTGTGGGCCTGGGTCAAGCAGAAAAGGATGTGATAGGGGAGAGGCAGCAAAGAAAGTAGAGCCAAAAACCAAAGAGAACATATACAGTCAGGCCCAGAAAATAAAACTTCTAGTAATCCCAGAACATGCTTCATTGCTGGGGGAATTCATCACAATCATGTAGTAGCACAACGATTCTTCACATTGTATAACAAATGCTGTCAGCTGTATGAAGTGATCACATTTTCAACTGTCAGGGAGAACTGGACTGGACCATTTTCTCATCAAACAGCAAAGATATACATTGGATAAGGACAAATTATGGAACTTCAATATATTTATTTTAATTTGTTAAGTGTTATTTTACAAAGTTGAAGGGATTTTCTCTATAAAAATACTAATTGCTGGGTAAACCATTTTTTTTCCTCATAAGTCCTTTGTACTGCTAAAAGTTTCTGCTAACAGCATGTGCAAATCCAACAGTGACTGTTTTCTTTCTTTCTCAAAGGCAAGTTTTTCCTGCTTCTTTCCTTTGCCAACATGACTGGCAAGAGCCAGTCAAAAGGCTGAGTTTCTTCAATGATGCTGTTCTTCAATGGTTAGATTATTAAAGTTCTAGTGATATGTTCTTTCTAAAAACCTCAGACATCAGAGTTCCTGTTGGACAAGTGTCATATTAGGTTATATTTTAATTCTGGGGCAAAACCTTTTGGACACCTAAGTGTTTGTGCATGATAGTAGAGTCAAGCATGAAAGAGCAAATGTGCGTAATTATTTAGGTCTTGCATTACAAAAAAAAGTCTGGCTTGCTATGAACCTGATGAAACTCTAGTTATCTGAAACAGCTGAATCTTCAACTCAGGTGCAGAAGAAAGCAAACAAACCCCCATCCTCTGAACTCATGCACTCTCCCTTATTACTTAAGCCCCTTCTAGCCGAGGGAACTAAGCTATCTATCTGTTTTATTATTTTAAGCTATGCTTTGTCAGCTTTGTCATAACTCTGCTTAATGGCAGTTTGCCATTATTCAAGTTCTGAAGGATCCTGAAGCACTTCACAAATCATAACAGAAACTATTTACTGGGGTTACTCTGTTCAGAGGCATCTGTCTGTAAGGCTGTTCACTGTTCCTTTTTTTCTCATTATGTCTATTTTGACCTCACAGTTGTGTTTTTTTAATTATTATCTTCTGAGTCTCAATATGAAAATGCTCTTGGCAGGATGAAGAAAATTCAGTCTCTAAATATTATATTAATATGTACCTCTGTAATACCATAACTTGGAACACATGACTGGAATGAAATGTACTTACCTGCTAATATAAACACTAGTAACTAGTTCTCCCAATATATCCGCAGATATATTTTCCAGGATAGAGATACGGGAGTAAAAGTGTCAAGAAATCTCTGCCCACAGTTTGCTTTTAAAATTGTATCTCTGTCCCATTCCACTCACTACAGACATTTCTTTTCCTAAAGAAATCCCTGCAATAATCCAGTACTTGAGAGCCAAAAGGATAGCTTAGCCTGTTTTTCTTTTTAATAATAAAAATACAACTTACTTGCTACATCTATGTCATAGAGCACATAGGAAACCTTCACAAACCTCATCCCTGCAGTTTTCTTAGAACCAGCTTCTAAGGCTGAGACAACTCAAGAGGACTGCAGTTGCTGTCCTATGTTTCTACTAGCTTCCACTATTTATTACTCCTTCACAATTCATGGTTTTCAATCAGAATTAATTGACCTTTCCAAACCAATTCAGAATTCCTGAATTTCTAGCACATTGCTGTTAATCTTTCAAACTAGTTACTTACACCACTAGCAAATGTTGTTGCTTTTGCCAAATAACCACTTAATTTGAATGCATAATACAATTATTTTTTAGGTAATTGCACAAGTAACTGAAAATTGCATCCAGAATCTCACCAAGCTGAACCCATAAACTTATTTCCTAAAAGACAGAAACAATCACATTATATTCTGTGGTAGCATTACAAATAGAGCTGACCTTTGAATCTTTCTGAGTTCTGAGTAGAAAAAAATTTAGCCTGGGTAGTGGTTTGGTATTACATGCTACTCATTAACAAAGCATAAAAACTCAGGTCATCTTCAGAAAAAATATATAAAGGATATACACCTTCTCTTTGTCTAGATAGCTCTATTTTCAGCAAAGTCATATATCTAGCTATGTAAAGGATTATTGAGATGTATCAATCCCAAGTAAAGGATTTTCGTGTTGTTCTGAAGATGTGTCTCCTTGCACCCTGGACCCTAGTTCTCTTGTTGAGAATGTCTGCGTATAGCATACATTGGAGTCTGAGTTATGACAGGTCCATTATTCAGAACTAAAAAAAAATCATCTGCCTTGCAGAGCCGGTTTAGAAACCACGGTATTTGAAAGCAATATGAAAATATTCAGAGGCAACTGAGAAAAGTCTTGAACTGGGAACCTGTGTGTGAGGGAGAAATTTCATCTGTAGCCCTCAACTTAGCTTTATCTACCAGCTGATATAGCTTATCACTTCTCTAAATCTCTTTTGTTGCTTCACTTAACACTTAGGGCATAGCAAGTTAGGTGCCAATCATAGCTAACATTTAGGAGTTATAGCACTAAATATTTCATTACCTCCTTGATTATTTTCCCAACAGAAATCATAGTTTTACTATGGGGTGCTGTGACCAGGAGTACTATAATTAGTCCTCCTGCAGTCACCAGCTTCTCTCGTACAAAAATACAACCTAACCAGCCTGTCAACCCAAGCCTTAATTATCCGTTCTGATTACATGACCCTACTGGTCTCACTAAGGACTGCATATCAGGCTCTACAACTTCCCTTGCCTGCACGCAGGTCAAGAAAAGGGGTGGTTACTCCTTTTTATATAGCTCCACGACCCCTCTGTGGCTAATAGCAAATTGCCAGCGCAGCTGTCAGCTGGGCGGTTTGTGTTTGGCTAACAGCAAATGTCAATAATAATCAGTGTCTGTGCACTACTGGGCACATCTTCAAGTGTGCACCACAGCTCTGAGTGAAGCTACTTATTTAGCTGCCTAAATATGGAACAGGAGCACCCTTTTTTATGTTTTTTGTTGTGCTGTTTGCATGCATGAACAGTGATGCTTTTCCCTGCCCATTTCAGCCACATTGGACTAGGGATGACTAACATGTACCCAAGAAGAAATATGAATATTAAAAGGATTAAGTTTTAATCTGCAGTGAATTCCTGTGCTGCATGATCCTATGTTGTGTCTGAACATAATGAAGTAAATGAAGTCACAGGGAGGACTCTGAAGACTTATAACTCTGCTGCTTATCCTTCAATTTACTTTTAAAATCTCATAAAATTTCATGGAGTTTCAGACTAGGAGAAACTATGGCATCAGTCTGACTTTCTGTATAGTGTCATTTGCTAAAAACTTGACCTAATGAGGACTGAAATCAACTGTAGATAAAGGACATGTCACAGAGACAACAGGAGACACTCAAATGTGGCAAAGTACCAGCCAGGTCAGATCTGCTTAAATGATCTGTAGACAGTGTACATCTCATGGACAAGACAGGAAAAATCGCAGTTACTTCCAGATTGAGAATTTGCACTCAAGATCAATCTATAAGTCTTGTGTCTCACACCATGCAAATACATGTCAGTTAATTCCCACTGCCCTCTGGGAGTAACTCACCTTCCCCTGACTTTCACAGTCCCGCAAAAGATTTTATATCAATACTTGGAACACTGTATTTTGAAAAAGATATGAATGATAGAGCTCATCCTGAATTACAATGCCCCATTATTAAAGTAAGGAATGGTTTCTGGAGAATTCCCTCAGCTCTTGTGAACTGCCGTTCACCCTTAGAACTCCAGGTAAATACAGTATAAACCTCTTTAACCTCAGTTTCTGGTATCAAGGATGAAGATATTACACACGGACATAAGTGGAAGTAGATTGCTCTCTATACTCAGACTGATACCATTGCTGTAACAGCACTTTGTGATCGCTCACTGCGCACTGCTAGGATTCATGGTTATGCAGTAAGTTGCTTAAACAAGAATTCCTGTGTTATTTTTAGCTAGTTTATCTATTATTTTTTTTAATCTCTCCTTTTAGGACAAATATTCAGAATTCCTCTAGTATTTAACTTCAGGGTAGACTTTCTCTCTTCATCTTTCTCATTTAGACAAGAACATTTTCCTTTCTTTCTTTCTTCTTGCCTGTTGAACTGTGGCTGTTGACAGGGTACACAGTCAGGAAAACAGGAGGCTTTGTAAACCTCCTGAAGACCTGCTCAGGGCAGAGACACTTGGCTTATGACAGATAACACTGAAATTCATGGAAAACTGAGCATATCATTCTTCCAGCATCCTCTGAAAAAATCAGTCTACAGTTCTAGCAATTATCACGCTATTTTGAGTTAAATCTTTTTGCTGTTCTAGCCTTAATATACAGTCTCAGATAGAGACTGCAGACTTGTTGCTAGCCTATATGAAAACTATGGAGCGTAAAGAAAATGACAAATCATGTGATACTTAGCCATGCTGTATATATATCTCAAGATAGCTTAAGAATCAGCATCCTGCCAATATTTTATTTACCCTTAGACCTCAAACTTTAAAGTCATTACAGTGCTGTTTTTAAATAGCTAATTTGACTGATCACCAAAAAATAAACCTCTTCAGATCTGTTTGTTGTCTGAGCCTTCAAAATCAATGTAATATATTCTAAAGGAATGTAAAAGAAATGTCTGTAGCTGATTCTCCATCATTGTGCACATACCACCCTCTTTAATACCAAAGGAATTTGTTATGATCTCTGTTATTCCTGAAACCTCATAAATTAAAATGATAGGACAGCTAAAATAAAGTGTTACCAAATCTTAATCTTTAAAAGTGGCATGAAATATTTTTGAGTAAATAAAAGTAGAAAGAACTAACAATCTAGAGCTTTCAGCCTTTTTATGTCAAAGACTGAAATAAACTAGACTCAAAGTTTTGATCAATAATAAAAATGTGTGGTCTTGAAAATCGTCAGTCTAACAAATGTATACACTGGAATCCAGCTGAAAATGTGGACTTTTGTTAGTCAAATATTTTGGTGTGGGAGATTCACTGTGCAGTTTGAGGGGGCTCTGTGTTGACTCCAAAGAAAATGTAGCTATTTCTGGTTGTTTTTACAAGAAATCGTGCATAGATCTAGACCTCTTGGAAAAAAAATGCTAACAATTTCAAATGTCATAGGCCAATATTGACATGAGCTTTGAAAAAAGGATCGCATTCAGTGTAAAACATAGAGTCAAGAGTAGGATTTTGTGAGCCACAAGAGATTTCTCTGCAGGTGTAGATATTGAGTAATTCACTTTTCTTTTTGCTTCTTCTCATATAATGTATCTGTGAAAGAATGGGCAAACTCACCTATTCACCGGTCAGAAAGAGGGAGAGGAATTGATTCATAATGAAGTTTTTGTACATCTTTGAAAATCCTCTTTTAGCTGTGCAGGACATAAGAATACAGAACAGATGATGCTTAATTTTTTAATGCTCATAATAAAGAGAAAAGGCACAATTTTCCCATTTTTTCGCTTCATAATGAAATAAAATCATCACTCTTAAAACCATCCCTAGGACAGCTTTCCTAATGTCTCTGTTAGCACAGTTAATCCAGAAGTGATTAGGAAGAGTGGGATGGTAGGATGGTCATCTCCAGAAAAGTCACTAAGTCCACTAGGGAAGTGCTGATCACCACAGTCCCAGAGAAACTACCATAGAACACACCGTGCTGCTTCATGAAGAGAAGGATATTAGCACAGTCAGGCTTTCTAGCCTTTCAGACATTTTCAGTTGAACGAAATGGGTGGCTTGGACAACCTCTGTGCCAAAGTGCACCTGAACAGCACCATAGTTGCACTTAATTTTCTAATGCCAGAAATAAAAAAAAACAACCACAGGCCTAATGAATTTTCCCTAGTCTAAGTTCAGGACGTAGCTGAAATCTGTAGCTGCATACATCGTACAGTGAACACGATGGGAGCTTCTTAACCCTGAGAGTAAGCCCAGAGGGCAGCACAGAGTTGTGTAATTGCTGAGGCATTTTGTGTTTCCCAAACACCACTTAGGCATGGGCAAAGTGGCATTCCCTGCTCCCTGCCCCACACATCAGACATTTCCACATCCTAACAACCCTATGGCACTGGGCAGCTTCTTGCTGGAAACACAGGGAAGAGAGGGCAAGGGAGAATCCAGGAAACTGAGGTGACATCTCATGATCTAACAAGCTGGTGAAGTCACCATGACATTGTGCCTAAGCTTCATCTTAAAAATTAAAACTTTTACGTAAATTAAGTTTAAACTAGAAAATACATGTAAAAGCTATTCCCAAATATTACATTTGTATTGTGGTCTAACTAGGTGTTCAGGCATGCTAACATTGGCTCTCTCCACAGATACTGATAGTGAACCTTCGCACTCGATTCACCTGCACAATTCTCTTTCTTTTCATGGGATTTGAGATCCTCCAGGACACCTGAGGCACCTGTATGGGGCTGGAAGGGCTAGCGGGGACACCCTTGCTCTTCTAAAGCCAAGGGAGCCCACAGTCATCAGGCGTCTCAGATGTGGCTACACACCTATATGCAGGCAACTGAATTGAACTCTGACCATCACTGTTTTAAATGCAATAGAAAATGAAAATAATTTTTATTTCTGAAAATATAATTTCAATATATTTTCCTTCAAAGGGGTGCATTGAAAGTCTTGGAGGCTTTGTCTGATGTCAGCTGGAAATCTTAGTGAAACAAATTCCTTCTCCTGTTCCCTCCAGTCATTTGCTAACTTTGCTGCCTTGCCAGCTTTTGTGCTTTTTGTCATTTATTCTTGGCTCAGCACATGATTAGTTTAGAAACAAATGAAAGAGGAGTAAAGTGCAGATGCTAAATAAAGTAATGCATGTTAATGGGCATCCTACAATTTCTTCCATTTTAGCCAAAAATTGTCTCTAACGGTGAATGAAAGAAAGAGGAAGCAGCTGTTTCTACTGTCTGTAGCAATTGATTGTAAATTGGCCTAACACTTCCCCCAAAGAGTTTGTCAAGAACATTTGATTCAGTGAAACAGTCCCAAACCCAGAGCTGAAGTACCAGTATCTCAGTCAAAGCAATCAACCACTTGGAAAACCAGTCAAAGAATAAGAGAAGACATTTCAGCTTTACGTAAACAGATTTCTTTTCGTAGAATAATCACATAGGGTAACAACATCTCACACTGATATCCCTGCAAGCTGGCTATAGGCTTCCATGAATAAAATTTAGCTTTAAGCAGAGGTAAAAAGAAAATAAAAAGTAAGTTCACTCTAGAACACATTCCTTTGTAAAATAAAACTGTATCATTTGGGAGAATATGTCACTTCAGATACTGCAGAACACAGGAATAACATTTGCCACAAGTCAGTTGCGTATTTTGGTCATTAGAATTTGGGTGTGGTGCAGAAATCCTGTAGTGAGATAAAAATAGGCTCTGCTATTAGAAAACACAAATGAAGATACAAAATAGAAGTGCAAAGGCTCCTTTTAGTGCAAAGGATTATTTTAATGCATAGCAGTGAAGACACACAGAAACACCACTTTAGTTTTTCAGAAAAGCAAATTGGACTAACAGTCACACCTCCCATAAAAACTACACAAATTAATGCACCCAAAAGAAAGCTAAGAACCATATGTCCTAATTTTGAAGGATGAGGAAAAAGTGAAACAACCAATCAAAGGATAATAGAAAAAACAGGATGGATAGAAAAATATTAAAGAAATAAGTTATAAACAGTATTGCCAGAATGTTGCATAATGATCGCTTTTATGAACAAACAGAACTGCCCTCTTGCTTTCCAAGAAACTTCCAGCAAGTCAGGAATGTGACATGATTCAAAAGCAGGACAGTTTTCTTCCTCTGAAGCAGTGAGTATTGGGCACTTTATGTACTCAGAGAAGTACTCGTGCTCTGTTAGCTTTTCTACACGTCTCACTTTCTGTCCTTTTTCTGTCACCTCCAGGGAATGGAGCAACACACTTGAAACACACTGGAATTTGAGAGTTCCACAAATTCAGATTTCCAGAGAGATAAATTATGCATCAAAGAGAGTCTGGAATTGTATAGAATTTTCCCAGCAAATCTGGGAAATTTCAGTCACATTTTATTATTCTAGATTTTCCTGACCTTTTGTTTCAAAGATAAGAGGGGAAAGCAGACTCCGTGGTGGAAGGAGAAGTTGTTCTAAATATATACGCAGTGATGCAGATCAGTGTTTTTCATGCTTTTAGGTACATGAAATCTGACCAAGAGATTGGAGTCCTGCGGTAGGGAAAAGGTGGTTAAAGGAAGACAGGTGAACCAGAATAGCAAATATGGATGCAACACACATTAGGATGTTTTTCTGGTCCATCTAGCAAGGAGGATGCTTGCTCATTTTGAAGAATCTTCATTTGTGTGAGTGACTTGATATGCCATGGCTGTCTCCCAGTAAGTATTAGACAGGACAGGTCACTGAAATTACATCTATATTAATATACTAAATAGTACCTCTGCAGTGGTAAATAACACAGACCACTGTTGCCTGTGAAGCTCTGTGTGACCTGCACAGTTGCCCCCTGCTGCTACCAGCATCCATCCCCCTTAGCAGCGAGATGTCCTTGTCTGTCCCACATCCTACATGGTGCTTGGGCATCTCATGGCAGAAAACCACTGGGACAAATCTGCAGTAATGCCAGGCAAATCTTTGTCACTTAATGGTTGGGAGGACTGTAGTGTTGGGGTCGTATCCCCTGGACCTGGTTAGTTCACAAGTAGAGACACAGCTACCAAGACTAAGAAGTAGCCATTAAATTCCCAACATGGTTTTGTCTCTCACAGGCAAGATATAGGAGCAGTCCAGGGCACAGGAAAGCCCAGGGAATAGTACCAGTTAGCAACAGAGATTACAGTCCAGGCCCAATAATGTATCAATACAGATATAATAAGTGTGCAAGTTTACATTCTCCTATATTTGAAAAACGATTACTCCTGCCAGGACTGTATAGATTCCACAAACTTTGAAGAAGACTCATTAATATTTTTCACAGGTGGAGGGGAACTCTTCCAACAGCATTCCTCCTGTACAAGGAAAGAAAACGTTAAATATTTAGTCTGAGGTAGGGGATAAAAAGAAAAATCATGCAAATTGTACATATTCTACAAAACAGTAATTTAAATTCACAATGTTAAGAGATTCTGGTCAAGTTACTAAATAGCAAGTTACTGTGTTTTAAGAGAAAACAAGCCAAAACACATCAAGAATAATCTATGATTATTTCTTTTACAAGGCCCAGTGAATTTCTGTGAATTAGCCTAAGATCATGTTTACATTAGTGTTTTAGCCTAGATCAGGAGAGTGCTTTGTTCCCATTCCCTGTGATTTGATTCACTCTCAGAAAGCATAAAGAGTTTTCTTTGGATCACATCAGAAGGTAACTCCCAAGTAAATTCCTCGTGGGCTCCAAACGCAAGGGGCAGTTCAGTTCAGGGTCCTGTCTACAGCTAACCCAAGTGAAAAGCCACTGAATTGTGTAAGGTATAGACCTTAACACTGAGTGTTATACTAACAGAATCACAGAATCATAGAATAGTTAGGGTTGGAAGGGACCTTTAAAAGTTGTCTAGTCCACCCCCATCCCCACCCCCTGCTGCAATGAGCAGGGACATCTTCCACCAGATCAGAGCCCCGTTTCACCTGACCTTGAATGTTTCCAGGGATGGGGCACCTACCATCTCTCTGAGCAATGTGTTTTACCACCCTCACTTGCTGATGTAGACATACCTGTAGTTCTTTCTGTCTATAGCCGAGATCTGAGCATCTCTTTTAACATTTTAAAGAATAGTACATTAAAAAGCCAAAGCAGAGTTTTAATATGCTATTTTGAAATTTCAGAAGGAAGAAAGGATTATACTATAACATATTTAAAGAAAATCCTATCCTTTGATAGTCATAGTGGATGTTGTATTGTTCATGTCTTTTTTAGCCTGAAGCAATAGATTCAGCATTATATCCAACCAGAAAGTTGCCAAAAATTTAGCCTAGATTTGGCTTAGACAGATACTCTGGTTCTATATACACAGTATTATTTATGTCCAGTGCTGCAATATCTGTGAGGAACATAGGGATTACATTTATGGTGCAATAATTAATTTCTACAGAAATACATAATAGAGGAGTCTGAAGCCCACAGAGCTTCAGGTATTTGCTATTGTAATTTCTAAGAAATGTTTAAAGATTACCAAATGGACAGTAGTGGAATCTCTAAGGATCATCAGTACCACTTACGAGCATCTGAACTGACAAATCATGGAGGTCAGATTTTTAGGGCATTTTGAAGTTCCCAGAGGAGATCAGAGCAGGCACCCTGTAAGTAACCTTCATTTCCGTGGCTGTGGTTGTTGGTATCAGATTCTTCTGCTCAGTACAAGAACCACAACTGAGAGTTTCATAAGTTATAAATCAAAGAAAGAAAAAATATTTTCTTTAAATATCAGCGTGTCAGCTGTAGAAGTGAAGTTAGTCACAGAAGTGAAATGATCTTTTGTGACTTTCTAAACATAAGCAAAGACACCCCTGAGTTTTATTTCCATACAAACAGGATACTGGCTGTGCATATTACAAGGGAATCTGCTGGTTGAACACTTATATGTTCACAGAATGTATTTATCTGTGAAGGGAGGTGTTATGTACTATTCACAGGCTGCATAAAATAAGAACTGAATATGGAGTCTATTATACTCCCTCATGTCACAGAGGAAGCATATACTCTTCTATAATGGCACAATAATACTTGAGGTAACAATGACATACAGTTATTAACACTGTATGCATGTACAGTGTTATTATTCCTCTTTTATTGCTAAACAGAAATCAAGGTAAAAAACAATAACTGAACTACAGGTTAATTCCTTCATTCCCTTTGCAGATCATCTACTCCTTTGAGTATTTCCTGCACTCTGTAGTATTCACAGTCTGGGCCGAGACTACAGGAGTTTATGTCTGAGAAGCTGCAATAGTCAAAAGATAAAATCAAGTGTAACAGAGAGGGCAGCTGAAAGAACAAGAGATGCAGACACATGAAACAAAGCAGAACAGCTTGTTTGGAAATGAACTGGGGATGAGCGAAGTGCACATTCTTTGAGGTGTTCAAACAAGATACCACACAGCATCTACAACAAAGACATCCTGTGTACCGGAGATCAAAAGAAATCAGATGACCATACTGCAACTTGGGGTCTACTTTCCGACCGTTCTGTATGCTTATTTCCTAGGAACAAATGACCCTTTTAAGGAAGAAAGAATATACCCTGAGTTACATTTGTCCAAACAAAGGAGACAGCTGAATGGAAAGCTGGAAGACAGAGTGAATCAGTGATGGCAGGAGAAAGAAAAAGGAAACAAAACTGGAGAAGGCAAAATGATGAATGCAGTGCAAAGGGAGCGACTAGAGAAGACCAGATGATGCCAAACAACTTATTGTATTAACATGAATATAAAGAAAAACCAAAATCACTCTTCAAAATATAAATACAACAGATACGTACACTACTGTTCCCCAGCTGATGTGTTATAAATAGCATAGAAAAGGTAGCCGGAGGTGAAAAACCAGTATGAGACTTTCAAGAGCAAAGTCAAAGCTGACAAAAGGCCAGACTCCACAAACTACAGAGATCTGAATTTGGGCAAACACAGGGGCACAATGCTGGCAGCAGGAATGAACCATTAACAGGAGGAAGAGTGACAGCTCCTGGCACCCCTCTGGTCAATGTGTCCCTTGGAAAGCATTTTCTTACCACCAGCACAACAGCTACAGCTACATACTCTACAGCTACATTTCGGACTTGGTGGCTTCCTCTCAGAGAGATGTTTTATCCATAATTCCAGTTATAGTATTGCCAAAGTAGAGCAAACAAGATCTTGCTGGTTGTTTTCCTACGTCCAGGATCTGTTCACAAGATCTTATGGCTAGATCATTTCACAGCTGCTTTAGGGACACAAATATTTACTTTTCAGAAGGCGAAAACAAGTGCATTAGACCCAAGTCTCAATAACTTTGTTTGTTCCAGCTTTCTCCCGTGGGGTTTTGACAGACTGGAATGAATGAGAAAGATGAGTACAACTCTGTATACAGTGCAGACTGTCTTTAAAAGGTCGTAGTGTCACCTAAGTGCTGCAGTGCTGCAACATCTCAACAGCTAGTGGAGCACAAGGAAATGGTGCAACTGGCAAATGCCATGTGGAGGATCTTTCCAGCCCGTCATTGAAAACAATGACTACAGCTGTAATTTGAGAAGCAGCCTTCAGCACAAGCCAATGCTGTCCAATTGAGGCTCAAGCACACACCTTCCTTTATAGGGAGATACATTTTGAGCCGTAGTGACATGCCTCCATCAATCCACCTAGAAGAGCAGGGACCGAAAGTTTTCAAAATCACTGTGTGGCTTAAATGCCAAAGTTTCACCTTCAAAGCAACTTAAGGTTTGAAAACAAGGTCCAAATTCTACAGCGTTAGGCAGTCTGAAAAATATCGAGGAGTATTCAGAAATTCAAAAGTGAAGAGCTGTGCACCTTCACATCACTGAAGAGAAGCAAATGCAGGTTCTGAAAAAGCAGGCCCCATTAAATCAATGTGAGATTGCTCAGGCCCTGAAAAATTGCACATTAGTGACTGCCTTTGAAAACTTGTGGCCAAACTTCCTTCTGCTTTCTGGCTGTAATAATACATCTCATAAATCTGGACCTGAAAATGATACCACACAGAAAGTGTCAGTCTGGATGGACTCCAAAGGCTACATTTAGGCATTTCTTTTCATTTAAATCATATGCAAACAAAGTGATCTCAGGTTGCTATGAATAAATACAATTCATAGCACACTGTAATGGATATGTGGAAGGAATGTCAGCTCATTTTCTTAGCTAGATACATATATGTATTCATAGAATCATAGAATCATAGAATAACCAGGTTGGAAGAGACTCACTGGATCATCGAGTCCAAGCACTCCTATCAAACACTAAACCATGCCCCTTAGCACCTCGTCCACCTGTGCCTTAAACACCTCCAGGGAAGGTGAATCAACCACCTCCCTGGGCAGCCTCTGCCAGTGCCCAATGACCCTTTCCGTGAAAAATTTTTTCCTAATGTCCAGCCTAAATCTCCCCTGGTGGAGCTTGTGGCCATTCCCTCTTGTCCTGTCCCCTGTCACCTGGGAGAAGAAGCCAGCACCCTTCTCTCTACAACCTCACCTCAGGTAGTTATAGAGACGAATGAGGTCTCCCCTCAGCCTCCTCTTCTCCAGGCTGAACAACCCCAGCTCTCTCAGCCGCTCCTCATAAGGCCTGTTCTCCAGCCCCTTCACCAGCTTCGTTGCTCTTCTCTGGACTCGCTCCAGAGCCTCAACATCCTTCTTGTGGTGAGGGGCCAGAACTGAACACAGTACTCGAGGTGCGGTCTCACCAGTGCCGAGTACAGAGGGAGAATAACCTCCCTGGACCTGCTGGTCACGCCGTTTCTGGCCTTCTTGGCCACCTGGGCACACTGCTGGCTCATGTTCAGTCGGCTGTCAACCAACACCCCCAGGTCCTTCTCCTCCTGGCAGCTTTCTAGACAGACTTCTCCTAGTCTGTACCTCTGCTTAGGGTTGTTGTGCCCCAAGTGCAGGACCCGGCATTTGGCCTTGTTAAACCTCATGCCATTGGACTCTGCCCAGTGGTCCAGCCTGTTCAGGTCCCTTTGCAGAGCCTCCCGACCCTCCAGCAGATCGACACTTCCACCCAGTTTAGTGTCGTCTGCAAACTTGCTAAGGGAGCACTCGATGCCTTCATCCAGGTCGTTGATAAAGACATTGAACAGGGCTGGACCCAGTGGGGGGAACCCCACTTGTCACTGGCCTCCAGCTGGATTTAACACCATTTCCCACCACTCTCTGGGCCCGGCCATCCAACCAGTTTTCCACCCAGGAGAGTGTGCGCCTGTCCAGGCCAGAGGCCGACAGTTTCCGTAGCAGAATGCTGTGAGAAACTGTGTCAAAGGCTTTACTGATGTCCAGGAAGATACATCCACAGCCTTTCCCTCGCCCAGCAGCCGAGTCACTTTATCATAGAAGGCGATCAGGTTAGTTTGGCAAGACTGCCTGAAGGGTGATGACACCTCCGGGAGTCTCCACTCTGCCTTTGCAGGGGTGGGAAAGGAAGAAGAATCGTCTTCAAGAATCAGATATTCTCTGGGTCTTACGTTCTTATTTTCCTCTTTGGATTTCCATGTTGATTGCATAGAAAGCTGAATTTGATTATGTTTGAAAGATGCAAAGTGGTATGATAATGCACACTGTTATGATAATGCTCACCTTTGAATGTTTTCAAAAGTCTAGTCCAACTGAAGCAAGAGGGCCAGATGCTTCCATCTCCCGAGTTGAGCACTTATCCAAAGTATGTACCAAAAACAACACCGAACATTCGGCTTTCCCATCACTGCTGGACTCCACCAGCAAGAGTATGACTATCAGCAGTTCTTCAAGATCTTTGCAGATGGAAAATAAGTTTCACAGAACATTTATATGAAACATACCAATTCTGAATAAAAAATAGGTTCCTCTAAGATAAATTTGAGTTTATTAGGAAAAAAAAAATAGTAGCATTAGCTGAAATTTATAAGGGCTATAACATCAAATTAAATGTAGAGACTGTGCCATTTTACAAGTAGAAAAAAATGAATGAATGACAATATTGAGAAACAGCTAAATAAATCCAATAATTCTTTGGAAAGATAGACTATACAACTTACTCTGAATATCTATTTAGATACTAAAGTTGTCAAAAGCAATGCCTGCTTTTAAGAGGCAGATAAATTGTGCTCAAGTGTAATTACAATAAGATCATTCACAGAGACAAACAGTCTTGTAGATGTCAGGACTGAGTCTGCTTTTAACTTTGTGTTTGCCACTTTTTGTCTTTTTTATCTTTCTTCCACTTACTGGTTTGTGCTCTAGAACATCTTCTCTAGTCACTGAGAGGCTCTGACGGGGGATCTTTACAGAAGCTGTCAAACAATGTTTTGGATAACGATAGTGAATGCTTTCTTTAATCTTGAGCTATGAGAAAGAAAGCAACCAGCATGTCCTAAGTTAGCAGCAAAAAGTGTCTTAAATGACTTAAAGATTTCTAGCCACCTTGGCATTTGATTAAGTCTTCTTAGGTGGGGAGTGCATGAGGTCTGTCCTAGTTCTGTGCAACTGATTAACTCTGAAATTAATAGAGTTTTTTGAAAAGGCTTACAGTTAAAATCTAATTGTATATAGATATAATCATGCATACCAAATGAAACATGTTTCCATGTAGCCTTCCAGCATCCAATTTTCCCTTCTGTATTTTCTCGTATACTTGTTATGACTATACGCTACAGTTTTACAGACATCAACATTTTTTGTCACTAAGACCATCAAATAGTCAGGTAATGCTGGAGTGTGAAACAGTAATATTTCTCACTGCATAAAATTATAGCAAATCAATCCCGCTGACTGATTCCCAGAAAAATAATAGTCCATGTGCTGAAAGGAGCAGCTGTGTCGAGTTTGCCAGTGGTACCATGAGTAGCTACTATTTGAAAGACCATATACCATGCAACTGAAAGTTGTGGTTATAACTCCTTCAGGTGATTACATTTGTCCTGGGAATCAGAGTCACTAGTGTTAGACAACCAGACTACAAAATAACTCTTGTTCCTGATTCTACTGAGGCAAATTCTACTTAGCCACGGATGAGGTCGCTGTGTGCAGGCAGCTGGAACCACAAAATTAAGCTTTAATTAAGCCAGAGTGTAAGTAATCAGTTCATTCTCCAAAGGTAAATTAAAGCTGGAAAATTTATTATGGATTTTTTTGAATGAAGAAACAGTGTTTATACCAGTAGTGTAGTCAGGAGCTCCAGTGAGTGTGCAAGAGACTAATTTAGACACAGACTGCATGGTCATTGATCTCAGGCATTTCTGGAAATTGTGTGTTTTCTTCTAGTCCAGTTGTCTTCCTTAAATACCATAACAGAAACCAAAACCACAGCATCAGCAATGAGGAAATACTCTGTTGGTCAGTTTGGGGCCACCCATCCTGTCCACCTCTCCTCACAGGTGCAGTCCTTTTTCTCAAGCTCAAGGATGGCCTTGGTTACTAGAAGAAGAAGTATAAACATCGGCCTTCCTGAATACCACTGAATATCACTTCTAGAGAGAAACTGCCTGAAAAACATGCAGTGAGCTTTCAGTAAACGAAGTTACTTAGTTGAGATTGAGTTAGAGTCACAAAACTGACTCTAATTTAACGCAAACCACAACACAGATGACCGTATGAACATGTGAAAAGGTTTGGTGCAGAGAGGGAGAGAAAGAAACGTATCTCTTGCATAAGGCTACTGGCCTCTGGCAAAGCTGGCTCAACTAATGTCTCATCTCTGCTTCTAAGAACAGTGGAGCTGAGAAAAAAGGTAAAAGCAAACTCCTTGGTGGATTGTTCGAATACTGCAGGATACATCAAGGTTCAAGGCAGAGGTGTTCGGGGACTCCCTCCTGGAATCCCAGTTCCCTAGTCTGAATATTACTGGAGCCAGACCATGAGTCCTGGTTTTCTGCCCACGGCAACTCAAGGACAAGGAGAGGCATAGGGCAGGGGCACAACACTGCGTCTCCATGGGTACCCCAGGCTGGAGGCTCAGACACCTTACTGCATCCCACACGATGCTATTGTTTCTTTCAGAAAGCACTGCTGAAAACAGCTCACTATCAGGCTGCTGCTGCTCACATGTTCTTCCTCCTTCTTTTGCATGATTAAGCATTTGTCATGATCCAGAAACTATCACCTACCCTGAAGTGTATTTACCACAGTATCTAAAATACATGAGTGTGTTCTTGCCATTTCTGTTGCAACTGCCCTGCAACAATACACTCTGAAATAGTAGCATGCTCCACAAAGCAACAGATGACTAGTTGTTGCAACCTGTGCATCTCAATTTTAATTAGAATTTAATTTAAAAATTTAATCATGATTTTTTCCCTAGTTTAGACATACAATTGCAATCAGAAGTCAACCCCTGTGAAAGTATCACTTATATGTCGTTTGCAATTAAAAGGCCATCTACTTGCACAGCCATGTCAAAGCAAGGAGCTTCAAACTCATCATAATAATGCTCAGCATGTTTTGTTTTGTCCCAAGTTTTGTGCAACCACTCAGTAATTAATCCTCATAACAATGAGAAACAGAAAGGTTAGATTTATTTGGGGCTGTATAATGAGTCAGATGGCAGAGCTGAGTGCAGGATTTCTGGGGAAGCGATTCTTAGCCTTTGCTTAATTCACAGTTTATGTTAACTTTCCACACTTAATTCACTTGATAATTTTGCTCACAATTCTTTTTCTCTCCCGCCAGTAATAACCATTAGCTGATGTAGTGCCCACTATGTAGTCAACAATTTCCAGACATACAATCAAGAAGAATTATTTTTACAAGGCTGCCTATAAAAATACATTGCATGTCTGAGATCACTTTGAATTAGGGAGCCTGGGAGATATTAAACACTGGTGTGTGCAATGTATTCGGTATAACTATGTAGATTGGTAGCAACAAAGTTCACTCTTTTCTCTTGCTTAATGTGATTGTAACTTGTTGCTTCCAGCAACTCTGCACAGCATGCTCAAGGTTAGTAAAATGAGAGTTTCACTGATCATGGAAGTCCTAAAAATTATATACTTTTCTCCTGTTCAGAGTCTGATCCTACTCTCTCTTAATAACAGTATTTTACCTGTGTAAGAGTAAAGATGAAACAATCGAAAACTTCTGTTCATTAAAGCGGGAGGATCATTTGAATAATATATTTTTATATCTCTGTTATTCTCTGATTCGTAGGAACTGTAAGACCAATCCAAAACTAAAGCCACATTTGTTTTCCTCATATTTGTCAGAAACAGATATTTATAAATGCATACTCTATATACACACATACATGTTGGATGTATGTATATATGCTCTAGAGCTATATTTAAATACTTCCAGATGTTTATATATCTTAATAGGGAAACATAGGAAGTACTTCGCAAAAATAACAGAAATTAACTCCCTGCTTTTCTTGAGCCAGGCTGTCAGGTTGTGTGTTCAGCTGTGTTCTCTTCTGCCATCATGCGGTTTCTGCTGAAGTGCAGAAATACAGCAGTTAAATAAGAATGTCCCTGTACCACCCAGGTACCTTGGACAAACTGGGGTGGTTGCCCTTTCACTTCAGAACTGTCCAGCAAGATTCATGAAATCCGTAACGGTTCTCCATAACTTTAGATGTTTTACTATCTAAAAGTTCAATGTACATCCAGAAAACAAAGAAACAAAGAACAAAAATTAAAAAATAAAAAATAAAACAAAACAAAACAAAACCCAGTCACTTCCCTGCAGAGATGTTTTACTGGAATACAACTCTTTGAGAGATTGTGATACTCCAGGTGTTTATTCTAAGGAAGCACAGGAGCTGAACCCCTTCAGGCTGATTTCCTCTTGTTCTTAGGATCCATCCACATCTCCAGAGCTGTTCCTTTTTCAAGGCCACCAGAAGCTAAAGGACTGTTACGTGAATATGCCCTAAAACATGCTCCTTTCAGTTTAGTTTATTTAATCCTATCTGTGATTATCCTACCCTGTGATTATACTACTGACAAAATATATCAAATATAAGATGTATACAATACAGCTACTTCAGAGGACCTTTTGACTTTACAGCTAGTTAAACAAGGAATTGTGACTCAAAGTTGTTCTGCAAGTTTTTACTCTTCTAGTAAAGGCCTAAAAAGCATAATAAAATTTTATTAAAATTTTATTTATTACAAAATTATTCAAAAGTCATCATCTCTCAGGAATTCCTGTACAATGACATTTAAGATGCTATTAGTTTCCCCATAATTAGCAGGAAACTAAATTGATACATCTTTCGGTTAATGGAATATAGGATAACAAATAAATATTGCATTTGAAGAGTCAGTGTGTGGGGATTTCACGCTCACATAAACACCAGTATTCTGGGTAAGCGCATATTTTGTCTTTCTACTGAAAATAACAAAAGAGGGGAAGGTAAACTTATGTCACTTTGTTAAACAAAGGATAAAATTATGCGTTAGAAATATGCTACCAAAAAGTGGGTTTTCTCCCAGAGCATATCCTTAGTTTGTAAACAGTTAATATTTTCTTTAACACCAGTCGATCTATAATTATCTTTTTGCCCTCTGGATAACAGCAAACTTAGTACATCTGTATGTCAAACACTGCAAGTTTTACTTTGATTCACCCACTTTAAGATAAGCCATTATGTGTGCCAAGACAGCTGTTTTTCCTCAGAGCTTTCCACATAACTAAAACTTCTGCATAGTTACAAAGCAAAAAATGACACCAGAAACACACAGATATATGTGCATTACTCAGGACTAAATGGCTTCACTTACTTTCTTCAGCCAAGTATAAACCATGAAAACGTACACTAACTTAGCTTCTGAAAGCAAATGTCTTGTCAGAGTGTTTCACTCCAGTAGTAAACACTCCCGATTCTTCCTCCTTCACTGAGTGTCTGAAGTAAATAGTAAAAATTATGCAACTTTTATTCAGGGTGGTAAATACAATTTGAATTAATGGCGCTCTCTATTACAGAGATTGCTTTCTACAGCCTATGTTGTGCAGTATAATAAGTGCCTATTTCAATGTGGAATAGTTGGCTGCAAAGTTCTTACATTGTATAGCAGAGCCCTCTGTATCTATTCTTACATATCTGCAAGCACTTTATAAACATTTACACATTAACGTTAACATTATAAACATTAGTATTTTAACAGTCCATAAAACTACACATATAAATAATTGTCATCTTATAGATACTAAAGACAATAAGACTCTTGGAAGGTTACATGCCTCCAGTTTGGACACTACAGTGCCCAAAATTTCTGTGTCTGGAGTCAGGGGTTAATTAAAGAGAGCCAGTGGCTGCATTGCACAGTCAATGGAAAGAGTAAAGTCCTTCCAAAGGCCAATGTTCAATGACTAAAAAGAATTAGGACCCTCTAAGGGGTGTCTGACAAAAGCTGCCTGCAGTTACAAAGTAGGAAATGCTTGAAAGACATCAGAAGGAATACGTCATAGAGAGCGCAAAGGCTGGTTTAACTGGGGAAGTGTAACTAGGAAATAATTTGGCTTCTGCATGGTGTAGATAGGTGTAACAGAAAAAGGAATCGCTTTGGACAAAACAAGGATGGTTGTTTAGAAGGGGATGCCTTAACCAGGGTGATCACCAAGTTTCAGGAAGATTTTTATTACACGTCCCCTTTTGAAAAGCTATCATCAAAGCCCTAGAAGCTCTGTAAACTCATCAAGATCTAAATGATGTTACAAATACAGCAAAACACAATTGGTAAACAAAAGCAAAACTATTCCATGTGTACCATGCAATATATATAAATAAATACATTAAATGGTTTGGATCAAAAATAGCTTTTAATTTTTTTAGACCTTTCACTACACTGGTAGATATTACATCCGTTCGTCATCTTGTCCAGACAAATAGGTGGAATGCTTAAGAGTAATGGTAACTCCTGCCAAAGTTTGCTGACCAAAAAAAATGTTTTGCCCATTTTAGCAATGAATAAAACTCTACCACAAGTTTCCTAAGCATTTTCATGGCTTCTTTTCATCTCAGTTTGGGGACAGACAAATCAAGAAATATTAATAAGGGTTAATTCAGCCACGTGTAATCTCAGAAGACTCTAAAGCTCAATAGAAAGCCAGAGCAGCCTTGTCACAGAGAAAACACTGGGGCCCAACTCACTGCCAGCATCTTAGCTCATGCATTTTACATGCAATCAGCACTATATAAAAAATAGGGTGACTAAGAAACACAAAAATAACTATTGCAAGAAGGGCTGTAAGGCTTAATATTCCCTCAAAAGGAGGCTGAGCGAGTTCACTCATTTTTCTCCTTTTACTGCACATTTCTATTGTTTGCAGTTATACTGTGTCTCGGTGTTAATGGGGAAATTGTCTTGCAAAGCCTCATCCCTAACGTGGTGATCTGGGCAGGTCCCTGCAATCCCCGCTGCACAGAGGAAGGCAGCTCTTTCAGCTTGTGTGGTTGGTCTTGGCTCTGAGAACCCACAAGGTTATTATGAAAAGGCAGGCAGGGGTCTCTCCTCTGCATCTCTTGTGGAGACAAATCAGCAGGAGTTTCTGTGCACTGCTCTGGATCCAGGCTCCCTGCTGTGTATTCCAGTGTCATAAGACTTAGAGGCCTGGTCTTCGATGGAAAAATGCAGGCACCTCCGAAATAGAATCCCACCAGGATTTTAGCTGTGAGGGAGGCACCTGTTTACCCAGATGACAATTTCTGCAGTTACTGAAATGTCTGACTCCACGGTCCAAAGTCCATTTGGGGACCTCTGCAGAGCCTTTTGTGGATTTCAGACAAGAACTATTGTGGGTAGCCTCTTTTGTTCCCAAGTATAAGTGATTTGTCCTTGTCTGTAGGAGTTAATGTTGTGTTTGGCTTGCTACTGAATTTCATTATCCTCCTTTGCTTACTAGGTTTGAAACACTCGTAATTTTTCTTACTTAAGTTTAGTTTTCCATGATGTCAACAGATTGCAGGGAAGGTACTCTGCTAATCTCTTCATTCCAACACTGAAAAGTAGGGGAAACTTGCTAATGTTACATTATTGTTATTATCATTACTTTTCAAGTTCCCAGAGCTGTGGGAACTTCTGACAGATCATGCAGAGCATAGGGATGTTAGTAGTTATCTTTCAATAAAATTCACTACTGACAAAATTTCTCATCAGTTCTCAACAAGTGTGTTTTTTTCCTTACACTGTAATGTTGACATATTTGTGGGCTGCTGTTCTGGGCCTTAATGTCAAACCATATCAGACTTGTACACTGTATTCATTTATTGCTTGATAACAATTAATTAATGCTTACCTTCTGCAGTTCCAGTAGATTATTAGGTATTGTCAATTTTGCTGATGGTATTCACAAGTAAACATGTGGAAAACTCTTGGCATAGATCAGCCGAGGTCATCTCCCACATCTGAAATCACCTTGAAATCTAGTGAAATTCAGAAGCATAATTGAAAATGGAACAAGTTCATCAACAGTTTCCTACTCTAACTCTTCTCTAATTTATTAAGTACCTGGAAAAGCAATTACTTTATTCATCTCACTAACTACACAGGCTAAAAAAGAATTCAGTTTGAGTTTAAACTGGCAACTATGAACATTTCAGCCCTCAGTCATAAACTTCATGTCAAAGCGTTCAAGTCTTTTCACCCGGAGCAGTAGCCCTGAAGGGACTGTGTACAGAGTGCTTCTCTTAAGTGTGTTTATAACATACAACCTTCCACAAATACAAAGAGGACATAGCATGTCATCAGACCTGTACATGGTAACCAAAGCTGGGATCTACTCTAGCTGACAGTAATGAACTCTGACGGTGAAGCAGTAGTTATTTCTGTCCTAAATGACAAACTGCCATGTCCTATTATCTGGAAGCTTTAAGGCCTGACACACTTTATTTCATCTAATGAAAACAATTTAAAACAAAAAGACAAGTTAACATATGCCAGTAGGAATGGATATGGAGCTGTATTTCCCTAGGTGGCCGAGAAGTAAATACCAGTGATTTTTCTAACTATGGCAGTGTTTGTCAGTTCATTCTATTTCAAGGTGTGCTTAAACTTCAAACAAGTACTTGAATTAGCATCCCAGCATCACCTCAGCTGGACTCTTTTGCCAGCAGAAGATACAAAAAGGCTGAAGTTATCACAGGTAATTACTCCTAGCTGAGCAGACATTCAACCAAAAGAGTGACAACCAGCATCTAGACTCAAAAAGAAGAGACGGTGAAAGCTAACACCTTGTTGCTTCTTCTTCTGTTAGGATTAGATGTTTGTAAGGTAGTTCAGACTAGCAACACCACTGTAGATCAACCTAATAGTACAAGACAGTTACCTTTTCCTAAGGGCAATTCCATCTAGTATTTAGCTACAAATCAGCCTTTTGCCTCTGTTGAAATATTTTGCATTTTCAGTGCTGTAAGGCGATGACTGCATTTTTGCTTTGGTTTCACGCAGTGCTTGAGCCATGATTAGTATTCCTACAGAAGTTATTGCTACCACAGTTGCACACCTAGACATTCAAACTTCCCTTTCCAGGGCTTCTCCGTCAAACTCATAGTTCCACAACTCAGCACACAGGCAAGGGTTTGGCCCAGAGACTTAACTTCAACACAGGGTTATCATAAACCATGGGAGTACAGCATATCCTAGGAAGACTGTGTACCCTGATTCATCTTTAAAGAGTCACAGAATTTTATCTTCCCAGACAGTTTTAAATTCATTAAAATGAAAAATACTTATTTTGGGTTCCTGGAAGAAATTTATTCAATTATAATTAAAATAAAGGATAGATGTCATAGTAACTGTAACTGCCAAAAAAAGATGACATGTTAGAAAGGCTTATGAAATACAGGCCGTGTTTTTGAGAGGCAGCTGAGGAGCTACAGGGAATTAATAAAGCTAGAGACATCATGTTCTTTCACATCATACTAGCAAGGGCCAAGTCTCCTGAATTGTGGTTTAATGACAGGATTAAAACTTTACTAAGCTCCATAATTCACTTTTCAAAATTGTTGAAGTATTGGAGCAAGAGGAGAATATGACTCATTTACCCAGGGGTGAAGTAAGTGTTGTCACACTTGCTAAAACCGAAGTTTTATCGTATGCACACTGCAAATGAGCGAGGTACCAGGCACTAGAAGGCAGTCTTCAGATGACCAGAATTACATGCACACGTGTCAGAAGGTATTACATGCTATTGGTGAGTTCGAGCTGCAGGTAGAAATAAAAACATTTAGTTCAGGGCTTTTTGATATAGTTGACCTTTTATTAGACACCCACAATCAAGTTGGAAATAAAATTTATGCAGAAGCAAATAAAAAATGTTGTCATATACTGCAACAAAACAATAATCACATTATTCACACTCAACATCCATATCAGTAATAATTAAATTGATTTAAGAAAATCTTTTAGTAGTATGGATATAACCCAGCTGAGAATCTAAATGCAGCAATGCAGCATGGCAAATCACCCTAAAGTCAGTAACCACCTTGAATACCAGAAAAGATTCCTCTAGACCTTTTCTTCTGGTTCTATCTGCATCTGAAAGAGCAAAACACGAGTCCACAAAAGTGTAGGTCTTGCAATCAGGATGAAGAAGGTTAGACAGGAATACCTGATGGCCAAAACACAAGACCTCATGTCGAGATATGTGTCTTGAAGCACTGTGGTTGGTTTTTTTTCTTCTATTCTGTCTATACAGGTCACAGTTTTCAGAAACTCTTGAAATGTTTGTGAAATGAGTCTGTTATTCAGCTTTGCCTTTTGCAAGCTCTATAGGCTACCATACTTAACATTAGGTTTTCCTTACCGCAACACAAAAGTATCTTTCCATCTTCCTGTGATCAATGTGCTCTTTGATTCTTTTAAAAAGATATTGAAGCTTCAATTATGCACTTTTAAGAAAAATATGGTTTGTTTCATCTTCTAGATACAAGTGGGTTTGTCTCTGTATACAGAATTTCTATTTCTATCTATAGATATTCTAACTTAGAACAAATCTGGTGGTAATACTCTGGAGACAGTGTTTGAGTATTATCATGATGATAAAAAACACACATCTTTTGCACATGTCACAGCATCTGAATTTCTGACATGCTTGCTTGAGTTTTCCAGTGTCTGGATTTGTATACACTTTGCTGGAGGGACACAATAATACAGCAGTCCTGAATCTGAAAATAACTGTACTAGATTTTTTTATTGGATTTTACATTTAAAGTAACTAAGATTCTGCATTACATAATTCTCATATTCATATTTACTAGTTGGTTATTAACCGAATAATTCAGCACCTTAAAATTACAATACGTGTGCAATAATAATAACTAAAAAAAAATAAACACAGCTGCTAACTGCACTATTTATGTGAAAGATGAGCCCAAGTCACAACATTTATGACCATATCTCAATTTCCCTGTTTTTCAGGTGATGCAGATGTACTGCTGGCTTTTAACTTACATCTCATTTAAACAGTCTTTACATTTGTGTGTATGTTACTTGTATATTTTTAACAAGACAAAATAAACATCTAGGATTCCAGTGCCTTTTTTTGCAGAGATTAATTAAAGAAGAATAAAGAATAAATTTTTTCTCAGATACAGAAAGGCTGAGCTGAGGAGCAGGTGTTTGAAATGTATAGAGAATTATTCACGTGCTGTCAGGGTGCTTAAAGATTATTGTTCCCACTTTGGAGAAGTCGAACAGTGCTGTGCTCATCAGGTTGCAAACTTTGGCTCCTGTTGTGATGGGAAACAGTGAATGTTCTACTTATAAGTCTCTTCATCCCAAAAGGTCCTACTATGTGGCGTATTAAACGGACACGGACTCTGCTTTCGTTTCAAGCTGAGACCAAGTTTATTGTTACAACCTTATCGTTATACTTTAGTGAAATGTCAACAACAGTCCTGCAAGTCCTTCATAAAAATTTCCACAGCTGTTCTTCTCCTTCCCAACTCCTCCTGACCACTGTTATTGTTTCTCTGCCTTCTTGTTTTTGCCACTGATGTTGAATTTTCTCAGGCCGGAGGCTAGCTGGTTATCAAAGCTTTCTGCAGTCTTATCTCCAGAGGGTCTGCAGCATTCATGGTCCTTTTTGCTCAGCATCTCTTCTGACATCTCCCCCTTTTTTGTTTTCGTGAACTACTAGTATTTGTCTTAACACTCTATCAATCAAACTTTACACTAAATTAATTAAGCAAGGCACACAAATCAATATGCTAGAAAAAAAATCAAGTAAAATCTTAAAAGCTATCATGGCCATTTTTATAATCCAAGGTCCAATTCCAAAAAAAAATCCTGCACATGTATTCCACTTATTCTATATTTGCAGTTCTTCTGTTAAATATTCTAAGGTGTTAATACTTTAGTGTATAAATTCTGCATGATCTGATAAATATGTCAAAACACTAGATAAAGCTGCCAATGAGGCATTTGATGACAGTGAGCCAAAGTGTGGTTTAAAATCATAGAAACATTCAAAGTTAATCATATGAAATTGCTTAATGTACATGGGCCTCCTGAAATACAGAAAGGAATACCTGCCCATGCTCTATCTCCTCAAATAAAATACAGTTCTCTTGTTGATTGCAGGGAGATGTTGTTGGATTTGAATATATCTGCAGATATGTAATTACATCACAGAAAATCATTTCAACACACACTAAGTAAGGAATTAACATTTTATATAAGAGTTACAATTTTGCTTATATAACTGAAATATTTACTAAAATCTACTTTTATCACACCTAATAAAGAACATCATCTGTCGGCAAACTTACTAAACAGGTGCTAAATAGATTGGTTGGAGTTGCTACCGACAAACACAATAAATCTTGCTGTGCTGCATTGGCTAGGGTTACTCAGATGTTTTCTTGGGATTGTGCGGGGATCCATGGAATGGTGGTTGCTCAACACGAAATTCTTACAATTATTGCAATGCAGGTCGCACACATCTTGCTGGCATCCATTGCGGTCTACGATCTGTAGAAACACAAGCATACCCTCGCCCCCACGTTATTAATGGCCATGGACCTTCCCATTGTCTTGTTTCTAAGTTATGTATCATTATTTTAGCTTTACTAATGTTATCATTTGATTTTGTGATAAAATGTCGCTCTATCGGAGGAATATTGTCTTGGCAACAATTTAAAAAATTTAGAACATACATAGCTTTTAATAGTCTCTCTTGAGGGGGGTATCCCATGTTCCCCCTTTTTTGTTTTAACAACATATTTTTTAATGTACCATGAGCTTGTTCAACTATGGCTTGCCTTGTCGGTGAGTGAGGAATGCCCATGATGTGTGTGATTCTTCATTGTTGAAAAAAAGGATTTTGTTATATTAGAAATATAACATTTGGGCCATTGTCTGTTTTTACCTGTGTGAGCTTGCTATCTCTCTAGGGGAATACCTGTTTTTACTTGTGTGAGCTTGCTATTTCCTTTAAAGATTCCCCTGTATATGCTGTTGCCCATATTGCATTTGAATACCTGTCAATCGAAATGTACATATCTCAATCTTCCAAATTCAGGTATGTGAATAGTATCTTTTTGCCAGATTTGTAAAGCGCTTAATCCCCTCGGGTTGGCTCATCTAGGCTGTAATGGTGTTATCTGTTGATAATCCGGGCATATTTTATTATGTTCTGGGCTAATTCTAATGAAATTTTAAGTCACCTACGTAGTGCCTCGGCAGACTGATGATAAGACTATGTGACATTAGTGCTTGTTGAATAATGTTGGTAGTGGGCCTTGGACTGACCCTGCTGTCAATCTGTCTGCTATTCTGTTTCCTTCGACTATAAATCCTGGAAGTGATGTGTGACTCCAAATATGCAGTTCTGCTCTTCTAGCTGTGACTTGAAACCATAACTGCTTTAACATTTAAAAGCAATCACTCATTGTTTATCTGTTTTAACCATCCTCTTTCTATATGCTGCCCTACTCTGGCTACATTTTGTGAATCTGTAAATAAATTAAAGGGACTATGATGCCAGTTGAAGGCTTTAGCATTGCATATAATTCCACTATTAGTATCGATCCTTCTCCTATATAAACTACACTTTATTTGCTCACTGTCCATTTTCTTTCCACATTAGTACTGCTCTTCTGTTTTTCCTGAGCCATCAGTAAATATTGTAGGGCCGTCAACCAGTCGCTCTCTACATAAGGGCTTCTGTTCTATTTCTAATGTTTGCAGAGAGGAAAACAATTTATGACTCGGTAAGTGGATATCAATACTTCCTGGATAATCTGTTAGAGCTACCTGTAAATTCAAAATATTTGCCATGCATCACTTAACATATTCTTTTGTCACTGGGATATAAATGATCATCGGGTCCTGGCCTAATAACTGAATTCTTCTTTTTCTTCCCTGGGTGATTATCATTGTAATCATTTCGAGTCTAGTTACTATTGGGTTTTTGGGGGCGTTAGTGTGGCAAAATATCACTCAATAGTTAGTAATGAATCTTTTGAATTTTCCTCTATCATTGGCTCAATTATCCCTAAAGGTTCTCTGCACTAGGGCCCGGCGGTTGCTGATGAATGGAATGCAGAGTGTTCTCACAAATTGGTATTCCCCTAGAGAGATAACACTCTTAATTCCTCTGGACTTCTGCAAAGCTGAAAAGGAAAAACACTTAGAAAGGAAGGAGAAGGGGGGGGGGTACACTCACACACATACAGCTGCAAGGCTGGGCTTTATTAATTTTTTTTTTCTCTCTCTTTCCTTTTTTATGTTTTGCTAGGTATTTTCAAATTTTTCCTTCTGACAACATTCATTCCAAAGATCCCCAGGTAAATCTACCTGTTTGCCGGCTTAGTAGATATTTCGGATTGAAAGGTCCCAGAGACATATTTTCAAGATTAATCAAAACCAATTTGTAAGTGTTACAAACGTTTGAAGCACTTCAAACACACACACACACGACCACTCATTTCTCAGATAGCTGAATACATTCATACAATGTTGGTTATCACTATTGGATCCACAATTTTTCAATGCTATGGATATTTAAACTACAAATGGTACCAGGCACATATAATACTTAAAATATGTACATGCATTATAAAGTAAGGTTCGTGTCAAGTGTCTAACAGATATTTCAATTCCTTTAAAAAATATATAGCTGTCCATTGTCTACATACTTTAAACAGGCATTCTCCAAGCGTGAAACAATGCCAACAACATAGGCTGAATAGGTAACAATGTTTATGGGTTGTGAAAATAGCTTAACTTATCTAACAACTGAAGACAATTCTACAATTTGAGGTGATCCTGACACTTCACAAATTTCTGATTTCCACATTTGAGAAATATTTGTTTCTGATGAAGCTTTTTAGTGACCTTGTCTAATGCAACCAATGAATAGTTGTCTAATTGCCTGGGCCATTTAACCATGAGGTTAAATCTGAATCCCCTTTTTGACAACATAAACAAAGGATGTAATTCTTCTGTAGTGATGCCTATCAAGGGTTGTGTGCAATTTACGGCTCCTAACAATTTTTGCACATCCTTCAATGTCTTTACAGAATATAAAAGTTTAATTTGATAGTGGTTGAATAGTTTGTTCTTGGATCTTCCACCCCAGATATTTCCATGGAGAAGTTTTTTTGATTTTTTTCTGGTGTGACACAAAGACCTACTTGAGTAACTGCTGCTGTTACAGCTGCTAAAGCCTTATCCGTCTGTTCTGGTGTCAGGCTGCAACTGAAGTATCATCCATGTAATGATACATCAGGGCTTGAGGATGTAATTCACAAACTGGTGATAAAGGTTTTGCTACAAACCACTGACAAATTGTTGGACTGTTGCACATGCCTTGAGGCAACACGGTCCAGTGATACCGTTGGCTCTGTTCTGCCCTATTAATAGAAGGCACAGAAAAAGCAAAACGGATTGCATCCTTTGGATGTAACGGAATGGTAAAAGAACAGTCTTTCAAAACTATAACTGTTAAGTCCCAGTTTTGTGGTAACATTGTCAGTGAGGGCATTTCTGGCTGCAACACTCCTGTAGGCCAAATAATTGCATTTATTTTTTGCAAGTCCTGTAATAAATGCCATTTTCTGCTTTTCTTCCATATTACAAACACTGGTGTGTTCCCCGGTTAGTACGATGTATCCAGCTGGTAGTTGTTCTTGCACTAAAGCTGGAAGGTGGCGCAGCTCCTCGGTGCTGAGGGGCCACTGTTCCTCCCAGATAAGCTGAGCAATTCTAGTGCCCTTTGACATAAAGCAGGGAGGCAGAGGCGTCCAAGCCATTACTTGTATCGTTCCTGTAAAATCAGTATCAATCAGTCCCGGTAAAACAAACAATTCTTGCTTTGTGATAAATGATCATCCAATTAACAGTGTTCTAAGTCTGCTTCCTAAGGGGCCCTTAATTGCCGTGAGGACGAGCTGATTTGCAGTGTGACGTGTTTCTGTTCTTTGAAGGCAGTTAAACTTTCTGCTTCTCGCTGCCCTTGGGTCCCAAAGGAGCGTCCTGTGGGCGCTGGGAACGCCCCGGGGCTGCTGCAGCCGCTGGCTTGGGGGTGGCTCCCCCTCGGCCCGGTGGCTCCGGAGCAGTTAGTAAGTTCTCTTTTGCAGCTTTTGGAATCTCCTTTATCGCTTCGTCACTCATTAGTTCCCAGCGTGGACCGTCCCGCACACAGATCAAAGCTTGCAGTATTTCAGCTTCTCCCTGCCGCTGGGCCTCCCTCCTGGCTGTGCCCCTCGCTCTGAGGGACAGGGGGGAGCTGGATCAGGCTCCTTCTCGGTGACTATCAGACCCGGATCAAAGGGTTTGTCGCCCCCACATCGGGGGGTGCAGAGCCCAGCGCAGGCAGTGTAGGGGGTTGCTTTATCCCATAGTCAAACCCCGATCTTATTCCAGGTTTCTTGCTTGAATGTCGAGCAAACATCAAAAGATGGCTCGTGAACCTAAGCCCATGTCAAAAGCACTTTAAGATCATTAATATCTAGCGTTCAGTTTTGTTTCTTTAAAATACATTTAAATAATTCTATTACATCTTTCTGTTCCTGGGTTATCGCGTTCCCCATCACCTTATCAGCAGCTCACCTTGCGTCCAGCGGGCAGGTGTCTATGGACTTTGTTTCAGCCCCTCCAGGCTTCATTTCAGCCCCTCCAGGTTCATTTCAGCCCCTCTAGGCTTCGTTGCAGCCCCTCCAAACGTTCTGCTGATTGTTGCCACCAGACCATGCTCCTAACTCAGCCTCCGTTCAGACCCGATACGGGCACCATTTGTGGCGTATTAAACAGACACGGACTCTGCTTTCATTTCAAGCTGAGACCAAGTTTATTGTTACAACCTCATCTTTATACTTTAGTGAAATGTCAACAACAGTCCTGCAAGTCCTTCATAAAAATTTCCACAGCTGTTTTTCTCCTTCCCAGCTCCTCCTGACCACTGTTATTGTTTCTCTGCCTTCTTGGTTTTGCCACTGATGTTGAATTTTCTCAGGCCGGAGGCTAGCTGGTTATCAAAGCTCTCTGCAGTGTTACTTCCAGAGGCTCTGCAGCAGTCATGGTCCTTTTTGCTTAGCATCTCTTCTGACACTACTAGATCGCAGGACCTGGGACAAATCCACAAATTCATACCCACATAATTCAGAATAATTCAAGACACATGTACTTACCCACTGGCTGCCCAGAAGAAACTTGTTTCCTTCTTGCCCAATGTGAGCATCCCCTTTGGTCTTCATCAACACAAGTCACAGCGTTCACTGCAAACCAGGAGAGAAGAAATGAAGGATCAGAACACATACATTATTATTTCCTGTATATTGCTCTCACTGGTTTGTTTATAAGACTTTTGTCTCCCCAGAATATATGTAAATATAGATATAGGCATAATAATTGATATAAATATATAATAAATTGTCTGGAGTCTAATAGACCAGAGTAGCATGGGGGGCCAAATCAGAGTTCCTGCAGCTTCTCTGAATCGTATGGCAATGAGCAATAGCCTGAGAAACACTCTTCAGTGCCATCACTAGTGGATGCATTTATACATACAGGGGTAATGAATACCATACCTTTGCTTTTAGACCCTTCTTCTTTCTTCTTATTTCAAAGATGTAAACACAAAAAACAACAAACCAAATTTCCCAGTTATATAGACAGCAGAAGAAAAAGTATCTTGAGACAGCACATGCATGAAGCTTTTACTAAAGTAACTGATGCACAGCAGGCAGCAAAGCAGGAGAGGAGACACTGCACCAGAATGTCTTATTGTGCCAGCGAGAGAGTTTGAAAAAGACACCAAATTATTTTCTGAAGAAGCAGCATGGACAAGAAAAGTCCAGAATTATTAGAACTATTTTTTTCTCATGAAATTTCATTATAATAAAGGCAATTGGGTCAGAAATGCCAAAAAAAAAAAAAATCATGCTTTTTGCACTGGCCCAAACCAGAGAGTCATGAAAGAAACAAAGAGGGGGAAAAAAAAAGGAACCCAGCTTCTTCCAACAAAATCAAAGCTTCAATATATGAGCTAATGAGCTTATACTACCAAAGATGTGGTTTAACCTACATCAATTCTTTGTCACACATGACTCTATTCAGACTTCTGAAACAGCTGGAACAAACCACACAAGAAACTACTGCTTGAAACAAATATAAAATCTTATGAGTTGATGTGACTTATTATTACAAGAAAGTATTTGGGCTCCTGATAAAAGTGGCAGTCATGATCACTTGAGTTTGCAAACTCCCAGCTCCTTCCAAGGTGCAAGCTTACTACCCCCAGAATAATAAAGTTCCAGAAAAAGAATATTTCCAATATTTTTAGCAGAATATTTATGAAATTGAGTACTGACAAAGTTGCTGTAGTTTATTTTATGTAAAGGAATTTTGTAGGTGAAAACTTGTCTACTTTCTACCTACACTTTAAATGAAAGATTAGCTAAGTATTTCTTTTTAGAATGGGATTTATAAACTCTTGAACATTGTTGCATTAACTTAGAAAAAAACCTCTGACATGAAAGTGCCATTAACTTCAAAGTCCCCCAAAATGGCTTAATATACACTGAAAAAAAAATTAAAATATATAGTATAGTTCATAACCATTGCAAGATTACAAATCTTACATTTTCAAGCATTCAATAATTCCATCAGTCTCCCTACATCCCTATGGTGGACCCTATGGTGGAGTGTCTCTACCAACTGACCTCAAGTTTACAAAGAAGCAAATAATGGCAGAACACTTTACAGAACAGAGACGATTTGTCGTGCCAGATGTCAAGGCAGAACAAGGCCTGTTTCTCAAAACTACAAGTTTATTCTCCCATTAATTTAACATTGATGGCACTCTTTACAATAGTTATTATCCCTTCTTGCCACTTTTCCTCTCTAAAAATATCCAGTGCTACTTAGTAGACAAGCCCGCACGCACTGGAACAAAACACAAATTTATTCTGAATGAACAAAACACAAAATTTGGGATTTGGCACAGTGTCAGCGGAAGGAGGACACATGCATGCCACTGTGAAGACCTTAGCAATTCAGCTTACAAGGTTTTCGTGTATTCATGCACAAGGAATGCAGCTCCCCATGAATTCAATTGTGGGTCAGATTTGTCTTTTAAGATTAAAGCTCTCACTAATATGTTGGGACCGTATGAATTCAAAGAGAGTATTTGACTATGATGAATGTCACTGCTGCATGCTGAGAACTCCTGCTACACATTTCAGTTACATGAATCTTGCAGACATTTTTCGTGCTATAAAACCTCCCCGAGTTTACAAAAAGCTGCCCCACATAACTAGTCATATTTTAAAAGTTTTCTGAACTTCAAAATGTTTTACCAGTTTGAAAAAGATTCTTTGGGTAGCATTGCAGCCATGTTGATGCTAACGGGAGTTTTGTCACTGTTTTTAATAAGGCCAGAATAACTGCAGGAGCTCTCTGTAAAAGGAGGAAGTATTTAACCAGCTGCTGTTAGCACTTGCGCTAATATAGGTTCTGTTCATGTTAATGTGGCTACAGCCTAGATCTAGTCTTCAAAAATTTTTGATATCCACTTGCAAGCACTTGGTTCATGCAAAGATACTTTGTTTTCACCAGTTAAACTCTATAAAATTGTAACTCACTGCATTTATGAATATTCTGTGAACATGTAGTAAGTTTAAAAAAAAATTAAAAATTGAGCCTTAGATTTTACTTCTTGTGAACTATGTGACATTATTATTACTCTAATTTTCCAAACACAGCTACAGAGGTTCTTCAGCAGAGGAAGACTCAGCTTAGAGCAATAAAAATGCAATTTTCTGAGCGCTGTGTGAAAAACTGAGGACTGTCTTTACCCTTTTCTTCTCCAGAATGTATACTTCGGCTTATCCTCTTCAGTATGTCAGAGTCCTAGAAACATTACATGTAGGTAAATGTAACAGTTTGCTGTGGGCAGACTTCATCAGTGAGACAGTGGCTGTGTCCTGATGGCTAACAATAGAAATACCTTATCAGATTTGTACGTAAAATTCAGTGGCAATGGACATCATGGGTCATTGTGCTTCTTCTGGAGCTTTCACCAAGTGCTCTCCATAGCCAAGATTCATGTTGCAAAGAGCTGCTGAATAAAAAGTCAACCATATTTTTATTTTATGAAACAAACCAGCAAGTAGTACCTTCATACAAGCAGCCTAACAGTCAGGACCACTAGATACAACACATGTTGTGTTCTTAGAGTTGATTTGGCTTCTCCGTTATAATAATGTTTGTTGACAAGTAATATGGATATCTGCAGACATTACTTGAGAAATAATTTGCCTGTATCATAGCAATGGTTGCTAGAAGTTTATACTTAGTTGGATATTTTGCCTCAAGGCTCTAAAAATTCTAAACACTAGAGCATTCAAGAAATAGTTTGGGTGTTTCTTATTCCTTCATCCTGAGTTTTTATCCTTTTTCTCCATGGAAAATATTCTCAAATTGGCTGCAAATTTAGGTAGTTTCAGTCTGTAAGAGGAAAATTACGTGAGGGGGGTTTTGGTTTTAGGGTTTTTTTCTCTTTCTTTTAATCCTTGAAAACCTGATACAACCTTAGTTTTCTACAGTTTTTGCACTTTTACAGTTTTTGCACTTGAGTCAAAGATCTGACTGTGATAAATGGTCATTGTGATAAATGGCCACCATGAAGTTCTTTTCCTTGGAAAATCTGGTGGTATTACTCCTGCCTCTGTTGGAGGAGCTCCCAGATTAGGACAAGATTATAAATGCTTTCACCTTACTGCTCCAGCTCCAATAAGAGGGAAAGCACAGAACATTTCATGTGATCACTACAGAGAGCTAACAGAGGGTGCCCACAACCATAGAAAAATCTTCTGTGAGGTGGTGGGCATCCCCCTCTATCAGAAATCAGGCTTCTACCTTGCCACTGTAATCCAACACCTTAGAGGAAGTTACAGAGAAGCTGAAGGGACCCTCTTCTCTAGGATGCACAGTTGTTGGACAAGAGACAACAGGCACAAGTTGTTCCAGGGAAAATTTCATGTGGATTAAAAAAAAAAAAAGCATCCTGAGGAGAATTAAACACCAAAATAGGCAGTTCAGAATGTGGTGGAATCTCCTTAGCTGGAAATACTCCGTGGCTAGACAGTGCTTAGCTGGAGATTCAAACAGATGTTCTCCAGAGGTCCCTTCCAACCTGGAATTTTCTGTAATCCTCTCTTGAAATTCAACACTGCTGTATTTTCTAAAATGCATTGGTAGTGCTGAAGAAACATTAAATTGTACAAAGTGCATGTTCACCTACTAAATAAAATCATGAGAAATAAGATTACTAATTTACGTCCATAGGTTTCATACAATGGATATTGCTTGAAAGCCAAACAAAGGTATTCAAATGGGCTGAGAGTCTAGAAACAATGGTCACTAAAGCTAAGCCCATACCAGTTAAACTGAGGGGGCCTGAGCACATACACCAAGAGGCATGGAGCAGTCTGCATCTGTGCTAGCAAACTGCTTTTGTCTCCAAACGCAGTGCCTAAGAGCAAATTCTTGTTTGGGCTGGTCCTTGCCCAGTCCTCACTGCCAGGAGCTCCTGCACAGGGTGAGCATAAGCACAGGTGAAGCTCTTGCTAAATAAAGTCCAAACCAGCGGACTTATCACAGTGGTCCAGGAGCCAGAAATGCCACTCTACAAGCTGGGATTTACAGCCTAGAAATACTGAGGGTATAGAAGTAAACAAACCTTTATTCCCCTGTGTGTGGGCCAACAACAAAACTTTGCACATACAAGACACAGTTAGGACAAAATATTAGTTCTTTCTACAAATGCAGAAGCTCACTTTAAAAACAAAATAAAAAATACTTAGCTTGTGCAATAGATATGGTGAAAGTGTCTTACTAATCTGTGGAAGATAAAATTCTAGATTATTAATGGTCTGATCTACCAAGGGAAGGGTGGGAAATTAAACAAAAAGAATATCCTTGCTGTATGAAAGGAGAAAATTGCTCACATGAGTACATTCATGGTTACAGTGGATCTACACTAATGGTTTGACTCTCCACTCTTTTTTCTCTGGGCCCTGGCTCAGTGACAACATCACTATATAACTTATTTCCTGGCTCATCATCAAATTCCACTTAGGCATTTGGATATTGAGCTTTCCCCAAGAGGAAAACCATATACTGGTGACAAAACAGTCTGCTCTCTGGTTCAGAGAAAGCATATTCCCACATGGCCACCACATGCCTCTGACATGGCCACAAAGGTCCTACTGCTTCTGATGTGCAGTTGTTCCAGACACTTTCAGCCACAGAAATCCACTATCAACATTACAAACAGAATAGACAGTCATCCTCCAAGGTTGATTCCACCACAGGTGCCTGTGAATAAATCCCCTCTGGCCTTCAGAGGAGGAGGCTGTGCCCTGAGAGATCTGTCAGAGGGTGGCACACCAGCTTAGCGCTGCTGAAAGTGGCTGCAACACCAAGCCATTTAAACGCCATGCAAAATTCAAGAGATCAAAAAGTGGCCTTTATGAAGGCCAAGGATGCCAAACTAGGACCTGGTGTATTCTGAGATACAACTGTACCTTGTGCCATACCACTCCGTGGCAACCAAAGTAGACCTCACAGCAAAACTTCAGGGTCAGTGAACCTGCAAGCCTTCAACCTCCCTGACCTTCAAAACTTTCAGAAGAACAGGCAGAGGGTCCATCTTTCAGGATTTCATTACTGCCTCCTCATACCACAGTTCAATGCCACTAGGAACCCCCTGTTCACGTGACATACTGACATGAATCCACTTGGCACAGGAGACAGAGGTCTGGACACAGGGAGCAGAGACCAAAGAGGTTAGAGCAGTCCCGACAACACACACTGTGCTGGGAACACCACAGCGTAGATGAGCAATAGCATGTGAAGGCACTTATGACTGCTTTTATGTCTCTAACAGAGTGTCTGAGGTAGCAGGAGGTTCTCAAACCAGCCACTATGCCGCAAAGACTGCACAGACACATCAGCATGTAGTGGATGGGACTTCCACATAGCACTTTCACTTGCTGCTGTGTGCTCCATCTGCCTCTTTCAAAATTAATCTGCAGGCTTGGGATACTGAGGCAGCCTGTGTCATGGCCATCCCTACCATAATATGAAGATAATTCTCTGTAGTTAATAGACTGTGTCCTCCAGCGAGCTTCCTAAAGGTCTGGGCTCAAGAAATGAGGGATGATGTGCCAGGCTGGTTCCCTATTTCAAAGCTGTGATCTTTAAGTTTCATATGGGTTCCACATATACTCATTATAGTATCAGTCAGTCTTAAGGGGTGGTCTGCAAAGCTCTGTACTCCTGCATGGTGTGTTGTGAGGATGGAGTGGAGCCCTACCCCTGTGTTAACAGCACAGTAGGAGGGGGGTCTGCAGTCTGTGACCAGCCACAACACTCGACCACCTACATAACTGCCTCAGGTAGATCCTAATGAGACTGTTTGTTGGGATCTGAAGGATACGCAGTATCCTCACATAAACCTACATATAAATATACTGCATATATATCAACATATGTAGTATATGACAGTATTTTGCGGCAATGAAAGTATTCAGTGAGCAAATACAATGTATATTCTTATAGTGCCATCTTGTGACATGCAGAGGTAAAATCTGTGCATGAAGAACTGACAAAGGTTTATTTTAACTATTTTTAAATAGTAGTTATAAGCAATTTTCAATATGCTGCTGAAAAAAATGCATGCTTTCAATCTGCTAATTAGGTACAAGTCATTCATTACTTTTAGTTTATTCATCTTAAATTCTGAAAATTGATGCATCTCTTATTTGAACATTTTCTAAATCAAATTCAATGACAATAACAAAGCCACACAGTCTTCACAAGTGTCTGTATGTCATTTTGGACAAGAGGTTGGTCTAGGAACGATTTTTGAAAAGCCATGCCAATTAAAAAGGCCATTTAACTTTTGGGTTTGTTTTGTCTTTTCAGGGGGAAAACTGCCAGAGTTTGAAGACTCTGAACACCTTTAATTTGCTGAAAAGGATCTGTCAGAATGCAGCATTTCTCAGAAAGCATGACATTCAACTGACCTCTTGAAAGTTTATTTGGACCTTTACAGATTACACCAAGATGAGTGGTGCAGTTGTCACATCCAAAGAGACCTGGACAAGCTGGAGAAGTGGGCCTGTGTGAATCTCATGAGGTTCATCAAGGCCAAGTGCAAGGTCCTACACGCAGGGCAGGGCAATCTGAAGTTTCAGTACAGGATGGGGGACAACATGAACGAGAGAAGCCCTGCAGAGAAGGGCTTGGGGGTGCTCATTGATGAGAAGCGCAACATGAGCTGGCAGGGTGCTCTCAGAGCCTAGAAGGCCAATCGTATCCTGGGCTGCATCAAAAGAAGTGTGGCCAGCAGGGGGAGGGAAGTGATCCTGCCCCTCTATTCCTCTCTTGTGAGACCTCATCTGGAGTATTCTGTCCAGTTCTGGAATACTCAGTGTAAGAAGGATATGGAACTTTTGGAACGGGTCCAGAGGAGGGCTAAAAGGATGATAAGAGAATGAATGAAGCATCTCCCATACAAGGACAGGCTGGGAGAGTTGGAGTTGTTCAGCCTGGAGAAGAGAAGGCTCTGAGGAAACCTCGTAGAAACCTTCCAGTACCTGAAGGCACTACAGGAGAGCGAGGGAGGGACTTTTTACAAGGGCATGGAGTGATAGGATGAGGGGGGAATGGTTTTAAATTGGAAGGGGGAAGATTTAGATTAGGCATTAGGAAGAAATTCTTCACTATGAGAGTGGCGAGACACTGCAATAAATTGCCCAGAGAAGCAGTGGATTTCCCCTCCCTGGAGGTGTTCAAGGACAGGTTGGATGGGGCCTTGGGCAGCCTCATCTAGTGGGACGTGTCCCTGCCCATGTCAGCAGGGTTGGAACTAGATGATGTCTAAGGTCCCTTCCAACCTAAAACATTCTATGATTCTATAATTCTATTATTCTAGCTGCCAGTGCTCTACTTCGCGCTCTCAGATGCTCGTCTCATGCTCTGAGTTGTGTTGCTGATTTAATAGATCAAAATATAAAAACTTCCTCCTTCATTTATTTGGGAGCATGAATCTTAGACTGCTTTGAAAATTAACACTAAAACCTTGAACTGGTGCTGGCTGGAAGTCAAGAGAGGGATTATAACCTGAGATTCCTGCTATTTCCATGACCTAAGCAATGGGAAAGGTTCTGTATCAATTTGTCAACTGGATTCTAATACCAGCAACCTCTTCCAAATGTCTCACCAAAACACCAGGAGCACTGGCATTTGAGGCACTTTAGATTAAAAAATAGAGTCAGTAGAAGAGTAATGACAAAATACAGTTTATGAGATTACTAAAGCCAAAATGCTATGTAGCTACATGCAGATGCTGACTTCCAAACTACTTTGTCATATAGGGCTCTATGCCTGCATTCTGAAAAGGTAAACTGATATACTCAAGAAATTGGACCCCGTCATCAGTAATCAATGTAGCTAGAGTTCTCTGAGTTATGAGACATCTGCAGCTTGTAGCTGTTCTACAGCTGCTGCTGCTCCCTCTGCTGAACTTCTTTTTGCCTGCTGCCAAAAAGACTTAGAGGTGATATAAGGCGAGAAAGTCAGTGACATGGAGTATACTGCCTCTGCCCCTCAAACTCAAGAGGAGGGAGTACAGATTACTAAGCGGAATCAGGGAGGGAGCAGTGGGGAATGTCAGTGCTTGAGTGTCGTCATGATAGGTTCTGATGTAAAAGCCTGGACTGAGGAGAGTTGACCACCCATTGCTTCACACAGTCGCATATGGAAGGCCAGTCTGGGTAACTTAATCCAGAGATCTGGCTCCCTTTCTGTTTTCCAAATTGAAAACTGTTTCCAAATGGAAAATTGTATTTTTATTATTTCCATCATCTTTATTTTGCGACCTAAAGCTACAGAAAATACAAATTTAAATGAAGAACAAAAAAGACCTATACTTTTTTCTGCATCTACAACTCTCTGATAATATAAATTTCAGTATCCATAGTAAACTTCTTCATATTACTGACATTTACTTACATAAGTAATCATAAGTGTGTTTTCTTAGCATTTTTTTGTGCTTGGTTTTGATACACAGTTAAAAAATTAATAAAAAGAGCAAGACGACATCTATACTTTATATGTGATTCTGAAACTTCCGGCACATTTTACTGACATAATTAACTTGTAAAGGTATCTATATTTTTACTGGTAGTGTTCACCTTTTCCTGATGTATGACTGAGTTGTGTGACCCTTTTTAAAAACAATTACTCCTACATCAGAGTTTAGCATTTGTCTCTTCCCACTCTTCTGGACAATTAGAAAATGTATTGGTCTTTTGATGTCATTTAACTGCAAAATAAGGAATATGTTGACACATACAAAGTCTTAAACTTTCAGTAGAGAATGCTTCTAAATAAGAAAATTGTACTCAAACTTCATGTATGGTATTCATTTTTAGACACCACCAGTGCAGAAAACAAGTCACTCCAGAGTATTTTTACAGGGAGTTATAAGATGTTTGGGCATGGTGTTCTTCTGATCTACTCTAGCTACCTACCTAGAGAACAAAATGAACATATACCTAGATCATATTGACAAAAGTGACTGCTTCTCCACTGACTGGGATAACTAGCTCAAATGTAAACCTCTCTTAGGTAGATTAGTGCCATCCCCATTGCAAAAAGGCAATAACAACACATTAAGTATCAACTGGGAGAACAATTCTCAGACTTCTTTCCAGCCAACGTTGTACCATCAGGACATCATTCAGTTTTCTCAGTGCTTCTTGCAAGGCTAACATTATTTAAATTGGTTTCAGCCTGATACAAAGAGCACCCATCCTCCCAAAGCCTTGGCTAAGCTTACCTCTGTTATGTACTAAGGCTAACTACAGTTCACTCCACATTAAACTGCATCTCAGAGAATGTAGAAACAAAGTTGTTTGCATGGTGTGATATGTGCTTCAGCACAGTAGGTGAAAAACATATCAATGATTTTTCATACTTCATGGAGAACAGTCTCCGGTAAATGGGAGGGAAAGGGGTAAGGAAGAATCTTTTTCTCATTCTTTGGGAAGAAAGAGGTTGAAGCAGACAAATGCTTGGAGAAATAAGTCCAACTTCCACTTGATCTACTACTTTAGTGTTTTATGAATATCTTAGAATTTGGCAGAGTTTTAAACTAGATATGCTGGTTCACAGAGAAGTATCAAGAAACTCCTACGGAAATGTTCTGCCATAATAACCGGAATATCAGAGTTCAGCTATGCAGTACAGTGGATTTATTGTCTCTGGGATAAAAGGTTTAGACTTTATTGAATGATTAAAAAGAAGTCTGAAATTTTTCAACCCCAGAAACAGTTGTGAGGGTTTCTTTTCTGGAAATTTACTTTACTTTAAAAAAACAAACAAAAAACCCAAACAAACAGCCTTCATCTGCCATTATAATGAAATTAAAACTGTTGCAACATTCTGATCCTCATCTAAAAAAAATTACCAGAATTGTCCTCACAATTTGTACAGCACAATGATAGCTGTATTGTCTTTACAGAATTATACATACAATGCTGAAATTCAGTTTGTTAACAATACCTCCACTCATTGGCACCTTTTAATCAATGCTGTGAAAGTTACACAAGCTCAGTGAATATAGTTTCAGTTCTCACTTACAAAATTAAACCAAAACACTAACCACATTCTAGAAACTGAGAAACTAAAGCACTTGTGTCTCACTTTTACAAGAAAACACCTGAGATCCAATACTGAGTTCTGAATTCAAGTTAAACAACAAGGTAACGCTTAAGTCCAATTTGCTACCTTGATGTGAGTTTGCAGGTCAAAATAAGATCATGGGTACAGTTTTACTTGATCTACTAAGTGATGAGAACATCAAAAGTAGAGTTGTGTTTTCAATATAATTTAATTTCATCTGAATTGATTCATTTAGGTAAAGTTAAATATTTTTTCCAGAAAAATATGCAGCCAGAGTTGTTAAAAGAACTATGTTTTGTGATGTGCTCAGTATCTACAACTCAAGTTCTAGTAACTTGATAATACAGGATTCAGCAGCCTGAAAAAGATCAGCTGGAAATCTAAGACAGAATTAGGAAGATTCTGGCCAATTTCCTGAATGCCTTAACCTGTACAAAGCTGGCATGGTTCTGCACCTGCTGAAACTTTTCAGCAGAGTGCTATTTAAAAAAAGTCTGTAACTGAACTGCTGATTATGAGAAAAACATGGTCTCCTCTAATCTCTGAGCAGCCTATTTTCCTTCCAGTGCACATGCCATTATCTCAGTAGTGCTAATGGGATTTGGAACCACGTGTCCAGACACCATGCCTGTCTCTGAGACCTCACTGAGAGATACTGAGCATTTGCAATTCTCATTGACCTTAAGAAGAATTATCAAGTTTTGAGTCTTAAACACAGCATTTTTTTAGGTCACATACAGAACTGTGCTGTAGCAGAAAATTTGGACTGCGAAAAAGGAAGTGGAAAAAGTGAATGGAACTGGATCTTACCAGCCTTTATGTACACATGGTCTGTATGTATGCAAGTAGTCATGCTGACGTCGAGATCACACTATCAGGCAGCGTTAAAAGAGAAAAAACAAAATTCATTACTTAAAAGAAGAAATAATCACAATCCTCTGAAAAAAATCATCAGTAATGTTTTGATGCATTTTTTTTCAAATTTATTTTCTTCACATTTTTGTTCTATTCATCTTCCTTTAAGTTTCAGCCAGTAAGGTCTCCATCCCACCCTCCGTCTGGAATATGAATCTAATTCTTTAGGTACTTCCTCTTCAACTTACTTTTCATCTCTGTCCCCAAAGCTCCTAAAATTTCAGTGATTAATTGAAAGGTATCTGGAACACTTCCAAGCTTACCTTGTCCTCATTGGTTTGACAGTGTTCCTGTGCTCTGGTCGTTAGTACAGCATGACCCTGCAGAACTAACTCAGCCATGAAGCAAGTTAATCAGTAAATGAATGGAGTTCTTGAACAGAGAAGTTTTATCCTGAGTTCACCAAAGCAATTATGTGTTAATTAATCCTCTGCCAAGCACAAAGTAAGACAAATATAGCAAGTATGATCTTCAGAGAAATAATTTTCTGGGGAGAAGGTCAAATCCTAAGCTGATGTAAACTTTCATAGCTTACTTTTCTTACATTGAACTGTTACGGTTTGAGTCTTCTGAGGATCTTGCCCTATTACAAGAGATTCACTATTTTAATTTTATTCTTAATTCTAATGTGTTTGTCTCTGTTCCCAAGTGACTGGGAATAGGATGAGAGACCTCAGGTTGTGCCAGGGGAGGTTCCGACTGGACATAAGGAAAAATTTCTTCACCAAAAGGTTTATTAGGCACTGGAACAAGCTACCCAGGGAGGTGGTTGAGTCACCATCCCTGGAAGTATTTAAAAGATTGGTAGATGAGGTGCTTTAGGGATATGGTTCAGTAATGGACAGGTAAGGTTGGACTCCATGATCTCAAAGGTCTTTTCTAACCAAGCAATTCTATGATTCCACAGTCTTCAATGGAAAATTGATTATAATTCCTCTAAGCTGAGCCAAATCAGACATTATGTATCTCATCTATAATTACCATATAAAAGCTCTTGTTAACTTTCCATACTGTTTGCATTCTAGGTAGCCAAATGTAAACAAAATAGTAGTGATAAATGTGTCTTCCCAGAAGGTATTACTTCCCAGATCATCCACAAAAGGGTACTTCTCAGATTCTTATCTCTGTGGGACAAGCAGATTCATATTGTTTGCAGACACAACAGACTGCACAATCAAAGGTGACATAGAAAGTTGTAATATATGCCTGTGGGCAATCGTAATTAAATATCACTAATATTCTTGACAATATGCTTGTTGCAATTACTTGGACTGCGTGTGACCTGCTGGTTACTTTATCACTCCTGGTGATATTCAGTATGTAATATTTATCAAGTAAAATTCCTCATCATTTGTTTGTGATTAATCTCTTGCTGAAGGACAATGTTTGCTGAGGAAAACAGTGTTCTGAATTGTAAAAAGCACAGAGAATGATTTAAAAAACCTGAGAACCTAACCACGCTATTGCATACTTACATATTGGTTCTTTGTGCAAAGTGGGTAACTGCATCTCCAGGAAGCCAGACAGTCATATGATTGATCACTAGAACTACAAATACATGGTACATGCTGAAACTGAGTGCCAGCACAGTGGAAGTTTATCAACAGGCACAGGCAGTTCTATGTACAGATGAGCTGCTTCCGGCTGCTTTCTGTATAAATGTGGATCTGGATCATCTAACAAAGGATTCTGCAGACTCTCCTCCATTGATACAACTACATGTTTTCACAAAACTTATGATTTTTTTTATCTCTCTTCCTCTTCCTCACACAAACAAAATGTGATCATGTTTCCTTAGGAAAGAAGAGCGAATTAAAAGTTAGGATTCAGTCTCTGCAAAGAGAAGGGGAGAGGAAGTACCCAGAAGGGTTTAGGAAGGAAACCACTGCAGAGCAAAACAATCAAATGACAATAACAGTTCACATATAATACAACAGAACACAAATAAAATCCTAAAGTTCTATGCTCAATTAATATTTCTATGTATATACTGCATTTTTTTCATCTTGCCTTTACTCTCTCTGACCCCAACGACAAAAGCAAAAGATCTTCAAGGAGGAAAACCATGTTTCTATATATCCTCTCACAATTTAGCACAATGTCAGTCTAATCCCTTTATGGCTTTTGAGAGCTAAAATAACACATAACTCCTAGCTGTCACCATAGTAAAGTGAACTGAAGCCAAAGAAAAGCCAAGAGTGTCTACAGGGACCACTGTGAATAGGACTTGACAAGTTTCTTGGAGTTCTACCTGCAATTATATGCCAAAATTTCATGTTCCTGCTTGTTTGTAATTTGCTTAACACAAAATTGCTTCCGTTACTTTTTTCCCCCATAACATTCTTAAATTACATACTCTTTTCATGCACAGACTAGCCTAGCTATGGTAAAGAAATGAAAGGCCAGGAAGATTTTCTTCCAACTGCAACACTTGTCTAAGGAAAGGTAATGGAAGATTACTGACATTCATTGTTACCTCTCTATAACTCAGTTACATTATTAAAACAAACATTTTAGCTACTTGCCTATAGAGAAGGTTTTATATTCCTTTTGCCCCTTGACCATGCCATAAGCAGTCTTTCACAATATTTTTTTAAAAGAAAATATGCATCTTTCTTCAAAAAAATGTTACGTTTTCTCCTTTAACAGATGGTGAAAATAGTTCTTATCATATTTCATCATCCTCTTAGTTTTCTAGCAAAATGTTTTGGCAAATCAAGAGGTATAAATAACTAATCAGATTTTTATTGAACAGCACATAATTTAAATAAATCATATTTATGAATATTTGGCTGAGTAGAATTGATTGCCAACATAAACCTTTCAGGCCTGAGTTTTTCTGATGTTTATCTCAGACTGGAAAACCCAGTGTGTGACCATTACTCCGCTCTTGTACTCTCCTTTTTGTAATTTTTAAGATTCTTCCAAATCACTATTGAAGGTAAAAACCCATTACTTTGAAATGCACTAGGATGCCAAATTAGTTTGCCATATGGGAATGTGAAATAATTAATGAACAGAAATTAACAAATAAATTATTCAGATAAACCCTCACCATTTGTCCTATTTCCTCTCCAAGTAATAGAACACAGAGAAATTCTTACATTGTGATATTGGGCTTTCAAAATTTCACCCTGGTAGAAGGAGGCTGCAGAAGTACGAATCCTCTGCTAAACAAGCTCTGAATTCTTGAGAGATGCAATGCTGGCAACATGCTGCACCAGCAAACAAAACAGGCACAAATGCCACGAAGAAACAAAAGATAAGCAATGATCTTTCAGATCCTCAAGCCCGTGGCAGTACAAACTCCACAAGCCACGCTGGGAAACCCAGTAGGTGCTTTCACATTCTCAACATCACTGCTATTTTTTCCGCACTGACCTTGATTACTTTACTCCCATCAGTACTGTCAACAATCAACCCAGTACAACATTGGCAGTGTCTGGAAGAAACAGAGAAAAAAAAAATTTCAGCACCGAAGGCCAAATCATGGGACTGTCACTGATGGGAGCCTTGTAGGATAAGCAATCTATAGAACCAAAAAGAAACTGCAAATACTCCTTAACTTTTTTGTTTTCTTTCAAAGAGGCGAGAAAGGACTCAATATGGACTGTACAACTGTCCCCACAAGATAACATAAATAAATCTTAAAACCAAATAGTGAATGGATTTTTATAACTTATTTTTATAACCACAATTGTAATGACACTTGCTGTCTTTTAAGACGCTCATGCAAACAAGGCACAGATATGTTTTTAGCACTGAATGACATGTTCACAGACTGCAAACTTATACACCCTGATTTACAGGTGTTAGTATCCATAGTAAGACTCGATGTCTTCCTCATTTACAATTTGATTTGTGGACTAAAGTGGATAGAGTACACATCCAGCAATGTCTCAGACTATTTAAAGCTTTATGTGCCATTTCCACCTCCAATAGGAATGAAGTCTGAAGTCTTCTCTTTTACAAAACTTTCATAATGGCAATCACATATCTCCTTTCTCATCCACTTCTAAAGTTCCACTTCATCTCATCCTGCAATCTCTTATTATGGTACAGTTTTTATATGAATACTGTTACTAAAAGTTTCACTCTTCCCAAAATAGAATTTCTCTTTTTTCTCTCGATTTGTTTCTGGAATACATTTTAAAATTATTTTAGATAAGAACATTTAAAAGAAGAACCACCTCCTCAAAATGAATATATTGCTATTGGTTGAAGTTGTTCTAAAACTAGATAAGCAGCAATTTTCTTTGATGTTTCAATCTCTAACCAGCAAAATTAAATCACATTGTTCTCAGCTGCACATTCTCAAGGAACATAGTGGCTGAAAAAGAGAATGGTGACTATGCCCTGGGTGGCAACACATACAACCAACTTCTGAAACACATTTTCATAAACAATGTTTTAAAGAATTCCTTTAAAAGGCCTGCACACAGAGAACATCACGAGAACCTACTTCCCTTGGTTAGCAAACTGGTCCCAAACTGAGCATCTGCACAGGTATAGGAATGAACACTTATCTTTATCAAGGAGATCAGAGGAGTCATTGGTGTCTGATGCTTACTGTAAATATTCCATTTAGGAAGGATGCTACTGAACTCCCTTCTTAATGGATTTGAGTCACATGATTAATTACATATATATAATGACATAACCTCATATACTGTTTTTGACTGGGATGGAGTTAATTTTCTTCATAGCAGCTCATATGGGGCTCTGTTTTGGATTTGAGACCAGAGCAGTGTTTTAGCTGTTGCTGAGCAGAGCTTACACAGTGTTAAGGTTTTCTCTGCTTCTCATCCTGTCCCACTACTGAGGAGGCTAGGGGCGCACAAGAAGTAGGGAGAAGACCCTGCTGGGACAGCTACTGACCAAAGGCATATTCCACACCATGTGACACTCTGCTCAGCAATAAAAGCTGGGAGAAGGAGCAAGGGGGAGCATGTGGAGTATTAAAGTTCCTGTCAAACTCAAGCAAAGGGGTTAGAAAATTCATATTTATGCGCAATGAAGTAGACAGCAATGGTTTGAAAGCCATCACCAGTGTACTGTGGCAGTATGTACTCTATGTCTGCCTGCCAGGCATCTGTTTTACATTTTGCACAAATCTACAGGGCTGAGTGTTCTGTATAAAAGCTTAAGCCTACCCCCAACCCAGCCTACCCCCCCTCGAAATGAGGAATAAGAAACTGAAATGAGGAATAAGAAACCGAAATGAGGAATAAGAAACCGAAATGAGGAATAAGAAACTGAAATGAGGAATAAGAAACCGAAATGAGGAATAAGAAACTGAAATAAGGAATAAGAAACCGAAATGAGGAATAAGAAACTGAAATGAGGAATAAGAAACCGAAATGAGGAATAAGAAACTGGTTAATAAATGGCTTAGGGACTGATGTGAGAAGAGGGGCTTTGGGTTCTTTAATCATGGGGAGGCCCATGCACCCCCAGGCTTTCTTACTAGGAATGGGACACGCCTGTCTCCTAGGGGGACAAAAGCCCTCACCAAAAACCTACTTAAGCTCATAAATCGAGCTTTAAACTAGATGTAAGGGGGGAGGGGATGGAGGCCAGGCAGGATGGGAGTGAGCCTGGAGGTGAGACTTCAATGGCAAAGGGGTGATGTGCTAGCGATGCCTGCCGGTATATCACCACTAAGCAAGAGGGGGTGAGTGCAGCTGAGGATGGTAGGCAGCAAACTGGCACTGTGGCCTTAGTTAAGTCAAGGACCGCTTAGTTGGGGAGAAGCCCTATTGCGAAGGCTGAAGCTACGCCTGCCCAGCTGAAGTGCATTTACACTAATGCACGCAGCATGGGAAATAAGAAGGAGGAGTTGGAAGCTGTGGTAGGGCAAGGAGACTACGATGTCATTGCCATTGCGGAGACGTGGTGGGATGACTCGTACAACTGGAGCGTACCCATGGTGGGGTATAACCTCTTCAGGAAGGACAGGAAGGGCAGAAGAGGAGGCAGGGTAGCCCTCTATGTTAGAGAGGGCTTTGATACCCTCGAACTGGACTACGATCAGGATGGGACTGAGTGCCTCTGGGTAAAAATCAGAGGAGCCCATGGGCAGGAGGGTATTGTGATGGGAGTCTGCTATAGACCACCCAGCCAAGAAGAAGCAGCTGATGAGCTCTTCTACAAACAACTGAGTGTAGTCTCAAAATCGCTACCTCTAGTCCTTGTGGGAGACTTCAATTTCCCAGATATAGGCTGGGAGTATAATACAGCAGAAAGGAAGCAGTCCTGGAGTTTCCTGGAGTGTGTGGAAGACAATTTCCTCACACAGCTGGTGAGCGAACCGACAAGGGACGGTGCCCTCCTGGACCTGCTGTTTGTGAACAGAGAAGGACTGGTGGGGGATGTGAAGGTTGGAGGACGCTTGGGGCAAAGCGGTCATGAGATGATAGAGTTCTCAGTGCGGGGTAAAATGAAAAAGGAGGTTAGCAGAACAGTCGCCCTCAACTTTCAGAGAGCAGACTTTGGGCTGTTCAGAAGGCTGGTCGGAAAAGTCCCATGGGAGGCGCTCCTTGAAGGCAAAGGTGTCCATGAGGGCTGGGCGCTCTTCAAGAAGGAACTCCTAGCAGCTCAGGAGAAAGCCGTCCCCAAGTTCCGGAAAAGTAGCCGGCGGGGTAAGAAACCAGCATGGTTGAGTAGGCAGGTCCTGAGAGACATCAATAGGAAGAGAAGGGTCTACGACCTCTGGAGGAAGGGGCAGGCATCCTGGGTGGACTATAGGGAGGAAAGGAGAATGTGCAGGGAAAAAGTCAGGAGGGCTAAGGCCCAACTAGAAATGCGATTGGCAAAAACTGTGAAAGACAACAAAAAGTCTTTCTACAAATACATCAACAGGAAAAGGAGGGCTAGGGAGAATCTCCAGTCCCTAGTAGATGCAGAGGGAACAAGAGTAACAGGGGACGAAGACAAGGCTGAAGTACTCAATGCCTACTTTGCCTCAGTCTTTAACAGTAAGGAAAATTGTTCCCTCTGTGCACAACCCCAGGGGTTGGAAGTGAAGTATGAGATTCCCAAGGTCCAAGAGGAGGTGGTTAGAGACTTGCTTGCCCAGCTAGATGCCCACAAGTCTATGGGGCTGGATGGAGTCCACCCAAGAGTTTTGAGGGAACTGGTGGATGTGCTGGCCAAACCCCTTTCCATCATCTTCCAGCAGTCCTGGATGACTGGGGAGGTTCCGCTGGACTGGAGGCTGGCTGATGTCGTGCCCATCTATAAGAAGGGGCGCAGGGAGGATCCGGGGAACTACAGGCCTGTCAGTCTGACCTCGGTACTGGGGAAAGTCATGGAGCGGGTGATTTTGAGTGCTATCAAGAAGCACTTGCAAGAGAACCGGGTGATCAGGCCCAGTCAACACGGGTTCATGAAAGGCAGGTCTTGCCAGAGTAATCTGATCACCTTCTATGACCGAGTAACTAAACTCTTGGACGAGGGAAAGGCTGTGGATGTGGTCTTCCTGGACTTCAGTAAAGCCTTTGATACAGTTTCTCACAGCATTCTGCTTCGGAAACTGTCGGCCTCTGGCCTAGACGGGCGCACACTCTCCTGGGTGAAAAACTGGTTGAATGACCGGGCCCAGAGGGTGGTGGTAAATGGAGTTAAATCCAGCTGGAGGCCAGTGACAACTGGGGTTCCCCAGGGCTCAGTCCTGGGTCCAGTCCTGTTTAATGTCTTTATCAATGACCTAGATGAAGGCATTGAGCGCTCCCTTAGCAAGTTTGCAGATGACACCAAGCTGGGTGGAAGTGTCGATCTGCTGGAGGGTCGGGAGGCTCTGCAAAGGGACCTGAACAGGCTGGACTGCTGGGCTGAGACCAGCGGCATGAGGTTTAACAAGGCCAAATGCCGGGTCCTGCACTTGGGGCACAACAACCCTAAGCAGAGTTACAGACTAGGAGAAACCTGGCTGGAAAGCTGCCAGGAGGAGAAGGACCCGGGGATGTTAGTTGACAGCCGACTGAACATGAGCCAGCAGTGTGCCCAGGTGGCCAAGAAGGCCAGTGGCATCTTGGCTTGTATCAGAAACGGCGTGACCAGCAGGTCCAGGGAGGTTATTCTCCCTCTATACGCGGCACTGGTGAGACCGCACCTCGAGTACTGTGTTCAGTTCTGGGCCCCTCACCACAAGAGGGATGTTGTGGCTCTGGAGCGAGTCCAGAGAAGAGCAACAAAGCTGGTGAAGGGGCTGGAGAACAAATCTTATGAGGAGCGACTGAGAGAGCTGGGGTTGTTTAGCCTGGAGAAGAGGCTGAGAGAAGACTTCATTGCTCTCTACAACTACCTGAAGGGAGGTTGTGGAGAGGAGGGTGCTGGCCTCTTCTCCCAAGTGACAGGGAATAGGACGAGAGGGAATGGCCTCAAGCTCTGCCAGGGGAGATTTAGGCTTGAGATTAGGAAAAAATTCTTCATGGAGAGGGTGGTTAGGCATTGGAACGGTCTGCCCAGGGAGGTAGTTGAGTTACCGTCCCTGGAGATGTTTAAGGTTAGGGTGGATGAGGTACTTAGGAGCATGATTTAGGGATTAGTGGGAATGGTTGGACTCAACGATCCAGTGAGTCTCTTCCAACCTGGTTATTCTGTGATTCTGTGATTCTGTGAACTGATAGCTTACAAAACATTTGGGGAAAAAAAAACTTAGAATATTGAATACTGACACAGTTGCAATATATTTCTAATATTTGAAACTACAGATATGATGAAGGCCACACCAGCATAATGCTGATGCTATCCTGAGTGATGTCCGCTCAGACATGAAGATTTGTGCCTCCACTGTCTTTCTTCCTCCCTTGAAGTATATAAATCATCTGCAATGGAAGACTCACAGAGCCAGTGAAGCTAAGGGAGCAACATGGAAAGTGGAAAGGAAAATAAAATGAGAAAAAAAATACACAAGACAACAAGGTTGATGATAACAAAAATTACTCTCCTGGGCTTTCTTTTCCCTGCTGTGTCACTGCTGACCCTGCAGTTGCTGATGTCTCCAGCTCAGCAGGGTCTCAGATCCTACCTGTCCTCAATTTCCTGGCTGTCACCAACACAAGTCCATACAGACAGAAAATGAATGCTACCATCCCCACATCCAGGGGTACATGATTGTTTTCTCCTTTAAGAAAAGCCTTTAAGCATGGCTGTACAAGTGATGTATATCTTTTGTGACCTCTTTCAGTTGTGAAGAGGCAGAGAGGACTTTCCAGGCAGCTTCAGTGGAGTTCAGATTAAGCTCTTACTACATCATAGAGAGGCTTATTTCATCTCACATTCATTTTAGCGTTTACAAAACCTTCTGAAGGCAAGAAGCAGGCCTCAGCAAATTTATAATTCAGCTCTTCAGCAGACTTTGAAACTTAGTAGAACAAGAGTGATTTATTGAGTTTGCTAGAAAGAATGGAGTTTCCTGTTCTTCTTTGCTAAATCACTTTTGTAAAATATTAAAACTGGGCTCCTAGTTCTCTTTTGTATCCATGCCCAGAAAAAAAAAAAACTCAAAAACGATTAGATTCTTTTGCTAGGTTTCAATGTAAACAGAAGAAATGGAACAACTTTAAAGGCCTCATTCAAGCTAAATTTTCTTGATTTCTAAGGGGCTTTAAATTCCCTCTGAGATCAGAGATGCAATGTGTGACCTAACAGAGGGTTCAACAGAACAGATGCAATGGAAACATGAAAGCATTCAGACATCATTGCTAACTCAAACCTGCCTTACTAAGTTTTAAAAGCCATTTATGAAGCAGAAGTTCCTAAATGCTTGAAAATCATGGGCCTTCAATACACAAAACATAAGCTTTTCAATTTTTTCTAATATGTTGAGAACTAAACAGTAAACAATTGAATTAATGTCTTTCACACACAAACAGGCCCTAGACATGATGTATTTAATTCCAGAAATTGTGAACTGCATTTCCATGAATGCACATTCAAATCCATCTCACTGCTTGCTAAACTGGTAGTTGCTTTGCAAATGGTTGGCTCACACTAGTAGTAACAAAATTATTTGTTTAAGGTAACAGTTATAGGAATATTGCTTTGATTTCAGAGTTGTATATAGATGATTTTTTTAAGAATAACTAGACTCACATATTTCTACAAATCAGAGTATGCAAGTAGTATAAAGAAGCAATATATATATTGCTAAACTAAGCAGTGCTAAGGTCTGAGCACAGGCACTGGCATGTGGTCACCGATTTTGCTAAATAGTTAACATAGCTCTTGAAGGGAATAATAAAAAGGCGAAGCAGGACTCAAGGGCAGCACAAGCCAGACACTACAGACACTATTCCCAAAACCCTGTTTAGATGCGAACATTGTAGTTCGGAGATAGAAGAATTTAGCCACCTGAATATAAGCCATGTTGTATAGGTTGGTAATAAAGCAAGAAAACCATCAGCTACACATTTTATTTGATAATCAGACACTGTTGTTGCTTATGATCAAAATAATAACTGCAGCTTTTATTACAAAGTTTTAAACAGGCATTTTATTCTTAATGACCTCTTTTTGAAGTCTCGGTGACAACAAATTATTTTAGCTTCTCAACAGTGTCCATATACACCATCTAAACTTTACATCAATGGCAGAACAACTTCCCTGTAGACCTACAGTTTCAAGTACAGCAAAAGCTTTTTGGTTTTAGTTTGGTGTTCAACCCCTTATTCCTCCTCAAATCCATTCTACTATACCTTACTGACTGCAACAGTATCTTCCTTTCATTAACTAGAGAAGTTCACATTCAGCCAATCATCCAGCATGACCACAAGCTACTTTCAGAGTTACTAAAGCACCGAGTCATGTCGTACACTCCCTAGCCTTATAACTTGGGTCGGTATTCTTTGTTTCTGAAAAGAAGAGCGATTTATTTCTTTATTTTGTAAAGAAAGGATCACCTTTGAGAAAGCTTGGAAGTATCTCTGTAATGCTTTTGGCAGCTCAGGAGCTTCACAATTTTTAAAGTCTTCTTAATGCTTTTCGGTATCATATCAGGAATTCCCATGAAGATAATACAATTACCTTGCTGTCATACATAATGAGTTCAGGTTTGACTTTTGTACTCCGATGAATGCTGAGCCAGAACTCAAGAGCAGGATTTTGCCAGTATGTATTGTGCCCTGTAAACCTGGCAACTGAGACAAAAGTAACAAGAGACTCCAATCCTCCACAGGTATGTCTCCTTATCCCAGTTAATTTCCATGAAGATATTCAGACAAATTGTCACCATTACTCAATTGCAAGTTAATTGCTTCAAAATAGCTCATGGCTCCCCATGTTCCCCAAGCCTGGGAGCTCCAGAGGACTAAGTGAGAATACTTGCCAACAGTATCATTTAACAATTTAATTAATGTTCTGCCAGAGTTTTGTAGATTATATTTTTTTCCCTGTAGACATTATGTTTTACGACAGTGTGCATAAATCTGTTATTTTTTAATTTTTTTTACCATCAGAGGGACTAGAATGCTTTCACGATGGTAATGAGAAGGCAAGAGAAGTTCACTACTTGCACTAGTGTTACCTGTCATCTCTGTGGCTTTACTAACCAGTAAAATACAGATGTGGATACAAATTTGTGGAATATCTTTTGAGCCACAGTCTTCAGAGAAGGAATGTGTGTACTCCCTAATTATACATAGTAGGTGTTTTTTTTGAAAAGAAAAAGACAAACACAACATTTATTTAATTGGTACTTGGGCAGGGTTCCATAGATCTCTAGAGACTTATTTGAGAAAGATGGAAAAACATGTCTGTATGTCTGTCCCAATACCTGTGCTGTGCTAAACCATTCAAAGGCAATGGTATTTCCAAAGTCAATGCCATATAGTTGTCATGTGAAAGGGAAAATGTTCACATAACGGAGATGAAAGGCAGCATAACCTACAGATAAGAACTGAAATAAAGGGATGATAAATCTTCCCTTTATGTTAACAAATGAGCAAAATTAGGACTAGTCCAGCTCTAAGAAGAGGCTGTAAACCATGCAAGTACTAGAAATAAAATCTGTGGATTTATTTATGAATTTCAAAGTTTAGTAAGTGCAGCTAGTTAACACAAAATATATTATCACGATTGCCCTGAGAGACACACACATACATGACATGCCAGAATCTGGGGGGTTTTTTTGTTTTGGATTCAGGATTGAGGAAATTCAGTGGAACTTTTTAAATTCAGATATTTGGCATATTCAAGGTTACTATTTCAATGGCAACTGCATTTTAGCTACCCTACCAACAGGTAGCCATGACTTTTGAATAGTATGCATGGTAAATTAGGAGATATGTGAAAACCCCATATTATTCTTATTAAGGTTAACAGAGTGTTAATAAATTCTTTTTAATGAGAAATCTTTTAAATGGTTGCATTGCCATCTGCTGAACATAATGCAGCTACTAGCTAAGATAAACAGCTAAATATATGACCAATATCTATTACTTGTGAATTACACATAATACATATCCTACATGGCACGTAAGATGAAAACAATATACTATTTATTTCTCCCAGTACACTTTTCGAATTCTATCATTTCAAATAGTCCCAGTGTATAAGCTCCACTTTGGTTAACTTGTCATGGCATTCTCTTCCAATCCCATCAACGTAGAAGGCTCTTAGTGATAGGACAATTAGACTTGAATATTACAATTAATTTTGAGCAGATGATTCCTGACAGAATGCAATGAAAATTAAATTGGTGATACTGGATCAAAACTAACTTATCTTATCCAATATATTACTATTAACTCTAGATAACTGAAGATGCTTTCAAATAAGGGGTCAGAACTACAGAATGGCAGATGTGGATTTTTTTTATTCCTACATCAGCTTTCATCTTCACCATAATGGTTCAAAACTGACACAAATGTTGGTATTAATTATACTTATCCTCTACAGCCAGTCGGTGATATCTCTAGGAGGTTTATTCAAGCTGCAGATGACTTCAGGATACATCAAAGCTGCAAGCACACCAAGATGGCTTCATGCCAGGTCAGCTTCAGTATGTTGAGGATCTTCAGCTCTGGCAATGTGTCAGATTCAAGAGCAGCTCCATTCAAGAAACAATTTTGCCTCTTTTGCATAGTGTCACAACTGGCATAATAAGCTGTGTAAAACTGGAGCTAATGCCATGCAAAACATTGTGTTCCTGGAAGCTGTAGCTTGGGAAAAAGGTATACAGAGCCACAGCTGGGTAGCTCTGCATATGCTCAGGTCCAACAAGGCTTATTAGCTTCAGTTAAGTAGTAGTGATAACACATTATCTCTTTCAGAAACATTTGGATGTCTCTGCTCAATATATGACAAAAATCTGTTTACTGGAAAGGCTTGTTAATTCCAGAGAAGTGCCATGTGCATGGAACCAGCCTGGGTCCAGCACGACACTAGAGCTAACCAGGCAACTTTCAACATGGAAGGCTTTGAAACACAGGGTAGAGACAGTATTTCTGCAATAATCAGCTCAAAGCAAGTGCTAGGCCAAACGTGGTAAAGCCCAGCTTGTAATGAACTGACTCAGTGCAAAGGCACTTGGGCATCCCTGTGCACTCCTAATACATGCTGTAATACCTCCTTTATCCATGTATTTCCACTGTCTTGGGATGACGGACCCCACATACTTTAAATATAGGGTATTTTTTTCTTATTATTGGCTACGTTGGCATTTATTGTGAAGCACAGTTATTCCCTGCAATTATGACGTTCTGTATGTCTCCCTCTGTAAAAACTCTTTTCCTCATAGTCATAGCTGTTTTTCTGGCAAACAATGTGTCTCCAGTTACCACATCCTCATAAAATAACAGTAGATCCTACTGCAGTTTAAAGAAAGCTCAAGTTTGGGTATTTATTTTGTACAGATACAAATTATTTTAGATATTACACTCAAAGTGTTGCATGAGATAAATTTGATGTACATTTGGAAGCAGACAATAATTTTTTTTTCCTCTTACATGTTATGCCACCTGCTCTCTAATTGAAGATACAGTAGCCAAATAACACAAAGTATGAAATCAGTACAAACTCATTCTGTTGTTTTGAATTAGTTAAAAAATACGGAGCTAAGTTACCTCGGCAGTCTCCATGCTGAATCAGGCACACAGTTTTCACGAAGCACAATGCTGGTGTAAACACATCATGTCATATGTCATAAACATATGTCAGCTTACTCACAGGTAAATTTTTTAGGACAAACCTCTATTCTCAGTTGTGTGAGGAAATGTGAAGAGAGACCACGGTGAAAAAAAAATACATTTTGTATTAAATCTACATCCATACTTTGCAGGCATTTCTGGTTTTGTTATTAGCAGTTGCTACACCCACAAGGCACTCAGACGTGAGAACTGCCCATACATCAGACAACACATCCGCTTCTCTACCTTGTACTGTCCTTATAAACACCCTAGAATGTCTTTAGAAATTCTGCCTGTACTTTTCTTCCCTCCTTTTTCTTTATACCTTTACTGTCTCAAGAACCCCCACTCCCCCAGCCCCCACCCCAAGCTCGTTATTTCTTTTCTGGGGAAAAAAAGAACAGCCTAGGTTTCTCCCTAATACTCCCCCATCCTCCAACTGTTTTCAGCTCAGTGGATTTCCTGAGCCTGTTGTTATTAAGGTTTTGTTCCCTTCCCCCAAGCTTCCTAAATTAAATGCATTGCTGAGATTTTTACTGCAAAGAAAACTATGTTGCTAAACTTTGTTCTGATGAAAAATTTACACTATTTTTCTGCATTAGTAGTTCTAAGATCACAACACAGCAGAACTGCCTCTCAGGAAACACTTTCAAATTATTTTTATTTCACTGCGGCTGGGAACAAAGCACACAGTCATGTGGGTTGGTACCAACAGCATGAGACAGCTGTCTTGCAAAGCCAGATAAAGACTTGAGCACATATTGGGTATGTCTAGTTGAGCCAGGAAGATGGGAGAAAGCCCTGGAGAAGACCGCTGGGCTGTGTATTCTTTCACCTAGCACAAGTCCCACAATGGAGACAACACAACACTACCTGCTGTACTAAGGGCAGCATTCAGCTGCAGTTTTCACAGCCCAAGCTCAGTGACTGGAACCTGCCAGCAGGGATATACTTGTTCATTCACGTTCCATGGTTTTGCCACTGAACCAAGAGAATGGCAAAGAGTGTGGTGGGGTAAGACTCATAAACACATAGGACTGTGTTGTCCAGTATTAGACTTAAAAATAAAACAATCATAGAATCACTAGGTTGGAAAGGATCCACTGGATTATCAAATCCAACCATTCCCATCAATCACAAAACCATGCCACTCAGCACCTCATCCACCCATCTTTTAAACACCTGCAGGGAAGGTGACTCAACCACCTCCCTGGGCAGCCTGTTCCAGTGACCAATGACCCTCTCCATGAAATATTTTTTCCTTATGTCAAGTCTGAACCTCCTCTAGTGGAGCCTGAGGCCATTCCCTCTTCCCTCTTCTGAAAAGGAAGACAGGAGTATAATTTAAAAGGAAACAGAGGCGTTTACCAGCCTGCACAAGTGTAGTTGACAGAGTAGCCCCCACACCTTGGAGAACATGGTAACAGCCACCACGGGTGTTTGTGTCCCAGCATCCAACCGCTTTCAGCTCAGGGATTTCCTGAGTCATAGTTTGCGCGCCTGCAACCTGCAAGAGATTTCTCTCCCAGGAACCTGCCTGATATCACCTTTAATTCATGACAATGGGTTACAATTCTCAGCCTGGATGCCACTGACTGGCAAAACTGTGGTTCTGCTTATGCAGCTACTTCTCCTGCCTCCAAGCCATGGGGGAAACAAACCGCACGGACAAATCCACTCCCCAACACCAGTGCAGCTCTACCCCGAGCTGCCGGCTGAAATTCTACAGACACTTTTGCCGAGCAAATCCGCCTCCCCGCCGAGCTCCTGCAGCTCGGGGCGTCCCCGTCCTTCCCGGGGACCTTCCAGGGAGGAGCCGCCCTCCCAGCCCTCTCTCTCCGGGAACGGAGGGCTGGGGGTCGGCTCGCACCCCGCTTTTTGTTTTCACTCACATCTCCCCCTGCCTACGAGGAGCCGCCGCTGCCCAGCGCCGGGGAGGGTGGGATTTCCTTCCCATTGTCTGCTGCTCGCGGCGGCCGCTCGGCGTTCCTGGCAAAGTTAATGGCAATAGGGATCCGCGAAAGGGCTCGTGTTAGATCCCAAACCACGTGCAGAAAACGCAGGGATCGGGGCGAACCAAGACAGGCTACCGGGGCTTCAAACCTGTATATGAACGTGCATTAAAAAGTCTTCCCAATAGAGATAAAACCAAGTTAAAACACATCCATTTTTCCTTCGATGTGCATCCTGAGGGCTACGTAACCCCAGGGGACCTAATGAGGATGTAAAAATTTCAAAACAAGACTCGGGAACACCCATATATAAGTTAAATGCCTGTCTTTCCATGCTTGATTTCATTCACTGCCCACCAGCTCAGACAAGAGAACGTGGCTCCAGTTGCAGACACTCCCTGCCTGTTTGCTTTACCATACCTTGTTCTCTCCAAAATCAAATATTTGTATCCTGAAACAAATATTTGGAAACAGTCCAGACTAGCCTTTACAAGTCTGTTAAGTACAGCAAATTATTGGCAAGTAGTAGATTGCTGGTAAAAACACGTAAGGTAGGCAAACGACAAGGCTTTATGTGCTTTAAGGCCCATGCGTGCGCTTCTGCATTTGAGAAACCATGTCCTAAAGGTTTGGCAGCTCTCTATGGGTCCTGTCGAAGTAAAGCACTAAAACATTTTTATACTGAAGATGGCTGAACTTCTGCCTTAAGTAAATATTTGCATAGGTAAGGAGAAGGCACTGCGGCAGAGTAATAAATCTTTTTGACTGGAATTGGAGCCTTGTTTGGGAGTTACGGCAAGTCCCCTTAGCCGATCCGGCTGCAGGGGGTACCTGGCTGGCTGCTAGTTACACTTCTCCTTTTGCTTCTGGATGCACAGCGTGCCTTAGCCACACTAGCTGGAGCAGAACTATTAACAAAAACAGTAGAAAAGATACGGACCCAAACATCTTTTTATTCTTACATGAATATAGCTCAGATGCAATTTGTACAGAGAAGGTTTCAAAGAAACCTAAGACAGCCAAGCCAGCAATATCCCATGGAAACTTGGCATATATTTATATGAAACTTATTTTGAAAATTACTTGCCGTAATGAAATCAGAGCCAAACATCACAAAAAGTCTTAACATCAGGTAGCCTTTTTGTGATTACTCTGATGGTAAATCCCTTCTTGTTTAAAGAATTGCCTGTAAATTTAGTTTACTTTTTATTAATACAAGCAATACAATACAGTTAATAAATTATAGTACTACTGTTTGGTATCTGCCCAGCCCCTCAAGCACCCTTTGAAAGCAGACTACCAGCACTTCCTTTCCTATATATTTACTTTTGATAATGTAAAATGTTCTTCCATGTTTAAATAACATAACATAACAGAAGTAAAGCTTTATCACTTCAGTACAACTAACTTATTTGCATTTTATTTTTTTAAAAGAGGATGTAAAGGCCTAATGCAGCAGTCTAAAACCAAATGTGGTTTAGATGTCACTAGAAATCTCATTTACTAAACACTCTGGAAAAACTTTCACTGTTCAGTGTGTAAACTGTTAAATCTTTGACTGACCTGGCACAATGGATGCATGCTTTTCATCATTAGCAGTCCAAAACTATTTCAGTAATGTTAGTGACTACTAAAATTATTTGCATGCATAAACGTTTATAGAACTACACATTTTGATGAAGTATGTCACGTTTCTAGTCAAGATTAATTAATTGTTAAGTATGTTTCTTTTCCATCAAAGAATTCCTGAAGCATTTCAGAAACTTTAGAATGTATTTGCCTAGACATTCATTATTAATAATATTTGTCTCCCAGCCTATATAACAACAGGGTAAAATGTACACGTTTTCTTAATACTTACATATATGTACACATATGCCTATAAAGTAGTATATTGCATATTATTATGGATCTCCCAGTTAAGAAGTGGGAAAGTGTTATCTACAGCTTGCAACCTACAGCCAGCTCTGAGACAGACCAGTGAGTCTGCATGGTTTAGTGTCTAGAAATCAAGGTGAGTATCCACTTTCAAACACATTATCCAGAATTTCTCCAAGTTGAACTTCACGATAGGAGGAATTTGCATGTATCAGGGCCAGATAAGCAGCACATTTTTCCTCTTGCAATAAGATAGGGTCCAGACCTAGGAGCATGCTAAAATACGTATATAATAAATGAAGACCCGTTTCAAACGCATTATTAAAAAAAAAAGAAAAAAAAAAAAGAAAAAAAAGAAACAAATAGCAACTCCATCAGACACCACTAGAGTTCTCCTTCTCCCAAATATCCCTAGCACCATCCTAAACCCTGTTTACCCCAGAAACCTGAACTGTGGACAGACAGAAGAGGAGAGAGAGAGAGAAAATTCAGACACAATAAAACTCTGAGGGGAAAAATATGTGGAAGGAGGAGGCAGCAGCGGCCTGGGGAAGGGATTGAAAAGTTTCCCCTGGCTGAAGTTCTCTCCCCCCTGCAGCAGCAGAAGCAGCGGCAGCAGCACACGGTGAGAGAGACTTTCAAGTCTGGGGAGGGGGGGGGGGTGTGCGGGAGGGGGGATTGAATTTACAGCCCTGTGGATAATTAAGTGTCTGCCTCCCCGGCTTCGGGGTGCGAGAGGCACGGTGTCTTATGCTGGGTGGATTTTTTTTTAATTTTTTTTTTTTTTAATATGATGGAGGATTATAAACATGGCGCCTTAAAACTACAAAATCATGTACACGCCGTTCCGAGGCGATGGGGGAGAGGGGACCGCGAAGGGCTGGGCGCCAGGGGAGGGGGCGATCGCGCCCCGCGGGGGGCCCTGCGGGGAGGGGGCGATTAATAATCGAATTTGGGGGGCGGCGGGGGGGAGTGGGGGCGAGATGGAAGGCGGGATTCTATTATTACTACTATTACGACGATTTCATTTTCTTCTTTTTTTTTTTTTTTTTTCCACGGAGCGGGGAGGACCGTGTGCAGCCCGCTCGGCGGCGGCGGGGCGCGCGCGGTTGCTGCGGGCGGTGGTTCCTGCGCCCTTGGCGGGGCGGCGCCCCCCTCCCTGCCCGGGGCGAGGGGCGCCCGCGGGGCCTAGGGCGGCCGGCGAGCCGCGGCCTCGCGTGAGGCCGAGCCCGGGCGGGGCCGCGCCGAGGGCGGCTCTGGGCCGCGGGCAGCCGCGGCCCCGCTCCTCGCCGCTGCCTCGCCTCGCCCCGGCCCCCCCCACTCCGCCCCGGCCAGAAAGGGCCTTCCCGCGTTCGTTGATCGCCCGGGCTTTGCTGCCTTTCGGATGAACTGTGGAGGGGGTGGCGGTAGCGGCTTTGTGCGTCCCCGAAACCGCATCTCTAAACAGCTGCCCCTCAGTTTGCGCTGTGGGGCGTTTTCCCCTGTTCCCCGACCCCGGGGGTTGTCCAGAGGCCTGCTCCTCCTCTCTTTTCTTTCACGGGAAAAAGATGTAAGTGTAGGTGTGGGGTTTCAGGGTGATGCGGAGCTTCAGCAAGCTTGCCTGACCTTATGTGCATTTCAGAGAACGGCCCCCTGGTAAAGCACTTAGATGTTAAGCACTTAGAAAACTTAGTGTATCTTTGGGGTTTTCTCCTCCTAACAGCAGACTGTGATTTTTATTCTTTTTTTTAATTTTTTTTTTTTTTTTTTTGGTGTGTGTGTCTTCTGTGATTGTGGCAAACAGAACAGAGCTGGGATGGCCCAAGAGGAGGAGAAACTATTTAATTTGGTGCTGCTTGGTTTTATAATTGTTTAATTTGGCATTTTAACACTCTGGAATAAGCTGCCACCGTCTCTGTGTTTTAGGAGTAATGCTATTTGTTGTAGTTTTGAGAAGAACTTGCTGCAGTGGAGAAAGGACCAAAGATAGAAAATGCTTCCTTGTCCTAGTGATGTTGCTTTTTTTTTTTTAACATTTTTGCTGCTCTTTGTAGGAAATTGTTTAATTTTTCAAGGACAGTCACTGAGGCAGGTGTTGGGAGGGGGGGAAGAGTGGGAGTGGAAATGCCAGTTTGTGGTTAGGGTTGCAGTTGCTTGGGTTTTTGGAGTCCCTCAGCACGAAGGACTTGGCGTATCTCCACATTTTTTAGGGTTTTTTTTTAAAAAAAATTTGTTATCAACCATTCTGAGCGCGCTACAGAAAGTCTTTAGGGAGGTAGACAATTTGCTGACTGCTGTTTTGTGTAAAAGTGAAACTACCGCAGAATAAGTCCCCACGTGGATTTATGTTTAATGCCAACTTTTCCATGCCTAAACAAACCCTCTTTGCTTTTAGTGGATATTTAAGTGGGGATGGGAATGGTTGATGGGCTGGGTAGGAGAACACTGTGTATCTTTGTGATGATAAGTTTGATTTTAATGAGTGAGAAAAAAAAGTTACTATGTTCACGAGACTCTTGGTTGTGCTGTGGATGGGGGTCTCTGCCATCAGGAGGAGGCATCTGCAATTGATATTTGGAATCGCATTCGGCTGAACGAGGAAGAAAGAGTCCTCTGCTCCATCTCATGAGCTATATAGTGTGATAGAAATTATCTAGTGTTGAAGTCAATGTCAGGGGATGTAAGGGGAGTGATGAGTATGGGCATATTGAGTGGTGGTCTTAAGACTTGGATGATGTGCTAGAAGATGCTCTTCTTCCACAGTTTGGAGCTTTATAGCAGTAATTTTACAGGAAAGTCCCCTCCATGCCTGTTAATCTGATGCTGATATGTTTGGGTTTTGGGGTTTTTTTAAGCTAAGCAAGGTCTTCCTTTTAAATGTAAAAAAATAGCTTTTGTTCACCAAGAACTAAAATTTTTAGTAGTTTGTCTTAGTTCTTATGTAGTGTGAACCAGAGCAATACCACTTAAATTTTCATGAAAAAATGAACACTACAGAAGTAACAGTTTAATGACTGTTATTTCTGTGCCACACGATGTGTAACTGCTAGGCTGTTTGCTGTAATCTGCTGCTGTGTGTCCCTACTGTTTGTGGATAGTAGGTGGTCTCTGCCCAGCTAGGGTTCAGGTTTCCTGGAGGTCCTGTCCACCCTTATAGCACAAAGTAGTAGGGGCTGTTCACCAAAGTCTTGAAGCTTCTGCAAGAGCCTGGATCGTCTGTTCAGCCTAACATCATTCTGGGAGCAAATGAAGTGGTGAAAGGTGGTGAAGTGTGGTTGGCATTTCCACCTTGCGTGTAAATGTAACCTACTGGGTGCTTTTAGCAATGTGGTGCTCCTGGAGAGGAAAACATTGTGGATGGACAATGAATTTGGCCTCAAATTCACCTGGAAGTGGCATAGGTTGCATGTAGATTGTTGTGCATATCTGTCAGTGAAACACTGCTTGGGGACCACTGACCTGTGCTAGCCGTGGTTTCTGGTTTAGCATGGAATAGTTAAATAAATAAATAAAAGACAACATTTGAAGCTGTTTTCTCAATTCTAGGTATCTAAATCTCTCCGTGAATGTCTGCCTTGTCTAGGTTGTTGGAAAATTATGTTATTACAATTAAAAAATCAGGAAATTTTTGAATTGGAAGGCTTGTTTTGGCATTGGTTACCCAACTTCAGACAGCTGAAGTTCACAATCGTGGAAATCCATGTAACTGGTTTCATATTTTTCTAGGGCATTTAACTCTGGAAATGTGTGAGGACATCAGGTAGTAAATCTGTCCAGGATAGAAGTCTGAAAGAGGGACAGGGTGGTGATGAAGATGTCTTGAGCAAACTTCTGATTTTCTTCTTCAGTTGATCAGGGCTTTCTAGCTAGCTCCAGAGTGGCATGGGTATCAGTAAAATAAGTCTTTTAGCCTTACTGTAGGTTGTTACAAATGCTAAATCAAATTACAAACAAAATTAGTCTATCCAAACTGTATGTGGCTCACACCAACATTGAAGTTGGTTAAGAAAATGCTGAGGTGTTTAAAATGACTGGCCAGATGTGTACAAGAGGTTACTTTCCTAAATGAGATAAAGTAGATGTTTTTTATTCTTTGCGAGATAGATGATAATTCTTGGAGCAATTCTTTTTCCCGTGTCTATCCAGTAAATATACACATTTCTTTTGAGTTCTGACCACTGATTTTATTAATTGGGGTAGTTTTCTTCCATGGAGTACCATTTTCTTTAACCCTCCTTCCTACACTGATTGTTTAGGAGATAATATCAGATCATGTTCTTTATCTGCAGGGGTTGTGTTATTTTTGGGGGTTTTTTTTTGTCTCAGGATGTAATGAATGCTCCCATAGTATTTGCCTGGTACTTGGAGCGTGGTGCCCTTGGTAGCTGGGCATTGCAACATATGTCATCTTCTATATAGCTCATACATTTTAGTCTGTCAGTGTTGCTTGTGCTAAATGTTGTTAACAAAGATTGTTCTTGTCAGATTCTGGATGATTTTTGATCAGTTGAATGTAAATTTAGCTCATAATTGGGTTATTGTTCTAAGGTTTAATCTGCCAGTTGGGAGAGTATAGCCTGCAAAATAGGTAGTTTGTAAGATGAGGTAATGATTCCATTTTGCAGGAATTTCTTAGTAAGTTAACTCTTACATTCCTAAATTCAGTAATTTAAACTCAGTAATTCTTCAGTACAGTATAAAGATGCAAATTCAGTCGTGGTGAAAGAATATTATATCATCTATACAAAATAAGCCTGGAAAGCTCAAATTTGTCTTTAAATGGTAGAAAATAACATTTCTCCAAAAAAAAAGAAAAGCAGCTTTCGCTGCCTGATGTAGTGGAGGTAACTGGAAGTAGATTGATAGATACCAGAGTGGCTGTGTACAGTGTAATGAGCATTGTGGCCTCCAGCCGGAACGGGTGAACTCCCGCAGCACCCAGAGCACTCTGGTTGCAGAGGCTTCTCTGCATGCATTTCCCTGTGACTCCAAGGCTGGGTCAAGCCGAGGTTTTCCCATATTTTCAATTCTAGTCTTTAAACATATCTGTTTAAACCAATAGCTGCCATCAAAGTATTGGAGCAAGGCTGAACTCTATCTGATTATTTATTTGTTTTTAATGGAGTTGTGAATATTGAATTACAAGAAGAATTTTTTTTTCTTAAGGGCTAAAACCAGACAAGTAACTGCATGATGTATTTTTAGCACGTGTTTCAGAAGGAGAAATAAGTTACTTGTTCCAACTATGCTGTTCCATTGAGTGTCTGAAGTCACGCTAACAGACACAATTTGCTTGAAATGCTTTTTGATATAAGATGGCTGCAATCAATTTCTTTAAATACACAAGTTATTAAAAGGTGAAGTAACTTGAATTGTAAGCTATGCTAGAGGCTCTTTTTGCCTTATGTTTCATTCATACTGTTTTATGTCTCTGCTATTTTTTTTCTCCTTGAGACAAACTGTGTCTTTAGTCTTGTGGGCAGGCAGCAGCAAGCACAGTGTTGATAGACTGTGACATGTCCATGAACCCAAGTTAAAGCTCACGGTGTCTAATTTTAGGTCAGCCACCTTTGGTAATATCCCATCAGAGCCTGATCCTATAGCTGTACCACGCAGATAAATCCAAAGTGTAGTTATTGGGAGTTTTGTATACAAAAAGACTGATCTTAATTTTCTTCCAGTCTCTTTATTTGCTACTTCACTGAAGTGCAGAAGTGTCTGCTGTGAAATTATGGAGATGTGTAATTTGAGTTTAAAGTATGTTATTGGTTAAAATGGGAGAAACAATATTTGTATTTTCAAAATTGCAAAAGTATTAGAAAAATACAAGCAAAATATTGTTAGTGGTGTACCAAGAGTCAGAATATGTTTCCGTATACCTTTAGACTATATTCTGTGTTAATTTATGAGATTAAATAATAGCAGAATAAAACATTGTGGATTAATGACTGTAACTCTTCATACAACTCTCTGTTGTGGTATGGTATAGAACTAATTCTTAGCAAATAATTTTAGCACCAGCGATAGTGAAATCTGAAGTGCCAAAATACACTTATTGGTTAAAAATGAAGTCAAGTGTATTTACAAAAATCCTAGTAAAATTGCATTTTTTTGCATGCAAAGAACTAGTCTCACTATTTTAATTCACTTTTGACCGTAAGAGCATACTATTGATTTGAGATCTAGTCATTTTAAAAAAGGAACAGTTAAACATACTGCTGCTTGCCTCTCATTTCTCCCATGTTTCATTTCCTTTTCCTTTGTTAGTATGCTAAAAATAAACATGAAACCAACTTGCCTTATATTCAAATGCATGATTTTACTGCAGATAACTAATGTTTTAGTTATAGGCTGTAGGAGTCTGCTAGTAGGTGTAGTACTCAAAAGCAGCATTCTGGAAAGTGGTTATTTGTACTTTGATCTTGTGCACTTACAGCATGGCATTATTATCTGGTCTTTTACAGATAGGTGGATGGGAGGCACATGCAGTGACTCATGGGATATGGTACTTAGTTCACTAATTTTAGCAGCGTGATTCTTATCTTCTAGCGTTAGGTTTTATTGGAACCTTTTGGAAAAGCAATGAAGTGAAACAAAGTGGGGTTGAGAGAAAATGATTAGCAGAATCCCAAAGTACCTAGAAATAATATACAGTGAAGAATAAATTAAAAGGATGTAAGATATGTTTATTGCTCAACAAATCTTTGACAAGATTTGAGAGACAAGAGAGCTTTATCTTTCTTAGCATGCTATCGTCATTTCCTATTAAGTCTCACACAACATTTGTATATTCAGTGAGAGGATCTCATACTGCAGATACCTGTTTACAAATATAGATATTTCAAGTCAGAAATCAAGTAACATCCAAGTCAGCGCTGACTGTTTGTGCATTATTATTTTCTTAGTGTCATTGTCAGTAAAATAAACCTGAAGAGGAACCTTCCGTCACAGCTTGGAAGTTTTACCTCAAATGGTGTGATTTTTGTTTCTCCAGTTTTCCGTTTGATTGGTTGTTAAGTTTGAGGTCAGTATCTCCTGAGACAGGGACAAGCTTAAACCCAGTGTTTATGCATAACCTCAGCCAGTTACTTCAGATTCAGGTTCAAAATTGTGCCAAATCAAACCAAAAGAATTGCTATTTTATGAAATGTAATCACAGGCTACTGATTGTTCACTGATGAAAATCAATTATGTTCACTGCAGAAAATTCATTGCTACAAATAGATTAATATTTATATAATGATGGAGACCTTGATCATATAAGCACTACTTTCTCACAGGCATAAGAAAGGATAGGCCTTGGAGGATGCCGATGAAGTTTATTTTAATAAAATATGTTAGAAAATTAAACTTTACATACAACTCCCAATATTCATGGAAGAACACAGTTACAATTTGTTTTGTCTTTGTAATGTTAGGGAATCTTTTTGATTCTTCTACTGCAGTATGCAACGTTACGTAGGCACTTTTCATGCCTTTTGAATATCGGCAGTATGGCTATTGTTATTTTAAAGACTTTTGTGCATGTTAAATTTTAGAATTGCTATTGTTCCCATTGAAGTTAAGGCATGTTATAGTATGTATGAAGGGAACAGTAGAAACATGGCTAACATGTTTCTGTCAGTGACTTTAAACATTTTCTATGTATCTTAAAGCCTGTATGTTATAGAAAGCTTTAATTATCAAGTAAACTGGTAGAATAAAAAATATAAGGATTGTTATTGCGAGAAGAAAGGTTTGTGTTTATGTTAGGAAAGCTAGGAAACAGATACAGCAGGAATCCAAATTTTAACAGGATTTCAAAATTATGGAAATTGTATGTGAAAGCAAGTTTAATAATCACATGATTTTATTTTTTTCTGTCACAGATTGTAAATTAAATACCTGCAAATTCTGAAAATCACCTTGATTCATCCTTCATCCTGTTCATTAGCATTTACCAGCAAAATCTAGGCAATCCTTTTTTACTCCGTGCAGCAAGGGGTTTAGAAAGAGCAATGTTCTCCTCACTCTTTCTTTCGTATGCAGTTCTGAAATCTCAAAGAACTTTTCTTGCTTTCTATAAAAAGCAAAGAACTATTGTTAGTTGTTTTCATGGGAACCAGACTGGCATCATTTTTAGCTTCATTTAACCTTAGCTGAGACTTTAAGTTGAGACTTTGAGATGTTCCTAAGAACTAGCTGCATGAATCTTTTCTCAGGAAGCTGTATGTTTTGGAGTCAGTCATCACGTGTGAACTGATATTTGAAGATAATACAACACACTGAATAATTTGGCATTGACACTAACATTTTCTCAATTAAGAAGGGTAATTTAAAATTACTTGAACCAATCAAAATAGCTTCCTGGAAGCTTTTCTTGGTCTTGGTAAAACATGGAGAAGAATGAGAAGGGTTGTACGCTTTGCTCATTGGCAACTCATGGGGTCAGACCTCTTGTCAGTCTGACCAGAGTTTAATGTCAGGTTGTGTAAGAGTTGCCATAAGTATTCAAATCTTGGGGATGGGAGGGGGTGTTGTTTTCTTGTTAAGATAAAGATTGTTTAATTTTACTGCATCTTTTTGAAGGAGAGTGCTGCTGCATACCTGGAAACATTTCATAATGGCAGTGTTGGAAAGCAAGAAGCGGAGGCACTCAGTCTGTAATTGCATCTTCCAGTTTTGTAGCTTTATGCTGACCTGAAGTCAATAGGCATACAGGAAATATTTGTTGTAAGAAAGAGGTCTTTCCTTTTCCTGTGCACCTTCCACACCGCTGGCTCCCAGAAGGCTGCTTTATTAAGCCTCCTAATTGGAAGCATACTTCTAAATTCTCTCTGATTCCAGGCATGGGATCTCCTCATGTTATTCAACTTGTACCTTTTAGGAAATATGGATTATCAGTCAAGTATCTCCAGGTGCCAGTTTTATTAGGTTTTCTAATCCATGCAGACATTCTTTTTCTCAATAGTTTTTAAAAGTTTTGTAAAATTACCCATTTACAAATCATCCATGTATAAGCCTATGTGTATCACTAACTTCTGAAGATGTGTAGGTTTCGATGAAATGGAATGAGCTTCGTCCCTTACAGTGGCACTGGAAATATTGATAAATACCAGCTAAAGGTGATGCAGATACTCTTGAGTACAGGTGCCCCAAGGAGCCTGGAAGTAGGATGATGTGGGTGGATAAGCAGTTATTGTTTCCTGGGCCAGTGGGAAGGAATGGTATCCAAATTTTCGCTTGGCTCTTGTTGCAGGAGTACTGCCTTTCTTGATCAAACCAGCATGTCATGTAATTCAGGGTCTTGTCTCCAGCCATTGCCAGTCTTTAATGTCTCCTAAAAAGATGCCAAAAATCAGCCAGTTTTCTGATGTAGAAGCCTATAAAATATTTTTTTCTGTACTAGTTCTCAAACAATAATAATTTGGAACTTGATTTTTGCTTTTATATACAAAGAATTTGTCTTTCTTCCATTTTTGAATGTTTTAAATTTTCTTTATTATAATAACGGAATATTTTAGCTAACGTTAAAACTTCTTCCTTTTTGAGTCAGGCCTGCGCTGTCCTCGCAGAATGCCTTGCAGTCTCACACTACAGTGTTCTTTCTCTTCTAGCATTTACTGAGAGCTCCTTCTTTGGTTGTAGGAAAGAGCCTGTCCGTAAAGTGTTTAATGGAGATAGAGACCTTCAGGGGCAAGTTAATGAAGGGCCATAGTGGTTCTCTGTTGAGTTCAAATAAGGGCTGGGAAATGCACATATGAAAGGAAGAAAGGGAGAGTTTGGCTTGAAATGCGCATCAAGTGAAAGTCAAGGTACTCATGTCTCGGTATGTGTGAGACCCGACCAGTGTCTTTCCTAATGTAATTTGATGCAGCACTGTTGACCTTAGTGAAGCAATAGGAGTTTACACCTGCAAAAAATTTTCTTCTGAATATCTGGGAATGAGAATATGTAATGAATTGTTTATAGATGAGTGACAGAGAAAGGGAGCGTGCGAGAGCAAGGGAGCGTACGAGAGCAAGAGTGCATGCACACATTTTCAGGCCTGATTGATTATACGAAAAAAACCCCAAACCCTGGAGTTGAAAGAACATTATTTTAAATTAACATTCATTATCTTCACATGTGAGATAAAAGTTCACTTTGGACTGGATCCTAGCAGCATTATGTTTCTTGAGTGAAGACTACATTTTCCTTGAATGAGGTTATTCAGTATGAGAGTGGCAAAATGTAGTCTGAGCTTTGACAATAAAAATATATGGTTTAGTCACCATATATTAGAATAATACTCTACTATTTCTGTCAGAAAAACATGGATTTATTTTATTTTAAATAAACGATAACATTTTCTTTGAAATGCAAGATAAAAAGTAAGAGAAACCTTTTTTTGATATCTAATCTTATGCTTGAAGGAGCTTGCAGCCATTTTAATTCATACTGCATTCATTGGTCTGACAGTGAGGTTATTTAATCACACTGCAGCTAGGTCATTTACCTGTCGGACAGTGTTAAAAGAATTAAATATTATACTTTATATTATTGGCTTCTGTATGTCACTTTTGAACACCCTCCACCACCCCAAAAAAGCAGACACCCTATAAACACCCAGTTAACTTGTAAAGAGTATGAAGAACACAATGTGAATTCATAGTTTTATCATTCAACTCTTCTTTTTTTTCCCCCCTGTATATAATATAAATAGAAAAAAATGCAAATCATATCAAACAAAGGAAAAAGTCTGATTTTGATCATCTTTGGCAGTTCTTTTGCTTTTAAATACAGAGTTTTGCAACATTAAGTCATCTAATTAGGCAGCAGCTTGCTATTAAATATTTTCATAACAGATGTAGTCTGTGAGCATGAAAATGAAAGCCACATTTTAAAATTATAACCCCAAATAACTTTCTGAAATTAAACAATATTTAAAAAAATGGCTTATTCTTGAAGTGTAATCTTGTAAAAAAGTGGGTAAAGTCTGTATTTTAGGTCTTCAGCAGCAGCAGCAGCAAACCAGTTTCCTAGACTTAGTGCTGCTGTTAGGCAATAGTAGAAGCCCAGTGATCTAGATATGTAGAAAGAGACATTAATGTGGCAGCAGCTAATGTGTGCCACTGAAAAGTGGAGGAAAAATTTGTCATAATGATCTTAAGTGTACTGTATTTTCTGAGTGCGCTGCTCACAATGAAATAAACCTCTTGGTATTCAATAAGTGAGTATCTATTTAAAAAGAGACGATAAGTTCTTTGACAGTGATGCACCTGGTAGCAGTGGTTTTTAAAGGGTCACCCATATGCTTCTCAGTTAATTCCCTAAAGAAATTAAAAGGAAAGTTCATGCTCTTCAGAGATGTTGTTTTAGTGTGCCTTAATGCAGGTGGAACATAAGTCTTGTTTTATATGAAGACAGGAACTACATTTCCATCTTGTTAACTGAAAGCGAAGAATCCAGAGATGCTAATTCCATCTGCCTGCATCTGGATCCTTTGGCTTATTTCCTTGTGCTTTCCTGATGTACACTGAAAGCTTTGTCAAATGAACTGTTATGATCATGGTAAGTAGCTCTAAGTGTTACAGTACCCTCAGCAGAGATAGTCTAAACTGAGGAAGAGGTCAGTTGTTCATCTTACTTGTAGTATTTTCTTAGTAAGGAAATTATTCAATGGTCTCACTCTTAGACTATTTTAATAACTCCTCTGCTTTATTATATTATTCTGTGATGATTTAGGTACAGCTTCTTGTTATACTTTCATCTGGGCATTCTGGGATGTGATTTCATTAAGTAATATGCAATGACTTATTTACACGAGGAATCTGCCTGTTGGGGAGGAATTTGACTCAAAGTTTTATGAATGCCATACCATTGCTGAGTAAGACCTCAGTGCAGCAAGGCAGCTGAAATAAGGGTCTGATACTTTTTTCTTGTGGAAGAAAACTGAATAGACTCAGATGAATGTGTTGTGTCCACATAGTGTATTTCTTTACCACTAAATAGAGACTTTAGTCATGGAAGGCCACTCAACGAGGAAAATAAAAACAGTGCTGAAACCCAGCTGCATGGCAAAGGAAAACAAAAACTGAGTGATAGTAAAAGCAAGAAGTCAAGTTTAATGCCACCTACAATTTTTTTTGGGGAGCTGAAGATGCCTCTTGTGAAAGGTTTTGGGTGAATGAATTACAGTTTAGGAGTGTAAAGGAAAGGGTGTTTAGGTGCATGTGAAGTAGACTCCTGCCCAGGAGAATTAACAACTATACACAGAGTTTGGGCTGTTCTGTCAGTGTGGTTGCCAAATGTCTATCAAACAAATAAATGAAGCACAGTATTACAAGAATCAAACCTATTCGTGTCTACGTTACTAAAGAAACAAAAGAGCTTTTGACAGTTTGGAGATTACAGCCCTGTTTTGGAGCGTTTCTTCTGAGTTCCACTGAGATAGTGAAATTACCTGAACTGCCAAAATCAGTGGAGAGCTGCCAGTTAGGCATTGTCATAGAGACCCCGTATCTCAGGCAGGCTGCTTTACAGTCACTTTGTCTTGAATTTAAATTACAACCTTCACTTCCTGCGACGCAGGCTGCAGCGAACTGCAGTGGGAGGTAGCCCTGAGAAGGTGTTTCCTAAGAGGCTCTAGCACCCTTGACAGTCATGTTATATAATTTAAAAGTGATCAATGATGGTGTACAGTGTTTGGAATTTTAATTTAAAGTATATGTTTATGTAGTTATGATTTTAAGTCATCCAAACCATTTGCATGATCTGTTGGCACTTTCCACAAGAATAAGGATGTGTCCTGACCTCTCCTCTTGCCCAGGCCAAATTCCAGTTTGGGTAATTATATTGCGATAACCTACATTTCTGTGAAGTTTCGTCTGGATTTTGTTGCTGTTGTTTTTTTAGAGTAATGCATATGTACAGTTTACAAAATAACAGCATAGGATAAAAAAGTTAGAAAAATCCCCGCTCCAAATTACATTGAGTATTTGTGCATGAATAAATACAGTGAGGCATGATACAGTACAGGAAAAATACCATGTGGCACATTCCCTAATAGCATTCATAGAAGAAGAAACTGTTCAACATTGATGAAATCGAAGAGAAAGTACAGTCCATGAAGTGAAAGTGTAATGACAGCAAAGGGATAATGGAGACAAAAGGGAGAAGTGAGAAAACTAGATAGATCTAGGAGGGATGAGAAGAGCAATGAGATGAGATGTAGTTCAAGAATGCTTTGTAGAAGTCATTCCACCAAAAACTGGTGCAGCATGGGTTAAGTTGCTGAGTAGAGTGCTCTGTTCAATGTATGATATATTGTGCAGCAGGAAAGGACATAATTCACTGGTAGGAGAAATAATACCTATTTGTATTGTAGTTAAAACTATATTTATATATATTTCTACAAGGTTATTGGGCATGGATTTTATGTGTGTATAAACAAGAGGGGGGAGTCAATTTATGTGGTAGTGTGTATACGTGTCAATAGGGCTTAGGCAGTCACAGATCTGCACGTGGCAATCATCTGCTGGTGCAGAAATGTTTGTCTTCTACATACTAAGAGACCTTTTGTATTTACCCCTTGGTCTCTCAGGATCGTGCTTAAATTACACTGGGAAGAACTTGCTGTGTGTTACTCTAGAGTAACAGGTAGATGAAAAAAAGAACTCAAGCCACATTGTATCATGGAGAGTCGTTCTGTGGAAATATGAAATTTAAAGCTGCAAGCTTACGTTTAAAACTGATAGATATTAAAAATCTATATTAACCTGCAATGGTTTTCCAGAGGAGTTAAAATTAATCCAGTAGTAGACCACATTGCATAACCACAGCAGTCTGATCCTCACGAGAACTGTCCCGCTGTTCTTCCATGAATACTTGTCTGCTTGGAAACGTTTCATCCACAGTCCAGATGTACTCCATTTGATGCAGATGTTAGAAGTACGTGGAAAAATTTTTTTAAAGGTTTTTGTTGTGTAAATGCTTTCAAGAAAAATTTTCTGAATAATACTTGTGAGTGAAATCATACCCATCTCAAATAGGTTGTCCACAAAAAGAGGGTTTGGGGTTTTTTGTTTTATTTTTCTAGAAATTGGGGGAAAAATGTGTTTTGAAAATACCTTGAAATTTACATGTTAATATTTATTTGTATTGTTGTTAGTAGTGGTTTTTTGCATGACTTCATTTGCTAATAAAAGAAGTACATAATGTGCAATAAAAGAAGTAACATAATAGTTACAGAGAAGAGAGATTTAGGACAATGCATGTGCTTTTGAAAATTATGGTTCTTCCTATTTTTATTTTGGTCTTTAACATTTTTGGGGATATCTGTCTTGGCATTATTTTTTCAACAAAAGTATTTTTCAGTTTAGGTTGCAGACACACAGTAGCACCAAATCTTTCAGTAGAATTACTCTGATCGCTTACTCTGATCTCCTGTAGCTCCTGTGTAACCCAGCATAAATAGTTTTAGATGTTCCTTCTGGATCAAGCCCATAGAAAGTGCCATCACGAGCCTTGATGATAGCAGCCAGCCTGTCATGTGCAAGTGAAAGGGTTGAAAACCAGTCTTTCAGTGCTGTGGGACAGACAGGGGTCTTAGGTTTTGACTGGTTTGGGTTTTTTTTTTTTGATGTGGTTTTTGGTTTGGTTTTTTGGGGGGTTTTTTTGTCATCTGTGGGCCTTTTATATGGAAAGAGACAGGAGTACTTCGATGAGGAATGCCATCCAGCACCCACGTGCTGTGCATTATGGGAATGAGATCCATGTGGCTCCTTACTGTTTTTTTTTCTCTTTCTGTATCATTTATTATCACTATTATGGAATATCTGCTTAAGGCTAAAAGAGTTTGAACTCTCACTTAGCCTCGTTAAGGTCCTGGGCTTGGTGTTCATTGCTTCTGCTTTCATCAAGGCCACTACCTCAGGGGATTTTGCTGAAGATACGTTCGTTGTTATGAATGACATACATTTTCTGCCTCAAATTATGGTAGAATTATACTTTTTAATCAGCAGGTTTTATTTAATCTCCAAATTTTATTTCTGGTATTCTGCCTCTAAAATTTGTTTTTCTACCTTTATACTGTTTTTTTTTTTCTGCTTGTATTTCACACATTCAAATGCTCCAGGCTATTCATGTGTGTTTTCTGAAGGGTTTAGCAGTTCAGCCATTTTCACACAGGCTGTCAAAGTCACTTAGAGACTGTGTCAAAATTTGCTATCAGACTGCTAAGATGAATCTCCTGCTGTTACTACAGAGTACTTCTCTAGACCACACAATATTGTTAAGAAATAGTTGAGATATTGGAAATCATGCTGTCTGGAGCTCCATCCCTGCCTTCACCATGTGCTGTAATGTTACTCACACCTATATATTTGTAAAGAACTGCTAGAGTGGTTTGTACAAAAGTCTTAAGAACTTCAAGTACTTAATAACGGGGTGTAGTTTTAAGTCACTGTGATAAACCATGTCGCAGTGTGCGCTGTCACTCAAGAAGAGGAAAAAAAGGTTATTTACCAATACGTAATTTTTTTTAATACATGTTTTCTTTTTGATTACTTTACTCTCCCTCTAAATTTTTGGAAGTTCCCTGAATTTTGTTTCTATGGTTGGGAGGAGACTGAAAGTGGCACACTTGTCGGTACCTTACATCGTTATAAAGATATAAGACTAGTCTTAAGTGAAAGGTCATACATGTAGCTTATTCGTTTGAATATACATGTAGAATTCATGTCTCAAAGAATTGTGGTTACTGGTAAGCGATCTTTTTTTTTTTTAATTTTAACTGTAAATTTAAATTTTGAACAATGAATGTGCTTAGACTAGTGATGTGCGTATTAGGTTAAAAAATAGAACAAGCTTTTAATAGGAAAAAAATATCACAGGGCAGACAGCATGGGATTTCATTAGCATTTATGGATTGCTAAAATGCAATTTAAAAGTTACATTTACAAAAGTTTTCCACAACAGTCATACAAGTAACATTAAACACTGTCTTTTTAGTTTGTTTACTTGGCACCACATTTTCAGTGATTAAAGTTGCAGGGAGTGTCTGGAGGCTGCACTACTTAACCACTGAGTTTAAGGGGACTTGGAATAAACGTTAGTTCTAGGAATCCTGCCACATATGGACCTGATCTCTGTCTTCAGACGTCTTTGGAAAGCTGGCCCTTAGGACAGTTCACAGCATTCCCTGTGGTGTTTCAGTGGTTTTCCCTTCCCAGTTCCCCATTTTCCTCTGCTCAGAAAGGCCCATCAACTACGAACAGCATTTTGTAGTAATATTCTAAACTTAGAGTACATACCTGTCAAGAGGGATAAACTGACAGGAGAGACTTGGCCCTGACTTTCCACATAGTACTGTAGTTCCTTGCTCTAACAACATAAATTGTTCTTAGGATCATTCTTTCATCCATAGATATTTGTGTTGCACAAAGGGGATTAGTGTAATTAGTTTTGCATTTGGAAATGGTAATACAGAGATATGCAGTGACTTGCCTGAAGTCAACCGGCTCCAGAGGAGTCGGTACTAATCTAGGAGCCCTGGTGCTCAGATTGCTTCCTTCAGCAAACATTGTTTCAGAGTGCTTGGTGTATACATGCAAAATATCTGTACGAGAATCTTATAAATGTAATGATTTGGTACTTAAGCAGTGTGAGTCATGTTCTGGGATGCTGGCAGAGTTGTTTTGTGATATTTCTGTTTCAAATTCAGCTTCAGGGGCTCAGCAGGGGCTTTTGGTCTGGTTACCATATGAAGTTCATCGGGGGTGACAAGCAAAAGCAGCTTAATGTGCTCATGTTATTTCTGTCTATAGTAGAAATGTGTGGTGGAGACTATTTTCTGTTTTGTATAAAGTCACCAAAATAACGCATTGAGCTGTAAGCTAACTGGAGATGCCCGAGACTGTTCACAGCAGAATAGCCTGGATAGTGTTAGTTGTTGGATGTAGTTATTTTGATTTAAGTGGGGGCAGAGGCTAAACCTCTCTTGTCAGCCTTATGCAACTGCACACCCTAGTAATTGTGATGCTGAAACTAGGTACCTCTACCAGGCATTCCAAACACAGCGTTTTGTGTATTGGTTCCCCAAGTGTAAAATGAAAAAATTGAAAAATAAATCTTACAAAGTGCTGTGACCATAAAAACGTCCAAGGCTTTGGATCCTCAGCCAAGATGGCTTGTGGGAAAAAAACTAGTAACCTTATCCAGCTGCCACTCCCCAAGGAGGACTTCTTACACTTTTCTCTTTGCTTTCTCAGAGGGGGCTGCAGAGGAGGGACACTGGGCCATTTGGGCATGTGTGCTCTAAGTACTTTGGCAGCTCATGGCCCAGCTTTTTTATTTTTGTCCATCAATTTTTCTCCATCACTTAGACTGGATTGTGATAAACTTTTGAGGCAAGAAGACAGACATGTGGTCTGTTTCTGTTAAATTAATTCCTGTAACTTGCTCAGCTGAGGTTTATTCCTGAGTCCAAAGGCTAGACGCCATTCCTTGTAAGGATTCAATTAGCCAACACTTACCTTGAGAGCCTCCAAGCTTAGGACACATTTCTCCTTAGGACTCCTTCACTTGAGCACAATAAAAAGGCTCCCCAGAGAAGATACAGGATATTTCTTCTTGTCTTCAAAGTAAAAGATTCTCTAGATTCTTCATAGTATAGTCAGTCCTTCTAATCAGAGCTTGATTTAGAGAAAGAACTGGTATTTGTGGGCCTTACAGGTATGTTAGATGGGAAGACAACTGGGTGGAACTTGAATGTGTTTGCTGAGCCATGGAAAATAACTAATTTTATTACTCTTACTAAATGTCTGCTGATATTAATAAGCTAGCATTTAGATTTGTAGTGAATTGGATGTTGACATTTCTCTAGTCTTCCAACAGAGGCTGAAACTATGCTGTAACCTATGTCGTCTTCTCCATCTTTCACTCATGAATATCTCATGTGTATGAGTAGCTTCATTTGATACTGGAGGCATTCAGTAAATGTATCTTTGATCAATTCCAGTGGTTTTTACGATCTCTATAAATGTGTCTGGAAAGAATTGCCTATCGAAGACAATAAAAAGACACTTAAGCCACAGACCAGTATTGGTGCAAGGATGATGATACAGCCAGTCTGATGCGGATTGTAAGCTAGTCTGTAGTTTCTAATCGTTAGCATTTCATATGGAAGAATCCGTTATTATGTGCATATTGGAGACGTGTTGTGGCTGCTTTTCAGTGTTTACTGTATAGCGCAGTTATGGCCAATTTTGCCCTACACACTAAAATTCCTATATTAACATGAGGAAAAACCTCCATAACTTATGCTATGGGAGCTGAGGGCTTCTAGAATGCAATTTATGTGTCTCAGCATTGAGTGCTAGGGTGATGTTTGCTTCAGCAACCCTTGTTGACTTGTTGCTTACAAGTCCAGTACTTGGAATTTATTCAGCCACCACTGCATTGGTCTGGCCCTGCTGCCAGATAGATGACTGAACGATTTTCAGATTGATTTTAAAGAAAGTGCTACGTTAAAGGTAGCAAATTTTGTGCTTAGTAACTAAATGAATACTATTTTGACATTGACAAAGCGCTAATAACTTGTGGAAGAATGACACAAGAAGGTGCATCATCTTTCTCAAGAGAAAAATCTTCCTTAAAATCTTCACCAAGAGACAACAAATCTTGCTAGCAATTCTCTTTACCTGCTGTATTCGTTCAGAGCAAATTTCTCTGAGGAGATTTGTGTTTGTTTGTAGCCCATCCTTTACTTTTTTGCCATGACGTCCGAAGTTCTGTTGTCATCAGCAAGTTGAGGCGTCGACTACTACAAAATCTGGAACTGCCCTTTTAGACCCAAATGTTGTTCTTACATAAATTGTTAGGTTTCATACCTCAGCACAGATGGTGCTTGTGCTATAGAATACAAACCCCACACTTGGAAACACTCTTACGTTTCTTTCAGAGTGTGATTAAACAGGAATGGCTTCTTCAGTGTTCACCCACTGAATCTGAATGCCCATCTTTGAGAATGACTAGACAGTATTGTAATCAGAATGTATACGTTAGGGTTTTTTTCTGTTTTATAAAAACGATAACCATTTATGAACTGCTAAAGAATATGGATATGATATCTTTTTCTAAATGAGGTGAAGAAACTTTCCCAGTGTTACAGCAAGTCTTTAGCACAGCCAGGAATTGAACTTGGATATACCTGCTGGACCGTCCTTCTTAAACAAGTATATTTGCTGTACTGTTGGAACTGACTGTCAGCAACTGGCCATGCGTTGTCATTTCTGCTTAAAATGGAGAGGAGTGGCACACAAAGCAGGAGACTTAGTACCAAAATAGTCAGAGCAATCTTCCTGCAGCTCAGCTTTTCTATTTCTTGGACTTTTAGCGGATTCTTCCAGAGTGCTTCTCAGGTCAGGCACTCTTTTTAAATTCTTTCTCAAAAACTAGTTGAACAGATTTTACACAAGTTCTTCCTTTTCTAAAGAAAAACAATAAATAGAAATATATTGAGAAGAACATATGGGAGTTTTTTAATCTTGTAAGTTATTAAAAATAGAGAATAAATGGAGACTGATAATTCTTCACATTTTCTTATGAAGCTTACGTGAAGCTGTAGGTAAAACGCTCTCAGTAAAAAAGTAGGAACTTCTTAAAATAATCAGATATGCTTTCCAATACGTACTTCTGTTGCTTGCTTTCTTCTTCTAGCTGTTAGCTGTAGGCAATTAAAAACATAAGTCAGTTTATTTTTTATTCTTTGTAATTAGTGTTTTCATGTTCACCATTTGCACTAAACTTTCACAGCAGTTTTGGGGTGATTTAAAACAGTATTTGTAATTTATTGGTTGATAACTGCTTTTTTTTTTGCAAAACCTTTGGTCAATTTGAGATGCTGGCAAAGGAGCTTGATTTGCTACTCCACTGGGGGAAAGACTTCTTTTACTCTTTCCTACTTCTTTACTCCCTATATATAAAAAGCTGCTAAATGGAGATAAAAGAAGTTAACAACCATCAAGAGAATCAGACAGAGCACAGATGAAATGTCCTGTGTTCCTTTCCCACGGTTGCAGGAAACGAGATGTAACAAGGAGTAGGGAGGATATCAGAGAGGTTGCCTATAATCTATGAAAACTTATAGCAAATAACTGGACAACTGAAGAGGCTCTTGGTGTGGGAAAATGACTAAAATAACTGAAGTCACTACAGAAGAACTTGTATATGATGGCTAAGTAGAACAGCAGTGAGAAGGTTGTGATGGTAGAGGCGTCATAGAATTACGGATACAAAAATTGTATCAATATGAGGGATTACCTGAAAGAAATTAAGTGACCCTGATATTTCCCTTGTTATTTTTTTGAAAATAAAGACTTGCAGAAAAATATCAAATTGAGTAGAAGAGAAATCTGACTATTTTTTATTTACAGGAGAAAAACACATGAAGTCCATTGCTCCTCCTGGAGGAAATCCAGAAAAGACAACTCTGAATTGCATTTGCAAATACTCATAGTGATAATGAGCCTGTTGTGTAGGATTCTGAATGTCTTTACCGTGTTTGTAATTAAGAGATCTGCAGCTTATAACATCCCAAAATTGTTAAGAAGGTATTTCATAATGAGTTACATTTTAGCTGTCAGCTTCAGCCCCTTTCAGAACTACTAGAACATCCACCTATCTTCCAACTAGTTACCCTGTAGCAAAGATTTTTTTCTTTTAAGAGAAAAGACAGTGTGTCTCAGTTTTTTGTGCACTTGTTTATCATATAAATGATAAGTCCAATGGAAAATGGCATTCATGCCATTATGTTATTTATTGTTTCACTGTCTGCTACCTCCTTTGCTATGAAAGTGCAGACTCTTTGTAATACGCCTTGGATTTTTTTTCCAGATTGAGCTATTTAAAGATCCTGTGTGAGGGAGAAGCAGTTTACGCGATATGGCTAAATTCTTAAGCTGTAACAATGATAAATTAATAATGTTGCTTTAGGAGCTGAAGTCATTTTGCTTTTGATATGATTTTGAAGAACTGTATTACTTAAACTTGTTTTATTTTTCACATATCATAGAAATTTAATAGTATGGTTCTATGCAGATTCTTGACCGAATTATGACTGGATTTGTGCTTTAGTCTGGTTTGCTGGAATATATTAATGTATAGATACCAGATATAATTTGGTTTTTTGGCAGTGCTGTACATTTGTATTTGATTTATATTTACAAACCAAAATCTTATAATAAATAATAGAACCAAACTACTTGCTTTCTTTTTGATCTGTTTTTCTTATCTGCTCACACCTGTGGTGAATAGTTGTTTGACGTGTTGTATTTCTCTTCTATTTTATCTGCCTATTTATCCAGCCACATAGTCCAACGTCTCTTCCAGAACATGGTTATTCATAAAAGCTATTCATTTTTGTCAGGATTGAAACTTGAGGGCTGTAGGCAGTGATGAGATGTGAAACTTGAAACATTTATCTTCAAGATATCAATCTACCGGATTTGCTGCTCAACTAAATAGTGTTTATTCGTCTTGGTTATTTTGAAATTAGTTTCTTGATTTTTAGCAGAGAGAATATAACTGGGACTGAGAATTGAACTGAAATGCTGTTTTTCTTAAAATCAAATTATGTAGAATTCATGCCAGAGTTTTTGATTGTTTATGGGAAAAATAATATAAAATAGTCTTTGAAAATAATTTCTGTAATCCCTAGGACAAAGCTGTGACACAAGATTATATCTGATTCATGATGGTGGAGTAAGGAAAGAACAGGAGGAGAGAAGGAGCTTGGAGATTTGTCTTTGCTGTTTACAGGTCTTGGGCAAGCCCTTTAACATTTCAAAGCCTCAACTCCCCCTACTTTAGATTGTAGGCAGGGTTTCAAAGTTCTTTGGAAGATCTGACAAAAAAATCCAATTTCTTTAGGGAACTAGGAACTACCCTAGAGAAAGTGAGTTACTCAGTCTTCCAATCTTATTATCTTTCTTTGAAGGGTTATCTATGAGGTTTGGAAATGAAATACTTTTCTGGTTTTTGATAATGCTTAGGAACTTGGAACTACTATTGTATCCTGTGGCAAGTCGAGTACTGAGTGTGTTAGCCAAATACATACATTTATGGTTTGAACTGTGGGATTTTGCTGTGGCATTGGCTTGTGGAATGAACTGCCTGAGACAGTGGTGGAGGATAGTGTTTTGTCTTGGAATTATTCATCCCATGGAATGAGCCATCCCATAGAATACTACATCTGCCCATTTCTACCTGTGTGTAGTTCCTATTACCATCCCCATCACCATGCTGCTTTTTGAGGACAGTCATGCCATGCTGTCTCCAATGAAAGCATTTTGCGCTCCTCCTCTTGCTGGAATCTGTCTGAGGAGACCTCACATCTTACACCTTGTCCTTGTGTGTCCTCTCCTTTGCCAGGCACCTGTGAAAAAGAGCCTTTCTTTTCATGTTTGTGTTTATGCTCTTCCATGGTGGTGCATCTCACCAACCTTCTCCTTCACCTCTGTACTGGTATTTCCACTGCTTTCTTACAATGCCAGTGTGAGCATTGTCACCTTTTGCATTTAAAATGTTATAAATGTAGGCCATTTACATTTTTGCCTTTAACAACATATTTGAAGTAGTGAAGAGTTGATAAGCTCTTTAACTAATCTAGAGCTTTGTGTTAGTAATTAAAAAAAATGAGTGGTGCCAGTTTTTGTCAGAGCTGAAGGTCACTGCAGGCATAACATATTTAGAAAATGCAGTACATAATTTTCCTTCTCCAGATTCTTCTGAGAAAAATTGAAATACAGTTGTTATTAATACCTGGTTTTAGAAGAATTTTACTTTCTTTGCTTGGCAAAAATAAAATCAAAGAAGACTGTAATTTTAATTTTTTTCTTACTTAAAGATGAGGAAAAATGGAATTCCACAAGCAAACCAATGGGCAATATCACAGCAAAATTTATATTGAGGTTTCTGTAATGTACGGGAGAGTTATTTTTTCTTGCCTAGTATGTTCTTAAGCTTTTGCATTTGGTGTGTAAGCCAGACACACAGATATTGGCTTTCTAACCTTAGGGAGTGTGCAGCTGTCTCAGATTTGAGGGTTAGAATAAATATTTAAATATTCATGCAAGTGGCAGTTAAGCACTCCCTAGCCTGGACTGTCCGTGGGCAGGTCCGTGTTGGTGGGTAACATTTTGCCATGGAGGATGCTGCTCTGAATTCCAGGTAAACCATGTTGTAGTCAAGTGCTACGATGAATCAGACCTTTATTACTCAAATATCAGAAGATCCTCTTTTAACTCGGGTAAATTATTGTAAATGCAAACCCAGAGGCTTTACATATAGTTGTTTTGAGTTGCACATCTGTTGGTTGTCTTACAGTGACCCTTCGGTGCTTGTGCAGAACCAGGGTGTATGTTTAGAATTGTTTATCATTTTGTACCAGGATCCATATGAAGTAGTGGTAACTGTCTGAACTCCATGTGCCTTTCTGATTCTAGCATTTTAGTAAGTCCTTAAAATATACTCTGTCCTCCCAGGAGACAGACCTTGATTCTGAAACATTACTTTGTTGACAGACTTCTGTCATTCTGACGTGTTTTAACATAGAGACAATAACGTCTGTCCAGAATCACCTCTGGTAAAGGAAACTTATCTTGGTGGTATGTCTAGCTCGACATTGCTTATGTGGAGTATTTGTGTGCAAAAATGCCAGATACTGTTTCTCAGTGTTCTGTTGTTGTGAAATGTTTTGAATATACACTGTGGGAGCCTCAGAAGAGCATTAATTGTATTCTGCTGCAGTGGTATGCCAAAGGTCAGGATCTAAAATTAATATATTTCTGAATAATTCTAATTTTGTATCAAGGCTGATTTTTTTTTTTTTTTGTGGTAACTACTCAAGGTATCATGCTACTTATGGTTAACCTATTACATAGTTTTCTTGTAAAAACAAGGAGAGCCATTCCCTTTTTCTCAAGGATACAGGCAAGCTATCTAAACATTTCTATATTAGAATAATTGAACTTGTTGGGAGATTCCTGGACCCATATCAGTGTGTGCAGAAATGCTATAAAATTAAGAAAAACTTCCTTTTGAAATGAATCTACTGGAGATTTTCAGATGAGATTCATTAACTTTTATTGATATTATGTATAGATGCATCTGAACTCATTTTGAAAGAATATTTTAAGTAATTTATTTCTTTAAGGAAGATGTGCATTTGCTGAGTTCCAGTATGTTTTTTATTCATCTTTGGAGGACAGTTGAGTATAATTATCTTTGGATTAATCAGTTTCTGAAGTCTTTTCCAGTGATATGTATGGAGAGGATTAAGGGAGCGATTACCAAAGCATTAAGGTTTTTTTCTGTTTTTTTTAAGAAGGAATCTTTGCCTTAAGTCAATTACAAAATTATTTCATTGTAAGAAATTGTCAGACAAGCCAAAAATAAAATCACCAATAGCAGGGGGTTTGTGTCCTCAGATTTGAGAGAGAGATGTGGAAGCAGTGAGGTCCTGTTTTGGTTATGCACCTTTTGTAACTCGGGCAGAGTTGTCTTTTTTCTTTTCCCATTATAAATGTTGAAATTCTTTTTCTTCAGCTTTTCTTCTGTTAGATGAGCAGCACTAAAGGAGAGGAATAACATCTCTTTCACATCCTCTGCTATCATTTTTCACTGGGGAATAGTTTTGTTTTTCTTGTGCTCGTTTTTCATGGGTCTTAACTTGTTCCATAGCGTTCTCTAGTTTGACCTTTGTTTTATGTTTTGCTTTTGATTTCATCAGAGTGATGATACAATTTAAATGCAGTTCTGTATGGTTATTTTAATTGAATGTTTGACTAACTCTATGTGCCTTTGTAATGGATGAAATTAACTTGGTCTGGAGCTTGGAAAGACTGTTCTATGTATGATTTCTTAATTAAAAAAAAACTAAATTAATACAGTGTTCTGTGAAAGAGATCTTAGATCACAGTTAATTTGCTTTTGGCTTTAGGGAACCTAAGTGCAGATACACCCTGAATTCCTGACGCTGAAGGGTTTCTTCCAAGCATCCTGTTATATCAAAAAATGCTGTGTGACATAGAGCTCTAGGAGTCACAAGCTAACCTCCTACAGGAATGTGCTTTCAAATCCTGGTTGCTTCTTTTTCTTGTCTGCGTGCAGTAGTCCTGTTTTAGCACTGGACTGTATCGCATCAGACAAGCCTATGTGGATATTGCTAACTAGTTCTTTAATAGTATCTCCATTACTTCCACGCTTCTGGGTTTCTTGTCTGGGTTGCTGGTTTGTTTGGGTTTTTCTTTCCATTTCAAAATTATTGGAAAGGCTGAAGAACAAAGGGTTGAGAATGGCTTTAGACCATGCTCGAGGTTGAGAAAAGTTACCCTGAGGTACTGGTGGGATCTGTTCACCACTGTTCCCCTCATTCTTCTGGTACATCTGTACTGGCAAGTGTCCCAGTGTGGAGGCTGTTTAGTGGGACTGTTGTCAGTTTGTCTTTATTTCATTTACTTAACAGAAATAAATTCTGCTTGTCTAAGCCATTTTTTGCAAGCATGCTTGCATCCACAGTTGTGCATGGGAAGAAACAAGCTTGCCATTTTCATTATACTTCCGAAGTGGCTAAAGTTGCTATTACAGATTAGATTTTATTATAGCTGTCCAAGAGTCACACTGATATCAGGAAATACCACCAGCTAAATGGCAGAGGAAACTGAAGCAAAAACTGTGTATATGTGAATCCTAAACCCCATAAAGGCAGAAACAAAGAACAGTCTGTCATTTGAGACTGATTTTTTGTAAAGGTCCGTTGGATTTTGTTTTGCGACGTAGCTGATTGTAAGAGTGAGCCTTAGCCCTTGTCTATAATTCATTGCTTGTGACAAGTGGAAGAGAAAAGGATGGGCTTTAGGTGAGGTTTGCCCATGGGTCTAGCCAAAACCTAGATAGAGCCAACCAAGATGGTTAGCAAAAGGCAATTTTTGAGCTGGGTCATAAACCTTGAAAAGGCAGTCATAAATCATAATTAAGGTTTTCATTTCCTCGGTGGTGTAACTCTGCAGAAATGGAGACTGAAACTGTTTACCAAAGCCCATTTTTTTGTCTTCGGAAAAGTGTTTAGGAAACCTGAACCAGGGTTTATTAAGTATATCTGTGGGAGATAAAAGAGGGAATTGTTGGTCTCCAAGCAGCAGGCAGCATTGACAGGCTGACTGGTGTGGTCAGAAAGGATATTTAATTTCAAAGGATAAACTTCAGTGTTCATTTTTTTCTTTTTATCTGAAGTTAAGCTTATCTGGTTTATGCCTTATCTAATTTAACTTATGAGAACTGTAAATTCAGCTATGTTAAGCAAACAGTTTATTTTGGTTTAATTCCATTTTCTCTTTGTTTTAATAAACCTTGATTTGGTTAGGATTACTGTTGTGTGGGTAATTTCACACAGATGTCTTCAAAGACTAAAGGAAAATCCATAACTCTTTAAGAGAATAGCTGAAGGGGGAAAAAAAGAACTCTGGAACTCCTTTTGTCTTTGGTCCTACTGGAGGGATGTGGATTGAAGTGTTCTATCAGGAAGTCATCTTGCTGTAGTTGGCAACCATAAGAGAGAGACCAAAAAGTGAAAGAGAGATAAAGAGTTAGTGGTTTCAGCCTATATAATTTAAATTTTAAATTTCTCCAAGTCCTGTAAAGAGTAGGATTTCTAAATAATATACAGAGGGGTAACAGATCTTTGTGAGATGACAGGAAGTAGGATGGGGATACATTCTATGTGTTTTGGAAATGAAATAGTACAACGAATAGTTTTGAGATATATGATAATACGAAATAAGAGGCAAAATGATCAGGTTGTGTTGTTTTCTCCTTCTTTTCCAGCTTCATAAAATAAGATCAAGAAGTCAGATATTTAAGAGTAGCTTGTAATTTTATAACATATAAATAGTATTTTCAGCATTGTGCATTTAGCCTATGGAATTCATGTGGAGATCACTCAGCTAAATATAGTGGTTCAGTTTTCAAAAAGGGCTTGATGATATAAAGGCTAATAACAGAGGCAGCAAAGCATGCTTAGAGAAAGGTAATCAAATTTCTTGATTTAAGACATAAGCCCATTACCTGTGAGCATCTGGAAAGACCTCGTTCCTCTCTGTCACCTGCAAAGCGTTCTGCAATTAGTAAGGTTCACTGTGGTATTTGTAGCACCTACTTTTTTTGAAGCATTGCTTCTATCAGTCATTAGGAATAAGCTAGTCCTCTGTATTTCATTGTACCATATCAAACGTGCACAGAACAGTACCCTGCTTTTCTATGTGGCTGTGCAGAATGATACCAGCATGTACTGAAACAAAAGAACCTGGTGATGTGGTGGTACCAGCTGGGAAAGAACCAAATTGCCTGATCCACCATCAAACAGAAGTGAAATTGAATGTTTTTTACGTGTTACGTTGGGATTTGTGTTGTAAATCAGTTGCTGGAGTTCATGCAAAAAATCCCTCCATTTACAAGCAGTAGTAAGATAAGAACTGAATGCATGGAAGTAGGCAATTTCTTTCGAGATAAAATGGAATTGTATTTTTTATCTGATTTTTGCTTTAATTTTTGTTTCTGATATTTACTCTAAAAAGTATTTTATTTAAAATGCATTGAGGAGCGCATCCAGAGTTGAATCATGTGAGTTCATCCTTGGTACCTAAAACGTATAGGAAGGAATTTAGATACTGTCATTTAGCTCATCAGAGAAGAGTAACAGCTTCTAAGGGTCAAAGAACACGCTGTTAACCCTTAATAAATCACAGAAAGAGAAAAAGATGGCTTCTGAGGCTGAAGGTTTGAATTACAGTGTCAGATGAATCCTAAATGTTTTGCACTGCTTTTCTAGCACCCTCTCTAAAGAGGAGTCCTTGAAGGGAGCGGGGCCCTGCCGGTGTGCAGGGTGACTCCTGGGGGGCTGCTCCCTCATCCATGGGCTGTAGTTCCACATCCAGCATCTCTGGGAAGGGCGGTTGTACCTGGGCTTTCAGCATTTTTCTTATTTATTTTACATTGCAATCTATTAAAGTCAAGGTCAAATTGAAGGAACTCTTGGAAGAAAAGGAGGCTTTTATTTGAAATTGTTGGAGACAGGACTCAGTACTGAATATTTCCACTGGTTTGCAAATTTTTTTATTGCACTTCCTAAAGTGTTTGGACGTGGTTGCAGATAGTGCATTTCAAAATCAGTCTGACCAAATAAATTTGGTTATCTGCATGCTGATAAAGTCGGGAGGATGAGATGACATTCCCAGTAGTGACATAATGTAGAGGATGAAAGCCACAAAGTTATGTAAAGGGGTGAAAGATTTGTACTTCTACTTTAAATGAAAGAGCTGCTGAACTGAAATAAACAGCCTTATGTCATAGCAGTCAAAGTTAGTGAAAGTTAGCCTCCTAAAGTAAGGACATTAATTTTCTTTCTTAGCTTGGTTTCTGCTTGATCAACGTATTGTTGTAAAACACTGAAGAAAATTCTGTGGTTATGCTTTTGGAGTGTAATTTTGTCTTGCTAGATAGGCACATTTATAAAAATTACCCTTTTTGTAAGAAAAATGAAAAAATGTCTTAAACTGCAGTTTTTTCTTAATTAAAAACTCAATCTGTCAAGAAAAGAATAATTAATAATATACATTATTCACATTGAAAATTAGAATATATATCACACATTGCCATTAATCAGGCATTTTACTAAAATTGCAACTATATTACTAGGGTTATAATTTAATTTTCTCTGTTTATTTTTTGGTTTTGAGGGAAGAAATGCAGTCATTTAGGCCTTTCTCAATGGAAAACACAACTGCATTTCTTGACTTTAAACAGATAGGGTATCTTTAGGTATTGAAAGGTGACCATATGGAAACTGAAAATGCATCAGTGAAATTTGTCGTCCAAAGAAGGCACATAGCAGGAAGACCTAGAATATGGTGTCTAGAGCCCTTTCCTGAGATGTAAGAAATTCAGTTGGAAACAGGACTTTAAACTGGCTAAGTGTTGGAACTGTTTAAAAAATATCCATAGTGGAATGCATGTGATTTAAGTCCCACCACATGAAGTAGTCATCCAAATTTCACTTTATCTTCTGTGGAGAAAAATGGTTAACTTTACATCTGACCTATTTGCAATCTCTGCTTCACAAGATGAATAGTTGCACTGAGTAGATCATGTCAAGTGTGAGGGAAGCGTAGAGTGATTAGCTCAGAAATAGATGACTGCATTTAATCCATTCTTTTCAATCTCTTTCTCTCCTGTTGGAGGTTCAATTAACAAAACAACAGGTCCACTGTAGGACACTGGCTGTGTAGATGAAGCTTCCAGTGTTCACCTCTGGTGCCCGAAACTCCAGATGAGCTGAAGGGATCTAAAGATGCATTCCCACAAGCGTGTGTAAACTGGTGTGTTTCCACAAACCATCTTGCCTACAGGAGAGCCTGAGAAGGACTCTTTGTCAGGGGCTGTGCTCATAGGATGAGGGGTAACAGTTTTAAGCTGAAAAACAGCAGATTTAGATTAGATAATAGGAAGACATTTTTTATTATGAGGGTGGTGAGGCACTGGAATAGGTTGCCCAGAGAAGTCATGGATGTCCCGTCCCTGAAAGTGTTCAAGGTGAGGCTGGATGAGGCTTTGAGCGACCTGATCAAATTGAAAGTGTGTGTCCCCCACAGCGAGGGGTTGGAACTGGATGATCTTTAAGGTCCCTTCCAACCCAAACCATTCTGTGGTCTTGGTACTCATAAAACATTTTCAGGAGAAAACTTTATTAAAAAAAATTTCAGCTCAATGTTCATTTCTACCCCAATGTGACTGCTTCTCTGAAAGGATCATGCAACAGTTGGACTAGGAGGAGTACACAAGCATTCAGCAACCTTGCCAAAGTAGAATAAACATTTCTTGATTTGGGGAGATGAAGTTTCAGATATCCTCCTCTGAGAGACCATGCTATGCAAAGAATATCGGTTTGTTTGTCAGTGTTGTTTCCTGTTCTCGACTTGCCTAATATGCTCTTGTTTTTGCTACACGGCACGCAGAGAAAATAATTCTTGGTCTAGGGGCCCTACTCTTTCTTTACATCAGAAATCTGCTCTTTTCAGAAAAGTGCCCTAGCCAACACAGAGCTCTGGGTCAAAAACGCCTAGCTTAACATTTCAGCGGGTTGAGGTGAAAAATGCTTTTTGAATGTTTGCATGTTCTGGTGTTTCCTGGCTTCAGCTAGCAGGAGACACTGCTGTGCGAAAGGGAACTTTAACGAAGCTTATACTTTTTCCTTTGAAAACCAGATTTTCAGCTTTCCCAGCACACTTTGAGGGTAAATCCCTGCTTTCTTCTCTGAACAGGTTAGGTAACTTCTGTTGGCCACATTTTTTCCCAAAGTAATTATACTTCAGAGGCCCTGTGTTACGACTTCAGCCTTGAATTGTTTTAATAAAACAACCAGCAGTGCTGCTGAATGGGGTTTCTTGGTGTTTTCCATGCTTTACTCTCCCCTGAAATGCATACACTTCGGTTAAATGCTGTCTGTTTAACTGTTACCTACCATGGACAAACATTATAAGGTGTCACAATGTTGGACACTTTTACCTAATAGTGAATCTGTTTTTCTGTGTGAAAGGTGGTAGTGAAAAAATACCGTAGTTGTTTAACCTGTATGAAATAGCTGAAAGGCTATTTGTAATGTGATTATTAACTATATTCAAAACAGGAAGCACAAGAAGGGGGGAGAGAAATGGAAGTGCAAATGTTATTGCCTTCTTTTTGTCTTTCCCCCCCCCCCCATCCCCTTGTGGTATTATGTAGATCCCCAGCCAGATGGCTACTGGCTATAAGCTGTGTTTGGCTTCGCAGGATTTTAACTCCTCTATTGGTTTCCCATCTGTCATAAACTCAGAAGCTGCAATCCAGAGACTGACTTGAATGTTAGTGTGTTCTTTAGCACACCGAAACTGTTACGTTTGAAGGCTGCAGAAAGAGCACGAACCCTAACAAAGACAGGATGGTGACAGCTTTAACAACCATGCTGCTAGACTAGGGAGTAAAATTTCTTGTGGTCAGTTTAAACTAGTGCTTCGAACCACAGGTGACCACTGTGGTGGCAGCAGCCTCAGACAAATGTTGCTTCGAAAGTCTCCCTAAGACGAATTTTTTTCTGGTTTTGAAGCTCAGCAAAGACTGTAAACCCACAATTGGTTTTGGTATGAAATCTCATGTCTAAAAATAAACTACCAGACTTATCTTGAACAGAAAGAAGGTGATAAAAGCCGGACTCTCTCAATACTGGAAGAATAGATGTGAAATGGCTAAAAAAATACTGTAGTCTTATTTTTGCTTCAAAACAACCAATTCAGGATTCCCTGTGTTTTTCCTTCAGTATATGTTGTCGTTTGGAGAGATGCATCCTGTTTCTTTGAATAGAGGTGAAAGAAGTGAGGAACGTCCCTGACTTCATAGCACAGGGTAGAGCAAGGTGTTGCTGAAACAAAGATACCTTGCCTCTAAAGGTATAAGATGCTCTTGTAGCCTCACTTTGTCGTGGCATACTCAGGAAAACAAAATGAAAAATTAGATGAAACCTTTATGAAACAAGCATGAACAAGTGAAATAGAAATAGGGGCTAAGCATGCTGTAAACCATTTTAGAATTGATTTTAGCAGGTAGGTGTATCAAAAGGTAATATGTATGTAAGCCTGTAAGGAAATCACTACTATTATGAAGTCTTCCCAAATTTAAACTTTATATTTTAGTTAATGGATTTGACTTATACAAGAATAGAAGTTACATCCCTGTGAGAAAATGACCACTTTCAGAAGGAGTAGCTGTCTGAAATCAAGCAATCTGGTAATACATCTTCAAAAACTTGTCATGAACAAATTAACCTCTCAGTTTCCATTTTTGGTTCAGTTCTGTAGGACAGGGGGCAGCTTAAGAGAAAGATAAAGTGTTAGACTGTGCTCCAGGTGCTTTGTGGAGCCTGATGAAGTAGCCCAGAGTTAAGTGTCTCATTGTGCATCAGACTTCAAGTTGGAGTTGTTCTGGGCTGATGCTTCAGCAGTGCATCGGAGTCCAAGTCTTCTGCTGAAGTTGAAAGAACACCACATGACAAAATAAGATGCTGATTGGAAAGACTGCCAGAACTTTAGCATTTTATTTCCTCTGTTTCCTGCAGAATATTACATTGTAAATCCAGGCTTCACGTCAACAGGCTTGCCCTTTGTTATAACACTACCATGTTAAGGTACTCTTGCTGTTCATTTTCTTTGGGTTAGGCAGAAAAGATTTTCACAGAGGTCGCAATAGGAAACTATTTCATGAATGACATTTTCTGAAATTTATTGTAAGTTGATGTTAGAATTAGTTAATTTTACTGAGCTTTAACTTCTATTGGTAGTCACGGGGATAGCTTGCTATTCAGTCAGGTGCTGCACTTCCATGAATTTCCCTCACTCTATAGGGCTAAGACTCATCGGAGCTCTGGCTCATACCTCCACGTTCAGGCTGAAGGAGTAAAGTGAAAAAAAGAACCAAATATTGGCAGTAGAATCACTGAAATTATTTGAAAAATGAAGTCTAGTTCTGCTGACAAAATTATTAATCCTGTATTGCCATGTCTGAAGGATGTGGTTATGAAGAGAACAGTATGGTCCTGTTGCCTTTAATAAACTTCAGCCCTAGATAACAGCAGGAAGAGTTTTTGAGAGCTCAGGAAGTAATTTCCTCCCTAACGGGCCTTTGTAATCTGCTCTGTGTCACCACCATCATCATCAGTGCTTGAATAAATTGGTTTCAGATGCACCTGCCAGTGGAGAGGCCAAATATAATTTTGCAAGTGAGAAGTATCATAATCAAACAGAGCTGCAGGGAGCTCTTTTGTCTCTCTGACCTGTAGTTCTAGCATATGCCATGGATGTGCATATGAATATAATAGCAAACCATTGGTCAAAGTAATGTTTCCCAGAGATGTAATATAGAGCAGATAGAAAATGCAAAAATCATGCTGATGTGAAATGGATTTTCAGTATCAAAAAAGTGCATAATTCAGTTCACCTGCAACTAGTCCTGGAAAAGCCTTGAAAAGAATTCCCTGTATTAAAAAATAAAGATGTTGTAAGTCAGCTTCAGGTAAGAGAAGATGGGAACTAAGATTACAAGCATCTGAATGTTACAGGTAGTAGGAAATGTATCAAAAGGGATCACATTGGAACTCCCACTGGCATGTCTGAAACAGCTCAACAAATAGGGACTGCAATCCATGCAATCCAAGATAGCGTGTGTAGTGTTGGGAAAAAAAATGCGTGCCAGAAAAGTCCATTTGCCAAAATCCTCTGTGCCATCAGCAACACCAGGAGCTGGCTGGGAGATTAAATGATATATTCCTCCTCACTCCTCTCTTCTGAACAACTTGTAGGAAGGCAATCCTAACCTGTAATGGCATGGCAAGGTTTCCTGAGAAACTGGTGTGGTCTGAAGTAATGGCAACACATTTTTGTCAGCTTCTTTGGAAGATACTCATTTCTTTGAGTAATTTTTTGACTTTTAAAGTTTCTCTTTATGAAGTCTGTGGTTGTGAAACTTAGTTTTACTGCTTTAGTACTTTTCCTTTATCAACTTTTGCAGCAAAGATGAAAAGGGTTGTGATTGTAACTCAGCTGTTTTCCACTTAAGGATTTGTTTAGTTATGAATCCTGTTGTTTATCACTGTACATTAGTTTTCATGAAAACTGCTGTTCTTGCATGTCTATAAATTGTCCTCTAGGCAAGACTCATCCTTGTCCAGACATGAACCTTTTTGGGGGGAGAGCATTCTAAAGTATGAAAGTGCAAACAAAATAAATTAACTGCTTTGGAGCTACAAAAGAAATTTGTAATATCAACGGAAAAAAAAAGTGGACCTTTGAAATGGATAGGGATTAAGGCTTCACTAAGGAATGATGATAGCCTTGGTTTGGGGCAGTAGGACAGGAAAGCTTTATAGGAATGCATGTAATTAGTGAGTGTGGGTACTGCCTGTGAAGGAGAGAGAATACGCTCCAAATATACTTCAGAGAATACTTTAAAGGCAGATTTCCCAACCTAGGAAATACACTCTCTAAAAAACAGAGAGAAGAAAACCAGGCAAGGTAAGGACTTAGGGAAAGGCTTCCAGTTCTTCAATTTATTATTCTTTCTGTTGCTTTTGTTTTGATGAACTGTTCCAAAGATGGGCGAGCATTGCATGAACCTTTCAGGTCCGTTATTTCTGACATTCACCTTGAATTTCAGAAGTAGGATCTAAAGCTCAGGTTTTACAATTTGATCCTCTCCTTGCCTTAAAGTTTCTTTTGATTCATGCTGTAAAAGCCTGTAAGCTTTGGCAGTGTTTATCTGTGGCTCATCTTACCTGCATTACAGATCAATGTAGTTTAACTCTCTAAGTTCTGAGCCTGTTTCTGAAAGTTTCCAAGGGTGAGCCCAGACATTTTGGGCTTGAAGGAGCTTCAGTTTGGAAAGGATAGTTTCATAATTGTGCTTGTTTTCTTTATATATTATCAGCTTTCCCTGAAGTGACTGTTGACAAGTCTCTTTTGGGCTTACTGTGCTCGTGGTCTAACTTCTGGAAGGAAGTGGTTGTGCCTACCTAATGCTCTGACTTTCAAATAATTCAATATCTGAGCAGTTTTAGAAGTTGTGAAGTTATGCTTTTATTTATAGAGTGGGAAAGCCAAAGAGAATACCTTTGAAAGAAACAAGTTCAGGCAATCTTTGGTTTTGTTAAGGATCAGCAAAAATTGATTCAGCTGCCTTTTGTCAATAAAAATGCAGCCTAGTGGAGGAATAGTTTTTATAAACATCTAAAGTTTAAGTCTTGTTGCTAGCAGCAGAATCACAATTTGTACTTTAAAGATCCTGTCAGTTGCTGAAGTTCAGAGAAAGAGAATAAAGAATAGCAATTAGGAATCTCGCATTGCACTGCAAAAAAATCAACATCGACTCCTTGTTTTACCATATAGCTTACATAATCTGCAAAGAGTTTACATTCTTTCTTGATTTAGCTCTTTTCCATACATTGCTCATTCTTTGACCTGGAAAATGCATCTCGTTTTCTTACTGTTTTGTGTGAAACTGACTTGATGCCAAATTACATTCCCTAATAATCTCCCATGAAAAATGATTTATTCATTTTTGTCATCATACTTTATTTATAATAGCTTACTTACTGACAGAGAAATGTAGTGCATCAGTTCAGGTGAGGCTTGTGGAATAACCAAGCTTCTTAGCTTTCAGAACAGAAAGGAAGATGATGATCAAAAGCTTGCTTTCAGAGGAAGAGCTGCTCTTCTCATCTGCATTTATTAGCATTTTCTAAGATATCTTCCAACTCTCATTTTAATTAGAGTTGCAGAATCAAAGTGGCATCTATTTGTCATCCAAACTGAAACGGCCTTCTTTGGCCATGATTTTTCCCCTTTTAAGACCGAGCGAGTACTGGAGCCAGTCAGGATGCGTAGCTGGATTAATCGTCTCTGCTCCCTGCTGCCAGGCAAGTGGACAGGAAGTATCTGTTTGCTGAGGGCCTGTCTACATGGGGAAATAGCTCAGACTGCTCACTAGACGTTAACTCTTCCATGGATTCTTCTCAAGCATCTTACAGTGCTTTAGCTTTAGACTGCTTTGGAAAACACAGAATTTCACAGTGCTTGTAGTTAAACCACAGAAAGCCTGTATTGGCATGCAGCATGGGTTCAGAACATGATCCTGACTCCACGTGTCACTTAATCTTCTGTAACTGACCCTTTTCATGCTCTTAGTCTGTGGCAAATGGAACTTAAAACCTGTTAGTTAAAGCCTCTTATATCAAGGCATGTGTGTGTGTAACTTGCTTGTGTATCTGTGCGTCTGTATGTTCCTACAGGGCAGCCAAAGCATCACTGAGAGCAATTTGTGTGCTAGTGTTACTTTTGGTAACTCCCTAAGTAAATAAATCTGAAGAGAACTCATTTTTCAGTCATAACAAGGGATGAAAAGTGTGTAGGGTGGTGTTCTGTAGTTCATATGAACCATCTACTATTTAGTAATGTTGGAAGTTAGTTGTATTGTCTTTTTTGTGGACTATTTCTTTAAAGAAAGATGAGTAGTATTCTGGAGATGAACATCTTAAAGGTTGTTTAATACTAGCGCATCATCATCCTGGAAATAAGGGACTTTGTCACTACGGCAGCTGAAGCTTATCTTCATGAGAAAGTTGCGTCTCTTTATAAGAACTGTATTTTTAAAGCAATTTATACTAGTGAAAACTCCATTGAGGAAACTCTTTATTTAGTGTTATTAATTATTTCATTAATTAAGCCTTAGCCAAACTACACTAAACTGTTTTTTAATTGAAATCGTGCTTGTTCAGAAGTTTGCTAAGTGCATTAACTGTATATGCATTTTCACTTGTGGAATACAATAGGGTAGAGTAGAATAGACTGTTTCATCTGGAAGAGCCCACAGTGATCATCTAGTCCAACTGACTGATCAATTCAGGGCTGACCACAAGTTAAAGCATGTTGTTAAGGGCATTGTCCAAATGACTCTTAGACTCTGATAGGCTTGGGACACTGATCACCTTTTAGGAAGCCTGTTCTACTGTTTGACCAGCCAGTAAAGTAATGCTTTCTAATAGCCAATGTAAGTCTCCTTGGTGCAGCTTTGAACCATTGTTTTCTTACATGAACAACACTTCTGTGGTTCTTGATACGTAACTGTGAATTTTGTTGCTAGCTATAAAAAAAAATGTATCTTCCATGTATTCAATACCTATCAAAAGTTGAAATATTAAGGAAGAATACTGCTTATTTAAAAAGATTTGTTTGGAACCCGTAGACATGAAAAATTACACTGAGACAAATATTTAGCAGAAAATATTTTACATGCTTCAGCTTACCTAGGCACATTACCTGGCGCAAAACAGGATGACTATTTCAAAAAAAAAGTTGTCATTTAAAAGAAGTTGATGTAGCTGCATTACTGGTAACAGCTCTGGCTCTTTACTTTAAGTCATTTTGACTATATTTGCTTTGGTAGTTGTGTTCTTCTCCAAACTTCCTTTGCTAGATAAAGTTTTATTCAGTGATTTTGGCCAGATGGAAACAAAGGATAGTTTCCTTCCAATTTTTAGGACAGCATTTGCTATATTGTCTGTGAAATTCCAGACTTGGGTTGGCTGGAGGGGCAGCAGAATACAGGATTACATTTTAGCCCTGTACATATATTTGTATTAGCTAGCAAACAAAACCACTTTCACAGCCATTGTATGAGGTGTATGGCTATTACTCTGTCTTTCTCAGGAGCTATTGTTGAAACTGTCTCATATTTTGTAATGCTCCTTTTATACTGACTTAGACTTTCTCAGAAGTTCTCTTTTGGGGTGGCACCTCAACATTTGTGTTGAGTTCTCTTTAAGAGGTTGAGTTAATTAAACAAGAAAGTCCAGGTTTGATTTCAGAAGAAAAAGAGAGTTCTGCTGTTTGTACACTGATGGTTCATAACACCTGAGCTTAAAATTAAATTATCATACACCTTAGCCTCAGTGAAAGACACTTAATCATTTTGAATGAAATATAGTACAAATGAAATCAATGCAGTATCAGGGATTAAAATAGAGATCACACATATGTGTAGTAAAAGTATTCTTGGGGCCTTTAATTCTGTACTGTCCTTGGCTCTGATTTCTGCAGTGGCTCACTGCCGTTTTGGAATGGCACAAGGTAATAGCAAAAGCTTTCTTGTGTTCTGCGAACTTAAGTTGGAAAAAAAAATGAAATTGCAGAAAGAAAGAAGCAGAACAATACAGTTCTGTATTCCTGTAGTCTTGTTTTCTGTTAGTACTGCGCTTTAGTGGAGCTGTGCAAAACCTCACTCAGAATGTTTTGTGACATCAAGGTTACAAAGCTAACAGTTGGGAAATGCAAAAGGTGGAGTTGCACATAACAGTACAGTTATTTCACTTGCACGTGTGAAATATTTAGGATAATTATGCTTGTAAACATTCCCGTAGAACAAGCTGTGTGCACACTTACAGTGAAATGTAAAGATTTTCATTAGGAATGACACACGTGCAACATCCAAAAATCTTCTAGAGTTTAGTAACTTCCAAAATGACAGCATTACAACATGGACTAATAATCCCTTAATACAAAAAGGACACACTGAAGAATTCAGGAACTTTTATTAATTTATAGTCTGATTTTTTTCAGTTTAGTTTAATTAGCAAAGCCGTGTGCCTTTGTTGCGTCTTTCAGCCTCGCTAACATCATTGAACACCTCCTTGAGTGTTTCATCATGTGCATATGGAGGAGCAGTCAGCAGTTCAAAATTTACTCCAAAACCCTGGAAAGTCAGCAGAAAGGCATTTGTTGATTTTAGTGGATTGGGATTAAGTCCAGAATAAATACCTAATGATATCCAACTCTTGCTTTTTCTTGAACATTTGAAAATGAGATCGTATGTAAAAGCTGTATTTTTTATAACCTGCACTCTTGTAAAGAGGGTCTCCTGCTACCAGATGCCCAGCTAATCCTTAGGTTATGCTCGTAGTATTGCACACTCAGGAAGGCAAGCGGATGGTAAGCAAAATGTGGGATTAGCCTTGCCAAGAGCTTTGTACTCACCCTTGCAGCTACTCACCACACTTTTGGATCACTAGATCTGGAAGGCAGACCTGAAGTTAAACTTTCTATTGATTTCCCCCTCATGCATGTCTTTCCCTGCTGCTCAGTCAAAACATTTTCAAGTGTACGTTCCATATGTAAAAATAGCGTAGTTGCCACTTTTTCTCTCAGTTATTCTAGGAAGGGAAGACTGAAGAGCTTAGCTCCCACTAAGCTGGTGATGAAAGGTATGTTTTAACAGCAGTTTAAATTGTGGACTATAAATTTGCAGAGCTTCAGAGTACAACAAAGACATGTATAAAGTTCAGGGACCCAAACTCTGCATCAACTAATGAATTTGTAATCTAGATTTTAATAAGAAGCTCGTATTTAATACAAGAACAAAGCAGAACAAAGCACTAAACATTTGGAACTGCTTGTACTGCTGATATATGCAGTTCTATACTTACTATAAAAAGTTATACTTTAGGATAGATGCTAAAGGCCATATTACAATGTGCATATAAATATGAAGCTAAATTTGCATCCAAGTTTCCTAGCCACCTAAACCAAGCCAGTCTCACAGCATGAAAGCCACAAAAACTAAGATTGAGCCTAGCTTCTTCCTTCCGTTAAGCTTGAAATCTTTTCACCGTGAAGTTTGGAAGAAATAATAGCAAGCCCCAGGGATGCGAGGCTGAAAGGCAGAAACTAGCAGCTGAGCAGTGGCAAGGATTAACTTCTTAAATTGCCTTTCCATTGCAATTAACTGCATACCAAATCACAGCCAAATGGTGGCTAATAGCAGGGATGAAGTTTAACCTGTTTGACTTGCAGTGAAAGGGACTAACACCACAAGTGGCCTCTTACAGTGAAGTATGAGCAGGAGATCTGACACACTACTGCTTGTCAGCTCTTAATTAGCAGCTCCTTTCAGAGAAGCAGGACCCAACTGCAACACTGTCTGCTTCAGTGCAAGGTCCAGTTCACTAGTTAGATTTTCAGAAGCATCATAGTTTCCTTGGAAGATGGCAGAATCTCCATCCTTTATTAGATGCAGAGGAAACAGTGACAAAGGATGAGGAAAAAGCTGAGGTACTTAACATCCTCTTCTCCTAAGTCCCATGGAGTGACCAGTTGTTCTCTGGTACCTAAACTGAAAGACAGGGACGGGGAGCAAAATGAAGCTCCCGTAATCCAAGGGGAAATGGTTAGTAACTTGCTACTCTTAGACATGCACAGTTCTATGGGGCTGGAGGAGATCCACCCAAGGGTACTGAGCAAGCTGGTGGAAGTGCTTACCAAGCCCCTTGCCATCATTTATCAGGAGTCCTGCCTAACCCAAGACAAGTTGGTTGACTGGAGGTTAGCAAATGTGATGCCCACCTACAAGAAGGGCCAGATGGAGGATCTGGGGAACTACAGGCTGTCCTTGGTGGCTTATGGAGCAGAATGTCTTGAGCGCTATTATGCAGCATGTACAGGAAAACCAAGTGACCAGGCCCAGTCAGCATGGCTTTATGAAAGGCAGGTTCTATCTGCCTAACTTGATCTCCTTCTATGACAAGATGACCCGCTTAGTGGATGAGGGAAAGCCTGTGGATGTGTTCTGCCTAGACTGCGGTAAAGCCTTTGACACCGTTTCCCAAAGCATCTTCTGGGAGAAACTAGCTGCCCATGGCTTGGGTTGGTGTTCTCTTCACTGGATAAAAATGTGACTGGATGACAGGTCTCAAAGAGTTATGGTGAATGGAGTTAAATCCAGTTGGTGGCCCGCCACAAGTGGTGTTCCCCAGGGCTCAGTGTGGGCCAGTTCTTTCTTAGTATCTTCATCAGTGATCTGGATGAGGGGATCGAGTGCACTCTAAGTAAGTTTGCAGATGACACCAAGGTAGGCAGAAGTGTTGATCTGCTTGAGGGAAGGAGGACTCTACACAGGGATCTGGGCAGGCGGCATCAATGGCCTGAGGCCAGTCGTATGAAGTCCAGCAAGGCCAAGTGCTAGGTCCTGCACTTGGGTCACAACAACCCCATGCAGTGCTACAGGCTTGGGGAAGATTGGCTGGAAAGCTGTCCAGTGGAAAACAACCTGATAGGGTTGTTCACTACCTGGCTGAACATGAGCCAACAGTGTGTCCAGGTGGCCAAGAAGGCCAAGAGCATTCAGGCTTGTATCAGAAGTAGCATGGCCAGCAGGACTAGGGAAGTGATTGTCCTTCCCCGTGTACTCAGTGTTGGTGAGGCTGCACTTCAAATACTGTGTTCAGTTTTGGGCTCCTCACTGCAAGAAACTCGTGGAGCTGCTGGAGCGTGTCCAGAGAAGGACAATGAAGCTGGTGAAAAGGCTGGAGCACAAGTGTTGTGAGGAGTGGCTGAGGGAACCAGGGCTGTTTCATCTGGAGAAGAGGAGGCTGAGGGGAGACTTTATTGCTCTCTACAACTACTTGGAAGGAGGTTGTAGTGAGGCAGGTTTTGGTCTCTTCTCCCAAGCAATAAGCAGTAGGATGAGAGGAAATGGTCTCAAGTTGCGTCAGGGAAGGTTTAGATTGGATATTAAGAAAAATTTCTTTTCTGGAAGGTTTATCGAGCATTGGAACAGGCTGCCCAGGGAAGTGGTAGAATCTCCTTCCCTGGAAGTTTTTACAAGACATGTTGATGAGGTGCTTAGGTATGTGGTTTAGTGGTGAACTTGCCAGTGCTAGGTTTTCAGTTGGACTTGATGATCTTAAAGGTCTTTTCCAACCTAAATGATTCTGTGATTTAACAGCTAAAGCATGACATAGACTACCTTTCAGTTGTTTCTGTCTGTAGGGACAGTTTCCAGCTAAGCTTAGTACCTGATAGTGTCTGCTAAATTGAATGGAAGCAGCAGGTCAGGAGGTTCCTTGGGCTGAATCCCTAGACATGCTGCAAGGTGATTTTTCTTTTGGCTTTGGGTTTTTTTTTGACTTGCAGTGCAGATTTCCACATCCACTACAGGCAACTGTACATCATTTGTTTTGGCCAAGTGTGTGTCTAACAACTGGTAGCCTTGCTATTTTGACAGTAAGTCTGCTTTGCCACTGCTGTAACATTGCCACTGCCTGGCAAAGCATATTTTACTATGGTCTTTGAGAAGATAAGCCACGCTCTGTGCATTCGCTAGATAAAGCACAGTTAGTTGAGCGTGCTTGTTTACTGTTCCTGGTTTACATTTGGCTCTTGAGGAAAGCTATGTAATGAAGGGGTATATTTTTCAAAATGTTGTATATTCAGGGGAGATTTAAAATATAAAGTATATTAAAACATTACTCAGATTGCACTGAGGAACAGTTAAAGAATTGAAAATGAGAAGATAAATTATTTGATTTGAGACCTGTGTGAGTGAGAGTGTGATGGCAGTGTGTGAGCGGGCACATCAGCAACGCAAAACTTCCTTTATTAGGAGAATCCTTCTTATATTGTGCAGTTTTCATGGATGTCTACAAAACCTTGGATGCATCTTGCTGGTAAAACTTGTTAGATTTTTAGCCATCTTTGTTTACCAGTCTTTCTCTAAGCAGCTGTATCCTACCATAAACTTGCTAGCAGAACATGACAGAAATGGCATGAAGCAAATAGTTTTGTATGGACAGGGAATCCATAGCTAAACAAATATGATGACCAGCAAATCACAAGCAGGAATTGAACTGTTTACTTCAGCTTTTAGTTTTTCTTTCCAGGATGTTGAAATGAATGTTGTAACAAAAGAGGGGGCTGAGAAACATCTTCAAGCATTTATATGTAAATATACATTTCAGTATTGTGGTTCTAACCAGCCTCTGGAGTTCTGACTGCTTTAAAACACTGCTTAGATGAATCAGCCTCTTTTGGTATTTAACCTCCAGGCCATAGATTCTTACACATACTCACACGCACTGGATGTTTGTGCTTGTTCTCTTGTGTTTCTATGTGTGTACCCACACATAAGCACATACTCAGGAGTGATAAATATAGATTTAAGAATATGATATGTCTCTCATTAAATTTGAAGTTATTATTTGCATGAGTAAGATGTGCATGTTAAAATACTTGGAGCATTTTCTGTTGCCTGGAAGTAGCCCTATTTATGAACTATTACCAGTGTGACACAAATTAATGTTAAGATTTTATAATATTAGAGAAAACTGCTTATATCTTTTGCAGAAGTGCACGGAGTAGACTTGTGGTTAGTTTTACTGTGAAGGAAGAGTGGCTGCAATGAAAGCAATAAGTACTCCCCAATCTTTTAACCTTTTTCTTTAAGAAGTCTCTATATTTCCTCTACTCCACCCAGTGAAAAGGTGAAAATAATGCTAAAGTGATCTGGCATTTTGGGAAAAAGAAAATTTATTTTTATATTTTTGGGAATGTGGTGTATAAGAACTCCTGTTGCAATAGTGGAGTGTCTACGCTTGAAAAGTGTCCTTCAATAGTAAACCTAAGCTATGAAAATGAAATGTATATTCTTTGAAGGCGGAGCACCTGCTAAAATTAACTGTGCCTTACAAAAAAAAAAATAGAAGAGGAACAGAACAGAACTTGTATGATTGCTGTGTCCTGTGTGTAAGTGGTAATTCTTAGCACTTTATTTTCCAGAGAGAAGGGGGCAGTGCATGGCTGTGCCTCTGTGAGCCCTTGTGGGGATCAGGGAAGCCAAGAAGGAGCAGTTTGGGGCAGGCATCTGCACGCCCTGCGTTTTGCAGAGGTTGTTTCAGACCAGGCCCTGTCTGGTCCCATGGAGTGACCTTTCTGTAGCGGCTGGGGTCTGGGAGGTGCACACCTGTACCACAGGCTGGAGTTAGCCATGTCACAGGGCATGGTGTTTGGTGCTCTAAGCCCAGTAAGTGTGATAAAGATGGGTCCAAGGGTTGGTCAGGAGTTTCACTCCAATGGAAATGGGGAACCAGCAGGGACTTTGAAGGGTGAGGTTTTCCTCTTCTTGCTGGTGGCCATCTTTGGTGCAGCTCTACAACCAGGCGGCTCCAAGAACCTGCAGTTACAGCGGTCCTTCACTCTCCTTCTCACTGTTTTGTGTGTGGCTTCAACCTGGAGAAGCACAAGGGAGTTCCTCAGCCCCACAGGTCAGCCTTTGCTCCAGGTGTGTCAGAGGGACATAGGGCAGCACATGAGGTTCCCAGGCATCGCTGGGCTGTGAGAGAAAAATTCCCGCTCTGCCAGGTATGCGTTCATGCGGGCAGCCGTATGTTAGGCTGCCAAAAATAACATCTATTTTCAAAGTAGTTGGGATAACAGGACTCACTTCATTTATTACTAAATAAACTGAGAACAGGCCTGTTGTTTCATGCTGTTAACAGCGTTGAGAAGAATGAGTATTTCCCCCTTGATCCTCACATATGGATGTGACGCTGTGTGAGAGGCTCTGCCTCCAGCCTGTCGACTGCTGCATGAGCTGACAGCTTTTAAAGCAGATTCATTGTAGAGAGCTAGAATACAAAAAATTATGTGACTTTTAGTCAGTCTTGCATTAGGAAAGGAGTTTTATGCTAAGACAGTAGGACTGTAAAGGTTGTGTTAGTTTCTAACCCGTCTCTGTTTTTTGCAGGTCTATTTTCCTTAAGAATTAAATTCTGAAAATAATAGCGTTTCTCTTGGAAATCAGGATGGGGGTTTTACTTGTAATGTCTTTATGTTCTGTGAAATGAATGTAGAGTAGCTCACAGGGATACAGGGTCTTCCCCTACTATTCCCAACAGAGGCTTTTTTCTCTGAATAATTTTTAGGCAGTGCTGTCTACCGGCTGGCACTCCTATCTGTATGTCTGTCATATTCCCTTTTATCCTTACCTAAAAATGTATTCTTGGCCTTTCTCTTCTGGGGGATCCATCCAGTTGCCCTTGCTTTAAATCCTAGTGGGGAGAGCTTTCTAAAGCAGAAATGTGGTGTCCATGCATGACCACACTGTCTCTGTGAGCGCTGCTCTCTTCTGCCCTTCCCTGCTATCTCCAGCAGCCAGAGATGCCTTACACACGATTGGCAGCTCAACATGCACGTATCACTTCACATCATCTTTTTTATTTTCTTTTTTTTTAAATGGGCTGTGTAGCATTAAGTTTAATGTTGTTCAGTCATTTTTTCCCCTTAATAATAGAATGTTGCACTTTTTTTCATTACAACTGTAGAGCACATGAGAGTTGCTGAGCTAATTCTGAATCTGAAACTCAACAGTCTTCTTAGACATGTACCTTTAGGTCCTATGGACTTGAAAATTGCATTGCTGCAACTGATGGCATATTCGAATCTGTTTAATTTTTGTGAATATGAGAGGAGGGACACTTAATACTTAAATTCCCATTTTTTTACATTGCACAGATGGTGTTTTTTGCATTTTTTATATTATTTTGGGTTACTAAAATTAATATTGTGCTAGTTACAAGTATCTGCATGCATACCACAGAGTTCATTTTGAGGACAGAGCTCTAAAATAAATTATAGACCTTGGTAGCTGTCATAAATCAATCATCTTTTTCATTGAGAAAGTGGTGGCACTGGAAGAAACTTATTTAGTAATCAAAATGCATCATTAAGCTTTAAAAAAGAGATTCTGTGCCTGTAGTAGAGCTGTAGGCGATTTATGGCTTATCTGAACTCATTGCCTTGAGCTTTTGGAAAATTTGTAAACAAAGCCAGATGCTCATTATGTTCCCATTCAGGGTTGGTTAGATGGGTAAATGCCATCAGAAGCACTTTGGTCCTGTTGGGTTTTAGCGTGTTACAGGAAATGGAATTCCTCCAGAATACTTTTTTTTTATGTATTTATCATCCATGAAAATATGCTTCTAGTTTGTGCATGTAGAATGGATTTTTTTAAATAGTTGTAAATGATGAAAATATGAAAGTAATACTCTGGCAACTATACTGTGTACTAAACTGTGGGTCCAGGTTTTTCTCTGTGTCAGAGTTCATGCTTACACTGTGTGGTCAAGCACCATTCACCCTTTTTAAGGGCTTGGGCAATGCAGGAGGCCGTGGAAACTTCAGACTAGGGTAGTTTCTGCTTTTTACCAAATTTTAGGAAACTGAGATGTGAAATAAATGACTTTTTATAACCAGTTTGATAAGTAAGTAACTGCTGTAACTTGCTTCACTTAACTAAAATTTGTTAACTTTTGCTGCTCACCTTTTGTCTTCTGTATAGATTAGGTGATGTGAAAGGGGTTCTTATAAACTATTTCTTTTTGGTTTTGCTGCTCTTTAAGTGTAAGAACACATGCTGCTGTGCACAGATTCAGTTGCCACAGGTTAACAAAATTTTCCCTGTAATCTTATTCTTTACAAGATGATGATTTTGTATGTAATGGTTAACTTTTTGGTGTATTTTTTTTTTTTATTTATTGGCTGCAGCTGACCGAGTAAATAGGTCATGGCACGCTTAACGAAGAGACGACAGGCAGATACAAAGGCTATCCAGCATCTTTGGGCAGCTATAGAAATAATCCGGAACCAGAAGCAAATTGCTAACATTGACCGTATAACCAAGTAAGTGATTCATTCCAAAACCAGTCTTGATGAGGGGGGAAGGCTGATGCTATCAAAAGTCATGGGAAACAGGCAGTAAACATTGTGAGAGGCTGTGAAACAGTTACATGCACTTCTGTGTTAGTAATTATCTAATCATAAAAAAACTTACAGAACTGATCCTAAAGATCCTAAAGTGAGATTTAATCCATTGAATTGAGATCTTGTTCACCCTGTATTTGTTTAAAATGTATTAAATGTGCTGTATACGAATAGAAATAGATATTCTTTGTTCTGTGGAGTTTGCAATGTGTAAAAAGGTCTACAATGTTAAAATACCTTTTACCATAGCTTGGAGTAGCCACTGTAATAAAAATGTAGGGAGGTCTTTGTCAAAGTAATCAATATGAATAATTTAGAAGAGCAGAAGTAACTAGTTGGTAACTCTTCAATTGCCAGAACCAGTGTGAACCAATAACAACTAAAGGGGGGGAGTTCTAAACAGTACAGGTGACTAAAGAAGTGAAAATCAGAGCATGGTCCACTGATAGAGTTTGGAAGCTCTGCAGTGGAAATAACAGGCAAAACTGGGTTCATAAGTAGAAGCAGTGTAACTATGCGGGTTCTCTGAACGTAGTGAACAGTAAACAGGGAAAAGAAAAAAGTTGATGTCCCATATGAATTAGTGTATACCTAGCTCCTTCAAGAACGAAAAATGCACCATTAAACCAAAAAGCACCTTGCAGAGATAAAGAGTTCCAAACAGGCTTAGGAGAGAGAATGTATTTTAGGGAATTTGATTTTTGAGATGTGTGGTGGGTTGAACCTGGTTGGATTCCATGTGCCCAGCAAAGTGGACAGTATCACTCTTCTTCAACTGAACAGGGGAGAAAAATTATAACAAAGGCTTCTGGGTTGAGATAAGGACAGGGACGGATCGCTCATCAGTTACCATCATGGGAAAAACAAACTCCCTTTAGGGAAAAAATAATTTCAATTATTACCAATCAAATCGGAGTAGGATAATGAGAAATAAAAATTAAATGTTAAAACATCTCCCCCCACACCCCATTTTCCTGGGCTCAATTTCACTCCTGATTTTCTCTACCTCCTCCCCCGAAGTGGCGTCGGGGCTGGGGAATGGGAGTTCTGGTTAGTTTATCACATGTTGTCTCTGCCACTTCTTCCTTCTTGGCAGGGGACTCCTCACACTCTTCTGCGGTTCCAGTGTGGGGCCCCTCCCATGGGAGGCAGTCCTCCATGAACTTCCCCAACATGAGTCCTTCTCACAGGCTGCAGTTCTTCACAAACTGCTCCAGCACGGGTCCCTGCCATTGGGTGCAGTCTTTCAGGAGCAGACTATTACAGTGTGGTTCCCCCATGGGATCACAAGTCCTGGGAGCAAACTTGCTCCAGCTTGGGCTCCTCTCTGTCCATGTGTCCACAGGTCCTGCCAGGGTCTTGTTCCCGCATAGGCTTCCCATGAGGTTACAGCCTCTTTCAGGCATCTACCTGCTCTGATGTGGGATCCTCCATGGGCTGCAGGTGGATATCTGCTCCACTGTTAACCTCCATGGGCTGCAAGGGGGACAGAGGGACAGCCTGCCTCACCATGGTCTTCGGCACCTCCTCCCCCTTCTTGTTCATTGACCTTGGTGTCTGCAGAGTTGTTTTTCTCTCATATTCTCACTCCTCTCTTCTGGCTGCTACTGGTGTTGTGCAGGTTCCCTCCTTAAATATGTTAACCCAGAGGTGCTACCACTGTTGCTGATGGGCATGGGCTTGGCCTTAGCCAGCATCAGATCCATCTTGGATCTGATTGCCACTGGTTCTGTCACACATAGGGAAAGCTTCTAGCTGCTGCACGCATAAGCCACCCCTGTAACACCCCCAACTACTAAAACCTTGCCACGCAAACCCAATACAAGTTTGCATTTGTGTTTCAGAGTGTTTTAAAGCATATATATTTGCATCATGTCTCCTAGGTAACAAGTGGGTAAACTGATGTTATGCACTTTCCACTTTAACATTTCAAATTACTTGCTCCAGGCCGTATATTAGGTGAGCTTTTTAGCTGGTTTTGCTCTTTATATATTACAAAGGGAGACAGGCACATCTAACTGGGGATTCATCCCACTCTTATGAGAGATGCCTATTTTAAGATAGTGTGAATAACATTTAGCTGGGTAAAGTTAGGTAAGACAAATCCTATCATTACAAACAAGTTTGAGAAAACAAGTAATTATATACCAGCAAAAGAAGTATTGCTCTTGGTAACTGAAAAGTAGTTTCATTTTTTAAAAACAATCTAGATCCAGATTGTATGACTCATCCCTAATCAGAAGAAAAATAAGTGACTAAACAGAGATGCAAACAGCCTTAGCACTTCAAGAAAGATGTGTAATGTGTTAGCAGTGAAGAGTAATCTAAAAAGTGCTTGGACCTTGTAAATGCTTCTCATGCACATTAGGAGCAAGAGTGATAAATACTCATCTAGTTTCTATTATAGGATAGTTTTAAGGAGGTAACTTTTGAGAAAACAAAGATAAAGACCTTTGAGTTACTTTAGAGTCCTTATTATTGATGAAGAAACATAGATAACTTAGTAAGTCAGTGTGCATATTACATAATATTAAAAATAAAGTTCTGAAATTAGCAAGGCATCAGAATATCTCTTCTGATGAAAACTGAGCAGCTGTTGTGTTCAACTGCAGTGCTTTAAAAGACAAACCCGTGTTCGGACACATACGCAAATGTATGAATAATAAGAAAGATCAAAACTTAACAGTGGTCAAAAGTGAAAGTTATGACCATATTTACATAGTTGGAGCTACAGGGAACATTCTCATTCTTGGATAAGAAACATTTTTTTAGAAATGTTAATAACCTTTGCTATTGACTGAAGGAGTGACTTTGCACAATGCAAGTATTTGCAAGTAATAATGACAATGGAATCATGGAAGCATGTCTTATTCTTGAGTAAGGACACAGAAAAACAGCAAGATAATCTTTTTTTTTATAAATACATGTTTAAGGTAAGTGACAGTCATCCTACTGTGTCATATAGTGGATGACAAATGTTTACTTTCAGAGAACTTCACAAGTTGAAAAGGTGGTTCTTAATTTGATTTTTTAAATTTTATTTTATTTTTGCCGTAGTTTGAGGGCTCATTTATTGCTAGAGACAGGCTGTTGTGTATATTTTATCCCCTGTTAGTCCAAACACCTTCAGAGCAGAGCCTCTATTACTCCTTTCTTCATCAGATGATTTGGTGCTCTTAGGTGAATCTATTTATTTGCTTTTCTCCTAACTGGCAGCTCAGCATGATTTTCTCCCTAACATATTCCTATTTATCTAATTGTCTTCTTGCTTTTCTTAGTCTCTGGGTGCTGAGTAACAGCCACTGTACGTATCAAGGAATATTTTTATGACTGGGAAGGAAATGCTGCTAATATAAAAATAAGATTAATTGTTTGTAGATTAGGAACTGTTTCAACTCAATGTGTAAAAAAGACGAATTTCTATGTTGCGTTGAAATACAAAAAATGTAAGCTGTGCTTTTCATGTAAAATTCTTAAAAAATACCTGGGGTAAAGAAGGACTTCAAGAAGATACTGGCAATGGAAAGTATGCAAGAAAAATCTATAGAACTAGCCACGCATTTTCTGTAGAGAATAGAAGAGTAGGAGGACAGCATAGGAGGAGCCAAGAGCACTAGAAGGTGCTTCTAATGTTACCAGGAAAAACCTATATGGAAAAAGGCCTTTCAACTAAAAGTAAACTAAATCAAATACGCTTTGCTTTTTTAAATTGTTGAAGGGGAAAGGCAGGGTTAGAAAAATGCATGATGAGAAAGTGATTGAAAACTGTCTCACACTGGGGAAAGGGTTGCTTAGAAAACTTGAATACACAATTTCAAGTCTTTAAGAAATCAGTAAGCTTACTGAACTTTTGGCAGTTTTTCTAGAAAAGTCACTGTGTGCAGAGAAGTATTGAGAAACACAAGAAAGGTGTCTACTTTTGAAGGAATTAACAATGTGAATAAAAATGGCAAAAATGTGACACTGTTAATTGGATTATGTAAGTACTGAAAAAAATGCAGTGGTAGGGAAGAGACCACATTGCACAGACTTGATGTTTCAAAGAATAAATAAAGACAAAATCGACAAATCGTTATATGAAAGGGATTCTGCAGTTTTAGTGATTATATGTAGTTGAAAAGGTACTTTCCATTGATTGGAGATAAGCATTTTTAAGTAGCTTGAAAACTAAATGAAGGACTGAAAGCCAATACTAACAAGAAGTAACAGTGTAGTGAATATAAAGGAATTAATACTAGAAGTGCAAACTGCCTTTTGAAGAGAACTTAAAATATATATGTAAGTTCCTGTCTATGTACATAGGATTCTGTGTGTTCAGTGCATTTTTATGTCATGGTGAAGCTCATTTGAAGGCAACAGTAGTATTTCTATCAAGTTATGCAAAATAAATATTCTCACTTGGCTTGTATTGTCATAGTGTGTCTCAGGTCAATTAATTGTAATAATTTAAAAACTACTGGAAATATCTAACATTTCAAATGACTTAACAATAAAATTATATTTCTAAGTGGTATTAATCAAGATACATGACTTATTTTTCTGTCCAAACTTGATGTTGGGATAATTTGACCCTAACTTAACAATTACTTAGATGAGTACTATTGGTATTAGTTACTCTGTAAACAGCAGCACAGTTTAACAAATTCTAATACATGGAAGCGTGTTAAAAATTATAATTATGCTTCGACTTTCTAGTTTTTCCTTATTAATTTCTATCTTGTTTGGATTTGGGGTACCTTAAAAAATTGATTCTGTGGAATAAAATGCCGTAAAATACACTGGGAAAAAGGCATGCGAGTTTAAATAAGTCGGGTAAGTTATTGACATTGAGTTGCATAGCAGAGCGATGAGTATTTCCATATAAATGTGTTCCTGAAGCTCTTTTTCTTTGACTACTCCAGTCCTCCAGTTTCTTTTACAGTGTTTTCTTTAAAATTCCCTTAAACATAATTGGACTCTCAAGATTTAATTAACTATTTATTAAATATTTAACCATTTTCTCTCAAAGTATTGTGTGTCCTCAGTAGCAATTTATGAACATTTCATGATCTTTATGATTAGTTCTGAGTTCATTATGTATTAAGTTAATGTTCCTAAAACACCCCATTGACAAATATATTCTAGAACTGTTATGGGGAGCTTTCAAGATTTTGTCATTGTAAGCAGATAATTATTCTGGTTTCTAAACTATTTAGTGAAGACTGATATGAAGAACCAGAACATAATTCTTTTCTTCCATACTTGCTTCCCATATTTTTTTTTTCTCTCTCCCTTTCATGAATTTCATAATTTATTTAGTTGATTGGGTTATCTCCCTCTGTCTTACAAAGGCTGGGTCTATACTGTGCTGTCATCATATCATATCACCATTGGCTCATGAAGTGTTTCTTTGGCCCTGACATATTCTTTGTTTTATGTTTGTGTGTGGTTCTTCAGTTCTAAGTACCCAAAATAATACAGCCCACAGCAATGCTGTTCTTGAAACTTGAAGCTAGAGGCATGATAGTTTGCCGTCGGGGATGTTGTGAAGACATGTGAGGATACATGGCATGCTGGAACAGTTATGGAGTGCCCTTGGCAGAAGGAGCCAGTCTTGACATGCTTTGCATCCACATTCTCTGACAGGAGCAAACTAACCTCTTGGCCATGCCTTACCTTTTTCCCTGGAGGAATAAGTTGCCTTTCTCCAGAATGGGTCTTGAAAATGAGTTAGTTTGGGAATAAAACAGAGAGTGACTGTAGTCCACAGGGCAGGGATATCCCAACTTTTAAGGGGATGACTCTGATGGAAAGACCGCTAGCTAGAATAAAACTGATATGCTATAAGTGGAGAACTCATGGGTTTTTTTCCATATAGGGTGGTTTTGTTATATTCTAATTTAATGTAAGTGCAACAAAGTCAGATGATCTAAGAGAAATGAGCAGATTCCAAGCCTGTAAGGAGAAGATTCTGTCAGTCCCCTGGTAGCTTTGTGCAGACTGACATTAATCAGCACTGATGGGGTAGCTTGCCAGAAGAGAATTACTCAGTATGAAAGATTACTGTAAAATGATGAGATTTTCTGGTCCCACAGTTGAGGTAGAGTTGCTAAGGGTTGTAGATTGAGTATGTGACCCTCTCAGTTTGACATTTAGTCCTGAGAGGGGGATTTCTTCTCCAAATATCACTCTATGAAATTTCCCCAGTCAATCTCAGAGTAGTTAAAGTTAAGGGTCTCTCCCATCTATAAATCTGTATTTGTTGCCTTAGTTCTGCGGTTCTCTTTTTAGGCTGTCTGCTTTAACAGAAAACAATTTCTAGAAGCACTGATTAAAGCAAAGATGAGAATGAGCAATTTGCACAGGTAGAGAATAATCACAGCAGAGTACAAATAAGAAAATGAGCAATTTGAATGGGTAGGGAATAATCATACACATCTATAAATAAGAATATGCAGTGCGGTGGCAAGGAAAAAACATCGAAAGAACAAGATTCATGCAGTGTTGCTTATTTGAAGCTCAGAAACCTGTGAGAAAAAAATCTATAGCTATTTATAATGCCTTTGATGAAAATTTAGGTCTTCCTAGTATTTTACATATGGCAACTAAATGGTCATGCATAAACAAAACCAGTAAGGCATGAGAATGATTAGGAAAGCAAATGACTCTGGATTTATAACAAGATAGTCCTGTTGTTTAACTTTACATTAGCAGAAGCATTGTAGCACCTGATATGTCTTTGAATTAAATGAAAGCTTAGAAAGTTTTTCTGCTCTGTTAGTTTCTTATCCTTTGTCCAGCCATTTCCCTAAAATATCTGTCTATGTTTTACTGGAGAGCAGGCTTATCTGAAAACAATTATTTGAACTAAAACATCCTCCTGTGACACAGAAGGGAGTCATTGCTTGTAGTGTTACTGACTCCTTTTCCACATCTTTTTTGTGAAGCAAATAGTGTTACTAAAATCAGCTTTTCACAATTGGGTACGTGTTCATCAAACCCTGATCAGTTGAACTGTGGTGGAACATGTCAACATTGAAGAAGGTGTTCAGGAAAGCTGAAATTTTACCAGTTGAGAAAGGGTGAGGAAGAACAGCACAGTGAAGTTTTTTTTTCCGTGCCATGCAATGTAATTGCAGTTTGTAACTATGCAAGAGTAAGGAAGAGCGTGGAGTATGAAGTCCTACAGTAAGAAATCATGTTGTTACTTCCTTAGCAGGCCACATAGCTGCTTCTAGTGGCAGCCTGTCTATTGAGCATTCACCCCTGCAAAAACTGAATTCAGTTTGTATTATGTTGTATTGGCTTAGTTACAGATATATTCATTACAGAAAACAAATACAGAAACACCAGGTGGTGACAGGGTAGAAAATTCTTTGGTTTAAATTCCTCTTTTCTGTTATAGACAAGGACTAGGCACTTCTTTCTGTCCGACCACACTAAGTCAATCTCCTCTTCCTCATTCCCTACCTATTCCCCTGCCCCATTACCTATCCCTGCTCCTTCCCCAGTAATAAAACGACCGCATATAGGCAGGAAAGCACAGGGAATCTCACCAGCTTTTGCATCATCACCAATATACAATTTTACTGGTAAATTTGTACTGAGACTGACCTATAAGGTAATGTTCAGCAAGGTCATAAGATTTTTTTAGCATCCAGATTCACAAAAATGTTGAAGAGAAGTGAGGAACCAGGTAGCACTCAGGTTTTATAGGACCCTTAAGTAATGATGAATTGTCATCGATTGCACAAGGAACGTTCAGAACGGCATACCTTTGTTATGTACAATTGTACAATTATGCAACAATTTCACCTGTGTTACCTGTAGGTAACTATTTGTTGTAAATGTTTTATCTGTTTGTTTATATTGTGTTTAATCTTAATTTTATTTGTGAATTCATCATGATTCTCTGGTTTGGATATTATTTAACTCATATATCGCTTATGTTACTGGTCCATTTTAAGAGCTACTTTAGGACATTTTTTTACTAAGGAGGGTGGAAGCAGGGAAGACAGGAAAAACTGTAAACTTTCCTTGGAAAAAGGGTTATAAAGAATCTAGCTGCATTTGATCTGGGTAGAGAATTAAAATTTCAGAATTAGTATATTTAATTAAAGTGTCATCTTTAGTTTATAATGCATATTAATAATTACTCTTTTTCCCATCAAGCTCTTTCCTTGATGTAGATAATTTCTTCAATTTGTGTGATGATTCCATTTAATCACATTAATTAAAATGACTAAAGGAATACACAAAAAGAAGCCTAGGTATGTTAAGAAGCTTTGTTTGTGTTTTGTTAGGGATAATTGTTTCTTCAGCTTGGTACTGAGCCACTGTCCCATCATGTGTCAAAGAAAACTGCTACCTGATTTGCTGGGTCTGCTTTTCACTGCTAGCTGTTAGAAGTCTAATGCAGTGCTTAGTGTAGAAAACTCTTCACTATGGGACTAACAGAGATCCCTCCAGCCTTGCTACATTCTTTCCTGCTTTGTACATGGAATGGAAGGGATGGTGTAGCTGGCTGTGCAGCCATTATGCCTGTAGGGGTTTTGCATAAAAGGCTGTTTTGTTGAGATTGAGGTGAGGCTAAATTTTTTTTCTGTTTGCTTTGGTCAGAAATATTAACACATACTCATCTAGATTCTACAGTTAATTTTGAAAAAAAAAAAAAAAGTTACTTAGATGTTCTAACAAATTTTGCTCGATCAATTTTCCTTATCTAATAATTCTGCTCTTGTATGGTATTGCTAGTAAGGCAGTTTTCTTTTTGCATCTCAGAGGTCAGTGTTCTTCATTGATGCATGAGTGGTAGATAAAATGATTCACACTAACAGCACAAACACATAGTTATTAACAACAACAATACTCCTTACTTGATGTTTGCTAGTGACTGCAAACTCATTTTAACTCTCTTTACTGTGTGTTACTATAAAAATTGTGATATTGAATGTTTAATACTTTCCATGGAAATAGAAGCAAACTATTAACCTCAGTATAAATAGTGAGAAGGAAAGTGGTGGAAGCGTAACTGATTTGATAGTCACTATCTCCATTTTTGCTTTAATGAATGTTCTCATGTACTCCATACTTTTACTAATAATGGCGTTGAAGGTTTTTAAGTTTCCACAGAAAAATAACAGAGTATCTTTAAATCTAATTGCTAAAAGCAGAACAATTTATTTTTATTGTCACACGCGGTATTGATTTTTGCTTGAATCATAACATCTTTGTAATATTTGAAAGTGAAACTTGTAGCTTATGTTTGATCTCTTTGCTGTAAATAGATGTGGCTTTTCATTAGAAGTAAAAGCTAAAATGAGTGTGACATGGCCATTTGACAGTTTGTTATCTGGTCTGAAGTGCTCATCGAGGCTTTCTCTGTAATCAGTGGAGAGAGAATGATCTCCAAAGCAGTATTCATGCCACTTATTTTAGGCTGCGGTTTCATATTGCCATTCATATAAACAATATTATAACCAAACACAGCAGCCCTGCCCTGATGGCTTTTCCAGCCATTGTGCTGTTCCCTAGCTGGTAATTAGGGGAACATTTGTGTGACAGTGTGATGATGTTGAAACTCAGCCAAGATAAAACTAATCTGAGCAAAGAAAAAAATTTTTGTTACGTTTAACTCAGGTAGGAATGGAAATTAAATTAGATCAAAACCACTAAAAAACTGAGTCAGTGAAGCATTTGAATGTGTATTTTTTTAAGCATATTTTGAATTGAGATGCTCAATATGAACTAGTATTTCATTTGCAAGGTACTAGCCAGGTTGTTATATTCTGAGTCAGATATTGCTTGTTTTCCTCTTCAATGCATCCACAGAAAAGTGCTGGATGGAACAGTGGCTCTGCATAAACACAAGCGATTGTACCCATGCATGCAGTGCCCCCGAATTATCAGTGCTCCATGTGCAGATGGGTACATTACCAGCAGTATCACACACAACATTTTAGGAAAAATGGCACCTTTTTTCAAAGAAGTTCCTCCTTATGAAGGTGGTAGTAGTTCTGACAGGGAGATCTGTGTTGGTAAGAATTCAATAGCTTGGTACCTTAATTACTTGCTTTTCATGGTCATACTGATGAGTTACACAGTCTTAAGTGTATAGTGAGGTTGTGTGAATGAGAATTTAAATTACTAAAACAAAGAATTACCCAGTTAAAATTACCATGGTTTTGACAGAAATGACCCAGGTGATTAACATTGTAGGAAACTGCTGTGATGCCTGGAGTGTGCACAAACAAGGATACTCCTTAGCTTTGTTTTAGCAGCAGCAGAGGAATGATCGGGCAGTTCCGAGTTTCGTTGAACCGCTGGATCTCACTGTTCCCCTATCAAGTTTATGTGGATTTTTTAGTTTTATAAGAAAACTGCACAAAATCAGATTCTGTATTTATGCAAATACTGTTATTTCTCGACCATGAAGGAGAGATGAAGCAAATTTTAAAAACATTTCCTGCTTCAGTAGTGTATGTGTCTTGAAAATGAATGTTGCAGATACCATTGTCAGAGGGAAAACAAAATTCATCACTTCTCTATAATTCAGTTTCTCTGTGTACCCCACTTGGAATTTTGGACTGCTTGAAATGTAGATCATAAAATCAGTCTTTATTGCAAGAGCAACAGCTCTGTCAATGTCTTCGTGGTCTGTGCAGGGTGATGTTGGTATTTGGGGTGCATTGGGAACTGAATGCAGCCTGTTCAAATGTGTTTCTTTTTATGAACTGCAAGTATAGAGGAGGAATATCATGCTTTTATTTTCTTAGTGAATTTAATCCATAATTGAAACTTCAGAAATTGTAAATGTATCAAAAAGTATCTTAGAAAACTAAAGTATGCCCCTACGTCCCCACTGTAAATATTTTTTCTGTTTATCTGCATTATCTTCAGCTCTCAGAATGGCTCTCAGTTTCTGTCAAGCAGGGAATATGTATTTCAAATATATTGTTGTGAAATACAGATACCCCTAACATTTAGCCTGTGTTTTCTGAAAGTTGAGTTATGCCACAGTGCTACATTTGGTGGAAATAGGCAGCCTATGCTTCTGAGCTGAGACCTGGAAACACACGTATGAGAAGAAATCTTCACCAGGCTCTCCACAATGGTAGCTAGTGGATTCCCAAGACTTAACTCTGGGTGTTTCAAGATATGCTATGTAGCTTTTCTTTGTTTAAAAAAAAAAAAAAAAATCACAGCTCTCTCTTCCATTTTTATTTGCAGTATGTCAAAGTGACCTATTCTTTGCAAATTAAAAAATAAAAAAGAAGTGCATGAGTATTTTATAAAACTGCTGTCATTCCTTGCATCTAAAGCAATAGGCATCTTTTCTCACCAGAGGCAGGAACACAGTATAAAACTCAGAACAGATTTTTAGCTGCTTTTCTTCCATTTTATGTATTATTCTTTAAGGTCTGTCCCTGAATCTGGGACATTTTTATATACCTGTAGGTAACATTTAAAATTAATGGCAGTCTTTCCGTTGAGTTCAGTGGAATCTACCGAATTTTATCAGATCTCAGCTGTGAGATGGGTATGTGTACGGGGAAGCCTTAAGACCTCTACTTCTCCCTGTGGGAGCTGCTTAGCAAATAGGCTGCTGCCAGCAGACTGCTACTTGCCGTCATGCTGTGGAAGGTGGGGGCATCTGGCATAGACAGAGATAATTGATCAGACCAAGATTACAGTGTTTGCCACTAAAATTAGCATCTACCTACACTTGTCACACTGTCTCATTTTATAAAAGGCGGCTATTTCCTATATGCATTTTACTTTAGTCTTTTGCAGAGGTGCTTGCTGTAGCATTTTTTCAGTGGTTTTTTCTTGATGAGTTGAGGTGGCTGAAAATGCAAATTTCTTATGAGTCCAGAAAACTGAGATTCTATTTTAAAATGTCTGTGTCACCTTTCCAGTTTGAGTAACTTTCTTATGTCCCTCCATGGCCAGCTTTGTTTTTCTGGCCACCACACAACTGCATCCATGTAAACCATTTGCTGCATCTCAGGAGAATGCAGTTGAGTTCAAGAGGACTCTTTGGGGGCAGAGTTAGCTATTTATTGTGCTTATTTTGTGGTCATAGATATTAAGCTCTTTTGGATAGGATTTGGCTTTGTTGTGGCTTGCACAATACCTAGCAGAAAACTTGTGAGCTGCGTGACAGCTGTAGGCAAAAAGTTCACCATCTGATCCCCTGCAAATGCCAGCTACTTTTGTATCTGTTTTGCTCCCATGGTGATGGCAGCTTTAGGATCTGCTTTCTCCACACCCTTTCGATCAAATCAAGCCTTTTCACTCAGTTTTAAGGTACATTATAAAACACATGCATTAGATATAGGTTTTGAATAGGGAGACATGCTAACACTAGCTAGTTTGAGAAAAGAATTATTGAATGTTTTAGGCGTGAGTTGCTCATGTATTGACAGACTGTGGTACTTCTACAGTGTTTCCTGTGTGTTGGGCATGCAAGCAGTTTAGAGGTGGATTACAGTGCTCCTGCGGTCCAGTTTTATTCAGCAAAGGGATGTATTAAGATCCAGTTGCCATTTAAATGTAGCACGAGTTAGGAGAGCTCCCGCAGTTTGTTGCTGTGAAGAGAAAGAAACTCTGGAAGGGCACATAGTAGGTTTCCCTGCATGGCAATCCTCCCCATCATTGCAACATGGCTCAGGTGGGGGATGCAGCAGATGTTTGTGGGATTTCGTGATGCTGTGAAGCCTGGGAGAACTGCTTGAGTCCTTGTCTCCAGCTGTGGTGACCCGTTGGGCAGTCCCTGTTGTGTCTGAGAGAAGGGCAAGGTTTTAGGATGAGTAACAAGAATACTGTACAGAAGCAGAAGAATATGTTGATGTTTTATTGCTGCTAAATTTGAAAAGACCTGTCTTCTGTTTATCTGCGGTCCCAAATAGGTTTAAAATTGTTGTTTCACATTTTTCTAATTTGGTATTTTGTTTGCTAAATATGCATGAGCACACACACAATATCTGCAAATGAATCAATGATTATCCTTTATCATTCTTCTCTAAATGTTTTCTTCTGCAGTCAGACAGCTGTACACATATATTGGTTCTGTGCAGATCTGCATTTACCTGATTCTGTTGGTAGTAACTTTTTTCTGAAGATCAACACATTCAGATATACATTTGATGGTGTGACAGTACTGAGGTTTGTTTAAGGGTGATAATGAACAACACACATGCTAAAGATTCTTATCCTGTGTTTTCCAAGTAGTGTTGCAATGAAAATATGCTTTAGTTGGCCTTTACAAGTTGATTACAAAATACGTGATTTTTCTGGATTTTCTGATTCTTCTATGCTAATGTCAAGGCTACGACTTTATAAATGGAGGAAATGCTGACCTATGAATACTCTGATATGGAGCAGCAGTTCAGTTGCTTCTGTATCATAGGGGCAGATGTTCTCATTTGGTGACATGTGGAATTTAACATGTAGATTATCAGGCGAAACCTCCTCTTTCCATCAGACAGACCTTCATTTTATATAGCAGGGATTAACACGGTTAAATTTTTTTTGGAACAGTTGTTTTAGCCTCCTGTCTGATTAGGGCTGGTTTGCTGATTTAGGGGGTTTTACATTGTCTCCTTGCCTTATTCTCACCCATTTGAAAGGGTATTTGCTTTACTTCTCAAGGCTGGCTACATAATAGCAATATAGGGATTGAATACACTTCCCAATCTGTTGGTATAGAGGACTGTGCGAAAGCATAACAAACCAGTATTGCTTCAACTCCTTGTCTCCAAGGTAAGGCTAATCAGCTTTTGTTGGACACAGCAGTCGGGGATTGCTTTCTCTGTCTTACTTGTTTTTAACTTCTTGGTGCCAGATGCTTCAGTGCATGCAGTGCCAGGAAAAGGCTTGCACTCACTGGATTAGTAGTGTCACTCCTGCACAAAACCATTTCAGTATGGTTTCTCCCTAATTCAATAATGAGTCTGATGTGGTAGTTAGGACTCCAAATATGCTTTCTGTCTCTAGGCTGGAGTTTTGTGTTTCCAGTGTCTTTCACAAGTTGTGACCATTTTTCACATTTCTTTAATAAAGAACTTTAACTGTCTTTTCTCGTTCAAATACTTTGCCATAATAGCTTCTCAGTTTAACTGCCATCCTTCTGGCTGAAAAGAAGCAAGATAGGATTTCATCCCATCCTTGCCAATGTTGTTTTATAGTCCTTGTTAATATCTAGCCATGTACAGTTAATGGGTTTTAATATTAGTAAAAGGTCGGGGGAGGGAGCACTTTTCTAACAGCCGTTCTACTGTTTGAAATGGAAGCATTCTCTCTACATGTGTGTGCTCTCCTATGAAAGCTGATAGCATTTTACTGTAAAAATGGAAAAAGTAGCCCTTGTGCATCTCCAGACTGCACAGTCTGAACATTGACCCAAGTATTCTTCAAAAAGCCACTGGGGATTTATTACTCCTGATTTACAGCTGGAGAAAATGAAGAGACTGTTTAGTTGGTGGCAGTACTTTCACTCTGGTTGAGAGCACAGATTGGATTTGGGAAATGGGAGATTGTGTGCTTTGTGCTCCTTCTCACTTGTGCACACCCCGCCACAGTTAAAATAGGCAGATTAAAACTCTTAGCTGATTAGAGTGAGTTTAAGGCTTTTTGGTTTGTATTATGTAGCTGTTCTCTTCAGAGATGTGAGCAAGAAATAATTAGAAAATGTGTAGCTTACATTCAAGAGCTTTGTTGCAATGTGTTTCTGCAACTATGGATGATGCAATGCAAAATACACAGTTTTTTCAGCAGGATGCACTGAAGATTATGGCACTATGTTAATAGTTTATTTCTGTTCTCAACTTGTATCAGCCTCCCATATAACTGTAGAGCAATCACTTCCTTGCTCTGTGCCTGATTGGTTCTATCAGTAAAATGGGAAGAATGATAGAACCTATTCTCAGTCTTGTGAGACCTATTAAAAGACTTGAAGAAATTGCAGAAGACATGCATGTTGTGGCTCTGATGCAGGGGCTGTTAGTGCAGACTAAAAATGGCAATTGCTGAAAGCCCATTAAAGTTAGCAAGTGTTGACAAAAATAATTTGTACTTCAAAAAGCTAGTTGTGTTTGCATAAATATGTGCACATGCCCATACACACACCTGAAATACGTGTAACATGAGTATATAAACAAATTAGTTGGTTTGCCTCCTTCAGGGAGTTTTAAAGCTTCAGCACTTTATGCCTCAGCATATTCATGGCATTCACTTGCACTCTGTTTGAAGGCAAAGTAACAGATCTGAGTCTCTGTGTATTTAAGATCTTCTTGGAATTTGGAGAACTTGGGAAACTATTTTATATTGTTTAATATCACTTCATCACGTTCTTGTGTTGAGTTTTGTTTTCTACAGAAGCACAGAAGTATCAGGTTGAGCAGATGAGCATCCACTCAGTGTGATACAAAACTGAACTGATGTGCCTGTCCTCAGTCATTGCTTGGACTTCGATCATTTTTGCTAGGTGGCATAAGATTCATGGGTATTAGCTTGAGTCATAGACCTGCACAGAACTTCACATCTAATTACTTACCTCTTATACACTGGTAGCATGCATAAATCAACCAGACTTGGGCCACGTTGTGGTAGACATTGTAAACATTGTAGAATATAGTAAATGCCAGCATCTGTCTCTGAGGGTTTTGCACTGAAAAAAATACCCAAGATCCTGCAGGCGTGTTGCATTTACGTAAATGCCTCTGGTAGAGGGCAGAAATTTATAAATATCCTCTGTTGCTCTGATTATTGTATAATTTACTGCACAAATATATGCTTCTACTCAACCAGAATTTTCCTATATGATTATATGCATTTAGTTTTCTTTAGAGCAAACCAAAAAGATTAGGTTCAGTAAAAGCTTGAGAAAGAATGCAGATTTGGAAAAGACTTATATGCATCCAGAACAATAAGTTTGAAAGTCCTGTGTCTTCAAAGAGGAGGGTTGGTTGAAGAGCTGAATAGTCTTCATCCCTTACTGTAAGTTTGTAACTTCTAAGGCATTAAAATTTCCTGTCAGCCATGTTACTAAAAAAAAAAATCTGAGCTGATGTAACTTCCTTTATCATGTGATGTTACTTCTTTAAAACAAATTTCCTCAAGTTTGCTCCTGATACTAACTAATTACATTTTTTGTGAAGACGTTTGTGATGACAGTCACTAAAGCATTATGGTTGCTGGAATTCATTATCAGGCACAAAATAGAGGATATTACACCTGACAGATTTGTCTTAAAGTAGGCAAAATACCGATTCTCTCCTAGGAGACAGGTAAAGACAGAGTACCTGGAGAAAGAAAAATGGAACAGAAATTCAGTTAGCCCTTTAACTGTAAGACAGTTATAGCTAGAAAAATAGGTCCACAAAACAGATATTTCCAATTGGTTCCAAGTCAATTCACTTATCTGCTGATTGCCTGCAACTGCAGCTCGCTTCATTTCTGCATGTGCAGTGACTCACAGATATGTTCTTGGAATTTTAGTGAAAAAATTCTTAAGTGTAATCATCTTAAACCAGGGAGTTGTCTTTTTTAAGAGAAGATCATTTTATGTTGGTTACTCCAGATTAATATTTGGTGTTGGTCTAGAAGTAAATTATACTGGGTAAAGGTCAATTCAAACAACTGAATCTCATATATATGCACAGTTTATGCTATATATGTTCTCACCAGTGCAGTAATTGTAATGTGATCACTGTCGTTATCTCAAGAAAAGGAGAAGAATCACCTAGTACTATAACTCCAGCTGTTGGGGTTTCATGTGTGATGCATCAATTTCACATTTTTTCAAATATTTTGTACTCAATGAGCATCACACAGATTCATTGCTACATCTCCAGCCTTGTTCTATAGTATGGGTGCTATAGGGAGTATGACAGAAATGCAAGTTTCAGTTAACATAAAGAAGTCTTTTTAGGGTCCCAAATGGATATGAAAGTTTAGCAGAGAAAAGCCCACATAATGTGCCTCTTAGTTTTGGAGTGTGAAATTTTTTTTACTGTGTTACTACACATCTACGGGTGCACACTCTCCTGGGTGAAAAACTGGTTGAATGACCGGGCCCAGAGGATGGTGGTAAATGGAGTTAAATCCAGCTGGAGGCCAGTGACAAGTGAGGTTCCCCAGGGCTCAGTCCTGGGTCCAGTCCTGTTTACTGTCTTTATCAACGACCTGGACGAAGGCATCGAGTGCTCCCTTAGCAAGTTTTCAGATGACACCAAGCTGGGTGGAAGTGTGGATCTGCTGGAGGGTCGGGAGGCTCTGCAAAGGGACCTGAACAGGCTGAACTGCTGGGCTGAGACCAACGGCATGAGGTTTAACAAGGCCAAATGCCGGGTCCTGCACTTGGGGCACAACAACCCGAAGCAGAGGTACAAACTAGGAGAAGCCTGGCTGGAAAGCTGCCAGGAGGAGAAGGACCTGGGGGTGCTGGTTGATAACCGACTGAACAAGAGCCAACAGTGGCCCAGGTGGCCAAGAAGGCCAATGGCATCTTGGCTCGTATCAGAAACGGCGTGACCAGCAGGTCCAGGGAGGTTATTCTCCCTCTGTACGCAGCACTGGTGAGACCGCACCTCGAGTACTGTGTTCAGTTCTGGGCCTCTCACCACAAGAGGGATGTTGTGGCTCTGGAGCGAGTCCAGAGAAGGGCAACAAAGCTGGTGAAGGAGCTGGAGAACAAATCTTATGAGGAGCGACTGAGAGAGCTGGGGTTGTTCAGCCTGGAGAAGAGGAGGCTGAGGGGAGACCTTATTACTCTCTACAACTACCTGAAGGGAGGTTGTGGAGAGGAGGGTGCTGGCCTCTTCTCCCAAGTGACAGGGGACAGGACGAGAGGGAATGGCCTCAAGCTCTGCCAGGGGAGATTTAGGCTTGAGATTAGGAAAAAGTTCTTCACAGAGAGGGTGGTTAGGCATTGGAACGGTCTGCCAAGGGAGGTGGTTGAGTCACCATCCCTGGAGGTATTTAAGGTTAGGGTAGACGAGGTGCTTAGGAGCATGATTTAGGGATTGGTGGGAATGGTTGGACTCGACGATCCAGTGGGTCTCTTCCAACCTGGTTATTCTGTGATTCTGTGATCTAAGTGATTGTGTGATAACTTCAAGGGGAAGAAAAGATGATATGGAATCGAGGGGAATAGCATAAATTTTGAGGGTTCGAAAACAACCTAAAACTTAGACTGTGTATTATTTTTAATCATTTTTAAAGAGTATTTTTACTCTTGTATTTTGTAATTTAACGTAGCACTTACAGACTTTTTTTGCTTTATGTGCAGGTATATGTCTCGAGTCCATGGTATGCATCCAAAAGAAACCACACGTCAGCTGAGTTTAGCAGTCAAGGATGGTCTTATTGTTGAAACCCTGACAGTGGGTTGTAAAGGGTCAAAAGCTGGTATTGAACAAGAAGGATATTGGTTGCCAGGAGATGAGATTGTGAGTATAAAATCTTTGCAAAAATAAATCATGGTTTCTAGTATTTTAGCATGAAATTTGCTTTAATTCTTATTTAAAGTTATTTATAAGTGCTGTGTTGCTGCTTGTGAACAGGGAAGTAACGCATTCTTAAACACTTTTAACCTTTTCTATTCCATAGAAGCTGTTTATTCTCAAATTCTGAATTTTCTGGCAAAGTCCTTTGCTCAGTCATCCTTCGCTTTTATGTAGTCTTCTCTGTTCAGCTGTACAGGAAGACAGTAAATATTATTGGTATTACTTGAAATCCTCAGACATCCTCAAATCCCAAAGACAGTATCTTTAAAAAAAAAATGAGAATTTTGTATTAGTCTTGCTTTAATCTGAATCTGAGGAACCAAGATCTCCTGCTTTTCAAAAGTGCAAGAAGTAGTTGTACATTTATATACAAACACACATGAAAAGATCTGGTTTGCAGATATTTGTGAACACCAGGTCATTCAGTTAGGAAGGATTTTCTTAGCAAATTAGTTACTGGCATCCAAGCATCATTCCACTGGATGTGTAGAATAAATATTTCTGTCAAGTTACACAGGTTGAATATTATGTGAAGGGGAAGAAACATATTTTTTTCTCTATCCCTCCATACCTGTGATGTTGTGCACTCACAAAGTTAACTGAGAATATTCTCATAGACCAGGAAAAAACTTGCTCAATTGCTTTGCCTTGTTCAGAAGCCTGGTCTCTGTATTTACAAGCTACATTTTCATTATTTAAAAGAATAGTTTGGTAAAGTTTTAAAGTACTTGAACTAGGAACCGTGGCTTTGAAATATAAGTTGCTTAAATACTGGCAAATTAGACAGCATTGTCTCAGACATAGATAATAATTTAAATTTTGAGGAAAAACAGAAGAACTCTATAGGAAAATAAATTCTAAAACCCACTGAAATACTCACCACATTATTGCAGCCATCAATAAGATCCTGAAAATGAAACAACAGGTTATATTTTTTTTTAAGTGAGAGAGAGAGAAAGTGGAACAAAGTAGTGTCCATAATGGAAAACATTATGTTTAAAGTCAGTTGCAATAATTTAAAGTATTGAAGTATATATTTAATGTACATTATGTCACTATTAAGATTGTCATTCTCATTTCATTAGAAACCCTCAAGGGAGCCTTTAAACAGTATGTAGCTTTTTTTTTTTTTTTTTTTTTACTATTTCCCCTGGGAATAAACATTTAAAAATTCCAATTTGGCTCTTCTAGCTATTTCTTTTGCCAGTTTTATCTGTTCAGAGGTGATGTTAACTGTGTAGACTCAACATAGCGTAAAGTTTGAGATCTGTAATTAACTCAAGTATTTGGTATGTTTGTTTCCTCTATTGGTGAAAGGAAAAATAAAAGAAGAATCAAAATGCCCCACAAGAGCCATTTCTTGAATAGTCATTCAAAAAATATTCCTGATAATTATCAGCACCATTTTTCTGCCAAAATTTGTTAGATAACCAGCACGTACATTCCCACTAAGTCATTAAAATTACAAAACTATTTTAACAGTGAATGAAAAGAGTTGCCTTTGACTTGACTGAAGATGCTGCTTAAGTCACATTATGAATAGCCCTTTGGTTGACTGTATTTTCAGCATGACTCCTAAGCACTGATGCATTGTGCTGTGTCCATATGTCTGATGGCCATCTCAGTTGTTCAGAACACCAGTGTGCACTTGACTTAACAGTTTTATGCAAAAATAGGCATCAGCTCTGAGTCAGCCCATATTTCAATAGTACTCAACCTCTAACTTCTTGATCCCAATACTGAATCAGGATGCTGTAGACACATGAAGCAAAACACACTGACTTGGTATAAAGCCATTTTCTTTTTTCTTTTATTCAAAAAAATTAATGAGTAACAAAGTGTTACTGTCATCACTCAACATCAGATCAAGAATTTTCCATTCTCCAGCAACTGATGCGGACCCATGAGGTTTGGTATGTTCTCTGCATTGGACAGTTTTACAGGTGCTTTGTCTGCACTTGATCAATGTAGTTCTTTGTAGTTCTTTGTAATTCTGTACTGCTCAGGTCTGGTACTGGTGACTGTTGAACCATGAGCTCAAGTTACATTTCATTGAGGACAAACACACAAAAGTCTCTTTGGAAATCTACTTGTAGGAGATAGAACTTTGTGAAATAGGGCTATTAGTGTCGGAACAGGGATTTCAGGGTCATCAAGTGCTAGCGGCTGCAGACAGACTCTTGACCCAATTGTCAAACTTAGTTTGACTGGTAATACAGGAACATTGAAAGTTCATGAAGTGCAAGAGAAAGACTTGAGAACTGATCCACCACCTATTGACATCAATACAAAAATGCCCTTGGATTTTACCTTGTTTTCTAGCACCACAGTGAAAGCCATTAAGGACCAGCTGGTTCAAGGAGTTCCTGTCCTTCCTCCTCCCATTTTTTATTTCAGTATTTTCTTGGTGTTTCTTTAATTTTTTTAAATTTTAGATCTAAATCTTAGCATTTTAAATCCATATTCAAGTAAATTAATTACCGGCCTTGCTGCAGAACTGCTGAGAACTTGTATCTATGACTTAAATAGTTGACTGCTAGAGACTGCCACAAGGCCTGGAAGGACTGGCTTTAATTATAACTATTTTCTGAATCCTGAATGGTAACAATAATTAAAAGCATACAGGTTATGAAAACACAGCTCTGCTTGGAAAAGATTTATTAGAAAATCTGTGGTGCTTCCCTGTGTGTTTCAAAGATTTGTCCAATGGATTGTCAAAATAATGTATCTGTGCAGTAAGGACACAATCTCCGATAGGGTTACAGTTAGCCTTCAGAGGTATGTGTTAAAAAATTATGCTACTTTGCTGTCATTAATCTCTTGAGTGTGTTGAAGCTGTGGTAAAAAAATGAAGCAAAGTCTCATATAGAGAAATCACACCGAAGAACAAGCTGTGAAGTGCAAAGATAAAACAGTTTGAGGACAGGAGGAGGCCCTTCTAAAAGGGACAACTCATGAAAATGAATGTTCTGAAAAACTGGAAAAGCAAATGATGAGATTTGAAAGAGTATAAAATTGTTCTCTTTTTCTCTAAGATATATGTCGGAGAAATATTTTTATATAAGGTACTAAATTTAAAATATGGAATCAGTTGCCAAGCGTACTATATTCCAGCTGATATTTAAGTATTGGTACCTATACAAGAGCTTTAGTGCAAATATTATGCTTCTGGGGCTTGTGCAGGTACTCATTGTGTTTGCTCATTTGCCATCTGTACAGATGTTTTGCAGATTTTCAAGATGTATTCTCATCTTACAGACTTTCTCATCTTGCAGATGATTAATGCATTTGACACAAAATAAATAAGAGAAGACATTATTTTCCATTGCTATCCAGGATTTTAGTTAGGAATCTTGCATTTTCACTGTTTGTCGATGCCATTATTATGCAATTCAACAAAATATCTGCAGCTTCTTGCCTTGAAAGGGAAATGTCAGTCCTGAGATCCGGTAATGGTACTTTTTCTTTCTAAAAGCTTTATTTCTATTTCTCAAAGAACATGTAGAATTGAGAAGTTTTGTTTGTTATTAACATTAAAGAAATTATCTCCTTGCTCTTTGGGTTTAGAAAAAAAATGTAAATCAGTGATGTTAACTATATTTTCAATGCAGTCAATAAAATAGAAGGGGAATGTAGTTTTTGAAGAAAGGAATTATGAATCTCCTTACCTGTTCATTTCTATTTTCATTTATGCCATGATTTTTATCTTCTTCTGTCTGTGTAGAATAGTGGTTGGTCTAATCTCAGTAAGAGAAATCAAACTGAAGCAGCAATGTCATGTAGTGTTATTGAGGGTTGGATACAGTTCTTAGAGTTAGTTTACATATTTTGTGATTTTTCTACAGACAGTGTGCACAGAACTATTTTGAGCATTTAACATGCTAATTCTCTTCCTCAGGATTAGAGTCATAAAACTGCACTAACCCAGAGAGAGATATTATGAATGTATATCTTCAATTTACGTGTGTTCATAAAGCCAGACAATATTGTGTGCTTCTTGAAATGGAGAAGTGTTAGTGACATGGGTTCATTGTTTGCATCTTAATGCAACATACCTGATAGCACCGCTGTGGTGTAAAGTTGGTTCGTAGTGGCCAGCTTCTCTAATGAGAGGTGAAGAGCAAATTTTCATGCCTACTTAGGGCACTGTGAGCTCTTTCTTCAGTGGTGAAGTACAAGGTAATTATGTTTTCATGAAGTTGCTCTTTTACAGTTCTGTTTTCTGATAATTTAATTAATTGGATATAGAAAGATCAAGCAACTCTTCTGGCTAGTGAAGACTGACTTTGAGGTTTAGTTACAGTCATTTTGCTGTGCATTTGGTCCTCTGTATTTAAATTATTGTCTCTTCAATTCTTCCCTCTAAAGATACTTAAGTGGAGAACATGCTATTTGGAGGGGCAGTTTCCTTGCTTTCCTCTTTTCCCAACACACCCATGTATTCATGACTTGCTAACTCATAACTGGGGATTTTCTGGTATTTTGTATATGGAAGGTGCGGGTGCTTGCTCAGATTCCAGATGCTTTCAAGTCTTCAGGCTGCATAAATAACCTATCTCATCACTCTGTCTGCTTTCCCATCATTTTAACCTTTCTTGTAACACACTGCCAGCAGTGTGAGTTTTGAAGGTGATTTTGTTAACCCTACTGACCTTTGGCACACAGCCAGTGATTATTGAGATTTGATATATTGCTGGTTCAATTTTGTTAGGATCAATCCATGTTAAAGGGGTATTTTGACTGTTACGTTTGTGTTAATCTAAATTGCTTCAGATTGAGCAAAGGCTCAGTTTCTTACTTGACATGCCTAATGGCATTTGTAATTATATTGATTTTTCCTTGCTATGTCAGTATTGGTAGCCAGAAGCTGTTTCTTGAACGGGCTATGTCATCTTGTGTCTCCATAAATATGGAGATAATTGAAAAGCTGAAGAACTGTAAGAGTTTGGATCTGTACATAAAATACACCTTAAATTAAAAAAAAAAAAAACAAACACCAACCCAAAGCTCAAAACAAAACCAGCCAGATATTGCTAGCAAACTAGGGGCTTCTGACTAACTATGTTGAGGAATGGTGTTCATGTGCATCCCATTCATTTCAGTTAGGAGAAGAAGGATAATATGAAACAGCAATAGTGACAGCCAGTGTCTTGATTATGAAAGCTCTTACAACTAGAAGGAACAGAGAGGAAGAACATACCACACCAAGTGAAGAAAAATTTCTTTCAGTGTTCAGAATTTCTCCATTAGACTTATCCATCTGTATTGCCTTTAATCTGAAGTCCTGCATGATTTCACTGATCCAAGCCATGATAGTTACTTGTTCTCACATATTGTAACAAATTCAGGATTTTCCAGGATGGAACATTCCAGACAGATTCCTAATAATTATGAAAGTACTGGTGTTTACATTTGGTGATCCACTGATGCAGAGAGTTAATGAATGCTTCTGTGGGAGAAAAACGTTCAGACTGGCTTCTATCTCGTATTCCATACCTCAAGGAAAGTATGAGGAGACTTTGAGGGTCAGGCCACATAACAGTCTGGTCACACGAGAGCATTCAAGGCAAATGAACTTTCAGAACTCTCCAAATCTCTCTTCACATCTCTCTTTCCATCCTCTGAGGTCTCATCATTCAGAGTTTATTTTGCCAGGAGACTTCCACCATATCAATCCACTGTGTGCTGAAAGTAAAGGATTTTTCTTGAAAGTTATTATCACAAAGTGTACTAGGGTAAAATTCTGCTTTTTAATAAACTAAAAATTAGTGTCCACTGCTGAAATATCCTTCTGTGGATTTATGAAAGTTCAGAAAAGTCAATATTTTCAAATCACTAAATCAAAGCATAGGACTACTTTGCCATCGAGAAGCAAATTAGAATTCTGAACTCCCACCTGATAACCATGATTCTTGCTATATTAAAGCCAAGACTCTCTTCTGTCTTTGCATTAACACTATTAGCATGCAGCTTATGAGAATGGCTTCACTGATGTGGCTTTTCCTGTCTCCAGATGGATTAAGAATCATGAACAATTCCCTGCATTCCTTTTCCGATCTTGTTTTTCTCTTCCCATCTGTTCAGGAGTATTTCTTCCCTCTCCTCTGCTCATCCTTATTTTTCAACCCCTAAAAAAGGAGCTCAGACTGTTTGGAGAATCTTCATATTACAGAAAATAGCACTAGTAGAATCCATCTTATTGCCTACCTAAGAGGTGATGCTTCTTTTAAACTGGTGAAACAACCTCATCAGTATCTTCACTTGCCTCTCCCAGCTTTGCAAACTTGAATTTTAAAAATTGAGTCAATATAATGCTGTATTCTTTGAGGCTTTCACTCACTGTTTTGGCCTGGTTTGGATATCGATAATGATGACATTCACAGATTCCACAAAATGGGTTTTTTTTCTGATAGAAAGGGTGTTTTGAATAATGATAATTTACTTATGGGTTTGAAGGAAACGAGTCAAACTAGTCTTGTATAATGCTTCCATCATGGGACTGAAATTCTGCTAATGGATTAGGTGACATACATCAGTCCGTCTTGTGTTTGTTCTGGAAATAGGAATCTTGTTTTTTTCCCACCTCTTTTTTGTTGACCCTGACCTAGTAGTGTTGTTTTTATTGACTTTGTGGGTTCAAAATGCTCTACATCTCTGGCAACTGTTTTAATTTTTTTTATTATTATGTCATGCTGGTCACTGAATAAAACTCTGTTGAAGCTGATGGTCTTATTAACAATCATGCTTCATTCACAATAATGGCAGCCCTCATGCCTTCGTATGACTGATAGCTGAAACAAAACCAGCCAAACCTACAGGAGAGGGAACATGGATAAGAAATTGGACATTTAAGCAAAGTGTGTAGGAGGATCTGCTGTTGGTTGCAGAAGCATCAACCTAGAAAAACACTACAAAATTACATGGAGAAGGTAAGGCCAGAAAAGCAATGCAAACGTGTTTTAAGAAAGATAAGGGGACAAAGGCTTGAAACGAGAGTAGGAAATACAAGCAAAGAGATAGTTTCTTTCTGATCTGGATTGTTCGTTTTCCTAGGGGAACAAAACCTTCACATACATTATGTGGAAATAAAAAGCATTGCACCTAATAAACACTCCATCGCTGATTTATCACCCTAATGAAAATAGCCTGCAAATCTCTTCTTGGCTCATACTAAGTAAAAAAATGATGATGTTAATAGCAGAAGCAAATCCAGTTTCTGAGAAGATAATGTCGAAAGTTTATGTTGACCTTGAACTCATTTGGAATATGAAGAAAGAATCTGTTTTCTCTTTCTAATATCCTGGAGGAGAATACTTGTATTGTCTCACCTCAAATAACGTAAACTACCGCTACCTAAATGTAATCTTCTTGGGAGGGGAACTGAGGTTTATTCATTGCTTCAGGAACACAGCTCATAGGCTGAGAAGATAGACATGAGAAGGGGTTTAGCAGTCACTTCAGCTGCTGACATGGTACTACACTTATTGAGAAAACCTCACTTCTTCATTAGCTGTGGGAGCTAGAAATTGGCTCTATATTTTGGAGCCTGTCACCCTGAGTTGTCCAGAGCATAACTACAGTATAAGAGAGGAAATAAAAATCTACCTATCCTGGCAGGCATCCAGAGAAGACTTTGGTGGTTTCTGCCAGAAGCAGAAGACTTCTAAGACAAACTGGCAATAAATTAATTAGACAAACTTAAGCTTGAAGATTAAACTCAGTGAAAGAAGGCTAAAAGTGTTCTGAGAGGCTGTGGAATTCATGGCAGAATCTGAGTCTTCTTGCATCAGTGCATCAGAAGAGGAAGCAGATATCAGCGAAGATCTGTAAATATGTCTGTGTTTTATATGCACTACAGAGAAGGAGATTTTGGGTTGTATCCTCACTGACCTTTCCCACCTTAATGTGAAGAAAAAATTCTTTACTGTGAGAGTGACAGAGCACTGCAACAGGCTGCCCAGAGAGGTTGTGGAGTCTCTTTCTCTGTAGATAGTAAAAACCTGCCTGGATCTGTTCCTGAGCAACCTGCTGTAGTTGATCCTGCTTTGGCAGGGGGTTAAACTGGATGAACTCCAGAGGTCCCTTTCAGTTCGTACCATTCTGTGTTTCTGTGGTGGTTTTCTGTTGATTCGTTTTAGAATAAAACTGATTTTTAAAATGAGAGAAAGTAAAAATAATGTTAAAAGCCCAACCAGTTAATTGCAAAGATTATGAAAATCTTGGCCATAAGAAAGAAAGAAAGAAAGAAAAAGAGAAAAAGAAGGCAAGTACTTAAAAGTAAGCAAATATGCCTAGGTAATTGTGATGACATGTGAACTCATAATTGCTTTGGATTTCTTTGTCATAAAATATGGGTAATGAATATTTACAGCGTCCTAAAGAGTGAATTTGTGGAAATCCATCTTAAAGATGAAGCCGAGGTCATCAAAGGAAAGGATCTATAAAGGCAACTGATTTGCAATGGACAGATTATCCTGCCTGTAAAAGCACACATCATTGTAGCTACCTGCTGTGGTAGTTTTCTAGAAAAAGAGGGAGAAGATAAAGTGAAACAATTTTCATAAAGGAATTCTAGCTGCTGAAATCTTTGGTTTTGAAGGAGAGATGAATGCTTGTTTATTTGCTGAGCACTTCTGATCAGTAAAAGCAGTGGGGAAAAAAATAGATACAAACCAGGAGGCAGTGTATCTAGTAAATATATACAAGGCAACTGTTGGGGAGAAAATAAGCTTATATTGATGCTGTATTTACTCTAATGCATTAGTCTAACATTAAATGTAAAACAAGGAATGATCTAAGAAACTTTGTAATTTAAAATCATCATCCTGATCAAGTATGGATCCTGTACACCAATTATAAAAGGGAAATACTTCATTAAACAGCTAGCTCACCATGTACATGCTGTAAAGATGAAGCAGTCCTCTGGGCCATCAAGGAATTAATCATACCTTCCTCAGTTTGGAGCCTAACCTGTCATTCTGATGAAAAGATAAAAGCAGATTTAGTAGGCTACTGAAAGCAAGTTTACTGGAGAATTTGTGCTCACTAAGGAATAGATGGAGCCGGCGCTGTTGTAGCATGATGTCAAGGCTGACCCAAAGGGCAGAAGGAGGGCTCCCTCACAGCAGGCTAGGGCTTCTGGCTAGAAACATACACAGTGTCCCCACTGCATTTGAAAAAATACCAGGAATGTTGCATGGCACATTATGTTGTTCAACCCAGGTAGTATTTGATGCATACTCGTGTCTGAGTGAAAACCTGTACATCTGCCAGAGATCCATGATAAGTGAAAGATTTCTTACAAGCTACTGTACCCAAAGAGATAAAGCCTGCTTAAAAAAGAGGCCAGTGTACACATACAAGGTGTGAATGCTAGTCATCCTTTTGGGGGGGGGGAAAAAGGAGTAAGGCTCCAATCAGTCCAACTTTACAGATAACAGCCACATTTTATAAAACTCCTCTCATTGTAGAGTAGTCTAGAGCTTATGGAAGTTCAACAGTATTGCAAAAGCAGTGGATAGGCAGGCAAGGCGAGATATTTCGAAGCTGAACACAGTTTAGCATTTCCACAGTTCTTAAGGGCTCTTAAAACCTCTCTCCTCTAAGCCATTTTCAGACTGCCGTTTGTATGAGGCATAGGTTCTGCTGTTTATGCTTTGAGAAACTTACTGGTGAACAGACAACAAATAATATAAGTGTGCAGAAGCTACTCATGGTAAATGTATAAGTGAGAAGCATTTCCTTCGTGTTTTTTACTAAAGGATAGAAGTGCACATAGGTAGCATGTCCCCAAAGTGGTTTGTTATATAAAAAGAAAGATGAAAGATTAAGTACAGAAGCTAGAAATTACTTCCCAACAGCCGAATTTGATGGGTGCAGGTTACAAAACCTAAAGCAAAATGAAAGATGTGGAAAGAATAATGTGTAATTCTTGTGGGAAGCATTTTTCAGTGTATCTGTCTACTCAATATGGACTGGTAGTCAGCTTCCTTGGGTTCCGGTGAAGAGCTACTGAAAGGCAGCAGAGAAACTTTAACAGTAGAACACAAGATTTTAAAAGCTTCCCTCATAGTTGGAGATGGGAAAATTGAAAAAACTCTGATGTTAAAGATGATTGAGGTTGGTAGAAGAGAAAGAAATGTTCCTTATGGCTGTTCCCAAATCCTTAAATATGAGAAATTGTATCTTCAAATTAGGCACGGCCGGTCTCATTAGGCATCAAATTCATGGGAATCTGAGAAATGGTAGATATTAATTAAGGTATTTTTTAGTTTTCTAAAGGGTTATGAAGTAGTCAGGAAGTAATTGCAATATCATTTTGAGTCAGTAATTTGAAAAACATCTTTAAATAAATGTAGCATGCAAATACTACTATTATAAATAGCTTATATTTTGTAAATTACTTCTTTCTGCTGGCATAGACCTTCTTGCCATTCTAGATTCTGCCACTGTAACAAACCAGAAGTGTTATTATGATGCAAAGTGAGTGAAATCTACTGTGCATCTGCTAATACTCTTCCTTCAGACTAGATATGAAAACCTGCTTTAAGTTATTTATCCGCTAGATGGCTGGAGGTGTAGGGACTGTTAAAACACAAGCACTATACAGGAATGGCCATGAGATTGAGTTTGCGCATAGATGAGTCTGAACTAAAATCCAGGGATCTGGGAGGAGCTGTGTGCATGAGTGTTGATGAGAGAGATAGAGAAACACCACAGCAGCACAGAGTTAAGCAGAAAAAAACCTTCTGGAGAAGCACTTGAAAGAGAACTTCTGGGGAAGAAAAAAATCCAAAGAGTGCTATGGGACAAGTGCCACACACGAAATGCTGGGAAGCATGAGCTCCATGGAAAATCCCTTCCTTTGCTTGCATCATATTGAATTTAGGACAACAGAACTGTATGTATATTACTCATAAATAAACGTGATTGCAACAAAGAGATAACTGACTTATAACTGTTTTTCCAATCTATGTGACCCTTTTTTTTTAGCTTACTGATGAGGTCCAAAGGATATCCATAATTTGGATGGTTGGGGAAATCTAGTTCAACAGTGTGAAATCAGCAAATCCCCATAAGGGAGAGTTCCATGAATAGAGTTTTGCTTTTCCCACCCCCCTGCTTTCCTTTTCCTCTCTCCACCTCATAGTAGAGTGACTTAATACCGAGTATCTGGGCTACCATTAAGGGACTTGGAGAAAACAGATTAACAGGTAAGAAATGAGCTATATTAATGGAATATGCATTGTAAAAAAGCAAAGTAGTCCTTTCAGATAATGTATAACAAAGGAGGTTATGTTGCTCTTATGTGCTATGCCTAGATATAATTAATAGGAAAATAAGAATTAACTAATTGATTTTACATCTTTTGTTTTGTGATAATTGTAGGCTTGCTAAGGTATGGAACTGACCTAATAGTAACAATTATGACCTCCAAGTTATTGTTAATTTTACTGTCAGTATGTGCTTCACATCTCATACTTAATGGTATGCTAATTATACAGCAGGATGTCACGTTCTCCAACATACAGATTCCCTATTTCAATTACAGCTAAGTAAATCTCCATTACTAATGAGTAAGCATTTCTTTTCCATTTACATTTGCGTTATAATGGACATACTCTTTATGCACTAAAATTATTCTTTCCTTGACAACAACTATGTATTTTATTCTACAGTAAAGGCTACGACATGATAATTCATTCTTTTCTGTTGGGTTTGTCTGTACTTAAATTGTCAAATGTTCTGGATAGCCTGGCACTTTCTGTCCCATGTTATTTTTCTGTACTTTCAGAATAAATTTCTATATTTTCTTTAAGACAACCTACTTAAGACAAATGGCAAAAAAGTAAGCTTACATGTTGGTCATAAATTAAACCATATTCTCAAAATTATTGCATTGTATCATTCATGTTACTGAGAAATCTCACCTATTTATGCAAGTGCGAAGTGACCTTTGTGATAGAATACTTGACTGCATTGAATATAAAGAAAAAGTGACCACAAATGACAAATATCACTGTAAGATCCCGCTCTGCTTAACAGACCTCTGGCTATTAAACACAGTTCCCCAAACAGCCGTTTGCTGCCATGCTAATTCATATGCCTACAAATGCAACAGGCAGCCGAGTGAAATGATGAAGGAAGGCCTCCTGTTCTATCTGAGCTTTTCTGCCAAATCCGCACCATCTCTGGGGCTGTGGCCAGGCACTGGGTGCTGCTGAACTGCTGAGCTTGGGCAGCTGGGCTCTGCTGGCAGGGGCTTCCCTTCATCTGCCAGCACAGTGACCTGGGAGGTTTTTCCTGCCCCACATCAGGAAACAAGGACACTGGCACACTGAGTCCCTATGACAGAGATCCTTCATTCCGCACAGTCCCAGGAAAATGTATCACCTTTTATACACAAATAAGGACTGTGAGTAGTGCTGGTGAAGTGCTAGTTTGATCTTTGATAATCTGCAGTAAAGAAGGCATTGCTTTGATCTTGGTGGGGCCATTGCCTATTTAGTAAATTATGTTACTGGGATCTTTTTTAGATGCTCAAAGAAGGTTTATTTATCAAAGAAAGTGCATTAACAATCATTAATATTCTTGATGATTTCTCAGTTGGCTTGGTGGTGGGTGTTTATATGGGGAAGAAGATGGGTGTTGGGGTCTTTTAATGGTATAAGCACATGGGATATTTTAAAGAAACAAACTGTGGTGGTAGCGTTCCAGAAATGCAGGAGGAAATGTTTGCAGCCAGATGTTAGCCGTAACAGCTTGATTTCCTGGTCTCTGTGCATGAATTCTTTCTAGCCTTGTGTATATCCTGATAATTGGATGGCTTACAGTATAGATACAAAGTTTGTTTTGTTTTTATTTTGAAAGGCCTACGGTATGCAGCCTTTTTCCCAGACAGCAGCAAAAAACAAGGTGAACAATTTTTGCACTATGTGGTTTTGAATTCTGTCATATTTTCTATTACGTTTCTGTCTTCCATTAGGATAGCTTAGTTACCTATATTAACTACCACCACCATCCATATCACTTCCAAATCTGAGTTCAGTCTGCATCCTGTATGTATGTAGTTCGGTGGTTTCTCTCCCTCCTGGGGGCTGGTGGTGGTTCCAGTGGGAGAGAGGGGCTCCTCCTGCCCCAGCTCTGCCGCTCACAGTGGGAGCTGATCAAGTGAGTCTGCTCTCCTGCATGAAAAAAACCCTGCTGGGAGCGATTCTCCTCCCATACAAGCTTATGTAAACCAAGAGAAGCAATAACATTTCATTGCTGTTGGAGAAAAATTAATGCCTCTGACCTTGCTATTGAGGTCAATAGTATAGTTGTTCCCAAGGGCTATGTACCTTTTTTTATTTTCTTTATTAACTTTTCAAATATATTGCATAAATGAATGTTTTGTGTATATTATGTGCTAAATATACTGCATTAAACTAAAAATCTTTTCTGTGAAAAAAATGGATGATTATATTTAGAAATAATGATGTTTTCAAAACTTTATGGTGTGAATAGTGAAATAATTTTCTTCTGGTATTTTATTTAATGTCAGGTTCCTGGCTTGAGTGTATAATTTTTGTTGCCAGCAAATATATTTCCGTATGTTTATGAAATTCCACATCTCTTTGCCAGAATATTTCCTAACAATGGAATATCTGGCATATACCAATAAGTAACTAATAAAATTGAGAATCCTGGAATCCTGATGCTATGGTGAAATACCTCAGTAGCCAGGAGCTGTTGGGGTCTTTCGAATTTGATTTTTATCTGGATAGATCTTTAATGAAAACTGATTATTTTTCTTGTTTAATTGGCCTTTTATTACCACCTGGGGTTTTTTTTCAGTTTCATAAAGAAGATACCATTACACTTAATATGAAGGAAATATAAAGCAATACTTCATCCTGATTTTTCTTAGTCTACAGGCAAATCAAGTATATTGACAATGCAGTATCTTTAGTTTTCTCTAAAGTATTGTAAAGAAAGAGCTCCTAAAGTGCATTGCCACTGGACTTTGTGGGGCAGAAAAGATTTGGTGAAATGAGAATGCATTGTTTATAGTCAGATATGGTGGTGGTGTTATGCCATTCTGGGATAAACAGAATTGGCAAGTAAAATTGATTGAGGAGAAATGATAAAAGAGTCAAGTTACACTGTTAATCTGAACAACAAAGGAGGGCAAATTCTTTGTTAAAAGGTCATTGGTTAAGGGTTGTTTGGGGTTTTACCCCCTAAACTTACTGTCCCTGCAGTCTAACATTCATGGTATGGAAACTTTAGCATAGGCAATCTGGGTTGAGGCTGTCCCTAAATCCCTTATGTTCACAGGGGGCTGGGGTCAGATGAATTATGTACACAACACGGCTGCTCTTCAGCAGAAGGGACTAGAAATATCACTTCTATGTTGCACTTCTTACACTGCTCCATTGGAGGAGACATCTCACACAAGGACTTAAATGACTGTAGTTCCCAGGCATGGGAAAATGAGAATTGGACAAATGCCAATTCTGGCAGAATTGTTAACTCCACCTTTACAACATGATATAAAAGATAACTTGACCAGCTTTTTATCAAGATAATTTGTTGAAGAACAGGAGTAATTTTTTCAGAGATCTGAACCCATTGAAAAGTGACATTTGACATGAAAAGGCATTGGGAGTTTTATCTGATATATGACAGGTGTTTTTTCTTCTAAGTGTAGGGAAAAGTGTGGCGTTTCAGATAACAAACATAAACATTTAACAGTGGCCACTGGAAGTTCTGTCTGATTTTAGTATTACAGATTCCTAGAGTAACATTCTGCCTCCAAATTATATGCATGCAGCTCTCATTTAGTTCAGCAAAGCCTGTGCACATGTTTCAAAGGTCAGAATTTGGCCGTTGGGGCTGAATTTCAGGGAAGAGCATATTAAAGACAGCTGTGCATCAGCAGAACCATACCCTTTAAGGTCTTCTGTAGAACAATTCAGGAATAAGTCTAACACTATTGGGCACTGCAAGCGAAACTTTTTTTTTTTTTGATTGCATTGAGATTGCTTAGCAGAAACATTTCCTGCAGTAATAGGTTTATGATTGCATATATTTCTTGTAAATCAACTCTTTGATACTGAAAAGTTGTCAGTTTTAAGAGAGCAAAGATGGAAAGGGACTACCAGTTTTAACAAAATTACAGTTGAAGATACACTGTAACAATCAAAACAAGGGAAAATAGTCCAAGAAAATAGGTATGGTCTGCTGAGGTGCACAAACTTTTGTTTGTAGTCTAATTCAGAGAGGTCAACAAGTGTTTTACACAAAGGCAGAAAGCAAACCCACTTTTCATTGTGGACAGAGCTCATATTTGAAGTTGTTACTAATCAGACACTTGAAAAAACTAAAACTTGGCATTCATATTCTATTGGAGTTAGTGTGTATTAAACTGATGAAGATTTTTAAACATGTAGGTTTTCCCGTTTTTTAAACATTATACACTTCTTAAAATGTTTATAATGTATAATTACTGCTGGATTTCAAGACATATCAATTTTGTTCTTAGTTGCTGCAGATTTTGACAGAATGTCATACCAAAATATTTTGTATTTTTTGTAGGACTGGGAAACAGAAAATCATGACTGGTATTGTTTTGAATGCCATTTGCCTGGAGAGGTGTTGATATGTGACCTGTGTTTTCGTGTGTATCATTCCAAGTGTTTGTCTGATGAGTTCAGGCTTAGAGACAGCAGTAGTCACTGGCAGTGCCCAGTTTGCAGGGTGAGTACCTATGAGATTTCATGTGCTGATTAGCGGATTGATATTCATTAATAGATTCATTAAGGTGTCCAGATGGTCTGGCCAGGTTAATGGATAAAGAACTGAATATTGAAACAATGGTACATACCTAAAGTGTCTCTGCAGAGGTACTGAAATATGGTGCATGTAGCAGATGATCATTTTTGAAGACTTCAGTAAGTTTTACTTGTGCACTTAAACACACACAGTATACTGTGTGGGAGTGTGTGTACGTATGTATGCCACGTGTGAATGCAGTATATTGTGGAAATCTTTAACATGAGTAAACAAATTGCTGTAGAAGATGCTACTGGTTTTTCTTAACATCCTTTTAATGAATCATAATGTGATTTTTGTCTTTTGTTGACTGCATTCGTAATATTTTAATGGAATCATATTTTACATTATAAAGCCACAATCATGTTACTGATGTGGGAAGTATCAAAGTATATGAGGTGAAATCCTTCTTCTCATTTACTTCTGTAGTTTCTCTTGGCCAATGTGGATTTCACCCATAGCATCCATAACTGTATTGCTTATTCTTTCTGTGAATATGGTAGGGAGACAACAAGGAGTATTTTTTATATAATTCCCAACAATGAGCAAGTGTGTTGTCTGCATGTCATTAGAAGACTAAACATTCTAATGAGGATGGTGCTTACTGGGATCTGGCCTCTAATCAGCCACATACGTCTCTTTACTGTTGTCATCTCCATGTCACCTCCCCCAATGGAGCACATTCCTAAGCTTCCTTAAATGGAGGGAATCGTGTATATGATTACTAAAGATAAAATTATTGCTATAGAAAGGCATAAAAGTGCCAGTTGCACTCTGTCTTGGATTGCTGGAGGGAGAGGAAGCAGACTGACTTTCAGATGATCTGTGCTACAAGGAATGTAAGGGTTCAGGCACTCTGTAGTACGGAGAAGCAGGTTTTGAAAATACGTGGATTGTTCTGTTTCAAAACAGCATTTTCTGACTGCTGTTACCTTAGAACCAAGTGTAAAAAACCTGTTGTCTCAGATGGGATATTCTCAAGGATTGGGGAAACAGGAAGAAAATCAAGCCTGCCTCAAAGAAGTGGAAAGGACTAAAAAAGAAGTATTGACAGGGAAAAAACAATAGAGAATAAAGACACGTACTGTATCTCTCTATATTGAATTACTAGCATTTAATTTAGCTACTCAATATTCCCTTTGTTAATAAAGAATGACCCTATAGGGGTGAACTGCATTCAGATTTTAAATAGATATCTTTAATAGTTCTCGTAATAAGTATTGATAGTTCTTAGAAATAGTTAAAATTAGGTAAACTGGATACCGTCTCCACACTAGTTCAGGAATAATTTTAGATGACACCTGGTGAGAGTAGGGAATGTAAATGTTTTAGTCCACCTTGTATATGAGGTGTCCTATAACATCTGTCATAACAGGGCTGTCATCAGGGTAGAAATGCTGAATCACTGAATGAAATACACGGATGTGTAGGGTAATCAGCTTTGAGATCAGTTTAACTTTTGTCCTGGAGCTTTGAAAACCTTTATGGCAATGACATTGAACACATTTACCTTGGAAGAAATCCTGTGAAACTCAGACCATGTGCACTGTGTCTGTCATTCTGTGTATTTATTCCCTTTTTGTAACACAAAGACTAAGGAGAGGTTATGGGGGTTCCTAAATACTTCCTGCCCCAGATATCTGTGGCTTGCTTAGTGCCTTAGACAATGAACAACCTATTTTTGTGAATATTACCAGTTTGACTGCCATGGCATCCTTTTCCCCTCTGTTCTTGTAGGCCTTACTTTCCTTGTAATTAATTCAAATCACTTGAAGTCCTAGTTGTGCGCACATGGACTAAGGAGGCTTGCACAGTTCCTGTAAGCAAAGGAGATCTAGTTGGCACAGGAGTTAGCATCCTGTGTCAGGCTTCAGTATTTGTCCACTACATTCTCCTCACCTTCCTGGGAAATGACAGCTCTAATTTTATTTTAAAAGCAAGAGAGAGGCCTGTATTTGAAAAGCTATGATAATTTGGATAGCCCTGGCTGATGTCCAGAGGACATAACTGAGCTTAACTGTCTTGTGTAAGGGCAATGGGATTTACTTTGCATTATCAGCAGTAAATATGTATGTTCAAGAAAAGTAATAGCTGGGACAAAGATGCATATATTTTCATACTTTATTCTTGTAACTGGACACAGCATTTTTCACCTAGAGCTTTCAAAGCTCTTTACAAAGGTGAGGTGAAAGTATGTTTGAAACCTAATATATTGAGAGAAATAATCTAAGAACACTTCATTCTTATGTAAAGATTGCTTCTGTAATGCTGCCAAGGTCAGCAAGCCTTTGGATTATTCATTTTGAAATTACTGGTTGTACTAGTTCAATCAACCTGTGCAGCTTTATCTTGTACACTTGACTAGTCAGAAACATTTTATAAAGGACACTGCCAAGGATTTGTTCATAACTTTAGAATATTTTTCCTCCCATAATGTTTATTATGGTCTCTTGCAGACCCTGCTCTGAACTCTGTTACCCTGCTCATGTTTTTTTCTCCTCTGCATCTGTAAGCAAGAATGTCCAGTTCCTGGCTTTGTGTTATTCTAACTTGGCGATACCAATCTGAATATCTTGTACCCTGTATAATTCTCAGCAGGAGACAGGAGTCAACGTTCAATTCAAACCACGTTGCAGTGGGTGAAAATTTTCCCTGACTGCTGACTAATCATTATCTTAAGTGAAATGAATTGGTATTATCAGCAGAATTCCTGGTAGACAGATCACAAGAGAAAGACTTGATATCAAATGAACTTAGAGATTACCTTCCCCACTACTGGAATGGTCCATTTAACACAAGGTTAGTCAACTTGATTTCTGAAGGTTGCAGGAGACTTGCACATTTACTGCAGCTCTTTTAGTTGGTTAAAAGGAGGAAATTAATTTTCTTCAGCTGTTAATTCTCCACCTAAAGACTGCAGAAAGTACCGCAAAAATGCTAGTGGGTTTTGGGGCAGGGGGGATAGATATATAAAAAAATCTGAGTAGGAGAATATTGATCACATGTTGTGGTAACTTCTTTTTTTAATTTAAATTTTGAAATAATTTTATAGAAAGGCAAAATTATGCATGGTGACATATAGTTTGTCCCAGAGGAATGGATTTTGCTTTGTGAAGCAAAAAGAAATAATTAATCATAAGGGTTTGCTTGTAAATTTTTACAATCTTCTGATCAGTGTGGTCTTCCATGCATATGTTTTGCAAGGAATTATAACCAATTTACCTATCATGATAGGTGTTTCAATATTTCTGGTTTATAGATATATATGAGAGTAAAGTAAACTGTAGAGCTTAAATATTAAATGCTGTGCTGATAAGTATTCTATAAATAGGCTATTTTGAGTTGTGGTACTGTACTAAGCATTTCATGGAGTGCATAAAAATACACTATCACGCAGTTTGCAATCAACTTTAGAAATAATTTGGCAAGTGAGAATGACAAACATTAGAAAGATAGAAGCACAGGAAGATGAAAGTTACTTAAGTGAAGTAACACAAGGACTTAGGTCAGGGAGGTTTAGATATGAGCTGCCAGTCAGTATGGTTAATGTGAAATAAAAGGAAGAAAGAACATGGATCTACTGACTTTATGTGGTGTTGTGTTAGGTGTTTGTTAGATGGCGATATGATGAAACATATTCTGTAAACAGGATTTGGTGTAATCACACAAATAATAGCCATGGATTGGTGGGTGAAGGGAAGTCCTAGTACAGGACCTGTATTATTACCACATGGCTCAGTGCACAGAGCCCACAGCCTGGGAGGTGTTAGTGCTCAGCAGATCCCCCTCGTGCACCTTGCAGGTGCATGCGCCCTTGGGTAAGTCAGCTAGACAGCAGAACTGGCCACTTCATAAGGCATATTTAATAAACTAATTTGCCCACAGCAGTGAGAAAACTGGGAAGCTGCCACTTAGAGCCTCCTACCATCCCAGTTGTGCATGTAAAAGTATATTGAATTTAAAAGATGCTTCTTTCTCAGAAGGCACTCTATGCACCATACACGTACAAACCAGTTTGTGGATTTGGCCGTAATGTTTAAAAAAAGCACTTAATTCATTGAAAAATCTAGTTTAACTGTATATGGTCTTGAAAGAAGCAGGTCTAATGCCACATTCTGCTCACGCAGATGATTTTCTCAATGCTGCTTTGGGCATATGGTACACTGGTTACTCTGAGACCCATCCTGTGTGCTTGCATACCTTTCTTAATATTATAGGAAACCTGAGGACCTGAGAGCTGGGAGTTTGAGAGGCAGCAGAGCAGTAAAGCTTTACATATGTAGCACCAAATTTCTCTGGAAAGTTAAGCCCTAAAAAAAAATCCAGGGGCCAGTCGGTAAAGCATGGAGTTTATGAACAACAGTGGTGTATGCATGTTTGAATCTTGTGCATAGTTCCCCCCTGCAGATACGCCCCTGGAGTCTGAATTGCTTCTGAAAATGGAACTGGTGCCTTAGAAATACGCATCTGTCATTGAGCAGCCTTCACCTAATCCATCACTGAACTGATATGAAGCTCTTTGATGTGCATATACACATGACAGTTGAGGGAGGAAGAAAAAGAAATACTTGTTAATGGAAGATTATAAGGAAACCTCTTTATGTGGGGTAAATGTAATTGAAGCACTTACAGCTAGACAGAATGCTGGCACTAGCACCTTTCATTTCTTAAAGTTTCTTTATTATTTTCTCTTCAAATGCATCATCGTGACCATTGTCACCCTGGGTGTTGAGAGCTACATGCTAACTCAGGGTGCACAGGATAGTCACTTCTGTCATAAATGGTGCTACTGCAGGATGGAGTGTTCTGTGGCAGTACCCTCTAGTGCTGCTAACGTCATGTGGTTCGTAAAGTCTTGCATTGAATTCCTGTGCTATAAGCATGTCAGAATTGCTAAATAAGTTGCACCTGCACAGTGCAATGTATTATTTGCCTCTTTAACAGCTAAGCAGTACTATTAATCTGGACTATTGACTACAAAAAGCAATGTAAAACCAAGCGTTGGGTACCAGCTTCTAAGAAATAGATGTGCCACGGAGGATAAGGCATATGTCACATATTTCCTGCACCCACAAGCAAAGAGTTGGGTTGCAGCCTTGGCCTTCCACATACCAGATCTCATTAATCTTCTACATGAGGAAAGTGGGTTAACCCCAGTGGGCATCTAAGCACCACAAGCCACTCTCTTGCTTCTTTCTAACTCCCATTGGGACAGAGGAGGAGAAAAGGATGACTAAAAACAAGAAAATTTTTGAGTCAACATAAAAATTGTTCAATAAGTGAAGAAATAAAAGAAGAGAGAAAGAAAACAAAGCAAGTGTTGCAAAGGCAGTCATTCATTACCCTGCATGGGTAAACTGGGGTGGACTGATGCCCAGCCAATTTCTAGGCAGAAGATGGCTAATCCCCTTAAACTCCCTCCTCCCTCGTTCTAATGCTGAGAATGATGTTACAGGGCATGGAAGATTTGGTTAGTTCAGGTCATCTGCTTGGCTGTGTCTCCTCCCAACCTCTTGTGTCTTCCCCAGTCTCTTCAGTGCAGTGGCAGAGTGAGGAACAATGAAGGCCTTGGCAGTGTGCAAACACCTTTTAGCAAGAGCTACAACATCAGTGTGTTATCAACACTGTTTTGATTATAAATCTAAATCTCAGCACCTTATGAGCTACTATGAAGACAATTTACTTAATTCCAGCCAGACATAGTAACATTCATATATTAAGATAATATATCCTACAAATAGAATATCTCCTAGTGTAAGGATACTGATAAACTTTTGGGGCTGGATTGAATCTTAGCGGACTCCTTGAAAGAACCTTAAATGCAGTTTGCAGTAGCATGTCTTGGCAGATCTGACTGTGGGAAAAGATACACTCACCTCTTTTGCAGATTCACAAGCCACCGTCATTGGTTTTGTGCTTTTGTTTCCCAAAAGTAGGGAATGGAAAGACCTAATTTTCATTATATTTTCTATATCACTCTGGCTATAGAGAGACCTGAAAGTGGATATATATTCTTGTGTCAGAGAAATATGATCAGATTTTATGCAAATCGTATGTCACATACAATATTATCTACTTTCTTGCTTTACGTGACTCTAGGTTGACTTCTCTGTGAACACTGCAAGATGTCAAAATACATAATAGGGAGTTTTTTATCAAAAAAAATACACATTTTCCATTATAGCTTCTGAAGAATTTGTGAGTGGCGCCTCCTAAAGGGCTAACTTTTGTTGTAAAGTAAATGAAGAGGTTGGATTATAACTTGCTTTCCACAAAAGGTCAGCAATCTGGGCATAAAAAGGTGTTTTGCTGGCTCATAGTCTCCAATTCCCAAAATTCATTGCCTTTCAGCATTTAGTAGAGGAACTTGGAGATCAATTTTTTCTAAAAATAAATCAGTACAGGGAATTGAAAGAAAAGTGGAGAAATTCAAGTTTGCCTGAATTGGAAAGTTAATGATATCATTTTCATTGGTGCTTAAGATGGTACTAATTGCTGACATCAATAACAATACAAAGACAGCTATCTATCTTTTCTTATGATCTGAAGGATAACAGTTAACCATCTATCTAAACAGTTTCTTACAAACTGTCTTGCCCAGCAGGCATGAAAAATTGTTCACATGAATTCTAAAGTACTTGCAAAGGATGATAAATTCGGAACCATGTCAGAAAAAGAAGTGCAGAAGGACTAGTCAGTGCAAGTGAATTTTATTGTGTCCTAATAAGTTTCAGTCTTTTAAAATGCTGTATCATTAGCAAGCATACAGCGCTCCACTGCCTAAAATGACAAAATGACAGCAGCCTTTCATAATGCAGATAATTTAATGCACATTTGGGTTTGCATTTGCAATAGCGATGTTGTTTTATGCAAAGCTGAATAGGTGAATTGAATTCTAGCAGAATACACGCTCACACAGCAGACAAAGTAAAACATGAATATACAGAAGGTGATTCAGACATAAATGCAGAGTAAAATTCTGTCTCATTCCAGAGTTTGGAAGGAATATGTGGAAACTGTTAATATTGTGAAAATAATGCTTAAGTGCTTAAGTGTTAGAAAGACCAGATGCTGCCCTTTTCACAATAGTGAGTTTTATCCAACAGTGCTAGTGTCCTGTCAGGAAAAAGCTGTAGTGTTGTTATGCATACTGTAGTATCTATGCAGGCTCATGACTGAACTGGTATTTCAGCATAGTTTGTAATGAACCTATGCATACTATTAAGCAAGCAAATAAAATAAACACCTTCACTAGTAATGTTCTCTACACTTTTGATTTAAGGAGGTAGTAAGTACAGTCCTAGTGCAAGGGCCAGCCTGTGATTTTCAATCTTTGGTATCTTGCAGAAGGAATATAAGCAGTGGACACACTATCAAATCTTATCCAATTTTATTGCACTAATATGTAGTTTATACTCGTCCCAAATAAATATGTAAAAGTAGTTGCCCTGCAGTCAATGTGTTTGCTCCCTCTATATGTTCAGGATCATACATAAGTAATTCAGTAAGAAATAAGACACTTCTAGTGATTAATTATTCATAAGCCTCATACCTCTTATAGCTAATTATTAGGACCTGGATTCTGTTTTGGGTTTTTTTCTTGTGTTTGCTAAGCAACAGTCATATGCACAATTATGTGGAACTTCCAAAGGACCATCAAAATTTGAACATGCAGGTGTAACTGAGCCACTTGGTCCACACAGTTTGCATACAGGTGGTGATGTGAGGCATGAGAAGGGGAGAGCTCAGCTTGGCACTCGGTGCTTTCAGAGTTGTAAACATTTTGCAAGAGATATGAGCAGCTGGAATTCACTTCAGAATAATAAGCCTAGAACCCATGTTGTTGTTTCCCTGTGCTTTTGTTTTTGAGAACTGTTGTAGGAAAGAGCAGGGAGGAGACGGCACTTTTCAGCCAGCTGTTGTAAGGCCATGCACAACTGTGCACAGCTGCTGTGACCTGAAATTGGAAAGGCTGGTTTGTAGAAGCAGGCTAGACATTTGCAGAGAGCCATCTTCCCTTTAGCAGAGCATTTTTTGTATGCAGTGCTTCCCACTAGCCTCAATTGACTTTGAAGGGTAGGGATAAATTTCTATACTAGTCTAAGATTAGGGGAGAAAACTGGATCCTGAACTGCTAAAAAGAAGCAGTCTGTGTTCCAGAATCTGAATTAGATTTTTTTGAAGGAAGAATGACAAAAATCAACAGCTGCTGTTTCTCAAGCAGTAAGATGTGCTTTGAGTATTTACTGGCTAGAGCCTATTTGACTTCCTCCTAGATGGTGTCATTTTGCCGAAGTACATAATTTGTAGATGGTATTGGATAATATTTTAAAAATAATTTCTTATTTTACCTAAAATATTAATGCCTTGCTAATAAAAGGACCATTAAATAAATTTTAAGCTGCTCCCTAAAATGCCTTTCTTTATTGCTTTATTCTAATTAGATGATTTTTTATGTCAGAGGTTTTGCAAAGTACTGTGGATACAAGTGGATATAAAACCTGTAATTCTTATGTAGCTGAAGTCCTCAGCCCAGACATAACTCAAAGCAATATATATAGTTATTTTGACATGTTAGTGTTACTGATTTCCCAGAAAATATTTTCCCTGAAGAATTGTATGATATGTGATTCAAAGTTACCTTTTCAAATAATGTGACACAGAGAAAACTTTTGTTGGATGAATTTTGAAGTCAAGTTTAAAATAGTAATATAAACCTGTTTTTCTTTGACAGAGTATCAAGAAAAAAAACACAAGTAAACAAGAGATGAGCACATACCTGCGATTCATAGTCTCTCGTATGAAGGAGCGGGTGAGTCTGAAACAGGGAAGTTTATCGAGGTGTTGGGTTGCACTGCAGAGGGTGCATTGCTTTTGGCCATGTGTGACTCTGCAGGGAGGAGGGATACAAGAGGGTGTCATTTTATTTCTCCCATCATAAGTGGTGTGTGTATGTCAATATAGACTTACCATGTCTCTTTGCTTGGATTAATATTCTGGCAGGAGTAGTTGATGCCATGGGCCTGTGGCTCCTCTGAAATGGACATTTTTCAGGTTTGACACATATGTAATCTCTCAGACTGTGAATCTGCAGTTTAGCCCTGTGTATTCCCCACCTGAAATATTCCAAATGATGGCTTTTTAAAATTTGTGTGTGTGTCTGTTTTCAGCTGATTCTAAATGCAGTAACTTATACTGTCTTATGGTCCTTTCAGGCTATAGATCTAAACAAGAAAGGGAAGGACAACAAACACCCAATGTATAGAAGGCTGGTGCACTCAGCTGTTGATGTTCCTACTATACAGGAGGTAGAGTGGCTTACTTTCTAGCTTCCACACTGTTAATGGTGTATTTTTAGCACTGAAGATAAACCTTAAGAATTAAAGCATTAATCCTGTTTAATTCTCCTTATGATCAGTATTTCAGCATTGGAAACTTAAAATGTCGAACTTTTCCTTATAAATAGATAACCAACAAAAACCATTTTGAATGGTGCCTATTTTTCAAGTAGAGAGTATCCTATATTCATTTTGTAATGTGGTTTTGCTGGGAGCTGTAGGCACCCGAAATCTTCAGAGAAAGTACCCTTTATCTAAGTCACCGAATGTGGACTTGAGTGCCCATGTTTGCATGTCTGGCCCAATGTTTTTGATTATATTCCAGTTTTAGTCATTAAGGCCTTGTGTAGGTGGCAACTTTATAAACATCTAAGTGATTCATAAAGTACCAATTGTTTAGTTGACCGTGAATAAACAAGACTTACATAAAACATCTGTTTGGCATTAATTGTTCAAAAAATAAGGTACTAGTAAATAGGTTGTCCTTTTTTTCTAAACCCCAAAAGTGTTACCGTGACTCACATAAATCAACTGTACATGACCAAAGTGAACAGCATATTCATCTTTATTCATTGCTGCAACTAGGTTACTATGCAATGCTGTAGTACAAATCGGCCTTTACTACTGCAAATGTGAAAAGCTGTTGTGTTATTACTGTTATGGAAACACATGGATAAACAATAGCTTCACTGTCAGTTTTGGAGGCCAGCACTACTGGCTGACTTGAAGTACAGGCAACATTAGAATCACAGAATCATAGAATAACCAGGTTGGAAGAGACCCACTGGGTCATCAAGTCCAACCATTCCTATCAAACACTAAACCATGCCCCTTAGCACCTTGTTCACCCGTGCCTTAAACACTTCCAGGGAAGGTGAATCAGCCACCTCCCTGGGCAGCCTGTTCCAGTGCCCAATGACCCTTCCTGTGAAAAATTTTTTCATAATGTCCAGCCTAAACCTCCCCTGGCAGAGCTTGAGGCCATTCCCTCTTGTCCTGTCCCCTGTCACTTGGGAGAAGAGGCCAGCTCCCTCCTCTCTACAACCTCCTTTCAGGTAGTTATAGAGAGCAATGAAGTCTACTCTCAGCCTCCTCTTCTCCAGACTAAGCAACCCCAGCTCTCTTAGCCGTTCCTCATAAGGCCTGTTCTCCAGCCCCTTCACCAGCTTCGTTGCTCTTCTCTGGACTCGCTCCAGAGCTTCAACATCCTTCTTGTGGTGAGGGGCCCAGAACCGAACACAGGATTCGAGGAGCAGTCTCACCAGTGCCGAGTACAGAGGGAGAATAACCTCCCTGGACCTGCTGGTCACGCCGTTTCTGATACAAGCCAAGATGCCGTTGACCTTCTTGGCCACTTGGGCACTCTACTGGCTCATGTTCAGTTGGCTGTCAACCAACACCCCCAGGTCCCTCTCCTCCAGGCAGCTTTCTAGACAGACTTCTCCTAGTCTGTACCACTGCATAGGGTCGTTGTGCCCCAAGTGCAGGACCTGGCACATGGCCTTGTTAAACCTCATGCTGTTAGACTCTGCCCAGCGGTCCAGCCTGTTCAGATCCCTTTGCAGAGCCTCCCGACCCTCCAGCAGATCCACACTTCCACCCAGTTTAGTGTCATCTGCAACCTTGCTAAGGGTGCACTCGATGTCTTCATCCAGGTCATTGATAAAGACATTGAACAGGGCTGGACCCAGCACTGAGCCCTGGGGAACCCCACATGTCACTGGCCTCCAGCTGGATTTAACACCATTTCCCACCACTCTCTGGCGTGGCCATCCAACCAGTTTTCCACCCAGGAAAGTGTGCGCCTGTCCAGGCCAGAGGCTGACAGTTTCCGTAGCAGAACACTGTGAGAAACTGTGTCAAAGGCTTTACTGAGGTCCAGGAAGTCCACAGCCTTTCCCTTGTCCAGCATCCGAGTCACTTTGTCATAGAAGGTGATCAGGTTAGTATGGCAAGTCCTGCCTTTATGAACCCGTGTTGACCTGGCCTGATCACCCGGTTCTCTTGCATGTGCTTCATGATAGCACTCAAGATCACCTATGCCATGACTTTCCCTGGCACTGAGGTCAGACTGACAGGCCTATAGTTCCCTGGATACTCCCTGTGACCCTTCTAGTAGATGGGCATGACATCAGCCAGCCTCCAGTCCAGTGGAACTTCCCCAGTCTTCCAGGACTGTTGGAAGATGATGGAAAGGGGTTTGGCCAGCACATTCTCCAGCGCCTTCAATACCCTTGGGTGAATCCCATCCAGCCCCATAGACTTGTGGATGTCTAGTCGGGCTAGTTAGGCTCTGACCACCTCCTCTTGGATGATGGGAGCCTCATTTTGCTCCTCTAGCTCCTGGGTTTGTACACAGAGGGAACAGCTTTCTTTACAATTAAAGACTGAGGCAAAGAAGGCATTAAGTACCTCAGCCTTTTCCTCATCCTCTGTCACTCTTGTTCCTTCTGCGTCCAATAGGGACTATATGGTCTCCCTAGTCCTCCTTTTATTATTTATATACTTATAGAAAGATTTTTTGTTATCTTTCACCGACTTTGCCAATCTGGTTTCTAGCTGAGCCTTAGCCCTTCTGATTTTTTTTCTACACAATCTCACTTCCCTCCTGTAGTCCACCCAAGAGGCCTGCCCCTCTTCCAGAGTCCATAAACATTTCTCTTCTTCTTGATATCACTCAAGATCTCTCTGATCAACCAAGCTGGTTTTTTCCCCTGCTGGCTTTTTTTCCAGAACATGGGGATGGCTTTCTCCTGAGCTGCTAGGATCTCCTTTCTAAAGAGCTCCCAGCCCTCATGAGCTCCCTTGCCCTTAAGTACTATCTCCCATGAGACTGCCAACCAGCCTTCTGAAGAGTTCAAAGTCTGCCCTCTGGAAATGTAATGCTACTGTCCTGCTAACCACCCTCTTCACTTCACCTAGAACAGAAAACCCTATCATCTCATGATCGCTTAGTCCTAGGTGTCCTCCTACTGCCACATCCCGCACAAGGCCTTCTCTGTTCACAAACACCAGGTCCAGGAGGGCACCTTCCCTTGTCGGTTCACTCACCAGCTGTGCAAAGAAGTTGTCTCCCACGCTCTCCAGGAACCTCCTAGACTGCTTCCTTTCTGCTCTATTGTACTTCCAGCAGATATCAGGAAGAGTGAAATCTCCCACAAGAACAAGAGGCATTGATCTAGAGATTAACCCCAGCTGTTTATAGAAGAGCTCATCAGCTCCTTCTCCTTGGCTGGGTGGCCTGTAACAGACTCCCATCACAAAATCTACCTTCTTATGGGCTCCTATGATTTTAACCCACAGGCACTCAATCTCCTGATCGCCACAATCCATCTCAACAGTGTCCAAGTCCTCCTTTACAAAGAGGGCTACCCTGCCTCCTCTCCTACCTTTCCTATCCCGCTTGAAGAGTTTGTAACCCACCATAGCTGCACTCCAGTTATATGAGTCATCCCACCACATTTCCGTGATGGTAACAACATTATAGGCTGCTTGCCCTATGAGAGCTTCTAGCCCTTCCTTCTTATTCCCCATGCTGTGTGCATTGGTGTAAATGCTCTTCAGCTGAGCTGCCGAGCCTTCAGCCCTCTTAGAGGGAGCAGAGTTCATTCCCAATTGCCCGGTAACTGCAGTAGCCAGCGCCAGAGTGCCCATATCTCCCTTACCCCCCCCCAGGTGTGTTATCCCCCACTTTCTGTGTGGTGATGTACTGGTGGTCCTCTCCAGCACACCCTCTCCGAATCACTAGTTCCCTACGTCCAGGCTCACTCCTGTCTAGCCTAGTCTCAACCCCCTCCCCCTTCACATCTAGTTTAAAGCTCGATATATGAGCTTAGCTAGGTTTTTAGCAAGGGCCTTAGCCCCTGTAGGAGACACGTGTCCCATCCTTAGCAACAAAGCCTGAGGGTGCATGAGCCACCCCATGATCAAAAAAGCCAAAGTCCCTTTCCTCACACCGGGCTCGGAGCCAGGCATTAATCGAATTCTTCTTCCTGACTTCCAGCTCCCCTCTATTTAGCCTTGGGATGGAGCAGAATACTATTTGTGCCCCAGAGCCCTCCACCATTTTCCCAATGGCCCTGAAGTCTTTCGTGATGGCTTTGGTGTTTCTGTTTACTAAGTCATCATTACCAGTTTGGACTACTATCAGAGGATAGTAGTCTGTCTCGTGGACCCCGGAAGGAAGTTTTCTAGCTACCTCCTTCACTAATGCCCCCGGTAAGCAGCAGACCTCTCTGTGGAGCGGGTCCGATCTGCAAATGGGTCCCTCCGTTCCTTTTAGGAGGGAGTCCCCTACAACAATCACCCTCCTCTTCTTCTTAATGGAGAATGTTTTTATCTTTTTCTGAAGATGATGTGGCCTAGGGAAAGATTCTAGGCTGTGGGAGCCATCATCCTCAGGACTGGATTCTACCTGCAGCACATGGTACTTGTTCACCAAGGGGATCTGGGGTTTTGCTGTCTGGTTGAGGGGAGCAGATTTCCTTCGTCTGGCAGGAACTTGCTGCCATTCCCGGTCTCTTGTAACATTGGTTGAGCCTAAAAATGGGGCAGGCTTTCCTCTTACTGTGTCACCTTCACCTGCTTCCACAGAAGGTCTTTTGGCCTTGGTAACATCCTAGAAACAGATGATGTTTTGTTTGAATTCTCAAAGGTGTTCTTGACAGAGGGTGACTGAAAATGTTGCATTCTTTATCATACAAAAGACCATACTAGAAACATGAACTGCATGGTTCCATGTAAACATTTGTTATGAGTTTGGATGACTAAGATAATCAGCCTTTGTCAGAAAACACTGACTGTCAAGTGGAGATCCTGGAAGTACAATATAAAGACAGACAATATTGATTTGAAACTAGCTGGTATTTTAAGGTACAAAATCTACACCTCAGGGAATATATTTTAGTTTGTGCAAGTGTACTGGGCCACACATTGTGATGAAGCTATCCCAGATCTACCTTTACCAGAATTACTAATAAGCACTGTCAGAGAGGTGTAAGTATTCCTTCTTTATGTAGGAAAGGCAGTGTCTGATCTGTGTTGCATAATGCAGATTTCTGTGAAAGCTTATGTATATAAAACAGGTACAGCACTTTAACAATTTTTTTCACAGTCCTATGTTTTCTTTTGGTAGAAAGTAAATGAAGGAAAGTACAGGAGTTATGAGGAGTTCAAAGCAGATGCTCAGCTGCTGCTACACAATACAGTGATTTTCTATGGAGGTAAAGTACTACATTTACCGGTTGGTCTGTTTAATTTATCTTTGTAAGACACTCACAAGTTCGGGGTTGAAACTTGTATTAGATAATCATAATTTTGGACGAGGTCATTTGGAAGCCCTTAAAATCAAAGTAAGCTGCAAGAGGACTTTGCAAGCGCTTTTCTGGTCCACCTACTACACAACTATTTTCATTATTTCTGGCTAAACCTGTTAGTGGGAATTTACACATTTGCCATCCTGTTTCCCCTGCAGCCTAAGTCAGAAGTCAGTCTATGCTGCAGATTTCTGCTAATGTACATACATTGTTCTAGGGTGGAAAGAGGTCTGACCTCTGATGTGCTGTGTCAGCCAAAACGTACTATAGACACGTACTTTTCACTCATGAGCTATATCTGCCGTATTTGACAAAAAATAGAGCTACATCCACACTAGAAATGTCCTGCTGGTGCGGCGTGTGGAGGCGCAGCCATCCATATAAGTGACTGATATGATGGGGTGGTCTGATTGGAAGTAGAAAAACATCACCACTGTGTCGAGAAGCTGTACCCAGGCCCTGTAACAAGGTTCTCCAGATCCATCATTTCAGGAAAGAGTGGTTCTCCCCTGCAGACATGGCTCACCATAGGGAAACATGGCTCACTGCATTAGGGAAACTGGGAGGAGGGTGGGATCAGCCTTTCTGCAGCATCAGAAGATCCGCACTGCTGTTGATAGGGTGTGCAGAAATACAGAGGTGTAAAGAGAAACACATAGTGATAATTGACTGAAGCATAATTCTGAGCAGAAATATTTATGTGATTGTACCTGTGCTCTTGTCAAGTGGTGACAGCAGAGAGCCATATTTAAGGACAACTGCAATGTGTCATTAAGACACTAACAGAGAGAAAAACTGGATCCATGTTAAAAGCAAACCTGTCTCCCTGCTGCTGCTCCTCGGTTATATATTTTATTGCAGTTTAAATATATATTTTATTGCAGTTTAAAAGTTCCCAACAGTATTTTTGCATATCAATATGAGAGAGAAAACAAATATAGAACTGATTGTCAGAATATTTTAAATGGAAGGGTTACCCAAGTGACTAAATTATGTTTTATATTCTCAAGCAAGACAATTATAGCACAAAAGTCATAGCAATGACAGTTTCAAGTCTTTGTGAGCACTGTGATCATACTGTAATTGTTCATAACTTTTATTTTTAATTTATAGCGGACAGTGAGCAAGCTGATATAGCAAGGATGCTTTACAAAGACACATGTCATGAAGTAAGTAGTTCCAATTAACAAATACACAGAGAAGATACTTGATTTTCATTTCAGAATCTAAGAAAATTATTCTTCATATGACAAAAATAAAAAAGGTGTGGTGTGTTCTAAACTTTCCTCTAACTTTCTAACAGTAGATTCAGAATTCCTTTTTTTTTTTTGCATCTAGCCTGTCGTTTGGAAAATAATCTAGTAATACATAACTGGACTCAAAATAATTGTACCTGCTAATATAAACTGAACCTGAGGTGAAATTCCTGCCAAATTCTGTAATTGGCATTGAAGCATTTCTCAACATTCAAAGGAGGCAAAAAAATAAAGCTAGGGAGCTGTTACATTTTCACTATTTGTACAGTTGAATTATTTCTTTCAGAATGTACTTTAAATATTTGATTAATTTAAAGAGCTATTCTTTGCATTTTATAAATTATTAAGAGTTGAATTAATCTCCTTACTCTGCCTTGTTTTGCTAAAATATAAATAATGTTTCTGCAGCTTGTCTTTCATGCACTCTGAGTTTCACACCTTTAGTTTGCACATACAGAATTAATTCCACCAAATTAGCAAGGAGGGTTAAAAAAATCAACTATTTAAGATTGCGGGATACTACTGAAGTCACATAAATAGGATTTTGGGCACTTATTTTTTGTTTGTTTGTTTGTTTTTCAGCTGGATGAACTGCAGCTTTGCAAGAACTGTTTCTATTTGTCAAATGCACGACCTGACAATTGGTTCTGCTATCCTTGTGTATGTTGCTGACACAGATTTTTATTTGTTTGTTTCTCTGTATAAAAGCCTGCAGTTTTGGTGTCATTTATGTATTGAATATTCCATTTCAGTAGGCTTGTTTCAAAAACATGGTTAAGACTCTGTAAACCTAGATATTTTACACGAGTGAAATGCTGATTGAAGTTCAAAGCTTTAACAATATAGGTTATAAAACTTGGTTATCAGGCAGTTACAACAGTCTCACAAGAAAATAAGGAGCTTTTAGAAATAAAACTTTGCTCCTGGATAAAGCACAAAACCAAGTTTGATTTTGGGGGTGCTTAAAATCTCTGTTTTGAATAGTCATTTACGCCCTTTTCAGACTTATGCATTTTTTTACTTTGATCCCAGCAATACATCTAGCAGGGAAATATGTATGGTAAGAAATTAAAATAGCACTACACATAATCAGCAACCATATATACAGCAAAATATTTGTGGGATAAATCAATGTAATACTTCATATTCAATAATGAGTACAACATTTTTTCCAGATACCTAATCATGAGTTGGTTTGGGCCAAAATGAAAGGCTTTGGGTTTTGGCCAGCCAAAGTCATGCAGAAAGAGGACAATCAAGTTGATGTTCGCTTTTTTGGCCATCACCACCAAAGGTAATTTATTAATTCCATCTGCTGCTTTTTACAAACGAAACTTAAATGAACTTATCTCATCTGTCATGTTACAAATCCTGGCTAAGCTAGTTGCCAGCATTAGAAAGACTGAGTACTTTGCCATAATTATTTCAGAAAGTTTAAAGTTCAGTCTTAAAAAATCCAAAATTGCCAAGTGGCTAGGAGATTCCCTCTCCACAGTTGCCATAGGCTTGTTACTTAATGCATTTTTAATTAAAGAAAGCAAGCGAACTTCAGCTGTTTATTCCAGTCAGTAGCAGCCTGCTAATCCAAGGTGAAAATTGGACAGAAATGTACTCTTACTACCAGCAGTATTGACTTTGTGCCATTTTATCTTCTGAGCAGGCACATAGCAATTTTGTGGTTTAGTAACATAATATACATCACAAATGTTTCTGTCTAGTTGCTAGAACGTTGACAGAGTTCCTGCTGTGAGCCAGTTTGCAGTTTCAGGGAATCACTCTTTACACTGAAACTTCACTCCCAGAGATCAACTTTTACTTTTGTCTCCAGTGTTTGTTTGGCATTTGGGGAGGGTTATGGTAGTGCTAGTACAGTGAATGTTGTAATTTTTTTTGCTGTTTGATTTATATGCCTATAATGTGAGGACACATTTACAAAATAATTTGTGGTTAAGGGAAGGTGATATAATTTGGTGCATCCCAAAAGGACCTAGACAGTTTAGTAACAGTATTTTATGAGGCTGTTTATTTAAATTGCTTTAGTGTAACTTGTTTTCATTTTTTATATGAACTACCAAGACTTTCTGATAGGCATAAAATGAGTAAAGAACCTTAATTTGTGCCACAATCACAGAATGATTTACCATGAATCTGTTTGCAAATGCAGCTTATCTCATTAGTACTTCTGGCATTAAGTCCACACAGCTTCAAACCCTTTAACGAAGTAACATGACACTGGTAGGATGAGGTGCTTGCATCTCCTTAAGTGTATGCTGATAGGATAAGCAAAGTACATTTTACTAGAGTGCCATTGTTTAGTTACTGTGCTGGACTTGTATGAAAGGCCAGATTACTGGTTGGTGTAAATTAGAATTGTTTCATTGACTGCATGAAAATGAAATTTGTATTGCAAGAATTACAGCTCTGGCCGCAGACATTTAATTTGTTACAGTACTTCTTCTGTTATGTAGACATGTGTGGCAGTGACTCTTTCTCTTAAATGTCCAATGCTGCTTGGTGTAACCTTTCAAAATGTCAAGAGATGCCCATCTAACTCGGTGAAGACTCTCTGAAAGTATTTAAGTGGACAAAGCACCTCAGGAGCCAACTCACTGGTGCAAATGTAGTCCAGAAAAAAAAAAAAAGAGCATAATGGTCCCCACATGAGTCCAGTCCTGATAGACAGGGGCCCAAATTACAAAATGTCTCTATTTGAGGTACAGTCTTTGACAGTTTTAGCAAAGAGGGCAAGGGGTAAATTGGATTAGCATGTGAACCTTCAGTAAAGTTGTTTGTGTCTGATTCAGGGCATTTAGTAGGAAAGCAGGTAGGAGATGTGAATGCTTGTGGTGCTGGCGGAGGCCTTTAGCCATAGCACCCACAGCTGACAAGATCTTATAATAACACAAAAATCTAATGGTATGTGGTCCTTTTTCTTTCAAATGTGTTGAATATGCAAAAGTCTGAGTAAAAAGGAATAGTCAGCAATCAGACACTGTGAAAAACTACTTCTAAATTCATTTTCTCCGGTCAAGATCCTTCATCTGTATTTAGTGTTTCTGAACCTTTCTGTATTATGTATTCAAAAGGGCCTGGATCCCCTCTGAAAACATTCAGGATATCACAGTTAACATCCATCGGCTGCATGTGAAACGCAGTATGGGGTGGAAGAAGGCCTGTGATGAGCTGGAACTGCACCAGCGCTTTCTTCGCGAGGGGAGATTCTGGAAATCCAAGAATGAGGATAAAGGGGAAGAAGAAGCAGAGTCAAGTATCTCTTCCACCAGCAATGAGCAGGTGAGCACTGCCACAATGTCAGCAGTAGGGGCAATTTATTGATAGGTAGAAAGATGCCTTATTTTTAATTAATCTATTATTAAAGTAGCCTTGAGCTCTGTCTACAGTTTTGTGGTGACAAGAAGAGGGTTCAAAGGCTTATTTTACCTATGCTTTGTGACTCAGTAATAGCAAGAATATAGAGCTTTCCTCAGTTTCTTAGACAACCTCTGAGAAGTTTGAAATTGTTCATTAACTACAGCACTTTGATAAGACAGGCTAAGATTTCAAAAGCTGAATAGGGATGTTCAGATTAAATGTTATGGATATCAGATACACTGCAACACTGCCTTCTTGGACTGTCATCAAGGGACAGCCTTGTAGCTGTTCAGCCTTTTTACAGCTGGTGTGCGTTCACTTTGGACTGCATTCTGCATTACAGATCCCTGAGTAAAGCCAACCATGACATTTTCAGGAAGTCCAACTAAAATTATGTGCAAACGTTGCACTTAAGGGCCATGTGACCAGCAACTGATTGAAGTCATTAAAAATCATTCTGCAAAACAAGAAAAATTGTATTGCTTTAACAAAGGTGAAAAGCACAAAGAGACAAGATACAAAACTTTGTGTTGCCATGTGGAAATTCCCTTATCACAGCTGAACCTCGCTAGTCATTCATTGTCCAAGAGGGTGTTATATATTCACTATTACTGACTTGGCAGTAAGATTTTCATAGCTTGCAGGATGCTTCTCTGTATTTTTGGCAGCATTTTCCCTGGCAACATCTTTTTTCCTTATTTAAAACCATTATCATCTCTTAAGGTTTGTATTTTTAAAAATCAGTGTTTTGACCCACTTCATTTGCTTTTTTGTTAAATGGGTCTATCATCCCATTTGTAGCTAAAAACTTAAAGCTTATAAAACTAGATGATGCTTTAAGGGGATGCTTCTTATAAAAGTGAATTTAGAGGTTTTTTTTAGCCTGGTTTGGTTAGCTAACCCTTTGTAGCCCCTTTATTTATTGTCATGTATGCAGTCATACACCAGTATATATGATGAAACAGGAAAACAGTCACAAATAAGATTTATGAAAGTTTATAGAAGTATTTTCTCAGTTCTTCAGAAGTGTCAGTCGTAGGGTTTAAAGTGTCTATTTGCATATTTTTTGTTCCACTCTAGCCATTCATCCTTAATTTGGTGAACACTTATACCTTTTTGGCTGGTTTTACAGTTACGGAAACATAACAGCCATCAAAGTCAGTGCTCTGTAGTAATCTGCGGTATTCTATTGGATACTTCAAAGACAAGAATAAGAATTTTGCTGTAAGCCACTGTAAGATAATACACCATTCACTTAGATCTCAGCCTTTTTTCGGTTGCTGGAGGTTGACTTTTATTCTAACCCATGGTTTCATACGCCTCCAAGCACAGTTATAATCAGCTATAGCAAGTCTGGATAATCTTACTATCTTTACATATATATATTCTTTTTACAATTATTGCTGTTTTCTGGCTTTCAACAAGATCTACTGCCCATTTATGGTCAGAATATTCCATAAAACAAATGTTTGAACTTGTGTGTGAAAGTAAGAAAAAAAATGGTTAAGGATATTATAGCAAATATGTATTGAATGTTAAAACTTGTTCATTAATTTTTTTCCTTCATGCAGTCATAGTTATTAGTTGTAACATGGGAAGTTTGTTGCGTGCACTTCTCATTTAAGAACAGTATTCAGCTTTTTATTTGCTAAATAGAAAATAAAAGGTACATCAGTTATGTTACAATGAATGTTACTTATATGAACTGGGTTTTGGAATGATTCAATATGCTTTTCTTGATGTTCACAGCTGAAGGTTACTCAGGAACCAAGAGCAAAGAAAGGGCGACGTAACCAGAGCGTGGAACTCAAGAAAGAGGTAAGTAACCTCAATTACCATGTTTGTAGAGGTAGCAAAGTGCAAAAAGTCTGACATTTTAATAGACACTCTTTCAGGTTCTATCACCTTCTACTGATTTTACACTATTAGTCTTGGAATTTCCAGTCCCATAGCCTGGTCCTCCTTCCTAACAAACATGATCACACCTCCTTCATGCAAGCAAGTGGTATCACTGTGGTAATATTCTGTATCATGAATAAATCAACAGTCAGCTCACTATACTTTTTAAAAAAAATAACAAATTCAAACTAGTTACTAAGTCTGTAAACAGCAGAAATTACGAAATATTTTGCACAACCAAGAACATTAGGTTTATTAAATGTCATATCCACCCATGTCCATGGAACTTCCTCCCTTGATTATCCAAACTGCATACTGAATGGAGTGAGGAACACAGAAACCTATGATCATGTAAGCAATGGACTGTATTATTATGCTTGTACACAAGGGGGCAGATGCTGAGACAGCCATAAATCTCGTATTTCCTAACTTTTGAGTACTTTTTCCTGGCCCTGTTTCAGCCCCTTGTTTAACAATAAGAAAACGCTGCACATACCCGCAGTCCTCAGAAGAAGACTGAAGGCTCCATTATAGAGTAGTGTTAAGGTATTTTAGCCCCAGAGTATTGTGGGATGGCCCTGGTGCCTGAACTACAGACATTGCCACTCCTGATATCTGCCTCCTGTTGTATCGGGTGGTGCAAGGCTAGCTCCATGAGACACTTCCATCAGTGGAGACAGCAACACACAGTTTGTGCTTCCTGAGGCAAAAGCTGTGCCAGATAGAGAGACTGCAGTTTAGGTTGCCTCGATATTTTATTGTGTTTTCTGTCAAGCAAATACTGTAATTGGCTTCATATATTCATGTATTAACATTTGCCTTCTTAGCTCTCCTCATATTTGATCAGTGATCCATAAGTCAATCACAGTGACCTATTAGAGAGCAGTTGGTTGCAAAAGGGAATACAGAGCTATCCTTTTGATTGCTGTGAGGAGTGCCCCATCACACAGGTCCTGCGCAAATCTGATGTCACAAGAACTGTGTGCTTTGTCTGTACACTGTTATAATAAGCTTTAAAAAATCTAAGTTAAAAAAAATGAAATAATGTTCATCTGTGTCTTTAGACATTTCAAATATCAATAAGAGCTTGCAGGGAAATTACTTCTACCTGTTGTAAAGAGCATGAACAATTGCTGTTACAATGTAATAACATAGACTCCTAAACTCAGTACAGTACAGTAGAGTACAGTAACTATGATTTCTTTCTTGATAATTGTGTAATTACAAAAAGCTTCTGTGGTCATTCAAGTCTAGTTCTATATTATTGGAAGCAAGACTTAGACGCTCATTAGCCTTTCATCTTCAAAGCATCTTTGAAGTACTAATCAATCTTTGAAGCAGTTCTGTGAAATTAGAGGAATATTACAGACTCCAGTGGAGCCTGTTGGGCCAGGGGAAGCCCAGAGTTTGCCAAAATAATTCAGATATCTTGGCCACGCAGTCTCTTCAGGAAAAATGGTAGGGGGAAAATCTATAACAACCCTTTTGTAATCCCAAGGGATCTGCAGTGATTCAGCATAGCTTCTGATGTCGGTGGTATTTTTTGGGAAGCAGGGCTAGTGAGTGTGACATACTGATGCCATACATGTGCTTCCTTCTGGAGTGCTTCTAGCTGAAGTCAGAAAAGCCTGACCAAAGATCCTACCCAGTCTTATGCTGATTTTCCTCAGGCCTCCCATGTTCCTTTAGCACTGAAGGGCTTCAACACACTTCTCACATTAATTGCGCTAGCATAGGTCATATAACACTTCTTCTCCAGGCAGAACTGAAAGTTAAGTTGTTCTGTTTTGATATCTGGGATTACTAGTTTGTTCTTCTCTGTAGGAGCCAGAACCTGAAACTGAAGCAGTAAGTTCAAGCCAGGAAATTCCCACAATGCCTCAGCCCATTGAAAAAGTTTCAGTCTCAACTCAGACCAAGAAGTTAAGTGCCTCTTCTCCAAAAATGCTGCATCGGAGCACCCAGACCAGTAATGATGGAGTGTGTCAGAACATGTGCCATGACAAATACACCAAAATCTTTAATGATTTCAAGGACAGGATGAAAGCTGATCATAAAAGAGAAACTGAGAGAGTTGTGCGAGAGGCAGTGGAAAAGGTAATACTTGTCAAAAACCACCTACACTCCTGGTTTGAGAAGAAGAGGAGTGTGGATTCTTTCACATTCTTATCTACTTTTGCAATATCCACTCTTAAGAAAATTAATCAAAAATCTTTTCCAAAGAGACCACGTCAAAATGGTCTTCATTGTTGCTTTTTTGGGCCATTGCTATATCAACAGATCATAGTTGAAATAGAAAACTCCTGCTTTTCTTTATATTTGTCCAGTAAAATCAGTTTGTGATCAAAAAAAAGAAACTAATTGTTCATTCACTCATATCTGTTTCCAAAGTATTTGTGTCCATTGTCAAATGTGGTTGTAAATAATGGCATTCTTAGAATGCTCTTCATAAATAATTCTTCCTTTGTTCATCTTCTAACCTGAACATTGAGTAGATTCACTGAAATTTGTTTGAGTTTTCTTAGCTAGTGATGACCTGTTTAAAATTTGGTATCTAAGCCCGATCTGATCACCTTTGGCTGTACAGAGCAGGACAGCTTAGAAGATAATTTGTCTGCCTCTGTTAAGTACCAGTCTTAAGGCAAGATGAATTTCCCTTTGGAGGAAAGGAATGTAGAATGAATTTAGGGAGTTAATGTGTTAATCCTACAGGATTAAGACACCAAAATTTTAGATAACTAAGGAGGGGCAAGGGAATCCTTCTGGCAATGAATACTAAAAGGTGCCACTTACTGAACTCATGGATGTTCTGTTATATGTTTTCCATTACACCCTTGCTGTAGATTTATATGCGGCTGTAGATATGGAAAAGACAAAATCTTCGTCTAAGATAAATTCATAAATTTGTAGACTGATCATTGACAAAATACACATGGAACCAATTTAGGTGGTTTTGTAGATGCCTAGCAGAATAGAAACACAGCAACATTTTGAACTTTTCTTATGGGATGGAAGTTCTGACTCTAAAGGACAGAGCTTTCTGTTTTCTATATAGGAGAAATTTCTAACTATGCAACCTCCACCCGCATCAGTAATGGAAGTTTAAAGAATGAAGGCTTTAAAAAGATACGTTTATTCCAATAGCTGTCCATTAATTTGCTTTGCTGAATTTCTGGCAGCTGCGTACAGAGATGGAAGAAGAGAAAAGGCAGGCTGTAAACAAGGCTGTGGCCAACGCACAAGGAGAAATGGACAGAAAATGTAAGCAGGTAAAGGAGAAGTGCAAAGAAGAATTTTTAGAAGAAATTAAGAAGCTAGCAGGCCAGCACAAGCAACTGATTTCCCAGACCAAGAAGAAGCAGTGGGTAAGTGTCAAAAATTTATTACGAGAGAATAAATGGGAATGTATAATGCATTTATTCTCTGCAGGCCAATTCAATGTGATTTTTTTCTTACTTCTAACTGAACTGTTCTTTCATGGGTCTTTCAGCTTTAAGGTTTTCTCCTTCGTATTACTGCTTTGAAATTTTCCTAAACTCCAAATTTCAGCTCAAAGTTCGGATTACTTCCTGTCTTAATTATGTAGCGTTAACAGCACCATCTTCTTGAGTCCAGTCAGATATTAGTATAAAAATATTTTTTCTAAATGCAGTTTTACTCCATATAAGACATGGTTTGTATTATGTTCACACTCCTTTGATCTCAGGGCCCCAGAGGATATAATAGCTGGCTGCGTGAGTTTGGATTCCCCTGCTAATAATGCTGGTGGTGATATCCTTTTGGCCTTTTCTTCTTTTAGCTTCTTCTGCAGCTATTTTATATTCTTTCATATTTAAGTCTAAATGACGTTCTAGAAAGTCTTAAGACCTTCTGAAATATATTTCCCTCCATTGTTCAGTCCTTAAGCTGAAATCTGCGGCATTGCCTATAAAATACATGTTTGTATGCCCTTTAGAAAGGTGATAACAGACATCTAACTTACTGCTCTATTGCACGCTGCAGACTTTCCCTGGTTCTGTTTTGGTTTGTCTCTCATATTTTCTTTCCAAGCTGGAAGTGTGTTCATCCACAGGGCTGTATGGCATCTACTCAAGCATTGCAGGTGCTATAATGCTGTGTCGCTAGCCTGTAACAGTACCAGTGGAAACTTTTACAGTGAGGAGCAGTGAGCCTATCACTCACAAACTTTGCTATTTCTTTGCTGATTTTCATAGAACAAGGAAATGAAAGCCACCATTCAGTAAATCGCACTGCACTGTACTAGCTAGCTATGAAACACAGCAGGGTAGGTACAAGATTTGCTACTTGCCTCCTTTTGAGCTTTGATTTTGCCAGATGCAGCTGAGAAGCATGTGGATTCCTTGCCACAAGATGGCACACTGATCTGAGCAGTGATGGACAGCCACCATCCACTGTCACTGCCGTCTGGGGGCAGCCAGCCCCAGCTCCCGTTTGTCTTCCACTGTAAAGTGCTGTTTGTTTATTGTGTTCAGCCTCATTAGTCCTTGTTCTCACCGAGGAAACGGTGGTCCCTGCAGAGAACACTCTGCTCTGTAGAAGAGTGAAATAAATACTAAGGCAAGACAATTGGTTGCTGACTATCACTACTACAAGTTTGGGGGTTTTGTATAGAGAAAAATCACTTAAATGCCAGAGCTCCTGTAAAGTCTTAATTTCTGTTCCTCATAGGGATTTTATTGTGGGTGTTACCGTACTGCAGTGCATGCATCTCTGTCAGTCAGAAAATTCCTCCCTGACTACCTGTCCCTGCAAACCAGAGGAGTTATTTAAGTCTTTGACTTGATCAAGTTACTCTGTTTAATGAGTCACCGGCTGCTGGTGTCTGTATGCTTGCTTTTGCCTGTGGCACTTGAGAGGCAAATCAAATTGCCTTTGCGTACTGTATGGAACTACATCAAATTAGCTCTCTTGTGTCAAAAGTTAGGAGTGGACATGTGAGCTGTTGCCACTGTTCAGCTGATAGAGTCAAGTTACCATGGGTGAGTTATTGCTTAAGTCTGGACTTGTAGCTATAGCTGCTTTTTTGCTTCTTTTAAGGCAAAATTTATGAAAGAGACTCCCGAAACTTACTTTCATCTGTTCCAGTGTGCCTCTACCATATCCTTTATCCTAGCCTAATCAGAGATTGTCCTGGTACCACATCACTGCATCTCTTAATCATGTACATATAGCCTTTTTTTTTCACCAGCAAGACAATTAAAGGTATAAAGAGCATTTGACAGTCTTGCCTGCTTATGCGGCCCCAGAACTATCTGGAGGCCCTGCCACCTTAAATGAAGGCATCATACAGGCAGCTGGTTTGCATGTGGTAGGAGAGAGAGGGTGAGGATAAACACCTTTGTATTCAAGCTGATGGATCTGCCTGCCAACACACAGCCTCAGGCGTCTGGAGTTGGTCCAGTTACACAACTCCCCAGTGATTTTTCCTTCAGTGGTACTGATGACAGTCCCTGGTGTGTAGTACCACTCTTGTATGCTGCTATAATAGTAATGATACCCCTTTACCAAAATCGCATGTAATTAACAGACATACTAAATGAGTTTTGGTGGCTTCGCTTTTTAATTAGGAGAGACCTCTGGGTTTTTTTGTAATGCAGATGTCTAGGCTTGGGAATACAGCTGCTATTATTCATGCTATATTTGTCTTTTTCTCATACCTAAAAAAAAAAATTCCAGTCAGGATGAACAGGTCATTTTGCTGGTGGAATACAGGCACAGGAGAAGATGCGCTCCCACCCCAAAGGAGCCTAACACATAGTTAAAGAACAGTGCTTTCTGTTACTCTAACTGGTCACAATCCCTTTGGCTTAACCCAGTCTCATGTTTATGCCTCCAGAAAATTTGGATTTGATACAGATACCTCAAGTAAATAGCAAAAGAAAAGAAGAAATGTAAAGACAGGGATAACCATAATGAGATTATGTGGTTTGATGGCCTCCAAAATACAGGCTAAAGGTCATCTTGATGTTTCTTTTCTAGTTTCTCCTACATTCTTTATTTGCTTGTAAGCCTCATTTAAATTGGTGCATGGTTTAGTTTTAACTTCTCTCTCTTTCAGTCATATTTACATGTATAGTTATTCTAACCTGCAACAGGTTGGTTTTAAGTGCATGAGCGTTCTCCATGACATGCAGTGTCTGAAACAAAACCCAAGTGATTGGTAATGTTTAGCAAGAGGAAAATACAAAGAAAATAGGAGGCTTGAGGCCAGCTGGCATTTTGTCTTTTCTGCCACGTGTGCTGGTACCAGCTTGAAGGACACAATTCTCCTTTTGTAAATGAAGATTTACAGCCCACATTTCCGGTCCACATATGTAAAGTGAAGTGAGGGACCCATAGATCAGTTGTCCTCTCCTATCTTAGCTTTTTTGATCTCTCTCTGTAAGCAGATGTGAAGCTGGGCTGAGGCCCATGCTAATGGAGAGACAGCTGTTCCCTGCACCTTTCCAGCGGATGATCCTAATGGTTCCCACAGGCTTATGGGCAGCCAGCAACATCAAAATCCAGGAAAACAGCTCTCGAGGGGACACTTGATTGTAGAATTTTTACAAATAAACATCCCTGAACCTAAGCTGCAGAAGGCAAATGGAGTGATTTCCTTCTCATGCAGCTAGGGCGGTCTCCATATTCCTGATTGTAGGTACATAGTAAATAAATAGTTGTCAGTTTAGCTGATCTAATATTGACTTTCTTGGAAATGTCTTTTAGTTTGAGTAGAGTCGTTGTGATTTTGTTTTGTTTTAAGGCGGTTGGCTTTGTTTTCCTTCTAAGTCTCTGTTTTATTAACAATACTGTTGCTAGACAGGACATGAAAAGTAAATTTTGTGTTATTCTGTAGTTTGAGAACAGCCTGGACAGACTATGTGGTAACTGTGTTCCCCATTGTGCAATAGGCATTTCAGACTGGATTTATAAAGATGCTCTCTGATTTTGAGCAGACCAAATTCAGACAGACAAATCTGTGACCTCTAGAGTCTGGCTTTCAAGGGTGCTGAGTATAATTGGTTCCTGTAGCTACAATGCCACAGTACGTTATAGAATTTTGGCAGAATGATAGTTAATGTTTCTGCAGCACTCCCTTAAGGGGTATAAAGCCACCTGGAGACAGAGCACATTGCCTGTCTGCGTCCCATACCTTCTTGATGACCACCTGTGGTGTTGAACAATGTGTTGTTTTCCAGTTTCTCAAAGGCCACAGAGTTATTTTCCAGGTAGCTCTTCCAGCTACCAAGAAAGTGGAGATGTTCTGTCTGTTCTGGGGTAGAAATCCTCTTTGCTGCAGCATTCCCTAGAAGCATGGGCTGTGCAGCCTCTCTTCTTTCAGGAGTTTTGTACTGTCCTAGTAGGCATGACAAGGGGCAAGAGCCCGTGTAGCCATCCAGTGTATGGGCTACGACAAACCATTCAGTAAGGAATTATTCTCTTCTCTAGTAGTCGTGGTGGTGTGACTTTTGAGATTTTTCTGCCTGAAAAATGCCTTCCCCTACAACCTCTGGACAAGTTAGGCTTGTGAACAGACCTTAGAAAAGCAGAGTTTCAACCTTGCACAGAACCTGTTCACACCAGAAGTGCCTATCAATTTATTGTATATTTTAAGACATGGATCAGGATGCTATTATCCAAACGTAGGGTATAATATGGCTCCTGCAATGTGTGGCTGAAAAATGTCCATCCACTGCCTGGAGAGAGGAGTCTTCTTAAACGGGAGATGATTTTTTTCATCCAGACTCCAGAAGACATGAAAGCATTGTGCAGGTTTGCTAAAGACTGCTGCTTTACTCAGCACATGTGAAAAATGCCCTCCTGCCTCTGGATGCCCCAAGCATAAATAAAAGAGGAGTATTGCTCTGCATGTGCTGGTGCATCCACGAGCAGGTGAGAACACTTGTGTGTTGATACGGAGGGATCCTGCGAGGGTGGTAATCTCTTCTCGTTTGTTCTCTCCAGTGCTACAACTGTGAAGAGGAGGCCATGTACCACTGCTGCTGGAACACTTCCTACTGCTCCATCAAGTGTCAGCAGGAGCACTGGCATGCTGAACACAAACGTACCTGCCGCAGAAAAAGATGAAAGAGTTATTCTTCCCCTAGAAAACCACCCCGATGATTGCTATTCTCAGACACAGCGGTTTTTGTTTCCAAGAAGCCAAAATTGTTTAGAATTTGCTTCCCATTTTGCACCAGCCTTTAAACACTTTTCGTAAAAGAAATTTTGCACAGTAATTTCAATCTTCTGTTTAATGCTCCTCTAAAATTTTGTCAGCGAAAGGAATTTAACATCTCTGGGAGCAGGTTTCTTTAAATAATTTTAAACTAGAGGATTTGTTGCATTTTCGGCAAATTTTAAAACATTTTTAGGTTTTACAGAGATTTTAAAAACAGCAGATCTAAAACTAGAAAAATCATCCAAGTTTAACAAAAGGAACGTTTAAAAACTAGATCTGAATGTAAGAAGTATAGAACTGTTTCAGAAAAACGAAGCATACTACCTTGATGTAAAATTTATTTCTTAACCTTGTTGAGCTGGTTTTGTTCAGCTTAATTTTACTGTTTAAAGGCATTATCTATTGGTTATACCAGTGGGTACATGATTGAATTTAGGGAACAGGGTTGACACAGCAGGTGCTAGTCCTGCGTATTTTTTCTTAAATATTTCCCAACTGTGTTTTATTTTCATTATTTCTTTTCAATATATAACTTTTATAACAAAATATTAGCTTTGATCTTGTAGTTTAAAATCACAGGGAACTGGGGTAATCTTTTACTGAGCTGGATCTTAGAGAAAAATGAATATTTAAATTTTGAAGTTTGCACATTTCATTTTTGTCCTAACATGAGTGCTTGTAAGAAGAATAAGAAAAGCCAAAAACAACAAAAAAATCCAACTACCTTTATTCATACATGGAATTATGAGGCATACAAATTTCTTTAGTGCGCCCCCCCCCCTTCAGCCTCCCCAATCGAACATCCTTTGACCACCTACAATCTGGTGTCACCTGGTCCATTGTAACTTGAAAATAAAAGGAGAGAAAGCACTTAAGTTTCACAGAAGCCGTTATGTTTGTAGTAATGGGTCATTGCCTAATAATGAGCTCCATCACTGTACTCAGAATGAAGAATAATGCATGTTAATTTTCTTGTATTAAAGATGCCGTGATTTGTAAAAAGTCTGTATTTTGCGGAATGTCTGGATTAAGAAGCATTACCAATAGGAATGGATCGATAGTTGAAAAATTATTTTCTTTTTGTTTGTTTTATATATAGATATATGAATTGCATCCATGTTCAAAGACAATTTTTTAAATAGATGTAAAGCTTACTTAAATAGCTTTTCTTTTAAAGTGTCTTCGCATTTTAGTTTCTTTTAAAAATTGGTCTTAGACTAAGTCATATTCCCATTAATCATCCAGCTATTTTTTGAGAAGTTAGAGGAATAATTTGTAAATATTTATTTAGATCTTTGATATTTATTGAAAGCAATTACATGATGGAACGATGGAAGCTGAAGAATCAGGAGGAAAGCCTTTTAAAAAGTTTTCTCTAGGATTTGTCAGGGTCATGTAAAGATGAAAATATAACTAAGACTTCTGTGAACTACCACTGAATTCCTGATCTTTTTTACTTACAGTGGTGATGTAAGTTAATTGACTAGATACTGCCAAATAATGCCCAATATGTTGCAGAAATTAAGTGGCAAGTCGATTGGAAAAAATAGTAAGTAGATGGTAACTTGTATTACCACAGCTACGTTATTGCCTGATAAATGTGTAATTAACTTTTGTCGCCTCTGTGTTGTGACTGTCAAACACTTCACAACTAAAAATCAATCTTGTTTGATTACTTTACAAGTTCCAAAACTTCGATCCACCCCTATGAAAGCAAGTTATTGTGGAAATATTTTTGGTGTAAAATCATTCCAGAATATGTAATATTTAACTGATAGCTGCATGAAAGTAAGATTCGTGTTACTTTGGCTTTTTTGTCTCTGTTGACACGGTTGCACATTTCCAAGTTACTACAGTGTGAAAACTGTGTGTTTTAAAGAAAAAAAAAACAAAACAACAAAAAAAAGATTGTGGCCTGGTTTTGTATAAGTTTTAGGTAAAATTACAATTGATTGTTTTAGGAACCATGATTTAAAATTAATTTTTCTGCAAATCATAAAGCTATATTAAAGTGTTGAGCTTAGCCACTATGCACATTGTAATTATTCATTGTGGCTGTCCAGTTTATGATGCATTCTGGCATTTTGTAAGCTGCTCTGACTAGCAATATATAGAGTCATTTAATGTGTTAACATTGGTTAATAAATGTATTTAAAAAAAACCAAAAACCCTCACTGAAAGTGTTTGTGTTGATTTTGTGTGGTTGTCCTCAGGTTCTTGGATGAGCATGCATGAGACTGCGATTTTTAGTTGTTCTCACCTGGAATTGACCAGGACGGTGGGTGAGGGAAGCTGTGCCTGAACCCATGAGGACCTTGCTCCTGACTCAAGGTGAGATGCCAGGTCCATGCAAGGGCTTGAGCACTTAAAGACACCTCCTGGTACCAGAAGAGAAACTCCAGGCTGTTCCAGGCCATGAGCCTCCAAGGGCTGCGTCTGTCGTGTCCTCGTTTTACTGCCAGGTCCCCGTGGAGGCAGCCAGGATGGGACTTGCGGACCTTCTCCCTGTGTTGCCTCTCACTGTGGCTCCACTCTGCCTGCTCCCTAAGCCCTGAGCCTACGCCCAGGCTGGGTAGAATAAAACAATTCTATCTGTAGGGACTGAGAGGACTCTGAATCCAGCTCCAGCTCTTAGAAATGCAGCCCTACAAAGCAGCCTCACTTATTTTGAGGGTCAAGACTTACTTCCAGTGAGGTGCCTGAAGGAGTTGAGAGCCCATGCTGGTGATGCTGCCCATGGAGTGTCTCCCACAGCCGCTCCCAGAAGAAAGGGCTGTTTGGGGATGACCTGCAGGCAGGGAGGGTTGGCCTGGAGGGCTGAAGGAGGGGCAGCAAGGGAAGTAGTTTCTTTGAGAAATAAGACCTGGCAAGACCAGCTAGTTCCAGGGGGAAAACGTTGTTACGTTTCTGGAGCATTTGTTTGTGTTTTTTTAGTTATAGTTGAAATTGTTAAAGCTGCCCCCAAAAGTCTCTTTTATTATTTTACTATACAAACTTTTCTGATCTTAGGTGAGTCATAGTGTTCTACCTAGGAGTGGAAATTTTATGAATTTGACTTGCAGCTTGATTAAATACAAATAACCGGTGTACCCTTGATGCTGAGCTAGACAATGCAGGAAGCAGTGTGCTCATCAAGCTCCTTTCCCAGACCTTCTCCCCTTTGGATGGCTGCAATCAGCCTCCTAGTGCAGCCCCACTGCCCAGCACCCACGGGCAGAAATCCCCAGTGGAAACACTCCCCTCCCTATGCACATTTCCTAGTTTAGGTGTCACCAGTGGGCCAGTTGCAGGACCCACAGCCCATCACACTGCAAAGCAGCGGGGGGGGGGGGGGATTTGTCTTTGAACTGCCCCAAATCTGCAGATTTCCTTCCACCAAAATGTTTAGGATGAGCTGCAGCTTCACAACTGGAGAAACGGCTATGCCTCAGAGCGCCTAGAGCATCAGTTTCAAAGGCATTATTTGGGGTTTTTTTGTTGGCTTTTCCTCATTTTTTATCATTATTATTATTGTTATTATCACCATCATAATTACTATTATTATTATTATTTCATCATCATCATCATCACCACCAGGGTTTAATTCTGGCCACTGTTTTATTTACTAAGGAGGAGCAGTGGTTTCTGCCTCTTGCTTCCTTTAGGTGGCGTGAGCTGCCCAGCTCAGGGCTCGGTTCCCTTTCCAGATTTTCAATGACCAAGTATGTGAAATATGTTAGCGATTTGTTACCGGTCGTTAGGAGCTACCCAGCCTTTTTTAGCCTGATTGTGAGAGCACATATGTGATCTGTGCATATGCTTCCCAAATGCTTTCATAAATCAGAGCAGGGAGGGAGGATGCAAATATCAAAATCAGAATGGCCCTCGACTTGGCAGTATTAGATTTACTGTTGGACTTGGTGATCTTGGCAGCCTGATCTAGTGGGATGTTCCTGCTCATGGCAGGGGGGTTGGAACTAGATGATCTTTAAGATTCCTTTCAACCCTAACTATTCTATGGTTCTACGATTCTACGATCTTAAACGTCTTTTTGAATCAAAACAGTCCTGTGAAATTCAGTTGTGAGTGGAAAGGTCCATCCATTTGTGAGAATAATATAGCATGTCAGGGTTTAAGAGGGGGATGATCATAGCTATTGTAAAAGGAAGAAAAACACAACTATCTTAGACCTTCCAAAATCCTGGAAAAAAAACCTCATCATTTTATCTTAATAAAACTGCCTTCCAGGCATCAGATAGCTCAAAAGTATGTTAGACTATGAATAATGCTCCTTAAAAATGAAATGCTGGGTGGATAAAGGTTCAACGTTGTAAAGTTGGAAAGAGAACCCAGAGAAAATCAACCCTAAATTGCTCCTCCTGCTCCCCATGGCCATGCCTGCCCTGGGACCTCTCCAGCCCCTTGGCCCTGGAGCTGGTAGTGAAGTTGCCTTCAGGCATGGCAAACAGCGGTGGAGGGGCTGGAATTTAGCACAGTGTTTGATTCACAGATATTTTTTTACATAGAAGAGGACTAATAATTCAAGATAATGAAAGGCTGAGAGAGTGAGAATGGGCCATGCTAAAAGGCAGAGTGATATGTTTGTTTACAAAGCCACCAGCCAGTTTTCGTTAACTCTCTGGAAGTGAAAACTAAGCTGGCATAAAGCTTCAATGGAAATAGGATTTGCCTCAGAGAGGTACCTAAAAATAAACTGGAGGTCTGCGTAGAGTAGGCACTGAAGCTTGTTATACGAAATCCTCTACTAGCATTTGGGAAAGGACTGCTGCGGCAGAAAACAATGTTTATTAATAAAGCCAGATTACTATGTTAATTTTAACTGTTTTGCCAGTGGGAGAAGGATGCTTTGCAGCAGCCACTGCAGGTGGCTCTGGACACTGCTTGCTGCCCCTTGTGGTCCTGTGGGAAGAGTGTGTGGGAGCCGGCTCTGTGCCTGGCTGGTGCCCACCCTGCTTAGCCACAGGGATGCACAGGGCCTTCGAGATGAAAAATCACTCTTTACAAAGTAAAAAGGGAATTGGTGCCTTGCACAAAGCAAGTCTCAGAGCCCCTGGTCATCAAGAAAGAGGGATTCACCTGGCATGCCTTGGCTGATCAGCACACCCCGTTAACTGTCTTAGGAGAAATAAAAGCTGTTTCCACGCAAGAGTTGTGCGAACCTGGTGTGTTCTCCAGAGGGAGTGAAATGAGGCATCCAAACCCCCTCAGCATCTGCAGTGCAGCGCAGGCAGGAGGTTCCTCGCCTGCCTGCGTTGCAGCTCAGCCCCTGCCGAGGAACAATATCAGCTCCTTCCTGAGGAAAAACCATGGCCAGAAACTTTGCCATGCATGGCGTGTGCACAGGACAGAGAATTTCTTTGGCTGACACAACACTTGACTGAGTGACAGAGTCTTGTCCCTGTCTTTTCATAAATCCGTAAAGACTGTGACTGCCAGAAAGCCTTTGATTTTCCCCCTGCGGAAGGGGAAGCTTTGCAGCTCAGTAATGCAATTGTTTGTTAAGCTTTTCTGTGGGTGCTGGAGCCAGCAGCAGTTTAACTCTGGGTTCCCTAATGCCAGTGGCCATCGCAGCTGGGAGCAGGGCACCTCGTGCTCATCAAGCTGCTGGGAGTTGGCTCTGGGAGGCCAGGATCACTCACCCCTTCTCTCCAGCAGCACAGCCACCGCATTCAGTGTGGTATTTGGATGGATGCAACTCTGCGCTTGCAAAAAAAAAAACAAACAACCCGGCTCTAAGCCCTGGAGCTTGTGTTTCACTCCATGGAGTGCTGTTGAGTCCTGGGGGCTCAGAAGTGGGATGACCAGGCAGCCTTTCTTTTTAGCACAGGGCTCCTGGGAGAGGGCACACCTGCCAAACAGAACAAGATGCACAGATACCACCTATTTATAGGCTTTTCTGACAACAGTTTGTTTAGGATTTGCTGATTCTTCACCTAACCTTTATCTCTGGTCGGGACCACCCTGGGTAGAGGGAGTGTTAACATCTCTCTTACCTACTGCCATCACCATTTGGTGCAGAAAAGCAGTGCCCCCTGTCCCACAACAACTCTTGCTTAGAAGAACTTAGAAACTCTTTTCTACAGGTGCCTCGGAGCAGATATTGTGAGATGATTATGGTGGTTTGAAAGCCTCCAGGCTTGTGAGCTCTTAGAGCTTGGAGGAGCTTGGCAGCTGCTGTGGCTGAAACACAAAGCAATGTGTCAGTACTTGGAGAGGGTAGGGGGAGGAAGCAGAGGACCACTTCGAGTTGCCCATCCAGAGTAGGAAAACAGGGTGGCAGTTTGGTGTGTAGGAGAAATCTGCCCTTTTGCACGTTGGTGGCACTGTCGATATTTTGAATGAGGTCACTTTAGGGCAACACAGCAGTTGCTGGGCACTCTGCTGTCACGGGCTGCTGAGCTCATCTGCAGAGTGAGAGACACCCATCAGGACATTCCTGAGCATCTTTTCCGTGGGGCTGACCATATAAAAGAAATGCAGAACTGGATCCAAGGAATAACCATTAGATTTGGGAAATGGGAGCACTTTCTTTTTGTCTTTCTTTTATCTTCCAGTTTCTTTCTTTTTCTTAGCAATCTTTTAATCCATGGTTTGGTTGGCTTGATCCCGTGTTCAGAGCAGGAACGCCTCTGTATGAAGACACAAAGAGCAAGGGAAGTTCTCCAAAGGATTTCATTGGAGTAAACACCACCATGAGAGGAATTTCAGCCAGATTTTTACTATTTACTGAACTGATGTTCACTGCTTGATCATCTCTGTCCAACCTCAAAGCTCATGCCTGACTCCTCTCGTGCCACAAGCACCAAGGTCGGGGAGCTCCTCCAGCCCCGTGAACTGGGGTGGGGGGCATCGACTCCACGTCAGCCAGGCAGGGGCTGAGCGTGCTGAACTTCAGAGGAGCCCTATGAGTTGCTTTTATACTTCTTAACGGAACCATACAGGCACTGAGAAGAAGCCATATAACTCCTTTTCTTTAAGGAGCCTGATGAAAATGCTGTTTTGATTTTGAGACAGGATTGATCCATATTCAAAACTAAAGTAAAACGTGGGCTCAGGGATACTTCTTTTCTTTTTCATCTTTCCTTTCCTTTCCTTTCCTTTCCTTTCCTTTCCTTTCCTTTCCTTTCCTTTCCTTTCCTTTCCTTTCCTTTCCTTTCCTTTCCTTTCCTTTCCTTTCCTTTCCTTTCCTTTCCTTTCCTTTCCTTTCCTTTCCTTTCCTTTCCTTTCCTTTCCTTTCCTTTCCTTTCCTTTCCTTTCCTTTCCGAGTATGACTTGAACTGCAGGCCTACACTGAGCCAGTGATCTCAACATATGCTTTCGTAATTATTCTTCCCATAGCACTTCCAAATAATAATTGGATAAAGAGAACAAACATATTTTACCTAAAATTAAGCCAAACTGCCAATGAGACCAACTGTAACCTGCATTTCTGGTTGATTTCTCCAACGCTTCCACTTTGTCAAGTCTTGCTTGGGCTGACACATTGCATCCTGATTTTGTCTCTGTCTTGCAGATGTGCTGGTGTTTTTGTGCTGGAGAAGCAAATCGTGCTGTTACTTGTAAGCAGAGTGCAATGAAAGTGCATGTATCCACACGCATGCACAGCAAAAATGCAACCACATTGCTTTCACAGAGAGACTACAACCCTGTTATGGGATCCAATGGAAATGGGAGCATTTTAACAAAAGTTTTCACTTAAGAAAATCTGGGTTTTGTTAGAAAATAGTAAAAATTGAGTGATCTCTAATAGTCATTTTATTATGGCTTAAAACAGCAGTTAAAAGCCTTTCATTCTGTTAAAAGGCTTTGCCCTGAGATGAAAGAATACTTTCATCCTTTGAACAAAAAAAAAAATAATTATAGCTAAGTCCTCACTCCATTTGCTTTTTGTCTTTCTCTTTACTCTCCAAAGAGCTGTAAGGGGAGGGAAGGGGAGACCTTAAATGTTCCTCATTCAGTTTTTGCTGCCCCTACACTCTGGACAGGCAGAATTGCCTTTGGGTTTCCACAGCTGCGGATGCCTAGTGCCCCCCGGCAGCACACGGATCCTGGGGCTGCGAGTATCCAGCACTGCCCTTGCAGGCAAACAACATTTGCTGAGCCGCTGCAGCTGCTGCAGAGCCAGGCAGGGTGAGTGTCCGGCTGCGAGACCCTGTGAACACACACGGGTGCACGTCCTTACGCTGGCGTGAAGATGTGTGCAGTGGCCAGAGAAGCAGGCAAGAAAAACAAACAATCATAGGATCATAGAATGGTTTGTGTTGGAAGGGACCTTAAAGATCATCTAGCTGCAAACCCCCTGCCATGGGCAGGGACACCTCCCACCAGACCAGGCTGCTCAAACCCCATCCAGCCTGGCCTTGAACAGATCCAGGGATGGGGCAGTGACGACCTCCCTGAGCAACCTGTGCCAGGGCCTCACCACGCATCATATAGCATCTCCTCCTAATATGTAATCTAAATCACTCCCTTCCAATTTAAAGCCATTCTCCCTCGTCCTGTCACTACAAGCCCTTCTAAAAGTCCTTCCCCGGCTTTCCTGTAGATCCCCTTTGGGTACTGCAAGGCTGCTATACGGACTCCTCGAAGAATCCTCCAGGATGAACAACTCCAGTTCTATCAGCCTGTCCTCATAGTGGATTTCAGGAAAGTTTCCAAAACTAAATGTTTGTGAGACACGTCCTAGAAATATTAATGAGCACATGTGCCAGCAATGGAAATTTTAATTCCTTTGTATGTCCTTGACCTCTGATTTCCTTAGGGCAGCTGTTGTCTCACGTTCTTGCCTTCCTCTGCTCCATGAACACAAGCCATGTCATATCCCCCAGCCTTTTGGCCCCACATGATGACACTCACACCTGGGAGCCCTTCCCTGTTGTGCTGCTTCATCCTCTTTAAACTCCTCCAGAAGATACTCCAGTGCATGAAGTCTGTCACTGTTAATCAACCAAAGCACGAAATTGAAGTAAGATCAGCTTTGTGCCTTTAGGATCAACCCATTAACTGGCCATAGATATATAACATCTCACAATTAGATTATTATTAGTTGTGTTGTGGGATCCCTGGGACAAAGAACTTGGTTTTTCCCCCCCCCCGAGTGAATCGTATAGGAGACAACAGGGCTTTTGTGTTGAAGGAATCTTGTCCATGAAGATCAGAAAGAAGGAGAATGCTCCTGGTACTGAGTTTGACTGGTATGATGCAGCGTAACCTGCTTGGGGTCATCAGTCCATGGTTGATCTTAAATGCCATCCAGTTTCCATCTTCAGGATGCACGTCAAATGTAGAATGAGCCAAGTATAGAAATGAGCTGATGTTGGTTTGCTGGGTAAATAAAGAAGAGCCGCTGTTTCAAAGGCGTTGGTCTCACGGAGGTCCAGCGTAAACAAGGCAAGCCTTGAGAGGAGTTTTGGACCAGCTTTAAGGTGATACTCCTCAAAAGAGAACAGAAAAATCCTGAAAAGCCTGTTTATATAAATTGTGATAAGGTGAGTGAGAGCTTTTGGGAAGATGGGCTGCCAAATGAAGTGCTCTGAATACCAACAAATAGATCCAACTAAACTTTTAAGTTTTATGTCCAAATTAAATGATTCATTTCTACTTTAAGAATGAAGAATCTGGTCAGTTCCCTCACCCCTCACCGTGCCTCCTCCTTCATATCTCAGCCAGTTTTAAGGAAAAAAGCTCTTCTATTCAAACACAGAAACAATCAGTTCAAAATGAGGGTTTGCTCTCTCTCTGGACAGTGGAGTCCATTCCCACTGGGATGATCTTCCTGAGGTTTACTTCTCCCTGCAATGCCTGGGCAGCTACAGCCAGCGCGAGTGCCCAGCCTGAGTCACAAAAACCACCTGCACACCCCACACAGAACTCATAGAAAGGATTTGTATCCCCAAGGTTGCAGAGAGGGCTCTGTAGCGCTCATGCTGACGGCAAAAAACTGTGTTGGAGAAGGTTACAAGTACCTCAACTTTCATTCACAAGTTAACCAGTGAGAATTTATTGTTCATCTCCATGCATGTCTCCCCCTCCCCACCTGATACAATAATTCTATATAAAGCTATTTTTTCTCTTGAAAAAAACACACACTCCCCCTTCAAGGTCATTTATGTAGATTTTTTCCAGTTCTTACCTTGTTAGAATCAACCTGATAATGAATAAGCGATACTGTTCCTATTGTGCCTGAAATTACTCTTCTTACCCGACTACATTTTTCTTGTTGAGATTCCACATCAGCTTTTCAGTGCTACAACCACCACTTGCCAAAATGATTTTTAAATGTGTACTTGAAAGATGTCGACCTTTTAAAAATCCTCAGCAGCAGCAGCATATAACATCAAAACCCTTTCTTTGTTTATAAAACAATTTGTAAAACTGAATCAGGAACTACTTGCTGTTCTACCATTCTCTTCCTTCTACTACCCCTAACTTGCCCTCTGTTCTTTCCACAAGTTTTGGGTTGCACTCTCTGCTCTGGAAAATTGTGGGTCCTCTAATGTTTATCAACCTCCTGTGACGAGCAACCTGAAATTTAAGCCATTGGAGATGGGATTTTGTACCCCGAACTTTTCAGATGGATTACCAAAAAATGAGGACTCAGAATATCATCCTTTGAAATCACATTTGGAAAATCAAAAGCTATGACCAAACCTCTCCTCTGGGGACGAGGTTACTCAATGGCTGGCCACCAGCTCTGAAATCCTGGTATTTTTGGAAAAGGCCAGTGGAAATAGGCAGATCATACTTCCTAGGGCTTTTACACAGTTATCCAAGGCTTCTGAATCGATACAGAGGTTCTAGCCACACATGCGTCAGCAAGCAGTTACCCATGTATTTCCACTGGCAGAAAGTTCCAGCAAGTTCCAGAAAGTTCTACCTGGATCAATAACTTAAACGACTGGTTAGCAATATGTTGGTAGCAACACCTTGTAACAGAAGTGATAAGTGACAAATATGAGGAGTTTTACAGTACTAATGCTTGTTATTGCTTCTCACAAAATGTTACCAAGCTTACAATAATCTTTACACTTTCAGCAAAAATGGGAACAGTATATTCGAATATATTAAAAAGAATTAAAAAAACATTTCACAAAAACATTTGTTGCCATATGAAAATCTTTCAGCAATAAATGCCCACACCAGTATTTAAACATTGTTAAAAGTATAATGATTTGTACTAATAAATTATGCAACAAGAGAGGTAAACAAAATAAAATCACAATATAGCTCTCCGTGTTCCTCCACTAAGCGTCCACAGCTCTCAGAAGGTCCGTTTCAGATGACTAATTAAGAAACTGATATTTTCAGAGCAACAAAAATAAAAGCTTTTATTTGTTCATTTGAATATAAAACAGGCGTTATCACAGATGTACAAAGCGTACTGGTGGTTTAACATACAAGAAGGTTGCTGTCCTTTGCACATAAAAATTTTTGTTTGAAACTGTGATTGGCTGAGTTACATGAATTTCTCTAACCAGTCACCACACTCTATGAAATAACGCTGCTAACATTCAACTGATAAAAGGGACAGTCTTCCCTTGGGTAAAGTGTCAAGCAGGATTAAATATATATAATAAACAAGCACCATGAGGAATCTGCTCCTGTTTGATTAGTTTTGTGTTTAAATGTTCATTGTGTACCCTCTTTTTTTTGTGCATGTGCATCAAGTTGATTACATGGTTTTGTCTGACTCCAAAAGCACAAGGTCACAAGACAAACATTTTATACATTCTCATGAATGGTTTATCTACAGTACAGTTTCTAATACAGAACAATCCTTCTTTATTGCTCAGTCTGATGGTGCTTAAGTGTTTCTTTCCTTTTGCTTGCACAACAAAACCAGAAACTCAGTTTATCATTTCTCTTAACTCAGGATTTAACAACCACAGATGACAGGTTGCAGAAGAGAGCTGTTATTAACTGCGTTTCACAACTGCATTGCAGTTCTTTTATTCTCTACAAATGCAAAGTTGACTTCGTGAAGGTTAAAGTGATGCTTTGAACGACAGCGAGATTTGTTTTGCAGTACTGAGATCAGCGATAGCAGGACTTCACAAGTTAGTTCACACATTGCAATTATGTCTGTAATCAATCAACATCTTGTCTGAAACCTTACAACAACTCGCCATTAAGAACAGATTTTTATTCTTTTTAGGGAGCAGAAAATAAATTTGACAAAATATAGGACTGGTCAGCAGAGCATGAATAGGGCTATTCACAGGACGGTGAAGGCGGAGAGGATGGTCTGAAAGAAAACACGTCTGACATGGCAAGATGCTCTGTACTGTACATGCAGACTAAAACGTCCCTCCCTTGTAAAAAGATTTTAAACACTCAGCATCGAGACTTCCTTATACTTGATATAAACATGAGTACATTTGCCCTGCAACAATCTTAGTCATGCATATCCGGTAATGAGAGCCAGCACATGAACGTCATCTGGGACAATAAGAAAAGCATTCTTGGACTGCAGCTGGTAAATCCCACTCTTGATCACAAACAGGTCAATTCAGTCACAACCACATGAAGGAAAGGGAAGGTTCTAAAAAAGGGGGCACAGGGTGCAGGGAAGACAACAGAACTGGGGAATCAAACCTCTCTTTTATCCAAAGATAGTAAAATGAAGGCAATGTGATGCATGTTTTCCTACTCTTCTCCCATGAGGGTCTCAGATCGGAGACCACGGGATTCCTCTGTTCTTTATACAGGCAGATCGGTTCCTCTGATGTTTTGATGCGTTTAGGGACTAGTTAGCAGATGCACGATTTGTGCCAATCGGTTGTAGTGACTCTTTGCTGTTAAGGAATAAATTAAAGACCATCAAAACAATCATTTCCTGTAAATGTAAACTGGATGCATTGGCCACTGAGCTATGTGTCCTAGCTGAGAGGCAAATTGATAACTCTGCGCAAATAACCCCCAAATTTTTCCTTATAGCAATAAAAACACCAACTAAAACAATGAAAAGAATTGTGCAACAAAGTTCTGCAGCTAGACAACAGTGCTATTCCTCAACCTGCCTTTTCTAAGTCTACCAAGTGTATGCACATGCCAGCACAAATATTTATTGTTGCCTCCATGGCAAAGAAAAGAAAATTATTGTAGTGCATTTTTTAGTCTTAAATTCATTCACTGCCTTAAAGGCAGCAATAATTCCACTTGCTGGTATCTAGAGGATTCTTTCCGACAGGGATACTTAGCAATCCAGGATTTCTTTTTTTTTTTTCCAAAAATTTGTGAGTAACGTTTGATTATCTACAGTGGGAGACACCATGCAAGTGACAAGTACTGCATTTTAAACTTTAAAATCTTTTGTCATTAGTGAATTTATATTTCATATATATATATTTGATGTGATACTATCCACTCAAGATAATACAACACTTTGTTTTTATATTAGCAAACATTCCAAGAGTTTAATATTCTTGAATGTTTTTTCTCTTTTATACTTCTAAAGAGATCAAAATAAATTAAACGTTTTGTACATAATTACAGAAGAAGTAGTTAACTTATTTTATCTTTTTAGTTTAGTACAAAGATATTTGCAAGTTCATTGCCGAAATACACCTTATTTATAAATTTCTTCCATTCCAACGCTAACAGCAAAGGCTCTTTGACCTTTGGGCTTTCAGCATCTCTGACAGAAAGCTGCAAGATTTCTAACTGAAAGGTGCTACTTTGGGTATTCTCCTCGTACCACTACATAGTTTCCTAAGATGTGGGATCTAAAATGGCTTAAGTTAGTAATGGATCTGTATTCATCAGCTTTTTATGACATATTAAAATGAATGAAGAAAACAATTATTTGTATTAGTATGCAAATTGTTTTAAAAGAATCCATTTGGAGGGCAGAATATAAAAAAAAAGTCTACTTCAGCTTACTTAATGTAAAATACAAAGCCACATTTACTCAAAAAGCAGTATTGTCCAAGAAGCAAAAAATAAAAAAAAGTTTAAAATGGGCTTTTCCAACACACTGAAGGGCCTTACCCCATAGTCCTTCTTTTCTAAAATTTAGTGGTAAAAGAAAACATTTCACAATTTATTTCCTGCCAATCGTGACTGCTTTGAAAAGTTGTAATAGAAACAGTTCCATTCTGATGAGTGTCAGCATCTTATCTGCACACTTTTTTAGTGGACACCAAAAAAATTTTATACATCTATAGTAAAGTCCATGGAAGCTTTAAGGTACAAGACTACATGTTGTAGGCCACATAGATGGGATCTAGCTGATCTGCCAAAAATCCATCTCGTAGGTGCATACGTTGTTTCTCTCCACGGGAGTTGATAGGAATTACACCAATGTCCACAACCACCACCACCCCTACAATCAGATAGTGTTCCTCAAGGACCACGTTGGTGACCAAAGGAACCAGGTCCAAAGCTTCTTGCTCTGATCCATCCAGCTCAACTACAACAACCAATAAATTTGTCCAGGTAAACACCGCACTGGAACAAAAGAAAAAATAATGTTAGTTGTGGGGTTTCCTTACCCATTTTATTTTTTTTACCCTTTTCATTCCATCTTAGTTACCTTTTGTTTCAACTCCTAGGGCTCCTTCCCTTACCACAAGCCTTAAGTAGCAAGAGAGAACATGTTTGTAGACAGGGGCAGAAGAACATCCCCACTAGTTCTCATTTTAATACTGTGGCAATACTAAGCATTGTGCTAAACTTTACAGGAACTTGAGTCTAACCCTCGCCTGCCATGTAAAGAGGTTGTAAGACAATGTATGGTTCCCTCTGAAGCCACAGAATTGTTGTAGCACTGCTGTGTTCATGAAGGCACATGAGCAATGTGTGGGTGGAGGTGTCTTCTCTGGGTTTTTTGTTTTGTTTTGTTTTAAGAGCAGCACAGAAGAGCAAAGGAGGTTAAAAGAGAAGGCCCAAAAGGAAGAGCAGGAACACTGTCAGAGCTTAAAGTCCTTTGGGATAAACGCTGCCTAGCAAAGGGCTGCAGAGCTCTCAGAATGTTTACAGGTTGCACCATACACTTCACAGAGGTCCGTGGGCTGCTGGGGAGGGAGCTACCTCACTTGCACAGAGCTAGACCAACACGGCTAAGCGCCTTCTGGACTGCACTGGCTCCCGTCCAGGCAGGTCAGAGCGCAGCACAGAAGAGATGCAGTTTGGGGCAATCCACAGTTTCAATAGAGGCTGGGGGAGCGATGTGACTGAGTGGTTCTGCAGAGAAGGACTTGGGCATGACCATTGATGAGAAGCTCAGCGTGAGCTGGCAATGTGCACTTGCAGCTGAGAAGGCCAACCATATCCTGGGCTGCATCAAAAGAAGCGTGGCTAGCAGGTTGAGGGAGGTGATTCTGCCCCTCTACTCCGCTCTTGTGAGACCCCTGGAGTACAGTGTCCAGTTCTGGAATCCTCAGCATAAGAAGGATATAGAACTGTTGGAACGGGTCCTGAGGAGGGCAACGAAGATGATCAGAGGGCTGGAGCATCTCTGCTATGAGAACAGACTGAGAGTTGGGGTTATTCAGCCTGGAGAAAAGAAGGCTCTGGGGAGACTTTACAGCAACCTTCTAGTACCTGAAGGGGGCATATAAGAAAGCAAGGGAGTGAGTTTTTACAATATTAAGTAGTGATGGGATACTGGTGAATGGCTTTAAATTGGAAGGGGGAAGATTTAGACTAGGCATAAAGAAAAAATTCTTCACTACGAGGGTGGTGAAGCACTGGCACAGGTTGCTCAGGGAAGTTGTGGCTGCCCCATCTCTAGAAATGCTCAAGGCCAGGCTGGATGGGGCTTTGAGCAGCCTGGTCTAGTGGGAGGTGTCCCTGCCCATGGCAGGGGATTTGGAACTAGATGATCTTTAATGTGATCGTCCATCCCAAACCATTCTACGATTCTTTTGGATTTATACACAAATAAGCAGTGTCTTCCATGTTTTATTTTGGTTGTGTTTTATTTCTGTTGGTTTTACGTAGGCAGGAGATTTTACATTCCTTATTAACAGGTGAGATGGCTGAGGGAACACCATTATCACCACTATGTCCTCTTTACTAAAAGAACTTTGCAAGTCCCCAAAATTTTGGTTTAGCCCTTGACCTGAAGGTCAAATTTGATTTCTGCTACTGTGCATCTCTTCTGACTAAGGATAATGCATTTACTCTTCCAAATATGGAGTCTGGGAAGGTATGAAAGTCTGGTGTATGCCTCCCTCCATCATTCTCCCCACATCTCAAATGCCTCTGAAGTCTCACAGGAGATCAGGAGGACTGAGACTCCACAAAAAGCAATCTCATATTTCCTTGCAGGTGTTTGAGTCACTCTTCCTCTAACTTGTTCCATTGCATATGTAATAATATTATACACATGTAACTCATACATCAAGTCCTGTACTTTACCCTACTTTACCTCATAAAAGCGGGAGAAAATTTCTCAGAACTTGTCTCAAGCATAAGCATCTGAAAGTTAGAATATATTATGTATACAAGCCAACTTCAAAACCAGCTGTTTACCCTAAGGTCAATGCTTAACTGAGACGGAAGTGCACTGTTTTATTTCACTAAGACAATTCTGAAAATCCCTGTACTTTGGAAACATATCTTACTTCACCCAAAAGATAGCTATGAAAATGTGCTCTATGTTGATGCTTAACAGAATGGATTGTAGGAGAAAAGTACTTACTATTAAAAAAACGCTCATTTTCAGATCCTGCCAAAGTACCTTTTGATTGAATTCTTATGTGCATATTGACCTGGAAACTAACGGGCAGTCAAAGCAAGGCTGTGCAGTCTCCATTTGACTTAGTACTGATAGGAAATTCATTTTAATTTGTAATTAAGTTTTCACAGACACTCTAGTAAGCTTTGATTAATGCTGAATATTAACAAAGTGAAGTATCAGCCTGCACAGGTGACCATCTCCAGAGAGGTTCTAGAACTTTTCTGGATTGCTCTACAAACATCTAAATTACTCTTACATATATTTTAACAAAAAAGCCCGGGGAGGCTAGCAATTGAAATCATGCCTTAATCCTACTGCTAGCTTGCTAATTAGGAAAGCAATTAATTGCAAGCTTCAGGAGCAGCAGGTCCCTAAAACATGGCTTAAGAGAAGTTAGTTTGTCTGAGTTCAGAAGACTGATTCCTATAACCTTTATGAAGCCTCTTAAGATCTAGAGCCCCTGACACTCCTAAAAAGGCTTCAATTTAATTTAAAATTAATTTTATATGTCATGATCCTAACTCACTTGTGACCACTGTAAGTAAAAGGAAATACTGCCTTTTATGTTCTCACCAGTTGAGATAAAGATACGTTGGCCAGCATATATCACTTATGGATACATTAACTTTCTAGCCCTAATGAATTAAAAAAATAACAACCAAACAAAAAACTAGGGACCCAGGAAGGCGGCACTTTCTCAAGAAATGATAGACTTACATCCAATAGGAAAAATGGGGACAGACTTTTTAGCAAGGCCTGTTGTGACAGGACAAGGAGTAACGTTTTTAAACTAAGAGAGGGTAGATTTAGACTAGATATACGGAAGAATTTTTTTACAATGAGGGTCGTGAAACACTGGAACATATTGCCCAGGGAGGCAGTAGAGGCCCCATCCCTGGAAACACTCAAGGTCAGGTTGGATGGGGCTCTAAGGAACCTGATCGAGTTAAAGATGTCCCTGCTCCTGCAGGGGGAGAGGACTAGATGACCTGCAAAGGTCCTTCCAAACCAAAGCATTCTGTAATTCTATAACTCTGTCCAACACAGCCAATGCACCGAGCTGGGAATGAAACCTCCTGCTACTTCCAGCCCACCAAGAGCTTAGCAAAAGCAATGATGTTGTAGAAACCCCTGCAGAGGAAGAGGGTCATAATGGTTTACTTCTCTAAATACTTTGTGTAGCTTTACCTATTTGTTATTGTGCAGAGACAGAAAACCACTTCTTAGCAAATTGTAGGAAGCTATGTTCTGTTCCTCACTCAAAGGCTTAAAGCTTACATGAATCATCAATGTGCTTTCATTAAAAGACATACACATACATTGTTTCTCAATATAGTTTGCGGTATGGAAAACACTTTTAAAATGCCTAGTGTAGTTACACATCACAATAGAATCAGATTGTGCCACTGCTTTGCTTGTTATCTATGGAGACACAGGAGGTCCAGACTCAGAGGCTGCTGATTTTCTTAAGAGCCAAGAATAATTTTAAATGACCGTTTAGATCTGATTCTCAATGACAGGAGCTGCACAGCAGGATAGCATGTTAGTCAACAAGTCATCACTTCCCTCAGTAGTGCTAAATGTTACAAAATCAGTATTAGTTTCTTGGAAGCTGAAGCTACTTTTACAACCCATCAAGGGAACATGTTTTAGTTGCAATAAGCATTCATGCACTTAAATCCCTATGAACTTTTTGTAATGGAAACAACAGTGGCCTCCAACAAGAACAGAGGCTCATGCCCCTTACCAAAGAAAGGCATATACAAAGTATATATAAAAAGAAAGACTTAACTGGCTATTAGTTTGTCAATGGGTGTTTCATAAAGACAAGAGGAGGACCTCTGAGAGAAACTGAAAGAGAAGTCAAGTGAGAAATGTAACGACAGTCAGGACTAGGACTACTCAGGAAAACCATGAAAGGTGGCTTGAGAGAGCTATTAGATAGAACACTGCTTAGGAAGAGCCTGGAACTGTGATGTTGTCAGTTTGAACTACTGTGCATCTCTTTTCTAGAGGGGCAACATCAGAGAAACATCTAACTTATCATCAATCTCTCTTCTTTGAGGAAAAAGCAATACTGAAGACTTGCAGTTTCAGACTTCAGGCAAAGGGTAGTAATAGTACAGTGTTTTCTGAAATCTCAGTCCTCCGTCTTGTACATTATCACCCAACTACCAGAAAGAGTTAAGGCATGGAGAACAATGTGCATTTATTTTCTGCCTTCTTGCAGAAATTCAGTGGCCTTTTAATTCGGTTCTCCAAGCTTACTTACCCCAACCTTTTTTTACTTGCCACTGTCCCACTCAGGATTTCCATGGAAGGAAAAGAATCCTCAAAGTGCTCTCAGTGGTCTTGAAAACAGCAACATATTTTAGGCATTTTTGTCCACTGAAGCCCACCATGACCATTTCTGCAGTGCAATACTTCACTTACTGCCCATAAGCTCACACCTTAACAACACGCATACTCTGACAAACAGTAGGTATGGCTGAAAACGTTGATTTATGAACCTGTAGCCATCTTATAACCGCCCTAAACAGCTTGATCTGAAAACTTTCCATCCACTGCTGATACTGATCTGACACATTTTCAAGGAGAATTTCGCAGCATCCTTAAAGTATTCACACTGGTCTATAAAAAGGACACAGAATCTGCTACCCTGTGTAATAGCTAGCTGACCATACCAGCAGTGATGATGCTCTAGGGAGGAGGCAATAAGGCAAAACCTCAGTGACAGTCAGCCAAGCAATTAACTGCCTTAATTTTAACAGAGATCTAAGAAAAATATCAAGTTGTTTTGCCTAAAGAAACTGGTCCAGTTGTTGTGCTTCATTATTAAGTTTACTGCTCAAGGCCACACCTTTGCATCCAGGACCAAAAAGAAAAATGGAGAATCACATCTCACACTTGCTATATTGCTCAGGCTGTTGTGACAGTTTCCTTTTGGTTGAAAGGAGAAGAGCTGAGCTGAGGTTACATCAAAACAAAACAACTACCTGACTCAGTCTTCTGATGCAAGAATAATGGAAAGCAATTTGTTCTCATGTCAGCCTCAAGAAATGATTACCTGCTGTGTGCATTTGATGGTGTGATACATTGATGAAGACAACATCGTTATTAATTTATTGATTTACTGCTTCAGTTTCCATTGTGACCTTGATTTGATCACTGTTTGATTTATTAATAACCAATTCGAAAGTAAAAGTAATTAAACAGTAACTAGTAATTAAAGTTTATTAGTGTGTTCATTTATTTGAAATGTTTGCTTGCTTACTTGTTCTAATAACAACACTCCTAAAGCTTGAACTTATATCAGGGTTTTTTTCCTTGTTAGAATATAAATCTCAAACTCCAACAAACAGCTGCTGATCTAACTGGTGGCTGCTTGGCTTTCTCAAATTAAGAGTTTAATCCTCCACTTGTACTTAAAACCATATACAAAAAAGAAACATTGAGTGATCCTAGCAGAACACACTCCTTCCTGATTAACTCTGTTTGTGAAAAGTTTCATCCTAAGGGCATGTTTACAGCTAGGTTATAAATCCTGTGTCAATCTTGACAGGCTATTTCCTGGATCAATTGACAAACATTATAGATATTTCATTTTTATACAAGAGCTCTGGTGTTATATAATCCTTACCATTCTGTGATGCTCTTGTGTGCTCTAATTACAGAGGTTTCAATATCGATCGGATGGTATCTCATCCCTCGTAACTCCATGGCTTCATCTAATGCACCCACAACATAAAGTGCATCATGGCGCTCTGGTAGTAAACGAAAAAAATATTAATGATTCTGTTCTCCAGTACATTGAATTACAAAAATGTTCATATTAATAAGTAAGTAAATTAAGTCTAATGTTTACAAGTTACCCTCAAATTTCTGAAACCCCAAAGTGATTTCCAAACCAATGACAGTTTTTCATTACTGAAGTGCAATGCAGAACAGAAACAGAAGAAAGGAAGGCAGAACACTATTCTCATTTGAAGTAGAGAAAGGTGGCAGTCTTTGTGCAAAGACAGAGTAGAATAAATTCCTGTTTTCCTCCCAGGTGGATGCAGTACAGACTCATTCTTTTTTAAGGCACCCTAAACAGATAATAGGCTCCTTGTTTCTCCCTCTTTCTTTTGAAAGAGGAAGGATGTATTTGACTCTGACAGTGTTGATGGTGTTCTTCAAGTAATTTTGGGATGGCCAGTGCTGATGCTCAAGGTGTATTACAAAGGTGTTTATCAATAAAGTAGAAATATGTGTTATGTGCCAGATAACAAATTGTTCATTCAGACAAATGGCAAGCTCTGAAGCGCAATGCTCTTATAGTACAAATTTTGACTGACTAAAGAAATAGTTGAGGCTGAAATGACACTTTTTATGAGATATTAAGCTGATAATAAATGACTGCATGTTATCCATAAAGAAATAATATTCGCTAATAGACTTACAAGCAGATAACTGCCTCTTTTTACATTAATTTAAATAGTTGCACGGTAGTAATGTAAAGGCAATATAACATCTACCGGTAAAAACAGGAAGAGAACTTTCTGTATTGGGAGCTGAAAGTGGGAGGAGAGTGGAGACTTAGCAACTTTTCGCTTGGAGAAGATTTAAGTCATTTGGATGCTTCAGTTGCAATCTCCTCAGAGAATCAGAGAATCCTGAATTAGCTTGAGGCTGGGCTATCGTTATGAAATGAAAAAAGCCTGTGCAACTGAAAGTATATCTCTTCAGGAAGATGCTAACATAAGGACATGGGCACCAGTCCTAATCCACAGTGATTACTAAAATGAGTTCAGATTTGGTGAATTCACTCTTTGGCTGAACAGCTGCTATTCTAATTGCACTGACACCAGGGCTCTGGGATCACTCCTGGAGGTGCTCGCCGTGTTGCTAGAAGCCATACTTTGCCAGCAGCCTCAACTGCTACCTCAGTCAGCCACCACTCACAGCACTATGCCCTGCAAAAATCACACAAAAGCCAGGTTTTCCCAAGCAAAGACTTTGTGTGCCTGGCAGTGCTGGTTTGTTTACATGTGAACATGAGATCAGGAATGTCATAAACCCAAATAATGAAATCCTGTATGTTCCTGACAGAAACCCAAAGACCTCACACCTTCTGCTGCAGGTTTTACATTTTTTTACATTTCAGTTTTACATTGTTTTACATTTCAGTTAGCATCCTCATAGGTTTAAAGATTGGGAAATTTGAGAAATGGACAGCTTCTGTAAATAAGTTTGTAATTGAGGAATTATCAAAGAAGGTGGTTGTCACAGAAGGGACAGGGCTCAGACTCACAACAATGCTCTTTCTATCCGCCTGAAAGCACTCCTGCAGATATGACAGTGAGAGAAAATGATGGTGTTCTAAGCTGCATTTCATATTTTTCAACCCAAGGCACTTTGTGCATTAACAGTGCAAATAAGTCAGTGGTGGAGGGGTTTTATAGAACCTTAGATACAGGAATGGAAAAGCAGCTGTTTCAGCAGGGAAATCTTGCCCTTTGTTTTATCTTCTGATTATTTTAAATAAGGCTTTTTTGCAGTTCTACAGGTTTCACAGATTGAACATGCCAGGTAGCACAGCTAAGAGACACAATGTCAGTCTCAAAATAATCTCAATTATGCTCATAGATCTAGATGATGAGAAAGATCTTACCTCCATTTGCATCTGTGAGTTCTGTTCTTCTCAGGAATCCCAGATAGCCAGTTCGAGCCCAAATAGTCTGTGTGTCTCCAAAGCTGAGTCTTGAATTAAAATGATCTGACTGCAAAGATTCATCTCCATAGATGGTAAAATACCCACTGGCATTGTGAGTGCTGTGAACCCATATCTAAGTTAAAAGCAATTATACTGGTATTAATTAAAGTAGCTTTCCAGAATGAAGCATTATTGAAAAGTCTTGATGCAAATATTTTTAGTCATAGCTAGATAAGACTACAATGCCCTTTTTACACTGTTTCTGAACCTGTCACTGGCCCAGTTTTAGGTTCAGAGACACCAAACTAGCCTTACTAAAACTGGGCTGCAGATCCAAGCCATGCCTGGTGGAGAGGATTGCTGGACTCGTGGCTGCGGGTACACCAGCCTTGCAGCCCTCTGGCCTCAAGTTAGCCAAAAACCTGCACAGCCTGCATGAATGGCTCAGCTGGCTCTGAGGTCTGCTTGGTTACAGCAATTTTAAGCACAACCTATGAACCACAGTGCTCTTTCCATAGTCCCTTCCTGGTTCAGTGCATTTCACAGAATCACAGAATAACCAGGTTGGAAGAGACCCACCGCATCACTGAGTCCAACCATTCCTATCAAACACTAAATCATGCACCTCATCCACCTGTGCCTTAAACACCTCCAGGGAAGGTGAATCAACCACCTCCCTGGGCAGACTGTTCCAGTGCCCAATGACCCTTTCTGTGAAAAATTTTTTCCTAATGTCCAGCCTAAACCTCCCCTGGTGGAGCCTGAGGCCATTCCCTCTTGTCCTGTCCCCTGTGACTTGGCAGAAGAGGCCATCACCCTCCTCTCCACAACCTCCCTTCAGGTAGTTGTAGAGAGCAATGAGGTCTCCTCTCAGCTTCCTCTTCTCCAGGCTAAACACCCCCAGCTCTCTCAGCTGCTCCTCATAAGGCCTGTTCTCCAGCCCCTTCACCAGCTTTGTCACTCTTCTCTGGACTCGCTCCAGAGCCTCAACATCCTTCTTGTGGTGAGATTTTATCCAGCAGGGCATCCTCCATGAACACTAGAGACAGATTATTTTAAAGGGTGAGGCCAGGGACCTTCACCTTTGGAGAAGGATTCATCTCATCGAACTCAGGGCATCATGGAAATTTTTACGATATCGTAGTAATGAAATCTTACAGAAGAATCTCACAGACTAGATTGTAGGTTTTAATTATGACTAAGCAAATTCTTCATTTTGTTAATTAGAATTTTGATTGCTCATTGAAAATAATGTTTATTCTCTCGCTAGAAACATAAAATAAATTGGAAAATCATATAGCCTTGCTCAACTCAGCTAATGAGCGTACTTCAGTGCATTGAAGCACAATGATTATAACGAGAACAGAAACAGAAAACTATCTAGCTGAAATTAGCCTGATCAATAAACTTATTTTTTCCTGGAAGTTTCCATCAGAATTAGTGAAGCACCAAGCAGAAAACATAAAAAGATTTTTTTCCCCATTTGTAACAAATTTGATCTATTATTAGCATTTATCAAGTATGTTACTAACAGTTTTAATGATGATACAAATATCATGCTACACCCCTTATATACTATATGTGTAGAATTCACAATTTTCTTAACCAGGCATTAGATAAGATGCGTCACAGGAAACCAGTCATATACATGATGATAGTTGTATCTTTACGATTTAGTTCATAGGATACAGAGGTTAAATTTTCATGACTCACCTCACCAAGATGAGAATCTCCTAAGGGCCCCTTTGTTTCTGGATTAGCAATAATGATGCGTACTCCTGGGAGGATCTATTGAAAGAAAATATGAGGTTGATTAACAAAACATGACTTAATGTAACAGACATCCAACCACTACAGAGGTGGGCAGATTTCAAACACTAAAAGAGAAAACGAAGCATCCTCTGACCATGAGTGTTTGCAAAGCCATGGTTAGAAAGCTTTAGATAAACATCCACGGCGTCAAGGGCAGTCAGTGAGCAGGGACTGCGTTGGTGGCTCAGTGCAGCAGTGATGGCACCGATCCTTTCTCCCAAAGGTAGATTACACTTAGCAGTAGACCTCGGTCACTGGCCAGAGAATGCAGCCAGGGACAGAGGTGAGAGCAGCATCACTATCTCTGTGTGTTGGCCCAGTGATACCACTCCCCAGGACCAATCCCTGTGCAGGTAATCGGTAGCCCATGAACACAGCACTGCTAATCTCAGACCAGTCCTCAGTGCAGGTGGGACTACACAGATAACAATGACTACACATATAACAATGCCTTCACTAGTGGCACGTTAGTTGGCTGTTTCAAAGGTGAGATGTGGAGGATGAAATGCCTTCTCTTGCATAAAAGAAGGAAATTTTCTTTGCATAAAAAAGGGAGGTACAGCTTTTGAGATAGAAGTAACGCATCAGTTACAGATATCGTGCTGTAACCTCAACAGTAAAGACAGGTCTTCAACTTGCATACCTGATAAAGTCTTCCTCAATGTTACATTCACATAAAAATGAACAGAAATGGACATTGCTGAAAATATTTACCATAAGAGGTATGTCTAAATCTTCCTCCAGTACTTACTTTTCCTGACTCCATAAGCGGCAAACTATGTGGAGATCCTCTTTCAACTAAACGAACTCTGTAAAATACATGTAAAAAATAATATGCATAACATACCGTTGAGTTTATTTGCTTTTCATTAACATTTATTTCTAAAAGGAATGGTTACTGGTCACAGAGATTAATGCTATTTTTGGACTAGAGGAAGCTTATATCCTGTAGAGCATAATTGGGCCCAATAGTTAAACTTAGTCAAGACTTATGGCTGGGAAAGTAATGAAAAAAGATGTGTGTGAAGATTTTCTTAAATATTAAATTCTTGAAATGTAGTTGGTGCCTTTTTATTTGATTTTGATAGACTTTGTAAATGGAATTCTATGCACAAATTTATTCACAACAAGAGGGATCTAAAATATTTATTTCGCACAAGAATATCATAAATGCCGGGGCACAAACATAAAAGCACGTGAGCTGAGTGAGCAACCACATTCCATGAATAGCTAACAGTTAAAATCAGAGTTATATCACAATAGCTCATAACCTGGCCTTAACTTGAAATCTGCATTTGCAATCTTTTAATTATTTTCAATGTGCAGTGGTTGATAAACATTTTAATAACCAAAACCACAATTTAATGAAAAATTTTATTACTGTTGAGGTCAGACCCTCTCTCTGAGTGTGGCTTTCTGGTTCTTCCTCTTCCATTCTTAGATAGTTTATTTTCCCACTAACAGAACAGAAATGGCAGCTCTCTTTTGGTGGAACGATGGTCTGGAAGGAAATTCCTCATTTAACCATAGAAAAGTAACTTAGTAAGTTAGATTGAAAGAGTAAAGTCCTTAAACAGCTGATGATCTCAGCCAGTACATGGTGAGGAAAATTTGGTAACAACTAGGCTTTCCTATATCTAAAGTTGGATAACTAAAAAGCTCTAACAGTCCATGAAAACATTAAACTTCCCACTCCTGAACTTTTTCAGAATCCACTTAACCCACCTAAATCTGGGCTTCTGTCAAAAGAGCTGTTCCTCCCCTCAGCTCTGTGACTAGAAAACAAACAACACAAGATACCCCAAACCCAACCCTTTTAAAACACGAGGTCGAAACATCAGTGGAGAGGAAGTCAGCAAGGAGTGGATGGGTGGAGAACTGGATCTGGTTAAACTGATCATAAAACTGCACTGTGTTAGGAGCGGTCATGACAGATCTTTTCCAGATTATTTTGATGTCTTTTTATTAACAGAGTACAGCAGTGCTCAGTTTGTGTAAGGAAGAATGAGCACAGAGAGACCTAGAGGTCTCTTTGGAGAAGAACAAAGAACAAATCTTTGGCAAGTTCAGCCCCTAAACTTAAAGGAGGTGGAAAAAGATTTATTTATTTATTTATTCAACTATTTCTTTGCTCCAGAAGTCCTTTATAAAAGCTGGGACTGTTAAGGTCAAGACAGGAATACTGAGTAGTGTTTTATCTGCAGTTCTGGAAAGTCTCTCAACCTTGATGGATGGAGTAGGGCTAAGACCTGAGGTATCGCACACCAGTGCGAACAGTTCCTTGCACTAAGAGAAACAATAAACATGCGGCAATTTCAGACTGATTTCCCAAGTCCTTGTTTTACACCATATTGCTCTCTTAAGCTCCCGTTTTATTACAGGTGTACACACGTGCCTGCATTTACTACATCATTTTCTGTTGAGTTTCCCACTAGCTAAAAGGCAGTAGTGCCACCACTGGTTTCACAGCAAAAGCATCCATCGGTTCAATCAGGGCAGAGATATGGGATAGCAGAAACTCAGGCCTCGGTAACTTCACTATAAGTGGTATGTGCAAGGCTAAATTAATGCTACTCTATAACGGATATGTCTACATAAGCCACGCTTGTGTTACTGTTCAAATGGCAAGCTAAATCATAGGTATTTAGGAGTATGTAGCAAAGGCTTTAAAATTAACTGTGTGTATTGAAAAAGGTCAAATTTTGAAAAAAACCCTGTTGTTAATAATGTCTACATTTCTGCTTTTTCATGTATTTTTCCTTCTGTAAAATGCTTTAACTGAGTTCTTCCAAACAACTGATACCTCCAAACTTTACCTGTATTTGCAAACAGGCAGCTGTTCCTTAGAAGAATTAGTCATCATTTCAATCTCCTTTAACAGACAAAGTTACCTAATTTACTATTTACCACCAGTTCACAAATAGATTTTATCTTAAAAAAAGCGCCAACTTCAGCCACATGCGGTCTTAAGAAAGATGGTGTAACAAAGTTCAGGAAACACTTTCTTTGAATTTGAGATCGGTCTAAAAATAATTTGATTTGGATAACAGTAGCAACAAACCTCAGGGGCAGGAAGAGAGTGTGTCAGAGCTGTCCACCTGCCCAGAGATTTGGTTGGCCTTTGCTTCTTTCCTGTTATTAAGACCTGCCTCAGTGAAGTGTTGCTGAACTCCAGATCTAGCAAAAATCACACATAACAAAGCTATACATTCAACAGTCAACGAAATAACTATTGGAGATGAATAAACATACATCTCTTTCTTCTTTGCTTCCAGCATCTGTGCTTCCCACCTTGTTCTTACAATCACTAGTACATTCTTGTAGTTCTCTACTCCACCTATTTCCTTTAACCTCATCAGATTTTTTAGCACATGACAATCCAGAAGGTGCAACTTCTCAGTTTTCAGTTCTGTTAAACCTCTCACACTCTGTGCTTTCTTGCCTCACATCCCTATAGATTTAGCGCAACAGTACAATAAACATAGAAATGGCATTTCCTACAGGTTTTTTGTGAGGACCCTGTTAGTGCTCAAGAACTTGGACTCTGTTTTAAAAAGTTTCTGCTAAGCTCACAGTCCCTTTGGGAACATGCTGTTAAACCTCTAACATCTCTGAAATAATAGAAGATATTTTACCACAAAGAGATTAAAAAAAAAAAAACACCAGAAGAAAAACTCCAGATTCTAATGTTACCAACTACTATGCGCATACTTAATTATAGTGTGTAATGGTCTTGCTAATTCTACTGGGACTAGTATTGTGAATAAATCGTGGACATTAGGCAGTAATTTCTAAAATGAGTTTTACTGTGTCTCAGCATAAAATAACTCAATTGTTCTCACTCTTCCCCAAGAGATTTCCATTTTTCCACTGACAAACACAGAGAGCAGACATGACTGAAAACTTCTTCGCTTTCCATGTTGAGTAAGCAGCAACACTATCAAGGCAAGGTAAAAAGGCAGAGCACAGGGCCCATCAGACCCACAGCACATCCAGAGAAGGGCCACAAAGACGATCAGAGGGCTGGAACACCTACCCTGTGAAGGCAGGCTGAGAGAGTTGGGATAGTTCAGACTGAAGAGAAGGCTCTGGGGAGACCTTACAGCCGCCTTCCAGTAGTTAAAGGGAGCCTATAGGAAAGTTGGGGGAGGGGCTCTTATCAGGGATTGTAGTGGTAGGATGAAGGGGAATGGTTTTAAGCTAAACGAGAGGAGATTCAGATTAGATATTAGGAAGAATTTTTTCACTGTGAGGGTGTTGGGACGTTGGAACAGGTTGCCCAGAGAAGTCATGGATGCCCCATCCCTGGAGGTGTTCAAGGCCAGGATGGATGAGGCCTTCAGCAATCTGATCCAGTGGGACATGTCCCTGCCCATGCTGGAGGGGATTGGAATTGGATGATCTTTAAGGTCGCTTCCAACTCAAACCATTCTATGATTCTATGACTCTTAAAAACAATGTTTCTAAATTATTCAGGTGATGCTGGCAAAGAAACCTATGGCTCCTTGCAGCCTTCTTAGGACAGGTTTACTAAATCTCCAAATTCACTAATAACCATAACATGCTCTGAGACAGCAGAGTTCTAGAAAGGCCAAGTCCTGTTTCTCTGGAGTGCTCCAGCTGCTCTTTGTTGGGAGTGAAAACACTTTCTTAGAGAGTGCAGAGCCTTCCTGCTGCTTTCTGCTGCCTTCAAGTCTTGCTGGGAAGGGCAGAGGAGAACATGGCAGCAGAGCCAGCCTGGGCAAAGAGCCTGCAAATCAAGTGGGTGGGAGAAAAATGCTGCCCTTGTGTGTGAAAGCTACTTTTGCACCTTGTGGCAGTTTGCAGCCAAGCTGAGAGGGAAAACATAAATGACTGACTTGATGTAGGGCGCACACAGAGTATCAGAGGTTCTCTCTCACCAAAATCTATCACTGAAGGGAAAACGTAGAAGATTTTTAAGAGTCATTCCACTGTTAAAAAGCTGTATCAACAATAATATGCAATGAATCTGTATAATTTACATAGTACAAGACAGTATAGTTTTTAGAATTTTCTTCACTCATTCCTAAGAAATAGTCTTTTTTTTTAAAAAAAACAGCTCTAACTGGCTGCACAGCTGAGAAAGCTGCCGATGTTTCAAAGTCCGTCTGCTGGGATTTAAAAGGGAATGCAGTTACACAACCAGAATGTGCTGAACTTTTTGTTACAATCGAATACATTTGACAGGTTTCACCTCCTTTACACCAGACACTCACTGTAGAAAAGTAGTACTGAAATCTGACTTCAGAGTCAAAATTGGCAAACTATAACTGGGCACTGTAATTGCTGTGCAGCAAAGGGGATATTGAAATACAGTAACAATGTCCTTCTGCCCAACTGTCTCACATAAACCCGCAAATTTTGCTTAAGCTCCTTTTTAAAATCTAGTCCGTTCAGTGATGAAAACTCTCCAAAATATTTTCCACAGCTTGCTAGTACTTTGTTTGAGAATTTGTCAGCAGCACTATTAACTGTTGCTTTTGGGAACCTGCAGGGGCTGGAGCGTGCAGAGTGGTACTAACCAATGTTACGATGCCAAAACTGGGCAAACCTTCAAAGCTGGCTGTGCTCTTGCTCTGGGAAAGATTTGGATTCTGTGACTCTAATAGAGATGGAAAGCAGCTATTAGGTCATCCAAGTCTTGTTCCCTGCCAAAAAAAGACTGCTCCCTGCAGTGCATTTTCGAGTGCTTTGTCTACTCCTGTTATAGTATTTCAAATGATGGGGCTTATTCCATTTCCCTTCAGAGTTTATTTCTCAGCTGAACATATTTCATAGTCAGGAAGCTTTTTAATGTGATGCTTGGCATGAACCATTCTTACCTTCACCTTGTTATTTCTATCCTTCCACATCCAATTCAAAGGAGCATTTCCCATTGTCCTCTTTCTTTTTAAATATAAATCAGCTATAAAGTTGGCTTTTACCCTAACAGTTGGCCAAACCCCACATCTTGAATTTGTTTTCTTTCCTTTATAGCCATTCCCATGAGCTGAGCCATAGTAACTGCCCTGCTACTCCTTGCCAGTGTGCCAGTGCCTTCTACTATTAGCCAGGCCTGGGCACTGAAGCACTGCATCTTCCATAGTTTCAAGCTGTTATTCCCCTATCTACCCTACCAATGCTTAATTATTCTTCCTCCTGTCTTGAGCGGTTTGTTCTCACACCATGCTATTTTGCACTCATGCCAGCTTGGAAGTCCAGCTTTTAGTTTGTTAAATACTTTTAGTGTGCTATTTTGCACACTAATTTATTTCAGTAGCTGTTTAGAATGCTGCCACTCTTGAAAGCCTTCAACAAAAAACTGTAAAGGAAACCAGACAAGGTGTGATATAAGTAAAACCTAACATATATTGAAACTACAGTTTATATATAGAAAATATCAACATATGTCTCCTAAGTTCTCTCCTTGTCCATAGCCTTCCTGTGGCAGAAAGAAACAGTCAATGGACTCTTTCGTTTTAGTCCAGCTGTATTTCTTAAGTTTCCCTGCTGATTGACATCTTACATTAGAAGCTGAGCTTGTGGGGAAAAAGTAGGTATTTTCCTATCTTGCAGAAAATTGATGTTTGGAAATTTTTTTTGTGTATTAAACTGGAATAAAAAAGTGAAATTTGGAAGGAAGTTGTAAACTGAATCTGAAAAAAGAATGTTGCAGGTCAGTAAAAGAGGTTATTTATGTTTAGTGTTTTGGGGTTCTGTTTTGTTTTGGAATTTAAGTTAATTATCTCTACAAATGGTAAATGCTTTAATCATCATCTGCAAAAAGTCAGAAGTTAGAGTGTTTTGACTACTTAGAGAATTTTATCTTCTTCCTCAAGCTGTCAAAAATTACTCCTCTTATTCTAACAAAATGCTCTTTTCTGGTGAAGAAGACCACTGCCTAATTCATTAGAATTTTTAACCAAAATCTAGTGATAAGGCATGTAATGCCAGAGAGCACATGTGCTTTGTTGTAGCTATATAAAGTCATTTCCCATTTCTGACTCAAATGGCCAGGAACTATTGACATTGTCACATCTTTCAGATAAATATCGCTGTCTAATGTTGAGATGGTGCCTTAGTAAGACTGATGGTGGGAAATGGCTAATGCAGGCTGTTCTGATTTTCTGTAGTCAGAGGAAAGAAGGCCACGATAGGTAATGGGGTCCTGGACTGGGGTGAGGGCTCCTTCACACTCAAGACTTCCAGTGCATATTCTCCTTCCTCAAATAATAAACCATTTCTACATACGCTATTCAGGAATTACAAGTCAATGAGCTCACTCTACCAAAAACTGAAATATGGATCAAAGAACATAAGCTCTGCATTCCAAAATAACACACGTAGTTCAAACAGCCAGATCAGAAAAAGAGGCAAATGGCATAGCTGAACACTCCAGCTGAAGGGAAAATTCAGATAATGGAGAAGAGTTTCCCTGCATTATCCTGGTTTCCTCAGAGCAGTTTTCACCCCATCACATAACAAATTCAGATAATGGACAAAGACAACTGGGACTGAAAAAGGGAAGTTTTGGACTGAGGCAAACTTTAGTCAGAAAAATGAACATCCATTACATCTTCTATATGTCTAGGACATATTTTAATCCTGTTAATTCTATAATCAACCAGTTCAGTTACAGAATTAGCACTAAATTACTTCCTTTTCTTCACTATAAACCTAAATTACATTTCAAGTCTCAGACTCCCTGAGGTCAAAAGCAAACAGCTTCTGATCCTTCAGATGGCTGAACAAAGAAGTAGAAAAGGTTATGCATGGATTTAAGACAGTTCAGAAAGTTGCAAAGGGATTGAAATGAGGCAGGAATTAAGGTCCGGGAAGGGAATATTCAAAGCTTCAGAGACTAAACAAATAATAGCAATCATATAACATTATGGGGATATGTAAAAGACCCTGTTTATGTCTGTTTTCAAAGTTGGAGTACTTTAAAACGTTTGGCTTTCATTATAGTGAACTACATGAAATGTATTTAAATTAACTTTGCACATTACATAAAGCACAATAAACAACTACTTTAAGTGAATGCATTGGATCAGGACTCTGTAGAATCTGGTCTCCCTCCGAGCTCTGCCTCACATCTACAGCACCCTGTCAGGCACAGTATCACTCTTCTCTGTGCTTCAGGTTCTTATTTGCAAGAGCAGGAATCACTAGGTCTGAAACGACCTCGAGGATCATCGGGTCCAACCATTCCTATCAACCACTAAACCACGTCCCTGAGCACGGAATGATGGAAATAATTTTAGTTTCCCTGATGTAATACTAATATGTAATACTAATATTTTATATTCACACAATGTTTTCAAAGGTAAAATTTCCAAATTCAAGTAATTCTCTTTCACCTCCCTCCTTATTTTGTTACAAGCTTCAAAATTCACACCACCAGCTGATTCATGGAGCAGGCACACTGCAGAAAGTTTCTGTCTCTTAACAACCTCCAGGGACATTTGCTGTGCATGGAAACCTTCCAACATATAGAGCTAATGTTTTCAGTTGACTTAAGGTTGCAGATTACCCCTCTGAAGTAAAGGACAGTAGAGCCAGGAGCAGCAGTGTACTATACACCTGAAGGCACTGGAAAGGGACTGTCCTCTTCATTGGAAGCTTACTGGGAAACCCAGCTGAGCTTCACAGGACTCTTCACATAAGTTAAGCTCATCTTCTACAGACACTTCTAGTATATGTAATATTTAAGAAGGATATGTAAGGCCTGAAGCAACATATTAAGAGCTATTGAAAAAAAAAGCTATTTAAGAGGATACTGCATCCCTAACACAGTTACCAAGTGTTCCTTGTATGTATATAGATGTTTTCACTCTTTTTCAGAGCTCTCCTTCCCTACCCTAACAATTCAATTTTCTCACAGCTGGAGACTTTACTGACAGGACCTGGACAAGTGCCTGAAGCTAGCGATGCTGGAGTGGGTCCCAAAGGTTACAAAGCCCATTGCCCATGGGAATCTGCCAGCACAGCACCTTCTACTGAAAAAAAAAACCGTCAGTGTGTGGGACAAAAAAGGTCCTGTCCTTCCACAAAAGCTGGCAAGAGAAGCAAGGAAAGGAGAGAGGAATGGAAAGCATTTAGGAAGTTCTATATTTTATAGCACACCACAGTCTGTGGCTAGGTCTGCAGAAGCTACAAAGGCTCACTCCAAATTTTACATGGATTCATTAAATATTTTTCCTTCCAAAGCAGATGTCTCTATTGTGAAATGCACTTTAAGGTAGTAGTAGGGGCAAGCAGTGCTTTTCCTCCACTACTAAAACAGTAAATGTTCACTTTTAGCATTTTTGAAGAATCACTGTTCAGTCTTCCATTAGTAGTACACACCAAAATGAACGAAACAAAGCAAATTATGTTTCAGAATACACTACCTCTAAAAATCAAAGATATAAATGGAAGCATTTTCTATCTAGCTCTTTGACTCATGTCTGAAGAATCACATGCAAATGGCACTTGCAAACAATTTCACAAATGTACAATTGCACTGCACCTACTTTTCTGGAAAGGTACAACTTTTTGTTTTGTTTCTATCTTACTTGGTACACATGACAGCATTTTCTTTCCCCTAAGCCCTCCAGGGAAATGTAACTGGAATTTCTTGATTTGTAGTTCAAGCATGCTAAACCACATCCTCTTTCAAAAACCACATTTAGAGTCGATTGTTACTGTCCTGTTCTACCACAGTCATAATATTCTGATCCCTTGAAGATGACTTTATCAAGGAAGAAATAGACTTGTTTCAAGGAGGAAATTCTTCAAGAGCACATAATCCTGCCTTAAAAAGCACAGAAATTGCTTTGTGGGGCTCCCATCCCCCTAGCCGAGTCTCATAGCTCAGACTGACTGGGAGAAGAGGGGGGTCACTTCCCATCTGAATGTTATTGGATGTTTGTCTCTTCCTCCTGCCTCACAACAGAAGTTGCTTTAAGCTTGGAAACATAAAGGATCTTAAAGCTTTTATAACAGGTACATTTACAAATTGCGTTATGACTCCAGATCCCCATACGTAATCAGTACAATCCCTTAGATGAAGCTCTGAACAGTTTGGTCCTCTTTGGCTTCCCACATCATCAGCCTTACTTCTAATCACTGAGATTGAACAAGTTTCTCAGTTTGTCCGCTGATGCAGACAGGAACAGCAAGGAAAGAGAGAACCTTTCCTTCATGCTAGCCAGAGCAGGACTTCTCCTCTAAGGCAGAACTGGAAGTGTTGATAAGATGCTTATCATCCTGAATTGATTTTTCTTTCTTGGAGATTAGTTTTCCATAGATCAGAAAAAGTGCCAATGGGATTTCTAGGATAGCAGAATTTGCATGGCACAAACAAACCAAAATGCCACTAAAAGGCCAACGTTGTATCTTCTCCTAAGCAAAAACATGAAGAACAAGGAGAGTTTTACCAGCACCGTGACAGATAGCTTAAATTCACTAATGAGATTCTGCAATTAATGGGCAAAAATCCCAAAGCCAAAAATTTCTACAAAGATTCCACAAAATCAAACTGCACTGTAACTTACTGTACTTACAAGACTTTGAGGGACTTAGGTTTTATTTTAAAAACCTCAGCCTCTCTTCCTCTCAACTGACTTCATGTGGGTGAGTAGCTTTTCATTTTTTTCCATTAAAAACCTGCTTCTGTGATAATAGGAAAAAAAACCCTAAATAGCTAAAGCAACAGACAATCAGAAGTAAAAATAAAATAAAAACATGGGTAATGGGTTCAACATGGAATTAGAGTCACTTATATGAGAAGACCCTTGAAGCTCAGGATGACTGGAATAGCACTGGTAGAGGCAGTATCTGATGCAACTCAATCTGTAAAAGAGCTTATTGCGTATAAAGCACAGGTGGCTTTCCAAGGCCAATGATATGTTAGGTCTGTTGTTTTGAACTGCTCACCAGGTACAGAGCAGTTTAAACCTCAAAATACTCTACACTCTTCACCTCCTCAAGGTAAAAGGTAGCTGTATGTCAAAGGGGGCAGTAACAGATTTTAATTACCCCTTTGGACTCCACACAGAGTGAATAACTGAGTACTAGGATTGTCTGTAACCTGTGACTAGGCTACGTATGCTGTAATCCATTACAAGAGCTGGAAAAAGCACTGCTCCCCAGCACATCAAGGAGTGTTCTTCAAATTTCTCTCTTGCTACTATTGTCAAATTGCTTTCAAGTATGATTAACCAATTAAAATTTCACAAAAGGTAACTACTTTACTGTCACTTGCCATTAGCACGTCTCCTGCTGACATATCTACCACCCCAGCCTCATTTTCCAACTATGTGACCATAAAATGGTTATTCTCCATGCTGTGACTGTGCTACAGAGCACTGCTGCAGCTATAGCTTAGATAATAATCTAGCTAAGTAGTTCTTTTGTCTGGTAAACCCACAATAAGAGTATTTTTCAAGGTAGACAGAGTAGAAGTGTTTGAGAATTAGGAAAAAAGCTCCTGTGGCTTTGTTGCTTGGTATTAGACAAAACAATGTATATGCAACATGAAAGCTCCAGTGAAATATAGAGGAGAAGGATAAACAATTGACAGTCAGAATAAAAGGCTACTTTTCCTGCATTAAGCCTGAAATGCTAGAATATATTAAAATGAAGCCAAAACCTTAGCTGATTCCTTTTGACAGAGCCCACATCTGAGACTGGGCTCAGCACATAAACAATCTATAAAAATAAATCCTAAGTAACTGCTTTCACATATATTTGAAACACCACAGGTGTTTTCTTGGAAAACGAGATTCAGAAATTCCATCCTTCATAATCACCTTTGTCAAGGAGACAATGTCTGAACAAGTCTGATGGAAGTTCAGGGATCTCTGAATGCCCACAAAGTCCAAGATGACAAATAAGATATGGTACAACATACAAATGACTTCCTAAGATATTAAGTCTGCTAATGGATTAAGTATATACAAGGGTCACTTTTTTTTTAGGAGAGACACTAATTTGTATCACTCCAAGATGTCAGTGAGCGCACAAGAAGAGAAGACATTTGTACAGTTACACAAACTGCTTGTTTAATAGACAGAAGGTAATCAGGTTAAAATAATTGTTCTAATGATGCAAGTGAGAGTATTTCAATGTGAGAGCTTGGATACTGTAAGCCACACACTGGACGACAGACAGAGTTAAAAATTAGTAACTTGAACCCAAAGATGTCTTGGTGCTTCTAGTCTATTTGGCAATGTCCTACATCTGGGTTTATTTGTCTCTTTGGTGTTAGCAGCCTCACCATGTCTATGACCAAGGAACTATCTAAGCAGCTCACCATTACATGTAGCTCAAAAGGAAATCTAGTAAACCCCCAAAGTATTTAATAAATTCTACATTTTTCTAACCCTACTTAAAAAATACAAACTTAACTAGATTAAGTTGAAAACTTGAAATGATAATTTTATGCAACTATTATTTCACCAAGGGGAATTTAGAATTTAAAGGCAGCACCAGAAGGACATGAGGGTGCCTGCATATAACAAACTAGACATGGTGTCAATAAAACTGAGAATAGTGTTTACTGACACAGGTTTTAAGTCTTCATTCTTTCCCAGTTCGGTACAAAATGTGGATGCAGTTCAATAATCAACTTAAATGCAATTTGAAGTCAAAAGAAGGGGAAACTGCCTATTACAAATGCATGCAAAATTATATCAAAATCTTCTTTAATACGCATGACTTGATTCCTGCCTCCTTGTCCTAAAAATCTAAACCTTCACTCCATCAGAGCTCTTCAGCTGTCACTACCTGCTACTGAACATGTACACTGGTGACATTTTTGCCTGCTTCTGGGGACAGACATAGATTGCAATTGATTTGTTTCCTGTTACTCGTGTTAAAATAAACTCTGATATCAAAGTAGATCTTTCCTTGCCCCAGTCAGGGCAGGACAGTTATTTTCTTTATGGACATGGTTTTGCTATAGAGAAGAATATCAGGATGCATCTTTACAGACAAGAAGTTTCAACTTCAGGAGAAGATCAGTGATGCCCCTCAGCCATCAACAAATGGATGCTTCAGCTCACTAATTAAAACTTTTGAAGTACACCTCTATACAACATTTTAAATATGAAATATACAGAAACATAGAAAAACAACTCCTATGCTAAAAATCTGAGAAAAAAATTAAAAGCAGTCAAACTATTTCAATGTTTTTCATTATATTTTATTTCTTATTCATACTGGCTTAGTTTCAAATTTAAGGTAATTTAAAAATTTAAAGTAGAGGGTAAAACCAGTAACCTTTTCAAAAGTTTTGAATGATTCTAAAAAAATACCCATGTATTTTCGAATATTTGCAAACACATTGAAACAGGACAAGAAAATTAATGTATAGTATATTTTTGGGGGTGAGGGGTGGTGTTAGGGAGAAGAGTATAAAGTTGTTTTCCCAGAGGCACAGAAATGCAGCCAATGACCCAATGGGGTGCCCATGCCTGGAGTTTTGCTGCATCTGCCCTCCCTGCAGATGCACGTGGGCACATTTACGTGACCTGAGCTGCACAGTGAGTCAGCAGCTGGGACCAATCGTGCTGTGCCAGCATAGCCTGCCGCAACGCCAGCTCATGTGTGGTGAAGCATTAAGCCACCTATTTTGCCTTTTAGATCTGAGTTAACCTCTTTAAACTGCACTGCAATGCAGGGGTGTATCAGCAACTTGGTGCTAACTCAGGAATCTTACCCTGTTTTTTTCTTAAACAGCCCATGTGGGACTTGCCTGCTTTTGCTCACTCTTTCTTGGCCATTTTGAGGACACTCTGAATTTTAGGATATTAATGAGATTCCAAGTACAACACTGATGTACTGTCACCAAAAGCAAGCCAGAGCTGTATACTCCTGCTATTAAGGTGTCACTCAGTTTCCAAAAGGAGGTATCTAATGTCATTTGAGACATCACAGGGTGCCTGGGACATCTCCTTAATCTCAGGAAATACAACACAAGCTCTATGGAAGACTTCGCTGGAGCAGCTGTAGCATCTAAAACTGTACTAGATGCACACAGCTAGGCAATCAAGCCTTCTTCCAGTACCACAACTGATATCAGCCCTTGACCAAGGGGTTGCACCCCTTGGCACAAGTTTCCTGAACCTCCAGGTGAGCCCAGTCCCAACCATTTCCCTCAGCTGGTCAGTATGGCCACAGCTGCAGAGTCCCACCAGCCAAACCACTACTAAACTGGTGGCTGAAAACCACTCATGGGCACAAATAAAAAGGTCTTTGAGAACCTCCAGCCTGACATAAGAAGCAAATAATCCAAATACAGTCAGACTTGGAAGGAAACATCTAGTTTGCTCAACCAATCACCCCTAGATCTCTATCCCAATTGTACGTAGCACAGGTATTTTGATCTAAACTCCAATCAAACAGTGACATTTTCATAAGTTGTGAAGTGGGCAAACACATAATTACTGGATTTGCTTGTAATAGTTGTATTCAAATTGATTATTAATTTTTATAGATGTGACTAGGAAACAGGACTTGAATAACCTCAAAGAGATGAACTACAACTGCTTTCTGCTACCGCTAGAAAGTGTCATCATGCCAAGAAAAACCAAAAATGCTCAGTAGTTTTCAAATTCTGGAAAATATCTTGTAAAATTGAAAATATGAGAAAAATTTCTCACATTAAGTGTACAGTGTAATTTTTTCATATGGTTGCGGGACTGGCTGACCTGCAAAGACTTGGTGGCTTGTTACTCTACGGTTTCACAGCTACGTACAGCAATCTTTCAGTTATTGTTAAGCAATAGTGACATTCAGCTCCACTAAAGTGGTTAGAAACAGCAAGTGTGAAGAGGCTATGTCAAATAAAGTTTTCTTCCCTAATCTAATTCTGGATTCCACAGGACTGAGTAAATGAGGCAAAGCTTTAATCCATCAAATTAAAATCTACATTACCACAATCTGAGAAGGCAACTCTAAAGATCATCTTTCATGTTCTGTAGAACTAGTCACTAAATATAAATGAATACACTGCAAAGTCTGATCTTGATAATGATGCCTACTTCTCAATGACATGCTAAGGCAGGTAAATAGTGTACCCATGGTTTATGCAGCTTTTATGAACAGTAAATCTCATTTCCTCCAAATAAAGATATACAAAATTATTTTTGTTTATAACTTTTATTAACTGTGAATGTTATACTCTCTAGTTGTCTGCTTCCCTTCCAATAAGTGTTCTATAAATTTCCTTTTCCTTTCAGAAAAAATAATTGAAATAAGGAATTAATCTACATTTACTTTTTTCTTTTCTCTCTATAGCTACTTTATTTTTAATGATTCATTAGCGCTTTCTTCTGCATTCAAATGACGTTTACACATATCTGTCTACACTGTGTTAATCTAACTGCAGTCACTGCAGACCTCTGGGATTACAGCGAAAACTATGGGTAAAGAAGTCTCACCTTCTGGAGTCTATTAAAAAAAACCCACTTAATTTCTGAAGTTAGTCAGGTAAGTTTCCTTCTTCATCAATACAGAAAAGAAGGTACCTTAAAAGCCAATTTATCCCCTGCTGGTACACATTGGAGAGAGTTGCAATCAACCGGTGGTGTGTGTGCCTTTCAAGTAACTACAGAAGGAGCCTAGGAAACCACCTCAGGCTGGTTGCTTTAGTTGTCCTGGTCACAGCGTCCACTCTGATCTTAGGTAAAGAAATACTCTATTTCTCATTTCTTTTTTACAACATAAATAATTCAACTTCTCAAATATGTTACCTTTCTAAACTGCAATGCAGAGATGGTAGGTTCTCATAAAGATAACATTGATATGAAAAGGCTTTTTTTCCAGTACGAGCATGTCTGTCTCTAACCAGTAGCACAGTTGCTGGGCCAGGAATACCAAGTTTTCTATGGCTGCGTTACATAGACTGTAGTATCCCGAAGGATGGATCAAAGATATGTATTATTGTTGCCAACATTGTGTGCAAAAATAATAAAGAAATGGTAAGAGAGATGAATATCTTGCAGTTCCTTTCTTCCTCCTGCCAAACGCCATGTGCTACAATAAAATATCTACACATGTATCTGACTTAACTATCCAGAGGATAATTTGGGCCTGCAGTGTCCTGAGGTCTGCGCTCTGCAAGCTGAGCCAGTCACTTGGGATATAGTCAAAGCTGGTATTCACCTAAGAGGAACCAATTCTCTGTTAAGCTTTTAAGAAGGGTTAAAGAAAAAGAACAAACACACATTTTAAAAAGCCCTATTTGCATAATGATCTTTTTAAAGGAACCACTGTTCATCTTTTCAAGAGTTAGTTTCAAGAAAAATTACTGGTTTGTGAAATTTTATAAAGAGGCCATCTGCTAGCCATCTGACCAGAGTACTGGAAAAGTGAAATACACGTGCATGGGAATTTTCTAAAATTACACCTAAAACCAGAAGTTTACCTCCAACTATAAGATTTCAGACATCTTCTTAACACCAACCACTAGTGGTGAATTTTAGTCCTTGCCTCTTGTATATGAATCTAACATTACAGAACTAGGAAATACTGACAGTTACAGAATATGGTTGCTCACAATGGCCAAAGCCAATAATCCATTCCTTCAGAGTCTAGAAGCATTGAGAACTGCAGCAAATTTCCCTTCTGGTCTCCCCACTGTCTATTGGCTGCCAACCCAAGAGAAACTCTTCTAAGAAGCCAAGAGGTCCAATGGGACTCCATTTCTTAGGGAACAACTCGGCTGCGCCACCTGAATACAAGCGTCATAAAATCCTGAAGGCAACAAAAGCAGGGAATCTTTTTAGTCGTTGCAGTGGCAATGTCACAGGCTTCAGTTTTATCAACAGTAAAATTAATTAACCAATTAATAAAGATGTCTGCATCTGCTTGCTGGTAGTATTTAGCACAAATTATTTATGATGATTACAAAGGTTTTCAAGGACCATGAGGTGTGTTGAAGTAGATGTCTTACTAGAAACTCTGTTAGTTGTGTGTATTAGAAAAAAAGAAAAAGGTGGTTCCGACCTGTCATGCCTCAGTGCCCTCATATCAACATAGACGGTGGTGGGATCTGGTCCAGACGTTCCCTGTAAACAACAACATCAGCTAGTCAGAACCTGCAGGCTGGGAGGAGCAGAGTTTTATCCCTTAAATAACCAAACATTCATTTCCCTGCTAATTATGCTAATCAAACAACAAGTTATATTTAAGCTATTCATCAAACAAAGCTCAACTTTACAGAATCAGAAAGAGCACTGGAAAACTTACCTACCATAAGGTACTTGTTACCTTGGAGTTTGGAAAAACATCTAGTGACCATACTATTTAACCACACACACGTCAACATAGTTTTTATTTGCTACAAAAGGCCAAATAATCAGCATGTGGATACATACAAAAAATGTTAAACACATTTTGCCATATAAAGGAACGCAGGAATTGCTGAGGAGACACAGTTTAATGGCAGAAGCACATGGTCAGGAAGGTGAAGCATGGTTTACTGAGAGTTTTCCATACATGCAACGGAGAATATACTTGAAGCTAAAGATAGTAAAGGTAGCACGCATGACATGAACCAACGTGGACTGAGGGTCTATAAGCAATTATTCTGTTCTTTTTCGGTCTTCCACTGCATAATTTAAGTCCTTGCTTTATGTCATAATATTTAGTTACTTCAAAAGCAGCAGACTAATTTAGTGTTCTTTAATGCAGAGATAATACAGTCTTTAAGGCCTTTCCACCCACAGCTTTGCTGCAGTTTTGTAACCTGCTACGATTTTTCCTTATCCAAAATGTCAAACCAATCACCACTGAACATTGTGTGAATTGTTAATGTTCTAGTCTAGGGCTCTTTTCTCCGCTGCACACCTCATGTCACTGCTAAGCAGAAAGCTAGAAGAAAAGCACGGTTTCATCTTGGAACACCGGAACTTTGGAAATTTTCTTCTCATCAGATAAACTCACCTAACTTGGGTAATCTACAAGTGCTGGAACTCCTTTATTACATATTTACGACCTAAACCAGGAAAATTTTACTACCTAAAACAGGCAAAATCAGCCCTGAAGATTTCTGTACCATTTCAGATATTCTATAGGGTATAATTCTTCACACTAGGAACGTCTAGGGCTAATTTTTGCATTTTTGTAACATTGGCTGGTAGTTCCACAATTTGTTGAAAACTAAAGATTGTAATGGAGTTCCACAAATAGATAATTTTTAATTCTAAAGGAGAAAACAGTTACCATTATCAATTGATACTTACTGTACATCTACTGATAGGGACCCACCACCAGAGGAGAAAAAGAGTAATATAGCTGCACATGCATGTTAGCCTCTTTAGCTTGTTATATACAGTACAAGATACAATATCCTCTCTAGCTATTACAACACAAGTTTTGGTCTACAAGTAAACTCAGCAGTGTAACAGACTAGTGCTGAGTGGAGAACTTATTTGAAATATATGTAATGTTAAAAAAAATAAAATCAAGGAAAAATTGGTTATCTTTAAAAATAAAACTAAACCTGCATTGATTTATAAAATAATGGAAACAGTCAAGTTTGAAAATCAAAGACAATCACTACAGTATTTGTTATTTTCAGTGTGAATGAAATACCAGTTACAGACAGCTAGTATTTGATGAAACCTGTATCCAGATAAAGCTATACTGGACTTGTTTATAATTTCATAGAAGGATCTGAAAATCTCCAAATCTCCAGACTCAATTTCTAGTCTGTCCCACTGTTGGAAGCTGATAGGTGGGTATTGAGGGAACATGAAAATCCCCTACCTGCTCGGCCAGCTTCCCCAGCCTGTGAGGCTATAGCAGCAGGAATAGCAGGGATGGGGGAAAGAAGGAAAGAAGATAACACAAGACGAAAATAATAATAAAAAAATGGGAATGAAGGGTGGGAGAAAACAAAAGAGGAAAATGCAAAAAGCAGGGAGTAAAATAAAAAGAAAAACAATGTCAAATACAGGAATCTTACAAATTAACCATTATACCATTAAAGGTTAAAAAAAGTAAAAAATGAGGTGTCAACATTTTAGTAGAGCAACAGAAGAGACAGCTGTAGACTGCTAACCTTGGACAAACAGACTTAAATGGTTTTAGGACACTACAGACAACGTTGTTAGTGGAAAAGATGTGTCTAGCATACTGATTTTTTTTTTGTTTTGCTTTAATGAAGAAGTCAGTAAACATTATGGCCCTGCTATTTTAATACATATCCATTGAGACTGGAATTCCAGGTCTGCCATTTCAATACTAAGAGAAGTTTGCAAGCCATATTGTCTGGAAATCAAAAGTAAGATCCCCTTTTGGAAAAAAAAAAAGTTAGTATACAACAGAGAAAGATACTTACACCTTCTTTCATACAGATTAACCTGCTCTGTAAGTGAAATAAAATCAAGGCTTCGTGCACAACCTAATTACCAGAAGACCGTAATGAAATAAATTAACTTTGTAGTTCAGTAATTCTTCATTCTTAGGCTATTTGCTATGATAAACAATGTAATACGCATAAAGAACAGTAAAATTAAAAGCTGAAAAAAACCCATCAGTTCTCCACCATGACCGACAATGCAGCAGAGACAAAATACAATGTTGATCAGTCCTAAGCTGCTACTGTCATGAAAAGCATCTAACACCAGTGGGACTTGCCCTACAACTTGTGAAAGTAACCAGCTCTTAGAGCACTAGTGTCCCATATCCCTCTCATCCAATTTCTGAACTCCAGTTGAAAATTACAGGACGTTGCCACAGCAGCATCTTAAAAAAACAGGTTTAATTTGAATGCGGGGGAAGATGAAGCATTTAAAAGATAGGATGGATCTGCTCATTACATTGCTGCTCCAAAATAGAAACATTACTAATAATCCAGGCTGAACATAGCAGTGTGACTGCAGGAAAGCAGAACTGCTGAAATCCATCAGTTGTATAATTCATTGCCTCTGACTATATTGCAGGTGCAGAGAGCACTTCGAGAGAACCAGAACATTAAGTAAGGAAGGGCTTGAGAAACAGCAGCTGAAGTCTCAGCATTGTTCTTCTGTGGCCAGCTTCAGCTGAGATACTCTGGAAGTGCTTCAAAAGAAGCTGAGTCTTAGCCAAGACCAGACTGCCTGACTCAACTTGTCTGTGCACATTTGTTTTGTGATACAGAGACAGCGTCTGTAATGCTGGTAACAGGAAAAAAAACACGACTTATGTTGTATTTGATACTTGCTAAAAACAGGATAGGTAGTGTTCAAGGAAATAAAATTGGACAAATATAATTTTCTGTTTGAAGATGGGTACATTGTAAGTCACATCCCTTGGACTAAATAATCCTGTTCCATGCATAGTCTGCCACCAGTGAACAATCTCTGGTCCATGCAAACCTCTGTGACATGCTCAGCTTTTATTTTCTGCGAAAACACTGCAGGTCAAAACTTCCCTCCTCAGAGTTAAAAACTAGGAACTAGGCCATTAGGAGTCCTAAGTATTTAAAAATAAGTGTTGTTTCGGGTTTTGTTTTGTTTTGCTATCTAAGGACATGGCCTTAGTGTTTACTCTTAATCTACTTCCGCTCCAACGATTCTCAGAAATGGACTTTTTTATGTACACTTAACAATTTCACATACACAAACATTGCCACTGGAGCTGTGAAAAGAATTTCATGACTCATAGTAAAGGTGGGAAAACACAGAATTTGAGGGAACTCACCCAGAGCTGTAGGACATTGCTAAGTGTGAATCATACCCCTGACAAAATGCATGGTCTCCTGATACACTCTTTGCAGAACTACCTCTTGTTACTTTAAATATGGAAGACCCTAAAGAATGTGATCTATCATCAAGTAAAAAGAAACATTAACTTTAAACCCTAAATTTACTAAGGAAGTCCCCTTCGCTAGGCAGCAAGGGAAAAGATTAATTTCATGTAACTTCAGCCATCAGAGAAGAAAGTGTGCATTATAAGGTAGGAAGCACCTCCTAATGCTTATGAATCCCAACCCATGACAAGTACCTAAGGCAGGCTGAATGAAGCTCTCTTGAAGTATTTCTTTGATTCTGCTGATTATAGATGGATATTGCTGTCTCACTTAGAGGTGGCACAAAAGAAGAAAGATGAACCCTGCTCTCTTGCCCTATGTTGGGCAGATTTGTTACTGCATTTTCAGGATTAACTATGGAAAATGAACAACTTCAAGAAGTTTTTCCACATCTGAAACTGAGTAGCAGGTTGAATAAAATGAAAATGTTTATTTCAAGTGTTTAAATGGAAATTAGCTAAAATCCTAGAGAGCCATCTGTGCTGTTGTAAGAAACAGGCCACTTTTCATATCTATTTTCTCTCTCTTGAGAATGCTACGATGCTAGTTAATGAGAATTAAAATGCGCTGGATGCAATCTTTTCATCTCAGAAATCCCTGGACCATTATCGGTGACTATACAACCATAAAAGGTTGGATATTAATGATATTTAAATGCCTAAAGATGGAGAGAATTATTTATTTTCAAAAGCGTATCTCTAAAAATCTAGTCCAAAATGACTACATCAAAAGAAACATAGTAAATATGCTCTGATTTTGAGAGGAAATGAGTACAAATGACAAGACATTAGTCTGTTAGTGATCTTAATCCTCAAATTAAGATCCCTTTGTAGACTAAGGCTTTTTTGTGCCAAAGGGATTATCACAATGATTTTGGTTTTAAAGTAATCTTTAATAAAAGGTCAAATTCTACTATGAAGATTTTATACACAAACACACACATGTACATATGCCCCCTAGCCCCCCGCCTTCTTTTTGCAGGTGGCAACAACAGTAAAAGCTTTTTAGAAAAATCTGGACACATTGCCCTTGAAATATTTGAGTCTTTAGTTTGTCCAAAAAATGGGAAAGTAAGTGAAGAAGGTATCAAAGATCACATCCAAGTTGTGTTAGAGGCATCACAGAGAAGAAAGTCTGGATAGGCTTTTTAGTTAGCAAGGGACAATAGAGAAGAATATTGAGATATGTTTAGAAAGGTGGTTAGTAGATACAGATTTTGGAAAGACCATAGAGTAGGCTGGATTACAGTTATCCCTGTGGAAGATAGTGTTCCAGAAACCACATGCTGATCTCACAGATGACACAACCTGGAAGAAAGCTATCGACTCAAACATTTTTAGAAGTATTTTTATGCAGCATGAAGAATCCAAAATCATGACCCATTTCTGGAACATATTAGAGAAGATGCTGATTTCATGAATATTGTTGATGAAGGATTAAAATTCATTGTGCTCCTCAGCCCAGAAAGCATAATAGCCATCAAGCTACTCTGGAATATCACTAGCCATAAAGTTCCAGACAGTTTGGAAAGAGCATTCAGTCTAAGTTAGTATCCAGTAACTGGCAGTGCCTGCTACCAGATGCTTCAAAGGACGTAATACTGTATCTTTCTATTCTCTATGAAAATGACATGCTTTTCGGCAATGCGTGATGCTTGTAAGTAACATGTTTAGTAGTTTTTCAAACTCCTTTAAAAACTTGCCAAACTACCCTTGGCTTAAATGCTTCAAAAAACGTTCCATTCGGAAGGCTAATATTACTAAATATAGGCTGTTTGAAAATGGCTTTTCTTCACTCCAGTCACATCACTCCTTAGATAGTGTATGGCTTTTAATTTGTCCTGTGGACTGAGATGCAACATCTTAGTAGAACTCAATGAAACTTGACACTAAGCTATATGATCAGCCAGGCTGTTAATCACCCCACTTAATGTCCTCATTCTGTGCTGTTCTTAAATTCATAGTCTCTATTAATAATATTTCTTCAGAGAGTTATCCATTTTTATAGTTCGGTGAAATAACTCGAGGATTTCTTTAAAGAACCATCTAAAAAGCAAACATCAGTTAAGGAGTTAACACAATCAAAAGGCAGGTACACATAGTCAATCAAAAGTCCAGCCTAACTACGTGCTGATCAGAACTTCCAGTTTCTCTGAATGTATTCACTTTTCCTGCACACATCAGGAAGGAATTTTTTTACTGTGAGGATGGTGAGGCGCTACAATAAGTTGCCCAGAGAAGTCATGTACTATCCCTGGAGGTGTTCAAGGCCAGGTTGGATGAGGCTTTGAGCAGCCTGATCTAGTGGAAGGTGTCCCTGCCCATGGCATGGGGGGTGGAACTGGATGATCTTTAGAGGTCTCTTCCAACCCAAACCATTCTATATTTCTATGAAAGGAAGAGCAAAAGCAAGAAAACCCTCGTGTCAAGATGAAGAGAGTTTAATAAATGAAGCAAAGATTAAAAGAAAGACCAAAAGATGCAAAAGCAATCACTTGCCACCTCTTACAAGCAGAATGATGCCCAGCCAGTCTCTGAGCAATGGCTGCTTTGGAAGATCAACCCTGCCTTTTATTCCGAGCATAACACTATGGGATATTCCAGGTGAGCTGAAGTCAGCTGTCCCAGCTGTGCACCTTCCCAGACTCTTGCTCTTGCACAGCCTCCTCACTGGAGGCAGCGTATTGGTGATGCAGTGGAAGGGTGAGAAACAGGGAGGCCTTAATGCTGTGCAGCCCTGTTCAGCAATAGCCAAACACTGCTGTGCTAGCCACAGTTTCAGTCACAAATCCAAATCACAGCTCCATATGGGCTGCTAAAAAAAAGTTTATTCATCCATCCCAGGCGGACCCAGTACAATATACCTTTCAGAGAGAGCACTAAACCTGGCTTACTGCTGCCTAGTGTCATTCTCTGGTTTTATTATTTGTCCTGAACAATTTAATTCTCTTTTAACTGGAATAACTACCACAAGCAGTTCAGAGATTGCTGCAAGCCTGATTTTCATTAGTGGCACAGAAAATTCTGCAGCCAATTTGTCCTTGTTACCTACAGCATCCTTCATGCTTGGTCCCTCCTTGGACCAGAAGGCAGAGGAGTTCAGTTATTTTTCAGAAGTAGCTCCACTACAGCTGCAGGAGGAAGCTGATGGGCTCCACCCTGACCTGTCTGGAAAGTCAGAGTACAGCAGGTGTTCCATCACTTCCCTCCTTCCCCTCCCCTGTAGAAGACATTTCATGGGCAGCTCAAAGATAAAGATACAGGAGCAAATTAGAAAACTATTGTTACCAGGTAACCAGCCCATCTCTTTCTCCTCTTTTTTCCCTTTCTACTCCAGGGAAAGCTATCAGTGTCCTTGCTGCCTGTTGTGCCCCTCCCGCCAAGTGTTTGATCTTGGTTGGGTTGCTGACTGGGAAAGCACAACAATCTACACTTGCTAACTGGCCTACACTGGTACTGTTCAAACTGTGCTGCCTCAGGTGGAGGTGCTTAAAGATTTCCTGGTGTTTTCCAAGTTGTCCTCTCTGCCTTGTCATCATCAAGGACTGTAGAGATGGAGAAAGAAATAGAGGTCTATATTTTGGCAAAGAAACATTCTGTAGAAGAGATTTTGAGACCTCAGTCAGTACTTGTATCAAATCCATGCCAGAAATACAGGGAAAGAAGCTTCTTTAGCTCATAGATGTTTCTAACCTACAAGATACATATTTCTCTCAAGACTACATCCCATTAGGGTAAAACTGTTTTCAAGTGTTGCTTTTGAGACTACAGGAAATTTTCTAAAAAACTTTATTCCTGGAGAATATTTATGACAGCAGTTATAGAATGTCAAAATAAAGAACTCTACCTCTGGCACACAGAATGACTTTTAACCCTGTTCAGCTTTACCTTGTCACATGTTTGATAGTAAAAATTAACATCAGCTTCAGCTGAAGGGATACTCTGCTGGGAGTGAGAGAGAAAGCAAGCAGTACTGGATACCTTTTGCATTCAGACTCTGGTAACATGCTGAAGTACAAGGTCACTTTTAGCCAAGGTCTGATGAAAGTCATGATTCTTTAGTGATGTTGAACAGGGCAAAAGGCTAAGGCAGGCAGAACAGACAGACACAGTGGTCTGTGCTGAAGCCATCACCTGTATTTGTCACATTTTGTGGACATTTTGTGGAACATTTGTCACCTTTACATTCACAATCAGGAAGAGAGTAGCAAGTGCCTTATTTGTATTGTAAGTGGGAAGATCTGTTCTAGCTTCCACAGCAAAGCAATTATACATGTTATATACACGAGAAAACTTTTAATGTAAACTACGGGTAACCATCAGATTTGAAATGTGGACTACACCACAGAGAGTACAGACATCTTATACTGGGGAGACAGTGACTTTGAAGAGTTTGGAGACATAGTAGGTGACAAAATTGGTATGGAACTTCCCAGCCAATGCAGCTGCCAATGCAACAGATGTTTTTTGTATCATTTAATAAGATTATTAAGTCAGAAATCATATTATATCTAACTAGCACACCCGTGGAATTACTACAGGAATAACATGTGAAGTTCTGATACAAGAAGCAGAAGGACAGAAAGAGATCAGGAGCCATAAAAATGAAACATATCAGGAAAGCAAGTCTTAGGATTCTTCATCTATTTATCAAAGATTAAATCATTACAGAAATGAGATTCTTTATTCTAGATTGGAAAACATGTAATAAAATAAATAGTGGATGAATCGAATGCCAGATAAATTTAAACTAGAAACAAGGCAAAATTAATTAAAATTGAAGACTTTATAAAAAGGTAAGTTAACTTTCATTACTCAAATTCCGGAAAGATAAAATAATATTCTGTAAATCAGGCTAAAACTATTTGCTTGGTGTGGTTATCACTGGGTGAAAACCTAGAGGCTAGTCAGAAATTCAGACCAGATAGCTACAGTGTTCCACCTGTCCTTAAAATCGTGACTCAATAAAGATTCCTGGAGAATGCAAGTTAAATCCTGTATTATCCCTGAGTACTTTCTTCTGATTAGTGGATCAAAACAGAATGAAAGAGATGTAGCAAAATAGTTTTCCATTGTAAGCTATAAACTATGTGCAGAAAAAACATATCTAGTTAATTAAGTAATGTTTGGGATTATTTTATAAACAGAAGGAATCCATTTTGTAACATACTAAGGTAAGCACTAGGCAACTGGATTTTACATTACATGAATAAATAACATTTTTGGAGCACAGAGTACACATTATGTCACTGCCATGCACTTTTCTGAATTACTGTATTCATGGGCAGAATAGATGCTATGATTGCAACATGAGAGGGATGAATAGTTGACAAAGTAACAGAAATTTACTACCTGTATATGCAAGAACATTAAGTACCACATGCATTTTCTTAATGTGTCTACAACCAAGCAGCCAAAGGAAACACAATGAATGCTTCTTACTGAAAAACACTTTCTTAGAAAAACTTTAAGCTTAAGGAGTCAAAAATCTTACCTGCAAACATATTGCCAGGTTAACTCTACAGCCAAGTGATGTGCTGACAGCCCGTGGATGTAGACCAAGGTCTTTAAATAACTTTGAAAATGACTGAGTAAGAGCTATCCGAGGTCGTTCTTCTGCCACCACTACACATGTCCGTACACGCGAAAGGTCCAGTCCCCTTGCCTAAAAACAAGTTAAAATGTAACAAAGACCACAGATTGGCAGATTTAATGAAAAACAGTCAGTAGTTCTTAAGTGTGTTGTGTAGGTATTATGATTCAAGAGGAAAAGGGGTTGAGGTGCTAGCATAATTTCAATCTTTCTTTCCTGGAGGCTGGGTGGCCAGATGACAGTCTAATAGCTGTAGAGGAGCAGACATACTTGCTTGTCATCTCAGTGTGAGCACGTAGAATGAGATGGGTATGCTAATTCTGAAGGGAGGGAATGCTACTTCCCAATATTAATGCAGAGATGCCAGAGAGTAACAGCAAAGAAGAAACAATGTCTAGTCTTGGATAAACTGATTAGGAAATTAAGTGACGATGGTAAGGGTTGCAGACATCATTAATGCCAGTATTCCAACACCTAATTTATTTGAGTAGCATACTGGAAATTCTAGACGACTTCAGAAACATAACTGGCTACCTGGCTTTTAATTCTGCAGTAAAAAAAAAAGATTATCCATGCTCCCCTATAATGAGTACAATTCAGTTCAAACAACACAGTACTTATACGTATGTGATTAACTACATGGGCTAAAATCAAACTAGTACTTCATATAATCAAGGAATTCATAAAACATAATATACACTCTAATACTACTTGGGCCTCTTAGAATTTTACGCCTCTCTTTTTCTAACACTTGCCTATCAACACAAGCTGCAAAACAAATCAGAAAGCTTAAGTAAATAAAAGCCTTTCCTTGATGTTTAAAGTCCTTGTGATCTGAAAGAGAATGGCTGATATTCATGTGCAGCCTTTGGCAAGGAATAATACAGGTTCTGTGGAAGCTGCCCTTGCTCCCTCACGAATTTCCCCTTGCTGCAGACATTTACCACAGCCATTCATGGTAGGGAAGGCTCTCAAACATCACTGTGTAGATGGCATGTTGTGCAGGATGGCAGAATTACTCACCTTCAGAGACTCTGTCTGTGATCCGAGGCCCTTAGTACAAAGCTCCATGACAGAATAGGAACAAAAAGTGTCTCTCACTTTGTACTGGCTCACGGCAAGAAGCCAAAGAGCAGGATTGGTCTCCAGTTCTGAGGGAGGAATCAAAATAGACTGGTGTCCTGAATAAACGCTGTAAAGACACAAGATCCATTACCGCACACTAAGCGCTGGTGTCCACAGATGTTTACAAGCTATGGAGTACTTAGAATATAAAGTTTATCACATCACTGGATGAACCATGTAATGTCTCACAGTGCTCTACAGGTCCAGCAGTTTAACATAAAGGGCCAAACTCTACTTTTTGCTATACCTTCAAAGTGTATAAGGACTCAAGAGGAATGTAGGTAGACCATTAATAATAACAATTTACTCAAGATGCCCATGAACTCTGCTGTTAGAACTGTACCAAAGATAACAAAATAGATCAGTTATTACTGGTGTTAATCGACAGTACTGCAATATCAACAAAACTTATGTGTTGCTGAAAATTATTAAGAATAATTATCATTTTAAGATACCTTGATTAAAAGGCTACTTCTTTGCTTAATATGGAAATGACCTCTCTCCTGCTGAGGCAAGCAAGAGGTTTGCAACCGTTTTCAAGGGAGTAAATCTGTCGCAAATTTAACATTCCTTGTGGCTTTAAATTTCTCTTGTGAAAGTTTTATGAACTATTAAAACTCAAATAGACTACATTTCTTGTTTATTGGATAGCCACCGAGCATAAGAATTGAGAAAAGACACTTACCAGGGTCCCTGAAGGATGTAATTATGTCAGAGCTAATTTCTCTGGTACTCAAGACTCTCCTCAAGGAACAGAAATATTCCCAATTCGATGTCTTTATTTCCCATGGGTCCTATGTTTTTCACTCATCTCAGACAGGGAGATTTGCCATCAATTTTATTAGTTCACTCACATCTTAAAATTTGATTTTTAGATATTTGTAGAATGGTTAGAGTGTAAAACTCTCAAATCACAGGCGTTTTGAGAAAGGACCATAAAGCCCCAGAGATTTACCAAAAATATGAGAAAAAGTAACTTGTGACTTGAAAACTTGAAATGCATGGTTGGTAAAGTAAAGTTTATGTTTTCAAGTCCATGAGCCTTAGGAATATGAATACCTCTGCAACATTTGGCATTAGGAAGAAGTTACACACCTTTGCAGTTCTTGAAGATGAGCTACTCGCACAGCTTCCCTCTTTGGTGACTGAGTGCCTCCACTCTCTCCAAACCCAGATGAGAGTGCTTTGAAAAGCTGTGCAAACTAGAACAAGGTTTGTGTGACCTGGATGTCTTTACTTGGTACGATAAAGGCATAAAAGCTGTACAAGTCCAGCCACAATGGCAGTTACTGATCCAAATAATTTAGGTCTCTGCTGGAGTATGAGCCAGAGGATGTCATAGAATATGTATGAACTACAGTTCAAATAATTTCATTTATCATACAGTAAAAATTTTATCTTTGACTGCTTGTCCACATCTACGCCACTCTTGATGATTCATGACTAGTGACTTGCCACGAAGTTCAAGTGTTCTCAGATGTGTTTGACATAACAACTGTAGCACAGGGCGGTCAAAAGAAGCATTATGCTTTTATGTCGCTTTTATGAAAGCAAAATAAAGTATGACTGAAACCTGAGCATGTGCTTCACAAACACGTGAAAAAAGATGTTGGCAAAGTTACCCAAGTCTGAAAGGAGTATGCCCTGAGCTGAGGTGACAGATCAAATCCCACTAAGGAGTAGTAACAGTTTTTACTAAAAATATTACTTCACTCTTCCTTTCTCAGCCAATTCTACTCAGTTTTTCAGAGAGGACCAAAACATCTTAGTTCTTTGCAAATTTAAGGTTAGGGCCCTCAAAACACTCATGGTGTGTGATGTGTCTGGTAAATACATAATTCCTACAAATTGGAAGCTGTTACTCAAGTAAGAACCTGGAATGGGCTCCAAATTGTACAATTATGGTATAGAGATTCAGCATCAAACCCTTCCCTGTGTCCCTGAACTCCTCAAGTTGATGCAACCATTATCAGGAGAAAAAAATATGTGTGCAATAATAAACAAGATGTTAGGGAGTCAAATGCAGGAGAAATATTACTTGGAACCACATTAAGATCTCTTAAATGCCACTTATTTAACTGGGCACAACATCCCAAAATAAAAAGAAAATGCAAAGAACAAACTTTACCCCTGTACTGGAAAGTGCCCACACAAACTCCACAGCAATAACAGAGGGAAAAGGTGCATTGCTTTCAGTAGAAGAACAGAATATCGATTCCAAGTGCACTTTACCAGGAAATAGTCCAAAATGGTGGAATTTGGGAATATAAATTTTCATAAAAGGCAAATCTTTCCCCCCTCAGCAACACTAATGAGTAGGGGTGAACTGTCTCCCTCTCTTGATGAACTTAGGCTACACAAGGGAGAAAGATACTTGTGTTTGCTCTTAACCTCGCACCAACAGCCATGCATCAAAGTGTGAGAATCTGGATGGAAAATAACCCCAGCTTGTCCAGACTGAGGGAAATCAAATCCTATGATCACACTTTGCCTAAAAAAATCACTCTGATTAGACAGAAATAAATGAATATGCTGCTAATGCCTTTTCTGAGTTCTCTAGCTCCTGAGAAATGCTGAGGAGCTTGGAATTAAATTGCAGAGCAGCAGGAAATATCTAGGAGGAAGAAAACTTCTGGTGGTGCAGAACTTCAGATGAATACTATTCTTGCCTACTGTACATAAGCCTACAGCAAGATGATACCGTGCCTGGAAACCCGATGACCAACACAGGCTTTGCCCACTAGGCTGTGGTTTAATAATCCATGCATATAATCTCATTTGCTAGAGCAGTTAGTGTAGCTAGGAGAACTACAAAGATGTATTTCTCTTAGTTCCACAGCTGAAGTGATTTATGCAGCACCCGGGCACCACAATGTCAGTCATAACTTGGCTCACCTCCTTGAATCAACCTCAGAAACATTATGTAGGTTTTGTGAATCACTCCAAGCAAGAAAACATTCCTGGTAGCCACATATCCTTGCAAATTCACAGACTTTATACTTCCTTGTTAACCCCTGAGAAGCTGTACATCGCCAATGTTTTGGTGGAGAGAAGCTGGGAAAAATAAGACACTCCCTTGTACAGCTGTTTGAAACATTGCCACAGCCCGGTTGGTTTCAAATCAGTGTGATATTTTAGAGGGTATTCACCTAGTATGCATACCAACGATCAAACAGAGGGCCATGTGCTCGAACAGATCATAGTGCTGGAAGGCTGTTTTGGAGATACTGGATAAAGCTAGAAATGGTCCTAAACCTATAGGAATTTCCAGCAGTCCTGTCTCTGTGCAATTCTAGGTATGGTAGAGATGAATGGTTGGTACATCTAGGTATGGTACATTCTTGATGAGGTAGAGTTATTCCTGAGACGGTGGCACTTAAAAAACCAGATGGTTCCCTCTCATCTTTTTGAAACCTGATACTCATCAAGAGATGGTTACATTGTCGGCTTTGCTAGTCTCATACTGGAAGCAAGAGAATGCTGAGCATCAGTGGGATCACACGGGATATTAGGAAAGGTTGAGGGGTTAAATGTAAGTTGTGGAAGCTAAAATTACTATTCGGAAATTGCAACAATGTATGATATATTGGAGTAGGTGCAAGAGTTTAGTTAAATAAATAAAGGAAAGGAACTGAAGCAAGATTGTTTCTTCCACTGCTCCAGAAATCTGTTGTTGCAAAAGTTAACTCTGGCTCCTGATAGGAGTCTTGTAACAGAAGCAGACACAGTGCACAACTGCAGAGACTATCTGACAAACTGGACATCTGTTTACCCATCTACACCATTTTTAGAAAATGCAAAAGGATTAGGAAAAACAAAAAAAAAAGACAAAAGGAGAGTGACTACAGAGCATCCCTGCATCATCTTGTCATAAGGACTTCTGGGATGGAGACACAGAGTGAAATGCTCTAGTAGCTGAGGTGTGAGATCACCTTTTCAAAATCCACCTTCCTTTAGGAAAGCAACGTGGGGAAATATACAGTACTCATGTGGTGGACAAAGCCTTGGAATCTGGCAGCAAGTCTTGTCTGCCTGCACTGAGTAAGGGCTGCTCAGGGACAGGAAAGCTCTCGTTAAATGCACCAGGATGTATTTTGGTATGATGGTGCCATCTGATCACAACGCTGGCTTCACTGCCTGGCAGACTGTTTGGGCAGCATATGGAGATGCCTGCAAGGACATCTTGGAAATTAACTGTTCAACTGAATCAAAGATTTACCCCATGTTGTGCTGAGGTAGATTAACAGCAAAGTCCGAGCTTTTATTATAGTTCCAGAAATTTCAGCAGGGCAATAAATGCTGACAAATGGCAACTGCATTTTGGAACTGCATTTTGGCAGGCTACTGACCAGCCACTGCCCTTAATTCTGGTGTCCCTTTCAGGTTTCTCACTTAACTGTGGAAGGCAGGTAGGTACTGCTGAGTCTTATTAGTGTATGCATTTTGTTTCTGAATTTCTACAGATAATATTTGGCATTTGGTTATCATGGACAGGTATGAGAATCAAGCATTTGGTAGGGCCTGAAATAATTCAGTCGCCATGCTCATAATTCAAAGTCTATGAAAAGAGTCTGCATGCTGAGTGAACCTGAACGGGACTGAGCAAAAGCCTTCACAATCATCTGGACCAGAGCCTGTAGGAAGAACAGTACAGGACATGGAGGAGAGTGTTTGGGCATGTAACTGACCTAGGCTTCATAGGTCCAGTACCAAAATTAAATCTTCAGTTCTCTTGGAGATTTACTATATGTACAAAAAGGGAGCTTTCTGGAAAGCAAGGACAAATGGGGACATTAGCTTGTTGCTATGGAACAGAGACAGCAGGAACAGGACAGGAGAAAGCCACTTCACTGCAGCTGGAAAGCCTTCTCAGAACCATTTTATAGTATTCACATCATTTATTACGTTGCCACTGTGGAGTGGAGAATTCAGTTCCTCTGGTCCAGTCTGAGTCTTACTACTATTTCAGTTTCTGAGAATATATAAAAAATTTATTTAAAACTATTAATGTATTTAGTTTTAGTTTCAGCAAGGACAAATCTGCCTTCCAGTAGTAAAAGCAGAACCACAATATGGGTTAGCTTAGCTAGGCTAAAAGGAAGGGGAAATTCTTATTCAATTGCATCACTCAGCAATTATCAATTAAATAAAAACTCACTACAAACTGTAGAATGCTCTATTCTGCCCCTCAGTAAGCAGCCTTAAGATAGAGGTATCTTAATTTCAGGAAGCATTTTCGAACAATGGGATTTAGTATTGATTTTTTTCATTGGAGGACACTTTTTTTTTGTTGTTGTAAAGACTGTAATACATTCGAAAACGTAAGGCAATGCAAGTGAAAACACTAGGATCACCCTCTCAGAATGGAGATTATTAAATAGAAAAACACAAAACTAATGCATCTTTTTATTGAGTCATTGGTCAGAACCTGCTAAAATTGGGAAGACTGAGGTTGGTAAACTCATGTGGGCCTGATGATTGCTGTCAAACCCAGAATGTGCTGTTCAATGACAAAGGTTCCAAGGAAACTCTGCTGGAGCATGCAGCCAGTTTAGAGGGAATGTAGTAAATCCTATTTTTTAAAAAAATGTATTGCTCTGCTTTGCAAGGTTTCTTTTCTTTATTATTTTATACCCTTTAGGCCATAAAATAATAAAAATTTGTAAAATAAAAACTTTGCCAAACTATGCAATATATTCCAAACTTACCAAAGGGCTGGCTCCATGCTCCAGCAACTTTCCTAAGCAGCTTTGACCTCACAGAATGGGGCATTCTGGGGTACCACAGTGGAGCAGGCCAGCACAACATCTAAGCACCTACGATGGGGATAAAAGGTCAGGGTTTTTTTTATTCTTTAGTCAATGCCTCCTTTGGTCTAGTTAATAATGGGATTAAAATTATTTGTCATTTTAACCTCACCCAGCACAGGAGGTTTCTCTCTCTTTCTGCTGAGTTCCTAAAATGAAGAGTTCCGATTTAACTCTCAAAAACCTCTAGCTGATCAAAACTGGAAAATCTGACTTCTTTCCATATGCCACTAGAAGTATTAATTTACTTAATGGGAGTGGTGACAGATGATCATAACTTTACAGTAGACTTCTCTGAGGTAGAAATCTGGGCTGTAAAATGTTGGGGAGGATTTTGGTATGCTAAACTACAAAGAGTAAAATGCAAAGTCACGAAGTTCTAAGGTATGAGAAGTAAGAGTCTAATAACTTCCAGGATGTATTTTTTGCTACCACATCAAATAGTACTTATTTCTAAAATAGTAATGAAATGGAAATTAAGTTCATAAGTAGAATTAATGAAGCTGTATCTGATGTAAGTGTTCTCTAAATGAGTTGCAATTCAGCTCGCAACTTTCCTGGTTTTATACAACAGAAGATCAGTAGCAAAAAAGAGATTGACTTGATGGTTTACAAGATGAGAATGTTGCTGGCCTGATCACAGTTCCTTCAAGTCCCTCACCTCCTTTCCCTTCTTTGAAAACGGTATACAATTTTCTATACCTTCTATAAGCTACAGAAGGGCACAGACTCAGATTGCTTTCTCCCAAAGGTTTGCTGTCTTATTCATTTCCCAGTCATAAACAATCTTCTCCTTCTAAAAGGTGGAATATTAACAGTATTGGGAAAGATATATGAGTCCTAAAAATAAGCAAATAAGCAAATAAGTGCTTATTTGTTGCAAATATGGTTCTCAAAGAAACAAAAACTTCTGCATTCAATTGATTTAAAAAATTGAACTTAGAGTGACTTAATTAAAATCTCAAATTTATGAAATGTTTTCTGAGTTTCTTGGCAGCCTCAATATTTTCATTTAAACAAAGATATCAGTAATCTCTATGTAAAATCTGAAATAATTTAAAGGCAAGTGAAGCTTAAATCAAGAAAGACTGATCAAGAATGAACAAAGACTGGAAATCTTTGGCCCACTTAATATTTAATGACAAATATTTTAAAAGGGCAACTAAATAGGCCAATTGCCTACTTTTAAATAAACAATACCTGCTGAAAATGCAGTTGTTATAAAATAATTCTTCCTCCCTGTATTTAGTAAATTAGTATAATGTTTATCCAGAGCATTTTCATTGCTGTGGATTACCTTCATTTTAGTAACTATAAAGAGCAGAACTGCTAACACCAGAGAATATTCTATGGAAGGAGCAAAGATGTCAGACAACTGTGACTTTAAGATGTCTTCATAAAAGCGTTCACCATTAACACTCCCATAGCTCCTTCCCTTTACCTCTGCATCAACACAGCTAACTTAAAAAAAAAAAAAAAAAGTAAAAAGAAAGAAAAAATCGATGGAACTGCTTTCAGAGCTGAACTGTAACTTCCCTGGAGTACAGAGACTGACAGAATTGTTAAATTTCTAAACCTCTTATTAACAGAAAAAGCTGATTCACAGTGTACTAGAAACGATTTTTTTTCTGATAGCTTTGTTACTGCAACAGAAGTGTTTCTACTGAAAGAAAACACACTACCATGTTTCTGCAAAAATCACATCCATAAGTCCATAAATGAGGAAGTCCCTTGTATCTACTAGTGCTTTCAGATTAGAGAATGAAAAAGAGGACACCAGGAAACCACTTCAATAAGACAATATTGGTGGAGCGCTGTCTTCATGAAATAAAACTAGCCAGACTCTGCCAGAGACAGCAGTAAAACAGCAGGACATGAATGAGCGGCTGTGCTGATGCTCTGCATTCACAAGTCTAAATACCTATGGCCATGCCCTACACAAAGAAAGTTTATTATTCATACAGCACTCTCTATACAGAGCTTCCAACAACTGCAATTGCCTACGTTAACACCAGAAGTATTGTCTGTTCTTCCCATCCTTCTATCACTCACATAATCCTGTTTGCTGTGTTATAGTACAATGGAAATAGTATTTCAAGAGGTTGAGGAGCAACCTCACCTGCAGAGGCACCAGAGGACAAACCCAAGTCCACAGTAGGGGTCCAAGCAGATAGCGACTTCTCTGGAGGGATAAAGTTCACACTGCAGCTTAATAGAACGACAAAAGGCACTAGTGGCTGCATGAGACATCTGAAAGACAACAGCAAAATAATTAAAATGATCAACTATTTCATTCGGAAGGCTCATTCCCAAACTGTGCCAAGCACTTAAATCAGCTACAGGATAAAGAAAACAAATAAATACTGACTTTGTGCTCAGTGTAAATACACATGTAGTTTATAGCTAAGTTAACATAATTTTCCTTCAAGAGGACATCCAAATAACCGTGAAAAGGGGAGGGAGATAGAATGAATCATAGGTTCAAAGTAAAAGGAAAGGAAGAAAGTTGATTTAAAGGTGTACTCTAAGGTATATGCAAAGCTAATGATAACAAGCTAAACTTTCTGGGAGAACAAAGGAATGAATGACTGCAGGATCTGAATGAAGTATTTTGTTGATCATAAGGAACATATGTCTAAGTATATATTTTGCAAGAAAATTAATAAAAAATGTAATGCGCATTTTAAATAAAAGAGGATTTTGCATGCAAAATGTTACTAAGAACTTAATCATTCAGTGACAAAGATGGTCAGCAAACTTAGCAAAGGTTCTGTTATGTCTCCATATTATCCAGCTCCTAACAGAGAAACAGAAACCTAAAACCTTGGTAGTAAAGATCTCAGAGATAAAACAAGCAGAAAGTAGAAAATAAAAAAACGATTAAAACGAAATTCTTCTGTTTTTTTTTTTATTTTTTTTCTAGTATTAGGATATTTTCCACAGTCACCCATCCTGCTTAGAAGTCCTAACTACAGTGGGAACAGAATTACATCTTTCAATCTTTGTCCTCTCTGTTAATAACAAGATACCTGTGTTAGAAATACAGCCTGGATACGATTTAACTCCTCTAACCTTTGATCTCTGCCACATTCTGAGCTAGTTGCCTTATATACTGTTAAAGTAAATGGAGGGAAACAGGCACTTGGATGGTAAAATTTATTTGCTCTTAAAGTAAACAGGGGAATAAAGTTCCAGAAATTACTTTTTCTCTATGGCCAGTGAGAGCCATAACTAAGACTGGATACGTACCAAATGATGTAAAGGGACCTGCTCAAAACGTGCCCACATGAAAATCATCTGCAGTTGCAGAGATTAACTCTACCCTAGCTGAATTAAGACTACTTCTTCACGCAGGATTAAACTGAACTCTATAGGACCAGAATTAGTGTTACTCTGTGAAATTTTACACCATACTAGCTGCAATCTACTGAAAAAACTGAGAGTAAATGCTAGTGGAATTTACTGCTTCCAAAGGGATTACAAAACATTTATCAACTTTTCAAGGTTTTGGGCTATTTTTTTTAAATTTAGCACCACCGCATTAAGAAATAAGCCTTGTGGCCTCTTATGATCCTTTCACAATTAAGTAATCACTAGCAATAATCTCGTAGATGGTAACTGTTTACATAAACCTGCTGAGCTAGTGACATGGAGGTTTAGTGACCCAGATATCAGAAGCTAATCAAGAATTACTTGGCAGATTTATTCGGATTTTTCTTTATCCCCACTAAGGAAAGGTTTACTGACCTACCCTGCCTTTGACTATCCTTAAGGCTCTCCATATACTGACTTTGCATAGTTAGTAGTCAGTTCTGCAAGTCTCATAGGGTGGAATTCAGACCTGATTTAAGATGGATAACTGTATCTGAAACAATAATTTAAGGCTCCCTTTAGAAGAAATGAAGACTTAGGTGACATTCAACACATTCAAAAACAGATGATCCAGGTAAGTCAGATAAATTGCACTCTAAGAGTCCCTAATTGTCTCTGTTGATTATTAAGGAGCCCAATGAGTAGTCCACATCTGTAGGCACCGTAGCTATTTAAAGTTAGATTAAATGAATCTTCCAGGAGTGCCCAACAGTGACCATCAGCCAGACCAGCCATTTAACCTTCAGTCAACCCTCAGACTAGTCACTTCACCACTGTGCTTCAAATTCTCCATCCAAAAACTGGGAAATGACGCTTTCTTTGTTTATAAAGTATGCTGACAGCTGCTGAAAATAGATGGATGATGCCAAAGAGTATGAGGAATTCAATACAGGCTATAAGCATGATAAGCCAGCAGATACTGCTGAAGTTATCATAATCCTGCAACAGACAGGACTAAGCAAGTAAAAGGCTAAGAATAAGAGAGTGATTTAACTTCAGCCTGCATGCTGGTGAAACCAACACAGGATTAACACATATGTTTGCGGGTAGGTAAAACATCTTTGATGAATCATGATTAGAGGGTTGAAGAAAATGTCAGAACAGAGCTCAAGATGCCTGAGCTTATCAAACAAATCCACCAATTATGTGTTTGCCGATTATTCTAGTCTCGTACCAGGTGAATATACCAGAGATATCAGTAGTTCCTTTAATTGCATGAAGAAGAAAATATTGAAAACCATTGGCCAGCAGTTGAATTGCAATAAAGACGAAACAATGAATGGGCACTGGAACAAGTAGAAAAAGAATGACTGAGTCTCATTTCCTTCACAAAATGGAAAAAAACCAGATGTGTCAGTTGAAGAATGCTTCAGGCAGACAAGCTAGCAGGCTATCCACAGGGATACGGGAATGAAACTTGTAGCCTGAGGAGAAGAGAGTTTAAATTTGCCATACACAGTACCGTAGTGAGTATAGAAGAACTAATTTAGTGTTAATGGAATCAAATAACGAGTGCAAGACATAAAGCAATTGAATTTCTACTCCCAAAAATCAAGAGGAGGTAGAAATAAGGAGCAAGGTACCACGTGCCAGCCACTTGTGACAGCAAGAATGCCAGCTTTAACAAGAAGTCCCTACCTTTACCCCTGCTAGCATGCCAGTTGTGGAGACACTGAAGTCAAGGTAAGCAAGCGTTTCAGGGTTAGAAGGTTTGTAGATCTGCGCAGGCCGCTTCTTTGGCAAATCATCTAGTGAAAACAGAGAAAGAAAATTTGTGGATCTTACTCCCATGACAGACAGACCTCTGAGAGCTTGACAAATATAATGATAAAAGAAGGCACAGTGGTCCCCTAACCTTGGTACTCACCTGTATCTAGTACTGGAGGCCATGTCCTGATATCCACTGCTGCTGCTGCCTCTCGTGACCTTAACAATTTACATATTAATTGTGTAGTCATTAAGCAGGCAGAGCGGCTCACCTAGGAATTTAAGAAATAAAAAATAACACAATGGGATACTGATTAAATCTCCCATGAAAATGAGCAAGACTGTGATTTATTTTCTGCCAAAACAAGACACAGGTATATTAGTCTTATGTTTTCCAGTCAAGAGTGGAAAGATATACAAAAAAATGCATCTCACAAACCAGACAGTGTAATGGGAGTTTTACAAATTAGATGAAAACTGCACTTTGAGAAGAGCATTGTAATGAAACTAAGGGAACCTTAATAGCGAGAATGTGACTTTTCAAACTCGTTGTACGTTATCAACCCAGAATGTCAGTATAGAAGACTGTGACCAAAACATTTCCTATGTGATGATAATACATCTTGTCTTATAAACAGTATTTTCACATGACCTCAAACCTAGTCTGACATTTATATGAATAATTTCACTATCTTAAGTCAATTTTATGTTAGCCACATATTTCCAATTCCTGTGCTAGTGATTAACTCCTAGGAAATCTTCTGATACTAGCAAAAGTGGCTTGAGACCAGAAATTGTGACAGTGGCACTAAGAAATGAACTGGTGAGTTTACTGCAAATACCATCTGCACTGAATTCTAGACAACACATGCTGAAGGTATTCTTCCTTTAGATTTGCTACTTTTAAAAACACATGAGTAGCAACTACAAAAATATTTCTTACTGATCATAACTATTACTATATTTAAGGAAATATTCAAACATAAATATGAGTGCTGTCGGTCACTGAAGATGGTACAGAAAAAAACCTGAAAACGCAGCATCATTTTTCTTTCCCCCGAACTCTGAGAATCTGTGCAAATATTGCTAAGAGTATATTTTTCTTTAAGGAATCTGAAACATTTCATTGCATGCAGAATTTCCAATGTTTAACCTCAGGAAATCAGTATCCACATGTACACTAAATTCTACTACCGAACAGAAGAGATCAGCTTCTGTTGACAGCACTCTCAAGGAGGTCAGCGCTACAGACCCCATCAGCGCATCAGAGGCATACAAGCACTGATCCAATCTCTACTCACTTCCTCTAGCCCCTTTGTGAACAATCTAAATATTAAGCATTTTCATGTGTCTGCTCACCTCCACAATCATCTTCACTGTAGGTAACGTGGTCGCTATGTTCTGCGGATGTGGAGGTCGAACTGTTATTGGCACACAGCCTGCATACAGGCATCCATAAAATGCAGCAATCAGGTCTATTCCTGCATGAAGAACAAAACAAAAATCCTCCCCTGAAAATCAAATCATTTAATCACAGACACCTATGTCAGCTTAAATATTACTTGGAACTCAACTCAGAAGGTTAAATGAGTGACTAAGCCCTTTAACAGACTTCTTTTTCAGCCCCTTGTCAGTATTTGTTCAGCTTCACTGATTCCTTTCAATTTTACCGTTCTTCTGAGCATGAAAACCCAAAGGCGACACACAAAGCTGCAGCCAGATATCATTATTTAGGTGAACTCCATTTTTATGATCAGGAGGTAACCTGTTAAAAAGACTGATTTCTAAAGACTAATTATTTTCTTAAATCCACGTTTTTAGACAAATGAGAGTCTACAAGAAGAGGGATACCCCAGCAAATGGAAGAGGTACCATGATGCCTGTTCCTATCCGCTGCAGAAAGAACATCTAGAGTTCTCATTAAATACTGCCTTTCGCATGTCATATTAAATTTCATATATGCAGCTTTGTTTTGTCTATCTGAAATTTTACAGTAAAAATGGGATTTATGATTTTGAAATCCTGCTTCTAATATAGAATTAGGCATTGTTCTATTTAAATATTAACCGCAGGTGACAGATTGTGGATGGCACATTTCAGGCTACCTAAGAAGGCAGAAGAGACCACAGCACAAACATCCCTTGCATACTGTTTTTTGATAGCTCCCTGCTGCTGTACACAGGCTCTGATAAGAAGACAATGGGGGTTGTTTTATTCTTTCAGCAGAAATAGATCTAGAGTACTGGTAGGTTATTGTTCCTTCAATAAAATGTTTTATTCACAGCAAATGAAACACAGAAAATAAAAATGTAAGTTCGAAATACAAGACTTCTTTTGTAGAATAGGTTTTCCCATATTAACTGCTGAGAAATTACTCCTATAAAGATTTAACCAGTATCTTGCAGCCTTTACAAACCAAATACCACAATACAGACCTTAAATCAGACTGCTTATTTCACCAACACACATGAAGATCTTAAGATAAAAGAGCAGCACTAGATCAGAAATAATTTCAAGCAAATGTCAAACATGGTACCAGTTAACACAAACTTAAAAGCCTTTATGTCAAAGGAAGAAAATCCAAGCCACAGAGAGCTGTCTTAGGTTAAAGATCTGTAGAGAAAATAGAGACTATCACTTGGTATTTCTTAATCATCTGCTATTTACTCATCATACTTTTATTCTAAAAAAAAAAAAAAAAGATTACATTCTAGGTATTGCTGCTTTATGCTTATGAAATGCAGAACTTCCAAGAAGCAAGTCAATCTACGAACACTCAGCAGATGGAATATTTTAGCAGAAATGTGTGCTCATAAAAAAAAAATATATATTTCCACTAAATTAAAAGAAAAGTAGTAATTAAATATGACTGTTTATAAAAGACAGGTTTTAATAATGCAGGTTAATCCTACAACTGAGCCCAAAGAAATAAGAGCGTATGCAAAGAGAAATGATTTTCAATATTTTTGACTAACTTCAAAGAAATGTATATAAGGTAAATATTCTGTGTTTTGCCAATTAATATGGTTTCCATTTCGTAACACCACCAATGCAGCACCATTCTAAAAGATCTTGATAAACTTTTGGGACTACCAAGATACCGAGCATGGCAGTTCTTTACCTGGTGGGTAAACCAAAGCCACATGGTCTCCATCTTGTAAATGTCCCCTTTCCATCAACATGACAGCTATCTTCTCAGCTCGTTTATGTAGCTGAACACATGTAAGTGAGTTGGCTATTGTTCCCTGCAAAGGAAGAAAGATAAATGTCGCAGGAGATCATGCAAGTTGCTGAAAATCTTTTTTTCCTCCGCACCTTAAAGTTACTGGATGAGGTGCAGCCATGTGCCACGCAATTAACTTCAGTAATGAAACCTTCAGCCTTATGTCAAACTGTAGCTGGAAAGAGAACAGATGTTTGTCAAGCAGAACATTCTCCATTCCTCCTTTGTAGCTTCTTTAGCTACACCAAAGGAGTACAGCAGTACACTAATACCCTGCCCATGTAACCAGTACTCCTTCCCTTGCTATACAGGCAGCATTCCTGCTTCAGCCAGGAAGTCGCCTTTATGGTCTCTGCAGAAATCTGGAGAATCTGTGGAGAGCTATCCTGAAAATTGTACTTTGCTGTCTGCATGCTGGAAGGAAGCCAAATGGCACAGCAGAAATTTTTTAAAAGACAAGAGATAAAAGACACAGGAGAAAACAATACTTTGTGACGGGGAAAATAATTAGTCTGGCACAAAAGCTAAGCATGTGCATATAAATGAAATAGAAAAGAAAGGCATTTGTTGAATTTGAGTAAGTCAGCATGAAAAAAGGGGAAGTGACAATATTCTACAGAGTCTGGCAATTCAAATAGTGCTACAATGCTTTATACTGGATGACTGTTATGGTTCTTGCATTCCCTTGAAATACATATGTGTGTGCTTATGCACACATACACAAATTTACTTTTAGATGAATAAATACATCTGTATCACAAAATTAAGTACTACAGTTCACACCCCAGAAAAGAAGACTAAACGTGAACATGCGGGACAGACTGACTGTGCCTAGAACCAGTCTGGCCAGAGATAAAGGGACAGGACAGTAGAGGAAGGGCTGCACCTCTCCACCCGCGTACCTGTTCTGTGAAAAAAAAGAGGATTTCAGTCTCCAGTACTGTGATATACCTGACATCTATCACAAGAACGAAGTTCAATTTAAAAACAGAGAAGCTGAAGAAATTGGGGGGAAAAAATGGTAAGAAAATACATACACTAAAAAAGAACAATGAATCAAAAATGCAATGGAATGTAGTAAAAAATACTGTATCACTGTCCTTATTAAGAGAGAAAGCAATAGGGTCTTCTGTTTTAAATAAATAATCTTTACACTCTGTATTAACAAGGCAATAAATAATAAGCATTTGGCTCAATTGCTGGTTTCTATCCACCATTCCAACATATCACTACTGTTTTATTGACTGTGAGTTTCAGAGAGCAGAGAGCAGTTTGATAAAGGTCTAAAATTGGAAGTAGTGGCATGCTTCCAGGCATCACTTGACATTTACAAACTTTATAACAAACTATATACAAACTCTAACACTGTTAACAAAGAGGACAAACCCGATTGCAAATAAAAAGTGGAAAGTCAGGGGTTAGCATTCCTCTTCCCCATCTTCAGCAATCCCACTTACTGAAATGCACTTCAGGCAACTTTAGTCAGTGTTCTGAACAATGTGGAGATAATTTTACTAAGAAAGCTTCCTCTAAAGACATAGGCAACTACATGGATGCTGGACTAGACACCTTCCATCTGTCCAGCACTAACGGCCAAACTGACCTGAGCTCTGGATGTCCTTGTCACTATAGATCTGCCAGTAGGAATGTGCTTATACTGCTCGTTTGCATAGTGATGGGAAGAAGGACATTTTATACCTCCACATACATCAGAAGCACAGGCCCCACTGACACAGAAAGGGAATTGCTGCAAATCATGTAAATTTGTGCCAAACTTGCTTACATTTAGAACTCCTGGCACTTGCTACACTTGAACCAGTGGAAAGATGTTGTTTATATCAAGTGCAGGGAAGGAGGATCCTGTTGTTGGACAAGAATAATTGGCAAGCAACAGGCAACTATTCCCATCGGGTCTTTTACACGAGGTGACCTCATGTGTGGCAATCCTTCATGATACACACTAAAAAACAACACACTGCTCTAACTTTGAAACATTTTAAATTCTCAAAAAGACTGGGTTGCAGGAAAACACTAATCACTGTGGACTTGTATTAGTCATCCACTGCAAGACGCCTTGATGGTTTAGTACAAAGTGTACAGACCATGTGCAAGGAAGTTAAAAAGGGAAAAAGTTACAAACTAGAATTTAAATTCAAGATGGGCAATAAAACTTGCCTGTGTTAAAACACATCAAACCTGTCACTCCCTTCCATAAAACATTAAATCTCTCCATAAAGTATTACATCTCAAACAAATTTCACATAAGACACTCGACATTGAGAGCATTAAAGAAGAAGAGAAACTGAATTTTAGAATTTAACTAATTTTCACTTCTATGGAATGATAAACTATTTTGCTAAGCCTTGTTTTTCACATTATGTTCTTCCCTCCTACCGTCTGAAATCTTCTGCCAGCATGGGAAGTCTGGCTTTATATAAAGCTCAAAAGAAATAGCCTGTGTGGAAGAGATGGAACAGTACTTATCATTTTCTTTATCACAGCATCTTTCCCCCTAACTCACAAGACCAAACAATGCACTATATTAGGAGTGTAATATTGAATGTATAAAAAAGTATTGAAATAGATTCACAGTGTCAGCTCACCTACAACACATACATGGTGAAAAAAGAAATGAGAAACCTTTTAGGTGCAGTCTGACACAAAGGCAATCTATATTTTGACAACTGGCTATGATTATTCTCTTTTACTCCCTGCCTCAGTGAACACAACAGGAAAAGAAGCAGAAAGGTCGCACTCAGCCATAGCATGAGCAGGTGCAGCTGAAGTACCAGTCTGCCATTGTCCATACTGCAGCCTGACACAGTAACTGTCTCGGCTTCTTACCCTGCAGTTGAGTAGAGTGTAAAGCACATGGTCAGGAGTGGTCTGAGCTCTCCACTGCAACACTTCTGAGAGGAAGAGGAACTGAAATAAAGCATAGGGATAGTCATGAAACTAAGCGACTTTCTAGGTTTAAAAAAAAAAACAACAACAAAATATTTTTGCTATTTTGGCCACGTCTTTCTTATTTACATGCTGCATTTTACATCAATATTCAGAAGCACTAAACATAAACTAATTCTTTTGTCATGACACATATTTATAGAAAGGTGCTTTTGCATGGTATCAGCAGACTCTGGAAATAAAGCCATTGCTGGGATTAGGACACATAACTACATACACTTTCAAAGCAATAAGCTAGTTCTTATGGATTTGTGAATTTAAGCATAAGTTTTAATTCTTTAGCTTCCTCTCTTTTATCTTATTATAAATACATAAATACTTAAACAGCTTAGAACTTACTAATTTAATTACTCACATAAGCCCCCAAAAGAGCTAAGTTCCAAGTGTATTTTACAGGATTAAAATAACAACAAAAAGGTCAGGACCACATATGCAAACAAAACTCCCTGGACTCCACTTGAACTAGTAAAAGGATATAATAGGTGGTGATTTCTGGTAGAAGTCCTATTAACACTTTCCACCATGTTCATTCTGTTTCTCCATGTACACATATATAAAAACCAATAATCCATATAAGTGAAATGCAGTGGTCTCCCCTCACATCTATTTTGTATTTATCTGTAAAGAGGGTTCTGAAATACTTAAATGTGAATTAGAAAAAGCAAACAACAAATCACACAATGATAACACTACTCTCTATGTGCTACAAAGTATGTCGATGCTAGCCATCTAAATATAAGCCACAACAGAAAAGTTTAGCTTACCTTTCTGGCTTGGTCATTATCTTCTATTTGCCCCAAATCTCTACCACTGGCCTGTGCAATTCTTTTTCCAGAGACCAAGTTCCCTACCATCACAGAGGCAGGGCCAATTTCTACAATAAATGAGAAATGCACTAAGTGCAACAAAAATCTTTTGCTTGTGGAAGAAAATTCTTTTTATTTCTTTTGCACTACATTATATTTTCCTCATTGCTATCCACAACACCAAACCTTGAGCACATCTCTGTTGATATAAACTTCGGTTGAGGGACCAGAAGTAGCTGGAAGATATGTAGGCCTGGATTTATCTTCTCTAAATAAATCGAACTGAGGAGACCATTTAGCATGGGCTCTCTTCAGACAGAGACGTGTCCTGACTGCCTTGATAAGGGGAATCTTTGCAATATTCAGCTCCTAATTTAGGCATGTCTATTCAAGTGCCTAAAACCAGAGGAGAGTATCCAGGCTTCTAGGACAATGTTCCTATTTCTCTCTTCTGTTTCCTAGGGTAAATTGCATCTGTGTTAGCAATTCTGTAATGCTATAGACCTGAAGAGACAAGGATCAGGAAGGCAGATAGTGCATGTGATAAAATATATGCAAGTCCTTTAGCAGAAGCCAGAGATTGAAGAATAGTAATTTAACTTTAGAAGAAAGGAAGATGTCAAGTCTGACACTTCTCCATGAGGTAGATTTTACTGATGTTTTGTTGCTGCCATTAGGGGAAAAATACCCGTCTCACAGATACCATTTACACTCCTGTATACCATTTGTTTTCTGCTTCACCAATGTGGATTACTGATTAAATGCAATTGATACCAGGCTTTACTTCTAGTCTATGATGTCCAAGCTTCGCCTCAGTTATGGTATATGGGATAAGTGTCAAAATATGAGATGCCTAAGTAATCAGAAAATGTACAATTGACGTCATCCACAGACTACACTGCTTTAAAAAGATGAAAGCAACATATCCTCTAGGTATGTCACAACCATGCAAAAATGGGAGAATGTAAAGCTATCGGTTTGGTTTCTGTGTTCCTGGCATTGATTTATCTTAGCAATATATAATGTATTCATAATGTACCTGTAAGTTTCTCTGTTTCACTGAGCCTAATTCAGTGATTACTTTGCAAAGCAGAAGAACAGAAATACCAAAGTAAGCACTGCAGATAAAGGCTTCATTGCTTTCAAGTTAGTGGAAGTCACTGTTAGCCTCTGACAGATCCAGTATACACAAACTGAGATTATGATTTTGATTTCTAAAATATTGTCCAAAGATTTAAAATGAAGAAGTAGCTAATGGTTTTGGCAAACTTGCACTGAATTCATGATGGACAGTCCCCATATTTGAGATCCAGAGGGTATAAACGCTTCATATTCTGAGCTGGTTTTCAAAGCAGAAAGTAATCAATGCTTAGCCTAACATAGCTGAATTCAGGTCTTAAACGGGAGGCTACAAAATCAGAAATCCTTGAAACTAATCTTACTAAAGTCTACAATTGGATTCAAAGTGAAAATTTTGCTGAAAGAAGTTGTCATTCATCGAGCATGAGTAACCAGTAACTGGACTGCAGCAGGCTACAAGGGCTTTCTCAGTCATCTGAGTCAGTACCTTGCTGTACCATTTAATGCAATATTGTTTATAAAGTGGAAGAACTTCTGAAGAACCATCTTAAAACTTGATTTTGCTACATACAGTACCATGAATACACAACACTAAGTCATATTCCTTTACCTGGTTGTTTTTGCCTTGGTTTAGGCAGGTTTGTTACACACGTGTGGGGACACATCAGCACATTACAAGGATGTAGTGATCCTTCCAAGAAAAGCTGTTTGGTTTCTGACAGGTGTATTCCTCCCAGCGGTGTCTTGGGAAGTGTGTTTGCTGGTACGAGCGCTAAGCAGTAGACTCCCACTTGATGAATACTGTCAATAGCCTAAAAAGAGCAGGAAGTCTTTTAATGAAAGACTAATTTATCATCATTCTAATAAGCACATGTTGTGCTGAATTACTGCATAAAGCAACCCTAATAATTAACTGGCAATGGAAAGCCACTTCAGCAATGTCAGTGATAAGGAGGTTCTTTTCAGTGGGAACAGGTGGACGGAAATGTAACACTGACGTTATTACACTCATTTCAGAAGATAAAAAAGCAAACAAAACCCTGGCAATAAATACAGAGAAATCTATTAAGAAGTGCTACCTAGGCATCCCTCTTAGGCACATTTTAGCAGCATGTATCCTGGAAATTTATTACAAAGATGGGCTGGCAACCCATGTGAAACTCATGTTAACCTGTGCATTCCTCAGAATTAAAGTTCAAAGGATTCCTATCAACTTAACATCCAGTCCATACTGCAGAGCAAAGAAAAATTTCAAAGGTTGCATGTATATTACCATATACCTATTGATGTATGTAGCTTATGAATTTTTAAATGTTTTCCAAGAGAATGACTGTTTCACTCCCTGATTACAGTGTAGAAGACTGTCAGGGAGCAATGGGAAATAAAAATAATAGAAGGAAATTTATGAAACTATCCACTTGAAAAAAAAGCTGTTGAATCCAAATCTGAAAAATAAGCATCTTTGAATCCAGTAGTAACCATGTTCACTGTCTGACAAGTGAAGTAAACTTCAATTTCTTTCAAGAAATCTATAGCATACAATATCTATGTAATTTATTTAGGTAAACATGAATATACCTGCACTTAAGATTTTAATTCCATACACATTTTAACTAGTTATCTTCTTTACATTGTAACAAATACTGATAGCACTGGTAAAACTAACATCCAGTCTGCCAGATACAGGAACCACAACTCTTCCTGAAGGGTCGGTTTGCAGCAATCTGGGAGATGAATGAGTATCTAAAATCCATCTGACTGAACTGCTAAGTGACCTGGGATGTGCACTTGGGCTGTCACTAGAATACCCTCTTCCTCCTCCTCCTCTACTAGTCTCCAGAAACTTTATAACCATCCTGACTGCTCCCTCCTAACAATGCCTCTGCTAAAATCCACAGATGCCATTCAACTTTGTCCCATATGTACAGCAGCTCTACCATCCTTCAGCCTTCTGCTGAGGAGCAGAAAGGGTCAGGAGGAGTCAGAATAAGGTGCAACTCACTGGAAAGAAGTTCTACAAATCAACGCAGCTCAACTCTATGTAGGAGATGCAGAGACACAGCAAGGCACTGCAGAAGCAGGCAGAGTAGGGCAGGGCTGACATGGGGTGTCAGATGAGTCTCACAAATATCATCAGGAATGAGTGGAAATTTGGTAGAGTTTCTTATCATGGATGTCATTGAGAGTCATGACACATCTGTGGTATTATTATTTGCTTATCACTAACAGATGATTCAGATACAACTGGTTACCATTTCTGGACATCTGTTATTAAAAAAAACCTGATTGGGAAGGAGGCACAAAGCATCCCACATCTTCCTGGCTTCTGTCCTCTACCTCCCCTCTCAGTTGAAGCGGAACCAGAAACTTCTTGTTCACATGGTAATGCATGTCTGAGTTGCAGATTTCACACATGGCTGATGAAAGGGGCCACACATATTTGCCCTTTGATATATGGCCCACCATTCTCGGACACTGCTGTGACTCAATCATACTCAGAATAATAGGACTGACTTTTGGCATGAGTAACTTGACACAGGACTCCCACAGTGTTCAGTACTGAATTTTACTGGCTATGATGGTCTAAGACATGATTTCTGTAAAAGTCACAAAAATGCTCAGCTGACAAACAGGAGAAGTGTAGGTCCAGAGTTCCAACCTTTTCTTTACTTGAGTGTTACTTGAGTGTCTGTGGGTAAAAATCAGAGGAGCCACAAGAAGGAAGGTGTTGGGAGTTTGTTACAGACCACTTAGCCAAATGGAAGAAGCTAACGAGCTCTTCTAAAAACAACAGGGAGAAGTCTCAAGATTGCTAGCTCTTGTCCTTGTGGGAGACTTAAATCTACCAGATGTCTGCTGGAAGTAAAATACAGAGAGGAAGCAGTCTAGGAGGTTCCTGGAGTATGTGGAAGACAATTTCCTTACACAACTGATGAGTGAGCCGACAAGGGAATGCACCCTCCTGGATCTGCTGTTTCTGAACTAAGAAGGCCTTGTAGGGAATGTGGTGGTTGGAGGACACCTGGGGTAAAGCAATCATGAGATGGTAGAATTCTCAGTTCTGTGAGGTGAGGAGGGGGGGCTTAGCAGAACAACCACCTTGAACTCCAGAGGGCAGATGTTGGACTGTTCAGAAGGCTAGTTGATAAAGTCCCATGGAAAACAGTCCTTAAGGGCAAGGGAGCCCAAAAGGGATGGGTACTCTTCAAGAAGGAAATCCTGGCAGTGCAGGAGCAAGCTGTTCCCATGTACTGGAAAATGAGCCGGATGGAAAATGATCAGTCGGGAAAAAAAACCAGCTAGGTTGAGCAAGGAGATACGGGTGGACATCAAAAAGAAGAGGACTGTCTATGAACTTTGGAAGAAGGGACAGGCTTGTATCTGAAATGGTGCGGCCAGCAGGTCCAGGGTGGTTATTCTCCTTCTGTACTTGGTACTGGTGAGATCACACCTCGAATCCTGTGTTCAGTTCTGGGCCCCTCACCACAAGAAGGATGTTGACACTCTGGAGCAAGTCCAGAGAAAAGCAACGAAGCTGGTGAAGGGGCCGGAGAACAAGTCTTACGAGGAGCACCTGAGGGAACAGGGGTTGTTTAGTCTTGAGAAGAGGATGCTGAGGGAAGGCATTATTGTTCTCTACAACTACCTGAAAGGAAGTTGTGGAAAGGAGGGAGTTGGTCTCTTCTCTCAGGTGACAGAGGACAGGACAAGGGGCAATGGCCTCAAGCTGCACCAGGGGAAGTTCAAACTAGATAATCAGAAAGAAATTTTTCACAGAAAAGGTCATTGGGCACTGGAACAGTCTGCCCAGGGAGGTGGTTGAGTCACCATTCCTGGAGATATTTAAAAGATGGGTAGATGAGGTGCTCAGGGACATGACTTAGGGGCAGACAGGAATGGTTGGACTCCATGATCCAAGAGGTCTTTTCCAATCTGGTAATTCTATGATTGATAAAAATTATCAGAGTATTGGCAAGTCAAAAGGCTTTCATTCTAAAATAGGTTTCCCTAGGTGCTACGAGGTTCTTCAAAGGCTTTCAATTTGATGAAAAAGCTACAGGTTCTAGGTTTTCTTGGCAATAATTCAGATCTACTATGAATATGAGATTCCTCTAGCTGTTTGAAATGTAGCTATATTCTAAACCAAGACCACAGATAAACCTGCCTTGAGATTCATGCAATCTTATTTGTTCAATTTCTTCAGGGATACAGAAAATAGATTTCATTACTTATTCAGTATAACGCAATAATGAATAAAACCACCTTCTCTGGATTGCATGGGATCTTTCCCTTTGGCTCTTGGGTAACACAAAAAAGGTGTTTGCAATATTTACCTGAGAAGAGTACTTCAGGAAGGAGTAAAAAGGAAGATAACTAAGGGAAGTAGAAGCAACAGGCGACCAGCTGTAGAAAGAGCTAAAACTGTTTCAAAAGGTAGCAACAAAGAGACTTCATTTGACTACATCTCCATTAAACCTATTGCTTTTGAGTGAGAATTGGCTTAACCATGGAGATGGAGAAGACAAGACGACTGCTATCTGAAGTTTCTAATTTTTTGCCTGTGGATATTTGAGTTGAAAAATCTTTGGGCATGGTAATTATATTGGTTTGACTTGGAATGCTATTTGTAAAGAGAAGATTAGTATTTCTTTTAGTATTCAGTAGCTTCTGTCTTCTGCTCAAAGTGGCCACAACACCATCAAGGTGGGTTTCATCACAGCTGCATGTGCCTTGCATGATACATGAGACAGCTAGAATGGGATTCATTTAAACAGGTGTCCTCTATGCAGATAACCTCACTGTAGATACCTATATCTAAGCTTATCAATCAACTCTTTTCATTTTATTGAAGAGAAATAGGCATTTTTAGGCTGTGTTTTATTCAGTTTATTTTAGCTATTGACATGGTGCACTAGAAACACATCATTATCTCTAATTAATTAAAAAATATCTGGAGATCTAGCCCAAACAAATCTACTTTTGATAAGGTCAACTCTATATCACTGCTTTCTACTGTTAAGTAGGTGATTTTGGTAGCTTTTGACAGTGTGCAATATATTCATTCATTACCCTTTTGAAGTAGTGAATGACCATATCCTTATGAACCTTATGCTCTTCTCCTCACTACTATATACTCCAAACCATCCCTGTTTTCTTATAGTATTCTGATTTCAAGAAGGATTCCTCTCTGGACATGTGTGACCCAAACAGGAACTGTCACTCAAAAGAATCTAATTTTGTGCTTGTTAAATTTAAGTGTAACTGAAGGTGGACTTAAAATCACTCAAAGACAAATGTCAGTTACCTTGGGGGCTGGAAAGATCAATAAAAAAATATAAAACATGAAAAATAGCTTCCAAATATACATAAAGAGTATTACCTGGAGAACTCTACTCATCCATTGAAAACTGTCTTCCTCTGTGGAATCTGGCCTTTGCTCAGCAACAATAACTATCCTTTCATCGTGCAGCACGCTCACTGAAAACACTGCTATTCTATAGAAGAGAAGAAAAGTATTTAGGCCAGGAAAGATGGAAAATCCTGTCTCCTAAGATAACTCTCCATAACTACGATTTTGTTATTACTCAGACAACTGATGCATAAATCAGTACCTTATTTATGGGAAAAACCAACAATAACAATTTTGGATCACTTCTGGAGGAGAAATAGGGGACTTTGTTCTAGAATCTTGTAAAAACAGGAATAATGTCACAGCAGGGCTAGAGTAGTGACTGGTGGTTGTGGTAGTTAAACTGCTGTATAACAGCCAGCATAATCACCTTCTCTAGCCTCATCTTAAAAGAAAGTAATTACACCACCATTTGGTGAGTAGTCTGCCACGTGAGTAAGTGTAAGCACATGCTACCACGTTAGGCTCTTCAGAAGTTTTAGATGTCTCCTGCTCAGTTTCAGCACGTTAGGAAGGTTACACAAGTATTCACCATCACGTCAAATAGCTTCAGTGTTAGGCATATTGGAAATGTTCAGCTCAGACAGACGGAATCCTGTTAAGCCAACACCTTCAAAATTAACCATCTGTACAACTGGAAATTTTCATAATCATAGTTCTGGACCTTGGTATCTCAAATCTGCCTCAACACTGTCTTAGGTTTCCTTCTGCCATCTCCTTGGTTCTACAATAAGAACTGCATTGGAGGGAAACCACAATGCACATTAGGCACTGCCTTATGAAAGCATTTTGGGTCACTTACACCAGGTCTAAGCAAAATAATGATTTCTACATAATATAAAAAACGAAAGCATCAAACCTTCCCCTGTAGACAAATTTCATTGGTTCCACAGCCAGTGCTGTTGCTACAATGTCATCAGCATTATGTCTTCTTCCACTGACAACCATCAACCCATCCATTTTGCCGATAACAAAGACAAGTCCACCTGGTCCTATAAAGCCTAATAGTCCAGTCCTTATAAAAGGATATTCAGTGATGGGGCCACCAGAACTGGTCATAGGAAACACCTGTAAGAGAGAGAAACACAGGCCTTCAATTCCATACACAGCAATCACACTGTGAAATATTTCACACATGCTCTCTCAGAAGGTTCTTCTGGAATGAAGTAAATGGTTGCTGGTGGTGCTCTTTACTCTTCACTGACCCTAAAGGGAGTGTCGGGTCCCTCTCCTCCTGGCAGCTTTCTAGACAGACTTCTCCTAGTCTGTAGCACTGCATAGGGTTGCTGTGCCCCTGGGGGTGCTGGTTGACAACCGACTGAACATGAGCCAGCAGTGTGCCCAGGTGGCCAAGAAGGCCAATGGCATCTTGGCCTGTATCAGAAATGGCGTGACCAGCAGGTCCAGGGAGATTATTCTCCCTCTGTACTCGGCACTGGTGAGACCGCACCTCGAGTACTGTGTTCAGTTCTGGGCCCCTCACCACAAGAAGGATGTTGAGGCTCTGGAGCGAGTCCAGAGAAGAGCAACGAAGCTGGTGAAGAGGCTGGAGAACAGGCCTTATGAGGAGCGACTGAGAGAGCTGGGGTTGTTCAGCCTGGAGAAGAGGAGGCTGAGGGGAGACCTTGTTACTCTCTACAACTACCTGAAGGGAGACTTGTGGAGAGGAGGGTGCTGGCCTCTTCTCCCAAGTGACAGGGGACAGGACGAGAGGGAATGGCCTCAAGCTCCGCCAGGGGAGATTTAGGCTTGAGATAAGGAAAAAATTCTTCACGGAAAGGGTGGTTAGGCATTGGAACAGTCTGCCAAGGGAGGTGGTTGAGTCATCGTCCCTGGAGGTGTTTAAGATGAGGGTGGATGAGGTACTTAGGGGCATGATTTAGGGATTGGTGGGAATGGCTGGTGGGTCTCTTCCAACCAGGTTATTCTGTGATTCTCATGCCATTGGACTCTGCCCAACAGTCCAGCCTGTTCAGATCCCTTTGCAGAGCCTCCCTACCCTCCAGCAGATCGACACTTCCACTCAGCTTAGCGTCGTCTGCAAAATTTTTAAGTGTGCACTTGATGCCTTCATGCAGGTCATGCTTAACTTTAAAAATGAGTGGTCCTGCTCACCCAATGGCAATTCATTTGCTTACCACTAGGAATAAGTCTAAATCTGTCTAAATATGTTGTTAAATTGCAGACTCAGTTATGAATTATAATTTTACAATTATAGCAAGTACTACAAAGTGAATGTAATTACCCTTCTACTCTGAAAAGTGTCCAATCTAAGATTCTCATTCACACCACCAATGATACTGATAGCACAGCAATCAGTCGTCAACAAATTTGAGATCACAACAGCATAGTAGGATTCCAGGCTTCAACAGAAGATGGAGAACTGTATCCACTAGTCTCCATTAATTGTTTAACATATAGAGTTTACAACATTCAAATCTGCATTTCCAGGAGACATAAGTCACATTTGGTCTATTAAAAATGGCAATATTAGAACATTCGTTAAGGGTAAAGTAAATATATTTTTCTTAACTTTCCCCCCAGCAAATAAAAGATTAAACAAAAATCTCAGCTCAATTTTTTCAGTATTTCCCTGATTTGTTCAGCCTTTTACACAGGCTTCAGGAAAAGTTAATGAGAACAAGTGAGGGGGTACAACGGTGCTATCAATACAGCTGTCCACATTGGAACCGAAACCTACTGGAAAACAGATTCCACAAAGTAAACAGGCTTTTGTCTAAGGGAACTCAAATAAATGCAGCTGGGGACCAATTAGAAAAAGGTATCTTTGCTACTCCTATACCTCTTGAAGACTACATCTGTCAAGATTCTATATAAATGCAAACCTTAAATACTGTCTGTGTTGTGGAAATGTTGGAAACTGCTATTTAAAGATACTCAGAAGTATTCCTACTGTTTGCAACAATCAAATTCTGCACGTACCTAGGTCTTAGACTTGTACAGTATTACCTTTTGAACTTTTTCTTCCTGCTTTCCTCCTGATTGTTTCAGCCTCTGGTAACTTCTTTCAAAATTAAAATAAAAGCTCTTCAGAGCCAAAACTAAACCGATATAAAGATCTGCTATTGCACTTAATGAAATGGGCTTCAGTGCAGATGATCTGGCTAGAGTACCTGAGGAATCTAGCCACTAGCACTGATTATTACTGTTATTCTGATATTAGTGCTATCAATATTTTATATGAAATATTATCTGGAAATAAGAAAAATTAAAAGGAAAGGACTGAATATAGCACTTTTTGGTCAGCTTACCTCAAAAGTATTTTTGGTCATGCCCGAGAGTCCATAATATGATGTACCCGTTGCAATAGCACATACACAAAGTTCTCCTATTTCATCTGTTTTACAGAGCTGAGGGATTCCATCTGGCTTCACTGAACACATTATAGCTAAAGGGAGAGCAAAGGACTTTAAAAAATATTATAAAACTAACTCCAGAGTAAAATAAATGCTGTGGGAAACATACCACGGCAGAGTTGACTTAAATAAATAAATCATATGTAGATTCTAATGTCAAACACTAAGTCATTCTACATTATCAAAAGTTATTTATATTATATTTAATACTTACACAAAGAATGCAAAGATCTTTATGTAAACTCAGTCTTTACAGTGATAATAAAACCTCATTTGCCTTACTCTCTAAAATTGTAGTTGATCTGTAATATCATTGTGAAGTGTAACTGTGTTCCAAGTTTCATACAGCAGATTTGCTGCACTCAGTGAAAATCAACTAAATCAACCTAAAGGTGTTCTTGATAATAATTACAGTGCTAGGGAGGCAGGCAATCAGGAAATCCACCTCTAACAAAGTAGCACGAAACACCCTGTGTTTTTTATGTGTTAGCCACGTAAGTAAGAATCCATTATGCTGCTTTGCTACAATCCCTGGTATAGGAGTTCAGCACGAGTAGAATTTGCAGTTGGAAAGAGGATATGATAAACAAGGGAGATAACAAACACATCAGCATGTCTTCTAAGTACAAGTGTAAAGAATCTTCAATGACCTTTCTCTCACTCTGAGGATAAACAGGAGTGTGTACTTTTATTAAAACTGTCAGAATGTAGTATGAAGGGCAAGATGGCACATCTATAGTAATATCTTATATGAAAACGATTAGACAGCAAATAATGTTATCTTCCTTTATTTTAAGTTGTTCAGCTGAAATTTTGCAAGATGTGTCAATATATTTTATTCATTTGATGTATACCAGACATTTGCTTATGAAAAACTACAGTATTACCATTTTCTAGTCCCTAAACCATCTCATTCAAAATCTAGCTCTTATGAAAAATCTTATCTTTAGAAGTTCTGGCTTCAATCTGAATTTATCAACATGAACTGTTCAGTCATACCTCCTCTTTCTAATAACTGGGTGACAGCACAAGATCTTTGGCAAAACATTCTGCAGGGCTTCAGATAGGAGTTTTGTTGATCGTTAACACTGGTTATGAAAATGTTCGCTACTGAGTCTCATCTGGGTCAGAATCGTGGATATTTATAGCCTCCGGACACTGTACTCCAGCTTTCCTATTCTGTCTATCAGTGTTTTGCAGTTAAGGAATGGATGTTCTGAAGTGTTGGCAGGCTGTTTAAAACATGCTGCTAATGCAAGCAGAGACAGCCACTGAGGTAAACAGAGAGAAGAAATTTCAGGGTTTCCAAACCATATAGTTTTACAAGGTAATGCTAAAATGTTTTCAAGCACACGTGCTCTAATCCCAAAGCTGGTAGTCTGACAGCAAAGTATGCCCACCCATGACTTTCTACAGCTAATTACTTAAGTTTTCAAAGAAAGTTCCTTACCTCCTGGCATCACTAATCCAACGTCCTGGACAGTCAGAACGGAAAGCTTTTCTTCAGAGTCCACTCGAATCACTCCATAAGTGAGACCATGCATAGACAGAACTCCTCTTCCTGGTGGCTGGTTGCTGTCATCTGTTGGCCTGCAATCACGGGTTATAACAGCAGTGCACCATCAAGCAGACGTAAGCATTTACTTATTCTTAGTAGACTACTATTGCAAATGCTCCTCTATTTGGGAGTTTAAAAATTCACTCTTTTTTTCCCTTAGTACACCTGACAGAATCCTGTTTTTCAGTCATTTCTGAGTAATTACGCCTGTCAACTCTCCCATTCAGTAGCCACCACATATTTGGGGCTACAGAGATGAAAGTAACACTTAACATTTACTCAAAACAGCCTATATTTATTTTCAGATAGGTTTATAAAGATTGCTTGATTACCCAAGTAAAGGCCTTTTGTGTTGTTTTAAGAACACTGAAAGGCAGCACAGATGATGTGGAGGTAAAGGTAATCTAGATATTTGGAACAACTTGATAAACTCACTATAGGTTACCTACTTGGAGAAAACCTAGAAGAAGGAAACCGCACTCACCTGCCAGACTAAAGGCTTAAATCTAGCATATTGGTAACAAAGCCAAGATTAGAATACAAGTATGCTATGTTTAAATCACAGTTATGGCTTCCCAATCCTTAAGCATTTAAAATTACTAAACAGAATAAATTGATTGTAATAGATTCACAGCAAGGTGCTGTGAGAGTTGCATGGACTTTATGTATTTTAATGTATATAATAGAATTCTTCCTGTTCTAATTTACCAGATAAAAATTAAAACAAATTACACCTTCACCAGTCACGGTCAAAATGGTGTGGATGTAGTCTCTCTGTAACACCTCACTTGGCTCAGATTCATTCCTTAGACACTGTACAATTCCAAAGCATCAGCATAAGCTGTCAACTTGTTTCAATATAAAACCACCAGCTGTACCAGTTGTTACCATTATATGTACATAGAGTGTGGCTTGAGCAAATGAATGTTGACATATGCAAGCTATTAAGTGAGAGGAATATGTCTGGAAAGATTCTTATACTGCCCTGCATTCTAAAATCATACAATCATAGAAAGGTTTGGGTTGGAAAGGAACTTAAAGATCACCTAGTTCTAACCCCCCTGCCATGGGCAGGGACACCTCCCACTATACCAGGCTGCTTAATGCCCCATCCACACTGGCCTTGAACACCTCCAGGAAGGGGGCAAAATGCTAACCTGATGCTGATCTGAGTGTGGATAATGCATCCATGTAGAGCAGCTAGACTCTAGCTAATTTCAAGATGGATAAACCAGCCAGTATTTAGTTCAAGATTCTGCATTTTTCCTAAATAGTCCATCATAACACAACCATTTTTAACAGCTAATGTCCTTTAATATCATATTTCTCCTCTATTGTGCTTGAAATACTAGATGGGCCTTAGGCGATCATGCTCATGTAAGACCTTGCAGTGATCGGCACTATAAATTTCAATTAATAGGTTTTATGCGGCATATTTCTCAAGTGACATAGTCAACAAAGAAGTTTGTGGGCATGCTTGAAAACGCATTAGAGCATAACAAATGGTGCTAGTAAACAAGCAGCTGTGATAAATAACATTCCCATCACGTAAAAGGAACTGTCAGTGACATTATTGATCAACTTTCTATCACTCTTGCTTCTCAAAGCACACATTTCACTGCTCATGAGAAAGGTCTTCTGCAGGCACATACAGCTGCTCACAACCTCCTAGGAGTAGAGACATCTAGGGTTTCACCATATACATTATGTTGCATTATTTATCATATGTAAAGACTGCTAAAAAGAAGAGTGGGTGCAGCTTTGAAAGACTCTGGTAGTGTAGGAATGGGGGTGCAAATGAGGGAAGCTAGAAGCATGAGGCTGGCTAGGACCACCTTGAGGGACTTGTCAGTAGAGATACACTTGCTGTGGCCTCGTTTGAGAAAACAGCTTTGCCTGGGTTAGCAAGAAGTTCCACGCAATGGAAGCAGGTGTGCAGAAGGAAAGTGTTCGTGCCAAGGACCTGGGTGCCAAGGACCTGGGTTCCACAGGACAAGCATTTAAGACCTGCTCTTTCAGAGTACTTCTGGTATCTTGGTAGTCTCAGGTGGATCCTTGAATGAGACACCAGTTAACTGTCACTGAGCCACCTAGCAGGCAACTAGTTATCTGACACCAAAAGGGAATGTAGTCAGAGAACCAGGATGGAGGAGCAAAGTAGGGAGCTAAGTACCAAACGCCCATGCATCCTCTAAGAAAGTCACTTGTGAGCAACAGTCCTGCAATATATGGTATCTCATTTCGTCTTGTGCATGATACTCACATGGGAACAACCCTAAAGCAAGCACCTCTGCCAAGGAGAAGAAGGGAAATCACTTGGAAGGAAGATGAGATATAAATAACCCTATTCCAATGTATTTATAATTTATTTTAAAGTTAGCATTTTTTAATTTTCTTTACACATTCATGTCTAATAATGGATTTGGAATTCTGTAAGATTCCTTGCTAGACAAAGATAAATCCTTTGGCTAAGGTAGGAGCAACTAAACAAAGATATATTACAACCTACTTCATATGCTAAGTAAATTTAGCTGAAATCATCAGACAAACTAACTCATTTAGTTTCCTTAAGCATGAAAGCAGGACAATATGCAGCTACTTCAAAGCTGATTTGCTCATATTGTGTAGCTGTAGAGCATTTTGAGAGGTTATTACTACAAATCTATTCTACTACTATTTTTGTCAGTTATTTAAATGAGAAAAGATCTGTTCCTAAACTTCAGCATTCCTTAAGCAAGTGGTTTCAGACTAACATGCAATAAACCAAATGGGAATACCAAAAAGAATTCTTTGAATGATGCATTCCTTTAAATATTAGGTTTAATGATTCAGCTCTAAGGCTAGAATACCTATTAGTCTATTACTGACTGTCTTTTTCTAAACTATAAGGGTACTTCAACTGAACTGAGTTTGTTACTCTTCCTTGTAGGAAGATCGGTAAAAACACAGCGTAGATTTTGAAAGAGTCGGAGGATTAACAGGGAGCTCTCTGGATCTGTGCTCTGCAGGGAGTCATTTTAATGCATACTGCAGCTGTAACTCTTTGGAACATGTATGATAATGACTACTGTCAGCAAAGATGGCTTGAATAAAATGAAAAAAACTAAAGCGAAGTTCAGATGGTATTATCCTACCATTAAACAGACTTCAAAAAAAGAAGATACGCGTTCAGTAACATTCACTATAATAAGAACTGCTCTGTAATTACAAAGTGAGGCATTGAAGATAAAAATGCCTTTTTTTTGAATTATCCACTATTTTATGTGCTAATAATTTTTTTTATGTAAGCTCTCAATGCTAGTTAATTTGAAAAATTAATCTCTAGTGCTTCAGATAGCTACAAGCATAGAGTTTAAGTCTAGAAAGGGCACACAAGCCATTGCATGTTGAGATATAGTGAATTCTCCCACTTCTTAACCTGTGATGTGGGGCAGGTTTTCCAGGGCTCGCATAGGAAATGAAAATGCTCTCTCGTTAATCAGTGCTCAGCACAAGCAATCTCCGCTGTCCATCCACCTCCTCTTTGAAACTACAAGAGTTCACTCCACGGGAGCAAAACTCTTCACAGCCTATGCCAGGGAAGCCCACCACAAGGAGAAAACAATGTATTCCTTGGTATAAAGCTGAGAACAGGCTGATAGAGCTGAATGAAGGGCTCTGTGAGATCCACTAGTTCACAGAAATAAAACTAACCTGGCCAAGAAAAGTCCCTGATGGATGGCTTTCAGATGTTTTAAGCTAATAAGTAGGTGGTTGAATGTCAACCACACTTGGCCTCATGACTTTTCTTCCTCTGATATTTCATTGGAAAGCTAATTGAAAATCTAGTTAAATTTCACTTGGACAGTGTATTTTAAGCTTTGTGGCAGGAAGTATTTTACTTAATGCTATTACAGAGCATTACACTTTTATATTGCATGTTTTAACACTTGAAACAATTACAAACAGCTGCAGAAATCTGAACTTAAAAACAAAGTGCTTACTGTTCTCAGTACAACTTTAGGAAAACTCTGCCAAAACAGCCAACAGTTACGCCATTTTCTGCATGCTACAACACTCATAACAGGTGGCTGCTGCATACTGAATTAGAATTTATCAATTTTATTCCTCGGCACAAACTCCTCAGACTCAAAGAGCATTTCTAGATCACTGAGAGTTTATGAATAGTTAAAAAGTGCCAGTCAGCCAAAAACAACCTGCAGAATGTAATATTTCTCTTTAAACAGACTACTTTAAATCATGATATTCCTTGATAGCTATTCCACTCTATATTCCCACATTGTAACTAATTTTAAGGTTACGGTGGCATTTTCCCACATCTTTTTGCAGCATTAGCTTCTGCATTTCTATTTCATTTAAAATCAGATAAAATTACAGAAATGGGATTATAAAGCACCCTGAATTTAAATTATTACCCTACAAATTATTCTTGTATGTCTTTTTTGGACATAAACAAAATGAAAATTAAAAATGTCATGCAGATTAATCCTTGAATAGATTTTTCATTTATTTTCAAATAATTTCTTATATTCTACAGTGAGTCTTTTTCCACTTGTGTAACACAGTACCTTCTAATAGCCACAGTGAGAGCTTCTGGTGAACTAGCACAGGGACAAATGACCTCCTGTCTCAGACCTTTACTTTGGAAGACATTGAGAAATGCATCACAGGAAGAAATAGACCCTAGGGTAAAGGAAAAAAAAAATCAGAGAAGAAAAACAATCTGTTTTCTGAAGTAATGCTATTCAAACTGCAAACTTACTATTGAATATATAGTCTTTTTAGGAAAAAAAAAGTCCTCATGTCCATTGGGAAATAAGTCATAGCTGCTACAACTATGTATATACAGTTGTGCATGCGTACAGAGAATAAAGAGCATAAAGTCTTTGCACTATACTTACGCAGAAAAGTTATTACTGCTAGATTTACGATTATTTCAGTAGAGTTTTCTTTTATAAGATGAAGTGAATTAAAGATTTAATTTAGAAATTCAAAACAAACTACTACAAACAGGCAGAATACCTATACAGTGGTATCTAAAATAATACAGAGAAACAGTTCATGCTATTAGTGGTCATGAAGTGATCCAGATGTGGTTCTCTAGAGTAGTGCATTTCCCTAAAAATCTCAGTTACTTCTGCATGTGAGTGCCATAATTCAGAAGAAATGTTCTGATCCTTTGTATAGCTTAAGGTTATCTACTTCAGTCTTTATACATCACTGGATTTAACAAATAAGCAAAACTGGATTTACTGCAACTTACATTATGTGGAATATCAAGTTTGCTTCAGGATTAGCTAAAGAAAAATATATTTTGAAAAAAATCCAGAATTAATTCCTGTTTCCATAAAGATCATATAGTTTGCAGCAGACAAACCCTATACTTCATTAATATTTTAGCTAATATGACTGAAATATGAAACTTAAAATGCAAGACAGAAAATACTTCATATTCTCTATTAGGAATGCAGAAGCATGGCTTACATGGGTTTGCGCCATCAGCCACTATTAGCATCCGCAGTGAGGAAAGGTTGATATCTCTCTGATCTCGATGTGCCACCAATGCCCAGTGCATGTCTCTGGATTTTACACAGGCAACTTTTGCTGCAATAAGAATGGGAAGATTACTAATATACCATTTAAAAGCTATATCGCTGTATATCAATTTATACTTCTATATTCTGACTATCAAGACTAGTTCTTGTTCCTTACCTTTGTATTGACAGACTTTTTGTATCCATGACAGTGGATTCACTTTCATTAAGGAATATGGAATACTTATAACATGCATCATGTTCATGACACTCTGAAATCAAATAACATAGATGGGTTTTATACAACAATCGTGGCAATTATTAATATTGTGTTATGGGCAGGGGCATTTTTGCAAATAACTCTATACTTGTGGAGTCTCACATGAAGCCGAGATTATTTTAATAGAAAATAAATTAAGGTGGTTTTAGTCTTTCTCCAGGTGGGCTAATTCCAGTATTTTCAACAAGGTAATGAAAAATTGGAGGAAGTCTAGAAAAAGCAGCTGAGTGAAGCCAATGACAGATACAAAACTGATCTCCCAGTCTGAGGGAGATACTAATGAGTATTAGGCCTAACATAATTTCTGCTCAGAAGTGTTATTACTGCCCTTTGATATTAAGAACAGTTTAATATTGCATTGGAATAGTGTATTGGGAATCACAGTATGAAAGATCTGTACATCCTAGGACACCTCCCCCCCAAACACTGACCCTTCAAAACTTGATACTTGTTCTTAAAATGACCAGTGAAGTCACTGAGTACAGCAAGCAGACGCTGTACTTAAGAACAGGTCAGCTTCCTCCCATGTCAGCTGAGGAAGATATTCAAACAGCAAGTAGACAATTTATGCAATTTAAAGCATCAGAATGCTTTAATTAAATGCTTTAAAGTTAGAAAAACCATCTGTTGGTGGGGGTTTTTTATAGAGAAGCTAGTTGGCGGCAATATGGCTATGCCATTGGATCATATCCTTACAGAGGCAAGTACTGATTTAATTGATTCTGCTATAAAGTCTGATCTCAAAATCATGCATCAATAAGATCAGAATGATGTGGTAAGAATAGGGCCAGAATACTTTCCATGATACACAAAAACACACTGGTATCTTTACCGCATTTGTTATGGGTTAGTGCACTAGCAGAGGATCATGGGTTTAAGTCACATATTTTTAGCTTTCAAAGCAGAAAAAAACTGTATTAGAACAAACTGTAGGACATCCCAGTTTGTCATAGTAATAAGCACATTAGGTAAGTTTATTTTCAAATACTCACAGAAAATAAAAAAAAACATACTTACTGTAAGAATCCCATGCCATAAACCAACATCCTTCTTGAAATCTAATACATTCACGATTGTTTCAGCTGTCCAACAAAAACAAAACAGAGTTTATTTTTTAGAACATGGTGCTGGCTCAAGGCAAACTCACTCCAAGGAAGGAAGCTTCAGTACAACATGACCAATGACCTCAGTGCTTAACTTTCATAGTAAATCTCCATGGTGGGATTTATATTGGCTAGGACATTATTTGTACCTCTCACAAAGATATTTTAAATGTGTATATATTTTCTAAAACCAATGAAGAAAAAAAAAACCCTTGTTTTTAAATCTAGAAGCCTTTGACACAGATCTGTGTAAAACAAGACAGAAGCCCGGTGAGAAAAAATTAGAATTCACACTTGATTTTAAGGATGAAGCAAAAGAAGTGTACTTCATACCTTCTGTGTATCCACATGCCTGGGTCAGAGCTTGGCAGTGTGTCAGCAGTGCAATCCTTGTCACAGTCACCCCAAGCACACTTCCATCTTTACATGTTTTGTACTAGAAAGAAATATGCAGAGAAAGCATAGTTGCCCTATTTCCATTATTTAATAGCTATGTTTAAAGTGTTTCCTATGAAACAGGTGAATGATGGACAGATCTAATGAATCTATTTTAAGAAGGCAGCAGTATCAAGGAGTGTGGGAGGCATCTTTTTATTAAAAGACACTTTTTTCAGATAGGCTTTCTCTTTCTGACTGAAGCTTCCCAAGGTTGATATCAGAAATCAATCTGTTGTTTGAATACAGGCATTATGGAAAAATAATTCTAACAATTCGGATCACGTGAATGACTAAAGGACTGGCTAGATTTAGCAGAAAATAACCTAGTTCAGTTTGCTCAATGTTCACGTGTTACATTTCATAGGCCAACCAATACACCCAAGCTTCTCCCTTCTGTGTCTTATAAGGCACGGGATAAGAGCTGACTGTGGAATCCTTGCTGGGTGCTGTTATAATAGATACATATACAGTCTGAAAGACACAAGCTCTTTGATCATAAAAACATGGAACACTCATGAGGAAGCAGCATAAAAAAAAAAAGGTGGTAGATCATTGCTGATGATTGCAGTAATCTTTGCAACTATATGCAAGAGTCTGCAAACCATCAGAGGCAATTAAAGTAAATTAAACATTTATCTTTTTCCATGATTAAAATTATCAGGCTTCTCTGCTTCTCTAGCCCAGTGTTCTGACTGCATGAAGATAGAAAATACCTTTGCTCTACTCACTTGAACAAATACCCTTTGAATAATCATTTAAATTCACTACGAACACAAATGATTTTGAGACATTAAATCTATGCAGAAGTGGGAAAAAAGAATGGAAAAAATAAGAGAAAAACTAAACTTCACAGCATCGCTAATTTTCCCTTCGGGATGCTGGTCCTTTGAAGGCAGTGTGATTCACAAAGGAGTGACAGGCATGCATTTAAACAAGATGATCCTTCTCTTTAAAAGGTTCTGAATGTTGTGATATGAGAAGCCTCGCTGTGAAATCTGCCATCTATCCATCTCAAGATTAGTGGGTAAGACCACACTGTGAATGAGACCAAGTTTGGTCAAGGCAAGTTTAACATAAAATGGTGGCAGTCACACAGGTGACATAAAAACATTAATGTTCAAAACCACAAAATGTAATTTAACATTTCATTAACTTTTCTGAAACCAATATGCATATAATTTATTAGAAAATATTAGTTATTAACAGGCTAAACCAAAATGTTCTTTACTTATGTGACTAGTGAATGAATAATGTTTACCCAATCCAAAAGTGCCATATGAAATACTTAGAGGAGAAGATGCATCTTCATTAACTTACCTCAATGTACGCTGTGTCATTGTTTGCATCCTTGATGTGTGGGAACCAGTCACGAGGTGGCTTGGAGAGGTGTTTAGACTCTGTGACAAACCACAACAGCTTTGGCCAGCCTGAGGTACAAAGAAAAGTCAGCTTTTTTTGAGTTTCTGTCGGATGAGACAAGACAGAACTCCTCTGTCAGAGCCTTTTTTGCCCCAAATACCCACGTCACCATTACCTAAACACTGATTCTTTTAAACCTCAGCGTAGCATGGGAAATAAGATTTTCTAGAACTGCTTTCTTAACATGGCTATTGTGGCCTTCTCAGACAATCCCTGAAGAACTGGATAGGCAGTTTAAGCTGTTATTGACCCAAATAGCCTATTGCCATTCACTTTTCAGAGGTTACTGTCCTTACCACTTAAGCTATAGGGCTGAATCGTACAAATGCTTCTTGCCTGTGAAAGTCCTAAGTCTGTTGGTTTAATTCCGCTTGTGGCCACAAACGCCCTCGGCAGCCCAGATGAGCCAGCAAAGAACCAGACCAGGAGCACTTGTACTGCTCAGCAGCCACGAGGCAGGAACAGCAATCTCTGCCAGCCAGTGACATAGCCGGGTCAATCGTGTCCTAGCAGCTGTGGCTGCTCCTATGGCAAGCGCTTCATCATGGGTCTGATCCTCACCCACTACAAACAAATAAGTGCAATGATTTATTATAGTAAATGACCTGTGATATGCGTGACAAGCAAGGGTCGGCTTACCTTTAAACTGCGGTATCTCCCCTGTGGGGCTCTTAGGCAGTCCTTTATGGCATGCGTCACTAGTCAAGGCCACAGTAACTCCACAGCTTCCAAGCAAAAAGCCTATTTGTTGACTTCCTGCATCCTAAGAGATGACAAAATAAAAGCAGTATACAGAATTGATTAGAAGTGATTACAGGCCGAAAATATTACTGTCCTCTGACACACTATGTTGAGAGGAAGAGTCTTTTTCCCTTAAGCAACTTAGTTGATTAGCAAGATTCATTTGTAGATTGACAAACGAATTACTCAACCTCTTGTCTGTAACAACATAAAACATAAAGAGAACTGAAGTCATCAAATGGCCACTGCTCTCACATTTCTTCAGAAACAACAAAGAGGAGCTGGAAAGATTGGCTGATAGACCAGAGGGCACTGCCATCCAGAGGGACCTTTGGAGAACTGGACTAATAGGAATCTCACAAAATTCAGCAAAGGCAAATGTCAAGTCCTGCACCTGAGAAGGAGGAGCAAGCCCTTAAACCAGCACAGGCTGGGAGCTGACTAGCTGGAAAGCAGCTTTGTAGCAAAGGATCCAGGGGTCCTGGTGGACAAGAAGTGGAATGTGAACCAGCAATATGCTCTTGTATAAAGAAGTCAAATGGTATCCTGGGCTGTGTTAGCACATTGACGGGGGGGGATCCTTCCTCTCTACTCAGCACTACTGAAGTACATCTCAAGTGCTGGGTCCAGTTCTGGGCTTCCAAGTACAAGACATGGAGCTACTGGAGAGCACTCAGCGAAAGGCCACTATGATAATTAAGGGATTGGAGCATGTCTTCTATGAGGAAAGACTGAGAGAACTGGGCCTGCTCAGCCTCACAAAGAGAAGGCTAAGGGTGGACCGCATCAATGTGTACAAACATCTGAAGGGAAGGTGTAAAGAACACTGACCCAGGCTCTTTCCAGTGGTGCCCAGCTGACAGGACCAGAGGCAACAAAAACATATCAAAACAGAGGATGTTCTCTTTGAACATCAGGAAATACTTTTTTACTGTGAGGGTGATCAGCACAGTTTACCCATAGAGGCTGTGGACTCTCCATCCTTGGAGATATTCAAAAGCCACCTGGACTTAGTCCTGGGCAGCCAGTTCTAGGTGGCCCTGCTTGAGCAGGGTAGCTGGAGCAGAGGACCTTCAGAAGTCTCTGCCAGGCTCAACCATTTTGTGTTTCTGTGATGGTTCTAGGAAATAATACAAACTATAGATGCTTCCACCTGGAGAAAGCTTTCAATCCTTAAGATGTTATGATGGGTATTCAGTGTTGACAGTATCCCTATTTATGCTGATCTAACCCAATTTATCAATAACCATTTCATTGAGTAGTTATAGACACATTTAAGGAGCGCTGCAGATAGTCAAGTGCCCATTAGAGAAAATACATTACATTTTACTTTCATCAAGGGGATGTAGACAGTGAGGCTAAAAAGTCATGTAATGATTTTCAAGGGTAGGCCATAGCTGTCCTTTAAGAGACGCTATGCTCCTACAGCACTATTCTGCTTTATGTATAGTGTTTTGTCATTATTTTTTCATGAACTTTATGTCTACCCACTAGGCTCTTCAACAGAGCAAAGCTCCATATGCAAATACACATAGAAGTATTAACCCTTTATTCACAGAATGATTCCACAGAAAACAGACTACAGAGTCTTAAGAGATCAAATTGAAATATCTTTCAAGTCAACCATAAAGCACACTTAACCCTGCAAGAAACTAGAAATACAGAATAGTTGTCTTAATCTATTTATTTATTTGAAGCAAAACTATATGATGGAAAGAAAGCACCAAACCATATCTGCCTAATTTTTAATGCAATTTTTATGTAGTAAAGAGCCATCTAAAATGAGGAAGCAATCACACCAGAGTAAATATAAACACTCACTTTTTTCCATACCACTTCAAAGTATGTATATGGCACCAATTATTGCAACTCTGATATCTGAGCAAACAACATGGGACAATAAACTGATCTGTCAAAACTATGCTATGTAACTCCTATCCAAAATTGGATTTTGCTTTTGTTTGCTATAACCAGAATGCATTAAATCTAGGAAAAACTGACAAGGTACTTTTTCAGGAAGGTAAAATTAAGTTTGTGCATCACCTTTTCCAATAGAAAAAAAAAAAAAGAAAAGGAGTGTAGCCTTTGAACAACAGAGAATAATACTGGTGTATCCATCAATAACATTTTGAGGAACATGTTGTTGACCCACCGTACCTGCACCAGGGGCCTTCCAGGACAAAAAGGGCTTTGTCAAGCATTACTGTCTTCATAGACTCTTTGTGTTAGCCAGTCCATCTGGACAAGTTGCAGATCTTAGGACAAGTGGATCTTGGTTTCACATTAGGCCAAACTGGATTCCGGTTTCACATTAGGATGAAGCCTGGCATCTCCGCTCTTGGAATCTACTCAGTGAGAGATGGCTCTCCTTCTTTCTCAGAAGGAATGGGGAGATGAGGGATGGAGTGCTCCATGGAGAATATCACTCCCTGGGCAAGACATAGTCTCTAAGACCTGCTATTCCATCTGGTATAAAGGGTGGCCATCAGTTTCTTCAGATCCATGCTACCCAAAATTACCCCAAATTTCCCACTAAATTAAATATAAAAAATGATTACTAATATATGTTTATGTATGAATTTCTAGCTACTAATTAAAAAACAAGTTGTATGTAAATTTCATAACTGAATGCAGCAACTGCATCACTCTCAATTTCAAATTAAAATGTTATTGTAACTGTATGCTCTGTAATAGACTGCTAAGAAACTCCTTCACTACTATAAGAAGAAAATACCGATTTCTCAAGCAATCAAATTCCATTTAATGCCAGTCTTTAAAAGCAGAAACTAGCACAGTAAATTCCATTAAGAAATCCAACATACGTAAACAACTTCAGAGCATCAGCATATCATGGCCCTGGGGGATTCATCAATTAAGAAACGATCTGTCAAGCTCTTCTCATAGCAAAACAAAACAGGAAAAGGAAACTTGTATCGACAATTTGTGTTTTTTAGACATCACAAGAAAGAAGGGCTATGCTTCCATTTAGTGCCAAATCAGCTGGTACGGTGCATCTCCACATAAATACTAATCATTCATTTATAGTAGTTCACACACAAGCAGAGAGAATAATGTTTAGATTACTTACTACAACCTACTCACACATCACAGCTCCTAATAAGAGACTATTTTACATTAGGAAAACCCCATCTTAAATAGCATTAAAAACTTCACCTGTATCGTTAATTCTTTTATTTAAAAGGATAACATGGTTAAACAACTACGTGACACAACACTACCACAGGAGATTTGAATAATTTCACCATGCATGCACAATATCCTGTGTTTTGCAGACTTTCAAATCCTATGCCATGCCCTTTGTGTCCACACTAAATCCTGCCTTGCAAGAAAAAAAGCAAATCAAGATGTCAAAGTAGTGGTATCGTGACAGACACTGTTCCCAAGGTGATAGATGCTCTGGCTGAGGATCTTACAAACACAAGGAAGCTTTCTGGCAGTCTGCTAGTCTGTGTCCATCATTGCTACTTTCAGTCTCAGTCTCACATCTCCTAACTAGTTATCACCACTTTCTCCCTGCTTCTGGTGGCTTCATCCTGACTTAGAAGCAAAAGGTACAGCAGACAATAGAGACATGAAGAAGGAGTTGACACCCCTTGCCCCATGCAGGTGCCCTGCGCTGTCTGCTGCCCCACACAAGCAATTGTTTCTATACTCAAGTGGTGCTGGACTGGCAGCCAGCAGGTGGAAGATCTGAAACCATCTCAAGCTGAAAGACCCTATACATCCCACAGACACATCACAACCTTACCTACACTCAAACACAAACAACTTCACTCTTCTATATACCTTAGCATGACAGGCCCAGGGCTGTGAGGACCTTGCGTAAAACCTGTAAGCTTCAAAAGTGAAGTCTGAGTTGAAAATGCAGCCATTTGTGTGAAGCAGTCAACGCTTCCATGTGGGCCAGGAAAAAGGCTACTGACTTTAAAGGTATTGATTTTTTCAGTTTTCAGAGACAAGCTATTGGCACCACATTCGAGTAATGTAAAATGAATGTATGCCATGCAGAAAACTGCATTGTAAGTAGAAAAAAAAGAAACCAAATCATCTGTTGCTGAAAAAAAAGTATCCTTCCTCCACCTTAAATAAAATCACTCTCCTGCCCCTTAATGGGAATAGATTTTTGGGACTCACTGTTTTGTCAGCAATGTTACTTGTTATTTTGGTAGTTTATGCTAATCTGCTACTCTGGCAACCCCCAACTTGCCACACACACTTTATTTTGTTGAATTGTGTGGGGGCAGAAAAAGACCTTAGGGAGCCAGTGGAGACCAGGTGAAACAACTCAACCAACGCAGTCCCAACCGCAGACAGGGAGACTTGCCAGTGATGCTCACTGTCATATCCTCCACAATTCACAGTTTGAAATGACATGTAATGCAGGTGGAAGGCAGAAGATAGAGCTGATGTATTGCAGCATGAGGTTTGAGACCAATTGCTAACATTGGAACTATCATTTTACATTTCTTGAAGGCACAATACTTGCTGAGGTATGAAAAATGATGTCTGCATAGCTTTAGTCTATGTCTGCACACACCTAGAGAGATCAATCTTTCAGATGAAGCGAGCCGGAAATCCTCTCTGCTGTAGGTATCCATTCAAAGTTCTCTGAAGACTTTTATTAAAGGTTCCCTAAAGGTTTTCACTGCTACCTGGAGGTAAATTGTCTTCTTTCTGCCACAGAGAGTGATAATTCATTGTCAAGATAAAAAAATCCCACGTGTGGTTGCATTTCAGCATGCTGTTAATGTCTTTTTTATAGTGCTTTGTGAGAGTATCTGTGTGAAGGAAAACAATTATGATCCTTTCTCTGTGAGTGAGAGTGCATGTCCTTATCTAATAAGGAAGGAAGGAAGAGGCAGACTATGCAAAGGTTGCCCTGATAAAGGTTACTCCTGTTCACTTGCAAATCCCAGACAGCTTTCAAAATGAGAATTACATGGCAAAGCATTGCAGACTGAACTAATCTTGTTTTCTGTTAGCTGTTTATTTCAGCTTCATTCGCCCTTATGCTAACAAAAATGTGCTGGTAAAGAACAAATAGGGCAGCCATCAGATGTAAAGGCACCACTGTTGAACCAGAAGTGAAAGGGAACCAAGGAAATTTCCCATTTTTAAAACACAAATAATAAAAGCTTAAAGAAAAATTAAACACAAAGTAGGTGAAATTTTCATAACTAGCTCTAAGATGAAGAATCCGTCATCTCGATAGACAGAGCTTTGGTATCTACTTATAATTTGGAAATGGAATCTGTAACTATGAGCAGTCTTAACATCCAAAAGTTTTAATGAAAGCAAGACAACAGTTATTTTTGGCAGAGGACACCACATGAAATGTGGTATGCTCTCTAGGAAACCATTATTTCCTAAAATTGAACACATGAAAAGAAAAGGTCGACTTTAAAGGATCTGTGATTAACTGTGGCCAACTTAGCAAAGGCCTCCGCTCAGTGCCCATATGTCAAAATGTAAGAGGAGGGCACAGGACAGGGGTAGGATGGGCAGAGGGCTTACAAGGGTAAAGCGGTGTGCACCTGTGTTCTTTGCAGGGACTGGAAAACTATGTTACCAAAAAGAAAATATATAACATTTAATGCGTATTTTAAATTGAGTAGAGAAGGAGAATTGTGACAAGATGTTCAAAAGTACATAGAGCTCCGGTGTTTCTAGCACACTTCAGCCCAATTATAACTAAGGATGAGAGGAAACAAAGCTCATTTTATCTCGGGCCCTGAAAAAGTAGGAAAGGTGTTGGGGTATACTTCCTTTGGAATACAGTTCTGCCTTCAAATGGAATACAAGACTGGGACAACTTCACTGTCTTTAAAGAGACAAATCTCTCCAGCTACTGCTAAAGCTTTAATAACCTAACTTCTCAGGACTTAATAAAAAGCACTCCTGTATGAATGATCCTTCAAAAAACCACGAGTGTCTTGGAGTGGGTATCTCCAGATTTCCTATGACAATACACAGGTGCATCCTTCCAATCACATTGTCAGAGCCAGCATCTGAAAGGGCATAGAAACGCCTGTTGGAAGTATCCATAGCATTAAATCTAACAGGCTGGGAAATAGTGTTTTGACTGAGAAATAGATTTTTACATTCTTCTGTGTCATGCTCTGCTACAAATACTCACCACCTATGATAAGGAGGCCATAAAGATCTATGTGGGTTCACTTTGTTCATATGTTCACAGCGTGTGACTGAGCACAAGAATGAATGTTCTTGGAGGACAAAAATGTTATTTTAAGATTGAAACAGATTAGCTCCCTTGGTTGTATTAGAGCAGAATAATAATAATTTTCATGGCAATTTTCAGACAAAAAAAATTAACCTAAAAAGTCTAAAGAAAAAGAAATCAAAAACATGATTTTAAATCTTTTCATAAGGGAAATAACAAATAGCTATTTGAAGTAGAACTTGACATGTCAAAAATCCTGTGTCGTCAACTATGATGGCACATTCTGTGACATATATTTTGCAATTCACATCATATCACACATACAATGAAACAATTTGTAATATTCCAGCTTCATACAAGATTAGCAAAAGTGGCCACTCTGATGGAAGAAATGTTGTATTAAATATGACCTTTGCTAATTTTGGAGAAACATAAAGATACTGGGAGAGAGAAACATTCTTCAGAAAGAACACAGTCCAGAGTTCAAGGGATGAGGATTACTTATAAAAAAAAATGTTGGAGTGTTCATGATACAGACGTTTCAGTAGTACTAATGCAGGGAAAGAAGAAACGAAACATGCTGTTCTGTTGCTACAATGACTGTGGAACCCCTCATCACTGCTTCTAGAATGAAGAGTTAGTTCTGATGTCATTAAAAAAAGCCTGAGATTTCAGTTTTTAATTTTAGATCTGATTTCCCAAGCCTAAAGAGCCAAAATCATGCCGATGTGAACATCGATTCTCAGGTCTTTGCTAAACACCGGGAAGCATTTGGGGAATGAATTTAAATTGGAGAACATTGCATGGTTGTTGGGTATTCAGTCAATCCACCCCAGATACCATATGAGACAAGTTTCCTGAAGTCCTTGGGGAAAATACGATTACATCTAGGCATTCTGTCCATGTAAATATGGGATACAGAACAAAACAGCAAGAAGAGTTGGGCCCTCACCTAGTATTGAACCAGAATAAAACCAGTACTGGGATCTAAAAAACAAAACAGTCACGATAAAAAGTATCCTCACAGAAAGTCTGCAGGCTGGTAAATCAAAAGCCTTTACTTTCATACCTGTATAGATGTCTGCAGAGCACGCATTAAGCCAAAAGGCTATATGGCCGCTAACATTACTTTTCAATTTTTAACTGCCAAGCTCAAACAATTTGCACAGAGTTGAGAAAAACTATTCTTTATGAAAATGCAGAAGAGTGTGAATTCTGCCAACACAAATTTTTGTTATTGAAAACATGTTCATAATATAAGTCCCTGAAATTGCTCATCCTGTGTCAGCTTGTTATTTTGTAAATCTGTATTAGCCTATAATATAATTGTCAGCCTATTTGTTAGTTCACATCTCTGTGTTCCAAAAAGCAAACCAAAAATTGTTCACTGCCAGAATGTACTGAAGCATGTAGGAAAAAAAGAGAACAAATAATGGGAAAGCATAAAAGAACAGTCTAGGATTGTGTGATGACATCTTCCCATGGACGCCAGAAGCAATCCACTGTCATTTGACCAAGCAGAGGTATTCCTTCTGGGACTACTCAGAACATGATTTTCATCTCATTGTTTCCACTCCAGTTCCCATTCCATATAAACAAATGCAAAAATATTTGCAATAGTATATGCTAGGAGACTGCAGAGTTTTACTTACAGATCATAGATCATGTTGCTCTTTTAACTGTACCACTGATATCTCTGTTATTGTTTCATTGATTTGATATATAAATATTATGGAATGATCTTGGCAATAGATATTCCTCTACATAAAGATACATATATTCGCATGTGTATATTTATATATCCATATAAACCCACATATTCTTAAAAATAAAACACCTAATAGGTTAAGCCAAATTATGGTAAGTTATTAATTTGACAAAGAATATTTACTTGGACAGCTGGATTTTATAGTTTACTGTATGGATGTGGTATCAGATGGTCCAAAATAAATCCAGTTTACAACTGTCAGATGTCATTAAATATTAAACCTTGGAAAATAAAGTAACAGGGAAAGCCATACCAGATTTTGTATCCCTCAAAGCTATGTTGCATCTTTTTATTTTTTTTCCTAGAATGGAAGCAGGTTATCATAGAATGGTTTGGGTTGGAAGGGACCTTAAAGATCATCTAGTTCCAACCCTCCTGCCACAGGCAGGGACACTTCCCACCAGACCAGGCTGCCAAATGCCCCATCCAGTCTAGCCTTGAACACTTTCAGGGATGGAGCATCCACAATTGCAACCTCTTTCAGTGCCTCATCACCCTTATTGTGAAGAATTTCTTCCTAACGTCTAATCTCTATCTTCCCCTCTTCCAGTTTAAAGCCATTCCCCCTAGTCATAATACTAGATGCTTTTGTGAAAAGTTCATCTGCAGCTTTTTTTTTTACGCCCCCTTCAGGTACCAGAAGGCCATTATAAGGTCTCCCTGGACCTTTCTCTTCTCAAGGCTGAACAGCCCCAGCTCTCTCAGTCTGTCCTAATAGCAGAGGTGTTCCAGCCTTCTGGTCACCATCAAGGCACTCCTCTGGGCCCATTCCAACACTTCCATTATCCATGTGAACAGTTAGTATGACCTTAAAATGTACATAGTCTGCTCATCAATTTTTGTTCACATGTTTAAAATCTGTTTTATATTGAAATAATGCTCCGTTTTATGCAATCGTGTCAAACTATCTTAAGGCACCGAATGCACATGTGAAAGCACAGTGAGAACCTGATGCAAATGTGCTGTACTTCTACTAAAATCGTTACCATCATTCTATAGTCATCTCCAGCTCTCCATGCTCTCAAATACAACATTTGACAAATAAATAGCACAACTCTATTCCCCAAAGTAGGCACATACGCTGAGTCTGCCTCTCTCCCTGCATGGCCTTTCTAGCTCTCCTGCAACCTTCCTGCAGTCTTAGCCAGTTAAGGAGTACCTCCTGTCTCCTCTTTCCCTCATCTCCCTGTGTCCTTCCTTCTGCTCTGCTACTCTCAAATCTGCTCAGCTGGATCACAGCCTTTTCTTGTCTGGTCCACTCTCTCCCCCATCTCTCTCTACTCCTTCACCAGTTCAGCAAAATCTCTTTTCCTCCAGCTCTCCCTACCAGCTCTTGGTTTTATCACGTCAAGGGCACATCAGAAGATGATGGCCAGGGTATCTGTACATAATGGGAAAATGATGAGATCAACTCAGATTCTCAGAGATGAGGAAGGTTCAAACATGTTCAGTTAGGAAGGAATCTCCAGATATTTTTAGCTGTTAAATTGCTATGTGAGATGTGCAAACTGCAAAGACTTTACGAGGCTTAGAAACTTGTTTTCATGGCTTTCACTCGAAAGGCAGGGTACCCATCCACAAAACAAAGATTTGAGCTTCTGCTCCAGGGTGCTGTGACACCAGAGCATTTCAAAGAAAAGGCTTTGGCAACTGAAAAACTGAGAATATGAGCAAAGCAGAACATTTTCCCAGCCCTTTCCCTGGAAACACTTCACAGCTTCAGTCAACATTTTCCAGACTAATTTAGTTTAAAAAAGAAAGCTTGTAAGGGTTAAAGAACAAACTTTGTGTGGTCAATTCCAGACCAAATAATTAAAGTGAAGCATTATTACTGCTAGATAATAAAAAAGAGATTATATAAGGGGATATTTCAGAGAACCTTAGAACAGACATTGTGCCAGCTATGGTCAAATTAAGGGGATATGACAAAAAGAACAAGTAATAAATAAACAAACAAACAAATAAATAAATTTTGCTGTATTTACAGCTTTCAAGGCATACAAACTCAGAAAAAAATGCAAGCTTTGCAGCATCAGTGTAATCTTCCCAGCTGTGGCTCACCTACACCACTGAGCCCTCTCCCCTCACTGTCCCCAGTCATTCTTTCTGGCTGGAACCCCTGTATCTGTCTACCAAAACTTGCCTAGGACACATTGTTGAATCTCTGAACCAACACTGGACGTGAAAGGCTTTTGATTAGCAATGGCCAGCTTTCTCCATGAATGTAGGTTCTGTGGCAAGAATTCCCAGATCTAATTTATTCAAGTGCCACCCCTGGCAGAGATGATCATGGTGACAGAAGCTTCAGGATACACATGTACATGCAAACATGGAGAAGGCATTTCCATAACCACTTTAAAGTAGCATACATAGCACTAGTGGTATTATAACATAGCTGGGGTTGCAGGGACAGGTGGAAAATCAGCACTTGCTACAAAGATAATCCATCTAGAACTGGCAAAGCTGTTCTCTTGGAAAATTTTCCTCTCCTTTTCCAGATGGGCCTGCATTTGCTGGAATTGCAAGCATATCTTCAGATTTTCCATCACAGTAAAGAAGGAACTATATATAACTCACCACACAGCACTATCTTTGTATCCTCAGATTCAGAGCTAGTTAACCACAAAAATGTTCTCAAAAGCTATGTTCAATTGTGATTTGTTCTGATACAAGATTTAAAATGCAGTACAGAGAAAAAAGTTTAGTTCCTTACCTTTCTTGTAAGTGGCACTTCAATAGGGACGGGGACAACTTCCGCAAGCAGGCAGCCATAAAATGCTACCATGAAAGCAGCAGGATCATTGTTAGGGAATACGAGTGTTACCTGAAAGAAAGAGTTGTACATTAAAAATGCTTTATCCCAGGTTTCAGATAACAATAATTGGAGTTCCCGTGCTTCCTTTTGGACAGAGATGATTACTGAAACATTTCTATGATAACTGTTCAAATACCTAAAGAAAGATGAATGAAGAATCAAAAGGAATGTATTCCAATAGATATTCCTTCCGTGAACATTTTCACTTAAGGTGAAGTTAAATATTTCCATGCTGCATTGTTTACTACATTGGCAATACCTTTCATCTGGTTCTCAATTTACTGATTTCTTTATAGATGCTAAATAACCAAGTAAATAGAACTAATAGAATTTTACATTCTAATTTAATAATTTGCTTGAAGTTACTTAAAGCAGTGTGGATCTGTGACCAATTCAAATTACTCAGACTTATTATGCCATTGTGTCAATCATAAACACATTATGTTTTGTCTTGCTACGTTTTGCCTCATGTAACAATTTAATCTTAGGATGGGACTTCTGTTCAAGTGTATAAGTTTCTGTGTACTTAGAGAACACAAATAGCTTGACATCTAGAGAAGCAAATGTTCCATCCAGAGCTAGTCACATAGCATGCCAACCTAGGCCTGGATTTATTTAACTTCACAGCTTTAGGGCTAGGGAACTATTTAGATAAAAGAATGCCAAGAGAAGATCAAATATCCTAACAAACTACTTGTAGTGCCCACTCTCACCCAGTGCGCTGAACTGTGCAGTTTACTTCTGCAGACACTGCAAACAATGTATTAATCCTCCAGTGGCAAAAGTGAAGGAGAGGCAAGAGTGTATGGTCTTGCTGAGGATCTAGCAACTCAGAGAATTCAAAGCTCTCCTTGCAAGGGAGACTACTACTCTCACTTACTAGTGAATGACTGCAGTGATGAGATCCTGTCTACACTTTTGTTTTGGTTCAGATGGATGCACATTTTCAACTCAAGTCTTGAAGCAGCTGTAATGCAGCTGGTATCTATCTTGCACAGTCAACTGAAGTGGCATGCACAAGCCATGGTGAATTACTCCAAACTTAATTCCTCTGGGCTTGCACACAAGATCAGAGTGTATTATTATAGCATCTTAAAATTTGCTGAAACTACCTAATAACTCTTGAGTTCTTACTGCTTTAGCATCCATAGGAGTTCCGTGTTTCAATTCCTTGAAGTAAAATCATCATTTTTTCAGATACACTCCAAGGTTCAGTTACTGGAGATTAAAAATGCTTCCAGTCCCTTCATGTGGCTTCAAAGATAGTTACTTCCCATAAGTATTAACTTGATTTCTTCCAACTAGAAGAAATCTATCCAACCTCATCCAAGTGTGTCCAAAATTTCTCTTTTTTTAAGCTGAAGCCTGTAACTTCAGAACTTTTTAGAGAAAATTCAGAGAAAATACACTGCTACTTGATCTGTTCATTTGCACGTGAAACAATCCAACTGCTGGAAATGGCTGTTCAGAGCTTACTGTATGTATTCTGCATGCACATACTCGAAACAGCCTCAAGGGAAATGGAAAGGAAGGGATTTTGCTATGTCCTCTGAGGGTAGAGTTCACTGAGCCCAGCAAACATCTGAAGGATGTTGAAAGATCGCAAAAGATATTTTGAGTATTGTTGGAGTTTGTGTTGGTCTTTGTTTTCATACACACAGCAAAGATTCGGCTGGGAATCTTTGCAAAGAAGCTGACAGACATGAAAAAAAGTCTCACTGAAGTCCAGTGGGAATAAAGCATTCACTTCCCCTCCAAAACCCATTAACCTCTAGCAGACTTGTACCAAATAAATAAATAATGTTTGTAAAAGCAAAAAAAGTATAAGGCTGAAGGAAAACAAAACACAGAGTGTGTATTAGTAGAAGAGAATCTGGTTATCTGCTAAATATCTCAGAGGGCAAGCTTAATTTCCAAGCAGCTGTCTGGAGTGACAAAAGGTTAAATTCCTGAAGTTGCTATAGAAGGCAAATATGGTTTCATACAATCATAGAATAATCAGGTTGGAAGAGACCCACCGGATCATCAAGTCCAACCATTCCTATCAATCCCTAAACTATGCCCCTTAGGACCTTGTCCACCTGTGCCTTAAACACCTCCAGGGAAGGTGAATCAGCCACTTCCCTGGGCAGCCTGTTCCAGTGCCCAATGACCCTTCCTGTGAAAAATTTTTTCCTAATGTCCAGCCTAAATCTCCCCTGGCAGAGCTTGAGGCCATTCCCTCTCGTCCTGTCCCCTGTCACCTGGGAGAAGAGGCCAGCTCCCTCTTCTCTACAACCTCCTTTCAGGTAGTTATAGAGAGCGATCAGGTCTCCTTTCAGCCTTCTCTTCTCCAGACTAAGCAACCCCAGCTCTCTCAGCCGCTCCTCATAAGGCTTGTTCTCCAGCCCCTTCACCAGCTTCGTTGCTCTTCTCTAGACTCGCTCCAGAGCCTCAACATCCCTCTTGTGGTGAGGGGCCCAGAACTGAACACAGTACTCGAGGTGCGGTCTCACCAGTGCCGAGTACAGGGGGAGAATAACCTCCCTGGACCTGCTGGTCACGCCGTTTCTGATACAAGCCAAGATGCCATTGGCCTTCTTGGCCACCTGGGCACACAGCTGGCTCATGTTCAGTCGGCTGTCAACCAACACCCCCAGGTCCTTCTCCTCCTTGCAGCTTTCCAGCCAGGCTTCTCCTAGTCTGTAGCTGCATAGGGTTGTTGTGCCTCAAGTGCAGGACCCGGCATTTGGCTTTGTTAAACCTCATGCTGTTGGTCTCAGCCCAGCAGTCCAGCCTGTTCAGGTCCCTTTGCAGAGCCTCCCGACCCTCCAGCAGATCCACACTTCCACCCAGCTTGGTGTCATCTGCAAACTTGCTAAGGGAGCACTCTATGGTCATTGATATCAGGTCATTGATAAAGACATTGAACAGGGCTGGACCTAGCACTGAGCCCTGGGGAACCCCACTTGAGACTGGCCTCTAGCTGGATTTAACACCATTTCCCACCACTCTCTGCGCCCGGCCATCCAGCCAGTTTTCCACCCAGAAGAGTGTGCGCCTGTCCAGTGTTTGCCTGTTTGTTATGTACCATAATAATACCAGAAACACGGAATCACAGGCAGGTATATTCACCTATTTTTTGGCTCAGAAAATGAATAGCAGTCATGAAAAATAGAGATTGTATTGTTAAAAGATTCTTTCAAAGGGAAAATGCCTTTCTGAATTTCACGTAGTAGTAACATAAGGAAACAATTATACGCTTATTTAGATAAGACAGATATATATGTCTGTATTTCATTTAGGGTTTAAAAACTACCTTTGACTGCTGTCACACAAAATACATTACTTGGAATAAAAAGCCATCTTCAAAGAGGTCAGAATGCTTTTATGCTATTACAACATGAGTGTAACAAACAGAATAACAGCTGAGAACACTGGAACTACAGTAACACCTCATCTTCAACATGAAATTGCCTCAAATGACCGTGTTTCTTTTGCACAGGGATACTAGACAAGATGTTTTTGCAATGCGAAGCACATGCTTCCAGCACTCAGCTATTTATTTTGCTGTAATCTAGGTGGACTGATTTTAAAAGAGGAGCAATTTATTGTTTATGTGTCCTGCACAAGCTAAACTTCCAGCTTTCAGGTTGAATTATCCACAAATCCCTTCTTAATGCTCGGAGATGCCAGTGGCTGCTGCAGAAAATCAATATGAAGATGGGCAGTTAACATACAAGAGACAGGGAGAGATGTGCATTGCCCACATGTGAACTTTACTCCTTTGGAGCTTTCTGGGTGGATTGTTTAGATGTGTACACTTGAACAACTTGTTTCTTCTGCTGTTGCTTAGAGACATACTTTAATATGAAGTAAAAGAGTGTCTTCAGATCCTACTTCTGGCTGAATACCTTTGTAGGAAGCAATTTAGATTAAGGATCTAGAGATTCTATAATTACATTCTTCATAATTTGTTTCAAAAAGAAACATAGGAAGGAGTGTCAGGTTTCTTTTATTTTTATTTCTTTTTTCTTCTATTTTCTTTTGGGAAGCATTACTGCATGCTCTCATTTTTTAAGAAATCTGTACTGCAAACAGATCAGTTTCTCATGTGTGGCACAAGACGACCAAATGAACTAGTTTGAGAACTGCTAGTGGATCCTGCAGGAGGAAGACTTAATCGCACCCTCAATACTCTGAGGCACTAAAGCAGGACCAAAATTTCCTGACGAGTTTTTTCTGGAATCTCCATTCCATGACTTAAAGCCAACCTGGAATGGGACCTGTGGAAATTTCTGTACACACCCTGGCAGAGAGAAGGGGTAGCAGTCTTGGCCAGCCTTGACAGAAGAAGGGGTAGGTTTGTAAGTACGTCAATAGCAAAACCACAGGATGTACTTGTCTTCATTTAACAACTTCAGGTTTTACCTCTGTAACCCTTGCCCTCCATGGACTTTAGCCACTCACACAGATTTAGCCTCCAGCAACAGCTGCATCAGAGTCAGGAACCAGGAATGGAAATACTCTTCATGTTGCCAGTCAGTGTAATTTATTTATTTAACTGGCTGCCAAAATGTGCTTATTTTGCTTATTTCTGTCATGCACAATGCTTCTTTTGTTTCTACCATCTCAAAAACTAACAAGTCATTAGTAAGTAATTTTTTTTACCCACGTGACACTTTGAGGCTTCATAAGCAAGCTTTGCTAAAGACTGCTGTCCTATGTCGAATAATCACTTTCCATGGGAACATTTATTGATGATGTTGCTGCAACTTCAAGTTACTGCTCAGCAGGTGCCAGGTCATGTTAGTTATTATGCAATTAAAAATCTTTGAATAATCAGTCTTTAACTCATTCTGCCTTGGCCAGCATGGGATGTGAACTATTATCAATTCAAAGTCATTGAGATATACTCACCCTGTCTCCAGGTCGTACCATTGGTTCTTGTTTTGTGCCTAATTTATGTAGTATATTGTAAGCAACCTTCATACTTCTGGTCCAAAGTTTACCTGTTAACAGAGAATTTGTGAAATTAATGTTACAATTCCTTTCATATTTTACAAGATTATTAAAGAAACAGAACACTTGACCAGAGGAAAAAAATAGTACCTATATATTTATTAGTTTTCCAACTAAATGTAACACTACTACTGGGACTACTGGAAATATTTAAACACTTATTTGAACACTTATTTAAAAAATTCCTGTTTTCAAGACAGCTACATTTTTAAAAAAATTTAAAAAAAAATGGGAAAGAATAGTTGTCTTCATGGCAGACATCTCTTACTTTGGACAAAATTTGATCTTGACTCCAAAAGTTAACTGTTAGAAGTGTCTGGAACGTCACCAAGTCCAGACATCATGACAATACACCCTTCGACGCAGCAGCCCAGACTGACCTCCGAGGGTGTTACTCAGGTTTCACAATGGTATGTCTCTCATCCCAAGCCACCAAGGGAAAAAGGAAATGAGTCCCAAGAAGTAGAGACAAGATAAACAAAAACAACAAACAGAAAACACTTGGCAGTCAAAGGGGCACACTGAAGCAGCAGGGACTGTCTAATCCTTAATGCATCTATATGGCTGTACCTTTAATTCTGTCCCTTCCTCTATTTAACTTGGCTTTTTCTTCTCACCAGCTCCCATATCCTCCCTTCCATATTTCATTTCACTTGCTTCAGGCAACTTCCCTTTTTACTGTCCCTCTTCTCCCTTGCTTCATCCCTACATCTCAACACTCAGCTAATCCTTATCAAGGCCTTACCTCGATGTTCTCTAAAGTAAAAATGACCTCATCAAGACCTCATTGGGCACGTTACATGCTTTTCATTAATCGTTCAACTGATCAGCATCTTCCAGCTATGCAAGCTCTTTCAGATCGCCTGTGCTTAGGAACCCTGTTACTTCCATGTGAACAATACCATGAACAGCAGCCCTTGTTCATGGCTGTCCCCTAGGTACTGTCTTTAAGCAGTATTCAGTCTGACAGTAACAAATCTTTAATTCATGCCCACCAATAACTTGAACGATAATACGTTCTGACAAGAGATTACCTATGGGGTTCAGCAGTTCAGGCTCCCAAATATGCAGTATTTCTATTTATAACTAAGCTAGGCAGTTGTTATAATGAGTTCTTCTACATCCTGGTTATAAAATGCAATATTATTGAATTATTTTTAAGAGCAAACCTGATATAAATAAAATGAATGATGAGAAGTCTAGAATCTCCTTTTTTCCTCTTATAGGAAAACTGGAAGGGTAACTGCTGCTTGTTACCGAGTATATATTAAGTGCAATCACTTCTTATAAAAACGGTAATACTGTATCAACAAACTATGCTTTGTACAGTTTTCAATTTATTTAAAATTTCTCCAGTATTTGCATGCTGAACCACCTTGACGCCAAGAAACAAACATGACTGAATTCTCTTTCACTGTAAACTCAGCATGGATACAGGAGCACATCTGCAGGATCACCTGCATTTGATGGAAAGAAAGTCTTTAAATGCATCCCTGCTGCTACAGTCAACACTTAAACTTGATAAGTGAGTAGGATAAAGCAAGGACACCTTAAGAAAACAAATATTCTAAAGGTTTCCAATATTAAAATTTCAGAGGCAACAAACTTAAAAGAGTAATTAGTAATGATAAAGAAAACTGGAGAAAGGAAATCAGAAGCCCAGCAAAAGTTCTGAATTCCGAGAAAGAACCATCTTTACATAAAACACTTTCAACCCCGAAATGAACAGTGAGTTTTTAATCCCTTTTTTGAGAGACAAAAGGGGCTGCTGTCTGAGCTATGAAGAGTAGATCTGTCTTAAATTTGCACTTTTTGTGTATTCATACTAATTTTCATCTATCAAATGTGCCAGCTTACAGTATTTTCTTTACAATCTATGGGCTCTTCATGTTAAAGTATTTAGATGCCTTCTCTAAGGAGTACCTGGCTAGGCAGTATGACCACCTCCAAGTAAACTCTGAGAAAATGGAGAAATTAAGTTTTCTCAAAGACTTAAAAAATAGGAAGGAGTACTTTCTAGTAAAGTTTTAAATAATCAAGTCTTTAAATACATTTTGTCATTATGCTTATTTTTTCACAAAATTTTATTTCAGCTTCCGAAACACAGAGCATATAAGGCTGCAGCCCTAATTCATAGAATCATAGAATAGTTTGGGTTGGAAGGGACCTCAAATATCACCTAGTTCCAACCCCTCTGCCATGGGCAGTCACACCTCCCACTAGATCAAGGTGCCCAAGGCCCCATCCAACCTGGCCTTGAACACCTCCAGGAATGGGGCATCAACAACTTCCCTGGGCAACCTGTTCCAGTGTCTCACCACTCTCATGGTGAAGAAATTTCCTTACATTAAGCCTAAATCTGCCCCTCTCCAGTTTATCCCCGTTCCCCCTCGTCCTGTCACCACAAGCTTTTACGAATAGTCCCCCTCCAGTTTTCCTGTAGCCCCTTTCAGGTACTGGAATGTTGCTACAAGATCTCCTCAGAGCCTTCTTTTCTCCAGGCTGAACAAGCCCAACTCTCTCAGCCTGTCCTCATAGGGAAGGTGCTCCAGCCCTCAGATCATCTTTGTAGCCCTCCTCTGGACCCGTTCCAACAGCTCCATATCCTTCTTATGTTGAAGATTCCAGAACTGGACACAATACTCCAGGTTTGGTCTCACAAGAGAGGAATAGAGGGGTGGAATCACTTCCCTCGCCCTGCTGGCCATGCTTCTTTTGATGCGGCCCAGGATACAGTTGGCCTTCTGGGCTGTGAGTACACACTGCCGGCTCATGTCAAGCTTCTCTTCAACCAGCACCCCCAAGTCCTTCTCTGCAGGGCAGCTCTCAACCATATCATCCCCCATCATTTATTGAAATCAGGGATTGCCCCGATCCAGGTGTAGGACTTTGCTCTTGGACTCACCTTTCTATTTGAATATGCTTCCAACTGCACAAAAAATGCCCATGAAATTATCTAGCTGTCACAAAAGACTTGAATTTTCTGTCACCAATGCCTTTTCCTGCTCTATTTACTGCTGCAATTCCAAACTATGTTAATTATCTGACCTAACTGCATGTGCATATGGGTATGAAACTGTGCAAAACTGGAACAAAGAACCTAATTTGCAATCAGCTGGGAAGAAGCTGGAATACATGGTCTCTCCTGCAGACCTTAAAAGCTCCATAATTTTACCCTAACCCCTGCAGGCTCTGCCTGCCCCTGGCTGCTGCTGCTGCCTCTGCTTTAGTGCAGGCAGGGGCAGCTGGAGGCAGGCAAAGCCTGCAAGGAACCCTCGCAAGCAGGAATAGCAAAGTCCATGCAGATCTTGAACTGGATCATGTTCAACGGGAAGCCAACAAATTTTCTTCCAAGGTATATAGCTGTGTTCCAAAAAATAAATAAAAAAAGGCTACAAAGGGAGCAGCAATCCAGAAGTTCCAGCCAGGAATGTGTGAATCATCACGGCCAGATCTGTAGCTGCTGGATGGGGCACAAGCTTATGACCAGAGGTGGACTGACTGTCTATTTTGCCACCGTGGCTGTTTGTCCCCTTAACAGCATTGGGAAACACAAAGGACTCAATGGCTGCAGGATAAAAGCCCTCCGTAACGGAGGATGTTATAAAGAAGGAAATCTTTGAAGTATTTCCTTCCTTGGTTCTGCCTACATTGCAATTCAGTGTAATTCTTCCTTTGCAAACTTGAGAGATTAGATGTCGCTAGGAAAAAGCCGATTGCTAAAACCTCTCCCACAAATCCCGATGCCGTGACCTTGCTGTGACCTCCTTACGGTGCCACATCTGCACGGTGGGAGAGGGCGGCCGTGCCAAGGAGGCCAGCTGTGCTTCATCCAGGGCTTTTGCTCTGAGACACAGCTTAGGACTGCCAGGCCAATCCTTCTGTGAAGTAAATCGCCTTCGTTACACGGGCTACACTGGAAATCTGGCTGTTCGGAGCCGCTGAGGATACGCCTCGTTGTCCTCAGCCAGAGTGCAATGAAGCACTGGTCCTCCTCAGATAAACACACTGCCATTAATCTTCTAATAACTTGGCTTGAAGACAGGAGGGCAGATGCAGGAAACTCAAGCAAGAGCTTCATTAAGCAGTGAGCGGACCAGCCCGTGTTTCAGCTCGGTGCCAGAGCTCCTTCCTTCCAGCCATGCGGCCCCAGCAGAAAGTTGCCCTCAGCCCAGCCCACAGCCAGGCAGAGCACAGATCGTGAGGTGTAGGAACCTGGTGCGCTGCTGCTGCTTCCTCACCATTTCTTCAGGTAAAGACCACACCCTATGACCCCTCCTCTTCTCTGCCCACCTGCCTGCATCCTCACTGCACTGGGATCCTTTTGAACCTTCTACCTGCCTTGCCAGGGACAGAATTTGCCCTGGCTAGACTCTGATCTGCTCACCAGTCATACATGAGCAGCCACTTTCTTGAATTTAAAAACAGACAACTTGGTAAGTCATCCACAGAGACAAGTAATTAGTGAGAGAATAGAGTGTCCAGTGGTTTTTGAGGCACTAAGGGATCTTCTGGAAGGGACCCAGACTCTCAAAGACCCTGTGCTTAGTCTGCCAGTTACATACACACATCACAGGTAACATGGGGCACTAGATGTTTAAGAACCTGAATCATTCCTCAGATTTCAGATCCAAAACTATGTCCTAAACAAGGTGTCCAAAGAAGAGTTTCCTGAGTTGATTGTGGAAAATAAACTAGACCAAACAACATTCAGCTAACACACACCTTGCAGCTACCACAAACTATAAGCTTGTTCCTACCTCCCATCAAGTTGTTAATTATGGTGCTGCTTTCCAAGATCTTGTATAAATCTACAAGATGGTAAGAAATAAAGCTTTTCTCCCCATCTGTCACTGCCTAACTAACTTCTAATTGCTTAAGCATTCACTGAAATAAATCTTCTTCTGCTAAAGATGATTGTATTCTCCTTAGCCACTTCTGTCACTCGCCCAGAAAGCTGCTGCCAGACTCACACGCTGTAGCAGCGTATTTATGCAGGGAGGCCAAGTCGACTTTAACTGTCTTCACACGCTTGCAAACTATGCTGAATGTTCCCACTGCCCAGCAAGTATCAGCAAGTACTGCTATGTCTCTGAATTCGAGCCATATCTGGCAGACATCAAGTATGCGGATATTCTTAGCAGGACAGGATGGAAAGCAGCATCTCACTTTCTGGCAGCTGTGACAAACACTGTTAACACCTGCGTGGGGCGAGTCTCTTTTCTTTTGCCACTGGAGTTTTGATTTAGTTGAATAGTAGTGACCTTACACCAGCAACCACATATTTCACATTTCACTTGCATTCAGTCTTGTTCTTTTTTAACAGTCTATTCAGAGGGTACTGTCTTTAAGCAACTAAATTTTAGCAAGGCTGAGTGAGTTAATACCCAGTCCCATCTGGTTAAGCAACGCATTATGAGAGTAAAGGAAACTAGTAGCTCTTAAAAAACACAAAAAGGGATCAGTTAACGAAAAATAGCTTTCCACATGACAATAAAGTAAATCCGCTTCTTCCTCTTTGCAAATCTGTAAAAGGACTATACATTTATTTGTGTTGAATGTAAAGAAGGTTATAAGAGGAAAGCTGTATCAGCAAGAAAACTTAAGAGACAAACCAAACCACAATCAATGTCCTTATGAGCACGGACACTTTTCAGAACCACACAGCACTAACTCAGCAAAGCCAAACCAGTGGTCGCTTACCAATCTCCGTACACAGCAACTGTGAGACTGCCAAAGTTTAACTGCAAATAATTTTGTCAAATATTCATTCTCTCAATATCACAGTATGACATTTCTAATAATACATAGTAACAACAGTATTTATTAAATTCAGTGTAAATGACAGACTTCCTAATGCTATGCAGGTAAAGGGGCACTCTCTGCTTTGTAAAATAATAGTCGCAGTTCTGCCACTCTGTTAACCCTTCCCTCATAAACTCTTTATATCAGTCCTGAGCAGCAAATAAAGATGTTGTCTTTTGGGAGAAAAAAAAAAATCAACAATTAAAAAGAACAAAAATGTTCTGTGGCAGAGAAAAACAGACTCCAGACATACTCAGGATAGAGTTAACCTTGCTATTAGCATTTGACAATCCAGTCTTAATCATAGATCGTAATACAAACTTTTTGAAGTACTTTCCTGTCTGTTTAGTAAAGAAATAAAGGTTTCAAGTATTATACAATCTTAACATTGATACTTATCTAGAGACTTGAACCATGTGTATCCATATTTCTGCAAGCACTGAGTTATTTCAGAGATAAGGACAGCCTGGTTATATAGCTACTTGGTTAGAAGAGTCTCAATTCCCCTCTCTTCTCCAGATAACAGTGAAATTCTTGGCTTAGCAGACTCTCACAGCAAGAGGATATGGGTGGCTGGGTTGTACACAGCTGCAGCATGGCTTGAGGTTGGCTATTTTTGGTCTGTTGTTAAAGTTCAGCCATCTCAGGGTATCTCCAGTATAAGCTACATCACCTCTGCAAAAGCAGCATGACCTTGGCCTCAAGAAGTTTATGGCTGTGTTGAGTGTTTTTTGTAAATGGGCAATTCATTTAAAAAGCCATTTTTCAGGCATTTCGTTTTCTACAGTATCCAAATGGATAAGGAAAAAAATACTTCTCTACCCAGAAAGCCTTCTCTTCTCTTTTTTGCTAAAAAAGAGAAAAGAAAGCTCAAAATTTGCTCATTCACGATTACTTTCAGCTTTTTACTTTTTTTCCCCAACCTTTCTGATTCTTAGAATAATAATTTTAAGTAAGAAAAGTAACCGTGATAACATGAGCACTAGACAGGACTTAATTGTCCTTTATTAATGTTTCTCCACTAAGAAATCACCAAGTGCTTCACTATTAATACAAACAATACCAAAACAGGGTGCCTGACTACTCTGATGATTAACTTTGTTTGAGGCAGAAATCTTCTTCGTTTTCCTCAAAGCACTTATTAGGTTTCTAGTCAGACTTCAGACTTAAATAAAACCCGATAACGACACCTTTCCCTCCCATGTCTCAGATGTTTCATTTTATGCATATTCAGTGATTTGACTTATAAAGGCATTGTGAATAACTTAACTAAAATTTTCTCCACTTCACCAAGTTCTCAGAGGAACAAAATATTTGAAAAATAAGTAATATTCATATTGTTTCATTCACTAGAAAGGGTTTTGAGTACATTAAATAAAGATTATGACTGAGGCACTGAGAAGAACTCCAAGAAATAAGGAAAACAGCTTCAAAAACTTGCTCGGAAGAAAAGGTAAGTCTACAAGTGCAGTTATTCATTTCTTATATCCACAGTCATCTGAGACACATGGAGACAAACATTGCTGACATGCTATGAAGACACAAAGCCCAAAAAACATGCTGAAAAAGACACAGGAGATTTAAGGCATTAAAAATTAGAATAATTCCTGCAGAGGAATGGGAAGGCTGTCACGATTTTAAGCAACAGCTGACAGACTTTAAACTAGTTCCCCTTATGACCCAAGAGCATACCATAATCTGGAGCACATGCCACTTAAATCCATACTAACTGTATCACATCCATATCAGTCACTTTTAGGTAGGGAAATTCATTCCAGCAAATCATAAAAGATGGTCTTAACATACCAATCTACCCCTATCTGCCACAGTGTATCATAGCTTGGCTATCACTCTGACTACTCTCAGATATCTCTGGATAGGACAGTAAAAGGGTTGTGAGGAAGGCTTTGGAGAAAGAGAATTTTGCGGACTCTCAGAGAGCTCCTTATCATCATGCAAAGCCATCAAGTGGAGGTATGAAAGCATCCTGGAAAGGCGCAACAGGCCAACACTGCAATTTTCAGGGCCAAAGGCAGACTGCTGAAAGAATCAAGATTAAGGTGATAGACAGGGTAAGATTTCATCATACAGATGCAGCAAAAGGTCTGCATTTGAAAAGATTTTCTCTCAAAACAACCTGCGGGGTTTGGACACAGAGCAGCTGTACAAAAGTCAAGAAATGTCTGGGTCATGTATGATACTCACATTACATCCCAAGTGAGAGGCAGGATGGCAATATTGTCTACAATGATCCAGAAAGGAGGTTATGAATATGCTTGGTGTTAATGGAATAAGTGCTCCTACTCAAACAGGCTATGACCTAGCTGATGGCTACACAGACACCCCTGGAATCCAATTTGGAAAGGTGGAAATAGATCTGGAATAAGCAATAAATGTGCAATCCATCCACTCAGAGACAATAAACTGGAGAAGATGCTGTGTCTGAAAAAAATAGGGATCAAAAGACATCATGTAGGAGCCTCCTCCTAACCTGCCATTTGGAGGATGAATTAAGATTTCCATGCAGACACAACCTGCTGTGAAAAGAAAGTAAAGTAGAAGCAGTAAACAGAAGTAAAATATTCTAAAAGAGGAGCACAGTGACCATGTTGGTAACAGGTCAAAGAGTGTATCTCCAGAAACCTAGAATTATTCTTAAAAGGCCTGAACTTTCATCAAAATAGTGAACACATGAAAAATCCTGGTAATGGTGTTCCCTTAAGTTGGCAAAGAACTTGAAAATAACTGAGGTACAAACTCAAGAGACTACTGAAAGTCTTCAATTTAAAGTTTTAGTCATCTGATCATAGCATGCACACAAGGAAATCAAGTGTCACATTAATACCATGTGGTAGGATCATTGGTTAAACTAATCTTTCAAAAATTTAACACCACAGGGGCCAGTGGAACTGTGCACAGGTATAAAATTTCATGAATAAGAGTGTCTTTGCTGAGTTCAAGGCTTAATATCGATTAATGTTCACCTTTAAAAATGCCATTCCCACAATTTCTAGAAAATATTACAGACATGAAAGGCGGAATAGCTACAGCAAAATTATTCATAAAGTGACCAGTGAAATGGCAGGTGGCTGTAATGTTAATGATATTTCTAAAGCAGTTGTCACTTAAAGAAAGCTACTGTGGCACAGTGAATGGACACTACCCATGAAGAACAACATCAGCTTGAAATCTTGCTGGCAAAGAAGACTTCAATAAATCTCTTATGAAATGCTTTGGTCTGCAATTTATTTTATTTATAAAAAGAACAGGAAAAAAAATTAAAAAGAAGAATTTATTTTTTCTGACCACAGGAAAGTACTGAAAGGAAACAGCAAAACCTATATCCTAGACTGCTGCCAAATGAAAGTAATGAAAACATGAACTTTAGTTCAGTTTGTCTCGGGAGTTGGACAACTTAGAAGAGAGCTTTGGAAAAAGTTGGCTTAGGACAGAAAAGCAGTCTAGGTGGCTCTGTAAGCCATGTGACTGAGTTCCTCAGGTTGATTTGCTCAGCCCAGAGCAATTCAGGCAAAGCAGGACATAGGCTCAGACTCTCTGGACAGAATCCCATATTCAGAAAAATGGTCTGATTCTTACTAACATCTTCATTTCCTTTTCTGTCCAGTTTATTTAGGGCATTCAGTAGACGATATGAATTCTCCTCTGCAAACATGTAATTGCAAACTTTAAAATTCTTCTCTAGTTCCAAATAAACGTCCTTAAGGAAGAAAAACATTGATCAATGGTGAATCATATGCTTGCTCCCTAATTTAAGTAATTTCTTAACTCTAAGGTACCTGAAGGGAAAATGTTTCATGCGTGACCTTCAGCTGCAAAGGTTCTGTTCTGCTTTGAAAGCCTGTAACTATATTTGCAATCCCAAACCTGCAGCAGACATCTTTTTGGCCAGGGACCATCACTCAGTCTGACTCCTGAATGGAAAGGAGCATTCAGCACTGAACAAAACAGACAGGCCACATGTCATGTAAAAACATTCTATGCGCAGAACTCTAGGTCCCTGAGAAGGCAGGTATAAAAAACACAAAATCATTTTTTATATCTTTATGAATAGCATACAGAAATATTCCAACTTGCTTTCAAAGTCTGATGCTTATTCATAATAATTCCTTTGAACATCTCCCAAATGTCCCCTTAACATCTCAAAATTAGAAGCTACATGGGAGATATTTGTCAGAGATATACTTACATTTATTGTCATTTGGTCTTTCTTGGTTACAATAGATTGTCAGGCTGTATACATTGAACCATATCAACATATCAAAGATCACACTGAAATATATCCTGGCAAATCTATTCCAAGGGGGTACATTTCCTAGCTGTACAACTACATATCAGGAGGAATAATTCAAATCACACTTACTACAATGTCAGTAGAACATGGGAAAAAGTACTGGTTTAACTTCTTCAGGAAGCTGGTGAAATTTCTATACCAGGTTCTACTTTTGCAGAACAAAGCAAGGGTAATGGATTTAGACATTAATCTTCAGAAAAATCTGCCCTAGGATGCATTTCTATTTAAAAGGTGGTTTTAATTTATAAACTGTGATTCCACGGGTGTATCTACTCAGTTCTTTTCCTCTTTGTGAAATAAACCATACTATAACATCTCAGCAATTCATACTCAGATATCAACAGCTTCAGAATTGTCTTACCCTACTCAGAAATGGAACAGATGCATCATTCACTTTTTTCACTGTATACTTAAGCATTTACTATACACACAGACACTCTATACAATATATAAAAGTACAAGGAGTTAGAAGAGTCCTCACCGTAAGTGAGAATATACAGTGGTTTTCCATTAGTATCCATAGTGGTTAGGCAAGGAGCTTTCGGTGAGATGGTCCCCCATCGCTGCAAAGCTGCTTCCAGAGAAGGCGGCCAATTTGTAACCACACCTAATTGTTCCCCACGCATAGCCAACATCTGAGCTCCTTCTGGCTTTGGCTGGTTTGGATCTGGCTGTTGAACTTATGATTATGAAAAGATATACAGTTACCATGTAAATTCTATACCTTGTGTATACCTGTGTAACCAAGAGAATAAATTACCTTTGCAAAACATCCTGAAATTAATAACATGTTAGATGGTACTGAGAAACAATAGAGAAATACAACAGAATAGTTAATGTTTAACAGAGATGAAGTAACTGAAGCACTGTAGGATGTACATGCTTATCCTTATACTAGATCTACAAGCAAGGAAAGAAACTGCTGAGGCAGCATGCATATATTTATCTTAGAAATAATCAACCTTTCTTTATTCCTAAAGACAGATGGAGAATACTTCTTCCTGGCATGGCAGAACTACTGAAAAAATGTACTTAAAGAAGTCATCAGTAACAGACTGATTTAAGTCATGTTCTCTTCCAGTTCTTTCCTATAAACTATTGCGAAGACTATTCAAATCACCACATCCTGGTGAATCTTAATACTCAAAGCACTGGCTTCCTTAAAAAAAAAAATCCATTTCTTGACTTTATCCTTGATTCTATTGTACATTTAGTTCATTTTTTCAATGCTTCTCTCATATTCAAAGGATGTGTAAAACATTTAACATGCTTCCTCACTGACAATTTTTCTCGTATTGGCATTCAAAAGCAATGACTGTAACCCACAGATGAATGTTCTCAAAGCAAAGCTTCCCTCTACTCTCTTCCATCATTTCTTTGCAAGCAGAACCAGGAGCTGAGCAAACAAGAGAGATTTCTGACTCTACAGCTCTACTTCCAAGCTCAATACAAGCAGATTTCACTGAATACCGATGCTTTTTGTTACTTTACAATTACAGGCAGGGCTTACTTAGCTTTGCAGAAAGTAGATGTGTGAGACAAACATTTTACAGAGTTTTAATAGGAGATCCCCAAACCTTTTGAAAAACAGTCATTTTACCTTCTAACAATTCCTCAAAGTCATCTACAAAGAACTCTCGTAATGGTGGTCGTTTGGGCCGTTTTAGTGTATTGACCAGCTGCTGAATCTTTGCTGACACTCTGCTGCTCACTGGTACTCCTGCAGGACAGGGATCAATGGAGACATCAGTCGACTGCTATGCTGAACGCTGCCAGATGTTAAGTGGGGTAAGAAAAAGGCTAGGACTGTAAGGCCACTACAGCTACAGATTCATGCCATATTGTGACTCAGGTATTCAACATTAAGACATTAATATTATTTCAGTATAAAGCAACAATGACACCTACTTTAAATAAAAACAATACAACAATGTCAGAGATTGCAAAATTAGAGGGGAAACAGCACACAGACTGAGGGAGAGAAGCACAGCAAAAAAACCCTCCCTACAGCAAGTGTCAGTAACCTTATAGAACTCTTCTAGGTGACATTGGTGATGGTCAGTGAGAAGCCAGGTATCTGCTCTCCCCATGATCACTAGTCATTCCAACACTGCCTGACTCGACTGCAGCTCAGAAGGAAGTGCAGGTTATTGGCTCTGACCCACCATTTATTCTCCGTTGTTCTTTACACTGTAGTGGACATGTGTCCAGTATCTATCTTAAGCATGGTTCATCTTTGTATTACTTCAGAATGACCTTGTATTCTCTGAACATCCCTACAGTCCAATCCCACTAGCCAGCAATCTCCAAAGGGAGTGTGCTTGCCTGGACAGCACTCCAGAAAACATAATTCTGAAGAGGAGCATGGGGCAAGGGGCATCTCTATAATATGATACCATTAATCACCTCCCCCTTCTTTTTCATTATTTGAGTGAAAACCCTCTGGAACATTCATGTCATCTGCTCCTGAACAAATAGCTTCCCATCACTGCATTGCAAGAATTTCAACTTCCTACCCTTCCATACGGTTGGCTCCAAAACTTTTACCAAGTGGTTTTTAGAGCTGAAGCTGCTAAGTTACTTTAGATGTGATACACTTGGTCAACAATTCCAGACCTTGCTGAAATATTATTTAATAAGTTTTAGAAAAGAGGAGCAGTATATAAGGAAGGGTTTACAAATAACTGTTTTTCAAAAAAAAACCCAAAAACCCCAACAAAAACCCCCAAAACAAACCTCAGAAAATAAACACTTCAAAGGTGTCACTTTTCAAGAAGTAGCCACCCTAGCTTGTCATATTTTTTGCCATTTAAAGAAACAGACTAGCTGTAACCAGTCAGCCTGATAAGAGCAGATTCATTGCTTTCTTTTGCCAAAAAGTTCCTACAGGGAACCAGCTCTGCTGATTAAGAAATATTTCACTATGCCAGCTTCATTTATACTAGCTTATTTTAGGACTGTAAAGATGCTGCAACTTTTTACATGATTGTAAGTGAAAAGTGCCCAGAAGAAACAAAGGGCAGATATATACAGAAACCACTAAAAAGCTTATGATACTCAATAAAAATCTCATTTGTGAACATACCATCACCTGTCTCCATAAGTTCAGCGTTTCCATACTTTGGTGCCACGCGTGCTGTTGATCCTTGTGGTCTTTCTACTTGGATTGAGTGTTCTGAGGTGTAAGTGGTAACATCTGGAGGGGCAGAATGATTTTCTGTGAAAAATAAGTTAAAAGGTTTAACCATGTACCTCTAGTGTTAAAGGGCAGAAAAATAAAGGGGAGAGGAAAGGATACCACTTGACATTTTTTCCACAACATTGGAATGCACAAAATGAGCATATGCAACTATGATGTACACCATGATTTTAATGAAGTTTCCACTGATTAAAACAGGTGCTGTATATCTGCAATCATATAAGCAATAGGCTAAAATAATGATAAAATTAGTTGTAGGTTCGCCACTGACATTTAATTTCATACTAAGTTCGAGCTTAAAGTTTCTGAACAGGCTCAAAATGAAAAGATCCAAACAAATAGAGTTATGCATCAGTTTTCCTAAATAAAAAGAATACAGCATATCCTCAATCACTTGTAAGTGCCAATGCATATCACTTTTATAACCTCTGTATTTTGAATATGCCAATTTTAGTTAAGAAAATAATTTGTTCATATATTAGGAAAAAAATCAATTGTAGCAGGGTTTGAACCCAGGGGAAAGAAAATGCAAAGAAAGATGAACTTTGCATTCTGCATGGACATTTGCTTGTCTACTATTTTTAGACAGAGCTATTTCAATTCTTCTGTGTAACAAAGACTTGCTTTCCAAAAAGCAAATACAATTTGGTCTGACTCATGCCAGCACTGCTGAACAATTCCACAGAACTAATCTTTCTCTTTCATAGCCTGATAATTCAGCATGTTACCATAGTTTGTTCTCCCATGTTTTCAAGTCTGAGTCTGTATTACCTACGTATTCATGCTATTTTCATAGGTTGTCTCATAATTTTTTCCAGGTTTTTATCAGCATCAAAGTTGATAGGAGATAAATACTATGAGCAAATAGCAAATTCTCTTGGGATTGACATAAATGTTTCCCAGCAGCCTCTGAGACACAAAAGAAGGTAGATTTTCATTCTGCTGCCATGAAGAGAAATGCTCTGATTTTTACAAGAGGGTAGAAGTCTTTAAAAATGTAAAAATTCTGCAAAAACTTCATCTTGTTCCAACACTGTTTTAAAAGTGTGCTTTTTATTAAATCTATCCTATGAGAATTATGGTGCAGTAGACTTTACTAGAACACCAGCTTTACAGTAACTTTCCCTCAAATGTAATTTTAAAGCATCTTCAGGAGTCTTAAACTTCAAATCATTGTAATTCTTGTCCACTCAATCCCAAAGTCACCATCAACACAGATAATTAATTTTTATGGCTAAACATGCAGTAACAGGATGCTATATTAAATACCTATTTTGCATATTCTGCATATGAAGATAGCATTTAATGGACAAGCATCATGAAATATTAAGACATGGTATTAATGTCTGCAGTTGTTATTTCATGTTTATATTCATGAACTTCTTAAGGATTCAACTTTATCACTCAACCAGGGTATCCAGCTGAGGAAAACATGAGACAGCTTTCATCATGCAACTCAAAAACATCTTGCATCTCATATATGTCCAGTAGAGCCTTTCAAGTCTGATCACTTCCACTGTTATTTTACTGAAACAAACCCCTTATACTATGCTGTAAGTGACCAACTGAAGTATAATAGCTTGAAACATGAAGTTTATGCTGATAATTGAATAATGTCTTCATTATAGATGTCTTGTCATTATCAACTGTTTTAGACTCGGCACAATTTTTGCCCTTTTTTGCTAAGTGGCACGAGCTTTTTACAGGTCATGATTAAATTTCCCAATAACTAAGTCAATTAAAAAAATGCTGATGTTTGTCTTTTACCTTTTACTTATAAAGCAGTTTTGCTATACAAACAGAAGAGAAGATCGCGACTAAAAAAATAATTATATGTAGTCAGTAATTAGTAACATGAGAAAGTATTTTTAAAGTTACCTATAATTGTTCACATCTTTCTCAAGAAGTATTCCCATCTTTCAGACTTTACAAGGCAAACTGAGTTGGGGTTAAAGTATCTCCTTTCGGGTTTTAGCACTGAGATTATATTTTTTTTTAATGCGAGGGAGAGAAGATGCATGATTCAAAGCACCATACAGCAGAGATGCTCCCACTTCAGATCTACACATTTGAAACCAAATACTACTTTATAGCAGATGTTGTCAAATAAGGTGAAACGACATGACAAAGGGGCTTCCTACTCTATTGTAGAAGAGTTTCCTTTTGAACAAGCAGCACTGGCACTTAAAATTATTTACATTTCCATTATGAAAAACCTTATCCAGCAGAAAAAGAACATTAAGGTTTGTCTTGCCCTGTTCCTTCATAGTACCTGCTTAACAGATGTCTTATCATGGCAATATCTACAGCCGTAGGTTTTACTCATTAGATTTACCAATCCACGGTTGGTCCCCTTGTCAGTCTCAGGCTTGGAGAAATGAAAGCCATTCAGACAAAAACTTGGCCTGAGTGACTTCTAAAGAAAAACATAATTGTTTTGTTATGTGAAATGTACCCTTTTTTTGTACAGCATAGCAAATCCAGGCTTAGACTGTGAACAAAATCTACATAGAGCTGGCTGGTCTTATGTCAGGTAACTTGAAGTGCTGTTTGAGGTTTAGTTAAGAATCATGATCCTGACACATCTGTTGACTAAAAAGTGACAGCCGCATTACTTCAAAGCATTTCCTCCATCAAACATACATATTTGTGCCACCTCTTCCCATCTCCTTCAATATACTTGCATTAGAAGATCACAGACAGAACAGCTGTTTCCAGTTAAGTCTCTCTTTATTTCTCCCACTGGAGTGATATAATTTACCCCATTTCATGAAAATCAGAAAGAACCAACATTACAGAGCACATTCACGTAGGGAATGTTCCCCTCAAACAAACTGTCTCTTCTGGCTTTCAGGGAAGGGAAATCCAGAGTCGGAGCTGTGGCTTTTTCCATCTGCTGTGTTTCTCCTAAATTGATGTCCAGGTGAGACAGTACTTTAAACTAGTCTCCTGTATTGCAAGCTAATTCTGCCTCTTAGAACAAATAAGAACTTTAAGGTTCAGTCATGCCTTATGTTTTTATATTTACTTTATTAGACATGTACGTAGCCTTTAGTTTGGATAAAGGCCTTTGATTTTCAAACAGAAACATATTTGAAGCATAAAAAAGAAGCATTAAATTCACCTACAGAATCCAAATTTTGTAGTGACATGTCTAACTTTATATAAATTTACAGTCATAGGTAAGTGTAGTGTGAATTTAATTACATGAGCTTTCTGAGCTTTGGGATGTGCTTTGTCTCCTTGATTTTTATGTATGTTTAGATCAACAAAACATATTACAGACAAATTAAAGTTAAAGACTAGAAATATATCCAGTACTAACCTGAAGATGGGTGAAAACAATAGATATTATTCATGTATTTCACTCTTTTGACCTTAAGTTCAAGAATTACCCAACACAATTGTGAAAAACATGCCAAACGAGATTCTACCTGTAGCTTAGTACAAACACCTGAGCATCTTAAAGCTAAGAACAAACATTTCATAGAATCATAGACTCATAGAATCATAGAATAGTTTGGGTTGGAAGGAACCTTAAGGATCATCTAGTTCCAACCCCCTGCCATGGGCAGGGAAACCTCCCCCTGGATTGGGCTGCCCAAGGCCCCATCCAACCTGGCCTTGAACACTTCCAGAGATGAGGCATCAACAGCTTCCCTGGGCAACCTGTTCCAGTGCCTCAGTACTCTCATGGTGAAGAAATACTTCTTCATGTCTAGTCTAAATCTCCCCCTCTCCAGTTTATAGCCATTGCCCCTTGTCCTATCACTGCAAGTCTTTTGGGAACAGCCCCTCCCAGGCTTTCTTGTAGCCCCTTCAGGTACTGGAAGGTTGTGGTAAGATCACCTCGGAGCCTTCTCTTCTCCAGGCTGAACAAGCCCAACTCTCTCAGCCTGTCCTTACAGGGAAGGTGCTCCATCCCTCTGATCATCTTTGTAGCCCTCCTTTGGATCCATTCCAACAGCTCCATATCCTTCTTATGTTGAGGATTCCAGAATGGGACACAGTATTCCAGATGAGGTCTCACAAGAGAGGAATAGAGAGGTGGAATCACCTCCCTTGCCCTACTGGCCATGCTTCTTTTGATGCAGCTCAGGATATGGTCGGCCTTCTGGGCTGCGAGTGCACGTTGCCGGCTCATGTCAAGCTTCTCATCGACCAGTACCCCCAAGTCCTTCTCTGCAGGGCAGCTCTCAATCACGTCATCGCCCATCCTGTACTGAAATCGGGGATTGCCCCATCCCTGGTGTAGGACCTTGCACTTTATCATTAAAGGACTTTCCTGTTGCCCCATAAATTTATATTTATCAAAACCAGCATCTTCAGAGTATGCTAGTATGTCTTCACATACATACAGATGATTTCTGTCTTGCAGGCTGATGTGTTTCTGGAGAACAACTCCCTAGATCAAAGAAACATGAAGCTATGGGAATATATGTTCGTAATCAAGAACAAATTGTCTCCAGTAGCTGAGGAGCTTCAGAAAACACAACTACTCTTCTCCCTTGCATTCTCTTCTATCAAAAAAGACCTTTTATCTATGATTACTGGCATGCTGCCTCTGAAAGAGTAAAGCTATCTGTGCTAACCTTCAAATCTATTACCTCTTAGAATACTTTTAAATATGAAATCCACCTCCTCAGTTTGAAAGAAAGAAAAGAGCCATTTAATTTCAAATTCTCACAGAAAGCAGCTCAACCATGAAGAAATGCATCTTAAAGTTATCATCTGTGCAGCTGCTCTTACAGTTCGACTGTTCTTAGCAAAAACGTCTGATGGTAACCTCAAGATCATAGTCTGAATCTGTTAGCAGATATCACTAATATCTGGTATCCAAATAAACTTTATATTAATACATTCCAGCTACAGTCCAATTAGAGATGTAAATTAAGGTATTCTACTGTCAGAACAAATAAAAATATGTATTAACTGAGATAAGCTTAACTGCTTCCTTCAAAGAAGAGCTCTTTCCAGTCAATAGCAACAAGACAAAATAAAAGAAATAAAAGAAGTAGTATTTCTCCTCTTCTGCAGAATCCTGCCATCTTGATTTAGCCCTATAAATGTTGTATTATTTATCGCAAACTCAGTGATTATAAAAGTAGACTTACTGTTGCCAGATTTAAAATCACTGAAATGTCACATTATAAAGAAACTATATTTAAAGACACATTAAGACTTCATGTGTGAGTAATGCAACCTTTTAGGGGTTGGATAAATTTAATTCTCTATGCTATAATTTCCTCTAGCATTTCGAGATGAAGTCACAAAAAATAACCAAATGTAATGATTAATGCGTTCAGAAATGTATGTGTTTCTTAAACAAGGCCCTAAGCTATTAATTTAGCATGAATTTAAGAGTACAATAGAAATTCTTCACTTGACTGCAATTCAGCAATTCCAGATCATGGTGAGATGGTTATACTTACATCAAGCTATACTCAGAGTAGAAAAAGGGAATACGGACTACTGTTCCAGCACATAAAATCAGGAACATGTAAGATGCTTTCATGTATCTCATTACATATACTTGAAAAAGAATGATCAGTTGAGGAAAAGTCACACAAAACCGCATTTCATATATGTAGTAGAATTGTAGCAAGGTTGCTTTACCTATTGCAATATAGATTCCAACAAGTTTTCAGCAAGGCAACCCAAAATACACAGCCCCAGCATAAATGCACCCAAAGCAGATGCCTTGTACAATAAACAGCAGCTACCGGACAATGAAGGGAAAACAAGACTTGATTTCCATGTGCCTAATTGAATAGCTGCCTCATTTTGATGAAGATTAACGTCAATGGCACAATACTTAGAAATAATTAATGTCTGTGGAACTAAACCATAATGGAAAGAAAGCTTTAACTTCCTAGGATCTTTCTAAAGGATATAAACAAGCTGCTACTAATAATAATAACTCCCTTCTATGAAGGTACGTAATTGTCTTTCTCAAAGATTATAATAGCTAGATAATCCAGTCCAAGTATTCTAGATTCAATTAAGGGCAGAAAACAATATGTGTAAGAGGACCTACAGTTAACAGAATTATCAAAACCCACTCAAACTACATAATTAAAGTGGTGCAACAGTAGGGAAAACTTGTATGCAAGCAATGCATGCTCTGATTTTCCTTACTGGCAGATCTCACATACATGTTTTTTAGTGATAAGTAATGGAAATCATGCAACTGCACATTTTACAATATTTAAGAGTCAACAGCTAGACTTTGTTTGCCACAACATAAGTTTACCCCTAAAACCAAATTGCTTTTTTTTTTATCTCGCAAAATAAGAACATAGGATTTTCTCTCCATATAATATATGTAAATAGAAAATAAAAGAAAGAAGAAAAAGACTTCATACAGCAGCAGCATCTGAATGTGAGAGACAAAATGTTAAACATACTCAAAATGTGCATATACTAACCTATATGTGTTTGAGCCATAACATCAGCTAGTCTGTGTGCAGCACCACTGCCTCCACTTTGTGTGGAGGAGGAGGAAGTGGTTGATGTGGTAGAGCCGTGGATCGCTTGACTGATCCAATGTTCCATGTTTATACTCCCCTGACTTGAGGTGGGAGTTCCCTGGGAGTCGCCCTGTACGGAACCTTCATCTTCTGAACCAGAAGAAGTATCTAGCAATTAAAAACAGTCTGTTTAGTTGCAGTGCTTTGGCGTTTTCTTAACAGAAATAAGTCATGTTCATATTATATATCTAAAGATAAATGAATGCCATTAAGAAAACTCATAAAGGTAGGCAAACATAATAAGAAAAGCCTGTGATACTGAAAGCCCTGAAATGAAGTCAATTGCCAACTGTGCACTGACAAAGCTTTCCTGCTCTAATGCCATGGCTTGTGTATCAAGTGTACAAAAATAAGGATAACAAGAGCTTTCCTTTATAATGTGTGGCTTGAGAATCTTCTGAAGAACTTCAACTATGCGTTAACAGTACAGAATACCCAACAAACTTTCCCAAGCTCACTCTACAAATTCTGTGAAAATCTTTTCCAATTGTGGGAAGTCCACTCCTCAGTGAGAAAAAGAGTCCCAGCTGGATTCAGGGAGCATGAAAATGCAGGAGATGTGGGGTACTTTCACAGTCTAGTAGGTAAAAGAGCATTTGAAAAGGAATGGCACAACTAATCGTAAAACAATGTTCCACTGCAGTATTACAGAATAAACTAGAAACTTGAAAGGAACTTTGAGTCACAGGAAGTATGACAAGCTTGCCATAGTTAGGTCACCATAAGACCAAAAGCACCAATGCAAGTTGAGGTACCACCAAGAGCAAAGCAATTACGTGAACTGTCCCAGTTGATTCTCCAACCATTCAGTTCACCTTCTCCTCTTCAAACATACCTCAATGTTATGCTCAGTGGGCTTCAAATGACATTTCCATTACTATCTATGCAGGCAGATTATCAGTTCATAGCAGCACAAAGAACCATTTTATAAATACTCATAAAATACACAGAGATGCTCACCTGGAGGTGTGTAGGCATCCATTGATGTTTGCACCACCAATGAGCGTCGTTTTGAGGGCATGGGAACTGCCATTTTCCTTTCTTTATGTTTGGCAAGGGCTGCCTGAACTGCTTCTGTGTGGACATCTGAAAGAAAAGAGAGATTTCAAGCTAGTGTTCAGACAGAAGTGAGCTATTTGTTTGTGCATTCAGTGCACTGCACACAGGTTTGTTTGTACGCCAGCAAGGCTGAAAACGCATATCAAATGATGAAAGGCCAGGAACGCATGAGATCTCAGAGGGACTGTGTGAGTTCTTCTCACTGTAGAAAAAGGATCTATAGCAAAAAAAAAAGTGCCGTACCAACAAACAAGCCCTTTGAGCTGTTTGATATTCCCAGAACAGTGTTGCAGTATCTGAAAAGTAGGAACCCCACTTCCCCAGCACAAATCTGTTTCACCAAAAGCTGTTACTTCAGCAACCATTGCTGTCTTCAGTGAAAGCACAGTGTATTAACTTTGCCTATTTTTTAAATGAATAAGGTTTTCAATTTATACCCAAGTCACACAGACTAAGCAAACAAGAATATTTGCTTGAAAGGTAACAGGTATGTGAAATGCCATGATAGAAATGGCAGCAGGGCCCCCATTCCCAAATCCTCTTCCTGCCTCCTTCACTTGGCTTTATTCACAGAAAACTAAGTATTGTTAGGGTTGGCCCCAGGTGGAATGAGAAGAAAAAATGCAAGGCCTTGTGTTTTGCAGGTGTGTGCAACGCACAGCTCACATCAACCCGCTCCATAGCATCCAACAGATCCCTTCTCCACAGGGATATCCCCAGTGAAGAGCTTCCCTACTTTTCACATGTATTTATAACTGTCTGCCACCCCAACTCCAAAAAGGCCATTTACTGAGTCTGAAAGACACTTATGACATGTTTTGATTAATTACTTTGTCTTGTGCAAATATTTAACTACTACCATAAGTATAATTTGAAATAGGTTGGCCTTTAGTTTATACCTTGCACTATTTGTCTGTGTATTTTTATGGTTTTGGGACAAGTAGACTTTTTGCACATGGGAGACTGTACACAAAACACGTCACACAACAAAAGTCTCTTCTAATGGTTGAAGAAGTTGCCACACACAACCATCTGGTACACAACTGGAAGCACATTAGATGTTGTCTTTTAACCAGTCACTGTTAGTCAGCTGTAGAAAAAGTTGCAAGTGGTAGGCACTATTTAGCTGTTCCCATTTGTGGAGAAGGAACATAGTGAAGCAGGTTAATACAGAGTGATGCTACTTCTGCTGCTGCATCTGTTTCAAGACCACCCTTGTAGGCTGGTTTGGCACACTTCTGTGTTCATGTGCTGGCAGCTCTGAACAGGCAATGTTCCCCAGGAAAAGCCACAGGGTAGAGAAAAGCATGTATCTCTTCATTTAAAGAGTTGTTGGCTGGATCACATGGTGTAAGTAATTTGTTTTAAGTAACAACTGGAAAGGATGACTGGAAATGTTTGATGATCCACTCAGCTGATAAGCAGCTATGTTTCATTTTTGAAATAGTGTTCCCTATTGTCTGCCAGGGTTTAAGCACTTCTCAGTGGAAGGACTACAGGGAAGAGTAAGTCTAAGACAAAGAACATTATCAGCTGCTTCTGCGTGTGCTTTCTTGCCTTTGTTTTAAATCATGAAGAGGATCAGCACGTCAGTGAAAGCAAAGCAAGAAAATTAAACAGCAAAGCTGGAAAAGCACACTCAAAAGATAAGAGCACCACACAGCTGACAGACCAAAACAGAGGAAGACTGCATGCTAACATCAAGCCAGAAAACAATTTCACCCCTGTCAAGTCTTTATTTTAAAGCAGAAGGTTTAAGGGCTTTTTATAATTAAAACGTGATAAAAAGTTTATGTGAAACCTATCAGGCTAAGAAAATAAATAGTTTTACCTAACAGCTGTTTACCTAACAGCATGTCCCTGAGATAAATTCCTAGCTGCTCGCTCTACGTCTATTCCAACAATGTATACAGGACTGAACATGCACACTAACAGTTCTTCTTATCCAACAAACAGGGAAAATTCTTGGTTTTTCTTCAAAGGATAGCAATTAAATATTATGTAGTAAAAAATTAACTCTTTTTTGGAAAAGAATACATTTTGCTGGTCAAGACAAGAAGAATTATTTGTGTATTAATGGGTTCAGGATTGTTTTTTACTGTAAGCATTAGGAGGGAGATGAGGTGTAAGTTAATTTTTTCAAAAGTTTTCTAAAGGAGGACAGCAAACAGAAAATCATTATTAAAATTCTTAGTGACAGCTGGACACTGACTCTTCACTTGCTAATTGTTTGATTTCTTTTTTGATGCTCTTTTGATGTAGAAGGTAAACTAATCAGCTTAATAAAAAAACAGTTTGCAGGGTTTTGATTTTCAAATGAGTCCATGGGAGTCCAGGAATCAAACTGTTTTCTTAATAAAGCACATGACTAGTAAGTTTATTTGTAGTGGGTTACTGTGGAATAAACTGAACTAGGCTACTAAAAAAAGCAACCCTAAAATGCCACAGGAAAGAAAACACAATGGAAAAGATAAGAAAATCTGAGTAAACAAGAGGGAACCTGACTGGGAAGAAGGAACACACACATACCTGCTCCCAGCCCAGCCTGCAAGGTCAACTATTCAGAAGGCATTATTCAAGGGTATGGAGGCTACCAAAAGAAAATAGGACACATGTCTCAAAAAGGCTGAGAAAAGACAGTCCAGAGATGTTCCAGGAATTATCAGCAAAAGCTTAGGAAGAGAAGAAAAAGGGCAGCAGAAACATTCAACCTTGTTTGTAAAATCTTTTCACAACATTTTCTCCCAGGAATAAAACTCTTGGCTAAACAAAGTGTCTCTAATCATGTAAAGGCTAAGGATTAGGTAAAGAATAAGTAACAGTCTATATAATTTATACAGTCTTCTTTTTGAATGAAAACCTATTAATGGGTTCTGAAGATGCTCTTCAACCTATCTTGACAGTCTTCTCTAGAGTTGGATTCACTAAGCTAACGAACAGCATTCAAGCCATTAATATGTAAAGACTAAGCACTGAGAAAGCAAGGTTAAGGAAAGCCAGACTGATAGTTAAGAATTACACTTGAGAATAACTCGGGTTACAATATCTACCCTGTAACAACAGCAAGACAGAACAGTAAATAGCTTTGTTCCCACCAAATATCAGCTTCAATTATGCACTTTTCATATTCATGCTTCACTTTTCTATAGGTTTGAGCTTTGCATTTCTGATCTACAAACCAATTTGGCTCATGCATCACAAGGCAAGACAGAACAGTAAATAGCTTTGTTTCCACCAAATACCAGCTTCAGTTATGCATTTTCACATTCATGCTTCACTTTTCTATAGGTTTGAGCTTTGCATTTCTGATTTAAAAGCCAATTTGGCTCATGCGTCACGAGGAATGAAAATACAAGTTGTCATCTCTTTTCATAGTTTTATGAAGCAGGGATTTAAATCTAAACTGAACCACATATTCCTTACCAAAGGGAGACCCTCGTGATTTGCTTCTCAGCAACTTTATGAAGAGTGTGGTAGACCTTTGCTTTTATCTTGGTCAAAGATAAGCTATGGTGTCCATCATACTCTACGTGACCCACTCTCTCCCACTGCTTTCCCACAGTATGTCCATAGCAGCTACTGAAAAAATACACGGAATTTATGCAAGAGTTATTGGAAGCTCCTTGTTCACTAAATGAAGGAAATCACATTTGCGATACACAGTGGCGCAAACTATAATGAGCGTAAGAGACATGTCCAAGTTCCCTCAAGGCAGGAAACTGCTTTTACCCCTGAACTCCATCACCATAGAAGAGTTTGTATTCTCCACATATCACACAGAGCATCAGCGGAGAATATCACATCAACATGTCAAACTGCCTTTGGCTGGGTGATGCCCCTTGTCTTGCAAGTCTGACAGAAGTGTCTGAATTGTCTTCTTAAACCACTTTAGTACATTCAGGCTGAAATGAATTAATCACATTGTGATTAATCTACTTTAAGATACAGATTTTGTGTTATTTTTTCCTGAAAAAAAATCATTCAAGTATGAAGTTTTTGTTCAGAAAAGCCACAAAATTAGGAGCTTCGATTTAAAAAAATAAAAATACAACAAAAAAACCCCACCTCCCTCTCTGTCCTCAAAGTGCTACAATTTCTCACCTACTATAGAATTCTGGTAAGAGTTTCAAACACATATATACCTTGATGCAGTTGCACTCAAGCCTTCTGAAAAAGTCCCAGGTCTAAGTGGAAAGAAAATCCTTTTAGGAGAAATATTCTTTCATGTAGAAGTCCGTGACATTCTAACTACACCACTACTGCTGACATTGCTACGGCTGATGAAACAGCTCCAGGTCCTGATCATCCAAAGCACTCCTATAAGTAACAAAATCTTTATATTCTTCCCACCTGGCTTTTCCACAAGGAAGTCTCAAATCTAGAGCAAACAGTAAAATACCACCACCTCTGCCTGCAGTACTAGCAACCAATGCACAGTTCCTTGTCTGCTATTGCCCTCCACTCTTTTAGGTTGACCAACCATATGTTGAATCAATAAATGGGAACAACATGCTTGGGGAAGCTGATTGCTCAACCTCATGTTTCTTATTCAATCTGACACATATTTCCTATAGGCTGCCTGAAAATACGCAGTAAAATTCAGACAAAATAGCTCTGCCCTCAGTCTTTTTTCTGTTGCATTCAAGCATTGTTTATTCTCTCCCTTTACCTTCTATCACAGGATAGAGAGGGCAAGTGTCCCTCTGAGAGCACAGTCAGTCAGTGAAATACAAAGGAAGTGGAACTGTAAAAAATGCACGTGGCAGAGTGACAGTTTCCCTTCAAAAGAAATAACAATCTGTTAAACAAGAGATGAGGCCACAAAACAAGGGGCAGGGAAATTAAAACTGGCATCGAGAATGAGGGTTCGTAAGCTCAGACTCCCAGAGTGATTAAACATGGCTTTGATCACTGTGCTCCATAACCAGAAACTCTCATCTCTTGCAAATAGGGGTAAATTCCTCATTCCATCAGCAGGACGGATTGCCCAGCTTTCCCAGGAGGTGCTCTGTTTGGCGCAGTCACTCTTTTCATCTGTTTTTTCTTGTATAACTTGGCACAATGTCACGCTCCCTGCTCAAATTAAAAGGCTTAGGAAAAAAAAATAACCCCCTGGCATACCATAATATACAGCACCGGCTTGATATGTACACTATGTTCTCCATGGTCTTTCCCAGATTTATCCTTCTGTGTGATCTAAGGCTGTATGTTCAATACATCAGTTCATTTGACTGTCCATGGAAAAGTTAACAAGCCCACATCTCCGATTCTGTAGAACAAAGTGACATCCCACCTGCACCAACACACTGCTCCAATGGAATTCCTCAGCGCAACAAACCAAAGGGAGACCAGAGAGTCAGTGGTCAGCACACAGCCCAGCCAAAGGGATGAGCCTGTGCTCAGAGATTGCTCAATTTAGAGTGTGCGGCAACGCAGGAAGGAGCAACCTATTCTCAAGAGGGAGAACGGGGCGACAGAGGACATGAGGAAGAAAACTGTATTATATGCTGATAGGTGGGCAGTATGACTGGCTACATGCGTTAAAAGAGTAAATAATAATGCCTAGAAAAACTGAAGCAAACCCTGTTAATTACAGATTGCTTATACTGTTGATCCCTTTTTCACAGTATTCTTTAACTGTTTATTCCCTACCTTTTTGACAACCTAGCACATAGTATTTTTTTGTTTGGAAAGATATTTTTCTATCTAGACAGAAGTTAAGTTGGCATATGTAAAGAGATCCTGTGGTAAGAAAAGTCTCTTCTAAACTTTTACTGAAGTTTCCTCTGTAGAATATACTTAGTCTCCTTGTTGCACAAATGTATGCATACTGAGAACAAGTGGTGACTTTCCATTGTGACAAGCGACTCCTCCTAGCTATTTATTTTGGGGAAGGCAGTACGTATGATCCTTCTGGGCTCAGATGAGCTTCACAACCAAATCAGCCTTCCTTTCCTAAATCAAGAAAGCAGTTGTTGTGTAATGAAGAAGGTCAACCATTTCCACATAGAGCCATGCTTTGGTATCCCATGTTTCTCTACAGCTGCTAGATGAGCACTCTTCTGAGTGTGCACCCTCGTTTGTCATGGAACATAACTCTGGCTTGCCCTTCACTTTATACCCCATAAGCAGGGATGTCCCATTCCTTACTTGGGCCAGACGTGGTGTCCTTGAAAGCTCAGAACTGTAACTGAGACATTTCAAATATGCTGCACATTCCGAGTCCTCCCACAGACTTTTGCAGCTTTTAGCAGGAGAATGAGTTTGCTCCCTTTTTGTTCATCTCTTTTTTTTTTTTTTTTAAACCCAAAACCCTATTAAACAAATTAGAGTTGCATTCTTTCTCAATCTGGAGGGGTTGGTGTTTGGTTTTTTTCCTATATGAGTTTATCATGCTTCAGTCGCTTCCTTTACTCGGTATTATCTGCATTTGCTCCATAGGCATGTCAAACATTCAACATATTGTAAGCAAAGTGATACCTCCTCACGGATCAGGGAGCTGGGTGTCAGTTCTGCATGGATCACAAAATAGGGTGCTCCTCCCATGGTAAACATCAGCTGCATCAAATATTTCCACATTATAAAACTGTCCCTCACATCCCTTGCATAAAATGCCTCAGCATAGAAAAGAAAAACAGCATCTTCTTTTGTGCTTAAATCAGGTCTTGCAGTTTTGTGTCAAGTAGTTCTTTTTGCATCTAATTTATCATGCAGACCTATTTCTTTTTAAGACAAGAAATTACACTTGCTGTAGACAGGAGTCATGCACTGCCAGAATCATGATAGCAGAAGCCTGTTTCTACCTATGCTTCAGAAAAAATACGTAACTTCTGTTGTTTTTGCTTAAGTAGTTTCCTGGTAATTATAAAGCCTTGATACCCAATCACCAGCTGTTTAAGAAACACAACTACAGGAAAACAAGCTGTTGCCTAATTTTGCTGTACAGATGCAGAATTATCTAACAGAGTCCCTACCAGCTTCTGCAGCCTGGTTTCCTGATTCTGAAAAAATGGTACTTCCATCTCTCCCTTCAGGGGACTTAACCCTGGAAGAAAAAAAAATGCTGGGAGGCATACCTAGCTATGATCTGAGTTCATCCACTTCATCTGTTTGTTCCTTTTTCCTCATGTAATTCCTCCTCCCTGAGCTATTTTTGTCTTTTTTTTTTTATTCAGCCTTTGGAAACAAATCTTTCTTTCTTTGCTCTAGTAGCCAATACCTGCTAACATGATGATACAGCTAGAACCAAGGAAGAAGGTTTAGCATTCTTTCCTTTTACAGGGTAGTCCACAAACGCAAACGACTCATTTGCAGAATGTCAGATTATTAAGATCAAGAACGCTGATGCTCTGCAGTAATGAGCTGAGAATGCCAAAGGTTACTTATGTACTTATAATACGTATTTATGTATTATTTATATTGCAGTAGAGGATCAGCCCTTAAGTCAGAAACTTAACAAAATAAGTAAATCCACAAATAAGTCTGTCTCAGGGAAGTCATCATGTGAGGTGGCATCAAGGGAAACAGCTGAAAGCACAGGCAAAGAGGCAGCTTGCAGGATGCCATAGGAGCAAGGGCAGATATCACTGCATCAATAGATAGTGCAACAGAAGAATCTTAACAGTTTCTGGGCTATGACAGGAAGGCAAGTCATACTATGGCAAAACAGCAGCATCAAACCAGCACTACCAAAGGTGAATTTTGGCCAAAAATTCTAGATAAAGCAATGCTAAGTATAGCAATAGTATGCTAGGTAATTATACAAAGGCAAGGTTGGCAACTGCTGCCTCACAGGAAACTAGTAGTTGAAAGCATTAAAGTCTCTTATGAGTTTAATCAGACCTTTGTTGAGGCTACCATGGAAACGAAGGATATACTGAGAATTCATTTCCTAATACGTGGCCTGTAAATACTCTGAGTAGAGATAATTTGGTAGCTACATCTATTGGAAATGCAATCAGGACGTACCCAATAGGATGAAACACAGTAAATGTGGTATCATCAAAACAGATTAGAGTTAGGCTTTGTCTTTTGATCGTCCTGTGCTGACAGCACTGACTTATTTTCAGGCAGATACAGGGCAAGTGATTTCATAAAAATTGCTATGTTCATCCAACAGATCAGTCCTTAGGAAATCATCTCACCCCTGGGAATGTGAAAGTAAGTAAGCCCATATATTATAGGATCTTTGCAGTGTGAGATACTGTAATGAAGCAGTCTCTGAATACTTCCACAATCTCTCTGGTTATTAAGATAGGAAAGTACATACCTTGAACAGTGTGACATCTAATTTCTCTCCAGCTGCAAGCAGGTGTGTGCATTCGTGACAGCGAATACTCGACTGAATGCAAGAACATCTGCTCTGATGCTCACTGATAACAGGGCTACAGAGGCTACTAAAAGAAATAAACTGTTGCTTACACTTCAAGAAAAAAATTATGTGTGTGAGTTTCAGTCCTTGGGATGTTTAGACTATATATACTGGGCCTCTGGTTTTACTGGGAACTGGGGATACATGGATAAGCACGGGCAAGTTCCGCTGACTTTTCATTAACTCAGGGCCAAATTTTGTTGACCTGAACAATTTTTGACAATGAAAAGTCAATAGTTTAGAAAACATCTGCACTCCCATGAACGCGTCACCAAAACCAGCCTGTCTCTTTTTTGCAGCCAGCAAACTCCACTGGTGCAGGAAACTGCTCTGTGCACTCCACAAAGGGCTGTGCTGTCACTCAGCCACTGCTGAGTACCTTGGAGGATCTTCTGTCCACCTCCTGGTGTACTCATGAAGAAGCTAGAAGCTTTGTATGCCCTCATGGGGTCAGAAAGCTTAATTCTAAAGAAGAAAAGCATAGTTCCCATTTCAGATGGCAATGTTGATAATCCATAATTCTGGGTGTAAAGAAGGTAAAAGCTGAACACAAAGCTGGCAAAGCTGTACGGGCAGGCTGTGAATCACAGAGGTTATGTGATTGAAACACAGGACATCAAAAGAGAAGACTGAACTCTCTATGACTCCACTGCTAGTTTTGCAAAAGACACAGATTTTGATTTACTTCAGATTTTTTAGCCATCATAACAAAGTTGATATTAAAATGTTTACTCTAAACTCTAAGATTTAAATCTATATTAAATTTACTCGTATGTGAAATAAAGAAACAACATGCAGGTCTCCCACTAATAACTTCCATCCCTCCATTTCTTTATTATCTCATTCGTAATGCAAGTTGGAAGACAATTTCACGTAGTGACTTCATCTCAGGCCCCCTTATTATGTAACCTTAAGTAAATCAACTTTCTATTTGTTTCTCTCTGGAGATCCTTGAATAATTTTCCTCAAGACTGCTGCAATCATACTTACAAATTTTTCTGCTGGGTCAAAAACAAGGATGTGGTCATATAAATTATATCTTAAGTTTTCCTTCAACCTCTTTTTTGTCCCAAGTGAGTTGTAGCTTGAAATTAAGTTTCTAAGTAAGCTAACTCAAGTAGGAGATCAATTGATTTCTGAATAAATGTATCTACAGCCAGATTAATTACTTAATTCAAATTAACATTTCCAAGTATCCTTCACTCACCTGAAGGGTTTTAATCATTCAGGTTAATAATCTTTGTTTTATGATGAGCCACCTTTATATATATATATGTATATGTATATATAAATATGGAGTCTCATCTTGATACATAACACATTCATCATATTTTCCCTTCTCCTTATTCTCTGGAGTAATGTTAGATTTATAGGTCTCATTAAAAATGATTCTTCAAATCGTCCCATTACATCCTTTCCTTTGCTATGCGCTATAACTCTCATATTCTCCTAGTGCAATTCTTTTTGTCAGTTCTCACAAGACTGCAGAATGAGATCTTGAATGTCTTTTAAAAAATGCAAAATATAAGCTACTCATATATTTTAACATCACTATGAGATAAGCTGTATACATGCAGTGTCCTCAATTCTTACTACAGCTCATACACACACTTACGGCATATGAGAACAAACACCTGATAAAGCACATACTGAAGCTGCTAGAGCAGAGTAGCTCAGCAACCTAGGGTCTGGTACCAACTGCTCCTCTAGGATTTGGGTCTACAGGGAACATTCCTTCACTGCTAGCTCCCTCATTTCAAACGTCCCTCACACTCAGCCTGGGACGACTTGTTTTGAAGTTCCATGATTTCATGCTCAGTATAAGCTGTTCAGTCTTTTCCCTATTGAATCACAGTGTGGGAAAGGTGGTTCAGGAATTTGAGCTGGGAGAGCTGTACTTATGATACGTTTGTTTTGGCAGAATCTCCAAAAATCTCCTATATTAAGATATCTCCTAGAAGAAGTGCTGAGTGCACTCATGAAGCAAGCTGTTCTCTGCAGTGGCGGGATCTCAGGGGCAGGGATTGGCAGCCCTCCAAGGTGTACCAGATTGACTTTTTCTTTCTCATCTTCAGAAGTTTGATGTATGGGATAAAAATAACCAAGAGTGAGTGGGAGAAGGGAGATACTCCCTCTCGGGTGTCTGGGTATAACAGCCACCTTACCAGCAGCATCCTTCCTCTATGCTACCAGCTGAGGAATGTGGATTCCACAAATGGTATTTCTCAAGATACTCCATTTCTTAGCTCCTAGCTCTATCCTCATCCATTGCCGTGTCTTTCAAAATCTGTCCACATGCTTCATGCAGCACAAGTGTTCTCATCTGCTGGTCTTTTCTCTAGGACACTGTGGACCCTTAGAGATGGAGGTAGTGCAATTTCACTTATGCTGCAACTTCCCACATCATTTCTGACATCTGGAAAACTGGTTTTAGAGCTCACTGGCTTCATTCTTCTTAAGTATTACAGTTGCTCCAGGCAGTGCAGAACACTGGTCATCTTCAAGGCCTCTTAAAGACCTCATGAGAAACAAGGGACTTAATAAACTTGGCTCAACCTATCTGTTATATCCTCATCTCAACAGAGAATTCTACAGCAAAGATTACAGAGCCAAGAGTTGTTATCACATTCCTAACACATACATGTGTATTTATGCATATTACACTGCATTCCCTATCACTAAATATTAATTTTATTAGATTTTACTTTTTATTGGTGCATATTATTTAGGTACTTATATAATATTCTTTGTTTGTTGGTTTTTTTTTACTGACAGGAGCTATAGAAACACTAAACACAAGGTTCTGGTGCATGAGACGGTGCTCTGGATTTCAGTATTGGGAGGGAGAACTGAAGCACTTTGTTCTGTTATACTCCAAAGGAGGCCACAGGCCTGTCCCTTTCTCACACAGAGACAAGAATCACACAAAATCACTTGGTTGGAAAAGACCCACAGGATCATCGAGACTAACCATTCCTGTCATAGAATCATAGAATCATAGAATAACCAGGTTGGAAGAGACTCACCAGATCATCGAGTCCAACCACTCCTATCAAACACTAAACCATGCCCCTTAACACCTCGTCAAATGACTAAGCTATGCCCCTCAGCACCTCATCCGCCCCTCTTTGGAGAAATTAAGTTGGTAAGAACCCTGACGTTCCATTTCTCCAAGTGTTGAATACTCAGTTGAGGAAGCATACCATACCTGTTCTCTGGAGAGGACTTTCTCTGGAGGAGAGTTTTTCTCTCAACCCTGAAGGCCATGGTTGGCTGAGAAATGCAGATCTGAGCGAGGTACACTGTGATCAAGCAAATAATTTCTGATCACGAGGACCTGCCCAGTTTACCTGCAGGGTATCTCATAGGGAACTGCCACAAGTGTAGATGCTGCTGTACTGCCCTGTAGCCTTTATGTGGCAGTAGAGCCCAGCTCTGCTTCAGGCCACCAGAACAGGGAACTCCAGGCACCTAGTCAAACTCTAGTGGCAGAAAGACTTCAGGGCTACACTGTGGAGAGGGTACAGATTACCATTTTAAGTTCCAAATCAGTATGACTGTTCTTCCAAAAGAGTGATGGCCTATATGATGGTCTTAAATAATGGCGGCAGAAGCTTCAGGTCCTTCTACGAAGGATTTCAATGTTAGCAGGAGTAGAAAGTAGCCAATGCCAACAGGTTGCAAACAGGTCCCTAGTGACTATAAGGAAGGCATGTAGGGCAAACATCCTCTGAAAATCTCAGTATTTGACTGAGTTAGGTAATTTGGACAGCTTGATAAGACCGTGGAAGACAAGCCATTGAGCCTACCTACTTGTTTACTCCACCATGTAATTCCTCCTTCCTTATCTCAACATAACATAGGATTTGTAGCTTCCAAAAGTGTTTGAAAAACCTAGTTTACAGACTGCACTAAGGAAACAAAGCTGTGTGTCCAACTGCAGCTATATATACATGACCATTAACTTCCTACTCAAGTCTGTGCCTGAATTTGCAGTCACATCACTAGAGCCAGATCAAGCCAAATGCTGACACCTAATTCTACATAGAGACAGAAGTGAAGTGTAAGCCAGTCTTCCTTTGACTGTGATTTTTTGCCTGAAAAGCCACTGGTCAGAAAAGCCTCTTGGCAGAAGTTACTGATCCAGCCTACAGCAACATTTAGCTTTAGTGTCATCTTGAGCCCCTATGTTATAGTTAATGCACTGGCTAAGGAACAGCTGCTAAGAGAAAAACATTGCCATGATCTGCATTTGGCAAATCTGTCCAAGTACTCTTTCTAAGTGAGTAAATATTAAGAGAATTTTTATATTCCATGGTAAACAAATAAAAATGGTTTTGAATTCATTTCAGCTAAACTAGCTGCCACATTTCTATAAAGTAAATAATATAGCTTAACTTTGCATGTATTCAGTTACTACACTTAAAGCATTATCTATTTCTTTAGACATCAAAAAAATTATCAAAGAAGTTGATGTTTTGAAACATAATGGTTTCAGGATCCCTTCCTGTATAAAAAGAAGCAGCCAGGAAATTTTAAACTTTTGGTTTTAAAGAATTAGACTAAATTGCCACTGTAGGCTGAAATCTAAAGTAATAGAATCACAGAATCATTTAGGTTGGAAAAGACCTTTCAGATCACCAAGTCCAAGATGATAACTTAACACTGCCAGGCCCACCACTAAACTATGTCTGTAAGTGCCACATCTACCTGTCTTTAAATATTTCCAGGGATGGTGACTCAAACACTGCCCTGGGCAGCCTGTTCCAATTCTTGATAACCCTTTCAGTGAAGTTGTATTTCTTAATATTGAACTTAAACCTTCCCTGGCACAATTTGAGGCCATTTGCTGTCATCCTATCGCTTGTTACTTGGGAGAAGATACCAACATCCACCTCACTACAACCTCCTTTGAGGTAATTGTAGAGGGAAATACTGTCTCCCCTCAGTCGTCTTTTCCCCAGACTAAACAGCCCAAATTCCCTCAGCCACTGCTAACAAGACTTGTGCTCCAGCCCCTTCACCAGTTCTGCTGCCCTTCCCTGGACACATTCCAGCATCTCAATGTCTTTCTTATAGCAAAGAGCCCAAAACTGAACACAGGATTTGAGGTGTGGCCTCACCAGTAACAAGCACAGGGAGACGATCATCTCCCCAGTCCTGTTGGCCATGCTATTTCTGATACTGTGATCACTGTCTACCTCAAAAATCAACAATGATAATAAACTGAGGGCCATATCAGGCTAAGAAATTTTTCTCTTAACATCTTTCACCCAGGCCCCAAGGTAACTTCCCTAAGAAGTATGTTTGGTCTACACATTGGGCCTTCTATTCCCTTCAGAATGGAGATTCTTATGACAAAGACTCATCTTATTTTTTCCTCATGGAAGCAGTTTTGATGCAGGGCATAGTCTGTCTTAACCGTAATGACAATTTCAAGCTAGATTAGCCATCATACTCATTGTTCAGTTGCAACTGCAGAGCCTTCACCTATTATGGAAGGGCACCTGGAAAGGTAGGGTAGTTAGGTTATAATCTCATTATCTTAAACTCAAAAATGTATGAGGAATATTTAAGAAAAAACAAAGTAGCTTCCATAAACTCAGAGTCAACTTCATTAAGAATATAGAAACCATAGAAACCATGTTTTCAAAATTATAGTGCTGAAAAAATATGTTACAACATTAATGGAATAATAATAATAATAATAATAACAACAACAATAATAATAATAATAATAGACTCCACTGAGGAAGCAGGTAAGGATTTAAAACGTCACTGCCTGACATTTTCCATAATAAAAGAGTGTAAGCTGAAGGTGATATTAGTGGCAGCAATGATTTTGAGTCTCCAAAGAGAGTTCATTAAACAATCTTTGCTGACATCTGAATTTATGCAAAAAGCAAACGCATGGAAGGAGATTTGGACGACTTTCAGGACAGACTTCCAGTTAGGAAAACCTTACCAAGAATAGATAGAAAAGGACTTTGTGATCAGAGTTGGAGTAGAGGATTTGTTTGCAGATGTTAATTGAAATAAATTGTGCAAAAAAAAAAAACCAAGGAAGAGAAATGTTTTTCTAGAAGTGAATTACTTATTGGTGAAAGACTGTGTTTTGGGCCTTTTCCAAGAAGATGTGCCAAATATGATAAAAGCATTGAAACTGGGTAACACCTAGGATCAAATAATTACCATATGATCAGAGAAGTGATGCTGAAGTATTAAGCACAGCAAATAACAAGCGAAACAAAGGTTTCTATCTGAAGCAAATGTGAATCTGAAGATAGGATAATCAGAAAGAAATCTGACTTGCAAGTTCATAACCTGCAGTAATAGAGAGAGTATGTGTCATGCGACCAAGAAAGAAATAGACTTCACGTCTTGCATGGGAAAGATACAGAAAAGGGATAGCAAAATTCAGGACAGGAACACAGCACTGTATCTTAAATTTGAAGAAGATGTTCTGATCCCTTTTCAAAATTGAAGTCTAAGTTTACATGTACTTTCATTGACATGTGCTAAACGCAGTTTTCTTTCAAGTAAGTGAAGATGCAGTAGCTATTCAACCCAGATTGGTGGGGAGCTTGGTGACTTGCTGAGGAGCCATGCTACCCAGCAAGCAAGGCAGGAACTAAAAGACTTGCCGTAAGCCCCCCAAATACTGTTAAGCTTTGCAGTTTTAACAGCAAGGGCATTTTCAGAACAGCAAGAGAGATCTGAATTTATAGTATAGTCCTGAGTCTCCTAAGATGAGACTCTTGCATCAATAATGAGCAACCCTTTGCACTCAGTTCCTTACTTTTCCTCTCAGCAATACAGTGTGTGTCTTTATTATCGATATAAATCATTACAATGCTTTGCCCCTTTTCCTAAACCAGAACCTTATGTACCAAGTCACTGAACAAATCTCTTCCTTTTAAGGTAGCAGGTAGCAACTGAAACCGAGAAGCAACAACACCAACTCAGAGAACTCCTAGGCTATTGGAGAGGCACACATGGAAAAGGCGCATGATGTCTCCTTTCACATCCATCCCCAAACAGACATCTTAGTTTACAAATGGCAAACGTAGCTCAAGCAGACGACTTTAGGTGAACAGTCAAATATACATGTTTTTAACAGAACTGCTCTGGAGAGTCACAGCTTGGTGGTCTGAGGACCTTAGGTTGCACACCCACAAACCAGATAACTTCAGGAATAGCATTTTTACCTGTTTAAAAACACTAGGCAGAAATCAGATTTTAATGTAATGTGGGAAGAGCTTCTAGGAGCTTATATATCACGGAATTATTATGCAGATCCCAACCACTATTCAATGCATTACTGGCAGCATCTACAGTGTGAACCCAAGGTTTCTGAGGGGAGAGGGGAGTTTTTCAGACTTATCAGAATGGTCTGGACATACAGGAACTTTCTCTGCCAACATTTATCATTTCACTTTCCTTTAAATGAGATTGGTGAACTCTTTGACTAATGGGATAAATCAGAGATATGTTACAAAAGGTTTGACGAGGAGTTCTCATGATTTTCCAGTTGTGTCAGCACAATGAGTCTGATTGCATCCAGCAAGATGCATCTCAAACACAATTCAGAATTTCTACAGCTGGCTGCACAGCACCCTTCACAACCATCAGCCCCTGGTACCCGACTCACAGCTCGCAAGGGTCTCTCTGCTGTAACAGCTGATAGATGCTACCGTCTTATTCTGCAGCTGCAAGAGAGGCAGGATGATTCAAACCAGCCTGTGGCCTCTGGCAGCAGCAGAAACAACAGCTGAGCACACTCACCCTTCACCCAGATAAGGTGTAGTACATGCAGTTTATGTCTTCAAATTTAAGATTAGAGAAGTAACTGAAGAGCTCACTTCTTTGGTCATAAACAAATCACTTCCTTCACTTCGTTTTATATCTGGAGCAGCATCATGAAGAGATTTGTATTCCATTCATTTTGAATGAGATTTTACCCTTTCATTCAGGTCTGAAATTAATTTTATCTTCCTTTAATCAGTGCTTCTATTTAGGACATAATGATGTTCCCAACTTGCTGTACTTCAAATTAAATATTTTTCTTCAGGCATTCACGGAACTAGAATCAGTTCAATAAAATCTGGCTGTGCTACAGAACCACAGACTGGTGGGGGTGAGCAGAAACCTCTGGAGATCATCCAGTCCAACAGCAGATTTCTTGGGACCATGTCCAGTGGGTTTTTTAATAGCTCCAAGGATGGAGACACCACATGTGCCAGTTCTTAACCACTTTAGGAATAAAAAAGTCATTTCTCATGGCATTTTTCAAATTTCAGTTTGTGCCTATTGTGTCCTGTCAGTGAGCACCACTGAAAAGAATCTGGCTCCATCTTTTTTACTTCTTCCATCAGGTACTTATAAGATTCTCCTGAGCCTTCTCTTCTCCAGGTTGCACAACCCCAGCTCTCACAGCCTCTCCTCACATTTCAGGGACTCTTATTCCTTAATCACCTTTGCGGTCTTTTTGCTAGACTTGCTCCAGTATGTGCATTTCTCTCTTGTACTGGGGAGCCCAACACTGGACCCAGCACTCCAGTTGTGCCTCACCAGCGCTGAGCAGAGGAAAAGGATCATCCCCCATGACCTGCTGGCAGCCTTCCTCCTAGCGTAGCTGTTGGTCTTTGCCATAAGAGCAGCTTGCTAGCTCATGTTTACCTTGTTGACTATCATGACTTTGCTGCCAAGATGCTTTCCATCCAGCGAGCATCCAGTCTATCCAGGTGCACGAAGTTATTCCAGGTGCAGGACTTTACATTTCCCTTTGTCAAACTTCACTAGATTCCTGTTTGCTCACTCCTCCAGCCTGTCCAGATTCCTCTGAATGGCATTACTCCCATTTGGTGTATCAACCACTCCTCTGAATTTGGTATCATCTGCAAATGTGCCTCACCAGAAAGGTCACTAATGAGGCTTTTAAGAAGTACTGGAGCGAATATTTACCCCTAGAGTACACCACTAGACACTGGTGTGTAGCCGGATTTTGTGCTGCTGATCATAACTCTCCCAGCTCAACACTTCAGCCAATTTTCAGTCCACCTCACTGTCTATTTATCTAATTGATATTTAACTGGTTTGTCAATAAGGATGTTAACGAGAGACACTGTCAAAAGCCTTACTAAAGTCAAGGCATACAACATCCACTGCTCTTCCCTCAACCTCCAAGTCTGTCATCTCATTGTAGAAGGCTATTAGATCAATCAAGCACAGACTGACCAAGCTAACAAGATGACTTCATTGTCCTTCATATATTCAAAACCAGTTTTGGTATTATTTGTTCCACCACATTCTCAGAGACTGAGGTGAAGCTGACTGGCTTGCTGTTTACCAGGTCATGCTTCTTGTCATTCCTGAGAACAGGAATGAATCTTGCTTTCTTTCAGTCCTCGGGAACCTCTCCTGATTGTCACAACCTTTCAGAGAATTGAGAGTGGCCTCACAATGACATTGGGCAATGATGCATCCCATCATGTTCCATGGATTTGTACCTGTTCATTTTGATCAAATATTCCATGTCTTGATTCTCCTTCCAGAGGATAGGTTTTCATTGTGGAAGGCTTCTCCACTGTTCTCAGAGGCCTTGGATTCCTGAACACAAATCTCACCAATAAACACGGATGCAAAGAAGACATTAAGTACCTTGGCCTTTTCCAAGCCCTTTGTCACCCAGTTCCATGCCCCATTTAACAATGGGCTCACATTTTCCCTACTCTTCCTTTTGCTACTGATGTGCCTACAGAAGCCTATCTTGTTGCTCTTCACATTCATCATCAGCTTCAATTCCAGATGTACTTTGGCTCCAGCCCTGTCTGCTTGGATGGCATCTCTGTAATTGTACCACAAATATTTCCCATGTACAGTTACTACATGGTTTTACAACAAAAATCTTTTCTAAAATGCAAAGAACAGAACCAGACATTTCAAATTTTCATCCCAATTCTGTAGTCTTCAGTTGTACTTACCTGATCTATAGCGTTCATCCCGTGACCCTGAGGACCTACGACGGTGATAACGAGAGGAAGAGGATGGAGTAACAGGAGTTCGACGTTCTTGTGGTAATGCCTGGTCCACCCCTGCATTAATGAAAAAAAAAAAAACAATAGCTCATTCTAGTTGAATTCCAGAAGCTTAATGGTGAGGAGGAGTTCAGTCTAGAAGCAGAAAATGAACATTCAGTGGCTAAACCATGTCATGTCAACAGGTTACACAGTACTTGCCTCTGGTCAGCTTTTCTGTTGTGGTTATTTTCCTGGTTCCCTCTAAGACAACCTTTTTCCAGGATCACAGACTACATAAGAAGAGCATACAGTCAATAAGTGTGGTGATTTTTTATTTATTTATTTACTCACAAACAGTTGACCTTTCATAAAGTAGTATTCAGGAAATATTTTAATGTGCTAATAAAGGTGGACATCCATGTGATGGATCTTGAAGATTTACTGAATATTGGCTAAATTCAGTTCCTAACAAGACTTAGCCAGTGTGTACTATCTAAAACCTCATGCGGTTGGATGTCAGCTGGTGACAACACAATAGTAACCTATGGAAACTAGATACTCTGTAGGAAACAAGCTATATTATTATATATAGTAATTTTCTGCTACCAAGGGCTGGAAAGCACAAAATAACTGCACCAAACCAGGCTGAAAAAACTAATCTGTTCCAGCAAAATAACAAAAGTAACTGAGCCTTTCAATATATATATATATATCTGCAGCATTTCAGTATGCCAGCCCTAAATATCCAGTATTTAAGATTGAAATCCTGTATTCATCCCTTTTTCATACTGAATTTGTTTTTTTTTTAAATAGGTATTTTCTTGAAGGCTCTTTCAACAACAGTAGTGGTTTAACATTGTATATAAACATTGATATTCCACATTGTATATAAACGCTTCTAGAAACTAAAGTTTCTCGACAACTTCCAGAGAGGAGTGAAGTGAATTACTTAAGCAGGAAAATTCAAACAAACAAAAGGAAAAAAAAGCACACCTGCATCTGTAATAGTGACATATTACCCTGCTCTCTTCCAGGGAAGAACCTGGGCAGACAAGCCATTAAGTAAGCGATGCATTCAGCTTAGAGTTAAAGTACAGAGCCGCAGGCACTGTGATGCACAGGGGTAAAAACCCAGAAGTACCTAAAGAAATGAAATTCATTCTTCCCTGTTATTTTTTTTTTCATTTAAAAAGTAGATTCATGTTCTGTGTAACTGTTAGGACAGAAGTAAAACTGGCCTCTTCCATCTAGACTTTATAGTAGGAACGATCTGTAAAAAAAATGTCATTAAATCATTAAGTATTCAAATGGATTACTAATAAAATTAGTAACTAACAAAGCTTGGGAATATATTCATATTTTGTTGATTAAAATATAATTGTAAAAACTCTCCACTGCTATTTCTGAACTATCTAGTGGCTAGTTATTGGAGAGTGATAAGAGCTCACATTTGTAGAAACAAGAATTCTTGTGTAAAATACAATTGAAAATGTTATGTTGATTTCACTCAATCTCCATTATGCTTCAATGGACTCTTTTTTTTTTAAAAAAAAAGCATCTTTTAAAAAAAGTTGGCATTGTGCACTTCTTTCTTTGTGAAAACAGAACTCAAAATACTGCTTCTCTCTTCAATCTGTGGAATATCAGCAGTGTCAGGTATGCTTTGATTTTGTGAAGAAGTGGCTGTTGAACTACAAAATGTACTTGGAGTAAAACCCCATAAGTGCATAAAAGTGTGAACCCATCAGTATTCTTCTACTCAGATTGTGATTAATAATTCATAGTCTTAAATAAAATACAGCCTCTTCATCTAACTACTCTGTCTCCACACTATGGTACTTTATAACTTCATTGCCCTCGAGCCTCTATATTCTGTAAGGCAGGTGAACCTAACTTCTGAATCATTCAGGAATCAGAAGAAATATTTTCTCCTAATTTGTATAGCTAGAGTTTTTCCTTCTTTAGAGTTTTTCACCCCAAAAACCAGCAATATCAATTTAACAGTAAAATTCATTTGGTTTGAAAATTTTCAAAAAAAAAATGTTTCTGTCTGTACAACTAACCACCATTACTCATCTCAGTCACCATCCGTATTGTTAGGAATGGAACACTTTGTGGAAATCACATATATTTATAAAAATGCCAAAGAAAACCACACCCCAAAATCATGCACCCAAAACTGCTGCTGTGTGACAGAGGTTTTTTGAAGAAAGCAGTGCCACAACTTCCCATGGCAAACGACTTGTGTAAGGCAACAGTATGTGGAGAAGAACAAACAAAAATAATTGAGGCATTGCTACTGAAGTGCAGCATCATGATTGCACAGGGAAAAGAGATTAAATGCATTTTTCCAACAACAAAACCACATACAATAGGCTTTAGAAACACAGAAGGAAATTAAATTGTGAGGAAAAGCATCAGTTTTAGAGGTGTGCAGCTGCTGTGGAGAGATGCTTCAGGTAGACCTGAATGCATTCAAACCTGTGGTCTCCTTCCCCTGGCCATGTGGCTGTGAGACACCACAGGTGTCTCAGGCTCTTCTGCTGCTGCAGTAGGCAGTGAACACGGCTTTTTTTCAATGTGTAAGAAAGGCAGTGCCTGTAAGGTAACCTCAAACACTGACCCTGCCACTGAAGGACACCCAACTAGCCAGCCAGCATGGCCACTCATAGCAAACCCCAACACTGCAAAGGTCCCTTCCCTCCTCTGGTCCACTACAGAGATTATGCTGCTACTTGTTCTTTCTACAGATACAGAAATCTCTCACTTGATCTTAAAATTCAAAAACTTTAACTAGTTTGCCTCCCTCCTACTTTGTATATGTGTGTTTGTTCTTTTAAGTAGGCCTGTTTTGACACAATGGAGTTTCTTCACACAGTTAGGAAAGAGATGGCCTCAACATCCTGCCCTAGTAGTCATTTAAGGCCATAGCCAACTAAATATTAAATTGTCTTCTGCTTTTATGAGGTCTGGGGATCATTTGATAGCTTTACTTCTCACCTTCCCATGAATACAAAAAGAGTGAATAAACCTCCACCCAAGTACAGAGCAGGGCGTGTGAACTTGGCTCGTCAATAGCACGGCTTTACGTGAGGAAGTTAATTATGTGCTAAAACACAGCTCTCCATCAGCCATCTGTGGGGAGAACTCTCTTCATACTAAATTTTCTTTAACATGAGAAAATGCAAAGCTTCATCCCACTTTGGAGAGACAGTAAGAAACCTGATGAGGGTTCCTTACTTGAGGGGCTGGAGCAGGAATTAGCTGGCACTGTCTCGGCAAGCACCCGCTCCCTTGCACAGCACTGATGATGGTGTGACACAAAGTACACAATAGCGAAAACCTACATGCTGCCATTCCTGAGCGATGGGTAGGAGTAAAAGCCATACAGAATAATGAATACCATGAAATCAGTGAAGTGCTGCCATAAATAGGAAAGCGGTGTTAACAGTGCGATCGTTCACCTCCATGAAGGCTCTAGCAATACAGAGCAGTAACAAATATCTTTATTTTTTTTACTTCTACTTCTAAACGTAACTAAATCAAAAAAATTGATAGCTTTCACAGCCAGCACACAGGGTCTGTGAGTTAAGTGCTAATGCTTGTTCAAGTGCTGCTTCACCTCGATGCATTTGTGAATTGGTGGAAGCAGTGGCGCAATGGGCTTTGAGAATTCATACTTGGATCGATTCCTAAATTTAAGGAGGCATCAGAGCAATGAATGGCTTTCATAAAAGAAGGACAGTGTCACATCAGTGCCCTGTACACAGACACAATCACAGGCACTGTCAAACTGGCAGCATTCTTAATAAGGCCATAGTCCACCACAGTCTAGCAGCTAAAGCATGACTTGAAAAAGTAAGCTCAATTAGTCCCATCAACTGACTCATTACAAGTCATGAAGAATTTCAGCAAAATATGTAGTCCTGGAACATAGTTATTTTATACAAAAGGCTGAGAAATCAGTGCTTTGTGCTCATTACATTACACATAAGCATTACTGGGTGTCCTGGAGCAAAAAGTCACATTCTTAATACATGCATTAGTTCGTTTAGCTAATGCTGCTAATGTGGGATTCAACTTGCAGATTAAGACACCTTTATTTAGGTGTCTGCAAGGAGATAATTAAGCTAAGCTCATATTATAAAAAAACAGAGACCTATATCAGAACTCAGGAAATCTAAGCAGGAGTGCCCAAAATCTTTTCAGATGTTTCGGGCTATGATACCTGGCCTGATCAGAATATGGCCTATGTCCCCTTTCAATCCTGTTTTATCTGTGCTCACTCTGTGCAGATACCTCTGATACTGTAAGAAATCCTAAACAGTATTAGACACCTATCTTCAGGCCTCTCCACCAGCTCAATGAAGTCTTCAGAGTTACGCAGGTGGTCAGTGGAGGTGTCTGCTTTGGAATAAGCTGAAAAGCTCTCTGGGTTTCATCAGCTGAATTAACTGTGTCTCTTCACGTAAGAATGGAAGCTTAAATACCAGATTCATAAGCAGACAAGTTAATGCAGATATATATCAATCCACAAATCCTAATCTGCAAGGTGGATTCTGCCTTAACTGCATTTAGTTAAAAATGGAAGAGCCTCAGTAAAGCTATTTAAGCAACACCACTGCCCAAGTTGGCTAGTTTTATTTTTAAGTGCATGGAAGGCACAAACCACTTTTTTATTTTGTCTTCGCCTCTTTGTTCCTCCTTTATTTATTACCTCATTTTGTAGCTAAGCTGCAGTGCTATGTGTTGATAATGTGGCAATACCTGCGTTGCCCTCTCCAGTGAAGGACAACTGAATCCTTAACGACAGCTGACAGATTGCTTAGATTTATCTCTTACTCCTATGTTTATGTCTATTTTTTTAAATCTAAGAATATTTAAAAGCTGAAATGTCTAATTGACGAGAAGGCATTCTTAGACACATGCTGCATTCATTGTTCTAAAACTAACTTACAAGAGTGTGTAAGGAGAGAGCTGCAGCATAAGCCAAACAACTCCCAGGCTGGTGGGAAGGTAAGCAAACTGTGTTTGCAGTGCAGTTTTAAGATACAGTATTTACCTTCTCTTCACAGTATTTCTTGAGCTTCTATGGCTGGTGGCTCAGCTTTTAAAGCAAATCTGGGTGATGAACACACTGTGCATTTTGTAAACAGGTTAAATGTCACAACATCCCCATGAAACTTGTTACTTAGCCTGGCATTTCACTAAATGTACATCTAAGTAATGAACTCACTGGATAAACCAAGGGAGATGTAAAATGGAATACTCCTAACTGAAGACAGGCAGGAAAGTGGAGCCACTTTGTGTTAGATAGATCTGGAGAAAATGAAATTCCTGATTAGATATTTTTAATTAACAATCTTTCCTTTACAGATGAGCTTCCACACTTACTCCTGCACTTGGTTCTGATTTCAAATAATGCACATATATACTTCAAATCAATCTTCTTACTGTTAAAATCTCAGTTTTGCCTTCCATCATTTTCTTGCAAGCGCTAAGCCTTCAGTTCAAGCTTGGCATGGCTAATGTGGGCTTCTTTTTTCGCCCCATTCTCTCAGCAACAGCAGACATCACATTACAGCTGCAATTCACATGCAATCTCCGATATCCATTTTTGTCTACACAGACCCACTGTATCAGTAACATTAGAAGATTCTTTGGAGACAGTATGTAGGAATAGTTTATCTGTCCACATAGCAAACACAATCAACAATGCACTGGTTAGCCTACACTGCCAGCAGTTTAATATCTTTCTTTCAGCTTTCAATAGGAGAAATTCACTGCACACCTGTTGTGTGTTGTGAATTCCAGCAGTTCCACATTTTGACAGTGGCACACAGGTCTCCACGTGCCTCCACTGGCTCCAGTTCCTCTGCTCCAGCACATGCAAGCTCTGCTTCCAGGCCCTCAGAGGTAACTCTCCTTTCTACCCTTCACTGCTCACCTCTGAGTGAGCCATCCTTTCTTATCCATTTGTCAGATTTTTAGATAAACACCTTCATGTTTCCTCCTATGCTCTTATGTTTCACAGATGCCCTCCATGAACATCAACAGATATTTCACTGAAATTTCTCAAATTCTTTGAAAAACACCCCGACTCTGATGTGTACTAAAAATATCCTCTCTCCCCAAAAATCATGCCGAGTGCTGAAACCACTACCCACATTACTAACTGATTTCATCAGGTACTCATTTCTTCCCCATACAAACTTTTTTTTGCCTTTACTATTAGAGTGTAAAGCCTTTGCAGAACAATACTTTTTGCTCTGTGGTTGAACAAGGTTTGGTATTATGAGGTTTTACTGCAGGATAGGAAATGGAGCTGCCATCATAAAACAAAGACTGTAAAATAATAAATGGGCCATTACTCAGCATGGGAAAAGCTAAGCAGTAAGCATCGTGCTTTAAGTGATGGCACCAAGGGGTAGTTCTCACATGCTTTCAGAACCTCCCCTTTTAGCCAAACTTTGCTCTGCAAGGCACTCACCAATTCAAAGCAAAAATCCTTTTTGAAAAAAATCAAGATTTACTAAGCATTCATTTATGTGCCATAGCTTCTCATATGTGAAACATCTGCCACAATGTTTTCAGAAATGTGTCCATGAGTTCCATATGCCTTTCAATGAGATCCATGTTCTCAAGCTACAGATAGATAGGTTTTGAAATGCCCCATCATGGTTATCCCTTGTTAAGAACTTTAAGAAGGAAGATGTGATATGAATAATTGTTATTAATAAACTGAATACATGGGGAGGGGTGGGTGTGTTTTCAGTTCCAGATCAAGCTTTGTTTAAATATTTCCTTGCAATCCATATAATGTCTGTGGAAGAGAAAATAAAACTGTAATTGCCAAGTTTAATTTGTGTGCCCAAAGGGCTAGCAGCAGGAATAGGTGAAAGCAAATGCATGCACTCATACACATTGAAAAATATGAAAGTGTATGCACACATTGTGGATAAATAAAAATATATATATTACATGTTAATAACAGAGGATACAGAAATTGGTCCCTGTAATTTTACTGGAAATTGTTCCTTAAGGCAAAGGGATCTTCTATGCTAATATATTATTTCCTGGGACCTACAGGAAAACTGGGGAGGGACTCCTTATCAGAGTGTGCAGTGACAAGGCAAGGGGGGACAGTTTTAAGTTGAAAGAGGGCGGATTTAGATTAGATATTAGGAAGTAATTTTTTACTGTGAGAGTTGGTGAGGCACTGGCATAGATTGCCCAGAGAAGTTGTGGATGCTCCATCCCTGGGGGTGTTCAAGACCAGGTTGGATGAGACTTTGAGCAACCTGGTTTAGTGGATGGTGACGTTGCCCTTGGCAGAGGGGTTGGAACTTAAGGTCTATTCCAACCCGAACCACTCTAGAATTATATGATTATCTTCTCTGCACTTCATAGCTTGCCATCTCCCCATGCTGGTGCTGTTAGGGCTTCAGCAGTGGGAGGGGCAGTAATATGCCTCCAGGCCTGTTGAAGGAGCAGCAGGTGACTTTTAAATACCACATCTCACAGGTTTGTTAGCCACCGTAAATAAAGCACTGGTGACTGGTCTATAGAGTTACGCCACTAATAGAGCTTCACTGGTGGCATCAATGACGGGATATTACAGAAAGTAATCTAGTGTAGACACAGTACTTGATTAAGAGAGAACGAGCTGCCCATGTCTAAGCCATTAGAAGCAAAGTTGAATTGAGAACAACATCGTCTCTGTTCTGTGAATGAATAATCAAATTTCCTGGCAAAAGACTGGAAGCAAATTGGGCAAAAACACAGCTTATGGGGCATGCAGGTAATTCAGTTATTTTTCTTCTACAAAGGGTTTCTTTTAATAGTGTGCACACAGCTGTCCACATGTTATCTTACCCAGAACTGACTGATTTAATCAAGATAATCTTCAGAAAGATATTCTGAAATAAATGCCTGTTTAAGTGGTTATTCTTTCAGCTCTTGGCTGTCAGGGCTCCTCTGCAGTGGCAGCAAGAGAAAGGTCACAGCACAAGAGAGACTGGGATATACGTGCAGATATAAAGATCCAGATTCCCTGTTGTTTTTAGATGTCTGACATACGGGCATTCTAAGGAAAGGAAAACTATTCTGTGCACAGAACATCTCCAGCCACAGACTGACATCCTGAGTAAGCATTTTGACAGAACAAAGATGTACTTTCGTCTCCCTAAGTTAAAGCAGGTGGGGATTTAATGGGAAAGAAAAAGGGGGCTCCCCCTACTTTTTCTCCCATTAACACTGCCAAATGCAGCATATCCGTTCCGGATTTCTGGATGTTCGACAGCCTGGCTGGAACAGTACAAATGTTCTTTGCATATGTGCAGCCTGTGCAGCATCTGGATGTGTCAGACCTATTGTGCATGCACTGCAGAGTCAACTTGCAGATATGCAGCAGATCCAGCAGCCTGTTGTGTGTCAGGCTCACTGCACATTTGCTGTACAGCATATGTGACAATATACTCTCTGGGATTCTCCTGTCAAAATAAGGAAGCCTAAGAGGGAACCCCGACATCACCGGGTATAGTATGAACCTCATGGATGCCCGGCTTCCCCTTTTGAATTAGGATGATACCCATTCCTAAAAAAGTAACAGCCCTCCCTTTCTAAATGATGGTATCCCAATGAGCGCAACAAAAAGACCACTGGTATAGGTCAAGAGATAGATACACATACATGTGTGTGTTTATAGATGTATGTAGGCAGCCCTTCTGCTGCCTACATGTAACACATGCATGGTTTCATATAATTCATTCTGTTAAACCTTAAGTTACAATTTAAATTTAATCATTCCCATTTCACAGAAATCTTGGGCAGAGGATGTCAGTCATGTCAGACTGAGAGAATCTAACTTAGAAGAGGAATACAAACACCATGGTCAAAATCTGATATGGATCTCCTTTATAGCATTAAGGAAAACTGGTTTCAAAATGATCAGGGAAGGGTATCTCAAAAGGATCATCTTTTTACAGGTATGTCTTGACAGAACTACAAATCCTGTCTTCCATCCAGCCATCTCTTACACTGTGGACTGCCTTGTGGGAGTGTGGACAAGCACATAGGCAAGACTGCAACATTCTCCATGTGTCTGCATGGTTAGCAAGAAAAAAATCTGGTGTCTTGAGGGGCTGTGAATTCTCTGCAGCCTTCCTACAAACCCCAGGAGTAGGAGCAGACTATCTGCCACCAGCCAGAGAAGGGCATGGCTGTCCACGCTGTAGCCACATAGCCCTGCAGGGTGTTCTTCCTCCAATCTGCTCTACCAGCCTGATGCCTGTTCCTAAAAGTCAGTCTCATTCTGAATCGTTTGGATGTCAGTGGAGCTATTTCCCCTACTTGAAAATAGCATAAATTAGGGGTGCTTAGATTTTTACAGCTTCCTCTGGATTTTGGTAGGCTTGGACTTGTCCAGAGCTCTGTAAAAAGGCCATGCCAAAAAGGGAATTAGAAACACATGCCTTCCCGTGTTTCACCAGCTTATTGTATGAAACCTCCTCCAGAGTATCCGAAGTATGGAAACTAAGAGACATCAACATGTTTAGATGTTACTAAGAAGGACTTCTTCCTACTCCCTTCTCATCACTTCACTCTTAGACAGATAAAAGTCAGTAACGGTCTTCCAGATGTTGTCCTTTGGTTGTCCTGCTTGTCACTAGCAGCTCCTAGTCTATCATATTGCGGTGGGTGTCTCCCAGAGGCTTCCAGATGAGGTATGGTTACAGACAGATATGCACTGGAAAAGATACATTCATTGTGCTCACCAAAACGAAAATAAAAGAGAGGCCGGTTTCCTGCTGTGCTGGCTGCTCTCTCTCTAGCGGCCGCTTCCCGGATGTCACAGACACCAATGTTGGCAGTGCGGAGCATTCTTCTGGCAGCTCCTTCACTGTGTTGCAGTCTACACCGTACCGCGGCAGCTCCATTCGCTGCTGTAACAAGTTGAAAAAAACTAATTAATTCACGTTTAGTTTTTTTACATTTGTTACAGCAACGAATGGAGCTGCTGCCCCCATGCAGTAGAGCACACACGCACACACACGCACAGACACCACAGGACACTCATGGAGCCAACGCAGGTCAATGTTCCACTCTGCCAACATGGGCGATAGGAATGTTAGCAAAGGAGCAGTGAGAGGACTGAGTGTCCCGACAGAGGGGAACTGCCTTTGGATTTCCTTTAGTTTGCTGAAGGACATCACAGAATGCAAATCCTTGCCCTTCCTCAATGCCTCCAATCCCGGTGAAAGAACCATGTCCATTCCATACCGTTTACAAATATCTCTAAAACATCTATTCAATTTTAATTGCAAGATCTAGGACAGTCAAAGCTTATAAATTCTTGCAGTTCCCCATCAAAACAAAAAAAAATCCCAAATGACTAATTGGCCATGTATGTAATTGTTCAGATATTAACAGAAGCTTTCAAAAGGCAGCATCTGTTTTGTTATCCTGTTACTTCTTGAAAAGGATTCATCTCCTCCTTCCTAGTGATCAGGGACCTTAAGTCATTCTGATGAATGAAATCTTAGAAGGAGAATATCAAAGTGAACTGTTTCAAGTTTCTTCCAAAAGGTAACACAACAAAACAAACAAGAAGTACAATGACAGCAAAGACCCAAGCACAAATAGTAACCAGTTTCTGGAGGAAAATAACTTTCATACAGTAGAAACAGTGTCTTCCACTATAATAAAATAATTCATTTAGCCATCAGCTAAATGATTGAGCTTGATGTACGTACAAGAAAACAGTGGACAGTATTTCAAAACTATTCCTCTTCATCTTATCACAATCTTCCTTCACTCATTCATATTCCACATTCCCAGTGTAGGATTTTCTGGGAAGTGGTAGAACAGAAAATGCTCACTCCATTTTGTCCCACTTTCAAAACAGCTTTAAATCAACTACACCCTCAGTCATGAACTCTTCAAATTATTGAATAGATCTCACTATAGAACTGGCTTACAGAGATCCCTCTGCTTCAATATCACAATAGAGACCTTGAAGATAAACCTTAGAAGGTTCTTCATCTTCTTTTTTTCATCATTACATGCATGATGAATCCCCTACAGTTTCAGCCACAGTTTGATCAGAAGACTTTCTGGAGAAAGAGTTGGTTTTTCTTGTGTAAAGAAAAGAATGCACAACTAACTCTATAAACAAATACTGGCACCAAATGTATCTCTGTGTTGAGGATTACTGTGAGGCAACAGCCTCTACGTAACTCAGTAAACCTAACTAGGTCTCATGAGAACACACTGTGTAGGGTATTGTATGTCTAACAGCCTGGCTAGACCAATAAATATCCAGAAATTTAATAATTGTAATTCTATTGATTTGATTTGTTTCATTCTCTAACGGCTCCCAAAGGTTAGGAAATTTCACAGACACCCTCAAATCAGGCAGGCCATATCACTTCAGAAAATGCAGGTGTCTGTAACACTGATCTCTTTTGTTGAGTTCCTACCAATGGAGCAGACCAAGTGAAATCCAAAGGCACAAAATACCACTCTGCTATGAAGCTACCTATATATACACCTGAAGAATAGAGAACAAGGCAGTGCTTCCACACATGAGTAGTTTGAATAGAAAATTATCAACACCACCATAACAACATGATTTTGTAAAAAGATGAAACTAGCTCCCAGTCCTGAAATGAAAACAAGGCTTAGAGGACAGCTAAGCCCAAGTGGAGGTTCTGTAAAGTGAGTGAGATGCCACAACTGTATGGGACATGCTCCTCTGAGGCCAACACAAAGTGGAGGTCTACATTAACATCTACGACTACATATTCAACTTTACGATGCAGTGCCTCAGAAGAGTGAAAGAACTCTGAAGAGTTCTTATTTTATATATATATATGTAAAATTATTTCAATGAAGCAATAATTTATTACATTTGGTTTGAAGATACTTCTGCACCTTCTGGGCAAGTACATGCAACCCATCCCTCAATGCTGAGACCAGGTATCTGTAAAGGATTGGTTGCCCACACATTATAGGACAAGCTGAACTCCAGAGATGTTGCTGCTCTCTCTAGTGTTTTCAAATGGGAGATTTGGACAGGAAATCCAGAAATGGAGGGAGGTAGAAAGCTTCAAGGTTCTCTTCCACTCTTTTGTATACCTCTGTTCAGGAAGCTTTATTTGGCTGATGTCATAATGAATTAGAACATCACATTTTCCTCTGTATTTTGCATTACTTTTAACAAACAATGCCTCTCTAATGAGTGTAAGCTGATTTTGTTTTCCAGACATGACTGCCAAACCCACAGCAAGGTATGTAAAAAATGTACACACACATCAAAGCAACATATATATATAAATAAATATACATAAAATGCATGGAATAAGCTTTTTCTGCATAACAATAGCTTTGTTTCTGCCACAAGTATTTCTTCAGAGATGCAGATTTTTACTGTGGCAACTAACAGTACACTTGACTTCATATATCTTCATATATCGCAAGCACAGATACACGTACCGGGAGGCTGTGGCAGGTAAGCCCCAATTAATTTTGATCGCTTCTTTTCATATCCCTTCTGTGTGATGTCACCTGCCAAGAAAAGAAAAGGAAAATCAATAAGATGTGGATAAAGACAGTGTCTAACTGCTTAATGGCAGCACCATCAGCTTAGCCACCACTGCACTGTTTGTCTGTCTTGACAATTATAATGAACAAATGAAAAGCACGGTATGATTGTTCCACCCAGAAAAAACTCATTTACGCCAGAGCCAGCCATTCTGACAAGTAAATACCCAGCCTTGATTTATTCCAGTACCAGAGTCCAGTGGCACAGAATTTTAAACCCATTTTGAGATGCGGTCACACATGCATGTCATACAAGCTGCAATGACCTTCATTAGGTTAATAAACAATGGATTATACAGTGTGCGTGGGCCTGTGGTGGCTGGCAAAACACATCACTGATTAGCATTTTTTATCATTAATGGGATTTTTCTAATCAAGCATGTAAGGCCCAAAAGATGTGAAACTGCTGCTATATCATTTCTGCAATATAAATGTTTTAGCTAATTTCTAAGCAGTACTGAGAGGAACAAAACCAAACCAAACCAAATCTACAGCAGATTCACCAGAAAATAGTAGGATAAAGATTCTTCACCTGACTTTCCTATTAAATCTCAAAAAAAATGAAGAAAAACATTCTAATGTCTTAAATTCAATTACTATGACCCTTCACTATGTCTGCAGTTTCCTTAGTTAACTTTTTTGTCATGTAAGGATAAAAAAATATTTTTATTTAAAAGTTTCCTAAAAGAAAGTGATGGATAATTAGATAAGGTGGACAAAACATATACTTTTAGTCTTTTTAGTCTTCTTAAGAGTTCAGGAGAGTTTTAGCATTGAAGTTGCAATACAGTCCTGGCTCTGCAGGTCTAAGATCTACTTCTAATAGTAAAAATACTTGTTCAAATATAATTCAAATACCCAGATTCTTCTTTCCAAATGTGTCAACACATGTGCCCACACATATATGTATGTAGTAAGTTCAATATAAGCTACTTTGGGTGCTTAAAAGACTGACGGGTCTTACAATTATACGATTTTTGAAATAACACCATATTCCCTACACTTCCAATAGGCCTGTTACTGTGAGAGTCATCATGCAGTTAAAGTTCAGCTGCAACACTGGACTTGGAAAAGGTTGAGGGCTTAGGAGGGCAGAAGCCACAAAGAAGTGGAGCTTTGTCAGTAATCTTCAGATAGATATAGCAATGTGTATCTGTCCATGTTCTTCCATCCCTATGTTCAACCTTCACCTTGGGAGACCATTTGCCAAGAGGACTGCAAATGCACTTCAATCCCAGCCGGTCTGGTAAATGGATGCTAAATTAGCACTGAAGTATAGAGAGAGCTTCCTGTGGGTTGGTCTCAAATCAATATACATGAAAACACCTTCAAATGTTGTTCCTTGATGAAAGACCTCCTCTTGGGGATGGTTCCAATAAGGAAGAAGAAGGTAAAATTCTCCAAGCCTCCCTGCCAGTGTCCTGAGCCAACCTCTCACCCCTGGTTAAAAGATGATCCTTAAAATAACATCTTTCCTCTTTGCTATCATATCTCAAATTGCTCTACAAAAGAAGCCAGCTCAAACATCTGTGGTTTTAAACGAGGAAAGTGAGAGTGAAGCACTTTAACTTATAACTGTCCCATATTTACCAAAGGAAAAAGTGGCAGACTTGGCAAGAGGGACCTAAGCTTTTAAAGTTCAAGCCACTGACTCTTCAAGCACATCTCTTCCCATTTTGAAAACTTCTGGCATGTGTTCAAACCAGTGAAGCAAGCCATAGTAATAATCAGTTTCTCACAAACCAGACAGTAACTATAGATACCACTTCATTAAAATGTTTTAATGAAAAAAATGTGTTTATTTCTGTTTGAAAATGATAAAATGTGAACAAATTTTTATTTTAAAGATTTGCCAAACCAATTACCTTTGGTTTCCTATGTTCATTAATGCCAAATTCTTATGTATTCCAGACACATCTTAATTTGAGTAAAAGGTTGATTTTATTAATTTACTATTGCTCTTAAAGAAGAACAGAGATCCCACATCTCCATAGCGGTATAAGCCAGTTCACGATGCCATTTTAAATAGGAAACTATTAACTGTAGCGATTAAGGTACAGACCCCCCTGATGAGGCAACAAGCAAGATCAACTTTATTGAGAGTGCGCAAACCTTATATAGTGTCTCTGTATCCAGTAATCCAGTGAATTTCCCCCTGTGAGAATCCCGCAGTACAGCAACAGAGTGCAACCTCCTGTTTTCCACAGATGTGCCCCTTATCTTCATGTTTTCTGCCTATTGCATTCCTTCCGTATTAACCCACAGGTCTTAATAAAAGACTCCAAGGTCTCCACAAACTGGCAAGCATGAGAACATCGGCTGTTTGTTTTGTGCTTGCCACTAATATTGCAGGTACACCAAGGCATCAGCCACTTTGCCCCAGCAAACACGCAATACTGTAATGTTTATGCCCACAATTAACAGCAGGTATTTAACTACTGATTACTCTTAAACACACACACAGTACTATCTAGACATGCAAATCAATACCTCAAACTATATATCCTAGAAATTGCTTGGGCAACCTACACCTATTCCTGCAATATTAAGTTTCTTCCGCTTGCTTCTAAACTTATAATGTCTTCAATGGAAAGAAATGCACAGAACAAGCAATTCCATTGACACCAATGTGGGAAAGACAAATAGCAAGTGTTTTCTCCTGTCAGTAACCAGTTTTCACTTGAATCTGTATCTAGACTCACTTTTTTTAAGTACACCGCATAAAGGAATTATGCTGAGAAGAAACAATGGTGACTCCTTCACTGGATCACTGTCTCCACCAAAAAAAAAATCATTTTTTGAGACAATTTGATATGAAAATATTTCAACTTCCAGGAGCTACTAGCAAACTAATTTAGAATTATCACTAATCTTTCTATAATCATATCCAACATTGCCCTGGTAATCAAATCTAAAAGACATGAAGAAGGAAAATAAAAAATCACAGACATTTTCATTGTAGCATCACTATTGCCATTCTGAGATGGAAGGAAGTCAGTTGTACCATGTAGTCTGGGGAAGTATAATGCTTTATTTATCAGGCTTAATGGCATTTGTATTAACATGTGTTTTTTCAAGTCGATTGACTTCAGAATGCTTTTCCACAGTTCAATACTGAATTCAGGCTCACCTCTTGGAGAACATCAACAGAATTATATGAACTATACTTCCTTGCCAGAAGAATACAGGATTTATGCTACTATTTTGGTTTTAATTAACGCTTCTCTTGAAAAGCCAGCAGACTCTGAAGACTTTGCCTCCTGCATTCACAGTCTGCCTCCAAAGACAGAAGGGGAAAAGGTCTCACCCACAATGTCTTTTGTGCAGACATACATGTTGTTTTTCATATTTACTACACAAGCATACCTTCAAAGCCCCTGCAAATTCAGACCTCCTCAGTGCATCATTCTCTAGATGGTCTCCCCATGACACATTTGCCTACTTCTGTGTGCCATTTCTGAGTCACGTTGCAGTGCTGCACAGAACAGCTCTGGGAGGCAAGCTGGTACAAGCACAGGACAAAACTAGCAGCAGATTATAGGAAAAAGGTAAGACCATGGATTAAGGGATGATGAAGAAACTCCAGCACAATGGGTAAGTAGGAGCAGAAAGAGTACATGGCTGCAGGAAGCTTTGGGGACAGGTGGGACAAGACACCATCACACAATGTCAGGCAGTTGAATGCTGGCACCACTGTTGAGAAGCTCCCTGCAGTCCTCTGCTCTGTCTGCCTGTCTCCTTCCTTGGCTTTTGCTCCATTCCCTGGACTTGGCTCTGCTCCCAAGAGTTCTGTCCTGCACTGCTGCTTCTCAGTTTCATCCCACAGCTGGTCCCCAGGACCGCCTCCTCCTCCCCCTTATTCCCTTCCTCCCAGGCTGCATTCACTTCACTGCACTCAAGGTTTTCGGCCTTCTATTCACATCAGCTTTCTCCAGAGTATTTTTTTCCTCTGGACATGTTGCTCTTTTCCTCCTCACCTCCATAGGGGATCTGACAGGTTTCCACCATTGAAGGGCCCCCCAGATGTACACTGTGGAGGGTACAGCATCCAAGGGTTAGTGGGGAAGCGCGAAGCACAAGTCTGAGAATTATGAACTCACCAACAGTAATCAGCAGTGAAAAGGTAGCAAATTTTACCCTGATCTTTTCCCCATCCACATTTAAAATTGACTGTCAAGGACAGCTGAACAACAGGAATACAGGACACTGATCCCCTTTTCACAACAACAACAAAAAGTTCACTTATTTCTAATCTTCCAGGGTCTTTTAGGGGCAGAAGGAAAACATCACCTGTGCAATAGAAGAACACAAATAAAAGACCATCCAACCCTCCAAAGAAGAAGGTTGCCCGTTGAGTGAGTACAAGAGCAAGGCTCGGGCACTGCATAATCCTATTCCCATCTCTTCATTTGTGTTCTGTGCCCCTGTTTCTGCAGCTTCCAGAGTTGCAGATGGCAATGCTCTACTACGTTGGCACTCACAATCAGCAAGTATTTTGTAGCTATATTTAGCAAAGCCACGCTGTAGTGTAAGTCCATTCAACTATGCTCACCACAACTGTTACTGTTTGCTTTATATCCTCCATTTTCTTTAAAAATTTACTGTATCTTTTTCTCTTTCCTTCAAAAGCATTGGGGTTTTGCCTCCTACAAAGACAATGGGGCAAAGCTGGGGGAAGCAGGTCAGAGCAACGTAACAACAGCTCATCACAAGGGAGGAAGGAACTCCAGGTATTAGAGAGCCCCTTGGGATTCTCCACATTGCACAAGGCATTTTGAGGACTAAGACATGCTTATAAATGCTGAAGTCACTCCCATTATCCTATCCTCTTTCATGGTCCCTCCATAAGTCAGCTACATCCATTTATATGTCACAGCCTAGACTGTTCATGGAATTACACCTTCAAATGAAAAGAATAAAAAGGCACATTTTAATTATTGACTTCTTAGCATTTTGTTGAGGGGAAGGTTATTAAATGTGAAAATATATCCACATGAAAAATATTTCTAAAACCTTTCTTTAAAGAACTTACACTTTAAAAGCTGAGAGTGGTTAGAGCTGCTGGCACCATGGACAAATAGTTTCTCATAGTTTCTCATAGCATTCTGCTTCGGAAACTGTCGGCGTCTGGCCTGGACAGGCGCTCACTCTCCTGGGTGAAAAACTGGCTGGATGGCCGGGCCCAGAGGGTGGTGGTAAATGGAGTTAAATCCAGCTGGAGGCCAGTGACAAGTGGGGTTCCCCAGGGCTCAGTGCTGGGTCCAGCCCTGTTCAATGTCTTTATCAATGACCTGGATGAAGGCATCGAGTGCTCCCTTAGCAAGTTTGCAGATGACACCAAGCTGGGTGGAAGTGTGGATCTGCTGGAGGGTCGGGAGGCTCTGCAAAGGGATCTGAACAGGCTGGACTGCTGGGCTGAGACCAACGGCATGAGGTTTAACACGGCCAAATGCCGGGTCCTGCACTTGGGGCACAACAACCCTAAGCAGAGCTACAGACTAGGAGACGTCTGTCTAGAAAGCTGCCTGGAGAAGAAGGCCCTGGGGGTGTTGGTTGACAGCCGACTGAACATGAGCCAGCAGTGGCCCAGGTGGTCAAGAAGGCCAATGGCATCTTGGCTTGTATCAGAAACGGCGTGACCAGCAGGTCCAGGGAGGTTATTCTCCCTCTGTACTCGGCACTGGTGAGATCGCACCTCGAGTACTGTGTTCAGTTCTGGGCCCCTCACCACAAGAGGGATGTTGAGGCTCTGGAGCGAGTCCAGGGAAGAGCAACGAAGCTGGTGAAGGGGCTGGGGAACAGGCCTTATGAGGAGCGGCTGAGAGAGCTGGGGTTGTTCAGCCTGGAGAAGAGGAGGCTCAGGGGAGACCTTATTACTCTCTACAACTACTTGAAGGGAGGTTGTGGAGAGGAGGGAGCTGGCCTCTTCTCCCAAGTGACAGGAGACAGGACGAGAGGGAATGGCCTCAAGCTCCACCAGGGGAGGTTCAGGCCCGACATAAGGAAAAAATTCTTCACTGAAAGGGTCATTAGGCAATGGAATGGTCTGCCGGGGGAGGTGGTTGACTCGCCTTCCCTGGAGGTGTTTAAGGTGCAGGTGGATGAGATCCTGAGGGGCATGGTTTAGAGATTGGTGGGAGTGGTTGGACTAGATGATCTGGTGGGTCTCTTCCAACCTGGTGATTCTATGATTCTATGATTCTATAATATAAGGTGCTGTGCTACTTCATGAAAATACATCACTTAAAGCCAATATAGTCTAAAACTTCCCCTTCAAACTGAAATAAATATTAACTGATCTACTATTACTTCCTGAACATAAACATATCCAGTCCTGATGGACTGCTACCATGATATATGAAGTAAATTTACCCAAGCAAAAGACAATTACATTATATAGGACAAAAAACCTAAACCAAACTCAAGCCAAGATAAATTTCACTAAATCTTTCCTTTTTTTCCTGGAAGATGCCAATACGTCTTACTGATCTCAGTCCTTTAGGACACAGTACATGTGCAAAGTTAATGATAAAAGCAGGGACTACAATCACCTTGTTTAGTGCAGTGAAAACACAATTTCATGTTCAGTGATCTTGCAGCCTGACTGATACTACTGCGTTTCACTACACACGCATGCTTTGAAATGAAATTTCAGACTGGGACTTTGAATTCGTTTAAGGCACTTATGGAAAAATCCACCACGCGAAATAATGCAATCAGTAACTCCTCTCAAACACGGGCTAACATAGAGCTTGCCGGTGAGTGCCTTCCCTTTGCCCATGATTTTCTGCCTTCTAAAGATTCATTTTCTGTACAATTTGTTTATTGCTGATGACTCAAATTTGGTATCAGCATCTTGGCAAGAGGGATTTGAATGAAACAAAGCTCCTCATAAAGAGAACTGTGACTCATTTACTTCTCCCACTCATGATGCAGACAGTCTCCCTGTCTGGTCTCACAAAAATATGCCAAGAGACAAAGGATTGCATTTTGCATGGTGCAAGTACAGAGATGTCAAAACTGCACAAATAAATCTCACATAACACGTACATGAACACAAAAATATATATCAGGAGCCATTTTCTTTTCCAATATCTTTTTAAAAAGACGTTTAACCTCAGCAGCAGCTTAAAAAATGCCTCAGAACTCAGACAATGAAACAAACTGTAGCACTGGGCATAAAAATTAATGGGGTCCCACTTTTTCACTGTAAACAGTATCAGAAATTATTATACTGCTCAAGTGCCTTTCAGGAGAGTATGCTGTAGCTTAAAGGTTTCAGTGATAATTTTACCTGCATATAACTGAATTCTTTTCCCCCAAGGATACATTTTGTTCCTGTATGTTGCAAGCAAAGCAGAAAATGGCTGAATTTCAATGACAAATAAGGAAGAGTGCTCCGTGTGTACTTCACAGCTTATAACATTTTCTAAAGTGGCTTCTAATTCAAGAAAAAATATCAAAAAACATTATGCTATTAACCGATAAGTTAAACTGTACTGGCACTGCTACAATAACAGATACAAGGTTTTTTGAATTCTAATAGTATTCCTATTCAAAATAAACACTTTCTTCCTATTCCTCTGATAGATAAATCTTTGCTGCACAAACTGCTAAGTTCTTGGTTTTAATTCCAATTCTGCAGTTCAAAAATAAGCAAGTGAATAGTAAAGAATTTTATACAGAAGACATTTTTTAGTATCTCCACCTTGAAACCCTTAATGAGTCTCCCCACTTTCTGGTCCCAGAGTCTTTAGCACATTTTTTCCAATACTCCTGGGCTTCAAAACAAAGAAGAAAAAAAAATCTCCTGAAGAAAGAACCCTGAAACACCTAATTGAAGCCAATGAAAACAATCCTGGGGATTTTCTGACTCAGACTTTCTACCGTTCGGCCGGGCTGAGCACCAGCAGCGGCTGCCAGCGGCTTGGGGCCAGGAGCCAGGCGTGCTGGTGGAGACCTTGCGCCTTTGACGCTGGAGAACTGTGTGGTCCTCGGGCATCCTAGGGCTCCCCCAGAACAGAGTATTTGTGTGGTACTACTTTTATGGCTTAGATTATTGTAAAGTAAACAGAGTCTAGTTGAACAGTGAAGGTTTCCATTCTCAGTGTCAAGAGTTTATTTCATTATTTAAACCTTTAACGAACGCTTTATTTAATGAAAGCAATCCTCGCCATTTTTGGAATTTTATGGCTATTGGGACCCTTCATAACGTTGTTTTCCTTCCTTTATTGCTTTATAAGGCTCATAGGGCAACCTTGAAGTGTGTATCCTTTTTGCAGCTGCTGGAAGCTCATCTTTCATCTCTCTACTTGCTTTCCTGTTGCCTATGAAGCATTTGCCTGTTCCAGTTATTCTCCCTGTCTCTTAACAGAAATCATGGAGAGTCAGATCTTGCTTAAGATAAAAATAAAACACAATTCTGAAAAGCATGCCTAAGGAAACATTCCTTATAAATGTTATTTAATAGACAGGCTTTATATTTCAAGTTAGAAACGTTCCCTGAAGAAAGATAATTACAGCAGTAATTCCACTTATCATTATTTAGAATTTACAGTTCAGAGCAAATCACACATTTCAACAAATGCTGTACTGTGCTGAGTACTGAACAAATGTGTGTTCAGATTTTCTTCCTAGTCCTAGCCCTGAAAATGTCTTGGAAAAAAAACCCGAAAACACTAGAGAAGGAGGAATCCTGAAGAAGGAACATATAATAGATGTATGAAACAAAATAAAAATAAAACATTATCTGAGCCAGGCTGTAAACATTCCTTTGGCCAGAAAATACAGCTACACTTTCTAAAAGGAAAAACCTACAGTATCAATGTAAAATAATAGATTGATTAATAGGGATTTTTCCTGCTTCTTTAAAAAGTAGCCTATGAAAATAACTCTCCTGCTTGTGAACCTGTATTTTTAAGTACATTTTTTTGACTACTTTGGCCATTACTAAGTTTAATCAAAAAAAAGTACAAATGGATTAAGTCTCCTTGGAAGAGAATGTAAATGTTTTAAAAAGCAACAGATTTTAAATCTACCATCCATAATTTTGCTTCCAGTATTTTGATGCACCATAGTATGAATACAGAGCTCTTCACAAATTTGCATACAGAAGAGAAATCTGGAACTATTTTCTATTTTCCTATAATGGGAGAAAAAAAAAAAAAGAACAGCTTTTACCTGATATATTGCAACTTTCTCCCTTTTGATTTGGGTTCACCATAAAGCTTTTGTGTTTGAGATCAGTTATGCTAGCCAATAATAGAAGTCTTTCAGCACTATCTAAAATAATTTTATTTTACCGTAATGTGGATTAAAGACATTACATTGATTTAAAAAATAGGTATTTAGAGCAGTTGTACTATAGTATTAGAATGCCAAAATGTCCAGATCTCTTCCCACAGTTTTTGTAAAAATAGAACCTCTTCTGAGCAAAAAAAACCCTTCATGCAAATGCAAATTTTCAAAGACTTTGACAGCTGGATGCAAACGAAGAAAAGCCCAGATTTCTTAACACCCACTGGGGAAACTGGAACAGGAATATTTTTTTTTTCAAACAATTATAAGACCGCTAATGGTTGTGGAAGAATATTGAGGAGTTGTAAGTAGTTGTGAACAGGGACTTGAATTACCATAATGGCTGTGCTGAGTGACCATAATGTCTTTAAAAATGCATCACTTAGGAGATCAAGGAGCTTAGAAATCTGGTCTACTATTTTAGTACACCATGTTTTGTTACATGACACATATAATTTTAAAGAATAAAAAATAAAGCAATCATTTATGAAGGGAACACAAGTGTCTTCCATGACAACTGTCACATTTTTGTGTTGAAATGCTAGCGCTTAATTTACTAAGTTCAGTTAATAAGTTGTTTCTTACTGCTTTCAATTAAACCTCCTCAATCACAAACTTCATCGCCAGTGTTCCAGAATCATAAACACCTATTGCCCATAACTGCCTGATACACCCATCATCTGCTTTCCTATTTCCAACAGTTTAAACACAATCCTATAATAAGTGCAGAGTGCCCAAGAGTAAGCAATGTGAACCATTCTATGTCATGCTCCAGAAAGCCTCAATACATCTACAAGAGGTAATAAGCAGCTGTCCTAACAACCTAACCCACAGCCCTGCTGCCTCCATTCCAGTCACCAGTTACTACGGTTCTTTTTTCAAACTTCCAAAGAAGAGTAAAATACTTGAGTTTCTTTAAAAAAAAGATCTAAAGTATACAAACTTATTCATTTTAAAAGCATACAAAGAGGAACGACCTCCTCCAACACCCAGTCCAGTGTTCTGCAATGCAAGAACAGCAGATCAATGTGAACACCCTTCCTCTGAGTGATGAGCCGTCTATGTCAACATGATGCAGTTGTTTACATCTTTCCCTGCCTCAGCAGATTTTTAACTGTTCTGTGTAAAATCAAACTACTATATTTAGAGTTCCCTTCTTAGACTATTGTTTGAAACGTGGTTATCTATGGATTTACTTAAGAGGTGAGAAGTTGCTTCAAATCTCTGGAGGAGGAAGAGTTTGGTATTATGTGCTCTAACACATGCATTAAATGAAGGCTTCTCCTCCAGTTGTATTTTGTGAGAAACAATACAGACGGTCCAAAGCATAGAATGCATCATTGAAATTTCCCCAAATGATACCTCCTTTTACAGTATTTCTGCGTGGTTTTCAATTCTGTTCTTGATAGCTTATCTGTGATGGACCCTAATGTTATTTTACCTGGGCACATAGGTTTCACTAAGCAGAAAAGCACTTACAACGTTCAGCTGCATATTATGGATCTAATCAATATTTCCTCTATATATCGCACAGTCCAATCACCATGTTCCATCACCCATCACTTGGGAGAAGAGACCAACACCCATCTCTCTACAAGCTCCTTTCAGGTAGCTCTAGACAGCAACAACGTCCCCCCTCAGCCTCCTTTTCTCTAGGTCAAACAACCACAGTTCCCTCAGCCGCTCCTCATAAGACTCGTTCTCCAGTCCTTTTAACACCTTAATTGCTCTTCTCTGAATCACAGAATCATAGAATCACCAGGTTGGAAGAGACCCACCAGATCATCTAGTCCAACCATTCCCACCAATCTCTAAACGATGCCCCTCAGTATCTCATCCACCTGCACCTTAAACACCTCCAGGGAAAGCGAGTCAACCACCTCCCCGGGCAGACCGTTCCATTGCCTAATGACCCTTTCAGTGAAGAATTTTTTCCTTATGTCGGGCCTGAACCTCCCCTGGTGGAGCTTGAGGCCATTCCCTCCTGTCCTGTCCCCCGTCACTTGGGAGAAGAGGCCAGCTCCCTCCTCTCCACAACCTCCCTTCAAGTAGTTGTAAAGAGCAATAAGGTCTCCCCTCAGCCTCCTCTTCTCCATGCTCCAGGACCTCAAGGTCTTTCTTGTAGTGAGGGGCCCAGAAATGAACACAGGATCCGAGGTGCAGCCTTAGCAGTGCCAAGTACAGAGGGAGAATAACCTACCTGGACCTGCTGGTCACACCATTTCTGATACAAGCCAGGATGCCACTGGTCTTCTTGGCCACCTGGGCACACTGCTGGCTCATGTTCAGATGGCTGTCAACCAACACCTCCACGTCCTTCTCCTCCAGGCAGCTTTCCAGCTACTCTTCCCCAAGCCTGTAGCGCTGCACGGGGTTGTTGTGTCCCAAGTGCAGGACTCGGCACTTGGCCCTGTTGAATCTCATACCCTTGATCTCAACCCATTGATCCAGCCTGTCCAGATCCCTTTGCAGAGCCTCCCTCCCCTCCAGCAGATCCACACTTTCTCCCAGCTTAGTGTCATCTGTGATCTCCTCATCTAGCTCATTGATAAAGATATTGAACAGGACTGGACCCAGCACTGCACCTGGGGGACTCCACTTGTGACCGGCCTCTAACTGGATTTCGCTCCGTTTACCACCATTCTCTGGGCCCAGCCATCCAGCCAGTTTTTTACCCAGCAGAGTGTGCATCTGTCCAGGCCAGTGGCAGACAGTTTCTGAAGCAGAATGCTGTGAGAAACCGTGTCAAAACCGTGTCAAAGCCTTTACCAAAGTCCAGGTACACTACAACCACAGCATGTCCCTCATTCATCAAGCAGGTCACCTTTTAACAGAAGTTCGATCCATTTGGAACTAAATTCAGTTACTCTTTTTTTTTATTCCAAATATTATAGCATCCTTTCTACCTTTATTGCAGTTTTTTCCACTACTCTGCATCTTTTCAAGTTGAAACAATTCTTTTCCATTTAACCCTGTACCACAGGCTTTCCTGGTCTCCATGTAGACAAACTTAATTTGCCTAAAAAAATGAGCTACCTTAACAAACCAAGAAATTAAGCCTGGTTCTACTGGTATGTCTTGTACAACCTGTCTTATCAAAGATAACTCATATTGTATTTTAACAAGTTTTCCATCAGTCTTTCACCAAATTTCCTTCAAAATGCACCTGAAGTATCTCACTCTATTAAAATCAGAGAAGTGGCTCAGATCATTTTTTCTTCTCATTCCTAAACATCATTACTAGTCACTACTGATAAATCTTGTTATGGCACTTGTTATTTGAGAATTACAAGTTCTAAACAATGGATTTTCCCCCATCAATATTTTCGCTTGTAGTATTCCAGCACTGATATCACCAAGTTGCCTACTTCAACAAATTAAACTGAGTTTTAAACTGAGTTTTTCTTCCATTGTTATTGGTATATGACTGACCATCCACACCCTTTCTAAAAAAGATAAAGGCTTCCCAAACTGCACAGTTCCTGGAAATATATATTTTCCTACTAAACTGAGATAACTAAATTGTCACCACAATTAATTTGCAATTCAGAAAGAAAACAGGGTTTTGCTTTTTAACCAAATCTGGGCCTCAAAACTAAGGAAGATGTATGCAGAACAAATTGATCTATCTCCAACTACAAATACTAGAATATGCCTGTCCTGGTAATGCAGAGTAAATTAATCTGGTTTTGGTCTCAAGAAATCAAAAATTAATCCTTATTTTACAGCCTGCAAATGCAATTTAGGCTGATATTTTAAAATACATTTTGTTGACAACTTATCTGATCCAACAGCCAGATACAATAAAATGAACAGATATTTAAAGGCATCCACAATACATGAACTGAAATATATGTCAATAAGGTACCCAGAACACTTAATCTTTTCTGTGTAAAAAACCTGCATTTGAAAACTGTCGCTAGTCCAATTTCTTCATGAACCAAAGTACTGAAATTCCACTTTTAAAAGAAACAACGTGAAAGGTATTCATGTCATTTTCCCACTTTGTTCCATAAAGATCTCAATCAGCAAGATGAATTAACATCATCTGGTTACTCAACTCAATTCCAAGCATGTTACTAAAAGAAAAGAGAAGCCCAAAAGCAGCTCGCTGTTCTACTGGTATGTGGGCAATGTGTTTATGAAGCACTGAAAATACGCATCCTTTGACTCAAGGACTTCTATTACCCAAAGGTTGACTCCGATCCTACTCCCTTAAGCCTGTGAAACAACTCAAAAGGGAAAAACAGCTGCATACCTTCAATTACCTCAAAACACAATCAATATTCCTTCTCTCCATACCTTTTACAATATTTGACAATTCCATTTTTTTCCCTGCTGTAGCACCTCTGAAGGCTCCTAAAGGTCTGTGACATTATTATAGACTTAATGTGACAGCTTATACTGATGTTAGCACGCAGCAGCTGTTCTCATAGGAGGCATTACCCTCCAGTGTCTGCGAAATATGGCACTTGAAAATCTGCAAGTTTCTGCTAGGTTCGAGGCACATACTTCTACACAGTTGGAAAACCAAATCTCCATACTCTCATCCTTCTTATTTTCCTTCATTTCCAGCTTACAACTACTCTTGATGAAGACACAGAAATTTGCTGTGATAAGCCAGATGTGCAAACATTTTCTTTTCTTCCAATTACGTACATTAGAAAAGTCATCAGTCCATTTGTTTTTACAGTGACAATACGGCTATACTTTACAAGTGCCAACAAAGACTACTTAACATGCAGAAAAGCAACAAGAGACTTCATATAACACTGTTATTAAGTCCTAGCTGGGAAATAGGATGAGCAGAGCCTGGGAAGGTAGCCATCTTCCAAGAAATTAAGAATGTAAGAATTAAGGCAAGATTTACAACCTCTTGTAAATATACACAAGATACCAACTTTTCGGCATAATTCGGATAGCACATACACATAGATTGTTTTGGACAGCAAAGCATGTGACCAGCATACACATATCAGCTATGAGCCCTCAAACTTATACACTTAAGTCCAAGATCCTCAGGCCTGCGGTTATGTCTTCAAGTATCTGTTTGGCCCCCAAATGCTGCTGATCTGAGTGCCTAGCATGTGTGGAAAACTTAAACCTCACAAAGCCATAGATGAATTAGGAACTAAAATTATACCTTTGTTTGCTGTCCTATGCAAGCAGCCCCATGCACCCAAATGTACCTCCTCTGACTGTAAGCAAAGGAATCAGATCAGCTGGTGGCCGAAGTGATGCTTGGTAAGGTAATTACCTTGGTACGGTAATCCTGAAATACTAGGCACAAGCCATGCTTTCATTTTCTTCTGCTGATTTCTTTTCTAGATTTGATAGCTTACTCATTCATCTCTTCTGCCTTCCAGTGTGCCCTGATGCTGCACGGCTGTATCACAATCACATTTTCAGTGATCTTCAAGCTTTCGTGCTCCACAAATCATCAGCCACTCAGCTCTGCCTCAGGTCATGCATGTCCACATCCAGGTGTCCACTCTCTACTTGAGCACTGGCCAGCCACGTTCAGAACTGATGACCCTAGAGCTGCATTGCAAAGGTCTTTAATCACTTCTCTGTTGTTTAACGTTTGCAAGGCTCATCATCTTTTTCTGATTTACCTTTATTAATCATCTGCAATCTCAGATACTGCTTATCCTAACATCCTCATGGATCAGCTGCTCTCCAGCTAAAGCTTTCCAAGGCTGAGGCTGACATCAGACCTCACAAATGCTTCCTTCTGCGCTCAGCATCTTGGCTTGTATCAGAAACAGCGTGACCAGCAGGTCCAGGGAGGTTATTCTCCCTCTGTACTCGGCACTGGTGAGACCGCACCTCGAATCCTGTGTTCAGTTCTGGGCCCCTCACCACAAGAGGGATGTTGTGGCTCTGGAGCGAGTCCAGAGAAGAGCAACGAAGCTGGTGAAGGGGCTGGAGAACAAATCTTATGAGGAGCGACTGAGAGAGCTGGGGTTGTTTAGCCTGGAGAAGAGGAGGCTGAGGGGAGACCTTATTGCTCTCTACAACTACCTGAAGGGAGGTTGTGGAGAGGAGGGTGCTGGCCTCTTCTCCCAAGTGACAGGGGACAGGACGAGAGGGAATGGCCTCAAGCTCCGCCAGGGGAGATTTAGGCTTGAGATTAGGAAAAAGTTCTTCATGGAGAGGGTGGTTAGGCATTGGAATGGTTTGCAATGGGAGGTGGTTGAGTCACCGTCCCTGGAGGTGTTTAAGGTTAGGGTGGATGAGGTGCTTAGGAGCATGATTTCTTAGGGAAGCACCGCAAAGCCTATCTCCCCATCTCAGCATCTCCATTTTCACTACAGTCTTCATTTTATAATTCAAACATGGACAGCATGACTAGAATCAGATGCTTTCATTAATTAAATTTACATATTAATTAAATTTACCCTATTTACATAAATAAAATAGCAAGAGGCATCTGAAGACCTGTATGTGTAAGATGGGGAGATACAGCACCTTTGTATTTTCCAGAAGACAAACAATGACTTTTGCCATTTCTCTAACAATATCATACTTCGGATGTCTGCACAGGTAGTAATTAACTTTTATGGCTGGAAGAGCTTAAGAAACGCAGAAATGGTCACACTGGATCCCTTCCAATGCTCTTTCACGTCTTTCATCACTTACAGTTAATTAGAGGACAGACTAAGTTAAAAGTCTGAAATAGAAAATGTAAATAATCTATTTTCCTTCTCCTCACAGTGTCATTTGATCGAAAAGTGTTAGAGACTCGCCTAAACTTCAGAGCACTCCATTACAAAAACCTTCTGGGATTCACTACCCCAGCTCAAGAGTACTTTTTGCTGCCCAAAAAGAACTGGAATCACATTTTGAATGTTGCTGGAGCCTTGGCTGAAGTCTTGGCCTTGATAACTTTCAATGAAGAATGAATTCCACAGTGTAATTAAACTTGGTGTAGATTTGCCAACTTTAAAGTTAATTAAATATCGCCCTACCCTCTTCCATGGAAAGTTCATGACATACCTTCTCCGCAGCATTCATTATCTGACACACTTTTGTCAGCTCCTCCTTGTTTGGCTCTTTGCAAGGTAATTAATTCCAGATTTAGATACAGATTTTTTCCACGCCATTCATCATTCTCATCTTGCTATCACAGCAACAGGCCAGTTCCCTAGCAGGTCAGGCAAGGCAGTGGGTAGCACAGGGAGAAGCAATGCCCACCTACCCCAAGTACCAGCACTCATGGTCACATCTTTCTTCTGATTTGACTGTTTCCATCTAAAATACCGTAAATATAAACCTTTATACCAGAGTGAGTTTCAACAACATATTATCAGCTCCCAGAAGTACTAAATGGTTACATTAACCTGAGAAAAATTGATAGGTCTGATTTTATAGTAAGGTTAAGACTCAGGCAGTCCAAAGTCAGAGCTTTGGAAGTAAAATAAAATTTACTCATCCCAACACACAGATCCCACGCAGAATATGTTTGGAGTACCTCACACATCCAAATAAAAACAAAATTACTTCTGTAAAATGTATAATATTACATATATTATTTAATTCTGTATTGCACATACTTCTGTATTAATAAAAGCTGTCCTTATGAAGCCTGTGATTTTAGGACTATTAATCACTACGTTGTCACTAGGACTGAGTTTTTCTATTAGTTGATTGTTATTTTCTGCTTTTTATTGACCCTTCTCTTTTCCTTGGCTGCACAGTTCTGACTTTGAAGGGCTCTGATGTAAAAACTACTTTCTGTCTAGGATGGCACAACTTCTTTGGTTCTTTTCAGTCAAATATAATGCTACCAAAAAATCTCTCTGGATTGCAGCAGAGTGGTTTGAACACTTCAGCCTACGTCTCTCTCACCTGAAAACATTATAAAAAGCAGAATAAGAGGGTTGAAGAATCAGCAGGGATAAAGACACATTTTGTCTTCCTCAAAGTTAGAAAGAAGAATTTAGCTAATAAAATAATGAATCCCTCTTTCCCTTGTTTCTTATTAGGATTCTGTTCCAACTCTCTGAGCAACCACAGTAACATTGCATGCACCATGCTCTTACTAACCCCTTCCCTACAATTTCTCTCCCAAAAGTGGTTAATGTAGTGGTTTATGTATAAATATTTCTAAGTATCTTAGTGTCCCGTGACTTTAAATCTGATAAGCACATACAGTTTCCTAATTGAAAAATGTGTATAAATACATAAATAAATAAACACACATACATGTACCGGGGACAGAAACAAGAAAGCCTTCAGAGCTGAAGCTAAAGAGGGCAATGTAGCAGTCCAAACCAAACCAACAACACATCTTTTCCCCTGTGGCTATCAATTTATTTCTTATTTAAGAAGCTGGAAGAAACATTCCCAGAACAGTTTCCATTTAAAACTAAAAAACAAAGCAGCCCAGCCTCTACACACAAAATATTTCCTGATTTCTTTAGACATGGTTACTCCTATATGAAAGTTCTGCAAAAATACAGGTTCATTGTAAAAACCTCAAATGCAAATGTTATATCAATGAGCACCAATGTGAAATTAATATCTATCACAGTAAACTGATGGAATAAATTCCCGAAATCTCTCAGTCCTTAATTTTTCAACTTCTATTTACACTGGTATTTAAGTATTTGTCTTATGGAAAGACTTCTGAGATTACTTTTGCACAAAATTATGCTGCAACATACAATGACTACCTCTTTGGACTCGTAAATGCTGAAAAGGCTCAAAATACAAAATAATACTAAAGCTGCAACCAGGGTTGTGATTACGTGTGTATTGTAGACATGTGTGGGTAAGACTAGCTGATGCTTTGAACAATTTGGGTGAATTAGCTCTCTAGGTACCTTTTCCTTCCAGTGGCCACTCCTGGTAATGGCTAATCAAGGGAAGGAGAATGAACAAGGATGCAGGTCTAAAATTTAAATAAATGTATAGAGAGTACAGTATTTTTATTAGGTTAAGTTCCTGCCTGCCAAAATAGCTTCTGTAAAGCTAACAGCTCCTAGGAACAAACACTGAAATGTCTTTCTGTTAAATTATTAATTTACAAAACTGAGACTGACTTCTACAGACCATGAAACCATCACAGTTTAATGTTGATCCATTCTGCAGTTCCAGGTGCGCTGTCAGAGCCGTATTAGGTCACAAAGAGCCTGGAAGAGCACTTTTCTCTGCAGCTTTTAAGTACCACCATAATATAAATAATTCATAACAACAAACAGCACATTTGTACCTCCACTATGAAAAAAGGTACTTGCCCTGAGTTTTATAAATCAGGTTGTGTATACATTTTTACTCCTTAACCTCTGCAAGTGGCATGTCAAACAGGCCCCTTAAAAATCACAAATTTTTGCAAAGTCAGGTGCTGTATAATGGCTTGTTTCAGAAGTTACACTTTGCATACATATGTATGAAGAAATTGCAGGGAAAAAAAAGTTCATCTTATTTGTCTTTTAGTCACCTAATCAAAAAAGTGATTGGATTAATTTTTACCACATTAATGAAGATATTGGAGAACAATCACAATTTTTTTTTTTTTTTACATTAATGACTTTTGCCATGGACTCAATATAATGAAAGACAAGCCCCTATTTCTTCTAGGTATACCAAGGCCACAGTTCACTTCTACCTGTATATGAAAGGAATATCAGCTGTATGGCAGTAGCACTTGCTCTCTTTCCACTCGCAGAGTATATCAAGAGGTCTTATTTAATCTCTTTCTAGTATTAGCATAGGAGATCAGGAAGACTGGATTCAGCCTGGAGGAGAGGAGACTGAGGGGAAGCATCATCGCTGTTTACTGCTTCCTCACAAGGGAAGAAGGAGGAACAGGCACCAATCTCTTCTCTGGTGACCAATGATAGGGCCCAAGGGCATGTCAGGAAGGTGTGCCAGGGGAGATTTAGGGTGGATATTTGGAAAAGGTTCTTCACCTGGAGAATGGTGGAGCACTGGAACAGGTTCCCTAGAGAAGCAGTAATGGTGCCAGTCCTAACAATATTCAAGAAGATTTGTACAATGCCCTCAGACACATGGTATGAATTTTGGGGTTGTCCTATGCAGGGACAGGAGTTGGCCTCAGTGATCCTTGTGTGTCCCTTCCAACTCAGGACATTCTATGATTCTATGATAAGACACCATCCAGGGAAAGAAGTGAGATAAAGATTCTCTTTCTTGTAAGCACCAATTCAATGCAGTTTCCTCAAGACAATATTACAGTAGAGTCCTTTCTTCTTGACCTTTTCTCTCTGTCAGCCAAAAAATGGCACTGCTTTTACCTCAGAATTTGCCATGTCTCTGCTGGAGCCTCCCGTGAGTCACAGTGATGTTATTACTGCACAGGAGCCAGACTTCCACTTCCAAATCAGCAGGCAAGAACTCCTTTCAACCAAGAAGTTTCTGCACAAAGTTGAACCTAGTGACCTGACTGCCTTGTAAGCCTCCCTCCCCTTCACCTGTCCTCCTAAAACAGAAGCCTTGGCAGTTCTGTCTCCTCATGTATCAACTCCAGGGAATGGCTAATCCACTGGTGAATCTTCACAGATGGATTCACCAGGTACTGCTCCCATGCAGGATGTCTGCAGAGTTTCCAGCAAACCTCCTCAACTAGTAAGTCCTAAAAAAACTTCAGATAAGTGGGCTACTTACTAACCTGGCTACTCCACCAATGCAGAACTTAGAGTATCTAATAAAACTTCTGCTGCAACCTCCTGCAAAGCTATGGGCTGTACTGGCTATTTCATAACAGTGGAAAGCAATAGAATACTGAAATTTTTATATAAATACTTTATATATGTTTTTCTAAATTACATGATATATTTATTTTAGTAAAAAGTAAGTACATAAATAATAATAAATGAATATTTTTATAATAAATGGAAATAAGTAAAATAATAATGGAAAGTTACTGTTACAGTTGTTAGACCTTGAGAAAGCCTAATATACAGAGCCATAGTAAACTTAAAAATAGAACAAAACTACCTTATGTTCTAGGCTAGTGAGGAAAAGGGGGGCCAGAGGGAACCCAAATGTACCCTTGGGGCTGAAATGGCATTTAAACTACCTTCGGCTCCTCTTAACCTCAAACTGTTCTTTTTCAGCTACAGGCAGCAATCACCTTGTCTGCTTCCGCTGTACTCCAGGCACTGTTGAGCTGGTCAATCTGAAAGATATTAAGAGCAGAACTCTGCTGCTGCTCCCTTCTTAAACTCAAATGCCAGGAAGAGGATGAAGTCTTTGCTTCTGACTGAGAAAAATGAGCTGCATGGGTAGAGAGCTTGGGAGAGCAATGGAGATGGATTGAAGATCTGTGAACCTCAGCAAACAACATTTCTCTTTTGTTCATGAAAATTCAAAAGATTGCAAAGCTTTAATAACAATGTTACTTTGGACAACAGGGATGCTGGCTGTGTTCTCATTTATGCAAACCTAATTTAGTATTACATTTCCTCTTTTTTTCAGCTACAGCCTCTGTTTTTTGCAAGCAGCAATCACAGAACTGACTCAAAAAAAACCCCTCTGAAAGCTCAGCTTTCTGTGCAGTGCTGTGTAGTTACCTGCATCTGTAATTTGCTCTCGGAAATAAATGATACTGTGTTCGAAAAATGTGACTTAAATTTGTGATATGAAAGAGTTTTCCTATGCAAATCTCTCTATAAATTTTATATGTTATTCTTTCTGAAAACTAGAATCTACTACTGCATTCCAGCTCCAGTTCCAGAGCAAATACTGAGATTTACACCCCGAATTTTACCATGGCATGACACAAGTGCTTGAACTTACTCTCCCTACTTTACTAACAATGGAAGTCTTTCCTCCAGGTTACACTCAGCACTCAAGATGGATGCAAACACAGAATTATTAAATGTGAAATGAACTTAATGAAACATTAGATAGAGAAAATGCATTTCCACACACTTCACTAATCCATGTAACGAACTCTTGGTTGCATGTGCAGAAGGCTTTGACATGCTATTTGTGATTTTATCTCATAAGAAAAACAAGGAATATGATTTATCCCCAAACTCCTACCTCTTTGGCACTCAACCATAGGGAAACTGATATCAAATCATCATTTCATATAAAACTTCTTCCAGAGAAAAAGCAGAGCAATACAGAAGAGATGCAAATTTTACAAAATAATAAAAATAATTCTTAATGGAGGGAACAACACTACAAATAATTACAAATAAATATTCATTTCAGAAAGCAAGACTACAGAAGGGTGATTTTACATAAGCAAAGAGATTTTGCCTTCTTAAAGCAACTAATACAGAAAGCATTTCTCCTTTTTGTATTTGCATGCATACACAGGTACTGCTTAATGCCACAGGGGTGGAGTTCTGATGAAATTGTTTCTTAAAGCATATACCACCCACATACTGCAAAACCCATGAAAATTATAGGCTCAACATATCCATCTACTCATCCATCACTTAGATGAGGTGTTTGATATGCAGCAGCCCTTGTCTCCTTCCATTTGAGGCCAGAGCGCAGGATCATTTTCATTGCTTTTCTATGCAAGACAGTGGCAATGTCCCATTTAAATACTTCCATCTAAAGTAGTAAGTGATTATCAACAATATCATAACATCATCTCCTCATTTTAGTTATCTTAGTATATAAGAAAATAAAATAAGTGTGACTTGCTAAAAGTCATGTAGGCAGTTCATGGCAGTGAAGAGAACTGAATGTAAATTCCCATCTAGTATGTTACCCATCCCATTAAATTATCCTTTAAAAAAACATAGATTCCTAAGAACACAGTGTTTTCCTTCCTTTCTCATGATTAAATGGATTCTGCATTCCCTCTTTCTTATTTTCATAGGTCACCAGGCAATGCAAGCAGCTTGTTCCACATGAGCAAAAAAGACAGCTTATAAAATGTATGTTGAATTTGGCTGGAAGTGTTCCTACTATTTTTTAAAAAAAAAAGTATAGAGACTGACGCTAATTTTCTTTCTCATCTGCATTATTTTTGGTTTGTTTTTTTTTTTTTATTAATACCAGACAATGATCTTCTGTAGCTTTGGCAAGGTTGGTTGCATATCATTACTAGTTCACTTGTGTTTTGTTGGAAAATACTAGAGGATAAAGAGCAAATCCACTAATGACAGAGAATCACATCTCTGAAGAGAGGAAGAAAGGACCTGTCCCAAGAGGTTGTATTCAAATGTTTTTCCATAGAGAATAATTTTAAATAATGAGCAGTGGTAAACATCATGGTCTGGCCAAAGAACATCAAAACAACATGAAAAATCATCTATACTTATGTCTTTTATATAATAATGTATCTACAGCAATTAAAGAAGAGAGAAATGTGTGAACAATAATTGGGATTAAACCTATGAAATATAATTAGAAATAACTAGAAGCCAAAATCAATTGGATAGCAGGAATCAAGAGGAGACAATGGGGAACGTCCTATATACAACATCGTAAAAACCTGTGGTGTGCTTCATCCTGCAGTGTACTTAGTGGCAGTCACCTCACCTTAGAGAGGATGTATCAGGCAGAAAACAACAGAGAGTGAACAACAGACCTGCAGAAACATTTCCATATATTGAAAATCTATGAAGACAAGTTCCCTCCAGGAGATATGATAGATTTCTATATAACCATGAACAGCAGATACAAGGCAATACAACAGTTTCTCATTTAAGAACACAGAAGAAATAGCTATCCTAAGGAAAATATCAAGCTGCAGATTTAAAAGAAATTGAACGAAGAAGTATTTTTCCACACAGCATGTAACTCCGTATGGAACTGGCTGCTCCAGCACGTTATAAAGGACAACAATACGGTTAGCTGCAAAAAGGGATCTATACAAAAAAGAGGCGCAGACATATGTTGGACCAGACATAAAAGGACTTACACCTCTTACTTCTAGGAACTGGGAGGCTTTGTGAGGGGCAGAGTCACGTTACATCTGACTTGTGCTACATTTTTCCCCTAATCATCCATGACTGGTAGGTGACAGAGGACAGATAGGCTACTGATGAGACGAAGCAATGCAGTATAGCCATTGTGGTGGAGTTCTCAGATCTCCTAACTCTTCTCCACTACTGAACCTGCTTTCAGCCATGGGCACAGTGCTGAAGCTGCTCCTGGCACTGGCTAGTCTTCCCTTAATGTGGATAAAAGACCAACTAGCATCAACTAGGGACTCTAATCAAGAAGCCTGCAGCCGCTGGCAGATGCCAGCTGAATCACTGCTAAGTGGATCTCAGGTACTGCTTGGAGCACAAGACAAGGCTGTCACCTGGGGCCTTCTCCATCATCTTCCCTGTTGGCATGTGCAAGGTCAATGGAGAAAGAAACAAGCTACATGACTATGTGGACACCAACATCAAACTTGGTTTAAGAAGGAACAGAAACAAATAGTAGTCAGTTTTCTCCATACGGGAGTAATTTCCCCCCTTCTCTTGAAGATGATGTAATTCAAGTTTTCAGTCTGCCAAGAACTGGAGAGTTTAAGAGATGTGTGACTATTCATGTCATTTTGGTCACAGTCACGTCATTAAGCAAGAAGACAAAACATATGAATTAGGCACGGGAATTCCTACTACATTTGTATGATTTGTCTTTGCACATGTAAAGCACCTGCATGGGTATTTTTGGTAAATGAAGGAGAAAAATTAAAGCACATACTAATCACACATTATACCTGCAATCTAAACTATCAGGTATTTTCATCTTATGTATGACCACATTCTTGAAGTTGCAGGATACTATTTTAAACGATAAGCAATTCAAAGCTTCTTTGGTTGACACTGCAGGTAACCAGATTTTTTCCCCTGACATCTTGTGTTTCATCTTACTTCAAAACTAAATAATTTAGTGTATTTTTAAATATATATATAAGCATTCTAAACAGTAAGTTCTGTATGACCTACTTATGTTGAGTTTCCAATTTAAAAATAGACATTCCAGGAAAAAATATTTCCTACGCAACTGTCAGCAGAAGGAAGTTGATTTAATCTTTGAAACAAAGACTTGTGAAGGTGAGATACATGCACCAGTAATCACAGGAAATCTTTTGAACTGCAGTACTAATTCTGAGAAATGAGTTTTCAATTAAAAAACAACATTTCCCACGTGACTCTTACCAGTCACTAAATCACATGACAACTTCAGCCAATATAGTGTAGTGGCTGTGACAGGTCACCCTGTAAAGGATGTTGAATGTGCAATTCCTATAAAAATGGCTTAATTGTAGGTATTTGCACATATATAAAACACAGGCTAATGTGACAACTTCATCAGCATGAAGTGGAGGCAGCTGCATTTTCCATGCATGAACAAAGCTGTGAAGGCACTCAAAGACTTCAGTGTACCGACTGCTTTTAAGGTTTTCAGGACCTCTGTGGAGTGCACAAATAGACTGATGGGAGAGCAAGGGCAGATGGATCATCTGCAGTTTCTACTACTGCTATTTAATTTACTCTATCCATGCCTGTCTTCCCTCCTGGTTAAGAAAATAAATAATAATAATAAAAAAAAAATCATCTGAGTCAGTCACACAGGATTTCAAGGCTGTTGGAAAATGGTCCAAGTGCTTAAATTGCAAGAAGCTTCTAAAAGGCCCTTTCAAATCTGTGGAGGAAGCCTTCAGAGCCCCCATGGCAGTGCCTCAGAAAGCACGCCTGCAGGACAGGGAGTGCGACCACTCTGTGTGGAAAACCATCAAAGGAACTGGTAAGAAGGGTGGAGGAAAGAAACAAAACAACACAAAACAGAAGTGGTTAAATACAGCAGGTAGCCACTCTGGAATTTCCCCTGTTCCTCACTGCTGAGCAAGAAGATGACTTAGAATCAAGTCGCAGCTGCTCTGCCTCTGAGATGCCCACACGTGGGACCACCGGTACGGTCCCACATCTGACGAAGGCATCACATAAGCAAACGTCCTTGCTGTTGCCAAAAACAAGAGACAGCTGTGAAAGTCTTTTTCTGCTGTCAAATTTCTGCTTAAACCAAAAGACCTATCAAACCTATAAGGATTTATATTGCTTTTTGGAGCACGTAACATTAAGTAAGGAATAATTTTCTTAAGCAGGCAGAAGGAGCTTCTTGGGTACCACTGATTTAGGATGAACCTCTGACAAGGAAAGGAAATTCCTCCTTTGTTGCTTTACACAATCCACTGACATGGCTTTCTAATTTTCTGGAGATCTGCAAGCCTTCACACCCACATGCAAAAGTACTCTATTCCTGCACATTAAACACAAGTTCAACTATCTCTGCACCTGGCTGCCTGTGCCAGTGCCCACATTAAGACTGTGTGAGCTGTGGAGGGCAGAAGTATCCAAGAAAAAGGAAATTCTATGATTCTATGATAGATACTTGACTAAAACCTGATGGCATTACATAGTACAGCTAAGAATGAGCATGTTTTGTAAGCACAGAATGTGTGCTCAGAGTTATGAGACTGGAAATACTGGCACTGAAAGGAGTGAGAAATGAATTTGTTTCACTGGTATTGTAGTACTTAAAAAAATACATCTCCTTCCTGCATGTAGAATAGATGGTGTTGAATCAGGATGAAATTTCTCTGCATTACAGAATTTAAAAATGCTGCACCTCACAAACTTAAAATCCATGGGATTTGGAATATTTCTCGAACATGTAGATTCGTTTGATATTATTTGCCAACTCCTTTTACATTTTACTTGAAAACATAAAATACAAGCCACAGAGGAATGGGCAACTAAAGTAAAATGAAAACTACAACTACTGCCAAGTTCAAGAGAGTTTGATTTTGAAAAATAAAGATAGAAACCTAAATGGAAAGTCCTGGTTTTTTTTGGTAAGAAACCGAGTGGTTATCCAGGCTGCACTGGATTTAACATTTCAACAAATATATGCCAGAGAGCAATAACAAGGTTGCAGTCAGGAACATTAAAATTTTTCAGCCGGCAAAGAAAGCTATAAAGCATTACAAAAATATTTGTCTAGAAGGTTTAAGATGGAGAATATGGATTCATCAGACACTGAAGCATGATTTCCAGCCTACACTTCAGAAACAGAATGGTAAAGCATTTCCAAAATGTCTCATGACTACCATCTACCAAGAAATAAAGGGTGAAGCTATGCAAGGAGAAACTCTATCTCTCAGCATCTCTGCATCAAAAAAATGAGGAGTTATTAAATAAACACATTTGAATAAGTAAACAATTAAAATAAAGATTTTAAATAACTTTTTTTTGAGTCAGCAGTTTCAGAAATGTGAAGTTAAGTGATATTTCAGAAATTGTTTGACCTCTCTCACTTCAGTGCAAGACTAAAATACCAGATTAGAGTTTCACAGTTGTTTTAGAAACATTTTGCCTACACAATTTTTGCCTTTTTATTGCAATGCAATAAGAATAATCCCTTACCTACAACAGAAAAATGATGCAAAAGTATTTCAGACATTCACTAACCTTTCTTACAAGTGATTCACTGCAATCAAATGTTGAAATGGGAGCACACGATGCAAGTTTCAAGGGTGACAGCCTGAGAGAGTTGAGGTTGTTCAGCCAGGAAAAGAGAAGACTCCAAAGAGATCCTATAGTAAACTTCCATTACCTGAAGGGACTACAAGAAAGCCGGGGCGGGGCTGTTCCCAAAGGCTTGTAGTGATAGGACTAGGGGCAATGGCTATAAACTGGAGCAAGCGGATTTAGACTAGACATAAGGAAGAATCTCTTCACATTGAGAGTGGTGAGACACTGGAACAAGTTGCCCAGGGAAGTTGTGGCCACTGGAGGTGTTCCAGGGCCTTGAGCAGCCTGATCCAGTGGGAGGTGTCCCTGCCCTTGGCAGGGGAGTTGGAACTAGATGATCTTTAAGGTCCCTTCCAACCCTAACTATTCTCTGATTCTATGAACTGCAAATCTGCCGGCACCTTCTGCAGAGATGACCATGGAGTCAAAGAATTAAAGCATAAATTTGTGTGGTGTGCATGTGTTTCCACAACATATGAAGCTCTAAAACTGCTTTAATTAATGCTCAGGTATTGTGATTTCGTTTCCCCCCATCAAGCGCTACACCAAGAGCAGGTCTGGGTATCTTCCCCCCAGTGACAACCAGGGTCTCGCCAGGGCCTGTGCCAGAGCCGGACACAAAGGCTTCCAAGCAAGCTAGGCAAACATCGCTGCATGCTTTTGCTGTATGCTTGTGCATGCACATGTGGTTGTTCTGCCAGGAATTTCAATTAAATAAGACACTCAGCGCATTCTGCCTGCAAAGCCTGCAGTTAATTCAGCATGCTGTACAACAGCCGTCTCCGGTGGCACTTATGGTACTTCCAGCACTGTGTGTACAGGGCTGGAGCATGAGCTCCATCTGGCACGGGGCTGCCGATGGTGCCAGCTGGCAGGCTCTGGCACAGTGACAGGGACTGGTGGGATGAAAGCACTCACGGGGCTTGCTTCCACCAGGCATCAGGGACGAGGCATCCAGTTTTGCTCCTTAAGCACTACCAAGCGCCCTCACCTGCCCTTTGCCTTGTTCAGGGTCCCAAATGCATACACACAAGTCCTTCTCTATCGAGGTTCAATGCAGCCCTCGTGTTCCAAACCTTCAAAGAGACGTGCAGCACATAGACAAACACTATTAACTCTGCCACTGGGCCAAGGAAGACCAAAGAAATCTAAGCAACAAGCACTAGAGATGACCAGGGATCCCAGCCAGCTCCAGCAGGACAGTCCCTGCTCCTACTGTCGGTCCTTCAGAGTTGGCAAAAATTTAGTGTCATTATCATGGAAATTTCCCACAGTAGCTTTTACCAAGGGGTAACAATAGGGTCCTATGAGAAATTAAAGCTTATTTGAGCTGGGTGATTTGCCAGCTTGGAAAACAATGGACCTCTTCAGCAAAGGGAGGTGTAATTTGCAGCTTTCTGAACCCCGAAGGATGGTCCTTTCTCCAGAGCTACATTTAACTGAGGGCACAATAACTGGGGGATGCAACAGCCCAGGCAGGAATGTGCAGCAACCTTGAACCACAGGCCAGAAAAACAATAGCTTTGCTTGGAAACAATGCTGCCGTCATCACCTCAAAACTGGTAGCCCCCTGTGACCCAGGGCACATGAGACAGAGCCCTAGTGTGCACAACCTTTCCCAAACAGAAGTCCAATCAACTTGTAGAGCCTCTGGGTCAGCTGCCTTTGATAAACACATAGAAGAAACAAGGAAAACACCAGCTCCTAGCTCCACTGTGAATGCCTGATGTCCCCAGTTGGATTTTGCCAGTGCCAGTCCCTCACAGCTGCAGCTCTGGGGAGTTGCACCATGGAACAAAAGTGCACAGAGGAACACTGAGGCTGCTCCCTGCATTATTGTTTAGAGCCTAGGCGAGGAGATGAGTAGGAAGAAACCTCAATATCTCCCCTTCTAAAAACCTCCTCGGAAGAAAATCCCGATCAGATATGTCAGATACGTCCAATGGAAAATGAGAGGAAGGAGAAGTACATGGCCATGTAAACCCTATCACTCAAAGTCCGGCAACAACCAATTGTGCTAGAAGTGTCCCACCTCCAGTAGCTGAGATAGGAACTAGAGAATCACCACAGGGTTTCTCTAATTGCTCTTCTGTCCTTTGGCTTTTCCCTGTGCTTTTCCTTAGCAAGAACACTCCAAGACTGGCATTTGTATACCGAATGTATTACATTTGCATATCTCAAGTTTGTTTGTAATTCTTCTGGGTGGCTTTCCTTTGCTTCCCCCATTTGACAGGTACCAGAGGCAGAGAAAGCCCCATAAACTAAGAGGCAAATCCATCAAAGGAGGAGCAATGCAGCAACAACAGGCAATTGCACTAAATCAGCTTCCACCTACAGTGAACATTAATTCAGTAGAATTAAACTAATGGGAATCCTTATCAACAACATCCAAGATTTCTCAGATATCATTTGCATTGATACTGATGAACTCAAAATTGAGGTGAGGCTCGACTGAGGCAGTCAAAACTGAGGCAGTCCTTTTCTAACAAATCTGAACCTGATTTATTCCGTCTGTACTCTGTCTGGTTCCTGTATTGAAATACAAAAGCTGGACACTTGGGAGAATTTAAAACCATCCAACTCCAGAGCGAAACAGAATAGATGAGCATATACGCAGTGGAAATTATCCATTTCCAAACATCCCTGAAAAGGCTGCGCACCCCTCCAGCTGGCTCTGCTCAGAAGCCCTCAGGAACTACCACGACAGAAGTCCTGATACGTGACACAGCCTGCATCAGTTGCAATCTCCCTAAAAGAGTGCTTCCAACTCACTTACAGATGAAAGGTCCTTTCAGTACAGCTCTTGCCCACCAAGCAAACCAACAGAAATCAAATTAACTTGCAGGAAATGAATTTAGAGAGAATACAAACTCATTTGTCAAAGTCGGGTGGCAGTGCCAGCAGTGCCACTGAACAGTGACATTGACATGCATTACGCGCCGGCATCTGCAGTTTAACATGCATGACTTCCACATAGGTCAATTATTCAAAGGCAAAATGTACAGTGCCTCTGTTCTTCTGTTACTGTTTTGCTTTATAGTCCACCACCAATCCCATCCACAAAATAATCTATTCTCCATTAGCATGGAAGGAAACCACAGTCTTTAGTCCCGTCTTCCACCTGGGACACCTACCTTGCAAATTTTAAAAACTGTGTAAGTCTAATTGAACTAAATTTTTTTTTTGGAAGTCACAGCTAAAGATTTCTGCCTTTGATTTTAAAAGTCAGTGCTTTGCTTCATTTACTGGGCATTGCTACAAATTCATTATAACTGTTAATTGTCATAGTGCTACTTATTCTTTTTGCATGTGGAACGTGAACTACTTTAATGACTTCAGTGTAACAAACATGTAAATAGCCAGCGATAAACCAAGCACCTGTAAGACTCCTGCCAAACCAAGACACTTTTGGCCTTGAGCCTTGGTCTCCATAATTTACTGCAATGTTCAAGTTAAGTAATCCTCCATCAACTTGAAACTGGGCTGTTCGCGGGTTTTTATTTCATTCCTTCAGGTACAGAGAAGGTTTCATCAAATTCAACAGTGGCTGAAAAGAGATGGAATTAACTTCTCTTGAATCCCCAAGCGCTAAAAGGTGAAATAACATTTAAACTTTGTGTATCTGCCTGATTTTTCACATGAGCATTTCTTCGGGTTTTAGCAGTTTTTCTATTGTGCACATTTTGCAGACATTCTATGCTCACTTAATAGTTTGTAAACAGAGGTAATTAGCTGACAACAAACATGATTGAGGTTAATCATGCATGAAATTATTTTCAAGATCAGGACCCAAATTAGTTAAGCTTAATTCAGGTCATTGTTAATAAAATTTTAAAACCCCACTATTTTTATGGATGTGCTTGAAATAAACTCTCTTTGATCTTCTTTGTTCCCTTCACCCTACTGCTTTGCTGGTGACACTCAAAAGCAGAAGTCTGCATTCTTTAGGTAGCAGCACTGTAAAATTTGTTCACAGTTTTCTACCCTGAAAAATAAAATTATTAAAATTGTGGCTTAGAACTTATTGTTATCCCTTCCCCTTATTCCATTGCAACGCTTTTCCTTAGAGAAAACAACATAAAAGCAATACAAATCTTTATTTCACCAAGTTAGCAACTGCATATATGTCTTTAGACGCATTAAGAAAGAAGATTCTTTGGAAAGTGGTAGCGATATATTTCTTCACTCTATATGACTGTACTTCATTACAGCAGGACAATAGTGTTTTATTTGCATATATACAAATTCTCTCAAATTTCTGCCCCTTCTCAGACCACTTTTTTGTGTGCATGTTTATTACATTATGGTAGGTGTTGTATAGCATTGCTCAGTTTATATGTGCCTAGGTCTGTACACATGGCACACAAATGTATTATTAAAATTCACATTTATGGTAACATGAATAATGAATTTATTCTTCCTGCTACTGAGCACAGCTTTTGAAATTTCGTGATTCTCTTGCCAATAACCACTAAGACATTTGTGCTCCAAAACCTTGGTCCATTTAAAAATAAATAAATTATAAGAAATCACAATGTCATTGTTATATTATATCTTCTGATTTATTAGAAAGGAAAAAATATACATGTATCAGGGCTGAAAAAAACAACATGAGTCATCATGTGCAGTACCCACAGCCCAAAGTATCTAGACAGTAGGTTTTTACTGAGAAGAGTCTAGAAAGTACTCACTCCACTCTCCTCCCATCCATCACTCTCCTCTACACTTTTTAAACTTTTTTGGCCTGTTTAGAAACGTTCCCCTTCAAATGTAATTCCAAACAATCCTGTAGGAACTTCAGCAATGAGAAACACTACATCAAAGCAGATCTTTCCCTCAAAACCTCTGTAAAACTACCATGTCTTCTCTTTCACATAACATACTTCAAGCACGAAGAAACCATTCCTAGTACATTTCTTTTAGAGAGGAAATGTCCTCTTAGGAAGGAAGCCAGATGACCATGTAGGTCAAGGGATTCTCCAGAATCATTTCCCTGTGCTGTTCCAGCATTTGTACCCATTTGTGCCCTGTCCTTTCTGGAACAGCATGGGCAGGGGACTGGAGTTATTTTCCAGCACAGAAAAAAGAGTGTTCACACAACAGTAGAAAATCCATGTAAACACTGTCTTTAAGCCGCTAAAAAGTAGATGTTACTACTAAAAGCATTAGGGTGAATATAAAAAGAAATAGAGTATATGTAATTACAAGCCTGCCCCTCATTCATGATGTTTAAAAGCAAGAAAAAGCACCTTCCTTAAGGCTAGGAAACATGTTTTATGGAACAGATGCATAATTGTGTAGAGAAGTATCACGTGTTCCTCACTGAAAGCAGGTAGTGATAACCGAGCAAAGATCCAGGTGCTTTGACAAGTCTCCACAGCCAAAGGAAACCCTTGCAAGCTGAGGATTTCTGATATGGCTTATACACAGGTTGTAAATATAGAGGCATGTGGCCCATTTTCCCTCCCAGTCATTCCCACTTCAAAATACATACAATTCTTGTTTCAAAACTCTGCCTGTTTGCAAAAAAACAGGCTTATTATGCATCAAAGATTGCTTCTACCATCCAATTTCCAACCAAATTTGAAAATAAATATGAATTTTCACATAGCTCCATAATTGACCCATGCACCTATATTTAAAATTGCAGCCTCTCATATTTTTCAGTAGCTTTAAAAGCAGTAAACTTCCAGGAAACTCTTTTAGTTTAAATGTCACAGAAAAAAACATTACATTTACCCTTGTGCTTCAAAGTCACAATGAGCCATGCCTCACAGACAACCACTTTTGTTTCAGTCCAATTCAGCAAGACTGTGATGTTACTCGGTCTAGTGTAAAGCGTGCAGCTGGTCAGGGAGTGTTCTGCCAGCTGGGAAAAACAAAACCAAACCCCTTGATTTTTAGTTGAAAACAGTAAGCCTAAAAAAAGTATATGTGAGGAAAAAAATTGTGTTTTTTAAATTTTATTCAGCTCGACCTGTCAGTGGGAGAGCATTCTGCCGGTTCTGCCGTACGCAAAGGATGTGAAGCTGCGGCATTTCCCCCTGCGGAGGCAAGCCGAGCTTGTCCCCAGCCATTCCCGTGCTGCTGCAAGGTAGCATAAGGTATACAATGACAGCCCGAGATGAATTCAAAGCAGAGATCTCCATGATTAAAACCAGCAGAAAGCCACCTCTCCTAAGCCACGATGGGAAGGGAAGCCCGCAGAGGAGTTCAGCTGGAGATGTGCTTTTCCTCTCTCACCCTTTGGCTGGTGCAAACATACTCCAACTGGGGACCAGACCTTCCACAAGGGAATGTCCACCTGGCCACCAGACTGCTCCTGCCAGGAGATGGAGGGAGGCTGTGGGAGCAAGGCCAGACCCTGCTGCTATGTGAGGAGAAGGCAGAGCCGATGGGAGGCGTCGCCCCTGCTGCTCTAGCACACCACCCTGACCTTTCCATCACCAGCCTCAATTTAAAGAGTAACACTCAAATTAAAACATATTTTTCTCCCCGCATCATACGCCACTTTCAAAGGCACAAATCTATTGCAAGATTTTTATCTGCTTTTCTTTTCTCTATCACAATTGAAGAGGCTAGAGGGGAGCAGGAATGCCTGTGTGTGGGAGGGGAGGAGGAGCAAATGCTTTGCCCTTTCAAAGTACTCCCTGATTTTGCCTACCCCACACTGGGATGTCAAAGCTAGCGATCTATACGTAGCAGGACAGGTTTCTCCAGGGGCTCAGACCTGCACACAGCTTTCAGCGGTTTGTGAGAGGAAATCAATAAGAGTTCTCCCTTGGCTCTCCACTCCCCTGTACTCCTGCATTTCCCTCTGTAGTGTATGTACTTATGCAAAAAGCACAGCCCTTTGTAAGATGATTCCCCCGCTCCCACCCCTCCGAAAGTCATTACTGTATATGAACAGTGGAAGGTGACATCGATAACTAAAGCAACAGAAAATACTTTCATAGCTCAGTAAAATAAATATAGGCAAACTAAACATTTCATCTAAGTTCCATTTCATCATTCTGGATGCACAATGGTGCCTGGGCTCATCTGATCATAAAACACTGGATGCATTTCTACGTTTTCATTTTGCTAGAACGTAAGATATGAGTATCTGAAACACAAAATACCCTTTCCAGTGCCAAAAATCCAGTAGTCATCAGGCAGGTCTCGCTGTCACACTGTAGCCTTTAGATAGCAGACTCTGAAATGCCATCACCCATCCCTCTCATTCTTTCCATCCCTGTTTCCCGCAGGGTGGCTTTATCTGCTGGGACAGCTCGGTATTTTTTCCCGAATAAGCTAATGTTGTTTAGCCTGTCATTTACCTGTATCCTTTTCAAAAAACAATTTCTTGCTGTTATGCATTTTCTATTGACATTATTCTCTATTCCAGCCACCATATTGTCAATAACAGTATTTTTCTTAGTCTTTTTTGTAATCCTATCTCATTTCAATTTTCCACATTCATTTAATCCTTCCTTATTTTTCAGCAAGTTTTGGCATCAGGATCTTTGCGTTTTCCTCAAAATATCTGATATTATGCAATCCCAAGCAAAACTAACTCAAAGGTAAACTCCTGTTAATTTTTTCTTTTTCCATATGTAATTAGAAAGAAGGAATAATTGGGAGGCTCAGGATTTGTATTTGCTCTGCAGAGGATGGATGATCTGACAGGACAAATGCTGGCTGGCCAGATGACCACGGGGCAGCCACAGAGGCAGGCACAGGACAAGCAGCCCACACATCCCAGAATCTTTTTTACGTTGGACATTCAGCTAAGATTCTTTTTCTCAGTGAGTTTCTTTCTCAAAGTGCTAAACTAATTGAGAGGACTGGAAAAAAGTGTAAGGAAGAAATATGGGTTCCAGCTGCACTGTGGATGGGAAAGGCTGAAAAGCAATGGATAAAACTAAGTTAAAATCCCTCCCTTGGGCCATTGGCTCTGCAAACCCAGCGGGGCTGCTCACACAGCCTGTGGTTCAGCAGGGCAGGCTGGCTGCACAGCCTATTCAACAGATCAGCTCTGTATTCTCTGAAGGGAGCTTGTATATGCTTGAGGAGGGAAGAAAACCCATGCCCTAGAGGCAGCAAGGCCCTAGCCAGTGCTATGTGTTATCCATGGATTTCCTTAGCTGAACCAAAGCTAGGTCTGCACGTTTAGAGACAGCTGTCTGCTGATCCATGACAATTAAGTCTAATTATTTGTGAAGTTTGATAAAAAACTAATAAAATGCAAGCTTTTCGGATGTGCACAAAATAATTCCAGCAGAAAGAGTAACCCAGCAACATGTAATGACTCCAAGAAGATGAGGAAAAAGAAGTTATCGGTTTGAGGGTGAAAATATTAAGCAGTCAAAACAAATTGCAAACTTACTTCAGTATTATGGGCACAGACAAAAGCCAGATGTTGGTACAATAAACACAATCACTGGAATTAAGAGCAGAAACACTTGGATTTCCATCCAAATGCCAGTGTTTCAGTTCACCATGCAGGTGTTTAACCCTCTAGGCTTCACTCTGCTTTCATTTCGTCTTTGAAAGGACAGAAACGCTAAAGCAGAAAGCTTTTCTGCCTCATCAGCTTCAAAACATACTTGTTCAAGGTCTCGTTATGCAAAACTTTGAAAAACTCATTTTCTTGCCAGCAGACTGCTGGTAGCTGGCTGACAGGATTTAACCTCGCTGCTCCCAGACACATGATCAGAGTATTTCCAGGCAGAGCTGGGATGTCGAGACTGCTCCCGACCACTGCTACCACTGGCCCTCACTCACAACACCTCTGATTATGGCACAGCAACAAAAATTGATGCATTTTCACTTAGCCTGGGTTTATTCCAGAGTAACAAAACTGAAAATGTGGCTCAAACTCTTTATAGGTCTGTTAACAAAATCATTCACAGTCCATTTTGTAAAGAAATCCTGTAGCTGACTTTTAAGACTGTGAATAAAGGTATTTTATGCATGTCCAAAAATTTCATTACCACCTCTGAGAGATTCTAGCTTTTCTTGAGTAGCTCTTGCACCTGGTTGGGCTCTTACAAGCACACACTGCCTCCACCCACCATGCTAGGCTCTCCACATTGCAGACAACGCTGCGGTTCCATTTCTGAGTGCTGAGGATGGGGCAGCAGCCACCACAACCATGCCTTCTCACTTCCCAGTAGAGGAAGCACCAGGTACTCTGAAAATGTAACTAATAATTTTAATTAAACCCAAATGCTGCTTTGCAACATCACTTCCTTGAATAATTCCTAGTGTGCCACTCTGTTTTCCTCTCTTGCACATTATTTGAAATCTGCTGTGGGAGACAAAGAAACCTAATGCAGAGTCAAACAACTGCATTTCTCAGGTGTAAGACATTCTAAGTGCACCAGAGATAGAATTTTAACAAGTTTTGGTCATTTTTTAGGTTATATACATATATATATATTTTTAGTCAAGATATTCTGGTACATTAGTTAGCTTCATTTGAAAATTAAAAAAACTAATTTTGGTTCAGTGAAAGGGCTGTTGACTTGTCTTCTTTGTACAAATTTAATGTAATGGTTTGGGAATTTACAATCAGAGGATAAAATTGGATTTTGTACGCTTACAACCTCAAATTACAATGCATTGTCTGGACACTAGAAAGATCTGAAGGAGACACTGTCACCCAACACAATATGGCAGCAGGGACCAAAGAGAAAGTATTTGCCCATCAGTAGTAAATGAAAGAGTTTGAACTTTAAAGTTTGCCGGGATAATCCTTCCTGTGTAAGCTCCTGGTAACATCGTTAGTATCTTACAGAAAAAGAAATACCTGTGTTGGAAATGAAAAGCAGCCAACAGGGAAGAAGAAAAAGATGAAGTGCTTACAAAACTATTCAAAGCATTTAAATAGCCATCTAACAAAAAAGTGGGGAAAATCTGTGTCAGCTAACAGTCATAGCAACTCATTTCCAGTATCCCTTTCAGTTCTATCCAATATCAAAACTTCGGTAACATCATACTACAAAAATTAAAATCTCACCAAAATAAATGCCTTGGGAAAGAAGCGTGTGGATAAATTAAATGGCACTGAACTAAGCATGTTCTTTTTCTGAAACTCTGGAAGGCAAAAGTTGCCTGGAAGTGCAAAAGCAACACAGATCATCACCAATAAGCAACAATGCCATGTTATCTGCCGGTTTACAGCTATGTGGTTGGTAAACACATTAACAAATGAGTATAAAAGCCTGCTTGAGATGTGTATTCAAAGGGAAAAAGGCATAGATCCAGGGCTAGCAGGAAGGGCAGGAGGTACTTCGGAAAGTGGAACCACAGCCACCTGGGCTTGTGAAGGCTTCCCACCCACGACCTCTCCAACACCCATGTCAGTAAATGGGATTTTACAGATTTCCCTTTTCAAGCAGCTCTAAAATTCCCTTTTGTTGCACTTTAGAAATAAAGGTATGGAGGTTTTTTTTTTTAATTTGGTCCTGAGATCAGATTCATGGTACTTAATTCTAGCCATAAATATGCTTGACATTTGTTCTGCAGTAATGATTGATGCTTCCTCTAGAATCAGCAATAAGAGACAGGCACTTTTAGCTGGTGATTCACTGGATCCTAAAGTAGCTCTATAAAACAGGAATCTCCAGGGATGATTCAATTCACATCCCCTGACTAGCATTGAATTTAGCAGCTAAAGTTAAATGAAATAAATCAAATTTGAACTCACCAATCGCAGCACAAGAACATCTGCCAAACACAGAACAAGAGAGAGAGTCAAAGAAAGGAAGCATAGTGAAAAAGCCTGATTTTGGGGCATGTTTCTTCTGCTAATACTCTGCATTTTTTCATTCATGCAGCTACACTCCATGTCAAAGTTATTTCTTTTTATTCTGATAAACTGTTTACACATCTAGTTTTCTCTCTCAAACAGTTGTCCTACTGCTTACTGCTTTTTCTTCAAAAACCTGATTTGCTCTGGAAGGTGTGTGTTGTCCTCTTGACCTTGGAAAAGACTAGACTGGCAGCAAATCTCCCCTTCTTGGGAAACATTGGCCACCTTCCTCATGTGTGCTCCCTCAGCCTAACGTCTTCTGATGCATAAATATAAAGTTGTCTGCCAGTCAAATTTCTGATAAATGACAGTGACAGAATACATATATGACTAAGAAATTATGAAAATATTCAAATGTGTTAGTAAAAGTATACAGTATTCAATTACAGATATCCAGCTCAACAATAACTCTCTTCATTTTATGTACCAGGATAGAACATTTCATTAAGAAGGTTTATTATATACAATTAGCATTCATTTCCTCTTGAAGAGCTAACACTTTAATGACACAGTTAATGTAAAAGGCCATAGGAAAGATAAGAAAATAAGTAGCATAATCAGATCACTTATGACACAGAACCTATTTTAACTTTCTAAGGATACAGAATGAGAAACAAAGTTGTAAAATTTGTATGAATACATAACTTACTTCTATGGAACTAAAATGAATATACTGACGAATATAACAGATGATTTAATTTCAGCAGACTTCCCTACAGATGTCTGTGCAAAAGTTGGGCATACCTGCAAAACACAAAACTCTGTTTTTCTTTCCTTACCAAACTTTAGGTCAGACAGCTTGGGGTTTTATGCATGTGTCTGTTCTTTTTTTCTAAAAAAAAAAGCTTTGCATATAATGAACTAAGTGTATTTGCTGAAACGTAAGAAGGCTGAAGGATTAACAGTTTAAGCAAAATAAAAGGAAACATTAAGTATCATCAAAAGAGAAGAAGCAGTCAACAGCAATATTGTCAAGTGAGAGATTGTACTACCCCATACTGGCAATAGTAAACATCCACCATCAATAAACAAACTCCTGGGACCTACTAACACTGCACTGGTGGAAAATTAATGGGCCTTGCACAGACCTCTCAGCTGCAAAGGCTGAGCATCACAGCAAAAAGGACCTTCATTCCACAAACAACACACATCATGAAGAAAACTCAAAGGTCTCATTGTATAATCTCTGGCAGACAAGACCTTCACAGATTTTTTTTTTTTTTAATATGCATAAAATGTTTTACAGAATACATTGAAGGCATATTTCTTCAAAATGTCACGAAACAAACCATTTGAAAACATGCTGAAAATTCACCCTGTCCAAACAGAAAGTCAGACATCCATAAGAAAAACAACCTCTGATGAAAAGATTGCAAGGCAGTAAAATAAGTATGTAAACTGAAGGCAGTTACACACTTCTGAGGAAAAGCAGCATCATGCAGTAGGGAAGCATCCGTGCAGTAGGGAAGCATCCGTCCTCCTGAGCCTCCCAGGCGCTCGTCCCAGTCAGAGAAGCCTGGCATGGGGACCAAGTTAAACGTGCCCAGCAGCATTCTTCGAGTGCAATGAGATGTGGTCAGATGGCTTGAAGGCATGTCTAGGACCCAACAATTCTGCTAGAACCAGAAGATAATCCCTTCTGAGTAGTACATAGCGATCTCAACTGATCCAGAGAGAAGCCGTACTATTGCAGGATAAATGAAGCATTTCCCACCCGTTATTACCCTGCAATACCATGTGTTTTCTCTACGCATTGGAAGTCACTCCCTTTTCAGGGAAGTAACATGGCAGCTGTTATTAAAATTTGACCACTGTGATATTAAGGTAATAGTCTTTGACATACCCACACTAAATGTCATTCCTCATTCTTCCATGTCACTACCAGTAAATCAATACCAGAAACTAATTTATGGCTGGCAAAAAAGTCCCCTGTCTTTCGACTGACAAAAGTTAATAAGCTAAATAACATCAAATTATCTGAAGTCAACTGCCACTTGCATTAGTCCTACAGAGGTCATAAAGTAGAAGGTATGCATACCTGGCAAAGTCCCATACCAAGAGCAAAGTTTAGTTTACATGTAAAATAGAAAGCAGGCTATTTTTATTACCAGGAGTTTTACATTCCTCCTCTGCTTCAGCAGGCTGGTCCTGCTCTGGCTTCACAAGGGCTACCCTGACACCACCACTGTCAACAGTGTGATGTGTGGGATATGGAAAAAAAAAAAGCATAAAATGCATAGCTAAGGGCTGAGCCTTGGGAAAAAATCATAATGTTGCAAAGGATTGGCAGGATTCTGCTGAATTAGATCTGCAGCTTGCACTAGCAGTTTGGCTGTCCATAAATAGCAGAGCAGCTGTGCCAGGCAGTCACCACAGACTTTCTCAGACAGCAACCGTACACTGTCCAGGCTGCACAAATTAAAACCCTTTTGCCATTTCCAATTTGCCAGAGCTCTTTGACCCCTCCTGCAGCTTTGCTGACCACCATCAAGGACCCTCCAGCCACTCAGCGCAGATTGGGATGCTTATGCTGTAACAAGTACTATTCTTCCCTGTGGCATAATAAACACCATCACCGCTCTCCCCTCCCTCCCCGCACTGTAAATATCCATTTTAATATAAAAATAGAGAATATGTTTTGTAGCAGGTGACTAGCTGATTTGTCTGGAGGAGTATATCACAATCCTGAAGCTATGAAAGAAGTCTTCATGCCCATTACCTGTACCTAATTAGCAGAGAAAAATAAGTCCTCCTGTCAAGTGTGCCCCTGCCATACAAAGAACTCCTGTATGACATAGAAGACAGCACACTTAGATGAAAGGGAAATTTAAAAGAACACCACTGTTCTGTTTTCTTACTGTACCATCAAAAAGGAAAGAAGAGTGTCAAAGAGCAGTGGCATTTAGAGGCAGAGATCATCAGAAGTGTACTTGCTACACAACAGACCTGTGGGTCCAAGGAAGTTCTTGGTTTCTTTACAGTGTTTTAGTCCTGAATAAGCTGTTACAGCACCCCACCCAACCTTTGTTTTTCATATGAAGTTTAAAAGAGCTGATAGAATCATAGTATGGTTTGCATCGGAAGGAACCTTAAAGATCATCTAGTTCCAACTCCCCTGCCATGGGCAGGAACACTTTCCACTAGATCAAGTTGCTCAAAGCCTCATCCAACCTGGCCTTGAACACCTCCAGGGATAGGACATCCATGACTAGAAAATCCAACAAATATATACATACTCTTTAAATGCTACACGTCAGACTGAAGAATTTCAGCACATTAATGCACATTAAGACAGAAGCTTTGCAAGCAGAACTGAAACCACTCACGCTTTAATTTTGGTATACAAGCAACTCTGTGTAAAACGAAAGAAGCTACCACCTTGATTTAGCAAGCACTTGTCTGTGCTTTATTAAATTACAGAGATGTTGACGCAGAAGTGCTTCTGTATCCTGAAGAACAATTTGTTGTATCTAACTACACCAGCTGACCAAACTTCGATGTCCTTGGCAATTACACAGCCTTTGTATCTACCATAATTACAGTCGTATTTTGGCAGAACACTACATAAGTCAATGTAGACAAGAGATTTGTATACTTTCACAGATTAATCAATTTTCTGTAGCTGCTCACTTTGCTGACGCTTTATTTCCATGCACTTTGCCGTCAGCCTTGCAAGAGCTCACCCTGCCCACTAACACTAGATGTGGCTGCCTGTGCAAACAGTTTCCTTCATAAGTCATAGATCGCATGCCAAGGCTTGGTTTCTGCTTTAAAAAATTCAGTTCTGAGTTGTTTCCTTAAATGAGAACTGGGAAGTAAAAGGCTTCTTCTCCACTTGAAGCTGAAGGAAATCATAGAACCATAGAATGGGTTGGGGTGGAAGGGACCTTAGAGATCATTCAGCTCCAACCCAGGGACACCTCCCGTTAGACCAGGCTGCTCAAAGCCTCATCCAACCTTAACTTGAACACTTCCAAGGGTGGGGAATCTACAACGTGAGCAGGAGGAAAAGTACAAAAGAGAAGAGAAAGTGAAGCGAAGCATTATTTTGTGCCAGGAAAGGCAGAAGCAGGAGACAGGGGTCCAAGAAGTGATACCCAACACCACACAGTGGTGGAAAGGAAGTTGAAGGAGAAGGTGCAGCCACTGGTGCTGCCTGAGGTGAACTAGAAGGAGGATTAATTCTCTCTTATAAGTTAAAATTTGAAAAAATGGGAAGCCACAAGGAAGAAAGCATCAGTTCTCGCAGCCCTGATGCAGGTCCCATGGATCATCATCTGCAAAGCCTTCCCCAAACAACTGTTTATCCAGCAGCAAAGTTTTTTCTTTGGAGCAAATTAGAAATTGTTAGCTCAAAAGAGACATCTTCGATCCCAAAGCAACCATGCACTCCTCTACAGCCTTTCTCCTCCAACTATTTCATATTTTTGCCACTTCCTTCTGCACAAAAGTAGCCTTAACCCCACACACTTCCCGAATGCCCCATTAAATACAAGTTATTCTACAACCTTTACACACTACGTAGCTTAAAATGTCGTTAAACTTAAAAGCAAGGTCTCCCCAATGTAGGCTTCTCAGACTTATGGTTTTCAGGAACAATGTTGAGTGGGTAGTGTTGTGCAGGGCTGCGCATTAATAAATTTGTTCAGCAAGTGTTCAGTTTAAAATCCACGTACCAGATGCATCATTTATTACTCCAAATGAAATTACTTAAGTAACTTATAAATATGTGCAAGTCTTCTGCAACAGACAGCAGAATATAGCACATCATTTGCTCTTCATGCTAAATTAATAATCTACACAATTAAATGCTTGCAATTAACAGGCGTTTATTATTTTTGCAGTGTATTTCTGTAACTGCTAATGTAGTGTAAGAATCCTGAAAACTGTCTGGGGGTTCATTTGAGGGATTTATTAAAATTGCATGGAGTCTTACGACAAGTAGCACCAAAATGGAACAATGTCTACAGGAGAAAAACTACAGACGTTTAATTACTGAGCAAGGTTTTAATCAAACCTCTCTATTTTCTTTCACAATAATAAAAGAGATGTTTTGGCACTGGGCCAGGAAAGCAACTATAAATTTACATGTCATTTGCTTCTGAAGAAAGAGGTTAAAAATTCATTTTTAGCTCAATGTAGGATTTTTTTAAAAATCTCTGATATAAACCATTGCAATGTTAAATCTACTTGAAATTTAAATGTGAAACAAGTGGGGGAAAAAGGCATAACATTAAAAAAAGCCCATTTCTCCAGAGGCTTTTTACAGATTTACTGATTTTCATAACATTAGGTGAGCCAATCCCTAAAATATCATCAAAATCCAATATGTTTTTCAAATCCCCACGGTTGGCTATCTTTGCGTCCTCAATTCAGCAGCCTTCTCAGGCCAGTGCTGAAAGCCTTGCCACAGATTCTGACACCACTGCCTACCAGTCAAGAAGTTTTCAAATTTTCATAAAACTCTTTGCATTTCTTCTGTTGTGGCACAATTCAACTCTTTGGCTAAGTTAAAGAAAATGTTCTGATAGTGGGAATGGTTTAAACATGATTGTCTAATTATACAGAATACTGAAATCTATGACCATGTAAGTTATCTGTTGATCCCTTACATACATTTAGTCATACATACCTGTTTAGCCACATCTGGCCCCCAATACTGTGCTCTTCCAACTGTAGTCTCTGTTTAAAAGATGTATGAACTGAAAAGCTCTTTTCTGTAAATATTGTCAACAGTTCAGAATTTCCCCATCCCACAGACCTGGAGGATGCATGGTGGTGTTGGGCTGGTGATTGGACTTGATCTTAGGGGTCTTTCCCAACCTTACTGATTCTATGGTTTTATGGTTGTAATTGGTATAGAGCATAGAAATGAAGCACAAAAGCTTTCCAGAAAGCACCCTGCTTAAATATTTTGCAGTGTTGTTCCATGCTTTTCAAAGTGTACAGATTTAATGTAAGTACCATTCTGTTCTTCCATTCTTGAATCACCAAGGGAACATTATGAGGTTTTAATTTTTTTTTTTTTTTTTAGGAACAAAGTGAACCTTTTTTCTAACAAAGGTAACAAGGAAGAAAATGTCAAGAAAAATGAAAGGAAAAAAAATGTCCTGGCATTTTAATAATTTCAGTTTACAATTTTTTTTAACAATCACCATGAACACATTTATCAGAAGGACTTTAAATAATTCAAATAAAAATGATGTTACTCCAAGTATAAGATGTATCAAGAACACAACGTTTTGCCAATGGATTTGAGAACAAAACTCTACGGTGTAACCTGAGTTCTGAAAGAAAAGAAAAACAGCCAAAGTATTATTACAGCAATTACTACACTTCCACCTCTCAGAAACCTTCCAGCAGGTACACTTTGTTCATTCAAGTGAGTTTTCTCCACTCACACTACTAATTTGAAAATGCGACTGAGGCTGTCTTGGTAGGGAGAGACTCATTCTCACAGACAGTTTTTCCTGTGCATTAACAGGTTTTGTACATTTAAATGGACAAAAAATATAGTCTTTGGGAAAGGCAATCTATTGGAATTCACCTCTAAACTGGACATCTGTAGCAAACTAGTTGAGTAGTGCATCTCAGCAAGTACTGACTGGCAATGCAGCACTCTGCAGAGCTAAATGCCACAGGCAGTGCATGTCCCTTCATCCCAGGAGATACCAGTCTTTCTTCAGAGCAGCTTCCTAGTTCCAGTCTTAACTCTTCTCTTCATTTCCTTGCAGAAATACCATCATTTGGCTGCCCTCACAACCTACTTACTCAATACTGCATCTTTTCCTTCTGGAAGCAACTTGAAGAAAATCTACTGAAGAAAAGCTAAAAGCAGACAGAAAATGGTCCATACAGACCGGTGTTTGGAAATAATAATCTGCCAGATTTTATGGCTATTCTAAGATATCTGCAGCAAAATGCATATTTCTACATTCAGCCAACAGGAAACTACCTGCAGTATAATTTAATATAGCAATACTGGAAAATTAGTAAGAGATGAAGAAGCAGGAGGCCAAGTGAAGAGAGTTAAATCTGCAGCACTATAAAAATAAGCATATATGAACTGCAAGACAGCAATCCTGACAGAGGCCATAATGCTCCAGGACAGCATTTCCACTCTACCACTGGCACCAGCAGCTAAAGACACTTAGGTTCCAGCTTAACTTCAAGCCCTGAGCTGACCCCAGTAGCTATGGTCTATCAGCCTGACAGTCTGCCATTCCAGCTCAGCTGACAACACCTTAAAATTAGTCGTGCTCAAGTGCTTCGAGGTATTGGTTCCATATCCCATCTCATCATTAAATTAAACCAGCACACTGCACAGGTCATAGGTATTTCTGAGCACTGATGAAAGTCTAAATGACTGTCACAACTCACTCCTCTGTTCCTAAAAATAAAGCAGGAAGATGCTTTAAAACACCAAAATGTTACAAACAATCTTGATACATTTACCAGTTCTCACTATTTCAGCTAGTTGCTGTCAACTGAGCCTGAGTGTATCTGCCAGCCAACCTGATAGCAGATATCAAGGCACCATGGAAAATGTTCTTGCATGCTATGTATGGTATGTATTGTGCGGTGCTGTTACACCTCACATGGTTAGATAGAACAAGTCTTTACACTGAAAGGTGTTAAAAGTTAATACATGTGTCAATTATCACGTGGTGGTCTCTTTGGCTGGCTTTGCTCCTGTAAAGCCACCTTGCATAAAAAGTGGCTTGGTTTAAAGTTCTGCTTTTTACCTTGGCAAGATCGAAACTCATACAAGTTAGTGTCTGTGCCTCTTGTAAATTTATTCCTGCAAGTTCAGAAGACACAGATGCCTGTCGGAGGGCGAGATAAGTGTAGTCTAAATCAGAGCTCATGGCTGCTGCTAGCACTGGATCAGGAATTCATCACAAAACTCTTGTTCTTCAAATTGAAGCTCTTGTAGGGCCCAGCCCCTTCCTTCCTGAAGGGACAACAAATTAAAAAATCACAAAGTCTTCATTTCCCTGATTAAAATGTACTCCATCAAACCAAACTGAATGTATACAACAGGATTTAAAAGTGCTAGCAACAGTCCATTGCTATTGGAATAGGGACAAAACAGGAAGAGCGTGCTGCTGAGCTGGCTTTGTTAGAGCTGCAGACTACCTGGCTGTGCCTTCTAAACTCCACAGAAGAGTTTCTTCCTGATTTTCTAACTTAAGAACGTATTAATAAAAGTTTATAGTATGATTTTGCAGTTCAGGAAAAAGCAGAATAGTCAAATGTGAGCTCACTTCATAAGAAACTGGGTTTGGTTTTGTTATAATCTATTTTAATTGCATAAATTTTAATAGGGAAAAGGAGGTTTTTTCAATGAATAATCTTATTTAAGTGAAATATTGTATTTAGAGTTGTTTATAAAACTGCATTTTGCTGTAATACTATGTCAAATTACACCAATAGAATACAATCACACCTTGTCCCAGCACTACTTTAACTTGTATTTCTAACACAATCCTTCTGTGCACATTTCTTAAAAGTTGTGATTTCTTTTTCCCTGGTATAAATACGAAAACGGTTTAAGAGCTTAGATTTGTGAACACTTGTGCCCTCCTACTGAGAACTTTTGCAGACAGTGGCTAGCTGGCCAGATGTCAGCCAACTCTATCTGAAGATGGGGTTGTGACATCAACACTATGCACCAGCGACCACCTCCAGCCACCCAGCAGGCAGGAGTGTACAGGCAGCAGTGTCCTGTTCTGCAGCCCCACCATACCTCCTGAAGCAGTTCTGAATGAAATTCTGTAATAGTTAACACCAGAAATGCATCTACAATCTATAAAATCTATAAATATTAACACTAGCACTGGAAATGCATTCCTTTGCTTACATTTCCTACTCAAAAATGAGAACCAAACTTCTTCCTTCCACTACTAAGCAAATTTTTAGCAAAAAACCACCCAACAACAGACCCATACACAGAACAAAAAGAAAAACAACCACAAACATTCTTTCTGAACACAGGATCACCCGAAAGATCAATGGGACATAAATTATTTGTGGGCCCAGCTATTTCTGCAAACACGACTGAATGTTACATCAAAGGCAAAGTAAAAAGCCCATGAAAAACAGTACAAAGTAATCTCCCCTAACCTACTTCAATCACTGATTTCTTACGTGTTTCCTCTAATGGAAATAAAAATATTTCCCTCTGCGTAATTTCAAAACTGACGTTAATGATTTAAACTCATCACTCCTCAAGTATTCAAGATAACTGCTAAGTGTCATGATATCTTCTGTATACGCTGCAATACAAAGGCGAAGTCTGTGTATTAAAAAAGGTATATATGCTTTCCTCTATTATATCTTTACTTCATTTTGGTTTAAAATTACTTTATATATTTTTGTGTTATCATTGAATAATAGAAGGGTTACAAGGGACCTTAAAGTTCATCTTGTTCCAATCCCCCTGCCATAGGCAAGGACATACCACTAGATCAGGGTGCCCAAGGCTCCATCCAAACTGGGCTTGAACAACTCCAGGGAGGGGGCAGCCATAAATTCCCTGGACAACCTGTTCCGGTGTTTCACTACCCTCATCGTGAAGAATTTCTTCCTAATTTCTAGCCTAAATCTTCCCCTCTCTTCATTTATCGCCATTTCCCCTCATGCTATCACTACAAGCCTTTGTAAACAGTCCCTCCCCAGATTTTTTTGTACACCCCGTTTAGGTACTTTCTTCTAAGGCTGTTATAAGGTCTCCTGGGAGCCTTCTCTTCTCCAGGCTGAACAAACCCAGCTCTCGCAGCCTGTCCTCGTAGGGAAGGTGCTCCAGCCCTCTGATCATCTTTGTAGCCCTCCTCTGGACCCATTCCAACAGCTCCATACCCTTCTTATGTTCAGGATTCCAGAATGGGACACAATATTCCAGATGAGGTCTCACAAGAGAGGAATAGAGGGGCAGAATCACTTCCCTCGCCCTGCTGGCCACGCTTCTTTTGATGCGGCCCAGGACACGGTTGGCCTTCTGGGCTGTGAGCACACGTTGCTAGCTTGTGTCGAGCTTCTCATCATCCAGCACCCCCAAGTCCTTCTCTGTAGGGCAGCTCTCAATCACATCATCCTTGTACTGAAATTGGGGATTGCCCCGACCCAGGTGTAGGACCTTGCACATGGCCTTGTTGAACCTCATACGGTTCTCACAGCTCCATTTCTCCAGCCTGTCCAGGTCCCTCTGGATGACATTCCATCCTTCTGATGTGAAAACAGCACCACTCAGCTTGGTGTCATCTGGTGTCATGCTATAGGATGCTGTTATGGATATATCCAAGGCTACACAATTTTCCAACACTCCAGGGAGAAGCTTCCAAAACGCAAAGCTTAGAGTCAGCCACTTGGTTAATGTCAATAAAAAACCCATTGATTTTGTAAAAAGCAATCAAAATAGGGAGAAAAAAACACTGTTCTGCATACAACAGATCTGACACAGCAGAAATAAACATTCCTTACCCTTCCTCTGGCAAGTCCTTCACCTGCTCAGAATCTCAGCGTGAGAGGCATTTCCAAAGAGTAAAATGGAAATCTTGGTTCACACAGACTGTATGACTCTCCCACCGTAGGGTACATAAGGCATAGCCAGGGCTCTCCAATGTTAGATAAGGGCTGTGACCAGCGTCTCTGCTGTGGCAGAGGGAAATGATGCATCAAGTATTAACTCGTTCCTCTTACGAACTTGTATTTGCTAAAACAACATTAAAAATAACTAGACACCTGTAATTTGAATGAAAAGCAAGCCAATGATCCTGTAAAAACGTACATAGGCCCATAATTTGATACAGTAAATACATCCTCTCTTCCTGTAGAAATGCTCAACTATTGCTTAAAATATAAATTTTGCTATTTATCTACTTCAGGCACATTAAAACTATATCGAGATAATATTTCTCTTTTTTTTAATGATCAATAAGAATTAAAACGTAATGATATTTGATTTATTCACTTGTAGCTGAAAAGGGAAATACATCTGGTTTTAATTAGATGACATTGTCAAACTTTGCTACACCAGTTCTGAATCCTTTCCTGCTTTGGAATGCCTCAAGGTTCTCTGTAATCAGGGTACTGCTGGTGTGCCAAAGGGCACAAAGAGAATTGCAAGTTCAGAGCACCCATAGCCAAAGTCCCTTTTGGTGGCATTGCACAGAAAATCCATCATCTTACTTGCTATCCACGTTTCAAGGAAATAAGACTTTTATGGGTGTCTGAAAGAGTCCAAACGTTGATTAGCTAAGAAAAGCCACAAAGTTAGTTCTGCTGTGCCATAAGCTGGGCTTGCCAACTGCAGACGGACTTGGATACACAGTCTGTGTCCCAAAGTGCTGCGGGATCTGTCTGCATTTCTCCAATAAACAATGTATTTCAATTCTGGCTGTTGCCATCTGGCAAAACTGAGTCTAACTTGCATAAATCACCGTCATTCTTAATTATTTGGGACATATTCTGTAAGCATACAACTTATCACAGTTAATAATATGATTTACTATATCTAAATTAGATTCATTTTGCTGAGAAATTTTGGCAGTCACTGCATAATTCAGCTCTTTAACACAACTTGGCATGCACGTCATAACTTACGATTAGCAGATAAACATGTTTTCTGTGCTCCCTGCTTACAGTTATCTTCTGTTTAGCTTCTTTTAAAGTTTCACAGGAGCAGAAAAGTTGGAGCTAAGCTTCGTCCCTTACCACTCATGAGCTACCTTGCACTAGCACATACTGTAGCCCAGTGCTCCCTCCACATATTCTAGGCCTGCACTTAAATTTGTATTTATATATTTATATTTACACCATATTTGATAAAAGTTAATACCAACATTAAATAATACACACCATTTGTACAGATTTGCTGCACCTACACAACTGCATCTGCTGTTCTTCTCAGTTGATAGAACAACAGTGACTCCCAAAGCAACAGGTTACAGGAATATTATTTACTAATACAAATCAAAACCTGATGAAGAGTTTTACAGCTGGTTTTAGAGTCATCACCTGGCCAAGCAAATACAACCTTCTCCACCCAATTCTTGCTTTGGGGAAATTTGACTTCTCCTGATGCCTGCATACTTTTAAGCATGCACTTTTACTTAAGTATCATTTTCAATTTCAATAAAAGCATATATGTAAGGATTAGACTGTTATGAACACTGCAGTGCAGATCTAAATAACTCTGTCTGCCAAACTACGGTTTCTATGGGAACAAAACTAATGTACTGTGACCACAGCTCTGACTGCATTATTTAGGACCATCTGGTTAAAACAAATATTTCTGTGGCACAGTATTTGTTCGTAATTGTGTGCTGATAATTATTTTTTTTAACATACACAAATACATCACATTTTATATACTTTCCATATATGTATATGGAAATATACATATATTTCCAGCTTTCTGATGGTACTGAGAGTGAAAAGCACCTTTCAGGTCTATTGGCAGCTCCTCTAGCAGCTCCTTGCTAGCAAGAGGCAGAATGCTTCCAAAGTGGTTTGGTGCTTTGAAGCATTTTTCACACTAATAACTCATCGCCCAGAATGAGCCTGGATACGTTTAATATGCTGAATGGAGATGTGTCACCACAGATACTATTCTTATAAGACTTAAAATGCTTTTGCAGCTAAACACAGATTGACCAGATCGTCAGCAGTACCAACACAAAAATGCGAGGACCACCTTTCCTATCTGTTTCTAAAATTGGAAATCTTTTTATGTGAAAACATTAAATTAACAAAATAATTGATAAAAAAAGCAAGCAGATCCATTTCTTATTTCAGTGCTTCTAAAGAACTGCAATATTCAGTTCTGACATAAGAAGGAATATATATGCAGTGTATATATATATATTAACCTTTGTAATTCAGATCTATTAAAGTAATTAAATGCCCATAAAAAAAAAGAAAAAGCCCCACAGTGTAAGTTTGCCTGTTTTTTCCAAGCTCCATGGAGTAACCACATTTTGCAAAGACAGGCTTCCACCAGGCTGCATTCTTGAACTACACTACAATTGGACAGCAGATGACTTTGGAAGAATTGAACAGTTGTTATTCCAGTGATGAAAGATGCTAAACCTTGGCCATTATGACAATTAAATATTAAAAGCAGAATGACTTGCTGCCTGCCACGGTCCTCAATCATAGGTACAAATTCATTGTTTTGGCCTCAGCTCAAGAGCTCCTTAAAAAAATGGCTCAGAGAAGCAACTTTTTGGTGGCACGGATTATCCATGCTGCCAGAGCTGTGAAAGGTGCATGGATTAATACTGGTGAAGTGACCTGCAATCTTCTTTAGGCAGCTTTGTTGCGTACAGTCTGCAGTCAGGACAGGGAGCGAGCTTTCCCCAGGGAAAGAAGCGAGCCACCGCTTGCCTTCTGTCATCAGAACTGGGGCTCCCCCAACACAGCTGGAGAGCACTTTTGTTAAGAGAGGCAGTAAAAGCACAGCAGCTTTAAGAACATGTTGAAGAAAACCCAGAGCAATTAATCTACTACTATATTTGCTTCCATGTCTATCTATACATTTCATCTGGACATACTATTATGGTATGTGGGAACTTGTAAGGTCTCAAATTCTATGAGGTGTTGTATATTGATCCGGAAAACAACAGCAGAAAGTTAGGAATTTAGCTAAGGTATCCACTGCTGTATGAAATACATCTCTAAGGAAAATATTCACATTCTAAATTTTGTGCTTCTGAATGCCACCACTGGAGACAGAAGAAGAAAAATGTCTCTAAGTGCAGAACTCCTTCAGACCTCCAGAGCAATACCTTTTGGAAGAACTTTTTGTCAATCCTGCCACTATTCCACTTCTTTTTCTAATTGAGAAGACAACTGTCATAAGATTATTTTCTTAAAGATCATGAATGTTAAGGAAGCATCATCTTACTAGTTAGTAATTACAACCAAGTATCAGATTGCCAACCACACACCAGTTAAGCATTTCTCATCATTACGAAATCACTAATTGCAGGAGGAGTTGACTGAAGGAAATAAACTAACTTACGTAACAAAATAAATCTATGTCACCATTTATCAGATGGATATAGGAAAGTGAACATCAAATTCTGGCTAAAGGCTCCAAGAAAACAGGATGGGACCTAATGCAGTATAATTAAAGGTGATTACAAAAGACTTTTGCCTGCATCATGGTGTGCAAAGCACCACACTTCTCCATGCTACACACAGATCATCCCTTCTGCCAAGAGATCCTCATGTGGCTGTTAGGAAGGTATTCTCACAGGGGACATTTCCAAAGGGATCTACTAGCAAGGTGGGAGATGCCAGCATCCCTTCTGCAGCTAAAAGCTACGCAAGTATGCAGTCATGTGCAGTGAGTTGGCTTTGGATCTCGGGGCAGCAAGTGCTCCCATGGCGCTGTCCAGGTCTTTACAATGCTCCTCTTAGGTGAGCTTCAGAGAATATTTTAAAGTAAATTTGTTCTTCCATCTCTGATAACTAATGATGGAGTTGCTGCCATCTGATGGCTTAGTAAAGAGACAGGAGATAGGAGAGAGGAACTGTGCTGACTGCAAGAGAGTGCTAAAAGCTGAATTGTGTTTGGCTGAGAGAACAGAAAACATAAAATAATTCCTGTGATACAGATGATCTGAGGGTAGATAACTACGAGAGCCTTACTTCACAGGATAGGGGAAATGTCCAGCCATTTTTATTGCCTTTGCAAGGCCACGTAAATATGTGGAAAACTTAACAGAAGAAATCCTGTAATACTTAACTATGTTTCCATTAACAACCTACAGAGTACAACGGTCAGTTAATTACATGTCACCTCTCAGTGAGCTTCACAAAACTGAACAGAATTGAAAATCAGTACTTTTTCCACTATCTTCTCAGTCCCAGCTCCTAGTATAAACCTCCTCACTAGCTCTGTCAAAAGGAAGGAAGTGAAGAACAGCTTGTGTCTAGGCTCTGAAGTGGTTGAAAAATCACTGGGTGGAAGGGGCAGCCTACGTTGGGATACAGCATCTACGTGTCCAACATGACAGAGGAAGAAAGGTCCAGGGGGGAAAAAAAAACCACAGGAGGTCTCTGCATCTTCCCCCTCCCCACTAAGACAGAGCCACAACACAACAAAACCACCTTCAAATTTCTTCACACTTAAAATGTCCTACAGATTCCTCAAGTCTACTAGAAGTATTTCTGCTTTTAGCATATTGGAATATGAATGTGACCATATTTATGGCCCACTTTGGCATGCATCCCAGTACTGCGTGTGATGACAAAACCAGATCAGTTGTGATCCTTCTGACACTGTGCTTTGATGTGATGAGCATACACACAAGAAGGCCCCATATTTCATTCTGTCCAATGTTTGAGGTGGCCTCCCCAGTCATGAGGATGAAGACAATAAAAAAAAAAAACACAAAACCCGTGGGCAGAACACAAGGCAAGCATAGGTCCTGCCTGGCCCACCTGGTCTCCTGGTTCTCCAGTTTTTCCCACGAAGGGCAGTCACACAACAGGTCGGGCCCCATTCCCCAGCTGCATCAGCAGCTGGCCTCTCTGGCACGAAGACAACAGAGATAAACCTTCCCAGCCCTTGCCCATCCCTGTACCACTTGCAGCCCTGGGCCTTCCCTTTCTCTGGCTCTAAATCTCACTTAAAATTCTTTGCATTTAAGGGAAAATATTTTTTAAAAAATCATGATCGCAACTTATCTTCAGTGTCCATGCCTTCATCCCTTGTGGAGGTGTGAGCATACACGTGTGTGGATGAACACGCTGCATGACTTCTGCATCATTCTCTTTTCCTCTTCTGTGGAATACTGCTTCTCATTACCTAAATTAAGATTGCAAGCCCTTTTGCCCAAATAGCATGTCTTGTCACGTCTGGAAGACAAACTCACTTCTATCTCACTTTCTACTCTCATGTTCTTTCTTCCTCTTTGTGTACTCTTCATGTACAGGTCACTGCCAACAGCTTAATCACATCATAGAATCAATAGGTTGGAAACAAGTTTGAGATCATCTAGTCCAACTGTACCTGTCCACTACTAAAATATACCTCTAACGACCTCATCTACCTGTCTTTTAAACACCTCCAGGGATGGTGACTCAACCACCTCCCCGGGCAGCCTCTGCCAGGGTCTGAGAATCCTTTCAGAGAAGAAATTTTAACTCGTGTCCAATCTGAACCTCACCTGGCACAGCTTGAGGCCATTCCCTCTCGTCCTATCATCATCACTTGGGCAGAGAGACCAATGCCCACCTTGCTACAACCTCCTTTCAGGTAGCTGTAGACAGTGATAAGGTCTCCCCTCAGCCTCCTTTTCTCTAGGTTAAACAACCCCAGTTCCCCCAGCCACTCCTCATAAGACTTGTTCTCCAGCCCCTTCACCAGCTTTGTCTTCTCTGGACGTGCTCTAGGACCTCAATGAGTTTCTTGTGGTGAAGGGCTGAAAACTGAACACAGGATTCAAGGTGCAGCCTCACCAGTGCCGACTACAGTGCTGACTAACTGTTTCTAGCCACAGAATTTTTGCAAGGGGTAATAACAAACAACACAGTGAAAGTAAAGGAGTATCTACACTAAAAAAAGTACTTGATAAGATTAACATTATTGGATTTGTACTTGAGGATTTCAGACAGTACCATATTATTGTTGCTTCTTTTGCAAAATTAAAAGTACTTTCACCCAACAGCCAGAATCCAGGCCTGCACCTGGACTCAACCTCAACTTGTTCCCCTACCAACAAGTACTAACTACACAGAATATCCCTTCAGTTGCACTAGGACATATACATAGCACAAAAGGGTTTTAATAGGATTACTATGATGATCCTGGGGTTTAAAGAGAATAGCGCCACAAATGAATGGATGAGGACTCAACTCTACTCACAGATAAACAAAAAAAAAACAGAATTCATAACCAGCAATTTTATAAAGAGTAAAAGTTCTTAATAAATAAAAGATATGGGGGTTAGAAATTACATACACATATAAAAAATTTTAGCTCCCCTATTTTCACTTTTTGAGTGTATGCAAATACATGCAGATTCCTAACTTTGAAAAACTGTCACAATCTCAGTGAGCCGTAAACAGAAATTTTCCTTTTAATAATAAAAAGGGTACAAAGAATTTCTAGCAACATCTAATATCTGTAAGTAAATATAGTAAGTACAGTAAGTCCCTGTTTAAGCAAAAAAAACTCTGGATACCCTAACTCAGAATTTTACACTTGAACGACCTGTTATTTAATACCTTGCCTTTGGCACCCAGTGTTGATTCTCGTCAAGAATACTTGCTTTAAAAGTTAGATCTTCAGTGTTTGACATGTGAATATCACCAAGGAAACTAATTATTTCACTCAGAGAGAACACTACTTAGATTTAACAACAAAGCATGTACAGGATTCTTCAGGAGCTTTGTTTTGTTTGCATTGAAATGCAGCATGTCCAAACATGCCTCTCCAGCTTCTAAAAAGTATTTATTAAATACTTCCATACTTGTGTTCTTCAGTACTTATAAAGATGATCCAAATATGTAGGTACTAATGAAAACTATTTATGACAGTCTTCCCAAACACAGCTTCTTTCTCCCTAAATCATCTGTTTGGGGCACCCCTTGTGCACTCCTGCTGGGAAACTCTACCTAAGCAGCCTGGACCAGTGTTCCAGCTCCACCTGAAGGAAAAGCAGACACATTTGTCTAATTTACAGCCTGGCCTGCATTTGTCTACATTCCACTACATTCAAGTATGTTCTCTTTAAAAATATACTCTATTTTTGCTAATTTTTCCCTTTCCATTCAAATAAAACACTTTCTAAATGGACTGTGAATCTAAAAGCCCCTCATGCCTACCCAACTTAAATATTCCTGTAAATTCTTTGCTGTTACTCTTTTAAAGGAAGTTTCAGTATTTCAACATTCGATGCTTAAAAATTTACACACTGCACTTTATATACCAAAATCCCAAAAAAATATAAGATGTCTCTCCTTGAACCTTTCAGTCACATCCCGAACAGACACACCCAGGGAGTTACTTTCTCGAAGCATGAAACACAATTTGGGTAATTACAGGCATGTCCAAGTGTCCAGAGGTATCTATTTCTGACTGTTAACATTCCAGAGAGCTTTTGCTCTATTATAAACTTGAGCTCTGCCACATAGTTACCAAGTTACCATAGTAAGCAAGAACTATTTGATATTATAAAATACAACAGCATTTTAATTTCGCTAGAATTGACCGAAATGGCTCCAGCAAGACCTGATCTGCAGTCCATTATGATTAAACCAAAGCTTTCCTGTTATCCTAAATTAACTTTTGAGTAGACTGTTAACCAGAAACACAGATACCTGCTTTCAGACTATCACCATGGTTTGAATACCTAAACCATGAACAGCTGCAACCCTTTCACATCAACAGAATAATCCGTAGTTAAAAGCATGTGCCCTGTTCCTTACTCAAGGAATACAGTCTGATGGCAAAAGTAATGGAAATAATAATGGAAAGAAAGCGGAGAAGGGGAGTGAAAGTGAGCAGAAGAAATAAAATGTAGGCAGATAAAGGTAATCATGGGTGATACTTTTTAAACAGACTGAAAGAAAAATCTCGCATTACTTCTTTTTTCCTGAACTTTCCTTGGCCAAAATTTCTTGCTCAGTACTTGTAATTCATATGAGCTGAATAAAAGATTCACATGACCATCGTTCCAGCACACAGCATTAAATGTGTCCATGTGGGTGTTGGTCACAAAGCTTTTCACCCCTGGTGCTGAGCAATCACACCTACTTTTAGACACAACCCTGCCCATTCATTTCAGCAAAGGAGATTAGAGATGAGCCTCAGCCCTGGGAACAGCTGCTAAAGGGAAGTCATGATGGCAACAGGAGCCCTGTCCCTGTAATCAACAGAACAGACACACTCAAAGGGATCACATTAGTGACAACTCAGATCTGCTTGGTAATGACTATCAAAACAACTTCAATTTTCTAGATGCAAGGTAAACTAGTATTCTCCCGTGAAGAGAGAGATCAAACTGAGGTGAGCGTATTTGCATACCTGAGGTGCAGAGTTGGAGACTCTGCTAAAGATCCCAGACACTATGGTGACCATGGTGCACGTGCCATTTTTGGAGCACCCATCCTGTCATCAAGCACGTAGCACAACTACAAAAGGAATAATTTCTCTAGAGTTACCTTCTTCATGAACTTGAACTAGGACTTTTTCTTACTGTTTGGAGAAGGTTTTAGGAGTGAGAAGAGAAAGGTGGAGGAGTAAGAGTCCCTTATTGAGACATAGATCATGGCAAGTGGAAAACTGACTGTATCCTTAACTCAAAAGGACAGTGGTACCAGTGGTATGAAGTCCAAAAAGTGTCCACTTTTTAGCAGTGTCTCTAAGGGACCAACATTGGTGTCAATACAGCTGATTGTCTTCATGAATAACCTGAAGAGTGGACAGAGTAACCCCTTAGCAACTTAGTGGATGGTATAAGTTGGTGGACAATAAAATGGATAGCATGGCTACTACTCAGAGGGACCTCAGGAGGCAGGAGGAATGGTCTAATAGGAGCCTTGCTGAGTTCAGTAATGACAAGTGTGAAGTCCTGCATCCCATATAGAACAGACCTGTGCAAGTGGAGTGGGGACCAAATGGCAAGGAAGCAGCTTTGCCAGAAAAGACCTGAGGGGTCTAGTGAACCAACCAGGAAACACAAGTCAGCTGCATGCCCTTGTGGTGAAGACAGATGACTGCACATAGGCTGTACGAACAAACATAGCCCGCAGGCTCACTGAAATCATTATTTCCTTCTATCTGGCATTTCTGACAACACTTCTAGAATACTGTGCCCAGTTTCAAACAAGACTGTTAGCGGAATGCCAGAGAAGGCTAGACTGAGTCTAACATTTTAATCTGATCAGCTCCACTGCATCAATTAATGATATTCCAGCCTACAGATCTGCATCGGGAAAGAAGGCAGCTCTGTGGAACATTCAGAAAATAGTAAGTTCAGTGCTAATTCCTCAAGATAGTATTAAAGAAAATAATTTATAGAATTTCAGATTTTTTGCTTTGATTTCTGCAACCCTTCTATTTACTTTTTCTGGCCATTTATATCAAAAAGTATGGTATTCAAACGTTTGTGCAAAGCAAAAGTTGAGCAGATGGCTCTGCTTTCTCCAGTCATGGACCATAACATGTTGCAGAACAATCATCTGATCAAGAAATCACATGTTATTTACATGATTGACTATATAGCCAGTTTCTCTGAATCACAAAGATTAACCAACCTATGCAACAGGTATAATGAATTATCCCCGAGTTATTCCCAGAATTTAAACCGTGAACAAAACATGTGAGAAATAATTACAAGTGGCAGGCAGGAAGGGAAAACAATGAAAATATTTTGTTCCTATACTATTTCTGAACACTAAAATAGCCTGAATTCTATTAATTAGATGTTCACAGTAATTCCTTCATGCAAATTGATTCATAACACAGTTGCCAATTCTTTCAGCCACAAATGGGTCATTCACATAATAGCACAGCTCTGTTTATCTTGGCCACTCCACCAGGATCAGAAGCACGGGCAGTATAACCAAAGCTGAATGAGGATTTACACATTTTTAACTGAGAAACTTAATTTTAAAAATTCCCCAAGCATCAGTAATAAGAAAGCAATTACTTAATGTGCTGCAATACTGATACTCTCAACATTAAAAAATAATCTTGGCCTCAACATCCAAGTTATGAGATTGATATATAACATCCGCGAGTTCTTCCTCTCTTGCTCCTGAATCTCTAGCATATGCCAAAGTCCTATTTTCAAAATGATCTCCACCCCCTGAGGATTACTGATTTACTTAAAAGGGGAGAGGGGGAGAGAGAGAGAGAGAGGTGAGACTCTCACATAACCACTAGAGCACAGGGAAGTAACCAAACAGGAAATGGCACAGGATCAAACCTCCACCTACTGAAGTCCCTGGTCATTTGCCACAAGGACTGTGCTCCAAGTAAGATCAGGAAGTTGGCAGTGTGATAGTTAAATACGGAAGCAGCTTCCACCAAGCAAGATCCTCCATTACCTATGCAGTGCTCACATATATACTCAATCCTTCTGTTACTGATCTACAATACTTGTTTAATGCCACTGAGCATCAGTATATGATACTCAAGAAAAGGAAATAATTACATTGCTGTGGCTCACTGAGAATTTTGCCAAAACATCAGTCAGTACTCTGTTACAGTCACTGCTGTGTAAAACCACCATGTACGTTATTCAATAATGACAAAAAAAAGCAAAACCATCTTCCATAAAACCCAAAAATAACATACTCTAAAAATTACTTTTTCTGCTCTAGATTAAAAATGTGATTAAAACTGTGTTTCTGTGTAAGAGTGAACGCATGTACATTAGTGCAGGATTTCTTGCACTGAATCAATGAGTTAAACAACACCCCAGTACATCACTTGGCATGTCAGAAACCAGAAAACATTTGTGTTTCTCATAGGACAGAGGATGTTCTCAAGCAATTCGTTCACATATTGCTGGCCTACAACCTAGCCTATCTTCAATGGCACGTTCCCAGATCTTAGATATAATTAAAACCAAATTCAGTGAAGGCCATTCTTGGTACATCCTGAAATGGATGGCAAAGCTTTTCTTGAGAAAGCACAGTATCAAACCTTCTTCTCACAACTGATCCAGAAAAGGGTGGTACAAAGCCATCAAAATCCTTTTCTTGCATGAACATCCTGTACAACCGTAAGAAATCACGTTAGGTCTCCTTTGTATTTTACACTCTGGCTGTGTATAACGACATTTTTCCATTACCTATTACCAGAGCCCCATTACAACAGTAATGATCATTTGCAAGATGCTCACATGCTTCAGAGATGTGGGGTGGGAAAGCAGTGCATCTAGGGAGACAGCTGGAATGTTTACAAGGAGGATGCCCCAAGAAGTAAATAGCAGTCATCACATAATTAAGAAGTCATTCCCATTTCTGTTCATGTGCCCCTGTTTTAACAGTAATGAAGAGATGTGGTGTGAGGCAAACTAGTTTTGTACTTTTGTTTTTGCTCTTATTTAGGAAAAAAAAAAAAAAAGAGTTGCACAAGTTGTGATTGATATTAGGAAAATACATCACAACAACAACTGGTGGACATCAGGAGACAGCCCATCTGGCTCTGGCTCCTCCAGTGCATTCAGTGCTGCCAGGATTCGAAATTCATAATTACAGCTTCCCCGTGCATGAAACACCCACACTCCTTTGCCTTCTATTTTCTCTGTTCACAAACTAAAGCTTGCCCTGCAGCTGGCTGCTTCCTCCAGAGCCCCCAAAGCCCCAGCCATGCGCTGGTTGCACAACAGGGCACCCAGTGCCTTTAGGAACTAGTACCGAGATGCCCCAGTTTGGCTCCTGCCTCTCTTGCCCAATGCCTGGCCAGTTATCGCATCCCTCCCACAGCCTCCCCCACATTCTGTGAAGCTACCTGGCAGCACAGAGCTGGTTCCTGGAAATTCAACATTGTGTGAGAAGATGGCACATGGTTTCAAGAGATTCAGTGAAATTACAAAAGGACAAATCCATTTGTTATTCCAGGGCAATCTAATGTCAACTAATCTACTGTAGGCACAGTGATCTTGTGCTGGATGAGAATATCAAACTCCAGGAGCATAAAAGCACTTTGAACAAACATCTCAGATGTAGCAATGATGAACCACAGCTCTTCCACTTAGAATAACTACCAGTAGCATTAATGGATTGCAAGTATATAATTTATGGTACAAACACTAGAAGTATTGAACTGACAAAGGGATATATTTGCCCAGTCATAAAGGGCAAGAAATAAAACTGGGTTTTGTAACATACAGTACCTAGCATAGAAGCATGGCTCCTTGGTGATATTTCAACTCAAAGAATAATAATTTGAGTTGCCCAGTAGGTAACTGCAGATGCTGCAACAGCCTGAGCCCCCTCCTGTGATGCTGGGCCCTTTGCTTTTCTGGTAGAGCTTCCACAATGTTTGGAGAAATCCACAATACAAAGCTCGTAGCTCAGACCTCATCTCACCTGGAAATCTGCTCTGACTACACCCAACAGAGGATCTGCTAAATGCCAGAAATTACATGGGGCAGTTTTTTAATTTCCATGACTGGGTTTATCAGCGCAAACAGCAATTTTGCTAACATGCATTCACAGCTGGAAGCTTTGCAACTACAGCAAGGGTCACAGTAGCCCTCCGATATCTACACATTGACATGGCTGATCACTAAGTATATCTGATATTCCTCAGTTGTTCTTCCCTTTCTTGAAAACAGGTACATGAAATGGAAACACCAGGAACACATGTGCTACAAGTGCTGTTACTAACACTGCTGAGGAATTTTCCCATCTGGGAAGAATAGCAATGGATGCCTGCAATATCTCCAGCACATTTTGCCACGGGAGTAAGTACATTCTCTTGGTCAGATTCTATATGAAAAATATCTTACAGAAGAAGGTTTCAAAAGAATAAAGCAACATGTGTATTAGGAAAAATAAATTCCCAGCAAAAGTAAATTTCCTGCCTTTTTCAGTACAAAACCTGGCTGTTGCATTTCACCGTAACACCATTAGCAGCACTTCTGGTATTACATTCTGAATTCTGTTATTAGTCTTTGGATTGTCATAGACATCTCAGTTGGTATCAGAGCCCTACTGGGCAGAATGCATAAATGTAAAGAGGCATCAGGCTGGGTTAGGAGGAAAAAAAATGTGTAAGCTATGAGTAAGAGAACAAAATACCAGTGACAAGACAGTAACTACAAGGACTAGAATAGAGTTGTCTTTGCTCATCAATATTTGCAATTTTACATACTTCATTGGCATGTAACTTTATCCAATGTGTGTTTCAATGTGATATTTTGTAGTTCAAAGGTTGGACAATTCCTTGGACAATTTGGCATCCCATCACATAAAATAATGATGCCCTAAAATAAAAATCTGTTCCAACTGTTGCTAAGTTTGGCCGTAAGTGTATGTTTATTTCTTTCACTCCATGCTTTGCAGAACAATCGCTGCAATTTTCTTAGTGAAGAAGTAGAAAACAGAGAATTAGTATCAAACACTGGGAGATCAATTTTCATGGACCCCATTGCTTGATAATTTAAATGCTAAGCAATGCAGCCAATTAGCCTAGAATGAAGTATCTGAGGGGGGGCAAAATCTAGGTTAACAAATACTGCATAATATTATCTGAGTAATACGGAGTAGACTTCCTACAAAGATGGATTTTGAATCTGCCTATTATAGGAAACAGGTGCAAAGAGTGTGTGGGAGAGGTGAATTCTTCCCTCTCCTAAATGGCAGGATAAAATAAAATTAGGATATAAAATTTGGGGGTGTCTCACAGGGCAGTTTATAATTATATACTTAGCAGTATCTTTGCATATAATCATTACCTCAGCCTCCTCGTTTGCATGTATATATTCTTTTGTACCACGATCAAAGAACAAAGGTTAAATTCTTTTGAAACTCTATTCAAGCAGTGAAAATGGAAAATGGCTATTTTGAGGCTTCGGGCCTGTTTGTGTTTTTTCAACTGTCTGTATAATCTGCTTAAAATCCCAGTTACTTACCAAGTTGTATATTCATAGTGTGACACCTAGACAATTGCATGACACAGGTAAACTAGCAGAGTTTTAAAGTGGACCCTTTCAATGGGCACCTCTCATGAAAGAGGGAGAAACAAAACAAGGTCTCCAGCTGGAACAATGGTTGGCTGCCGGAGGGCTTCTACCAGATCTCCCCTCCTCCCATTCTACTCCCACAGCCAGTTTTTGTTTGCAAGGAAGGGTTTGGTATCAAAAAACACAGAGACATCGTCTTGTCCTCTGTTGCCACACTCATAGCACACAAAGGGAGCCCCCTCTCTGACCTGACAACAGGGGGGCAAACATGCAGCCTCAGCACCTGGAGTGCATGAAAACTGATGGAGACACAACTATCGTCATGTCAGTGGGGAATTATGACATTGCGTCCGTCACGGCAATGGGGCCACTTTCAACCACTGCCTTCCTGCTCTAGATGATGTCTGGTTTCTGAGTTTTTCTTCTCTTTTGCCGCTACTAACTGACCTGTACGTACACCAAGCTGTGTATTACGGTACTCTTGGCTACCTCTGTGGAAATCTTCTGTGCCCACTTAGCATTCTCGTTTTGTGTTGGAGCTTAGGGTTAATAGTGAGAAAACCGCACCTACTACAAACATGCTGCTTTTTCCTAAATAGAAGCTGGCAGAACCTGACCAGGGTTTAACACTCTGAAATAAGACATTGAGAGATGTACTACTGAGTAAATAGAGCCCCTACAAGGTACACAGTATGGAAACAGCTCAGCAAATCTTCTTATTAGCGAAAGCTGGTGTGTGAGCTGACACAGGCAGAATGCAGGAATAACCACAAAACCATGGATGAAATGCAAAGCGTAAATTTATTTTTGTGACCTCATGAACGGAGGGATCCTTGAAGCAGCACCTGGGCAGAGACACGCAAGTAGGGACACAGAGAATCTCCTTGCTAGAGAATCCCCTAGTTTGCAGGGTAATGAAAATAAATTTACTTTTAGCATTTCAGCCACGGTTTTGTGTTTGTTCCTGTGTCCTGCCTGTCTCAGCTCACACACCTAGACAGACACATTACTGTAACACATCCATCCTTGTGGCCCATCATCGAAGACAACAGAATACTGAGATACCAACACACAAATACCATATTGACACAGGTCATAGCATATTACAGTATTTAAAGGCTCATTTAGACACTAGATAAGTAACTTCACTCACCATCCCTGCCTCACACTCTGACTCAAATGCCAGTTGCTGGAGAACACCATCCCCCTCCCCCTTCATAAAGACATACAGAATGGATCAAAGGGGTATTTTTTTTTTAGGTTTCATGGACTCCTCTCCCAAGCTACTACAAAGCTCTGTGTTCCCTACAGTGGCTATTACCAGTATTTAAATTAGGCCAAATACTTCACCACACTGTATGTTTTCAAAATCTTTAAATTTTCTTTTTACCTCTATTACCTTGTGATATCACAGCTGTTCAAAGTAACACCTGATAACAATGGAGAAATTACAACTCAAATAAAATCTTCTTTCAAGGAGGTTTTGCCAATGGTCCTTTCTAGAAACTGTTCCTTCTCCTTCCCTCAGCTTGCCATTTTCTTGCCCTGTTAGCTATAAAAAAGATACGCTTAATTTGTAAAGGTTTTCAATCTTTCCACTCACCCGGATTGAAAACCTCAAAAGGAAAGAAGTTTCATCCTGAAATGATACTGCTCAACCTGCCAAAAAACTGCACATTAGCAAAAGCATTTCTATATAAGCCATAGTTACATAGATTTCTGAACAACAAACTCAGTTACAATGATCAACTATATACAGTAGGGATGGAAAAAAAAAAAACATTTTGAGCCAACTCAGGAGTTAAAATAATTAAGTTTTAACATCAAGAGCATTTGACCATTTTTGGTAATTTTGAAATATGATTTAAAATGCTGCCTTTTCAAATAGATAGACTTGCTAACCATTGCTTATATTCATATATATTTATATAAATATTCCACAAGAAAGCTTTGTTCTTCTGTAAACACAGTATTGATCATAAGTTTAGATTAAAACAGATCTAGAGATCTTAGCATGCCCAAGTAGTAGTACTGCAGTCACACAAACAATGTTTTTCAGCTGGAGGAGATGCAGAAGCAACCTGACAGCACAGCATGTTTGAAACAGACCCTCACAAAAGCAAAGCCACCACCGTGCTCTCAGCGTGAATAAAGCAAACCATGCCTCAGACTGCATCAGGATCCCCACTGACTTATCACACTTGGGCTTTACTGTGTCCATTCTCACATCCCTCCCAGTTCAAGAGGAATAAAAAAGAAGGAAGAGGACCCAGAAGATAATCAGGGCCCGGGATACGTGATCAGCAGCCAATGGAGGGAGTCTCGACTTGTTTAAAGAGGGGAGGATGTAGCTGGGGTAGTCACATACACCACTCCCAAAGGATCTTACCATGTATATTCATATGGAGAGATGCACAGAAATTATATAAGCCCTTCAGAATCTAGATGAGCAAAATATAAGTGAAATTATAAATGTGTCAGTAGGTCATGAGGGCTACGACAATGAATACTTGCATCATAAAATCATTGTATTAATACGGCTAATTCCATCTTAAGCACAGCAAGCATCTGCCAGCAGGATATTCTCGAGGAATTGAAAGCAGCAGCAACTACTTCTGTTGCACTACAGTCCATTACGAAGAGCATTTGCCATTACAACAGCACAGTTCAACCTTTCTCAACAGACCCATGGCTTAGGTTTGCCGTGAGACACATCTGAAATTTCAGTTACCAAAGGGCTACAAGGATTTTCACTGATAGTCAATTGTTTCCCATTATGCATACATAAAAAGCTACATAATGTGTGAACTGACTGGAAAATACTATAATGCAGGGGAGAAAAAAAAAAGCTTTTGACTAGTAATAGGCTCCAGAGAGCTCTTCGCTGGGCATATGTTTTATCCTTTATGATGAAACACCTCTGGGTAGATTCATTCAGTTCAGGCTTAGCCTCTATTCCTCTCTTGTGAGACCTCATCTGGAGCACTGCATCCAGTTTTGGAATACTCAGCGTAAGAAGGATATGGAGCTGTTGGAACGTGTCCAGAGGACGCTACAAAGAAGATCAGAGGGCTGGAACACCTCCCATACGAGGACAGTCTGAGACAGTTGGTTTTGTTCAGCCTGGAGAAGAAAAGACTCCAAGGAGATCTTACAGTGACCTTCCAGTACCTGAAAGGGGCTACAAGAAAGCTGGAGAGGGACTATTCACAAAGGCTTCTAGTAATATGACTAGGGGCAATGGCTATAAACTGGAGCAGGGCAGATTTAGACTGGACATAAGGGAGAATTTCTTCACAGTGAGGGTGGTGAGGCACTGAAACTCGTTGCCCAGGGAAGTTGTGGCTGCCCCATCCCTGAAGGTGTTCAAGGCCAGGTTGGATGGGTCCTTGGGCAGCCCAGTCTGGTGAGAGGTGTCCCTGCCCATGGCAGTGGGGTTGGAACTAGATGATCTTTTAAGGACCCTTCCAACCCAAACTATTCTGTGATTCTATCCTACGTCGGATTTGCTGGGGATAAAGGCACTGCTCGGCTTCAGCTTCTTCCATGGTTTTCCTTTAGAAGAGTTAAGAGAGTAGGAACAAGCAGCAGAGAAGGAAGCCCAGAAGGATGTAAAACACCAGGTGAAGTTCTCCTATGATGCTCAATATTAATAGCTTCTTGGAAAGAAAGAAGAATTCAAACAACATTCTATTTCTGTCATGCTCTGCTAAGGTACTATTTTGAATGGGCATATTGGAGCATTTCTTTTTGCTCCACCAACTCTGTCTTTCTTTCAAGAAATGTTTCCACCATATGGTAAAAGCAGTCACTTACAAATTTTCAGAAAAAGTCATCTGGATATTCAGTCAACTGCTCTTTCCAGAAATGATGGCATCCTCAGTCATATAGGAAAAAGGCAGTAAAAGAAGGGCTTGAATTACAGGTCCAAAGGCGCTCTCGCACCCAGGCCTCTCCAAAAGAGTGGCTGAAACTAGGCTAAAATATTCAATTCACTGAATATATGGACTATAAGGTTAAAGAACACCCTATTGCTGTACTTGCCCTTTCTCATCTAAATGCCAAGGGTCTGATTTTTATGATTATTGTGTCCACACACAGACAGAACACTCCACCTGAAAGAGGGCTGCAGATGCTCAGCAGTATCTCAAAAACAAACCAATTCTCAGAGGAACAGCATCTGAAACAGTGAGAAAAAAAAATATCCAAAGGGCAGCATGCTGTGCTGCTCTACATATTGGAGTACTGTCACTATAAATCTTTTTGCTCTCTTTATTCCCCTTTACTTCCACCTCTTTTCCACTGAGGACTGGAAAGGTACATGGGCATGTGACTCCTGCCTTCCCACACCATTTCAATGGTTCTGAAGTTCATTGTATCATTCCTGCTTTCTTCAGCACTTGCTTCTCATGTTCTGAGAAAAAGAAGCATGGCTACAGCACACTTGTAGCAAACAAATTTTATAGAACTGCCAGATTTAGTTTACAGGGAATAACTACACATAAACACATCAAAACAAAATTGACAGAACAACGTCAAAGGAGTTGACATTCTAGGAAGACATAAGTATACAAAATATAATATCATTTAAGTTCAATTTAAACCCCTGCATAGAGCACACAAACACCAAAAAAAAAGGCCATAGTGATAAAATGGAGTAAAATTCAAGGCTAATGTTACAGACACTAGAAGATCAGTGATAAAGCAGATGCCTTACGTGGCTGTTTCAGTATCGTGTACATAGAAAGCATCTTAGAAAAATATGCTCAGAATGTGCACTTTTTCATCCTAATGATGGCAAAATATTATTCTGATGATATTTTATCATCTCAGAAAAAAAGTCATGGTAGGAGGAAAAATGCATGGTAACAGGAAACTAATTAGAACTTGTACCTATGTAAAAAGTAGAAACAGGTCTCTTAAATAACTGAAGATACTTATAAAAGGCAGCTTTTCTTGTCATTATTACCCAAAAATCAGCACACATTCGATTATATTGCAGCTGAGATTAATATTTTTAGCATCTGAATGAAAACGAATGTCTAATAAAACTGCGTGATAGCCTAAGGCTTTATAAATAACCACATCCCCTCTTCGCCAGTGGCAGCGATGACTACACATTCAGCATGTTAAGTCATTCCATCACAAGTCACACGCTCACAGGAGCACTGCAAAGTGAAGATCAAGGTTAAATAGTTAGCAGGGATTACTAAGCGGGAAGATGGCCATGCAGCCTTGCAGCTCTGACAGGTTCTAATTGAGGAAAATGTAGCATTTAAGTAATCAGATGTTACTGATGTTCTTCGTGGGAGAATTTTTTATTTAGATACAAAGCATTTCATGTGTTAGAGGCCAGCTAGAAAAGTCAAGAGTTCACATCAAAAGCTGTGTTGTTTCTAAAAGCCCCCATGTTACATGTGAGAGAACTGATAATTTACTCCCAAATTCCTTGCTCATTCTTACCTGATATGGAAATCTTTCCTGCACTGAAACCCTAACGCAAGTTTTTAAAAAGACTCGACATGCTTATTTTCATCAGGAGGTGTGTAGCAGTTTCCCTAAAACCAGCACTTTTCTCACGAATGTGTGCTGATTAATATTCCAGCTAATGGTATAGTCCCAGACTTTGCCTGGCATTTCCTCCCTCTAACAGTTACACTGAAAATGCATTTTTATAATCCAGGCACAAAGATAATCTATGCCAAGCAGGAGAAGGGAGATCAGAACCTGCTGGGGTGCCAGCTCCCCTTGGCTTGATTCAGGGACCAGAAAAGCAACTCAGCAAGGCTGTGTTTGTTACAGAGAACCAACGGAAAGAGGCCAGGTTACTTCATACTGGATTTTTCCCTTGATTTAACACTGTATATTCATCTGCAGCTTCCCTTGAGTCAAGGTAAAGTCACGACTGCCTGGTGTGGCTGCAAACCTGGCAGTTGGCACAGGCTTGTTTTCTGCCCCGTGTCTTTTTCTCCAGGCAGATTCCATCTGTGCTTTCCACCACCATCTCCTGACTTATCCATACAGTGTCAATATTTGCTTTGAGTAGCCCTCCCTGAAAGGTACCTCTTCAGAGTTTTATAAATTTGGCAAAAATCGGAGTATACTAACACAGGAAAAGAGAAAAAAAACAGGTAAAACCCTGTTATGGGTTACTGATGCTTTAAAAAAGCATGGTTTTAACAGGCAAAAGGAAATTCTTCCTTGCTTTTTATTTCAGAACTAGGATGAACAGTTCTGGAAGCAGTTTTCACACTGGAAGCTGTTACTGATGGAAATTTTGGAGCAGCCAGAATTAAAGAAACCTCTGCTACAGCCTCCAGTGGTATTTCTATTAGTTATTACTCCTATCTCTAACTAACATAACACCCTTAAAAATTAATAAAAGCATGAAAATCCTTCTAATTTTCCTTCTATGTCTAAGGAAGCACACAGCATTAACCAAAATCAACTTCTTTAAGCAAAACAAACACTTTGGATATCTCATTACAATTCGAAGACCACTCAGCTTGCCTCCAAATCAACACTCTCCATCTCTAATCACACATAACACAACGCCCCTGGGATGACCTGTTTACATTTTCTAAACATAATTCACTCTACTTTCTGAACTGTTAGGAATGAGAGCTGCTAAAGACCTAAAAAAAAAAATTATTATTTGTTTCTAAACGGTTATCAGGAGAAGACATGCCTCAGATCCCTCCAACTTTAATAACTACTGCCAGAGTTGTTTCCACCCATTAGCAGTGTCAACGGATTGTTCGTACTGAGTTGAGAGCCTCACTCAGATTCACATATCAGCATCTCCCTTGAAAAAAAACCCCAGAGTTCGCAAACCTTCACAAGTAACACAACGGCTGCAATATCATGCATTTCGAAAGTGAAACAATCTGCTCACAGACCTTCAGGATATATCTTTCATCTTCTACTTTTTTAGTAATTCCTGTCGTCTAGCCATATATTCAGATTGGCAAGAACAATACAACCAACAGCCTGAGACAGTATGAAAATAAATAAAATTAAAATGATGAAAAATAACTGGAATGGTTTTTATTTTGTAACTATAGCACTAACTCTTTCTCTATGCAGATCAAGAGTAATGCGACACAGCAGACAGTAATAAGGCACAGAGGAAAACAGCTCTTCAAAGGGAAAAATTAATCAAACAATCCCAAAGCTCACCCTTACCTGCTGGGCTGTTTATTTCATAACCAGAGCAGAGCAGAGGGTTAGGCAGTCGGAGCACCAAGCTATTACACTTGTGATTTTGCTTGTTTCTCTTGATGTGACAAAATGCTACTGGAAAACCAAGGATGATATTTATTTTTTCCCAAATAATTCCAAAATCCAAATTGAATTGAAACTGAAGGAAAAGAAAGATGAAATGAGCTATGGCAGAGGTACCCCTGCCCTTTATACACATACTGCATCCTGGAATGCCTTGCAAGAAGACTGCCCAGACTTTGCAGAGCAGCATGAGTACACAGCACAGGGCTGTAGACTGAAGCTCTAATCACGTACCCTGGGGGAGAGCAAGGAGCTTCTCCCTGGCAGTCAGAGAGGAGACAGAGGTACCCATCATGGCACACCTCTGCACAGGTTTCTCTTGGTAGCCAAAGCAATCGCTATTTTTCCATTATATTTATAGCACATTGGGGTTTTGTTTCTGCTATAAGCAGTGTTATAGACCCATGAACAAAGTCTGAGGGGAAGGGAAGGGAAAGGTTTGGAGGAAGAGCATACTTTTGGGCTAATGGGGTTTGATAGGTAGACCGTCAAGTGTCTGCTTTTAGTATGTGCTACCATTTCCATTAAAGAAGAAACACAACCAAGCCAGTAATGCAGCAATTAGTGACTACGGGGAGCACCGTCCCCAAGCACATGGGGACACCTATCTTGCTCCATGCAGTGTCTGGGTCTGGGCTCAGAAGCAAAAGAGACTTAGTTCCCTCCTCATGCTTCACGTGTGCCATTTATTTACAGAAAAGTGCATGTAGATGGACATTCTTTGCCAAAACCATGATAAATTCAAATAGACAGGTTCTCATAATTACCAGAGAGATCTGTATACATAGGAGGAAAGTGAAAAAAAAACAAACAAAAAAACCCAAACAAAAAATCGACCAACATATATGAAAAAAGATAAAGGAAACTGGTGTTGAAATGAGACTTGTCAGTTCCCAAAACATTTGATTTTCTCTTTTCCCTTAGGCTTTAGGAGTGTAACTGAGCACCACTTTCTCTAAAAATAAAATCATTCTGTACTACTTCTGTCATTTTGGCAGAGAGAACAATAAAAATAAAAAAAGCACCAGCCTCTCCTCCAACCCCCTGTCCTGCCCCAAGCAGCACAAGTGAATCTAAAGAAATGGTAATTGCTTACCTGAAAATGCCAGAGTTCAGAAAAAAAGTATTGCACAACTGCTAAAGGCGTGGAGTTGTCCTAATGCACAGCATCTAGACACCAGCTGTACAAGCTAATAACCAAACCCCCCATCGCTTGTTACAACCCACTGCCTCAGAATCAACAGGCAAGATGGGAAGGGAGTGTAGTGATACGAGGCAGGGTAATGGTTTTAAGATGAAAGATGGGAGATATAAATTAGATATTAGGAGGAAATTTTTTGCTGTGAGGGTGATGAGGCACTGGAACAGATTGCCCAGGGAAGTCATGGAAGCCCCATCCCTCAAGACGTTCAAGGCCAGGCTGGATGGGGCCTTGAGCACCCTGATCCATTGGAAAGTGTCCCTGACCATGGCAATGGGGTTGGAACTGGATGATCTTTAAGGTCCCTTCCAACCCCAAACCATTCTATGATTCTATGACTATGACTATTCTATGACACTTCGTTGCTGCTACAAAGCAGCTCGAAGGGTCCATCAGCCTGCAAGACCACATTCAAACTCCAGCTGCTGAGAAGGAGTTATCTTCAAATGAACAGGATTGAAAGATATAACTGGAATATTTTTATTCCGTTCCTTAATTCTTCCTCTTTTGCAGATTTTGCAGTTTACAGCTGGTGGTGTCTCCCTGCCCAGCTCCAGCACCCCAGAGCACACCACCACACTAAGCACAAAGCATCCCGTTCCCATGCAGCTGGACAGACCCTCCATCATCTTGATCACGCTCGTTACAGTGCACACTTATCATCTGCCATAACTTCTCCACTGAAAGCTGATGGGAGAAAATGACTTTGTCACCTCTTCATTCTTTCCAGAGTAAATCACGAGAACTTGTTTATTTTCTGATCTAATCAACAATTCCTTTTTTTTTTTAATTACACCTTGGAGTAACTCTGAATCGAATAGCTACCATGAACTTCTATGAACAGGAGAAAATAATTATATTGTCATTTCTCTCTACTGATTTTTTTCTATTTTATTTCAGGTTTACAGTTAGGATTTTCAAAAAAAATCCCACTCTACTCAATAGATATGTGTATGGGTTTTACTGGCATTTTTATTATGAATAATGTACCTAGCATACCACTTCCAAATCATGCTGGTATGCCAAAAATGCCACACTACTGGAACTTTGAAACTATTCCATAATGCATTCATAAAAGAAACTGGATCACAAAAAATGTTATTGCTGTTACCTGTGAAAGTCATCATGGTGAGGCCTAACAACTGCATTAAAGCAGCATCACATGGTAATGGAAAACCTTTCAAATACATTGGCTGCTAATAACAAGTCAGCCTGTGCCAGCAGGTACCACAAATTAACCACAATGATTTCCTTTTCTTCACAGAAACCTCTCCACAGAAATTTACTCTACACTAATGCCTAAACCTGATTTTTAATGGCACAGAGAACATATAAACAACATTAGTTTATCCTCTCAGAACAAATGCATTTCAAAGCCAGTCTGATGGTTTCAGGACATGTTAGAAAAGACCTAATTTGGCAAATGCAACTCCCTTTATTCTTCTGAGTTTCAGAGGAATGCTTTGCTGACGTTTCTAACCTGAACGCTTGCTTTTCAACTTGCTTTAAAAATGGTTCATCAGTCAAAAAACTCACCCTGTTAGGAATCTGTGGTCTTAGAATCACAGAATGGTTTGGGGTAGGAAGGGACCTGTAAGCCCATCCAGTTCCAACCCCGCTGCCATGGGCAGGGATACCCTTCACTGGATCAGGTTGCTCATTGCCTCATCTAGCACAGTCTTGAACACATCCAGGGATGGGGCGTCCGTGACTTCTCTGGGCAACCTGTTCCAGTGCCTCATCACCCTCACAGTAAAAAATTTCCTCCTAATACCTAATATCTAAATCTAATCTAAGTTTTGTGACACCAAATAGACAGGTGGGTTTGCACAGTCCCAATTAAAACACTGCACTTTAATTTATAAGGTCTGCAAAATTTGGAAATCTTCTGACCTGATACATACTACACAAGAATAGAAATTCTCTTTATGTTGATTACATCATGCATTGCACAGGCTCTGTAACTTGTCCCCAAAATGGTAGATTTCATGACTTGGTAAGTATTATTTTTAACCTTCCCACCTGTAGACTAAACAAAGCGAGTGCAGTTTTCTCAGAGCATAAACTGGTTAATAGCACTAAATATGATGGTTTCATACATTCACACAAGAGCATCAAAGGTTGATCTCACTTTTTAATATTGGAAGGGCATGTTTCTTAAGTTGCTTTGTTAAAATAGTTTGGCAGAAATTTGAGATGAAATGCATAACATTGATGTAACAACGTTTTCCGTGGAAGAAATTAATTTGGCACACCCTTCTCTCCATCATGCAAAAAGAAATAAAACTACAATATCTCTACTGAATGTATAATGCTCTCTGCATAATAAATAAATATTTGAAATCTTTTCCATTTTCCAGTTTAAAAAAAAAAGAAAGTAATACAAGAAATTCAATTTATATTGCCAGCTTTATAACATTGTTTGGGCATATTACCCATTTCTCTTCCTAGACCCATAGTTACATATGATGAATCCTTAGGAAACAAAACGAAGAAGTAGTACAAGGAATCCATGCCTGCAGAATGCAAGGAAATTACCCTTCAAAGTAGGCAACTGAATTTTTAGGGCTCATATGGTTCCCAGCTCTGCAAAGCTTTCCATTTTTCTCTTCTTTGATTTAGCTTCTGGAAGCTGGTGTGGGATGTATTATCTGTTTGGTAGAGATTTTTTTCCCCAGATTGTAACTTAAAAATAGATTACAAGAGAGGGAAAAAAGAAAATCTCACGTAAATAGTCTCAGAAGATGTGATTTACAAAAGGAGAAACCTGCCAGCCACAAACTAAACCACACTTTATTTATTCAGAAACAGAATTAAAATTAATAGCATCATTAATTTCATCTGCTAAGAAGCTCATCAGCTTCTGTAAAGAATGAGTTCCTGTTAAGGAAGACAATTTCTCCCCTGCCTCTCATCCATGGAGTTCGTGAAATAGAAACACAAGCCGATCAGGGTCTCATTTCAGACAACTGAGGAAGACAAAGGTTAAAGACAGAAATGTTCTAAAATGGGTTCAGCACAAAAGAAGGATTATACAACCTTAGATATAATTTATACACTCATTGAAGAAGGATTAAAAAATGGGAATGAAAGCGTTCACCAAATGACTCACTTATACATATATGAGAAAAAGCTCACCACTTCAAAACCCAATAACAAACAATTTACCTCCATTATATTATATTGTTGGGACTGCCAAGCAAGTCCACAGACATTAATAAAATTATGTAATTGTTGAGACTGGAATGAAATCCAGCAATAGCTAAAATATGTTGCAAATGGTATTCAAGACTATTAAGTCTGCTCTTGCTTCTAAGTTTGCTCTTAGACACTCTGACCGTGTGTCTAAAAGCAAACAGAATGGCCTTTTTGTTTAACTTATTCTTAAAAACTGATACTATAAAGCCCAAGTAAAGCTGAAGGAATATAAATCTACTCCTAGGTTGCTGGGCAGAAGGTAGGGTAGAGCTTATCTCCATCTTTTCTAATTACTCACAAACCACATGAATACCCCTTAATGTTTTTTCATTTTCAGAGCTGTATACAACAATTTCAGTGGTGGAGAAACACGGAGGCAGCTTTGAACAACAAAATTGCAACAGGTTGTGTCCTGTACCTACTTTGTGTCTACGGGACGATAAAACAATAAACTAAAACCAAATAAAAATGAGGATCTTTGACAGAAAAGGAAGAATTATTTTAAAACATTTGAAAATTTCAGATGAAAAGATCTGGTCAGACAGAAGGACAAAGTGCATTTTTTCTGAGCCTACAGAGAACCAAACAAACCATTGACCATCTGCTTCAGAGGTAGTAGAACGTAACTGAGTGTCCCAGCTGATGAATGACCTATGCAACGTTTCCCCTGATGTTATTTAGCAATAGCTTCTTCAGTCTCCTTTTTGAATAATAAAGGCTCATCAGAAATAAAGGGGTTAAATCCCTCTTCTCATCTTCCTCCTCTCCTCAGCTTCCCACACAAGACTGAACCTATTTCATAAATGAGAGCTGTCCTCCTACGTAAGACATATATTAATGGAATCACTCTTTGGGGATTGCAAGCTCTATCTATCCCAGCACATTAAGCAGTGCCAGGGAATGTTCCCAGGAGAAGGAACCTGATCGTCTGTGCTCTCATAGTGGGAGATGGTCCCTGACAGTGTCTGGCTCCAAAACAAGCAGTGCCCTCCCAAGCCAGTTTCCTGCCCAGCTCTGGAATGAGCTCTGCCCACCCATCAGCTGGGATGAGACCAACCCATTTTGAAGCGTAACAGATTCAATGGTGCTGCAGGAGCTCCTCTGTGGCAGCTGGCCCCAGTGCAAGAGCAACCATAGCCTTTTTGTGCACCAAAAAATCTCAGTAGCAGACCACCAGCATCACACAGGGTGTGCCAGTGTTGGATCCCCAAGTGACTTACATTTAGTTGTCTTTAGCAGTATAAAGTACAGTTGTTGGAGAGCAGACCTAGCTCCAGCAGTACATGGTCCCTACGAGTTAGCTTCTCCGCTGACTACGGACGCAAATCACTGCGAGCGTTTCCAGCAGAGATGATGCACTGCAACATTGGCAAGTGGTCTAATGTGGCCCAGGGAAAAATATATCTAGAAATATCTAGCATTAAAACCCTGACGTGTTCAACTCAGAGAAGTGTGTTTTATATCTGTTAGTCAGTACACAAAACTGAGTAACATAATAGAAAACTTTTTTTAAAGGGACTTTATGAATGCAGAACACGGGCTGTGAGCATGTCTGCCTTTTACAGGAGCACCAAGCAGGTGGACCCTGGGTTCCAGCAAAGGCATTCAAATATGCCTATATTATAACTCTTTATCAAGCTCCTTTCTGGGCCTTTCTGCAACTCAAAACATTTTGCTGTACACAGGAAAGGTCACACACGCCTTTAACTGTGCTAATAGATTTGACTCTATTGTTTCATTAAAATACAAACTTTGACAGAGCAAGACAGAGAACTGAGGGCATTGGTCTCCTCACTAGGCAAAGCTCCATATCGTGGAGCTCAGAGGAGTCAGACCTGCTGCATTCCTAGGTCTCTCATCCATCTCCTCTGGTCTGAGATGTCTACAAGAGGTTACACCTGAGAAGCTGCTAGTAAGACTAGTTTTAACAGTAACTTCTACCATCATTTTACTTAGCAGCTGGAGTGAAGGACAAAGTGGGGAGGCAACATAAACAGGGACCTCAGGTACAGCAGATGGAGGTGTAAAAATCCATGTTTGGCCTGTATTTCCCTTCCTTTGCACCAGACAAGCTAAGTACTGGTGGTACCACAGAGAGTCTGGAAAAGACAGGCATTTCATCTGGCTAGCTTGAATAATGCCAGTCATGTAACTGTGCAGACTCAGGCCACAAGACAAGCACCAGATCATCCTGGACTATGACAGATGAGCTGTAGAAGTTGAAGATGTTACTGTCAAATATTGCTATTGTTTCCCAAAGCCTTCATAGCTTGCTAGAGGTAGGGAAATCAACAGGGTCAGCCCCAGCTGACTGCACCACCTTCTCAAACCGTCCCAGAGAAATTTACCATTGCTCGGCTGCCAGAAGCCTTTCTTAACTCTGCAGATTATCTTATGCCAGCTTCCCTCCTCCTGCACTGCTGTGATGGCAGGGCCTGATTTAGCTGGCTTCAAGGAGAGATGGGTATCTCCTACTGAATGCCACCCTCTGTAATTAGAATCAGTGATGAAGATGCAACTCTCAAGACAGAGAAGGCAATTAATTACACGAATCTACTTTGCTGGTTTTAAGTATCACACCAAACATGTATTAACACCTTTCTTCTGACACTATGCAGTGTAAAAAGCAACACTATGTCAAATATTTTAGGATCAGAACTCTCAATCAATGCAAGCAAAGTACAAGAACATTGAGGAAAACCAAAAATTATTTAAAAATACGATCTAAAAATCAAACTCAGAGCAAAATGGAGTTTTCATCTTCCAGATGACTGGTATAACATGAAGTGACTTAACTCATCTGACAAGATGGATTACAGCTGGCCCCTTATCTCTTGGCCTGCTTAGCAACATGAAAGGAAAAGAAAAACAATGCATTAATTGATGGTGGAGAACGTTTTTCTTCCTAATGGTTTCCAGCCAGAATTTTTGAGCTCGAGCCATTTCCCAAATAATGGCTAGCATTTGTGTACACATTATTTTCTTTCATGTGACAAGGAAATGTAATTTTTCTTTGAAAATGCACTCATTAAGGAAGCAAACCCCCACCCCCTGCAGAAGCCTTTGCACCCCATTCATAAGTGTGACACAGTATAATCACTTTAAAACTCTAGAAGAACCACAGATCTCTTGAAAGCTGCCACAGCAGAAACACAGCCTTGTGCCTACTCTCCAGTGCCCTCTGTTAGATCAAGTCTATCCAGTATTTTAAGGTTCTTTGCAATGCAACAACCATCAGAGTTCTCAATCAGGTTGAGAGTTATTCTAGGAAACACGAAAAAAATATCAAAGAAAGTTATGATTACCACTCATAATTGAAAGAAACGGGACTCATTAATACAGTCATAACATTACATAGGTTGATTATATGATCAGAAGTCACTTAGAAGTATTTATTTTCTCTGATAGAAGCATTTCAGCTCAGTTTCACAGAGCTCTTTCAAGAAAAGGAAACACACAAAGGGCGTTGCAAATTACTGTGCGGTGCTCCTTACCAGCCCCAGTGCTCATGGAGATGCAGGTTGCAGGGATGCCGGTGGATGAAATTCAGTACCACGAGGTCAGCAGCAATGCATGCTGGCTGAGGCACCTGAAATTCTCCTGCCTATTATAACCATGCAGCTCCCCAGATGACTAACTCAGCTGCAAAGGGCTCAGTGGAATTCTCTAACCACTGCATCCTATGCTTATTAGAAACAGAAAACAAATGCCTAGCAAAAAGATAAAATCAAGACAGTGTGTCCTGTAAGTCTGCGCCACGCTGTCTGTGATGCCTTAGGTTAAACAAATAAATCTGCTTCAGTGTCAATTTTCTTGCCCCCCACTGAGATGTGGCTCAGACCACAGAGATTCAGCACAGTGCACAATACCTGTCCCACGCAGGAGCCTGAGCTGCTGACAGAACTGAGATCATATAGCACTAGACCAGAAAAAATCTTTTTTTTTTCTGTTTCAACAGAAACTGCTCGGTCTCCCTACTTGAGCTGTACCCCATAAGAGTCTTAGTTAAAACAAATGGTAGCTACAACAGTTCCCTGCCTGAAACTAAAGCTGGAGTTCAGTTTTACAAGGGAACAGGTACATTATAAATGTGTAGTCATACACAATCAATTTAAACCCTCCCTGAAGACAGGGAGTTGAAAGATGCTCCATCAGGGAAACACTCCAGAAGTAGTGCTACCATGACAAGCCCTGCCTACCTGACCAGGCAGGATGGGATGTTGAATGCCTGTAACTTAAAGAAAAGATAAGCCCGATGCTACACAGCAAGCCCTATTAGTTTATTTATAACCCCACCACTGAGATGCATACTAATTATGCGTGGCAAGGTACGCTTTCCTACTCTCTCTTGCTGATGCACTGATGTAAAGCTGGAACCGCAGATATCAGCAATTATGCATAATTGTCCTATAAGGCTGGAGGCAACCCATATGAAGAAGGACTCAGACAGCCACCAACTCTTACATCACGTGTGATCAAAAACCAGGGACCCCAAAAAAATCCTTTGTTGCAGTGGATTCCAAAAGACGCTATGAGTTGGGAAGGCCTGTATTTCCCAGGTGATGGCACGGTATCTGAGAAACACGCTCAATCCTGTCAGCAACTCCTTGGAATATTTAAAAGTTCATTTTCAAGAGTAATAAATACATTTCATAACCATCCCAAGGGAGTGTTTCCTCCTCACTGAAGCTACTGTAGTTGGCAAGGAAGCAGTGTAACATTTTTTCCCCAAAGGCTTTGGAGTGATAAATGATAGTTAAAATAAAATTTTGTATTAGGCTTAAAGCTTTTGAAGAGCAGGCTTGAGGAAGCAAGATTTGGATGAAGAAGTCCACAATTTAAAAATCTGGAAATGAAAATGTTCAAGTAGTTGAAACAGAGCCAGGACTGATTCACAGAGAATAGACTATTTGAAAGCGAAGTCCCAGATGACTCCTTGGTATGAAAGAACTGAGAGATCAGAGACATCCACTTACTGCCTTTCACACAACAAACCTCCCTCTGAACATGCACCATAAACTAAATAAATATAATCTTATTAAATTATTAAGATATTTCATTGATAATGATTTGTATTCAGATATTGAAAGAACTAAGTTCAAATATTTTTCAGTCCACTCTGGAAACAGGCTTGTTCTGGAACAAGCTCATTTGAGGTACACAGAGAGTACGAGGTCTGAGGATTTGCCATATTGAGCATCTCAAAATGACAAGCTAACCTCCAAAATCTTAAGTTTAGGTCACCAAATTATGCAGGTTTATTTCTCCTGTGGTTTTGAACTGTTAGCTATACCCTTGGGTCACATTTTCAAAATTTTTAATGTAAAAATCTTTTTGGTTTGGTTGTAATGGAAACAGACACAATTTCACAAATTATCAGGCTGGATAGGTGCTGAGAAAATTGTTCCAAACCATCACAGTTAACTCTTCTTGACAGCTTGGTGTGGAATTTAACTATATTCAAAAACTGCATTGACCCGTGACACCTTGCTTGAAACGGCGCTGTTTATGTCTTCCAAGTTCCCATGAAAAAAGTCTGACCTACATATGCTCTGAGCTGCATCATGGTCACCCAGATTAAACTTAGTTCTGGATCTGGAGTCTCACATTTTCTTAGAGAGTAAAGCCCTGGACACAAACTGCAGGTGCCAGTCAGTCATTCCAAAGAGGGACAGCAGCCTGTGACAACACCCGGTGAGAGCAAATTTGAAGGATTTATCTCCAGGTATGAAGCTGAGGATTAGGACTACAGAGCAATATGGGAAGTAATGTTTTTTACAGCCTCTAAGTGAAATAACAGGGTACACAATAGTTAATTAGAGTGGAAAAACGTAAAAGCATTTTAGTAATTTATTAAAAGAATTTTAGTAATTTTTAAGCCTATACAACAGATTTCCAAGTGGCAAAATTTTCAGCTTTGACCACCGTAGTCACCAATATCCTGAGTTGCAAATGGAGAATCAAATAATTGGCAAAAGGAAATTATCTTTTTAAAACCACATCAGCTAAATAGAGCATTACATCATTATACACAGAGTAGCAAACACTAACACATTTGTTTGTTCCCACTTGAGGAATATAAGACGTCAGTGCCCCTAATATCCATTCGGATTCATTTCATGGGTATCCCTGCCCCTCTTACTCCTCGCAGAACTCAGCAAATATGAAAGTAACTTAGGTCAAATGTTTTCTGCTTTCTAACCTGTAAACATCTGCCACACAGAAAGACGTTTTCACAAGTGACTGAATGATGTGGGGAAGCAGTTAATCAGATACAGAGCATTTCACCACTCGGTCCATGGCTCCAATCCAAATGCAAATTGATACTGCACGGGTTTGGGTTTAGGTTTGCTTTTTTAAAAAAGTAAAACAACCAAAAAAGTCTGATGTTTCTAACAGCTGTTCAGTAGTATTTGTTATAGACCCTAGTAACAAGCAACTATTTATATAATTTCCGTGTACAAAATGCAGCATTAAAATAAAACCACAGCCAAAATCACTAACATTTCAGTTTGGACACGATTACTCACATGCCTAAAGTCTCCTGTCTTGAAGAATGAAGACCAAGATACGTGTTTCTTCCCAGATGGCCATGCTTTTATACCAGAAGGCACTGAACCTCAGCAACATTCAGACTGAGGCTCTGGGCTGCATCGTTCTATCATCTCTGTTTTCACATGATGTACACATCGTGAGGGTCTAATGCACACAACCAACAACAGACTGCATTCATCTACAGTCAGACTTACATGTCAACACCTACTCGCTCCATTCAGTGAAAAGTCCTTATAAAATTTAATGTCAAATGTACGGCTGGTGCTGACCTGGCTCTCAGGAGGCTCCGCTCGGCTGCCGGCTGACCCAGTCCCTGGCTCCCCTCAACATGCATGCATCCCCAGGACACTAGAGATAATGGTACCCAGCTCTTCCATCCAGAGCCCAAGGATGAATGAACGTTCCTAAGTGCTGGGTCATCTTATACAAAGCACGGAAAGGGAAGTACAATTTAGTCACCATTCTGAAAGCAGTGAAGAGCACCTGAACACACCCAGGGAGCAGAGCCCATATATTTGTCAGTGCTGTCCTTAGAAGAAGAAGTCTTATTCTGGTCCAGAGTTCCCATCACCCTCAGAAACAGTTGGAGGTATGGAAAACATACAGAAAACACCTGATACTTGACAATGAATCACTGCAGTAACTGCATGGCATATGCAAATCAAGCAATTTCAGACATTGTGCTGGAGCACTGGTATCCCACAGACCCACTGCGCATCATGTTTGGGGATGCAACCTGGGCAGCATGCACATGCACAACCTCAGCACCACTTGGCAGCTGTCTTTTTGTTTGTTTATTTATTTGTTTGTTTTTTCCAGGAGCTCAGAATGACTAACTCAGCAGAGCCTGTTTGCAGTCAGTGTTATAACAGGGCTTGGAACCGTGAACTGCCCATTTAGGTCAATTTTTTTTTTTTTTTTAACCTGGGATTTCAAGGTAACATTTACATGCCCTAAATATGAATTCCTTAGTATGCTTTAATCACAATTAGGTGAACAAGCAAAGCTGCAGTCATGTATTTCAGCCAAGCAGCCATTAACAACTGGGAGCAGCAACATTAGCAGTTGGGAGGTTATTTCAGGAAACAATGTTAAAACCTTTCTTCTGACCCATAAACAATCCTACTGGACAGACTATAAAAACCAGAGAGAATTTAATATTAAATGAGAAATAAAAATGGGACAAAAAGGATGATGTGACATAAAGAAGCAAAAATTTTAACCAGAAGATAAATTTACTGAATCTGAGAAAGAAGAAAGCAAGAAAGAGGGAAGCAGAAAGATTATCTAGAATTCTTTAAACAGGACTGGAGGCATTTTGAATAGTTACATTGTAATGATGTTAGAAATAATTGGATGAAATTCTATGACCTATGTGATACAACAGACCAGACTTGAGGATGCACAGTTCCTATCCAGCCTTAAAAATCTATGAACAGAAAAGGAAAAAAGCTGGAGTGGTAGCAACAGCAACAGAGCTATGCAAAATTTGTTATTTCAGGCAGAGAAAACATACTGCCAAAAATAGTAAGAAAACATGTCTGACATATGCATATACATGCTCTGCTCCACACTACCCACATCAGTACTTATGTATTTAACATATTATTTGGCAGGGAAGAAAAAAAAAAAAAAAAACAAATCACAAAAGGATACACGGGCTTCCATGGGAATGGCTTCACAGGTGCCAAAAATCTTAATCAGAATCACAGAATGGTAGGGGCTGGAAAATTATCAGCCATGGTGGGTCTTCATCCCTGCCCCAGTAATAAACAGCCAGGGCACAGCCCACTAGTTCCTTGGACCCCCTGCAGTACCTTCCTCAGCAGTCTCAGTCTCAGTCTGCCAGGCACAGGACATGCAAGAGCTGAGCATCATCAAGGAATGGGCTGGTACAAAACCAAGTTGCTCCAGCCACTCACAGCTGCTGGATACTCCTCTAGGATCCAGGGACAGCTGGCAGAGGTTGGGCAGCCAGCATTTCTCAGTAAACAAAGAAAAATGTAAGGGGGGAGATAAAAGATCAAGATTTCTAACAAAACCATGGCCAGCTTCACCGTAACAGCAGCAATTGACTTTTTGTATGACATAAACCAAAGAGAAGCACCAGACACTCCTGGAGAGTTTGGACATGAGACGTGCTACACAAGTATGAGCTGTCGCTGCTTTGTACCTTCAACTCAGTATTTTTATCACATATTATGAGCAAATTTATCTCTGAAGTTAAAAGAAGTACTGCACGCAAAGCAATGCTTACAAAGCTGTTTCGCTGCTGGCTTTAGTGATAACCACAGCGGACATACTCGTATAACAAAAAATCAGGGGTTTTGGGCTCCTGCAAGAGATGCTCCTGTAGGGCTAAGACTGAAGAAGACCTAACATCATGCAGAATTGTACACCAAGGGCTATGCCCAGGAAAATCACCATGGTACAACTACACCAGTAGCAAAGCCTAACTGCTTCCACCAGAGCGCTCTGGTACTCCCTCTGAGTAACCCATCTCACTAAGAAATCCCTAGCACCAAGTCTTCCCCTGAGAGTCTCCAGCTGCAGGGTTTGCCATAGCCTGTCCTAAATAAGGCTGCAGGTGTAGTACTTCAGAAATTGCTCAAAATACACAACCAAAACATCATGGCATTTCATTAAATCAAACCTTTAGGATTATTATTGTGCAGTTCACTGTACAGCAATTAAAAGAAAGTACCACAAAAGCTGTTGCCTATGCTGTGCCTACATAGACCTACATATGCAAAAGCCTGCAACTCGTGAAGGTACAGTCATAGGAAAAAATAAAACGGAACAGAACCAGGAACAAAACTCCCACATCTTTGCATTTCTTAGCTAATCTTGCCAATAATAGCTCAATTGTTTCCTTACAGAGAACTGCAGGGAGAGTTAATTATCAAAGTAAAACTTAATGCTTTTAAGGCTGGAAATGGGGGGAAAGCCTTCTTTAATTTCCTTGTCTTTAGCACAAGGATTGTACTTAGAAACAGAGATATCAAATTAAACCTTTGATGTCACCAGAGATTTGAAAGCAATCACTCTCCTTCTTTCTTTTTCCCAGGTCACCCACCATCACCGCAACACACCAGTTTTCAAGAAAAAAAGCAGTAATTTCAGAATAGCTGACGAAACTTTCTTACAGCAAGAAAAGAGGTCATTAAAATCACGAAAGAGGCCTTGCCTCTCCAAAGCCTGCACAAAATGAAGGTGCCATTCACAGACAACTGGTCTTAATGGCTTGGTCTCCATTTCTTCTAGGAGGCAAGAGTCTACCAACTCCAGCACTCACTAACGGGGCTCATATGCAGTCTTGCATTCAGATTATTTATTTGAGTACTCTGGATAGTGGAACAAAGATATAGTGACCATAACATCAGTGTCACATTTGGAGTGTGACGATCAAAGCTGCAAGCCACTCAGCATGAGGAGTTGGTATGGTCAGTCTCACGACAGTAAAACACAAATCACATCAGACTTCAGACAGCTCTGAAATAAAAAGAAAAATAGGAAGCTGTTTTTCCCCCCCTTTGGTTCTAGAATCAAAACCATGAAGCCATAGAACCAGTAGAGCTAGGAAACTAACTTACAATTATACACTTGCAAATTCAGGAATGTAGATGGGGTTTTGCAGCTGAGCTGTATTTAATTTCTGCCCACATGTGACTAGCTCTGGTGTTACATGTCACACTGAGCAAAAAAAAGCAAAAAAAAGGGCAAAAAAATAGGCAGCAGCTTTCTAGTTTCTTTCTTCTGAAAAATAAAGAAATCTCTTCCCTTTTCTCAAGCACCTCATCTCTGAAAATGCACAAGTAAACAGTAAAATAATTATAATTAACAGTAGTAGTCTTAAAATGATTCATTTATTTATGATGAATAAAACATGATGGAGAGCTGTCATAAAAAAAGACAGCGATCTAATCTCCTAAGACACACAAGTGCATTTCCCGCTCACGTCAGTAAGAATAAACAGCCCTGTGCAAAACCCAATGAATTTACTGGGGCTTAAGTGCCCCTGTCATATAAGAAAAAAATTATTTATGATTACACGTTTCACATACAAAATGAAGGACATGAAAGGGAGAAAAGAATGAGTAATGGCAGAAATTATGAGGAATATTCACAAAATCAAATTCAAATTCAGAGTTGGACTCCATTTCTTGGTATGGATAAATTAAATCCTGACCCCCACAGGAAAACTGCATAGAGCAGGGTCTTTCTGCTGAAAAACATGGAATCTGAAAGAGATGGTTATTAATCTGCTTTCAGCAAATTTAATGGACATAAGAGGTTGCTTTCATCCTAAAGTTTGTGGCATTTTACCCATTCTTAGCCTGTTATTTGTTTTCTCAGTGATTCAGTACAAAAAGAAACAATCGCACAGGGAACTACAGAATGGGCAACAACCAGTTTTCTGCAGGATACATATTACTAATTCTATGCAATTGTATAGCAGCTAATCACCACATTTTGGAAATATAAAGAGGTGTTTAGCAAACAAGGTTCCCAAACAGTCCTTCCACATTGTTCAGCTTTGCTAGACCTCGTGTGAAAGCTGGCAATCAGCTCTGGGCACTACTCATCCACTCAGCACCTATCAAGACAGTCTGGAGTTACTCCACAAGGAATGGCCCCATTTAGTGCCCCATAAAGCCCTTATAAATCAACCAAGAGATAAATATACACAGCTGATTCCAGCCAAGAGAAAGGAACACACTGGACAATCTCTCTAGGTCAATCCAAACCTTATTTCCTCAGAACATTAACAGTAAAGTTTCTTTCTGCAGTCTCAAGTGAACTGGTGTTGACTTAAGGACTTTAAACCTCAACAAAACACACTTTTTCTATTACTACCATAAATTCAATACCTGTTGCATTATACCTGCCTAAGGGTCTCAGCAATACAGCACTACACCAAGCAGCTGCTGAAGTACAGTTTCTCAAAATGAGGAATTACCACATTGTATGCAGGACAAAAAATACAGAACTGCAAACACAAATAGTGATAGCTCTGCTAACATTTTATATCCAGGTAAGGAGTGAGACATCTGAACAACTTTTGACAAGCAGTTCCATCTAAGAAAAAAGAAGGAGGAATTATTTTAATATATTTCAGGGGAGAAAGGAACTATTTGGTAAATTCACAGCAAAGTTCCACTTTATTTGTGAACATTTGCTCCTAGCCATAGGAGAACCAGTCTTATGGTTCTAACACTGTGCTGATGTTCAGGAAGGCAGCTGTGAGAAAACCACCCTTTCTTAATAGATATGGTCTGCATGTGTCAGCTGTATTTGCTCCGTTTGCTTTAGGGATTAAAATTTCTTTTCTACTCATTTGTGGCTCTTTGCAATGCAAAATCCAAGACAAACTGAAAGCAAGAATGAGAATGTTTCAGGATCATACATCATCAGACCTGTTAGTTAAACTCCAATTGCAGAAACAGTATTTCTGGTTGGAATCTGTGAGCCATGAAAAACATGGCCTGGTATTCAGTTTATATGGCTGGCACTTAGGTATTGAGACTGGGAAAATTGGTCATAGATGATGCGTATTTCAGCTAGAAATTATTAAATGGCCTTGAATAAGGAATGTCGTTTCCAAAGAAACTATTCAGATTATTGTCACATATTGGGCATTGCCTTAACCTACAAAATTTCCCTAAAAGTTTTGGGGTTTTCTGTTTTACAATCTTAAATCCTGTTTCTAGAAAAGAGCAATCAGTAAATAACACTGACCAAGATGCTGTATTTTGACAATAAACCACGAATGGTTAAAATAAGAAACTGGATGCACAGCCCCTCTAGACACTGGTCTGCAATTCTGTGAATCTGAAGTAATGTGTTATATGAAAGAAATACTTTATCAGATAATTAAACTCTGTACTCTGCACTAGTAAAAAGAGAGCAAGAAATCAAATCCAGGCTGATGTCTGCAGGGACACTTTCCAATAAATAGTTTCTGTAGAAAATTTACGTGCTTATTACAGTTACAAAGGCCTGTGATTTTCTTAAGGACTTGAAATCTTAAATTACTTCCTCCCCTGGTTCTAGTTTCCATTATTTTTGACTGGTCCAAGAGAACAAACAGGTGACTTTGCTTATTGCTTCAGCCATGTGACACCATTAGACTGACCACAATTAATAAATAATATAAGATTTAATGGGGAAGAAAGAACACAGAACCTGACTTTAACTGTGATCGCTACGTTCTGCAGAACTGAAGGAAGTCTATAATGTAAGAAACAGCTCAAGAGGAAAGTACAAAGGAGTCAGGATCTGGCAGGCAAATGTGATGCACATGTGGTGAGACAGGCTATCATCCATCTTCCTAGATGGAGATCTCTTTGTTGTTCTGCTAGCGCGGTTTGTACATGTCCGTCTCTCAAAGTGTGCAAGACAAAACTGGGGCACATGTAACAAAAATAGTTATATTCATAACATCCAAAAAGATGCTGGGACCAGCCCTGAAAACAGGGATGTTCTTGGTTGTCAGGGTAACGTGATCACCCCAGACAACACAGACGTCAGCAGGAACCTGCAGCACACACTGGGTACCCAAGAATATGAGCCCTCCTTCTTCTCTATCGTAATTAAGCCACAGAGGGATGTAGGTAACTGTTGCTAAGGTGTGGCTCAGTGTTTTACTGTATGTTAGGAGTCCAAGAAAACCAAGAATCTGGCTGATGCTTATAAAACAGCTTTACTGGTGTTGCCCATGCAACTTTCTGACATAAAAGGAATCAATAGATAACAGAAAAACAAAGCAGAACTACAAGCAATGCTCCTTTTGTTAACTGCAGTAGCGTCCAGCAAACACGGTGAGATCCAACCATACACAAAATACTACTATTATTTCCTTTTTCTTTAGAGTAATACTCATGTTGCTTTGCTTTCGTTGGATCAGATACCCATTGTGTAAATTCTCCTAAGAAGTTAATGCGGTTTTCCAAGTTTCCAAGACATTCAAAGTCTGCAGCCAGACCTCTGGGTAAGTTCATTGCCTCCTCCACCACACCAACAGACTTCAAGTCACCACTCAGCTGCAAATACACAAAGATTCAGATATTCAGAATAATAAATGGTCAGATGAACAAGCTTTTGCTTGTGAGTTTTGCTAATGATCCCATAAAACAAATAATATGAAGTTCTATGACTGACTGAAACAAAAATATGAATTTTTAAGGCATTTTTACTAATAAAAGTAGGTACACTTTCTAACAGTTACTGATCCCATAGCATTACCAATGTGTGTTTATTGATCGCTCTTCTATTGCAGTCAACTCACTTGGTGTTTTGGATAGATATTTCCCTGAAAACATTTTCAGAAATGAAACTCTTTCAGCAGCTTAAAACAGTTCCCATGGAGTAGAGAATTTTGGATATTACAGTTGATAAGAACAGCCTCTTGTTTTTTTAATCTTTCTCTACTGTCACCACTGTTTCTTTCTTTAAAGACTACCTTCCTAACAAAAAAATTATTTAAACCACTTTGTTTAAATCCCTCTAGACACCAGAGCAGGTCTTTAGCAGTATGCAGTGATTAGAGACACTCAGTCATCAACTGGGATACACGTTAGCAGTTGTGCCTGACAAAGAAATAATGTGATTTAAAAAAGCATTTAGGTAAAACTAAGTTTATTCTTCCATTGTTCTAATATTAGAGGACAGTTTATATTCAGCAAGGATTAATGGTAGAGAGAGATTTAACAAAAATAAACCAAGGAAAGCCTAAGCAAAAAAACATGGAAAACATCACTCAATTGTCAGAGTAGACAACTGTACAACCAATATAGCTTAAAATCTATTCTTTTATTGCCAGCCACAGCTGGGACACATTTGCAGCCAACTTTGCAACCCAGCCTTTCCCTAGCTGGTAAAAGATCCTGCTTCTTCACTACTGCTTGTCCTTCCCTCTGTCCTTCCTAGATACACCACAAGCTGGCTGGTTTGTATTTAGGTCATATATGACAAAGAAAATTTTTGCACAATAACTTCACAGTCAACACTAAGACGTCAGTGAACTTTCTCTGTTTTACTTGAAACTGAGTTGATGTTGCTAGCATAAATACTTACTTTATATCCATAAACACACACATACCGTCTCCCTACCCACCCTGTTTTGTGCCAACACAGCTCATATTATCCTTCTAACAAAGAGATTTTTCAAGTTATAACTTGCAATGTCTATTAGCAGGTGTAGGAAACCAATGACACAAACCATCACATAGCCACACCCTCAGCTAATATCTTGCTTTGCATAATTTACAGGTTATTAACAATCTCAAGTTTGATTTATATCCCTGTTCACCGCAGGAGGGGTGGACTAGATGACCTTTAAAATTTCCTTCCAACCAAAACTATCCTAGAATTCAATGTTTCTATGATTCATGAATATGGAGGAACAGCCTATTTCAGCACATTTCCCACACCTCTTGCTCTCCCAGGACCAAGCACATCTCTCCCTGTGTTGGCTTAGCAGTCTCTGTCCCACTGAGTGACACATTCCCGACTCACTGTGGAAGAACACCCCAGGGTTTCATTAGCACAGCCACAGAATTAAGCATAGAAGACTCATGACAGTCACAAAACGTCATCAGAGTTAACATTCCAGTCAGGTAACAAATATATGTTACAAATAGTAGCATTCAGTTGGTGTTCCATATCAATCATCATAGGCATTAAAGAAAAAAAAATACAATAAATAGTTTCAATATAACTTTTGCATGCTTTGTGTTTAAAAATAATTTTAAATCTCTTGCAATTACTGTGCACCCACTGATCAAACATACGAACCAAATCTGGGCAAGGCCAACAGACATTTTAAATTAAGTTTAAAATCAAATACCTCTCTGGTGTTGTTTAGGTAAGAAAAGGGATTATAATCTGCTATCAAGTATCATACTGTTTTCAGTTCCACTTGACTAACGTCAGATTAGAAAAACACCTCAAGGCCTTAGAAGAGCTCTGTGCCATCACCTGGCACAAGGGGAGGTGGAGATTACAGACAAAGTGAACCAGATTTCAAGATGCCCCTAAAATAACGTAACTCTGGATTCCTGCCCCTATGACTTCCAATCTCTAGTAAAAGTAGACCTTTGTCTCTATGCTTGGCTAAGCAAAATGTAATTACTCTAACATTTCAGGAGTTAGACAGTAAGAGTCGAAATGTAATTAAGTCTGTTTCTTAACTGGGAGTTCTGGTGAGCTTCCCTGAAGTTGTTTCTTTTCCCTTTATTTTCCATGGCAGGACAGCACTTGAGGAAGCTGAGGTCTAGGATGCCTCAGTGTCTACATGTAGGCAAGTGGCTCAGAAAATTCTAGGTGACCACAATATTCATTTTGAGCAAGGTCTGGTATGACAGTCAGCTCTTCCTGAATTCTCAGATAATAATGGCCTCAAATTATGCCAGGAGAGGTTCAAATTAGAAATCAGGAAAATTTCTTCACTGAAAGGGTTATCAGGCAGTGGGATGGGCTACCCAGGGGAGTAGTTGAGTCACCAGCACTAGAGGTATTTAGATGGTGGATAGATGAGGTACTCAGAGATATAGTTTAGTAGTGTATGGGTACGGTTGGACTCCATGATCTCAAAGGTCTTTACCAAGTGTACAATCCCTGATTTACTGAGTTCCTAAATAAGAATGTACAGGCTATAACAGAAATATAGTGAAGTCAAAAAACTGGAATTTAGACATATTTGAAGGAACCAGATGGTTGTGAATCTTATATACAGTTTCAGTGATTTGTGTGATTCTTATCATAAAATTCCCATGCTTCAGTTGAAGGATTTATCCTAAATAGCCTACTGTAGAAGGATATCTATTTGTAACCCAGAAGAAAAGAGTGAGTTCAGTAAGCTCGCACAGACATAACTCAGGATTAGACTAAATATGCCTAATATCAGTTAAAAAAATATGTACCATCCAATCTTGATCTGCATCAGTGTTCACTTCTGAGGAATTGCTGTAGAAATCATTCCTGAAATCACTGTCTCTGGACAAAATGCCATCGATTTCCACTAACTGGCTCGCATGAATCCAGACTCCTCTGTATATTATAAGTATATAAGTAACTGTCTTCAACTGCTGAATTTATTATGCTTTCCAGAAAAAAAATTACCCCTGGAATATATGCTGACAGTGACCCTTCATAGTTTCATTACAAGTTACAGAAAGGTACTAGTTGGCAGGGAGGGATAAATCTCCACAGCCAACTCTACTCAGGGACAACTCTCCATGAGGAGACATTAAGAGTTCTGGTTAGGCTTAGGGTTAGAGTGGTCCCTGTGGAGAGTTGTCCTAGACCCCTAACTGGAGAGCTGTAAGGAAAGAAGAGCCTGGCCATTACATAGGCTTGGGGTTGTAATTTTATTCCATAGTCTATCCCTTCTACTTTTGCCCACCTGGACTGTCTTTCCTCTCCACTACAGACTTAACACCTTCCTGGTTTTGCTGATTCTTGTTTACTCAAAGCTTCTCCTTTTCCAACTAAAACCTCAAGAACTAGAAGTTAATTATCAACCATATAGCACTGTGTTACTATGTGGTTTTTATTTATGCATTCAAGCATTTCTGTATGACACTCCAGGATCAAGGATGATCTCTGCCTCCCCATTTCAAACACAAAAATAATCAATGCAAATACTTTAATAGTAACGCCACAGCCATTTATCATTCCTGGTCCTGAAACTAAGATCTCTGCTTTGAAGTAACCATCCCCTTCAGTAATTACGTCTCTTTTATGGCAGGTTTTCTGGTATACAACAGCTGGTTTTATTATTATTAATGCTGCACATTGACTACAAAAAAATTTGACCTGAATGAGATAAAACGAAACAAGCTGTTTCGTCCCCTTTCATCTACCCACATCTCAAAGGGGGCTTTGTGCACCATTGGCATCCATCGAAGAGCTGAAAAATCACGTCACAACAGGGGCCCGATGTATGTGGGTCATCTAATAAACAGCAATCCACAGCCCCGCCAACAGAAATCTCTGCCCAGCCCATCCTCCCCCACTTAATCTCACCAGGCTGAATTGACACAGAGGAAAACAACGAGCACTCGCTCCACTTAATTTCAACAGTGAATAAATACAGAAATGAGACTCCGCGTGTTCAGTTGTAGAAACTGCTCTGAAAGTCCAGATGTGCAGCAGGACTGCAGGAGGGAGAGAAGGGTTTTAGTTCCCAAAATCATAAAACCAAAATCCAAATGCTATCTTAGATCTATTACATTACTTCTACACACCATATAGAAATTATTCCTTTTTTCCACCACAGAAAACAGTGTCTCACAGTCCTCTTCTTCACAGCCTCCTTAGTTACTCTGGATTTGCCTACAATCCTTCTGTCACCAAAGGAGACACATCAGTGCTACCACCAACTAAAGACAACAAAAGCTCAAAACCGGAACATTTTAATTACAGATCTCTTTTAATTTCATGTACAAAGAATAATTAGAAAGCCCACATAAGCCCCCAAAACATCCCATGGGCCCTCTGTGGACGTCACCAAGGTTCATCTGTAGCTCCCATTTCATGTTCTCAGACGTGATTACTGGTAAAGCCTGGTACGAGAACAATTCAATTTTACAGAAAGACATTAAGAACCATCTGAGCTCACTAAGATACTACAATGGTTAATTACTGCAGCTTTGACTTGAAATGATGTTGCTAGTGCCAGAAGATTACACATGTAAAGTACATTTTAAGGTATTATTTAGTCATGGTTCCGACATGGCTGACTCTCTTCAGGCTTCTTATCAAACAGCAGTAATTAAATTTTAACGAACAGCCATTCAATATGTCATGTTTTTACAGCCTGACAAAAAGAAATCATTCAAATAGATCTTTATTTTCAACAGCAATAACTATTACAATAGGATGCAAAAATCATGCATAAGCAGTATTATACATGCTGCTGTGTCTCCTATATTTTAAGTTGTCACTATAACAATTAACAATATGGTACCTCATGCGTCCTGTACTGAGTTAAGGCATCACTCAACCTTATAATGAAACTCAGCTGTTAATTGAACATACTCAGTGTATCAATAGCTGCAAGGAGAGCATCCTTGACTCTCAACAGACAAGACTACACGGAGAAGCTGACAGCACACCTGAGCCTGGGGCCACCCAGGGCAAATCCAGGCACTGGGCAAGTATGTAGCACAGAGTGACTGGGTGGTTCTCTGCTCCTGCACCCCTCCAGCAGGACTGGCAAGGTTTCAGTGGCTTTTCACCAGCAGGAGCCACTGGAGTACAAGTGCAACAGAGCCCAGCAGAAATAGAGTAACTTTAACTTGGAAGCACCCCACGACAGGGTCTGTGTTCCCTGATGCCAGGGAGGAATGAAGAGCCTGGAGGGAAATGGTGAGATACTTAACCACAAACACCCAGAAGAAGCCTCAAGAGCAAATCCCAACCAAAATCCTCTCTCCTCTTCAGACCAAGACATACAACACCAGGGAACTGCATCACTGCAACACAGCATTTCCCTTTGCATGGAAAAGTGCCTAGTGAATAATACTTCTATAAAACCTCTACTACTGCAAAAATACCATGCTGCTCCAAGCCTTGATGCCAGGGCTGCTCCAAGTTTTATCCAGATCTGAGGGCAGGATTTTCCCCCATCCTCCCTACACCAAAGTTCCATGGCACAAACGTTTTCCTCAGAGTAACAATATGATGCTCTCACCCATAAATGAAGAAAATTGCATTCATACCATTATATCCATTAAAGAACCATATGTCTTTCTTAATTAGCATTATTTACATAAAATGCGATTTCAGTAGCACATTGGCTTTGTACAATTGGCCTTAAGCTAACACGCCTGCTGCGGGGCAATGCAGAACTTCACACTGCTTGAGACCTCTGCATTCCAGGGCTGAAGCCATCAGAAGGTCTGCTCAAATTTCAGGTGATGTTAACATCAAAAGCAGCCTTAATGGGACCAAGCTGGAGCACAACAGCATTGAAACTTCTATTTAGAATATTTAATGTGCAAGTTACTGTACAGTTTTATCAGTTACGGCAGTTCTACACAGTTTAATTCAGTCAAGTTTAGTGCTAATGGTTCAAATAATACTTGCAAGAAAAAAACTGATTTGGAGAAATGACATCATAAACATTATAAACAACTTCTCTGGGATCCTTTAACGTAGCAAACATTAAATCCCAAGTAGGAAAAAAAAAAACCAAAGCAAAGCAAACCACTTGCACAGCTCCATTGGAGTAATTCCTCTACAGTAATCATTTTTTGTAGAATCAAGGATTTAGTGTTACAACTCATGATGTTCTATTAAAGCCTTGGACAGCAGAACTCTAAAATAGATATTATTATAAAAATGCCAATAATACAAATGAAAAGAACAAATAAAAACCTAGTTGTGAGCAACAGATTTGGATTTAATCTGAACTAACCATAAATTTGCAACTGGCTGTTCAAAGCCACCACGTTTTTAGCATTATGTAGACAATGATGATGCACAATAAACTGCAAAAGTATCAGAATTCGGTATTAGAAACAAAACATTTCAAAGTATCATGAAGAGCCACTCAAGTTTTGATGATGGATATAAAGATAACAGTAAACAATTTCTGACTTGGCAGAACAACTCAATGCAACCTGTTACAGAGGTTAAACACTTGGAAGCATATCTGCACATACCTGTATTGCCATGTAACAAAAAGATATAGAGATAAAGAAGACAGAGATAAAAATTCATTACTTTCAAAGTTTTCATCAGTTACTTCTATCTTACAAATATTTGTTCTGTGTAATATATGAAGGCATCAAGGATAAAACAAATGCTCCCTCATCTAAAGGCAATACTGTTAGCTGAAAAGTTTGATTTTCATAGCTCTAACACACCCTTGAAGGGGTATCTAACCCAACCAGCAACGTGCATGTATATTTCCCTCTCTAACCTTCTCAAACCTAAGCTACAGCCAGAGGAAATGGGGATTAAAGATCAAGGAGGCTCCAGCTTCTGTTGCAAACAGGTGGGCAGAGGCAGTAAGTGAATCCTGGACTCCAAAAGTGACCTCGAACAATGTGCAGCTGCCAGTTTTTTCTGTAACCCTCTATGCAGGTATAACCAGTTGGGGGAAACCTGAGTCCTGGCATGTCTGCAAGGTCAGAAGCAAAACCCCCCTCACTACCACTGGCCATCTACCCCAGAGCTGTACGCCCTGCTGTGCGGGGCTGCCAGGTCCCGTCTCTGTGCACACTGAGGCAGAGGCGAGTCACTCTTGGCACATGCCTGCATCCCTACAGCATCTATAAATAGGGAGAGAATGACCGGTTCAGACGGAGGCATCTCGGAGTTGGACATCCAAGTTGACGTAGATGAATCCTACTCATCACCTCTGAGTCACGGTCCTCCCCAGTTTTTCACCTGAGGCTGCAAAACTAAGCAACATCCGCAGGCAGAACTTAAAATTACATCCTGGCCAAGAGCTAGCTGTGAAACAGAGGACACAAAATTTGACAGTTTTATTATAAATAACCCTCAGGCCTTCTAAAAAGAAGACACACAGGCAAACAATTACTGCCAGATAACCACAGTTTTAATAGGACTGCAGATCTCCTCTGAAAATTAACTTCAAAATTATATTGCAGCGATATGTTTATTGCTCCTTAGTGATAAAAATAAAACTATCATTTAATTTGACTGCCATGGCTGAAACCTCAATCAAAGCATCAAAGTTCTGATCTCCCTGGTTTGCATAGCACTGTCAGCCCCATTGCTGACACTGCATTATCTCTGCAATCCTAAGAGACGTAAAAGTCGTGCTACAAATTGCTTTGGTGATCAAAACAAGTAGATGATACTTGAAGCTGCAGAGAGAAAGCACTTCCGTTTTAACAATTTTATGCTGTCATTTTAACAGACTATAAATAGATTTAAAAATATTTACTGAAGGCCAAATTCTGCAGAGCTGAATTTACCCAGCGGCGTTACATAAGGAATGACTACAGAACAGAGTACTAAGTGGGGCTGATAATACAGCTCTAGAAATAATGTATTCTGTTTTCATAAATTCCATTTCTTCCTCAGTTTCTCAAACTGATAAATGCACACTGATATTTTTCTCTTCAAACAGTATCCACAGATCTCTAGTACCTGATGATGATAAGTTGGAATGAAAACTAGACTTACAGCCCCTTTGCGTCAGTCTTCCCTCCCTCACCCAAAGAAAGTTTTGCTATAAACTCAACCAAAAATTACAGAAGAGCAGCTTAAACTGAAATATTCCTCAAAGACAATGAATTCAAACCTCTCTGAAATACTTCTATCATCACCATTTACTTTCACTGAAAAGATTTACAGTACTTTAAGTATTCTGGTAAGTATAATAGATTAGTGATCTGCTGACACAAAACAGATGATCTGGGTCAGGCGTTTCTGCCAGCTGCCCATCCTCCTGCCTGCCTGGGGTCCCCCACTCTCAGCTCCCCAGGCTGCTAAAAGAAACTCTTGAATTCATCCTGCATATTCAGGGCAGTAAAGTCAGTGGCACTAACAACAAAACAGCAGATTGCTCTTGTATGTCACATTTTACTCTTAAATGAAGACAGCTCTTGCTTTCAGGCCTACAACCAAGCATACTGCAATTTCTTTACTATAATAATAGCAGATACATCCCGAGTCAGCAGAAATCAAGTTAGCAATAGTAACTCCACAGTACAATTCATTTTTCTCAGAACAGAGGAAAGCTTCTCCTAACCCACACAGTTTCCCACCAGTACAGAAGACATGTTCAATGACACCGGATGAACAGTCTCCAAAGCCGGAGGAACACAGAAACAAGATCCCTCATCGTTAACTTTCTCCTTTACTTGTTCTACCTCTGTAGCGAGGGGCCGGAGCAAGCAGCCAGGCAAGGGCTCACAGCAGCATAAATTCCCCCAAGCGCAGGATCCAAGACCCTGTTCCTGGGAGCCCTATAGGAACTCACAGGGTTTGCTGGCCACATCCACCTCCCCCTGGCAAAGCCGTAGATGTTACCAACAGAGGACAGGTCTCAAGTCTAAGAGTAGTCCTAATTCTCTCTCCCCAAAAATTTATATAAACCTCAATGATGTTGTTAAAATACCATGATTTGCTTGCCTACAAGACAAAACTTCCAGGCTGCTTTCCATGACCTACCCTAAACAGCGATGTGTAGATGTGCATGGCCAGACGCTTCTGGTTTATGTCGTACGGTAGAACAGTGTTTGACTGAGGAGAATCAAATCTCATCCTTTGCTCAGCACTGGCAAGAGTAAGTGAAATGCCGAAGTGCCAATGCCCGTCTTGGGACAATCCAAGTTCTGGGGTTTTGCCTCAAACAGATGAACAACTAGCCTTCGATATGGTATTTCAACTAGTGGTATATCAAGGTCAGATGATGCCAGGGAATAGAACAAAAAAACAGAGAGTTTTTCTAAATCACTATTTCACACAACAGCCTATTGAAAGAGGATATAAAGTATGACTCACTGTAATCTTCATATATTTAATGGATTTTTCCACACTCCAGTTGGGCTCCATACCAACAGGAAGGAGGTTATTTTCCTCAGTGAAGATCATTAACAATTCATATGCAGCAGTTTCTACCATATGTGGTTTGTCAGCTGACTGCCTTGATTTCTTAACCAGTCTGATGGTGGAGTTCTAGCTTAAATAAGGAGCACATTATTTTATACTTTTAATAATATTACAGAGAATGACACTGAAGTCATTTACTGTGAAAGAAACATTGCTTATATTCAGAAACATGGTTGTTTAATCATCCTGTACTTAAAACGCGTTGCTCACTTTTTTCTCTTTCTCCTGTATGCTTGCGGGGGAAGAAAGAGATGTGGGAGGACATTTGCAAGACATAAAAAGCTTCAGAAGTTTCCAGTTGGTACCATGCACTGATAAAACCTTGTTTCAATTGGCTAGAAAGACAACGAGAAAATGGGGGCAAATTTGTGGTAAAGGACAGTTTTCCCACTTTCTTCCAATCACTGCTTAGTTCACCACGAAAGGGGTGAAAAAATCTTGCTCCATTGTCATAGAAAAGATTAGGGTTTAATTAAATACTTTAGAAAACGTACAGATTTCAAGGCTTTTTTCTACAAATCTCAGCACTACCTCTCCTGCACTTCCTCCCTGCTCTGAATCACATTTTTAAGTATGTGATTTCTGATTAAATATGTGCAATTAGCGGATACTCGGCAAAAGAAGAAATCATAACTCCATGTCACCTTTATCCAAAATTGTAGTTACTTAAATCACCGACATCATTATTATGTGGAATAATAAAAAACATTGTGTTAGACATTTCCGCAAGCTGCTTACATTCTGTGCCCAATGTTAGATGGAGATACTCTCACCAGCACATAAGACTCTGGTCAACAGTCTACCAAAAGTGTAAATTATTGAGGGTACCCCTGCTCCCACAGTCAAACACACATTAAAGTATCTGCTGTATTCTGGCCCTTCTGCTGTTATAGTACTGACTTCGTCTTTTTTCCTAATACATATAAATTATAGTAATTTATTCAATGAAATTGTATTTTAAATGTGCATATGAAATCTATTCATCTTAGAGCCCCAAAGCAGTCTATGTGTATCACAAAAGCAAAATTTCATTTGCCAGGGAAATTATGACCTTAAGTTCTTACACCTGCTCACTACTCTACAAAATCTATATCTACTTCAGAAAGAAGGTAAAGTGAGTTATTCCAAATCTGGTATTTCATGGTTTCTGTACTGACAGTAAAGCACGCAAGGTCCTAAGCTGTATAAAGATACTCTCAGAAAATAAGTAAAGGAATTTTGGCGGTTTTCCTATGACATTCAAATAACCAGAAATACAAATTTTACAAACACAGCAAAAGGCCATAAAGAACCATTCCAGTTATGTTTGTTTTGAAAAGAAACTTGTTTTAAAATAATACTTAATCACGCACTCACAACCAGAAAGGCAAGAGAAGGTCTAGTACAGGCAACACCAGGGTTCTGCTCTTCACCTTTCATGCAGCTTGGGACAAACTATTAACCTACACAGCATGCTCAACACCCCTCACTCTTCATTTACCTGTAACGATTTGAAACACAGCTACAAAGCTGAGATGTGATAGACAGTGGTTGAAGTTCAATGCTGCTCTAGAGAAGACTAGACATACCTGAGGGACAAGATGCATCCACAGGGACCTGGAGAAGCTTGAGAAGTGGGCCCACGTGAACCTCATGAGGTTCAACAAGACCAAGTGCAAGGTCCTGCACCTGCTGCAACACTCGCCATCAGAACAGGCTAGGGGAATGGATTAAGATGAATGGATTAAGAGCAGCCCTGCTGAGAAGGACTTGGGAGTACTGGTGGACAAAATCTGGACATGAGCCGGTAATGTGCACTTGCAGCCCAGACAATGAACTGTAAAGGCTGAGAGAGGTGGAGTGATCCAGCCTGGAGAAGAGAAGGCTACAGGGAGACCTCACTGCAGCCTTTCAGTACTTAAAAGGGGCCTATAAGAAACATGAGGACAGGCTTTTTAGAAGGGCCTGTTACAACAGGACAAGAGGTAATGGTTTTAACAAGAGGGTAGATTTGGACTAGATATAAGGAAGAAATTTTTTATGATGAGGGTGTCAAAATACTGGCAGCAGTTACCCAGAGAAGTGGTAGATGTACCATCCCTGGAAATATCCAAGTTTCCATTGCACCTGATCAGGGTGAAGATGTCCCTGCTCACTGCAGGAAGGCTGGACCAGATGGCCTTTAAAAGTCCATTCCAACCCAAACTACCCTATGATTCTATGATAAGTCTGAGTTCAAGATTTTAACATTTTATTAAGATTCTTCTTACCATGTTCTTGGGAGTGGCCCAGACATTAGTATCAAATTGTTTTTCTGCTTTATAGAACCATAGAGGTTTGGATATACTAATTATTTATGCATGTTGTTGTTTTAATGCTTTGTTGACATAGCCAAATTAGCTACCTGCATTTTTCAGGTATTGTTCTTAGATAGCATCAGCAGTGAGATGGCTGTATTACTAAATGTCTATCTTCAAAATAAAAAATAAAGTAAATCCTGACAATCCTCGGAAGTTGAATATAATTATTATATCAATACTTAGGGAATTTGTTTTATGGTACAGAAATAACGTGGCTTATTGTTAATAAGATGAAATCAGCTTAGTGGTCACAGGAACAGAGGTGAAATTAAGTAAGATTCTTTCTCTGAAAGGAAAAGATGAATTGACAAAGACAGTAATCATGAGTAATTTTATAAATGGATTGGCTGATGGTTCCAAAGATATCAAATAGGCTTAAGTTACTTAAGATAACAGATTCTCATAAACAAAATTTACACAGTTTTGTTTATAAACTCTTTCTTCTCAATTTCATTTGTAATTAAAGTGGATATTGTAGTATACACATAAGATATAAGATCTCTTTTGGCCTTATTTGTGGAAATTTTAAAACCTGTTCTTCTTTGTACCAATACAAATGAAAGTAAGATTTCTGTTCCAGTGAAATAGTATTGATATGTAAAAAGGGCGGGACTTTTTCTTCCTGTTCCTCTTAGCGTCAAGATGTTTTATCAGTTTGACTGAATATTCAAGAAACACCAAAGAAGTTATTTCAGTTGGACCAAATGAAGGAAACTAACTAACGAAGAACTGTGGGTCAGCTTCTACAACGATTTTATGGGTTTGAATTTCCTTTCTGATGGACTAATAACACTTGGAACTCATTTAGAATTAAGTTTTCTTTTGTCCCTACACAGCTGAGTAGCTTCAGCTACAGTAACCATCAGCTTTTGAGTTGAAACGAGTAGCAGGGAAAGGCAGAAGATTACATTGATCATGCAAATAAAAGCACATTTATATAAGATACTATTAGTCCTGTAAAAATGGAAAAATGTGAGCTACAGGAGGCAGTATTTTTACAGGTAGCTGACCTCCAGAAGTGAAGAACCATCCTGAGGTCTCATTTTAGTTAATGTGCCTGATAACAAAACAATGCTTATGAGTTGTCCTAAAATTACCAAGCTTCCAACCCCTCTGCGATATTGTTGAAGTATTTGCAAGATCTGATTCACTGATTCCAAATGTAACCCCCTCCTGCTTCAGCTCACCAGCTGAAAACATATCCCCATGACAACCCGGGCACTGTGGAGGACAGCACAACACCCAACCTACTGCAAAGCGATGCTGGAGGCCTTCTCCAAAGCAGAAATGTGCCAACAGACAAGAATGTGTTTTCTCCCATTCCTATGGGGCCCATACATGTGTGTGTCGCCGTGGATTAGAAAATTAAGACTAGAATGGCATTAGGTACATGCCAACTACCTTAACACTCAGATAACTTTTTAAGTTCAACAGTGACGGTACCATTTCTGCAATCCAATGTGTATGCAAACTGGGGAGAAGGGTTATTTAGCAGCCCAAATGTGTATCTCCAGCTAGAGCAGAATCAATGATCAACCCAAACATACATTATGAATCTATTATATCTTAGACTGGGGGATCTGGTTTTCCTCCTCGACAATGTGTGAAAGAAGGCTGCTAATGGTAAGGTTTGAGTTGAACAAAACATTAGTTCTAGAACTGCATTTGTCTAGATCAACACTGCAGACAGATTATATTAATTTTACCACTAAAAGCAAAATAATTAGCTACATTTATCTCAAATGACATCAACTACCGTGTATCTCAGCAGTTGTGCTGCTGGTTCAATTATTTTGCCTCTGTCTGTTACAAAAGCTCCGCTTTGCAGCTCCAGGTGAAACGGGGAAAACCCAAATTCATGTCTTTTTCTGAGGTCTATGTTATAGCACAGAGACAAGGAAAAATACGTTGGGAAAAATCTGGAAAATCACCTGTTATATTATTTTGCAGTAGTTCCGCTTTGGTCATTTCCTCAGTCACTTTGGGCAAGGATTTAATGGATTTGGCAGTCAATTGCCTGAGCATTGAAATGATCCCTGGTTAAAATAAAACATGATTGTAACAAACTCAAGGCAGTAGGTACTTGAGTGCACTATTTCATCCTCACCAAATACAATAATTAAGTCATGGTGAAATCCCAGCTGAAAAGAAACCAAAAGCAATACCACATTACCTTTAGGCCACGGTGACCTTTAATTCTCCTAAAAAGACTACACAAATCCTGTTAAAACAGAGCCTCTTTATTACAAAATTACGATGAGTGCATATGACGTGCCACATTTTTTTCCTGACTATTGTTTCCAGAAATTGGTTCTGGAAAACAAATCCTACCAACATAATCTTCAGGGGCTGGCAAGCTCACAATTCAGCTCTTCCCAGAGAGCATAAAATCAGTGTTCAGCTGGCAGTTAGTGTCAGCTACACAGAGACAAAGCTGTTGTTCAGGTATTGCACAGTTATTGCCGGTTAGTTCTTAAACAATTTCTTGTGTTTAAAACTAAAACATAAGATTGAAACCTGGTATTTTTTAATCACCCATCCTGGTAATTTGTCCTGGTTTGTGTGCATTATACTTCCTATTATTTCTTAATTTAGTAATCTGTTGCTGAATAAGATCATGGTATCTATAAATTCACAGCAATTACATAGTGTAATCAATGACAACAATAGTTCTCACTGGGAAATTAGGTTCTGGCTCTTCAGCATCTTCCATATCCCTTATCCTTTCCCTGTCCATATACCTATCACCTATCACATGAGCCAAGAAAGGAATGAGGATGCTTGGTGGGCCAAAGCCACTTGCAAGAAGAGGCTGCCAAAGCCAATTACTGCAATTCAGAGCGATATTGCTATATATGTGTCCTTCAGAGGCCTTATAGGACTCAGCAGCTTAAAAGCCAATAGGCACCAGAAAGCATCTCCCAGGATCCAGCATGTGGGCAGCACCCACAGCCTATCTGCCACCTTCTAGGAGCTCCCCCAGCTCCAGACCATTGCTGGGACCCGGTGTTCACGCTCCAGGAGAGCCCATGTGCTACCTGCACCCAGCAGCCTGCAAATCCCATCTGTCTCTTTGACAAGCAATTTCACATTCTTTCTAGGAAGGATTTTAGGACAACTGCCAGAACACATTTCTTTTGTTGGTATTGCCTTGCGCTGACACCACAAGGACACATGGGATGGCTGGAGATAGGGACCTACTGCAGAGCAAATACACGTACCTTGGATTTCCCAGTGGACATAGAACCAGTGCTGTTTGACTGGGCAGCACATAGAAGGGAAAACAAGCCAAGAAGCCACCTAGGACGCCAGTACCGCTCCACACAATAGAGTAGAGTTGATGCAGCCATCTCGCACTGTGTATTCATCCTGTCCAAGCAGCCATAACCTGCATGGGCTGTTCTGAATGCTGCACCAAGAGTATTCGGGGGTGAATGTCTGATTTTTCGAGGCAGATTAGACACACAAGGATTCACATTAATTACAGGTTCTGGGCACTAATCCATGACAGGCGCAGAAACTACAAGTTCACTGCTGCTTCAAGAGTTTTGCAATGGCAAGCCAGAATCAGTACGTACTCTTGTTCTAGGGCTACAAGTCGTTCTGTCTAAAGCAAAAGAGTGAAGCAGTACAGTATAGCAACCATTCACACATGAGTGCTTCACAGAACTTAACTCTGAGAGAAAAGCTGCAGGCCCTGTAACAAGCCTCTCTTTTCATCTTCTTCATACATATATTTACTTCATATATTCATTTTATCACAGAAATAAGAGGTGATCTTTACCATTGAAATGACCAGCCTAAAAACACAAGCTTATTTGAGAGAAAATTTCAATTAGCTCCTTTTAAAGAATTGCACAGTCTAAAACGACATTCCTACTAATGAGTTGCACTGGTGTGCTGCTATAAAAGTAACTTCCAACATCAACAACAAAACTTTTCTTCATGAGGGGCTGTTCACCAAACAGATAAAGCTTGGACAGCTTGTCTGAAAAGCTTGCTGGGTTCTCTTTTCCCATCAACTGCCCCTGCATTAGGGGGAATGGGGAAAATCTGAGACTTTCTGCAGACTTTCCTGCTTTTGCTGAGACTGAGAGACCTGACTGTATGGCCTCTGTTCTGGCTGAGTAAACACAACTCCCTCTGAGACCAAAAAACCTAATTTCGATCATTAGGCAGAGGCATTGCTACTGAAGAAAGTAAGATGTTTCCCTCCTCCAGCAGCTGCACTCTATGCTATGTTCCCAGACTTTGCCAGCTTAGAAAATACCACCAGTTTCAGGTCTCCAACTGACTGCCAAGACAAATACACAACACAGTCTCTATTCTGAAGATAAGGCACGCATGAAGGTCCCACACAATGCCTTCATCCATTCCTGCTGCTGATACACATCCAAGACAGATGACAACAGGTATCTCCAAAGAAAGGTGTGTAACTAAGGTTGGATAATGCCTACGTTTACATTGTGCCAAAGTAATAAATGACAAGCTCACCAATATATCTACATAATAAACCTCCCTCTTCCTCCATCATGATGTATTCATGAATCCTATACTTGTTCATCCTAGAATCCTGTCTTATAACACAGTGGGATCTAACTCTTCCTCAATAAAACTTTATGGGTGCTATTAACCAATTACTAGACTCTTGAATTAATTCCCACAGGTATCTGAAGGGGCAAAAGCAGTTTCCAGTGGGAGAACATATTTCGCTATCACTGAATTCCTTTTTCTCCCTCCTGATTTACATATGAGACACTGGAATTATCTTCAAAACAAAATTATATTGGCACAAAACCTAAAATGAATTATCTTGACCACAAAAAGACGCAGATTGGCACATTATAACTTCCCATACACTACTCTCTCAACTCATTCCTTAATATGTTTTCAAGTACATAAATAATTTGCATAATTAAGTTAAATTAAGTATGTCCTTTTCAACTGGTCAGAATTAGCATTAACTTGAGAAATTCTGCTGTCACAAGGATTTCATTTCTGTACTCTCAATTAAGGCAACCCCGAGCCTCTCTGATTACAATACATTAATTTGATTCATCTAGAGCAAACCTGAGGCAAATTTTAGTGTAATTCGGAACCTAAAAGGCAGCCTGAATCCAACATTTTTAACTAGCATTTCATTGTCATGTCTGGAAAGAGCAAACATACAAGGCAAATACAAGCTTAAGTCCAGAAAGTTTAAATTCTACACGACTACAGTTCAGGCATAAACATTCCACTGTGCTGCAGCTTCTCTGATTCCAACCCTTTCTTTGCAGGGAATTATGTAACATTTCTTCATACGAAACATATTCTTCCTCTTTTCCACTTAATCATGCCCAGCCCACTGCAGCTACAGAACTCACACAAACCTCACAAATGCTCATAAAGTACCAATTACAATCTAGTCTTTTTGATTTCCCCTGTTCCAATCCTTCTCATTTCTTAGGAGATGAGCCAGAAGCTCTTCAAAAGAATCTAGTTACTTTACAACGGCCTCGTTCAAGTCAGGAAGAGATACAGATGGCCTTCAGTGATTTATTGTGTTCAATGGATGCCAGCTCAGAGAACAATTGTGAATGACTGAAAGACTGACTTAAAAGCATCTTGATAAATAAATACACCAATAAACCTCAAATGATTCTGTTTGCCAACAAGTAAATGTATTTAGGTTTCCAAAGCTGAAATGCCAACGATGCAAATGTTCATTAAAACCTAGAGGCACTATAATCAATACAAGATGTAACACTAGTTAAATTAGCATTTTCTAGAGCTCAAAAGGACAAATAGATCTAAGAATCTACATTTTTGTTTAAAGTACATAGCATGTTAAATTCAGCTGCTCAAAGCCAACATTGTGTGCCTCTGATACAAAATTGTCCCAATGTCGTCAGTAAAAATAATCAAACAAAAATAATTTAGCTCTGTGTTAACAGATAACTTCTCTCCATCCAGAGAATGATACTTTTTATTAAATATCATATCAAAGTGCAAATTAAGCAGTGGGCTGGTGCCTGCCACGTAATTTAAATTATGAAAGTAAAGGTAGATTTCATTTTGAATGCAAAGAAGCCTGGGTGCCTTTTACATACCAAACTACCAAATACGACTTACCAGTACCAATAAGTAGCTGGTACTTCAAGACACTGTTGGCAGTGCAGACACTATAGCAGTGTTCACAGCTTTAGTAGCTTTGACAGATTCTAGCCCAAGACCTTTGTGCAGACATTAGCCAAAACAGACCAATATTCTCCAATCAATCGCCAGGACCCATCACGGCTGACCATGCTTCTGGCCGGCAGAATAATAACTAAACATACTCTTTCAGCTCTGCTGCTATGTTGGGGCTGAGCTGCCACAACCAGCTAGGCTATGGGTAGTCTCCTTTCTGTTCTACATTAAAACAACATTTCTAAAGGTTATATAGAAAAAAAATGACAAAACAGAAAAATTTTGTTAATATCTTTTCAAAATTAAATTCTACATGGAATTGAAGATCTAACATCTTGGAGGGAAAATTTCTAGCAGGAACGCATGAAAATCCCCACTCGTGACAAACTTCACTTTATTTGTGATCTGGGTGATCCTACAGCATAGCAGCACACAAGCAGGCTGCCTTTAACAAGCCAGGCAAGCAGGTTATCTCTGAAGTTAAAGCAGCCCTCCCATATTTTGCTCAGAGACTCACTTGAATCTATGCACCAAGGTCTCCTGGTTAGATTTAGGTTTTTCAACATTTCCTAAAAAGTCAGCCTTCTTCTGTTTAGTTGGTAAGAGTCTTACAGCATTCACCTCTCAGTCTGAAATAAAGGTACATCAGCAGCCCTGGGCAAAACAATGCAGGATTAAACCTGGCACAGGTGTAGTGATAAAGCAGGCAGGAACTGGGCTTGTTTAGCCCAGAGAAAAGAAGGCTGAGGGGAGACTTTATCAATCTCTACGACTACCTCAAAGCTCTACGACTACCTCAAAGGACATTACAGTGAGGTGGGTGCTGGTCTCTTCTCCCAAGTGACAGGACGAGAGGAAATGGCCTAAGGTTGTGCCAAGGGAGGTTTAGATTGGATATTAGGGAAAATTTATTCACCAACAGTGTTGTCTAGCATTGGAAGAGACTGCCCAGGGAAGTGGTGGAGTCATCATCCCTGGAGAAATGTCAAAGACATGTAGATGTGGTGCTTAGGGACATGGTTTAGCAGTGGATTTGGCAGTGTTACGTTAACAGTTGGACCTGATGATCTTAAAGGTCTTTTCTAATCTAACAGGAACAATGATTCTAATAGGCACAAGACACTGAGCCAGTGAAATAAATACAGAATATGGTGAAGAATTTGGATCAGGTTCAGCATGATACTGATTGATGGGACCAACCTGGGGACAGCAGAATCTTAAATACTGAGTTAATTTTATCAGCAGTACTAATGCACGTATTTCACTTTTCTTATCAATTCTTTATATAGTGTTATCACAAGCATTTATTGACTTTCTAGCCTAAACACAAAAAGATACACACTTGATGCAGTTTGCTTTTACACAGATAGCCTCATATAGAAGCACTAGCTATTCTTATCAGGCAATGCTTCTAGGCATATCTATATGGAGAATATTCCCTCCAGGAGCTTACACAATTATGCTTCTGTAATATCACAACAAACAACAGGATAGCTAGTATACGGCATATTTACACACACTTTTCAGAAAAAAAATATAAGGATGCATACAGGTTATATAAACTAAACAGTTCAACAAAACCATAGACAGAATTCTCCATTTCATTCTTTCTTAACTAATACTTGAAAAACGCTGAGATTCTGCACTTCTTATCAACAGCAGTGACACCAGAGTGCACTCAAAGACATTTTTCACCTGGTGGAATAAGGAGTATATTATTTGTGTGATGACCTGGAGAGGCCTTAACCTGCAAGATGCCAAGTGCTTCCCATGGTTTGAAAGTGACTCTTGTGTAGCCATGAGATCTGTCAACACTGCAAAACACACACCTTCCTTTCCCTGCTTCCCCTTCTTGTAATATCTCCTCAACAGGACTTTCTCTGAAGCTGGAATATAAATACTTCGGGGTAAAAATTGTTTCTTTTTATACATTTGTATAATGAACTGGAGTAACTTAGCCTGACACTCATAGTATTGAACATAAATAAATACCATCACAGCACATTTATATGGTTCCTTCAGGAGAGACTAACTAGAACAATTCATATTATGACAGGGCTTTAACTGCCTCCTTCTGTCTCACCTCAAATGTCACTAAGGTGGCTCAAACTAGACCTATCATTTTACTTTTTACCTTACCTGTTTATGCCTCTGGGAGACAATAATGAATCTCGTGTAACATCTTTCTTTTTTTCATCTCTACTTATATTCTAAACTCCTATGACAGCTATTGCCTCTTACTTTCCACAACACACAAGAGCAGCGGTTTGAACTGCATGTAACTGTAATTAAGAATCTACACCATGTATTATCTCCAGACCAGAAAAATGCCCAAGATGGCTCTGCAAGACTAGATGTCTTGGACACCTATGGCAGTACGCTAAAACAAAGTTAACAGCCTAGATAAAATCATAAAATGACTGAGGGGGAATGAGGAGGATGCCCATGTCAAACTGAAAGTCCCCTGAGGAAACTATTGACACTGGCGATGACAAATGTCACTCTGCTCCTAAAGCACTGACAGAGATAAAAGGAAGACAACACCTTTTTTTTTTTTTTTTAAATTTCAATTCTCAAATTGCACATAAAACTTCAGGGAACCAGAAGATTTCTTCTGTTGACTAGGAACATATCCATCACTATGTCCCAGGATCTGATAGCATTAAAACAACGGGTTGTGCACTGGCATGAATAATATGAAAGTAACAGCTCCACTTAAATAATGAAGTGTCGTAATACCCCTGGCGAAACACTAATCTATGCAGTGAAAGCCAGGCAAGAAGAAAAATGTGTCTTACCACATAGTAAATAAATTTCAAGTGTTTAGTAAACCTTTATAAACAACAGAATTTGAATGCCAGGACAAATCCGTAACAGTGAATCATCGCTGAGGAACAGCAGGTTGAGGAAGCACGTCCCACCTTGCAGCCCGAGGGATCACCCTGTGCAAGGACACTGGCTGCACCAGGCTTCACCCTTGTCCTCAGGGGAGATATGACTGATGACTGCAATGCAAACAGTGCTTGGAACCAAAAATCCTCTGCTCTTGCAGGCTCCCTGCCTGATGTAACGGGGAGTGAATGGAGCTGAGACCACCTCTGCTGAATGGGTATAAAGTCCTGAAACCAGCTGCCATGGGTAGGGTAGCGCAGGGCAGGCAAGGTAAGGTAAGGCAAACCAAAGCAAGCCTGTTCGGTGGTCCAAGGGAAGGGAAAAAAGGCTAGATCACTTGCATCAAGGCCCACTGCTCAGCCATCATTAAATTTAAAAGACAATTTTTCATTACAAGGCCAAAAAAGCCAGCTAAAACACAAGGCCATCCTTGCAAGTGTGGACATAATACAGATGATAAAAATGGCAAAATTAACTATACATAAATGTAAGACTGGGGATTTAATTGCCTCCGTGATCAAAGAGGTAAAAATTACTCTTTACAAACCATATTTCAGGTCCTGTTACGTGGATCCATGCAGCTTTTATCTGTGGAAATCTATAATATCTCAGTTACTAATGGCACAAAGACCAGACCTCCTTCTCAGCTGCAGTGTCTGGCCCAAGACCATACCCTTGGTGCCAAGAGTCAAATCAACTGTCCCATGCTAATACTGTATAAAAATTAACTAGCAAATTAACAATAAAGATAATTTGAACTATATAAGTTAATATTCTGGCAGAGTATATATGCATTGTTACCCCCACAGGCATGTTGGCAACTGTATATTAGGCGTTTTGGATACCTCTTTCTGTATTGTTGGTAGGTCTGAAAAAAACACATTGGGACATAAGCTGTCATCTGTCTCACATGAAAATAAGGCTATTTGGTCTGCTCAAACATAGCTGTTATTAAAACGGGTTTTAAGAAAAACATACACAATGGCAATTCCTGGCTACATTTAAATAAAGTACAGCTACCAGCAAACTGTAGATTGGAGGAGGCAAGTGATTCTGTGAAGAGGTTTTACCACCATTTATGGTATTAAGTGGTTCTTCACCTCACAACTACAACATATTAGGTCCTACTACTAAAATTATCTATTAGGATAAAGAAGCTCTGATCTCAGGGTATATTTTCTGACTTTTTCTTGATTTGAATGCTTTTTGATAGCTTTTAGCTAAAACATTCTTTCACAAGCTATGAAAACTCAACAGTATGTGAAGCCGTGAGACGTGATGCCTCATCCGCTTCTTTCAGACACTGATTGAGAAAAGGAGCAGCCATCCCAGCCACATTTCCATTTGGTTTGATTCAATTGCTGTAACACAAATTTTCATGCCTATGCTTGAGGAGCTCTGACCATTCTGCCCTTTCTTAATTAACACCTATTTTTCAGGTCAACACTCAGTTCCTAGAACAAGCATTGCCAAGAGCAATCACTTTCCAGATCTCCTACTTCTTTCATATTTGAGCGTTACTCAATCAAGGCTTTCCAAGCTTTCTTTTGAAACCATTTTCCTAAGTATATATCCAAAATATCATTACTAAATCTTGAATTCTTTCTAGAGTTTAAGATAACATAATAAGCCAATTCTCTTTCTTCAAAACTAGATAAACATACCTTCTGATGTATGGAATCCAAAGCACTTAATTTATGCCCAGCATACAGTAAAAGATGGGAGATTAAAGTCTACACACTTCTAAATTACATTCATGAATTTCTGATTATATATATTTACAATAAAGAACTCTGAATATTTATCAAATGCCCAGTTCTGAAACTGTAGCATCTAATAAGATGTATGCAATGGTTATCATTTGTGTCACAAATTGTTGCAATCAAATTAATGAAATATACAGTATTACTTGATCCAGATGATTTTTGCTCACACTAAAATGAAATAAAAATGAATAAAATGAAACAGTTGCAGCTCTTAGTGCACTGGCTACATTTTTAGAGAGATTAGACACCCTTTTCAGCATAAAACAGTAAATGCAGTAGGGCATTTTCCATTGTCCTCCAGCACTAAAAACTATGGGCACTTAACCATGGGCAGTCACATTTAAGCCAGTGGGAATACTCACATATTTAAAATTAAGCAGGCTCACAGCTTAGTCGTTCACATGTAACAGTCAGAATGTATATCAGATCACATTGAAAAATTCCTGTTAAATTTTTTACTTCTGCCAAAATCAACTATCAGTGCAGCCTGCAGGACACAGCCTTGAAGCTAACCCATTCCAGACACCATTGCTTTTAGGCCTAAGACTTGTTTCAGATGCACCAAATCATTCCAGCATGCTGCAGGAATAAAAAGGCAATGTTTGCCTTCCAGACATTGTTATTCAAACCCTACAGAGAACATATTCTTAAGGCATCTTAGATGGATCCATGCTGTTAACAAATGTAATTACAGACAGAAAATAGAAGTCAGGAGCTACTAGCCAAGGCATTTAAGATGCGTTTAAAAACTGGCATAGGAAAGACAGAGTGCAACAATCCACTGCATTTGGGAACACACTGGCACTTGGGACTGAAGGGACATCATAGCCTCTAGCACAGCTACCACAGCGTTTATTCACAGCAGATACGCAACACATGTAAGGGAAGACTTGCTCAAACCCTGATCCACTGCTGTGCAATATCAAAAAAAAAAGAAGTGACCCTTTAAGGAGCACCTACAAGACCCCTGTTCTGGAGAACCACTTGTCCAGAGGAAAGCAGAACAGTAGCACTCCCCAGAAAACATGGAGCAGGAGTTATAAACTGAAGTAAGGGAAAATACATTTTTCTTTCAATTATGGACTGCCAGAGAACTGTCCCTGTAAACACATCTGGGCATCCCATCCCTGAGGGAACTTGTATAAGATGAAAATGCTAGACACATTTGACTCAAACTTATCTTTACTTTCGTACCACAAACTGTTCTTATTTTGGTTTTAAATAAAATAATTCTTCAGTGCATAGTTACACAGTAATACTTAGTACCCAGATAAGATTTTGAGTTGGAATATATTATCACTCAATAAGAACTATTCTAATCACTGTAATTAAGACTCTATTTAAACAATTATTTTGGAATTAAAACTATTTTCCAAAGCTTTAGTTTCAATGCTGTTAATCTACTGTAAGGTTCTTTTTACTGAGCAAGAACAAAAGTTTTGTTGAGAAACTTCTTAACTGCACTGTAAATATTTTCGTTCCATTGCTGACGTGTAAGTTCTTAACAAGAAAAGCCATTTCATTTACTCTGGATAACAAGGAGACTTTTGACACCATGACATCTCACAGCACCAATTATTCTGCCTTGCAAGCACCAAGAATCCAATTCTCATTATAGCCAGGTCCACTTGCACAATCTCTCTGCATACGTAAATAAAGGAAGAATGGCCGCACTTCTGCATTTTTCCCATAGAAAACACCTCCCCATAGAACACGTGTGGTTCTGCTCTGGCCACGTGATGCATCATACACAGTGCTGAGGACAGGTTGAGAGAGTTGGACTTGTTTAGCCTGGAGAAGAGAAGGGTCCCAAGTGACCTTATAGCAGCCTTCCAGTAGCTGAAGGGGACCTACAGGAAGCGGCAGGGGCTCTTTATCAGGGAGTGCAGTGATAGGATGAGGGGTAACAACTTTAAGCAGAAAGAAGGGAGATTTAGATTGGGTATTAGGAAGGAACATCTTACGGCAAGGGTGGGGAGGCACTAGAACAGGTTGCCCAGCGAAGTTGTGGATGCCCAATCCCTGCAGGTCATCAAGGCCAGGCTGGATGAGGCTGTAACCTAATCCAATGAAAGGTGTCCCTGCACGTGGCAGGGGGTTGGAACTGAATAATCTTTACAGTCCCTTCCAACTCAAGTTATTCCGTGATATGATTCTATGAAAACACAAGACCAAGTTTGGCTATGAGTCTGCAGCAGCATTATTATGTCTGAGGAGGAATATGCGAGGTCTCTTTAAAATCAGCACCATGTATCTTTCTTTGTTGTCCTGCCATTAATCTAAATTAAAATAGACAACATAATTTGAGAAGTTTAACTAATATCAAAAAGGAGGAGGCAATCAGAAAGCATTTTTCTATCTGAATTATTGACTCTTTCCCACCCAGTCTCATTCTTTCAACCTCCAAAGTGCATTAAAAGACCATATTCATAAAATACTGGGTTCTGTCTGCAGTTATGTTCTTAAAAGATTTCTGCAATAAACTTTTTCACACTGAATTTTACATTCACTGAATGAAAATTAATTAGTCGTACACTAAACAGTATCCAAAATCCAGAGGCTATGAAGATTTTAATGTTTTATAAATATCTCAGCTGCTTTTTAAATCCCTGTTGGAGTCTTCTGGTTAACTCACTCCTTTTCTTTTGTAGTGCATGCCACACACTTTGGGCAATTTTAGCCATGTTATTTTTCCATTTCCAATAAGGAGTAGTAAGCAATAGTCTAAAGATTAAATGTTTATGCCTCCATAGATTACGACCTTAAAATGCAAGAACTGTATACTGCATTTTGCATTACCTTTGGTTATGGCTTCTGATTTCTGTCTCATGGCATCTATTTACAGGACTGAAAAGTAAGAAGGCAGCAAGATTTTTAATACAGCATGCATGCCACTATTAAACAGCAATTATTTACATCCCCAACCTACTGAAAAGATCTTTATTAAGTGTGAAATACCATTCAGACAGATTGGAACATAATTTTCTAGTGGGAATGCAATATGTACAAGGGTAATGAAATGCAGAAAGAACATTTGTTTTATTACAGCTGCTATTAACATTCAGGTGTAGTCACAATCTACTTCACTGTGTGTTGTGAGTAAACTAACCCCTGAGGGGTCCTCTCACAGTCAGGCTTATACAGAGCAAAGCAGAGTAAAAAGCAAAAGTAAGCTTGACAGACACCCAACTATGGCAAACCATAGAATGAGAAGTCTGCTCAGTGTATAAACTAATTAGCAGTACCTTTGATTACAGCTGCAGAAGGAAGAGAGGGAGAGGGCGAGGGAGAGGGCGAGGGCGAGGGAGAGGGGAGTTCCACTGGAAGTACACCAACAATCATCTAGCCCAGCTGCAATATGCCAGAAAGTCCAGCAGACCTGGAAACTAAAGACGTTCGGTAGTTGACACATCAATCATTAAACACTGCACACCACAAATGAGATGGCATGAATAAAAATTCATTTTTGTCTTTATGAGTAATTGTAGGCTTCAGCAATTGCATCCTCACTTTCAATGTATCTCATATTTTCAAAAAGTAGCAAAATATAAGTAACCTTCACAGAAAAGTTATTTGGAATAGAAATCCTTAGTTACATTAGGACACCACCACTCCCCTAAAGGAATGATCCTTGCAGGGAGAAATACAGCAGAGGCTAGTGTTCTCACACTTCACAGGAGCCTACAACAGCAACCTCTAGGCTTTGGACTGCTCTGCTTTACTGACAACATTAAACTGATTAAGTTTTAACACCTCTAATGAAAGTGTTCAGAAGGGTAGGAAGAAAAAGAGATAAAACTTTGAGAAAATGGCATTGTTTGGTTTTTACTAAGCAGGCAAGCAATCACACGTATGATGTATGAAGTTGTGGGAAGGGGACATCAGTAAAACTGCTACTGCTATATTCAGATGTTTATAACGCTACCAAACCCTAAAACTATAAATCCCAAAATAGAAAGAGTCACGTATCTGCCAAGTTTTGCTTTGCCAGTGCAAGGAATGACATCAGCATGACTCACAATGCACAAGCTGAAGAGGCAGCAAGACAGCTCAGAAAGGGAGAGGAGAGGGAGAGAGCAGCTATTCAGTAATCCTCCAGCTCCACATCACAGAAATCAGTTATACATTCATGTTCCCTTGCCTTCACTTTCTAATGAAGAGGATATGCTATATTTAGCTCAAATCTTTCTTGTAACACATTTCAAAGTCTTGGTGGCAAGCTACATGGATAAGCAGTGCAATTAGACATTAAAATTCTAAAAAGGTCTGTGAAAATACACAAGCCTGAAATTGCATGTTATGGATAAATAAATCTGGTTTAGAAGACCTAGTTGGCTCATGTTAACCTTGTGAACTGATCCTATATAGAATTAATCTTGCTGCTTAATCCAATGCTTCAAAACAATCTTGTGAACATAATAGTTCATTTTCTAGATACTATATTTCCATACTACATGGAAGCAGTAACCAAGCAGTCTCACAAGAAAGGTTCTTCTGCTTGACATAATCAAATTCTTCTTATATTTTTACCCTAATAATAACAACAGTTTAATTCCATCTCTGGCAGTCACCTTACAAAGCACGTTTTTCCTTTTAGTCTTCTGTTGTGCCATTTTCACTGTCTGGAGTCAATACAAAAAATCTACCACTAATCATACAGGAAAGGGTTGCAGCATAAACATTGGTTATTCTTTAGGAGACAGCAGCAGTGTTAGATAAAAACAGTATGAACCAGTGAGCACAGGAATAACATACCTACTACAATGTATGCATCACTAAAAATGTGGACGCTGCAACAACTGAGCCATATGAAGTGCAGCACCAACTCAAATTTTTCAACATAGGGGAATGCTATTTTGAACATCCATCGATATCACAGCTCTAAATAATTTCACATGTAGCCTTCATCAAAAAATTCCTGAAATGAATGAAATCACAAAGTATAATCAAATTTCAAAAGGCATCAGACACAGTTAAAATATTGTGTATTTCTCTTTCTCTTGCTGTTCCACAGTAGGGAAACACAACTACTACACAAACAAAAAAAGTCAGTTAATCTTGACAAAATCATATTTGGGGGCTGGGGGTGGGAGGATGATGAGAGGCAGGAAAAGGGGAGTTACGTTTCCTCTCCCAGACTTTCATCAGTTTTTCCATCTCCAAGTCAAAAACAAGAACTAGGCAGTTAAATTTTTTTATGATCAGATAACCAAAAGCTAAGCTCTTTTGGTATAACAGAGACATACCATCAGATATGAAGTTTCTTTGCTCTGTCCAGACTGTGAATAGATTTGCAGCTTTTTCAAACCCTTACCACCAAAACATCCTTCTCCAAATAAGCCTGGGTATTTTTTAATAAGAAACAAAATTCTATGCTTGAAAACAAGCTGCAGTAGGACCCAGATAAACTCCCTTCCCACTGTCATTGCTGCTGAACTCCACCTGGCATCTGGTTAATAAAGCACGTTCTGAGTGCAACACTTTAAAAGATCTGATCAGTTTTCATACAGCAATTTTCTTCTTAAATTTGTAACACTATCGTAAAAAGCACAGTAATAAGATGGCTGTTAAAAGCATGGGGAGGGTGGTGAATATTCTCTGCTAAAACACATTCCAAAGAAGGAAAAGCAAACTTTCAAGTCCCTCTGCTCTTAAATGCCGTTCTCTAATTTCCTCTTCTCCTTTTATTCAGTCATTCTGGAGTCAGAACAGAAATAGCTAACAGTTCATATCTCAATTTCTTAATCTTTGAGATACTCTGTAATTGCATTAATTTCTCACTTTACCTCTTCCCAATTCAAAGTCACTGCAGAAAGCTAGGCAGAAAACATTATACAGAAAAGTGGGAACGTTTTAATTCTCTGTCATTCACATGAAGCTTGGATACTTCAAATACATGTACCAAGTTTTTCTAAATGTATAGATCTCCTTGCTATGCCTTGGATTTTCTATACTCCTAGATACTGTTGGCTACTGAGCTACTTCAGCTATCTGGCCTATATTCATTTAAATGCTGAAGAGCAGTCAAAGGCAAAACCCCAATGAATATGAACATACTCTCAGAGGGACGGGATATCAACAGAAGGACTGGAGCTGCCCAGTTGTCTGAAGTACCACTTTCCCTAAGAACTTCTTACAAGACTTTACAGGAATTTCACCTAATCACTTACAGGAACAAATGAATTGTCCTACTGGATGAAGCCAAAGGACCATCTGATTGAGAATGTTTCCTCTAGCAGTTTCCTACTTTATCTAACTTTTGGAACTATTATTCCTTCTCTTGTAAACACAGAAAACTCAGGGGGACACAGAAATTATCATTCAGTGGGTTTAAAAAAAAAAATCAAATTAAAACAAAAGGAAGGACTTTTCCACAAAAACAAAACCATTAAATTGTGAAACTCTGTGCTGCAAAAGGCCAAAAGTATAAATGGTTTTATGGAAAAAATTCAGGGGAACTAAGTTCATTGCTGACTATTGAACAAAATGACCAAGCAAACAGCACAGCTCGGAAAGTCTCCAGCTGGCCGGCTGCAGGAGGTTCAGGGGATTCACCAGGGAAAGAGCTGCCCTCTACTTATCCCTTCCTAATACTATCTGTCACCAGCCAGGAACACACTGGACTTGTTTGATCCCATATAGCTGTTCCTATGACTGAAAACAGCAATGAGGAGTCTGCATATCAAAAGATTGAAAATTGATTTTATTTTATACAGTCCTGGGCCACGATTTTTTCCCCAAGTTCTGAATACATAGTTTTAGCCTATATGGTGAATGTGTGAGCAGCCAAAGGCATTAGAAAGACCCATCTGGTCTTCCACAAGGCTGCTCAGTCAATCCCTTTGTTTAAGTACAAAACCACCCAATGGATACATATTCAAAAATATTTCCATGGGCAGAGTGTCTTCCTAATTTGGGGCAGTGAAAGACAATTCACATCCTGAAACACAGGAAAGAATTTTCCCCAGTATCTACTTATCTTGACTTCATCAAACTTGTATGGATGTCCCTCAAAGTCATGTCCATACAAAGGGATGTCCATACAAACAGGCCTTATCAAGCTAACCTGCCAAGCGACTCACAAATATCTTTGCAACCATTTTGCTTAGACAAGATCTAAGTGAGTGCTACATTCACGTATACCAGTGTCTAGTACCCTCCACGTGAGCTCTTCTTATTAATTCACAGACTCACAAAGTAGGTGAGGTCAGCAGGGACCTCTGGGGATCATCTAGTCCAAAATCATGCCCAAAGCAGCATTGCCCAGAGTAGGCCTGTTAGGACCATGAACAGCTGGGATTTGAATAGCTTTGAGGATGAAGACTACTCAGTCTTTATTGTTTCCCTGTATTTCAGTTTGTACCCGTTACCTTTTCTCCTGTAACTGCATATGCTGAGAAGAGCCTGGCTCCAGCTTCTTTACTTCCCCCATTAAGTATTTACACATACTGACAAGATCCTCATGAGCCCCAGCTCTCTCCACTCCTCCTTATATGACAAATCCTCCAAATTACTTAGTCATCTCCATAGTCCTTCATGTCCATGCCCTTTTTATGCCGCGGGGGCCAGAGCTGGAGTCAGCACTCTCCATTCCCTCAACCTGTTTGCAATGGGCTTCCTAACACAGCCCAGACTGCTACGTCCATGCTTTTCCTCATACAGCCCCTACCTTTCTCATGTCATCGACAGAAGCCAAAATTCAAAAAAACCTGAAGGTTGGTAAAAATCCAGCTTCACTACCTGATCCTGAGCCAAGAAGACAGTGGCCTTAGAAGCCTGCTTTGGATATCCCACCAGCCTATATGGCCTTCTCATTCACCAGCAAGGACTACCGAACCTGACCGGCTGCAAAGCAGTTGCAAAGGTGGAAGGAAGCAACAAACTCCTTCTCAAGCAGAAAGCATACAGCTGGTCTCATAAGATATTTACAACTCCAGGCAATCTATTAAGGTAAAAAACTGAACACCAGCAACAACTTTCAACATCCCCAGAAGACAAAACTTTTAAGACAGGAAGACAAAATTACTGCTGTATGATACTTTACCCCTTCCATAAACTATTTATAATGTAGTCCTACAGCACCACACAATATAAAAACACTCAGGACCTTTCACAAAAACAATTAAATAAATAAAATAAAACCTGACTCGGTACCCTCCAGGCACTCACAACAGAAGATCCAGGTCGTCCATCACAGTCCGTAATCAAAGCATGCTCACACAAGCACAAGCACAACCCCTTTTTGAGATCACAGACACCTTGGAGCAGCCAGCTTGCCTCTCCCATGGCTTTAAGCTGAAAGAGGGGCGATTTAGATTAGATAGTAGGAATCATTTAATTATTCTAATTAATATTAGAAATTTTTAACTGTGAGGGTGGTGAGGCACTGGCACAGGTTGTCCAGAGATGTCATGGATGCCTCATCCCTGGAGGTCTTCAAGACCAGGTTGTATGAGGCTGTGAGTGACCTGATCCAGTGGGAGGTGTCCCTGCCCATGGCAGGGGGCTTGAACTAGATAATCTTTAAGGTCTCTTCCAACCCAGACTGTTCTATGATTCTATGACAGTAGGAATGAAATCCTCAGAGAAGGAAAAATAAATGGGAAGTTGAAAGAAGAAAGCAAAATAGAACAGGGCACTGAGGTACAAAATGCCCAGGATAAAAGAAGACTATTCCAAAACCAAGAAATGTTTGATAATACAGTTCTTTTTAAAATTTCCTTTACCTCCACTAAGACCAACAAAATTATGATCCTCATGAGAGCATTGAGTTCTGTCTTCAGTTTTAAAACACTAATAAGTTGCACCACAAACACAGAGCATAAAACAACTGAGAAGAAAGAACTCTAAAATCTAACGTTTTTAATTTTTGCTTCCTCTCCCAAGTTATGTGCCATAAAAACATGAATTAAAACTGAAAAGAGAAAATGGAATAAAAAAAAAAAGTGCAAAAATTAAGGAGGAAGATTCCCATAAGATAGCACACTGACAAACCTATGGCACTAAACTGCGGTAAAATTATGATGTGATGGAGACCCCAGTCGCAGCAGCATCAGACAGGCTCCAGTGTAAACTATCACGTGGTGTCAAAAAATGGTTTAAGTTCTTAGCAATAAATTATGCTAGGATAAGCTTTTTTATTCAGAAATAACCCTCCACTGGGAAACTTCCAATCTATTAAATTCTTCTTTGGAATATATTGACCTATAAATTGAACAAACTAAATTTTTCGATACAAAGACAAACAGATAGGACAATAGGACGCTGGAAGAGAGGAGATTTAGATTAGATATTAGGAAGAATTTTTTTACTGTGAGAGTGGTGAGACATTAGCACAGCTTGCCCAGAGAAGTCATGGATGGCCCCTCTCTGAAGGTGTTCAAGGCCACGTTGGATAAGGCTTTGAGCAACTTGATCTAGTGGAAGGTGTCCCTGACTATGGCCAGGGGAGGTGGAACTGGATGATCTTTAAGGTCCTTTCTGACCCAAACCATTCTGTGATTCTGCATCCCATTCAAGGCGACTCTCCGGAGCATTTCCAGTTCTCTGCACTCCCCAGAAGGCAGGACGACTCTACGCCTATGCAGCAGGGAGTGGGGCACTTGGCTTTGCTACTGCCCTGCCTTCAGAACAGCTGCCACATGCAAAGAGCTCATCAATCACTAACACATTATAAAAAAAGAAATTAAATCTTACATTCCTCCAAGAACCTGGGGACAAGAGCGCTCATCTAGAAAAACAGCATAAGCACAGCCACTGGCATGGTAAGCCAGCAGAGCCAGACTTTCAACAGTCTCATGCTTCCCCTTGGCATTACCAGGCATGATCCTGTGGGTGACACTTAAGTGAGAAGGATACAGAAGTGGGCAACTGATCCTCAGGTACCTTTGATCCTCTACTTCAGAGTACATGAAGACTCTATCATGCAATGCCAGATTTGGATGGGACGCAGGAAGGACGCTAGCCACATACATTCATGCCCTTATAGAGAATTTTAAGTCACTATTTTTAATACCCACAAATTTGCAAATAGTGCTCCAGCCATCCACAACTGGAATGTGAACACAAGGTATGGAAACAGCTGAGGTAACATGAATTGCTGAGTAATGTGAGTTGGACACGATTCAAGGCACCTAAAATTGGTCTCACTGATTTTACATTCTTGGCAGGAGAAACTCGATTAAAGAAAACCATTTTTCACTAGCTACAGCTTTTAATAAATAGCCTACTACTTGTAGCCTACAGAAATTGGAATAGTGACTAAGAGTGGGTGAAGCAGAAGGAAGCAAATTACTTGCTTTGGGGTTATTATTAGATATCTGACGTCAGAGCAATGACAGATACCTCTGTACAAACACTACTCCCAAACACTACAAGGTTTTTCTGAAAGTTCATCTCTCAGTCATGCCAGGGAGTGACAAGAGCAGAGAGAGACATCAGCAGACCACCCTGCTGTCCCATGAGGAACATCAATCCACTCTTCCCATTTTAAACCAATATTCAAATAATACATGGGGTCGTGCCCCTCTATTGTACCTACAACACCACCAAGTTAGGATGGTTTGCCCACAAATGCTGTAATCATTCCTTCCGACATGGCCATAGGCGATCCAAAACACTATTGCAGCGTAGCCTGGATATATCCTCCTATTGGCAAAAAAACTTCATCTCTGGGAAGGGAGTGGATGCAACTTCTCACGTATGACACCATCTGCTGACATTTGCCATACTAAAAAAAAAATAAAAATAAAAAAAAAACCTGACTAGAGAGAGGAAAGATAATTTCTGTTCTGGGAGGAAGAGCTCGATCTTCTAAGACACTTCAAAAGCTTATTGAAAATCCAGGAGCAGCAGGATAGCAGGATGGACAGTTTGTTAGATAACCATTATGTTGATAGAGACCATCCAAATTTTGAGAACAGCACATAAAATCTAAACTCAGGCAGCCTATCAGAAATGAGAAACCTTCTGAAAATGGAACCCAGACAGACCAAGACGCACACATTTTTCTTCTGCACAGAGCATGGATAAAGTTAATCTTGGCAATCATTACCTCTGCGCTGAATCTTTACTTTTCAAGGAGAAAAATATGACCTGTTCGGAGAACTGACTGCAATAATATCCCTGGCTTTAGTCAGATAGATGCCTGCCTCTGTACACCTTCCTGGTGCATGTGCCTCAGCCACCCACCCAGCACAGCCTGCAATCCTCACACCCCCTGGGGCCACTCAGCTGCACAACCACCAACAGCTTCCCATTTCCTAGTGCTTCTCCAGCTTCTCCCCTCTCCTCCCCTCCTCAAATTATGAATAGGGCTCGCCTCTAAGCATGTACGGAATTAAGCAGTCAGTTTGGTATCCCAAACACAATCACGCATTTGTCTTCAGCTGGAAACATGGGGTGAAGTCAAAGTCAGGAGACTGATCTCCATGCTCAAGCAATCAAGATAATTTTAGCTCATAAACCAATGTTCAGCTCTACTCCGGCCAACTTCAGAAAATGTTCAAGCTTTTGCATCAGCCGGATGGCCAGGGAACATCCATGTCCTCATTTCCGCACTGGAAAGTCACTCCCCGGCAAGCAGCAACGACTGGCAGTGGCAACACAGGGATGTCAGCAGCTAGCGAGCATGCCCTACCACCACCATATCCTCTCCTTCAGGTGGATTTTTAATTGTCCCTTGACTCTTTCAGCAGAGTTAGGTCCCTGGCTTACTTTTCCAAGTTACCCAATACTTCAATAGCTTAAATTCTACTAATCTGCTGGAGTCATTTTTGGCAAGTAGCAGAAACAGTGAATCATCCTACATTATCCCAGAGAGACTTCATAAATAAACTCTCCTATCCGAGGAGAACTTGCTAAAGGCTTTTTATACGAAGGAAACTATTTTGGTCCTGTAAATAAGTAACAATGATTCAGTCCAACAAATGAGCAATTTGCCTTTTTCATGCTTATCTTTACTAGAGAATGACGGGGCTGGTACACTGCTGTACACCTCCAGATTTCATTGATTCCCCTGCAGCAATCTACCAAAGGAGAGAGTAAAATTGATTGAAACCCCTTTCTTCTATAGATCCTGCTACCCAGTCCTATGTATTCTTTGTTTTTATTTTAAAAACCTCCCAAAGCAGAGGTGACTCAGCAGCCATTACCTCAGACTTCAACATAAAATTAGAGACATTCTAACAATTATGTCAATTAAATTAGCCAGACATCTTTAGCGATTCTGATTATAACCAGATATTAAATTCAAACTAATTTGAATTGCAATCATAGCCCATATTTACATGTTAGATGAATATCAGACAGAAATGTCAATGAATTTGTATATATTGTTTGAAATACCAACTATGAATATCACGCACATGGCTAGACAGTATCTATACAAGTGGCAAACAATATGATTTCTCTTCTAAGGATGTTTGCTGATTTCCCTCTTTTGGATACATTCTAAGATTTCTTTGCTTACTATTTTGAAGGTGGAAAAAAGGAAAATATACCCATTTCAAAAAAGTCTTGGTTTTTTTAAGAATGTTAAAGATGCTCTCAAATCCCATAAGCCTATAATGTGCATTGCTGATGGCATAGTAACTCTAATAATTAGTCTTTGTTACCAAAATAAGCTGTACTAATTTTGCCAAAGCATAAAAGTCATTAGACAATGATCATTTGTCATACAACGGTGCAATACATCATGTGCAAAATCTCCAGTTCATTCACCAAACAGTAAAGATCCTCCTCTCTGTCTACAATAGGATTTCTGAGTAATGAATGGGGCTTTCTCTTTGGCATAATCCTTTCCTAACTTAGTGTCAGGATTTCATTATGTAATTCTTCCATTCTGGAATTGAAACAATTTCAGTTCTCTTTTAGCAAAAATAAAACATCAATAACTCTGTCTCGTTGACATGTGAGTTTTGTAAACATTACATTGCTTTTCTTTCCAGAAGTCAATACCAACAAACACTTTCTCTTTGCCATCTAATGTCCTTATATACTTAGAGTGGTAAAGGGTATCTATAAAATTGCAGCTGACATATGAGTGCCACGTTGGAAGATCTCATGCTCACTCAGAGCTCGTGGAGAACTAATCAGTCTGTCAAGCCGTTTAGCAGCAAATTGGATATCTTATTGTTCTGAACAGGATTGAAGGAGGACCTGTATTGTTGTACAGAATTAAGAGCAACAACGCATATTACTCAATTTAAAAAGGAAGAGAAAGAAATAATTGGACCTGAAGTAAAAAAGTGGGGGTTACAGCTTCTCACCTAAAAACCTTCTATGAGCAGAGAGGGATTTTTTCCTTATAAACTCATCTTTTGTTTTCACATATCCAGGTAGATTTTCTTTATGCATATACAGATAAGGACAAAATTAAGTGTGTGATACTTTCATACATTGTTGGAGAATAACTGGGTGAAAATATTCTCTTGCTGGTTAGAATTCGTTGGCACAAAAACTCACTCCTCTAAACCCACAGGACATCACTGATCTCTGAGGTGGGCAAAGCACTTTGATCACTGGTCAGGAAAATCAAGGGTTTGCACACAGGGTCACAGTTCTGCACCAAATGGGAGGATGGGGGACAATCAACCTTACACACACACACCCTAAACCACTACCATCAGCAACACCACAGAAGTTTTCAGTTTCCTTACATGAAATAAGCATATGTAAAACAAACAAACAAAAAACCTCTAAAATATCATTCATTCTAAACTTGCCCTCTTCATTCCTATTTCTGTCCCTGGCATTACACCGACAACCACTGCCTGGGGTGCAACGTCACCTTGCATGATAGCAGCCATTACCAACCAGCAAAACAGGAGATCAGAGCTAAGCAATGCCCATCTCGCTGTGCAAATCTGCTCCCCATGTTTTTTTTAAATAAGTTCAATTGCATAGCTACACGTAAACATAGTTTTGGATACTGGAAATACTGTTTTGTTACACGCAGTTTTAAAGGGAACATCTATTTTGACAAGGGGACTTGAGAAGGGTATTTTTAGAATTCACATACGCTACAGCATCTCAGCCAAAAAAGGAAAGCAGCAAAATATTTCTAAGCTGAAATACCAGTGTATTTGTACTCCATATTCTTGACTCATTAAAATCTCAAATTGCTCAACTTCAATCTTCCACGCAGTTAAACAATGCTTTTCTTGCTTTATGCATTTTCTTATCTGCAATAAAAATGCTTCATTTCATGTTCTTCCTGTATGAGCCCTAAATAACTTTTTCATTAAAAGCAATTTTCTGCTATCACAGTTCACACTGCAGTATCCTTCTGCTCAGCCCCCCCCCCTTTTTTTTTTCAAGTAGATCTAGAATATCAGATTGGACCAGTCAGCGATTTGGTTCTATATCTCATCCTTGACAACAGGGACTTATAAATGTAGCAGTGAAGGTTCAGGAAACTACTGTAAAATAATCCCCTTTAGCTGAAACTTCTCCATACAACTCGTTCATTTATGACCAGTCTTAGCCCCCAGGCACGATAGTTTATATCCATAACTCCACCACTTACTTTACTTGCTATAATTGAACCCTCTTTATGCTGACTTCACCTGAAGCTCATTCCCACTATACTCAGTATATGAGTTTTCTTGGAATAACTTCACAAAACTCATGATGTAATTTCAGCGCAGTTTTTGCTTCTTTTTTGTTGAGCTTGTCCATCCCTTGGTGATCCCTGTGTGATGTTCCTGCTGATCACAACTGTCACCCCTATGAGCTTGTTCTTAGTACTTGGATGCTCAGGCAGATCTAAGGGATGCCTTCAAAAGAAGGTCTGACAGGATTGAAGTCCGTATGCAAACAGATGGCACATTTGCCACTAGACTTAACCAACGGCTGAACTATGTACTACTAATGAGGTCTTGTCACAGATGAACCACAAAACCACCCACCTGCCCCTTGCTGGATTAGCTGACCTGCCCACATTTCTTAAATGCATAGAACACAACTGCTGGTTATAGCATTTCAAACACAATAGTAAGAAATTCAATGACTGCTAGCTCTTGGCCCTTCCCAAAATCATTTTAAATGCTCAACTGACCAACCATGTATAAAATGGCCTTGAGGCTGCAAAACAATTGATGACATGTAAGTCATATGAGTAAGCAATATTGAGCGTGATCCTTCAACAGCACAGGCTTTTCTGAAAAAGATACAACCCTCTTCAAATCAGATGGAAAGCATCTCTCTCATTTGGCAACATCCAAAACACATTTTCTAACTCATACCCAGTGTACACAGCTCACTAAAAAAAGATCTTCACACACAAACTGTGGAAGTCAAATAAGCTGGAGCTTTGCATTCAGCAAAACAGGTTAATAACAAAAATACCTACAGAGTGTGACTCTACTTTGCTTACTTGAGAACTGAGCCTTTACAAGCAAGTGGTATTACTAAAAATCATAATAATATACTTTACAAACATTTTAGAAGTGTCAAGCCATGATCTATGGCGTGGCATTGGATATGAAAGAGAAAATGAAAGGACAGCACTTATGGGGAGAATTCCATGCTTAAGTAAATTTCACCTCACCACTCTAGGCACACAAATGATAGTAATTAACCAGATCTCATTATCCAGGTCCACTCTAGTGTCTAGTCTTGATTTCAGTTTTTCTCTAGGTCTGCTCAAGATAAAGATCAGAAAGGAGGTCAAACTGAAAGATTCCACCCTTTATCCACAGTCTGTTTTTCAGTAAAAATGAAATGGGACAGAAGTGCCATAGCTGATGTCAGCCATTCCAAGACAGCTGAAGACTCAACTGATCCAGTAAAGCCACGTTCTTACCCCAGTTCCTCCCCAAATACAGTATAATCCAACACTAGTTCATTTTGCAACGTAAAATAGAGTGTGATTCCTTCTCAACAAAATGCCTGAATGTTTACATTCCAGGTTTCTTTGTTTCTATTAGGGCCAATAACTAACATAACTGGGGAAAAAATACTCCCGTGCTTTAAAATTTAACAATTTTATTTGAGCTTTGATGATCTGCTACAGAAAGTGAGCATGCAGCTGCTGTTTAGAGAAGCCTTGGATGGACCCAATCTGCATCAACCGTGCCATCATATTGCAGTTTTCCTTCCACTGTACTCTACCTTTCCTGCCAAAACAAAACAAAACAAACAAACAAAGAAAAAGGCAAAAAACAGAATCACAAGCTCAGAGTTTTTTAATCAAGGAAAAAAGAAAAGCCTAGTTCATTCACTTGATTAAACTCAGTATGATTCTCCCTTTGCAATCTTGATGATGACATCTGGAATGAATTTTTTTCTTCATTTGATTCAAATCCACAGAAAACTTGAACCAGATCTCTAGAAATCATCCAAAACTAGTTCTGAAGACATTATTTTCCATTAGGAATACATGGTGAAAAGGGGCTTTTGCCAGTTAATTCTTGCTCTTTGCGTTACTTGAGTCTATTGATTACTTTTGCAGCATAGATGGGCACAAAATATTATCAGAGAGAAATGCTGCAATCTTTATAATCCAATGCAATGTCAGTGATCACCAAGAAAGGGAAGAATTGGAATGCAGCAACCTGTGCTTTCTAGTTCAAATGTTCCAGTTCTTATTTGGAACAGGCTTGTTCCTTATGCAATTAGGTCTAAATTTTCAATGGCTTTCTCAGCCATTAGAGTCAGCAGTTCACTTGAAATAAAGAGCAATGTTGCCAAAGTAAGGACCACAAAAATTCCCTCTTAAAGCAGGTGGCATTGGCACATGATACACTCAAAACCTATTTGATGTTTTTGGTGATTGAGAAAAAGCCAGTGTGAATCGCTGGCATCGATCTTCTTCCAAGCAAGGAAGTACTATCATGACATTTTACATTATTCAACCTTTGCTAAAGGCTTGCCATCCTCTTGAATTCCGTCTACTCTTTTCTTACCTCTGGCCAGTTAAATCACACACCAGACAGCTACTTCAAATACAGTGAGCTTTCTTTTTTCCACAACACAGTCATCTGACTTTCTTCCCCACAACTGGAGGTTTCCACGCTTCCCTGATACATGCCACTATTTACCACATTTTTAACACTTGTTTTCCAGTTAAACTCTGCCCTATACTATGATCCCCATGTGGATGAGTGATGTAGCTCCAGAATCTCAACCTCCTTAGGTGCCACTCCTAGGAGAGCCTTACATGGTAAGAGACCTTTAGGAGAATCACTGAGTCATGGTCCCTTCCATCATGACCAGTCCAAGCATGAAACAGCACAGCCTTGTGACCTGGAGCCTCTCACACCAGCCTGCTGAATTCTGAGCATCCAGCTGTCAGGTTTGGAGTGACTTGTAGGAGGAAGCATCCCTCCTTCCTTTCCATTTTGGATCTGTGTTCAAAAATGTGAAAGGCCAGAACCAGTCACCCTCTTGAGAAGTCCTGAACTCAGTCCATGGGTTGTAAAAGAAAGCTTTTATGACATTATGTAGGAAAACAAAAGAAAAAACACTTGAAAGTACTCCTTCACTTTCCTTGGACAGAGAAAAGTGAGTTACTTTGTCCCCAGCCTCCGTTCAAACCTATCACATAGGCACTTTCTTGAAACACAGCCATCCCATACCATACAAAAACTACTGGCAGAATAGGCTGTATTTAAGAAAGGAAAAACAAAAAAAGAACTTATTCCTGTTTCTTATTGGGTTTTGAAATCACAGTTTGGTATTTTAGCTTGCAGACACAAGTTTAAACCCGGATATCCAGGAGAAGTACAGTTCTAAAAGTAGAGAGACATTCATGCAGCTGGCCACTGGATGAATGAGAAGAAAGAAAAACACTCAAACCCAAAGTTGGCTCCTCTGGGAACAAATCCTTTATTAATTCTTTGCAAACTAACGTTTGATCGGGTTCTGGCTAGCGTGTTAAGCAGCAGACCCTGCATCTGCCAACTCCAGTCAAATCCACAGAGCCCCATGACAATGACTAAAAGCAAGCATGGAAACTGGCACAAACACAGAAGTGCTCACAGGTTTTAAAGAAAAGGATAATGGGTAATTTGTAGGAGATAGTTGTCAAATTATATATATTTTTTTTTTGTATGCAAGCTAATAATAGGCTTAAGCCGGTAACTTGCACCTGAAATAATGATTAAAGTAGCAAGCTTCAACAGTTTTTGCCTGCAGGACTCTCTCAGCTGAAACTCTCCCATAGTCACAGCAAATCCTAAGAGATGACATAGAAGTGGATAATATGAATCACCGCTTTTTTAAAACAAGAAGGATAATGCACATTGGCAGCAATATTTTATTTTTGTTTAAAGAGCTAAAACCTGCCATGATATAAAATCACTGCTGACCCACAGAAAGCCACTGGTACAGCCACTGATCAGAAGAATCTCATAAAACACATCCAGTGGTGTTACATCCTTAACTCTGAATGATTTTTTTGCCATTTCAGATGATAAACTGTACTACAGTTTAGACCTCCTTAATTTGTACAAATAATTTTTGAAAGTCTATGAAAACATAGATCTACGCAATCCTTCTAGTGGTCAATACCACTTTTATGCATAAGACAATGCAGTAGATTCATCAAAGATTTTAATATAGAGCTACCTGAATCTTAAATGGTGACTTGCTCGGATCCATCAAAAAAGGAAATTAATATTATGGGGTGATATAGCAAGCTGAGGACTGGTCAGGTAGTAAAAACTAACAGCCTTAAAGAAAACAATGAATAAGCAATTTCCACTTTCATAAAACGCTGACTGACAAAGCACATGGTGAAAGAGACTAAATCATATGGTGAAAGAGACAAAAAATTTAATCCTGAACCAAATTTTAGCCTTGTCCACACATCAAATTTGCACCTTGGTAATAGGATCAGTTTAGAAAAAGCAACCAGCAGTGAGTACACTGAAATTACTTCCAGAGATCTTTTTAGCAAATTACCTTACACTCTTCTCTTCCAGCAATTCAGTGGCCTTGCCAGAGCTTTCTGCCTGCTTTAAAGATAGAAACATAGATTTGGGTTGGAAGGGACCTTAAAGATCATCCCCGTTCCAATCCCCCTGCCTCGGACCAGTGACACCTCCCACTAGATCAGGGCTCAAAGGCCCTGGCACAGGCTGCCCAGGGAAGATGTGGCTGCCCCATCCCTTGAGGTGTTCAAGGCCAGGCTGGATGGGACCTTGGCCAGCCTGATCCAGTGGGAGGTGTCCCTGCCCAAGGCAGGGAGGTTGGAACTATATGATCTTTAAGGTCCATTCCAAATCAAACCATTCTATGATTGCTTATAAGCAGGTCTCATGTTCTGTTGGAGCTCTGCAGAACCACAGTGCTGCACATGGGGGCTCCCCAGTTACCCCCATCTGTCTTTCAGCCACTTCTAATGCAGTAGATATTCACAGGGACTATCTATTTTGTTTTTTTTCAATGGCATTTCAAACTATTTTGTTTTTTTTCAATGGCATTGCCATAAACATAGTATCTGAAGCACAAGAGAAAAGGAGACTTAAGAGAAACAATCACAATGGATACAAAAGTTTTATCTAAAAAGAATCCTCTTCCAGAGGCAGCGAACAGGCTTTGGACAAACTCTATTATCAGATTAAGCTTTGGTTAGTTTGCATAAACAAACCTATTCATCACAAAAAATAGAAACCATCAGAAACCAAGTACTAATCTAAGTCCTAATCTCTTTCAGAACATTTTTTCAATTCAGTAAAATACCCACAGCCACTATCAATTGCTAAAGTGGAAAAATGAGTCAAAAATAAAGGCACACAATTTTTAGTTTTTCATTTTGTCAGTGTTAAGCACAAATATTTTCAGCCTGCAACCAAAAGAATAATTTATGTCAGAAGAAAAAAAAAGTAAGAAAAACAAATTATGCCTCTGTCCTTTAAAGACATTTCACAACTTTAATATTTAGTACTTATGTATAATAAACACATTTTAGACCATTGCAACAGTATCCCTACATAAGTGATTTATTTTAACTAGATGAGAAGGTTAATTATAAGGCCTGGATAATTTTGCAAATTGAAGGAAACATACAAAATCCCATAGTGAATCTTTAAGAAGACGTGTTTATTGAGGACTAAGAAATTAACTTCAGTGTTTACATCTTACAAACAAGTATGTGTTTATTTTATGAGGCTGTGCCAGAAAGAAGTTCACGATTATGGCACTAAGAAACCACTAACATTAGGTTGATTTTACTTTATTCACGTCAGAAAGAAAAAAAAAAGTACCAACTAACTTCACCTTTTAACCACAGAAGTTACTTCAAGAACGTTAAACATGAGAGAGTTGTATGTTTGCATCAGAAACTCACTCAGTAAAATACATTCAGTCTATCCTATGAGGAATCAAATGTCTGACTGCTTGACACCATTGTTAATCAAATAGCTGCCTTACTGCAGCATTTTTCATCTCTATCTGAGAAACAAAAGCAAGCAAACCAGGTGAGTAACCTGATATAAAGGGGGATTTGTCTGTACTTATTCATGAGCTCCCTTTTGTTTCCCTTGCCTTATACACCTTCTGTCAAAAGGGGGACAGTCTCAAACATTCCAAACTCAACCAGTCCAGCCACACTAACTGCAGTGGGATTTTAGGGCCACAAAAATGATCCAGCCCTCTCCTATGAGGACAGGCTGAGAGAGGTGGGATTGCCCAGCCAGGAGAACAGAAGGCTTCGGGGAGACTTTATTGCAGCCTTCCAGCACTTAAAGGGGACCTGTAAGAAAGATAAGGGCAGACCTTTTAGCAGGGCCTGTTGTGACAAGACGAGGAGTAATAGTTTCAAACTAAGGAATGGTAGATTTAGGCTGGATATAAGTAAGAAATGGTGGGGAAACACTGGCATAGGTTGCCCAGGGAGGTTGTGGAGGCCCCATCCCTGGAAAATATTCAAGGTCAGGTGGATGGGGCTTGGAGCAACCTGATTGAGTTGAAGATATCCCTGCTTCTGCAGAGTCATTTGACCAGTTGACCTGTAAAGGTTCCTTCCAACCCAAAGCATTCTATGATTCTTTCTGCTTGCTAAAAGCACAGGGCTTGGATATGGCTACTCTGGGGTCAGAGAGTATCAGAGAATATCAGTCAGAGGACTCAGAAAAGGGTAACCTTGCTTAAGCCTCATATCTCAGGAAAACTGCCTGTCCACATGCTACAGCAGATGCTCAGTCAAACGACATCCATAAGAAATTCCAGTCTCCAAGTCCAGTCCCGGCCATTTGCAGCATTGAGCCCCCAGCAAAGATTCCAGTAATTTGAAACACAGAGCCTGCAAGCTGCAGCAACCGCGTTCATTGGAACATACCTACAGCTGTCACCCTTAACACAATTTCATACTGTCTCTAATCACATTTTAATTTTGAAATAACACATTTCCAATGGTGGATTTCTATTCCTTCCCATTTTACATAAGATTTGCATTTCTTAGAAGCAACTAGCTCACGCACTTCATTTGAGTCATACATTAAAACCTGCTCTGCCATTCCCTTTAAATAAGATCCACCAAGAACCAGAAATGCAAATGCACCAAAATAAAAAGAGTAGGTTTGCATCTTTTGATGCAGACATAAAATAACGAGCAAATATGTGCGTCAAAAAGTAGCACTGAAAGCCACTTTTCTTCCAAGTCCTAGGTCTTATTTTGCTGCACTTGATTGCCTAGAAATGACAATAAATGAAGCTCTATGAATACAATACCTAGAAAAATGATTGCAGCACAGAACAGATAATTTACATTCTATATTTAGCATCTATGCATATGTTAGTGCTGACATGAAGAGCTATGAAAAATTTCTAAATGTATCTCAACGTAAGCTTTTGCGAATAAGTTTTTCATGGTAAATACAAGATGAAATATTTAATACTTGACGTTTATATTTTGGAGGCACTTATATCTCAGACTGTTCATCACTGCTTATCACAAGTGCACTATAGATCTTATCTTAGACACTGGGTGGAAATATCTTGAAACTACTAGCTTTGGAGAAACTAATAAATAGCTATTTGTTAGCATTTAAGGAACAAATGGAGATATATTCCATAACCAGCAGATGAAAGATACAAGATTAGAACTTGTCCCTCCTCCCTCTGCAGTGGGGAATACAAGATGACTCACTAAGGGAAAGATAAATCAGCATCACTTTTAGGAGGAAAGCACCCAGGTTCCTGGTAAGGAAGAAGCTAAAAAAAAAAATGTAATTAAGTCTACAGAGTGTCATCTTCTCCTAGCATGGACCCAAGATGAAAAAGTACTGGATTTCCACAAACTTGGGACGATACTTGCTTTCTGTGGTAGGAGGGAGAAGCCCTGCCCCATTTCTTCTCCTTGCCACATCTCAGATGAAGTTGGGAGGACAGCCTGCCACTCCAACCCTGTGCTAGGCTTCCCAAGAACTTGTGCTGAAGACATGGAGATGAGAAGGCAGTATCATAGCAGACAGAGAATATCAGAAAGTTATAGTTAGGGTGAAACTGCCTCACTCCAAAACAGCATGGCCTTTTAACACAGGAAAAATGCCATGTTATATCAATAATCACCTTAAAACCAGTCCTGGAAAAGGAGCTGATGAGTCTTCTCAGCTGAGAGAAGTACCAAGACATGAGCATAAATAATTATCACTGTATTAATGCCTTTAACTGTGGCTTGGGCATTTCAGGAGAGAGCAGAGAAGTGGCACAGCACCATTTAGAAGGCAGAATCCAACAGAGCAATCTGCCAAGGTTCCAGCCTGGTCCCCTGCCATGCCTTGGAGGGCATCCATCAAAGCAGCATCTCACTAGCAACATGCCAACAGGGTCCTCAGCCACAGAAGGGCTCCCCGCAGGGGCAGAGCACCAGCTCACCATGCTGGGGAAGCACTGTACACACCCCTCCAACAGGGAAGACTTCCAGAAAGACCTAATGTTTTACAAGCTCAATCACCACAGCAAATCAATGAGACCCTCATTTCCAAGCATTTGTAAAACTAAACCTAATGTGGTGACAAGTACACAGAGAAAAAAAAGGAGGAAAGGAAAAACAATAACTCAAACATTTTCCCCTGATCTCTTGAGCTAAAATAATCCAAGATACTGCATAGAACAGACGTGCCGTAAGCTGAATTTAGGCAGACATGCTGAGATTTAGGATGATGCTATTCTTTCAATAGATGCTTTAAAAAAATCTTCTGAATGTCTTTTTCTCATTAGGTAACCAGTTTGCATTGCTATTAGCTAGCCACACAATTCAGAAAACTTCGCTTCATATTTCAGATTCATACATTCTGCCAAAATGTATTTGAAGTGTAGGTGTAAGGAGACAAAAATACAGCCTTTTTATTTTTGAGAATAAAGAAAAGATGAAATGGGAAAAATGTGACTTAAACTGTGGGACATAATTAATCAGGTACATAAAAAAGAGGTGAAAAGTATATATCCAGTTCTCCACCACAGAAATCAATTTTACTTTACAAAATATCAGTGCCAGATTTGGTTCTCCTGTTTGCCTTCAGATTTGCTACCAGCTACAGCTCCTAAAACAAATTAATTGGGGAGGAGAAGAAAATGTTGTCACCTTATTATTTTTTATGGAGGAAGCAATATACAGCATCAATGTCCTCTCAAAGAGCTTCCACTGCTTTATCAGTCTGGTTTGAGTGCCCCACTGACACTGCAGGAAGTGTCTCTTCCAAGTGCATATGTATCTGAACCAGAACTGTGGTTTCAACTACGGAGATGGTCATGCTTTCTAAGTGCAATAAGTAGAAATACTTAAATGTTTGTGACTGGTGTCTGATATAGAGTCATCGAAACTATCTTACTGCATCCACATGAAAGGCAAAGCAACAACTGAATCACCTTGGTTTCACCCAATCCAATCACTTGTATTATATGATTCAGAAACTGTGCTCGGGCTTTTGATATCTGCTAACTGGAAAAGCTTATGACAGAAACACACATCATGATACAGATCCCAACAACCTGACTAAGAAATACACAGTTGACATTGCCCACATCTTACTTCAATCATTTTGCCATCACTTAGAGCATCTGGATGTTAATATACCAGCACCTATGAGAATGAACAAGAATCTTTCCACTTAGAGACAAAGCTTCAACTTAAAATTTTCATAAAGAGTTTCTTACTGCACTGTGACTCTAAAAAAAAAACTCTTAGAGCATTTCCTACTAACTTCAGAAAGTATCATAAATACTTTACCAATAAACTAGTTACCAAATCTTCACCATGACAGTATCTGAGAAGAGTAGGCATTAGTGGAATTTCTTCTTGCAGCATTATACTGAGCTAGAGAATAGGAAAAAAACACTGTAAACAAAACAAGCCCTAGTCCTTAAGGAAATCTCAGGCAAGAACTGAGAACATGTTTATGAAGACTCACTATCCACGTACGTTTCCAGGAATATAATCTTTTTATGAAATATGTCATTCCCATTTACTCTTGACATTCAATGAGGATGCTATATTCAGAATCAAATGGTAGCTTCACTAAGGTATAGCAAGAGTAATCAAAGAACTCACTCTGCCTGTTTAGTTTCTCAGATGCAGAGTATTTTGTCATTCTGAAGTTATTTTTAAGTAGAAGCTGTGTAAATTTTCCATAGATAAATGCATAAATAAATAAATAGAATGTAGCATGTACTTAATTAAGGTAGCAAACTGAAGGAATTTCCACACTTCATTGAGTTAAGGATCTTTTATGGAATAATACATGAAAGTTTTATTTGGAACAATAACATAACTGTATCATCCTTTTAGAAAGTCTGTAACTGGGAATCTGCATGTGATTGGTAATGGCTTCAATGCCTACTGGTGAACAATGGACGTAAAGTTCCTCCTAACTACTATACCTTATGCTATAAGGAAACCTCTTCATGTCTGCATTATTTGGGTTCAGCCATTGAGCATCCATCCCTTGGTAGCATTTGTACCAACACATGGCACATAACAGTATATGCAACAGCTCCTTATTGATGTTAGGGGAAATTAAAAAACATCACAGACCCAAGTTATTATTACAGCCTCCTATTCACAGGAAAGGAAAGAGAACTATTTCAGAGTTGCAGCCTGGTGAAACAGTCATTTCACTCATATTTTTAGCTACACACAGAGATTGGTTTGGAGTATTTCCATCTTCTCTGGTGACACCAGGACTGACAGACACTGAACCCACATTAGTACAATGGTGTTGCTGGGAATTACCAAGGCCACACCAGTTCTGAGGGGTACTACTCCAGTGGCATTAAGACTTCACATATTTTGCCTGGTTTAATATATACTCTCAACTGAGAAGAGAACAGAATGGATTTTCAGACAGCACCACTGAGCTGCAGATACTGAAATCCTATATACAGACTAACAGCTCCGTATGTATCTGGAAAAAGACAGTCTGTTCTCAAGCCTTGTCCTCCAGCTCTGCATAAGAAGTAAAATATCTACGTAATTCTAAAACTTTGTCATTAACTTATTTTAAGACAAGTGAATTCAAGGTCTAATCTTTGCTAGAAAACTAGAATTGCATCATAAGCTAATTCACCAATATATATAGAGGAAGATTTAAAAAAAGTTAATGCTGTGCAATCCTATTCTCTACTCTGTTCTAGCACGCTTACATATCTGCATGGCCTGACCCACAGTGTTTTCCTCCCGTATAAACTATGGTGGATTGGGAATTCATGAAGCCACACATCAGAACTCAAAAACTATCAAGCAGTGCAAACCTGCAGTGCCATCTGTGGAGAGTGGAGGAAAGTGAATGCAAAAGGTATGGAGTCACCATTTGCTGCTTTTATGTTATGCCTTTGGAGAGCAACACCAAACACCTCTCGGAAGCAAGAACTGCTGACAACCCAGAAGGGATGTAAGATGTTGATCCAGTAGGAGTGAGGCATCTTCGTACCTCCATGCCTGCAGAAATCGGTTCTACAGATGAGCTGGAATTTCAGATACACTGCTTTGTTTAACCAATAACAAACACTATTTATTACTTAATCAATAAAGAACACTACCTCTGGGGTAAGATAAAACCCAAGCAATTGGTATATAGGATTTCTGCATTTCTTCTTAGGTCCCATGTAAAGGCAACTCTTGTCTCATGCATGACCCAGTTGCACATGAAGGGAGATAGCTCTGGTTCTACACTGAGCTAAAGGGGTCAAATACTCATAAGTAACATGCTGTCATGTCCACACACCTCCAGGGGTTTCTCTCTTGATTTGTTCATAAGGCGATGGCCACCAGTGAAGCAAATACCAGCATTTCTATACAACTGAGAGGACTACAAGGGCTCACACAGGTAACTGTGCTACGGGAACTGGTCCAGTTAAATAAAGTCCTTAACTGGACAAAGTGCTATCTTGCAGGAGATACTCTACTGGTTTACCAGGTTTTTGCTACATTGAAATTCAAGTATCTGTTCTACTCTTTGTAATCACACACTAGACCCATTTGTTTGCTTGACTGCACAAACAGCAAAGCTGTTAACTAAATTAAGAAGTTGTAAAACAGTATAAAAAGCAATTAGAAGAATATAAGAAAGTAGTTTTACTATCTCTGAATTACATATGCATCCTGTGTTTTTTACCATAAATGAAAACCAAATTCAGCCAAAATCTACCCTTTACTTACTGATTGATTTCCTGATTGCATTAAAATTAATCTCCCAGAGCTTTCATTCTGTCAGATAATAAGTCAATATTAAATACTATCAGTTATTACTATAGGAAATGCTAAGAGTAAACTAGTAACTCAAGCTCAGTCCAAAAATGAGAAAAGACATCATAGAGAGAGCAATAAATCAAATGCCTGATTTATCCTTACCATACAGAGACATCAAAGCTGAGATTCATGAAGAATTAGAAGGAAAATTAAGCTCCATGATAAAGATAAGGCATTCCCATGCATCCAGTAAGCAGCTGACCCATTTCCTATCCAAGATCCTCACATACCAAGATCTTCCTCTCTTACTGAGGGACAAATCACACCATTGCTGCAAACCCTTGGGCCAGAATGGTACCCTCATTCCCATTCTGCACACAAATTGCCTGGTGCCAGAGCTGTCTGCAGCAGAAACTCAGCCTGAGGTTCTCTACAGCCTAGGCTAACTTACTGTGCAGAGATAACCCCTCCCTGTTAAGGAGAATCAGTTACAACACCACACAGTGTCTCCCTGCATCATGCTACCTGAGGGTTAAGGTCTCCAGGTAATACAGGTCACTTCAGTTTGCAGTTTGACCCCTTTGCCAGGACAGATTTATTTCCTAGCTAACACCAATTAACCCAGTTAAATAGAATTAATCCATTTTCGGGACAGAGGGGATGCATTCTTTGTGTATGTAAAAATGAAAACAAAATACCCTCAAGTGTTTTCTTCCAGGATAAAGTCTTACAAGGAAAAAACATAGGATGCATCAGAGCATGACAGCATCAGAGGGAAGGAAGCCAAAACATTAGCCATGGCATACTGACTTAGAAAGACAGGTTATGATAATTGCTTTTATACAGCCACTTTGGCACAATACTATTTGAGATAAATGAACAGAGATAAGATTTGACAGTATCAGTTCTACCTGTTGCCCCATTGTGGCTCAAAGACATATTTAGATGAAGCTGCCTCCTCCAAATGTAGTGAGAGGAAAAAGGATGCCTGCAGTCCTAAACCTGCCAGAAACTAGATGCAGATGGAAAATTGATCTTCTGTCCTTCATCCATTTGACTGAAGGCAGAAATTGACTTCCTGTGAGTTATTAATTAAACTCATTGAGCAAAAATTAATCCTTTGTATGTGACTATCACATTATCTTTCATTATTCACAAGACTGAAATCATACTATTCTAACTCACTTCACCTTCATTTCCTCAGCCCTGGAAGAGGTAGCACTGAAATGCTACCCACATCAGGCTAAGCCATTAACGGCGGCATCAGTTATTGCTACTATTCTTGCTTCTGGGTTACAGACCTAAGGTCCAGCTTTCTTAAAAGCAGCCATTTGTTAAAGAAACTAAGACTAAGCAAAAGGGACGTCATTCACAAGATAAATACAAATGAAGCACAGAGCCACATTTGGACCACATCATCTGCAGTGAATGAAATAACAGAAGGAGCTTCAAAAATAGGAGTGCAAAAGATGATTGCTAAAGACTCATCCTGGCAGCAGTTGTTGACCGTGCTGGAAAATGCCAAGCACGGTGTCTTAGTTTAGTCTTTAGCTGGCAGCTAAACAGTATGCAGCCACTCCATCACCCCTTCCCACCTGGGGATGAGAACTGGAAAAGGAAAGGAAAACTTATGGGTTGAGACAAGAAACAGTTTTAACAGAACAACAGAAGAGGTAAAAATGTAATAATACTATAAATTTTATAATAATAATACACAAAATTATACTCAGCCTGTCCCAAGTACTGATTGCAGAACACACAGTCCAAGCCAAAATCGTGGATACAGCAAGCACGGGAATTCTAGCCAGCGTCAGAGATCACAGCCGATGTGGATAGATCACTTGATGCAGATTAAACCAATTTGGAAATCAAACTCAGAGCACCAGATACTGAGAGCAAGCAGGACACCAAGAGCCCAGGACGACTCCAGCAAACTTCCCCCTTATAAGTGGGAGCATGTTTTCATGGTACAAAATAATCCCACTGGCCAGTTTGGGTCAACTGTCCTGGCTCTGCTCCTCTCAGCTTTATATACTTGCTTACTCATAGAAAACAGGAAACTGAAAAAGTCCTTGATTTCCTAGCAACAATCAAAAAAAAACCCAAAAAAACCCAATGAATTTTTCAGCATTCTTCTCGTATTAAAATCTAGAAAAACAGCAGCTGCTAGGAAGAGTTAATTCTATCCCAGCTGAACATAAACATCACCTAGCAACAATTAAAACAATACATGTTATCAACATTATTCTCACACTAAATCCAAATCACAACAGTTACTGAGCAGAAAACAGACTGTACCCCAGCTGAAACCGTGACATGCAGCTTGTTGCCTCCACCTCGGATGCAGCTGGGGCAGCTGCCACTGCAGAAGAAAGAGTGTGTGGCCAGGCACTGGTCCCACACTTGGGTTGGTGGGGGAGGCTTGTGCTGGAGCTGCTGCTCCAAAAGCCTTCCCCTTCAAGAGATGCCCACAGTCCATGACATCTGTACAGTGGAGTTGGAGGAGAAAGTCACCACCACAAACTTAGAGACCTCTAGAAAAATATGGTCTAATTTTTCAGAGATGAAAATCAAAGCCAGTCCATCCTAAACTACCTATGAAATGTTCTCAAATAGCATGAGAAGCACTAGTTTAAAATTACAACATACACAGAAACATGCACATTATAAGAATGGCTTTACACAGCCTCGCTGTTGGAAAGGTGGTTGTTACTGTCCCACTTCTCAAGGAGATAATTACACTTGCTACTACCAGCCACTGAAAATGACTCACATCCTTGGGCAGAAGAGAGACAACTTGCTATTACACGAATCCTCTCCCTGGACATTTCCAAGTGACTGATCAGCTCTGCTCCGTATTTCATGAGGAATAAAATGTCTGTAGGGAGATTTTCACATGCACCCCATTTGCCCATACAGAGCTTCACTTATGTACCCTACAAATGATAGTATGCCAATCATTCACACTTGGAAACACACTTCTTTTCTGCTAGGACAAGCAGGTTACATGCAGCAAACTTTTCTGTGCATTGGTGAGCATATAGAAAATTTTATACCATAAAAACATATCCTTCAGATTAGAAAACAGACTGCAATAAAGCAAGAACTGAATTGGCCGATTTTCTCAATATGTGGTTTTAATTACCTCTAACTCATAGCAGTCTGTTCATTTGAATCTCTTAGATGAGACCTTAAATGTCCATACCCTATGTGCCTGCCTTGGACAAAGAAGATAGCTTGGGGCTCTTCTGGAAAAAGAATAGATTCCTGCCTCATTGTCCTTGGCTGCTACAGCCCTCTGAGGTGGCTCCAGTTCAGCAAAGCAATAGGCCTGGAGCCTGGGAATTAGAATGGGAATTGTTACATGAATGCAAATATTGTTCTAGATCTCTTATTAAAGTATTCACAAAAAAAAAATCAGAGAATCCTACCAAAAAACACCTGTCTATTCACTAGCCCTGAGGTTCTAAGTAGGGGCCAATAAATCACCAAGAAAGAAGAAAATCTGGCAAGAGCAGCCAAAAGGACCTAATTTAAGATTAAATAGATCAAATGACTAAATTATCATTTAAAATTTATCTGAAAAGGAATGAATGGAATAGAGGGAGGATAGTAGAATTTAAATGGGTTTAGGAGGAGTCAACAGAAAAGTGGAGAAATGGAAGATAAGGTATAAGACTACACACAGGAGCTGATTAGAGTTTATTATTGACTTAAATCCAGTTTGATTAAAAAAAAAAAAAAAGGATAATTACAGTCTGGAAGTCTCTGGCTCGTTACAGAGCACCCGAAGAGGATTAATCTTCTGCTCCCACCTCCTTTTACACAGTTACCACAATCTGGCCCTTGGAGTCTGACTAGAGCAAAACACCAATCAATTTTTATGGGAAGTAGCAGCTTCAGAAATACATTTCATGGCATCTTCTTACTTCAAATACAACAAACAGTCCTTTAGTTATGCCATACTTGTATGAGCTGATTCTGAAGCACCAGGTTTAAATACTAAGCATTATACATATTATACTGCTGTTTTTAAGCATGTGAATTAATGTTTAAGTTACTTGTAAGGCACACAGCCAAAGCACATTATGGAACCTGACAGTGTGTCTGAAAGCCTGTTATTTAACCAAGTTGTCACTTCATGCTGTAGCTAATCAGCTTCTTCAAATGTATCTCAACAATCAGAGGTCTGAATCCTTTGTCTTCCCTTATTCTTACAAGAGCCCTCTCCCAAGCTACAACCCTGAGGATGAGGACAGGTGAAATGTAAGCCCATTACTTAAGAAAGGAAAATCACTTTTAATCACCAGCTCGCAGCCTCTGCTGCAGAAATACATAGGCCTGTAATTCTGATCTTCGCCTGAAGACATGCTTGGCACTGGGGCAGTCTTCAGCAACATCAGACTGCTGTAGACTGCAGGGGGGGCAGGAGGTGGATAACAGCAGCGTTTTGCAAGCGGGGAGGACAGGAGTGAGCTCCAGCCCTGGCCAGGTCAGCTCTGCCAGGGAGGGAGAGGCATCTCATCCTTACAGCAGACTGGGCCCATGCAGATGTTTAAACCACCTGAAGATCTGCCCAATAAAATCAACTCCAATTCTGGAAATAAATCTTAAATTTACTACTAGAAGTCAACTCTATTTCCTTTGTCTTGGGAGAAGAATTCCTGCACTATTTCATTTAAACTGATTAGTCACACACCAGGAGATAACACTAGAGAAGGTATAAATAGATGGACAGAAGCAACAATAAACAACTTAAACAAATCAGGATGGTTTTATAAAATGCTGGCAGCTATTGAGAGAATTCGGGGCGGGGTAGGGAGAACAGCAGGTGAAATCATGGGCTCCAGACTCCAGGTTCCACTTCACCATAAGCAGAAGTTTTTTTGGAAACAAACTGGCAAATCCCGTGACCTCTCTGTTCTGTCCCTACATGCTGATTGTGTTTTGACTACAAGGTTGTTTTCAGAAGACGAGCAAGTTCCCAGCACAATCTTATTAAACTCTCTACTACCATTTTCATTTAAAAGTGCACAAAAGATATACCTTATAAATTCTGTTTCTTTGTCTTAAGTATATTACAGAAATACTATCCTCATATTAAACATTAGCAGGGCAGTGTCAACAGAATCACTAACCAAACATTGTACTTAACATGCACCATTTTAATAACTATCTTTACTTGAAGCTATTCAATTTAACAGGCAGTTGCAAAATTCTAATAAATCTTGTGACTAGCATTCATCTCTCTCTATTTTATCTCATTTTTAGGCTTCTTGTTTATTATAATTTAGTGAAAATGGTAGCTCCAGCTTTGCAAAAAACAAGATTGTTTGAACTTGAAAAAAGTAAGACATAAACCCCACAGTTTCAAGACACGATAACAGGCACTCCCTTTCACAACTGCAACTGGTTGCTCTTATTCTGCAGGATACTTCTACCCACCCTCTCCTCTTTTTAAATAAGGCTGCAGCTGGTCTCCCAGAGGTTCTAAATTAAGGCAAGAATGCAATACAAAGTACATGTGCATGACTTCAGATCTCTCCACACACGCTGAAACACATCTCCAGTGAAACAAAAGATGGAGAAAGATGCACGTGCACCATGTGATATCAGTCTCACAAAGCAAGTGTTAAATGTGTTACAGAGTTAACCAGTCTGCCTCAACAACTGATAATCATCTTTGATTGGGAAGGAACCTAGAATATTAAATAATACATGCTCTAAAATACATGCTCTTTCACAGAGCAATAAATTATTAAAAAAAATAAAGAGAACAGACCTGGAGATAGCAATTTATATTGATAAACATATTTGTAAATAACATGAAATAATATAAATTAAAAAAAAGATTTTTTTTTCAATAGTCTTTTAAAAGACTGTGGTCTCAAAAGAGAAGAAAAGTAGAACAACATTCAGATATAGACAACATTTACTTTAGAATATCTTTGTACGTTGGAAGTTAAAGATCAGATCAATGCATGTGTGCTCCACTGAAGATCAAACTCGGCAACCAACATCAAGTTTCTCTACTACCTGTATGCTCTCGTTTTTATTTCTCAGTTCCAGGAGTAAAACAAAGCCTCCTTGAAGTGAAGCAAAAAGGCTTTGCAACTCCTGTGGATTGTCTCACGGTATATAAAAATTCTGTTTATACAAGAGATGTCTTTGGGTTTCTCACACTTTCATTCCAGCAAGATGTAGAACATCGAGGAGTAAAGAGTCTTAACATGATGGAAAATGGAGTAAAGTACTTTACTGGCCACTTATCAATGACCATGTGTATTAACCTCACAGTCTGAGCCTATGATCCCATTTACCTCCCCCAGATGCTACCCGCTCTTTCCACTTCTTTCTTGCAGTCACTGCAAGCTTCCATTCCTTGTCCCGCCTTCCTCCTCTCTCTGCTAACGTGTCCCCTATTTCACCAGTAGCTTGTGCTTTAGCACTCATGGCTAGCCACGATTCAAAAAGGACCTCCCAACTCAGCCACTCCTGTGGCTCACCCCATTCCCTTTGCTGCACTGACATTCCTGTCATAGAGCCGTGCTGCTAATTGGATCAAGAACTGATCCAGCTAAACAACATTTCTACATAGTCTTCAAGCCAGAACAATTCCCTGGCATAGGCAGGGATGGCACAGCAGTGAGTGCTTGGGAAAAGGGAAGAGCAGGAATCACTGCCGAAAGCACTGGTACAGGTTGCTCAGGGAAGCTACGGATGCCCCATCCCTCGAGGTGTTCAAAGACAGATTGGATGGGCCTTGGGTAACCTGATCTAGTGGGATGTCCCTGCCCATGGCAGGGGGGTTGGAATTAGATCATCTTTAAGGTCCCTTCCAACCCTAACTATTCTATAATTCTATTCTATGATTCCTTCCAGGAGCAACTTATGCTCCATGGCCTAAGTGAGTTTTGCTCTGTACTTTCCTAGCAGTGATACGCGCAGGACATCCCAGCTCAAGTCTATGCCCCAAGAACTTGTACTGAAATAGTGGCCTAAATAACAGATTTTAAACTTTCTAACTCATACATTTTATTCATTAAAGTGATGGAAGTAAAAATATACTTAGATGAGGTCTGGATAGGTGTACTATCATGTTATTCATAATAATGTATATGTAGATCATCATTTAGATCTGTGCATATATAAACTGATGAAGAATGAGAAGAATGTGGTGATTTTTTTTTAATTCCTATTAAAAAATGAGCTAGTGTAAAATTCCCAATTTGCTAAGCCATTATACAGTCTGACTCAATAATTTTGAGCTATATTGACTTAATGATATTACTTGGAGCTAAAGCTCACTAGTACATTATTATGTATTTACAGAAAATAAAGGAACTAGAAATCTAAAAGTACAGGTTAATCAAACTGTCGACAAACCTTCTTTGCTGCATAGTGTTATTCATGCAGCAATCTCAGAATACATTACAGAGTGTTTTATAAACCAAATAAACTTAGCAGGTTTTTATTTTGTTTTTTTTATATAAAGGCACTACAACATTACTTTTGAGGACAATAGAGAAGAAAAAAGCCTGAATACTAACATCAGAATTGAAATTTTGACTTGGGATGCTGCTGCACGTTTTCGAATTCAGACAGAGTTCGGAGAAGATCCCAGATATTAACAGCAAAGCTCAGAGCCCATTTTGTGAGACAAGATGAGCAGGACCTCAGCTAGAACTTCACTACTTACACCCACATCCTAAACACAAAGCCACTACAAACCACTTCCACACCCAATGCACAGGCAATGGGACTGATTGTACCTGGGTGGAGATGTCGAAAGCTCATTTTATTTGCTTTTTCTGATGAAGTTCTATGGAAAAACTCAAATTCCATTCTTCCATTCAAAACAGAGGGAGCAGAACTCCACTGGGTTAAACCCAACATCAGTCACACACTGCCCTAACACACACTTGCCCAATACATCTTACTCCACAATTTACAGCTGAAGAGTAAGCAAGCAAGAAAACAAGAGATCCTGGTGTCAGAAGGTGTCAAAAAAGCCTCAGTCTACTTTGAGGCATTTCAAAGATGCACAATTCTTTACAACCATTACAACTCTTCTTTATTCACGCATATGCTTTATCTGAAACGGCGTGAGACCTTGGTAAGGCCTCTTCCAGAGGAGGGAAGCTGATAAATCTCTGAATAGGTGGTCTCAAATAGCTTGCTGCAATCTATGGAGGCTGCTTTTAGAACCCCTCCAGTGTTGTTCACAGATTTAATGACAAAACTGCAATGCTAAGCATCACATGGGCCACAAATCATAGCGTGGCAGCAGTTACTCCAACAGAAAATGCACAACATAGTCATTCAACGTGCTGAATAGAACAGGTCTCTGTCCTATAAGGTAACTTAAACTTGGTTTAAATTAAAAACTTTACGCTCAAGGCAGTGGGCTTGCATTCCAATTTCAGATAATAACGCAAGCTCTGATTCAAGTGCCACTGAAATCAGTAGAAAGATTCAACAACACTTCCAAAGGCTTCAGAATAAGCTCATGAACACAGGGTCCCATATGAGACTGCCTAATGCCCACCAGCCGGGGCTGGGGGAAGGAAAGGAGAAAGAAGGGACTACACAGCACTCCAATTACATAGCACAGCTTCAGGCGCCCGCTAATCACCCAGGCTGTAACACGTGAGTATTTGACCTTTCCGTTGTCTGCTGTGTGTATTTTGCAATTCTCACTGGGAATGTTGAGGAATAAAGGGTACTGCCACCTAATTTCACACACTTCACCACAAAACTTCAACACTTCAACAAATTCATACCTCCCACCATACAACTCTGATTCCACTTGCAAAGTTCACCTACAAGAAGCTATGCAAATCTCATGTTTCCTGAAAGTCAGAGATGGCTGGCAACATGAGATCACAAGAAACCTTGTCCCAAAGTCACTAAGATACACATAAAAATTCTGCTGATTCCCTACATAAATTGGAATTAAATTCATTCTATGGGATAAACTGCAATAACTTAATATTTAATATATATAACATTATTGCAGTCTCATGTTAAAGAATTCTGAACATCAAAGTGGAAGGTACCATCCTAGCTACATATTTAGCCATTAAAATTCTCTAATCCTCCTACAGTAGTACCACCAGGAGACCTCAACTGACACGCTGCATTCTGTACCTTCTGGAGCAAAAGGAAGGCAGAACGGAAAATAACAAAGCATGAAAACGTGTTGCTAGGATAAGACATCATGGCAGCCAAACTCACTGCACTTAAATACTGTTACATTCTGTATGTGCTCTAACGCACAGAAATACTTAATTTTCTCCGAAGTTTAATCTTTCCCCTTTGGTGGATTTAGGTTCAATCTCTTTTCTATTTTTTTTATAGCTTACTTGAGTTTAAATTTGAAATGCACTAATCAAATATTGTCTTATATTTTAATCTATACCACTCAGCAAGGATGATGAGATAATATGGATCCAATTTGTGCAGATATTCTCTGCTAGAGTTTTGCAGAACTATATCCCTAAATGTCATGTGAATTATCACTTTGTATCAGATGCATCTCTCTTTCCTCATCCTGTAAGTTTCCAAAGCCCCAAGGACACTCTGAAGGAGAAGAAATGGAAATGAAAATTTAGTTGCTGTTCAGAGCCTCAGGGGGCTTTTCTATTGATATCTCCAGAGAGCAGTGAGCTAAGGTGGTATCCCAAATACCTAAATCAAAGAAAAAGTTTTCAAGAGAGAGAATTTTTTCATCAACACATTTCAGGCACAACCTATAGTTTTCTTGCCTTGGTAAAAAAAAAATCCATTAAAGGTTCAAAAAACCGTCCAGTCTTTCAAAGATTAAATTCTCTCTGCAGACTTGAAATTACAATATCACGGGTTTCTTAACAGTAAGCCACTGTTTGCTAGCTACATCAACAGAATATACAAAAAGGCATAAAGCCACTTTGTAAGAGTACATCCCACTATGAAGCCAAACATGCAGTACACAGTATTTTCAGGAGGCTTGGTCATTTTGAAAACAACCCACAAAATGAAATTATATGACCCAAGAATACCTCAGCACGGTCTCCAGAACGTCATGCTGTCACTTCTCATCTAGGGTACATTTTTAACATTAACTAAATAAATTTCATCACTGTAAAAGTGCAAAGAAGACACTCTTTTTTCCAACACTTTCCCATAGTGAGATCACTATAATATTTTCCTCATTGTTGTAATAATAATAATAGTAGTAACAGTACAAGTGACTGTGCTTGTTAGAATTTGGATGGCACACACTTCATAATGTCAAAGATTCCAGTTCCTTCACCTGCTGCTATCTAATAATGCATCAAAGGTGCCATTTTGATGAAACCGAAAGTCTTCCTCCAAGAATTCAGATTTTAATTAGGAAAAAAGGATGTTGTGGCTCTGAGGCGAGTCCAGAGAAGAGCAACAAAGCTGGTGAAGGGGCCGGAGAACAAATCTTATGAGGAGTGGCTGAGAGAGCTGGGGTTGTTCAGCCTGGAGAAGAGGAGGCTGAGGGGAGACCTCATTGCTCTCTACAACTACCTGAAGGGAGGTTGTGGAGAGGAGGGTGCTGGCCTCTTCTCCCAAGTGACAGGGGACAGGACGAGAGGGAATGGCCTCAAGCTCCGCCAGGGGAGATTTAGGCTTGAGATTAAAGTTCTTCACGGAGAGGGTGGTTAGGCATTATAACGGTCTGCCAAGGGAGGTGGTTGAGTCACCGTCCCTGGAGGTGTTTAAGGTGAGGGTGGATGAGGTACTTAGGAGCATGATTTAGGGATTGGTGGGAATGGTTGGACTCGACTATCCAGTGGGTCTCTTCCAACCTGGTTATTCTGTGATTCTGTGAAAAAGAAGCTGGGTTGTGTTAAAAACTGTATATCTAAGTGGCTCCTTTGTATTACTGCATACTATTTCCATGTATTTCACAACAGCCTTTTTACTTTGCCAGAATACCGGGTAAAACTGTCCTTGTGCAGAATATGCACCTTTTGAAAGACGAATAGATCTTCTAAACAAGACAAGATACTATTTCAGAGAAGTGTACCACGAGACTAAACAGATTTGCACGTGACTTTGGAAACAGGATAAGGTCTCACAGCCACAGGCTTGCAGCTTGAAATGTATTAGGAGAGAAGGAAGTAGGACTGAAAAGGATTTCACATTAAGTCCTTCATTAGTCCTGGCACTATCTTAGAATTGGTTTGAACATCAGATAGTTTCTTCAATATATTAGTATGCATTTATATGCTTAAATATATCTAAGAGTGCCATTTTCATAATCTCTTCTAATTAAGCTCATTTTGGGAAACATTCAAAACAGGACTGGAAACAAATGAGCTGGAACACACCTAATTCAACTGCAGTCTACTCCAGAATGCAAACACTCCATTGAAGTTTATTTTCCTTTGCAATGATTTTCAGATATTATCACCTTTTTTGAATGGAAAGATGACTTCAAGTCCGACTACTTGCTAACAGAATTCCAGTGTTTCTGCAGCATCCAAGAGCTAAAAAGGGCATGCTTTGATCTGGTTAATGTGGAAAAAAGGGCACAGAGAGTACTTTGTTTAAAGTAAAACAGCTGTATCAATAACAACTATTTGTGAAATAGCCGAACAATTTTCTGAACAAAATTGTATTTAAGTTCTTTACACTGAAGAGAGGGAGAAAATCCTCTAATTCGACAAATACTGCAGAATCCTCCTTCTGACGAGCAATAGCTTACAGACATGGAAGTAGTTTGCCCACACTTCCAATCTACTACCCTCACAGAGTACTGCTAGATCTCCAGGGTGAGGTCTCCAACTAATATCAAATGAGAGTGGAACAGCTTGTGTGAAACATAGACAGGCATCTAACTTCAGTGTGGAAGGTCACTGAGGAGAAAAAGGTACAAAGTACCCATCCTGACACAGCTGGGGAGGAATAACACTTCAGGAAAAAGCCCAGCAGTAAGTGGAAAGCAGTATTTCCTTTCTTACCAAATGATGCCCAGGGAGATTTTCCTAGGGGTTCTTTCAATCTGCACCTGCGGCTAGTAAGAGCCTTCCTAACCCCTAACTCGGTGCTTCTGTGCAGGCTACCAGATGAAAATCAGAGGACTGTGGGTAAAGGAGAGATATTAGCTCACTACCAGCACTAGCCAAATCCTGTAAAAAAGGCTCTGACTGAAGGAGCCAGGTGGATTGTGCATTGCAAATGCATGACTCCTCTAAGAGCACCTCTGAACTGCAACAATGAATCGGCAGAGAAACCAGCATCCAATGAGCGCTTCCAGGTAATCAGGGTCAATAAGGAAAGCAGTCTGCAATTTTAGTTTCTGCTGCCCACCCCAGCACCCCTCTGTTCTCCACCTATTCGCTTCAGAGCCCTTCAAAGCAGGGGCTGGGTATTTGTGCAGCCCTTGCACAATAGCACCTCAATCATAGCTCTCTCCACCCTTCCCTGTAGCAATGACGAATCAGTCTCTGTCAAAGTCAATGATGAAAATGAAGCAAAAAGAAGAGAGGGAGAATGCTCTGATGTTAGAATCAGTTAATTTGTTAAGCAGCAAGGCCCGTGCTACTGCCAAGGATCTAGAGTGTTTCTTAAACAGCGTTTCTTTGTTTAAAGCTTTGTTTCCTGGATGTGAGAAACTAACAAATAAAAAAAAAAGGCCATGAATAACTGCTCAAGACATTAACTCTTCTCTCCCCTGCTGTTTTTAAAGGCAGTGCAAGCTATAAGCTACATTATAAACATATCTTGAGCTTCCTGTGACAACTGCAGTGTCACGTAGAGCCTTGCACAATGGAGCAGTATCAGTTTCCTAGTCACATTTTAACTATGGATACAATTTTAATCTCAATTGGAGACTATTTTACAAGTTTGTTCTTTTATTAGAGTTCTTCTCATATTATTCTAGTATGATGCAGTTTATATTGTTTAGACTTGTACTGTACAATATTGTGTTGTATCATTCACACACTTATATGGCACACGGTATGTGCACTATTGCTCTATGCAACAGATACGTCCATTTGTTTTTGCAATTAGAAAATAAGATCAGGCCACAAGACTATTCTGAAGCAGTGTACTTCCTTGCATAGACAATGCAACAAATACAAGTTTATGGCACTTTATTTATAATTTTACCTTTTATTTACTTAATGCTTCCTGCCTCTCTACAAAAGATTCTGCACTCATAAATAACAGACCATACACATTATACCCACCACTACTTCAAAGATTACTGCTAAAACCCCATGGTATTAAAATAAGTAGTCACACTTAATATAAAAAAAAGAAGAGGTATGAATTACTTAACAAACAGTAAGATCACAAACCTCCATCTGGCCAGAAAGCCTATCACAACAGCTGGAGCTCTGATGCTCTGGGTCTGCTTCACCATTCTTTTTGTTTGCTTTTCTTCATATATATGTGTTTAGCACTTTCCAAAATAATCTTACCAGGTTTCTTTAGCATTAATAACATCATCAGTTGTAACAAACACACATCACTTCACTACTTGTATTTCATATTTTTACTGTGCCCTTCAGTATCATTTTATTCACTGTCCACTAACAGCCACTTGTTAGGAGCTGTTAAGCTACTGGTCAAGGAAGGCACAAGTAACCAGCTGATGCAGTTCCAGTCCCCAGTTACAGAGAAGGCCACACCAGAGACCAGTCAGCCAGTCCAGAGATTTGCAAGCCTTGGTCTTCAACCTCAATAGCAGACGTTTACTGTAACTGATATTTAGAGATGGAGATCTACAAAACATTTGTAATGATACTTCCTTAAAGCTCTCCTGCAGTCCAAATCCTGGAGTACAAATATAAAATGAGCAAGCAGAGACATACCAATGGTGTTAATGTATTCATCCTCAAAACCAAATGCATTATTATTCTGTCCGTGTGATAAGGCAACAAGAAAAACGTCTCTAGAATAATAATCTGTTCAGTGATATTCTCATATTGATTTGCTTCTGTGATTTTGACTGGCTTTTAATTGATTAAAAAATTGATAGTAAAACAAGTAATGATTTGCTCTGAGCATCCCCAACTGTCAGAAAAATTTGACATTTTGATAAATGAACATTCACTCACTTTTCTAGACTATCCAGTTGAGATTCAGTAATACTTATATTCTTGCATGAGAAAATGTTTTTGCATTTGAACCATATTTCTACTGTATATATTATGGTGCATACAGTATGGGTACTTTTCACTCCCAGGCTGCTGGCTAGCAACATCTATGTGAGCAGCGGTAAACCTGACACGGTTCCCATTAATTCCTCTCTGCTGTTACCCACCAAACCACTGGGATTAAGCCTTGGCTTCTCATGAAGGGATGGAAGCTTCGCCTTGACTATGTCTGGACTAAGACTCACTCAGAAGTTTCATATGGGGAAAAATGGTCTATAAATATTGTCTGGAAGGGAGAGGATATTTACATAATTCCATCCTATTAGTGACTGAGCCTTGCACTCAGCAAAAGGAGGTTCCCAACAAGTCCAGTCACCATTTAACAAATTTTGAAAGCTTCATATAGAGCTATTGCCCAAATAACATAAAACCAGCACCCACACTATCTCCCCACACCTAGGAATAAAACAACTACACCTCTGACTTTGTTACTGTATCACACTAGACAAAAATATCTCGCTGCTCCATTTCTCAAGTCATAAAACTATAACATTTTTACAGTAATACTGAAAACAGACATTTATGTTCTATCTTCTTAGAAGTAGTTTGCTTAAGAAGCACCTCACTGTCAGGTTGGATGAGGCTTTGAGCAACCTGATCTACTGGAAGGTGTCCCTGCCATCCATTGAGATTAGAAAAGACCTCTAAGATCAACAAGTCCAACCATTAACCCAGCACCTCCATGCTGGGATATCCCAAAGTGCCACATCTACACTTTTTGAACACCTCCAAGGAAAGAGACTCCATCACTTCCAATACTCCACGTAAGACGTCAAGCAAGAGCAGGCGTTCCAGCTTCTGCGTACCTACCTGCTCTCCATGGATGGCCAAGGTGTGCTTCTACAGCAGCAGGCTTTCACAGAAAGGAGACACAAGTAAAAGCCATGGCAAAGTCAACATCAGAGTCAACATCTGAATATCCTCATGTCTTTAGCAATCCCTGTTTATCCTCAGAGGTGCAGTCATTCATCCAGGGTATCGCTGTCATGATCTGCCTCAGCCAGGTGACTCCAAAACCATTAGGGACCTCTTACAACCATTACTTGCAGAATCTACACAACATCAAAGGTGTTCAAATCACCTTTTCTTTCTAGGTTGTCTTTTTGAGATGAAACTGATAAAATGGACATATCTGCTCTCAGAAACTTTAACAGCATGATGGGGGTTTTTTTGATAAACAGGCAGATCCATACCTCCCACAAGTCAATCATCTTGTAGTAAAGGTTTAGAGGAAACTCCAATGAATGCTGGCTAATGCCCAATGCTTAAGAATCATTCCTTTAAAACTTGCAGTTAAAACACTAGCAAGCAGATGCAGCAGGTATAGAAATTCTCACATTAGTGCTGGGGGTGCAGGCAAATGCTCTTACATAGAATTCAAGAATATCTTTGATACCTTCAACATCCAAACCACCAGCAGTTAGAACACAGACATTTAATCTTACGGCTGTCAGTAAAGCTACGACACAGCTAACTTTACTTTGTGGATATGCCATAAGCAGGGGATATGCCATATAGGAGGGGAAAATAGTAACATAGAAGGTAGAAGGTATTTATAACACCATTAAGATATTTAAGATGCACTGAAATAGGAAGGGCGGGATATGAAATCTTGTCACAACAGATCTTTATATAGCTAACCCAACAGAAGATAATGTTGCCCAGAATGAGTGCAAAAAACATGAATGTTGGTAAAATTTTTTTTCCATCTGTCTTTCTGGCCTGCGACTGTGTGGTAGTTTTCTACAATACAATGCACTATTTCATACACAAAAAGAAACACTGTCCATTGAAAATTAACACGTGGTAGGAACATTCCTCTGCAAGACGCAAGTGATTTAACAATGAGATCTGGGATTATGTCATCTGACCATATCATTTCTATGGATTTGAAGACCAATTAACTAACTAGCTTCTCCAGCATCACAGCCATGCCTATAACAGATTTTATTCCACATTTAAATGCATGTGTCTATACTGCCAGGAATTAGTCAGAAACACTACACAAACACCAGGCTGCACACCACTGTTAAAGATGCTACTGCTTCAAAGACATTTTGTAGTTTTTGTACACCTGGAATAAATTCTTGCTTGTTCACGGAAACATATGTGGCAACAAGGATATTCACACATGTGGCATGAAACCACCCAAATGCATGAGAGGCAACCCCACCTTATCTAGTGCTGGGAACATTAAAAGAAAATTCAGGGACACACTTAAGGGCTGCTCTCTTTGTCACTCAACCAAAACCAACAAAGAAGAGTTCTTGGCAGACTGTGGTTAATTTTCAACTTTATTTATCATTTTACAATAAAAACTATAACAATTCATAAAAACAAATATCCAGAATATCCAAAACCACATATTAAAAATAATAAAACCCCAGAACTACAGATCACAGAATTAGACTCCATTAGGCACATTGTTGCAGTAAGTGGCACCCATTTAGAAGACAAATGAGAGCCAAAAACACAGTCTTCTATGTAGAGATCCAACATGAGCAAATAGAGCAGCATCAATACAGCAAATAATATAAATCTGGGATAAGAATGGAAACCAGGCATGCTCTTTTACTAAGACAAACAGAAAAGATCCATGAATCTAAACAGACAAGCGAATAGCAACACTGAACATGCTCCTCAAAACCCCCTGACCCCCACAAAACCCTGCCCTGGGGTGAACAGAGCCCAACGTGTGTTTGATGTGACAGAAATGTTTTGATTAAGAAAAATTATCATTATACAAGACAACTTTTAAACACACTTAAATACTGCAATTATGATAGGTGAATGTAAGCTCATAATAAAGTATTTTCTTGAAACATATCACAGTCGAGGGACAGAAGAAACGGTGCACGGTAATTCTAATACCCTCTCTCTCACAGGAGATCTCTTGAGATACCTTGGCTTCTAAGGATGTCTATGCTGCTTCCTTTTTTGGTCTAACTGAAAATACAGCAAAAAAATCAAAATGCCTGCAGCAGAGCAGTTTCAGATATTACAAATTCCCTTTGCCAACAATAGCTGGACTCCAGTTACTCTGAAGCAAAGTGGCAGTGTACCTAACTTCTTTTAGCTAAAGATGGGACACAAACAAAGACACAAGAATGGATCAGCGCTACAAGGCAAGAGAAATATTGTTTATATCCACAGAAGTTAATATTGTTACTTCTTGGATCAAAAGACAATAATAAATGTATTCTCAAATCTGAAGTCACTCTGGTTATGACTATTTCATCTAAAACAGTTGTAAATGAGTCTTCACATCTTCTAGAGGGCAAATCTACATTGTTAGTCACATATCTGAGTCAACCCCTTCTCTCTGAGCACAACTGCACTCTCTTAGAGCTACGCATACATGCAGTCTGATATCCAGGTGAGGAATGTGGATAGCCTCATAAAAAAATTTTTTTAAAAAACCAACAACAACCAAAAAGCCACCACATAACCGAAACACCTGTATATTTGAAAGAATGTTTGCACGTCACTATCAGTGAGGTACTTCGATAGCCTGGGGTGAAAGTAATACGCCTCAATATTGAAACTCTTCCTATCTAGAACAGCACTTTAATAACTTCCTAAATTACATTTTTGCACTGTGCTCACTTCCCTACTCAAGAAAAGTCAAAACCAAAAGAGGTTTAGACTTCAAAGTAGTGAGACACTATGACAGGGTTTCTGTTGCCACTCTCTGAAATTAGCATGACAATTAGATTTAAGTAAAAAACAGCAAGAACAGATGCAGCAGAACAGTCTTTTCTTCAGATACACTGCATTTATTTGTTTCCAAAATAAAGCCCAAGGATCTGCAGTTACAATTGCTACTTTTTTTTTCAACTCCAAGCATGTATTCAGTTGTGTATTGTCCTATTATTTCATACTATAATAATCCCTGGGTTGGTTTGTATTTTGAAAACAGTATTGCAGCAGTTGAATTGTCTTAAGCTTTTGTGTTTGTGTGTTTGTAATTTTTTCCAACATGACAATTTCAAACTACACAAGCGTCTGGCTGGCTCTTGAGTTTTACTATAAGCAGTCCTTGTGGTTTAATAATATATCCTAAATCCTAATCAAATTAAAAACTACATCAAGAACATGCAAGAGCATGGATTGAAGGGACTCTTTTATGTATTTGTAGAGATGTGACGGGGGAAAAATGGAAAATAAAAATCAATAAGAAGAGACAGCATTTTTTAATTAATACCACACCCTCCCTCCCCATATTCCCAAGCCTTTGGAAATATCCACATTAAATACAAACTAAAAATTTTAGCTTACAAAACCAGTACCCACTGATTTTGTAAAGTCACAAACAGCTTGGTCCAGCTTGCTTTTGGTTCTACAGTTTACATAGCTAAAACTGCCATGATTTGGTTAAAAAGGGTCATCTGCTTACTGTTCTACAACAAACACTCTGGGTAAAAACTGAGAAGTTTTAACACTATGGTGCAATCTAAAGCAACAGTTCTGAAACTGCATGGTAGATCCAACGATGACATCAGCTCATGGAAAAAGATGAAAAAAAATTACCAAAATACAAAACATCAAAACTTTAAAAAATAATCTATTAGCATGTCTAATTAAAAGTAAATGCTTTCAATATGGGAGATATTTTTCTGTCAGTTCTATTTTCTTCTTCCTGTTTTTCACTGATGACCTCTCCTTGTAAGGAAGCCAAGTGGCCACCCTCTTGACAAGTCATCAGCTAGGGGCTCACCAACTCTGAACAGGCACCATGCAGTACTCAGCAGAGTCTGCAGTGATCCTCCACATGATGTTCCCTCTTTTGTTTTCAAAAAAGGCTGTGAACACCAACACCTGAAACCTCCAAGGCAAGGTCATGTGATCACTATTCTTCTGTTAAATATAATTGCTAGGAAATGCGAGTACTCTACTTACTTACCCCTTGGGAAAGAAGCAAGGCACATGTGATGGCAAAGGCCTTACATGGGGTGGCTGTGGGACAGTCTTCTCACTGGCTTGCATTCTTCCATTGACTTTCTTCTCCCTGGAAAGAATCTCAATTTTGAGGCTGCTGTCATGTTATCTTCTTGAAAACAAAAGTCCTCATGATTGAGACACCCAGGAAATGGAACTGGGCCAAGGCATGGGATCAAGCAGGGATACACACTTCTGTTCAGTAGTTAGTGCTCTCACTGACACAGTTTTGGCCCATGACAGCCAGCACTGTCCCAGATAATGCCCAGACACAGTTCAGGGAATAGCTTGTATCACTAACTGTTCACAGCAGGCAGTTCAAATACGACCATATGCTGGAAAAAGGTTTAGACACTTGCATGTGAGCCAGGCTGGCCACTCAACCACAGGACCAGAGGATTATCGCTGGCCCCGGATGACTTTCAGTACCACTATTCACATACGAGGTCTTAGGGTTTCAGCTGCTACTTTCACAATACATAACAACAAAAACATATTCTATGTAGCAAAGACAACAGATTGATTGATCTCCTATTTGACATATCAAATCTTAACTGTGAGAAACTGTGGACAGAGTCACCTAAAGGAATTACTTACGTATATATTGCATTTCTGAAACTCAGGCAAACCTGAGCTCTGAAACAGAAAACAGATACTGTTTGGGTAAATTGTTGCCTGATTTTCAAAACTAATCTTTCTCACTTAAAAACAGACAACAGGGCACTCTGAGATTTTACCTAAACTGGCTGCCTGCAGAGGTCTGGACTATCCTTCATCATCCTCTCCACTATGCTCCAAACTCCAATGAGGTCTGTTTATTAACAGGAGAAAATCTAGAAGCAACAAGCACACCAAATGTTTGAGCCATGAAAAAAGCTTGTGATAAACTACCCTAATTAACTCTGAAAAATCAATCATATTTTTTTTCAGTATAATACCCAGCATGAAAAATAACCCCCAAAATTCTATTTAAACTAGAGACGGGCCTTAAAATCCCTGATGAACAGAGTGGGAGAGTCAAGTAACTCTCTTGGAACATCAACCTAAACATTTTGAATCCTACTGCTTCTTTTTTGGTAAAGTTAATTGCAGAGATATGCTCTCATTCTTGCTGGCATTCAGCTGACACTATTTCCTTCTGAACGCAGCCACAGAAGCTGCTGTCTCCACAGCAAATGTGGCACCAGGTCCTCCAGTTCACAGTCCAGCATGTTCATCATAATACTGGTGAACGCACAGAATTGAGCAGTGGTCCAGCGGGGTACGAGAACACATCCTCAGCTATCCCAGCTCCACTCACAAGCACAGAAATGGTGCAGGCTGCTGGGGGCAATGCCACTCAGAGTGATTCCCATATGAACAACAGAACGTGCCTTGGTGCTGAAAAACAGATGTTTGTTGCTTCACCACTAAAATGTCCCAGCGCTGTATTTTTCCTGTTGTCCACTGGACACTATTACTGGTTTTCCTTCACTGCCTTCTCCCAACATAAAAAAGGGCAAGAGAGAGTAAGAAGTACCATGAATTGCAGAGACTGCACTTCACACCTATTAAAGGAGCACTTTCAAGAAGTTACAGTTGCATCCAGGACACTATTTATCCAACTTTAAAAGAAGCATTTAGTTCAGTAAAATAAAAAATTTAAAGGACCTTCAGGCTGTTTTCTTCTTTAGAATTTCTCTTGCAGTTTACAGTATTACAGTATTATAAACAAATATTACTTAGATTATTTTAAAAATATGAATAAAATTATTCCAGATGTTAAAGTCTTTGAGGCTGAAGAACTCAATACCACACAATACTGGAAAGATAATGCCCCCTTCTACCTGTGTGTTTTGGTTTAATTGATTGCAATATGACTGAAGTCCATAATAAAACCAGTATGTCCAATGCAACTATGTTTGTACCAACATAAGCAAGTAATATGATCCATAGATGTGCAACTTCACAACATTATTATGATATAAATTTCTTCTATGTGAATGTCATAGTGCAATTTCCAGTCTAGTTAGTTTTTCACAGGACAGCCCACAATAAAATGCCCCATGGCCTTTTAAAATAGATTGTAAAGAAAGATGTAAGTACTTCTTCTTGGCTTTAAGTGATAGCACAGTGCTCCCACAGTAGCAATTCCATTTCTTAAAGTATGATGGAGTCCAACTTCAGTATACTAAGTTGTATAAACCTTATGTTTTCAAGACCACACAACTTCAAGTCCAGAGCTCATACTTTTTTTAGAAGCCACATACAGTATTAGTTTCCGAAAACACAAGAGTCTTTTCTGAGACCTGAGGATGGATCACCACTGGAGAACTTCAAGTTGGAAACAAATTACAGTGTTCCCCCAGCACAGGAAAGGATGGTCATCTAACAAGAACTGGACTACATCCACTGGATATTATCATAAAATTGCTTGGGTTGAAAGAGACCTTAAAGATCATCTAGTACCAACTGGAAGAACGTATGTGTGCACAGACATGAATTTCTTCTGATCTGAAAGGAAGACGCAAACAGAAGAGCTATCAACTTATGAATCCCTGAAATATTATAGAAAAAAAAATCACTTTTCATCTCTTGAGCTACTGATATGCCATTATTTATATGCTGAAGCACGTACCGACATCTTGGTTGGAGACATAACTTTAAGGGCACAGGTTCACCTTGACACATTTCAGGAGAACTAGTCTTGGACATGGGCAAATTAAGCTGCTGTCAGTGCAGCCACTGCTTCAGATGGTGAAACCAGTGCATTTTTCCTGCCCGTTATACTAATGCTAAGGCTCTGAGAAGCAAACACTGCTTCTGTCATTGACAACAGAGAGAGGTTTGAGTGTGTATGTCAGCCACTGCTCCAAGGACAGAGGAAGCGCTCTTGTTCCCCCCTCCTATAGCTCAATTCTGCCTAATGCTGCTGAGAGATCTGTGAGCCAGCTTTGGATTTCAAAGCCCTTTCACTTCCATCCAAAGACTTTCTGTATGTCTGTGTCTCCGTCTGCCACACTGATCTTCCCTCTCTCATTATTTTCCCAACCAATTATGTGTATCTGAATTTGCTCCAGTTTTAAATTTGGTTCAGTGGGAGCCAGAGCATTTTGTAATAAGGTGGCCCTACAGAGATCACCAGATATTGCACTTGGAAAGGCACAATGTGTTAAAGTAAGTCTCAAGATATACACAGTAGACTTTTACTTTATTCACTGAGTATTTTAAGGTACCATGGGTTATTTACACTTAATTATTCCATGACAAAAGACATCGTTGTAAATTCAGCAACAGCAGCCTATAGCTTGTTTCATGTGACTGAGCAGAAATACATGCATCACAACTGGAATAAAGATATTCGTTAAGTCTTTTTCACAACAAAAGCACTGGTGGCTCATGAGAAAGGGTGTGAGTCAGTGTAAAAGCCAGAACACTACTGAGAAGTGATAAATACAATAGGATTAAAATTATCTTCTTGTCTCAGACAGTTGGAACCGAGCGTCAATAAACCTCAATATACCCTGGTGTGATCTAAAAGGCCTCCTAGTGACGGTGATCTGTCCCCTGTCCTTCTTGACCTCAGCAGCTATTTAAGGAACTGAGAATGTGGTGGGGAAGGGGCTTGCCCAAAGAACCACAAAGCTGAGGAAAAATCCGTGACTCAGAATGGGGATAACTTGCACATGCCTGTCCCTAAGGGAGCTGCTGCTTCCCATAACAATCCCTTAAGTGGGAAGATTTGTTCACTTGAGGAGTCAGCATGTGAGGTTTTTCTTTCCCTATCTTCTCTGCATTTATATTCCTTTACAGCTTTACATATGCCAACACACACACACACTGCATGTAAAAATAATGATGCCTGTGTACTGATTTTTACAATTTAAATAGCTCCTTCCTTAAATATCACCAAAAATAAATCATTGCCTCAAGAGATGTTTCCACAGCTAAATTTTTAGGTTCTCTAATGTGTCACATTTAGCCTCTAATGGAATACAGAGTCCTTGTCCAAACACATTTTCATCCTTAAATACTAGTTATTCCATCACAGTGACAGAGTAACTTCTCGCCCTCCTCACCCTGTAGCAGTGGGTACAAAAGAGAATACTGTACCAGGCTTTACAGACCATTCCCATCACTGCACAAATAATCAAAAAGTTCTTTCGTTATTCAGAGCTTAGGAAACACAGTAATGGAGGAGTAAACCACCATAAACACAGAATATAATAAGAGAGCCAAGCCCCATGGAACCACATTTTCATACAGATTAACAAAGCAAAACAAACTCTATGGGAAAACAGTGATCCTTCATCAGATCAAGTTCTGTAGATCCCAGGTACACTCAAGAAAACACCACAATGGATAGCAAAAGGAAGATGAAAATACAATTGCAAAACACGTCACAATAACGGTCCATGATCCAGAACAGAACCCTTCATTCCATATATTGATCACAGTTGTATACTATCAAATTCCTAAAACTGACACAGTTCATATCTTTGCCATACAGTGTCAGAGGACAAGGAGATACCCTCACTGGGCCTCTCGCACCCTTTCTTTGACATTTTGAAAATGACAGAAAGACAGACAGAAAGACAGAACCACCTCAACTATCTTTTCTTCCCCATAAAAGAATGGCTTCGATACCACCTTTGAAAGACTACTTTGTTGGATTTACATCCCTCATATTCCTCATTTTCCCTGGAAAATAGTAGATAGGCATTTTTTATTTTGGCTGGTGATGACAAGAATTGGCCTATAAACCATTTTTGTTACAGTAATACTAGAGAAAAAGAAAAAAAAAAAGAATGGCTCAAGCCTTGCTTTTTCTCTATGCTTCTTCCCTCTTCCTGCCTTGCAGCAAAGTGAAACAGACTCCAAATGTTTCCCAGAAAATGGGTGCCTGGATCTGCCTTTATTTAGGAGGAAAGGTAACCCTTCAATTCCTCACTGTCACTCAAAGGCAGCAGGAATATTGAAGGCAAGGACCTGTCTTGGGCTGCAGACAGGAAAGCTCCCTCTGTGACACGCGGCTTTTGACAACTCACTGCATGCATATTGAACCTGACCTTCACCAAAACATTTACTATATCATATTCTTCTGCTGACATGCACTATCTCATGGAAAGAAAAAGAGATTCTCTCATTATCCAGTTAATCTGATTTTTAAAGTAGATTCTCAAAAAATATCACCAGATTTCACACTTTCCTCTCCTCCCACCTGAGAACAGGGGTTACCACTGCACCCTGCAGCAGAGGATTTTTACTTAGTTACATCAACCTGATTTCAGGTCTTGGAATCCAATGTTGCCATCATGACACCTGCAGTCATTGTCTTTACCCCGAAGGCAACTAAATGCACTTCTTCAGACAGAACATGGGTGATAATTCTATTTCTGAGGCTGTGGTACATAATCAATCGACATCTGAGACCTCTAATCTCATTTTATAGAAATGAAGAACGTCAACTCCCAAAATCTTTCAAATCTAAAAATTAAATACAGCACAGAGAGATTATACAAAATGAGAATCAGATATGGGCAGTTCTGCTGTTCATTTAATTACTTCAAATGTTAAATATATAGTAGAGCATCATTAAAAAAAAAAATACTTTTAAGATTCCTGATCTTTCACATGGTAATCCCAACGAAAGACTGTCAGTCTCTTGATTAATACTAAATCTATTTATGAAAATGCCAAAGATTTGGTTTTTTTCTATGCCGGAGACAGATATGCGATATACTCACTTCATGTGTGACCGTTTGGCTTAGCTGAAGCTGGCAATATCAATGAGACCGAAGCACATCCTTAAAATGCTTTGCTGAATTGGGACCATACTCTACAAAACTTTCTTTTGCAAAAGCTATGTCTAGCTGCTCACTTAACAGTCAGGGGATGATGTAGATATGGAAGTTCTTCCATATTTAAAATCTGCATTCACACCTAAAAATATATCTCAGGGCAGGCATCCTGGGTGGACTATAGGGAGGAAAGGAGAATGTGCAGGGAAAAAGTCAGGAGGGCTAAGGCCCAACTAGAAATGCGATTGGCCAGGACTGTGAAAGACAACAAAAAGTCTTTCTACAAATACATCAACAGCAAAAGGAGGGGTAGGGAGAATCTCCAGTCCCTAGTAGATGCAGAGGGAACAAGAGTAACAGGGAACGAAGACAAGGCTGAAGTGCTCAATGCCTACTTTGCCTCAGTCTTTAACAGTACAGAAAATTGTTCCCTCTGTGCACAACTCCAAGGGTTGGATGAGAAGTATGAGATTCCCAAGGTCCAAGAGGAGGTGGTTAGAGACTTGCTTGCCCAGCTAGATGCCCACAAGTCTATGGGGCCGGATGGATTCCACCCAAGAGTTTTGAGGGAACTGGCAGATGTGCTGGCCAAACCCCTTTCCATCATCTTCCAACAGTCCTGGATGACTGGGGAGGCTCCACTGGACTGGAGGCTGGCTGATGTCGTGCCCATCTATAAGAAGGGGCGCAGGGAGGATCCGGGCAACTACAGGCCTGTCAGTCTGACCTCGGTACCGGGGAAAGTCATGGAGCGGGTGATCTTGAGTGCGATCATGAAGCACTTGCAAGAGAACCGGGTGATCAGGCCCAGTCTACACGGGTTCATGAAAGGCAGGTCTTGCCAGAGTAATCTGATCACCTTCTATGACCGAGTGACTAAACTCTTGGACGAGGGAAAGGCTGTGGATGTGGTCTTCCTGGACTTTAGTAAAGCCTTCGATACAGTTTCTCACAGCATTCTGCTTCGGAAACTGTCGGCCTCTGGCCTGGACGGGTGCACACTCTCCTGGGTGAAAAACTGGTTGAATGACCGGGCCCAGAGGGTGGTGGGAAATGGAGTTAAATCCAGCTGGAGGCCAGTGACAAGTGGGGTTCCCCAGGGCTCAGTCCTGGGTCCAGTCCTGTTTAATGTCTTTATCAGCGACCTGGATGAAGGCATCGAGTGCTCCCTTAGCAAGTTTGCAGATGACACCAAGCTGGGTGGAAGTGTCGATCTGCTGGAGGGTCGGGAGGCTCTGCAAAGGGATCTGAACAGGCTGGACTGCTGGGCTGAGACCAATGCCATGAGTTTAACAAGGGCAAATGCCGGGTCCTGCACTTGAGGCACAACAACCCTAAGCAGAGCTACAGACTAGGAGAAGCCTGGCTGGAAAGCTGCCAGGAGGAGAAGGACCTGGGGGTGTTGGTTGACAGCCGACTGAACATGAGCCAGCAGTGTGCCCAGGTGGCCAAGAAGGCCAATGGCATCTTGGCTTGTATCAGGAACGGCGTGACCAGCAGGTCCAGGGAGGTTATTCTCCCCCTGTACTCAGCACTGGTGAGACCGCACCTCGAGTACTGTGTTCAGTTCTGGGCCCCTCACCACAAGAGGGATGTTGAGGCTCTGGAGCGAGTCCAGAGAAGAGCAACAAAGCTGGTGAAGGGGCTGGAGAACAAATCTTATGAGGAGCGGCTGAGAGAGCTGGGGGTGTTTAGCCTGGAGAAGAGGAGGCTGAGGGGAGACCTTATTACTCTCTACAACTACCTGAAGGGAGGTTGTGGAGAGGAGGGTGCTGGCCTCTTCTCCCAAGTGACAGGGGACAGGACGAGAGGGAATGGCCTCAAGTTCCGCCAGGGGAGATTTAGTCTTGAGATTAGGAAAAAGTTCTTCACGGAGAGGGTGGTTAGGCATTGGAACGGTCTGCCAAGGGAGGTGGTTGAGTCACCGTCCCTGGAGGTGTTTAAGGTTAGGGTAGATGAGGTGCTTAGGAGCATGATTTAGGGATTGGTGGGAATGGTTGGACTTGACGATCCAGTGGGTCTCTTCCGACCTGGTTATTCTGTGATTCTGTGATTCTTTTTTTATAGAGAGGAAAACAAAGCCGGGTGGGTGGAAAAGAATTGATGGTGTGAGGCCAAACATTCAGCCACCGATCAAGCCACCAAACAGCTTTCTTAAGAAGTTCTTACTGTGGGTGGTTCTACAATGCCAAGGTATCTGGTGACTGCTCTCCAGCTCAATCAAAAAGATTCATTATTGCCCTACTGACATGGAAATTTGAAAAAATGTGACATTTAAGTGCATGCAACTCTCAAAACAGGTTTCAATAAAAATAAGAAAAGATCTCATCAGCATTCAAGACACTTTCGTATATAAAATTGGAGTTAATAATTAATTAAACAAACTGATTTTCAAAGCCATTCAGTTCTGTTCATTTCCCTGCTCCTGACAGAACTTTGCCACAGATATAATCAGGCACATACTTCTATCATACAGGAAAAAAAACTAGGAATTGGTTTAATTGACAGTCATATACCTGACTGATGATCATAATGACAGTATTAAAATCATCACAAGCAGCCTTACCCACGCTTCAACTCTAGATCATTTACATAAGATGCAAATTTACTGCCATTATCACATTTTGCATACAAAAATAAGTAATATTATCTTAGGTGAAACAGTTTCAAAAACAAATATCTGTTTAATGCATTGTGATTTACCTCCCATGTTGCATATTTCTATTGACTATCATTAATGTGCACATGGTATAATTACAACCAAAAATTAAGAACTTCATGTTAGGGAAGATCTCAATTGGGAAGCCACTGATAGCAGGTACGAACGCACTACAGGAGAGGCTGAGCTCATCATCCCAAGAACCACATACAGTGTGAAATCCGAGGAGAAATGTACTGGGACGTGCAAAGATATTTCCATACACACAACCCTTCCCAATGTATCCATCTTGTTCTCCATCCATGCTGCTCACATCTCTGTTCTCAGTAGGGTGCAGTGATTTACGAAGCTGCACTACACAGCAAATTGCTGAATTGATTCAACTTTTAAAAACTACAAAAAGAAATTCCCTCAGGGTAAAAAAAAAAGAAAAAAAAAAAAACAATTTTCTTCCACTTCTTGTTTTCTTGTTTCTTTTGGGTTTGTTTGTTTGTATACCCAGGTATCAGTGGAACCATGACCCACCTGCAAACAGTAGCATGGCAGCAGGGACAGTAGATAGGACTTTGAAAAGCCAGCTTCATTCCACATAGTGCAGCACTCTCACTACTGTTGTTGCAAGCTGGGCTCCCAAGAGAGTTGTGCTCTGTGGGTACTCAAATTAACGCCAAAGTCTAAAATAAGCAGAATGCTGGCACTGACCAGAGAAAAGGTGTGGGATAGAGTAATTACACAAACCCCAGTTCTTCCTCTAAATATGGCCCATGCTTTAACAGACATGCAGATAACACAATTCTACCTCAGCTAGCGCTAATCCCAACAGAGCAGCAAAGTTAATACAAGCCAGGAAGGCGGCCCTTGATTTGCTTCTTCTTTTCCATATACAAGTGTGAAAGGAGGCACACTTCAGTATTTCACGGATGCTTTATAGCCACACTGCATGCTGCACATTGTACTAAATGACAGCGTTGGGAGGGGCAGGGCGGGAGCAGGATCTTTATATAGAACTGAGAGCAGTAATTCAGCCGCTGACAGTCACAGAAATACCGCCCTGCTGAACACGAGCAGCATCTTTCTCTGGTAGCAGGCAGATAAAGCTCCACTTTGGATTCAGAAGACTTAAACTGACAAACGATCTTGTTTTTCTTCACCCTGCTAACAGCGGCACAGGGCAGTAGGAACCTCAGAACTTACCACTGCTTATATAACAAGTGTATCATAAATATGCAGGGATGACTGGAAGATACAGTTCTTAATTCACGCTTTATGCCTGAACAATTTAAACTGCTTTCATCATGGAGACAGCATTGCTGGCTTTTTGCAAGTAGCTCCTTTATAATTTTAGGCTCTGTAAGCTGTATTTTCTGGTGTGGGTTTCACATGAATTAAAAAAACATAATCCAAACACACCAAATGTTGGTACTATTCAAAGAAACTTGTTTTTAGATGGGAAGTATATGTCACGACCTATCTCCAGATCAGACTTCAAGGAATTTTACGATGTGTGTTTCTGCATAAATGCTTCAACAGTGCATGGAAAATATCCCAATATCTAGCTCTAAGCAAACACAATGAAGTAGAAGTAAACAGCAACAACCAAAAAAGCAAACATCATGCATGACTAGCAGATACACTATAACTCAGCTAGTGTATCCACAGCCTTTGAGTTTCAGTAGTTAACAAGTTTGTTACTCCAAGACAGGAGTTAAATCAGCTTAAGAATAAAGGATTTCCATTTTCAGCACGTTGGTTTGGACTAGTCTCATGAGGACTCTTACATGTGAAAAAAAAGAAGCTATTGCAAACAAAGGCATCACATGAATTATCTACATTGTGATCCTGCATGCAAGTCTGCTGTTTAAGAGGACTGGTGGAAAGACAGATGGCCAAGGAACAGAAATACACGGGGCAGGATGGTGGACTGACCCTGACTTTCTGTACCAGGGCCAGATGCCTTTGGAGAGAAGCCCCGAAGGTCGGTTTACAATGAAACAATGGGAAAAACAGAGAGGTGAGGAGAAGGGAAAAATGAAATCAAAAGGAACACATGCTGGCTTTCTCTTTCTCTGTCTGATAAGAAGAGGTGACAGTAAATACGTGTTACTTTTCTAAGAGGACTAGAAATGCTACAGAGCTTTTGTGATCAGTTTGCTGCCAGCAAACTGGTATCAACTTCTCTAAATATGGACTGGTTTCCTAGTCCTGAACAGAGTCCATATCTTTCCACTGGAAGGACATCTTGGACTGCTGTTCTATATATGTAAAGGCTTGCTCTGATGTTCTCTTAGTACCAGAAATTACCAGACAAAGAAAAATTATATTTTTCTTTCTTTCATACACCCTGGCCTAGATCCTTGAGTATCAGAGATTGTTTCTGACTATTCAGAGACATAGCTTTGAATGGAAGTACATCCTGATGTACAGTCCTAATGCCAACACAGTTTTTGCCATTTATTTTTAGGTGAACTGGACGAGTGAAAAAAATAAATACAAGAATATATTTAGGTAAGACTTATACTCCTTTATTTAAGCCCCTGAAAATCAAGCTTCATCTTTTTCACTGAGACTACTCCCATACTTCTATTTTGGGGGTCTTCAATCACCCCCTTGACTGCAATTCCTATTGCAATATTGTAAACCCTGTTGTACACTCATAGGAGCTCAGTTCCGGGAGGTGCAGCTGTTACATCATACTTGCTGGGCTCCGGGGTGGAATGCAGAAATCATTGAAGGGGTTGATCCAGTCTGTGACAACAACCAGGCAATATTTTCAGAAGGAACCTGGACAAAACCAGGTGCTTCAGTATTTCATAAGGATATGGTTACCTAGGTGCTTTATGGTCTCTCTCCTAACAAACTCAAGTAAGCAATTTTTGATCAAGAAGTATACACAACATTTATTATTTACATAAGACATTTAGGTAGCATTTACCAGCTACCATTTTCAAACTATTACTTTCACAAGGCCCCCAGTAGCAAAACAACCTTGTATCCAGGAAGAAGTCAGGGGAGACTTCTTTGTGCATCTGAGTTAGAGTAGATTTATGACAGAAGTAAAAAGACTGTAAAATTCAGATCACGAAGCTGTTCATGTTAAAAAAAAAAAAAAAGACTCTAGAGAAGAGTTAGCTTCCTTCTTCCCAATTTCAATCTAAGTTAGTCCTAGATACTCAATTTGTTTCAGTCCTAAAAAAGTACAGAGGAACAAGTTGGCAGATGAGGCCTGGAGTTATTTCTAGTATATCCTGAAGCAGAATGGCTCATAAAGGAAGTTAAATCTGAAACTACATTTATTATTTACCAGAAGTAACCAATTACTATCATGAACAGCCAAAGTGCATCTGAAGCAACACACGTAGATATGCAATTTGACATTTTGAATAATGTGTAATAGACCTAACACTGCGGGTGATATTTTCCTATCAAAATACACAGAAAAGCGATTTGCAGGCCAGCAAAAGCCAGACCACCACCTCAAGATGGCAAACAGCACTATACAATAAGAAGATTTCAGATTGAAGAGTTCCTTACGCTTCAGAGGTGCTGTGGTCTTCGCATGATCTTTGGGACAGAAAAGAGCCCAGAACATTTCTTCAGTAGTACAAAGATCTGGTGCATGAACCAGCCCAGGTGCCTCCCAGGAAGACAGAGAAACTTGCACTGATGAGAAACTATACGGAGGGAAAACTGTTAAGGACGAGGTTACCAGAAATTACCAAATGCCTTTAAACAGAGCAGCAGTCAAAGCTGAAAACTTAATATCACTGGGTCTACTTCTGGCTCGAGGCATCCCTCACAGAGCTTCTTCAGTTTTCCACAAGGTGACCTCAGCTACCTGGCTCAGGCTCACAGCATCCTTTGTGGAACAGAAACCAGATAAGATGCTGAGCTGAAGAAGACATATCAGGCTTGCCAGGAGCCCCTGTCTTCTCAGAAGTACCATCTGCAAGACAATACCGGCCAAGGCATCACTGTGTTCAAGAAGTAAAACAGTGCGTGGGCTAAGCCAAAGGAAATATCTTACTTCTCCCACCACAAAGGAATATGTTCTCTCTACGTTTGACTGTGCTCCAGAAGTGGTCTCACCTGGAGGTCAAAGATACCAGCTTTGTGAAACTCCCAATAAACAAAAATTTTTCCAGACCTTCCAATGACACTTTGACTTCACCTATCACCATTACGCAGAGAGCAAATCCAAGATACCATGACTGGTCAGTGAGGCAAAAGCAAAGACATCAACACAACAAAGCAGTGACAAAACCTTCCAATGAGAACTGGTTTGCCTTCAAAGTAGGGAGGGGATTCTCATTAGCTGCAACTTAGTACGCTGAAAAGGCATGGATATAGGGTGCATTAAAATCACATATGGAATTGCAAATAATAAAAATTCAAGAAATTCTAAAGGGGAAGGAAAGAAACAATATTCACAAATCTGTTAACTAAAAATGTACACCGCAATATATATCTACTGTATGAGAGCTAAAAGGAAATATAAGCCTAAAGCAGGAAAATACACTAGCTGTCTTACTGCGACTCCTTTTGTTGTTGAGTACAGAACTCACCCCTTGAAATATCAGGGAGTAAGATGTAGAAAGGATTAATCTTCAGAGGCAGTGAGTGCTTTCTTATTTTTTATCCAAACGATTAAGAAGGACACACCTTTATGTAAAATCCAATGATCAAGGTACATATAAGAAATTTTAAGGGAGATTTTGGAAATGTTATTGGTCTGCTACTTCATGCATATTGAGAAGTCCCCTGAGCTACAGGTAAATATATGAGTAGTCAGTATTTAAGCAAGTATTATCAGAGCAGCTGCATTTGATATCCTCTCAAAACCATACCGTATGCACCTCCTTACAGTGTTCAATATTGATTTAAAACAAATTACTACAGCAAGTAAATGTCATCACTAGAAAACTACTGAAAACATACTAAACCTTAAATCCTCTTCTGATGTAGTGTTTCTGAAGTTACAAGAAAAATATATATCATAATACTGCATTAAAACATTTACAAAATGCCACTACAAAAGTACTTAACCACACTTAAACTGGTACGTTGCTGGTTAAGGATGGATTCAGTGGTTTACACTTCTATCTACATACACAAACTTCTTACATACAGTATTTCTTAGAAAGGAGCCTTCTATCAAGTCTACTAGTGGGTAGATCTCTTTTTTAGAAAGCTATTGAGTCTTCTTTTCTGTGCAAATATTTCAGTGCTTATCTAGCCTTATTAAAATTTCCTGCATTATCTCCAATCTGAATTTGCCTAATTTCCATTCCTAGGAGCTGGATTTTCTCATGTTTTCTCATGCCGACACTGCACTAACTTTACAGTATGAGAAGTATTCCTCCTTCCCCAATACCAAGTTTGCCAACACCCTAACTTTCTCCTGGTTAACAATGTTTATTAGGACTACTTTAATCCCCAAGGTCCACGTCTCTACTCTTGGTCACTCTGCGAGATCTCTTCTGAACTATTTTGTCAAATTCCCTCAAGTTTGTGATCTGGTTTCTCACATGACTAAAGTCAGCGTTTGTAAGAGAGATTGAACCTTGTGACTGGAATGTGTCAAATGCCTTAGCAGCACAGAATTCATAAGCTAAAAGATCAAGACGTGTTTTTCATCATCATAAAAAAAACCACATTAATTCCCACTAGTCCCATTGTTGTTGCTCAACACAACAAATCAACTTTCTCCATAACAACATGGAACTGATTAAAAGTAGAGCCAATTAAAAGTATTGCCAATCTGTTATTTTCTTTCAGAAGTAAAAATCATTCCATAGTCCAAGAGTATTTTTTCATTTTTAACTAAAAAAAATTTAACTCCTCACTTCACAACACTTAGAAAAAACTTAAATCATCTTCTAAACAATGTATTCAATTTCTTCTAGGCTAAAAAATACGGCAAACAAAACTGGGCTCTTCCAGCCAATTCAGTAGAGGGGTCTGCCATTGGCATCATCCAGGAAAGAACAGGACATTTCTCCATTTCACTGTTTCACTAGATAACGGCTGTTTGTTCATCCTCAGGCATCTGTCAGACAAGTCTAGCATTTGAAACACAATTTCCATTTTAAGACTCTTTATCAAAGTTGGCCTGTTCACATGTCACAATAATGCCATCATTTTATTTGTTCAGGCGTTTATCAAAAATACTATCATTTTACATGAATAACTTTTCTTTCAACAAAAATAAGAGAGGCATGGCATGCAGATTTCTTAATTTTGCTCATTCTCCTTGCAATTATAACATTGAAAAATATGGGTTAGTATGACTAAGGGTATCCTCTCAAAAAAAAAAAACCCTGAAGTTTCATTATTTGGTTCAACCTTGAGGCATGAAGCTGTATGAGACTGTAGTTACAGAGTATAGAGATTTCAGAAGGAAGCTTTCTGTACAATTTAAAAACTGTTCTGTAATAAGATACTAGAGTCCTAAAGACCAATTTTGTCTATTTTCTCACTAAATGGTAATAGATGCAATAGCCCTGTAATCATCTTACTAATACCATGTTACTGTCTCTGGAGAGGCCACACAGAAGGGATAGTCCAGGCCTGCTTTGCAGGAAGGGATTGTTGCTAGAGCCTCTTTATTTTGCCAGACTGGTTTTTTGGACATATGGACATACGCACACTAGGAAAAAGAGTGTCAGTACACCTCGTTTGGGTCTCTAAGCCAACCAAAAGTCTAGACAGATTTTCAACCACCAGCCTACCAGTGAAACAGCAGGCTCCATTACTTACACTTCAGTACTTGTCGCAGAGTTCGTTAAGAAACATTTTGCTGGGTTCTGAACAACTCCTGCCAGACCAGTCTTACAAGATGTTTCTTCGATATACTATTTCAATATTACATACAGATCAAGCCAAGATTCAAATGAAGAAATTACAGATGTCATGCTTAGTGTGGAGGTGTGATTTCTGGATCCAGAGAGCAATAGAACCAAACATAGGTCCTAATATCCATTTTTATTTAATGATAAGCATAATAAGCAAACAATATTTGAAGAATTCCTTCCTTCAACTGTCACCACTCTGTAGACCCAACTGTACACGTTAAAACAAACATCACCTCAAGCATCCTAAAAGAAAGGCTTGAGTTCAGTCTCTGTAAATCAAACAGCCCCTGCAAGTCATAGGGAACACCTCTCCACTTCCAAGTCATCAAGATACTTTTTAAGAATTCTTTCTTTCTCTAGTCACCTATCCATTTAATGCAATATTCTTAAAAAAGGTCACTGAAACAAGACATCATACACTTTTCAATGCTAGCATCTGGTGTAAAATAATGTGACAATTATCCACATCCCAGCTCTTAACACTGCTCCAAGCACTGCAGGTTATGCGTCAAAGGGACCATGTCTACCAAACTGCCAAGAATCAGCAACCAATTCCGTTCTCAGAAAAGGGACAAAAAGCACCATGGCAGGCCTTCATCCACCCCAGAAGAGACATGCACACGCTGCTCTGGTAGGATTTCACATGGCTTTAGGGCAGAAGCCTCCTCTTCTGACACCAGAGGCTCCAGTCAAAACCATCACCATGGTCTTCCCAAGCTCAATAGCTTTGAGTATTCCTGTTCCTATACTTACTTTTTTATTGAAGATGATCTTGATGTCCTCAACATGTTTTATACATGTTTTCAAGTGATATTTAGTCTTAGCAACAAATAATACTGGGGCTAGCAATTAGAAGTCCTAGCTAAGATTATTGAAATAAAAAAAACCCAAAAACTTGCTTGATTTACACAGGCCTAAAATGAGCAAATCCCTGATGCATTCCACCAAGTGGAGCTAAATGAAACCAGTTCCAGTGCATCTTTACCCTAGCAACACAAGGAAAGACCAGAAATAACCCTGCAGATAGCAAGCATGTTTTGGGAATGCCCTCCCCACCACCACAGTCGAAGAGAGAATATCAGGGGCCACTATTAACAATCGAGAAAGGCTCTCAAGAAACCAAGAAAAGCCTGCTGCATACAGACCCTGCAGCTGGAGCCTCTGACTGCAAGGAGGTTCTCAAGAAGGAAGAGAAAAAAAGGAGGCGGGGGAGGAGAGAAGGCAGAATGGGATCATCGGGAGTTTGGAAAAATGAAGCTCACCCACTGGGAAGGTAGGGGAATATACATGAATAATTTTACAGGGATTAAGAGTTTGTGTCACATCTGTGATGTGCTGTGGTGAATTCTTATACTGCAGTGAGTCATCTTGTCTGACAGTTGCCGGGGAATTAAAGCAGTTATTTTTAAAAAATTATATAGCCTGCTTGACGTGTTATACAAATAGCCTCTTAAAAAATTAAAATGCAGTCAATGCATTTTTAAGTATAGAAGACCTATGATACATTTAGGATTCTCTGTACCACACCACAAACATCCATTCTGAGCTATGAAAACGTAAAGGAGACTATTGATGTCCCTTCAGAGAAACATTGATCTTTCTGCTGCTCCCAATCCAAATCCTGAATCAACAATTAGTTTATTTTATCTGCCTTTTATACAGCATAAAAATATTTTCCCTGAGAAAAATTAAATACAAAGGGAGAAGGTGTAAACCTGAATTCCTGCAATACCAAAGGATATTTAGTTCGCTAAAGACAATGAAAGCATTCCCGTTCTAATGGAATAACAAAGGCAGGTCAATGCCCTGTCAGAGAAAAGCAGCACATAGACTCACAGGTGTATGTCCCCATTGACTCACAGGTGTATGTCCCCATTGACTCACAGGTGTATGTCCCGTCAAGCTGTAGGCTTGGGGAGGGGAAGCGGTGCTGGCTTTGGCTCCCTGAAGTGTGCAGCACAACCACGCAGACGCACCCTGAAGCAGCAAAGGGCAGCTCCTTATAGTGCCTGTTCTCATGATACATAAATCGCTCACTGCCTGTTTTGCTTATAAAACTGACACCCCATTGGCAATTTTCACACGTCCTTGGGAAAAGTTTTTCAAGTATGTCTGTTGTGTAATACAGTATTGATCATCTGAATGATCTACTAAGTGTAACCCTTGGGCACCAATGCTACTCCGCATCAGCTGGCAATAAAGGTATATTTACATCATGCCTTCGGGACAGCTGTTCCAGGAACATCCTGGAGATTTGCATAGGTGATTTTATAAGGCATTCTAATGTAATTCAACTAAATGGAAAACAGAGAATCCTTTCCACACAATACCACCCATTAAAAGCCCTTAAGTCCAACTAGCACAGCAAAATGAAGTAGGTGGATATTTTAAAAAAATACTTCAAATGCCAGTGCCTTAAAATGCAAACGGTTATTTGGATTTAGGCCTATTTTTGCATTAATTCACTCATGAGTGAACATAACCTGTTTCTAAAATAAGTGAGTTGTTGTCCCTTTCCAACTTGAGCATCATCCAAAAAAACAAAACAACTGATGAGAGGAGCTTCATCTTAAGGACAAAGAAAAGTTTCTGTTGCCAGTGCTCTTAGTTTTATCACAATTCCCATGGTATTTGGTATACTTCCTTAAAGCCTTACATCTTGTGAAAATTTCAGCTTCATGTATTTTGAGTAAATGCGTCCTCCCTTTGCCAGAAAAAAAAATGAAAACATGAGCGAACTGCACCCTAATGGTTCAAAAAACAACAAGAAACAAATGCGAGTATTGAATTTCATAGTTAATTTCTCACCTAAACTCAGACAGTATTAACACTTTGTCATTGCACAGGTGATATCCACTTGCCAAGCAGAGCACTCTCTCTCAAGGAGTGAATTAAAAGGATGACTTTATGTCCCAAATCACAGAAGTGTGGTGGTTATTGAAATTTTCACACTTTGAAACCTCTCCGCAGGTGAAGAGTCAGCTAGCAAATGTTATGGAGAAATAATAACTGAAGGAGCTAACTACAGTTCTCTGGCCCCAACCCAGTGATTACATGCAGACAACAAAAGACAGAGCTGATACCTAACAAAATAAGTAACCTTGCCAGACAGTGGCTCAACCAACTCAAACAATTATACCAAATATAATCGCACTAATCGGTACAACAAAAGTTGAGGACCAAATTAATTAGCTGAGTGCACATCAGTGCCTTTGGGAATAAGTAATCAGTCATTAAAGATCGGCTGACACTTTTTTGAAAGCGCTCTTCGGAGAAAAGTTCAGACTCAAAAAAGAAAGTTGCTATACCTTGTATGTTTAAAATGGAAGAGAACTGTAACTATTCTATGGAATATCGGGAAAAGCTTCTGAACAGGATGGGTTTCACATTTTCCATGTGGCATCTGTGGTTCTCTCAGTGTTTCTGCTGCATTATTTGACACTTGGATAAAATACTGGAAGAGTTACAGAGCATCTTTTCCCAATTAACTGTAGTTCAGGAAGTAATTTGAACAGCAGTATAACCTTGTACACCCTTAACTTGAGGGGAAAATGAGGAAAGTATTTGGGAGGCCTTTCTTCTTTAAATTCTTAAGTGTTTTTAAGAAAAGAAGGGTTGTAGAATTACATTTTTTAATAAGACAGCACATTTCAGGACTCCTGGTTTTATTAAATCAGTTCTTCAGTTAACAACCCTGAAGCTATTCTAAAAAACAAGATGATTCATCTATTTCCACCCAGTACAATTTTATACATCATTAGAAAACGAAAGCATCGTAAAATTCTAAGCAGCCCTAAAGAACAACTACTGCAGAGTGACAAGTTGATTGCATCAGCCTAGAAGGGCTGCAGTTTTGAGCAATGCAAGCTTTAGTATCCTTGGTGGAAACCACAACAGAGTGTGAAAGAACGTGTATGTAATATGCCAGCATCAGGCACGTTCACTCAAACACAGCAAAAGAAATGTCTTCAAAATATCTGGTGAGATAAGGATGATTTCATAACTTCTAATACTCATGAAATTTAAACTGCTGATGTGACCCTATGTTCTAAGAAACACAGCAGCATTTTGAAGTGAAAACATCACCAAGAAGTGTGCCACTGATGCCTTAAGCTAAACACTAAATTACACGCCAACCCATCAACATGAAAGTCATTCTCAATACTCCCTAGAGAGTTAGGTCGGCCACCTCCATCACTCAATCCCTGTGCAGGGCATGTGTGGAGGAGGCTGGTAAGCCTGTCCGACTCTGACTGATCCTCACCTTCTAAATCATAATAATGGCACTAATGAAATCTAAAATAGTTACCCTAATTTGCATCTATAGTACCTTTTAAATAACGATGTTTGAAACAAAAAAGCCCATTCCAACCACAACAAAGGGGAAGCAGAAAGCGTGTGGCTTGCCCACAATAACCAAGGTTAGGACTGCTACAGGTAGCAGAACACCAAGTAAACACCTGACAAACTGCCCCTCCCTCTCAACCAATAAGCAGTGCAGAAAAAGACATTTTCCCCAACATCTATTAAAAGCACGTGCTACCTGTCCAGCAGTCACCTCTGAGGTTATCCCACCAGCACCTTTGCTGCGAGTGAGGCTATGCCTAGTGCACAGCTGAACAAGGAATTTGGCATTTGGCTGTAAGGAGGAAGGGAAATATCATGGCAAAATTTCAATGTATGATGACTACCAGTGAAGACTGTAATTATAACATCTGCACACTGCCCACTGTGCAAGCGACACAGTAACCAGCATCCCGGTCACACCGACACCAGCTAATTTATGTTAGGTTTCAAGATGCATTGCGTGGGTAGAACCTGCACACAAGGCACTTCCAAGAGCTTGGAGAGAGACAGCTTTAGCTCACAGTCGAGAAAGGATCTTGCAGTAATCCTGCTGATGCCCCCCTCTATTCTCCACAAAGCAGCAGCTTTCTTTCAGAAGTTGTTCCTAAGGCTGCACTGTCTGCTACAGGTTTTGACGCTGGAGAATCAGGTTGCTTGGGTACAAGCAGCAGCAATTCAAAATCAACAACATTCAGCAGCACCAGAACTGAAAAACTCAAGCTCACAAACAATAAAGCAACCATTTCAGGCACACAACACATTTTCCTGGCAAGTCTGACTCAGGAAAGCACTTTAAAAAGGGGCACAATTTACAGCAGCTACTCTGCTCCTAATGTTATCAATGACACCTGTCAATTGCCTGTTTGTTGCCTTCATCAGTTTCCTGCTGCACAAAGGCAGCAGAGACACCCTACCAGGTCATAAGCACAACACAGGCTAAAACCTCAGCCTTTTGAATATTTATATACATGCACAAGAGTATCACAGTGAATAAACTCTGCTGAAGCCAGTGGACTGGCTCAGGAAGGCCATGCTAAGAAGATACTTGAGGTGCTACACATTCAGGGAGTAAAGACACAAAGTTGCCCTGAAAACCATTTAGTTCAGAGTTAGCACAGCCAGAGCATGACCAGTCTTCCACAGAACACTCAAAGCAGCTCCTGATCCCACTACCTGTAGGGATCAGTTTTGGGAACAAACCAAGAGCTGCAACCCAGGTGCCTAAAGCTAGGGGCTTCAAGCCATGAATTATTTCATTTTCTCAGGCACTGAGCACTGTTATGTATTTGACTAAGATGATACCAAGAGCAGCTTTGTGGAAGACAATGAAACCAGGACAACGACCCTTGCTCCACCTGCCTCCCACTTCCAACCAATCTTTGCTTAGGCTGCCACAGTCAGAAAACATGAGCCATCCCATCTGACTGGTGTAACATCAGCAGCAGAGACAGAAGGAAAGATATTGTCAGTGGGCTAAATTCATTCCAGCTCTAGCGGCAGGGAAGTTACAGCAGTGCAGATACAGATGCCCAATTGCAAACCACGTCCCACTTCCTCAGAGCCTTCTTGGATTATGCTTACAGCCACAGAAGCTGCACCATAAAACTGTATTACAACTTTAATACAGGGAATTTGCATATTTTGTATTAAAGGTCTACGGCAGTTTGATTTTGGTCTTCTACAAGCATTTACTAACAGCTGGTTTAATTAGTATCTCAACTGGTGTGTACACAATGATGCGATACACACCAAGAAGCATTTTCTGCATAAAGCGAGAACGTTACGTATACTATTGTATAAAGAGTCCTTCCTCCCACCCTCACTAGCACAGATAAGGGCCAGTCCATGGGCAGGGCATCACAGAAAGGCAATATCATATTTAACTCTTCTTATTTCAGGTTTTCAGGGCACCCTCGGGGAGGGGTTGGCACAGAAACGAGAGCCACAAGCGATCCCAGTAGCTCATTCTCCTCTTCACCCTCAAAGCGTTAAAAGGAAAATACAATGTCAACATCAGCTCCTCCCTGCTGATGAAACTGGCTCGAGCGCATTTTACTTTCTGGCTTGGAGCCCTTACAAACCGTTACAAAAAGACTGAAAGACAGCTCAATACATCGACCACTTCCAATCATTAATTCGGGATACGCTGGGTCATTTACCCCTTCTGTTAAGTGCTGCAGCCTCTCGGTGGTGAATGAACCCCGATATTTGGGGATTTTTATTAAAAAGAGGGGTTACCTAATAGATTTGCGCTTCAAGAAAGAGCCAACCCCAGCATCAGTATATAAAAATACTCTCTTCCTCCGGGATGAGCGGATTGCATCTGATACACTAAAACCGTCTCCAAGACCGATGGCACTCGGGGTGCTCAATCCCCATCAGCGAGCGATCCCGACAGGCTCTGGCCGCTGCCTGCCTCCCGTTCCCAGCCACATGGAGAGGGGGAGCCGGAGCCGGGCTGGGGAGAGGAGGGCTGGGGCTCCGGTTCATCCTCCCGGCCCCGGCAACAGCCAGCGGCGGGTGAGCCTCCAGCCCGGCACCGCCGGAGCATCGCGGGCAGCCACGCCGAGGAAACCACCGCAAGCTTACAATTACAGATAGGTGTGTATGTACACACACATTAAAAAAAATCTCGCAATTAAAAAATCTCGCAATTAAAAAATAAATAAATAAATAAAATGGTTTCCTTTACGCGACTTAACCGGTATTGTCCAAAACGACCTCATCGCGGGGTATTCGCCTGCGAGCCACACGCACACCGTGAGGACTCCGTGGACCACGGTCCAAGAGAGGTTGTTTGGGGCTTTTCTGGGGTATTTTTTTTACAGCTACCTAGCAGATTTCGGCGAAGCTGCGTTTCCCCGGCAAGGCAGGAGCCCTCCGAGCCAGCCCTAGGGATTCCACCCCCTCCTCCCGGCTGCCCGCGCCCCTCGCAGGTAGAACCCGCCCGCCCGAGGGGACACCGAGGGGACACCGAGGGGCGAGGGGACACCGAGGGGACACCGCGGGGACACCGCGATGGGCGGCGCGCCGGGAGCCGCCGCCGCATCCCGCTCCGCTCCCGCCGCCCCTTTTTTACCTTCGGAGAGCTCCAGCTCCAGCTCGGCCAGGCGGGCCCGCACCTCCAGGGGCAGGGACACGCTCTCCAGGCTGCGGTCCGCCATGCTCGCGCGGCGGGGACGGGCGCTCCCCCTTTGTCCGCACGGCGAGAAGGGAAGGTGGCGGGGCCGCGCGGGTGGCTGGGTCCTCCCCGCGGTCTCAGCCGGGCATGCAGCGCTGGGGCGGGGGGATAGGCCGGGGCGCGGAGGGAGGGAACGCGGAGGTTTCTCCTCTCCTCTCCTCTCCTCCTCCTTCGCCGCCCTCCTTCAGCGGGGCCCCGCCATGGCCGCTCCCGCCCGCGCTCAGCTCCTCCGCCGCGCCCCCCCCCGCCCCGCCGCTCCCCGCGCTGCCGCGACGGCTGCCGGCCGGGCTCGGCGCCGCGGCCACGTGACCGCTCGCGCGCCGCCAGGGGGCGCCGCAGCGCAGCGCGCCCCGCCCGGGGGAGCCCGGCTGAGGGGCTGGGCGCGGCGGGGCTGGCGGCCGCGGGAGGGACCCGAAACAGCGCCTGGTTCCGACCCCCCGCCGTGACCAGGGACATCCCGCTAGACCAGGCTGCCCAAGGCCCCGTCCGACCTGGCCTTGAACACCCCCAGGGATGGGGCAGCCACAGCTTCCCTCGGCAACCTGTGCCAGTGCCTCACCCCTCTCAAAGGGAAGAAATACTTCCTAATGTCTAGTCTAAATCTGCCCCTCTCCAGTTTATACCCGTTCCCCCTTGTCCTGTAACCACAAGCCTTTATGAATACTCCCTCTCCAGCTTTCTTGTAGCCCCTTTCAGGTACTGGAAGGTCACTGTAAGATCTCAGAGCCTTCTCCAGGCTGAACAAGCCCAACTCTCTCATTCTATCCTCATAGGGAAGGTGCTCCAGCCCTCTGATCATCTTTGTAGCCCTCCTCTGAATCCATTCCAACAGCTCCATATCCTTCTTATGTTGAGGATTCCATAACTGGACACAGTACTCCAGATGAGGTCTCACAAGAGAGGAACAGAGGGGCATAATCGCCTCCCTCAACCTGCTGGCCACAGTTCTTCAGATGCAAGGTTGGGGCGAGGCTGGCAGAGGCAGCTGGACACTGAGGGACGGGCACGCTGAGTGTGGGGATGTGACAGTGGGACAGGCAAGGGCTGCCAAACTGGCCTGATCGCCCTCTGTGACAAGGTGACCCACTTGGTGGATGAGGGACAGGCTATAGTTGGTGCACCAGGAAAGCCTTTGACACAGTTTCTTGCAGCATTCTGTTCAAGAAATGCGCTGCCACTGGCCTGGACAGGCACAAAACTGCTGGGTAAAAACTGGCTGGATGGCTGGGCCCAAAGTATGATAGTAAATGGAGTGAAATCCACGTGGAGGCCAGTCACAAGTGCTGTCCCCAGGGCTCAGTGCTGGGTCCAGTTCTGTTCAATACCTCTATCAATGACCTGGATGATTGGATTGAATGTACCTCTAGTAAGTTCATGGATGACCCTGAGCTGGGAGAAAGAGTTGATCTGCTTGAGGGTAGGGAGCCTCTACAGAGGGATTTCAGTAGGCTGGATCGATGGACTGAGACCAACAGGATGAGATTCAACAAAGCCAAGTGCTGAGTTCTGCACTAGGGACACAACAGCCCCATGCAGCGCTACAGGCTTGGGGAAGAGCGGCTGGAAAGCTGCCTGGAGGAGAAGGACCTGGGAGTGTCGGTTGACAGTGACTGACCATAGCCGGCAGTGGCCCAGTAGCATCTTGGTTTGTATCAAAAACAGTCTGGCCAGCAGGACCAGGGAAGCAATTAAGCCCCTGTACTTGGCATTGGTGAGGCCGCACCTCGAATGCTGTGTTCCGTTTTGGGTCCCTCACTACAAGTAAGACATTGAGGTCCTGGAGTGTGTCCAGAGAAGGACAATAAAGCTGGAGAAGGGGCTGGAGAACAAGTCTTACAAGGAGCGGCTGAGGGAACTTGGATTGTTTAGCCTAGAGAAAAGGACGGTGAGGGGAGACCTTATCACTGTCTACAACTGCCTGAAAGGAGTTGTAGCAAACTGGGTGTTGGTCTCTCCTCCCAAGTGACACGTGATAGGATGAGGGAATGTCCTCAAGTTGCACTAGGGGAGGTTCAGTTTGGACATGAGGAAGAATTTCTTCACTAAGAGGGTTCTCAGGCCCTGACAGAGGCTGCCCAGGGAGGTGGTTGAGTCACCATCCCTGGAGGTACTTAGAAGGAGGGTAGATGAGGTGCTTAGGGATATGATTTCATAGTGGACAGGTATGGTTGAACTTGATGATCTCAAAGGTCTTTTTCAACCTAGTGATTCTATGATTCTATGACTTATTCATCTGAACAGTGCTCCCTGGTAGCAGGTCTGCAGATCCTGCTTTTACTGAGGAAAGAGGAAGGAGTGATATGCCCAAGGCAGGCAGTAATTCCACATCAGAAAGATGAATGGCAGACCATGACAGACCCTGTGCCTTGTTTTCCTTCTCCACCTGCTGAACAAGTCGCAGTGTACCCCTATTTTCACCAATATTCTCTTCATCTAGCCAATGATGGACTTGGCAGCATTAGGTTAACAATTGGACTCAAAGGTCTTAAGGGTCTTTTCGAACCTAAAAGATTCTATTCTTTTGTATTCCAAGCCATAGCAATTCTGGGATGGACATCACTAATTCCTGGCTGCATGTTTCCATGAAACAGTAGAATCATAGAATGCTTTGGGTTGGAAAGGATCTTTACAGGTCATCCAGTCCAACCTCCCTGCAAGAGGAAGGACATCTTTAGCTTGATCAGGTTGTTCAGGGCCCCCACCTAGGCTGAGCTTGAATGTTTCCAGGAATGGGGCCTCCACTACACCCCTGGGCAACATGGGCCAGTGTTTCACCCCCTTCACAGTAAAAAATTCTTCCTTATATCCAGTCTAAATCTACCATTCCTTAGTTTTAAACCATTACTGCTTGTCCTGTCACAGCAGGCCTTGCTAAAAAGTCTGGGAAGCTGCTACGATGTCTGCCTGCAGCCTTCTCTTCTCCAGGCTGAACAACCCCAGCTCTCTCAGCCTATCCTCATAGCAGAGGTGCTCCAGCCTTCAGATCATTTTTGTGCCCCTCCTCTTGACCTGCTGGACATGCTTCTTTTGATGCAACCCAGGACACAGTTGGTATAATGCTAATATAATAAAGAATGGTGTTGACTCTGTGGTGTGTCCATGCTCAGCACCAGCATGAACCAGCTGACACCAAGCCCATAGCTGGAGGATGTGGTAAAAAGGACTGACCTCCCAATACTCTTAATTTCACTGCTCTGAGGTAAGAAGTAACTGTTTTGGAAACATTTAATAAAACTTCCTTTCAGATGTCAACAAATATGTTTCACAAGAAACTCCTTCTTTTCTGTCCTTTTCTCGCTATATATATTTTCTTCTATTTTTCATTTAGGTTGGTTTGAGTTTTGATGTTGTTATTGTTTTTTTCTCACAAGAAGGAAGGAGCAAGCTACCATAGCACCTATTGTTTCAAAAATTCTTGGCAGTCCCAATGGCAGAACAGGTCTTAGTGAGACACAGTGTTAGCAGAAAGAAATAGGTGCAGTCATACCCAGGCTAACCTTGGCTAACCAGCTGACTGCTTCAGTCAGTGGAAGAAAAGCAAGGATGTAGGAGTTTCTTCAAAAGATAAATCTTAGGCTGCGACTCTACTAAACAATGTAATTTTTTTAATACCTTGTGGAACAAAAACAAATTACATCATACTACCAGCTGCACTAAACTGGTGTCAACACCAGGTTGATTCCTGCAGCATGTGTAGGGCTGGTGGTTTCTCCTGTTTTCGCTGGTTACCATCCCCAGACACAGGAGAGCTGTTTACACCCAGACTGTGGCCAATGCCAGCATCACTTCAGCCGTACCAGTGGCAGAACTGGTTGGGATACTTTGCTGAGGTTGCCTGTCTGTCGTAAGCAAGGCTTGAACACACAAAGTCCCTTAATTTTATGGCACTGCTATTTGTTTTACTGTCATATATGGTGATTTCTAGAAACCACTCCAGGGCTACTCTTTAATGCATTACAAGGTGAGAGCTATCTGGTTGGCTTGTCTTTAGCAGGACCATTAACTTAAGCAGCATGGTGACACGCACAGCACTTAGGGCTGTACAAGCATCTCTCCCCCTCTGCTGTGCTACAAAGGGGTAAGATTTTTACCTTTTGTTGAGCACTGCATGTTTCAAATATGAACATTCAAAAAATTATCCAGGTCTTTCTTGTTCATCGCATCAAGAGCTAAACAGTGAAAAGCAATTAAATCCAAGTATGCTCCAGGGTTCCTACCTGAGAATCTGAATTTTGTTTGGGTTTTGTATTACATGGGATGAAATAGGCTGAAAGTATCACCCTTCTGCACGAGCAGCTTTTTCAGGCGTGATGGAGGTAGTCAAGAGGCAAGCAAAGGAAGGCTTTGCAGTGACCTGGCTTCCTTCATGAACACATATCTTCAAGCTGCACCTTTACTTCCCTAGTCCTGATAGGAGCTGATTATTTTAGTCACTATCTGATCATTACAGAATCTGCTGGTGTTCACCTGCTTTCCAATTTTTTCCTTTTATGAAGTTCACAAACGGACCTAAACTGAAATGTTTGAAGACTTACATCATTGCCCCTGAAATTTTCTTGGCACTTCCACAGCAGGCCCTGTGTTTCAGGCATTGGGTGCTTTTAAAGGAAGAGCCATCACTTGAGGCTGGAACACCTGTGGCAGAAATATAAATGACTGAATTGGGAAACTCTGTGCCAGGTCAATGTGCTGGGTGGTGGCTCCTGAAAAGGGAATTTGTGGAGCTGCAGTGGCTCCCTAGGCAAGAAGGGCATCTCGGGGCTGGATGCAGACAGAGGTAAGTGCTGTGGAAATCTTGAGCCAGAGCTGCATTACCCAAGTCCTAGTATGGGCACAGCACCATGGCAACCTCCCTTGGAAAACCCATTTGGTCCTCTATGGCTGATGGCAAGATAAGGGATTTCTTAACTATGCAAAGTATCAGGGCCCAGTAGTGAAATCAGCCTCCAGTAGTGAAATTTCAAGCATATAAATTTGCACAATGATTTTGATGAAACACTGAAGTTCAAATGAAAAAGAAGCAAGTCAGGAGATTTGATTGAGCTGGTTTTAATTCATGGATCCTTTCATATTTATAGATAAGAGACTGCATCCTAATCATCCACTGAAATGAGGAGTTGAAGTGTTCCTGACACCAAGAAAAGCAGAATACTATTTGTATTTTGGATACAGTGATTAATTAGCATGGTCAAGATTTGCTTTTCAACAAGATGACAACAGTTGCATGGAATACTGCTTCATCTGTTTCCAAGAGAAGAAACGATTCAGAGATGCCTTTTCAACAGGAGCCCTGGTCAACTGAGCTGACTTTGTACACAAATGCTTTCATTAAAAAGATTTGAATTGTCTACATGCAGTGACCAATTTCAACATATGTAATTTCATGGGAAAAAAGAAAACAAATTTGTTTTCAATTAACAATCCTACTAGAGTCTATGCTCTGTACAGATCACCTTAGGGTGTTGATAGCTGAGTGAAACCTCTGAAGGATCATATAGAACTGACCTTGACTAGATAAAAATTCTTTCCTAGCTCTCTCAGAGCAAAAGGTGTATCGTATCTTGCAGAGGTTTAGCCCAAAGCCAGATCTATAGTAGAAAACATTTCCAGCATCATAACTTTAGGAAGGGAGCAAGGCACTAAAGATATATAGAAAAAAGAAAAAACTGTTGTGTAGACACTTATACTGACCTTAAGCACCTAAAATTATGTCCCTGTCTTCTGGACACCAGAGTAAAGGCAAGAAGAACGTGTCTGTGAATGAACAGGTTAGCTTCTCTTCTGTCTGTGGGAGGGAGGAGTCAGGATTTGGCCAATGTAGCAAAAGCAGCCCAAAGCAGGAAGCATTCACAAAAAAACAACAAAAATAATCAGCTGCCTCGAGCGACTGAGTTATAAGGAGAGATTACATGAGTGCTTGCTGAGCTTGCTAAGAAACAGCAAGGGATGGCCCAGATAGCTGTCCATGGTTATCTGAAGGATGGAAGCAACAAGGAAGTTGAAGGGAGGAAAAAAGCAGGGAGAGGGGGATACAGTTTTGAATAATTGAAAGTAAATAATAAAGGGAGCTGAAACACATATCAGGGAAAGCTTCCAAGGGATGAATGGCATTAGACTGCAGAAGAGGCTTTCAAAGGAAATGGTGGAAGCCCCATAATCTGAAACATTAAAACCAGAGTAGACAAAGCAATCATGAATATGCTGTAGGAAATAATCCTGCTGTGGGATGGGATGAACATGCTTGCCTGGAATTGCTTATGAAAAGATGCTTTTTTTTCCCTATTGAATTCAATTTATTTTTTACCCTTCACCTCTCTACTCCCACTCCCTCTGTTTGCATCTCTCTACTTGTGTCTTATATACAGGTCATAAAGCATATTATTTTTTTACAGTATCTACTACAATTGTGGCTGGATGGCTACCTGCTGCCATACTGCAAATAGCAAAAAATAATTGATTAGTTGCATTAATCAAGTTACCTCCAAATGGCATACAAATGGTTCTGTCATTATTTACAAGCTGGGATCCAATTTCTTTTAGCACTTAAAAACTAAAGACAATCTCATCTTCTAATTCCTGTCATGGAGAAGGGAAGTGGGGTGGGGGAGAAAGATGAAGGGAAGGGGAGGAAAGGAAAGGGAGAATGGCCAGTCAACACTGCTCACATGTGATTTTCATTCTCCGTTCTGCTACCCAGGCAAGCACCAAAGTCAGTTTCTCCAAGCTGTTTAGACACTTTAGATCCTTTTAATTAGCATGGGTATGTGACAGATGTAAATCGCTGCCTATCTTGGTGTCTGTTTTTCTGCTTTGATCTTAGAGTCACAGAATCATAGAATAGTTAGGGTTAGAAGGACCTTGAAGATCATCGAGTTCCAACCCCCTGCCCTACACATCCCACTAGACCAGGCTGCCTAAGGCCCTGTCCGACCTGGCCTTGAACACCCCCAGGGATGGGGCAGCCACAGCTTCCCTGGGCAACCTGTGTCAGTGTCTCACCACTCTCATAGGGAAGAAATTCTTCCTAATGTCTAGTCTAAATCTGCCACTCTCCAGTTTATACCCATTGCCCCTAGTTCTATCACTACAACCCTTTGTAAACAGTCCCTCCCCAGCTTTCTTGTAGGCCCCTTTCAGGTACTCTTCTGAGTCTTTTCTTCTCCAGGCTGAACAACCCCAGCTCTCTCCAGCCCTCTGATCATCTTTGTAGCCCTCCTCTGGACCCATTCCAACAGCTCCATATCCTTCTTATGGTGAGGATTCCAGAACTGGACACAATGCTCCAGATGAGGTCTCATGAGAGAGGAATAGAGGAGCAGAATCACCTCCCTTGACCTGCTGGCCACGCTTCTTTTGATGCAGCCCAGGACTCGGTTGGCCTTCTGGGCTGTTAGCACACATTGCTGGCTTGTGTTGAGTTTCTCATCAATCAACACCCCCAAGCTCTTCTCTGCAGGGCAGCTCTCAACCACATCATCCCCCATCCTGTATTGAAATCGGGGATTGCCCCAACCCAGGTGTAGGACCTCGCACTTGGCCTTGTTGAGCCTCATGAAATTCACACAGGCCCATTTCTAGACATCCCTCTCTTAATTTACTACAGTTTATGCAAGTGAATCCTAGAGAAGTCAAATGAATACTGTAGACAGACTGACCAAACTCTGTACAGAAAAATGTCTGAGTAAATCCTGGACAGCTGAGAGGAACTATGACCTTCAGTCATTTTCTTCCTAAACACTGTTGCAGATAAGCTCTGGAGATGGGGGAACCCAGAAGTTCCTTTCCCTGTCTGTCTGGATACCAGACCTTACTGGCCTTGTAGCATAGCTGGCAGCAGGGAACATAAATTCCTGTCTGAGCTCCTTCTGCACATAGTTTAGCATATTAGTTCACGTGCTGATGAAACTGGATTCGAGCTGAGATGTGTAAAAGGGATCTTCCTTGGGTAGAAGTGAGGTACCACACAGGAAAAGGAAGAAAAAGAAAACCTTGGGAAATATAATTTATCTTAACATATTAGATCTTTCCAATTAGCATTTCCATTGTTCTTAGAGGAACAATTTGATTAATATCAGTTTTAAAGTATTTTTTACAGGGGTACTTTGTGCATTTTAATATGTTTCCTACATTTTTTTATTAAAAGCAAAAAACCTAATAAAAAGCCTTTACTGGCACAGTTTAAATTAACTTTGGTTTGAAAGTTAGTTTTGCATAAAAAGCATTTATTAGGTTCCTGCAGTCTGGCCAAGCCTATTTACTCACAAAAAAACCCCAAATCCTTTATACTGCTACATTTGAGGTAGGAATTGATAACACATTTCACAAATTCAGAGAAAATGAGGGAACTGGCAACTGAAGGAAGGAAATATCCTGATATTCTACTATGAGGTTCCCAACACATGCACACAGACAGCTGGTCTCTCACTGCACCATGCATCTCACAGGAATAGTGATTGTCCACTTTTTGATTGAAGTTTGAAACTTTAGCGATGTTTATAGCTTTCTGAAAAGTCTGCAGTTTTCCTTCAATTAAATTTCTTCAGCTAGATTTAGCAAATTTTTCAGTCTACTGAAGTTAAAATGTGAAAAGGAATATTTAAGAGTAAATTTACTAGAGTAAATTCTTTTGGATTTTTCAGTTTTCCTGTTATGTTCTTTTCAGTAAAACTTACATGTATAGAAAATGAACCAATAATTTTTAATAGTTTACCCTCCAGCTACTGAATTTTATCATCATTTCTAACAAATAAAAATCAAATTGTTGCTTTAAGATGATGTCATACAAAACTGTTCGCACACGGTACAAGCAATATAACTAATATTTTGTCACTAAATGTTCCTCTCTGGGATTCCCATCTTCACCTCTCCTAAAGAACATTAAAATTGCAACAGTTAAATGCTCAACTAATGTACAAAAATAACTTTTAGTAGTTGTAAAGCATCTCAAGATTCTTTTTATTACAGCATGGATAAACTCCTGATTGGTCATGGCTCAATATTTTCATGAATTCACAGTAAACAACATGAAATATCCTTTTCAAAAGTTAAAGTCTTTAGGAAATGATGACAAATGACTAAGATATTTCATTACAAACAATAGGATGTCTTAACTATTGAGCATTTCACCCAATTTGCACTGTCTGAGAAAGGTTACATTTATTTCAGCGTCATTGTTGTCAATCCAAAGTTAGGATAAAGGTTACCATGTACAATTATGATGCACTGTAAAAATTCAAAGCATTCCCCTTTTAAATGGCTTGAGATAGTCCGAGCAGAGTTTCTTGTTTCATAAAGATAATCAAGGAAATAGTAGATTGCTCTTTGTTGATGCTGAGTTACAAATATATATCCAAAACATTTGATTAATTCTGTGATTTGAAGTATCAATAATTGCAGAAAAAAGACACTCAGTCACTTCACTTGTTTTCCCAGCTGACCTGGCAGCTGCTTTACTACAGGTAAGACTTGAGCCTTTATGCCACCAAGGTGCAGAATTTGAATTATCAGCGACTCTTGGAAGCAAAATAGTTCTTTGCTGTCATATCCAAAAGACCCATCTGAACAACAGTGGAAATACTATGGAATACTGTCCCAATGTCTGTGGCACCACCATTACATTTTCATTTGTTTTCTTACCTACAAACAAATGAAAAAAAAAGCTTGAATTTTGTTCTGAGAAGCCGTGCTATTATCATCATTGCAACCTACTCCAACTGCATACTATCTTACATATGGCACCTACCATTAGCAATTTTCACAAACAGCAGTAAAGGTATGACAATTACTGATCTCACTACTTAACTGCATGAAGTAATTTCTTATATTGTTCTGAAAGCTAGAAAGCCCTTCCTTTTCAGAGGCAGTAACTTGGCTTTTGAGAAAATACTGCCATCAATGTCACTTTCAGTGTCACAATCCATGTATGAGTGTAACTCCACTAAATAAAGTCTAAGTAAATAATACTTAGACTCAATCTTAAATCTTTATAGCTGGCTAGTCTGTGCGCTTTGGTACTGGTTCAACAAGATAGAGATCATTGTTCTAAAAATCAAACCTTCAGCAAATCATAGTATCATAGATCATTGAAGTTGGAAAAGACCTCCAAGATCATCAAGTCCACCTGTGAGCCCAACACCACTATGCCAACTAAACCATGTCCCAAAGGGTCATGTCTATATGTTTTTTGAACACCTGCAGGGGTGGTGACCCCACTGTTTCCCTGGGCAGCCCATTCCAATGTTTCACCACTCATTTGGTAAAGAAATTTTTCCTGATACCCAGTCTAAACTTCCCTTGGTGCAACTTGAGGCCTTTTCCCCGTGTCCTATTGCTTGTTACTTGGAGGATGTTTAACTCCAGGTTAAACAACCCCAGTTCCCTCAGCTGATCTTCATCACACTTGTGCTCCAGACCATTCATCAGCTCAGTTGCTTTTCTCTGGACACGCTCCAGCACCTCAATGTCCTTCTTGTAGTACGGTGTCAAGGACACTCTCTGGGAAGTCAACACTCATTGTATTCTTTAGTTGTCCCAAGGTGCTTGTCTCAATATGGCCAGGCCCTTCACCTCTGAGCTGTCTCCACAGGGAAGCTTGTAGTTTTTTTGAGAAAATCTTCTGACTTCAACCTGTCCTGAAACTTATTTTTGTATCAGAAGAAGCCGTTCCTTCCTTCCACTGTTACCATAAGGCTCTGAAGAATGTCTTCTAGCATTTATCTCTGTTAAAGTTTGCAGTACCAGCTTCTCTACGGGCTTAAGTCCTTTAGGGCTTGCTGAGTCCAGGTAAAAATTTTTCAGAGAACTGTACTAAATCTTCTCTATTGAAATGCTTTTCCTGAAAGAGCTGGCTTGCTACTGTCTTTTAAAACTTTAACCTGCAAAAACTATTCTTACTGACCCTTTGCAAAAATAAAAAAATCCTGCCAGGGCTTAAGTGGTGAACTTTGCTATTTCCATAGCCATTAATGAAATGGCCCAGAAGTTTTCTTCTTCACATGCCATTTCCTTACTTGGTTTATGAGCAAAACCAAGGATAGTAAGCGACCATATTTTTGCAGACAAAGACTCTAACATCAAGCCCTATCCCGAATTTATATTTCAGGTGTGTGATTTTGCACTACCTCACAGCAGCACAGAATTGGAATGTCTTTTTTTTTTTTTGGTGGTTTTGTGTCATTATTTTGTTAAGTAATTACATGGAAGGTGAATTCAGTGCTGGAAACAAGATTAACCACAAGTTGTTCTGATTTCTGTGTGCTTGCTGCAAATAACTTAAGCCATTGGTTTAGTCTTCACCTCACTTACACAACAAATTAATGAATTAAAGTATGCCCTTCAAATGAGAAGCCGGTGCTCAGTGTCCCTGACGTGTGGGCAGATGCTCACTATGGTGAGTGCTGCCATGAGCAATCGCATCTGGCCGTGGAGGGGGACCGAACAGCTGGGCAGTGGAAGCTGGAGCTGCAGACAAGAGGAGAATTCACTGCATTACTGCTTTTTGTTGCATGTGGATGTTTTTCTTTCCTTCCTAAGCTAAAAAGGTTAATGTTTGACTATTTATTTGGCCAAGCCTCCTTAAAGGCATGAGATCAGTGGACCATCTTAATAACAGTAGACAGTGCTTCCTGCCCCCTTTTCTCTCTGGCCCTGAGAGAAATTCTTGAAAGAAAAGACTGAAACTCCACAAACACATCATCACTGGCCTACAACCCTGTGTCAGAAGCTCAGATTAATCAGCCCTATACTGTTTAACTTCCAGTGACAAGCTTTTACATTTGTGTTTTAAATAGCCCAGAAAATTCAGGTCAGGATTGACAGCTGGGAACTTTAGTTCCCAGGCCTAAAATTGCTTTTTTTTTTTTCCACGTTTTCTTAATGCTTTTATGTACAGGCACCGATCTAAGGTCTGTTGGCTTCCAGGTGCTTTGGAGCTGACTTAATTTCTCTGGGTCATCATCATCCGGAGAAGCCGGGTAACATCTAGCCAAGTAGAAACAGGACAATATTTACTTACTTCATCTGGTGTTGTGAGGACCAGATATTTTTAATAGTACTTGCGCGTTTCTGTAGGACATGCCATGAATGCCATAGATACCATGTTTAGAGGATGATAAGCATTTCTTTAGCAATATAAGAAAACAATATTATTTAAAAACTAAGACAACTCTATGCATTAAAATGCCCACTTTCTGGGCTTTCAGAGAAAGCAGGAGAGCTTAGTACTCTCCAAGCAGAGCATCCCAAGAAATGGCTGCTTTCCAGTCACAAGTTTGATCTCGCTTAATTATCTTTTCTTGCTCTGTTTCTGTGTTTCTTGGTCTGATTTTTAACTGATCTATTTACTGAACTTAAAAAAACTCACCTAAATCACTTCAGGAGGACTCTTGCCTTGGCTTGCAATGTTACCAGATGTACATAGTGCTGAACTACTGAGGGTAACTGAGTACATGACCACACAATTGTCTGGCTGATAATGAGCAGGGAAATAACCAGACGGGATGGAATTCAAATCTTTGGGTATCTTTGATGCAACTTTGTGTATGCACACCTTTATTTTGATATGAGGTCTCCAAGGCACATAGGAGTAATTTACAGACTGCTTCTAAGCAGTTTTAGATAAAACCTATCAAAACCAATTTTATTTGGAATTAAACTGGAGTTTTATCAGGTAGCTTGCACAGTTAGGAACAAATCAAAACTGAGATGAAGTAAAAGTACCCTTAATCCAAAATAAGAATGGTTACCATCAGTTTAACTGGTGTGACTGTCTGCAACAGAGAAGATTTAGTGTCATGCACTCTTGAAATCATTTATTCAGATGAAATTCTGCTTAGGGAAAGACATCAAGTAATTTCATTTTCTCCAACCTTCTTTGCCCTGGCTTTGGCACTTTTTTTGTTCTTGGAAAAATTTCTTTCTGTTGAAGTTAAATTGTCTCCTTGGATTTCTTGTATGTTTTACCTCCAAGAGGGGGAAGTTTGTATTTCAGGGAAGAATTTGATTCACAGTTTTTCCAAGGTTCCATCTCTCTCTAAGCTGTGATGTTGATTTAGCATAGGTGAGGTGCCTTCAGATTCTTTATAATGTTTTCTAGGAGTCCATCTAAAAAAAATCCTGATGTGACAATTTCATACGTGTAAGAGAAAGGAATATCATCACCTCTTTAGCCAGAGTAGTCAGTTGATACCTTGCTGGAGTGCATTTGCAGGATGAAAATACAGATTATATGAATTTGGGGTATTCTTTCATGTAATGTTTTCATTTAACAAAGGTCTTGTTTTCTGAACACACCAGAGACAATTCATGGGCAATTTTGTTTCTAGCAGATCCCCAGCTTAATTTTTCAGTCATTTCCTTAGCCAGACGTCCTCATTTCTGCTGCCACGCGTTAGCCCCACTTCCCACAGTCCACTAGTGTTCCCCAGGCCTTGCTGCCAGCTTGGGGACCTGGTGGTCCTTGTGCCTCTGGAGAGTTCCTGCTCTTTGACACGAAGCCTTGGGCAGGCTGCATCTCCAGTTCCAGGGCTTTTTTTGCATCTTCTACTCAGCTCAGCCTGGTCTGTGACAACTCAATATCTAGGACCTTCAAGTTGCACGCAGGAGGTAGCCATGAGCCCTAATGGGACTGGTCCTTCAGGACTGGTGTTGAAGGAGATGCTGCTGGTAGATGTTCTGTCCCCGGAGAGCTACTGGCTCTCAGGCTGGGACCAAGCAAGGACTGTCAAACGCTACTGCTCCTAGGAACTGCTGTTTACTCATCTTCCCAGATAACATTAATGGCAAGATCTGACGGCATCTGTTCACCCCTTGCTACTGACACCTGAATGGCTCACCACCTGTCCCATTATTTGAATTGTAAGTTTTCCAGTCATGCAGAACAAACCAAACTTTTGTTCCTTCAGGATCATTTCCGTGACAGACAGAGGAGTAAAAACACTTGTCTTGTTGTCTTGTTTTTAATTACCACAGAACAAGAGTGCTTTTTATGTAGCTTGAAAGCATAAAATAAATGTTGCAAACCAAATCACCATTACAGTATATAGTGGACACTCTTCAGTGAAATAGCCTTTTTGTACACTACAGTGTATCCACTCATGGACAATTTTTATTTTTTCTTATTAGAAACTACTTTTATAATGATGTAATTTAGGGAAAGAGGCAGTATCTGGGGCACAACTACAATGGATAAATTTGTGGAAAGGCATTTGTAAGAAAAAAAATAATCTGTGCAATGCAGATATGATTGATTATTATAGGGATATCACATGAAGGGTGAATTACCACTGTGGACAAAGTGGCATTTTAAAACTCTTGAATTACATTGCTATCAATTCTATGATCAGAATTTCATATGCTTTTAGGATCCTGTCTTGTTATGTGGCTATATCATGGAAATGACATATAGACAGCTTTCCCTTTCCGTCAAAAATCTAGATTACTGTTATTAGGAGTGAAATTCTATAATGTTTGTTTCTAATACAGACTTAAAGGATACTAATAAAACAAGGTACTTAGTTTGCTAGCATGTCAATAAAGCCTTAAAATAATCCCTACGTGATTCTAACTGTAATTGGTAGTATATTATGGGCCTGAGTTTTTCTTAGGGAGACAGAGTAAATACCTACTGTTTTCAGATAGAGTTATATATGTATTGTGGGATGATAAACTAGATGACTATTGGGATTTTTGCTTGGCTTGGATTTATATCCTTCTTGTTTCAGTGTAAGATAGAAGATGTACATTTTTCTTCTGGCTGTTTTTATATGGTATATATATACCAGAATTATTACACTTGGCTTTCTCTGCTGGAGGGCTTGAGAGGCAAGTTTGAGACACCTTTACACTGCCTTCCCACCCTAGGAAAGGTGTGGGGATTTCCACTCCAGGTCCTCCTCAGTACCTCATAGCAGGACCCTGTGCCTTAGCACACCTGGACTTGACCCACAGCCCTTCTCTCTGGGACAGACAGTAATTCATGCTTCCTTCCTCTGCCCACTACTTGTTTCCATGAATTCTGCAGGACCCCAGTGTCTTTCCTTCCTTTGTCAAATCCAGCAGAAAGGGATGAAGGCACAAAGGCAGGTTTATTAAAAAAAAAAAAAGAAAAGAAAAGAAAAGAAAATTGAACAGAAACAAAAAGGAGCTCAAGGTTTTTTCTCCTGTTTGTGGGTAACTTACGGTCAAAAAGCTAAAAGATGGTATTTAATGCCAAAAAGGTCAACACAAAGCTACTGGTTTGTGGAAAAACCATCATCTCATCAGGTTAAAATGTTTCCAGAGTGTAATCATTGAAAAGACTTTCTAAATTCACTGACTATTCAAAGGCAAATCATGCTGTAAAAGGCCACAGTGAAGGTATTTGGTAGTGCTTTTGCACCATATATTTATGTACCTTAATCACGACTTACCTACATCAAGCAGAAATTCCTTCAGTGAGGAAGATCAAATATATTTTTTAATTCAAATCTATCTTAAAGATAGGTAACAAGATGGTTTCTGTCTTTAATGGGTGTAATTGAAATCAGATCCAGTGTAGTTAATGTTGGGAGATAGCATAGGAGGTGCAAGTTCAGGAACTGCAGATAACAGTTAAAATGAGATCTGGCAACGGGGCTTATCACAAACTTTAATACAGATTTTAATATGTAGATTACCTTGATGCTTGGCTATGTCTCTTACAAAAAGTGGATTTAGTCTATTATTTAATATGACTTTTTTCATTAAAAAGTCAAGCCATGCTCAGCAATGTGCAAAAGGTCAGGGAAGGAAACCCTGAAATCTCAGTGTACTTCAGCAGCTGGAGTTGCTGCTGCTTCAGGGTATTTCCAAATCCACAGGAGTTTCCAGCTAGCAAGTTACATATCTCTCTTGAGAGAACAAACATAATTGTATCATCCAGTGAGAAGGTAACGACAGCTCATGAGATATCCACTGCCTGATTTGTAAGCTAGCAACAGTGGTACCAGTGTACACTGACTGTGATTATCCTTTCAGATAAGGTTTATATGGCATCAGTTTAGCTCTTGTCTCTACTGCTTATATGCCCTAATCACTTCATGTAATGGGTGACTGGTTCCGTGCAGACAGAGACAGAACTGCTTTCGGAAGGTTGTCTACAATCACTGATACTAAGTTGCTGACTCAACATCTTAAGTAATTAGTACTAGGAATAAACCTTGAATATATTTAATGTCAGTAGATTTCAGCAGACTGTTTTCCAGGAGTTCTGAGCTTTCCTTGATTCTATTAAATTCACAGCAAGATGCTGCATTCAGCATCATTAGAGATCAAAGTAACCTTTAAAAACCTTTGTAGATTTACATCTTAAACACACAACTGTGCTACCAGCAAAGGTGCTGGCAACCCTTCCGTGAATAAGGCCAGGTGCTCCTTTCTTTCCCAGAACTGGAGGTTGAGAGTGCTGGTAGCAGCCTATTTTCACTGAGTCTAAAACAGAAAAATGGGAAGTGCCCACCTTGCAGAGAAGCAAGGTGAATGCGCATCCCTATCGTTGCCTTCCTTGCATGGGCTGTGATTCGTGGTTAGACTGAACACCAGCTGGGCCATTGTCTTGGAATACACATTCACTCCTGCAGCTCACATATCTATTCTGCACCGTGTTCTACTTCACGTTTGTCACACATGAAGGGCATGTACGTGGTTAGCTGCAGAGGCTGAGGTCATCATTAAATTGGGGAAACTCTTAACCTATAACCTCTCCCATTCTGCTAGATATGTCTTTTGCTGTCTTTATGAATCTGGATTCTAATTTATATTCTTGATAGACTAAAATAACATTCACTTGTGAACACATTTTGCTATGTGCCTAAGAGGGTATAGCTTAGTGAAGATGCAAAACAGTTTTCCAGCTTACTTTCAGCAAGCAAAGCTATATTTGCATCAATACCATCTTGCATTAATCCTACCCACACAGCAAGAGATTTCAGAGTGTTATCATTAATAGTGTACATAATTAACATGCAAAGACCAGTAAAATCAACACTGTGTTTCCTGGGCAGTGGGAAAACACCTCAACAAATATTATACTCCATCAGGTTTCTTTCAAGCCCTTCAGGCAACAAGTTCTGAGGCCAAAGGAACTACATTCAGATAACATGCATCTTTCCTTCACATTTCTGGTTACATGGATTATTTTTTATATGGGATTCTTGAAGGTTACAGGTGATCAACAGATTTTCCAGAGTGTTGTGTATCAGACACATTCCGGGGCAGGGGGGGTGTATTAGGGCAGCAAACCCTTGGTTTCCCTTGTCATCCTCAATAGGATCAGTAATCATATGGAAAGCAGACACTGGAAGACCATGAGTTTTGCAATTATAGTTTCAAGGTAGTTCAGTTGGAGAAAATAATTATCCAGTGAGAGAAGGGGGGATGTGGGGAAACAACTGTGGAAAAGCTGTGGAAGTAAGCATGTGAATTTGTTTCATCATAAGACTGAAGTAAGTATTGTAATGGAAGAATTTCTTTACTAAAGCTTGGCTTCCATCACTCACTTCCCCAAGATCAAGTCTTGGTAATTCTCTGCCTCTAGGCCAACATGAAATGTTGGGAAAGCAGTACTGAGTGCTCATTATTGGAGACCAAACCACACAACTTGTATGTTAAGCCTAGTCTAGAATCCATACATAAGGAGGACAGGAAGGGTCTACAGAGGCTGGACAGGCTTGATCAATGTTCTGAGGCCAACTGTCTGAGATTCAATGATGTCAAGTGCCAGGTCCTACACCTCAGTCACAACAACCCTATGCAACATTACGGGCTTGGGAAAGCGTGGCTGGAAAGCTGCCCAGTGGAAAAGGACTGGGGATGCTGGTTGACGGCTGGCTGCACGTGATGAGCCAGCAGTGTGCACAGGTGGCTTATCAGGTCAATAGCAGCCTGGCTTCTATCAGAAACGGTGTGGCCAGCAGGACTAGGGGATGATTCCAGAAACGGTGAGGCTGCACCAAGCTTTGCGTTGTCTGCCCAAAGATCTGGACGTGCTCCATCTGCTGGTGACTTGGTGCTACAAGGGGTGCAGAGCACGAGAGAGCTCCAGACGATAATGTTACCGCAGTCTTCAGTAGCATTTAGGTCTGCGTGAACTGAGGCACCAAGCGCGCTTGGTGCTTTTTCCTTCTCCTGGAACTTCACCTTAGTGAGAGGACCGGTGCTCTTCTGCATCAAGCTGGTAGCAAAAGCAAATTATTATCCTATATCTATGGTAACGGAGAGATCCCCAGCAAGATGTATGACCCTTCCACATAAATCAAACCAGCCTATAGTAGGGCCCATTTTAGTTTGTTTTTCTCCTCTGCCTTTCCTCTCCTCTCTTATCACAAACACTCTTCTGTAGCCTTTCTGCCTCCATCTCTGCTGCTTTTCACTTCTATGTCTCTGATCATATTTCAATTGCCTCTTCACCATCCCTGGAGGTGTTTAGGGGATGGGTGGACGAGGCGCTGAGGGGCATGGTTTAGTGATTGATAGGAATGGTTGGACTCAATGACCCAGTGGGTCTTTTCCAACCTGGTGATTCTGTGGTTCTGGAAAGGGACTCTACTGTGTACTATCAGCAGTGGAAAATTTCAAGGTGATATTTTAGAAGGGAGTAACTAACCTGAATATACAACCCATTAATATCAACTAAGGGTGTCAATTCAATACCAACAGCCGTGATGTTTAGAAGCTTGAGCTAGTACCATTATGCTGCCCACTCAGCTATGGGCATTTTCAGAGACAATTTGCCATTTGCATTTTATCATAATGTATCTTTCCTGCAAATTCCCATCATGGTGGGGACGTCAGGGAAACTAATATTGATGGCATAAGGCTGCTGTTTGGATAAGTGACGTACAGCACAGTGCTGACAGGAGCACCCTGCATTTGCACCACCGGGATGAGGAATGTCCTTGGGATAGACCTCTCTGCCAGCTCCCTCTCCCCTCTACCAGGCTCACCAGGTCCCTTTGCTCCCTGCCTTCTCACCTGCCAAATTCCACGTTTTCCTTACTGGTTTCTGTCGTGAAGTACCGTGGCAGGGAAAAGGAACAGGAGAAGAGCATTTAGAGTTTAAAAGAAATATATATATTAGAAAAAACAATTACTCAAGAAATAATAGCTAATGCTCCTTGTTTCCCTTTTTCTTTCCTGACAGTGTGTGGGCTGAGATGCCTGGGGACCTCAGCCTCACCTGTTCTCTCTCAGCAGTCAAAAGTGTTGCCACTCCATCAGCCAGGTGCCCACAGGTGTGTTTTAAATAGCCTCTTCAGTCTGGGTAATTCTTAATGGTTTCTTATTCTCAGATCTGCCAGTATTAGCAGAAAAAAGACCCTCAAGAAGTTTTTCCCAAAAACACTGTGAAAATATTATTGCTATTTATGCAATATACTGTTGAGTTGGAATTAGCTTATACAATTCTAGCAGGATCAGGGAAGTGAGGGCCAGCTTCAAGATGACTCGTCGAACTTTGCTTGTTTAGGCAAACTAAGGCTGAGGGGGATACAATTTCTGTTAAACACATTGTGGAATCAACATCAAGAAAGGAGAAGAGCTTTTTACACCGAAGAGTGATATTGGCACACAATCAAATGGGTATAAATTGGTTGTGAATTCATTTGGCCTTGGTTTTGGAAGAAAGTACCCGCTGTCTTGGAGCAGTGAGTTCTTTAATCAGAATTGTGGGGGCCAAAAAACAGAGTTTGATTAAAGTGAGAGTTGTATATAGCAGTACTGCCATGGCAAGGGAGTCAGTTCAGTGACCCAGAAGGGTCACTCTGTCCTATTTCCATGTTCCTCAGAAAAATGAATAGGTAACAACATTGACACTAAAATCACACTTAGGAGACAATCTTCAGATTCTCAGCCTACCGAAATGAAAGGTAGGAGATGGGGAGGGAGTTCATCTTTTATACCACTATTGATTTACCATCTTAGCTCATAGCAGAGTATAGCACCAGTTTGCACTCAGCTTTTTCTCTTCAAACAGAGAGTCTAGAAATGATTTTGTTTAAAAATCAAAGCTCAAATTCTGCAGATGTTCAAGAATCTTTGATGGGAATACAGGAGGGACTCCTGATACATCAGTGATTGAAGTAAAGTGTATTTGACTAGGATATCATTCTTTCACTATCGAAGATAATATAAGAAGTGGGAACACCAACAGATTTTTTTTTTCTTCATTTTATAGCACTCAGAAAGCAATGATGTGTCCCATTCAGATACTGGATTTGTCAAGTAGCAGTATCAGCTTTGTATAAGGTCTTTTCTTCTCAACCAATCTTGATGAGAATTGGATATATAATTTTAGAGAGCCAGTCTAAGAGATTATTGTGTATCACTTCTAACAAAATTTCTAGTTAGGAAATTGAGAAGATTGATTTCCTGACAGCCCATTTTTTTTTCCTTTCCTCATCCTATTTTTTCCTAAACTGTTTCATGCTTTAATAATCAGTGTAGGATAATAAATATTTTTCCTTTTTATCTTATCCTTTCATGCTAGTTTAAGGGAGTTGTTATTCAGTATTAAAAGGCAAATATTCTAGCAAAACTTGTGATTGCAATTCCTTGATAATTTTATTCAATCTGCAAATTGTTGAGTCCTTTCATGGGATGTTCCCCGTCAATTTGTTCTTTTTAATGTAGCATCCCATGAGGCAGGCCTTTACATAACACTATTTACCAGTGGCTGCAGAATCATTTATACAATGAGAAATGTAGTAAGTGCTCTCATTTCTCATAAAAATATTAAATTCCACATGTGGCTAGTGTAGCAGACTATATGGTTGAACTAAAGGCACCCTTTGCAGTTGTGTCATCCCATGCTAATTATCTGGTTTCCTATTGCTGCGTAGAAGACTGGAAGAAACAATTTTTGTTGCGTTGTGATTCAAGGCAGATGATGATGAATTAGTTCATAGCAGAAAAGCTGATTCTTCATTGAAGGAAATGAATATTGTTTGCCTCATCAGCTTTTTTTTTTTTTTGAGACATTAATTATTAAACTTTGCCAGTCATATTCATAAGAGGACATCTGAATCTTCCCTAAAACAGTTGCAAATGATGAGTTAGAAATGCCAGCTTTCCTCCAGCTCAGTTTCATCTGGTTAATTAGATGTAACTGGCAATCAATTGAAATAACAGCAAAACCAAGACTTCATATTGACACAAATCCTGAGCAGCCTTGTTTGCTGCTGTTTCTCACATCAAGCAGATACTTTTGTCTCTACCAAGGGACACAAGGCTCTTTACACAGGTGAAATAATTATGAAAGTGGTGGATCTGTGGAAGGGGACCTATACCTAACCTGCAGTAATCCTGTGCCTTTTACTGCATTTATACTTGAAGGATGTGAATTTGACCCAATGTGAATGCATAATAAGTACACTTTCAACTATGTTGTTACTTTAATTGCAAAAAACGTTCTTATCTCCATACCTGAAAAGTAATCCCCTCAGCTTTGCACCTACAGGTTTCCAGTTGCATATTCACTATAGCAAAGGGACTTGATGTTCAGCAGGCAGATGGCCATCATACCTTTTGAACCTGCACCACAGCCTGGTGGAAAAACTCTCCTATGTTGCTCTAGAGTGATGCTTCATTAGCAAAGTGTATGTCTGCATTGCAATCGATAAAGCATCAGCCACAGGCCCTGTCTTTCCTCTCTGCAGGCAGCTGTCATGGGAATTTCTCTCTCCTTGCTTTAATGCTGCTCAGCGACCATTTACTCTTGCCTGTAACAGGGAAAGATGCTGAGAAAACAAACCTCGGGGACTTAAATTGTGCTAGGGCATTACTCACAGGCCTATATACATAGTTTCATGCAGAGCAGTAGACATATGTGCAAAATGTCATATTTAAATTATAAAACAGAAAATAGACAAGTATTCATCTGAAAGAATTCTGGCAGGATCTATGTTTGTGTCTGTTGCTGGTTCCCAGCATCAAGGTAATGGCAAAATGTCTTATGAGGAGCAGCTCAGAGAGCCGAGGTTGTTTAGCCTGGAGAAGAGGAGGCTGAGGAAAGACTCATTGCTGTCTACGACTACCTGAAAGGAGATTGTAGAGAGGAGGGTGCTGGCCTCTTCTCCCAATTGACAGGGGACAGGACAAGAGGGAATGGCCTCAAGCTCCACCAGGGGAGGTTCAGGCTGGACATTAGGAGAAGGTTTTTCATGGAAAGGGTCATTGGGCACTGGAACAGGCTGCCCAGGGAGGTGCATGGGTGGACGAGGTGCTGAGGGGCATGGTTTAGTGATTAATAGGAATGGTTGGACTCGATGATCCAATGGGTCTTTTCCAACCTAGTGATTCTATGATTCTATGATTCTATGAAAATATTCTCAATCTGTTAGTTATCCAGAAGCCAGGCACCACCACACTCAGTATGTTCCACCTTTTTTTAAGATAAAGACCTCTGACACTATTGTGGTGACCATAACAGAAAGACTAATGAGGAGATTTCCTATCTAATAATCTTTTTCTTTAGAGTAAAGTATAAACAGTTTGCAGTATATAACACATAGGACCATTCTTGAAATATAGATAACGAATCACAAAATACCTGCAATCTGTGTGAGCTCGCTGCTCAACATGTCATCAGGACCAGTCTATATAGGAATATCTCACAGGAAAATCTCGTGGTATCAAATGGGCTGTAGAGTAAACGATGTGCAATTCCTGCATCAGGTCTATGCAGAGAGATCACAGGTGCAGGCTTGGTTCCCTCCTGGAGGGAGGAAAGTCTTTAATGGACTTTGCAACATTCATGACAAGCAATTATGTCCAAGTCCATGACATTAAACACACAGACATGGCAGCACAGATCTTGCAGGCTGTCACAAATTGACACTAAATAAATTGTTCAGGACCCTAGCTTGGTACAGCAGTTGCTTTCTTTGAAAAGAGCATAGTTTTTTTCTCCACAGACTGAATTGGAACAGCAATGCAATTGCTTCCTATTACGAGGATTAATTGACCCACTCTGTTACTTCAAGCCAGTGAAAGTTAAACAGGAACATAAAATCTGGGCATTAGTCAGTTATTTAGAGCCTAACCTAGGACTTTGTTTTTATTGCTTCTCAATTGCTGTGACGCCCTGCTGACAAAAACGTAACTGTACGTAAAATGATGATGTGAATGTGCTGTGTATGCAAACTATATTAAAATAAAGTTGTTCAAGTTGCTCAAACATAGAAAAAAGGGAGTGTCAGACTTAAGAGTTCAAATGCATTGCGCTGAAGTCTGCCCACTTTCCAGCTCATTTCCTAGACCAAATTTATTTAGCATCCTTTACTAATAAATCTGGATGGGACATACATGCTGGTGAAAGATGTAAATCTCACAGCTAGCAAACTGGGCTGTGGAAAGAAGTACCATCCTTTTAATGACTGAAATAATTCTTTAAAGGAAGTTTAATTTTTTTTTTGTAACCTTAAAACCAAAACAAGAAGCTCAGAGCTACAACCTGTACTCCTCTTGCAAATTATCAGAGGTCGTACAGCAAGATCAGTATTGAATACAGAGCATTACTGACATGTTCCTCAATGCTATGGATCTACAGCCATCCTCCATAGTCCAAAAAATAGATTTCTGTAATCATTGCTTTGTTGTGTGTAATATCAGCCTTAGTCACAGCTATTGGTTGCCTGGCTATGAAAGGGAAATATTTTATAGACCACCTGAGGTGGATAAACATGTCTACTTGGGTTACTGATTTCAGTTGATTTTCCTGCTCTTATTGGTACCATATCACATCTTTGAAAGTAATTAAGCACAATTTTAAATTGTGAGATTTTTTTTCACTCCAAGATGATGTTTATTAGCCTCTTAAATCTCCAGAACCATCTTGAATGAATGAGAGCAATAGAGTTTGTTATAAGTAAGGTCCCTTCAGATGATCAAAATCCACCATGTTCCTAAGAAAATACCTGCCAAGTTAGGACTGTTTCCCAAAGATGTCAGGTTTTATTTTCCAAGCAAGAGAAGCTTCCAAAAAAAGGAAGAGGAGATGGACTGATGTAGCTGGAATTACTACACAATCATATATATATATAGGAGATAGAAATGCATGTGAATGTAAGATGCTGGCAGAATAATTCCCCTGAAAAAAACCCCTAATTTAAAGCAAGGACAGAGTAAAATTTGCAGAAATGGTAAGCAACATTACATTGGGAATTAGTCTTTCCTGGAATACATAGGTTACTTTGATCTTCCATAAAATTATGAGACTGCAATTTAGTCATAATTGCTTTGCCCCCTATTTTTAACCTTATAGTTATTCTAAGTTTCCTCAGACTTTGAGAAAGTCCTAAGAAAATACTATATCCTCTCTTCAAATAAGAGTCAAGCAGCATAAATTGTGCTTTGCATGGCACTCAGAAGTGGTAAATGGTTATGGTTAAATCTGTCCTATAGCTGACATGAAGGACAAATTTGGCCCAACAACCTACCATGGTTCCTTTTTCCTTATGTTTTTACTGGCAAGATTGCACAAGAGATTTGTACCTTGATGCTGAGCTCCTTGCCTGTGTTTCTACATGCCTCCAGCCTGTCTCAGGAAGAATGACTTGTAGATGTGACATTCTGGAGGTCTTAGTAGAATAAGGAATAGGTAAAGCCAAAATTAGAGCTAATTCTACCTCCTAATAGCATGACTGAGAGGCCATATTCTTTTATTCATTCAATAATGAGAGGCACACCTGTAACATAAAGGAGATGTTTCATATGAGTAAATGCTCATGTTTGTGAGTAAGGCTTTCAAAACCTTGTCTGACGTTTTAACATATAATGAATTAGAAATTTAGCAATGAAGCAATGGGAAGAGTGAAGCTCTGCATCTCACAGTTGGGGTGGATGTAAGATAGTGTGGCCAGTAATCACTCCTATGAGCCAGTCATAAATAAAGACTATGAAGCGAGGAGACATATGAAAATAAAACAGTAAACATGCTTGGGATAAACTGCAGTGAGAACCAGGTTTTGTAAGCAGAAAACCCTCTGGTGATGCATACCCAGGAGATCACAGGGAGCAACATAATGCCTTACTTTCTTGGAAGCAGTCAGGGTCTGATGAGGTTGTCTCTAATTTAGATAACGTGGAAATGTCACCACATCCAGCCCTTGAGGCAGACTCAGGAGACAGACAATGAGACCAAGCTGTGTTTTGGTAGTTATCTCACACATGCAAACCACAGAATGTGAGTACAGGTGACTGGTTACCGATCTGGGGCTGTGCTTGTGCCCTGCTGCAGTCAGTATGGGACACTATTGTAAAACCAAAAAAACACTGTCTGGGCAAAATGTTGTGTGGGAATTAATTTTGCCTGTGTCACAGGCTGCACTACATACTTGGAGAGACTGCAGCCCAGCTCAGAACCCCAGCTGCTGGGGAAAGTAAGCTGGTAAAGAACCAGTCCAGAAAGATGTGTCAAAGCCTCTTTTTAACAAATAAGATTTCTTTTCAGCTATAAGCTTTGCTTAGTCTGTCAGGGTATTTACAATATTTTAGCATCTGTTTCATTGATGACTAACTTTTTTGATATCATAGTTTTATCTTTTTTCTAATTTTATTGTGTACTGTGTTTCTCCATGCTGCAGTCCTGTAGCTAGGCTTTCCCATCCAAGATGCTCGTTAATTATGTTATGAACTGACTGGAATTTTTTGTCCATTTCCACACAGTCCCAGGAGTTTATGGCCAAATGGTCCAACTTTCATTTGGCCATGAAAAGATAACAACATAAAAGATACAAAGAAGGTCAGCAGTGCCTTCACTGCTACTTTAGCATGGAGGTATCAGGACCTACATTCTCAGTGTCAAACAGAGAAGGCTGAAACCTGCATCTTCCTCACATCAGAACTGGCTGATGTATTAGCCATCAGTCCCAATGGGAGCCATATCAGAATGAGCATCTTCAGCTTTTTGCTCTAGGTGTGAGCACAGAGCTGATCCTCACCATATGCAGAGTCCTGGGCTCTTTTTGGGATAAGCTGCAAAATAAAATCCTTTATTAGGTTGCAACCAGTATTGGTTACTTCAAAGCTCTGTGTCTGGTTCCACCGCAGGTTGTATAAGCACTTTAACCCATTGCCCACCATGGAGAAAAAGGCATGGTCAGCACCTCACCAAAAGGGGAGACACAGCAACTCCAAGAGGAAATAAAAGAGCTGAACCTCTTTCACTGCCAAGCATCCCAGTCACTTCAGTGAGTTTGTACTGAGCTGCAATAAAACCACCTGCGCCACAGTGGAGATCACCATGAAATAACTGCCAAGCTTTCCTCACGTGTCCTTTCTTCCACAGTACTGAGCAAAGTCTCCAACTTTCTGCAGTTATTCATCTGTGCACATAAAGGAAATATAGTTGCATCCTCATGGATGCCGAGGAAGAGAGGGGTGACCTGAAAAGACTGGGAAGGACAGGTTTTATTCTGCAAGAGGGGCCGCAAAGGAGATAACAGTTTCCAAAGTGGTTGTGTGGGTTGGGAGATGCAAAGTGATCTCAAGGCGTCAAGTAGCATTTTCCTTCCATTTCTGGCTGTGTTGTAAACCCCTCATAGTAAATAAAGGCTTTTGTGTGCACCAGGTGTCAAGATGGAAGAACTGACACGTGCTGAAAAGAAAAGCACTGCTTATAGGACACCTTCTGAGCATTGGGTCAGTTCCATTTAGAGTTCAGGCTAAGGGGAGGATGATCTTGTACCTAAAGTATTCTGAGAGATTCAGTCAAGCTGTTGCTCTTTTGCAGGGAGATGTGGGGATATGTTTGTAATCTGGTGGGAGGCAGAGCTGAAGGCCATATATGTAGATAAAGAGAGGCTGAAGAGAGAATATTTTTTTTGATTTATCCCTGCTGGCTCAGGCGTACGTGTTAACCCTTCTAGCATTAGCCCTCATGAGTGCAGCAGAGTGTCTGCCCAAGCACCGGGAATCTCCTGCCCTGCCATCCCCTGTGCTTCCCTTCTGTTTGTACAAAGCACAAAGCTAACAGCAGAACAACCCCATGCAAACAATCAGAGGCTGCATAACTGTGTCTTGGGATGGAACAAAATCCCCAGCGCTTGCAGCCATTTCCTAGAGAAATCTGGGAGGAACTAATGGGATGCAGTCCTGGATTTAATGGCTGGAAGGTTTCTGTTGTGTGTGGGTGCCCTCAGTGCTGCCCTGCCCTGGCTCCCAGGTGCCTGCACAAGGGGTCTCATCACTGAGGTTGCAGGGATACTGAGGTGCCTATAGGGACAGGGTTAGCCAGTCGCAGCCGTGCATTAAGAGGTCAGGGCTGGGCACTCAGCAGAAGGAGAGAAGGAGAAAAAGCTCCTTAACCACAGAGGGAAGCAGATATGCTCCCACCTTGTCCTTCCTGGAGGCTGCAGGCATTGCGCTGGCCACGGGGCACCTGGACAAGATGTTTTGGAAATAAGCAAAGAGGAATGTAGCCACAAAATTTATGCTGAAACCACTGAGACCTCGCCACGGAGTCTGCTCCTGAGTGAGGCCAAAACTTTGTGCTCAGTGGTCAGAGCAGCTTCATAGCAGCTCCTGGCCCTGGAAAGGCCTCAGTGAGGACACTCAGCTCTCCACAAAAGCCTTCATCTACTGAGCAGGATTCTTGAGACAACTACACCTCAGAACAGCTTTCCAGACTTGTTTTGGTGGCCATATCCATCCAAATCAGCCAGAGGGGCCAGTATAGACTGCAAATGTCTGAACTGTATCATCTTCTTTTTCACCAAGGCCATCTTGATGCTGGGCTCTCCTTCTCTGAGTGCTCATGTGCAAAGATAGAAATTACTCTTCTTGGAAAAAGATGCTGAGCATCACTTACCAGAAGTGCAGAAAGCCTTACATGGCCCCCATGATCATGAGTGTGGTGTGGAGGAAAGGGTGGCCTGCAGGAAAGGCTTGTCCCGGTGCCATCATTTTCTTAACTCACCTTTATAGAACCACTGAATCATAGAATGCTTTGGGTTTGAAGAGACCTTAAAGGTCATCCAGTTCCAATCCCTGTGCCACGGGCAGGGACGCCTTCCACTAGTTCAGGTTACTCAAAGCCTCATCCAACTTGACCTTGAACACCACCAGGAATGAGGCATCCACGACTTCTCTGGGGAACCTGTTCCAGTCCTTACCAACCTTGTAGTGAAGAATTTCTTCCTTACATCTTATCTAAACCTTTCAGCTTAAAACCGTTTTCCCTCATCCACTCACTGCACTCCCTGATAAAGAGCCCCTCCCCATCTTTATCTTTCAATAAAGAAAATGAATGCAAGGAAAATTCTGAATGGGCAATAAATACAAGGGTAGAAACTACAGAGAGGAGGTTCCTATATTATTCTAGTCATAATTACACATGGAGTAGGACATGGGCTTTTTTTCTTTTAAAGTACAGGAGAAAATGGAATTGATGATTTGATCCTACAAAAACCAGACATTATAGATAAAAGTTGTTTATAAATATAATCTTAATTTAAACAACAGTTGCACAGAAGAATTCTACTGTGTGCGACTTCCTGTGATCTAGAACTCTACTGGGAAACTAGGTTCAATTCCCTAGCCACTGCCATTTTTTTTTTGGTGATGCTGAACAAGTTCATTAATTACTCCGTGTCTCAGTTTTCCATTCGTAAATAAATGTACCTTATTTCCTGCAGATTTTTTTTTGCTTGACCTTATAAATTGTATTTTAAAAAAGCTACTCTGGATGCAAAAATGTGTACTGCAAAGTTAGGAAATCAATGCTGCTTTAAACTGTTCTTGCTTCTGCCTCTTGAACTTCCATTTTGGGCTCTTTCTGAGGCATAAGTCATTTGACAATTAGATTCTGTAGAATAATGCAGACAGGGGACAGAATTAAGCTTGCACACTAATCACCCCTTTCCTTCATCTCCAATGCTTGACTTTGAAGCCTAAATAAAATTATTTTTATGTATTGCTTAACGACATTTTCTATGTAATTTTAAATAAAGAGGTAAAAACTCAATTATTTTATGTGTAAGGTGTTGTGATGGGAGTCTGCTATAGACCACCCAGCCAAGAAGAAGCAGCTGATGAGCTCTTCTACAAACAACTGAGTGTAGTCTCAAGATCGCTACCTCTAGTCCTTGTGGGTCCTGGAGTTTCCTGGAGTGTGTGGAAGACAACTTCCTCACACAGCTGGTGAGCGAACCAGCATGGTTGAATATGGAGGTCCTAAGAGACATCAATAGGAAGAGGAGGGTCTACGACCTCTGGAGGAAGGGGCAGGCATCCTGGGTGGACTATAGGGAGGAAAGGAGAATGTGCAGGGAAAAAGTCAGGAGGGCTAAGGCCCAACTAGAAATGCGATTGGCCAAGACGGTGAAAGACAACAAAAAGTCTTTCTACAAATACATCAACAGCAAAAGGAGGACTAGGGAGAATCTCCAGTCCCTAGTAGATGCAGAGGGAACAACAGTAACGGGACGAAGACAAGGCTGAAGTACTTAATGCCTATTTTGCCTCAGTCTTTAACAGTAAGGAAAATTGTTCCCTCTGTGCACAACCCCAGGGGTTGGAAGTGAAGTATGAGATTCCCAAGGTCCAAGAGGAGGTGGTTAGAGACTTGCTTGACCAGCTAGACGCCCACAATGGTTGGACTCGACGATCCAGTGGGTCTCTTCCAACCTGATTATTCTGCGATTCTGTGTGATTCTGTGATTTTCCTTAATCTCTTCTGACCGTGCTCCAGCCCTTCCCTGCTCGCCCAAACTGCCGCTGAAACTGCCTTGTTTAATGAGCCCCACTCCTCTTTGCCCCACTCTGGTCGCTGTGCTCCCTAAGGGCCCTTTAAATCCCCCGCGGAAGCTTCCGGGAACGCCCCCTCCCGTCAGGCACCGCGCGGGAACGGTCGTTGAGCGGGGAGCCCAGCGCCGGCTTCCCGATTGAGTTTTTTTAGGGTTTTTCTCCGTTCAGGGAAGCACCCAGTCGCCTATAGGCACCCCTACTACAGAACTCACCATCCTGTCGCTGGATGCAGCTGAATAATGTCTTTATCCATGACCTGGATGAAGGCATCGAGTGCTCCCTTAGCAAGTTTGCAGATGACACCAAGCTGGGTGGAAGTGTGGATCTGCTGGAGGGTCGGGAGGCTCTGCAAAGGGATCTGAACAGGCTGGACTGCTGGGCTGAGACCAACGGCATGAGGTTTAACAAGGCCAAATGCCGGGTCCTGCACTTGGGGCACAACAACCCTAAGCAGAGCTACAGACTTGGAGAAGCCTGGCTGGAAAGCTGCCAGGAGGAGAAGGACCTGGGGGTGTTGGTTGACAGCCGACCGAACATGAGCCAGCAGTGGCCCAGGTGGCCAAGAAGGCCAATGGCATCTTGACCTGTATCAGAAATGGTGTGACCAGCAGGTCCAGGGAGGTTATTCTCCCTCTGTACTCAGCACTAGTGAGACTGCACCTCGAATCCTGGGTTCAGTTCTGGGCCCCTCACCACAAGAAGGATGTTGAGGCTCTGGAGTGAGTCCAGAGAAGAGCAACGAAGCTGGTGAAGGGGCTGGAGAACAGGCCTTATGAGGAGCGACTGGGAGAGCTGGGGTTGTTCAGCCTGGAGAAGAGGAGGCTGAGGGGAGACCTCATTACTCTCTACAACTACCTGAAGGGAGGTTGTGGAGAGGAGGGTGCTGGCCTCTTCTCCCAAGTGACAAGGGACAGGACGAGAGGGAATGGCCTCAAGCTATGCCAGGGGAGATTCAGGCTTGAGATAAGGAATAAATTCTTCATGGAAAGGGTCGTTAGGCATCGGAACAGGCTGCCCAAGGAGGTGGTTGACTTGCCTTCCCTGGAGGTGTTTAAGGTGAGGGTGGATGAGGTACTTAGGGGCATGGTTTAGAGACTGGTGGGAATGGTTGGACTAGATGATCTAGTGGGTCTCTTCCAACCTGGTTATTCTATGATTCTATGATTCTTATGCCTCTTTTTATATGCATTCATTATACAGGACTACTAGAAAGGCCATGCTGACTCAGCATTGTAACCACCCCTACTACTGCTGATGTCTGGCCATGCCACCTGATGTTAGTACCAAGCTGCCACATAGGGTACTGCTGATGGGATGAGGAGTGGACCACCAGGAGACAGGAGGGAACGGGATGATTTGAGAACCCCAGTATCCCTTTCTTTCCATTTCTACAACATCTGATCCAACCTGAATCATAGAATCATTAGGTTGGAAAAGACCTTTGAGATCATCAACTCCAACCAACCTGTAAGGGCCTCATATGGCAGTTAAGGCCACTCTAACCTGCCTTTATGCTGCCAACTTGGAGGTCCTGGCAGTGCTTTTGTTGGAGAAGCATGTCCTATCAGTGAGTCTGGAGCTGGCTCTCCTCAGCAGCCCCAGCTCTCCTGTGTAGCCATAGATACGCTTTGGAGCACAAGAACAGTCATGATCAATTCGTTTGATAATCCACCACAAACTTTTTCTAGGGAAAACACGAAAGGATAGAAGAGAGATTGCCATTTTCAAAGTTCATAACTCAGAAAAGTCTAGATGAATTTTTATGGAAAAGGAAAACACATTTCCATAGCTCCAGGGATTCCTTTTGCAACATTTAAAAGGCTGACTACAAACACCAGCAATGCAGAGCCTCCTAATAACAAAAAGTATTAAATGATCACAGTAGATGGGTTGCTATTGACAGTAGTGGTAATAACAGTCCTGCACCAGCCCGTTTGGATGTGGCAATGATTAGTCTCTTAGGTCAGCAGGAGTTGGTTGGAGTTCCATGTGCTCTGTGTGTGTGGCTGTCAGTGGGTGCCTGCATGCTGGTGTGTGTATCCCCTCTGCATCAGCCAGGTCTGCTGTGGAAACCTGAATGCAGTGAGGTGTGCTCTTCCCTAGGGAGTGCCGGCAGCTTTTGCTGCAGGGGAAAGAAAATATTAAATGGACTCTGCAAAATGCGGGTCAGCATGGTGCTATGGGTGGGGGTTTATGATTTATTTTGTTTCCGTTTTATGTTAAACAATAGTTTCTTATATTTGATGTAAGACAATCCTTGTACAGCAAATGCTTACCCTGCCTGTCTTGTTTGGATTGCTTGGCAACAGGCAGAGATGTCATATCAAAATATAAGATGATCTAGAAGATTGAAAACCTGCTGGTAGCATCATCTAGTGACAACAGCATCACTGCCTGCCTGCCCTGCCCAGGAGATTGTAAGAGTCATATGGTGACCAGATTCTTGGCAAATGGACCAAACCTCCTCTTCCCAAGAAAGCAAATGGTATGAGCAGGAACCAATAAAGAGGCTGCAGGTTGAATGACTCCTGTTCAGTCACAATTAAAATGCAAGAAATAACCATTTCTAAAGAGCTGATTAGAGAGAAGAAAACAAGTAAAGAAATGACCAGGATGGGCCATTTAGCCTCATTCCGATCTCAGGTTCAGGGAAAGCAAAAAAGTGTCTTCCATATCACACTAATCAATTCAAGCAGATCCAAGCACCATAGTAATTTTTCTAGGTACCAAGCCTCCTTCTTCTTTTGTTCAGATGTTTTCTGAAAATATTTGAAATGAAATCATTCCAAGATCATTTTGTTCTGTGATGTAGCTTCTATAGTGACCATTTCATGTAAAGACAAGGCCTTCTGTGTGTCACTCAGTAAAATCCAAATCTGAGTTTATTAACCCTCAGAAGGAGGGAGGGGAAAGCAGTGGCTCATGGCTCTGACCTCAAACATTCACAGATCTCATAATGTAAGAACTGAAGGAGAATCAAAAAGAGGGGAATCAAACCTCTTAATGTGGGAACTCATATATCCAGAGTTCTTTGACAGCTCTTTCATTTCAGTAGCACTGTCTGAGCCCTATTGGTGTCCAATAAAAGAGGACTTTGTTGCGTTTATTGCTAACACTGTGCCTTCTCCTCCAGAATAGGACTTTACGTTGGGGATGAAAGTGGCTGCAATGTTCAGGCTGTGCACAATGCCAGGCCAGCAGCAGCATGAAGCCCCAAGACACATGGGTGGAGGGGGTTGCAGAGCAGGTGGCCATAGCCCCTGGCCTTAGCAGAGCTGTGCATTGTGGCAGAGATGTGTAAACCGCTCCGGGATTAACCACATGCCTGCCTAGGAGTTCAAGGTGAGACTGGGCATCTCTTGATTCATGTGCAACACCGAAGGCTCTAAACTCCCATCAAAAAGTCTTAAAAAGATGAAGAAAAAGCCAGAAGGTGAGTGGGAGCAAGCTTTCATCCCTGCCCCCTGACTGAAGAGACTGGGAGTTATTGTAAAAAAGCAATGGCTAGTGAAATTTTGCCTGTATTTAGCCAGTGACTTCAGCAGGACCCAGACTGACTCTATAGATTTCTTCCTCCTGAATGTTAATCACAAGCCTGTATCAGTGGGTAAACATACAGCACCCAGGAATTTGTTGACCACAGCCATAGAAAAGGGTGTAGTAAACTCAGATATTGGATTATTTGCAAATTGCAGCAGTGAAACTCATCTAACCTTTCTGCAGCTCTTTTAAGTGGTATTATTATTAGTCCTTGTTCAGAGGATGGCAGGCAGGCAGCCAGTAAAGCACTTAGAGTTTACCATCATCCATCTGCTCCTCTATAGATTTGAAGACTGTAGAAATTTTCCTTTTTAGGAATTACTTGGAATATGATTAGTGGGCCACTTGCCATGTTGCTATACAAGTGTGTCTGTGTGCTTTAGGCAGAGGTATGTGACACGTATTTTATCAATGAGGGACTCTTGAGGGAACAGTATTTCCATTCATTCTTCTGCTTGTTTATTTGTGTAGCAAAACTGCCCCTCTTTTTCTCCAAACACATATCCAGAAAACAAACATTTCGCACTGCAATAAGAAGGTTATACGAGCATATATACGTAACCTTCTATCTCTCAAGGAAATTAAGGTTAAAATTAAAAGGCTTTATTTTTAAATACTTATGTGGGTTTCTTTTAATTTTTGTAGTTGTAATTGAAAGAATAGCTAATAGGACAGCATCTGGGATCCTAGGTAGATGAGAGTCAGAGTTTAGTATCACGGCACTATCAGGTGCTGAGACAGAAGAAAAATTTATCCCATGCCCCCAGACCCAGGCAGTCCAAGCAGCCGTTTAATGGTGCTTTTCCTGTGATTTTTCAAAATGTATCCTGGCCAGCATGGCCTGGCAGAGCTCATTGCAAAGCTGCATTAACAGAGGCACTGAAGGCAAGGTCAGCCCTTCTGGTAAGGTACTGGCAGCTTGGAAACTTGGTTTATGGGGAGGGTTCATGTAAAATCATTTCTTCCTTGAGTATCTTCAGGGTTCCACATCCACTATGTTGTAACTATGGATCAAAAGCATAATTACGTTAAATTATGTTAATTTACAAGAACCTTCTGTTTGGGGCCATCTTGCAATATCATGGCTTTTATCCAGGCTCCCACAAGCCCCTTGCCTTTCACCTCCGCTGCTCCGCTGCTCCTGGCTCAAGAAAGGTGCATTTCCAGAAGTTGTTGTTTTTCATTTGCTCTCTGATGAGCTTGGAATGGGCTTGCAGCATTGTGTCACTCGGTAAACTTACAATATTCCGAGCAATATCCCTGAAATAGTCTGTATGCCAGACAGCTGGAACTTCTCCTTCTATGAGGGAATCTGAACCGTGGGGAGGTTATTCACTGTGCAGCCAAGTCCACCCTCATGATGCTCTGATGACTGTAGCACCATTCATGCTGCTTAGTTTCTAACCGCAACTGCTCATGGTGGAGCAACCAGCTCAATTAAGAGGCCATTCCTGCTCCAAACAGTTATGATTTCCTAACCTGTACTGGGACATGGCAAGACTTTTGCAGTCTCTATCAAAGTGACTGGGCAAATGATTTCCAAGAGACCTAAGTCTTTAGGCTGTAGATAAAGCAGTTCTACCATGAAATGCACGGGTGGACAGAGGGACAAATTGATGACACCTTAAAATTTTTGTCTTGGGGCCAGGGACAATTCCTGTGGGGTATTTAGTACTTGTGAGAAAGGAAGGGCAACTGACAAGGTCAGAATTTGGATATGGGACTAGGCCACATGTGAGATAACTGCTTCCACTAGCCTTGCGTAGGGTCATACCAACTGAGCATGTGGCCCCTTGAAGCCTTTTCTGTGTCCCTCAGGATGTGCCTCTGTTCCCATGGCATCTTTTCTGCCTGATTCTCCCAGCCTGTGACCTTCCCCAGACATATTTTGAGTGAGTGTCTGCTGACTTAACGCACCACTGGACCTTTGAAGACCTGTTTTGTCTGCCTTTCATGGGCAAAGTGTATCACATAATACTTCCTTGCAACTTTTGGTGAAATTTGAGTTGGCACAGGCCATGGTTTTCAAACAAGTAGGAGATGAAATGCTATGATCTGCAGGCAGCACTACTGACTTGTTTGCATTACTTTAGGACATGCATGAACCAGTGCATAGGAAACACAGAAACTGGGGGAAAAAGTAGCTTTGAAAGTATTGAAGCATGTGTTGACCTCCTATGGGCTTCTGACTGGAGTTCTAAGGACCTGCTGAATAGGGCTTCTAACTGGAGTAAATACACTCGGGTTAAACTTGGACAGAGAAATAACAAGCTCTTTTAGGTTCAAAAAATACAACTTATGGCTCATTAAAAATGGTTTTCCACAAGGCTCCTCTGAGACAGCAATCAGTGCTGCCCTTTTCTGCTACACAACCTCAATACAGTCTGTTTGAATCCTTTCCTTGAATGTAAATGATATTTTATCTGGAAGAAGGTCCACTTCACCATGAAGAGCCCCTCTCAGTTGGACTTAACATCCCTCCTTCATAGCAACATCCTCCCCCAGCAAATGGACTGTCCTCTGGATTCTAGGATGAACAGTTTCACACCTCTTGGCAGGCTCTAAAACACCAGCATGCCATCACTGGTTTCCACAATCCAGGCACCACTCTGTCACTGGAAATCTATGAGTATTTAAAAGTAGCAGTCATGTTTTTTTCTTTGTATCCTTTGTTTCTGGAGAAGACATAAGGAAAATGGGTAAGCCTTTCAGAAACATCAGGGGTGACAGATTCCCTGCTTAAAATACTTTGACAGTGGCATGTCTTTTGTTTTCTGTTTTTCAGGGGTTTTGTTCAGAAAGTACTGTGCACCTCCTGTTTTTAAATCAGATTTCTCTGAAGACTTCTCAAATTGGCTGTCCAGGCACACCGATCATTTTTTGAGCATTGAGGATGTGAAGCTCAGGCAACCTTTTCCTTCTCTATATGAAACTGAAAAAAACATTAGGAATAGGGGGGAAAAGAAACTATTTTTGCATAGAAAGATGGCAGTTAGCTATGCTTAAGAAAATTGCAAAATATAAAAAGGAATAAAGAACTGCTTCACGAAGAAAAGCACTTTCACCATACCTGCTAAGACATCCAAATTGCTGCTAAGGCAATTAACGATGACAAGGTTATTACAACAGGTATAATTCTGGTTTTAATACTATATAGACTTGGCATTATTAAAGCATTGTTTTCAGGCACTTTTATTTTTAAGATGGCCTTGGCTGAGCCATTTCAGATATAGGAAGGGAGCACTGAACGTGTAGTCTTTCTTTACTGAATTATTTAGTGCTCGTGAAAGGTGCCAGATGGAGAGCCTTAGGGACTCGAGTCTTCTTTTAATCTGCAAAACTGCTGTAGAATAAAAAGTGACAAATCTACCAAGTTATGCTTACAGGCAGGTGTTGTGGCTGCCTGAGCCCTGATCTGGAGCTCTTGCTCCTAAGGTGAATGGGTTTGCTTTGCTACCCTGCCTGTGCAGCTCTGCTGCATTGCATAAGAGCAATATGCGATATAAGGGACGAGGCAGTGACCCAGCTCTCCTCTGGCAGAAGGGCTGATGCTCACCAGTCCTTCATGTCTTCTGCTGACAGGTTATTGAGAAACCTGACAATGGTTCAGCCTTGGGTTTGAGCTGATTCAACAAATCAGCCGGTGGTAAGTAAAAAAAGAGGTTGTCCATTGCCAGGGGTGGAGCTGGGTGATTCAAGGGGTATTTATTATCTGTCTCCCTGCAAATAATGAGCCATCCAGTCTTCTGAAACATTTCAGGTTTGAAAATCTCAGTCAATGTGTGTGTGCATTGCCCTTCGTGGCTAAATCAGCTGATGCATCTGTCCATACAGTCAAAGGCAAACATATAATAAAAAATCACAGAATCACAGAATCACAGAATAACCAGGTTGGAAGAGACCCACTGGATTGTCGAGTCCAACCATTCCCACCAATCCCAAAATCATGCCCCTAAGTACCTCATCCACCCTCACCTTAAACACCTCCAGGGACGGTGACTCAACCACCTCCCTGGGCAGACCGTTCCAATGCCTAACCACCCTCTCCGTGAAGAACTTTTTCCTAATCTCAAGCCTAAATCTCCCCTGGCGGAGCTTGAGGCCATTCCCTCTCATCCTGTCCCCTGTCACTTGGGAGAAGAGGCCAGCACCCTCCTCTCCACAACCTCCCTTCAGGTAGTTGTAGAGAGTAATAAGGTCTCCCCTCAGCCTCCTCTTCTCCAGGCTGAACAACCCCAGCTCTCTCAGCTGCTCCTCATAAGATTTGTTCTCCAGCCCCTTCACCAGCTTTGTTGCTCTTCTCTGGACTCGCTCCAGAGTCACAACATCCCTCTTGTGGTGAGGGGCCCAGAACTGAACACAGTACTCGAGGTGCGGTCTCACCAGTGCCGAGTACAGGGGGAGAATAACCTCCCTGGACCTGCTGGTTACGCCGTTCCTGGTACAAGCCAAGATGCCATTGGCCTAGCCCTCCTTTTGCTGTTGATGTATTTGTAGAAAGACTTTTTGTTGTCTTTCACAGTCTTGGCCAATCGCATTTCTAGTTGGGCCTTAGCCCTCCTGACTTTTTCCCTGCAATGATACAATAAACAAGAGAAGAACTAAAGAAAGCCACATGCCAATGCACAAACAGGTAAAAATATGTGTTTTCTTTACACATTTTTTTTTTACACAGGACCAAGACATAAGGTAAACCTGCACATCTTGGGGTATATGCCTTAGTGTATGTGTAGCAAAGGTCTGAACAGACGGACTAAAGATAACACACCACTGCTTCTTAATTCAGTGATGCTTTCTTCAAGTCATAGCAGGATCACTCCACCCGTTAAACTACTGACCATACAAATAGGAGAAACAAGGCCAAAGAGTAGAAGTGCTGACAAAGTTCTCATCATAGCCTGCTAGGGTATAGAAGGAATGAGAGATACAGAGCCTCCAGTCCGCAAATGGTGTGTCCATGGCTGATATATGGGATTATGCCCCAGAGGCTCATGACGAATATTTCCTTCTCTGGCAGAAGAAATCTGATTGCAGGAATAAGGTTGCCTCAGAGTCCACAGAAGAGGAGGAAGGTTGCATGTGCCAGTAGGCTCTGTGCCAGACTACAAGCAATAAAAGGAGTTTCTTCAGCCCCCGGGAGAGGGAATGTGTATAGTATCTGGCTGTGATGCAGTCCAGACCTTGTCTATGCTTTTCCCAGGGGGGGAATCTCAGGACATCTGCAAAGGCAAGTATTCTTGTTGGACTGTGACTCCAGGCCCCTCCTCCTGAGACTGGTTAGTATACTTCTGTCTGGCCAGAGCACAGGCAGAAGTGACCAGCTCTTTTCTCAAAGAAAAGGGTGGGAGAGAGGCAAGATGTCAACTGTCCTTCCTCGAAGCCTGGGAAGAACCAGCTGTAAAGAAGTAAGCATTAAGAGTGGATGTTATCAGTGAGGGGTAGCCACTTCTATATGTTCACATACCTGTACTTGTGGACAAACCAGCCAGTTTCAAGAAGGCAAGCCCCAGAGGGGTCTTGATTCACAGCTGCTCTGAATCAATGGTCCCAAAGAAACCCAAGCAGTTGGATACATTATTTTGCGGATCTCAGCCATGATGTCCTACAGAATCAAATTACATACTGAGACCAGAGAATTCAAAAAGGTCTCCCTGACTATCTTGGTAGTTTTCCACTCAAGCCTGCTGGTGTTTTGTACTGGAGAGCCCCAAACTGGGCACTGTTGCAGTCTCTCAGGTCCTGCATGGAGGACTTCTGAGAACTACCTTCTTCAACCTGCTAGCTGCACTCTTAGAAATGCAACCTAATATGTTCATCTTGCTCCTGTTTCCACCTTATCTGCAGTACCCTGCTACTTTGGAGCTCAGTCAGGAAGTCTTGTACAAGACAGAAACTCTTCCTTTCTCATGCATGTTGAGGAGTGACGAGAGTCAGAATACCCTGGCACCCATTGGAGATGAAGCTGTGTCAGTCTGCATGTGAGTCCCAGAGATTTCCATCTCTACTGTGTGATGCCTTGTCTTGACCAGAACTTTGTCAGCAGAAATTTTCTTTAAAGAAGTAAAATAAAAATCCAGCGGAACCAGGATGACAAAGAGTTTGGTGTTGTTTTATTGCTGTGAAGAGTGCTGCAGAAGCTCGGACACCATTTCAGGAGTCTGGGAAGTGTTTCTCATGGGGAGCTGGAAGGTGTGAGGCAAAATCACCTCTGGTGTAGAAACAAGCCAGTTACAGAGCTCAGAGTCCGACAGCGCAGGCAGGCAATCACGTATCACAGCAAGAGCCATGCCACCAGAGCACAACTTCGATGGAATATCAAAATCTTCAGCACAAAGATTCGTAGCAAATACAAAGGAATGGGGTAAGTAATCTCCTATCATAGAAACATCTAAGATTTGAATTAACCTCCCTAGGCCTTAAATTTCATTGCTTCACATGGGGCCAGTGTGTCTCAGGTTAATTGCACGGACCTCTGGTAATTGGCCCAAATATAGCACAAGGAGATTTTCATGCTAAGCCAACATCAATATTGTGCATCAAAGGCTGCCCTGAATTCTCCCCCTCAGTTGCTCAGTCGTCTTTGATCTAAAAAATGAAAAGAATAAGGGATTTTGTTGTTATTTTTATTCCTTCTCCCCCACCCCAAGGCTGAGAGTATTGAAAATACAAACAGAGAAAAGGTGGCAAAACATTAAAAAAAATGTAAAGGGAAGCAGGGATGATGGAGTGAAGTAAACAGAAATAGGCTTAGAAAAGCAAAAAGAGTTGCTTGTGGGGAAAGAAAGAGAGAGATGCTGAAGACATGGGACGTGACAGTGAATGGGGTGGTGAAGAAAAGCCCAGGAGTAGTATTATGAATGAGGAAAAAAGGATCAATCCATGACTTCTGTAGAGTATGAGCACTGGGTCCTGTCTTCTTAAGCTATCTGTGTGCTGGCCATCTGGCCTCACTGTGATCAGCTTCAGAAGCCACCGGGAAGTCACCCAGACCTGCAGCATATATGCAAAAAGACCTTGTACATGTGAGCCTCATTCGGATTAATAATTATTTGGGAAACAGATATTATAATGTGACCCTTATACTCCTCATGTAAAGAGCAAAGGGGGCCCATGCCACCCCCCGCTGCTGGCTCCAGAGGAGGGAAGAAGCTGCTCCATCAATGTTGATCTTGAGGGAGTAAACTAAGCCTCTCATGGGCAAAAGAAGGAAACCAGAAGAGCCAGTGAGAGGAATGTGTAGAGAGAGATGGGAGGCAGAAAGGAGAGAACATGTGGAACTCGGGGAATTTGGGGAAACAAAATCTTTGTGCTAAGACTCTGGGGACTTGATTCTCTCAACAGTCTCAAGTGCTTTCTCTTGGTAGCTTGATAAACAGAACTACTTGCTTTTAGCAGCACTGAAACCAAGTAGAGTTGAGCCCCAGCATTGTGGAAGTTTGACTCCAGGAAGGGTTGTCCACAGGCTTCCCATTCAGACTTGAGCTTCAGCCCCATTAGCTACAGAAGGAAGAGATCCCCAACATGGAAATCTGGATGAACTCACAACTCACATGAGGAGACTCAGACCTTAATCCTTTTGTCTGGCCTCATTTCTAATTTACAGCCCCAGGGAATCTGTTTCCAAGAAAGTGTCTTCTTCCTTATCCTGTGCTATTGTCATTTCTCCTCCCAGCGGTCTTGCATTCACCTCCACAGAGAGCAATCTCAGGGAAGAAATTGCAGCAAACTGTTTCAGACAACAGAAAAACAGAATAGATGGATTCGTGACCTTGCAGAATGAAATGTTTGCTGTTGTTTGATGAAGAGCCGATTTCTTAAACAGGGTAAAAGTTAGCTCCCAATGAGATATTGTGTTTCAGATCAGCTCTGTGTAGTTCAGTGACCCTTTGCTTGCCATCTTAGTCACTAAACTGGAAAACTTGCTACTTGCATAGCTGTGATTGTGACCCATGAGTGTTCTTGGCTATAGAAATTATTTTAAAATATACAAAAAGGAACAAAGAGAAATAAAAACTCAGAAACATGCAACAAGCAAAGAACCAAGAAAAGAGAAAAAGAAATCATTAATTCCTGAAACTGTCTGATATAGTTTGATAAAAAGTCACTGTAACTTTTTTTCTGTATCCAAATAAAACGTCATCAAAAATTATTTCTGTTTTGCAACTAAATCAAATACTGATCAGAAATACATTTCAAAAGTTGCCAATGTGAATTACAAGTAAATTATTTTATTAAATATTAAAGTTAGAAAGCAAAAGGACAAAACTTCATTAGGAGTGAAAACATGTTTGTCTGGGCATCTGATGATCACCAAGCAGCATCACCAAGGTAAACAGAAGAAATATGAAGCACTCTCCTACATCACTGTCAGAAAAACAGCAGGTATGTTTGACATGCTAAAAATGTGCCTACCGTTATGTTGACTTTTAATTAGAATTGTTAGAAAAAATGACCTTAGCAAACACGGCTTTACCTCCTCACAGTTCATTGCTGTATTTTTTCCAATCTCATCAGTGTGCTCCTGCATTGCAGGCTGATACAGAATCACAGAATCACAGAATAACCAGGTTGGAAGAGACCCACTAGATCGTCGAGTCCAACCGTTCCCACCAATCCCTAAATCATGCTCCTAAGTACCTCATCCACCCTCACCTTAAACACCTCCAGGGACGGTGACTCAACCACCTCCCTGGGCAGACCGTTCCAATGCCTAACCACCCTCTCCGTGAAGAATTTTTTCCTAATCTCAAGCCTAAATCTCCCCTGGTGGAGCTTGAGGCCATTCCCCCTTGTCCTGTCCCCTGTCACTTGGGAGAAGAGGCCAGCTCCCTCCTCTCCACAACCTCCCTTCAGGTAGTTGTAGAGAGTAATAAGGTCTCCCCTCAGCCTCCTCTTCTCTAGGCTAAACAACCCCAGCTCTCCCAGTTGCTCCTCATAAGATTTGTTCTCCAGCCCCTTCACCAGCTTTGTTGCTCTTCTCTGGAGATACCTGAGCCTTGTCTTTTTTGTGTGTTAGGGCTCCCACCAGCATGCCATTTGGAGCAGCAGGCTCATATGGAAACAACCATAAATTCCCCTGCAAAGCCAGATAATGGGATTCAGTCTCTATTCTTCCTATTACAGTCTTCTAAGGGCCAAATCCACTCTCCACTTACAGTCCAGAAAGTCCCCTCCACCCAGTGATGCTATGCTGCATTTAAAGTAATGCAACCAAAGGTTAATTTTGGCCCCAAGTTATTTGTATACTCAAATATTAACTTAATGTAGGCCATTTTCTGTGCTTGGTTCCTCTCTGCAATGTATATCAGTTTACTGAAAGTGAGAGTGTCTTAGCTTCCCGTATGGCAGGCACACATTCAGGGCATGGGCAGGGAAAGAGTTTTCATTTTGCCAATTATGGCTGTGGTGGCAGTAGGATGAGATTGACTTGCACTTACATCCATTACTGTGTCACAAGTTTTGTTCGATGCAGAATATTTTATATGATGGGTTCCTTCTGTACCATTTGGCAATCAATCCTTCATAATTTGAAGTTCCCTTTCCTTGTTGAACTGCTTTCCTCTCAGTGGAGCTGGTTTGCATGTTGATTTGGAACAGAATGAAAATGCAGTGAACTACAAAAGCCTGTTGCAGAGATTTTTGGTGATGTATGACCAACATCCTCTTTATTCCTGGCCTATTATTTCCTTCAGCATCTGCTCAGCTGAATAGTTTTAATGAGCAGTAGCTTCACCGATGCATAAGGGAATTCACAGCTCAGTAGGTAGGGGAAAAGAAAATGAGCAGTGAAAAACGGCTGAGTGCAGGTGGCTCTCTCCAAAACACGTACTTTTATATGCATATCAGATGTGCGACAGGAGGAAACATCGCACTGGTACACTGCAGCCACTGTGAAACTCTCTTGTACTGAGTCGTGATTCCCATTTGAAGAGGCCCTCTGAGATCCAAAATCACTGGTAGATACTACAGATAACACAGGGAAAGGAAAGTTATGTCTTGGAACTGCTCCGGGTACGCCTAAGCCGTAACTGGTTATCTCCCTAAAAGATGCCATGTCACGCTGTGCATGATTGGAGGAGGAATCACACGCAGAAGAGCAGCTCCTGCTGAGCAGGGAGTGTGATGAACAGAAACCAAACAGCAGCGGTGGGACAACCGGGCCTGTAAATGCTGGTTGCAGGCCGTGCTGCTTGCTTCGGCCTCAGTGTTTGCCTCAGTTCCCATATCTGGAACATGCAAAAACCTTCAGGTCTGCTTGCTAGCTGCAGATTTGAGGTGCAAAAACATCAAGGTAAAACAAGTCGAAAGAATAGTGAATCTGTCTAGCTGCTGGCCTGGTGTCTGTAACTCCCTGGAACAGTCTTCCTTTCTGTGTCACTGCATTTCAGCAGAAGACTGAAGATGCTGAAGACTGTTGAAAAAATTGCAGTGGAGATGGTGATAGGTGGGAATTGTTTATTTTCTGTAACCAGATAGTTTCAATGTTACAAACCCTGCTTAACAGAACCACATCAGCAAAACTGCAATTGATTTTTCCCCCCTCATTTGGCTTTTCAAACTAGGATGAGAATTATTCAGCAGTCCCTACTTTCATCTCCCTGCGGGGAAAGTGTGTTCCATCACATGGTGACTGTGTGGTTTAGCGTAAGCCATCCTCATAATGGGTGAGGCTGGGGCTGTTGCTGATGAACATGCCAAACACAAGCCACTCCACTGGATGTTGTAGCCCTCAGCATCAGTGTGGTCTTTCTCCGGTGCTGTGTGCTGCATAATTCCAGAGCACAGATTTGGGGGACTGTGCTTGCATGAGCAGTTGCGGTTGGGCTTCGGGAGAGGCAGGGCAGTAGTGCTGAGCACCAGCATCACTTTCTCAAATCTCCTCTGTGTAGGGGCAACTTCAATCAGACCTTAGGGTCCCCTTCCCTTCCCGTGAGCCCCATACCTCCCTCAGTTTTGGCTGTCTCCTCCTGAAGAGGAAGAAGAAGAGGAAGAGGAGGAAGAAAGAAGCTGTTTGTACTGTTGCTTTGAACAAGAGGTAAAGGCTGTCTGAGGGAGACCAGCTACTTTAGGCTGGGCAGCAGGACTGGTTTTGACATACTCCTCTGCATCCATCCCTGGTGCTGTGGGAAACAAACCCTTCTCACTTTTCCTTCCTATGTGTATCTCTAGACTGGTGAGGGCAACTTGTGGTGTGTGTATACATATATATATATATAAGTATTTGATAAAATAAAAGTGTATTTAATTGTCCTGACCTGTCTGAAAAGCCACTCATCGTCAAGGCTGTTGGAGAAGTACATCCACCATTGGGATACCTCTCTCCATAGGTCTACTACTGCCAGAAAAATAGCTGAAAGAATATCTCCATGGTATGTATGGCCAGAACTCACTGTGCACAGCACATATGGAGTCTATCTTTAGTCTTTTAAAAAAAGAAACTGTGGCAGTTGCTCAGAGAGATTTTCCTCCCCTTGCTGTCTTGCACAGAAGGAGCCCCCAACACAACAGTGCTGAGCTACATTGTGTAGAGGAGCCCATTTGGCCCCCCAGCCCCCAGAAAAACCACCAACAGCCCTATCAGTCTCTGAAATGCCTGAAGATTATAAATACCTGGAATGATTTCTCATCATATCCTTGGGACTATATGACTGTCAGTTGTGGTGGGGTCAGGCTGGGTCAGACTGCTGAGAGCTATGTCTCCTCTCTGGGGACTACCAGGACTGCCAGCACGGCAGGGATTGCAGATGATCCCTAACTCTCTTCAGTCCATTTAAGTGAAGCACTTTTTAACTTGAATGTTTTCAGCAGAGGCTTTAACAGGTGGACTTTGGAAGCAGAATGGGCAATGGCATGTACAGGTCTGTGGAGGTGACCATCTGCCACAAGAGTGTGAGGGAGGTGATAGGACCAACTGGGGGCCTCCTCTGCCCTGGGGTAGCTGCAGCTGAGCCAGTCGTTACTCTGTGACCCCTGTGGCCATTGTGAGAGATACTGGAAATGTTCCTCTCTCTTCCCAAAAATTGTTCAGTACAACAGCGCTGTAGTATCACACCCCACATCAGGGAAACTCTCAGAAGTCCTCATTACTCTCCTTTTCTCCTCTTTGCCCAGCAAACGTACGTACAGTAGTTATCCAGCTTGCATTTCTCTAGCTGTCTTGAGTGCACTGTTATACTACAAATGAAGATGATGACTTTTATGTGCTAGAGATGACACAGCTGAGATACATGGAGCTCTAGGCTAATACACAGGGCTGGAGGAAGCCCTGCTTAGCCAGGACTATGCTCATCCTTTGGCATAGTTCCTGTGAAACGCTTACACTACACCACTGAATGATTTTGCGAGCTACGAGTACTATAGGCAACACAAATCACAGCAGCCTGTGCCATCCTCCTTCATGCTCCAAGCTTGTTAGAAGTCCCCCGAGGTGAGGATGAAGGAGTAAAGTGAATAAAGTTTCTGTCATAAAGAGCTTCCAGCTGAAGAAAAAGATAGGACAGAAATGTACAAATGTTCTATTAATCAAAATACTTCATGGAGCAGTTTATGACCAGCCAAGCATTGGTTTATTCTGGCAAATAGTAAGAGGACCTCTAGAAATTTTAGGGAAGATGTGCACCTGTTCCACAGAATGATCTCATGAGATGCCTAGGGTGTTAGCTCTTTCCCTGCAGTGATTTTGAGTTAGTTGGTACTTTTTATGCTATCTATAAATACTATCAGAGGTAAAATTGAAGTTTCTCTTCCATAGGCCCCATAGGTTTAACACATTTGCTAAGGAACAGAGCAAAAATGGAGTTCTCAGTGGATATGTAAGGCCAACAGGACTGAACACAAACACCTTCTGCCTGAAATTAATTATTTCCACTGGAGAAGGTCTTGTGAGAGTGAGAATAATTTCTCTCCCTGTCCCACATCTCTTCTCTTGCATATACATTCCTGACATCTTCCAAATATTATCGCATGTAAAACGATCAATGACTTAGCCTCCTGAAGGTTTGGTGACGTTATGTAGAGACCCCGGCCTGGATGACCCTTGCACATATTGTGAAATTCCTCTTTGTTCACAATTTATAGCAAACATTTTTATTTTTACAGGTTATTAGAGAAATAGTCCTAATTTCCATAAAGGTCTGCATTATTTGCTGAATAACTCTTACAAATCCATTTCAGGCAATTACTTGTTCACCTGAAAATCCGTGAGTGTATATCATTTGTTAACCAGTTTATAAGGTTTTCTTTCAGAAAGATAATAGTCTGAATTAAGCAAAGTCTGATTCAACAGTCAGGCCTCACTGCAGAAGTGTTGGCTGTCCAAACATGAAGAAGAGTTCAGGTACAGCCCACACGTCTTCCTTGATACTGCCCTTCCATTTAATCCCCTAGGGCCTAGAGAAGGAGTGGATGTTGCAGTGGCTCCTGAAGGTGAGCAGCATGGACCCGTCCAGTCCAGGGATGAAAAACTGTACATTACACCACGAACAAAACTGAACTGCTAAATTAGCTTCAGGATGCAAAAGCCAATGTACTGACATTGCAAGGTAATTCAGGAAAAAAAACACTATTGTGGTTGGGCTGTACAGACTTTTAGCACAGCAAGGACCTAGGACATCACTTTTCCCAGGTGCTGCTGCAGTATGTGGTGGGATAAGGGAGTGCTGGAGTGGGTCTCAGCTTCTCTCAGCAATCAGTAGTCCTGCAGTAGGATGTGGTTGGGAGTTTTGACAGTCATTTTCTCCACTCAGGAAATACTGATCTGTTGAAACCAAAATTTTGCTTGAAAACCTAGTGCTTTTATTGAAAAAGCTGTGCATAAGAAGTCAAAATGAGTAGACAATAAGCCAAATGTCAGCTCTTCCACAAATGATGTGTTCTGACCAGTGGAATATTTACTAGCTCTTTTGATGTCCTTTTCACTGTCAGCATAAAAGATTCCTTTTCCTCAGTGGAAAACAATAAAATTCATAATCTCAAAAAGTGTGGCAGCCTGTGAGAACACTTTTCAGTGCAATTTCATTTGAATTTAAGAAATTTAGTTTCTCTCCACTACCCACAACTATCAGATCCTTTCATCTTAGGAAGGGTTGCACTGAAGACATGAACTGATTGAAAAATAAAAAAGAAGATTATTTTTAGCCTTATTTGTCAATTAAGTAACTACTTGTGGCATGTGTGTTAATTACAGATGCTGCAGAAATCACAAGAATTTTTACTAGTATAAAGCCAGTGAGTTGCTATCTACTACCATCCACCCCTCATATCAGAAGTGGCAGCTGGACATGCAGAAGGAGCTGGTTTGGTTGGTTTCTGCATCTCTTCATCCCAAAGAAGCATCAGCATTAAACTTGCTGATGCTTTCCCATGGCCATCCCTCCTTATCTGCAGGCAGTGACAAATATCCTGCAGCTGTGGGGCCTCCTGACCAAGACACGTGGTACTCAGCCTCCTGGGCTCACATGCTCTTTTCTCCTCCCGACAAAGGCAGTCTGGGAACCAGGGCATTGCGGCAGGTTTTAATCCTCTGTGCCACAGCCCTAGTGGCTCCCAGACAGTGTTTTTTCTGGCAGAGAGAAGAAACATGTGATGAGGCATCCAGCTGTGTGCACCATGAAAATGCCTCTATCTTCATTGATTTTAATGAGAAATCCCTCAAGCCTGTGAAAAGCTGGTATTTCCTGGCTCATAAACTGGCTCCATTGCCATATCCAGGCAAACTGTACCCTGTACATCCCATTTGCCTCCCCTCTGCCCTTCTGTGGTGCTGCAAAACACCCTCTTGCAGGGATTAGGCTGGGGGGGGATGACAAGGCTTTCAAAGTAAAAGGATGCTAAGGGTGTGCATACAGCCTTACAGCAAGGGAAAAAGCAACTTCTCCATTGCATAAAGGCATTTCCCAAACTGTAGAAACCACAAATACCCACTTTATCAGAGCAAATAGGGGTGCTGCTTCAGCTCAGGGCCTGCCAAGGACATGTAGGGTTGCTTCACGTTGTTTTGCCGCTGAAATACAACATTGAACTATTAAACTTTAATAGCACTAAAGAGGCTAGGGCACAAATTCTTGATGCACATTCATAATGGGCAAAGAGAGAAGCCTTTCAAGCCAGATTTATTTCTGCATCCTCGGATAGCTGCTGCTAAGAGTCAGGTCTGGTTTAAAAGGCTCCACCATCCTTCCTTCTGCCCTCTAGTGCCAGACAGAAAAATTAAATGTAAAGAAAGGAGACTGCAATTTTCTTCTCACAGTGTGCTAGATAACTAGAAGAGGAGGAATAAAACATTATTTGTAGCTGTGTGCTTTGGTACCAGCTCAGATGAAACATGTCAGAAAAAGTAATGTCACAGGGGCCACTGTCAAGTAGGGTTTATGGTGCCATTTGGGAGCCAGATGCATCACTGAGAAGGGTTTGCTGGGGACAGGACACGGTGGTATTTATTCTGCTATTGAACCGGACCCAAGCCTGCCAAAAGAGATGGAGAATCACAAGCAAGGCAGGTGCTCACTGCTTCATGCTGCTGGTCAGGACAGGTGTATCTCTGCAACTGACCAAAGATGTGTCTGTTCCAGTCTCACTGCTGCCTTTAGAGTAAAACTCTGACAAAGCTTTCACAGAATCACAGAATAACCAGGTTGGAAGAGACCCACCTGATCATAGAGTCCAACCATTCCTATCAATCCCTAAACTATGCCCCTTAGGACCTTGTCCACCTGTGCCTTAAACACCTCCAGGGAAGGTGAATCAACCACCTCCCTGGGCAGCCTCTGCCAGTGCCCAATGACCCTTTCTGTGAAAAATTTCTTCCTAATGTCCAGCCTAAATCTTCCCTGGCGGAGCTTGAGGCCATTTCCTCTTGTCCTGTCCCCTGTCACTTGGGAGAAGAGGCCATTATCCTCCTCTCTACAACCTCCCCTAGGTAGTTATAGAGAGCAATGAGGTCTCCTCTCAGCCTCCTCTTCTCCAGGCTGAACACCCCCAGCTCTCTCAGTCGCTCCTCATAAGGCCTGTTCTCCAGCCCCTTCACCAGCTTTGTTGCTCTTCTCTGGACTCACTCCAGAGCCTCAACATCCTTCTTGTGGTGAGGGGCCCAGAACTGAACACAGGATTCGAGGTGCAGTCTCACTAGTGCCGAGTACAGAGGGAGAAGAGCCTCCCTGGACCTGCTGGTCATGTCGTTTCTGATACAAGCCAAGATGCCATTGGCCTTCTTGGCCACCTGGGCACACTGCTGGCTCATGTTCGGTCGGCTGTCAACCAACACCCCCATATTTACATTAGGGAAATGCCTGCTGTTTAACACTTTGAACCTCATTTAATTCACACTTGTTCTTAATCTCTGCCTCTGAACACCACCTCACCAGGCTGAGTCAGACCTGTTACTCTGACTGCTCTCTTCCAAAAATGTGGTGAGGAAAGTGGCTGTGCTGGGGGAGCGCTCTCTGTGCTGGCATTTGCTTCTTTGTGTTTCTGTACTTCACATCTTTTTGCTCACCAGAAGTGTAAAGGAAAAAACATGTTGCTATAATTTCAGCAGCTTCTGTAAAACAAGGGAGCTGTTAACTGCGCATTCAGCTACCAAAAGTAGACGAGAACCCCAGGATGTCCCAGGTTCAAATATCGACAGGAAAAGATGCAAAAGGGGCATAAAGTACTGGCTCAGTCTGAACAACAGGATTGACCAATCAGCCCAAGGATGACATTGAGGACCTGGTAAGCCAGTATGTAGGGCAGGAAAGCAATTGCTCCAAGGTGAGCAATGCCGAGCAAGCCTAACAAGGACTAACGTGGCTGAGCAGGCTTGGCCACCAAATGGACAAGGGGCCCACAGGAAGCCAGACAGCACTCCATGAGCCATGAAGCACTGTTGCAGTGGCTTCAGCTCCCATCAGGCTGCAGTTTTGAAGCTCTAATGCCCTTCTTATCCTTGAGACAACATACCAGATGGGAATGCCTGACCCACTGCTTGTTCCACCAAAAGGGCATTGCCCTGAGATTGTTAAATTCTTCCCCACTGTGTTTCTTCCATACCTCACTATTTATCCTCTCCTGCTTTGTTTTTCACCAAGGCCAAACAGATGAGACTCTGATCCATCCTGTCCACCCCAGAGGCCTAGCTGCCACCAATGGCTCCCTTGGAGCTGCCATGGGCACCATCAGCATCCTGAAAATGCCACGTCCTTCGTCTTTCATCACCATCCTATGTGCACACCTTGCAGTCACAAAGGAAGCAATTGAAGTGACCAAACCAAGTCTTCTTTCTTGTCTTTGTTACTTGACAAAACAAGAGCTTCAAGCCACATCCTCCCTTTGCAAAAACAAGTTGTGATTATGTATGTTTTGCCGAACTACTCTGTTTTTGAAAATGCTCATCCTTGCTTTTGATTTACTTCCATGTATTCTAATCAGGATGCTAGGAAACTCCAGCAAAAAATTTCCAGTGTGTTACCCTCTCAGCTCCAAGCTCTGTGAGTTGACAAGCTGTTTAGTGTCACAGTGAGAAGTTCAGGTTTAAATTTCTGCTTCTTTTGGTCTGTTTATTTGTTCAACTAGTTCTTCACATCTTCCAACAAACAGGACTCCTGCCTACTCAGGGCAGGGGCCGTGCAAGGTGCTGGGGAAGCCACTGCTATTTCGGGGTGCCTACAGCCCTGCCAAAACCAGCACTGATGGGGTGTGCTGCTAAGATGTGCAGGAGAAGACACGGCACTGCAGCTTCAGGTAAGAGCCAAGGAATTGGCTATGGTGCTGCTACTGGAGAAAAGATAGCAAAACAAACCCTCCAGTGTTGAGGTCTTTCCTCCAACATCAGAATTGAGGTTTCAGGAGAGAACTCATTTTCTGTCCTTTTTCTGTTCTCTACTATTCTCAGGTACTTGCAATCTGACATACCCTTTGTGGGAAGAAACTATGAAATATGGGAACTTCTTACGGCAGCTGCTTCTGCAAGCTGGTACAGGAGGACATTTGGGGGAAGTTAGTAATGCCTTCAAGTACCAGCCCCCACAAGCCGTGCTGTAAGCACAGCACATACTTATTGCTCCTTTTTCCAGCTGCTTGTGGGAAGCCCCAGACTTCTCTTACAGTATCAGGTTGTGGAAATAGCCATAATTCCACAGCAAAATGCCAAGACCTGAACTCATCTGAAAACACCGCAGAGGCAAGGTATAGATGAAACATGGACAAAAAACTGGATGAGGACACAGGAAAGGCATCTAGTACAAGCAAGCTTGCATGGAAAATCTGAGGAAGAGCACTGTTGAGTTTCATCTTTGCCCATCAGAGGTCAAAGTTAACCTCCACTTCAGTTAATTCTGTGATGCAGGAAAGTGTTACATGCTCTTTGTGTGTAAACAGGGTAACACCATAGAAAACAAGCTTCCTGACATAATTTTCTCTTCTTTATGGAAACATGTCACATAAAAAGTAATACACTTACACAAGCAGGCGTGCTCTTTATGCTCACACTTACAAAAGAACATTTCAGATGCAGTTTAGGCAATGTGCTGCTGCCTTCTCCAGACATGGTAACAGTCACAAAGGCACATTGGATGATGCTGAAGGTCCTGTGTCCTGTTCTCTGCCCCATGAGATGAGTCCCAGCTCCACCAGAGCTGTGCTGGGTCCACAGGCAAAACAGACTGCCTGTGCTGGCCCAAACCTGGCAGAGCCAGTTCTCGTCCATCAACCTTCCTGGCCAGATTAGTGCCACAGCAGCCAAGGTCACTTTCCTTCCCAAGACCGATGAATTTCTCCTCAGCAAACTGGTATATTTTAAAGCCATTTCAACCTGAAAGGATGTTAAAAAAACTCTTACCTGCTGCCAGTTAAAGCCTATTTTATTTTATTTAAAAAACAATCCAAGCCTCTTCTAGTTGTCATCTCAGGGACAAACTCTGAGACAGGATGGCTCAGGGAGAGCAGTGCTGAAAGTTACAAGTTTTGCCTTCATGTCACACAGGCAATTAAAGAAAAGAAGAGAAGGTCTTTTCTCCCTTGCCTACCACTCAGTTTCCCTCATTCCAAAGATAATGTGCCACTTTATTGCAATTCAGTGAGGGTGAGGCTTCTATCTCACCTGACACTGCTCAATAAGGGAAGAATCCAGGGGCTTCAAAAGGAAAAAGATAGCATATGACAGGTTACTGAAAACTATGCATGGCTGTGGCAGCAGGTCACATGGCCAGTAGGAGCTGGGGGAGGAATAACAGATCAGGAATGCACAACCACACAATGGCTGGGAACATTAGGGACCTCTTGAGATAATCCAGTATAACCCCTTGCTCAAACAGGGTCAGCGAGAGCAGGTTGCTCAAGGCTGCATTTATCCAGGTTTGAACAACTCCAAGGAAGGAACATCTACAACCTCTCTGGGCAATCTGCTCCAAGGCTTGACTATCCATACGATAACCCCCCCTTTTCTTATGCTTCAATTTAATTTCCTGTGGCTTATTGCCTCCTGCCTGTTCTCTGGCTACTCTGAGGAGATCTTGGCTCTATCTTCTTTACTTCCCTCAGCAGGTATCCATTAAACCAGGTAAGGTCCATCTTCAGCTTCCCTTCTACAGGCTGAACAGTCCCATCAAAGGATCAGAGAAAAGATGCGTGTTTCCAAAGTGGGTGATGGATAAACAGCCAGCAATAACTCCATGGGCAAGGTGATGAGGATCTTGACTGCAGTAGGTCCCACTGAATGGCTGCCAGCCTCACTGATGGTACAAACCACTGGGCAGAGTCCAATGGCATGAGGTTTAACAAGGCCAAGTGCCAGGTCCTGCACTTGGGGCACAACAACCCTGTGCAGTGCTACAGACTAGGAGAAGCCTGGCTAGAAAGCTGCCAGGAGGAGAAGGACCTGGGGGTGTTGGTTGACAGCCGACTGAACATGAGCCAGCAGTGGCCCAGGTGGCCAAGAAGGCCAATGGCATCCTGGCTTGTATCAGAAACGGTGTGACCAGCAGGTCCAGGGAGGTTATTCTCCCTCTGTACTCGGCACTGGTGAGACCTCTCCTTGAATCCTGGGTTCAGTTCTGGGCCCCTCACCCCAAGAAGGATGTTGAGGCTCTGGAGTGAGGCCACAGAAGAGCAACGAAGCTGGTGAAGGGGCTGGAGAACACATCTTACGAGGAGCGGCTGAGGGAACTGCAGTTGTTTAACCCAGTGAAAAAGAGACTGAGAGGAGATCTCATTGCTCTCTACAGCTACCTGAGGGGAGGTTGTAGAGAGGAGGATAATGGCCTCTTTTCCCAGGTGGCAGGAGACAGGACAAGAGGAAACAGCCTCAGACTCTGCCAGGGGAGGTTCAGGCTTGACATCAGGAAAGTTTTCACAGAAAGGGTCATTGGGCACTGGAACAGGCTGCCCAGGGAGGTTGTTGAGTCACCTTCCCTGGAGGTGTTTAAAAGACGGGTGGACAAGGTGCTGAGGGGCACAGTTTAGTGATTGATAGGAATGGTTTGACTCAATGATCCAGTAGGTCTTTTCCAGCCTAGTGATTCTGTGAAACACTGTAGCCCAAATGCAGCTTCTTCCAGGCCCAGCCCTGCCTGCCCCGATGGTTGCCCACAAACACTGGGGCTGGAGCGCTCTGTGTGGCTGACACACTGGGCCCATCTTTGAAAGCACGGGAGAAAAGTAGATGATGGTGCATGTGGTTTTCTAACAGTAACATTGTCCTGACTGGGTTCATTTTCTATATTATTCTCTTTCATGTCTCCTGTTTGTGGTTGCAGAAACCATTCTACACTTGCTATGAGTAAATAAATCACCTATTGAAGTCTTGCCTCTGCAGATAATTCTTCCTCTCCCAAGCTGAACATTCCAGGTGCCCCTAAGCCCCCCCACATTAGGTCCTCTGCTGCTGCACCCTAAGGAGAGGTGTTTAAGTGCCAGTTAAGCTGCACAGTGGGTACTGAGCTGCACAGCCTATGTTTGCACATGCTGAGAGCACTGAGTGGTGAGCGCAGCGTGGACCTGAGGTGGCCCATGGAGGTAGCCACCTTCCACTACTTCCACCACCTCTGGTACTACCCTTGGTCAGGTCCTGCCTTAGACCTCCTCGTGCCTGTGCTAGCTCAGCTGTGCGTCTGCTCCAGCTCTTCAGTAAAAATGCTCCCTTCATCCAGCGCAGTTTTGCCGACTCGTGCCAGGTATGGTGAATCAAACCCACCAACTGATTGTCTCTGGTGACAATTTGAGATGAGACCAAATCTCTGCTTCTCAGCTTGGCACCCAGACAGGTTGATTGCTGTGGGTGCCTTTGTTCCTGAAGTTTCAGCAGCAGGGCTCAATGACAGCTCCGTGGCTCCTGTATTTCCCCTGCTGTGCAAACTCCTTCAATTGCCTGGCCCCTGGTGACTCAGGCGCTTCAGAGGCAGTACAGAGCATCAGCTGCTGCAGAGCTGCACCGACAGACACACTGGGAAGAGGAACAGATGAGAAGAGCTGAGGGACAGCCAGAGGCTCCCAACGTGAGATGGCATTTATTTTTAGAGAGCCGCAGCACTAAGGATATGGCATAAGCCGCTTCCCTCTCATCACTCTGACGCCATCACCCACCGCCCACACACCCACTGAGTGAATTATTGCAGCCCATCAGGCTCCCAGAGAGAGGGGAAGAGAGCAGAAAGGTCACTTCTCTCCTCGCATCAATAAACAGCAGAGTATGTTCAGTGCTGGGGTGGTTCAAAGTGCTGAAAGTGTCTTGCACAAGATACCATCTCTCCTGCTGTTCAGAGCCCCCAGCTACAGGTCACCACACTCCCAAATCCACGACAAATTCAAGAGCTATAGCAGTTACATAGGGCTTTCCTCTGTCTCAGCTGCTAAAACACTTCTTGTATCCTTGATTTTTCCCTGGCCTGTCAGCATCCTTTCCTCTCTTAAACATATTGCTAAAATTACTGTGATCCCAGCTACCATCCTTCTTCTCAGCTGCCTTCTGTGTCATTTTAATTTTTCCACCTGACATACCAAAATTCACAACTCGGCTTAGATGTTTATGTGTCCTTTGTGCGAAGGCATTTAAAGGGTCTCTCAACTGATGTTGCTATCCTTGTCTAACACAGAGAAGCAGGGCAAACTCCCCATCCCAAATACCAGCGAGAGATGAGCAATGTGCTCTACACAGCAGAGACCAATTCCAGTCCTTCACACCTCAGGGTCACACTTATTCTTTCAGAGTTTTCTTTTAGTTAGAATCAATTCACCAATCCGCAAACCTCACTCCTCCCCAGTTACCATCCTGCCTGTCCTTGCAGCACAGAGCTCCTCGCTGGGAAGTTTCAGCCCATTCTGCTACACTTTTCTTGCACATTTTCCTTCCTCCAACTCCCTTTTAAAAAATGTTGGCACCAGAAAGGCGCTTGCTGAAGTAACACATCTCTGCTCTTCATCTGCCTAACCATCTGCTTGAGAGAACGGAGGGCAGGGGGTGTTTCTGCAGAGATTCGCAGGCTGAAGGCCAGAAGGAACCAACACGATCTAGATCAGCTGCATAATAAATGCTGTAGACAATCCAGCAGCCATTCCCACAGCAAATCCTTCATCACTCAGTGCACTATCCCTAACCCCTGAAAACCCAGACTTCCTCCCCCCTTTTTTTTAATGGCACTAATTTTTGTACTATGAAAATATGTAACTTTACAGGGAGAAGTCAGCTAAGGTTTGAAAATCTTAGTGACTACATTAGGGAAGACTTTAAAGTCCCAGGAGAGCAGCGGTTATTCAGGTACATGTAGACAAAGACCTAGCATTTTAAGCTTGCACATATCCCATAAAATTCCTGGAAATTCCTAGATGTTTATTCCAGTGAATAATAATACTCGTCTCCTCAGGGAAAGCTACCGCTGCCAGGAACTTGTGCTTTGCTGAAGTTAATCTGTTGTATAAACCCAAAGCAGCGTAACAGGCACCTCCTCTTCACACCAGCCCAAACACCATTGGGAAAAGCCTTAACAATCCCCACTGCCACAGGAACAAATGCAACCTTGTCATCCAGCCCGTGGCTCACAAGCCTCTCAGGTCTCTTGACTAAGGTTATCCCAAAGAGCTCGCTGAAGTTCCTGGGTGACTGCACACCCAGGCACAGATCTAGCTTCACTGTCAGCCATCAAAAAGCTGTCATTTCAGCTGTTCACCTAACCTGGAAAAGTGATCACCATGCCCTAGCCTCAGAAGACCAAGGAACCTAAAAATCCTTAGCCTAGATGGAAGTCTATGTTCTATTCTCAGCCAAGGAGTATCCAACACTGCAGGGGTATTTGCCCAGCCCTAGCTCTGCTTGGAGTCCTACATGTCTCTGTGCTAATCCTGCCTTCTAGTAATGCTGCCAGACACAGGGAAGAGTAAAGCCTCTTCACCCCACAGCCATAACCAGTAAGCAGTTATTTGTCCTCAGCAAAAAACTAGCTCTTGCTCAAGTCAAGTCTCCCAGCAAGTCTTCTTGAAAGCCTAATTATAGCCCAGTTCACCAAAAATAACATTAGCCTGGAATGGTCTGGGAATTCCTTCCTCGGTGTCAGAACATATCCAAACCTGAAGTCCAGCAGCACAGGTCTAACTCCTACTTCAGAGCCTAAGGTGGGTTTGCAGGAGGGATTTAATCAGTCAGTTATCCCCCTGAATAAAGAGCAAGAGAAGATAAGAGACGCAAGCTCATTAAAAACATTAATGAAAAGAATAATTTTCTTTGGTTTTGAAAAAACAAGCCTTTTAGACAAAGAATTGCTGCTTTCTTCTTAAAATATCGCTAAAGCTTCCTCAGTACAGGTTAAACCTATTTAACAAAAGACAACGTGATACACTGTGCTCATGTAGGTTTCCACATGTGCAAACATACTGCAGGCAGTTCTGAAATTCTTCATAAAATGAGGTTTTGTATCACTAATGACAAATGGCTTTGGCATCTCTCTGGGTAGAAACTGACATCTTGTAGATAGTTCATTTGGGCCTTCCACGGAGAGGAACATCGAGAAGCAACACGTAGAGCTTTCCACTGGAAGTCAGTGGGAGAAGGCTGGTGTGCCAGGCTGCTAATTTATGTCTAAGAAAACTTGTGTAATTGGACAATCTCTTAAACACGGTAAAATATAAAAAGGACTCTAAGCTTTTACCTGCAGGTTTCTTGTTAAAAAGAATTCTTTTTCTTGTAAAAAACACAGAGATAATTGATATTGATAATTTAGTATTTAATGCTACATTTTAGTAATTTTAAGAATCAATACACTCTAAATCGTAAGGCAATTTGCTAGTTCTAGCAGATACCCTTTTTTAAGGATGGACATAAGTAAATGTAGAAACATTGAGAGCCACTTAGTTGATTCAGCAATGTTAGAGGCTATTTCTTTTGAGAGATTCTCTCCTAAAAGTATACTATTTTCTCTCCTGACCTCTGGGCTTGGACTCAGCTACCACCAGGGAATAGGCAATGTGCAGTAATTGAACCGGTGTGTACTCTATGTCTGTATCAAATACAAGCCTATTTGAGTTAACTCAGCCCTCTTTCCTACTGTCCTAGACCAGAACCGAGAGCAAGAAACAGCAAATGCATCCAGATGATTTCCTTCAAGCAAAGCAGCTGAGCCGTATCCAAAGGACTAAGTTCAGATAAATTGAGTCATCAGATACCCACTTAAGACAAATTAGTTTAGAATGGCCATGCTGCATTTGTCAATGGTTTAATGCACTAGAAGAGTATTTGTAAGACAAGGCTAATTTCCTAGTCCTTGAAGAATAACACTTGGAGAAAGCAACTGCTCCATCTAGCAAAGCAGCCAAGATGTAGCCAAAAAGGCACGTGGAGCATTAGTTTACTATGATACATCTTTGGTGTGAAGTCACTCAAGGGTGAAGAGATATGGTCTTTGGGTTTTATTACACACACAGCCAAAATCTGTGCCAAAACACTGAAGATGACGTAAGTTATGTTGTATGAGTGCTCTGCTTCTTTTCTTTGACCAGACTAAATAGCATCTGAAATACAAATTAACACTACTAGTACATTATTTTTTGTAAACCTGATTTTAAAGCTTCAGAAAGGAATGATCCTCTCACGTCAGTGTCAGCAAAGCATCTCATTTGAAGCCAAGCTCCACCAGGGGAGGTTCAGGCTAGACATCAGAAAAAAATTTTTCACCAAAAGGGTCATTGGGCACTGGAACAGGCTGCCCAGGGAGGTGGTTGAGTCACCTTCCCTGGAGGTGTTTAAGAGACAGGTGGATGAGGTGCTAAGGGGCATGGTTTAGAGATTGATAGGAATGGTTGGACTCAATGATCCTGGAGGTCTTTTCCAACCTAGTGATTCTGTGATACACCTCTCTCAGCAAGAAGAGAGAAAAGCCTAATTCTTCAGGATTGCAATTTTCTTCAGCTTTTCTCTGCCTATTGTTTCCTGGTTCAGAATCCTACCCTGTGTTCCGGAGGAGCAGGGAGAAGAGCCAGAGTGGCTGGATAAAGGGGTATAGGAGATGAGGCTGGGAACAGGGTAAGGATGGGGCAACACTGAACTAGATTGCTTGGGAAGGTAGTTTCTATTATAGAACATAATCTGTCTGCTATGGAGGGAACAAAAGCAAGGCAATAAACTGATTTTCTTAAGACTCTCCAAGATATTTTTCTTTCTGTTAGTACACTAAGATGATAATCCATAGTTTTAAAAATTTACTGACTCATAATAGTAGCCAGGAAAAAAAAAACAACAACAAAAATCAACAAGCACTTAATTCCAAGAAGCAGTGATCAATTAGAAGCACTGTTGTCATAGGACTTTAGCAAGTGTTACATCACCTCTTGAGAGCAGTGGACTTATCTAAATCTCCAGTTATGCGAAGGACATCTAGAATTATTTTGCTTTGTGTGTAAAAAGGCTAGAAGGTAGAGCGCAGTTAGAGTACCTGGGTTTGGTTTTGGGGGCCCAACAAAAGATAAAAAAAACCCAAACCCCAACAAACTGAACAAACTGGAATCAATTCAAACTGAAGCCATTTCGGAGATCGTCAAGGTAGCGGTGAGGCTGGAGCACTCACTCGGAGCAGAGAGGCTGAGGGAGTTGGACCTGGTCAGCCTAGAGATGGAACAGCTTTGAGGAAACCTACCTGCCCAGCTTTGTATGGGGAGACATTTTGAAAACAGAGCTGGGCTTTATATAGCAGGGCAGGAGAAGGTATGAGAGGGTACAGGCACAAGGATTTAAGGAGGAAGACAAGGACAAATCATAAAGAGGACTTTTTCCATAAGGACAGCCAAACACTGGAGCAGATTGTCCAGATTGTCCATCCAAAGACCTCAAGAGATCCCTTCAGACCAGAACTACTCTACATTTCTATTGTTTTTATTGTATCTCCATCTAGGAAAAGATTTAATAGCAAATTAAAAAAACGTGCTATGAGTTGCAGCTACTTCCAGACAGACTATCAATTAACTGTTGCTCAGATTACTAAAAATGTGCCATGTGTTTTATATGAAATATCACTTGGCCAGATTCATGCAAGGAACCGAGTTCACAGATCAAGACATCCAGATACAGCTGCTGCATAAGCTGTGTATCTGCATGTCCTCATATTTCAGTGGAGCCTGAATTGCTGTTCAAGATGTAGGATCAAAATTCAGCTGATCAAGATGCAGATGAAGAGCTCTCCAGTCTCCATTGCCTATTGATCCAATCTCCATGTACTAAGCGGACAATTAAATTTACCTACATCTGCAAGCTGAGTCCCAGCCACTGCATAGTAGTTTATAACTTAATTTCTGTACATTATATACACATTCCTTGCTTTTATGCTGTATTAGCAGACAACAGCCTAACACAATCTCCCATTTAGATGCTTACAAGGCAGTTCTAGTGTCATTTACCTAGGATTTTTTACCATAATGAGCTCAGTCTGACTTGGCAGCTGTGGGTAAGGAATGGGAAGACATGGTAAGAAGCAGAGGACACCAACAAAATTTTTTATACATCTCTCTGGAAAATTGTCTTTTAGTCATTGTGCTCATGTCTCCATAGAGTCTAAGATCCCACAGCCACATGGCTAAGCCTGCAGTTTTCTTCCTGGTGCAGAGCACGTTCCTTCCTTTGCACTCCAGTTTCTGTTTACTATACAGTACCTGTTATTTATTTTTAAACCATCAGTTCTTACAGAAATGGAAGCCAGAAAAAAATTAAATATTCCTGGAAACGCTGCCAAAGGCCTGAAGGTGATTGTGAAGTCCCCTATTTGTGCTGCTGAATCACCAGTATTGCCCGTGGCCTGAGGATTCACAGACAAATGTGTCCTGTTCCAGGACACGCTCAGAGAACTTGGAAGGCACAGGGAAATCTCCTATGCATGCAAGCTTCATCTCTTACCAGCAAGACTCTCCAGTTGCTTAATATTTATTTGGTAATGACACTGACAGGTCCCATGTGATACTATAAAACACCAACATCTTCAACAGTCCCTGGCCTTACCTAACCAGGGCTTTTTTTTTTTTTTTTGGTTTGTCTTTTACCCAGGCAGAACAGTCCCAGTCTCAAAGCCTCTCCTTGTATGACAGATGCTTCAAATTCCTTAATCATATTTATAGCGCTTCACTGGACTCACTCCAGTATGTCCATGACCTCTTTTTGGACTGTGGAGCCCACTGCTGGACCCAACACCCCAGGTGTGGCCTCACTAGAGCTGAGGAGGGGGAGAGGATCACCTCCTCCAGCTTGCTGGCAATATTCTTCCTAGTGCTGCCCGGGATACCACTGTCTTCTTTACTGCAGGGACATACTCCAAGCAGATGTCCAATTTATTGCCCCCCATGCCTCATCACGTTGTTTTCTGCAAAGCTGCCTTCCAGCTGGCCATTGTCTGCCCCCACAGCAGGTGTATGGGGTCAATTCCTCACCAGCTGCAGGACTCCACGTGTTCCTTTGTCGGCCTTCACAATGTTTCTGCTCACTCATTTCTCCAACCTGTTGAGAACACCCAGTCTATGACATTCAGGTCAATAAAATAAATCTTTTGATATACCACAGCTAGCAACTTGCCCTCAATAGAAACAGCAGCTGGAAGTTATAGCAAAAAGGGGTTAGTACATATTATTTAAGACGCTTCTACATCATTTGATGCAGAAACAAAATAGATGTTTTTCACACCAAAACAATGCTAATATCCACTGTGCCCTGGGATGGCAGAAGCAGTGGAGCAGGAGCCCCTGGTGCAGCTGAATGGGAAAGCATAGAGTGCACTCTTTGTATGAATTGCTAAGTGCAGCTTCACTATTCTTCCCTGTTTTCCCATTCTGGACCAACGTGGTACCTGTTGCCCCTTTTCCACATTAGAACTAAAAACCAGTTTCAAAGAGCATCCCTTGTTTATTTGATTTTCAAGCTTGATGTACATTAAACCTGCCACATAACTTCCATGAAGTGCAGCTGCCTTCAGATTTTCTAAGCTAGGAGGAAAACATGCATCAGTGCACAGGATGGCAGCCACCACAGCTGAGTTTATGTCTCAATGGGAAGAACTAATTCAAACGAAAAGTAAAATACAAAGGTTTATTAGAAATAGAATTTGCTACCAAGAAGGTGTTTGATTGCCGGTCCAAGAGATCAAATAACCTGAGAAAATCACTCTAGCAAATCAGTCACTTCCACGTCCACTGTCTGAATCAACAGGTCTCCCTAGTGCTTATTTGCCACAGCTTCAAGATAGGCACCTTCCCTCAGTCCCACCGTGAGTCTTACTAGGAAAGACAGAGCTAGCATTTGCCAGTACACGGCAAATACAGAAATGAAAAACTTAGTATCAAACAAACACCATAAATCCAGCAACAGCTATAAATAGTCAAAGATAGAACATACTTTAATATATTCTTACATTATAGTTTAGGATTCTAGAGCCTAAAAACTGACACAAAGATAACCCTCCTTTAAGTACTAAATTTGCTTTAAAAAGTCAAAAAAGACAAAAATCCCAAACTCCAGGAAACAAGTGTTTCAAAATATTAAGCCTATGGTATTTCTGAAAATAGGTGCGATTCTTATGAGCAGGTATCAACAGCTCCTATCTGCCCTAAGCAGCTCCCAAGAATGAGTGCACTGAATCACTAGGAGGAGGGAAAAAGCACCAGGAGAGAAAAAAAAATGATGAAAGAAAAATCTTAAAACAACCTATTTCTAAAGAGAAACAATACAGAAATCACATTCCTCCTTGCCAAAGAGTAAGAGATTGTGTAGGCAAGGCTGGCCACAGACACCTTGGCTCCCCAGGATGTGTCATTTAGGTAACAGACCCTGTCCCTCCAAAAGCCTATTTATCTGCACATCTCCAAACCTCAGTTCCCACCACACAGCTCACACTGATGAGGCCTGAGCTCCCTCTCACATTACGCAGGGGTGGTTGGTGGGAGCTGCAGACCACGGCTCTGCCACACACTGACATCAAGCTAAGTAAGTTGAAGTCAGAGACAAAAAGCAAGAGGAACAAAAGTTTCTCACACGTGCTACAGCTTGGGATCTTCAGTGCCTGGAAAAGGTTCTCAGCCTTGGCGAGGAGGCAGTCAGATAGGCTGGACCTGCTGAAGCTCATGCGCTTGTTCTGCCTGGGGTGACACCTCACACTGCATGGAGAGCGTGCATACAAATTTGGCTCCAGTTTTGGAAGACATAGGAGACATTTTATTAGGAACCAGTAATTCCATCCCTGTAGATTTTGGAGCTTTCCTCCTTCGGTATGTTTTACAGCTCTAAATTCATCCATCTATCCCTTTTTCTTCAGAGCATCCTTATCCATGGTAGATTTACTACTCTGCAGGCAGCCTTCTGATGTAAAGCTATCAGACTGCAGGATGGCTTCCTCACCATATTTACTTAACACAAGCACACAAACCAATTTGCTTTTAAAACTGATGAGAATTTAAGAGAGATAAGGGGGTGATTTTATCTTTGACTCCCTTTTCCCTCAGCACATATGCATTCCCATCTATAAGAAGGGGCGCAGGGAGGATCCGGGCAACTACAGGCCTGTCAGTCTGACCTCAGTACCGGGGAAAGTCATGGAGCGGGTGATCTTGAGTGCGATCATGAAGCACTTGCAAGAGAACCGGGTGATCAGGCCCAGTCTACACGGGTTCATGAAAGGCAGGTCTTGCCAGAGTAATCTGATCACCTTCTATGACAGAGTAACTAAACTCTTGGACGAGGGAAAGGCTGTGGATGTGGTCTTTCTAGACCTCAGTAAAGCCTTTGATACAGTTTCTCACAGCATTCTGCTTCGGAAACTGTCGGTCTCTGGCCTGGACGGGTGCACACTCTCCTGGGTGAAAAACTGGTTGAATGACCGGGCCCAAAGGGTGGTGGTAAACGGAGTTAAATCCAGCTGGAGGCCAGTGACAAGTGGGGTTCCCCAGGGCTCAGTCCTGGGTCCAGTCCTGTTTAATGTCTTTATCAACGACCTGGATGAAGGCATCGAGTCCTCCCTTAGCAAGTTTGCAGATGACACCAAGCTGGGTGGAAGTGTCGATCTGCTGGAGGGTTGGGAGGCTCTGCAAAGGGACCTGAACAGGCTGGACTGCTGGGCTGAGACTAACGGCATGAGGTTTAACAAGGCCAAATGCCGGGTCCTGCACTTGGGGCACAACAACCCTAAGCAGAGGTACAGACTAGGAAAAACCTGGCTGGAAAGCTGCCAGGAGGAGAAGGATCTGGGGGTGTTGGTTGACAGCCAACTGAACATGAGCCAGCAGTGTGCCCAGGTGGCCAAGAAGGCCAATGGCATCTTGGCTTGTATCAGAAACGGCGTGACCAGCAGGTCCAGGGAGGTTCTTCTCCCTCTGTACTGGGCACTGGTCAGACCGCCCCTCACCACAAGAAGGATATTGTGGCTCTGGAGCGAGTCCAGAGAATAGCAACGAAGCTGGTGAAGGGGATGGAGAACAGGCCTTATGAGGAGCAGCTGAGAGAGCTGGGGTTGTTCAGCCTGGAGAAGAGGAAGCTGAGGGGAGACCTTACTCTCTACAACTACCTGAAGGGAGGTTGTGGAGAGGAGGGATCTGGTCTCTTCTCCCAAGTGACAGGGGACAGGACGAGAGGGAATGGCCTCAAGCTCCGCCAGGGGAGATTTAGGATTGAGATAAGGAATAAATTCTTCATGGAGAGGGTGGTTAGGCATTGGAACGGTCTGCCCAGGGAGGTGGTTGACTCACCTTCCCTGGAGGTGTTTAAGGTGAGGGTCGATGAAGTACTTAGGGGCATGGTTTAGAGATTGGTGGGAATAGTTGGACTCAAGGATCCGGTGGGTCTCTTCCAACCTGGTTATTCTGTGATTCTGTGATCTCACCCTCCATTTTGCAAAACAGTAAATGGTTCCTGAACTGGTTACAACAGGATGATGCACAAAGGCTTCTGATAATCTATTAATGAAAGACAGATTTAAGATTTAGCATGTTTACAGCTCATACATAAGAATAACCACAAGATGTAAAGCAAAACCAGATCCTTCTCTCCATTGTGAGAATAAGGCTCTAAAATAACCAAGTTAGCTTAATGGGTTCAGTCACATTCACCTGAGACAGGGTAACATAACACACACATAAGCACAAGCAAGGATGTACTTTAGCCAAGACCTTTTACCTGCTGTTTGTCATAAGCTAATTGCTCAAATACTCTGTTCGCTCCAGCTGACACTGTTCCTGGCAGGACCATTACCACTGCAGGCTCCTCTGGGTGCCAGTTGTGCATTCCAGCCCCTTACTCCACTCTGTTGAAAGTACAACAGCTTCTCATCTATTTCCAACCCCCCTCTGTTACTTCTCAGCCAGGCAAGCGAGCCAATGATGCAAGGAAGCCAACAGCAGGGAAGGTCACTGCACAGCTCAGGTAGGTCAGTTCAAGAACTTGTGTTTATTTGGTGTAACAGTTGAGTAATGGTATTCCATGTACCATTCCATAGCAGCAATTAATACTTCATCGATTTAAGATGAGCACTGAATTATATGAAAGATCCATGTCCATGCTGAAAGTTGATGTTGCAGTAGCTGAGCTACGGTAACCAGATGGCACTAGGGCGCTGCGCTGCTACACAGCCTGTTCTCTCCAGTGCAGAGATGAAGTGGGTAACACTACTTCCACCCACAAACCAGCAAAATTTGAAATTCAATCACTTCCCTGACTTAAGCTGTTACACTCAAAAGCCTGGTCACAATAATCAACAGGAGGTTTAAACTGCCAGAGGTCTGTGAAGCAAAAGCATGTCAGAAAACTTAAACCAGCATAAATTTAGTTTTGGTTTTTTTTTTTTTTTTTTTTAAACAAGTCTTAGTATCAAGATACAATGAGTCAGTTTCTGTGACAATAACTAATCTCAGGATCACAGAATAACCAGGTTGGAAGAGATGCACCTGATCATCGAGTCCAACCATTCCTATCAAACACTAAACCATGCCCCTTAGCACCTCGTCCACCCGTCCCTTAAACACCTCCAGGGAAGGTGAATCAACCACCTCCCTGGGCAGCCTCTGCCAGTGCCCAATGACCTTTTCTGTGAAAAAAATTTTCCTAATGTCCAGTCTAAATCTCCCCTGGCGGAACTTGAGGCCATTCCCTCTCGTCCTGTCCCTTGTCACTTGACAGAAGAGGCCAGCTCCCTCCTCTCTAGAACCTCCCCTCAGTTATAGAGAGCACTAAGTTCTCCCCTCAGCCTCCTCTTCTCCAGGCTAAACAACCACAGCTCTCTCAGTCGCTCCTCATAAGATTTGTTCTCCAGCCCCTTCACCAGCTTTGTTGCTCTTCTCTGGACTCGCTCCAGAGCCACAACATCCTTCTTGTGGTGAGGGGCCCAGAACTGAACACAGTACTCAAGGTGCGGTCTCACCAGTGCCGAGTACAGGGGGAGAATAACCTCCCTGGACCTGCTGGTCATGCCGTTTCTGATACAAGCCAGGATGCCATTGGCCTTCTTGGCCACCTGGGCCACTGCTGGCTCATGTTCAGTCGGCTGTCAACCAGCACCCCCAGGTCCCTCAATTGTTATCTAATCTTCCATATTCATTCTTCCTGCTCATGCCCAAAAGAAAGCGGAACAATTCGTTCAACATGAACATTGGTGCTGCCATCACTGAACATCATTCATATAACAGAAAACTAGCACACGGGACACTGTCTGATTTTGTTGTATGAACAAATACATTGCTGATTTCTGCCAAAGCTGGGGCAGTCCAAGAGCCATGCTAGGATTACATCAACACGGCCAACAAACTTGCATGCATTTTTATATATTAAGAAACAGAAAACTGAATTCCAAGGGCACAACAGGATACTTTAAGGTGAAGTGAAAGTTGGTTGCTTTCAACTACTCATAGTCCACATCACCACCAAAGCCTAATTGTTAACTCGCATACCAAGCTCTTCCAAGACAGAGAAACCCACAGTACCCAGTGTACACCGGTATCTGTGTTGCCCTACTCTATTTCCCCACTACTGTGCTCAGCAAAGCAGCAGCCTAACCTGTTCAGAACATCCAGTCTGAAGAATAGTACTGCAATACCTCCAGAGATGCTTATAACATACAGTAATTGCTAATACTTCCATGCTTACTTCCATTGTTAAACTTGATCAGGTACAGATGAATGAGGAACAACACTAAAGAAAAGGAAAAGGGTTTGCAAACTAGACCCCAGAAGCTCTTCTTTCCTAGAGGTGGAACTAGAATAATATCTAAAAAACCCAACCAAGCCCAAAAATAATCCCAGGCCATCTCCAGATTGAAGAGCCATGCAACCATTACCCAAACGTTAAGACCCATCTTAAAATCCAAGCCAACACCTTCTCTAATAATTAGAAGAAGCTACTAACATAGACAATATCCTACAGTAAATAAAACATCACACCAACTTGTTTTTAAGAAAATGTTGACATGTCATGGTTGCCCAGTAGAGCTGGGTATTGCTGCCTTTAGAGTTCTATTATAGGTGTTCTTGCTGCTGCTACAGAGTCCTAGGTGGTGTTTGCAATGGTTGTGCTGAACACTGAAGAAAGCAAAGAATTTTCTTCCCAAAATTAGAAATACACAATTTCCAAAAATGGGAGCAAAAGACAAAAGGTAATGAAAAGTACTACTGAAGAAAGGTTTAATTAAAAAAATCAGGAATTCAACAGTGCCTAAATCTTTATTTTTCATAACCTACATATTTTTTTTCAAATTAGACAGTTTTACATTTTATGACACAAAAGGAAACTTAAATTACTGATAGTTTACATGTAAGCTTGATTCCAGTCTTAATGGAAGAAGAACAAAAACAAAAACCCTCAAGAAGGATCCCATATTACACTTCTATTTCAAGAATTGGCAGCTGTTAGGTCTCCTTGGAAATCTTCGATTGTCTGCTGCTATTAGTGTAATAGGTTACAAAGCACATAAATCCCCTAACTGTTGCTAGCTGAAGGAGATACAGAGATAGGTATGCACCATTACAGTCAGCTGTTGCTCCTGATACACTGCACCACACTCCAAAAGGGCCTCGCTATGCCAGCTCTCAAGTCTTTGAAGGATAATGCAGCCAAGTCAAGCGTCTGCCACTGTTCAGGTTGCTAAGTGGCAAATGACAGTGCCATGGTGGGGGATTGATTTTTAACAATAGTGAGTTTTAAAAGCAACTTTAATTTTTATTCCTAGAAGAGTCTCAGTTCCCATTTTAACTTGTTTTCAAAATGAAATGCCTCACGACACAATCCTAAAGGTAAAATGCCAATTTTAATTACTGTATCCCTGAACCTTTAACTCAGCTACTGCTTCTGCGAGGTTTTTAATTTTAAAAGCCACATTTTAATCCCTCCATGTATCATAGCAACAGTCTGCATGCAACTTCACAACTCTACTCTGAAAACTCCATTTTGTCATTGAGTGGAGAAAAAAATCTTAAAGTAAAATGCATTAAGGAGAAGTTGTATATTACACAGCTATTTGGCGTGTCACTTGTTCCTTTTTATAAAAAGCTATAAAAACCACATCAGAGGAAGGTTTAAACTTCCAATGCAACAGACTGTTGCTGGGTAAGCAGTAATTACAGTGTATTGACCTAGCACAAATGGCAGCAGAATACATTAGAAGAGCACAACACATCCCGCTGGTCTCGATACACTACCTCAGGTACCAGTTGAGCGTTATTAACTAGCTGTACAGTCACTGTAAGGAACCACTTGTGATTGTTTGCAGCTGGTAAGCCTTTCACTTGCAGCAGACAAACAAAATTAATCATACAGCTGGCCTAAACCATACACAACTCCAGCTACCATTTTCACTGCCACTGGGGAAAGGAGAAGCATATCAGAAATCCAATGACAGAACTTGTTGAGTAGTTTCAGTGATGTTGTCAGAGTCCCATGTTCTCCCACAGCATTCACAAAGTGCATTTTTGAAGACAAGAAAAATCAGATTCCAGCATGCCTTATTTTGACCAATTCTGCAGCATATAACAGGCTGGATTTAAAAGGTCAACTAGTTACCAACTGATGCTTGTAACAGGAATTTTATCAGGAGTCAATTTCTACAGTTACTTTACAGTTCTATGAATCATACACTAAGGAAAGCATTGATACTCTTGCAAGCAGACAAGTAAGCTTCAGTGTATATTTTTGTAGCAGTCTAGAGGTTTTTTTCCAATTAAATTTGACTTTATTAATGACTTTAAATTACATCTTGACTGCTGAAATCCACTATTTACATTGCAAAACACTTTTGAATTGGTTAAATCACTTGGTTTTAGAGGGACTTAGAGGAAAACATTTGAGGGCTTTCAAATAAGACTTCCGATCCATTTCCCTTTTGCAGTGAAGAGGCAGAGTCAGTTCAGCACACCAGAATAAAATAAGAAAAAGAAAAAACAACAAATTAAAGTAATATTCAAACCACAACATTTAGTTTATCTACATCCAGCTCAACAGCAACATTTATAATATCAATAATTTTTATCAGATTTTTTCTTTAGGGTACCTTTTTATATGTTCTGATTATTTACAACTGTACAAGCAAAGCACACACTTCCAAGTGCACATATTTAATACAGTATTGACTATTTGCATTTACAAGTTTTTCAACAATCTGAAAAAGATCAACTGTTTAAGATCTTTAAGGTATATTACAAAAACTGCTGCTAGTTCCTGTACTACAGTATGTTTACCCAGTAAGACCAGTGACAATAGATACATACTGTAACTGAGTAATTCTGTATTCCACTCATGCTAACCCTCCACGGGGTCAGACCTCATTAACTCTAAGCTGTCTTGTACAAAAGTTAAGGCAAAGTCATTTTCAAGTTTAAATAAAATTCAAGTCTTTAAATATTGGATGGAAATAATTCTTTAAAAAAACCCAGTTGTTTAAATAAACATTTTTGTGGAATAAACTGTACTGTCATAGTCAGCAGGAATGAGTTTTGTCTGAACTTCCTGCAGTTTGAACACTTAAAGAAAAACTTTATGCATTTTTAAAACAAAAATAATTTATATTCAACTTTATTAGAAACTTGCTAATTTAGTGCATCCTCGTCCTTCAGAAAGCGCATCACTTCTAAAGTAAATAAGTGTGAGAAACCTCATCCCAGAGGTAAATATCAGGGATCTCTTCCTCCACCACACAAAACAAACACCATTATCTCACGTCTTGAAAAATTTAAATCCGTATGCCAATGCTTGTTGTCACAGGAAGATGTCAACACAAGGCTGACTAAGATATGAACTCCTTCAAAGAGCACTTGGGGCAGAGTTTCAAAAAAGTCTACACAGCACAGGGGTAACCAGAACATACAGCGCTGACTCAGTTAACTCCCTTACAAGCACAGGGAAGCTAAGTTATCACAAGAAGGCTACAGTGCTTTCTCCTGATAACATCCACTATCAGGCTTCACCACCATAGAAGCTCACAGACTTAATTCTTTCTATTCACAATGTGCTTTGTATTTGCAGATTATAACATCTGTTTTAATCTGGAGTGAGAAGATGGTTACTTGCTTGCAGTAAGTCAAAAAAAAGGTATATTTTAGAAAGAGACTGCTATGGTGCTCTGCAGGATTCATTTTGTGTGTGCAAAACATCAAAAAAAGATGAACTTCTTAAAAATGCTAGAAACTACTAACTCGTTTAACCTAAAAGTGCAAGTTCATTTGCTGACACTTAGTACAGCAGCCCAATAAAAAAAATATTCAAGGTCACGTATCAATTTGTAAAATATAGCTAATTCCTTGCACTCTACACACTAGCTGCCGTCAGTCTCTTGGATACTTTAGATATGTACTTGCAGACCAGTTTATTAAAAATATTGAAGCAGCACATTTCTGCTTAACGGTTTAGAAAAAACTCACTGTACAGAGCTTGCACTCACACAGCCACAGAAAGGCTTAATAAAAAGTTGATCTGTTTAAAGACAAATATTTTACATCTTGAAAAAAGAATAATCACACTAAGCTTCACCTCCAATTAAGCACCAAACTAAATGTAAGGTTTAGAACAACTATCCAGAAACATCCAGAAAAAATAGAATGTTTGTTCAAGAGGGGAAAAAAGTATTTCACAGAAAAATAACTTGCAGGCATTGTTGTATGCCTTGTATCACTGCAAGCTCCTAACCAGCAACTCATTCTCAGGTATCTTAGTGGGAACATGGGTTTAATTTGTGGGAAGCAGACCTCTTTTCAAATTCCTCCCAGATATTAGTTTCACTGAGGAGATTTTGGAGGTGTATTCTGTTCTTTATTTAAGCGTTTCCCAACAGCTGGAGGGGATGATCTGCGTCCTGACTGTCTCCTCTGGTCTTTGGGTTGTCCAGGATGTGACTTTGCAGGAGGAGGTTCTCTGTTTTTCTCTATTGTTTCTGTGGGCTTTCTTTCTTCTTTCCCACATGCTACAGTGTTTGGCTTCTGTTCTTTCTGGGGTTGTAATGTAGGAGGATCCTTAGTTGTTCTCTGGCAAATTTCCGCATAACTAGGTTTTCGCAGTTCCTTTAAAATCAAAAGCAAACAAGACAGCAGAGTTAAAGCATCCTGGAGAAAAAAATATATACCCTATCAATAAAAAAAGTTAAGTCTTCATCCCAAAAGACTGCTGCACTATAACATGCAGATGAAGGCTCGAGTGTGAAGTTTACAGCAGCTGTATACAAAAGTTTCAAGACAAAGTAAGGTGCAAAACAGGGTATGACGATAGGGCAAAACGGCATAATTGCATCATGCAAGTAATCATGAAGTCACCAATTGCAAATTTAAGGATGCTGGGCTCACAAGATTAGGCAACACTGGGTAGCAATACACTGTTAAATGCTTCAAACTGGATCATTAAGTAAAGTAACCAGGTCACTTACTATGGCAGCCCCATTGACTTGTACCGATTTACATGCAGTACTCAGCGTGGAAGAAGAAAGCCTTTCTGTACTCTGTGTGTCTCTCTGCTGTTTATCCACAACCTTGGAGTCCCTGTAAGCATCCAGCAGGAAGGAAAGCTCATGAACAGTGAAACTTCAGGACAGATGAATGATCAAATTATGTGCCTAAAACTCAAAAAAGACATTCCTGTGGAACTTAACACTGCCTGTAATTTGTGACACTGACAGCATTTGATTATTCAGTTATCTTACTCCTGTTACTCAAATGCCTCAATCTGATTTGCACGTTCCAAATGAAGTATTACTGAAAACTAACTACCGTATAGACAATGGTACTGCCCCCAGCATCGCGGGTTTTTTCTCTATGCTTCAAAGCTATCTAAAAAACAAGACAGTAAGGTATTCAATTAAATTTTTAAATATATGCAGAGACTAAACGTCTGTCTGCTGAACAATTACTACTACGAATCACTGCTATGATATTCTTCACAAATTAAGCTTTATTGCATTCACTACAAGTACAATATACAACAAAATATTATTTCTTTCACTGATTAAGATTTTTAACAGCAATTTACAGCGTTCCAGTTAGCCTTCTCATGACAGAAAAGGCAAATGTGATTTAAAGCAGAATAATTATAGCCATGTAATTAAATGCTTACTCAGAAGACTGGGATGGCGAAGGAGACCTTTCAAACGTCCTGGGCAACGCAGAAGAAACTGGCAACAATGGCTCTCGAGGAATTCCAGATGGAACAGTATTTGTACTCACATCCACATTAATGTTCTGAAGTAGAGGAAAAAAAGGCACAAAAGGGCAATCATAATATCCAATTAATATGGTTTTCCTGAAAATTAACATAGTCAGGAAACAGTTTACAAGTTGATTTACCGGAGTAAACGAACTACAAGAATAAACAGAACAATCCAATATATGTACTGTTTTCCTTTACAGTTATTTAGAAACAGACAAATCGTGCATCGTAGCTCTTTCCCCCCCAAAATGGAAGCTTAGTTCCCTATGGGTCATATCTGCATGAGAAAATCACTTTTTTCAGCCTGGGAGTTATGTACCTGTTGGCGACAAAGTAGGTTTTATGCCTGTTCACATAACCATAATTAGCCTATCAAGACAAAAGTCTCCTACAGTTCTGCATTAAGAATTGTCTTCTTCAAAGCTCTAACACCGCATCGCCCCAATAGCTGGGCTTCTACAAAGCAGGATATGACCATCATTGAAAAGGCCCTTTCTGGTGCTACAGTGCAATTTGCTACCAAGCAGATGCTTTTCCATTGCCCTCAAAAGACTCTGCTAGTGTCAGTGGATACTTCCAGGTAAAGGCCAAATAGGTTCAAGATGCACACATGAATTTAAATTGTTACAAAATAATAAAAGAGAAAGAAGACACTATCTAAAAAAAAACATTTCTGATATTCGTAACAATTTTGTTTGTTTTAAAAAGCATTGGGTTTTGTATTGGTTCTGATCTGTCTGGCTTTAAAACAGAACAGATGCTGGTAGGCAGAAATGAGAGCAATGGGAGAACGCAAGCACAGAAGGAACAGGATAGCCACATCTTTTCCCCAGTACAGTCACCGTTCAAAGGTCATAAAACATGAGACTCCCGTGGTCACTCTTAGAAAGGAAAATGGTATTTGATGATGCTGTTTTATATCAAAGCAGCACAGACCATTGCAGTAGATCCAAACCTAGTTTTACTTAAAATAAAGGTAATGCCATAAAAGGTGGATGCTTAGAAATAAAAGAACAGATTCTACAGTTTCACTCATTATAACAGTGCGTGCAAAAACTTGAAATTACAAGATGCTGAGCATTCTGGCCTAGGTTCAAAACTTGCAGGTACATGGTTAAATGCAAATAGCATGTCTGCTTGACTTGAAGCAAGTGCTATTCCTAGGCCAAAACATTCAGCCCCTGATCTGACAACACTGCAGCTTCCCAGTTAGAAAATGTGGCATGATTAACACCTGCCATTCCCCAGAACTACACCTGGAATAGCACTACAAAGCAAAGAGTGTAAGGATGCACTTGGATAACAACTGTTGGAAATTACACAACCTAAGTTCACAGAGCTTCTGTACATATGGCTGGCCCATCTATAAAACAAGGGTAGTGCTGTGTAACTCTACTTTAGCATTTGATAACTCTACATCAGGTGACATGAAAAAAAATGTTGAGATCAAGGTAAAAACAGTCTGTATACATTGGCAAGATTTGAATGTTAATTCTAACACCTCTGTAGTAGAACACAATGACTCTTTAGAGCCAGTTGCTGTTATCTTACTGCTTATTATCGCCAACAAGAAAAGACAGTACAATCCCTTTCTTCCACACAATGGTACAGACCAACTCATGCAAGCCAGAAAATTAAATTGTCCCCTATAAGAACAGGCTGAGACAGCTGGAGTTGTTCAGCCTAGAGAGAAGGCTCGAGGGAGACGTTACAACACCCTTCCAGTACTTAAAAAGGGCCTACAGGAAAGATGAGAAGGGGCTCTTCACAAGGGAGTGCAGTGATAGGATGATGGGTAATAGTTTTAAGCCAAAAGAGAGATTTAGATTAGATACTAGGAAGAATTTTTTTCCTGTGAGGGTGGTGAGGCACTGGAACAGGTTGCCCAGAGAAGTCATAGATGCACATCCCTGGAGTTATTTAAGGCCAGGTTGTATGAGACTTTCAGCAACCTGATCCCGTGGCACGAAGGTTGGAACTAGATGATCTTTAAGGTCCCTTCCAACTAAAACCATTCTGTAATTCTGTGAAGTTAAAGGAAGCTTATCAACATGACAGTGCATTGCACTATCATAATCAGCCAGGCACGGAGGTTTATTAAGAATGCCTCTACAGGGAAGAAGTCCAAGTTCTTTATAATAAGAACCGTGCAAAGCAAACATTACATTTGTAATGGGAGGAGCAATGGGTTTTCAGCTGCAATACCAACAGCAAGTGCTAGAATTATATTTACAACTTGGAATACAATAGCCAAAAACCACTTCAGAAATAATAGACAGATCGTGGCCAAGTAGAGGTTGCAGTCTGGAGTACTGGCTTACAGTAAACATTGCTCTTATCAGGGCACTGTCCTGCACATTCCCCCAAATGCAATCCTGGAAAGTAGTTGTCCCGATTTGCTCTCCCACTTGCAGGAGATAGAACAGATGGCTTGTCTGTGCAACCACTGCTCTGGGTGCAGGCAGCCCTGATGCTTCCTATTTCCTTTACCAGCAGACACCTCCCAATCCACCAAAGAAAACACTTCTGCGATAGTCTGGCTTTAGAGATGACACACAGGAGTCTTACGTTTCATCAGTTTTTTTCACACTCCTGTATCCAGGGGCTAGCTTCAGTTGTGGTACAGTCAGAAAAATACAAGTTAAATTAGAGCGAACACAAAAAAGCCAAGATAGCCTAGACTGTTCCATAGTGCACAGGGTTATACGAGTCCTGATGGAGGAGCACATGCTGTCACTGACAGATGGCCTGGTAGAGACAATTCTAAGAATGAAATCTATAAACAACTACTGAACATTAATTTTCAGCTGCATCTACTTCTAGAAAGCAGTGGTTGCCAAGTCATTCGGGTATATTTTTATCCTTCTATGCAATATGACAAAACAACACGGATCCAGCTGGTTTTCGTAACAGTTCTTGTTCCACCTATGATACCTAGTGTACTGAGATAATGTAGGCAGCTTCTTTATATTTCCATGCTGAAAAGTTTGTCTCTGTCACTTTTAAGTCTTTTATATGCAACTTAGAAGTCTGTCTTTCAAACAGGTAGAAAATTTATCACATTTTTCACTCAAGTCCATCAAAAAGCCTGAAGCAACTATGAACAAAGAATGTATTTTCTAATCTCTGATCATAACATCTACTTATATTCATGCTCATATTTTACATCATTTCAAAGAGAATACTCAAAAAGTTCTAAGATATAAATGAAGAAGGCAGCAACATGTCATCTGACAGCTGTTACTTAAAAGCACTTCTTATGATCCATGTAAAATCACAAGGTTTTTTCTATGTATAAGCCACCAAATGTGAAAACAAGAGTTATGCAATTTTTTGTTTCCCCAACAAAAATGAACAAACACTGGATACTCACTCTTTCTTTTGGCGTTCCTATTACCACACTGGACAGTCTGTTTTCAAAAAGGTCTTCGGTCTTTAGATTGCCAGCAGCTCCAGGTAATGGAGGAAAGCTAGATAAACCTAATTCAAAGCTAGGAGATGGAGGTTTTGGGGGTGGTGGAGACTGTGTTTGGCCTCTCTGGAATAAAAATATGTTCAGGTTACCACACTGGATGACAGAAATTAAATATATGGGAATCTAAACTGTGTTTTGCATTCAATTCCTATCTGTGAAGTGCAAGGAGAGGCCTTCCCCATCCCACCTCCTCAGAAAAGCACACAGTACCAAGGAACAGACACTTTCATTTTCCACTGTTGCCTTAAAAATATTTAACTTATTTAAATGGGGTAGTATTGGCATCCTTCAAAACGTCATATGCATAAGCTTTAGTGACACTGGTATAGTCAGAAAACTTCTCAATAACCCTTCCTTTAGGATGGACGCTTACACTGACAAGAGAAAGGAAAATGGACTGGTTTAGATATCACGATGTAGTGAAAATGTAAAGCCCATTTATGTACAGTTCGGATCATTCTAAACGAAACAAAGGACTCAGCAAGAATTTTGTATTATGTTCAGATATAGTAAGAAATGGCAAGACAGCATGCCTTGCACGTAAAGCAGACAATGGTAGTTTTATCTGATTAATACAAATTTATTCAGTCACTTGGTAAAAATGCAAAGATAAACGTCAAAACTATTTCTGAAACAGGGAGAATTTTTCTAACTAAATCTAAGAGGAAACAATGTCCCAAGCAAAAAAACATCAATGGGCTAAATGTAACTATTTTGCACTACAGAGAGCAGTACAGGAGTTAAGAGTACCACAGTTAACTATCACTTGTGAGGACCACTTGTAAGGATTTCCAAAGGTAAACCCTTTACACTGAAAAAATAAAACTCCTTTTGTAATATGCTCTTAACTGAAGTTACCCATTAACTTCATCTACATCAGGTAAACAAAGAAGTAACTGTTTCACAGCTGTGCTCGCGCCTGTACTAAGATGATTGCTGCTGCAAAATGCCAAATGCAAGGCAGTCTGAGAGGGTTCCTATTTTGAAAAGGAAAATATTTATGGATTTAAATCCAAGATGATCTGAATGTGAGAAAAATGCTTCTGAACAGACAGGTGTTCAATTACTTACTGTCTCTGTGCCCTTCCTGAACATCAATGGATAAAAAAAATAGCCCTGAGGTCTTTTCAAACTACAGTTTATGCTAAAAGAAGTGTATGCTGAGAGCTAAGTAGGGAAAGAATATAAAGGCAAGAATAACTGCAACTCCAGAGATTGCTACCGACCCAGTGTTACCCCCAGAATAAAGTTTAAATGTGCTGCAATAATGGAGCCTGCAAACACCCCAAAATCATAGAATCATAGAATAACCAGGTTGGAAGAGACATACCGGATCATTGAGTCCAACCATTTCTATCAAACACTAAACCATGCCCCTTAGCACCTCATCCACCCATCCCTTAAACACCTCCAGGGAAGGTGAATCAACCACTACCCTGGGCAGCCTGTTCCAGTGCCCAATGACCCTTTCTGTGAAAATTTATTTCCTAATGTCCAGCCTAAATCTCCCCTGGCAGAGCTTGAGGCCATTCCCTCTCGTCCTGTCCCTTGTCACTTGACAGAAGAGGCCAGCTCCCTCCTCTCTACAATCTCCTTTCAGATAGTTATAGAGACCAATCAGGACTCCCCTCAGCCTCCTCTTCTCCAGGATAAACAACCCCAGCTCTCTCAGCCGCTCCTCATAAGATTTGTTCTTCAGCCCCTTCACCAGCTTTGTTGCTCTTCTCTGGACTCGCTCCAGAGCCTCAACATCCTTCTTGTGGTGAGGGGCCCAGAACTGTACACAGTACTCGAGGTGTGGTCTCACCAGTGCCCAGTACAGAGGGAGAAGAACCTCCCTGGACCTGCTGGTCACGCCGTTTCTGATACAAGCCAAGATGCCATTGGCCTTCATGACCACCTGGGCACACTGCTGGCTCATGTTCAGTCGGCTGTCAACCAACACCAACAGGTCCTTCTCCTCCTGACAGTGTTCTAGACAGACTTCTCCTAGTCTGTAGCTCTGCTTAGGGTTGTTGTGCCCCAAGTTTAACCCGGCATTTGGCTGTGTTATACCTCATGCCGTTGGTCTCTGCCCAGCAGTCCAGCCTGTTCAGGTCCCTTTGCAGAGCCTCCCGACCCTCCAGCAGATCAACACTTCCACCCAGCTTGGTGTCGTCTGCAACCTTGCTAAGGGAGCACTCGATGCCTTCATCCAGGTCATGGATAAAGACACTGAACAGGGCTGGACCCAGCACTGAGCCCTGGGGAACCCCACTTGTCACTGGCCTCCAGCTGGATTTAACTCCGTTTACCACCACTCTCTGGGCCCGGCCATCCAACCAGTTTTCCACCCAGGAGAGTGTGCGCCTGTCCAGGCCAGAGGCCGACAGTTTCTGTAGCAGAATGCTGTGAGAAACTGTGTCAAAGGCTTTACTGAGGTCTAGAAAGATACATCCACAGCCTTTCCCTCATCCAGTAGCCAAGTCACTTGGTCATAGAAGGTGATCAGGTTAGTTTGGCAAGACCTGCCTTTCATGAACCCGTGTTGACTGGGCCTGATCAACCTGTTCTCTTGCAAGTGCTTCATGATAGCACTCAAGATCACCCATTCCATGACTTTCTCCGGTACCGAGGTCAGACTGACAGGCCTGTAGTTCCCTGGATCCTCCCTGTGCCCCTTCTTGTAGATGGGCACAACATCAGCCAGCCTCCAGTCCAGCAGAACTTCCCCAGTCTTCCAGGACTGTTGGAAGATGATGAAAAGGGGTTTGGCCAGCACATCCGCCAGCTCCTTCAATACCCTCGAGGGAATCCCATCCAGCCCCATAGACTCGTGGGTTTCTAGTCAGGCTAGCAGGGCTCTGACCACCTCCTCTTGGACCATGGGAGCCTCATGTTGCTCCTCTAGTTCCTGGGTTTGTACAGAAAGGGAACAACTTTCTTTACAATTAAAGACTGAGGCAAAGAAGGCATTAAGTACCTCAGCCTTTTCCTCATCCCCTGTCACTGTTGCTCCTTCTGCATCCAACAGGGACTACATGGTCTCTCTAGTCCTCCTTTTATTATTTATATATTTATAGAAAGATTTTTTGTTATCTTTCACCGACTTTGCCAGTCTGATTTCTAGTTGAGCCTTAGCCCTTCTATTTTTTTCTCTACACAATCTCACTTCAGCCTGGAGAAGAGGAGGCTGAGGGGAGACCTTATTACTCTCTGCAACTACCTGAAGGGAGGTTGTGGAGAGGAGGGAGCTGGCCTCTTCTCCCAAGTGACAGGGGACAGGATGAGAGGAAATGGCCACAAGCTATGCCAGGGGAGATTCAGGCTTGAGAGAAGGAAAAAATTCTTCACGGAAAGGGTCGTTAGGCATTGGAACAGGCTGCCAGGGGAGGTGGTTGACTTGCCTTCCCTGGAGGTGTTTAAGGTGAGGGTGGATGAGGTACTTAGGGGCATGGTTTAGAGACTGGTGGGAATGGTTGGACTCAACAATCCGGTGGGTCTCTTCCAACCTGGTTATTCTATGATTCTATGATTCCCTCCTGTAATCCACCCAAGAGGCCTGTCCCCTCTTCCAGAGGCCATAAACATTCCTCCTCTTCTTGATATCACTCAAGATTTCCCTGTTCAACCAAGTTGGTTTTTTCACCTGCTGGCTTTTTTTCCGGAACATGGGGATGGCTTTCTCCTGAGCCGCTAGGATCTCTTTTTTTGAAGAGCTCCCAGCCCTCATGGGCTGCCTTGCCCTCAAGCACTGTCTCCCATGAGACTTTGCCAACCAGCCTTCTGAAGAGTTCAAAGTCTGCCCTCTGGAAATTTAGTGCTACTGTCCTGCTGACCACCATCTTCACTTCGCCTAGAACAGAAAACCCTGTCATCTCATGATCACTTAGTCCTAGGCGTCCTCCTTCTGCCACATCCCCCACAAGGCCTTCTCTGTTCACAAACAGCAGGTCCAGGAGGGCACCTTCCCTTGTCAAATGGAAGTCTATGGAAGTCTATGACCTGTCAAAGGGACAGAGACTTCACCTACACAGCTCAAACTGCAAGAGTCCTTTTTAAAACCTTTTTGGTGTTAGAACAGTTCTTCAAATCACAGCACTAAGTTTTCTTTAAGAGGACTTAAGTCCTGCAATAGATAACACTTTTCCATCTGCTTCAAGTATTTTAAGTTACACAGATGAGTCTTAAAACCCCCCAAAGAAACAAGTAGCATTAACGTCCTAGATTAGCAAGACCACGGAGGGTTTAAATGGATTTTAAGCTGCCAACTGCATAAAATTTCTCAAATCAACTTGTTACGACAAGTTGAGTAATCGGCTTATGCCTATAGTCTCAAATACAATCTGATGAAAAAGGATCATGCTCTCAAGTGAGCATGCATACTAATGTTTTCCCTTAAAAGTAATAAAAATCAAAAGGAATCGTCATTCCATTGAAATGCAACTGGTTGTAGTGATGCCCTACATAGGCTATCTAATCACAAAACATCATGCAAGAAATAAGATCCTGGATTCAATTCTTCACACAGTCTAAAAAGAGTCAACTTCTAATCGTTCATGTCAGAGCACACTCCTTCCCAGTGCACACAGTTGTGGGTGTGCAGCAGCTTTCACCTGTGTTCAAGCTGCATCACTGAACAGTATAGACTAAAGATTCATAGGCCATAAGAGACGAGAAGGAACCTGGCTGTACGTGCTGCAATTAAAGTCTTCCGATGAGAGAAAGGAGCTGTGGGTCTCCAAAGAAGTCACAACTACCTGTTTTACATCCAAAGTTAAAAGAGTCTTTAAAGCCAAAAGAGCCTCTCTGGTCAGTAAGGGTGTCGGAGATAACCCTTTCATTCCAGCCACTCCCTTATACACCTAGCCTGTACCATTTCCTTGTTCCTTCAAAGGCAGGAAAAAAATGTTGATAGGAAAACACCAATCTAAACTCAAGCAGTTCTGAAAGGGCAAAAGAGAAGTATTGAGAATCCCACATGTAATCTGATCTCTCTGAGCTCAGAGAAGTTTGACAAGAACTAAAAGTAACCAGAGGAAAGGAACCACTTATACTACTATTCAACAGCAGGAGCCACAAATATAAAACTACAAAGATTCCAGACCGTTAAGAAAGTGTTATGGCTCATGCAGTGCATTTACAAATGCAACATGAATAAGGAAATAATCTGGTTTAATACAATAAACGTGTCATGCTCAAAAATTAATTACAGAGAACTGTCTGGTTTGATCAAACCAAACCTTAAGTCTTAACAAAAAAATACTTTTTCCTCTTCTACACATCTACCCTCTTTCAAGTATCGAGACCATGTATTCACTTTGAATTTAATTTTACCAAACTTGTAATATTTCAATAGTGTTAGTATACACTCATCAAGTGGTACTTGGGGAGGCATGTAAGAAATGGAACTGACCACTTAATAACTAATATTATCACACAGATCTAGAGGATGTTCTTCACTGTTTACATGAGTGATAAGTGTTTTCAACTTTACCTTAGACATTTAGCTCTCCCTGAACATAAACACTGGCATGCTGAACAATTAACACCAAGATGGAAATTTTTGCTATTGGTAAAAGACTAATTTTAACTTTTTCCGATTTTTGCATTAATGGACAATCTTCCCTGATACTCAAATGCAGCAAACTAATGAGCTACTGTCTCCAGTCAATTGTGACATACAATTGCTTGTGCAATAACTTATCTCACCTGCCAATTCACATAAAGTCTATACCATTACCTTGTTACCCTACTTTTATTACAAATTAATCATGAACACTCACTGTAAACTTGTCCTCTCTTTTCTTTCGGTATCCATATGAGTTTTTCCTAAGTGAAAAAAAGCAGTTATCAGAACCTTGCCTATACGTGAGCAGAAGGCAGTTGGTGAAAACAGGAGAAATTAATTCAAGCTGCTATTTCATCCATCTCCATTCTAGACAAGTTACTAAAAAAGCATTCCAGGGAAAAATATCTAGTAAGCTCTCATTAAAATTAAAGTATGGATCTTCTATAAATCAGCATAAGAATACATTGGTTATAAATAATTCAAAGCATCCCTGTGCCAATTACACATAAGGCTTTCAAATCCAATGTAAAGATTTTTAGTATTTTTATGTTTCGGTACCTATGTAACTTATGAAATGTATCTATTTTCAGTTCAGGTTAAGTGCCTCAAAAACATTTTCAGGGTTTCTGCCTTAGCCCTGCTTCAGGTAAAGCCCCTCCAAGCAGTGGTTTACAGTTTGTAATGCATTCTAATTTGGTTTCAATATATTTTTCCAAATTATCTGTTTGACTCTTAAGATTCTAAACGTATTCAATACCAAAACATCAGAATATATATCCAAGTACTGACTATTCCTGTACATTTTTGTAGTCCATAGTTTGAGCAATCGTGTTTTCTATGTTCATCACCATACTTCCATCCAGTAGTTAAAACAATCTGGTAAATCAGATTTAGTGAAGTATTACAATCCTTGCACAAAATCCCTACTGAACTTTGCCGTGGTAAAATACAAGTATAATACAGGATCATCTGCAAAAGACTCAAATTATTCTCCAATTCAGTAAGTCACTCAAAATATCACTTACTTGGAGATATAAACACAGACATAATTAAACAAAGCTGCACAGTATTTCAATCAAGCTGTATTTAAAAAATTCCAAGATAAGTCTGCTAAATCTCACATTAGTATTGATGCCAACAATTTTCAGCTCCCTGAGTGTTTTTTTCTTTGTTTGTTTTCGCTTTTAAACTGCATAACAATAGATCTCTTAGTTTCACACAATCCTTTTTCCTCCCTCCATACCAATCCATCATCATCATTGTTGTAAATGTCTCACTTGGGCAAAATTCTTGTCTTTCAGCTGAAAAAATTCACAATGAGCAGTGCTTGTACAGATTCATGTACACAATCCACACTGCTGAACAATGGAATAGGCAGAAATGCTTCCTAAAGTCAAACAAACAATACATACAATACGTAAAAACTGCCTTACAACAGATAAAGGAGAGTGGATTAGATCTTAAAGCTGTAAATTGTTCGTCAGTTGCCATGAAAGATTTTCATTTGGTAGGCAAGTAAGCAAATCCACTTTGCTTTATTTATACATTCAGCACTTCCTCTGAAGACTTGAGCTTTGAGGAGAGATAGTCTCAGTTTAAAATAGTCATAAGAACAATACTAGCACCATACCTTTTTACTAAAAGTAGTCTAGAAACAGGAATATCAGGTTGCTCCGAGGACAACTACAGAGTACACTCACCTTCCTCTACCTAAACCGGGAGACGAGTCAACGCTGGTCTGTTCCATCCGTCCAGTTCCTACTTCCCTCTTGCTATAACTCGTAGTAGCATTCTGCATCCGTGTCCTATTTTGCCCCGGCTGCCGCGTCTGTGGACTCCTGACGCCATTGATTAAACGATCAGCAGAAAAGTTGAATATTGTAGGACTGTCTAGCAGCCCAGGTCCCCTCTCTGTACTGGGTATTGTATGTCGTATATGAGACTTGCTAGGATTCCTACAAATTCAAAAGTCATTTCAACATACGTACTATGAGATATCTTCTGAGGCCTAAGTAGATTCACAGAATTCAGAAGAAGCAAAATCTTTGGTCCTTTATTGCATATTCCATTTAAGAACGACAAGTATTAATTTTAACAGGTTATGTGAATTATCAAAATTAACCTTTTCATTGCCTATTTTGAACTACAGCTTTTACTAAAAGTTCCCAGCTTTTAGATAGTCCATTTACATTTAGAAAGAGTACATCCACCAACAACAGCAGCCCCATCTGTCCTTTGGCCTCACTTAACCTTGTACGAGGTTCAATTTCACAAGTATTTGCAACTTAGCTGGTATTACTAAAATAGGCAGATTAAAACCCCACATACCAGACGATAAAATAGTATGTATATTGTTAAAAGATGGTTAAACTTACCTGTTCCTGGGAGGATATTGTCTGAGTGTGGTCAGCGGAGAAGCAGCAGGCTTGAATGTTGGAGATGTGAACCCATTGATAAATCCAGTATTAGGAAATGGTGTTACCTGAAGAATATAGTGCACGCTCATAATTATAAACAAGTCAAGTACTGTTTTTTCTTAACTTGATATTTTGTGTCATTCTGTGCAGAGCAGCACTTAAAAGAGGGGCTCAAACAGCAACAAAGCATTTGTCCAGTGCCTTGTAGCCAACTTACAAAATGCTGGTTTTTAAGACAGCCACTATACATATTCAAGTTCTAATAACTTAAGAGGACTGAAAAATTTTGAGCCAAAATTCTAGGCTGTAGCCAAGTAACTCTCCTATTTCACACCACTATATACATGACTTCAGAGTACACAAACACCTCTTCCAAGAGTCTAACCTACATGCCTATAATAGCTTTTCTTAGGACTTATATATGAATTCCTCACTATAAATAAATAGTCTTAACTCCTCGTTCTACTCATCTTCCATGTTACACCTAAACAAACATCCACTTGTTCTCTAGCCATAAGTGGACCTCTGAATCTTTTCAGATCTGACCACCTTGCTCACCTTAGTGCCAGAAGAAGCAACATTAAGAAAAGATTTTTCAGGGTGGGTACATATCAATGTTTTGTATTAACAAGATATCTCAAAATTGAAGCATGTTCACAGCAATTTCTCCACCCTCAGTAGCACAATTGTTTTTTGAATATATGATTGACTTTCATTTATGAAGTTATTAGGAACAGCAAATGCTTCCTTGAATTCTCCCCCTGAAAATAACTAAATGCGCAACAGTAAGATTTCTATGTAGTAGTCTTTCTGCATCTAGTTTAATAATGAGAAACAGCCGGAATTAAGACCATTTCCTACAAAGGTATCTTTAAGCTTGTCTAACCTTTCTTGGAAAAATTAAAGCAAATCACTTATCCATGAAAAATAAGAGTTGTCACGCCAAACTGTTAGCTTAATCTAACACACATGACAGCAAATGCTACCTCAGACTCCATGAAGAGGCTATTAAGAGTTTAATAAAGCAATTTTAAGGAAAAGTTTCACCAAAATGTGGCTCTGAAGTGCTTTCTGCTTTAACAGAACTTTAATGCTGTATGAAAAAAAATTAATTAATAATCTTTACTGAACAACTGCCTCAACAACTACAAGGTTAAGAAAAGAATCACACTGCAATCTGAGACCAGATGAAGTTTTTAATTAAACTTGTACACCACGAGAAGAACTGTTTTTCAAGAATCACACTCTTCAGGATACATATACTTCATATACCTCAAGATTTCATAAGAAAATTCTACCAACTTTGAAGAGAAGGCAACAGTTTTATAATCAACAGACTTACCAATGACGGGTCAAGGTAACTGTGGGTGGCTGACCAGGCCTGCGGGCCAATCAGGCTGTACAATGGAAACTGCTGATGGGGACTGTATACAGGAGGTAAGTAAAAGGACGTTGTGTAACGCTGCTGTGTGTAGAGGTTCATATCCAGAGGTCTATATCCATTCTTTGGCAAAAAAGTATTTATAGCTATTGCCTTTGCTTTTATCCTTGCCTGCAAAGGAGATTAGATTGAATTTGAAATAATCAGGATGATTCAAACTATCAGCTCTCAAACTTTTACTAGACATTTTCTCCTTCAAGGAAGGCAGGAACAGCTGAATGCTTCCCTGCTGGCCTGATGCTGGGATGGATATAACGCTGCCAGAAAGGAGGAAAAGGAGAACTATAATGGCATATACTACATTTCAAAACCCATCTCCAGGTCTAACAGCTGCTGAGACTGGACCACTTAGACACAGTGAGACTCACAAGACTCAGAAGATACCTACACATGTTCATCACAAATCCATAAAGCTCTATTTACCTTAATCGGTTTTCCTTGGAAAATTTTCACTTCTTCTCTAAGGTATCTGTAAGCCTTTAAAAAAGTAATTAGTTATTAAAAAAACTGTCAAATGTAATTTAAACAAAGGAAACAAGTTTTGACAGGCTAAGTCTAACAATAACTTTTGAAGTGTTTGCTACTGTTAAACTAAAAGAAAACCACCAATATATAATCTGCATTTGGCAAATTGAAGTCATCATTGCAGAAGTGCTTCAGCGGCATTAAAACCACATTTTATATTTTACAATTGAAGCCCTTCAATGTGTCATCCAAAATATCAGTCATCTTAGCATGAACAGTTATAGCTTTGGCCAGCAAGATAGGATACGTGAACAAGATAAAACTCTTACAGGGTTATGTTTAATAGTACTGATAACAGGGGAAACATTGTTGTTTTTAGACGTTCAGGTATCTTTTTTTAATTACACATTCATAATACAGTTTATGACTTTTCAATCCTGCTCACTGTTATAGTCTAAAATGCTTCAAAAAAAATAGTCTTACCTGCTGTGCATCGGCTTCCGATTCAAATGTGATAAACCAATTGTCATTATAGGCAAACTCACAGTTGATAAACTTAGGCAAATTATCTCCTTTGAAAAGTGCTTCAACCTCCTAAGGAAAGTGGTTTTAATGAGAGAAGACGGAGGGAGAAAAAAAAATGGAGACCACAAAAAAATATCAATTTAAAGTGCAGAACTGTGCAGGTAAGAAAGATAGAAAGCATGGCTAGGCTTTACAAAACAGACTTGAGAACTTCAGAACACCTGCAGTACCCTTAGCTCTCTCCAATCACCCTGCTAGAAGGATTCAAACAAGCACTATCTAGGGCCATACATCTAGGGCCGTACTACAAGTAGAATTTGCCTGCTCCCCTTAAATGACAGGAGATAAGATTCTTAGGCCATAGAGACACTTTAATTTGGCATCAGGTACAGAAAAATGTCTTTCTCCTGTTCCCAAAACCTCAGACACACATGAAAACCTACATATACTGCATTAGATGGGAGAACTCCTCCCATTCAGCACAAACCTGGAGAGATATTAATCTGCAGGCACTTGGGTTAAAATATATTTGAAACGGGGTTTATGTCACCTCAAAAGCAATCATCTAGTTTCTATATGAAAAAATACACACCTTGGACTTTATACTTGTTTTTAGCCATTTGCGTATTATTTTTGTCAGAGTTGAAGTGGGCAGCATTGAAATGCAATGCAACTTTAGGGAGCCTTTACAGTACTTTGGAAATTTGCTCATTACATAAAGCCTGATCATGCCATACCAGGAAACAGTCTATTAAATCTGGCAGATTAACTCCAAATTTCTTTGTATGGCAATTTAAACATAATGTATAAGACACACCACTTCAGACCTTCCCTGCAAATAAAGACTCCCCAAAACTTCATTGTTGTTAAGCATTTAAAAGCAGCTCTTGTTTTTAAACTACATATATAGCATTTCTAACATTTTCCCTTCAACTCCTTTCAGTATTTTGTTTCAGGCTCCTGTTTATGAAGGCCACTTAATGTATTCTAAGTGTTTAAACTGCACTACTTTTATTTTCCTAAGAAAACTATCAAGAATACCCCTTTCAGAATCTTTTTTCTTCCTTATAAAATTAAAGAGAGGAGAAATTAAAAAATATCTCCCATTAAGAATCTGTGCCTTCTCCTCTCTTTTGAAAATTCAAGATGGGTTGATCTGTAACCCAATCATTTCTCTAGTCTCTTCATTAGTCAAAGTCCCAATTACACCAGAGCTCCACTGAATAGCTTTCAAAGAATCAATTTTTCCACTTTGCACTCATAAGCCAGCAGAGATTCTTATGGATTGACATCTCTAGTCTCCGTCTTAGGGTAAAGTCTTACTTTACCCTAAGAAGCTTCAACATGCAGCAGTGACACTCCCTCTTAAGACTTATCTTTCTTCATCACCATTTGTTATTTATCCAATGAACTGAACGCTATGTCCATATGGATAAGCCAGAGCCCAAGAAAGTTATGGTATCTCTACCAAACACAGCATGGTCAGCTTTTTAGCCCTCTGAGAAGCTACAGGTTTAACCACAGTCTTCCTATGAGCAACATGCTTCTATCAAATGTATATATTATCCTAACACACATAACAAACTAAGGTTTAGAAATGCTGTTTGAAACTAACAACGTATTAACAAATGCAATATGTTACTGAAGTCTGGAAGGAGTTTAACTCCAAAGCATTCTTTACTGAACAATGAAACACTTACTTCAATGGGGGTAGATTCAGGGACTTCACGTAAAATCACAATACAGCGATTCTGATTTGGCCTAACTTTTTCTCCTTTCTCATCCACTTGGACTAAAGGCAACGCTAAGAGAGAAAAGACCAAAATGTATTTTAGTCGTCAGCAGTCATAATAGCTTTGCACACTGAAAGATGCCATGGACGCAGTTTTACAATGCAAAGCTTTTTGTGCTAAACAACGTTTTTTGAACATTAAGAAACAAGCAGAAGATGACTGAGGATACTTTCAGACACATGAAACTGAGTAGACATGTTCCTTAAAATTTCTCTTCCTACACTTGCAGCCTAGAAAATTACAATTTATTAACTTTTTCTTTTAAGACACATACTTAGTCATGTTCTTTTTTGATACCTACCTTAGTGGCAATGCCCAGCAGCCTTTCCTGAGATAGAAACTCACATTGTTCTCATTTACACAGATCATTACTCCATACCTCAAATGTGAAGTTACTCTGATAAAACCGTAGTCCTACAATTGTGATGGTCTAAACTGGAAGCTGCTTGCTCTATTTAATGCTTTACAGAAATGCGATGGCATTTTATACAGATACATAACAAAAGAAGGAAGAAAGATTGAAAATTCACATTAATAGTCCTACAGCAATAAGCAAAACGCTTTCTGGCGCTGAGGAATTTTTACTTACATCTCAGCACTTCAACAATCAAATCCATATCAGTACTGAGCTTCTTGACATGATCAAGGTTTGCTACTGTCATTATTGGCACATACTGATCACTGTCCATCTGTGATATAAGGTACATGTCACTGGCAAGATTTTCTCTGTTGGGAGAGAAAAGAAAACCATGGGGAAGTGTCAGAGATTAAACTTTTGCCAATAAACTTGAGACAAACTCATCACACAGAAGGCAGGCTCCTACAGTAAATTCTGTTTTCAACATTTTCACTATCTCCTCAGTTCATTCATCTACGCTATTTCACTTCCTAGATAGTATGAAAAGGGTTTTTTCCTTCATCCAATGGTATTGCCATCTTTCTGTGCAGGCCACAAAATACCCCCACAAACACTTCATATTTTTAGGGGTTTATTATTTCACATGACCACTGACTGCATCTGGTTATGTAGGAGAATAAAGATCAGGAATTGTCTTAGGATACTAAGATACGTGTTTAGGATATCTTGATCTAGGCACAAGCACCGAGAGTAAGTACACTGATGATCTTGCATCAGTCTATACTGGAATGCATATATTCAGAGTCCTTCGCTTTTCTTTTTTAAATTGATCCTTAACTTGAAATACAAAGAGATCTACAAATGCACACACAAAAATAGTAGTTTGTATCAATGCATATTTTACAATAAGTATTAGCTTACTTTATGGTTTAAGTTACTCAGCTTTAATTTGAAAAAAAAAAAAAAACAGTAACAGTCAAAATTCACCTGATCAGTAAATGTTTTGTAGTTAAAGTAGTTACAACATATTTACTAGTTTATCTTTTACGCCCAGAATTTTCATGCAAGCTTTAAGAGGCACATGGTAGTCTGGAATTTGTGCGTTACATCCCCCAAATTCTCATCCTTTCCATTCAGCTTTAAGTGACAGCTGTGAATTATATCATTGTACATCTCAAGTTAGATTCTGGATCCTGTTAGTTATCCTCCAATCCGCTATACTTAAATATATACATACCTTGATAAGCAGAATTCCAGTGTTTTTTTCAGTAATTCTCGTAAATCTTCCTGACCCTCTGTCTGCAACTGTTCGTTTCCACCTAATAATTAAAATATTTAAGTTTGAAATTGAGTTCTGCTACATTACACAGTAGATTTTTTTAATCAAGCCATCACTTCTATTACTGGCTGTCTAACTATTAAGTGTTCATTGTCTATTAGTTCACCACCCACCAAAATTGCACAGTAACACTTGCTTTAAGCCAGAAAAGAAAAGCTGTCTGACTTGACTTGTTAACATCTGCTCTGCAAATACTTCAGAATTTGAAGCCGTTTTAGAAAAGCAGCTACAAAACACAAAGTAAATGCTGAAATGATTTAGCTCATCTATATCTTCCAGTCTTAAGAAAATAACCAACTTCTAGCTGCTAAACCCTGTCTAATACTACAAGCAAGCAATGTAATGGAGTCACTCAGCACTTCTGGCCTAACTCTAAATTTCCAACACACTAATTCAGAAGAGTTTTAAAAACACATTTATGAAATATAAGCAGATACCCACTCTATTAGCAACAGATGTGTGAACAACTAACAATCTCCTGTTTAAGAAGGAGAAATAAATTCTTTTATTATACCTGAAGTTTCAAAATTATTACATGGAAACTCTGCTATTTTCATGTTTATTTTATTTTAGACCCAGTCAATTGAGTGTAAACTAATTTTGTTAGTGGGAGAACTGTTCAGAGATCAGAAGCTCAGTGTGGTTTTCATATTTACAAAACATTTAGTAACGTATTACATAAATGTAAATTAGCTTTTTTAAAGAAGTATTTCACATCATTACCCTCTGTACCCTTCCCTTCTTCAGTAACTTTCATTTTCCTTTCCAGGTCTCCTTAACCTTTCCTCTTGCTAAAGCAACTTCTAATTTCTTCCCCTTGTTCTGTCCTTCACATGCTCTGTTCTGATGGAGACAATGCCACCACCTAATACACATATCTTGTAGTAATAGCTACTTCCCTTCCCACTCTGCTCTTTCTTCCTTGCCCAAAATCTAACAAATACCTAAATTATACGCATTCAAGATAAATAATACTTAATAAAATAAAAATCAAATTTCAGAGATGAGATTAACTATATTTTTATTCATCTGGTAGGATATGTCTGACCTGCTGTTCAGCTGCTTTACAACACAATCTGACTCTTGTTAACTATTTTGGGCACAAATGACATGCTGACAAATTCCTAAGGTGAGGAACACTGTTGCCTTCTAGAATGCTAGGCATCATTAACATAATATGCCAGTTAGCTATTATTTAATATTCTCCAACAGCATCATCAAGTAGAAGAGTCAGACCTTTCAGTTTTTTACACAAGCAAGTAAGATGGCACAACTGTGTCTGATTCCAGGTGTCTATTTCCAGCTATTATGGATGATATACTAGTCATTTTAAATACATGTTCTAAAATCAACTAAGCACAGCGAACGAGGAGCAGATCCTCTTATGAGTCTCAAGAAACACCCAACAAATTCCTCTTTCCCATGCTTCATCTGAGTTCAAGCAGTAATCTTGCATGCATCTTGCAGACCTTCTGTCACTTTCAGTGAAATATAAGCATGGCTGAATCTCAGCACTAGTTTCCCAAAGTTGCTTAAAACATGCCATCTGGTACAGACTACAGCTACCAACAGTGGCACTGGGAAAAAAACTCAGGAAAGTTCATTAAAAAATGTGAAGAAGTTAAATTAAATTATTGCTTATTTTAGCATTTTAAGTACAAGTCTGATCTTCCAATGCATTAACATTATTATTTCATCTTAGTACCTGACCCAACTAGAAAGGCACAGCTTAGAGAGGTAGATATCCACACAAATACCTACATTAGGGACGTGCCTACACAATAACATCTCAGAAAACAATACTCAGTTATAACCAGCGCTCACAGTTGATTCTGGGCAGTAATTCATAAGGCCTGTACTCAAACAAGAAAAGACTTGTTTCCAAATATCTCTAAGCCTGAGACCAAGAGGCAAGATTTTCTGGGGTTTGTTTACAGAATACATGGAACAAGAAAAGTGGTGTAACCTTGGTTTTGTTTATTGCTTTTTAAATGGATGATCACTCTTCAGCTCAAAATACATTCTTTTTTCGAACCAGGTCCAAGCAAACATCAGATTTCTCCTACCTGTCTGCGTGGTTTCATGCATAGATTCATACTCTGAATGCTCGAGAGTCAAAGGGTTCATATCTGTCTGGTCTGATGCAGAAACAGCTGGTGACGGCTCCTGCAGCTCTGTCAGCACTGCGTTCTGATGCTTTTTGTCATCATCACCATTGGCATCCAGTCCTACAGCAGAGATGACAAACATACTCAAAAAGCATTCCTTCTAATCACAGTACCAGCAGTTAAAACTAAATCTGAAGTTGCTTACGTATTTACATTCTTTTTTTTTTTTTTACAGGAAAATAAAATCAGATAAAGCTCTGCACTGAATTCTACCTCCTGCTTGAGCAACAGCTAGAAACTTATTCATACCTTCTTTACAGGAATCTGGGGGTTGGTCAGGTATTTCTTCCCACGTTTTGCTCACACTACCATCAGTGGCACCACTTGCTTCCAAGTGTAGCATGTGATTTCCCCAGACCTTTGCATTAGGATTTAACTCTGAAACCTTGGTTGACTCCTAGAAAAAGAATCGTCTTTGATTATGCACTTCGTGGATACACAGCAAGCATCTGTGCCTATACATGTACAGTTTCAAATAACAGTATCATACGTACAACTCAAGATTGTATTGCTGAGTTTTTTATTCACATCTGAATATATTAACTGAATTGCCATCCCATAATTGCTTCAGGTACAAAACCAACTGAACTGTGCAGAGCAGAATTAAATTTCCCTGATAATCACCAGAAAAGCCCAGTCAATCAGAGCAAACTACAACAAACATTTCAATCTTCACCACTGACAGCCTAAATCATCATGCACTTGCCTTAGACTTGAGGGAGTCCCTATCATAGGTATTAACTCAATGTTGGCTACACTTTTACTGTATCTGTTTCTGGACATGACAAGACTAAGAAAATACAGAAGCACAGCGGTTTGGGTTTTTTTAGAAATATAAATACATAACAATTTTAACATTATGAAAAATTGCAATCAATGAGATGTGCATGACAATTTCTATCATTATTTCAGTGGAAAAAAAGAGCATTAACAAAGAATTAGGTTTATTTTCTCCTAAGCAGGACAAAACCAATGAATTAGCAGATCCAGTTAAATCATCTTAGGGCAATCTCCTTTAACCTGAATTTAATGGTCATACATGGCTACCTATAACCCTTACATAAATGGCTAGTTTTGTGCTTCTTGCTTCTCGTTTGACCGCTCCTTGCAGTGTCAACATGGACAATACTTTTTTGACAATAACAGACAGCTTTCTCTTGTTTCGCCAATGTTTAGGCAAAACGCATGAAGTTATTTCATAACCACAATATCTTAGGTACGTTTTAATGTGATGATTATACTGCGAAAGAATATTCCTTATGATAATACATTCTAAAAAACCTTACTAAAATTTGTTTGTGAATTTAAAGGATGCTAGGAGCATTGCAAAGTTTAAGACAGGCACTTCAAAACTCCATGAAGCTTTATTTATTCCAGAACACATGCACTCAGATACTCATCATCATGGTGTAGAGCAAATTCATCCTGAAGGTAAAAAGATCTAAGGAATCCACACTTGAACAAATCTACTGAATGACAGAGAAAATACTTATAAAAACTGGAGGCACTTGACATAGCTCCTTGAATAATAAGGATTCAAATATGATGGGAGTTCCATCAGTTTCCATTTTTAATATAATAAGTTCCCCCCTGCAGAGAGAAATCTTGGCCTCTAGTACAATCCACTGACAGTACTGCAACTGCTGGGCATGATCACAGCAGCTGCTGTAATGCAGGCAGTGCAGAGAACAATACTAAGTGGTGGCTCTGCTCAGCAGGGAAGAAAGTGGAGCAGCAGCTGCCACAGGTTGGCTTTGTTTCTTTCTTACCCCAGTTAGCCAAGATCCAGTCTAGCTCATTCCCCACAATTCTCCCACACTCAATCCTTCCTACAGCACTTCAGATGATCTCTAGAAGTGGCTTTCTAATTGCCATCAAGCAAGAACTTTGGGATTTCAGGTAATTCACAAACATTTGCTCCTATATGAAGGTACAGTCTGTAGAAAAAGCTTCCCTTCCACGTACTGAAGCATTCACCTCAAGGTCACCTAGAAGTGAAACTCTGCAATCAAGACACTATGCCCAACATTTAAACTTTCACACAAGGTAAACAGAATCAAAAAAGTATCAATGCTCACCAACATTTCCAACTTCTACATTCTTTATAGCAGTTTTGCAAGGGAAAGAACTGTTAGTTTCAGGACAAAATACCATATGATAATTCTCTAACAAAACCACACTGACTTGGCTTATTCCAATTCCCAGCTTCAGCTTTAAGCTCTAACATCAAATTACTTCCACAGAATACTTACAAGTTCATCTGTATCTTGCCATTCCCAAGTACCAAGATTTTCTGGTGCTAGCAGCTGATAGGGGTATCTTGCAACTGCATATGAAGCACTCGTTACGTCTTCAAGTTCATTCTGGAAGTCTTCACTAACTACACACAGCCTGTCATTCTTCACAGCATTGTTAGAAATTGTATTATTCCATATGAAGCCCACCAGATATTCACCATTACCAGCAGCAAGGTGGTCAGGAAACAGCTGATTTGTCCCATCAGCACTGCTAGTTTGCAGACTGATGAAGTGTGACCATATTTCAACATGGGAGTTTTGTCCGTCCAGTTCATAGGAATGTTCACGGTCACTCGAAATGTCTTCCATCATATCTGACGCACATGGCTCACTGCCTTGCTGAAACCCTGCAGCACCAGGAGAGGCACTGGGTATTTCATAGGAAGGAGTAGCAGCATATTTATCTACCTGCTTTGGGTCAACAAAAATTTCAATCTCTTTGTTTGAGAGAATTTTGCGTTCTGACTGCATCTGTTCCCAACTTGTGATCAAGTCATTCATCTGAGTATTTAATATATAACTGGTGGTTTTCAGTTCAGCAGTGTCTGTCTCCAATTGCTTTAAACTCCCTGTAGAAAAAGCTTCTAGATTGCCAGCTGACATGGTAAAACCAGAGAGGTTCTCCTCCTTTGAGTGGATGTTGACACATTGCTTTACTTCACCATCCTGAATATTAGGCTCATTTACATCACACTCACTTTCTTCCCGAGTTTCTGATCCTACTTCAATAAAAGGCCCAACAGAAACAACAGCATCCTCAACATCTGGCTCTGTATTGGTACAACAAGATAACTCTGACTCTTCTACTGGTTTATCACACACATGAGTGTGTGAATTTTGACACAATGAAGGCAAACAATTATTGGCTTTACACAAGAGATTACTGGCATCTTGCATATTTTTAGTGTCATCTATCAACTTTACACTCTTACAGACACAATTGTCCAACGCTACAGGCACAGCAGAGCTGGTATTCTGATTGTGAGTCAAGCCTTTACTGCAGGTTAAGATGCTTTTATGATGATCCACAATGTTAACATCTGTATTCTGTTTCATGTTTTCTGCCTTGTTATCAACAGTCTCATTCAGGTAAGCTTCCAGTTTTTTCTGTTTTACAGATTCTACAACATCCCCAGCTATTCTGGTTGAGTCAGTTCCCACATTCCACTGTTTTTCCACAGCATGCAAGGAACATACATCCTGTTGTTTATCTTGTCTACAGTTCATGTCCATTTTATTCATATCCTCATGTTCCCCAGACACAGGAGAGACATTGGTTTTGTTACAAGAATTTGAGTATTTGTATATTTTAGTCCCTAGTGACTCTTGTGAAACCTGAAGTTCTAAACTGTTTTCTTTTAGGAACGTTTCATATGTACTTGTTTTATGTAGCTCATGAGATGTCAAAGCACCATCACTTCCCCATGATTGACTTCTGCTCAAGCTACTAGCCTCCTCAAGCATATTTCCTTTTAGCTCCATGTTACTCGCATAGATGTCTTCCTCCATGTCGCTATGGTCTGAAACTTCAGTTGACATCTTGTTTTCAACACAACCCTTAATTTGTGTTTGAAAATCAGAATTTTCTTCCAAGTTTTCATGCATTTCAGTCCTATACAAAGTTTCACAGCTATGCAAAACCATACCTGTGCATTTCTCTTTATTCTTCAAGAATTCTACCAAAACACTGTGATGTTCACTGGAGTCAGGAGCAAACACTTGGCTATCACCATGTGTTCTTTGAGGTGTTCTCTCCCCTAGATTCAAGTTTACTTCACTTTCTATCTTTAAGTAGCCTTCAATATTTTCTGCATGTTGACTCACAAACAAGGAATTATTGTCCATTTCATGTAACTCTAATGATAATTCAAAGTTATTCCTCATGCTTTCTGCCACCTGTTTAGTATTTAGGCATCCCTCAACTGTTGTAAGGGAAGTACTTAAACCAACCTCGGAATTGTTACTTCCCTCATTTTTTCCTGAATTACACACTCCAGTATTTAACAATATACTGGAAATGCAATCACTATGTCTCACATTTTCTGACTTAGGGCTGCCTTGGTCCTCTTCAGCAGCATCTGCAAATTTTACAACATCACAAGCTCCATGGATCGATTCATTCCAACTGACAGTATTACCTATGGTATTTACCTCCTCTTGTCTATTCTTAAGGAAAACTTCATCACATACTTTCACTCTTAAGCTATCTATTACTGTACTGTCAGTATTTAACCTACGCACTTGACGCTTACTGGCCAGTAAGTTACTGTAAGAAGACTGCATGTCTATGCTACAACATTTCTTTGTTTCCTTTTTCTGCATATTTGACCTGTCCTCTTTTTTATACTCTACCAGTTCTTCCTGTGAATTAAACTTAGCTTCCACTTGTGCCGATTGCTGCATTGGAAATTCGTCCCCAGGGTCCAGAGGTTGTGCCAGGCTGCACATTCCTTCATCAGTAACAGCTGAGTTATCTATGTCTGCCACAGTCTCTCCATGCACAGTAGCTGGCATCTCTTCATCCCCTTTCATATCTTCAGCATCTACAACACAAATACTGTAAAACTCCCAATCTTTTGTAATTTGTCTGTTGTCTACATCAAGATAGCAAAATGCTGGAGATGTCTCTCTACATGAGCTTGAAATTTTTTGTAGGCTGTCACTCTTGCTGTCTTCATTGTTTGTGGTCGTTTCATTCTGCCTTGAGTAGCCACATGTAACTGCATAATCCTTTACAAAACTCTTATTTAAGGAAATATCACCCTGCAAGACTTTGTCTAGGATAACTGCTACATCTGAAGTCGAAGTATGATCAAACATGCAATTGTCTTCTGCAGCTACATTTTTATTATTAGTATTACTATTAATATTTTCTATATTGCTCATGTGCTGACTATCACTATTAGATTTTTCAGGTGCTCTTTTTTTAATAATCTCATCTTTTTCTTCACTTCTCTGCAGATTTCTGTATGTAGCAGAGACCTTCAGGAGGTTACTAAAGGAATTAAAGAAGCTAAAAGGTCTGTCATAAGTTCTCTTAGAGCTCTCACAGTGAGTACTCTCCATGCTTTTATACGACGGATATTTTGTTTTTCTATCCCAGAACCCAGATTTAGAATTTGACACTGTGCAATCATTGCTACAAACACATTCACAGCCAACAACCACAGATGCCCCATCAACCGTCCTTCCCACTGTATGCAGATCCTGGGTTTCCAAAGTTCCTAAAATTGAAGATAAAGTTTTACTTATCCTTGACTCTGGTGCTTCCTCCTCCAAAGATTTTTGTAACAAGGCAGTTTTCTCCTCATTTGTGCCGTTATTCAATTCTTTACTGAAGCAGCAGCCCATGTTTAATAAGTAGTATCAGAGGATCCTTCTCATTGCGAATCACCTTCCCCTACACACCAAACTAACTTTCTGCTGCTACTCAGGAGGCAAGCCAACACTCAGCAGCCAAAAATAGCCCACTTGAAAACCATGCAGAGGTTCACATGTCATTGCCACTCAAAGTACAAGACCCAGTTGCTGAGCCATGTTTTAGCATTTCATCATGTGCACTGTAATAATTGTAGTCAAATAATTCTCCTAATAAGATTACAGTCTGTTTACATGTATTACCAAGTCTTATGAACTTCCACTGCTTAATTTCCTCAAGAATTTCCTTCATCCAAATCATTAAAACATTTAAATGACATTTTTCACTGTGCCCATGTGTGCCAAAAAACTGTTCACCTTTATATTTAATACAAGTCCCACTTTCTAAACAAAGATAAATGCAGTCTAGATTCACATGTTCAAATCTGTTCTGAAGATTAAGCTAGTGGTTTGGACCATTTTCTCCTCCTCCCTTCCCCCAGAGCTGTACCTATACCAAGACTACTTCTTTAGGAAAAGCAGGCTAAAGATAGATAAGACCTCATGTATTCCATTGAACAGTCATTGTACGTTATCAGAAGCTAATTCTGTTCCAAGTCTTTTTTTAATTCTTTATCTGTATGAAAGAAAAGAATACATAATCCCTTACTAACTTACAGCACTGGAAGTGGCCTCGCTATCATTTAGCCATCTTGTGGTGTTGTGGCAGAATTAATTACATTTAACATCAAAAAAATTTTGTTTTCTTTTACAAAAGAACCAACCTGAGATGCATTTAAATGTACTTTGACTAAACGCTACTTCTTCCCTAAGCCTGTCCCCAATATAACTTCTTTGTTATACATAAAATGAATTCTTTCTTACATTATGACAGCAAAAAAACCCCACCTTTATACAAACTGGAAGACTTCTACTACTCTAAGTCCCTTCACTTGCTAAAAGAAGTGGCTCTGTTTCTTCAAAAATAAAAGCCCAATAAAGTCGAATCTTTCTGCTCTAAAGAGCTGTTATTTGCCTTACACCACTTAGATCTCCTCAAATCCACTGCTATTACCTCAAATGTGCACATGACCCTTCAGAGAGGTTGCAGACTGTAGTTTTACAGCATCACTCTGCTTTATTACTTAATAGATACTGGAAACAGAATAAAGTAAGACAAAGCAGACCCTTGAACTCTACTTCAAATGTTCTTTCATCTGTACACTGAATCGAGTGCTCTTTTTTAATTGGTTGTGCACCATACGGCAAGTTTAATCAAGACATACTTGATCTAGAGTTGTACCTTAACCTGGCAACTTCTCAGTTGTGTCATGTAGGGGTACTATGGCTAATTAAAGCAGTTGCTTTTCAACTAACTAGTAAGAGATATATTTTACTTTCTACTGTAAACTACACTTGTAGGGTAAAGGCTGCTTAACAGAGACCTATGCTCTAATAATTCGTTATCATTGCTTCTTTTTTTCCTGCATGATTGTCATTAAGACTTATTTTACAGCTTCTTTCGTAGCAAGTCACAGCCTACAAAAGTTCAAGACATGATTCAGTCCTATCTGCTCTGTCTATATGGTCCCTGTCACCACCACACTGCAAGATTTCTGCTTTGTTTCCAAAATTCCAAGAAAAAAACCAAACTAATCTTTACCAGAGAAGCTCACAATCACTTTTTCCTTTCCATCTCCTTCACTTAACTTTACTTCTGACAGAAATCCCACTATCAACATAGAATTAAATCAAGCATCAGCTCCTCTTTTACTCATTCATTTCTATTTAGTAAGCAGAGTTCACACTTGTTTAATGAACCAAAAGAGAAGCAAACTTTGTTTCCTGTTGTTACCTGAAGACTGAGGGAAAAAAAGATGATGCACTGAGCCACAGTAAGCATAAAAGGCTGAATTAAAATCACATAGACAAGAAAATTTAAAAATGCTCTTCCTATCCCAAACTGTCCCCAGTCTCATAAAAATAACTTGTGATTACAAGGTAGCACTCAGCAAATGCAGCAGCACTCTAGAAATTCTAATGTTTCGCTTCAGTCTGCACTGCAGTCACTACAACGTGCTCCCAGGGCAGTAGTAGTAGAGTTGACATTCAGCAGCATAAAACAGACTAGAGATGAATCTCTTCCTTATACAGCATGAAATGCTTCTATTCTCTTCTCTGAAGCTTTTCAGATGTTTTCAAATGTTTAGAATCATTTCTTACCCAGCTTCTCTTCATAGATACTATGTTACACAAAAAAGTGCAAAGCTGCAAATACAGGTGCCATTGTAGGTTTTTCTCCCCAGTACCACATTCTGCTCATAGGACAAATGAGCCACAAAAATAATGTACTTTAAATTATTAAACACAGGTTGCCATATATTTGAATGCCATATAAATTGAAGTGCCACAGGCAGACTTAGATTTGTGTATGTGAAAGAACCCTGGTGGCTAACTTTCAGAGGAAACCTCCTATCCACCGCTAATCCTCTGACCATAGAAAAGACTGCTGAATTGGCTAGGGAACACATTCCCTCCTCAGCAAGCACGCTTTGAAATTGCAAAGTAAGAAAAGAGGTGGACTACCCAGCCCCCCGCAGCTTATCCAATATGTGAGGCCTCAAACTGCCCGCAGATACATTGTTCTTAAGGGAAGGAAGTCTGATGCACCATTGCTGCCATCTGCTGCATTTTTTTAAATCCTCCCGTGGGACAAAGTTATTCAACATGCTAGGATCCAGACTTCAAACTACGCCAAGCCACTCCTTCCTTTAGCATTCCTTGGAACCAAGTACAGAGAAAGGAGGAGGGAGTTACTTAGAATACTTTTTTTAAGACATGCCACCAGCAAACAATTCAGCTGAGTTTAACATGGGCATAAAGTCACAGGAATACTTGCAAAGTTTACAACTACTCAGAAAACTCCCTCATCAGTTAAACAAATAGCAAGATTTTCCCCTCCTTGATTTAACCATTACTATTACAATTATGTGTTTTCTAGAGAGGAACCAAGTGCCTTTAAGAGATGAACCAGGACAAGGTCCACTTTCCCAATGCCTTAACAAGCACCGTTGCTATCAGCTAATGGGGAGAAAATGGGTGAAACTATTCAGGCAAGCAGAAACTTATCCCAGTTTACCCATACTCTTCTCCTTATGTGCAATGGCACGTTTTGTACTTGTTCCTTTGGTTTTAGCTGAGAGTTCCTGGGAAAATGTCTATTTTTAAGCATCTATAATGAACATTCATTAAGTTGCATTTCTCAATACTGTTTGTCATGGGATCACCATTAAAAACCAGCAACAAACTGAAGTAAAACATGCCACGCTTGTTACTTTACATCACCTGAGGTTGGTTGTTTAATATCCAACACTCAATCAGTCTTGAAAAATCTCCTGGCTAAGCTATACACCAGCATCTGACTTGAAAAGTACATTAACACAGTTTGTGCTCTGGGCTTTGTTTAGTTTGGTTTTTTCCTCCTCATATATTTTGGCACTGCTATACTTCTCATCTACACTCAAAACCTAAATAGGTTTTCCCTCTCCCTGAAATGAAACTCCTCAATAGTAGCATTATTATAACATTAACAAATTTTTTTAACTAAGTATTTCAGTCCTATGTCCTGCACACGCCTAAACAGAAGGCAAGAAGCCAGCGCGCTTATTAACAGCAGTAAACCTTCCCATCTACTTTCATTTCTACATGTACCTATTCCTTACCAAGGAATAAGGATCTTGTAGTCTTACAGACCTAAGCTTTAAAATATTGTTTACCCTTAAAGTTAAAATAGCACAAGTCAACAGTCCAGAAAGCCTTCTGACATCTAGCTTCATTTACCCTTTTTCTATAAAAAGATAAGCAAATATAACTAGCCCTGAAGAAACTACTGCATGTTGCTGGAAACAGCTGATCAGATTAATTAACTTTCCCTCCAATATATCAAGGTTAAACAGACAGTTAAGAGTTGAAACACACATTTTGCACATTACAGCAACTAAGCATTAGCATTAAAAAGTCATCTACAGGTGTGTAGAACTATTCAGCACATTTCTCATTTTGTAAATCTACAAAAATGTCACAGAAAACACTAAGCAGTACTGATCCCTCATGACAGTGAAACCACACATTCTCAGTTTAAAGGTCTAATTCTCTGATCCCTTGTTTAAAGCTATTCATGATGTCTGGAATTATTAAATATCACCCACACATTACAGCAACTGCTACTTAACTCTTAATTGACATATAGGGTATGTAATATTGTGTATTGTCAAATGATCTGAGAATTATATGCTCTACTAAATGTCACTAAATGGTTAATCAGGATCCTCTACTATACTAGTAAATCTAATTTCCTTTGTCTCTTTTTACTCTATGATGCTCATTCTTGAACGGGCTGTAAAAGGATTTTTGAGCAACATAACCCAGCAGCTCTAAGCTAAAGACATCCTTCCACATTAACTCCTACAAAAAATGTTTTAGGAAGTACAATTAAGATTTTTCCATCTTAAATTCTCTGACTTGCTGGGTATTTTTCTTGTGCTTAGAACCAACAATATGATTGAACTTGTATTTACATACCTGTATGACAAAAACCAGCACACCACATTAACATGCCAGCACCTGACAATTATTCAACAGGGAGAGAATGGGTGACATTCAAATCAAAGAGACAGTAAGTTTAAACAGCTCCGCAGTAATATCCTCTGCTGGAACATAAGAACATTTGCAGAACCTGTTGCTATTTGATGACAAGAACCTCTCCTAAAGTAATTTCAAATGTCCAGCTCAGGTCTTCAATTCAGCCTATCAAGGACAGAAAATTCTTTGATTATTGGAAAGTGCTCTGAGGGGCCACACATTCAAGTGCGGGCATGGCAGAGGAAGAGTTTAGGATCAACGAGCAAGGAAAAAAACACTGTCTTTAGCATTAGAGGTTAGTCAAGCCCTGTCTGGCAGAGATAAGTCATATAAACTACGTCAACCATGTGATTTAAAGTATTACCAATCAAAAAGGAAATGGAGAAATGAGTCAAAAAGGAGTTAAACATGTCTTAAACAATGACTTTCTGTGTCCAGACTTACAAGGGCTTTTTCAGAAAGAGTACTTGTCAACCAGAATACAATAAAATCTAATGACAGATGTCACCTGAAGTGACACAGCCTGCCTCTAGATGAAAAAAAAAGCCAGAAATACAGCATTTAACTCTCAAACTTAGCAAAGTTAAGAATTTACTAGTATCCTCTAGATTGCCTCCTCTAATTTTTACATGTAAGCTACTATTAACAAGAACTTTGAGGACCCTCAAAATGTCAACTTCTGCCAATGACTTGCACACAAAACCACTGAAATTCTGCTGTTAAATACTAAAAATCAGCCAAATTCAAGAGGAGCTGTTGTTGGAGCTAAGCTTGTGATCAATCTACATTAGGCATTAAATACCATATAGAACGTACACTGAAACCAAACAGTTCAAGATATCCCAAGAGGAAACATTCCTCCCAATACACAGTTAATGATCAAAGACTAAAATATAACATTATGACTAGAGCTCACACACAAATCAAGTATTCCACCATCTTGAAGACATATGTAACATTTACTACAACATATACATGTAGTGCTATCTGCTGTTATGACCTGCCAAAAGCATCCCATAAATCAATTGACTGGATCCTGCATAGGAGCACAGAAGCAGCACCACGTGCCATTTGGAAGAAATAACTGAGTAAAATTCCTGTTACAGAATGTAATTTCCTATTTGTATGGGTTGGTGCTTTTTTCAATTATAGATACACGCCAAGTGCACTTCCTGTGTTGCCATCACATGTTAAATGTGTGAGCTAGAACCAAATTCAAGACTGATAATACAACTCCTGCAGTCCTAAAAGCCCTGTACCTGAAATGAGTGCAAACAGTTGTAATTTGTATTTTATTCAAATACCTAGTAGGGATGAAGAAAAGTTAAGCTGAGGCTTCTACTCTGTATGGAGAATTAGCCACATCCAACAGCTCTGTTGTAGCATTTTATGTTGCAATGCTACCAGTCAGCTGTCTTCTAAAAGTTCATTCTGAGACACAGTTTTGATTAAGACATAGGGGAAAAAACGTTTCATGCAACATATAAGGGGAATATGTAATTATAATACTTACAAGATGAGAACCGTCTTTAACTTCTTGTACTTGCTGCACCTGCGGTTCAGCCACAACTTTAGTGTCCTGATCAGAAGTCATGAGCTGTCTGCTTTTTGGCTGCTCAGAGAGAACTTTACTGGTCACCTTTGTAAGCTGCGGAAATGGGAAGACAAAAGATTCTGTAAGTGGTTGTTGTAACTCCTGAGAACTCTCAGCCATTCCGGCAGTGCCATGCCAACTGAGACCAAAAGTCCAAAGAAATTCCATGCAATGTGGTTAGGATTACACGTTCAGGGAAAGCATTACAGTAGAAGGCAAGGATGGATCCTTGCTGATGCACTCAGCTCCCACTCACTGACTGCCTCAGGAGAGCAGATGAACACTTGCCACAGCACCAGGCAGGGAAATACCACTGGGAAACTTACACTGGATTCTCACTTTAATTATCCACCCATTTTCAAATTACAACTTCTTCACACCACCCTGCAGACTTTAAACATTTACTCACTTAAACATTTACTCAAAACCTAACCTTTGTCTTCTACAACTACTTTGACAGTCACTCCATCTTTGCAAATCTAGCAGAACTGTTGTAACATGTTTCTTGATTAGTAACGCCTAGCAAGTTTTGCTACTCCATCATCTTGAAATGTTATTTGATTAGACAAGTAGAAAGCTGAGTAAAGTTGAAAGGCTGACAGCAACTATGCTTTGGAATTTGAGGCTATTGTTTAATACTGTTGTTTTAAAAAACCACCTGGCCTTTAAAAACAGGAAAAGTTCATTTAAAGGAAAGTCTCAGGAAGTAAATATTGGGATGTAAAATCAGAGTTTTTCCAATTTTTCGTTTCTATAAAGTCTACGAGCAAGTTGCAATATGCTTTGGAATATGCAACAATGCATGAGAGAAATTTATAGCCTTCAAGTTGGTGACAACAAACTTCAGGGTGATACTCTATGATCTCCTTAAAAAAAAATAAACAAAAAAGACACCCCCCTACTCCTCCTCCAAAAAAATTAAAGATTTGCAGCACGTGGAAGGACTCCATTCCTTAGTAGCATAAGCTCCTCTTAGGGTATCTTGATTCCAGAAAAGTGGAGTTAAAAAGTACTTCTTTCAGTCTATGGTATTATAGCTTCCATGGCATCTCCTCTACACTATATTTTGAAATGGACAAAAGCAATCCTCTCACACAGCTGACTGGATACATTCCAAAACCTGCAAATAATTGGGTGACATTCACCCATGAAGCAATTCAAGCATCTGTATTGTCGGATTATGCAGAAATGAAGATGATTTTTTGCACATAAGAGTTGAGGAAACAAATTATACTGACGTCCCTGGCAGGACAGAATATCCACCTTAAGCAGTTGCTTATGACTTCATGCTATTGATGTACAGTAAGCATGAAAAACATTTTTTTCAAAGAAACACGTGCACTGTGTCACTGTTATATTCCCAGCAGTTTGGGTTTTTTTTTTTTCCTAACAGCCTGCCTATTTAATTAAGGCAGAACTGACAGAGACAAAAACCCCATATACAAAAAGAAATAAAATTATACTGCCCTTCGGTGCTACGCACACACGAACATACATAGAGGCTATATGGCAGAAAGTCTGGAACCAAAAATCATCCTTGGGATGAAGGCAATTTTGCAAAAGTTTTAAATATCTAGACTATGGTGCTTGAATCCACGCATGGAAAGCTGTGTGCACATTACTTTTGCAGGAGGTGCCTAACTTCCTTGGAAAATGCTTCTGTTAAAATTGTTTTGGATTAGTATTTTTTTAAAAAAAAGCACAAGACTACTTGCACATTGCATGTTCACTGTATATATTCTGTACTGCTGTGCCTGCTAGCCTTCAGCATGCATATTATGAATACAGATTCACAAGCTAAAGTCTATTTTACAGAAAGACAAATGTGCTTCAGTCAGCAATGATGTTATCTACTCAACATTTGATCCCTAAATCAATGCTGAGGTACTACTTTGCATCCCTCTATGTTGCCTGCTTATCTCATGCATTCTCATGGATTCCTAGGATCAGTCTGTCCCCAGTCATGATGCGATCCCTTCGATGCTCTGGTATGTTAGCACCAAAACTTTGTAAATCTATGCACTGTAGATGGAAACCAGCCAATGTCAAACATGAGTGCCACTACACATATGTCCTTTCAAGCATCTGCTGACTGGCCATCAAGGACAAAACATTCGACTAAGTCATGAATTTCAGCTGAGGGTAGACAAGCTGGTAGCCAACTTGATACGACTGTAACGTGCACATTGCAATTTCAAATTTCTCAGGCAAGCCACCAGCAATTAGAGTAGCACATTATTCTACTGCTTCTCAGAAGTCCTTTAGATGGAATTACGCAAGACATTTATCACAGGCTAGGTCTACACTGAAGCTCTAGGTAACTTTGTTTAGATTACTCAGACTAATAATCATACACATTATTTACACAGATTTGTTGTGATATGCATCCCACTACATCCACTCACCTTGTGAACACATTTTTAATAACTACAAGGCCAAACCCATATATTCCAGTTGCGTTTTAACCATTAAGGACCAAAATGGCTCTAAACCAAGCGAGATACTACTATCTCTTTAAAGAGGATATTCAACCTGCTTTCCAAGTTCCACTTTTGAAACATTGATTAGCTATTGCCTTTCTGCAAATTGAAAAGTCATATTGAAAGACTGGGTTTCCTCTGAAATTTTCTTCACTCAGAATGTCCCACTGCTACGAGACCCCAGGATGTTGAGTGCTCTGCCACACAATCCCATCTGTTATGATGTACTTCAAAACAACTTCACATGCAAGGCTGTTCCAGAAAGTCAGTGCCATCAACTTTTCCACTGCAGAGTTACCACTTACAAGTGTCTTAAAGCATAAAACCTGTATGAGAGCAGGCTTCCATGACCATTATGCCAAATAATACAGTGATTGCGGAAAAAGCAATGTTACTTCAGGGAATGAAACAATGAAAACCACAAAATGTTTAAGGCTCTTCACAGGATGTTTTAGCATGTTTTTTATCAGTATTGACATGTACCTTCATACACAAGCTTATTTAGAGGAACCACAATCAATACGTGGTAAGGACAGAAACTGCAGATAAGGATGTATAGTTTGGAGGCAGCTTATCCTCTTTTGCTGCTAGTTTAATAGTCAAATTAGTAAATAAGTTAAATGGGGTATTTTAATGCAGCAATAAATATCACCCTATTGAAAGTTTAACTTGCTTATCACTTGAAAAGATACACTGAATTGCTGATTGATAAGCATAAATGCAAACTGCTGCAAGTAAGAGGCACTCCAGGAAAAGGCAAGTTGGCAGACCTGTTTAGGACAGACAACAACACCTATGATTGCTGCTACAGGCAGCAACATTGACCTGTCAGTAGTAGACTGCCATTTTTTTCATCCAAATTACTTAAAAACCCAGAAAATTCTTTAGAGGCACACACTCTCTTAAAGAAGCTTTTAAATAATATTTCTGGTCTGTAATACGCAATTTCAGACAAAAAAACCATCTTTCTTCCAAAAATTACGTCTAGTCGCAATGTCTACAAGTGGCCTTCATTTATAAGTGGATTTATAAGTACTTAACTATAACATTGTAATATTACATAAATTTAATTCTGTAAATGTGTATAGGAAATCTATTTTTCTTTCTGGCTTCACATTTGATCATCACAGAGTAATCAGTTGAGCTCAACAACTTCATACACTACGTGAAGAGCAAAGCTACTCTCAAGACATGCAAACACTTAATTCCAGAACTACCTAATCCAAGAGAAACTGCATGGATTTCAAAGCTTGTCAAAAGCAGTCCAAACCTGGCATGTAACCAGGCAAGACACTTATCACTCAGAAGTTTAAAACACAGGTAAACCCACGTTTCTTTAGAAACTGCACAACATTCAGCCATTAAATCCTTCCCGTTCCCAAAACCACAACACACTGCTCACTGTGCCAAGTTTGTAGTGGCAACAGGAAGGTGAGGAGTGCCTTAATACAGTTGTTTTCTCAGTAGACCAAGGACAATTGGAGCAGTAGCTCTTTACTCGTACTTGTACAGATCTGTCACTGCAAGCACCCTGGTCAGCAGTGGTTCATCTGAGGACATGAAAACCTATACTCAGGATGGACTGAGACCACCTGGCAGAGCAACATAGGTAGCATGCACTCCAACCTACTGTTTTTCTCTGGAAGAAACACGACCACCTTCATAAATAAAAAGTTGTGGGGTATGGTGGCGTGTTTTGGTTTTAGTTTTTTTTTTTTAATTTAAGTTGACAAGACAAGTTCTTTACTGGCAAATACTTTCAAATGTATCCTGTTGTAAGAATTCCATCATGTCAGAAGATAACAGATGCAAACCAGCAACGGGTCACGGGATGACTATACAGATAAGTGCTTGCAACCACATTATCACTTCTGTCTTGATGCCAAAACAAGCAGAGCTGGGACTGCTCTCATCCAAAAGCCATGTGCGTTATTACAGTGCCAACAGCAGGCTAACCTTTAGACTGTATTTAGTTCAGGTTTAGGTGTCTTAGAGTACTATCAGAGTTAATGCTGAACTGTCTGAAGATATTTACACATACACCGCATCCATACACACCACAACCCTGCAAACAGCTTGGAAGAGCCATGTATTCAATTGTTGTACAGCCAACAGAAAACCACTGTCCTGCCAACCCCCCAAACCTTGCTCGAGTGTAGTCCCCAACCCTCCCATCTCTGCTTTCATTAGATATAGTCTCTAATTTTCTAATTCATATTCAAAGTGTGCTTTTATGCAGTCTGTTTTGCTGTCTAGAGTTACAAGAGTAGCAGCATGCATTCTCTCAATCAAACCAGTCAGATCTGTTATTTAAAAACATGCAAACCCTAAACAATGCTCTAGGGCAGAGATCTTGCCTGCCAACTTTCAGCCCAGGGTAATCAGCCCTTAAAAAGAGATTTACAAATGCAAGTGCTGACAACTAACTTTCACACTGCAAACAGCAACACCATAAACCAAAAAAGCTCACTAGAATAAAAGACCTTTTCATTGCTTTTCCAGCAAGCACAAACAAAAATAGATTTGAGTTTGGCTTTGTGCAGAACTCTTCCTAGCAAACATTTTAGAAATTCTAAACACAGATTAAGAGGAATGTTTCACAAGGCTAATAGAGAAATACAATTCCAGTAACATGAGAAAGTCTAAGATGTTTTCAAAACAGAGGTGTACTACTTCAATTAAACCTCATTACAAGCTTCCAGTTACAGGCCAAGAACTTCCTACTGTTGGAGACAGCATACTTTCTCAATACCTGTTGCACCCTTATGGATCCACAAGGATCACAAGAACACAGCAGAAATCATCAGAGCTACCACTGACTTGAGCTTTGAGAAGAGTTTTAGCACCTGCTAAATACATCACAAAGTTGATGAGAAATAACAGATGCCTCTTCCAAAACTATGCTACTAATTGAATTCATTAACTCCTATTTAAACAAAGCTTACTTTTCTTTATTAGTCTCAAGTGTTTTGAACACCCGAGGCACATGCAACATGTCAGGAGTTCATCATCTTATCAGCTCAGATAAAGCTGCTCACTTACACACAGTATAGGTAAGTTTATAGAGGGCCATCAAGAAAAACTGACAAATCCTAATCCTGAAAGCCTGCAAGTTTCCCTACTCCTTTGCACTATGAGCTGTGACACAGAGGCTGTTTTAATCAGCTGGCTGTTTCAGAAGACTTTCAAGGAAAGACTTCAGCTGTTAATGTAAGCGTTGAACCACCACCCCACGTCATGTGGCACGTTACCATTCTGTAGATGAACAACCCTTATAAAGTGGTATCATTCTAACACAGAAAGCCTGTGACAACTCAGAGGTCTCCATCTTTCCTTTCAAAGCAGGAAGTCATTTTCTTTACAGAGAAGATGTGGCAAACAATCTACATTTCAAAGGATTGCATTATTTAAAAGAAAATACATTGAAGTGCCTACAGTACCACAGTGGACAAAACAACTGTGAAAGAAAAAATCTAACCACCCCAAAAAGCACATTTGTCAGTGGCATCTCTGCAATCATCACCGTGCTTATGTCAGTTACAAACTCTATTACACATCAGCAATTAAAACGCACATATGACAAATATTTAGTCGCAGCACATGTCTGCAGAAGTTAAATATTGAACACATTATTTTAAAAATCATTACAGGGCTCTGAATTAGTTGAACTGCTGATTAGCTAAGCAGCTGGGGAAAAAGCTGAAAGTTTCTCCTGTGGAGCTTAGTGTGACCCAGACATTTATCAAAGTCTGCCAGATGAAAGTTTCAGAATGAACATGCATCCAGCACGTGTGCCAGCACAGTGGCTGGAAAGTTAAGATTTCAAAAGCAAACAAGAGAAGTACCATCTGATTTGTTTTGGATCTCCTTCCTGACCAGAAAACTGCTTCTGCCCAGGCACTCCCCAGGCAGCATCCAGAACAACCCAACATTAGGTTCCTGAGGAGAAATGTGGACTCAAGCATGAGGGGTGAACTTGCTACAAGAAACTCGGCAAGAGCAAGGTATTTTAAAACTCATGTGGCAACTGGGTGCTACCTAATTCTTATGCACTACGTCAGACCACCTAAACCTTGATGCTGTAGGTTTAACACTGCCACAGAAAATACCAGCTCAAATGCTTTAGAGCTGCTGCTGCATCTACTTCAAGTTTTTTGAAAAACATTTTCTGAAGGATGAGATTCTCCAAAACTGTTCTGCAATTCTATTAATTGTCTCTTTAAATGTAGACTCTCCTCTAAGAATGGCTGAGAGTTCAAGGGAAACAGTAAATATCACTGTTTAAAGGGAACGCTCCATTTCCTTAAAGGTCTGTGAAACATTTCTGCAATAGGCTTCACAAGCAATTCATAATTTACTGAGTATTCTGACTCACACACAGTTCCATGCAATGCCAACAAACATCAGAACTGATTACTCCACAAGTTTAGAAATTCAGATCATTACAGTAATTAGTTGTCCAAGAGACACCAAGCAATAAGTTACCAGACAAAGGTGATAAAATACCAGAGACACCTGATAGTTGTAAATAAGTACTCTATACAGAAGTACATGAAAACCTTTAAAAGCAAGAAAAACAGGACAAGTGTAAAGTTATAGCTTTATTCACTCATCTAATCTCAAAAAGCAGTGAGAAAGATCTTAACAGTACACAGAAGATAACAGGATGACTCCTATCAACAAATAATTTTTTTATGTCTAGTCTTTTATGCACTGTATTTTAAATATACATGCCTAAAATAAAAGGAATTGTTTTCATTATTTTGACAGAATTTTTGCTGTCCTCTTGCACACCAAGAAGGTAAGTTTTACATGCAGGTACTCTCTGATGCATACTCACACATCTTTCAGGAAAATGACTAATATGCCTGTGGATCACATGCTCCTCAGGAATGCCATGCACTTGATGTTTAATGAAAAAAAATCTTACTGTTTAAAAATGCTCGGAGTGCCCAGCAAGACAGGAATAACCTACTGGGAAGAAATTTTTGTGCCTGATAAGAGTATCAAGTGCCTTGAAGACAAGTGTGATTGTGTCATAAGCAGCTTTCAGGTTGCTTACAGTTTGTTCTCAGTTTTCAAATCTGAAGCAGCACTTCAACAGCAGGCTGAAAGCACATAACATTAAGAAGCCCAACTCATTAAAGGGCTTGCTTCATGTAGCACATCCATCAGAAAGCCACAAGTTTGTTTTCCTCACCTTAAGTGGACTAACAGCACACACCCTGCAGGTTATCCATAAAGATGCATATTTAATTTCTATTGTAACTATGATATGAGATAAGATATTCTTTTATCAGATTGATTTTGAAAAGTACCAAACTATTAATAAGTAAACTCTCTTCCACTTGTGCATTATCCGAGCAGAGTTAAAGCTGTCAGCACCTCAGCCAAGCCATGCCAGGTCTGAAATGAAAAGTGGGATGGTGCCTTAATAACAAAACATCTATGATCATAGTTCTCCACAACCCTATCCCCTTTTGAGAAGTTTATCTAGTTGAACAGAGTATCAAAAATTCTACATAGATCACCAAAGCCTACAAAAAGCAGGAAATAGCTCATACCAGAGGAATAAGGTCTTCATCAGGAAGGAGATCAGGAATTTCAAGCCACTCAAGCACATTAGGCAAGTAGCTCAAAGGACGATGATTCTCCACTAAAATACTCCACCATTTGGCCTGAGTCAGGTTCACAAGCAGTTGATCCCCTCCCTGCCTCCTAGGCCTGGACATCATTCTTTTTCCAGGACAGAAAACATAACCAGTAAGAACAGAATTGGAATAAACTTGAACTACCTCCCTTTTCTACATACAGTTAAATAGAGAACTACACAGTAGTTGCTTGAACACACACTTTACTTCTGAGACCATCAGAAGAGCAGTAGAGTAGAGAGGATCCAAGCTGAACAACCAATGCCATTAATCCTTCCTTCCTGTTCTCCAGGAAACCAGCAGCGGTAGAGTCCTGAAAAGCAAGTACTGCAGTTTTAAGTGAAAACTGGTCAAGTCCACACACTCTGCCTACAAAATATCACCAGTAGTTCCTACGACAAAAGAAAGAAAGGAAAAAAAAAAACAAAACAAGATGACAGTAACATACCCAGAGGACTTCACAGGAGAAATCGAGCAGAATGCCTGTGCTGAATTAAAAAGTGGAAGAACAGATCAATGCAAATCACAGCTCTTCTGCACTGAAAAACCAGAAGACTAATTAAGCTTGAACATAGGACAACAGTGGTTCAAAGTACCTACAGGAGGACAAGCTCAGAATTCCAGACCCCACATATCACAGAGCATTTCACATCTGCCTCTGCTTCCAAGCATAATGGAGAATCTACTTGTGAAATGAGCTTAACCACAGAGGGAGGCTAACTCTACATATAACCTTCCAAAACCAGCCAAGCATAAAAAAGCCCAGGTCTGTGCCTAAGATGGGTTAACAGAAACTCTAGAGTATGATGGAAGCTCCCTCCTTCCACAAGATTTTTAATTAATATATTTTAAGAACTGGTAAGGTTTTCAGAGCGCAGGCGTCATATATTATACTAACCCACTGCTCACATTCATTTCTTGTAATGCTCCTGTCCACCTGCACTCACCTGCCATTCCTGACTAAGCCACGAGGCAACAGCCTGTGCTTGCACAGTGTCCAGTGCAGTAGGATTCTGATCTGCAAATACAAGTCATAGCTGATGTAATACAAATAAAAGTGTTGGTATTTTCTACTAATATACATAATTTTAACTGCTAATATTGTTTACCTACACATTAATATTAACTCCAGATGCCTTGGTCAGATCTTTGATAGGCTAACTGCATTTTTCTCTGAAAGCTTCTTAATAACTGCAGATACCTTTATGCCTACAAAACTAGCTGAGAGACTGTTTCAGGCTTTTAATGTCATACCAATATTTAATGTCAAGTACTGTTCACTGATGTAGAAATCATTGGGTTTTTTCTCCACTTAACGCAAACATTAGGAAAGCATCACAAAAATCTGTTTCTGAAGTTTAGCACAATCAAATGCAAAATCTCATCTAATTCATCAGTTATTATCCATGCTGCTTTGCCTGCACTGAGTTTACATGAGAACCGCACAACACCTCTGTACACACAGAAAGCAGATGACCAAGGCAATTTAATAGAAACAGTATATTGAACAGAAAGAAAATTAAAGCTTGCCTTGCAGTAGATAGGGCAGGAGCTGAGACCTCCTGTTAGCACTAATGACTAGGGATTTCACAAAATACTGTTTGCTTCTGTACTATTTTTAAACAGGCATTTTTAGAACACTAGATGGTAACTTACTCTAAAACTCTTATTTAAAATAAGGGAAACTTTTCCAAAACTTCCACATATCTACAGCCTATATTACTCCTTCCCATAGCCAACTGAGACACCATTTTAAGAGATTAACATGGCTATTGGAGAAAGACACATTGAAGACTTATCAGATACTTTCTGATATAAACTGCAGTTCTTAATTTTGACACACATCTTGTTTCCAGCAGGTGAGTTTACCTTGGCAATCTGGATACTAAGCCTTTCTCCTTGCATCAGATCTTCTATGAACTCATGCACACATGAGGAATTATTATGCAAGGATAATATCTTGCATAATTTTTTTCCTTGTTTCCCTCCCCCACCCCCCAATGCAACTGGCTTGCTCTCAACCACTTTTTGGGGGTTGCTTTACTTTAAAGTATCTGTTGATGAGGAGTCGGAGATATTAAACATACTATTCCACTGTTGAAGGAAGCAACAATTAAGTACGCCAAGAGCTCACAAAGAGCAGTGAAGTTTACAGTCTGTTGCACTTCATCATGACAGGCAGTTTTCACTCCAAGACTGAAACAGATTTCCTGACTTGGAGCGTGAACTAGTAAAGACACTGAACTTTGCTGGCTGTTGGACTCAGCAGCATCTTAGTCTGACAGTCTTGCAGTAAGTGGACATGCCATTTTATAAACTCTGTTTATTCCAGAAAACAACTGCAAGTTCTACAATATTTTACTAGCTGCCTGAAAATTTTAAAGGTAGGATGCAGCTACTGACTGTATTTGGCCATCCTAAATTCTTCGAAGAAATACTAGGGCTTTCAAAAGATACAAAGCATGACAAAGTACCAGCAGCTTTAGCACTTGCTTAGAGGGAACAAGTAAAACTTTGTGCATGAAGAGTGTCAGTTTACCAATTCTGGGAACAACGAACTTCCTTGTTTCAATTACTGAGTGTTCCTCCTCCTAGCTTACCAATAAGATTTTTATGCTTCCCTCATACTTCCCTACATTGCTAACCAGAAAAGGGCCAAGACACACTCACAATGCTGTCTGTAACTCTAGGAAGTACAGTTGGCAAAAGTAAAGAAAACTAATGCAACTCTGCTGGGCAGGACTTCATGGACAGCGACTTCTTCAGAAAAAAATCAGATGTTAGCAGAAGAAGATGCAGTAGTTTATGATGAAAGACAAGACTACAAATATCACTTGAAGGTATAAGGTTAATATTCAGGGCAGAGTTCCAAGACTGAGGTTAGAAGTCTGATGTTCTTTAACAGGTCTTAATAGGCTTATCTTATAAATTTTGCTATTATTTGGATTCCATTTTTTCAAGTTTGCAACCCATGCTGTGCTTAAGCAAGAAGAGGTCAAAAACTGCATTAGGAACTTAGAGGACACAAGGTTTTCAGTGCTTTGAATTATTCTTTAAAATCCACACACAGCTTAAAAGACGATTTCTTAAGTTCTTCATTTACAATTACACTCACAGACCACTCAAATGTCAAATTCACGGAAGCAGAAATCCTACACCAAATATCTCAAATTCAAATCCATGTAGAACTGGAATTCCCAAAAAGATTTTACGCAGACTGATGGGACAACTGTCACAGTGCTGCCAGAACACATCTTCCATCTGAACAGGTCTTAGAAGAGACGGAGAAAAGGGTCCACAGCAAGGTCCAGGCAAGAGGCATATACCGAACCCAGTAAGATGTTGATAATTCCAGTGATAAAAATGTACAATGACAATTTTTCTTCCAATGTGAATATATACAATAGTCCTTGACTAGGTGAAGATTTTTAATAAACAGTTGATCTGCAAAACAAACAGCCTAGGATGAGGTTGCCTAAGACTTTGGTATTTGGGGTTTTTTTTGTTTTACTTGAAAGGCATTCATTTTCCTAAATTATTACTTTAATTTTTGAAACATGTTAAGGACCAAATTTAAAGTAAAATGAAACTACTTATACAGAAAGTGTCATTTAACTTTAAGGCTGGGTAATAAGGAAGCTAACATTTTTGCCAATAATTATTTCATTAACCTCTTTGCCAAAAATAGTTTAACCCAAATAATCCAGTCATTCTAGTATCACTTCCTCTTTAGAAAAAAGCCACCATCCTCCATTACAAGCTTCAAAAATCAAAAGCAATACTGGTTTACTTTTAAAAACACTGCAGGAAAGACTATCGCTTACTGGTTATACATTTGTTCACAGTTAGAGCACCCCACCTTTTCAGAGTATCACTGTAATCAAAACTACTGGTAATTCAGGTTTTTGACTCACTCGTAAAGGAGTACAACACTTCAGCTCAGAATTAAGGACAATAATTCTTCCTTGCACGTCAAAATTCCTTGAATCCAGGCAGTTAAAACACACAACATTAATTAAAAAACAGAGAATTATAATCATAAAATAGATAAGCAAAGCTGCAACCTGTTCAGAAAAGTACCTCCCTCTCTTCTTAATAATACACATCTCTTATAATACAAGTCTTTTAGACATCTACTACAAAGAATTGGACATCAAGCTTTAAACAGGAACAGGGTCACAAATTCAAGCTCTTGGAGACATGCCAGGACAGGCAATGACGTTTTGCCCAAATTGTTTGCCTTGTTACTTTAAACAGCAACATGTTGACCATTTTCTGCCCCTATCTGTCCTGCAGTAACAACATGGAATGGGAACGAAACTGCAAGGTAAGATTGTAAATTCTGCACATACAAGTAGCTACTTCCATAAGCTTTGGCCCTCAGCACCTGAAGTAACCATGTCTTGATGCATTTTTTACTTTTGCTCTGTTTTTCTAATTTCTGGAACAAGAATCAGAAACTAGTAGGATACATCAAAGCATTTGAGCCTAAACCTTCAATGCCATGGTATGAAAAAGCAAGCTACTTTGGACATTGGCCTGTTGATTCATTAGTTCCTTGTTTGACCAACAGTCAGATTGCTGTGGGGCAACCCACCACAGCTTCATAACCTGTAAACATATGTTTATGGATACTAGCACTGGCTGCAAACAAAACCATAAAGCTGCCAAGAGACTTCACTGTAAAGGTTCTCCAGCATTTCATTGTTTCAAACAAGTGATACTTACCAAATGGTTAAATGTTTTTTGCTCAACATAATTACTATTTAACTAATATTTTGTTTCTCAAGATTCCCTGTCAGATCATTGGCATCCTATGATTATAAGATATCTGAAAATAGATTGCAGAATATTAGGTCTGCTGAGAAATACAGAACAATGCTTTAATGGAACAACAGGAATCTACAATTTTTTTTTAAGTCTGTTTTCCATTACCAAGACAGATGAATATCTGCCTTATGAATACCATCAACACTGTAGTAATTATCATCATTGCTGCTTATTTCCAGAAGCAGGAGTGAAGGGCCACTATGAAGTTGAGGGAGAAAGAATCTAAGTAAAGAGAAAACACTGTTCTGATAACTGTTCAAGAAAATTCAGGAAATCTAAAGGCAAAATTAAATTATACAGTATTTAGACTTGCAAAAGGCCCAGGACAAGCTTTAGATACAACTCCATGTTCTACTGCTACACTTGAAACACAGTGTATTCCTGAACATGTCCCATGTAAACTCCTGATAGCATCTGAAGGTGCAATTTCCAAAGTCTGTATCGCCATGGTTTGTAAAGTTCAATGCTGAAAGTGATACAGGCATTTTAGGAAGGAGTCACTAACAGATAAAGCAATTCTAGGTCTAACCCAACACAAACTACCATGCCAGATAGATGTCTATAGATAACTATAGGCATCTGTTTCTATACATCTATATGTGCAACAGTCCCGAACTCAAAAGTTTTGTCTAACTAATACTGCCTTACATGCACATACGCTGAACTCAAGAGCTTTATGAACTCTAGATGGCCATAAGGGCAATCCAGAATAAACCCTCACTGTAGGACATACTCTCGGGGACACCAGCTCCTTACATGCCAACAGCCTCATGCGAATAACAACAGAGCTGCTGGAAGTGCAGAGGCGGCAATCCATTCAGCTTATGAACGAATGATTCCTTTTGTATTACATCATTCAACTACCCATTAAGGAGCTAGACTGACAGGATCCAGAATATGCATAGCCCAGCCCTCCATGGTAAACGAGCGTTGGAAAAGATTAAGGCTCAAAGAAATTGGTGATTCATCAGGGCATCAAAACAGCATTTCCCCGATTCCCTGCAATGTTCTAGGCCAAGTAGCTAGCCACACATTAGTAACCCCTGTCATACTTCCAATTTTGGAGTTAATTGCTGTTCCTGAAACACATAGCCAGACGCAAAATACCTGCAGCAGCACACATCACAGAACAAACGCTGTCATGGCTTTCCTAATCACACAATTATACTTTAATACCGTCACACCTAATTTAAGAACTCCAAAGCACCTCTGTTTTCTGCAGGTATTACTTCACAGCACCTGCTTCCTAATACAAGGGGGAACACTCCCTTTTAGAAAGGGTACATAACAGCAGCACAGAACATACAAACATGAAAGAACAATGAAAAACCGGATAATAAATCTTAGCTCTGTCAGACCACCAAAACCTAAGAAATCAGCTATGATTAATGGAATATCTTTCTCTCTTGTACTACTTTGCAGAATGCGGCTAGATTAGTTTAAATGAATGGATGGTACAGAGATCGACTTCTGGTCTCGTGCTGCTAACAAGTTCCTCAAACTTAGTGGGTTTAGATTTATTTTAAGTCAGTCAAAGCCAGCATATCCAGAAAAAGAGAAAGAAACATCGTTTGAAAATCAATGGGTCTTCAATTATCCAGTATTTACAGCACCGGATTATTTTTACTGAACAGGTGAAATATCACTGTGTTTCATATTCAAGGTCCTGAGATATTCTTTCACACTTCACTCATATGACACACTAGCTTGCCTTGAAATTTGCACATAGTTAAAACATAGAAAAAGAAAACAGAACTTCCACAAAGCACTAGCTAAGAACTGTGTTTATAAGGTTTTTCAACTGGTACCTTTGATAAAGCAAATTCAGGGAGGGAAAGGCGTGTTTGCATCTTTTCTTTTTTGAAGTATCACATAAAACTAGCATTATTTCAAAGTTTAAGTTTTACATTACATTCTCCTTCCTAATTTAAAGGCTGGCTTACATGATGAAATCTACCTGTCCAGATCTTGTTTTATATGGGCTAAAATGACAGTATTGGATACAGCACACTTATGCCTTGCTTTGGGAACAACATCATTCAATACTTTTCTGGGGCCTTTAATACAAGAGCAGCTTTTACTCTCATCTTCTACACAGCCGTCCACATACTGTTGCCTCTTACAAAACTGCAGGGGGGGGGGCTTAATTTTCTTCCTTACAACGTCTGATGTCGTAACATCCTTCCTTTCTGACTCTTACTTGTGTAAGATGTGTGCCCAATATCAGAGACCAGCTATACTCATGTTAGCTTAGTATTAGTTATCACATACATGAATACGTGCAGCTGAAGACTATTTTCAACAGTTATTTCTAAGTTACACGAACTAGTCCAAAAATGTAATTTTTCTAGTAAATGCTTAAAGGAACAAAACACTACATAAACCACATTTTTTTTACATCTTATTTGATATAACAGTTCTTCACATGTGTACGTATAAACATACACAAAAATCATACTCCCAAAGCTTGATATTCTCCAGACTTGAAACTGTTCCTTTGCTTTCTTCATCTGGTCTCTTGCTTTTTAATCCATGACAGCAATAGCCTTCTTGACACTGCATTTGTTCATGACCTCTACAGTCATCTTCCTTCACAGCGCATCTTTAAGACAAGAATGTTCTTCAAAACTGATAAAGTGCCGCCCTTTATCAAACCTGCTCTTTCCAAAAAACACACACAAGAAGATGAGTGCTTTATATGTTTATTTGCATACCTTATCTGTCAATTTGCAAGAATGTGAATGCCTGATGAATATATAAAGGCACAGCAGAATTAAACATTAATAGTGCAGAAGGCCCAAAAAGCCATCTAGTTTAACAAACTTAAACTGATGAAGCACATCTACACCCAGTTACTTTCTTCTTTATACCTCCTTCCTTGCTACCTTTCAGCTGTCACTTTAGATTTGTCACACAATGTCATCAGAAACATGGCTTTTCTGTGTCTAGCATGTGCATTTTGTGATGTAATGTAATAAATATTTAACAAAGAGTTTATATTACCATGCCAATTAAGCTCGACAACGGATTTAATGCCAAAGCCACTGCCAGATACGAGACTTAAGAGACATAGCAACAGATCTCCACAGAGCAAGCAGATTAGACAAACCAAACTACATTTATTTTGCATTTCACTAAAAAAAACCCAAGTAGTTAATTTCACTCTAATCAAGTAAAATATCACAGTCAGAAACTGCCTACATGGCTATCACATCTCTCAAAAACATACACCCCACTCCACTTCCAAATCCCAAAGCCCCAGAACTAGAGGTGGCTGTGAGATCTTCCATCTTGACTCTGTAGTGAAGCACATAAGTTCCAGCCACGTATCTGAATAACAGAAATATGTACATATCAGTCATCCATAGCTTTCCAGGTGCATATTTACATTAGAGTAAGCCATAAAAAACAGCCAAGGCAGAACACACTTGGGCTGACACTTTTATTCCCCTAAGGCATTTGTGCACAAATACTTGAAAAAAGACCAACCCAAACCAGAAAGAATTATAAGGGAAACAATTCAATCTAAACCAGAACATTGTGTGCACTTGAGGACCTGATTATATGCTATGAAAATATACAATCACCTACTTAGGAATATCCAAGAGGTCAAATCTTCTCTATGAACTCACTTATGCAAGTCTTTTATTTCGGTTTTAATAAGGATTTCATACACACACAAAATGTAAGACAAACTAAGAGTAATTTTGGCTTCCATAAAATAACATGCACATATAAATAGCAACATGGGTAGATACTGAGTAGTTTCCTATAGTCATTATGCATAAGATAGGTACTGCTTTCTGTGTTTGCTTTATGAGGCCTCCCTGAAGTTTCCTCCTCTTTCACTTTGTGCAAAAATTATTAATACAACATAGTAAATACTAATGACGTTTTGACAATCAGAGCGATTAAGCTGATTAGCTCCATATCTCAAGAATTAACCTGAAGAAACGCTTACAAGTCAGCTGGAAACGAGTGAAAGTTCAACTGATACAAACAGTTACCAGATCAGACTCAAAACACTGGAGTTATGAAATCTCAGCAAGTTTAAAAAAAGAACACAATGTGCCTTGACCTTTGAAAATTTACCCAGTCCCTAAAAACCAGATAAGTTTGACACAGAACTCCAACCACATGAGAGGGTAAAGACGTTCAATGGCTATCCCGAGGCAGCACTTAAAGACACCTACTCTAATTTTACGAAGGATTCAGACAAAGGCCAACAAAGCTAGGCCAGAGAGAAGACGCAGTATCAGAAGCCAGAATTCCCATGGTTTTACCCCAACTGTGACTCAACTTTAAACAGTGGTTTTGAAAGCAGCTTGCTCTCTGTAGCCAAGGGCAAATCTTAACCACTTTGCCTCAATTCCCTAACCTGCAGAATAAAAATAATTACACTTATCTGCCACACAGGAATCTTGTACAACACTGCTTGGCAAGTACACGTCTGTTTAAACTGCAGACAAAGCTACGTAGTAATTTTGAGCATCGTCTCACACTGAAACCGAGAGTGAAAACAACTCGGCCGAAGCAGCCAGCGACAACAAACTCCTGGGGGCAAATCGCCGTCTGCGCGGCGGCTGCTTCCCCCAGCGCTCCTACCCCCGAGCGCGCACGGCCGGCCCGCTACCTGGGCGCGATCGGCTCCCCCGCGAGGGGCCCGCAGTGCGGGAGCGGCCCCGCCGCTCGCCCTGCCCCCGCCGCCACCCCGGCCCCGAGCCGGGATCCCTCCTTCCCCTCCTCCCGCTCCCCTGGGAACCGCCTTGGGTGGGAAGATGGCGGCTCCGGCCGCCTCCCCGGTGCGAGACGGGCGGGGAACGGAGAGGCGCCTCTCCCCGCTCCAGCTCAGCCGTCCCCCGCGTCCCGCACCGGGAGATGGCGGCGGGGAAGAGGTGGGGGGGGCGGCCCGGGCGGGCCCCGCCGGCGGGAGGGCGCGGGCCCCGGAAGGCGCCTCGCACTCACCTGTCACCAACAGCCGCTGCGCCCTGGGGCCGGGCCTCACCGGGGAGAACACGGGCGGCAACGGGGCGGGGGGGGGGGTGGGTGGGAGTCGCTCCGCCGGCGCCGCTCGCACCTGCCGCGCCGCCCGCTACCGCCGAGGCCTCTCGCTGCGCCGCCGCCGCCGCCGCCGCCGCCGGGGCCTCGCCGCCGCCGGATGCCAGGAGGAGGAGAGCGGAGAGCGGGGCGGGGGGAGGAGGAGCAGGCGGCGGCAGCACAGCGGGGAGGGGTGGGGGGGGAGGGGGGCGCGGAGGAGGAGCAGGCGGCGGCGGCTGCGGGGCTGGAAACGTCTCCGACCCAAGGCTCAGCCACCCGCTCGCATGAGAGACCCGCTTCCGGCTCCCGGCGGAAATCCCTCCCCCGCCGGCGGAAGGGATTGGCCCGCGGAGAGGCGCGCTCGGCCGGCACCGCTGCCCGCCGATTGGGCGCCGCGGGTCCCGCGCGCGCCGTGACGCCCGGCGGCACGTGACGCGCCTGACGTCACCCGCGCCGAAGCAGCGCGCGGCGGCGGGAAGGAACCGCCCGCCCGCCCGAGGCGTTTTGTCCCCTCGCGGTGCCCGTAGCCGCGCCCCCCCCCCCCGGGCCGATCCGATCGTCGCGCGCACTCGCCCAGGGGCCTCTCCCAGCCCTCCGCCGCCTGGCCCAGCCTCCTCCGAGAGCCTTGCGAGGCGTTCTTCACGGGCCCGGGCGGGGCTCCCCTTGCACGCGGAGAAAGGGCAGAAGTGGTCTCGACAGCCCTGGAGCGGCGGCGGGGTCGGGCAGGCCGCGTCTCCCCGAGGGCTGCGAGGCTAGGAGAGCTTTGAGGCCCCTGCGGTTACAAGAGTGCGTGTTGTCACCTCTTGATCCAGTTCCCCGTTCGAAATGACAAACCCTGCCACAGAATATTCTGGCTCTTAACACAGCAGCTTCTGCGGAGTAAGGCTGAGCAGATGTGGCTTCAAAAGGAAGTGGTCAACGTAAATGGGAGGATTGTAGGAGAGGAGTGTTGTATGAAAGAGCTTTCTGTTTCTTGTGGGTCATGAAAGCCTGCAGACTGTTCTCACTAGAATTCTTCACAGCCTCGGTTTACCATGTTGGGGAATAGAGTATGTTGTCAGTTATCTAAAACTGGTGAAATCCAAGAAATGTAAGTGTTACTTTGTTTGACCAAAGAACAAAACAAGTGTTGTCAAATAGCTCTGGAAGTTACTCAGATCATGATATTTTTTAAGTTATGCTTAATTAGGCAAATGGAAAATGTGATTTCAAGAATTTAAAAAAAAATATTAGAAAGAATCCTCTTCCAGGACTGCTTCCAGTCCTCAGCTTACCATCTGCCTCAAATGTGGCAAAAACTACATCACCTCATGAGCAACTGCCGATAATTGCCTGTACTGTGCCTGGCACGGTGCTGAGATCAAAAAGATTTGATGTTTTTTCTTGGTGAGCTGGCAGCTGAGGAATGTGTGCCCAGGTATAAGTAAAATGTAAACTGTCAGTGGATGCTTTGTGGCAATAGAAACTATTTGTTGTACAGCTCAAACTTAGGAGTCTGGAGAGAGAAGGAACAATGCGCATGAACAATAGGATTGTTAGTCCACAAAAATCAAGCGACACTAGACTAGTTGCTTCTTGCTTGATTTGAATATATTAGTGATATATTGTTAAAATGAAGTTATCAAAGGTTTTTAAATTAGGATTTCTAGTTCAGAAAAAAAAGACCAAAGTGTACTTAAGAAGATCACTCCTTTGGAAGAGGAATTGCAAAAATATTCCTGGAAGCTAAACCTGGAATTGAATAGTCAGAAACTCAAGCCCATAAAAATCATGTACTTGAATGCCTGGGCTGTACAGTCTTTCTAATTTTCTCTAAGTTTAATACAAAGGGTAATATTTCCTTCCTCACAAGAGCATAGAGGATTAGTTCATTGCAGTTTGTGAAGCACTCAGATGAAGTGATAAAAAAGTCCACTGAAACAGGACTAGATATCTGCTTTGTAAGAAATTTCCTTCTTTGGGCTATCCTTTTATTTTCCCCTTTTCACTCCTTTAAAACTCATTCCAGCAGTTTTATTCTCAAAATATGTTATCTTGCAGATCTATGGGATAAGTCTTCATGAATCACCAGTATTGGAGAACTGCTGACCCTGAACACTTGCCAATACCCACAGACCACTCAGTACTTTGCAATTTGTGAGATTTAATGAGCCAAGTAATATTTTACAGTTCTTGATGCTGTCACCCAGCTTTACAGGAAGAGAGAGGTATTTTCAAATGTAAAATGCTAAATGATTGCATGCAATGGTGTATTCCTGTCTTTAAACTGCGACCTAAATAGAATCCAGTAATCATTCTACACTGCATTGATTTGATGAGTGACAAATTAAATATATATTATTTCTGTCGGTGTCTTTTGATAGGTCACAAGTAAATAGTTGATTGTGTAAAAGGCAGTCCCTGTTCAAAGTAGGCTACCATCTCAATGGTCAAAGCAGGCAAAGATAAGGAGAAACTAAATATCACTTCCAAAGGGAGGGAAAATTACATAAGAGACATTAAAGTAGCCTGCCAAAAGATCATAAAAGGTATGTACATTTGAGTCTCAGTTCTATGTGGAATCCAACAGTTTCATGAAACATTCAGGCTTCCTTTGTAGCTAAATGAATATTATCAAGTGAACTGAAAAAAGTTCATTGTTGTTCCCATAGATCACTCTTACTCATGCATCTCTTAACTGTAGGAATCTTCCAGATTCAGATGAGGTAGCCAGATATATGTTCCAATTTAACTTCTTATTTGATTTTAAATGACATCACCTTCATTTTCTCAGTTAAACGTGTATGCGTAAATCCAGAGCATTCAGTCTGTATAATAAAAATAATGTGATGATTTGTATTTGTTTCTTTTCTAGTTGAAGAATCATAGCATAGTGGCAAGGCGATTATGGGACAATTTCTTAAGAATATCCAGTGCCAAAATTCAGTTTGACTGCAGTGATGTTCCAGGACACAGCAGCGCTTAGTTCCTACATGTATGACTGACAATACAAACATGCACTTTTTTACTCTCTTGGGCCAGCTGTGGTGTTTGGTAACAAGCCTTGTAAAGTGCTGCCCTTGAATGAGTTCAACTCAAAACTTAGCGGACTTTTCCCTCTAGCGTCCCTTTGGGAGTTTAGTTGTATTTCTTAAAGCCATAGGGACCATATTAAAATCGGGTTGTGGTGTAGGTGCCAGCAGTTGTTAAACCTTGGCTTTCATTCACACAGTGTAAAAAAGTCTAAGCTGTAGATGGTACCATAAATATTAAATCGTTGTTAACAGTAGCTTATTACGAACTTCCAAGAGATGCTTTAACAGTAATAATTGCTGTTAATTGGGCATAATCACAAGTCTCAAAATTACCATCTTGTTTCATAGAGTTTATCCCATCATCAGACTGAGTCGTATGCAGGCCTTACTCTGTCTACATACAGCAGGTCTGTAGGAGAGCCAGGACTTGAAACCAGTTCTCATGTCGTGTTCTAAGTTTTAAGCAATATACTGTCTTCAACTCTAGTTATTTTATATCTGTGATAGTATTTGTTTCTTTAGCCTGAACCCACTTTTAAGAGCTAATTTAACCTTAATGAGAAATCCTATCATTTATATAATTTTGGGGCTGGGTAAGAATTGTAAGACTTTTCCGAAGGGAGCTGAAATCAACTCATATTTTCAGCAACTTTCTGCCTTTGTACTTATTTTTGTTATTCTATCAGTATTGTTTCTGAGCACTTTACAACATTCTTTAAATACCACTGTAAATACTGTGTAAAGTATGAATCATAGAATCACCAGGTTGGAAGAGACCCACCGGATCACCGCATCCATTCCTATCAATCACTAAACCATGTCTTTCAGCACCTCATCCACCCGTTCCTTAAAGCCCTCCAGGGAAGGTGACTCAACGTCCTCCCTGTTCCAGGGCCCAATGATCCTTTCCGTGAAATTTTTTTCCTAATGTTCAGCCTGAACCTCCCCTAGTGGAGCTTGAGGCCGAGCCGGAGACCACACGGGTGGGAGGCAGCTCTGGCTGCGTGTCCCGTCTTCCCCAGCGCTGCCGGCCCTGCGACCGCTCACCGAAGGGAAATAAACCTGCGAAGCCCAGAGCAGAACCCCGGCGCAATCTGACTCGGTTAGCAGCTGGCACAGCTCATTAGCGGGTTCCAAATAAAAACCTCTTCAGCAGCTGGAGGAAGTAGTTGGTTTAAGGCTGGAACGCATTGAGTTTTGCCCGGGAGCAGCTCTCCCGCTGAGGCAGAGATTGAGCAGCGTCTCTCCCGCTCCGCACTGACAGCGGCTTCTCCTCCTTCCCCATTTCACATCTCGGAGGCTCCGCGTCCCCGCAGGGCTGTGATGCCTCCCGCTAATTAAAGGAGTGTTGGATTTGTTGGGTCCAGCAGGCAGGTGTGGCAGGGATGGGGCTCGGATTGGTGCTGGAAGGAAAAGCAGCTGTGTGGGAACAGGCAAACTGAGACATGAGGATGTTCGAGCTCAGTCTTCTAACAGGTCCCATGCAAAAGCTGTGTCTGCTCTTTAAAGTAATTATCATTTGGGACTTCTGTCCTCTTGAGCCTTATACTAAGATTCAGTGGGGACCATATACGCATATATTTTTATCCCCCAAGCTTCCCATTTCAAATGTTAGTATCTTTGATTATATTTCCTGCTCTTGTTCTCATAGAACATAAAAATTTTTTGTTGTTGTTGATTTTTAATTTTGGATGCAATTTTGATTCTCTCCTCAATTATGTTGGAGATCTGTGAAGAGAATTGCGTGAAAAATTTCAAGCCACCTGATGAATGATTTTCAACGCTATAGATATCAAATGTTTCTAGCCATACAAGGCATATATTGCGTAAGGTGTAATAGTGGGCTGGCATAAGAAGTTGAAAGATAATAACTTAAATATTGAAGGCTTGAAAAATAAGCAAATATCCTCTTTAGAAAGATACCTATGGCATCTTTGTTTCCAGTTATTTGGGGAAAAATGTACCCCTTGACTGAAATTAACATTTTATTTGGCTGTTAATCAATTTAGAAGCAGATGGGTCTTTTAATTTGACCTGCTCATCATAGCAGGGTATTATATACAAGAAGACCAAACACAGAACTCGGGAAGTGTCTCTTTTAAATATACCAAATGAAACTTTAATTATAAAAAATGTCATTCTAAAGTGACACTTACCTGAATCTGACATTAGTCATATAATTAAATATTGTGGTGTTTTATTTAGATACAACACAAATTAAATCACAGAACTCTCCTGAATTTTCAATTTAGTTAGAGAAATGTAGTTGTCTCCTTTAACTCTGCATTAAATATCTCTGTGACACAGGAATGAAGAAGAGTTTTTAAATGACAATTCATCACAAGTGTGTCTGTTCAGTTATCAGGATAGTGAAGAGCCTTTACCTCTTAGTGATGGGCATATATTTCTCAATAGATAAAGAACCTCATCTCAAAATGGTAAAACTTAGTAATGAAGAGCTAGGAGGTTCTGTGCTCACTTTTCTTGAATGTTCATTTGAACTTGGAAACCATAGTGCCAATTGGTTATAGAGATATTCCACTCTCAATGTAGAAAGGCTGCACAGTGTTAAGGACAGGGGAATTGGAGTCCTCATCTTGTCTTTTTCAGATGATAGGTGTGTCATTAAATCTGTGTTGGGTGTGCTTCCTACTCACATCTGTATTTACACACAAATTTTGGAATTAGTATAGTGCAGAAGGAGATTTTTTTCCACCATCAAATTGGCTGTAGATGGATTAGGAAGCTGAGCTCCTATGATTTCTGTAATAGAGCTGTAAGGGTTGGGGTTTTGGTATTTCTCAGAGGTCATACTTGCAGCACAGTGACAGTGAGGTCTAGTTCATGAGCAGATAGTCAAGACTGTACTGGCAGAGGAAGCAAACAGTACATTGTCCTTTACTCTTCAGAGTTGGGATTTCTTGTATCACCTGCACTTGATGGAGGCTGTGGTAAATATACAAGAAGTTCAGACACTACTTTTATGCCATAAAATGGTGACTATTATTGATAGTTTAAACAATACTTTGAAATGCTGTGGGCTAGTTGTGGGGTCTGAGAAATGCTTTCATGTCAGCGTGCTAGATAGTCCTTTTTATCTGAAGTTCTTAAGGGCATAGTGGGCTGCAGTGATCTCTTTGACAGTACTGCTTTAGGAGTGTACCCAAAACACGTGGAAAGGGTGAAAGGTGAAAGCTCTATTGTAGTCCTTTGAGACTTTGATGGTGTTCGGAAGGGACTGCTCAGACCATGCCAAGAACAGTGCAACTGCAAAATTGGCTCCAGGCAACAGTGCTACACTCTTCTTCAGATGCACCAGAACTGCTCAGTTCAAACAAGGAGTCCATGCATCCTTTTTCAAAGTACTGGATGTACAGTCTCTTGATGCCTCATTTCAGAGTCCCTCAAGTTGACTGTTCCTGGCCTTGATGTTTTTTTTCACACCTTCAGGAACCGATCCACCCTCCTGCTTATAATTGAAGATATCCAACAAAAGGGATTCTTTTGAGAGTTTTACGCCTTATGGCTGGATTATGAGGTTACATCTTTCTTAGTGATGTGAAAAGTATTTTTGCTAGAAGAGGTGATTAGGGAGGACAGCAGCAAAGGTGACAGGAACACCCTAGTTTTTAATCAGTGAGGACTGGAGGCTTTTTTGGTTTGTTCCTTTTCACGTACCCTTTTGAATTACAGACTTACTGCTCCTGAAGCTGCGGAGCTCAAGGTGATAATTAGATGTCAAAAAAAAAGTGTCATTCTTCACATGCTGCAATGCCTAAAAGCTAATTCTATTGTAGATCACGTGTAGTCTGCTACATAAATAAAAATAGATAGTGGCAGCATCACAAATATGAATCACATGAAAGCAGGGTCTGTAGTCAACAGGAATCAGTACCATCCAGTCCTGAAAATCTACAGATTATTCCTGAGTCTTGTAATTAATTAGTTACATTAATTTTACAGTTAATTTTACCAGCAGATGCACATATATTTTAGCATAGGTTTTGCTTTGTTCTAGAATTACCCACTGCTCTCTGATAAACCAATTCCAAGTTCCTATAATTCTAAGGAAGGGGAGAAAAAAAGAGGTAGATGGTTACTTAGGGTTTATCCTTGTTATAGAAACCTCTGCTGCCCTGTCTTCAGATATTTTATGCCCATAATTTATAGATACAGTGTAATACACACGTGCTGTAATCGGGTTCTTTGACATGTCTCTTGTGCTCTGCAAACCAGGCAGACTGTCAGAGAAATAAACAATGATTCCACAAGAAAAGACCATTAGCTGTTGATATTCTGTAAAGTCATATCTTACTGTTCTTTACACCTCTTCCCTCTCAGCTGGAGAAGACTATTACCCTCCTGAGGCCTGTAAAAAATGACTTCAGGCTGCTGAATCCTAGGAATGGTCAACATGATCTATTCAATACAGTCTTATGACTCTTTTTGCCTGTTGCAGAGCACTTTTCCATGACATGGAGATTCATTTCTAGTTTTCAGCCAGCAGGAAGATCTCAGTAAGATGGAAGATTTCCAGACCTGTTGTTTTCTAATGCTCTGGAAGATATGCAGTTTAATCTTATTTGAGAAGCGACACTGCTTTCTTCTCAGTTTAAGCTTCAAGTAGTGGTCTTGGCATGTCAAATATGTTCCTAACCAGCAACCCTTGATCCTAAGGATATTTTTCAAAAGAATCATTTTCCCATATACATTCCTGTTGCTCTGTTAAAAATTTCTGAATGATCTGTTCCCTCATCTACAACAGAGCCTTCTGCTCAGGCTGCTGGCTGCTTCAAGACTGTCAAAAAGAGCTTTTGCTAAAGCAACAATCTGTAAGGAAGCAGAGGGTTAGAGTTTATTCCTCCTGTCTTCCTAGTGCTTTCTTGACTCAGCTGTGATGCTGGTATTAACACCAACTCTTTAGTCTTCCAAAATGTGATGGTAACACTTAATAGTAGCTGATTTACTCAAAAACTTGCTCCCAAGACTAGAATTTTTCCCCTTCCTAGGATCTTGGGGTTTTTTGTCAATCGTATTGTTGGGTCCTTTCTTTAATCCATGCCTTACTTCTCCTTGCTAAGTCTCTGTCATGTTTTAACAGAGTACATGGTTCCAAGCAGGTGGAAAGAAGTGTTTGCTGTTTGATTAGTATCACAGAATCACAGAATAACCAGGTTGGAAGAGACCCACTGGATGGTCGAGTCCAACCATTCCCACTAATCCCTAAATCATGCCCCTAAGTACCTCATCCACCCTAACCTTAAACACCTCCAGGGAAGGTGACTCAACCACCTCCCTTGGCAGACTGTTCCAATGCCTAACCACCCTCTCTGTGAAGAATTTTTTCCTAATCTCGAGCCTAAATCTCCCCTGGCGGAGCTTGAGGCCATTCCCTCTCGTCCTGTCCCCTGTCACTTGGGAGAAGAGGCCAGCACCCTCCTCTCCACAACCTCCCTTCAGGTAGTTGTAGAGAGTAATAAGGTCTCCCCTCAGCCTCCTCTTCTCAAGGCTAAACAACCCCAGCTCTCTCAGCCGCTCCTCATAAGACTTGTTCACCAGCCCCTTCACCAGCTTCGTCGCTTTTCTCTGGAGTCACTCCAGAGCTTCAACGTCCTTCTAGTGGTGAGGGGCCCAGAACCGAACACAGGATTCGAGGTGCGGTCTCACTAGTGCTGAGTACAGAGGGAGAATAACCTCCCTGGACCTGCTGGTCACGCCGTTTCTGATACAAGCCAGGATGCCATTGGCCTTCTTGGCCACCTGGGCACACTGCTGGCTCATGTTCAGTCGGTTGTCAACCAACACCCCCAGGTCCTTCTCCTCCTGGCAGCTTTCCAGCCAGGCTTCTCCTAGTCTGTAGCTCTGCACAGGGTTGTTGTGCCCCAAGTGCAAGACCCGGCATTTGGCCTTGTTAAACCTCATGCCGTTGGTCTCAGCCCAGCAGTCCAGCCTGTTCAGATCCCTTTGCAGAGCCTCCCGACCCTCCAGCAGATCCACACTTCCACCCAGTATATGTAGCTCCTGCCCAGTTAATGGAATCACCCAGGCTGAGAAGTACAGGTTTCTATATCATTCACAGGTTGAGCAAGGCCAAGTACTTGACGGCAATGGATTAATTCTGGAGCTGAAGCTACACTGATGCCCAGGCTGCCCTAACAATTGTTGGCTGCCCATGAAACAAACACCTCTGATCTGCTTATAAGAGAGTTTATGTATCACCATGGTTTTCATCCCAGTGCATCAAGATAAACCGAAACTGAGCTACAATAAATCAGAAAAGGTATAGTGAGATGAAAGTACATCTGTCTGGGTGTACGAGGCTGAGAGCTGTGGCTACCCTGAGTGGATCATACATACTAGACTTCAGGAGTGGAATAACATCTAAAAAGAGTGGAAGAAACCCCCACAAATGGTGACTGCTATATATGTCTCATTGTAGCCCACATGTTAGATATCTCAGCTGGGTATTCTTAGGTCAGTATGGAAATCGCTGTGCACCTCAAGGTACACGTAAATACAGTATTGTTTACGCAGAGCTTTTGTGCAATTTCATTTTTAATTTCCCCTTCAGTGTAAGAGAGGAAATAGAAATCTGTTTTAAAAGCAAAAGAAAAATGAGTTTATACTGAAGAAAACACGAATAGCAAGCTCCAGCTGGCTGTTTACTAAACTAAATGCAACATGGAAAATTCAATGCATCAGGGAAATAACAGCTTTTCTCTCCTGGTGGCAGGCAGCCATGATTCCTGTTACTGGCATGGTCAGCTCACTCACTTTGGACACAAACTTATATAATTTACTTGTTTGGTATAACTATAGGTGTTTAAAATCACCATGAAAACTACCCAGTAGTGCCAAATACATATTTATACTGTTTTTTCTTTCCTTGATATGGTTAGGTCAGTTCTGAGTTAGGTCTGTGGGGCTAGGAGCATATCTGTTATCTTCTGTGAAATGTACGGGTGGTTCAGTGTTTACTGGATAGATTTATGCATCAGAAAATATTCTGCCGTATTGCTAGGCTCCCTGGCCAAGACCATTGCCTGGTAGCAAAAAGATGAGCCAAGGTGAGACACAAGTGCCATGTGACTTACAGATCTAAGAGGCGTTTTCTTCACAACCAGTTACCTGCCACAGAAGCAAAGCATTTCCCTTCAGCCTTCTGTGCCTTTTCTATGTCTAGAGAGAGGACAATGCTGAGAGTACAGCTGTGAATCTGAATAGGATGTGAGCTGTGCGTGAGCTGTGTAGTGTATATCTAAACCCTGATTTTCAGTACACAATGATTTTTTTAAAAACGTAATCCTGCCTTTAATGCCTTTTGCCCTTCTAGCTCCTCTTCTCCCTTATGTTGCACAATAGTAGCGCATTTTTGTGTCTGCTGTAATATGGATAATATTTGTAGTCATATGTTTCTGACTTTCATCATATTGAGTAATAAGTGGGGGATATTGCACAGAGATAATGCAAATTAACTTTTTTAATTAGTGGTAAATGTCATCCTGTGTCTGTGTGAGTGAGTCCTTCGATCCTATGAACTATTTTGTGGTGGATAGAGGTGAGCTGGAACTAAGTGGGGAGGAATATGTGGGGTAATGGTGGGCGATGTCCCAAGACAGCACAGCAGGACTAATGGCCCCAGGAAATCCAGAGGAGGTCTTACTGAGAGGCCAGCAGGAAAACATGTTGGTATACTGTCAAGCCTGGAGGCTGGATCACAGACAGGCAAATAAACCAAGAGGAATTGAGGCAAAATGGATTAATGTGACCTGCCTCGCTTCATAAACCAGCAAGGAAAGTAGGGCCTTATATATCCCTGCTGACAATCCAACCCCAGACTTGGGAGAGACAGACATGAATCAATGGTATGTACGTAGATGGAAGGTATGTACATGAAAAAGAATCCTAGATAATATTAAATGGACACTTAAAATTATTTGAAGAGCAATCTTTCTGCTGAGAAATATAAATTGCATTCATAACCAGGAAGAGGAAAGAGAAATAAAGCATGCAGATTTTTTAAAAACAACTGGAAAGTATGTAATTTTTAAAACTAAGCAAAGAGTGGGATAAATAATGTTTTGCTTCTCCTGAATTTGCTATTGCTGTTACCTCTTTTGCCCATGAACTTTCTTCTTTTAAACTTCTAGCATCTTGTATTATAATTAAATTGTAAGCTCTTCAAAGCAGAAGCTATATTCAGATATGGAGCAGTAAACACCCTGCAGCAATAAATACTCACCCCTATTGGCACCACTGAGCAATATAAGCACTATGTAAATAATGAGAAAGCCTGAGAGGTGCTGAATCCTGGATAAACACCGTTCCTTTCCAGTAGCTTATACTATAGTTAAATTAATTCTAAGAGTATACAAACCCTTGTTAGTGTATTGGCTAAAGGGAGACTCAGTACAGCTTGGAGGTATGGAAAGTCATGAAGAGCTGGGTGAGCCTCATGATGTCCTCTGGTAGGAAAAATTCTCTGGAGAGGAGCAGATTTCGAACTTGGAGCCAAACTTACCACCTTTTGGGATGGCAAAACAATACAGTCTTCTTCTTGTGTGACATTCAGGGTTGTCATGGATTAAATTTCTGTGCATGAGAATAGGTCTGAACTCCCATCATAGGCAATGAGACCTGGAGAGCTATCCTGCTGATGCAGTTGCCGACATATATTTGTCTAGTGCCGTGTGAGATGCCTTGTAATAGGCCCCAGCTTCTAAAGGTCACTTCAGAGAGGAAAGGTCACGTTTAAAATCTGACAATCTGCCTAAATGTCTTGGATTTCACAGGCAAAACTGCCAGTGGACTATGCTTAGCTGAGAGGTCTGCTTTAGGGTGAGGTGAGCAGGTCTCTGGACTCCACTGACTATAATGAAAGCTTGGACATCCAATTTACATCTGGTTACCGACCAGATGTCTTAATCTGCAAGGGGAATCTTAGTGACCTTTAAGACAGGACATACCTTAGTGTCCCTCATAATAATAAATAAAAAATTGGTTGATGCTAACATTGTGACAATGCTTTACCCACTTCTACAAATCAGAGGTCTTAAAATCAGCTGAAGTTGCATATGAGAATGTAGGCTTCAGATCTGCTCTGAGTAAGCGTGCTCTCTCCGAATCAATGAATAAAGCTGGTGCACGTTGTGTAGAGACACCTGAGCTGGCTCAGCACCAGCAGGAGTCTGGTGATACTGGTGTTCCAGGCAGGCTAAGCAGTCATGCGGAAAGGCAGGACATGTGGAGGAGCACTGGCCTTATGTTGTGCACTGACTTGTGTAGATGGCTGTACAGTGAACCATAGAACATCTTGAGCTGGAAGGGCCAACACATCTTCTCAGATGTTACTGAAAATGCATTACACATCTCCATATTGTTTTTCCTTTTCTTCTCCTTAATTTTGCTTCTTTTTTTAACTCAGAAAGTGCTTTCTTCTGAGAACGTGAACTTACTGTGGCAAGAATTATCTTGTGCTTGCATGTTTATACAACACAAGCACAAGAAGCATGTAGTCTTTAACAAGGAGACTGTGACAAAAGAAATTAAAAATACAGATAGAAAGCCGAAGTGCAGAGAGGTTCTGCACCAAAGATGACACAGGCCCTCTTTGACAAGGTTGAGGTTGTTTTAGGTTTGATCCAATACCTCAACTATAAAAATTTTCATTTCCATGCATAATATATATCAAAAAGTGGTATTTGGGAAGTGCCTGTTAAGCTGCTTTTTTCTTCTGAATGTAGGCAAATAGAGAAAAGAAACAGCCTGTGCTCACAAGGGACTACAGCATAAGGTGTAATCAGACAAAGGAAATGAGAAGACTAGTTAACCTCGTGGTATGTTTTCTGAGTGTAGGAGCAGGACAGATGGACTGTCTGCCTCTGTATTCCCAGATGTTCTCAGAGTGAGCAGCAACTGACTACCACTAAGAATTCTGATCTGAAAGTCAGTACCAGTATGTTTTTTCACCTCATATAAACAAAGAAAAAGAAGGGTTTGTTCTGCTTCACTGAAGCAAAAAAGTAACACAATAGACTTCCATTCAGGCACACAAATAGCAACTGTCCTGTGACTTCTCTATTTAAATGGATATTTATGGTGAGATCTGCATGGCTTTCGTTAGATGCCTGCAGAATGGTGCTGTAGTTCTCACCGATAACAGGAAGGAAAAGACAGCTGAAAATTTCCCCTTCCTTACAACGAATGAATGAATGAATAAATGAATAAATGCAGTGAGACATCAAGTCACTGCTGCATCACTCTGGAGAAAATGATGCCTGTGTTCTCCATTACTGCTTTACTATCCCTCTGCTCTGCTTTTCCAGGCCCGTTCAGATTAAATGCTAGTCTGTACTTGTAGGCCCTGACCAACAGATGGTACATAAATAGGTGTGATAAATGCAGCATTACAAGGGACTTCCTCCCCAGGTTGCATTTCTTGTTTGCTTTCTTGTTTCTATGTTGGTAGTTGGGATTAGTAATCTGCTCTATGATATATGACCCCTCCAGGGTCTTGCCTGGCTCAGAGCACACAAGGATGACCAAGTGCAGCTGTCTGCTATGCAAGTGGCCTCTAGAGGCAAAGGGAAATGAGAAGCTAGGGACAAGATTGCCAAACTTCTTGAACTGCTTGGTTTTGGGGAAGAATGGCAGACCTGCTTAAAATTTAGGATACTACTGATATGTCATCAAGGCTGTTTATATCAGGGATCCTTGAAATAGAAATGAAAATCCACTAAAGATTTCTGAGCTAATGAATGATAAATTCTTGGTGTTAGAATAATTACTACAATTGTTCACAACAAAGATCAGCTATTCTGCCAAATATAGGCCTTAAAAAATTGTGGATGGGACCCCAAAATACACCAACACTGAGCTAAGGAGTGAAATATGGAAATACTGCCTTTGGCTTGTTATTTATATTCTGCATTAAAAACACAGAGGTTTCACATTTTCGAGATCTTATCTGTACATATATCAGCTACAAACATTTTAAAATGTCATATTCTGGTAGTAAGTTGAGTCTAAAAATCTTTTTATAGATCATTACGTTCACCGTAGAATTATTAACAATCCCAGTGCTGGGTACAAGTTGAAAGATACTGGTATACCAGTGATAATGCATCAAACTTGAGTTCTATCAAAACCAGTAAAAAAGCTGACTTATAAGTGAGACACAGATCTGACCTACCTATTTTTTTAAATGTTATGCCTATGTGCTAAAAGTTGAAAATTTAAATAAAACCAGATCCTTTCATTGCTGACATCAAGGCAAAGCTCCCAAAGCTTTTGTGTATACCTTTAACCATTAATTTTTGTATTTTGCTCCATGCGAAGACAGAAAGTGGACTGATCAGTAAGCATTCTGTTAATTCAGACCAAGTCAGGAGTTAGGTACTAAGCCTAGCTACTACCGATAGAGCAGCTATTGAAATGAGAAAGCATGGTTAAAAAGATATAATTGTTAAAGTGTTTTCCTGTGGAATCCAGCCAGCTTTTAAAATCAGACTTTCACTGTCTTCACTAGGCTATCCAGACAAAATTTTGAAATACAGCTAAGGAATCCTAAGGAATACTGCCAACCCCCAGGTGCAGAATGATTATCTCTGCTTGACGGTCAGGGCATGGCAGGGCAGATGCTTGTGGTGCGCTGCAGTCCTCACTTTTCTTAGAAAGCACCAGAAGAGGTGCTCTGTCTTGTGGCTTTAGGTGTATGATGTGGAGGTGTGCTCAGTGCAGTCTCCGTGGACAGGCTGCTTCTGTGTTTGTGGAACAAGTATGGGAAGAGGCACAACCCAACAGTGCTGGCAACAAGGACCAGACAGGAGGAATGAAATCAGATATCTGGGATGCTGCGAGGAAAGCGAGAGGTGGGCAAGATTTCAGGAGGTGGAGGCAAAACAGACCAGGCGGAGGTAGGTGCTTGTGCAGTCTTGAGAGAGGGTGTGGGTATCTGCATGCACGAAGGCACAACCAAGAGCGAGAAAAGTGCTGAATGGATTTGCACTGGGGAGGCACAATCGGCGGCCTGGGTGGTTTTGATCTGTGCTTGGGAAGGAGATGCCTGTAGACTTAGAAGCAAACAGTTGTGGTTTCCAAATGCTCATATTTAGCATTCTAGCAAGTTGGAGCAGATGGCAGGTCTGACTTCCCTGAGCCCCATTTCTGGGCAACGGCTAGAATCCCTTCAGGCTTCTTTGAAGAGTAGTGTGGATATGCCTGCTTAAGGAATGGCATCCCGAGATCTCCTGCTCCTTTCCATTGTCTCCATCTAGGTTTTTAGACCACTCTTAGCACTCTGGAACATGTGCCCAGGACTGGTGCCATAGGCTGGGGACACTCGACTGGGTCGCAGTAGGCCAGCTCATGTGCCCCAAGCTGTTCAACAGGGGTAATATGGGTCTGACTCTGTGCCAGCAGAGGTGCTTGGCTTCTCAGGTGGAGTCATGCAAAATCAGACTTATCTGGACTGTTTGAATGCCTTCCAGAAGCTAAATCATCCATTAAGCACTGCTGAAGTGGATTCAGCACACTCAAAAAGTAGGGCACAGCTAGTTTCCCACCACTTTTCACTACTAGGAGCAGAGTAGATGAAGTTCCAGAACAGCCTTGGTCACCGTCTAGGAGGATCTCCCAGCCAAGGGATCACCAAATGCACTCACCTTCTCAGCATGGCTGAAGGGCTGAGTCAAGGAACACAAGATTTAAGCCTGTTTCCCTGACTGTTCCTCTGTCTATTCCCCTGAACAAACAAAAATAAGTGTTATTTTCCTGTTGCAGTTAGAGAGGACCTTCACAAAGGAGGTGCAACTGGGGCAGGCTTTGACCTTACACTGAAAAGGATTTCTGACCTTTTCTCATTAGCTTGTAGCAAATTTCAGAGTGTAACGAAACAGCTACACTTACACAAGTGTTGTCTTCTCAAATGAGGCTTCTTACATTCTCCAGCTCTTGCTAGAGTATCCATATGATGGATTTAGCCCTTATGCCTTTCAGTTTGTTGTATCTGTGCTTCTGGAGAAAACCAAAGCAGAAATTGTCCAGCATACCAGCTGTGTGGCAAGTAAGGACAGTTCTTGGCTTTTGTACAGGTGTTCATCATGGATAAAGAAAGGAGGGAAAAGGCAAGAAGAATCTGTCAGAAGACCTGGAAGAGAGACTGGAATCAGGCCTGGCCACTTCCCCACTTTACCAAGTTCTATGTTGGGTAACCTGAACTAGTAAGTGACGGCGCTCAGTGAGGCCTGCTTACAGGATGAGACTGTGGCAGTTTTCTGTGTGTTCACTGCTAAAACTGATTCTGACAGATGGACATGAAAAGTAACCAACGAGAAGGTGCCTGTCATCAGTACTAGAGGAGATACAGCAAATGAAGTAACAGCAAAATAAAATGATGAGAAGTGGAAAAGACCTATCGAGAGCCGATAAGTGTGAAGTTAATTTCAGCCTGAGACTACCACTTTACCAGGGTGAAATTGGAGAAGTTCTCTCAGGAAAGAAGCAAAATGCTCAGAAATCCAAGTTTCAAGAGTGAAGTTCAACGTGAGCTGCAAACACCTCAGGGAAATGGCAGGCAGATCAGCGACTAACGAATCACAGTCAGGATGTAATAAAAGCCTCAGTACCCCTTTGAGATAACCTTTGCTTTTATCTGGAGAAGTTCCTGAGAGGGTTGTGGGAGCCTGAAAGAAAGCACTAGCTCCAAAATTGCAAACCTCAGAAGCAGGAAGAAAATAATTGCCTCCAAAGAAACATGTAGGTAAGAAGATGCCTCCGCTGGGAGAGGTCAAGTCAGTAACAACCGAGTCTTTAGTCATCACTAAAATCCTGCTGAAATCAGAAAGGCAGTCAAGCAAGACAAAAAAGAATTGCTTTAAAGGCTGATTTTTTTTCTCTTTATATTAAAGATGGGACCAAGCCAAGCAGTACAGCTCTGACTAGATCTCCAGGCTCAATATTTGCAGAAGATTGGATTTGGGAATTTTGAGCCAGGCAAATTCATCTGGACCTGTCAGAGTTTAGGAATGTTCTGTTCCAAGTTTTTTTGGCTAAGATTTTGCTCTGGTTCACCTAGACAAACGCATAAAATCCTCTGCAGAACTAAACCAGGAGAGGTCCTGGAGCACATGAATATTGTGCAGTCATGCACTAGCTCTGTTCATGCTCTGAAGAGCTGGGATATTGCTGCATTGTCACTGTGCCTGTGCTCATCCTGCTTAGTAGCATCACATGGTTGCTGCTGCTTTTACGGCTCTATGGTAATGTATCTTCAATTATAGGAGTACTAAGAGTGCTAAATGCTAGTAAGCCTTTGGGTCTGGGGGCATCAATGGAAAGCTGTCTTTCCTCACCAAACCCTTCACTCATCAGTCTGTTCCCTGGAGAGTTCATCGTCGAAAGCCATAGTGCAGGATGTCACATTGGACAGGAGGAACCGCTGGTCTTCTGACCCTCTCCACTTCCTTGTGTGCACACTCAAATCCATCAGTCACATTGACCCACGGTCCTATTTTGGGCTCCTCCTGTGTATTAAAGAAAGGGAGAAATGCTGCTGGTAAGGAAGTAGGAAGGGTTGGAGGGAAAGGCAGTTTGCATATCCCCACAGAGGCATGCAAGAGGGAGGAACCAAGCCATCAGGGCTGCTCGGAGTGGGCAACACTCAGCACTGCTGAGTAAGACGTATGACTGGTATTACAGGTAGTAATAGCACTTAATAATTGTGGTGTTGTTTGGTACCAAGTCCTTTCAGAGTCATGACCCTGCGGGTTGTCACCTGTCACTTCTGCAAAGCTTCTGACGTGCAGCCAGGTTGTTCTCCTGGTGCACAGCGCGTGAGCGAGCCCACGTGCAGCTGCCTGCTCTGACCACAGAGGCAGCTCTGTCATTTGTGGCCTGCTGACTTTATGGCAGCACACCAAAACATCCTTTTATGAATCATACTGGGATGTGACTCTCCTGAAAAGCTGTGGCTCAGGCCTTCTGCTGCAGGGGGTAGAATGCTGGAAGGCCTCGTATTGTCCCAGTTGCAAGAGGATCCCAAAAATTCCTTGTGGTGGTTTCAGCAAGTGAATGGGCAAAAGCTGCCATTAACTATATACACCTGAAAATATGTGAGCAGAGCTGGAGGAGGGAAGGGGAGGGGGAAGAAGTGGCAGAGGTGGTTGCTAGAAAGGTCAAAACATATGGACAGGAATCACAAAAACTGAAGAGGACTTGTCTGGAATGTCCACCTGATTGATTTCTTCATTTTGGAGAAGGGCAATAAGCCTCTCTTCTAGGGGAATTTTAACTTTATTGGGTAAAGGCTTCCTGTCTTTTTGATAAATTTAGCCAAAAAAATGTCAAAGAACAACAGCAGCACAAGTCCTGCATGTTCATTGATCCTTTATGGTTTGTTTGTGCCACAGGTGGTTTTGGACACATAGGGAGAAGCTGCTTTCCATTTTCTCTTTTAGCAGGAGGGGCTCTCCAGGTGTATTCAGGTTGTGTTCTTAGACAATAAACTGTGGTGTCCAGAGATTTAAGCCAAAGGTCAAGGTCCTGTTGTGCAAGACAGGATATTTTTCCCAGAAGTTAGTTCCTTCCTTAAAGAACTTCCAGAGACAAAAGAGGACTATGGCCCAGCTGATGGCAGGGAAACAGCAGACACTGATGAGACATTTGTAATTAGTGTAGTGAGCATCAATTAGATGACACCAGCTGCCTAACCATTGTCATATACTTTTTCGGGCATTACAGCAACAGCATGATTGTAAAGAGAAATTATAGGGGTATTAAACAGCGACTACTTTCAGGACAAGCTCTTTCCACTCATGAATGCAGGTTTATAAGAGATGATATAAAAAGAAATGTAACATAACACCAATTAATTGGGATATTCCCAAACTGTGTGCTGCCTGTTTGTTAATAAGTGCTGTGATCTTCCATCTAATGTTTGCCTAATGCCTTAATAGGCCCTGACTCCTGTGCACAGATTCAGAATACTCATCCCTGTTTGTGCCTTTTTACATGCAATACAAGACTGAACCAAAATGAAACCTGGTCTTTCTAAGTCTTGAAAATACAAGAGCCAAATTAATTATATCAAAAGATGAGACTTGTAGCCAATTGAAGTATATGCCATTCTTAAGAAAACCTTTCTTTTTTTTAACATCTGAATCTTCTATGAGATGTTCTGGGAAGGTCTATCCAAATTTCTTGCAAGAGTTTCTGGAACATCTCAACTACCCATCTCTGCTTTACATTCACTGCCGCTACATAGTGAGCTAGATTATGGGGGGAGTTTTTCACTTCACAGTCTCCATGTGTTCATTCACATTTTTTTATGGGTGACTTCCTTTTCCAACAAGGAGTGAATGTTCATGAACAAATTGCAGTGGGTTGAAATGTTCATTGAGCCAACTTGGAACCTGCAGTTTAAGAAACCTCTAAGACATTGACCTGGAAAGGACATTTCTCTTTTGTATGTTGTATGAAAAGTGAAAGAGATCAGGGGAGCTATATAAATTCATTATTCATGCATGATTCAGCATTTATTATTCTTTCCCCTTGGCTAAAGACCCCACAAGTGTCTTAACACACTGTAGTCAATGGAAGTTTAATCAATACAAGCAGTAGACCACAAAATGCGAGTTGACTGACCAACGTCAGTGTCTAGATTGGGGAAAGTTGAATACCACCCTGCATACCAAGCTGGTGGACCTTTGTGTTCGGTGACCCAGCTGTGTATGAGCTGAACTGAAACTGTGCATCAAACGCTGCGTATTGTCAGCAGGTCAGACAAACAAATTGCATATGGCAAGTTTAGCTCTGCTGCTCTGAGCTCACTGTAGCGAGGCTATGAAGAAGCAAACTCACAGGCCATAAAAAGATGAAAATCATGTTGTATATAACTGAAAGGTCATTTCTCTGTGATGAAAGGCGCATACCTGCTATAGCTGAGCCTTGGAAGCTGCTATAAATTGTGAGTTTTTATATGCCTGTTTCCAGGATTAGTACATAATTCATTCTACGTGTAATCAGAAAAGACCGAAGCGATGCAGCATAAAGGCATGCAAAAAGAGCCACATGCTGCATCTGTCTGTATTAACAGTTATCTATTAATATATCATGTTACATGCTAATATACTTTATGCTAATACAGTGTAGCTAAAATACAAGCAATGAATACTGTTCTCTAAAGCACAGCAAATGCATGTAAAACTAAAGTCTATGTTTTATTAGATTTATTGTGTCCTTAACAGCGTGAAAGTCAGATAATCAATATACCTTACATAGGTTAAGCTACCAAGGGAAAAGAAAGCTGTAGTCAGGTGATTGCAGATCCAGGGCCATAATCACTTTTGTCCATGAATGAGAAAAAAGGAAGGTAGGAAAAACTTCTCAGCATTATTTCCTTGGAATCATGAGAATATTTTTCCACAGGCACAATGCCTTTTCTAATATTGTAATATTCACTCTCTGTGCAGTTGTGTGTCTAATTCCTCTTTTCCCATACATGCAATCTAATACAGACTCTAATACAGAGTCTGACTGAACTACTCAGCCCAGTAGCTACACAGTTAAAAATTGCATTCAACAATTTACCAGGCCACTGTCACAAATATGTTGCTAGGTAACTGCAGATGTTATCAGCCACTAAAATACATGCATTTTTCAGATATCATCACCAAATAATTTTCGGCTGAGTAAGTGTGGGTTACAATAAAGTTGAATGCCTATTAAAGGGTCTAAATATTTAAAAATATATAAGCTAATTTGAATTATGTTGAAAATTGTTACCAGCCATGAAAGCAGCAGAAAAGGATCAAAATTTGGGGTAATTTGATCAAGGGTTTCTTGAGATTCACCTCACTAAGAAGTGTAATTTTACACTATCCTTTGGGGTTTTTGACTTCTGTGCATACCTAATGCTCACATTCTGCATCTAATTATTCTACAGCTGATCCCTGTGGATTGGCATTTCTTTCAGCCAGTGATGTGACTCATTAACCCTTTTGGAAAGCAGTCTTTCAAAAGTTAATAACTGTAGAGTTTGAAACTTCAGGCTGACGTGATACACAGTCATAAAAACCACATGAACAGTTTCAGATGTCATTCTGGGAGCTGATTTTTATCAAGAAAAGGAATCTGGTTCACCTCATAGTTCAAGGCTCCCACTTGTCGGCTAGCTTTCTAAGCTCTCGGGCAATGTCATCCATTTCACTGGTGGGGCTGAGAGAGCTGCTCAGCTCAGTGGAGGTAGGTCTTTACATGAGGGTGAGCTGAAGAGCACTCCCAGACTCCTAGGGCCATGGCTATAGCACAAATTTAGATACTTAGCTCAGGTATAAAAACTGGCGATAAAGAGGTTTAATCTGCAAGCTGGCCCCACACTCCAAATAATAGGTGCAATAATTGGGTACAATTATTGGATACACTTATTTTTTAGAATGGAAATCGGATTAGATGATCTATGGATTTATTCTGGTCTCAATATCTGTGTATGTATATTGGATAAATGTGAGGTAGGGTTCAAAGAAGGTGCCACTGCTCACACGTTTCCTAAAGCTTTGAACTGTAACATCTGTGTATACTCTGGTTCAATATTCATCTAGAACGATGAAGAGATTACTTGGAGAAGTTGGGCAGAGACTTGCAAGATCACACTTCTCAGCTCCAAGCAGCCTGAATCAGACGTATCTATGTGCATTCACTGCTGGCCATGTTTCAGAGATGAAACACTGCACCAGATGGATCTTAGCCTGACCTGTGTGGCCATTTTTATGTTCTTAGGCCTCTGCAGCACGGACTGTTATCCATTATGACAATATAAGCAACATGGAGATTTCTAGCATTGGATAGGGTTCATGCCATTGGTCTCCAGGTGGTAGTGATAGGTATGGGAAGGAAATATCGCAGAATAAATCCTTAATCTTTTTGGCAAAGCTGAAGGGAGGACAGCAGTTTGTGGATTTTATGGTTGCTGTAGGTGCAATGTTTAATGTAGTTTAGGTTGCCGTGTTTGCTATGCCTAAGTAAAATCTGGTTTTACCGCATCAAAAAAGGTTCAGACAATATATAGTCTCCATGTGCTAAGAGAGTTACACGGCATTCACAAGCTGTCTGCTAGAGACTGTGCTGTTACACCATTTCTCTAGGCAGAAGTGGCATTGTAGGAAAATTGTTGCTCTTCCTCCCTTAGCTTTACTAGCATCAGTCAATACAAGAAGCAGTGGCCATGGATTGTGTCTTGGGATGTTTAGGCTGGACCAGGTGACCTCTGAGAGTACCTTATGACCAACATTTCTGCAGTTCATAGAAGACTTAGACTCATCTGAATCAGTGACTCAAGGCAGCTGTTCTCGAGTATCTCAAATGACTCCACATATTTATGTGGCAGGAACTGAATCGTGCCTCCTAGTCAACACAATTAATGAGGAGTGATGTACCTGACCAACAATGAGACAAACCAGCTGTTTGACAATTCACCGTTCAATCAGGTGGACATAATCAGTGCCTTTTGGGATAGCCAGGTGTATCTGACCTTCCTTTCGGGTGGCACTTCAGCAAGACGTGTACCTATATTATACACTCTGTGTCATTTCTGTGTGAGTATATCAGGTGCTTGGTGGTGTCCCCAGTGGCACAACATGCTTTTGTTTAGGCAACTGATTCCAGCCCTGGCTGTCTCCTGGGGCAAGCAGTAAGGATTTTGCTTTTTCGTCTGCAGCAGAGCAGTTTTCAGGATATCAGTGGCTTGTTCACCTTAAATAATTGTTCTCTGCAAGACTGTTGTTGGTACTTTTAGTCTGCAGGATCTCAGCACCAGGTCAAAAAAATACACAAGTGCTCCTCTGCACACATGTTGGTCTGAGATAAAGTCCTGCTGTCAGATTACATTTGTTCAAAAAATGCAGTTGCCTAACCGGGGACACAGGTCAGAGGCACATTCATGGTAGCTCATTTGCACGTTGTTTGGTTTGCCTTATTCTTTCTACTGTCATCCAATCTGGAGCTGGGTGGAGATACTGGCCCTACTGGTTTTATAGGGAAAAACCACTCTATAGCAGTTTCCCAGTGGCAGAACACGTAGTAATATAGCCTGTATCAGATTTCCACATTGACATTTTAGCACTGACACCAAAGGAACACTGAAAAGCACCTGAAGAAGGTCAAACACAGCAGTATGCGCTGTAGGGGCAGTAAGGTGGTCCTAGAATGGGTTGGTGGCATCGCAAGCCAGGATGTCTGTCATCATAGAACCCGAATAAGATAAGAACAGATTACCCAATGAAAATGGTGCCTTCTCCATTACTTTTTGTTTTCAAAACAGGCACTTGAACACGATGGTGACCTTTTCTGTAACAGTCTTGTGTCTGGACCACTCCATGAGGCTGAGGGAGACCTGCAGGAACATGCCCTGGGGGCAAAGATCAGGACACCAAATTTTCTTCTAACATAGATTCTTAATCACCATTGGGTTATTATCTCTTTCCATTGGCTCTAAAAGAAAAAAAAAATGACAATTTAGGTTAACGTAGATGACTAATGATTTTTCAGAGATGTAGTATGTACAAGAACTTCCCTAAATTAAGCAAAGTGGATCCCACCATAATACAAACACACTTTTTGTGACCAGTGCTTCTGTATTTGACCCTTCAATTCAATGGACGAGGATGCAGCTCCCATCTGCTGAGCTCAGCCTTCTAAAGGGGCTGCACACAACAGTACGGCTGAACTAACAGACTGATATATTTAAAATAAACTTTGCTATTGGTGGGTTGTTGTAACTTTCATAAAATTTTAAAAAGCAGAATTTTCCTACAGCCCATCAGAGAGGTGTTCAGTAATTAAAATAATATGTGGGTGTTTATTTCTTTAAAAGACATATTAACTGTAGTTTTATGGGCCAGGAAACTTTGCTGTTTTGAAATAGAAAGTGATCAACAGTTGAATATGCTTTCTAAAGCTGTTGTATTGGCAACAGTCTGCTGTTCAGACTGTTGATACTTTGGTATTCTGAAAAGCAAATTAAATTAACTCTCCATTGTTAATATACATTGCACATATACACAAACACCCAGATTCTCTCTTTTTTTTGGGTCAGACCATGACTGTATTAACAGAAGCATTTCAGAGAAATCTGGATATTTGCTTATCTACAGCACAAACCACCAAATAATATGGAGCCAATATTTCCTTTTTTTCATGTGAAGCACTGCAATATCTTCCCACACATCCCAAGATTGGTGCTGAGAGGCATAAGTCAGCTCTTTCAGCATGCAATAGTAGTTCTCTTGTTGTGTGTAGTTCATGGTGCTTCTCAGAAGCCTGCATAGTCCTGCTTTTCTCAGTATGGATATTAGGACAGGTTTAATAAAATGCATTCCTACTGAGAAGCCTTTTAATGCAGTGGTGGAAGTTTCAAAAAAAACCTATAAACTGTAGAAATCTGTAGGAGTAGCAATACTTAAGAACCAAGCCTTTCTACTGTACCTCTGACAAAGCCTGCTTCACTTTCTGTATAGCTTGCATTGTTACCAAGGGCCGTTCTGTGCAGCAGGAATCATTAAAAATAAACAGAGTGACTCTTATTCCTATTTATTATTTGCCTTATTCCTAATGACTTTTGACATAGCTCAGTCAACTTCCGTCAGTTCCGTCGGTCCTGCCATGCTGGAAGCATGCTCCCCAGTGTTCCCACTGCATCTGTCCATCAGGTGAATTTAATTTTCCCCTGGGCTTTACTTCTTAGCATTTTATTGCCTCTGAGCTTGATTCAGCCAGAGTGGCAGAAGGCTGATTTTGAGAGCATGCATGGTCCATGTGAACTGCTAAGATGAAGTAAGGATCGATGGAGAGAAGTAAACTAAGTTGTTGGGAAGGCTGCCTCTTGGTTTTGACATTCTTGGGGGACTAGAAAGTGTGAAAGCCTGGAGGCTTCTTACTGTCATATCCATATTCTGCCATAGAGAACATACCCTTTGAACACAGAATGAAGTAACTGGGATTTGTTTTGGTTTGGGTTTTGGTTTTTATTTTAACTTCAGTGGACCTGTCTACACTTGCCTAGGCCCCAAATTTCAAATCAAACTTTAATCTCTTCTTCTCTGGAGCCCCTGGAGGTGGAAAACAAAGTAGTGGTAAATTATATCATTAGACTTTAATAGCCAATGAACAGTAAGTAACATTTTTCCTCCCAAGAGAGTTATTTAATGTTTAATGAAAATACCAATTTGCATAATTCACTTGCAACATAAAGGTCACCATCAGTCCGTCACTAGGATAACAGGGTAATTACTTAAGATAACTATCTTCCAGTCATAAAAGAATGTCAATTTGTTGAAAAGGACAATTTTAAATTATTATATTTTAATTATTATGTCACCTTCATTCTATTTTAAAGAATGTAAGAACTTCTGCAGCACAGCTCTCAAAGCTGTGTATCACTTTCTCAGAGGCAGTGGATGTTGGGACCAGGCAGGCAAGGGTGTTAGACTGGCTCCTAAAAACCATTGATTTGCTTCAGTCTTTTCCATATGTCTTGTTCACCTCCAGTATCAGACAGTTATTATCTGCCAACCGAGATAAGTGGCAACAACATCCATAAATATGAGAAGTCTGAGGGAATCATTGTGATGGACCAGCATACATGAAGGTCTCTTAGGCAAAGACGCAGTGGTCTTGTGCTGTGTCCCCTCTGAAGACGAGGAATGTTCTCACTCTCTGCTAGCATCAGGAAGACCCCACTCCAAGCAGACCACTCTGTCATACCAAACCCACCGGGGTCTCCAATAAAATATTGTCCAAACAAGGACCATTTCTTTTTAGAAACTTGGAAACTTGCTGAGCATTTGCCCAGCCAGGGATGTAGACATTGACACATTCACATGAGAAGAAGCAGCTTATGGAAATTTCTGCTAGAACAGCGTGTGCACCCCAGTTATTGATTCCCCTGTGGCTGCACACAATACGTTGCTTAGGGCCAAGGGCCACCACCATGTCAAGATGGTTTGCAAGGGTGACCCAGCTGCCAGCTTTGCTGAAGCACTCTGCTTTCCCAAAGGAATACGTGTCCGAACTGGCCTGAAAAAGGGACCTCCTAAGTATGTGCAATGCAGCCACACATTGGAGCAAACAGCATCACTGTACATCCTCATGCTCCTTTGGGTAGGCTCCTACCAGGGCCATCAGCAGATGATGCAGTGTAACAAACTCCTTTTCTTCTTCACTGTAAAGCCAGGATGATTTCTCTGTTACACTGTTGTATGCACCAGAAGAATGTCTTTAATACTGGGTAATGACCCTATGAGTTACTGTTTGCAGATGGACAGACCTATTTTTTCAGCCGAGCACAACAGACCAAAGCCACAGTATGTTTCATTTAATGATTGCTCTTGCACAAAGCTTTCAAATAATGAGCAACAACCTATTTTAAACCTGAGGAAGCTAAACATTTCATTTGGTATTCACTTAACTCCAGTTTAGCTCGTTAAAACCCCTGCTGCATTGGAGAAGGCATAGAGGGAAATATGACTAAGAAAAAATGATTAGGACAGGGCAAACAGCATTTCTCTCTGCTGAGAGTTGAGGAAATACTGTTCTTTCCTTTAAAGAAAGCAGCGCTGGTCCTCTTTGGCCAAGCCAGGAAAGAGGTGAGCTCCAGGCACCAGATTTCTCTGCCTCTCAAGTACTCTGCAAGGTGATGCTTTGGGAATAAACTTAGCCCTGTGCAGAATGACCCTCCTGTTTACCTACATACCCCTAGAGTGGTATTTCTGAAGGATATGATGTTGATAACTCATCAGTTCTCCTCAGCTGTGATTCAGAAGGCTTCCTATTGTGTGCACACAAACAATCATACATATATGTATATATATACACACATACACACTTACTTTACTTGCCACTGTGAAATAGAAGAGACACAGCAACTATATTAATAAAATCCTGACACCTATGTAACTATGGGAAATGCCAGCTGAGTTTGCTGTGGTGTCCTTGCAGGTGTTAGGGCTGATGTCCTGACCTGCCTTCAGCCTGGTGCCATCCCCAAGGGAGTGTCTGATGCCCACTGGTGGGGCTTCTCCCTCTGCCCCCCACTGACCCTACTACCTTGCAGGGAGCTGAGGCATCATGCTGGCTTTTCATGGCCAAGGAGGTAAATGTGCAATTTCTGCTAAATCTGTTTGCATTTAATCACAGAACTTGGTTTTCTCAAACTGAGACTCAGGAAAACAGTGTGACACTTAAGACTGGATTTAGACAGATTTGCAGTCAGAGACTCCTTTGCTCTGCAAGCTGTTCACCATGCATGGTGAGCCAGGCTTATGTCCACTCTAGGTGTAATTTCCAACTCCTTCCTGGCTGCCTTCTCAGGAGCCAGCTTGGTTGGGATGTGTGGCTGGGCACTTCAATTGTGAACGTAGACACTGTGTAATTTCCAAATTCAGAACTCTCATTGTAGAGAAAAATAGGCTTTATGAGACTGGTCGTTCTAGTCAGTCAAGAGGGCAATCCAACAGAACAGGGAAAAGGAAGGTCCATGTGGGATGGTTGTCCTGACACAAAAAGGTATGTAAATACAGACTAGTGGCTGGTTTTTACATCCTTCTTGACAGTGACCAGCAGCAGATATGTAGAAGAACAGCAACATTCCTATGCAATACCTCAGCTTTAAGCCTTCTGAAGTTTCCATCTCCTTAAACCACAAGTGACATCTTTGTCTTTAAAACAATTAATATAACTCATAATCTAAAAATAATCCCATGGAGTCATACATTCCCTTGTTCTAAAGCATTTCAGTCATTCCAGCTGCTCCACAGTGTCACAAAACACATTTTGAGAAAGAAAAATATCCAGAAAGTTCCCTGGAGTGATATATTTAAAAATAAATGCAACCTCTCACTCCATAAAGCACATACCTAAATCATATTTCAGAAAGTGCTGAAGGCTCAGGATGAGGAGAATGGGAAAGTCCTGGCTGCTCCTTGGTGCCTAGAGCCCATGCGTGGCTGGGGCCACAGGCGCCCTGCCAGACAATGTACAGTTCAGCCTGTGCCAAGCTCTCACTCGCAGTTGTTTTCCTGCCTAAGCTTGAAACCAGAAAACTAAAACAGTAACAGTCTGATTCTTCACCAAAAATGAGATCCTTGGTGGAATCCCTGTGTGTGCAAACACAGGAGCTGTGCATTAGCACAAGGCTCAGGGCAAACCACAGAAGTGCTGCTAGGGTACTGGAGCCGTCTCTGCTGTAACATTGCGTGCACAGCCAAGAGAACTTACTCTCTAGCTGGCAACAAGTAATGTGAAGCAGGGAAATTGTCTTCATTAGTGTTACACATTTTTCTCTCTTCAGACAAAAGTTTAAAGGAGGCACAGAGGCATAGCTGGACCTCAAACACTGTGTTAAGTGAATCTGCAAATATGTAAAACCCTACCATCCATGTTCTGCTGCTCAGGTGTTTTCTAGTAACCCCCAAAATGGCAAGAATTGTCTCTAGAATGCTCAAAATATTTAAAATAACAGTATCTTTTCCCCTTATGCTACAATTTTGGCCTCTTCTCCCAAGTGACAGGGGACAGGACGAGAGGGAATGGCCTCAAGCTCCACCAGGGGAGATTTAGGCTTGAGATTAGGAAAAAATTCTTCACGGAGAGGGTGGTTAGGCATTGGAACAGTCTGCCAAGGGAGGTGGTTGAGTCGCCATTCCTGGAGGTGTTTAAGGTTAGGGTGGATGAGGTACCTAGGGGCATGATTTAGGGATTGGTGGGAATGGTTGGACTCGACGATCCAGTGGGTCTCTTCCAACCTGGTTATTCTGTGATTCTGTGATTCTGTGATTCTGTGATTGATGAATTTTGTATTCATTTTCCTTGGGAGTATATAAAGGAAATGAGGTTAAGCCAGGACCTGAATTTGGGCACATATTTTTTCTTTGAGTCCCTAAAGGAAAAGGTTGAGACACCTTCATTTAGGTGGCCTTGATTCATCATCCAGCACTACCTCCTGAACTTGCTATGCACCATCATCACTGTGTGTGATGAGTACTTTTGAATACCCAGACCACAGCCAGCACCCAAGAATTGGTGCACTTTCATTTAGGGAGCTGAGAAGCATTGCCCTCAGAGAATGGCAGGTCTGCAACATGAAGCCCTTGGTGGGTTCTTAAAAAAAATTTAAAAATAAATTAAAAAAATCCACCACTCTGTGAGATGCTCCAAGGGAAAAGGAGATAGAAGCCAGAAGCCAGAGAGCATCTGCCCGTGCTCCACCTCCTTGAAACTAATAATGTGACCTGAAAGCTCATGCCTTAATTAGCCTGGAAATAAATTACACTGGCTCCTCCTGGTGGCTAACCACACCAAGTTCACTAGGCTCGGGTGTGGTGATTAGTACTCATCTTTATTTGGATGAGTAGCCGTGCGTTTTATTTACACTGCAATGAACCTAGAGCTTTCAGCCAAAGCCCCCAGCCTCCTGTTGTATCTGTCACAAACACTAATGGTCACCACATTTGGCTGCTGCATCATTAACTTTTTGCTAATTGTTGCCTGTTGATAAGAACATCCTTCAGCTGCATGGCAGGGGGCTGGGGGGCTTGCTGAGGGTGGTTACCTGTGGGCACCGCTGGCATTCAGCTGTACACCTTCAGCTCCAGAAGGCAAACAGGAATAACAACTGAAAAGCTCACTGTGAAGGGGCTAACGCACACAGTCAAATAACAAAGGAAAGCTGCTGGATTATGATTTGATCCAATTTGTGCCCCCTGAGCGAGCCCACCTAGGATTCATCTTTTCGATGGCATGACTCCACTCTGCAGTACGGAGGGGCCAGTGTCTCCTTGTCTAGAGAGGCTCCCCTCAGGACGGGGGTGTGGGCATGTCAGAGGACACTGAATTTTCATGGTAAAATCAGAATAAATATTCTACATGAAAGCAGGCCCAGTGACTGGGTGTGCTGGCAGGCTAGCCCAGAGAGCTGACAGCATTTGAAAGACTGTGGTTATAATTACTGTCACCATTGCTTGCATCAAGAATTACTAGCACATGAATTAGGAGCTTCATCACTTTTAGTCAGTGCTTTAAAGCTGGCTGTTTCTTATACATGCACAGTGGTTTTCTTGACCTATTTTTTGGACAGTGAGAAATTATTTATTTTTATACCTAAATTTCCCAGTCAACCATGATAATACAATGAACAAGGGACTGGGAGGAAAAGGAGAGAGATACCTGGCTCTGCACTCTCACCCAGATTATACAACACAATGAGGAGCAGCCTTGGATGTAGTGCAGACTGGTGTTACAGAAAGCTATCTTATTGGAAACGCTGATGGGTGCTACAGAATACAGAAAGGGGATGAGGATTACCTCGGGCTGTGTTTTGTCAAACACTCTGTGAAGCAGAAGAAATTCATGCAAGTCAGAACCTGTTACAGGTGTGAGACCTGTACCAGTTCCCTTTCCATCCCTCTCTTTCCTGACAGGCGAAGCATTTTAGTAATTGAACTGTGTCACCAGTGTATCTGGTTGTTATGAGGAAATCATATAACAGCTTAGGGGAGCATTCGTATTTATTCTACCAGGGTGATAAGTTACTTGTTTTGTGGTTGAACAAATGTATCTGTGCTCCTCACTACATGTGCATGTTCTGTCATAGCTCCAGGTGTTGTGGAAACAGCCCTTATATCAGCTCACATATAACACTTGTGCTTCAAACGCAACCACTTTCTGTTAAGCCTCCATAAGCATCCATCCACAGGCACCCTTGACCTCAGAACAATTTCATCTCTCTGGACAGACAGACCAGAGGAGCACAGAGTCACCAGAAGGAGGAGAAGCAGGAAGCCAGAGAACACCGGAGCTTTCAAGGAACACACAAAAGAAAAAAGAAAAGGCTCCTCTCTTCCATCAAGATGAGAAAAAAAGCTCAGAAAAAGCTGAGAAAAGGTAGAAAAATGGATAGATATGGTCACACATCTGGACCAGGACCCCAGGAGAACCTATGTGCCAATTGTCTCCTGAGGAACAATGCATTTTTCTCAGTTTGGAGATCAGATGAGCGATGAAACATATACCCCAAAATGTGTAAAAAGGAAGAATGTGTGAAATAATGTATGTATATGTATTCAATGTGGGAAATATAATTCAAGCATGCAAATATAAATAGTAGTGGAGTTAATATAGCCAGTGGGAAGTCCTCGGAAGTTGAGTATGTCTGTAAAACTTAGTTTCCCCATGGCTCAAGGGGCTGATACATGAGTGAACACCTCTACAAGCACAGTACCTGTATGAGGAACATGAACATGGGCACGTGGGTCAGAATAAAGCTTTCTCTAGCCTTGTACCCTGCCTTTTTTACTATTTTACAGCAGATCTCCAGAAAACCGTGTGAGAACAAGACAACATAGAATTTTACCTCCCTGAATTGAATATATTCTGGCCCAAACTCCAGCAATCTGTGGCTCAAGAACTTTCTAAGCCAGAGGTAGTGTCTTTATGTTCAGCAGTTGCTCATGGACATCTGTCTAAGTCTGTTCTCACGGAGCATGAATCTGTAGTATTCAGTAGTGTGCAGCTGTGCCAACTCACTAAGAGATGCCCCGCTAGTGTTGCTGTCCTAGTTAACTGTCATGTGCTATATATTCTCTTTAACTAGGTGATAAAGTCAAAATGAAAATTTTATAAAATGCAGCACTGAAAAATTGAGAGGATTATAGATGTGAAGACTTTGAAGGTGACAGTACTATATTTCTTTCAGACTGACTTTGTGTTTGTTCCTGCAGTGCCCCTTATGAGGAGACCATGCAGTATGTTGGAAATAGCTCTGTGCTGCAAAATACTTTTTTTTTTTATCCCAAAGAGTGTCTGTGTGTCATTCCCTTCTTCTCCATATTTAAAGTAAACATTCCATTTTCATATAATTGTTATGTGGAGTCAGAGGCAAATATTGATAGATAATGACAGAATTTAATTTATTTCTTTGTTGAAGATTGATTTTTCTTGGGCTTTGGCAGCACTGGCTGCCTTCCCAGAAACATCTCTGAATTTATCATTGCTGGGTGCCAAACTGAGACAGAAAGAACAAGTTTCAAATACAAAATTCCTCTAAGTGTTGGGATGTTTCACTATGATGAAATTCCAGCCATAACATTGAGTGCCATAGAGCAGGGATGTCTGAGAGGAATCGAGGCAGTGAATTAACAGCACCAATGGAGGGAGATCAGCTTTAGAGAGGAGTGTCCCTTTCTGCCAAGGGGCAACCACTCCCTACTCCAAACCTTGGTTCATACCAAATGATCCTTCAGAAGACCATTTACTTGTCTCTCACAGTTGTGTCTATGCAATGAGTGAAAGAAATGAGAGCATAAACTAAGACAGACTTGCCAATCTGCAATATTTTGTAGGCTCCAACACTCAGAGCTACCACAGGAATACAGCTGATTAAATTGTTGATGGGCACAAGTCTCACTTTGTACTGCCTGGCAGAGGAAAGTTCATGGCCTTGCTTTCTCAGTCTTCCCTGCTGACCTCATGAGCTTTGATAGCTCCTTCCTGATCATCGTTTCTTCAGAGAAGCAGGGTGAATCCCACTGCTGAGGCATGTGCAAGGTAACATTCCTCAGAGGCTCACAGAGATGCAGTTGCTGATGTGACATATACTGTAATTATCAGCGTGAGTCACTGGAGCTATACACACGTGTGCCACAGCTGAGCTTAGCCATGGTGCTTGCCTAGAAAAGTGTAACTTCAGTGTCTACCCTTAGTATCATCCCAGTGGAAAAATCATGAGCCAAGGCAAAGTGAGATAAATTTCATACTAAACTGGAAACATTAAATAAATCTACTGACTTCATTAGACTGGAATCAGAGTGAAGATATTTAGGCATAGTGCCAGGATCCATGGTGTGTAACTCAGGTTGTCCACAGTGGTTTGGGAACAGGCTGCTGCCAGTGATTCTTGTAAGCACACACTGCACCATTTAGCCTGTGAAGTTAGCACGGCATCTTTCTGAGTAAAATGATAACAACTACTTGTTGGTTTGATGTGGCTGGGTGAGCTCTCAGCACATCCTTCATGCAGGGCTCACAGCGGGAAGATGTGGAGAAAATAGAAGGAGAGAGAGAAGAGGTTGTGGAGCAGTGTCAGGGGAAATGCCCTTTTCCATCAAAGATCGACAAGACAGAAGTCTAGGTTCCTGACAAGAACAAACCAACCTCCACTACTCGGTCTTTGCAGAGATCTCCTTGCAGCAATGCTGGCCACACTTCTCACTCCCTCTAACATTAAAACAAGTCTTTGATTTAAAAGAAAAGGTCCTCCACTAGTGCTGATCTCTGGGTTTCACCACTTCAGGGAAACATGTATTCTGCCCCTCACTTCCCAGGTGTGAAGGTGAAAGCTCACAAACCAAACTCTTCCCTGGGGAAGTCTTTTCCCTTCATAGTAACCTCTCATCCTGGTGAACTCAATTTCCTCTGAGACAGGAGAGGTCTTAGAGCTGGCAGCACAACCTGCTTGTCTCTCCTCTTGGTGAGAAACACCTTCCAGGTGATTCATTCTGGGTTGAAGAGAAGAAAGTCACTTTTTATCAAGGATCTCGCCTCTCTGAAAACTATTCTTTATACTCTGCTTCCCTCTGAGCTCAGCAGAAGTGGCTGGTGCTGTGAAGAGTAGCAGCCTTCACTCCTAAGCCCTGCACCCTGCCTATCTTCCTTTCTTTGAATGTTTCCCATCAGAAGAGCAACCAATCTGTATTTCCTACAGAATCTGCTTCCAGCTGCCAGGCTGGATGGACTTTTCCTTGACAGGGGAAGTGATACTGTAGCGTAGCGTTTCTATAAACTGTGGCACCAAATGAAGCAGCATGGAATGTAGAAAAAGGACAAAGGGGTATGTGGAGGCAGTTTGCTATCGGTGCAGTTTAAGGTGCGGGCTACCCCACCTAGCCCAGCATCTAGTGGGGCAGCAGCGCTGGGGAGCAGTGCTCACCTTGCACTAAGCCATCTGCAGCCCACCCACAGCAGAGCAGCTTTGTGTGCATCCACCTGCCTCCCACCGCCTCTGGGTCCTGCCCTTCTTCCAAGCAAAAGTACATTGAGAGGTAATTATTTCTGTCTGAGCAAATAATTTTTGGTTAATTTGCAGCCCCTTGGTTTCATGCACAGCTCAGGTCTGGGATGTTGATGGACTGCAGAGGTTTGCTTTTACACTGCTTGACAAGCCAGTGAGGTGGTGGTTGTGGGACATCAGTCAGTGCAAATACTGGTCCTTGGGAGTCCAGCAACCCACCTTAGGTAGGTTTAGCATCACAGGTTGTGCCTTTCCTGGGGACTGCAAGATTTGCTGGAGCTGAAGAAGCTGGATCCTCTGTATTCCATCCCTTCAACTGCACTTCTGGACAAGCCTGCAAGCCCTGAAAATCCCAAATAAATACTGTCCCTTGCAACACTGCATCTGAATATCAGCTGCTCTCACCTTTTGAAGGTGCAAGACTAAGGACTTCCCTGCTTCAGAAAATTTGAAAGGAATAAAACTGAATTAAATGTTTCTGCCCATCATGGGTTAGTGTTTCTGGTCTTTTCCTGGCACTCCTGATTATTCTTGCAAAATCAGACCTGGGGGATGTCTCTCCAGCCTGGCCTCCCTTTCCCTTTGCCTTCCCAGCAGCCGCTTCCTCTGAGTGAGCAGAGGACTGACTCACTGACACTTTTGCTCTTCTTCTAGCACTAGGCTCCTATATTATATTTTGAATTTTGACTCTATTTTAAAGGAAGCAAATTCCTCCATTAACCTCTTCCCTGCCAATGGGAGCTGCAGACCCTGCTGACCTCTCCAAGCAGAGAGGCTGGGTGAAGCAGAGGAGCATCAACACCTTCTGTCTCTGGAGAAGTGAATACCACAGGCTGAACCTCAGCACAGCCAAGCCACTGCAGCCACATTACATTGTAAAAAGACAGGAAATGTTCTTTATTGCTTTGTCTGTCAGTTTTCTTAAAAGAACTATAAAGATCCACTATAGATGCGCTGCTTTTACCAAGTTTGCCACTGTACCTGGAGGTCCAGTATGTGTTGTGGCCCAGCCTTGCCCTCTGCTCTCTGAGCCCTTTATACCTGGCGGTACCGGTCTCTGCACTTGCTCTATCTGAGTGTGGTCGGGGGTGTACAAAAGACATTCCCCATGTTGAAAGGAATACCACATGTTTCTGGTTTGAATTAAAAATGCCCTGGGTAGATTTCAGCACACACAGGAGAAAAGTCCGTTCCCTCAGCTCTTAGACAGTATATGTGCTTAGGTCCTACTGTGATGTTCTTTGCAGAATGTTAATACCATGCTACCTGGACGGTTTTCTGAGTAGCTCAGCCTGACTGGATGCTTCTCTTTCCCATCTAGCTAAGATCTAAAGCATGGGGAAAGATTTCAGCTGTTTAGGTAACAAATACATTTGCTGTACATAAAAAAAATGGCTTGCTGATGCACTCGAGCTTAAAACCATACAACACATCTTAATGGTTGAGAAATCACATAAAATGCAATACATACAATAAAATTGGAGTAAATAAATGGTAATACACTCTAATACCATAGTAACTTTTTAAACTTGATCCTGGCCATAATCTCTAGTATCTCAAAACTTAGCCCTCAAGGATTATCCTTAAGCAGGATAATAATTCACTAGCTATATCAGAGCATAATAGGCTCACAAGCAAAACTTCATTAAAGAAAACTCTTTCTTGATAAACTACAGTGAAAATGACTGGAGGGATTCACACTTGTGCCCTTGAGATGTGTCAGTTCTCTGGAAATGTAATACATAATTTAGTGTACCCAGACACCTTCCTCAGAAATAGCACAGATAAATCACAGCTATGCTGAGCCCAGGCAACAAACTCCATTTCTTTCCTAAATCAAGTTTTGATCTCCATAAAGTGAAGAAAACCAGAGCAACTGGAGCCACCTCCTCTGCTGAAATCGGAAAAAATCAGTGAATTTGTTTATTATTATTACCAGAGCACTCATGAGTCCCTAATCATCTGTGTGGATATACAGAGTTCCTTCTATAAGGAGACCTAGCCCTGGAATTCAAGAGAACCAGAATTTCACCTTAACCTGTGGCGCTCTATGAGTTTCTCTTGAGTTATATTTTATGTAAATCTTGAGAAGAGTGCGTTTAACCATGCTGGTTTTGTCAGGGCCACAGGGACAGGGCAGCAACATCGTCCTAACGTCTATTTCCTAGTGAGCAAAATGCAAAGTTAATGGTGGTGGTTAGCCTCTAGGATTTGTACGATTGCTGTTAGGACACTATTATGCTATTTCTAAAGAGTGACCTAGTTATCAGCACAGGTTGTTTTGTCACTGTTTGTTTCTTTTTAATATAATCTTCTGGCAGAGGCTGCTTGTTCACAGAGAACGCTATGGTCCTTACAGCTGATCTCATCCTATCTGTGCACACCTATGACTCAGATACTTGTCTTTCAGGGTAAGAACACAGTAAAAACATCATGAGACCTAAAGTGTTGTTAAGTATCAACTTTTACTTATGCATTTTGGCTGCATTTCTTGCTCCATTCTCACACTGAGTTGTGTTTGTCCCCTGCACGTTCCTAACAGAAAAGCCAGACCCATACTTGGTGCAGAGGCAGTCCTGCCAGATGCTGTTTTTTCATGCCAAGGCTGAAATGCTCAGCCCAGCTTTCTAAACCTTGGCTCACAAAAAGGATGTGGATTGCATACAGTATGTTTTTCATTGTTTAAAGGAATTGTAATCATTAGATATTAGTCCTCCACCTCCAGAGAGTAGATCCCAGCAGTGGAAGTGGGGGGATAAGGGCAAGGCTGGATTACTCTTGCTCTATTCTCTGTTTTTCAGAGAGACAGAGCCAATCTTTACCTTTCTGCTGTTGCAACATGTAAAAAGGCACTGAGCACCAGTGATCTAAAACACTTGAATTGGATTTTACCCAGAAACACAAAGTAGGAAAAGAAAGATGTATTTCTTTTGCAATATGGGAATGACCAGATACCCTACTGTCATCTGGTGCACAGTGAGCATGGCCTTTCACTGTGTGGAGCAGGGAACTGGCTTTAGGAGGTGCTGGACTGTGCCTTGTTCACGGTGTGCACTTAGGCAGTTGCACCACACCCCCAAACTGCACCTGAGCTCTGCAGGACAAGCTGTCAGCAAAGACGGTCCTCCCTGTGCTGCAGAAGGTCCTTGGAGAAGAAAGAGAGCATCACAACAGCATCATTTCCATTCACTCCCAGATACCTTTAGACTAATCAAGTGTCATAAAAAAGAACCTTAGCTTAACTGATAGTCATACTCATCCAACATCCATCTCACTTGGAGGTAATTGAGCAGGGAATGTATTCAACCTGTAGAGAATGTACAATAAAATGCCATTAGACTTCAGTATTGTTGACTGGAAAATACTGTACTCATCACTCCAGCTGTTTCTGATTGCTAGTTACAAAAATGTGTTATGAAATATCCATTTATTTAGGCATTGCAGGTCACTTGACAGGGAAGATGAATTATGTCATCAGATTTCCTTTTATTTTTTCTGGATGAGTGATGTGGTTCTGCTGATATTAATATGCAAGCACTGTGCAAGATCCCTTCACATGCATCTGTTGATCTGCACCTGAAACTGTATAGCATCAGCACTGCTATCCCAGGCCTAATCATTCCTGGAGGAATTCCTTTTAATTGGGCTTTTGGCATGTGGATAGTGAAAGGTGAGACTGAAATTTGAGAATTCGCTTTATCTTGTGGCCATATCCAGAATTTAAATTCAGATCTCCCATATGAAAAAAAAAACAAACAAAAAATTCTAGTATATTGCATTGCCTACTCTATTATGTGGTAGTTAATAATTAAAAACATGCTGCAGTTGCTTTTATGAATTCACAATGTGGAAATGAGGGATTACTTCAAGCTGTAATTTGACAGACAATAATGTTTGCTGTATTTCTGTTATTTACTAGTGAAGCTTAATTTCTTTTTTCAATTTTGATGATACAAAGAAAGAATTAACATCTGATGTTTCCTCTGCACTTCTGCAATTCTAAAGTGCTTTCATTTAATAGAAAATAAAATTGCATACAGTTTGCTAGAGCCCCTCTTAAAAGCCCATCTTATGTGGTATTGTTATATAACAAACTGCATCATTCCCCACGACAGCACTGCCCAGCTGGCTGCCTTGGGGACTACTGCTGATGATGTGACATATCAGATCCTTTCAGATCTTGGGAACACAGTCTGATCCATCATGAAGTCAAGGGAGTTTTATGCTTTTTAATTTTATCCTTAGGTGGCTTTATTCTTTTTGTGTCTCCAGGCGTAGAAAGACCACCAGTAAGCATCTAACCCTTGATGCAGTCACTAGCATTGAGTAGCTCATTTCTAAGCTATGATTACTTGCACTAGCAATACTAGCAGGCACGGAAACATCTCCTGCCCAGCAGCTTTACAGCAGGGTGAGGAAGAGTGTAGACACACAAATGGAGTTTTCCAGGGTTAATCAAAGAGCCTGCCTGGTTTTCCCAAATGCATTGTCTATGCTGGCTCTCACAAAGAGAAACCCTTGTCCTGCTCACTCCCTGTCTTGGGTGGGAAAATGAAGAAATGATGAAGCAGTCAAAATTACATGTCTGGGCTCTGGTAACTCTGAGAGGGTGGTTAAAGGGCAGTGAAGCCCTGTGTCCAAGCCCCTTGGACAGCACAGCCTGTCACCAGTGCCTTCCTAGCACAGCACTTGTGCTCACATGTAGGAGGACATTTCCCTGGTAAGCAAATCCAAAGCCACTAAGGTTTGGGGGGTTAAAGCCGGTGTTCTTACTTCCAGCAGTGTATTTACATAAAGCCTGGGCCAAGGAAGAATCCCTTGGCTGTGCCCATATTGTTGTTGAAGGGCCTGTAACAGGCACCCTGCGATGCCAAGGCCACACGCTGGACCATGTGTGGACCTGGCTGTGGTTATAGTGTTGAGGTCCTGAGGTCTGATGGTGACACATTGTGTACTAGGACACTGAACAATACCAGGGGACGTACCCAGGGACTGCACCTACATCGCTTACGATGGATGGCCCAAAGCATGGTGTTAGACATGTAAAGCAGTCCTCTCCCAAACAATGCCCAGCTGTAGTTTAGAAGTAGGTAAGGGACAGGACACTTTCCAAAGAGGTGACTGTGGCTGCCATTGTTCTGGGAATTAAAGATCTTTTAACCACAAGGAGATAGGCCGGTTCATACCTGAGAAGAGGGCTAGGCACGTTCAATTTAGCAGTACAGCCATAGTCTCTGCGTCACTCAGTGGTGAAAAAGCTGTCTATGCACACTGCACATTGCTTTTGAAAACCCAAGGAAGTCTGCTCTGTGCCATTGACATTTGCCTTATCATGATGATGATTATGGCCAACATGATCAACATAAAAATCAAGGCTTGAGAGAGTGCCTCATCCCCTGCTCTGCATCTGCTCTACATCATACGAGCTCTTACTGCTTCGCATCACTGTGATGAAGATCGTCTTAGTTAGAGTGTTCTCTATTATTCAGGACAGCACACAACAATGCACGGTGAGTGAGTAGGTGCTTTGGATAACAGACCTCTCCTTCATCCTGAACATTAAGGAAAGTCAGATCCACCCCTTCCAGGATGCTGCCAAATCAGTGGCTCAAGTGAGAAGTGCCACCTTCCAGCAACCATCATCTTCAAAGGTTAGCACTTCCTATACAGGACGTCAATCCTACATCCCAGAGGGCAGAAGCCATACTATAGATTATGGAAAGTCTATACTCACTTGGTGGCAGCTCTGAGGTGCAAGAGCAGGGTGGAGGATACAACCATTCAATTCAGTATACTGTGAAAAAAAGTTGTTAAAAATGAGCAAGACAAACAACAGCAGCTCATTAAATCATTGCCACTACTCTGCAAGCAAACAAGGCAGGAGACCACCCCTGTGAAGAGAAAGCAGTCTCCCTTCTATCACACTGGGAACTCAAGTGCTGCTAGTGACTCATCCAGCCTTCACTATTTTCTATATCATTCTTTTCCAACTACAATCTATAACTGTGACCTACATTTTTGTTTCCTACATATATGACCTTGCCTTTAGCTTTCTTACAGCACTTTCTATTCACGTGAGCCTTCGTTTCCATGATGACTCCATCACTCATGGGAGCTGACCTTATTACAGAATCACAGAATCACAGAATAACCAGGTTGGAAGTGACCCACTGGATCATCGAGTCCAACCATTCCCACCAATCCCTAAATCATGCCCTAAAGTACCTCATCCACCCTCACCTTAAACACCTCCAGGGACGGCGACTCAACCACCTCCCTTGGCAGACCATTCCAATGCCTAACCACCCTCTCCATGAAGAATTTTTTCCTAATCTCAAGCCTAAATCTCCCCTGGCGGAGCTTGAGGCCATTCCCTCTCGTCCTGTCCGTTGTCACTTGGGAGAAGAGGCCAGCACCCTCCTCTCCACAACCTCCCTTCAGGTAGTTGTAGAGAGTAATAAGGTCTCCCCTCAGCCTCCTCTTCTCCAGGATAAACAACCCCAGCTCTCCCAGTCGCTCCTCGTAAGATTTGTTCTCCAGCCCCTTCACCAGCTTCGTTGCTCTTCTCTGGACTCGCTCCAGAGCCACAACATCCTTCTTGTGGTGAGGGGCCCAGAACTGAACACAGTACTTGAGGTGCGGACCATTAATTATGGTCCCACTAGCTTTTGGACTGCCTGCGAACTATTATGGTTAATGGAGATATCAGAAGACTTGTAGTTGCCTGGCATATCTTGTTGCTCTCACTAGAGATTAACTTAAATCGTCACACCCTGGCTGACCCAGGTAGCTCTGAAAAAACACTGCACTTTGTAGGAGTATCCCACATCTGGGATGTCCTGGGAGGAAGATGCTGACCTCTACTCCATGTACTTGCCTTTATGGTTACAGCTTTCTATTTGTACCACCAGAAGCCATGTCTCTGAGGTACCAAAGCTCAGCCTGAGATTGCCAGAAGGACTTCAGAGCAGCATGAATCATGATGAGGCTGTGCTTGTAGGTGCTGTCAGAGCCCTTCTGGAAGTGACCGCATGCTTTTCTGTTTGCCTACAGCTGACAACACCAGGAAGCAGCTGGATGCAACACAGTGTGTCAGAACCTGGTCTGTGGAGGTAGTGTGGCTATAGGTACACTCTAAATGCACCGGTTACCTGTTGCGTATCTGTATGGTTTGCCATAATCATATTTCCAGTTCCTGAAAGTACCTGGAGTGGATGAACATGGCTTCCTTTGAGGGCTTGAGACTGCTCCCAAACTACTGTGTAGATGAGACCCTGGGTTCTTTTTCACTTGGAGTGTTTGAAGATGCTGTTGCTCTGATGGCAGTAGTATCCATGCCCTGCAACTTCCCTGGTGTGGTGGGTGATGTCATCTGGCTTGAGCATGCAATGTTACCAGCTAGTAGGGCTGTCCTTTTACTGCTGAAAATAAAGTGGTTGCTGAGGCAGAGCGACATCCTTAAAAAAACACTTCTTAGCCTAGTTTCGTCAAGACAGTAAGTCTTTACAGTGATTGCTGCTGCCTGCCTGTCTCCTCCCTACCCTTCAATGACTGATATCTGTAAGTGAGCTTAAAGTGAATTTGCCAAAGGGCCTTGATCACATGGAAGATAATTTCCCACAAGCAACAAAAAGCAGTGGATGAACAGAGAAGGGAGTCTTGGCTAACACAGTGTGAGCTCAGGACCTTCCTGTGGAGCCCTGCCTGCCAGCTGCCTGCTCCACACCAGTATCCTATGGAGCTCAGCAGGACCCATAGCACCTTTGGCCTTATGCATGGCTGAAGCAGGAGGTGAGGAGGCAAGAAAGATTCTGTGCCTGGGCTGTGGAGGGCAAGGCACATGGGATGAAACTAGAAATGGTGTGGGGAGTAAGAGCTCATGGGAAATCAACTGGGAGCAGATGGCCCCCTGGGCTTTGCACTCTTGCTTGCAGAGCAGCAGGTCTCAGTTCAGCGGTACGGATAAGTAGAATGCGGACATCTTCTGTATCAGTACCTTGCACATCAATGATTTCCAACAAAATGCCACTGACTGAATGTTACAGGATCATTTCTCTGCCACATGCACAGTGTAGAAGTACTTACCAATTGTTGCTGTCAATACACTGAAAACAGGAGTAATTAAACACTAATTACCCTTCTGTTCGTGCTTTGTAGTCTAGGGTAGCACATGCTCCTGGTCACACCACAGGCAAAGAGCAGCACTTCTGTGCAACGATTACAGCTTCATCTAAAATGACTTCATCTCTGGAGCCCTCTGTTGTGCCTCCTTTTGGGCTGTTTGCAAAGGTGGCAATTAAACTACTAGTTGACAATAACACCTACTATACAGGAATGTTCCAAAGGATAATTAATTATGGGTTTTTAAAAGTTTTGAAATGATAAGTGCTATCTAGATGTTCCTAAGTATTATTAAGTAATATAGAGCAATGCTTCACAACTTCATTTTTTTTCTGATATATCTTTGCAGCTTTAACTTCCTAATACACCACAGAAATTTCAATTAACAGTAATAGTTCAGTACACCATGTTCCGAAGGATAATTTCCCCAAAATGTATGAATTAATTTCCAGAGTTAGAGAATGTTTTTTAATTATAGAAGTACATATATAGCATAGATTATATATTTATAAGAGTGTGTGTACACATACATACACTCATTTATACATGGATTACAAACAAGTATGCATGCATGTATGTGTGCACGTCTACATATGCATATATGTATGTCTGAGGACAATATGACAAAGGGAAATTTTAGTAGCTCTCCTCAGATGATACTGTGGTAATACATTCCTCCAGGAATAGTACGCAGATCCTTTTAAGTCCATAACTCCTGTGTTCCTGACGCTGTCTTACTAGCAATGATTCATAGCAAATAGGAAATTATATAGCAAAACACGCACATTAAATCAGTCACCATCATAGTGCTATCAAAGGACTTCCTGGATTTTGCCCACTATTATTTAAGGAAACTGTGAAGACATTCAGGTACTTCTGAAAGTCTCTCTAACAGCGTGGTGACAAGGTGACCTTATACAAACTCAGACAGAAACTGGTAAGGAAGGGGTTTTTTTCCCCTCCATCCCACTGTGATACAAATGCCATCTTTTCACAGTACAGCATGTTTCTGTGCCATATGCAAATACAGGAAAAGTGACAGCAAAGGAAAGCCTGAAGTGCATGTTTATATCTCAGGGAGTTTCGTTGATTTAATGACTAAGAAAAAATACTGCAAAGACTTTCACACTGAGGAAGAATCAATGAGAGATTAAAAAAAAATTGAAGAAGAAATGAATTCATAAAACAAGGAGTGATTCTGCAGCCACATAGTTAGCAGGCATTTTAGTTTTTCTTCAGAAAGAATGCCAGTCAGGATTTATGTGATTGAAAAGGACAATGCTGGTGTGAATGATATATGTATCTGTATATCTAAGCATGAAAGATGTGGAAAAAAAGGGGTTTTTTGGGTGGAGAGACTGGCAGCTGAAGGGCTGTAGGAGGAGGGAGCCATTGAGCAGAAAGCAAAGAAAAAAAAAATTCAAATTGTGGAATGCAGACTCCTTTGGTGGCCTTGTGTTCAGAGGAGGGGAAGCTCTGATCATCCAAGGAAGTCTCTGTTTCGTCTCAGGAGAAATGTTATGTCTTTTCTTTTGCATCTGTGGCTATAAGAATAGGAAACTGTGGAAATATTGCTGGCTAGCTAAAAAACAGACTGTAATCTGCCTTTTCATGTACCTGATTATGGCAGCTAAGCTTGGTCTTCAGAGGCCACTGATGACTTGGCATGGTAGAGTGACTTGCAGGGTCAGAAACCAGTAGTGCCAGCACATATTCTGATGATCCTCTGGTGGAATCTGCACCAGGGAACCCAAGTGATTATTCTGGTACTTGGATAACCAGCAACTATTACCCAGATGCATGGAGATTAGAAGCACATGAGATCCTGGGGCCACCTACAGATGTTGGGTCCATGCCCAGTGAGTGGTTAGGGTTAATTGTAACGACAACAATAGCTAAAAAATACTTGGCAAAAATATTACTACTGTGCTTACACCACAACCAAAAGACCCTGCAGAATGTGATAAATCTCTGAAACTAGAGGGAGAACTGCAGGGTGTTGCTTTCAGCAGTACAACCATGCTGTGACTCCAAAGCACCATCTGCTGACTCCTCGCACAGCAGCAGGGCTTTCCTGGCTGCCACCACTGTAAAATGTTTTACCTACTTGCAGCTACTTAGCTATTTCAATGGATTTAGCAATGATCAGGGTGATATTTTGAAATGTCATTGGTAATTCCTTTTTAACTATATGCTGACAAAGATTTAGCATTATTATAAAATCTGAAGCCTACTACCTTCAGTCTAGCAATGTGAGGATAAATGCATTGCTTTTGGAAAGGACATCAACTCCATTTCCAACTTTATGTTAAGAATACATCCATAGATAGAGGTTATGTCATAGCTGATTGCAGGGGCATTTAGACATAAAACCGTTCACTTTCTAGACAACACAAAATCAGCATCTAAGTACAATAAAATGTGCCAGCAAAAATTATACCCAAAGATGTTATCAAGTGCAAAAATCTGAGAACACTTGAAATAATTTCCAAACCTGTAGTTTGGGAAAAAAAATTAGAAAATTAATATCTGTTTTGTGTACAAGGCACATTCTGCTTTTGCATTTTAGGGTAATTTTGAATCCTTTTGATACTTACGCTTCTGCATCGAAAGGGCTTTTAAGCCTTAAAAAAAGGCCAGATACTAGAAAAATTAAATTATTAAATAAAATTCTAATACAGTCCTCCGATATGTTTCTTCCCAGCACCACTGTTACTGTTTTTCTTTTTTTATTCTCTTTCCTTTTCTCTCCTTTCCCCTCCCCTCTCTCTCCCTCTCTCACACACACACACGGAAAATTTTCCTAGGCTGATTCCTCCTGTTGCCATTCAGGGAAGGCTTGCAGAAGTGATCAGCCTTTTGTGAGCACATTTCAATCATTAGTGCCAATGAATTCTACACCTTGGGCCTGTCAGGAGCCTCTGTTTACAAGCATTCTCAGTGCAGTCTCTGCCAACACCCTATTTTCCATGGAGCTACAGTGAGTCATGGACAGGACAGCGATCTAGGATATAAAATAATTTAAATCTAGTGTGATAATTCAGTATTAGAAAGTGAACTAGTGGAGCATGAAATCCCTCTTCTGGATTTAAGAGGTAGGCAATAGCTTACCCTGCCCCTCAGGTGTGTTGGTGAGCTGCTTGAAGCACCCTGTGTTGTGCTGCACATGGTGAACAGCGTTTTCCAGCAAAGCAAAGCTGGATGCAGCCCATTTTGAAAATGTAACCCACCAACGCCACTCTACCCAGGCTGCAGCATTGACAGAGCTGACGAAAGACACTATTTTTGGCATTACCTATTCTTTAAATCATGGCAAAACTCTGCCAGCCCCAAGTCTGAGCATCCACACTTAGAAAGATTAGCAAGGCGACTCTTTCCTGACTATAACAATCACCAGATGGGTGTCCAGGCTTTATTATTATTATTATTATTATTATTATTATTATTATTATTATTATGAATACAGGAATATGTGGTGTAGTGTGTAGCTGAGGCTCTCTGCTCTTCAGGTTAGGCTGTTGACTCCTCAGGGAAGGTGGATGAGACAAGGTGTTTTGGAAGTTCCTCTTGGGACTCTTTAAGGCTCTTAGAGGATTCTCAAAGCCTGTGCTCTTGTCTGAATGCCTGCAGAGGACTGGGCAGCTTTTCCCAAGCCCTTCCCTGCCTTCGACTCTGACCTACCCTAGCAGCACCAGTGTGCCCCTGCTTATCCTGATGGTGAGGGGCTGCTTCCATAGGGCCAGCCCCACTAGATTGCAGCAGGAGCAGCTGCCAGGCATGCAGCCAATTGTCCACTTGCCATCACTGTCCTCTCTAATGCTACGACAACAAGTTATAGAACAAAAGTACTTACTTCTCCATCTCCATTTGTTGTAGTTACGTAAGGGTCTGTGTGGGATACAGCGACATAGTTACAAACACAGAGGCTACTAAAAACCAGACAATTAATTAGTAAAGCATAAAAATATATTTAAAAACAGCAAGGCACTTCAGTAATCACAATTGTCAAGGAGAACAATGAAGCAGCTTCATGTCCCTTTGTTGTAGTACTGTTAGAGACAAAGTTTAGCAGATGTCCCTGCGATGGCATCGTAGGTTGTGGTTTGTTGCCGCAACTTGTCACAAGTTTCAGGGTTACTTATACAGGTTGCGTCCTGACACCTAGGGCCAGTAGGTGCCAGGAGGCAAACTCAACTCCACCCTTAAGTTAAATAATTAGTACTCGTTATTGCTCACGTGCAGCCCCCAGTAGAGGGTCTTTCCCTGCTCCTAAGGGTCATTACTTCATCTTTCCTTGTCTTCCTCACTTGTCCTTTGGCTGCCCTTGGCTGTCTTCCCTCTCACTGAAGGTTGCTTACAACTGCAAGTTTCATAACTAGGATGGGAAACTCAGCTGAGCAAGCACTTCTTCTCTTAACTCTACAGCTCTTTATTGTTCTCAGCGCAGTCTTTCTCTTTATCAGTTGCTGGTCAGATGTTTGCTTGAACTTACTACAATTCACCACTTTCTCAGACACTTCCTTAAACATACAATACAATACACAGCTTTACCACTACAGATCAAAAAATTTCCATCTCCAGTACACTGTTTTGGTTGAGTTGTCTCCTTCTCCCAAGCAAGAGGAGCACCTGGGAAAGGCATAATCTTCGTTATACTTCCTTTAACAACTTGAAAGTTTTCCCGGGTAACTACAACTATGAACACGCATGTATCACACTCCTAAGTGCATCTCAACCATGTTACCATGACAGATTAGAAAGCATTACTCATTTGTAGCAGTACAGTTGCTCTCCACCACTCTTTGATCCATTACCGTGCATGCCCTTTTTGATGATAATTTAGTAAGCGAGTCTGACACTTAATAATTCAGTTTTGGAACTTCCCCTTATCTGCCTTTTGTATGCTGATATGAAATGGTACTCTTTCAAAATAAAACTATGCTCCTGATAATTCAGATACCACACATACTTGAAAGCACTGTTGCCTGTTTATAGCTTTATTTTCACTATTTAATTAAGGCAATATTAGTGAGTTGGCATTTCAGAGAATGCTGTTCTCTGATTAAGTCTGGAGAAGTTGTTTGAGAAGAAGCAGCAGTTCCTGTAACTGCCTTCTGCCACTGCCCCTCGACCTTTTGCATCCAACCTAGGCTGCAAGAGGTTACAGTAGCTGTTAGGCCTGTTCAGACCGATATCTCTTCATTGTGATTACCAGGACGGAATCATTTTTCTGCAACCTGGCTACTGGTGTGGGAACAGCTTTTTAAACCCAGGAAACCAAACTGAAGTGAAATTAATATTTCAGAATTAATATTTTCTGACCAGCCTGTTAGTTAGACTTGCACTGCTGAAATCAAAAGGTGAGAGGGACCGCATATTTCTGCCAGACCAACAGGTTATCAAAAATACCCCTCTCAAAAAGGTTTTCTGTTAAGGAAACAAGAGGCTGAACTTTCCACCTGGGCAAGGTTCATTGTGTGCAGTGCTTGCACAATAAATTAGTTTAAAAAACTCAGCACGTATATACATAAGGACTGATAGCGGAAACAGCTTTATGATAGCAGATTGTTGAAACGGCAGACAAACTTGATTTAGACTTAAGCTGAATTTGGATGAGATTCTACAGAATAAATGTATTTACAGATGGAAGACTCCTACACAAACAGATCTTTTCTTTTTTGTGGGACTGGGCAGCAATGATTTCAACTACCTAATTGGAATACACCAACTTGCGAAGAATATCCAACTCCGTCAACCCCTGCGCAAATCAGATTCAGACAGGATACTCCAAATCTCAAGCTACTCTCAGAATTTTCAGCTAACACTTTAGAGAAACTATGGATATTTAGCCAATGTCATATCTAGATGTAATACAAATGTCACATGCATCCTGCAGAAGCATTTTTTATAAAGGAATGCTTGGGTGGCTCCCCAGGCATTGTCCATTTTCATCCCCAGTTTCTCAAGGACCTCTCTGGATGATCAGCACATCATATAGTCTGTGTCTTGCTGGGCACCATTAGTTGCTCTTGTACAAGGCACAGTAATAATTTTGTGTTCCTTTTAATTGCAAATTGACACAAGTTATCATTTATTGGAATGATGTCTTTAAAACATGGAATGGCAAATATGTGTTACATGCCTGGGGTTTGTCATAAATATGCATGAGGATGTCTGGGTGCAGAAAGCCATCTGCGATAAGGAACTGTGTGGACCAGAAGAAACATAACTTGACATGGCTCCTGGAATTAATCTCTAGAGAACACAATGCCCAGGACAGTACCCAAATTTTGTGTTGGAAAGAACTAGATATCTTGAAAACTGCTCAAGAGAGTAGTAATGTACACCCAGTGTGAGACCAGGGGCCTCAGGGGTCAGCTAGTGGATGATTCAAGCATCCAGGGTCAGTTAGATGGAGGGATGTGCAGGGCATGGCTACATGTGAGAGACTTCTGAGTAGAAGCAACCAGCCTGGGGCTGTAGCCTCAGAGGCTCACACCTAAAAATGCCAAAGGCTGGGGGTCTGGAAATACTGCTGGAAGTCCAAGTGTCCCAGACCAGCTATTAGAGGGAGCTTTCCAGAAACTGGGGAACTGTGGGATTATGCTTAGAGAAAAGCTTCTTTTACTCTATAAAATTAAGTTTTTGCAGGCAAAACACAACGTTAATCAAATGTGAAGTCAAATCTCCTTGCTCAAGAACACTTCAAAGAAGCAAATTGAAGTGGTCATAGCCAAATGTTTATGAAGCACACGCCCTTTCATAATAGGGCAGCTGCAGCATCATCGAGAACCTATACAAACAGTGTTGGCTCTAACAGCATGTTTGTGATTGAATAGTGCTCATCTAGTCATTACTGAAATTAACTTCTGGAAAGGATTAGCTACTGGTTTGGCTGATCAGATGAATTCTTACTTTCAAATACCTCACAAATTTGCAGTGCATTGGACAGGTGTTTGGAGCCCTTCAGCAAACTGGGAGCACAAAGAAATGAAGGAAATGTGGAAGGAGTTACACATTTAAATCTCTAGTACTGTAGAAGAATGTGCAATGACAGAGCAATAGGTCACTAAATTGTCTCCAGTGGAAAACGTCACACTTCATGGCGAGAGAGGAAAAAAATGTGTGGAGGCCAAGGGGATTCTAAATTTTTAGTCTAAGTTGCTTTCCAAAGTACATTAGGTAATATGTAATTTATTTAAAACGGACATATTTCAGTGCATGCCCATTTAAGTGTTAGAGTCAAGCAGAAAATGGATAGACAGCCAGTACATGCCTGCAGTCTGGTGTGGATTCAAGCCTATGTCTTAGGTCTTTTGTTGGGATTTCATGTGTGCTGGAGACACACAAAAAAGAACAGAGTACAGACAGGGTATAGTCAAGATGAGAATGCTCTTGAATCAAGAATCAGTGCTCCAGAATTCATTTAGGCTTTATCTGAAAAGATTTACTGATTGGTATGAGACAAGCCAATTAAGGTTACTAAAAAAATTAAAGAAGTGGCTTGGCAGAGTGAAGTAGGAGTGTGTATTTGGGGTTAGAAATCCAGTGGCTTGGCAGAGGAGAGGCTGCTGCAGCTCCACGGCCCCAGGAAGGAAGATCAAGTGTATAGCTCCAGTGGGCACACACAGAGTACAGATATGCCTGTGCACGTGGGCAGCCACACAGAACCTTGATACTCTGGCTACCCAGTAGCTGGGCCCTGGAGCCCCTGGAGCCCCTGGTCTCCCAGGTGCATACATACACACACACATAGACACATACATATGTACGTACACTGACAGACAGCATGCACCCGCTGCGGTCCCTGCAGTTCCTAGCATCCCTGACACATGGTTCCTGTGAACCTTTGCCTCCTCCCAAGGCAGGCACTGGGCTCCACACACACGTGCACCGAACAGACAGCCCCTGCAGCCAGGGAAATGGTGAGAAATGCACTTTAATGATGCAGGATAGCCTGGTGATGGGTTGTGCAGGCTATGGACAGACAAGCGTAGTGACCGGCCTGTTCACTTGCCTACTGGCCTCTTATCCCCATTCCTATCCATTTTCCAACACTTTATCCTCCCTTGCCTACCCTAATCCCACCCTTTCCTACCTTGATCTCTCCCTTGCCCCAGCTTAGGTCTTTTCTCTGAACATTGCATGTGTCCTCTGAGCATCTACCTCCCCTCCGAGCATCCCCTCTACCCCTCCGAGCATCCTCCCTCAGAGCACCTCAACCTTTCTGAACGCTCCCACCCCTCTGAGCATCCTCCTCGCCTCTTAGCATCCCTCCCCCACAACTCTGAGCATTCCCCCCACCCCTCTGAGCATCCTCCTCGCCTCTTAGCATCCCTCCCCCACACCTCTGAGCATTCCCCCCACCCCTCTGAGCATCCTCCTCGCCTCTTAGCATCCCTCCCCCACACCTCTGAGCATTCCCCCCACCCCTCTGAGCATCCTCCCCCGCTCTGGGCATCTTCCCCCCCTTTAAGCATCTCCTCTACCCCTCCGAGCATCCTCTCCGCCTCTGAGCACCCCAACCTTTCTGAACACTCCCACCCCTCCCAGCATCCTTCCCCCTTTCTGAGCACCCTCCCCGCCTCCGAGCATCCCCCCTACGCCTCCGAGCATCCCCCCTCCCTCCGAGCATCCCCCCTCCCTCCGAGCATCCCCCCTACGCCTCCGAGCATCCCCCTTCCCTCCGAGCATCCCCCCTACGCCTCCGAGCATCCCCCCTCCCTCCGAGCATCCTTCTCCCCCCGGCCCCGCCTCCCCCCCGCCCGGCTCGGGGCGGCAGCTCCGGCCTCTCGCGAGAGGGCCGGGCCTTCTCCCCTTTCCGGCGGCGTGCGGCGTGGCTCGGGTCGCCGCCATGGCGCTCTACAACTTCAAGAAGATTACGGTGGTGCCGTCCGCCAAGGTACGGGCGCCGCTCTCGCCGCCCCCGGCCCGCCGGCCGGGCAGCCCCTCGTGCCGCTACCGGGACGGCGCTGTCAGCCCCCCGCCCCGCCGGATCCGTGGACTCGCCCCGGGGTGGTTGTTGGGCCCGCGGCCTGTACCATATAGGGAGGCGGGGTGGGGGGAAGGGGGGACCGAGTCACTTGTGGAAATTACAGGGTAGGATCAGCGAGTGGCTGGAAAGCTGCCTGGCAGGGAAGGGCCTGGGGGTGCTGGTTGGCAGCCGTGAGCCAGCAGTGTGCCCAGGTGGCCAAGAAGGCCAATGGCGTCTTGGCTTGTATCAAAAATGGCGTGACCAGCAGGTCCAGGGAGATTATTCTCCCTCTGTACTCAGCACTGGTGAGACTGCTCCTTGAATCCTGTGTTCGGTTCTGGGCCCCTCACCACAAGAAGGATGTTGAGGCTCTGGAGCGAGTCCAGAGAAGAGCAACGAAGCTGGTGAAGAGGCTGGAGAAAAAGTCTTACGATGAGCTGCTGAGGGAACTGTGGTTGTTTAGCCCAGTGAAAAAGAGACTGAGGGGAGATCTTATTGTTGTCTACAACTGCCTGAAAGGAGGTTGTAAAGAGGTGGATGTTGATCTCTTCTCCCAAGTAACAAGTGACAGAACATGAGGAGATAGCTTCCCGAGGAGGCTCAGATTAGATATCAGGAAAAATTTCTTCACCAAGAGTTGTCACTCATTGGAACAGGCTGCCCAGGCAAGTAGTTGAGTCACCGTCCCTGGGGGTATTTAAAAGACAGATAGGCGAGGTGCTCAGGGATACAGTTTAGTTGTGGACAGGTACGGTTGGGATTGATGGTCTCAAGGGTCTGTTCCAATGAAAGGATTCTGTGAAAATCAGAGAGGAGATGGGCAACCTGCTCGTTGTTACCTGGAGGTGGGAATGCATGGTTCAGGGGGTTTATTCTAAAATGTGTGGCAAACCATGGGTGGCGTGGATATGTTTAGCTTATTTGCATACATGTCTGCCAAACAAAACTCACGGCTTTAGAAGAACTTGGCAATTTGTGTAGTTAATAATGATTTCCTTTTTTGTAGGACTTCATAGATTTGACATTGTCAAAGACTCAGCGGAAGACTCCGACTGTCATCCATAAACATTATCAGATCCATCGTATTCGACATTTTTACATGCGAAAAGTCAAATATACTCAACAAAATTACCACGACAGGCTCAGTCAGATCTTAACAGATTTCCCCAAATTGGATGTAAGTTTATGGTTGTTTGATCGTAAAGGAACTTTGCTTTCATGGTATCAGGAATATTTCTTGAGCAGGTTATTGATGTTAGTTGAGTTCATTTTGGTCCAAGTGACATCTTGCTTATTCACCGTGCAGATGATTCTGACTGATTCCTGGTAGATTTTACTGAGAGTAATTTTAGGCAAACCTGTCTGTTCCTACGAAGAAAAGAAGTCTAAACTGCCCATGAACAGGCATTGAAGGAATGGGGTTTACAAGATTTTAACTGATAAGCTATGTTTGCCAGGAATTGCTGTGAATGAAAAGAAAGTAAGTGTGGGGTTTTTAAGTATGTTGTGTCTGCTTATTTGTTTTTCTTGTATGTGTATGTAAATAGTGCTTATGATTAGTCTTGCCAAGAAAATATTTGCAGGAGGTAAGAAATACCCAAATATGTCACATTGCATCCCACCTTCAGTTTTTCAGAAGTGACTTTGACAACATAAACATTTTCTTGGCCCCATGAAGGACAATGTTGGAAAGAGACTCTGGCAAGATACACATAGTCTTGATTTTCCAACAACTGCAGCTTAAGTCATGTGTCCAGTGAAGCTTTTTTGTGGGTAGTTATTTTTCTGCTATGCTTAAATTGTTGACCTGTGACCATGTCTTTTCCTGGTGTTTGCTGGTGTTTGTTTCCTGGTGCATATTGCTGAAGAGTTCCCACAAATATGTTGTCTTTTGTTTAATATCACTTCATGAAATTTCTAGGAATAAATGGATAAGTAGACAAAATATTTTGTTTGCAAGATTTGAACCAAAAATGCTGCTCCCTTGGAAAGCTGAAGGATTTATTTGGGCATTGGAGAAACCCTTCTTATTCAGTCTTGCACAGAATCTAATGTAGCACTCAGGAAGAGAGAAGATTTAATATTGTTGCTATGTTTCTGGTATAGTATGAATTTGTTTTTAAAAACTACTTCTGTGGACCTCTTATAGTTTCTTACTTTAAAAAAAAAAGCGGTTGAAGTTGTAATACAAAATATTTCACAAAGCAAAAGAGCAAATGGAAACTGTATAAATGAGTCCAAGATGTATTTGCAGAAGAAATTAAAAGTAATAAAGATTTATGCATTTAATGACCAAGCAGATTATTTTTCTTACATAAGATAGGAATGAAAACTGTTAGGCTTGTATTCTTATTTGTGTTGCTCTAGTGGAGAAGAAAATGGACTTACATAGTTGCTGAGAAATATTCATGTTAAAGAAGGAAAATATTAGGCTTAATGCTATCTTATGCTTTTGTTTTAGGATATTCATCCTTTCTATGCAGATTTGATGAATGTTCTCTATGACAAAGACCACTACAAGCTGGCTTTGGGACAGATTAATATTGCCAAGAATCTGATTGACAAGTAAGGGCATAAATTCCTTTGATTTTGTACCTGCTTGGTTGGTTCTTGGCTGAACTCCCAATTCTTGTCTCCACAGTGTTGCTAAAGACTATGTGCGACTGATGAAATACGGTGATTCTCTTTACCGCTGCAAACAGCTGAAACGTGCTGCTCTGGGACGAATGTGCACGATTATCAAAAGACAGAAACAAAGCTTGGAATATTTGGAGCAAGGTTTGTGTTATAAACAAGCTAAAATAAGACATGTTAATTGGATGTAAAATTTATTCTTACACTTAATAACAGTTAAAAATGTCTTTAGTACAGATTGTAGACACAGGAAACAGAAGTAGTTTCAAAATCCCCAAATACTTAGAATTTATTAATTTGTTCTTTGGAAAGTCTTGAAATTTTGTGATACTACTAATGGTTATAAGACTTTTTTCTTTGCTTGAAAGTCACAGCCATGCTTTTATTTGTCATTATTTTCACCAACATATATTTGAAAAATAGTGCTAAGCCTTTTACAACCTTCACTCCTTACTTCAGACTTAATATTTCATCAGGTTACGTTGCCTCATGGGGTCGTTATCTAGGTAAAAGACATGGGTCTTAATTATTTAAATATTTTATTACGTTTCTTATTTTGTTGTACATGGGTAGTTCTGGAGTTTACCGACTATTCTGTGTTTTCAGAAATGATCAATCAAATACAATATGAGAAAAGTTAATAAATTGCTTATAAACAATTCAGCATATGAATTTTTATTCCATTTCAATAAATCTTAAATGACCACAAATATCTAAAAAGTCTTTTTAACCTTTCAGTCCGACAACATTTATCTCGTTTGCCAACCATTGATCCCAATACACGAACTCTTCTGTTGTGTGGCTACCCGAATGTTGGAAAATCTAGCTTTATAAATAAGGTATGTGATGTTTTTGTTTGTTTTGTTTCTATTTCAAAAATACTGAGATACTATTTAATTTAAGTACAGAAACATTTAAACAATTCAATATCATTGTGGCAATACCTGATGTGAGCAGTAGCGAATTCAAATACAGGAGCTGAGTGAAATTCCTGGAGGGATAAGTGGAAAATAGCAATAGATTTCACTTTTAAAAATCATTATCTTTTCCAAAATAGCGTGTATCCCATTAATGTATTTACTGATTGAGAAATACTTGCAGAGAAGCCAGAATAACCATTTTTTAGCTTTATCTGTAGCAAAGGAAGTATACTACGATTATGATGTACTGCTGACAGCATCAGGAAATTTTCAGTAAATATATGTGAATAAAACTTCTTTTAAGGTTACAAGAGCAGATGTGGAAGTGCAGCCTTATGCCTTTACCACAAAATCTCTCTTTGTGGGACATATGGATTATAAGTATCTGCGTTGGCAGGTAAGAACTGTTACAATTTTGTATTTTCTTTGAATAATTAACTGGTTATAGTCTGATCTGCAGTTTTGCACTGTGTATTGCAGTTTTGTGTCTTGATGAGACACGCAATGTCTGAGAGCTGCTGTACAAGACACAATGTGGCAGATGAGGGCAGTAATCTAAATCTGTTCTAAAAATGTACACATATGGGTGCGTTTTCAATTTGAGCAAAGAACAGAAATGGAATTACTGACTAAAGCCAGCTCACTTTTTATCTCTGTCAAATTCTGGGCCAGATTGGCACAGGGATTTCCCTGCTTATTCAGTCCTTGGAGTGTTGGTTATTCTGAAACCTCATTCGTCTCCCCTTACTCCATTCAATTTGGCTGAGTTTACAGCCTTATTCATGACTGACAGGAACAAATATTGCCATCTTAAAAACCCACAATATTGATGAGAACATCAACATGTCCTAAAATAGCATATAATAGAATCACAGAATGATTTGGGTTGGAAGGGACCTTAAAGATCATCCGTGGGCAGGGACACTTCCCACTAGACCAGGCTGCTCAGTTATATACATCAGTTTCTCTGTGATAATACCTAACTTAATTCTCTTAATTTTAGGTAGTAGATACTCCTGGTATTTTGGATCATCCTTTGGAAGACAGGAACACCATTGAGATGCAAGCTATAACTGCACTTGCACATCTTCGTGCTGCTGTGCTCTATGTGATGGATGTGTCTGAGCAATGTGGGCATAGCCTTGAGGAGCAAGTAGAGCTTTTCCGAAATATTAAGCCATTGTTTGCTAACAAGGTAGGTTTGGTTTGCTTTATCAATAAACCCCAGATTTTTATAACATAATAAATTTAATTATGATTTTTTTTTTCATCTTAATAGCCACTTATAATTGTTGCAAACAAATGTGATGTGAAGAGGATTGCAGAACTTCCTGAAGAGAGTCAGGTTAGATTACTCCCCTCTTTCTCTCTCTTCCAAATTTACAAAAACATTCGAATCATAGAATTATAGAATGCTTTGGGTTAGAAGGGACTGTAAAGATCATCTTAGAGGGACACCATCCACTAGACCAGGCTGCCCCATCCATGACGGCTATTTCTATTGGGCAAAAACTTCTACATGATCATTTCTTTATCTGTGATTCTAACTGTTTAATAGTGTAATGGAAAGAAGCCTTCCAGGTCTTGATCTGTATGTTTCTGAAGTACTGTCTAATGTATATCCTTGGCTGAATATCATAAATGCCAAACAGAGAAAGCAAGTCCTTAGTGGTTCCAGAAATCTCTGTTGCTGTGAGAACTTTCAGTTATTGCTGTAGTTGGAAGTAAGATGGAATAGTCTTTTTCAATAATAACTTCAGTAAGATTTCAGAGACCATGAGCACAAGACTGAGAGGTGGTACTGAGCAATTGCAGTAAGTCTCACTGCACAACACATTGTGCTTATGGGAGGTTCATTCTTCTGTGTCCATGAGCTCAAGAACACATAGAATTCATGTTTCTCTCATTCTTTCTTTTTTTTTTCTTATGGGTCATACATAGGTGCCTTTTAGAATGTAGTTATTTGCTTATGAAAGAGATTAAATAGAGCTGTAGTTGTAGAATTTCTGTCATCATTTAGAAACACATTCTAATAAAGTAATAAGTTGCTTGTATTGATATTGGATTAAGATTTCTATTCTTAATATATCTGTATATTAAGAAATGGGTAGAGTGATCTTTTGGGATAATGTTTCTATTTCAGAAAATATTTGAAAGTTTTGAAGCAGAAGGATTTTCAGTGATAGAGACAAGTACTCTAACAGAAGAAGGTGTAATTCAAGTTAAAACAGAGGTAGGTCTGTCTTTCTCTCAGTTTCATTCCAAATGAACAGCTAACATTTTGCCTCATTTGTATGAATTTAATCTCGGTTAAACTGCATAATGGTGATAAACTTTACGTATGTTAACCTTTATAGCCTGTTGAGCCTCAGTGGACTTGCAAGAGGAAAATTATGTCTAACAGAAATCATAATTTAAAAAAAAAGGGAGCTTTTTTGAGTCCTGCTGCTTTCTCTTGTTGTCAGCTCATTGCACAAAAAAAATAAAAAGGATTTTATACATGTTTCCATGATACTTTTTATGTACAATAATTTAATGCTTTCTTTAGAACTTGGGAGATAAGAGATTAGACAGAAGATGAAATGTGAAGGTAGATATTTGGGATCAAAAGTCTACTGTCTCATTTGCTCTACCAGGAAGGCTTCCTTCCTTGCCTAATGTTTCCACATGCACTTTCAGGCCTGTGACAGACTGCTGGCCCATCGTGTTGATACAAAAATGAAAGGAAATAAAGTGAACGAAGTGTTAAATAGATTACACTTGGCCATGCCAACCAAAAGAGATAACAAGGTAGGCTACATGTTTACACTTCTTGGTGTCCTTCCCAGTACTTCTAATGTGTGATAAAAATTCTTTCATCTTAACTTCTGAACAGATTAATGTGGTGAAATTTGCGTACTTTTTATCTCTAACTGCCTTTGCTGCTGGGGCAGTCAGCTTGGGATTTTGTGTTCCTTAGAAATACATTACTCTGCAGTGATATTTATAGCATTATGTAAACATCTATTCAAACGTGTTTTCCCCCTCTTTATTGGTGTGGGGTTTTGTCTTAATTTCAGGAGCGGCTGCCTTTTATACCCGAGGGAGTAGTACCACGTAAGAAATGCATGGAAGTAGACACACCCAAGAGGAAATTGGTAAGTGGCATCTCTTAATTAGGAAATCAGCAGATGGATTTTAAATTTGCTATATTAACCCATAGATTTTAAATTAGATGGTATATAAAGGCATTTATGTCTCTGCAGGAGAGAGATATTGAAATCGAAATGGGAGATGATTATGTTTTGGATCTTCAAAGTAAGTATTTTATAAGAATTAGTGTTACTATTAAGCGTTAAAGTTTGGTTATTTCAGTCTTAAGGGAGAATACCTAAACCTGATTTATCTTGACTAAGTACCAGTGTCACCATTTATTGTATGCTGTCCTTGACTTCTGTTCCAGAACTGGTGGTTTTCAGTGACTGTTCCTTGTTTCGTAATGTCACTCAGTTCTTCCCACTTTTACAGTCACAGACATATAATGACTGGTCTGATGATTCGACTCCTTTTTCCCTTCCATTTTATATTGTACTACCTTGTTAATTCTTGATGCTGTCTTTGTTAAGCAAAGTATCAGTGTAAGAGAGACTGTATATTCTATATAATGGCTTGGCAGTGCATCATGCCATTGTTGAACAATATTTGGCAGTAGGAAGGAGATCAGAAATATTTGTGAATATGTCAGAGATGCTACCAAAATCTTGCCGCTTTGGGATATGGCACTTTTATTTTAATTGTGATCTGAGTGTTGTTTTCTGTCATTGAACATTCTTTGGAATTATTTTTGTCCATTAACTTTTGTCCTATTTTTAAGAATACTGGGACTTAATGAATTCATCTGAAAAATATGATAAGATACCAGAGATATGGGAAGGTCATAATATACTTGACTACATTGATCCAGATATCATGAAAGTAAGTTTTCCATTTTTTTTTTTACACTTCTCTTGCCTCTTTATCCTTTTATTTGCTTAGTGCAAATTACTGTATTTGTTCATTAAAAACAGTATGTCATGAGAACATACTATTTAGCACTGTCTGCACTTGACATGGGAAAAGATACTGTTTTCTGAAGCACCAAGGACAGATTTCAGAAGAATGGAAAATTGCTGTATGCTGTCAGAATGATGGTGATCTTATCTTTTCTGTCCTAAAATATGGGGTTTGCAGAAGTCATATTTCTTCATTCTTTGCCTACAGCCGGAAGGAATGTCTCTAAAACTTTTATGTATTATTAATAATATGCACTTCACTCATCAAATTTCTTTCTACTGGAATATGATGTTAAAGGAAACAGACTGAATTCTCAACATTTTTCTTTAATAACAAGTGCTGCTCTTGTTTCTTGCTGATTGTTATGGAGAAGTAATGAGTGTGGACTGTGGAGTCTGCTGGTTATGCAGTTGGGTTCATCTGAATTTCTGGTGTTTCAGACTCACTCAAGATGTAGAAAGGGGAGGTTCTTTTCAAGAGTGTGTTTCCAGAAACGGCACAGCTAGCACAGTTCACAGTAGAGTACCTCTGCATTCATTCAGTGGGCAGCTTTGGTACAGTCATGCAAATACAGCCAAATTATAAAGCAGTATGATCAAGTAAGACTGTGTAGTATTGTACCCCAGAGGTTCACAGTAATCTGTATTGTCAGCTGTGTTAAGTGTGGCTGGAGGGGTCATTATCAAGGAATATGGTTCCTGCTTTGAAGGGCCTGCATGGTGTCAGGGCCTGGGGCCATGCAAAAATGTAATGTTAAGGATTATAGGTCAAAGATTTTATGAGAATCTTCATTTCATCTTTTCAAAATACAAGAAACTGGAAGAATTAGAGAAAGAGGAGGAGCTGAGAGAAGCTGCTGGAGAATATGACAGTGAACCAGAAAGTGAAGATGAAGAAATGATGGAAATCCGACAGTTGGCAAAACAGATTCGGGAAAAGAAGAAACTGAAAATCCTGCAGTCAAAGGAAAAAGATACTCGAGGTCCAAGAATGCCTAGAACAGCTAAAAAGGCAAGTATAGAACATATTCTGTAGTAAAACCTGATACATAATAACTTAATGCAAAACATAAAGCAGTATCAGGCAGCAGCGTTTTTTCCCACGTTTGGCCCTGTCTCTTTGTGCTTGCTTCCTTCAGTACTCCTGGGAGTTCTGGTCACTGTGTAGTTGCAGAGGTCGAAACAAATGAGTGATAGTTGCCCTTTTTTGGTTTGTGTCACACAAGTGATTCTTTTGTAAAATTTCAGATATATTGCAGAAGATTTTTTTAAGAATACAGTTCAGCTCATTTCATTGGATTGCTGCATTATATTTTTTTGTTAATGTTTTAAATGCAAAGAATTAGAAGAATTTACTTAATTTACTAAAAATCAGAATGATACAAAATTTGTTATGGAGCTCTTTCTGAGCTGGAAAAGATTGTATACCTTTCATGTGGAAGCTAGGTATCACACTTGCTAATGTCAAAATCTCTGTGACTGGTCCAGGACGATTGCAGAATAACAAAGTGGTAACTAGACATTTTGAGAAAATGAATCTTGCTAGTGTTGCACCCAGTACTCCTTATACTCCTCAAAGTGTGTGTCTACTGGGAGAGAAGGAAATGTTTCTGACTGAAATACCTCCCCAAAAAGGCAAACTATTTGAAAGGTCTTTGGGGAATGCTGGAACAGTACAGTCCTATGAAGAAAGACTTATTGGTGAAGAATTTAGTTGCAATAAGGGAAATGTGAAGTTATGACTTTAATCATCTGCAGGGTGTGCCAAAGGAATAAATATGTGGTGCATATAATGGGTTTAGGGTGGTATTTTAAGACAAAAAATGAGATAAAACCATATCTTACTGAAAGAAGCATGTTTTCTTAACTGTCTTTTTCAGGTCCAGCGGAAGGTGCTAGAGAAAGAAATGACTGATCTTGGACTTGACATGACTAATAAAGATGATGTAAGTGTTTGCTAATGAAAACCCATATTTATCTAAAGGAGATCAATATCGTTACATGCTTAATTTCTTTTGAGCTTATATGAAATACATATTACAGTTGGCATAAGAGAGCGGTGGGATTTATTAAGGAGAAAATTGGAAACTGAGTTGAGGCAGTTGATACAGGCATTTATGAGTGACATGCTCAAAACATGTTGGGTAGGCTGAAAAAAATGAAACTAACATCAGTACATATATTTATGCACTGCTTTCTATTAGAACTCTTTTGGAATTTGTATAGGATTCAAGTATGAAGTTTTGGCTAAGCGTACCTAATTTTCAAGTCTGCCTTGTTGGATGAGACACTACTGTGTCAGAAATAGTAATAACAACAGGTCAGGCTTATCTTTTTACAGTTCATTAATTCTGTGAATTGTAATTGAAGTTTTTGAAGGCAGACAGCATCTTTAGATGTAGGGCAGCTAAAGACTTTCAAATATAAATTTGCCTTTGGGATACATTCCATTTTATCAGATTTTTTTTTAAATGCCATATTGTACAGCAATCCAGCAGTATTATGGCTGTCTAGATGTTGAGACCTCAAATTCTTTCACTAAACGAGGAGCTAGGAAACAAGGAATATCAACACCACACATCTGAAGTTAGTGTTATGCTTCTTAGAGCTGAGCTGACATGCCATGTTGATTCAGGAGTGATCTCAGTGAGAAAGAGTTTAATATGTATGATGTAGGGAAAGTAAATCTTAATGTCTGACATTCTTCAGGGCTTTGTCTGGTAAGCAGGACACGAATCAGAGTGGGTTTCTTCATTGCTATTTTGCTGTTGCAAAATTGCTTCAGTATTGCTGTTGATTAGTTGCCTGTCTTTATATCCATTACTTATGAATCTATTCAGATTAAAAACAGGATACTGGAGATAATAGTCATGAAAAGAACACGTGAATATTTACTGAAATTGAATATTCATGTAGGACAGAAAGGCAGTGGCCAGCAGTTGACAAGGCCTTTGTGTTACGTTGAAATAACCAATGCAGTGTATCCAAGCAGTCCACTTCCTGTTTATTCATATTTATCTAATTAGAAACGGAGCATGTCTAGCTGATAGTTTCTGGGTTTCCTAATTAAGATGATGTTTTGAATTTCAGGCACATTATGTGAGAAGGTCCCGCAGCGTTACAAGGAAACGTAAGCGTGATGAGTCTGAAACCCCTAAATCTGCGGCACGCAGTCGCAGCTCCTCACGCACACCACGGGATGTTTCTGGTCTTCGTGATGAAAAGGTTGGTTGAAGTTATTTACCTTTGTAGCAATTAAAACAGCATGATTGAACTTAAACCAGCTTCTGGGAAACTTCAAACTAGGCTGATTATGTTTGTCCAGAGTTCATCTTTCTTCTCTTCGCAGCTGCATCATCTGTTCTTTTGCATTGTCTGTACTTCAAAAATGCCTGTCTAGTTCATTCTTACAAACAAGCTGTAATGGTACAGACTAAGAAAGTACATTTTACATTTTTGCTTCTCAATGCAAGTATAAAAGAAGAGTTCTACAAACTGCAGAGTAGCACCTCTAATAAGTTAGGAATTTCAGGAATAGAGTAGTCGTATTGTTAGTGTATGGGAAAATTATAGTTTCACTAAGGAGGATTAGTGTCATTTGCGATAATACTGTTGTAGAGTTGCAGATGGCGGCATATGTTGCGTGTTTGTTAATGTCATTGTTAAAATCACCTCACATAAGTGTTTTTTAAAAGGTAAAATGTGTTACCCAAGTTCTTGAGGAATTCACTCTTCACAATTGTTTGCTTTTAAATAGATGGTGAAGAAGGTCAAGACTATGGCAAAGAAAGCACAAAAGAAAATGAATCGCCTGGGCAGGAAAGGAGAGGCGGATAGACACATATTTGACCTGAAACCAAAACATCTACTGGCTGGAAAGAGAAAATCTGGTAAAACACAGAGAAGATAAGCATTTTTTTGAATTAAAACTGATGAGAAGTAAGTTTATTAAAATTGATTTCTTGTCCTGTCTTCCTTTTTAGTAATACAGGGTGTTTAAAAAGTAGGTGGTTTGTGTTAGTGGTCAGGATATTTGAAGCTCAGAGAAGGAAAGTTGTAATACTTTGATCTTGCAGCTCCAAGTAATAATATGAGAAATTAGTCAATACCAGTGGAGGCTGTGAGCCCCCCTTGCTGGCTCATGACCAGCTTTTCATCCACCAGTACCCCCAACTTCTTCTCCACAGTGTTGCTCTCAATCCCTTCATCCTTAGTTGGTCAAGAACAACATAGGAATTATCTATAGGCTGGTAAAATTATGCATTATAAACGTGTTGCCTGAACAATGTATTTAAAATGCACAGTTTAAACTGGGATCTAATGAAATATGCATGTTAAAAAACAAACCAACCATCCGCCCCACCCCCCAAACAGTATGGAGGAAGAATTCCTTAATTATTACTTTTTACAACTGTTTTTAAATACAACAGCGTAAGAAGAATGTTCAGGTGTCAAGTTTTAGTATCTAGGAGCATTATGGATAAATCCATATTGTTTCCCTTATCTACTCCATGTAATGATTCAGCATTAAAAACACTGTACTGCTGTAAGGAAGTTCAATGGCAGGAGAGACTAATGTCAAAATGCTTTAAGGACTTTGGAAAAAAGCATTCATTATTTCTACTTCAGGATCTGCTTTGTCAGCACTTGCTCCAAGCTGTCCCATGGATGTAGAAAAGTAGAGCATTGTTAAAATAAATTTATGCCCTGCTACCCCCAGTCACATTGCTTCAGTGATGGTTAATAGGCAGCGTGTTCTTTATAGTGCAGTAATGACAGAGATTATTCTCCATGTGGCTCAAAGTCTGAAAAGAAAACAGTCAATGGTTTTAGGTTAGGTATTTTAATCATCCTCCTATCTTTAAGATAATCTTTTATTTAAAAGTACTCTTAAGTATTTGAAAAGTACACTGATACATGACTTCAGTAACATGGCTGGTGCACTGAGGTCAGGAGAGTTGTTACATTGCATTACTGTTCCTTCCCACTATTACTTGTTTCTCTACAATGCATCAAATCAGGTCAATGTACAACAAACTTGGCTCTAAAACCTTTCCCTGTTGAAACACTAGAGATGCTGTTACATAGAAGCGTCAGTGCTGTAGTCACAACTGAGGTGAGAAACATGTTAACCATTAGAAAAATTCAGTTTTGCCTTGAAACCAGACACAGATTAACTTACAACCATGGTTTACATGCAAGGACAAGTGGCATAAACAAGATCCTGGCATCATCAAGACACCTCTGGGAAAAGTTAAGAGAAAACGCCAAGAAGAGTAGTCTGCTAACAAAAGAAATTAACAGTAAAGTGCTTTTTGGGGGTGAAGAAAGAACATCCCCAAAATCTTTAATTCAAACTGAGATACCCTTCATTATTTATCTTAATAAAAAGAGCCTTCCCTTTTACTCTCATTGCAGGCAACTGACTGCAAAATCAGAAAGGATTAACTCTTGCACTCTGATACAATTTCTTATTAATTGAAATCAAGACCTGGTGCAAGCCTATAAATTGTCCGTCTCGAATTTTAAAGTTCATGGGGTTGAGTTCTCTGGGAATGACTTACAGTAGATGTTGCAGGAAAAAAAGAAAAAAAGGCTTGCATCAAGCTGCCTTTGTTTTCTGGAGGATGGAGAAGAGTCATTGAATACATATCCCTTCTCCAAAGACAGGCACCATTTACAGCTGGGGTAGCACACACAGCTCCCCCCACCCCCTGTTTTGTTTTGTTAAGAGATGCCCAGGACTCTGCCATCCACTAACTAGAAAAGCATCGTGTGGGAGGAAAAAAAAAACCGAGACAAACCCACCACTGTTTATTATCTAAAGCCAAGACATACTGCAGCACTTCAAAGTGAAACTTAGTCCAAACTGACAATCCAATTACTTAAGCTTTTCTGTGTTTGGTTAATTACAGAGTACAGTAACTGCAGAGATTTGCTTTCTGCAATTACAATCATCCCAATTACTTCGAATTGTTTTTTTTTTTCTTCGGGCTAGTAATCTTCTCAACATCAATGCAGAACTCAAATTCTTTTGTAACTGCTTTTTAGAAGGCAGAGTCATATAAAGTTGGGAATGTACGAGCTTTCCCCAATGAGCTGGACAGAAGGCATCCAAATTCCCCTGCAGCCTGTGTTATGCAAGGAAGTAAGGGCAAACCGGGCACACAGGGGCTGAGGATCTTTCATATCACATGAAGTAACAGAGAAAGATAAACCCAGGTGTTTTTTTATGTTAGTGCTACCCATTTTACATGAGATTAGGGGTGGGGAGGAAAGGAGGTGAAGAGAGAAGTAAAATCATCAGCTACAACCATCTCTGTATAAGGTTATTTGTTAAACATGTTCCAGGTGGATCCCTTTTCTGCACTGAAGTCACAAGTTACCACAGTGTTAATGAGACAGCACATCACTGCTAGCTTTCAGCACCTTTTACCCCAGCTATTTACATTCTGTGTATTTTTTCATGATCAACAAATTTGTTCAAGTTAGATAAGTTATCCCACCACTTAAAAAGAAAGGTCTCTGCAATTAATTTAAACCATGGAGTAATCTTAATTTCATTCTTGGAGGCTTTGTCTAAGAGCTGCTTCAGTTCTTTCTGTGTCACGTAGCAGTAGCTCTGGATCTCATTAGGATCAGGATTCAGCGTTACATCCTTCTGCACGAATAAGATATAGTCTATCTCATGTTCACCCCAGATCCCATCAGACTTGGCCTTGTAATGAATTCGTGTCAGATAGGAGATTTCTTCTGGAGTCACCTACAATGAAAACACTTGTCAGAACTGGTGCCAAACCAGAGTAGCTGGACTGCTAGGAATTACAGAATAATTACCAGGTATTAACCTCTTCCTTAAAAATTATTTTCTCCCTAAATGTACAATTGCAATGCACTGTTTCACAAAGAATTATTATGAAAAAATATTTTCATTGTACTTTGATGATGTGAATTGCATAGCATTTCTCTAATCAGACTCACTCTATTGAGTGGATTTCTTCTATACAGTAAGTTGTTAAATGTTGACCAGATCTTAATGCACTCACTGCAGCACTGGTGAACAACAAACATGCACCTGACACTTACCTCCCAAGGAAAAGACTTGACAGCTACTTAAAGCTAAGGTCAGAACCACACACTGGCAGACCACATGTAACCCTGATCTGTGCAAGTGGCAGACCAGGTAATTAATTCTGTGGGCAACCTAACCATCATGTTTCTTAGTAGCACACTGCTTCTCCCATGTCCAATGACATAAACATTTTTAAGTACACATCATGGATCTACCATAAGCATAATTCAGCCAGCTTCATCTTGCTCTGTGTGTACTCCCAAACTGCCACCAGAAAAGGAACCAGAAGCATGATTTGTAATTGCTACGGAAGAAACGTCAAGCACCCAGGCCACCCACTTCCCATATGAAACTTGGGATTGCAGAGGAACTTGTACATGGACAGCAGCTCACGGCGGTGAGCTCACCCTGCCATCAGCCTGGAGGAAGGAGGCATATTGCCTTCCTCTGGGCAAGCAGGACAGCCTGCCAGCTGGAAAACACTTAGGCAGCCACAGTCAGACCTGAAGCAACGCAGTCCTTCATTCCTGTGCAATTTATGCTTTGGCTCACACTGAGTTTGCACACTGCAATATTCCAAAATCCCATTTCACAATATCAGCATTTGAAACTCTGGCATATAGATGAAGAAGTCTCAAATTCAGTAAGTTCTCTACATCTGCCAGATGCAGTTAGGCTGTAAACTGGCAAACACTGGCAAGAATTCCTGCTTCTCCTTTATTCCTTTACCTGCTCCATGGGAATTCCAAACTCTGCTTTCAGTCGTCTCTGTGCTGCTCGCCGAACACCAATGGCATCATTTTCTTCCAGTTCCAGTGCATGGCTTAGAGGATGACTGCAACATGTGTTGGTAAAACAATCTGCAAGAAGTTTGTATTAGTATATCTCTGACACATATAGAACTTTGGTGGGGTTGGAACCCAAACCCACCAAAAAAAAACCCTCAAGACAGTTATTCAACACATTATAACTTTGTTTCTGTCTTGTGGAGAAGAAAGGTGGATATTTTTACTTTGTAGTTTGCACTGGGATTTGCCTCTACCAAGTACTGCTTTGCAGGTTAGTGTCTGGTATACACTGTATTTTCATAGTTGAAGCAGCATCGACATACACAGCCAATTTATAAGGACCTTGTTTATCCTGCAAATGCTAATTAAAATTACTTCTGGGTGTTTATATGCAACAGAATATTGAAAATATTCCCAGAGCTTCAAGACCAGCTGACAGCAAGTAGAAGTAAATAAGCAGTTTATGCTTGTGTTTAAAGGACAGACCCGCTATACTCCATTTCAAGCATACTAGATATTACACATTAGTTATGTAGAATAACTGTGACTGGCCAACCTTTAATCTGTAAAAATCTAGCTCAAAAGCATCTAAAATAGTATCAGATTACCTAGAAACTACATTTGGGCATTTTGATTAGTTAGCAGTCAAGGAAAAAGTTAAGCAACAATCTCTTAAAGTGAAGATTCCCTTGGAAGGAATAAAGATCTTTAAGTTTAAGAGGGTTAGAAGCTCTTGAATTTGTTTTTCATCTGTTCCGTTACGAAACAGCATTATGCTTCCACCAATATGACTCCTGTATGCTGTTCTTCTTTCATTGCACTTCTTATGTTATGCCTCCCCATTTGCATTTGATAGTAATAGTTCAAGCATCTTCAAGAATCATGCACCATACAGTTTGGCCACAGTCTCATCTCTTCCATACTTAAATACTGTTTGTTAAGACACGCACAGATACAAGCCCACACAACCCAATGAAGGACAGTGCAACTGCTTCCAAGCAGCAGGGCTCTGCTACAGGTCAACTATGTCTCTTCACTAGCAGAATGAGAAGACTTTCCACAGCTACCACAGCAATTTCTTCAACTCCACCAATGGTGTCTTGCAGCAGAGAAGGTAAACAACACACATTCTGCACTTGCACAGACAGGATCAAACAAGTCAGGGAACAATCCTTTCTGCAGTTCCCATTATCTTACTCATTCACAAAAGGGAAGTACGTCTTTAACTTTGACAAGTATTTAGAAGCATCTCCTGTCCAAAGCAGGAAATTCTAAAACCCCAGAATGAGTTATACTGCAAGATTAGACTGGCATATTTTTAAAATATTAATTTAAATAAAACATTTTTATAAATACAATGTGTTTCAGTACTAACCTGGAAATGTAATTTTTGCATTTGACCTCTGCTGCAGCAACAGTTTATTTTCTGTATTAAATAAGAAAACACTAAAAGCTCGGTGCAGTAAACCTGTAAATAAAAGAAACACAGAGGGTTATTTAACAGAGCAGGGAAAGAACATATGAAGACAGTTTAAGGGCTCGTTTTTTTGGTACTCTAATTTAGAATTCATATATGTTAAAACTAACAAGGATCTGATAAAAAAACCCCTCAGGAGTTATTATTTAGGTTTCTCTGTCAGCTTATGCAAAATCTTATGAAATTAGAAAAGTGCTCAGAACAACAATGCAACATAACAGTTCTGCTAAACTCAAGTCAGTTCTCCATTCAGAAGAAACACATTCAGAGAAGTTCCTAAGGAGGCTCAACATCCACAAATTTCCTATGAAAAAGAGATTACTGAAAAGTTACTAAAAAACTATGGAATTTCAAGATGCTTCAGGAATTGTGAAAGTACAATGGGAACCAGGCTCACTTAAGAGTAGTATAATTACTGTTATCTGAATTTTTGTTATTCCTGGCTCTTCAGGAAGATGCTTCCCTTGAGTACTGAAAAGGAGGTCACAAGGCTACTGTGAGAGAGTCATGAATCTGAGCAACGTTAAATAAAACCCACAATCAGTTAGAAGGACAGCAGTCACAAAGACTTTTCTATTAGCAGTATTTGAAATAGAACTCTGTGTGAACTACTTGGAAGTCCAAATCTCTCAACTCAGCAAAGCAGCAAGTGGCATTCTTTAGAAACAGAAACAGGCATCTATAATAGGAAAACAGTACTATTTTACCATCAAAATGTGATGAGAAATATTTATCAAGACATACAACATACATCTGCAATCACACATCTCTGTCCCTTGTTACTGCCTCCAAACATGTGTTTTTCTACACTGCACTATTTTTTAAGTTAGATACTATAAGCTGAGGAGGAGGGAATGTGGGGAAATACTTACTTTGGTTTTATCAACACCAACATGAGATTAAGGCTTTAATTTAATTGTGACTGTGTTTCTAAAAATATTCAGCCAATTTACTGGGTCAATTAGAAGGTAAGGAAGCTATACCTTTATCAATGTTTTCATTCAAGTGACAGTTTTTCTTGGTATCTGCTCCAATCTTATTATCGTTTTCATCGATCAGGATGCACATCTCTGCCAAGAGCTGCACCTGCTGCTCATCCAGGTGGTCTGTGTTTACCTCAGGCATCGTGATGGCAGTACACGTTCTACTGAAGAAAGAACTCAAGGAGAAGAGGAATTCAGTAACTGCAGCACCTATAAGGTTCTGTGTAGAGTATGACAAATAATCAAACGGCTACATTTCTGACACGGTGTAAATTGTGCACACCTGTAATTTTGAGGGTTTTACACGCTTTTGATTTTCTGAAACTTCCTACCCACAATACCAAACGTTGCAATGTGATATGTAGGCACTTCAAAGATTTCCTTTTTGTTTCTCTGACACTATGCTGCAAGGCAGACGTGCCAAGTGTAACATTTGGATGGGCTGGTGGTATAGAATCATTAGGTTGGAAAAGACCTTTAAGATCATCAGCTCCAACCATACCTGTCCACTATTAAATCATATGCCCAAGCACCTCACGTATGCCCCTTTTAAACACTTCCAGGGATGATGACCCAACCACCACCAATCTAAGCTTCCCCGACCCAGTTTAAGGCCATTTTCCCAAGTGACAGGACAACATCCACCTCTGTACAATCTCCTTTTAGGTACTTGTAGAGAGCATAGAACATAAAAGCATTAGCCAGCGCCTCACGTGCTCCAGCGTGTATTTTGCACAAAAGGATTCAGAACAGTTTACCTAGTTGATTTCAGGTATTTCTTACATTTATTTTGTTATCCGTTTCCTAAGGATCTGAAAATCCCCAAAGGCTAAAAGCCTAGCAGAGCTAGATCTGGATTTACTGAAGCTCTCAGAAGTCGCTACCACCAACTCAGCAGCTCTTTTCCAGTCCCAGTGCATACGGGTTATGCTCTCCTTCAGGTTTTCTCTTCCAGATTTTAATATAATTTAGTGTCAGAAGCCAGTTCCCAGCCCCTCCAGGGCAGACTCGCCTCGCCTCACCTCACAGCCCAGGGGGCTCCGCATCGGGGCTGTCACGACGTCAGGCACCGCGCGCCCCCTCACCCCTATGACCGCGAGGCTTTCCCGACAGGGACACGCAGCCCCGGGTACTTCCCCTCCGTCCCCCGTCCCCGCCGCTGCCGCCGCTCACCTCCCAGCCGCAGCCTCCCCCACGCAGCACGGCCTGGCGGCTCCACGGCGGCGCCGGCTCAGGGCACAGCGCAGCCCCCGCCACATCGCACGGCCCCGAGCCGAGCCAATGGCGGCGGCGCCGCACGCCGCGACGTCACCGCATCGCCCGATCGCCCCAGGGGGCAGGGCTAATGCTGCCGCGGGCACAGCCAATCGCGGCGCGGCTTGAGGGGCGCCGGCCAGTAAGAAGGAGGCTGGGGGCAGCGCAGCCAATCGCGGTGCGGCAAGCGCCGACCAATGAAAAGCGAGGATAGCGGCGGCTGGAGGTCGCCCCGACCAATGAGGAGAGAGGATAGCGGCGGCGCAGCCAATGGGAGCGGGGAAGGCGGGCGGTGCTGCGCTGGGGCGAGGGTGGGCATCGAAGGGCCGGGGGGGCGCGGCCTGCAGGCCTCCAGCCTGGGGGGAAAGCGGCAGGCGAGGTGTTGTTGCCGTGGAGTGTAAGGGTGGAAGGCGTCTCTGTCTTCTCTTAGCGATGGGGAGGTTTGAGTGTTTCCGACACGAAGTTCTCCTGCTGCTTGTCCTCTCACGCAGCCACGAAAACTAAAGGACCTCATCGCAGCGCCACCTCCGACAAGAGTCGAATCCTGTGTTCAGTTTTGGGCCCCTCACCACTAGAAGGACGTTGAAGCTCTGGAGTGAGTCCAGAGAAAAGCGACGAAGCTGGTGAAGGGGCTGGTGAACAAGTCTTATGAGGAGCGGCTGAGAGAGCTGGGGTTGTTCAGCCTGGAGAAGAGGAGGCTGAGGGGAGACCTCATTGCTCTCTACAACTACCTGAAGGGAGGATGTGGAGAGGAGGGTACTGGCCTCTTTTCCCAAGTGACAGAAGACAGGACAAGAGTGAATGGCCTCAAGCTCCACCAGGGGAGATTCAGGCTTGACAACAGGAAAAAAAATTTTCACAGAAAGGGTCATTGGGCACTGGAACAGGCTGCCCAGGGAGGTGGTTGAGTGACCTTCCCTAGAGGTGTTTAAAGGATGGGTGGATGAGGTGCTGAGGGACACAGTTTAGTGATTGATGGGAATGGTTGGAATTGATGATCCAGTGGGTCCTTTCCAACCTAGTGATTCTATGATTCTAAGAGCACTTCTGTTTGTGGCAGGCAGTTCTGGGATGGAATTCCTGATTGGTTCTGGGAGCATTGTTCCAGGCAAATGAGTGTTCTGGTTTCCGTATTGCAAAGCAGAATCAGTTTTTTAACTTCAGCTAAGCTTTGTGTAAATAGCCGTGCTGGTGGCATAACCACGAGGCTGCAGATATGCAGGCCATTTTGAGTCTCTGCAGCACAACTAATCTTGGACGTTTTCTTTAGCGACCCTTGCATCAAAGAGGTGTGGTGTGTGCCATACAGATCACAGCTGGTGGCATTCTGAGGTGGGGACTGCTGGCCAGGTGTCCGTCCTTCACTGGCAGCTACAGTTTGTGGAAGTTACTGTGTTAGTTAAGCTCTGAAATGGTTCATTAAGTTATTAAGGGGCAGAGAAAGAAGCACCCAGTTTCTAGATTGGAATCGAGCACAGGCAAGATGTCAAGATGAACTGCTCAGATGGCGTAGCTGCAGAGAGGCACAGATCCTCAGTCTAAAGGCGGAGAACTTCAATATCAGCCTCTAGAATCATAGAATCCTTTGGGTTCCTACGGACATTTACAGGTCATCTAGTCCCTGCAGGAGCAGGGGCAGCTTTAACTCAATCAAGGTGCTCAGAGCCCCATCAAACCTGACCTTGAATGTTTCCGGGAATGGGGCTTATACTACTTCCCTGGGCAACCTGTGCCAGTATTTCACTACTCTCATTGTAAAAAATTTATTCCTTATATCCAGTCTAAATCTTACGTCCTTTAGTAAAACTTTAATCCTTGCCTCCCTTAGTTTAAAGCCATTACTCCTAGAAACTTCACAGCACCATGGTTCAGTACGTTCTGAGCACGCCTTCTTTTGCTGGTTTATTCTCTGTCCATGGATTTGGATTTACAGTTGGGATTTCATAAAAGGCCTAGAAGTGATGTTTCACATGTTGTCTTGGAGACATCACTCCTTCTGCTTGCCACTCAGCTCACATTCCAGCATTTCATTCTGGTTTGTTTCTATTTTTCCTGTGACCAGAACAGATGGCCTTTCATTTAGAGATAGCAGTAGCAGAACAAAATGTTCCAACTGGCAGTTAATAACTTACAAGGGAGGTATTTTGCAGGGGATCCCCTGTGCAGAGCTCAATGTAAGGAGAGTAAGGGCAGGAGGTGGTTTGAGGGGAAGCCACTTGACACCAGCAGAAAGCATCAATAGTGAAAAAAAAAGGTAATATTGTGTTAATCATTAATGTATAGTAAATGTAATATTATCACAAGAATATTAATAATAAATATGCACTCTCAGAAAGGACTGATATGTACACAGATTACCTTTTATTCTGAGTCACTGTTTAGCATGGAAACACAGTAACTGGACATTGAACTTTGCAGAAATACTGAGAACATCCTTCACCATATCAATCGCTTAGTTTCATTGTTCCAGTTGAAAAAAAATCTATTAAAGTTTTCTTCTACCATTCTCCTAATGTAAAGAAATACAAGCTACACAGAGCTTTCTAAAATACTTTTAAACTACTGAGATGGACATACAAACCAGCATCACATACGAAGAGAACAACGACCAACCAAGCCCCCTGAGAGTGAAGTTCTGTTGGAACAGAAAATTCTGCGCTAAAGGCAGAGATGCGGTCTGTACATGGAGCACAGCTGATGTGTGATATACATTGATGAGCAGATGTAAATGGTGATGTTCCAGCTATGCAGTGGAGGGATACCAGACAAATGTCCCCTATAGATAATGACAAAGAGAAGCAAATTTTTTTTTCCTAGTAATAACTGTTGAGAACAATTATATAGACACTGTAGAACCTGACTGTCAGAAGCAACTGTAGTTCTTGTGTTCCGCAAACAAAGCACGTTACCTGGAACAATGTAGGTGAGCACCATGCCTGACAAGTCTTGGTGGATAATGAGAAGTAAAAAAACCAGCCAAAAAGGAAGGAAGTGACAAAATAAACCCTTTTCACAAACCTCACAAGGGAGAGACCTCCCAGGCCTTTAACTAATGACACTTTCAGAATCAGGTGTTTAAGTCACCTGTATCACTTTTCCTCTCACGCCCCCCGAGACTTGCCCTGTACTATCAAAGAAGCATTTTTGTAATGATATGCATCTCATTGAAACCTCAGAATTTTTATCCACCCGCTGTGAAAGAAAGATGCCCGAAGTAACATATGTGTGCCTTTGAGAAATTATTTAATTTACTCATCTCTTGAAGTCTGCTGACTGTTTGCAAACACTCTGCTGTAAACAAGGGAAAAGCAGCTTCTTGTCACCACTAGGAAGTCTCTCATTTCACCTGAAAAATCCATCCAGCTGCAAATTACTGACAGAATTTTGCTGTCTACTAAGATAAAGGGAAATGCAGCCCCAACCAAGCTGGAGGAACACATTTTCATTTTCCATCAACTTAAACAAGAAGATGGTAAACCACAGGATGAAGTAAATGCTGAATAAACCTGAGATTTAACACATAGACTCTAGAGATAAGCCCCTTCTCAGTTTTCAGCTTTGCTAAGGAAATTAATGGTGGGGTTTTTTTGGTGTTTTGTTGGTGTTTTTTTTTCCCCCCTCAGCCTTCTCATGCAGCCCATCTTTTTTTAAGCTTCCTGTTCACTCTTCCCAGCTATAGAGCTATCCTCATTCCTGGTCTCCCTGAAGAATCCATCTCAAAGTCTCTTCAAACCCTGGAGTCACAGCTGTGTAATGTTCCTAAACATTACACAGTGGCTGCTACTTTTGTAGTGCCATGACAAAACCAAAGCAGTAGCAGGACCACTTGCTGACCTTTTCTCATGAAAAATCAACTGCATTCATATAAATCCTGTTAATTTTCAGGTTGTAATCGCTCGGTATAAAGGGAAAACTTGTTTGAGCCACTGTCTTTTCCTTATTGCAGTATTTTGTGTTTCTTCTTCAGGAAAAAAAAATGGTGATCTCTGTTTTGCCGGCTGCTAGAGAGTGATCTGCTGCAGAGGGTAAGAAAGTTGCCACTTTTTTTTTTCCCCAGGGAACTCTGAAACATGGATTCTTGTGCTCTTGCTTTTCCACAATACTTGCAGCTAAAACTATTATGGTGCAGTAGAAAAATACTAGGATGAAGTAATTTTGGTAGGAATAGCGAGGCTTAAAAAATAGTTAGAAAGTGAATAGATAAGGACTGGAATTGTGACTTGGCAAGATGACTGAGTTAACTGCAACTGCACCAACTACAAAGGGAATTCAAAGTGGCAAACAGTGACATTTGGTCAAGGTTGTGTTCAGGCTTCCTCCTAGTAACTCTGTTCTACCTTTTGTCCATCTTCTTTTGCCTGTTCTGTCTTTGGCCTTTCCTTCTCCTTAAAGACATTTAGCTATTCATTTTGCTCCCTTCCTTTCACCTTTTGGTAACTTTGAAGAAGGGAAAAGGCTAAAATTACAGGAAGGTCTCAACCAGTTAGGCTGGTTATTTTGTAGAATGACCTCCAGTGATGAAAAAAATTGCTAGTAAATATGTAAAACACTCTTGTTTACAGCTGTAGTTAAGACATGACTGCACAAAAGGAAAGAGAAAGAAAAATGAAGGCAAAAGAGAATGTCAGGCATACTGGTAGCTGGGAAGAACATGAAAAGAAAATGTAATACTTTCAGCCCTGACTCTGAGGCACATGTTCTGTGGCTTTTTCACAGGCCTCTTCTGGGGCAGCAAGATTATCTGCAGGAAGAAAGAAAATAATTAGGCAGAAGCCTCTTTTGACTTTTGCAGCCTGCCCCAGTGAATAAGAATTTTTAGGTGAAGGTTTCTTCTAAGTGTTAATCATCAGAGGAATTAATCACATTTCAATTATGTGTTGTAAGCTTCAGAGCGAACAGCCTGCTTGCAGGACGTAGCGGTTTGCTTTGATTCACTGCTTCTGTTCTGTCCTCTGCAGAGGCAGTGAAGTCCAGACTGGGTATTTTCCAGCTGTTCTATATTAGAACATACGGAATTCACATGGTATTTCCTCGGGGAAGTGCCATCTCCCTTGGCAGTATACCGGGGATGAAACACAACTCAGCTTTTCCAGTGCAAGTGATACAAGAAGTAGTTACAATTACAAAAAAAAAAAATGGAATATTTTTAAGCTAAAGTGGAGTTGAGTTTCATCTAAATGATTGTATTTTTTGGAATTAGAATGTCCCTCTGATAGCATTTTTTTCCCAGACAGCATTGTTCGAGACACTGTCCATTCTTTGGAGACAATAACGTCCTGTGTGAAGGATAATCTGTGCTGAACAGATCACAGAATCACTAGATTGGAAAAGACCTCCAGGATCATCGGTTCCAACCATTCCTATCAACCACTAAACCATCTCCCTGATCATCTCCAAGATGTGTCTTCTTCTCTGATCGCCTCTGTTTGGAGTCTCTCCCTACCTCAGATGCAAGTCAGCCAGAGAGCTGCAGCCACCTCCACATCAGCAAGAGTTTTGACTGCTGCAAAGTTCATGATAACATTAAAAATTAATCATAGAGTAGTTTGGGTTGGAAGGTACCTTAAAGATCATCCAGTTCCAAGCCCCCTGCAAGGGCAGGGACACCCCACTAGACCTTGGAAAGTAACAGAATATGCGTAAGATTCCTGGGAAAACTCACACACGTGCCCGTCAGTGGGGGATGCCCCCTGTAAGCAGCTCTCGCTGCTCCCCTCCTCCCGCCGCTCGCCCTGCCCCTCCCCGGGCCGTTCCGGCGCCGGCCCCCAGTGTGCGGGCGGGAGGGCTCGGGGGCGGCGGGGCGGGGGCTGCACCGCTTCCGCCCCGCGCCGGATGTGGCCGCCGGGGCTGGGAGGCTGCGGAGCGCGGCCGGGCTGCTCGCCGCCCCTTTCCATCTCCTCTTCCTCCTTGTGCTCCTTCTCCTCGCTCTGCCCGCCGGCCGCGGCTCACAGGTGAGTGCGGGCCCTCCGCCGGCCTCGGGCCGCCGCCTCGCCGGGCGCTGCCGGGGAGCGGCCTCGGCTCCCCTCCCGGCCCCGTCGTCTCTGCACGAAACGGCTCGGCAGAGCGGGAGCCCTGCTTCCTCTTCTCCTGTGACTCGGTTATGCTTTTTTCCTTTTATTTTGTTTAAAGATATTTTTTGTTAACGGTGCCAGGTCTGCGGGTGGTGCAGCCGCGGTGCCCGCCGAGGAGGCTGCTCCCCAACTCTGTGTCCTTCTGAGTATCCTTAGGACGAGCCGAGCGTGGCTTCTCTTGGCTTTATAGACTGAGCTCACGTCCTCTGACACGCGTAGAAAGGGAGGGAAAATGACCCCCCCGCCCCAGTTCCCTGGAGTGTGTCACAGCCGTGCTGTCGGTGGTGGGACGGGGTCGATCTGGCCTTCGGCACCGGGAGGAGGGCTTGGAACTATCCAAATTGTCTAAAACTTGTGTCTATAAAGACCCGTTTGCAGTGACCTCTTTTTCTGAGCTAAAACCGATGAAAAAAAAATAGAGGGAAGAATTAATATGCTCAATGTATGCAAAGGTTCAGTAGATATTTGGTTCCACTTGCAGAAGGAAATTAAAAAAATTGTGTACATGCAAAGATGAGGAAAACTTTCAGGATAAGTCTTGACCGTTGTTCAAGGACACTTTGTTGTTTGTGAGGAAAGAAGCTTCTACGTGTGTTTTTATCCCTTGTTACATCTTTCAGCTTGTCAAAGTTTGTTTCATTAGAGCGTTTTTAAAGTGCGCTTTCTGTAACATTAACTCATAGAAGATTTCTGTAAAGAACTGGTGGAATGGCTTTTTTGAAAGTGATTCGGTGTCATTGAATACACCTTGAAATTATACAAACATCTGTTGTTTAGGCACCCATTTTACAACATCACAGCAGTTATCTTCCTACTTGAGCAAATTTCTGAAACTGTTTTCCAAGCAATCCTGCAGTTGCCATTTCTTATGGGTTATTTTTGAAAGTCAGCTGGTAACCTCAAGAATCCTCAAGTATGTTTTCTAATGAGTAGTTTAGGTTAGATAAGATCTTGTGTGTCAGTCCTAACATGTCTTGTTATAATAACTTTAAATGTAGCTCAGTGTGTTGTGGACCTGGGCAATTATTTTAAGAAAGGGTATCTGTACCAAACATTAGCATTTAAAGCAGTGGCCACTGTACTGTGTGTGGTGGTTTTTTTTTTTTTTTTTTTTTTAATGCCAGTTGTTTATGTGTACATTTGCCCCTAAACTAGGTTTATTATGTTGTGTCTAAAGATAACTTTCTACAATGACACTGTCTGTATAACATAAACATGCCTTTCCACCATCTGTCTTTTAAAGTTAGGACTTGTTTAAAGGATGCGGTCATTTGTGTGGACTGAAATGCTTGACAGCATTGGCACAGTCACGGGAGAAATGTGAGTGTGGTTATGGTGTCTTAAAAGAAGAGCTTGCATCTGCAGAGTCCAGAAGTTGCAAGCTGGAACTAGTAAGTGTCAAGGAAGGAGAAGTTAAGTGGTATTCCATTTTGTGCATTTGAGATAAGATATGGGATCATTTTATATCTTGGAATTTTTTACTCTTGGAGCTAAGACTAGTAGCTTGTCTCGTGGGGTGAAGATCTTATTTGTGGCTTGTCTTGTGAGGTGAGGGTCTTATTTTGGAGGCCACCACTTCAGACCTCTGTGGGAGTAGTTTGTTAGTATTCTACAGATGACCGCTGAAGAATGAGTGGGAACCAGGATGGTCTCCTCACAAGCCAAAATGATTGTTATTTTCTCATCCATCAGCAATGCCCGCTGACTAGTTTGAGATGGAAGGACTGGGTACTTGCAGTGCTGTTAAATGTACCGTTGGCAGATTTGATAGTTCCCTATGGCAGGCTGTATGAGGAAATACTTCAAGAATGTGCTATGCAAAGAATATTTATTGCTGCTTCAGAAAAGCTTGCTAAGTTTATTATAGTTAGTGTCAAAGTTACTTGCTTTTGTTGATGTCTTAAGCAGTAAAAGATTCTAATTTACTAGCAAGTAATACATTCCTAGATGAAGAGCAATGACATTAGAAGTCACTCTGCTTGCATAAAAGCATAACAGTGATTTATCTAGTACATCAGTAATAAGTACCTGAATATTGTTTGTTTAGAGACTAGTATAGGAGGGTTCTGGCCTCTGAATGCGGTACAGCGCTTTTTTAAAGAAATACCTGGTTAAACCTCCTTTGCTCTTGAACTTCCTTAGGATACTTTACCTTCAGGGTCTTGTATTTGCATACCTGTGCATCCATGTGGACTACTTCTAAGGTATTAGGGATTTGTTAATACAGGAATGGGAGCTAAAATGTCTGCGAAACAGCTAAAGAAATAGAGTAGCCTTTGAGCGTATTATAGGATTTAACCAGCAATAAGTAATTTATTAGGATATGTTGCTGTTCGTTGAACTCTTCAATGCGGTCAGCTGATCAATACCTATTAATAAAATAAGGTATTATATGTACTCATAGGTAAGTAACTAGTATTAAATGTAGGATTATATTGTATCATGTAGCATTTAAACTATCTGGAACAGAGAGCATGCTCAGCAAGTGTAGGTGGCACAAATCACAATGGGAAGTTGTATGCTTTCAGGACATGGGCAGTTTCACCTAACAGGTTTTAGTCTGATGATTATTGGTAGACCTGGGCACTTATATCCTAATGTAAAAAAAAAGTAATCAAAGTTTGATAATTATTGTTGTTTAATATTAGTTAAAGTGAGTCTGTATGATTGAAAGTGTCATTTCTTGCTTTAGTAGGCTATTTGACAGGCTAGGTCTGCACTGCGTTTTGGTGTGATTGCAGCATTTGCTGACATAGCTGAATTAGCGAGATGAAAGCTTACTGACTAGCAGCAAGACTGGGATGGTTTATGCTTCAGCGTTGGTGTTAGAAGCTTGCTCAGAGTAGATGCTTGCTAATGTGTTAATGCTTTTATCATTGATTTCCAGCTGTATAACATACTTAAAATTCATTGGTGCAGCTTCTTTATTGTGCTGTCTGTAGAAGGGAGGTTGTCACAGTTTCAATGATGGATGCTTTCCCCTTTTACCTTTTGAAGAAGATCCAGTTTTGTTTGAAAGTGCTGCACTAAATTTAGAAAAAAAATTAATGTTGTAATGCTTGAGTGGATTTCATAAGGTTTGAGGACACTTATCAGTGGTTATAGCATCATCTATTATGATCTGGAATGGTTTGTTTCCTAAATATTTATTTAGAATAACAACTAGTCTTTCAAAAGTCTTTTTAGCCTGATCTTTCTCATGTGTGCTCTATTCTTGAAGCTTGTATTGAGTTAATGGTACTTGAATGTACAGCATCCTTGAAACAGATTGTTCACTGAAGACCTCAAAATGGAAGTTTTACTCCTTTAAGCTTGATTTCTTTGCATATTTATAAAGAATGTAGCGGCATACTTTGATGCTTAAATTCCCTTAACTCATGAGTAATGATGCCAAACTGCATTACATGTAATTAAGAACTTAATAACTGTAATAATTCTCTTCTCTTTCCCCTTTCCCTCCCCGCTTTGTGGAAAAAAAACCCCAATGTTAATTGTTATCTTTGTATCTTAAGTTTTTAATGTTGCACAGGACAATAATTACTGTTGTAAAAAACCTTTGTTTCTTATGTAGTATGCACTGAATTTTTGTTCTAGACTATGGATGAGAATGAGAGACCTGAGACTTAAAAGACTGAAGAGCACACACAAATTGTTTCTGGTTTTTGATTTTGTTTGTTTAGAGTTTTTGGTTTTGTTTATTTAAAGGACTGTTAAAAACAAACAGTAAGTGTTATTATTTCTAAACTCTAAGTAAAGTGGAGAAGAGAGATGGTGGGTAATAGGTGTTGCTGAAACTTACTGATGATTTCCCTTTCCAGTCTTGTGTTGTCTGGAATGAACAAAAAAGGCTATGCAATACTGTAGCCATTCTGTCTGTGCTCTTGACACTTCTTAAAACAGATTTTCTCCCTGGCTCCAGCAGCATGCATACCCAAGGAATTCTTTCCCTTCAGCAATCTGCTTCTTCCGTGTTCTAGAATAGAAGAAGTAGGCAAGTAGAATTAGTTGATTGCTTCACTGAATTTTTATGCCTAGGAAGACCAGTATGTGCACTTTTGTGCCATTTTTTTTGTAGCTGAATAAAACAGTAATTGGTTACACATCTGCTCTGTACTGTTGTTCTGATTAAGTATTTCCTGTGACTGAATACATGGTAACATCTATTTCAGAAAGGTAGGTGGTAGAACTTTAATTTAACACACTGTAGGATATGCTGTGAATTTAATTAAACAGCATAACTAAAATACCAATGTATCTTTGCATCGAGAAAGTAGTAATCACCTATAGTCTGGATGTTTTCTAGGACACGTTTTTCTTCCCTACTTCTGCTGATTGACTTTGTCAGAAATTAGTTTGGTACCATTCTCTTGAGGCTTTGACAGGCAGTTGTGTGAAGAGCACTGTGTAAATGTAGCATTTTCTGAAAGGACTGAGCAGAAAACTTAATATATTTTATAAGCTCACTTTTTAGTAATACAGTTCTTGTGAACTGTCACCCTTACTGAATATAGTTCAGTAATATAGCACAATTCCCCCTTCTCTTTTTTTTTGTTCCCCCCCCTTTCTTTCTTTGAAAGTACTTATGTTCAGCTTTTTTTTAATTCTTGGTTGCTCATTTTTAGCTTTTGTGAATTCAGCTTCGTTTGGTTCAGGAAATGAGACTTTTGTGCTTCTTGTTGATTTTTCATCCTGCTCACAGAATTACTAAGGAGAAGGAAATGAATTTAGTGAGTTTATTTTTTCACAACCCGTCTGTAACACTCAGAAGTTATGATTAACTGCATCTTACTAACAAAATACAAGGGGATCATTTTGAGGCCTGTTTTGTCTTATGGTGTTTGACTGTGATTTGTTGCTTAGCCTTGACTTATGTTGATGTGCCTTCCTTTGCTCCCCCTTCCTGTTGTCTAGTATGTTCTAACTACTAAAGTTTCAGAAATGTGAAAGACTTACTGGTTTGTATGCTACTGACTGTTTCACTAATCAATATTTAATATGGTTTTCATAGGATATGTAACATGACACTGATATTCTGGACAGGTAATTTTCATTGTTTGAAAACCTTACATAATAAGGGGAATCAGGTAACTGCTAGAAATGAGCACCTTATTTATTTATTTGTTTTAGCATCATATTGCCAAGGATGTGTTTTGTGAAATCTTCTCTTGGAAAACCTGTAGCTTCTTACTGTAGCAGCTAGCATAACAACAATTCTGAAATTGTCAGTCAAGTTAATATTTAAAGGGACACTGTCACTTTTGATAGCTGAATTTGCATCCTGTTTCTAAATGCTCTCTAATTATTGCTCCCTTACTGGAAGTTTATAAGGCTGTTTGGAAGTCAGATTTGTATTAAAGGCAGTGAAGCTGGTCTCCTTTGGTTTCTCCTTCCTGTCCTCTGTATGCATATGCTTGCTTGTTGCCTCTTTGGTTTCAGCTTTGCTGTGGCTGTGTGCACCCTCTTGCAGAGCCTGGAGAAGAGCGTGCATGATTGCTCTCTCTGGAACTGTGCATGAGCGATGTGATCACGCTGGTGCATGAGGAGAGGGCAGTTACTGGTGATGGCTGGCTGCAGGTGAAGTGCTGCTACCAAGTAGATACGTTAGTGGAGGTGTTTCTTACCCAATATTTTCTGTTTGATTGTGAGCTGGGAAAGTAGAAACTTTGGTGTAGTTAATGTGAGAATTTCACTATGTAAAGATGTAATCTCATCCATATGACTGTGTCCCTTTAAATTCTACATGCAAGAATGTATAGATATAAAAACTGTACATGCAGATACTGACTGGTACAGTTGATTCACTTGAGGGAAGTAATACCATCCAGAGGGACATTGACAAGATTGAGGAGCAGGCTCATGTGAGCCTCATGATGTTCGATAAGGCCAAGTGCAAGGTCCTATACCGTGGGTTGCACGGTCCCCAAAGTCAATACAGACTGGAGGGTGAAGGATTGAGAGCAGCCCTGCTGAGAAGGACTTGGGGGTAGTGGTGGATGAAAAATTGGGCATGAAGCAGCAATGCGTGCTTGCAGCCTAGAAAGCCAGTTGTAGCCAGTGGTACAAGAAAGACATGAACCTGTTGGAATGAGTCCAGAGGAGGGCCAGGAAGGTGAACATCACTCCCATGAAGGAGAGCCAAGAGTTGAAGTTGTTCAGGCTGGAGGAGTCTCTGGGGCTACCTTATTGCAGCTTATAGGAGCGGGGGCTTATAAGAAAGAGGGAGAGAGACTTTTTACCAGTGACTGTAGCGAGTGGACACGGAATAATGGTTTTAAACGAAATGAGGGTGGTTGTAGACTAGATATAAGGAAGAATTTTTTTACAGAGAGGGAGGTGAAACAGTAGAATAGATTGCCCAGACAGGTGGTAGATGCCCCATCCCTGGAAACATTCGAGGTCAGGTTAGAGGAGGCCTTGAGCAACCTGATTGAGTTGAAAGATGTCCCTGCTTATTGCAGGAAGGTTGGACTAGCTGACCTTTAAAGGTCCCTTCCAACCTAAACCATTCTATGAATGCATGAAGCAGTCCAGAAAAGGGAATTTTTTGGTCAAGGCCTCTAAAATGAAGTATCTTGGCCACAGAGGGCAAGTGGAAGTTGACATAGTTAAGGCATAAGCCATGTTAACATCTCTGTTTAGAACTACACCTTAGGAGCCATATCTGGCAGGAGTTAGAAATAAGATTTTTTTTTTTATTTATTTTTTTTTTCACAGAGCTTAAGTAAAATGATGTTAACTGTTATATGTGATTACATGTAACTATGTGTATATATATGTATAAAACTGCAACACATCTATGTGTGTGCACACAGGGTTTGGTGCTTTGGGCCTTAAAAAATAATCGTGAACAGTGCAGAAAACAGTGAACTGAAAGCCATTGAAAGGATGGTTCCCAAGGGAGATAGGAAGGAGAGTGTAAGAGAGGGGATTATATGTGTGTTTGGGATCTGATCATTTTCTGAAAAGAAATGGAAATGTGATGAGTGCTAAAAACCTGTTCCTAATTCTTGACCATATGTCCAAGAACAGGAAGATACTTAGTGAAGCCCAGAAAACTGGCAGTAACTTGTTTGTGGGATGGGCTTTTTTAAGCTTCATTCCTGACTTTCTGTGGTAGATGAATCTAGCCACAGAGGAGAAAAAAAAATCTAGTCAACTAAACTACCCAGTGGTAATTCTTTCTCTCCTTTCTGCTTTAATTTGTGAATATAGCTAATTAGTTACTAACAATTAATCACACATGAAAAGCTCTGATGGGATTAGGTGCAGGGGAAGAGTGTGCAGAGTTCAGAGGAAGTGAACAAAATCATTTCAGTGCAGTACAAAATATAGGTGTAACCTGAATTTTATTTTAGATTCATTATGGAATTGGTGTCAGGTTACTGGAACTCGAGTTTTCAAAAACCTAATTAAAATACCATGTTTTTTAATGAGAAAATTTGAGGATGGATGGGCCTCAAAACCTTAACTAAATCTAATCTCATTTTGACATAATTAAATGTGTCTTTATATATTTTCATTTTGTGATATAAAATCCAAACCAGATTAAAAACATTTTTATTTTTGGTACATTCTGTGTTTTAAGCGAGGTATGCATTTCCTTGGCTTTATGATATGTTAAAAAGCAGAAAACACCTTGTCAAAACTACTGAAGTGGTTAATGCCTGGTCTTGTTAATAGCTATGGTGCTCATTCCTAGCTTGAGATCTCTTGTGTTGGTGGATCTTAAATTGGAAGTTGTCCTGAGTTTGGTTTAAATTTTCTCTGATCAGCTTATTTAAAAGGAAACTCAATTGCCTTGTTAGCTTTGCCAGCTCTGCTCTCCTACTTCTCTGCAGACTATTGTCGCTATTTTAAGTTGTAATTGTTTCAGAAGTCATTTATGCTGGAGAATGAATTTTTATTTTGTTCTCAATGTTCATGATTGAAAAATTTTGAGTAATCAAGCCTAAGACATTTGAAATGTTTAACAACTGCTACACCATGAAAGTAAAAATAATTTCTACTGAATATCAGGTTTAAATTAAAAAAAAAGCTGTAATGAAATGTTTGCAAAAATAAGATTTTGACAGTAAACATATTCTCCAGATTTATGAAAGAAATCAAATATAATTTTATTTTTTTTTTTAAATGGGGGAAAGCAGTAGATCATGCATGGTAATATTAATTGGTGATACTGTCAGGTGTTTTTAGGGGTATTAAAGTGCATATTTGGCTTTAACAAGCTGACAAGAATTAACAATAGCAACAACAGCTTGGTAAGTCAGGTGCACTTCACTCTTATAAATTCATGGGTATTTTGCTATCAAGAAAGTGAAACTGAGCTATCAAAAATGGCGTAAAGTAGTTTTCAGAACTTCTGACATTAAAATTAATTTCTGTTTATGTGTGAAATAGCACATCAGTTAAATTTTGTGTACTAACACTTAATGTTACATGATACATCTTTTAACCTGGCAGTGTCCCTAAATTATCATGTCTGTTTGCTTTCATTTTCCAGCTGGGTTTTAATTTTGCATGCATTTCAGTGAAATATAGTATGCATAATAGATGTTTTCTGGAAGCATTTTGGGGCTGTCTCTGCTCATGTTCTCCAAAATGAGCAAGGTAGTGGAATTTGTTTTTTTCCTGTGGTTCTTTGTTGGCTAATGAATAAATAAAGCAGAAGTGATTCCACTTTATTTACATACATGCATATGTGGTTTTGAACTTAATGTTGTTTGAAGAATCCCTTCTGTTTAATGACAACCTGAACAACTCCAAAATCTAGTAGAACTAAATATTTCTATTTGGAGAAAGAAATTTTCTGCTCTGGTTAGTTTGGCAAAGCAATTTGTAATAGGTAATGCTTGTCCTTAGTTTATCGTAGGAGCTGCTGTGAAGCTGGTTTTTTGAAGTAATGCCAATAGAAAGTGGAAGTTGTGCATCTGCTCGCCAAGCAAAGCAGAAACGTAAATCACACAGTCTTTCAATCCGAAGAACCAACAGTTCTGAGCAAGAACGGGCAGGACTGCAGAGAGACATGTTGGAAGGGCAGGTAAGATAATACACTGCTGCTTGAGTCATTTCCTTAACTTTTTTATGAGGAGTGTTTTCTATGCAGAGAAATTTGAACTTTGAGTAGTTGTAACCCAGGAATATGAATAAACCAAATTATTTGTTATTACAACTCTGATATTGCCAGCTTGCCAGGGGTGTGAGGTAACTTTTTTTTTTTTCATTTTGCTCAAATGAAGGTGTGGTTTCCTTTGTATTAAGGGAAAGCACAACAGCCCCAGACTTCTGTAGTTTTCTTAGTCTTGTTAGCCTCTGTAGTGGATGCAGTCTAGAGCAGTGTGGAATGCTTCACCTGACAATATTGAGATTGGCTGTAGGTAAAGCACCTGTAGGATGTGTCTGAAGTGGTCCTGCCAGGTGAGCAAATAGCAGTTTGAAAAGTATTTACTGTCAAGTTGATTATGCAGTGTTAATGTGGGCCTGGCAAAGATGGTGCAAAGCTTTATTTTTATCAGATGAGTGTTTTGAAATACTCATGGTAATGGGCTATGAGAAACTTTGCTTCCTGGACATTGCAGCTACTCTGAAGGGAAAACCTTGCATTTTCTCAGTATTTTTTCAGTTGAATCTGTTGTTCAGTTAATTACAGCATTAGTTTTCTGGGAACTAACAGAACCCAAGTTGTTGCTTCTAGTCATATAGAAGTTAGAATGGAAGGGGTCCAATAGAAAACTGTCCATGCGTTTGACCTATTAAAGCCTTATGTCAGGAAAAGAGTGAAGGGCATCTGAGAGGTCAAGGCATGCTGTCACTTCTGTGTAGGAAACCCAAATTTTAAGCTGTTTTAGTATTTCTTATCAAACTCTAAGTATATTATGCTGTAATATGTAAATATTTTATGTATAATCTTATTTAACTTTGTTGACCTTTAGCAGCCAGTAACAGATTCTAATGAGTAGGGAGTATTAATGCCCCCTCACAGTGGAGCTTTAAACTGTATGAGACCTAGATAAGTACTTCTTCAGATGAACAGATAAAATCATTACATGGTATTTTAATAAGATAATTTAAATTGTGCCATCCTTAAAGAGAGTAATGGAAGTGGATGCATTCTACTATGCTGGTTACTTCAGCACAGGTTTAGATTTGCTTATGCTTTCAGGCTCTGAGTATTGGATTGAAAATCTTTCCTACATCTCTCTGTTTCAGAAGTTGTAGGGCAACTTAGTTTCTTTCATAACCTTGTTGAATGGAGTTATTGGGTAATTGAGTCAGAAGTAATTATTCTAACTTCCAAGTTTCTCTTAATAATGTTTAATTTGTATACTATTTGTGTTTAATCAGTTTCGTTTCAAGTTCAATTTAATTTGGATATGTTTCTGTGTGAACAAAAGTACTGTCTCAGGGGAGAGGCACTTAAGATGCAGAAGGCAGTATCCTAGAAGGACATAAGAAGCATAGGGCCATTTCTTTTAGCACAGTACCTGTTTCAGCACATGCTTAAAGTAATAGTGAAAGTGGTGTAAAACTGAATTATGTACAAAGCATGTATGCTCTACGTCATGACTCTTAGTGATTTCTCTTGCTCTTCACTTGAAATTTGATGTTTACAAGTAACTTGCAAGGTTACAATCATGATAGGGTTTTCTAATTGTTTCTGAAGACAATTGACTGTATGAACTAAAATGTGAGTGAGATTAAATTCTCGTTGTTTAGATGCTAACTTGGTGAAAGGTGCATGCTGCCCTCTAATGGCTGCTGTGCACCTGCTTCTTCCCGCACAAGGTGTCCTTTAAATTTTAACTTGTTTCTTGGTACTGAGTTCTCAATGTGTTGCAGTCTCTTATCTTCTTCTTTATTCACAGTTTGCTCAACAGTATTTGACAGAATTGTTGCTATAGTGAGATCCTTAACTCCCAGCAGAAATCAGTATTTACTTCTTTTGGATATGGTATGCATTTGTTCAGAGAAAATAGGGTGCTGATATCTGTTATAGGCAGATGAATAAAATTTAATTAAGTTGCCAACAGAAACTTGTGGTCAAGCTCTGTATTGAGCTCAGATCATATAAATCCTGTGTTAGCGGTTTTATTATGTACTTAATTTTGTGCCTTGGAATTGCTGTGTTGATGATGCTGAAAGAAAACCCAGCCCTTCCCTCTTCTGTGGATTTGCTTCAAAATTCTTTCTGTGAAGAGGGATATGCTTGAATAATATTTGGGCAGGGGAGGATTAGAAAGTGGTTTCCTTCATGCTTACTTATGATTAGTAACAAAAGTAGGTAAATGTTAAAAAATTATTTTAAAAGGTTGGTTTGTCTCAAGCTTTGGTAATAAGGTACTTTGTGATGATAACTTCCTAATCTAATGCACAGTCAATTTCTGAAGTACTTTGTCAGCTAAAGGTATTCTTTCTTCTTGAACCTGACGTTGTATTGTAATTTATTTTCCACCTTTGTAATGAGTTGTGTTTTGATTTTATATTTTTCACTAGTGAAAACAAAGAAAACCCCACAGGCAATTTGAATGACACATATGATGCACAAAGCTGCTTTTCTAGTAGTAGCTTTAATTTTCCTCCTTGCTGGGAAATAGAGAGAATTGTTAAAATCAGTTTATGATTGAAGAGTAACTACATAAGTATATGTAAAATAAAATATAAACCCCGATTTTTTCCTTTCTAGGATTCTAAACTACCATCTTCTATCCGGAATACACTCCTTGAACTTTTTGGACAAATAGAGCGGGAGTTTGAAAACCTGTATATTGAAAATTTGGAATGTGAGTATCTATTTTTTCCAGCAACTTATGAATTGTTTGGATATAGGAGTGCCAATTGAGACACCTTGGGTGCTATAGTGAATTAGCATAGCTTTTCTTTGAGGAGCTTGAGGTTATTTTGAACTTGTCCCAAAGTTGGAGTTTGCATGTTTTCAGAAAAGTCCCTTTCTTAGCTCTTTGGTACAAGTAGTGAGAACTGATGTGTGTTATCTTGACTCTTGAGCGAAGAAAGTGAAGTGGCTGTGTTGTTGTCATTGTAGGCTCTGGTGTGTACTATATTAATCTGGCAGTAACTCCATTCAGCCATTAAGTTTGTGGCTTTGTTGTATATTTATAGGCATAGTTTTAATTATGTTGTATTAGAAAATACTTGGAGAAGTGTCTTACTTGAAAAAGTGTAAAATATGGTAGGTTTGGGTCATACTACTTAGTACATCGCATAAACGGCACCTACAACTTTACGAATTTTGAAGTCAAGGATTCAGATAAAAATTCCAGACTTGTGTGCTAAAAATTTTACTTTTTTAATAGCACTGCAGTCTTAATGTAATGTAGGTGATCCAGAGTGGTGTAAGAGGATACAAAATAAGCTGTACAGGCAGTCATATAGTAAAGCCTCTGCTCAATTTTCCTTGCTCTATGTTGGAAGCTGTGTTGTATGGCTTGGTTTCTGTATTGTGAAATATATCAGGTTTGTCTCCAAGTCAAATTTCTTTCCATGCCTAATCTATTCTCACAATTAAACCAAACACTCATGTTAAAAAAGTTCTTGCATGCTTTTTGAAAACATGCTGACTTTTTATTCTCCTTATATGTGAGATTGTCTTGGTAAAAGGCTATCAACACTACATATTTTTTAGTGTCAATCTGGTCAACCAGCTGTTGTTAGTGAGAAAAGTAGGGATTTCCACCCCATCCCAAATTTCAGAAATGTTGTGTCAGAAAACAAGTCATATGTTTGTATTCTGTACCCTCCGGTATACAATTGTTTTCCTTCTATTCCATATCTGTATTTCTTCTGCACATTCCTTCGTCACCAGGTGCTTCTAGTCTGCTACTGGCCTTTTTGGTCTCTTTCCCACCCCCCTGACAATTTCTCATTTTTTCCTCTTCTGATGCTGTCTGTTGTTTTCTTGTTCTTGGTCTACTTCCTACATTAATGTTGCAGTTATGTAGAGAATCTTGGGCTTTTTCCTCCTTGCGTTTTCATACATTTCCTTTCCCTTAACAGAACTTATTTCTAGTTTCTTTCTTTTTTTATCCATTCCAGGCTTCAGTCTTAATCCTTTCAGACAATTCTTGTATCTACCTGGCTTGTTTGTTTCAGTCATTTGTTATTATAAGCCTGTCTCTTTGTTTATGCCTCTTTCAAATTGTAGGTGTTTTACAAAAATTAGGGTTTATGCAACTGGGAACACAGAAAAGAGAATCTTACTTTGCTCATTTCAAGCACTTGGATGTGGTATGGAAGTGTGGACTGACTTTTCTGGTGTTTAGCACTGAGACTTAAGTGAATTTCTCAGAAATGACGAGAATCTTACTCCTGATGGGTCACGTTTTCCTACATTTCAAAGCCTGAGAGTAAATGGCTTGTTTTAAAGAATTCCTAAGAATTTATGGAAAGACTCTCTTGAAAACAGTGAAAAACTGCTTGGTTAAAGCCGCTCAGTAAGATTTCACCCGAGGAGAACACTTAAGAGTAACAACCCAGATATTGAGAAAAAACTATAAGCCACTGAAAATGTTACTTATAAGATGAAGTTAAGCAACTCTAAACCAGCCTACCTGCTGTAAATCATTTACTAGTACCTGGTTTGTTCTAGCTATGCCATCACTGTCTTGTGTTGAAATGGTACTGGTGAGAGTTATGAATAATTGACAGAAAACTGTGTTCTTGATGCAATTACGTGCTTTGTCTGATGTACTGTAAAATATTTTGATCATATTTAGTATTTCTAAAACACTTGAATGTGTTTCAAAGTATAGAGATACACATTTGCTGCCCTGCATTTCTTACTGAAAGTAACAGTGAGCAGGCATTCAGAGGAGAATACTGTTTTCTGATTAATAAAATCTTTGTCAAGAAATGGCATACCAATTCTGTGGCTAAAATATTTCTGATGCTGCAAGTTTTCTGTCTTCTGTTGGATTTTGTTCAATACAGTTGTGCCATGTATTTCACAGAAGCTGTTTTGTTAATTCTTAGCCACTTCTGTTAGTAAAAGTAACAGTAATTAGAAGTCACTAAATATGTTCCTAGGAATCTGGGTCAAGGTTGGTGTCTGGAAAATTCAGCATGAATCTTGGTTTATGGCTTGGTGAGACCTGCTTTATGAAATCATAGTTGATGTCTTTCGCTGCCCTTAGGATAAAACAGATTACTTACTAAACATAACAAGGCTTTAATAGTACGTTATTGATGTTGTTAATGATACTAAATCTTTTGTTTTAATGTGAATTTTTGCTGCTATCAGTACGTAGAGAGATCGATACGCTGAATGAGCGTTTAGCAGCTGAAGGACAGACAATTGATGGAGCTGAACTGAGCAAAGGACAACTGAAAACAAAAGGTAAGAGGACCACAAAAATTCCCGAACTAGATTTTTTTTATCTACTCTTTGTTGGCCAAAACTTAGAATCTTATTGAAGGGAACCAGTTACTTATACAAATAAGCTAGTGTTGCATTTGAAATATCTTTTGTTGTATTTTTTTGTTTCAACAGCCAGTCATAGTACCAGTCAGCTTTCTCAGAAATTAAAGACAACTTACAAGGCATCAACTAGCAAGGTATGAGACAAATTCATTCTGCTTATTAGTGTGTACTAACATGGCTGTCTCTAAGCTATAAATTGTGGTTTCTTTAAACTGAGTAGTGCTATTCTTTAAGTAAACCTGCCTCTTGAGGAGAAGTATCTTTATCTTGGATTCATCAATTACCCATTATTACTTCAACCACACTATATGACATTTTTACAATAATTGCTCATCTTATATAAAGAATGACTGTAGGAGGGGAAAGTGTATATGTGTGTATGTGGGATTACTCTTGTAAAGAGAACTGAAAAAAATTTCAGTTTCATGAGGTGAATAGAGAACTTGGTAGGTAGTGAATTTCTGAATTAATATTTGGGTATTGCAGTTGAAATGGGGATTTAAAAAGGCATCTGTGTGTTCTAGTCCAGATTTTTGTGGGATTTTAAAATTAGTTTTATTTTTTAGCTATGAGACTAGAGTGGTTTGTTTCCTTCATGTTGCAAACATTGCAAACTAGAGCTAATGATCTTTTTCTTCTAGTCTTGTACCACAGTTACTCTTTCTGATGTTTTTCATTTTGCACATCTGCCATCTGTCTTATTTTTCTTTTCCTCTTTCTCTGTCTCCTATTTTAGTTTTCATAACAAGTTTAGTTGCTGCATTTTTTGCACTATCTAATGGTCATTTGATGATACATTGAGGATAAATGAAACCTGAGACCATGGTGGGATCTGGTGCATAAATAAACTGTATAAGCAGCTCTGTGATGACCTCTGCTGCAGGCTAATGTGTGGCTATGGAATGACTAGAAATGCCTTGGAAATACCATCTGTTAAGGAGTCTGAAAGTTTGAGAGTAAGACTAAGAATAATATGGTGAAATAGATCTGAATTGCTGTGTTTTATTTGATCTCCTTTTTTATTTTATTATTTATTTATTACTTTTTTAATTTTTGCCAGTCTGACGCATAGAGGTGCCTCTTCCTGTAAGAGTTGATTACTTATGAATTCTGTAATGAGGCTGCTTAAATAAGGACTACATGATATTAATAAGGACAATGTAGAGTTAATACACCTCCTGTGTAGTAGTGTTGGGGGTTTTGTGTGTGTTTTGTTTTTTTTGATGCTGTTATTAAATGCTTGCCTTCTTTTATTTACTTGCAATGTAGCGCTCATACTCTTCTCTAGTTAAGACAGGCAGGTGGACCTCTCAACTTCAGCATGGAAAGCTGAGAAGTATGGGGTGGAGACTCCTGAGTAACTGCTTTGCTTCACAGTGTTCTCCTATGCATGCACAGCAAAGTAGTCACGAATAGAAGGGCATGAAGAATTTAATACCTTATTATAGACATCATACAAATCTATTATGTCAATTTATAACCAATGGATATATTTCCTTCCACAAATTTGAATCAGAATTTACTGAGAGGTAAAGAGGGAAGCTGAGGGAAATGATAATGTTGAGAGCATTTCTGTCCAGTGTGTTCTTTGAAATGTTTCTGGACTTAATGGAGTGCCTTTATTTAAATCGTTTCTTCCTTCCTGCATAGAAGAGTCAGAGCTGTAACCTTTTGCCTCTTCACCCACAAAGACACTATAGTTGAAAGTGTGAGAAGACTGCAACTAAGCCTCTAAGAAACTATGGTCTTTCAGCCTGTAACCTCACTGTCTGTGCAGTTAGAGTTCCCTAATACCCTATCTGGAAAAACAGTATTTTAAGAGTTCAGTAGTTTTGAAATTCTTATGTCTTTATTTTGTATGAGCGTTGATCGGACAGTGCTGTTCACTGAAGATGGGTTGTGTTCCAAATTCAGTGGAATAGTAGATTACAACTTTCCTCTTCAGCCTGTCCTTCATACTGTTACTGTATGCCCTGTGTGCCTAATTTAAAACTTGTCAAAAGTCTCATTTTTTTTTCTTTTTTCCTTGTGGGTAATCAGAGGAGACTGCAGTTTTTCCAAATCAATTGTTTTGGTTTTCTTGCTGCCAACATATAAAGAGTTTAGATTTGTTCTGAAAAGAGCTTTCAGTATTTACTTGTTCTAATGAGAAAGCTGATCCTTGACTGCTTCAATATTGGTATAACATGCTAAGGCTGAAGCAATGTGTTCCTTTTACTGGGGAAAATGCTGAGGTGAACATGCTAAATTCTGGTTCTTCATAGAAAATTCCCTATACCTGTATACTTTTCATCCCTTACCCAAGTTGGGAGTCTGAATATTAAGGTGACAAAACTCATATGAGGAAAGGATGCTTTTGGCAGCAGGGTTTATCCACCAGTGCCCCAGTCCCGAAGACACTGAGGAGACTTGGTGCTTGGTACGCTAAAAATAATTTTTTGTTTATGGTAATGCACAAGATCTTGTATTTAACTGCAGTTGTTTGTAGATGCAGGAATCATGATGTGAAATTCATGTTTTGATGTTAACAAGAGGTTATTGCTGATGATAATAGTCGGATTTGGAAAAGAACTCTTAAAGGAAAGTATTTCTTAATCTAGCAGTTGAAGGGAATAAATCTTATCAGAAGATTTAGTTTTTGACCTCACTGCTTAATGTTGCTCCACAGGAAATTCCATTCATTGGTGCCAGAGTAATGCTGCTGAACTGGTCCTCAGTTGACTGAGTTTTCATTCTTATTTCTAATGTGTCCTGTCCACTTAAGGAACATTTTTACAGGGTGTTTCAATTATTTTCTTATTAACAAAACTTTGTATAGAAGAAGGTATCTGAAACTATATGGATTTAAGAAAGGACAGACAAAGCAGACAAAGCTGAAACACAGTCAGGATAGTATTGCCTACTTATTTGTATATGATAATCTGAGGTCTGCTGAATTTGTTTTTAATAACTTCCTGCAGCATGGAAGCCTCCTTTTAGGAAGTTGCATGTTATTTAAGTATTTCCTTTCCCCTCTTGGAAAATTGTTTATGGATGAGAAACCAGGAAATTATCCAGGCACTATTTCATTTGTCTAATTACTGGTATGTGCAGAGAGGGACAGCAAAAAAAAAAAAAAGAAAAAAAAGATGTGTAGTAAAAGTGGGTGATAAATAAATGCCTGTATCTGGGTATTTAGTGTTAGGTAGTGTTCTAGAACTCTGACCTTCCATGTGTTCATTCAAGATTGTCAATACTCCAAAATGAATTTTACAGCCTTGCCATTAAACAAGTAATGAAACCACTGTCCAGCAGCTTTGGAAAATGTGCTTGTAGATAAGTAGGAGATTTTTCTAGGAAGCTTTTGCCTGAGGATTTGACTTAATGTTAGAAAGACAGAATGCAAACATAGTTCAAGTGTGCATTTCAGAGCTGGAAAAATTTGAGTGCGGAAGTTGAGCTGAGCACTGTATTAGTCCTTAGCTGTTTACTTATGGTGGCTCGTGGGTCTGGGTTGTGACAACTTAATTGTGTTCCACTTCTTATGCATGACTCCATTTTGTTTAAGGACTGCTCATTGTGAAAGTTGCATCTGTAGGATTGTGTTCAAGGCCTATGAAACTGCAGTATGGCTCAGCTAATAATCTTTATCATTAAGCCATTATCTTTTCTGTACCTGTTAAATGATTGTTCCTCCTTCTGCTGTGAAACTGAAATGCATATTAGCTATTAAGCTGGAATTCAAATAGGGCATTATTGTTTCATCACTGGAAAGTTGACATACTCAGGATTTGTAATGCTCTTGCAGATATTCTTGAACTTTTAAAAACCTTTTTTGGAAATAATTGACTTTAATGACGTACTTAAGATCCTTTTATACCAAAAACTAATGGGATTTCAGCCTTAGTTTATTGTATCTGAAATTCAGATGTTATTGGTTTTCTAACTTTTACTAAGCTGTAGATAAGTCTTAATGTAATTTGTGGTGATGCATTTAAAGGTTTTGGCTTAACTGGCCAGATAGATACCTGCCCATAATTACATGCAGAAGAAAGTACTGATAAATGGAAGCTGTCTTTTTGTTTTAGTTGAAACAAATTTTCAGATAGTCTTCCTCAGTGAACAGCTATGATCTTCAGGGCTTGTTGGGTGAAAGTAGGCTATTTTTAACAGTGTTTTTGATTTTGAAGTAATTTTTCACCACTCTTGATTTCAGTTGTCTCTGTAAGTGTTCCAGCAAGACAAACATTTTTGGTTTTTTCTTGTTAAAGATTGTACTTTCCTTTCATCTGAAAATGTAGAATTTCTGGAGCTCAGTTCCTTCTGTAGATATTGATGTTTTAAGTCTTCCTGTGCTAAAGCGGCTTGCAGTTTTACCGTTTTTGTTAGAATTTCTTCCTCTTGTTTGGTATTGCTTATGCACATACTAATTTAGATTTAATGAGTTTTCTCTTTTTTCCCCTCGTAACATTGACTTTGAGGGAATGTGCTTTTCAATCAAATGTTTAGATGAGTTTGAAATATCTTAAAAAAAAAAAAGAAGCTTTATTATGCCCTCAGGTTAATGATTGATTTTCTTAGCTTTGTGCAGTTTTGAAGAAAAACAGCAGTGAGTGTTTTAAATGAGAATGTTTATAGATTTTACTAGAATTATGTAGTAAGTACTTTTTTTCAAAGACATTACTCTGGATAACATGGAGTGTCTTTCAGTTATCAGATATACTTGTTTGGGTGTAGGCAAGGAAAATCTGGGTGGTTTTTTTTGGTTTTTATTCTTAAATTATAATTTTTTACCTAAACTGAATGGCAAATGCACACTACATTTGTACAAATCATTTCTCAAGTGAGATTGCATTGTTGTAGTTTTATCTTGTGTTCAGGAAGAAAGAGGGATGTTATTAAATAAGAAAAAAATGAGAAAAATACTTCAAAGGTATGTTTGCATCCAGACTCACTTTCCTACCATCAAATGGCAAATTTTTGACAACAGTCAGCTGTCACAGTGCTGAAGAATTATTGTGAAGAAGTTAGTATCTATTTGTGTAAGAGATAATAACTTAATGTGGAAAAAAAATATGTTGATCTCTCTGCTATTTCAGATTGTATCCAGTTTTAAAACTACAACATCAAGGGCAGTCTGTCAACTGATAAAGGAATATGTTGGCCACAGGGATGGTATTTGGGATGTCAGTGTTGCGAAAACTCAGCCAGTGGTGTTGGGAACTGCATCTGCTGGTAAAGTTTTGTTGATTTAATATTTAATAAATTCTAGTTTAGTCTCTAAGCTACAGTAAATGTAGTTCAAAAGCATACTTAAATACTTACCTTCCATACTGAAAATGTTGATTTAAAGAAAATTCAGAAAAATTCTTAAATTGCAGTTTCCTTGAAATGCATTTAGAAGGTTCAGGCATTCTTGTTGATCTTTCTGAAGTATGTGCCTGTTAACTTCTATGTAGGTCACGCTTTTCTTAGGGTTAGCGCTAGACAGTTAGATGATTTAAACAGGTGGCTTGGGGAGCTACTTGCCTGGAGAGGTCTTTCACATAGAATACAGATCCCCACAGAGTTTCTACTCCAGTACTGTTTACCTGTTAAGGTCATGGGTTGCATATTCTTGCATTCTTATATTCATCTGGCTTTTCTCAAAGGGACTAGGGGCAACTAAAAAACTTTGTCAGGTATTATGTAAGTTACTATATTCCTTCCCCTCTACTTTAGAAAGGGAACAAGTACTAATGAATAAGGTGCTAAATTGACTATGATCCAAAAATCAATGTTGAGTCTTGTGTGATTTTGGAGAAGTATTAGGGAAATGAACCACAACCAGGTAGAATGGGTCAGCTTGAAGTGATAGCCTTTTGAAGCTGGAACAGAGCCTGAAGACACTTACTGGACATAAATATTACAGACCAGAACCCTGTGCTTCATAAACTGAACTGGTATCATTTTTATTTGTCCATCGAAGGGCACATTTTGTCTTTATGTGAGATACCTTGTCGTTATCATGATTTAACTTGGAAACAGATATTGTCCAGTTCAGCATTATGTTAATTATTTAATTTGGGGTGTGGCAGGGTAATGATTTCCTTTTTAAGTATTCATAGTGCTCTGCAGTGATCTATATTCATTTGTGACTTCTGTGCAGGAAGTTTGTGCATGGAACTTTGCTTACAGTGACTGCCTGACTTTTTCACTGCTGAATGCTTTCCGTGTTCTTTCTGAATCTCACGTAACACAGTTGGAGCATTAGTCATAAGTATTTAACCAAGTTAGGAAAAATATCAGAAGTAAAATTTGCCTTTCTATACGTGCTGCAAATTAATCTGATTGGGACAGCACCTTTACTTTTTTTGGGACATGGATTAAGTTATAATGGTAAGAAGCTTATATATATGTAGGGTAATAATCAAGATAAGTTGGTATGTTCTACGTTTCAAGTCATATAGTACGCTCTACATTTGAAGATAACTTTTTTGTTATATCAGTTAAAAGTGAAAATTGTACAATTATAACTATTGACAGCTGCTTTTTAATCTTTTTAGATCACACTGCTTTGCTGTGGAGCATAGAAACAGGGAAGTGCCTTGTAAAGTATGTAGGGCATGTTGGATCAGGTAAGATGAGGGCATGTTGTGAAAACTGGAACCAGAGTGTGTTTGGGAGGGGGAGAGGTGTCTGAGACAATTACAAAACTATTTATTGTGGTTTCGCTTGCAGGTTTGCCAACACCGTTAACAAGTCAATTGTGAAGTTCCATTAATCTTTACAGAAAGGGATCTTGAGACAGTTCTGTAAATGCTAAACGAATAAATGAGCCCATATAAAGAAATTTACAAGCACGGTTATGACACTCATGAGTTAGATGTCAGGACTCATTGAGGACTCGTGCATATGTAGAACAGGAGAAGCTCTGTAACCAGAAATAAGCTGGTTTTCAGGGTCTGTGTTATGTTTAGAATACAAGATGCCGATACTGGGTGACTGCTTATCTACATTTCTTTATTAATAAATGATCCCATATAAAATTTATTTCATAGTATTAAAATCTTGTTTTGAAGACAGTTAATGCAATATAGACATTTGTCTTCCTCTACACTATAAGGCATGTTTCAGAAACAGTGTTTTAAGATCCCTCCTTGGGTGGAGAGATGCAGCATAGTAAGTGGATTTTGATGTTAATCTTAGTTTTTGGTGTCCAATTTCACAAGCATCTTCTGTTTTTGTGGTTTACAATATAGGGTCTTGTAGACCAAAGGTGGAGAGGTTTTCTGTAGCTATAACTTGCTGTTGAGAGTTGAGCCTTTTGAGTGATGATACCCTGGAGTGTAGAGTCATGCACCCAGAAAATGAAGGGCGTTGTAACTGAAGAGTATGGGACTGTTGGAATGGGTCTAGAGGAGAGTTAGAAGGATGATCAGAGGGCTGGAGCACCTCCCATAGGAGGACAGGCTGTGAGAGAGTTGGGGTTGTTCAGTGTGGAGAAGAGAAGGCTCTGAGGAGGGAAGTTGTGGCTGCCCCATCCCTGGAAGTGCTCAGGGCCAGGTTGGATGGGACCTTGGGCAGCCTGATATAGTGGGAGATGCTCCTGCCCATGACAGGAGGGTTGGAATCAGGTGATCTTTAAGGTCCCTTCCAACTCAAACCATTCTATAATTCTGTAACCTGGTAGGTTTGGTTAAGTAACTCAGCTAGCACATTACATGAACTTTGTGGCAAAGACAGAAATAGAATTAAGTTCTCAAGCGAGTGGTCAACTGCTTCAGCCATGAGTTCTTTTTTTAACTTTGGTATGACTACTAGTTCCTGCATCACAATGATACTAGTAGACAGATGCATAGCAACAGCATCTAACACTTTAATTTGTTCAGATATCTCAGGTTGCTTGCTGCCTGGAGAGGGTACCTTTAGCCTCCATAAAGTCATGTTAAAAAACTCTGGTCTATCATATTTGCATGCCAGTAGTTTGTGATGTTTTGGTGTTTGTTTTTTTTTTTAATTTGCTGTTTGGGTAACTTTGAAAATAATAAAAGTTAAGGTTGCGTGTAACCTGAGTTAAAATAAAATGAAATCTATGAGGACTATAATTCGTAAAAATATATATAGATTTACATAAATTATATTAAAAATTATGTATTTTTCATTAATAAGTTTGACAGTTGATTTGAAATGAAGCAGAGGTGTTGGGTGCCAGCAGCTGGTGTGCTGTTGAGTTATTTCAGCGTGAAGGATTTAAGGAGTATCTTTCTAGACTCATGATAGCACTCTTGACAGGGTAGGTTCGATGTTGAAGAGAAGCTTATGAATTTTACAAATGAAAGTGCTTAGTAAAGAAAAATAATAGAGTCTTATGCACTGAAATAAAAAATTAAGAGTTTTGTAGGTTGATAAATTTCTTGGAGGACTATTTGCAATCAAAACATGATTGTTTTAACAAGAGTGCAAGCCCAACTTCTAATTTGTGTTATTTACATTGAGCTTTTGGGAATTTGTTCTTGCAGTGTTAAGCAATGATCAGAAAGTTATTGGTGATGTATAGTAAGTTTTTGTTATGTTAGAAATAGTTGTGAATACTTAAATTCTGTATATAGAAATCCAGAGTATTATCTCTGTCAGCTTATGCACCACTATTTGAATGTGGTTTATCTTTTATAACACTTGTACTAGACTTGAGAAGTAACTTGCTAGAAAATATGTATTGTTGCATAATCAACTATGCTGGTTTCCTTGATACTTCATAGGTTTATGTACTCAAAATATCATTGTGCTTTAGCTCACCTAAGAGATTGCTGTACTGAAAACTACTTATAACTGAAGACGTCTTGATTTTTCAATGCCTTTAATGATAAAACACTGTGAAATAGTTCTTGTAGTATACTAGATTAAAACTTTACTTTGTTTTGCCCAGTAAATTCCATAAAGTTTCATCCGACTGAGCAAGTGGCTCTTACAGGTATGTGAAGTTTTTTTCATATGCTGAATATGTTAATCATGATGGAAAAATAAGCGTAATTTGTTGGCGTCTCTTTGGTTGCAGCCTCTCTTCCTTCGGCTTTGTCCGTATTGTTGTCAATGAATTATTTTTATATGTTAAGGCATAACAAATCAGAGCCAGATCTTTCCATCTGTTTGTCCTATTATTGTCATTTGTGCTTATCTGCTCCAAACCAGGCACTTAGAATCATACGTTTTAAGCCTTTTGCAATGCATGATGTTTCCGGAAGTAAAGGAAAGATTTTTGCGGTCTTGAGCGTGCAGAGAAAACATCTCGAAATAGGACTGTTACTGTAAGGATGTTTTCAGAACTGAGAATACCATCTGGGCAACTTCAGGTTTGAAAGCTGTCTGATGTGGTTCATGCTGTGGTTTGTATGGTCCAGCAATTAGGGCACTAGGTTTAGGATTAGAGATCTGAATACAGTCTACTGCTATTAGGTTAGTATTTGTAAAATGAGGATAGTTATTATTGAGGTTAGAAATTAAACTCTGCTTCTTTGTGCACCTGCAGTGGTCGCTTTAAAGGAAGGTAGGGAGTAGAATGCCTTCTGTCTAGGGTAACAGAAAGATATTCAGCTTTTCCTGTTCTCATATGCCAACTGTAGGCATTGTTTCACTACTATAAACAATGTTGCTGTATAAACTGACTTATAAAAACCAAACCAACTGACCAAAGAAAAGCTGCCCTTAGCTAAGTTTTGTACTTGTGTTATTTTTCTGAGACGTGGTTCTACCAAATATTTTCACTGAAAATTTTCTGGGGACCTGTTCTTCAGTGTCACTTGATTGATTTAGATCTGATTATGATAAAAGATCTTCTTCCCTGATCCAGAATACTGACACCACAAATAGTATAAGGCCGACCTTTCTTTTTGCCTTCCTACTTGGTCTTTTAGATGAGATAATATTCGTAGTGCTTTCATGTACGTTGCACTTTTTCCAGATTCATGTATGCTCATAGCAAACTGGTTTTTTTTTCAATCTAGAACTTTCAGCTCTGTACCCTTAGGTAACAGAGCATGTTTGTTCTGTCCATAACAAGGAGAATCTTGATTTTCTCATTAGATAATAATGAATAAGCCTATTTTAAAACCAAATAAAATGAAGAATTGATTGGTACCTGTGGAGCTGTAGCTACTTAAGCTCAGTTGCTTAAGGCAGGAGCAGAATAGCTTCACACTTGCTGGTCTGGATTTCTCATTAAAATCATGCTCAAATAATTTAATGGAAGAAATCACTGAATGAAGAGGAACCCCAGTATTTTCAGAAACAGCAAATGAACGATGGCACCCGTTGATGGATTAACTGCCTTCTTCAAATATTACTTATTAGAACATCAGTGATATTCATCTTCTGATGTGTAGTATTTTAAGTAGATGCTTTCACTCTAGGGATGATTAATTTGGTAGCTACTTATATTTTGCATAATTAGTTATGTTTGTATCAGTATTGAAGCCAGGAAAATAACTGTTGATGTTGAGACTTACTTACCAAAAAGGTCGTAATGGTATCTGTTACAAAAAAATGCAACTTAAGATGGCATTGCCAAATGTAACATTAACCTTGTTAATATTGTCCTTGGAAATGTTTTTATTTAGGCTCTTCCTCTTTTCCCCCCTTTTCAGCATCTGGGGACCAGACAGCTCACATCTGGAGGTACATGGTACAGTTGCCTACACCTCAGCCAACTGCAGACTGCAATGTAAGCAATCAACTTACTGCAAGTAAACTAATTGCACAGCAATTTTATCGGGTACAGGTTTTATGATAAGACTGAATGTTAAATTTACGTATAATTAAAAAATAACATGATTTCAGGATTGCAAAAGGTGGGATTTTAAGGTTTTGGATTAATATATTTCAGTCTTTCAAAAAAAACCTCACTTGGTGCTTTCGGAGATATGTGATGCAGAATATAGTATGCAGCTGCAAGTACTTTAATTGCCTTTGTTCAAGGTAATAAACGTGTAAGTGAATGAACTGCGTATTTTTTTAATAATTCAAATCATAAGTGATAATGAAGTTCTTTTTAAAATAGTTAAATTCTTTTAGCTTAATTTACATATTAGCCATAGTTGCTATGGATTGGAAACTGCTGTTGAAGACGTGTACTTTTGGCATTTAATTGCATGTAATTGAATTGTTAAATTTTATTTCTAATCAGCTTTTGCCAGCACTCATCATACTGTCTGACATTTTATTTAGTATTTACTGTAGACTATCAAATGCAGTGTTTGGTTTAAAAGCACCCTGAATAAATAGTGAAGACCAATGTAGTTTATAGTTTATAGCTTCTCAGTAAGCTGAGTAGCAGCAAGAGATGGCTGTATAATGCGAGACAGATTTATTAATAGAAAATGTTTGTTTCAGTTCATTTGATTTAGTGTTTCTGTTTTGAAAGAGCAGTATAAATGTTATCTTTCTCGCATCAAAATATCATGAAAGAAAAATATATTTGTCTTACATAAGTGAAATAGGGTTCAGAGATCAATGCTTCCTGGTTAGCAAAATAACTTATTTTGCATCCAGTTTACATTGTCACCACGCAGCGATGATGTATCAACCAGCAAAAAATATTGATGTAATGAATTTGATTGTAATGGATAAAAAAATACGACTGTAAATGACTGTCAGTGTCCTGTTAGATGCTTCCTACCCCTAAAAATTTAAAGGAAAAATGTCCCATGATATATGCACTGCAGTGAAACTTCAGAGTCATACAGTGAGGGGAATATAAGACTTAACAGTAAAGGGGACAGTTATTCAGAGCTAAACAGTTCAGAAGAGATTTTAAAATGAAGTAGTCATTAAAACTGCATTTAAGTCCCTAGTATTATTCTATCAACTGTTTTTGATATTGAGTACCTTAGTGGACTAGATTCTATGGATTAAGTTGCCCACGTGCACTTCAGGAATCATTTACACTGTACATTGTATCTTAAAGATGTGCCTTACTCTAGATCTTTTTTCTCTTGCATTTTGTAGCAAGTGTCTGGAGAAGATGAAGTTGAGATCTCAGATAAAGATGAACCTGATGGAGATGGAGATGGTTCCAGTGACTGTCCCCCTATCAGAGCCCCGTTAACTTCACTCAAAAGCCATCAAGGAGTGGTCATAGCAGCCGACTGGCTTGTTGGAGGGAAGCAAGCTGTGACGGCGTCATGGGATAGGACAGCCAATCTTTATGATGTAGAGACTTCCGAACTTGTCCATTCTCTTACAGGTATTCACTCGTAAAAAGGTAAATTGGTGGTTTGTTTTCATACGTGAGATTACTTGTAGATACCGAAGCATTGGAAAAAAGTAAGTTGTTTCCCTGGAGTGTGGTTTTAGTGTGTACAAGACTTGGGCTGCTGCTTGTTCATTATTTCTAACATTCTGGCTTTGTTAATTCTCTGAGCATAGATTTGTGTTCTTTTAAGCTTGTGATATATCTTAAGAAGTAGTTGTTTCTAAACTGCACGTAGCCAAATTCTAGTTCTTGCAAAATGTTTATGCTGTGTTCATGACGTACTAAGTGGCAGTAACCTATTGCTAGTTAATAGTCATGTAAAGTGAGTACTGGGGTTTTTTACTTTTAGAAACAGTTCTAAATGTTTACAGCAGTACTAATGTTAAGAGTTCAGAATTACTATTATTCTTTTACTGCTTGAGGAAAAAGAAAAAAATCATCGGCGTTTCATTCCAGGCGTCTGTAGAAATGAAATGTCTTATTGTAACTGCCTTACATGTTCTCATCTGTGATTGTAGGACATGACCAAGAACTAACACATTGTTGTACACATCCGACCCAACGTCTTGTGGTGACGTCATCACGCGATACAACCTTCCGTCTATGGGATTTCAGAGATCCTTCTATCCATTCTGTGAATGTCTTTCAGGGCCACACAGAGTAAGTGACAGTTTCTTTGCAGGTTTTTAGAAGTTCTTGAAGTATAAATTTTTCTGAAGAAAAATTCCTGTGCTCTTTTTGTGGTACTAAGTTAATTCCCCTGTTTTATGAGACTGATTTTATACAGAACCCCCTAGCTATCCTCTTTCACCTGGAATATAACACTACTTAATTTCCAGAACAGCAGCCAGGGCTCTTGGTGTGATATTGGTAAGTCTAGATAAAACTTCTTAAAATTAAAGGTAGCTCAAGGTATGAGACCTGTTTTAGGTGTTGCTTATGCCTGTAGTTTAAGGGTATTGTTGTAATGCAATTGATGAAGTGGATAATGGTGTGAAATAAAGATTACTTCTTTGGAGTCAGTGGAGGCGGAAATTGTTTTTCACTCTTTAAGCTTAAGCTTCTACTTTGTACATGAAATAAGAAATTAAAGTAAGGGCACTGATTACCATTTTCTGCCAAAAATGATAGTTTTGGTGTGACATTTTTAGTTACCCATGTAGGCTTTAAGTTTTTGTTCTTGGCTGCTGTTGAATATGGCAGATGTAGTCATGCAAATTTGTGTTATTGTGTTGACTGAACTTTCTGTTCATCAGAGCTCTGATGCATGGAAAATGCAGGAGTGACTTTCTTTATCCAAAGAATATTTTTATAATATTTTGGAATGTTTGAACTTCAGTGTTTTGAAAACAAATTTCACCTGTCTTCAGAGAAAAAAATGATACTCCTAGCTCAAAACAAATAGCACAAACTCGTGTTCATGTTTCTACTTTTTGTTAATTAAAATGTGTAGTTTGCATTATGACTGAATTTCACTGTCTACTTTCTCATTTTCCCAGCTGCTGGCTAACCTATATATAAAGTAAAACCTCTTTAAACCCTCCCTTTTTGGACTCCTTAGCTTAATAAATTATTCAGTGCACGAGAATCATCCCATATAAGTAGCTGTCTTCTCCTGATAGAAGAGAAAGTTGAATTTTGTGTTCTGTGTCATAGAATTGTTTCATGCCATTGTTTTTGTACCCTTTTATTGCTTTTCCTAGAATGACTTGTAAAATTGGGAAGCTTTTGTCCCCATTGGTGCCTGTTTTTTTTTTCTGAACTAAATTGCTTTATCTCAGGACATTTTTTCAGGCAAAGGAGTGTGATTGACATTAGTGTTTTTTCCATGTGTAGGAGACCAAACTGTGTTGGTCTGGCGTGATGGTGTATGCTGTAAAAGGTGTTTGCTGGTACTTTGGCCTATATCACCGAGACCTACAAATTATTAGGGAATTTATTTTTTTTAATGTATGAAATATAACTTGAGCCACCTCTTAGGTCACTCTTATTATGGCTTTTCATTGTCTAAATATTTGTGTGTGTCTGTTGTATCCTCTGTCTCAGTTTTGCTCTTCGAATGCGTGAGTTCTCACTATCGACATTGCCTTTTTTCATTGAATACACTCTTGACTTCTAAGAGTCCCAAAGCTGACCTTACAGTTTAATGGTTAAGGTTGTTCAGCACTGTTTTGTTGAAGAGATGCTTCCATTATAGAAGATGAGTATTTCACTGAGTGCAGTAAGAGGGGACACAGGAGCCTGGTATTTTGCAGTTAAGACATACTTCGAAGGATTTTATTTTGGTCCATTATTGTACTGCCTATTGGCAAAATATTTTTAAATGACTCTCAAATCAACACTGTAACGATCTTCTCGCATTAAGCAGCATAGAGGGAAATGTTGACTGGAAAATACACAGAGAAGACATTTTTTTTGGCTTTTGTGAATGTCTATTTGAATAATTTGCCAAGCTTTTAATATTTTGATAGGCTCTTGGAATCGGTTCTGTAAATAGGATGTTGCAGTCATTAGCGCTGATGATTTAAAGTCCTCCACTGTACATTTTAGCAGCCTCTTGCTAAACAGTACCTGATGAATGGCTGTCTAGAGCTCATGGAGCAGCTGCTATTTCTGCCTGTTTCACCGCATCATCTCTTAAAGCGTTAAATTGACATAACTGGATCCCAAACATCTCAATCATGAGGCCAACATGCAGTGTTTCTTGCGCTGTAAACCCTCAAATCTATTCCTTCCAGACATTAGAGTCGTAGAATCACTGAGTTGGAAAAGATCTCTTAGATCATCAAGTCCAACCACTCATATCTGCTGCTAAACCATGTCCTTGAGCACCTCATCTACCTGTCTTTTAAATACCTCCAAGGATGGTGACTGTGCCATCTCCCTGGGCAGCCTCTGCCAGTGCCCAGTGAACCTTTCTTTGAAAATTTTTTTCCTGATGTCAAGCCTGAACCTACCCTGGTGGAGCTTGAGGCCGTTCCCTCTTGTCCTGTCCCCTGTCACTTGGGAGAAGAGGCCATCACCCTCTTCTCTAAAACCTCTTTTCAGGTAGTTGTAGAGAGCAGTGGGGACTCCCCTCAGCCTCCTTTTCTCAAAGCTGAACAACCCCAGTTCCCTCAGTAAGACTTGTTCTCCAGCCCCTTCTTCATCTTCGTTCCTCTCCTCTGGACACACTTCAGAGCCTCAATGCCTTTCTCCTAGCGAGGGGCCCAAACTGACCACAGGATTCAAGGAGCCGTCTCACCAGTGCCAAGTACAGAGGGCGAATAACCTCCCTGGACCTGCTGGCCACGCCGTTTCTGATACAAGCCAAGATGCCATTGGCCCTCTCGGCCACCTGGGCCACTGCTGGCTCGTGTTCATTCCTTCTCAGGTGGGATCCAGGCCATCACCGAGTCCTAGCGGCGGCAGGTTCGGGATCTGAGTGCGGGTTGCAGGCACCCGGTGCCGGGCTGAGCGCCGCTCCCGCAGCGCCGGCAGGTGGCGCCACCGCGCCGCGGCCCGAGCCGGGCCCCTTCTGCCTCTCAGTCTGAGCTTTGGGAGCGTGAGGGAGGGAACTGAGACTTCAAACCTGCTGGGAACTGCCGGGTTTGTGTCCCCCGTGTCCGTTTACCTACTAAAGACGTGCGTGGATAGGCTAATTTCCACTTAATGAGTTAGACTTAAGATTTAGTCAAGATGGCACATTATCGTGTAAAACATACAGCAGAATGACACTGATGTGTTGAGAGGATCTTGCTTTGTGTGTGACGTGCTGTTATAAAGTTAATTGACATCAAACAGTGGGAAGCAGTTGCTGCGCATTGCCTTGTACTGTAAAGTGGTTTTCTGTCAGAATAGATGTGTATAGAGTATCTGTTAGAGATTGGTTATATTTTAATAAGTGATCTAAGAAATCACCTATAGTTTAGGTGTTCTGAGCATGTAGCTGCTTGCTTTATTCAAAGCAAAATGTTTCCTATTGTTTACAACTGTCACAGTCCAAGAAAACAAATTACCCTCCTATAAGGCCAGAAGGAATCTGTTGTGCTTGGCATATCAGTCCCAAGCTCCTTGCGTCGTTACCTGTTCTGCACTAGGAGGTAAGTTCAGTAGAACTGATAGTTGTTAGTTAGGTTCTTCCAGTGTTAAGGATTTCAGTTTAGTCCTTGGCAAATCCTCCAAATTGCTAATCCCAGTGTTTATATGACAATGAGCAAGGTGGCTTACAGCACTTTCAAGACTTCAGCCTATTATTTCTCCTTTCACCTTACTTGTGTGGCTGTAGGAGATCAGAAGGGAGGATTCCAATTCCTTTGCTGTCTGTGTATCTCTGAATATGCAACTTAATGTCAAGTTATGCTTCATCCTCAGAACTCTGAAGCTAGAGGATTGGAAATGTCTTGCTTCTTTGACTTTTCATCTTCAAACTCCTACACTTACTGGAAAATCTGAATTTAAAAGTGTAAAAATACTTCAGCTGCTGATTAAGATGCTGGGCTGAATTCTGACATTTAGTGAATTGGAAATTTATGTGAAAATGGCATTCCCTACCAGGAGACTAATAATTGCTTTAGTTTTGCAGACAGTAAAGTTTGCCAAGTTCAGCTGGCTTTCCCACATTCTTTATTCTGCAAGAAGTAATTTTTATATCCTGATATGTACCTGCCTTGCTGTTGGAAGACCAAGTCATGGGGATGGGGGAAAATGCCTTCATTTCAGGCCACAATGTCGTTAGACATCCTTGTTGGAAAGTAGTCTTATTCTCGATATTCCCAGTGTTGCGAGGTCACTGTTAGGTGTTCTGATTTAGCCACATTTTCTTGTTGAAGCTGAAGTTTGTCCAGATGCAGTTCTAAACTTGCAAGTTTTGTGCCTTTGACTAAAAGCTGTGCTGGCAAAATTTTTGTGTTGAAACGTTTTCTGCCCAAGCTTTACTGATTAACTAGATGATTCTGATACTATTGTTAGTATTCCTACCTTATTCTGCCTTCTGTGCTTTTTTTTTTCTCTTGCATTGTTTTGGGAAAGGCCTCAAACTTGCATTGCCAACGCTGTTCTCATCCCACACTTGCATGTGTGTATTCTTCATATGAAAATTGAGCCTGAACATTAAGTCTAGAGTTAGATTTCTCATTTTGTGCTTCTAAACATGTACATATAAAAAACTTATGGTTTACATTTCTTATATACATGCAGCAGAGCATGTTAAGGTTCCAAAAATTTCGTACTAATTGTTAGCAGCTGCCTTAGCTGGTAGCTAGAGCACCCTACTTCAAGTTTTTCTGACTTCCCATGTTGTTAGTGTCTTTGTGAATCTGTTTCAGGACAGGCTGAGGCCAGCATCTTTTACATTTTTTCAACTCATCCAAGTTATGTCTTCACTCACTTGCACACCTTAAATATCCCAGTTTCTACTGTGAACTCCCCTTGCTCCACTGTTTTGAATAGAAGTCTTCTTTGTAATTGTGAAACTGTTAAGGCAACTCTAAGTTGTTAGTTCTTGTCCTCATGAGGACCAAAGAAAACAAATGTTATGATGTTTTCTGCTTTCTGGCAAGCATTATTTTCTTTTTGTTTATATATATGTGTGTTATATAAAAAGAGCAGCAATGCAGTGGTGAAGGGTCTGGAGCACAAGCATTATGAGATGTGGCTGTGGGAAATGGGATTGTTTACTTGTAGAATCCTAGAATAATTTGTTGGAAAAGACCTTTGAGATCATAGAGTCCAAATGTACCTGTCCACTACTAAACCATATCCCAGAGCACCTCGTCTACTCATCTTTTAAATACCTCCAGGGGTGGTGACTTAGCCACTTTCCCACGGGGCTTGTTCCAGCGCCTGACAGTCCAGTGAAGAAGTTTTTCCTGATATCTAAACTGAACCTCCCCTGGCACAACTTGAAGCCATTTCCTCTCATCCTATCACTTGTTACTTGGCAGAAGAGATTAACACCCATTTCTCTACAACCTCCTTGCAGATAGTTGTAGACAGTGATAAGGTTTCCCCTCAGCCTTCTTTTCTCTAGGCTTAACAACCACAGTTCCCTCTACCACTCCTCCTAAGACTTGTGCTCCAGCCCCTTCACCAGTTTCATCGCTCTTCTCTGGACATGCTCTAGAGCCTCAGTGCCTTCCTCTTAGTGAGGGATCCAGAACTGAACACAGTATTCAAGGTGCAGTCTGACCAGTACCAAGTACCGAGGGAGAATAACCTCCCTGGACCTGCTGGTCACGCCGTTCCTGAGACAAGCCAAGATGCCACCTGGGCACACTGCTGACTCATGTTCAGTCACTGTCAACCAACACCCCCAGGTCTTTCTCCTCCAGGCAGCTTTCTAGACAGACTTCTCCTAGCCTGTAACACTGCAACAGACGTGGTAACAGTTGAAGCTGTTACTGGCTGTTAAGCTCCACAAGTAGGTCATCTTATGGCCATCTTTGTGTCACTTTTTGCAAATATTTGTAAATAGACTCAGCTTACGATTTGGTAGAATCTTAAGTTGATTCATTGTGATAGTATTGTATGGGATTTACTATTCTTTGGATGTTTCTGATAGGTGTGAGGTTTTTTTTGTTTTATTTTTTCTTTTTTTTCCCCCAATAAGTGCATGCCCTTCATTTTTCACTTGCCAAGAACATCTCAAATAAAAATAGAAAGAAATAAGATTTTGTCAGGCTACCATGTGTGCATAAACTTACTCTGACTTGTTTTAATGACAATAACTAGTATTCAACTTATAATGTTTGCAGGGGAAAGCTATTATCAAACCAGGATGGAAGACTTTCAAATGAGATGCAATAGAATGGTTTTGGAGAGATTCTGTAATTACTTTTTTTTGGATGATGGCAGTTGGGGTCTCTCTGTTTTGATCTTTTTTTTTGCCATCTTTATTTTAAGAGAACAATCACAGCTCCCTGAAGTTTAATTCCTGCTTCCTATAAAAGGATTGTACAGAAGCAGTATAGTGAAAATCAGATGCAAGGAGGTTTCACTACAGGAAATACTCCCTGGAGTTCAAAGTAACTAGTCTTACTAGGTTCTCTACTGTATAACCCACACTGCATACTTTGAAATTGAGAGAGATGTGTTGTAACCACTCTCTTGAAATTCTGGGAAGTGTGTCATTCCATAACTGTTAGTTGTGTGTCAGTATTTGAATAGTTTGGGAAGTAAACAAAGTTACAGTACTGTCATGGAGTTGCTGAAGTGATGAAAGAGTAATTTGAAAGATAATATTCTTTGATTGTTTTGTTTGCTTTATGTTTCTGAACCTTTTCTGTTGTCATTGGCTGTCATGGAAAAATTCCTTTCTAATCAATAAAGAAATATAAAGAAATTGAATAAACTGCTTTTTAAGCTGTAAGAGGAAGTACTTAAAAGCTGTGTAGCTAAAAGAAAAAGAATCCTTTTGGTGTTTTATTTTGGGGAGTGGGCTGTGTAATGTAGAAGTTTGGCTATACTCAGCATTATTTATTATGGTTTTGTCAGTCACTTTTAAAGACAATGTAGGCCATAAATCTGCATCCAGTTGCTTATGAGTACTTTAAGCTTTGCTACAGCAGGCAGAGTCTTATTTCCATTCTTGAATTCATGCACTAAAACGTGCTATGATTTTTTTTCAAATGACCCACAAAAAAGCATAGCCAAAGGCCTTTTGTTTGTATCCTGTTGAGCAGAGCATAACGCTTTATAGCGTGTTGTCATCCCAAAGCTTACATAACATATGTGGCAGTGCCGGAGGGATAAATGGGCCTTTTTTATCCCATCATAAACGTAATGAAATTGGTTTTAAAGATATCTGCACCTTAACTAATTTACTAACTTGCCATTGAGTAATTCTCATCAAAGCTAGTGATTGTTTACAATCCTGTATAATTTCATTAGTTTAAGACAGATAGAGAAGGAGATACTGGCAATTTTCTCTAAATGTCGTGAAACACACATCTCTGGAATAGGCACTGTTGATTTAAACACGAAAAAAATGACTTTTCAATGCTAACAGTTGTGTCTCAGTTCCCTCTCCCTCTTTTGTGTTAATTCCTTCATGGTTTGTTCTTACTGTTTCTCAAGTTGGAGAAAAAAGCTCTGCTGATACTTGGCAATAAATCCACAAAGAACTTCAGGAATTCCTAAATGCTTAGGACTTCTGGAACCTGGATGCAGAGTCAGACGTGGTGGTTTTGATGTGCTCTTTACCTGGTGCTCCCTTGGCCAGAGCCATCATCCTTCAAAATGGGTAAAATGTTGTCTGTATCTGGAAGTTTTAAACCAAAGTCTGGGCTTACACTTAGGATGCTGTGTGTGAGGGTGCACTTAGTTGCCCTAAAATAAAGGAAACTCTTGAGTAGGGAGTGGTATCGAAAGCACAGCTTCCAGTAAGTTTTGTTCCTGAATTTAACTTCTTAAAATGATAGACCTATTTGAGCAGTGAAGCTTTGCTGTTTAGCTACAATGGATATATTTAACTGAAAGCTGTGTTTTAGTCCATTGTCACCAGAACTTTGTCCCACACACAGATTAATGCTTATGAGTAGATGCCTTTTCACTGGCAGGGAAACATGTTGTCTCCAAACATTCAGTGGTAAATCCCAGTGCAGGCTGCAAATCAAAATGGAAAGAGCAGCATTAACTTTTTGTTTGGTGCATTGCCAGTAAGGGTTCTGCATCAGCATTTCGTGGTCCAACATTTTCAACATCAGTTTGCCTCCCCCTCCCCCTTTTCCTCCCTATGTGTGAAATTTCAGCAGATTGTTATGCAAAGCAGTTTTGTGTCTCTGTGTGACTGGGGAGACAGCTGTTCAGCCTAATGAGGAGTGCTAGCACCACAGCATTTCTGTTGATTGAGACCCACGGAGGGAGCAGGATGTTCGAGGCCAGGCAGCGGTGTGTGGTGAGGAAGTGCCATGCTGTCAGCTGGAAGTACACGCTCGGCTGCTCCCTGCGACAAGATAAATGAGTTTTGCTGGGGTTTGGCAGAGGCGGAAGCTTTTCTGGAGAATAGTTGTAGCGCACCAAACTCCCTGTGGGACCCATGGTTTTGAAATGTCATAAGACTGCTTCCTCTTAGCCAGGTTTTTTTTTTTTTCCATGTCCTACAATACCTGTCATCTTTTTGAGTTATTAAAAACCTAATGTCTTCTAGCATTCCATTAGCATGGGATCTGCTGATCTTTTGTTGGCACATTTTATTAATTTAGCCAAGGGGATGTTAACCACAGTTTTAGCTGGGTTAGATAGAACGAACTGAAGACTAGTAAAAAAAAAGTAAAACCAGCTGTGTGAAAATGCAGGAAAAAGTCTTTTAGTTTTTGTGATATGGAGGGATTAAGGAGGCAACACTTTTAAAAGGTTATTTATATACTGGCTGCTCTGCCAAATTATTTCTTCCCATATAGACTTTGATTCCCTTTCATCTCCCTTTACCCTTTTAGTTGGGTGGAAATCTTGTGTTGTTTTGTAAATAGGAAGTGGCCTTTCTTCTTGTTCCTTTTTTGTCTTAATTAAAAAAAACCCAAACAACTCAGAAAATGAGATGAGTTGGATCTCTCACCTTAAAAGGTTGCCCTGGTTTGGAATAGCACAGGAGGTAAAGCATGATCTGTAGTGCATAAGAAAACCTTGAAGCATAGCACTAACTCATGTTTTCTTATGTCAGTAGTTTTGTACATGCTTTTGAATTTAAATGTATGTGCTTTTTTAAAAAATATTACCTCTATATGTTCAATGTTAAAAAAAAAAAAAACTAAAACCCCAAACCAAACCAAAAATCTTTACTCAGGTGACAATCAAGTGCTGACAATGCTCTCTGGAGTTCACTTTGCGCGAATGATGCTGATTTTGGCCTTTCTAGACTTGATATTAGGTTACTTAAAACTTTTAGTCTTGCAATCCTCTTTTGAAAATATCTCTTTGAGAATTGAGTCACGTGTATCTGTAGGATCCCCTCAAAGAGTAATAATTAGTTTTTTTCAAGCATAATTCCTAGAGCTGTTATACAGCCCCTCCATATGCTGTTTGCTTTGTAACTGTGACCAAAATTCTTGATTGTAAACAGTGGGTTCAGTAAAAATTGCTTTTAGATCTAGCCTTTGAATTCAAAGTGCTTATGGAAAAGGTTCTTTTATATTTATGCATACTTGTAAATAGTGCATATCCCAGCCTGCAGTGACCTAGAGGGATGAACTCTTGGAAGGTTAGGCAGACATCCAAGACCACTAAACAAAACGCCTTTGAAAATGTCACTGAAAATGCCCAGGCAACTTCCCTTTGCCTTTCCGTCACTTGCCGAGTCGCCAGAGGGAGCTACAGCAGGACTGCATTGCATTTTTGTTTTACAAATTTTTTTTTCTCCAGTAGTATCTGAATGCATAGGTAAAATAAAAACTGCACAGAAAGGGATTTTGCTTTCTTTTAAGACTCTTTTTTTGTTTCTACAGGAGCAGTAAGGGTCAAGCTTAGAGCTGGCATTCTGTTTGCATGGTGATAGTTTTGAGCATTTTCATTTGAAAAAGGATAGATCCAAGAATGAGAGAACTTTATACGGTCAGAGGAACTTAACTATGTTTGGTAGTGGTAAGTGATGAGGGAGAACCAATATGAGATCAAAGAAGCTGGAAAGCTGTTTAAAGTTGTGAAAAAATGCATCCAAAATTGGAGGGCTGTTTTAAGACAGAAGTGGGTGGAAGTGTTGATCTGCTGGAGGGTAGAGAGGCTCTGCAAAGGGATCTGAACAGGCTGGACCGCTGGGCAGAGTCCAATACCATGATGTTTAACAAGGCCAAATGCCGGGTCCTGCACTTGGGACACAACAACCCTGTGCAGCTACAGACTAGGAGAAGCCTGGCTGGAAAGCTGCCAGGAGGAGAAGGACCTGGGGGTGCTGGTTGACAGCCGACTGAACATGAGCCAGCAGTGTGCCCAGGTGGCCAAGAAGGCCAATGGCATCTTGGCTTGTATCAAAAATGGTGTGACCAGCAGGTCCAGGGAGTTTATTCTCCCTCTGTACTGGGCACTGGTGAGACCGCTCCTTGAATCCTGTGTTCAGTTCTGGGCCCCTCACCACAAGAAGGATGTTGAGGCTCTGGAGTGAGTCCAGAGAAGAGCAACAAAGCTGGTGAAGGGGCTGGAGAACAAGCCTTATGAGGAGCGGCTGAGAGAGCTGGGATTGCTTAGCCTGGAGAAGAGGAGGCTGAGGGGAGACCTCATTACTCTCTATAACTACCTGAAAGGAGGTTGTGGAGAGGAGGGTGCTGGCCTCTTCTCCCAAGTGACAGGGGACAGGACAAGAGGGAATGGCCTCAAGCTCTGCCAGGGAAGATTTAGGCTGGACGTTAGGAAAAAATTCTTCACGGAGAGGCTGGTTAGGCATTGGAACAGTCTGCCCAGGTTGATGGTTGATTCACCTTCTCTGGAGATGTTTAAGGCACGGGTGGATGAGGTGCTAAGGGGCATGGTTTAGTGTTTGATAGGAATGGTTGGACTCGATGATCCAGTGGGTCTCTTCCAACTTGGTTATTCTATGATTCTAAGACAGTTTCGCAACATATTCCAACTGTAATTGAAATAAAGTGTATGATTGGAAAACAGATCAGATTTGTGTTAGCAGCAGAATATTAAAATGCTGTGTACTCACTCACATGGAGCTTTTCTGTGACTTTTAATTCCTTATACTGTGGTAAACAAGGGAGTCTCCCAATATGCATGCAAAGTATGGTGATTTGGTAGTGAATTTTAAACTTATAAATGTTTCAGATGTGTCACAGCGGTAGAGAGTTCATTGAAAGTCTGAAACATTTTACTGAGGTATTTTTCAGCTTGTATAAAGAACTGGTGAGGGGAGAAATGCTGACAATAAGTTTAATGGAGGCCAGGCAAGTGGAAGACCATTTTGCTGCTGAGAATATACCAAACCTATTCTGCAGTTACTTGACTGCTTGAATAAGTTTTCTTCCCAACGCGAAGGTGCCTGCTGAAAAGCTCTAGCACTTGTGGCCTTCATGTATGTTTTGACTATTGCTTCCTAAATTCCAGAAGATGAGGCGAAGGCATCTTGGTTCTTATTATGATCATGGCCCTGGTAGCTTAGCTGCACTCTAATAATACATTAGGAAACTTGGTATCATGAATAAAGTGGGCCTTCATCCTAATTAAAACTTAATTCGGTGTCAGTTTAAATTAGGAGGCTTGCATAAACTGGTCCACTGTGACCTGGCTAGTGCTAATCTCCATCAGCAGCTTAGATAGGACATGAATTCAAATTTCTGCAGAACAACCCTGGTGACAGTAGCAACTGACAGCTTAAATTAAAATTACTAAATTCTAAGAAATTGATGTGCATGACCAAAGTTACAAGATAGGTCATTAAATCAAATCTTTAGAAACAGAGTTTAGAGGCCTTTCCTAATGATTTTAGGGAGAGACAAAAATGCTTTGTTAGTACATTGTGCGCACAGAAAATAACTGGTTTAGAGATGGGAATTCGTGCAGAACTAAAATGAAGATAGTAGTACAAAAACTTTTGATTGGTTAGTATGAAATAATAGGTAAAACATTTTTTTTTAAAAAAAATCAGCTTATCATGAGAGCTGTTCATTTGAGCTCAGCAGAATGCTGTTCTCTGAAACTATAAAATGCAAGGATAATAAACATTATTATTACATTGTCTCTTTTGTAAGTAATATGTTGTACTTCCAATTGCTGGAAATGTTCCTGGGAGTCTTTCCCTGTCTGCTCTTGTGCATTTATACACATATTGGGTAAAATTTGAAGAACTATCTGGTCTTGCTTCTTAATGCCACTACTTGCCTTTATTTCATCTGACCGTCAGACTTTAGTACTTGTAAGACAGGAATAGAGATCACACTTAGAAATCATGAGGTTGCTGTAGCTATTGCTAGTGGACTTGTACGGGAAGCCTTGTGTATGTATTGTGGCATGGTTAGGTGTGTGTACAGTATAGCTTTAGCTACATCTCAGGTTAGTATTTTGGATCTCCTCAGGGTCCATGCTGTGAATGACAAATGCCTGAAGTAGTTCTATAGAATTCTTTGGATGGAAACTAAAACAACTTGACTACTCTCAAAACACATGAGAGGAAGAATTTTACCGTATACTACTAATTCGTCTTAGGTTGTCTGATAAGCCTCCTAGGCATTAATATAGAACTTCAAAAGTGAATTGAAGTTTAAAGATGGTACATGTTTATCTCACATTAGGGTCAGTGGAATACAAGAGGTACCTCCAGTGTGACTCTCCAATGTTGGGCTGCTTTTCTTAGCACTTGGGCAGTTCAGCCATGTATACCTTAAGGGCCACAGTTTCTTCTAAGAACAATGTTTTTTATTCTAAAATACTGACTTGTAGTTTTAATATTTCAGGTTACTTTGGATCTGATTTTTTTTTTTTTAAAAAGGCAAGTTACATATTTTAAGGGAAACACGGGAACAGAAAATAGAACTTTAAATCATGTGCTAGTTTAATAAAAAACTTTAGAGCTTGACATCTTTCTTTTTACTCCTAATTGTTTAGCACTGTGACATCTGCAGTTTTCACTGTGGGAGACAATGTTGTTTCTGGTAGTGATGACCGTACTGTAAAAGTTTGGGATTTGAAAAACATGAGGTCTCCTATTGCAACTATCCGTACAGATTCTGCAGTCAACAGGTAAACAGATCTCTGCATTACTCTTTTTCTTAATTCACCTTTTTTAATTAATTCTTAATTTCTTTCAAGTGTGGGACTGGTTCAAAGCTGCACCAGGGAGATTTAGACTGGATATCAGGAAATATTTCTTTACTGAGAGAGTGCCCCAAGCCTGTCAGTGTTTAAGTGGCATTTGGACAATGCCCTTAACAACATGCTTTAACTTGATCAGACCTGAAGTAGTCAAGCAGCTGGATTAGATGATCATTGGTAGTCCCTTCCAATTGAAATGGTTCTATCCTATCAATTCACAGAATATACATTTAATTTTAGTCACTGAAAGTAGAGTTGAGATCTATGAGATTTTGAAAAAGATTTGAAAATCTTTTTAAAAAAGATGGATGTAATCAACATTAATTTTCAGTAAATACTTTGTATTACTTTTCTTGAATCTTTTTGCATGTGATGCAGGTGTTAAGGTTGAGCATTGGTACAATAAGAAGCATCATAATGGTTTAATGCTGTTTTCCTTTTTGACTTGAGAATTCTAATCAGGAAAAATAAGCTCATGGGAAGTGATGCAGCTGCAAACTTATACTGTCAAGTTCTATTTACTAGGCTCACTGTTTTGCATGTAACCTCCTTTTGCGTCTTCTGTGCAGGATTAACGTATGTGTTGGCCAAAGAATCATCGCCCTTCCACATGACAACCGACAGGTTAGATTATTTGACATGTCAGGAGTGCGGTTAGCACGTCTCCCTCGCAGTAATAGACAGGTAACTAAAAATTTATAGCCCTAAAGTCTGTCTGCTCTTCTTTCATACAAGGTTAAAACTAGGATTTGGAAGCTGAACAAATGCTGAAAGACACTTGTCTATACAAATATCCTGTAGTTAGTTATTGAAAATGACCAACATGCAAATTAGCAATGTATGTTGAATTTTTTAATTGGAATTGGAAATGATGTTTCAGCTGGATTTCATCATCATTTTTCTACTTAGTGAAGTAAAACTAATGTCTACCTTCTCTATGAAATAGAAAAAAAATGTGAAAGAGCTTTTCATATGTGTTTTAATGTCTCAGTGTCAGAAATGTGACTCATTATGACGTTTAATGTTTTTTTTTTCAGTTATGCGGGGTTTAATATGTTATAGGAAAAAGCATAAAAGGAAAAAAGTGGAAGTCATTTTTTTGAACTTTCCTTGTATGATTTGGTGATAAATTCGTAGATTTTTTTTTTATGTCAATGCACAAATTCTTCATATTTCCCTGCTGCAGCCATCAGGTTTTATGCATTGGGGTGCTGTTTGGCATGGCAAGCATCACTGATGGGCAAATTAGACTAAATGAAATTAATTGGATTATGCTACTTCAGCGGGTTTTTTTTTTCAGGTGGACTCAGCAGCTCTTGACAGAAATTAGGAAAGAGTTTTAAGACTTGCTTAGTCTTTTTTTTAGTCTTTTTCTAGTTTAGGGTGTCTTTGGTCTGTCTTTTTTTCTTTATTTTCATCCAGACTGACCTACTGAAACCATGGCAATTTTTTTTTTAACTTAAATGTTAGTCAGACTCTTCCTTGAGGCATTTTTGTTACTACTGGATTTAAACGATAGATAAGGTGTAGCTTTTTCACAGTATGATATTCCTCCTGCTGTAGTATTAACCTTTCTGAATTATAGACATGATGTACACTTAATCTGGCGGGTTTATAAGAAAGCAGTTGCCAGCAAATAGTTCCATATTTTAAGATTACTTTTGTAAATAAAAATACTAAAATCAAAAATTGATTTGTTTTTGTAAGTAAAATGTATTTGGATAGCAAACATGCCTTGAAAAACTGAAAAGTTTTGATGCTTCTGTCTGTATGCTTCTGCTGTTTTGGACCTGGTACTGGTGTTAAGGAGTCTCATTTTTTACAAAGATTTTTACCTTGCAGATGAAAGTAACAATTACTTTCAGGATTCTCAAGTACCATTTGCAAAAAACAATGTGAAAGCTGGCAAGTTTGCATTTTGAGTTGCACTGCTTTGTTGGAATAGAAGCTTCCAAAATGTATCATAAATATAATAACTACTGTCTTTTGAACTGTCGCAGGGCCACAGAAGAATGGTTTGCTGCTCAGCATGGTGTGAGGACCATCCGATATGTAACCTCTTCACCTGTGGATTTGATCGTCAGGCTATTGGCTGGAACATCAACATCCCTGCATTGTTACAGGAAAAATGAAATGCTGGAAGAATTTTTGCATTTTATGTTGCCATGAACTTGTACACTTTTGCAGACTTCCCTGAATACTGGTCTGCTATTGCTGTAAAAGCTCTTCCTTACTTGGAGACTTTAGGAAATGTTGTTCTTGTTACCACATTGTGCACAGTTTGCATGAATTATACAGAAAATGTGATTTTTATTTTTTTTTTAATTTAGTTTGTCTTGTGTATGAACTTTTATATTTTGGCATCCACTGGTCAATATGTTCACTGTTGCATAGAACACATAAATGTTCATAAGTTATTTAGCATTTAATAGACACACAGTAGGGCATTATGTTTGTGACATAAATGTGAAATGTATGTAATTAATGTGGAGTGTGTATAGCAGTCTGTTACGGTTTTTTCATGACTCTACATATCTGCCTTGTGTTATAAAGAATCTGCAGAGCGGAAACGTTGAAATGAAGTGTGAATTTCAGTAGTTGTATGATTGTAAACATTTTCCTGTTTGCCTCTGATTTGGAGTACTTTTTTTTAGTGCTGCAGGATAGTGCAACTTCAATTCCATTTTTATTCCATTTACTGGAGAAATAGTAGATTTGAAAAAAATAATGCAAGCAACTTGTAGTGAGTATAGATTGCCAGGTTTATTCAGAATGCTTTTTGTACTTTTGGAAAAGAAAAATATTTGTTCTGCCCTTCTTATATAAAGTTATTCTAAAATCTCATGGCATTTCATACTAGTAAAAGTCCAGAATATTATGATTCTCATCACTGAAATCTAGTCAAGCAGATTTTGAAGCACTTTAGTTTATAGCTGTTGTTATAAACCATTTCTGGAAGTTTGACTTTACCAGTGAGTGTGAGCTGAGCTTTATAAGAAGGATTGCTTCTTTTTGATGGTCTATCCGGAAAGGAAAGAGAGGGGGTTGGGGGTGGTTTTTTTTTTTTTTTTTTTTTTTTTTTTTTAACATATATACGTACAGTGAGAATACTTTTAATTGTGTTCACTTCCCATATTTTTATTTTGAGCCAGCAATACAAAGTATATGAGTACTACCTCAAAAATGAATGTTGGTCAAAAATGCATTGCATCTTTCTAGCCTCGAAAAGAGCACTTTTGGTCTCTGGCTGAAGTACTCTCTCTAACATGAGGGGCAAGACAATCATATTAAATGTGATCCTTAAGGTAATTAACACTTAAAGCTAATGGAGCAATATGATATGGAAACATAATCTTTCACCTTTCTGTTCTCAGCCATGACAAGACCTGCTGCAGTCCCTGTTCTGTTGCAAAATGGGGTGATACAGGTCTCCCTTTCTCCCAAACGATCTTATTTTGGTTTTGCTCCTCACTGTGCTCAGCCCTTTTTGCAAAGACAGTAAGGTGTTCTGCTACAGCTGATGATTAGAGAAGTAAATGCAGGTGGCATATGACATCTTCAAAAGAAGGAGAAGGCTGCTTCAAACAGACACTTCTTTTTAGCTAAAGGGAGATACTGCCCCTAAGTGTCTGACATATCACAGTGTAAGATGAAGGGTGATGGTAAGCCAAGGGTGTGATCTTACAGTGGGTAGCATGGAGTTGATAGTAGGTTGGCATAAGACAAATATTAGGAACATTTTATCTCATGATTATGTGAAGCTATAGCTGTGCTTATGCCCTCCACAGCAGCGTTTAATAATGACGTTAAGGCAGATATGTTAACTGGTTCTCCAGTTAGCTAACATAACGTGGCATTGGAGTGCAGTGTGATGGGATGGTGAATGTGTCATTGAGCAATTACAGGGAAAATTGGGTCCTAGAGTGGTTTTGGAACATAATATTGAGGGAGCTCAAGGTATTTAATGGAGAATGTATGTAGTATCTTTATAATACAGGTCACTGTATCAGCTTGATACCTTGGATATTTCTGGTTGTTCTTTATTTTATTTTATTTTTAGATCTAAGATACCTGCAGAGTAGTACTGGAGTAATCTTAAAATACCGAAACGGGTAAGGCTGGAGAAAGCAGCTGCAGAGTTTCCAGTCCTCTAATAACAAGGGTCAAAAGATGATGTCAACATTTATTTTGACTTTTTTCCCTGCGTTTTTGGCTTTTGGGTAAAGCCATTTGAGTTGTGGGTTTTAGTCATTAAGATAAAAAGACTCACTTTTTCTTTTAGTTGGCAAAGTAGAGAACTTGACACAGGTTGATGCTGCTTGAAAAAAAGACGAAAAATGTTTTTTCAGTCAGTGGAAACAGTTTCTCCAGCATGGCCTGCATGTAATATCTTGAGCAATGACTTTTCTTTAATTACCTGAGGTGGGGGAGAGGGTTGCTGGTTTGAGTCCTGCTAAACTAACTTTAAGCTTCTCTTGTACAAACATAGTACAGGACCACTAGAGTCTATGCAGTTTAACCATCATTGCTGCAAACTTTTAATATCACCAGAGGGACCATCCTCTGGCACTAGGAAAGGGGTGATTACACACATTCACTTTGAAGAAACCCAACCAAACAAGGTGCTAGAGCCATGTTCTTATGAGCAGGCGAACGCTTAATCAGCTAAGCACTTAACTATCACTTAGCTTAATATACTGTACTGAAGGTTGGGCTGAGGCTGCCATTTCCCTTGAAGCAAATCGCACATGAGCAGTGGTAGTGGATAATACTGCATTGACTAAAGATGCGGAAAACATTTCATAGCTTTGAATGTTGTAAAGAGTGTTTTTCAGCACTGAACCATGTCCAGCATTTCATAAAATGGAGGAGAGTTGCAGTTACAGTTTCAGTATTGTGCAGAATTTCACAGAAAACTCATCACTGGGCAAAATCAAGCTTTATGTCTTTCAATCAATGCACATCAGTTTTCACCAAGTTTGTATGTCCTTTACAATCAGAAAGATCTGGAATGAACCATCTTATTTGTTGCCTAGATCTGTGAAAACCACATTTTTTGGAAAAAGAATTTATAAATTATGTGGAACCACTTTTTATTATTCTGCTTATTTGGTTTCGAATGTATAATGTTTTTCTTCATTATGTTTCAAAATGCATTAAAACATTCAACAATTTTTTTTTTTCAAGTTGCTGTTCTTCTGTATTCCATTAAGGTTGCTATTAATCTTAGTAATTCACTTTGTTATTAGATACAGGGTCTTTCTATCCACTTCCCCCTCTTTCTACTGAAAAGTTTGTTTCCAAGGCAGTGATGGGCACATCACATTCTTCTGGAAGAATACCAAGTCTGTCCCTGAAAGCAGAACTTCTGTAGTAAAATCAGTCATGCTGCCAGTGACATATATTGACTGAAACGGTGTTCAGACTGACATTTATATTGTCTTCTCCAGGCTGGCATGAAGAATTCTGTAATTGCGTTTTGTTACACAGATTATGCAAAAGTTTTATATGAGTTTTTACAGTGCTCTATAAATTGGTATTTTAAGTGAAGTCTAAAACAGATTTTGTGTGTAGACTGTAGTGAAAGTATTGCGGAACTTCCTCATCATCAGTTTTTCTGTAGGCTAAAATTAAGTTGTTATACTTATTGCACCCATGTTATTGAAAACATGCTTTGTAATGTTGAAATCAATCCTAAGAAGCTTGGTGTCACTGTAGGCGATGCCATTGGGTTTTGGATGCTGAGGCAGTGCTGCCTGGCTAGTACCTGAGTGTGGAACGGTGCTTTATTCATACTGTATTTTCCTTCAGTGTATTTCTGGATGCCTTATTGCCACATTTTGAATCCTCAAGAGCTAGTGGTTTGGAAAACAATAATTAATGAACATTCCCAGTGATGTGGACCAGAAACAAAAGACCAAAGTTATAAGGTGGCACAACGGATATGAGGGCTGGATTCAGATAGAACACCAAACCCTCTTTTTTCAGTGAATTTTAATTGAGGAATTTAAATCCAGTCAGGGCTTATTGCAACTGATTTAAACTTGTGATACTTGGAGCCTCCTTAAATCTTAAGACCGAAGTTGTGTACAATTCACAAAGGCCATTTACGTACATATTTTGGAGGGAAGGAGTTTGAAGATGAGTACATATTGAGGCCTAGATTTTTTTTTTAAACCAGTGAGTAAATAATGTGAACAAATAAGTAGTTTCGGTAGGATGTCTGTGCTCTCACCTGAAAATGAGCTGCAGTAGAACTACTCCTTCATGCATCCTGGTGTGCTCTTTCAACTGGAGTAGAAATTTTATTTAATGCTCTGTTGAGACCAAAGTATGTCACTGAAAAATTATTCAGCCTTGTGATATTTTATTTTTAAGTAGTGTTACCTTTTTGAATTCCCACAGGTCATAGGTTTCAGTACATAGGTAATTTGCAGAAGCTTGGAGAGGAAATCCCATTTAATTCAGACTGTAAATCGTAGACAAAATGGACCAGTGATTGGGAGAGTTGTCATGCTGGAGAAGTGTGGGGTTTTGCAGGTGTGCTGTGGATGCTGCTTGTCCATGTCCTCCTAGTGAGAATTTCATTAGTACCAGGAGGTGCCATTTCTCAGTTGTGAAGATGTGGGGCTGGTGAGAATTTGCAGCAGCTAGTGCAGGTGCCTAAATTAGCAGCTTAAGCTCCTTGTATGATTTCTGGGAAGTTCTGAAGGGCGGTTCAGTGCTCAACGTAGAATTTAATTGTTCAGACTTTGTGCTGAATGGAAATGGTGCAAAGCGTCTGTGGTGGCCCGTATAATAGAAGGGAGTTAATACTAGAAAAATTCTGTCTTAAACTCTTTTGAAAATGGAAACATTTTTGAGGGTGGCTGGAGCCTGCTATGCAATAGAATGATAGCCCTGCTAATTAGTCATATTGCCTGATGCTACTTGAGGTCCTGTTTCCAGCTGCTGGTAACTGCACAGTTCTTCATGCTTCCACCAAAACTTACCATGCTTGGTATTTGCTTTAGATTTCTATGTTAGTTTTGTGTGGTTCCATTCTTCCACTTGTATTTGCCACCTTTTTCCTCTCCCCAGGGTAAACAAATGTTAAGGGTTTACTTCAGAGCACAACGCCAATTGAAAGAAACCATTGATTGCACCTCTATGAAATAAGACCATCTAGCAGGTCTCTGCTGGGGGCAGAGGACTGATGTTTGGAGCTGACTTGGATGTGAACGAGTGTTTTGTCATCTTCAGATGGTCAGATGCAAATTTTTAACAATGAAGTTTCCCACAGGCTTTAAGCATTAATGGTCTGGGGAATCTGAAAGCTGAATCAAGCCTGTGTGCTTCAATGAGAGTAATTAGATTTGCAGTGATGCTGGAGGTGACTTAAGACATCAGAAAGGAGTAGACAATAAATTCAAATTCTACAAGAATTATGGAAAAGGAGTCCAAACTAAGGATTAGGAGGCTGTGTTGTTAGCAGGAATGGTGACCCAGCATTTGAAGTATGACTTGAGAAGGAAACAAGTTCATATGAGAAACCTAGAAAGGCAAATATGTGATGAAAGTGTTTGGATGAAAATGTTCTGATGGGGAACGTATAGGAAGATGAATGGGACAGATAAGGGAGCCAGGCAGAGCAAGAGAGCAGAAATTTATTGGCTAACTGGGAATAAACTTCTGACCGGGAAACTGGAGTCTAGTGGATGCCCATGACTTGATGAGGAGAAGGGAACAGAGAGTTGGGAACAGGACAGGGACAGCAAGGACTGAGCTCACTGGGAAATGCAGGTATTTGGATATGCTTATGTCCAGAGCCTCCTATGGAAATGGCTGGAAGCTAAAAATCTCCTTTCTTTTTTTTAAAAAAATAGGCTGTTGGTTTTGACGTCCTTTGTTTGGGGGAAAAACTCGCTCAACCTCATTTTAATTGTAAATATTCAGTTCTCTATTTCAAGTGGTGTAATGGTGCTGAGATCACTCCAGTAGCTGGTGCATTCACTGCTAGGAGTTGTAATTCTAGTAGAGGATTATAAACATTACATACAAGCCCCATACCACAAATTCAATATATGACAGCAGAGCATGTGGCTTATGAGCAGTCACTCCTGAGCTGGAAAACTCTTGAGTGAACAACTGTTTTGAAAGAAGGAGGTGCTCTTTTACGCTGTCCCTTCAAGAATATGCAGCTAGTCTGTAAAGGAAGGTTCAGTATTTTAAGCTTGAGCATAACTTCAGAGTAAAATGCTCTGAACATTTGCCTTAATTCTGTTTATTTTAATTTAATCTGAATTGACTAGAGAATCTCTTTAGCTAAGCCAAAATAGAGCCATCCTAATGTATAGATTACATCAGGGAGATAGTGCTGCATTTTCAGTAGGGCCTTGGTTCTGGGAAAGGTGAAACTGCAAATTTTCCTGTGTTGAGATGTCAAAATTCAACACCCTCTCTCGCAAATCCAAGTAAAAAGATTAGTTTTGGCTTCAGTGCAGTTGGCCTCAATGACATTTGGTCAAAACAAACATCTAAGACTACAGACGGTATCAGCCTTACGCAAAGGTGGCATTTTGTGCCTTCATCCAGCCTGTTAACCAATAGAACCGAGAACAAATAACCAGGTAACTTCCTCAGGGTAGGAAGTTCTATCCTTTTGTGGCTTTAGCATTTATTGGTTTGGTTTTTTTTTTGTCTAAGTGCTTAAGTCGGATAAAGGCAGAAATCTAATTGTAATATTCTTGTTAGATTTTTAAACTTTATCTATAAGTCTTTGCTATGTCACCAAGATTAGATTTGCATGGACACAAAACTGAACCTGGGTATTTTGGTGGAACAATGTGTGTCCTCTGAGGCTGATTGCTGAGTGCATAGTGAGGTAGGTAATCCTATAAGAAAGAGAAAGATCTGACACAGTGCACAACAAATAGGACTGAAATCAAGTTGATGGTGTGATAAAAACTTGAAGTACAAGATTAAAGTGTTCAGGAGAAAGGGAGAGAAATGAAGGAAAAGCAGAACTTTTCAGTGGCAGTGTAAGGACAGAGGGACTAGTGGTGATCTCGTTATTAATTAAAATTGGTTTTCAGTGTGGATAATTGCAGGATATGTTGTTTTGGCCTTCCGTGTTTTATGAAGCTTGTCTTCACCAGAAGGCTGTCAAAAAGTTGGATGCTGTCATTGAGCAGTGCAACTTTCAGAAGTGCTGAGCTCCCGTCAGCGTTCTGTGCAGCCTGGCAGCTGGTTAGTAGTTCGGAAAATCAGATTCATGGGCCTAAATATGGATCTAGAAACTTCATTTTTAGGTGCCTGGTTTTGAAAACTATACTCTAGTTTTTTATTCATTTTATAATGTTGCTGAGTTAACGTACTGAAAAGTTCTTGGACACAGACGCATGGATTACTGAAATGTAAGAAAACCAGAATGATGATTAAGCCTCCCAAATTATGTAAGGCTACATGGAGTGTACTGCTGGAAAACTGAAGCTACATTGCGTCAGTTCCAGATATAGCTGCTTACTGATCAGTGAATAAACATGGTCTTTCAGATGTTCGTTGCTTCTCTAGCAAAAATCTTTTTATCCATGCGGAAGTCGTAGCATAAGTTTTCCATAGTGAAAGGAACTGAAGGTTTAGCTGAAGATAATATTATATATATGTGTGTGTATATATATACATATAAATCTCCCCCACAGTTCTGCCGTAATGAGCAGATCTGAGGAAATCAAACCTGAACGTATGTATTTATAGGGTTCTTACCATTCCAGCTGATGCCATATTTCTGAGAAACCACCTGTCCGATGAGTAGGATTACAGTTAGATCTCTCCAGTGCTTAACCTGAGGACACCACTGGATATCCACCTGCAGATAAGCTACCAAGGGATATCATCTGTGTCTAAAAACAAGTATAAAAAACATGCAGTGATGGAGAGGAGGTACAAACTAGTGTCTCTGAATGTTTTTTTTTTCACTAGAAAATACAATTTCCTTGAAGAGAGCAAGCATACAGTGTTTATTTACCTTGGTGCAGGCACAGATTCTTGACCTTCAATGTCAATTATTGTGTCAGAAATGGCATAAAATGAAATTTGGTTGTAACTTTTGTGCCAGTGAGAGATGGAGCCACGTGGAGATAAGGGGGAGGGCTTTGCCTTTGACAAATAAAACCAAGTGGCAGAAATTGGGGGGAAAGAGCCTGTTTTTATACCAGGCTAGCAGAAGAAGTGGGGCTCTGAGAAGCTGTTTGCAGAGCTGGTGATCCGCCATCCCTCTCCAAGACTTCTGGTTGACCAGCTGTCCCTCTTTTTGGGTAGAGGCATTTTTAAGAATGTTTTCAAGGATTTACACAGTTTCTTTCCTATTCGGTCATGGAATCATGGAATACCCGGATTTCTGAGGGACCTATAAGGTTTATCAAGTTCAGCTCTCAATTTTTGGACATTATTTGCCCTCTAAAACCTTGGTCCTGTGTGCCTAGTGCTTGGGCCTTTGTGGCAGCCCTTGTAGCAAAATCTGATTTTGCAATTAGAGAACTACTAATATGGAAGGGACTCCTGTATCTACCCCTTAAACCTGAATTTTTTTCTTCTCCTTTTTTTTGCTCAACTGCAGCATCTCCTTTATGCAGGTGTGCTTGCAGTGATATTTTAAGTGATTTGATTTATTTTGTCAAATAAGTATTTTATTTTGAAAACATACTGGCAAGGTCTTAAAAGAAGTGGCTATAAACAGGTCAACTACAAAAAGTGCATTAGAGGAAAATTTAAGACCACAGCTAGTTAGAGCCATAACTCTGCAGAGATTAGCCATGGTCCACATAAAGACAGCACTCATGAGAAAAATATGAATATCGCCAGGCAAAACCATCCAAAGCCCTTATATTTTGTACTGCTGGGAATAGAGAGGAGAAAGTAGAGGTAATTCTGGGTAATGATATACAGAAAATTATGTTTATTTCACCTAGTATCATTATTGTTACCATAATATATAAATCCTTACCCATGTATAAATGAGCAAGGGAATACTGGCTGAAAAGTCCTGTAAGAATGGCAGGGCAAGAGTTGCTCCTGGTCCACAGCTGAAGTCATTGGACAGTGAGCAAGTGCTCACAGGTGCGCATGGATGTCAGAGGCTGCTCCTTCAGATTTTTCAGGCTCCTTAAGACTTAACAAGTTCCCTCTCTCTCCTTCTACCTCTTCATACCAGCTCTTTGTGCTGTGCCAGGCTGTGTGGGAGTTGCAGGGAAAGGAGAAGGTGGAGGAAAATAATGAGGGATCTGCAAAGGATATTAGCAGCACAAGGCACCATAAAAGGGCTTGTTTGGAAACTTAGCCAGTGTCTGTAATTGCTGGGGACTGATCAGACTGGGCATTTTAGTTTGGCTGAACAGGGAAGGGTTCAGCTTTCATGGGTGATCTAAAGCCAAACCAAACCAAAAACCCACAAAAAACCCCAAACCCTAAAGAAAAAAACCCAAAACACAAGAAACTCCAGAAATCTTTGGCCAGAACAGGAGAGTCCAGAGCGAGCTCTGAACTAAAGGGCAAGGACCAGGAGCCGGGCAGAGCTTGAAGAGAAGCAGGTGTATTCTACTTCAACATCAGCTGAGTGTTTATCTGTTTTGAGAGATTAGAAATACCAGAATTTGGGTAGAATAAAAAGGTCTGGAGAGAGATGTGTTTGTAAGCCATCAGTATATGAGTTCAGCTAGTGTTTGCAAATGAGTATTCCCTGCAGGAGACTGATGATGTGACTCTGCGGTGCTGCAGCTGGACTGTGTCTGATGTCCCCCAGGAACTCTGCAGGAGTGGTAGGGCAAGGGCTGGTGGCATCGGGTGACTGCACAGGGGTCTGGAATGAGGACCCCAAGAAAAGGCCTGTCAGCTCTTGCATGAAAAGCACAGGAGAGGGTGTGAAGGTGATGGTCTCAACTCACTAAGGTGAGCAAAGGAGCTATAGAAGATAAAAAAACCTGAATGAAGTCAGCATCTGTGAGAAAGGAAGAGGAAGAGGTTCTGGGACAGGGAGGGTGATATCATATTTTTGCTAATTTTCTTTTGCAGGAGCTGATTTGATTCAGTGCAGTTATGCCTGGGGGCAGGAGCATCTGAGTATTTGGGGAGGATTCAGATGAGGCTGTGGGTGTGAGTCTCAGTTCAGGCAGATCCTGACTGGTATTTTCACAGGTTGAGAAATCAGGTTAAGTCTTAAAAAAAACTCCTAGAAGGTTTTTTATAACTGAAATTTAAGAAAGACTGTGATAATATTCTTCTAACCAATGAGACTTTCTATTACTGACTACAAAAGGCTTTGTCAAAAAGGTGAGCATAGGTTCTAGTAACCTTGCTGGGGATGAGGGCTCCCCAACAAGATATTAGCTGTGTTTGCAGTACTTTTATAAGTATCTTATTTGTTGTGTTCTTAAGTATCCAAACACACTCCAATTCTTCCAAACCCTATCCCTTCCTCATCAGTCCTTCAGCCATCAAGCATTTGTAAAAGTGTCATTTGCTATTTGAGTTTTTACTACGAATCACCTAGAACAGTCTTTGAAATAGAATATATTTCTACCCTCCCACTAGAAAGCAATAACCACTGAGATGTCCCCTTTCACTCTCTTCTTCTTTGCACTGAAAAAAGAATTTTTTTCCTCTTCAATGTCTTCCTGTCTCAAAGTGATTTGAGGGGCAAAAAAAGGTAAAGCCAAACACGTGAACAAGTCCACGTCAGGCTTTTTCCTAAGCAGCTTCTGTGATGCCACAACCAAGCTGCTCTGTCAATAGCCTTTATATTTGTTTTCCCACACTGAAGGCCAAAGATTAATTTATCTGAATGTCCACTCTACCTTGCAACAATGCCTTGTGTTATATTCGATAACATGTAGAGCTATTTTAATCTGGCTTAATTTGATCTTGATCTTTAGTTAATATCCTTTTGATTTTTCCTCTAACCTGTTTTCCTGAAGTTTACAAGTATAAAATCATAGGAGAAATGGTATCTAACTTCTGATCCACTTTGTTAATAAGCTGATTACAAGTATTTAAAGTTATCTCCTCTTCTCCAGATGCAACAGAACAAATGACCTCTAAACACTAGTAGTCTTGCCAACAAGTTACAGAGCTCTTACTGGAAATAAGCAATGTCAAAATGCATATGAAGTCCTTGATCATGCAAGTAAAACCATTGTACAAGTCCAACTGAGCTCAGTTGAGCCCTACCAAGGCACAGATTTTCAGTACTCTTGTTCCATCAAATGTGCAATTTTTGACTTGAAGAAACTGCCAATGAACTGGGTGATTTATAGAAAATATTTGGTGAGTATTATGGAGTGATATTTCTGCAGGCACAGTGGGTAGATTATTCTCCAGGCTGGGGTTAGAGGCAGCATAGCCTAGCACTCAGCTCAAGGATAGCAAGGGTGTTGCTGCTGACCGTGCTCTTTTCCTGCCCCTATTCCCTCATGCCTTTAGTCTTCTAACACCAAAACTTCTTGTACAGGGTCAGTCCCCTTATCGTGTGTTTGCGTGGTGGCTGGTGAGCTGGAGCAGAAGGGCTGTGGGTATTTGTGCTTCCCAGGGTGCAGTGAAGAGATGGATGGCTGTTAGGGGTGACCTCCAGTAGTTGGTGCAAAGGTGGGTCAGCCCCAATTTGAGGGTTGGGAACTGGTGGCAATGGGGCATTATCTCTAGCTGGGATCCTCCTCTGGGTACCTGTGGAGGGGCCACACCATTTTTCACCAGAAGAGAGCCCATCTCTTCTCTATGACACTGATTTTATATTGATGTATCTCCATTAGCAACATCAGCTTTTTGTGGGATATCAGAGAACAGAGACAGTTACTTTTTCTTGTATGGGAAGTCTTTTCTTCTTCATTAGGAATGACTCTGCAGGGAAAAGATTGCAGTTTCTTTCCCATATGCTCCCTGGTCCTTTGAATGGAAAGATATCATTGTTGTAAAAACGAGCAGTTCTTCAGGAATCCACATACCCTTTAAAGATGTTAAAGGAGGAATTCTCTGATACTGTTCCTGGAGCTGTATAGTTTAATTAATAATACAAGACTGAGTTCTAGTGGATGGTGTTCCTGCCCATGCCAGAAGGTTGGAGCTAGATGACCTTTAAGGTCCCTTCTGATCCAAACCATTCTATGTTACTATGATTCTATGATTCCGTGAATTATGTTTATTTTTTTGTATTAGTCTCTTTTCAATCTAATTTTCAAAAGGTAAATCAGCACCAAGCTATGCAAAAACTTTGGAGAAGAATGAAAGAAACATTCTGTCTGTGGCAGGATAATAGGTATATGCTTAATTTGTGCCAGAAGATGGTGTTTGTCAGTTGTCTGGTGGCTGCCAAACCATCTCTCCTACCCATGTCAAAGGCTGCTGACAAGACATTGGGTGGGCACGCTTGGGACCACCACCTCCAGCCACTCCTGTCAACCCCTCTTAGATCCTTCACCTTAGGGCTGGGGAGAGAAACTTCAACATCGACATGAGACGTACCCTCATCTCACAGCTCTACTGAAGTTCTATGCTGTTGCTAATGCACATACCTAATTTTCATCTATTTTTTTCCCAGAATTTTTGTATCACTTGTGTTTATCAAAACTACCCCTGGATGATCAGAGCTGCTGGCCCCAGGTGTTTCCCAGCAAGGGAGTTTTGAGCACACTCGATGTGTCATTAGGAGCAAATGCCAGCAGAGGGCACGCCGAGATACACTCACGAGAAAACAGAAAATGTGTGTTCAGTTTGACAGAACAGTTAGGCAAAACTCTGTTGGTTCATAATTCATGTGCCTGTAGGACATTGTAAGGGAATATAATTGGCCTGTCAGAGTAGCGGTGGTATTTTGCTTTGAAAAATGCTATCAACAAAATATCTTAAAACAGCTATGAATGTTCCATGATTTTAAATGTGCTGATGGGAAGAAAGGAGCCTCCCTTCCCTTGGCTCACCTGACCCTCTTTCATTAACCTTTCCTTCACAACTATTCAAAAAATGTAATAGTGTAAGCAGAGTTTGCTGTTTTAGTGGTACAGAAACTTTTTGTTTGTTTGTTGGTTTTTAATATGTACATATCTCATTTTAAATATATTTTTAATTAAATACAGACTTGCTTCTGTTGCTTTTGGGGGCCAAATTTACATTATGGAAGTTTGTGGTATAAGATCTCTTCCAGCTTAATGTGCTACTCTGTGTGGGATTTTGCACATTGAATGCACAAATGTGAATCTTCCTGGAGAATAAAACATTCCCTATATGTCTGCCTAACAGTAGATTCAAAGAGCTAGATAGCACCAACACACAACTAGCTCCAAAAGAAATAGTAAAGACATCTATCAACTCATAGGCTATGATTTTAAACCACGTAGTGCATGGCTTTGCCCAGAGGACCCCATGGAAGTCATCAAGTCTGGAGTGTCCCCTAGCTCCTGTGTCCACGGGCTGGGGGCTCTGGGCTGGTGCTTGCCGTGTGCTGTACCTCCACTGTTGCTGGTAGGACGAGGTGATGGTGAGATGAGGTGATGATGGGACCAGGGGCTGGTGGGATGAGGTGCTAAGGTGACTCCATGGCCCAGATCAACTCAGGTGCAAAGAACATGATGCTCGCTGTGGGCGGAGGGTGGAATGGAAAATCTGTAGCATGCAGAGAAGAAAAATATAAGCTTGTTTTTTTTAAAGACAGTTAAAGATAGTAAAGAGTTTTAGCTAATCAGGTGAAGTGTTTGATCTAGCTTTGATGCACCCTTCAGTTTCTCATAGATCAGGAACATAACACCCTACTCAGAGTCACTGAAATGTGGTTTTATTTTAGCAGGTGGATACCAGCAGGGCTTGATCCTTACTTGCATCAAGCTAACAGTGGTCTAGAGTAGGCACTGTGTTGCTTGGAGCTGTGCTGCAAACCTGAGGAAGGGTCAGACTTGGTGCTTCTGGCTCAGGAACTGCTCACTGATGGCAGGCCATGGCAGAAATGTCCATCCAACCTGGTAAAATGGCCTGTAATACCTGCCAGAGTGCTCCTCTTTCCTTCTGGAAAGGTAGTGCCTGCAGCTAGGCTGAGATGCCAAGAGGCAGGGAGTCTTAACCTGCTAGGGGATGGCCTGGAGCAGTGCTCACCTTGCTGCCAGCTCCCCTTGCCTGAAGGAATGGGGCATGCTAAAAGGGGTCCTGTTTATCACAGGACTTTCCTGAGGAAAGTTGTCTACCCTAGGAGAACAGATCATATTAAAAATCCCTGTTCCCTCAGCAGACAATTTGTCCACAAACTCGCAGATGAGTTAAGGTTCTTCACTTTACAGAACTGTGTAGTGGCTCTCCATCCACCACGTACCCCTGTCTTTTGGGTTCTAGGCAAAAAGCAGTTGACTAAAACCATTCTTATTTACATGGGAAGAGCTTCATCCAAAGAAATATTATCTGTACATGATTACTATGGAGTGAGGTGAGATCCCTCCACCAGGAAAGCATTACATAGATGATACCTGCAGTTAGCTGGAGACATCTAGGAGCGCCCCAGAAGTCCTTCAGGAGGTAGTAATTCCAGTGCTTCTGATGACTTTCTTTATAACTGGAATAAACTTGACTTGAGCAGTTTACCACAGGAACCATTACTGTTATGTATGTGCAAACAAGTAAAACAACCTACACAGTAGCCACTACCCAGGCATGATGCTGTATCTGACTTACATTTTTAGGGTTTTTTTTTTTGTTAGGTGAGAGGTTACTGGCACAAAACCATGGGTGAAAGCAACTCCCAGGCATTTGTTGTTACTAATTTAGGATTTAGTTCAAGGGTGGAATGAAGTCTTTCTCTTTTCTGTCTTCTTAGGTAATATTTCTCTGAGAAACACTTTGCCACCCAAAATTAAATTTTGTGGTTACAATTGACCAGCATAATTTGTGAATCCATCAAGTAATTTCTGCCCTGGAAAAACTGCATTGCTTTGAAGTAATGTGGTTTTTCAAAGTAAATAAGAAGTCTTTGATTCTACTAGGTAAGTAGCAAAAAAAATTACCAAATGAAATGTGGAGTTAGAAATCAACCAAAACAACTTTTTCAATCCAGCCAAAAATTTTTCCCTTTAGAAAGGAAATAACCTAACACTTAGATATATTCAGATAGTCTACACAGTGCTTGTAAAAGCAATGTGTAGGTGGAAAGCATCATGCACTTTATGAGAAGATTTCTTTAATACAGATACAGTAATATTTCCAATACTGCATTTGGTACCCAATCAATCTGCTAATAAAAAGCCTTCTCCTGAATTGCAACAACAAATCCTCAAAAATCTTCTTTAGGTTGGCAAAAACATTTGTAAACTCTAACTAACAGAGAACTGGTGGAGCAATAAACAAACATGTTTAGCACCTAAGGCACTGGACCCTCTGTGGACTCTGAGAGTTCATTAAACCTTGCCCTGTAAACTTATGGACCAATTTTGTCTCATGCTGTCTACTCTGCCAAGTTCTTGCTCGATAATTCCCTAAACAGGATAAACTCCTAAACATCGAGCCAGCAGCAAGAGAAGCAGCAGCTGAGCGCAACCAGCAGTCCCACTGCCTTGCTCACTGTCATGCCTGCAGCTTGCTTCAATCCCTGCTTTAAACAATCATTATAATCAATAGAGTAATCAGGGAAACACCCTGTGTTGCTGCCTGTGCCTTTCTGCTGGGCATCCGCCGTGTGCCCTGATCTGTTCCCAGCATCGGGATGCCTCTCATCTGGCACTGGGGACCTGGGACCTTGCCTGGGCTGCCAGCAAGGGGTTGTGCCAGTGCCGTCTTAACTGAGGTGATCTCACCTCCTTCCAGTGGCCTCCAAAAAGAAGGCATCATGATGACTATATGTACCTATGCCCGGCTCACACTGAGTGTGTGGCTTGTGGGAGATAAATGTCATAGGGGGATAATTCCTATATATGTTCCATAGGTATATATGCGAAGAGTTAAGTTGGCAGATCATTCCAGCAAGTGAGGAATAACTGGGAGGGCTTCATGAAATATTTACAAAAAATACAAAGTTAAATTCAAAAGCCTCTTGCATTCTTGCGCCGTTTTCCATTACGGTAAAATATATATATTAATCAATCAAAATGGCAGTTCTCCGGTACAGGGGGCTATCTTGTTTTCCCTAGGATAAAGGAGATGTTTAAGAAAGTGAAATACCTACCTATAATGATTTCCTTTTTTCCACCCTTCATATACTTATTTTCTTCTCTGTGAATTGGGTCTGCGTTTGTCACAACTTAGTCCCAGGCTAAGTGGCACTCACTCCATGATATTATCCTAAGCTGTCACATATTGTTTATTGATTGCAGACCTCAGAAATGGCTTAGAAAACTTGGAATACTGTTGTTAGGCTTGTTTCGTGCTCCTCTAATGCAAAGCTCATAGAAAGAGAAAAATGTAAGTTAGTAAAAGTCTCTTGCAAACATTTTTTCAGCCCTCAGAAAGCCACACTTTTAAAGTCCGATAGATGGGCCCATGGCTGGCTCCCAGAGGGGATTTATGAGCCTCTGTTGCCTTCCAGGATGAAGATTCTGTTCCTGCCTGTCCTGAACACCAAGCCTGTGCTAGAAATGCCAGTGCTGGGCAGGACCGAGCTATTCCTCTTCCATGTCTCACACGGAGAAGAGAGGATGGGCAATACTTTGCCCTGAAATGTGAGCAATGTTTTGACCTTTTGTTTTATAAGGCTGGTGTTGTTTGAAACTGCCCAACTCTGTGTGTGGGGAGGCGGATTCAGAGTTTTCTGGCAGGGCCTGAGGAGGGTGACCAGACTGAGGCACATGATACATGTCCTCCATTGGATGCCCATCTCTAAATACTAATTTCTGAAAATTAGTCTAGTATAAAAAAGAGCAGGTGTAGTTCTCCCCTCCCCTTCCCCCAGCTGGGTTTATAAATGCAATGATCACAACCACTGGAGCCCAGTTTGGTGGCTGTGCAGCCTCTTGCTGCACCTCCAGAGCCTGGCTCCTAAGGCTTGAGTACAATGCTGAGATAACCTTAGATGAGGCGTTTCTGAAAAGGGCCAAGTTGTTAGAAAGAACTGTGTGAGTCTGCACTATGAGAAGCGATGTACTCATGCATCGATGCACTTGTGGGTTCAATATTTGCATTAAACTCAGTCTCTCACCTTTGGTCCTTACCTGACCTGACCCAAAGACTTATCTTCCTGATTTAACCATGGATTGCCACCACAAACTCTCCCAGCAATTGCTGTGCTGTGTCTGTCCCTGGTTTCCATCATCAGAGCTGTTTAACTCTCCTTGTTGAGGAATAGTGGGACTCTGCCCTTATCAGGATTGCTGCCTGCCACACTCGCTTTCAGTCCTGGCTCAGAGGTCTCCTTCTCTTGTGGTGTAGTGGCCCTCATAGCTCACCAAAAGTTTTATTTCTTAGTTTTATCCAGATTTCATGATTTTGCCACCAGGAGTCCATAAATTATTCAGTTTCATTGACCAGCATTCAAGCATCAATTTAACTACATGTTAAACAAGGCTGATTTTCTGATACGGGGCTAGAGCTGCTGTAGGTGGACAGTGCTGAACTCAGATGATTTGAGATTTGACCATTTTCTATTGAAACCAACACCAGACTCCAGATAATTTCAATAACAAAACCTATAACAGAATGTAGAATTATGCATATTTAAGTCACTAGGTGGGAATGAAACACTTGACTGTGCTCTGGATGTTGTGTATTGTTCAGAATTTCACAGTAGTTTCTTTTGTGCTGGCACACATTCTCAGTATATTTCAAATAACTGAAATAATTATATATACAGTTCTAGTAAGTGGCTAATACAGATAATATGTTCCTACAGAGAAAGAATGATAACAAGTTCAGTAATTATGGGGAACAGATTTGAATTAAACTTGACAAACTGCATGGGCACAGTAGAATTGCAGTCATGAATTTTGCTTTTGATTGATACCAAGAAGACATACTTTCTGGAGATGAATAATAACCCTGAAATAAGCAACACAAGGAGCAGTTTAACTTAGTGTATGAGTGTGTCAAATCTAAGTTAAATGTTTGTCTTGAAGCATGTGATTTTTAAAGAAATATAAGCCTTGACCTGCAGAGATCAAGTCTGAATGAATCTAGCATATTTTGAAAAAATGTGCCATTATCTGACTAACTGGACATCTGATATAGATAAATTATTGAGACATTTCAAAACACTCCTCCAAAATACTCTTTTCTTGGTTTTAAGTTCCAAAACTTCTTGCAGCACCTCATACAATGATAACAGCAATGGCATGGGACCCTTGTAGAACACAGACCTACATCATGAACAAGTTCATAGTGTAGTATTCCCATGTGCATTGTCCAGGAGCTGGTGCAGGGCCACCACAGCTCTGGCCAGCCCATCGCCATCACCCCAAGGTGACAGACTTTGCTCAAGCATCCCTGTTGCGGGTCTCAAGCAAGTGGTCATGCAAGGGAAAGGTGCAGACCTGAAAGCTGGCTCTGGGCAGACAGCTTGTGGTCTGCTCTTACATATTTCATGTTTTGTGCATGCCTTACTCCTGCACTGTAGTAAGCTGGGCTGTTCTCTTCTTTCTCAGCTCCTCGAAGCCCAAGCCTCCTTTTCCCATGTGATCTGTGCCCAGCAATGTCAACTGACAGGTGGTGTAACTTGCTGGCCCAGTGCGTTTGGGTCTGTTTTCTTCCTGAGTTTTTCTTTACAAGCTCTATTGGAGAAGCTGCTGCTGCTAATTAATCTCATAGAGGGCCAAGCACACTTTTGACCCTTAATGATCAGTGTTTGATCAGTTCTGTACTGATTAATATTGATTGTTATTGGCTTAAAAAGGGTAACTTCTATCTGACTTGCTATGTTTAGGGGCTGTAAATTCTCTTTTAGAACATTAGCACTGCTTTGTAGCGTGATATTTCATGGATGAATGTGTATGTTGTCTATAAGCTATTTTCTCAAAGCTCAGCCCAGAAAAGCAGCGTGCTTTACTCTCTCTGGGAATATTGCAGAATACCTTCATTTTCAGTCATAACCACATTTAGACATAGTGCTGCTGTTTTAAATTGAGGTAATGAAATCTTGACAACTGGTCTGGACAAACACAACACAAGCAATAACAGAGGCTTTAATAAAATGAAAGGATTTCCAGGGAATTCCTACATTTCTTCCCTCCCCTAATTTAATTCTTTCTGAGAATAATCAGACCATAACATAAGACTAAATTCAAGAGATGAAGTTCAGCTGGAGAGGAAATAATGTCCATAAAATGTTTTCAGAGGTTGTTCATTTGTTTGAAATGAGTTCTGTGTTTTGGACTCATCTGCCCTAAATACTTTATAAGCAAAAATACTTTGCAGTTGAAGTACTTTTTCACCTAGGGATCTCAAAATATTTTAAAGGAAGAGGGAAGGATAACTGTTGTTACTGCCTTTTGCCAAGTAACAGCAGATGGCTGAGTCTCTCAAGGCAGCTCCTCCAGACCTGATTCCAGTGCAGTGTGGGTTGAGGGAGTGGGTCTGATACCTCCATCCCATGACTTCATGTATGCACAGATGGCCACATTTGACTGCCATGTCCTGCTCCCCACTCTAAGCTCTCACTGCAACTTGAACGCACGATGTGCAGAAAGTAGAAAGATTTTGTTGTGTGCTTTGTCTGGAGAATGACAGGCAGCATGTCAAAATAACAATTGGTTTAGTAAGGAAATCTGTCAGGTTGAGCATCAGTTCAGATGACCAAACTAGATGAGGTGCTTAGGAGCATGATTTAGGGATTGGTGGGAATGGTTGGACTCGACGATCCAGTGGGTCTATTCCAACCTGGTCATTCTGTGATTCTGTGAAACTAGCCTTCATGCAGGTCCAGAGAACCTCCAGATGCACCCTGCCCCAAACTTGCATAGGAAATAAATAGCAAACACTCAGCTCATAATCTAGCAGACAGCAAAAACGTCTCCCAGAGCTCAAGTGAAAACAACTTGTCCCATTGAAGCAGATTAAAACCCCACAGCCTTTCCCTCACCTACTGCAGTGAAAACTTGAATGTCTGTGGCATATAAGGTGATAAAGGAGTGATGGCTGGGGAGGGGCTGGGGGAATTGCAGACCACTCTTTAGCATGGGAAATGATAGAGAATTATTTCTTACTTCTGGCTGTTGGCTGACAGCATACTAACAGTTCAATTTTAGCTGGTATGGCCCATTTTGAGTCAGCTTCCCCTGAAGGACATTTCACTTCCAGATGAGAGCTGAGGTGCTTTACTGGAGTTCCCTGTGTTTTCACCTGGATACATAACTTTTAGACAGAGTCCTAACAAAAGTCAGTCTTGGGATGACGAGCCTGTGCGCTTCATTAACATCTTCTGTGTTTCAATGGCCAGTGGGGCAATTAACACAGGGCTCATTACACAATAATTTTGATCATTTGCTCTGCTTATTCATCATAGTGTTTCCTCTGAGAATACCAGAGACTGCGATTAAGCACAGGAATAATTTGTGTAGTACCTTCTTCACAATTTCTATCACCTTTTTGAGGTCTAATTGTTTTACAGTCTTCATTCCTAATGTACTTATAGCAAATATGCATAGCGTCTTGCACATAAACTGTGCTCTTCAGCTTCTGCTTGAGGTTACTTCCTGCTTGCACCACAGATCAGTAGATCCACATGCAAAATAAAATCTCAAAGCAACAGCCTCAATGTCTAGAAAGGTCTAATAAAATATTATAATAACAAAACTGTTAAGAGTAAGACCAAGGAGGTACTTGCTTTTGTTCCCGTCCATAAGATCAATGTAAAAAGATTACAGAATGGCTTTATGAGGCCAAAAAACTTCCAATAACCCTTCCTTGTTTTTCACAAGAGACAATAGATGTCCTTAATGTGTAAAAGCAGGACAAACAGGCGGTGACATTTCCCAAGAACACTCTCGCAGCCTTTAGCAACAAGACCTTCTTGAGCCAGATATGATGTCTTCATATTTCATAACTTCAAGTGGATTTCTCCTACATTGATTTATATTTTTATACATGCCATGAGAGGAATAATACTTAATCCTTTCCTGGGGCAAGAGGGGGATCTAGGAGGTCCAGTTCTCCAAAGGGCAATGTGATCTGCCTACAGTCCTAGCCTGCAGGCTAGGAGATGTGGAGCCCATTTCCACCACTGTCACCGAGTGGGATTGGTGCAGATCCCTGCCTCATCTGCCCTGATGCTGTTCTTTTCCTTTTCCCCTTCCCTCTCTCCCACCAGTTTCTATTAGTTTCACCTCAGACTTGCCCTGTAGAAACCTGATCTGTTTTGTAAGGAATTTCAGACATGGAGACATAGGTTATACTTGTCCAAAATGTACCAAAGGAGGACCCTGAGGGTATCGAAGGGGAATGCACCTGGAGGAGAGAATGACATACAACAGCTTTAATTTTAGGCAAATGTCTTCTCTGGGTTTCTCTTTCCTGTATCTATAAAATGCTTCTTACTATGATGTCAAAGGATGGTGTTAGAAAACATGAGTCAGAAAACTTGTGTCATATGTCCTACACCACACAGGACTATGACTGCATTTAGGGTCAATTTGAAAATCTGAATAGAGAAATTGGATAGAAATGCTGTAATAATTAAATTTCTGTTGGAAAGTTGGCTTTTAAGAGATGGACACTGTGTAGGATTTTAAAATCTGAGGAAATGCGAAGACTTTTGTTTCCAAGTGGCAGGATAATATCAGGGACAAAATCTCTTGTTTTTCAGAAGATGGGGAATGAAACTAAGAGAGTGGTTTTCAAAAGCTTTGACCAAAAATCGGTCTTATGTTCCTAAGTCACTTAATCTTTACTTCCATTTCAAAGTGCTGCCAACAGTTATTGCGTAGCTGAAAGTCTGCACTGAAAAGATATGGGTCATTCCTGCTAAAATCTGTGCAATTATTGAAGATTTCAAACATTCAGAATAAATTAAATAAGAATCAGTTGAATATTCACAAATGGAATATTTTATTTTTAGGAAACTAGAAATGCGGTTTGACCGCTTGTTAATGAGTACGTTAACAAATCGAGTTTCCCATTAGATTAGCACAGACACTAATGTATTCTGCCAATGAAGCTGATGCAAAGAGAAACACTGGACCCAGTTAGTTCAGAGCTGGAAGAAGGTTTTCTTATTCTACAAAGATTTAATTTGCTTTTCCTGCTCAGCACCAAGCCGATACTAAGGGCTCTCAGTGAGAAAAATAACTAGAATTCCCTGTAGAAGTTCACCACACGTCTTCCCACACCTGGCTAAGACAAAGCAAGTAGGATCACCAACAAGCCACTGACTCTGCTCACTGTGATAGCTCAGCAGGGAGGGACCAGCAGTGCCTCTGGGGTGGGCACCATCTCCACAGCACCACAGAACAGGAGAAGGCTCAGAAAGGATATCCAGGACCCTGCTATACATGTCCAACAGCCCAGGCAAGGTCTTTAAATGATGCCACTGCACTGTAGGGAAGACCTCTGCTAGGGCTCACCTGTGAGCTCTGCCCAGGACCTGCATATGTGGTACTGAGACTCCTGGGAGTATCCAGATTCTGTTGAACCAGCAGGTTCTACTTTAAAAAATAGTTGTTTCAATGAACGTTTTCTGTCTGATGTTGTTGAAGTATTTCAGTCTGTGCCAACAATATCATATTTCTAGCAGGGTAAGCTCATTCCACCAAATTGTACTAAGCGTGTGGTGATGGAGATGGGAATGTAATTATCTTTATCAAATTAATTTCATTTTGGTTACCACACAGCTATTAGAGGAATGACAATGAATTTTGGTCTCTTTGATCAGTACTGGCATTTAACCAACATTTGTAAAATCATTAATGTGGTATGCCTCCCCCAGGCTAATGATTTGATTACTGTGTAAATGTACCAGAGCCAAACACAAACACTTCAGCTCTATGTTACGGGTGATGGATAGATAGTTTTGAAAAAAATACATGTTGCACCTAAGTAAACCAACAGTGAAACATGGAGGATGCCAGAGAGCTACTGGCAGGCCGGGGGACGCACACCTTATTTTAGGTGCTGAGGCACCTATGAGAGTCAAGTCCCCCTGCCTTTGATAGAAAGACTGCCACCTTGGATACTTCCCTGTGGGTCATCTGCATAAGTGTGACAGAATTGCCAGACTGCCACTAGGAAGAGACTGGGTTGTTTCTTAGATAACTTTTATTCTTATGTATCTAGTTTCCCATCAGTGAGGGGTTGGCATAGACTCTATGTGCCATTCACAGCTCTGTCAAGGACAGAGGATGGGTTAGATGTACTACAGTCAATATGAGAAGAGTAAACCTCTCCCCTATGTATAAAATCTATTTTTAGGGATGAAATCTTCAGCCTTGCCCAAGAAGTGTCCTAGAAATGCTGTAATGCACTTGGTGGAAATGAGGGGAGAGGAGCTGGAAGAAGAAGGAAGGGCTTTGAGGTGGATCCTTGTGTCTCTTTTGTTTCACTCACATCGAATTTGTGGCAGGGATGGTAATTTCTGCAGCTGAGTGCTAGATAGAGGCAGACAGGTGGTCCATGGAGTGAGGAAAGCCCTAGAGGGAGCTAGGGGTGGATGGCAGATCACGCATCCATGGCTGATGCAGAGGAGGTGTTCCCAGAAGAATCCACGGGAGATTTAAATGCCCCTAAGGAATGTGAATGACAGGAGTGGACAAACAGGTGCATGGCATGGGAGCAGGTTCCTGCCCAGTGCAGCAGGTGTGTCTCCCCTGTGTCAACCTCAGCCTCCTGGGTTCCCTTGCACAATAGATACAAAGCTCTGCAAGTGGAACCAAACTTTAATGTGGACAATGGGTCTCACAGCCTAGAAACATTCCCTAGGTTAAGACACCCTAAGTCATCCATTGAAACAGCTTCTGTAAAGAAGAAAAGATGAGTCATGGTCATAGGGGTCTCCCTTCGAAAGGGAACAGAAGGCCCTATATGCAGACTGGACCCATTACATAGGCAAGTCAGCTGCCTACCTGTGGCCTTGGTTAGAGAAATGGAAGGAAAACTTCCAACCCTGGCTAGACCCATGGATTATTACCCTCTATTAATTTTTGAAGTAGGCAGTTGCAGTTGGTTGTAGAGGTTGTAGCAAGTTATCGCCAAGTGATAAGTGATGAGAGGGAATGGCCTCAAGTTGTGCCAGAAGGTTCAGATTGGCTATTAGGAAAAATTTCTTCACCAGAAGGGTCACTGGGCACTGGAACAGGCTGCCCAGGGGGTGGTTGAGTCACCATCCCTGGAGGTGTTTAAAAGACGGGTAGATGAACTACTTAAGGATATGATTTAGTAGTGGACATGTATGGTGGACTCAATGATCTCAGAGGTCTTTTCCAACTGAACAGTTCTGTGATTCTATCCTGTATGGAGTGATCTCTATTTCCAAAGTCCTGGCCTGGTTTTGCCAGCATCCCTGCAAATGCCACTGTTCGTCATTTATTATCAGAGCTGGGAATTCTTGGTATTTTATCTGACTTCCCCCTTTCCCTCGACCCTGATGCTGCTGCCAGGGCAGAGGTGTTGGCATGCTGACTGAGTGCCTCTATATACTTGCAGCTCCCTATGGGGCTGGAGATGCCCCAGGGCAGCTCCAGTACACTTGAAGGCAATGAAGAAAGATAGAGACATGCAATAGTGCAAGATAGGGGGGAAAGGGACAGAAATTATGGGTGTTTAAGGATGCAGAGCTAATAGCTCTGTTCCCTCTCCACCGCCCCTGCTGTGCTCTCAGCCTCCCCTGGCTCTGCAGCCCCTGGACACCATGGAAAATGACTCCAAGTTTCCAGTCTAAAAGAAGACTTTTATCTTATTTTTTGGGAGGATGGCAGGGAGAAGGCAGGCGGTGCAGGCAGGAGCAAGGAAAAGAAGGTGGAGGAGGTGGAAAAGATCTCCCCTACTTAGGGCAGCAAGCAGTGTGGATGGCTGAACCTGTGTTGTATGGCTACGCCCTTCAGGGTTGTACACAAACGTTATAGAAGAGAAGACTGGCTCAATTTTTTGTTTGGTACAATAACATCAGGTATTGGCTCAACTTCAGATGTGGGGAATAAAGGGTTTCTGTTTGCTTCTCTAACACTTTACTGTTCTAGCACTCTTGCAGTCTTAAAGATATTTCAATAATAGCTCAGTGTGGAGGAAAAGGGAGGTGCATGTGACTTTCCTGAAGCCTGTAAAGAAGCATGCCTTGCCTCCTGCTTTCTCCTGGATTATGTACCATCCGTCCCTCCTCGCGGCATACACCTACCTGCTGCAGTTTTGTGGAAGGCAGCAGGAGGGTAGCAAACAGTGAATGATGCTGAGAGGTGAGAAATCTCGAGAAGTATTGAAATATATTAAACGGTCACAACCATGAATACACACAATTCTCCATCTGACAGAAGTGTACTAAGTGCAGGTGCTCATGTCACAGTGCCTGTCTGAAGAACCCCTCCTTACCCTTCCATCATATTTCAGAGAGAACAGGCAGCAAGAAACCCCCATATGAGAACAGGCAGCAAGAAACCCCCATAGGAATGGCCTAGGAGGTTTAGGCTGGACATTAGGAAAAAAATATTTCACAGAAAGGGTCACTGGGCACTGGAACAGGCTGCCAAGGGAGGTGGTTGATTCACCTTCCCTGGAGGTGTTTAAGGCACAGGTGGACGAGGTGCGAAGGGGCGTGGTTTAGTGTTTGATAGGAATGGCTGGACTCAACGATCTGGTGTGTCTCTTTGAACCTGGTTATTCTATGATTGTATGATTCTAGGATATGCAGACTTTCCAGCTTCTCACAATACATTAGTATCTCTTACTCTGCAAATGGTGCTCTCATTGCACAAGGTATTTAGATGCATAAAGAGTTTTTTTCCCAAGGAAAGAAAATAACATCATAAGGAGAACAGCAGTTTATCCAGTGGGGGGCTCTGGCAAACACTACAGACACCTCACAAGTGAACATAGGCATTTTCCCAGTGTTATATGTGAGCTCTTTTCAGTTATGTGTGTTCATGGGAAGGTGAGGGCTGACAGTCTGAGTGTAGATATAAGGATCAAGGAGGATCTGCATTTGTAGCATCACTGTCACCATCACCACGCAGAGTGCGCCCTTTGCCTGCCCTCTTTTTTGCCCTCTGCGCTGTGTCAGCACATGTGCACGTGTGATGCTGTGGTGAACTAGACCGACCTGTTGGTCCTAATCTGAAATAAAAGCCCAGGCTAAAAAAAAGAGAAAGAAACAGTTATCAGGTTTTCAGCAGGATCTGTTTTCCTGCTCTACATCACTGCCTGGGCTCCAGCACCAGGGCCATGGCAGGGAATGGCACAAGGAGCAAGTAGGATGGAGTTCTTAAGCAAATGTATATAAATATGTACATATACAGATACATTAACATACATATATATACATATGTGCCAAAGCCACCAGCCCATGGGCTACAGCAGCTCCTTGGATGCACTGAGCGTTTCTTTTTTTCTTTGGAAAGCAAACTGAAGATCAGTCCTGGAGAGCTGGAGGCAGCTGATGCATTTGCTTGCTTTTCCTGGGCAGTTCCTGCCATTTCTCTGGTACTAGTTGTTGCAACCAATGCTTGGGAAGAAGGGTGCAAAGACCAAAGGGCTCTAGTATGTTTGTTTATTTCAATGAATATAAATTAATGCCGTTTTCTCTGGCTAGCAGATATTAAAGGCAATTATGACTCATAAGCCTGGTCTATCTTGTCATCAGTGGCAATAATACATTAATTTCCTCTGATGGAGGCTCCTACAGCCCTGTTGCAGGTACAGGGAGCAGACACACAGGGCTGAGTGAAGGTGAAGGATGATGCTCAGCTTTACAGCTGCTGCAGGCACAAGAAAACTAGCACAGGACAACCCAAATAATTTTCACACCCAGCATCTCTACAGCAACCTGACCCATGTGGCTTAGGACCCCTCTAGCAGTGAAAAGACAGCTGAGAGGGTGGAAAGACTGTCAATTATTACTCTCAGCCAGAAATAATAACAACAACAGTGAAGTCAGGAGCTGTTGCAAACCTTCCTTTAGAAGACAGAGAGATGCTTCATTTAAGATTTTCAGTTTGATTTACTGTTTCTCCATGAGCTGTTTTACATTTATCTGTATTAGTGAGAGATCCTTGGCTGTGCTAACAGGGGAACCCAAAAGCCTGACCTTGCTGATACTGAAAACCGTCAGTCTGGGACATGATCATGTGGCTTTCTGTGGGGGAAATTTGTCCTAACAGTTGCTCAAGAGAGAGAAGCAGCAGCAAAAGCTAAACATGTTTATGGAAAAAACATAAAAAAGAAAAGCTACTGCTTAAAATGACATTATGGACCTGGTCCTGAGAGAGAGATATTGAACTGCTGTGATATATTGGGGACCACACTGGAGTGTCCTTCCTATCTTCCCATGAAGGTCTGTCTAATCTTATTTGCAATGGCTGAATAGAGCTTTTCCCTCATGAAAAGTGGAGGAAGGATGACAAAGAGGAGAGAAATTAGCAGCAGGAGTAAAGTATGACACTCTCTGGCCAATCCCATAAGCACTAAAATGCTTCACCAGTTTAATGTCATTTCACAGGGTAATCTTCATCCAGCCCTGTCTAGAAACACTTGCAGCCTGCTTTGGTGCTCAGTGGTGCAAATCATTGAGTTGCACTCTGAAAACAGAAGGAGAGGGAATGATGAAGTGTTTTCATGTATCTTTTTCATGTGACCTTAACCGCCCAATTCCCTTCATAGACTGAATTCTGCTCAGTTACTCTACTCTGAGTCCTTGGAAGTCAATGGATTTACATTAAGGTGGCAGAGTTTTACCTTAGCTGGACAATCTCATAGTGTAGTTAGCCAAAATTAGCTGGCTTTTTTCTACATTTCGTTGACCTTTTAGGGGAATCAGTGATCTCCACATCACCCCTTGAGTGAAAAAGGGGTTATTTTTCAAAATTACTAAGTCTTCACTTTTGCCATAGTTCTTCAAGGAAAACCAGTAGTCAATGAGACAAGATGGACAAGTTAGGTGCCCCTGATCTCTGCCTCACCCCTTAAGTTACTGAAAAGGAAGATAAAAATGTATTTTAGGAAAGTCACATGTGCAGAAAACAGAGCTGAACTTGTACAGTAAATGTTTCAAATAATGAGAAAGGTTCTTCAAATGTATTTCCACTTGTTAGAGGGACAAACTGGGTCAGATATGAAAAGAATTGATCTGAGGAATACTGAGCCACCATAAGGAAATTCTAATACAAAGATTCAGATGGCAGTGATGCGTGGTTTTGATTTTCCAGTGAGCACAGATGTGTCAGAGTGAGGAACCATGTTTTGGCGCTTAAAAAAAAAGGTTCATATGGAATCAGTTCTCTTTGCTCTAAAATCAAAACATGAATTTAGTATCAACCTAATCCTCGTTTGCTGCTAGTAGTGACCCTTTCAATGATTTAAATGGCAGTAATGTTATGTTAAGAATAAACTCCCTCACCAAATCTCTAAATATGTATAATATATGTTAAATTGGCTTAAAAAATAGATTCAGACTAGGCAGCTAACCTCTGTGTGGATGAAGTGGTTAAGGTGAAGATGGTCCTTGAAAAATATTTTTTTTCATGTGTTGTGAATCATTTACCTGGAGGGCAGGAGCTCTCCTCTCTTGATCTTGGTTTGAGGATCTTCACTTGCTTGTCTGTTCCTCACTTAGGAGGGTAAATCTAGACAAGAACTCAGGTCTGCTCCTTTCCTGGGCAAATATCCCCAAACCAGCTATGTTATCATGTCTGTGTTATTCTTTCTCATGCGAAAATGTTATTAAATTATCACAAATAATTTAGCTTTTTCTGTACAGTGTGAAATGATATGAATGTGAGACACATTCTCTCCATACCTTTCTTCCAAAGCACCTGACTTTCTGGTGATTACGATACATACCTGTCCCTATAGAAAGCAGTCTGAAGGATTTATGAGTTGTGTTACTCTATGAAAAGGGGCCCTCCTGTTTTGCTAGGATGTGGTCTTGTAGAGGCTTTGAGAGGACTACCAGTAGGACATATAGGTGTAATTTATTCACCCGAATAAGACAAAGCATGGTGTGGATGAGCACCAGACCACACACCAATCAGCCAAGAAAAGGCATACCCAGAAGGCTCTAGTGAATACTTGACGATGGAGGCTGAGCAGGAGTTTGGTACCCAACAATGGGGAGTTCAGGTGTTGACAATGACAGGTATGTTAACAAGACCCTTTTGCACATCACCTCCTCTCCCGCTGAAATCTGAGATTCTGAACCCAAGTTGCAGTGTCTCTGTGGTGGTTAGGATTTTAAGATCCTGTGATGTTAAGAGGATGCTAGTACCTGTTGTTACTTCTGAAAATGCTTCCTTTTACCACTGAGACCAGGATCTGAACAATTTGCTTTAGAATAAAACAATTTACTTTAGAATCCACATTGAAAATGTATCTTACTATAGATTTAAGAGTTAACACTCTTTTAAGTTACTAAACACCTTAATTTACTGGTTAAAATCAAATTAAATATTAAAAGCAATCTGTAGCAAAGAGTATGCTGTGGAAGGCAGGGCTAGATGTAATCAGGCTGTGGATGCTGGGAGGGAAAAGTACTACAGCTAAACCACTTCCCTGGTGGGTATGTGAAGTTCAGTCTGTGCTGATGCTTGAGTACGTCTTTGAGGTCCCAGGAGAAGGGGAGGTAGGAACCAGTTTGTCTATTACAGGAATTGGTCAGACCTAACTGTATGTACCATTCTTCATTTATTTATTTTTCTTTGAGAAGTTGTTCTGGTAATGTTGAGTGTAAAGGGAGGAGCTGCCTCCTCTTGGCTGGTATCATTTCATGGCAGTGTAGGATGTGATGGTATCTGTTCAGGGCCAGAAGAGAATGAACGGGATCTTTTCCTCTCCACAGCAGAAAAAGAATTTAATGGTCTAGTGGAAGTAATTCTGAATTGCAAAAGAAGTTGATAAAATAGAACATAAACTTCTCTAATAGAGGATTTAATTACCAGGAAAGACAGGCTGAATGAAGCATTTCAGCGGAACTATTTTATTGCTGAAAAAGCAATGATTATTAATCCCCTTTCTCCAAGGCCACATTACTTCTTCAGGAGGGCTTGAAGTACTAGCAAATCACACGTGTCTGTAAGTGTGCATGTGCTTGTATGTCTTTGTGTTGTTTTGGGTTTGGTTTTTTTTTTGGAATCCAAACAAATTCTCACTAATCTTTAAAAAGTCTTAGATTTTTACTGACTTCTCTCAGATTTCCAGCTAAACTGGTGTATCCACATGATCAAGCTGAAACTGGACAAAGTAATCAGGTCTCAGGGCTGGGAAGTAGGCACAATGGTAATGAATCAAAAGGCTTAAAAAGCCTTCAACACACAAGCATGGCTATCATGGTTTAACTGCGGCAGAAGGACTTACTTATTTTATTTGAGATACAGGCACACCTCTGAAGCCCTCCATTAGTCGATATATCAGCTTGTTCATGTTTTATGTTGTTTTTCCAATGTACAGTCATTCCTGATGATGCTGGGGTGCACGCCTGTAGAGTTTTGAATGCAGTTCTGGTATTTAGCCTATAAACTTAATGAGAATTAAATACAGAATCCATCCACACAATTTAACCTAATGACTGCTTTCTAGTTTTCTACAGCCAAATTGTGTCATGGTGTCTGGCAGTAGCAGCGACTTTTGGAGGAGAAAACAAGGCTGGGAGCCACGTGCTGTGAACTCACCCATGGCCAGACTGCCCAGGAGTGGGCTGAATGGGTCTCGTGCTGCTGGGAAGCCCCTATAAGGACCTCCTAACCTTCACCCTTTGCCCTTTATGGTCTGAGCTGTGCTTAGTTCCTGCATCTGCACCACAGCTTGTGTGTGACATGTCCCCACTGGACCCTCTCTATGGGGACAGCTGATGCTAAACACAGCTTTCATCAAGTTGGGAATTTGAGTGTTTACATGTTTTTTACAATAAAATAATGATTAGCTTATCACTTGGAGGGTGGATAGTGGCATGAACAGACTTCATAAGAGTGGAACTTCTGTCCTTTCTCTTTAAGATAGTGTTACACTGCTGTAACCATTTTTACTGGTAGCGAAGCAACTGCTCTGTTTGAAGCTGTGGTGAGGAAGAGACTATGAGATTTACTTTACCTATATCCAGTTAAAGTAGTAGAATTTACATGTGCAAATACCCTTTGAGATTTATAAGCACTGAGAATCTTGCTTTTATTACACAATGCAAAAATCCACTGTGGGTGGAGGAAGCAGGTCAACTCACAGTTACATTTTTCCACAGACTTCATGCTGCAAATGCTTTCTTCTCCTCCCCCCTCATCCCAAACAAATACCTAATGACTTAAATCCAAGCTAAGGAAATGCAACTGCAGCAAATTCTTAGCTTGAAAATAAAGATATGTATAGTCCCTGCCCTGCTATGCTGGGTAATGAAACCCCATGGGATGGTCTGTGTGGGTCAGGCACTGACTTCTTCAATATGAGCAAGCAAAGACCTGCAGGGTCAGTGAGCTGGTGGGGGTTGCTGTGAGCTGTCAGGCTCAATTTCATTCTGGAACCAAAGAAGGGGACAGGAAAATCTCATTCTTGACAATTTTTACTGTTAGTGTATTTATAATTTGACAGTGGATGCTTCTAAAACACTTTGGGAACATCACTGCTGTGAGGACTGGCTAAGGGAAACGATGTCAAGGCATCAGGTTATGCTTGTTCACTAATGCATGTTAAACTCTTACAGGAATGGTGTGATTTGGGCTCAGTTTGATTTCAGTCTGCTGGAGCTGAACACTGGTAGTTTAAAGCAAAAATAAATCATGGCCACTCCATCAAAGAAGAAGGCACCTTCAGGGATGCACTGGCTTCAGACCTTTTGTTCAGCATGTTAGTTTTCTTAAGCAGCTTTATACAGCGAGTTCCATGCAGTATGGGTTTGCAAAAACATATTTAATTTTTATTAAGAAAGGTTTCTGAGAGTAACCTGGAAAGATCAAATTAGAGATGGACCCAGTTTGCTCTTCTTCCAGATTAAGACTGTGTCCCTGTAAGGCTTCTTCCTCAGCAGTGGACACATCAGTCTCTTGCTACAAGTGTGTGATTCCTACTATGCAACAAATCCAATCTGAATAAGAACACGTTGTCTATAGATCTACAGTAAATGTGTGTTGAAATATATATTAGCATTTTGGAGCACATTCAAATTGATTGCTAAGGCACAGTGAAAAATGGTCAACAAGCAGCGAATGAACAATTTTACTTGGCATTTTATTCACTTAACAGAAACATTCACTTATCAGGTATCACTGAAGTGCAATTTACAGAACTTAGCAGCAAATTCACATATGTAAATTCAGATTTATTTTATTTTGTTGTCTTTTTTGTTTCTTTTTTTTACAAATATTACAAATGTACATCCATTAGTACAGTATTGCCATTCACTCATGCGTGTTATGTACAGATTCTTCACTAAAGAATTACTACTGAGCAAGTATTCCTTTGCTTCAGGAAATGCTGCCTATAGGACATGTGCTTCTGGGACGTGGTCCCTTCACATTCCAACGCTGCACTTAATGAGAAGAAGTAGACATTTAAGGTCATATTCAACCCTAGTGCAAGCAGGTGGAGGACCATTGTCTTCAATGAGATCAGCTGATGCCCACTTGCTGTGGGGACACAGTTTGGTCTCGCCTACTAAATCCATTTTGGCAGCTGAATCCAGGATTGAATTACTGGATTTCTTGCAACAAAGGATAATTCAATCCAACTACACTTTTCTTTTTGTCCTTAAAAATAACCAGGAACGGTGTTTTATTGTCACAGTAGCTGCAACACCGGCCTGTGGAGCTTTATGCATTAGTTGAGATAACGTCACACCAGGGCTGGAGAAGGGTGCATGAGGGTCTTGAGGTCTCTTGTGTGCTAAAGACTAACTTGGAGAGGAAAACTAGAAGACACACTTTCCCTTGCTTCATGGATCGCTGCATGAGAAACCTTGTCCTCCTCTCTGGTTGCCCTGTGGTTTCTCTTCCTCAGTGGGAGCAGCCAGAACCCGTGGGACCACTAGTATCACCCACAGCTTCTCCCACATTTTCAGTCGTGGGCCTGACCCCTACCTGCCCATTGCCTCTCTGGCAACCTTTGCTTCCCAGACCACACTGGAGATCTGCACCAGTGACCGTTGTGTTAGAGGATGGGACCATGTAGAGGTACCAGGAAGCTCCAGAGAGTACCAAAAATATTCTGAATATTAATCAGAAGACCTGACAAAGTGGTCAAAGTATTGACAAAATGCTTACCACAAAATGCTCCCATTCTTGAAAGATCTCAGGCTCTTGTTCATTTTTTATTTTTACAATTTCTACTCTAAGGATATTTCTTTAAATATTTTTGGTAGTTAATATGGAATGTGTTATTTTGCTGAAAACGCTTCTGCAAGGGGAGAGCTTTGTTTTATCTATTTAAAAATTCTATTTTATCACAATTGTTTTTATACAAGACACTATAGATACATCTTGTAGTTTATAATCTAAAAATAAAATCTCATCAAAATACTGTAACTATTCTATTGTGGGCATCAATAAACAATGTATTTACTGTATATGGCTCTCCAAACATGATAAACCCTATAGAAAGAGCATCTATCTTTATTGATAGGAACAGTTTCCTGTGTAAAGGAAATTACATGGAAAAATATGAGCCTTGTGTCGTTTGAAAAGTAACTCAGCTTGACAACTCTGAGAAAATACCAAGACAATTATCACAAATCAGTAGCAGCATGTTATATACAGATTTAAAGAGAATCACAGGAATAAAAAGAAAACAGTAGTTATATACCCGCAAATCCCTGTCATTTAAAAAACCCAAACCTGAAAGAAATATACAGGGTGTTTGAAGGTTGGTTCTGCAGTGAGACTAAAGCTCAGCTCTCCCATGAATGTATCTTTTGCATTGTGATGAAGTTTGGGATGGTTCAAAGATAAGATTACATCAGATCCAGCCCGAGTAATGAAGAAAATATTTAACTCTTGGTTGCTACTTGCCTCCTAACTGAAAAACCTCACCTGCTTTTTCAAAACACAGAGGAACATGAATATGAATAATACTACTTGGCATTTACACAGAGCTAGAATCTGAAAGCTTTCACATTAAGTAAGACCTTACCCAAGCCTGTAGTTGCATCTACTGGACTTATGCCAGTTGAACTATGTCAGGAGGTAAAACTCACAGCAAGAGTGACAGAGTCTGGCTTACACCATTGCATATGACCACAGCACTTTTTTTCCTGTCAAGTTCCTTAGAGGTGAAGCAGGTACCTTTTATTATCTCCATTTGACAGATGGAGAAACTGAGGCAGGAAAGAGCCAAGTATCAAATCTGCTCTCTAGGTTGGAATGTCTTAGTTCGAGCTACCCGATCCAGCAACTTTACAGATGTATGGAACATCCTGAGCTCACACTAATTTAATTTAGAGCTGTAGGTCTTCAGGAGCTTTGAAATCTGAGACTCTGGGTCCTGGCTCCAGGCTGCCTGATTTTAGGCAGCTACCTGAAGCTCCAGAGCTGCCTCCATCATCACACCGGTCTTCACAGGCAGCCCCTGAAGTTCTGTGAACCTCTGCAAGCAGCACAGGATTGAATTGCCCTCTTGAAGAGCATCTGCATCCTGGCTGGTGTTTAAAGGGCATGTGTGATCAACTGGGTCTGGATAAATAAAATTTGCAGCATGCAAAACTTGCCGCCAGATTTGGTGGGAAGTGGTTTGTCCAAAGCATCAGAGAAGATAAGTCTAAGAACCAAGGGAATCCTGACTCCTGCCTTTTTGCTCAGAGCTGGCAGTGGAGTTTAAAAATGCTGCGTATCTTTAAGGTCCAAATTCTTTCTCACAGATTTAGGCAGCTAACAGAATGATTTTTGCATAGAGGTTTGACACCTTCTTTGTGGATGATTATGGATGCTCTGAGAACTTCTGTCATACTGTCTGCCTAGGGTACTTCCATCTTTGCTCACTATTTTCCATTATTCAGTGATGATTCTTGCACTGATTGTGTGAGGGAAAGCAAACTCTATTCTGGATCAGACAGGTGACCTGCTAATGCCTCAAATTGGTAATAAGTGACAGCAAGAAACAAAGAAAAGCAGAGTCTCTGTGGAGGTGGCATTCTAATTTGGGCAAGTACATTCTTGGGAAGGGATCATGAAAAAGCAATTTTCTAATGTCGAGTTCAGTGCATCAGACACATTCCTATTTACGTATTTCCAATACGAAATTAAAAGCAAATATTCCCATGGAGGTTGCTATTATATCTCAAACTGCTTTGATTCTCTCAGCTCACGCATCCTGCCTAGCCTTCTCTCCAGTTGATTTGATCCAGTCATGTAGCAAAGGTGTCAAGTGATTTAGACAGTTAGTAGGAACTGATCTTGCTCTGGGGGTTTCTTCACCCAGGTGCCCAGACCGGCTTTCTGAAATGCTTTAAACAGCTGCTGCTTGACAGACTGGTACATGTGAGCTACCAGCTTTGCCTCGCTGTACACTGATGGCATGTCTCCATGGCTCGGTATTCGTGTGCTCAGCTGCAGAACAAAAATCAGGGAAGGGGAAAAAATGGTAATAAAAAAAAATCAGCTGACGAGCCAAAAGAAACAGGAGGCTTCAGTAGCTGTATAATCTTCCTGTCTACATTTCATAAGCAACAAACAAACTATCACTGTGCCCTGTGTGTTTGCTTTTGGTTTAATAACAAAAAACCAGGGAAGCAATAAATGCCTGTGACATGGTTTCCAGCCATTGCAAAGGGAAATGGCAAAAATAGATTTTACTTGGAGCAGACTTAGGCAGTAGTAAATCTTGGTGTGTTTTACAAAGGCAAAATTTTACTTCTCAGGTACAATGATTTTTGGGAACAAAAAAGGTAAACAACTGTTTTTAAGGATCTTTAAAGAATATGCTCAGTTTAGCCCAGAAAACAGCAGCTCAGTGCTTCCGAGTAATGACAGATGCAAGAAGGAGGATCTCCTCCCACACTCTCCCCTTTTTCCTATTCAGTGTGTTACAGTAAGAGATGCTGCAAAACATGTCCAGGACAGGGTAGAAATCAGGCATCAGGATTTGTGCTGGCATGGGGAAACTGAGTACTCTGCTGGGACACAGGAGCTGCCTGTCAGGAGCTGCTGTGGGAGACAGCAACACGTGTTTTCTGCCTCTCATCATCCAGAGCACACATGTGAGAGCAAGCACACTTCACTTTGCATAAGAACTAAATAAGTGACCTCCTCTGACCTGCCCAAGTCTTAACAGTGACAAAACAGCACCGTGGCTTTGATATCATGTGAAAGAAACCAAAGTCTGCAAAATGCCTTAAAGCAAGCAGATGGGTGAAAGTCCAACCCTTACAAGCCAGGAAAATAACACCCTGTAGGAAAAAGCACACTCAAAGCACGGTCCTGGCAAACAAACAACACTCTTTCTCTTCTCTCTAAAAGGAGAGATGGTGAAAAACAGGTTAAAGGAAAAAGTCAATGCACAGCCAGAAATGAGCTGCTCTGGTCCAGGGTCTGTGTGGTGCCAATGTACCATGGGGTATATTGGTTCAGACAGCGAAGGACGTTGGTCCAGCCAGCCTGGGCGTCAATGAGCCACAAGCTGGCCTGGCCAGTGATGGCTCTTCTCCAGTTGCCCCTTTGTTCCCCAGAGGAGGACAGAGATGACATTATCAAATGTCAAAAGCAAAGTGCCCTGCTCAGCAAGGAATTACTCCCTCCTGTTCACCTCAACCTCACCCCTGGTACCAGCCAGGTGCAGTCCAACTCTCCCAGCCACAGCCTATCCTAGAGCTCAACTTGCCCATGATTTGTTCCTGTGAGGAGCCCCCTGTTTTGGGGACAGCAGGAGTGCTTCTCACCCTCCTTTCCATACCACCTGCTGTGCAAGAAATAGGCTGGTATCCATGCTACCAAACTGTGACTGAGCTCTGGGTATGAAGCACAGGTTGGTCCCCTCTTCCCCCCTACAGGCGCAGGGTCCCGGCTTAGGACAGGTCATGCCACTGCCTGGGATGGGATGAATGCCACCAGCCTTCTTCCCTGGGGTGTTCAACAGAGCAGAGTAACCCTTTTTGGCATGTCCTCATACATCCTCACCCTGCCTGTCCATTTACCTTCCCGAATTACTTTGTTGGCTCTAGATTTCTCCACCATCACTCTGCCTTGTTCTTTTCCACTTATTTGAGACATTTTGTATTATCCCTGCTGCTCTTCCTGGAAGCGGTGGAGTCAGGCTCACTGCCTTGATATGTGTGCTCCTTTCCCCCTGCACCTCCTTGAAGGGTCAGATAAGAGAAGAAATGATGACTCCAGAATGAGGAATAATGAAAAGAAATTTTCCTTATTCCACATTTAAGACCCTTCAGCACCTGGCCATACACCCTGTAAGGAGCAGCTGTGTCTTTGTATAGAGTCATCAACACACCTGGGAGACAGGGAAAGAGGAGGGGACTGGGCAGTACATAACACCTGCTTTAGTCAGCTAACTTGGGAGAGATTGGGAGCAGTATATGTTGGGAGTCCAAACCCCTGTGGAACAAAGAAATGTGGTACATGCCTTCAAAGTAATGAGAAATACTTTCCCCTAAGAAATAAGAAGTTTTTAAGACTTAGTGAGTTGAATGCACTCCTTAGAATCAAAGGGATATTTGGGATGAGATGCATAAAATATTACTCACTTGTGCTCATATTTCCACTTAACACTCTTGGCTTTTGACTGCTCATCTGACCATAGCTCCAAGGACAGCAAGAACACCATCTCCCCTCCCCCAAAGTATGACTTTCTGTTCTTGGCTTTCTCTGAACTCTCAGTTCCCATAGATGACCCTGTAGGCTCTTGGCTGCTGATCCTCTCCAAGGTCCTAGTAGGTAGGTTGCAGGACATCTGTGGAGGCTGTATGTTCATCATAACATTGCTAAAACAGGGTTGATTATGGGGTAAGGACTAGCCCACCTAGAGCTGGCAGCAGTGTCCTGTCAGTGCATCAGACCTACCTTGCCATGAAGCTTTGCCCACCGAGTGAAGAACATGTGCTTGCAGAGCCGTGAAGGACTCCCACAGGTCCTCTTCCCTGTTGTGGCATTGATAACCTCTAGGTCGGCATTTCCTGCAATCCAGTTCACACTGAAGCCAGGAGATTTTCCGGGCTGCCGAGCATCAGCATGGCTAACCCCTGGCAGGAGAGAAGGACACCAGTAACATTCAGTGTTCAAAGCCTTCTAAGGCTGCTAATGTACGGTGCATCATTGTGACAAGAGATCTCTTCGAGTGAACACTGATATTGTGCACTGCAGATGCTTTTGTCACCATCAGTTATGTGTTACCAGTCCAAGTACCTCAGAGAGACATAATTTAGCAATTCCTGTAGACCTTTTTCCACCTTGCAGGGAAACTTCATTAGCCTAAGGAAAGCCATTAGATTGTAGCATGTGGTATTGACAGCGGTGTTACAGTTGCTGAGTGAAATCTTTCAGAAAGGCTTTAATGAGTTAACTGGTCTTTAAAGGGAACTAAGAAGCAACGTGCTTTTGCCATGAGTTCCTCCTGGTGAACTTTCCATGGTCCAGCATATTTATCTGCTAATAACTGCTGGAGCCTTTGCTGTGGCTGGAACTCCGGACACAAACCAGGGATATGAAAATACAAAACATACATTTCATTATCATAGAATTGTAGAATAGCTAGGGTTGGAAGGGACCTTAAAAATCATCTAGTTCCAAACCCCTGCCATGGGCAGGGACATCCCACTAGGTCAGGCTGCCCAAGGCCCTGGCCTTGAACACCTCCAAGGAAGGGGCAGCCACAACTTCCCTGGGCAGCCTGTTCCAGTGTCTCACCACTATTATGGTGAAGAAATTCTTCCTGTCTGGTCTAAATCTGTCCTTCTCCAGTTTATACCCATTCCCTCTTGTCCTATCACCACAAGCCTTTATGAATAGTCCTTCTCCAGCTTTCTTGTAAGCCCCTTTCAGGTACTGGAAGATTGCTATAAGATCTCCTCGGAGCCTTCTCTTTTCCAGGCTGAGCAAGCCCAACTCTCTCAGCCTGTCCTTGCACGGAAGGTGCTCCAGCCGTTGGATCATCTTTGTAGCCCTCCTCTCAATCACGCCATCCCCTGTCGTGTACTGAAAACGGGGATTGACCTGACCTAGGTGCAGGACCTTGCATTTGGCCTTGTTGAACTTCATGAGGTTCACACAACCCCACTTCTCTAGCCTGTCCAGGTCCCTCTGGATGACATCCCGTTCTTCTGGTGTGGCAACTATACCACTCATCTTGGTGTCATCTGCAAACTTGCTGAGAGTGCACTCAATTTCACTGTCAATATCACGGATGAAGATATTAAACAGCACCGGCCCCAGTACAGACCCCTGAGGGACACTACTTGTCATGGATCTCCATCTGGACTTTGAGCCACTGACCACTACTCTTTGAATACGACCATCAAAACAGTTTCTTATCCACTGTACCATCCACCCATCAAGTCCATATCTCTCCAGTTTAGAGTGAGGGATGTTGTGGGGGAGAGGAGGATGTTGTGGGGAAGAGGAGGATGTTGTGGGGATGAGGAGGGTGTTGTGGGGGAGAGGAGGATGTTGTGGGGGAGAGGAGGATGTTGTGGGGATTATCACAGAGAGTTTATTAGATCCAAGTTAATAATGATCTTGAAGACATCACAGACCTACACAGAAAAATCTTGCTCTGCAGCTTATGTCTGCCTGCAAGGTCCCTAACCTGTATGGGAGCAACAATTTCTTCAAGAGCTACTTAGTGTCCTAGTGGCAATATTTTGGGTAGCTTTAAGTAGAATGCATCTGTGTTCAAGACCAGGTTGGATGAAGGTATGAGCAACCTGATCTAGTCACTGCCCATGGCAGGATGGTTAGAACTAGACGACCTTCCAACCCAGACCATTCTATGATTCTATGATTATCTAATTTTAGGCAGCTACAATGATAATGCTTTTGGTTACCTGGGATGACTGCTTGACCTTTCTGTTATGCACATGGCCAGTTTTGGACATCTGAATCGCAAACTGGAGCCCACTGCCTACACAGGTGAGATCTCCCTTGGCTCTAAATGCAGATTGGGGTTGCAAGGTCAGGTGTGGGTGTGTGAGAGTTATTTTTAATCAGGTAAATTCCTGTCTCTTCTTAACCATTTAGCGTAGGTCAACATTTCCATAACTCCTATCACTTTCTCATTTCTTGTACTTGAAATCAGGGAAAGATTAGTCTTTGCAAGGAACTAAGAAGAATAAGGAAAGTGATTGGTTTATTTTCCAGCACAGGATAAATGCAATCAAGAAAGCTCTGGTTTGCCCTGGTCATTAGTGCTTCTGGGAGCAAAGAATTAACACCATGAGCTTCCAAGGCTGGAAAAGACAGAGTGACCTGAAGCAGTTTGAATATTTTGGAAAACATGGGCACTCGATGATGTGTCTGGATCCAGCTGTTGAGTCCTTCTCTACTAATTTGCTGTGTGGGCCACTAGCCTGAAAACCTGGGCAACAAAAGCCACCATGGGGAGCAGACATGCAGAGACTATGCTGGTGGGCAGGGGCTGCCTGGCACTGCCACCTCAGAACAGGCCAGAGCCAGGGCTAGATCTCTGTTTCCAAACAGCAGCTCCTGCCAGAGCCCCCGCCGGCAGCAGCTCCAGTGATAGATCATGGTTTGCATAGCTTGATGGGGACCTGCTTTCAGTGCTCCTGGGTTGACAACAACAGAGAAAAGGACTTCCCATTTTCTACTGAAGGATTTCAAAGAAATTTTGCAGAGAGGAAGAATACTGATATGTGCTGTTCAGAGAGAGGTAGATTAAAGAAGAGAGATCAAAGCCTGTCCTTTCCAAAGTGCCCCTCCTTGTACACCATAAGATTGCTGATCTCAGGAGGAATGGGAGGAGATAGGAGCTGGTGGGAACCCACCACCCATTATCGCATTTAAACATGCTGAGCTTGGTAAGCCCCTGAGCAAGGTCATGGGAGGTGTGGAAGGCTGTGCAGGGTCAACTGTGGCAGAGACATTGCCTCTGTAAGCAGGTCCTGCCTGGGCCCTTTCAGCATCATGGAAAGCAATGTTTATGAGGAATGTGTTCCATCTCTGCTCCTTCCAATGTGGTCCTCTCTGTCCTGTGAGGGAGCTCCATGAGCCAGATAGGTCTGAACACATACAGAGAGAGAAGGGTGGCCATTGAAGGGAAAAAATCATACTGCATAACCATGTTGTATCAGTGGCAAAGCTGAAATTGCAGGAATCATTTCAGTCACTGGGATTGAACTTGCTACTATGTGTAGAAGAGAATTACAGCTAAGCCATAATCTCACCCAGGTTTTGCAGACATATTCAAGTCTTTTTAATAACTCTTTCAATTCTTATCTCCTTCCAAACCCCCTAAGATAACAGATCAATCTGCATCTACAACTTCAGGCAACACACCTAGGCAACAGGATATAAACTGAGAGCCTGAAAATCAGATACTGGTGCTATTCAAAACCACCTCTATACAGAACAAAATGCAAACAGATCAAAATCAGCCGTTTGACACTATGCACCAGTATTTGTCAAGATAGCATCCAAAAACTTAGAGGACTGAGTGCCAAAAAATGTGACAGCAAACACCCTGCTTTGCAAAGTTACCACAGGCCACTAAATAAATATAAATGCTGTGAAAACACTGACCAGTGAAAAAGAAGGAAAGGCTGTGCAGAGGACAGAGCAGGCTGTGGGTGACCATTAGGTGGGGGCTGTACACTCCTGCCCAGCCTGGGACCTCCCTCTGCTCTCGGTGGACTCTGTGAGTTCCAGGATCTTGCCCTGGTGCCTGGAAAACCCTCTGTGCTTGTTTGGCTTTCATACTTTCTCTTCCCAGCTACCATATATAAGCATATGTATTTAGGTAAGTACAAGATATTTTCACATCATTTTCTGAATGCAAGAGAAGAGGCTTCAAAGAAAAAAAACATGAGGCTCATGACAGACTCAAATATAGAGGCTAGATATATTCTCTGATTGCTGTTTTTGATCCTTTTTAAACACCTTTTTCATGTTTTTCTTTTGACAAATAATTGTTCTGATTTTATTTGAAAGGTAATACCCAAATAATCTAGATCATTTTCTCTTCTTTATGTAAAATACTCCCCTTAAAACCAGCGCAACAAAGAGTACAATAGGAGACTGTAGAAACTGGAAGGAAAAGAAAAGTCCTTGTACAAATAATAAGAGCTTAAGTATTGTGGGATATAAATTGAAATCTGTCTTCATTCTCCTCTCCTCCCCAGCAAAGCCTCATGCTTCTTCAGGATACCCTTTAGAATAGTCTCAATCTTAAGAGAAGAGGAAATAAAAATGACATAGGGCTTTTCTTTTGCATAAAAAACACGCTAGAGTAATCCCAGTGAATGAGTGGATTTCCATCTGACTGGGACTGGTGTGAGTGGACAGCCTCACAGATTATTTTTCTGTGGGGTCAAGGATTTCTCATCCTGCACTGTGACTCTTTTCTCCACTGAAATGTTTGTATTGCTATGATCAAGTGACAAATTTGGTATCCTTGTAATTGAAAGACTCCTGCAATTTGAAATCCCTGGCTGGTCTGGTCCTTGAGAGGAGTACAGGAGGTAGACTTGCCTGGCTAAGGTTGCTGAGGTTTGGTCTTTAATGCTTTCGATTTGGCTTTTGCTAAGTGCCCAGCTTGTTAGTGACTGCATATGCTGTCAGCACAGTTTTCCAGGTAAGAGAAAGGCAGCATAAGCCTCAGCAATGTAAGTTTTAAGCAATATTGGCTCCCTGGGATTTGTGAAGGAGGGAAGATTACAAATAATGACTTTAGAGACAAAAACAATGTTGACAGAGAGAGACAGATTCCTCCCACTGCTTCTCCTGGGCTGAAGAAAAGCTACAAATACAAGTGAAAGCAAAGCAAAAGCTTTTCCAAGCAGAAGTCTCAGGGAAGGAAGAAGTCAGCCATGAAACATGCAGATATTTAAAGTGACACGAGGGTCCCCTCTGAGTCATTACTTTTACTCTACAAGGCCAACCCAGTAAAGCAATCACAGAATCATAGAATCACAGAATAACCAGGTTGGAAGAGACCCACCGGATCATTGAGTCCAACCATTCCTATCAAACACTAAACCATGCCCCTCAGCACTTCGTCCACCAGTGCCTTAAACACCTCCAGGGAAGGTGAATCAACCACCTCCCTGGGCAGACTGTTCCAATGCCCAATGACCCTTTCTGTGAAATATTTTTTCCTAATCTCAAGCCTAAATCTCCCCTGGTGGAGCTTGTGGCCATTCCATCTTGTCCTGTCCCCTGTCACTTGGGAGAAGAGGCCAGCACCCTCCTCTCTACAACCTCCTTTCAGGTAGTTATAGAGAGAAATGAGGTCTTCTCTCAGCCTCCTCTTCTCCAGGCTAAACAACCCCAGCTCTCTCAGCCGCTCCTCATAAGGCCTGTTCTGCAGCCCCTTCACCAGCTTTGTTGCTCTTCTCTGGACTCGCTCTAGAGCCTCAACATCCTTCTTGTGGTGAGGGGCCCAGAACTGAACACAGTATTCAAGGAGTGGTCTCACCAGTGCTGAGTACAGGGGGAGAATAACCTCCCTGGACCTGCTGGTCACACCATTTCTGATACAGGCCAAGATGCCATTGGCCTTCTTGGCCACCTGGGCAATAGCTGTTCTGTGGCTAAATCTCTTATTGAATCACTTACTGTGTTTTCAGCCCTCTAACAGTTCAAGTGGGTTTCCCCATACATCCTGCAGACACAGTGAAAGTGGGAGTGAGTTTGATCTTAATGTCTGAGTGGACTTATCATGAAGTAGGGAGGAACAGGATAAGCTCAACTTTCCCAGTGGGAGATGCAGAGACTTACGGTAAGGAAGGATGTGTTGCCAAAATAACTGCCAGATTTGGGAAATAGGGAGATTTTTCCTGATCAGCTGTGAGTCCTTTCTTCTCTTCCCTCATGTGGTGTGGGAAGGAAGAGAGGCTGAGCCATGCCCATGCTGGATCAGGGCAGGAGGGCCAGGATGGGGTATAGGGTACAACATAAGTTTGGAACACAGTTTTCTGCATACTTGCAATGTACAGCCTTTGCCTGACTGCACTGAAGAGTTTAAAGATGGGGATAAGCTGTTCAAATAAGGATAAGACTTTTGACCTACCCACCTTATAACACATACAAGCACATTACACTTACCAGATGTACTAAACCACACAGAACCTGAGAATTTCCCCGATGGCTAAACTATCACTTCTGGTCCAGCCAAACTAATTTTGTCACAAGGATGCATTAAAAAAAAAAAAAAAAAGGAACATGAACTAGATAAGAGATAAAACAGTGCTCTCCTGAGGAAGCTAGAGAATTTTGAAAGGCAAAGGTGCCTTTACTAGGAGAAACCTGGTTACTAGGAGAAACCCGGCTGGAAAGCTGCCAGGAGGAGAAGGACCTGCGGGTGCTGGTTGACAACCGACTGAACATGAGCCAGCAGTGTGCCCAGGTGGCCAAAAAGGCCAATGGCATCTTGGCCTGCATCAGGAACGGCATAACCAGCAGGTCCAGGGAGGTTATTCTCCCCCTGTACTCAGCATGGTGAGAATGCACCTCGAATCCTGTGTTCAGTTCTGGGCCCCTCACCACAAGAAGGACGTTGAGGCTCTGGAGCGAGTCCAGAGAAGAGCAACAAAGCTGGTGAAGGGGCTGGAGAACAAATCTTATGAAGAGCGGCTGAGAGAGCTGGGGTTGTTCAGCCTGGAGAAGAGAAGGCTGAGGGGAGACCTTATTACTCTCTACAACTACCTGAAGGGAGGTTGTGGAGAGGAGGGAGCTGGCCTCTTCTCCCAAGTGACAGGGGATAGGACGAAAGGGAATGGCCTCAAGCTCCGCCAGGGGAGATTTAGGCTTGAGATTAGGAAAAAGTTCTTCACGGAGAGGGTGGTTAGGCATTGGAACGGTCTGCCAAGGGAGGTGGTTGAGTCACCATCCCTGGAGGTGTGTAAGGTTAGGGTAGACGAGGTGCTTAGGAGCATGATTTAGGGATTGGTGGGAATTGTTGGACTCGACAATCCAGTGGGTCTCTTCCAACCTGGTTATTCTGTGATTCTGTGATTCTGTGCACTTCACCAAAGCAACCTCCCAGCTTTGTAACCCTGATATCATATTGGTGTCCCAGGGAATCCTCCGGAAGAACAATTATCAGAGTCTAAGAATAAAATAAGGATCTAATCCTGTGCAGAACCTGTACGCCTTAGCACTCACATGACTCATGAGGATCTGAAGGCAGTCAAGATTTTGTGGGATTTTGCTGGGATGAGGCTAAACAGTCACTGCCTGGCTAGGGGTTAAGGAAGTGAGTCAGGAGACCGGAGAAGAAAGGATCAGAGACCTGGGATAGGGACAGGGGCTGGGAAGGACAAGTGATGGCACTGAGAGTGGACCAAAAGAGAGCTAGAAACCATGAGATGCTCATGGAGGGCTGGTTGTCCTTGCTCTGTGCATTCATGCGCTTGCTGTGTGAGGGAGAATGGGGTGAGAGAGAGTTAAAGCTAAAGTTGCTCCTGGCTTTTAGAAATCTTTTACTTAGTCATACATTTTTTACACTTAGAGTAGTCTTTGTACAGTGTTAATTTTCCTAGTCAGCCTATATGCGCTACTGATCCTTTTTGTGGTTGCTGCATATTCATCAGTTTCTTCACCCTATGAATTAATTCTCTTCAGGAAAAAAAAAAAAAAAGAAGCCACGGGCTAATGGTTTACTTGCAAACAGGTACACTTCTCTGTTAGCAATTGGCACAATTGGTGGTGGGAGATGTGATCATTTGTCTTGCAGGCAGGTGTTTGCTTACCACTGAGAAGAAGCTGATTGCGCCGGTATGAAGCTGGCAGCTGACCAATGTCTTCTATTCTATGGCTCATTACCCGGGAAAGGTGACCAGTGTGACAGAGACTTCCCACAATGATGCTGTGCAAGTACATGGGTTCGATGAAGGAGCTGAGGAGAGCACCTTGGAGCCCAAGGATGTTCCACCTAGAAAAGAAATTCAGGAGCAATAAAACACATGGGTGAAGGAATGACCAAAAGAGAGCTGCCCTGGGAAAATTAGCAAAGGCCAGTACGTGGATTGGAGGGATGAGGGGTGAAACCATTCCTGTCCCTGTCCTCCCTGTCCTATGATGCATGAAGCACTGCACTGTTGGGTTATTATACACCTGCAGACTCATTCCCCCCTCTGCATTCCTTTTAGATGACTACGATGCCACTGACTGAAGAGATGTATATTCGTCTCTTGTTATTGCAGAGGTCTCTTCTTGAGAGGTATTCTTTATAAGAGCATTTTCTGTTTGATGAACATTAATTTAGCATGTCTTTAGCACAATTTGATTTTTTTCTGTGTCTATAATTTTATGCTTGCAATGGTAGAGCTAAAATGAGTTCTTTTGTTATTCTACCTTTATTTACTATTTTACTTACGCTAGTACTATGCCGAGGTCATACAGCCAAGATAACAAGTGACTTAGGAGGCCAAAATTCCCACAAAATTGATGTAAATAATTTTTGAAAGCCTCACAGGTTGACATTTCCTTGCACAAGTGATCACGCAGATATGGAGACATCTATGAGAATCAAATCCTGCTCTTTTGGAGAAAAAAAACAGTTACAAAAAAGCGTAATTTTATTTTTCAGGTGCAATTTATTTGCAACCAATATTCTGACATGCTCTAAAGCGTTCAGTGATGGAGATGTCTCATCCTGTTACTGTCTTAGAGGTGCAACAGAGTGACGGTGGGAACCTTGGGGTCTTCAGTCTGTTAATGACTGAGAGTTCCATACTACTGACGTTGGATTAGTTACCAGAACTGTTATGCATTTTAATAACCTATGAGTTTTTGCATCAAGTTAGGCACAAATATGACAAATATGGTTGCTCTAAATTCTTTGAGGGACAGATAATTGTTTAAAAAGTGGAAAAGCTAAAAAGGGGAAAGAAGCCATGATGCAGTTATCTTTTTGGCAAACCTATTTTGCTCAGCCCGCCTAATGAGAAGTTGTTTCCCACTACATGAATGTTAATGTGCTCTTTTACATTTAGGCAATATTTTTATATAAATTGGACACTGTCAATCTGTTTGAATGGTTTTCAGTTCAGGATTTCAAACTGAAAATTGCTCAGAAAATGTAGTTTTGGAGAGAGTATTTTGGCTAATAAAAAAACCAAACACTGTTAATATTTGGAATTTGACTGAAGGAAAAGGTAAGAGATGCCTACTATTTAAGGAAACATCCAGAGGCTGCCATGCTAAGTAATGTGTTTAAAGCACAATTTCCATCAGCAGCAAGCATTATGTAGCTAATTTCTTACATCATTGTTCTTTTCATTAATTAACATTTCTCAACTGTTAGTGCAATTATTGCAGTGCCTTCATGCTGTATGTCTCTCTTCATGATTAATAAGGAGTCATTATATTTCCCTTTCCTGAATCAGTCAATTAACACGGAATACTTTCCATTAATTACTGGATGTTTAAAACCAGCATGCTGTACCTGGAGACCAATCTGCTCTAGGAACCTGTGACACCAATTGCTTTAAAAAGTTCTCTTTAAATTTTATTCCAAAAACACAAGCAATTTAGCTGGCTATATTAATTTGCCTCCGAAGCAGGGCTGTGAATGAGAAACATCTTTTAATCTCATGCAAGAAAAGGCAGCCATCTGGCTGCTGAGGATTTCAGAGTGAGACTCTCCCTGTCTCCCTCTGTAAATGCAGGTCATTAAAGTAATGTGTTCATCTACATAAAACTCAAATGGAATATAAAAGGTAATATTTATATACAAACAATTTAGTCCCACAATTTAAACAGTCATTGGTTTTATGAAACATTTACTTTAGTCTATCAGATTTGCATAACTTCATTTGGGGGAAAAAAAAAGTGTGGTCATTCCTCCAAGTAATATCACTTTTAAAGGAAAGAACTAGCTGCCTCTTCGAGTAAATATCTTATCATGATGCAAAATTACTAATGCAAGCTTAAGAAATATGGTTGAATTCAATTAACAGTATCATGCCTCCAACCATCTTCTAGACGAATAAAAAAATTAGACGGTGATATCTTCGTGCAGATGTAAACTTGTAAGATACGACTGTTGTTTTTAACATTTGACATTTTCTTAAAAAAACCCTTGTATATTTGATTGAAGGAGAGAAAAAACAGCTAAACAGAAAAACAACATATGTTCAACAATATCTGAATTTTAGCAATATGCACATCACAAGAAATCATTTGAGCTTTATTTACCATAATGGAGGACTGTGTTCAGATCATAAATTACAAAGTAATAATGATTATTTAATTGAAATTCATTGCAAGGAATCTGCCTTTTCTTAAGAGATATTTCTCTGCCTCATTCTGAACATACTCATCCTATTGTAAAAAAAGATTCAGATGTCAATGGAATTACATTATTTGAAATAATAGTATAAGCATGATCAGGTCATCCCCTATGTATTAAAAGCATTTAATAAACATTAATTAAATCTCACAATGCTGCTGTGAGGTAAACCCTCATTTTTATATGCCCCAGGGAGCCAAGGCAGAAAGGCAGTATGATTTGTTGAAATCTGCTCTGCTGTTCAGAGACAGAGCTAGAGTCCACATTTTCTGGATAGAACAGTTGTCCCTTGAGGCAACCCTATACTCTCATCACAAAATAAAACACAGGCAGGTGTAGAGGGCAATGAAACTGCTACATCAGCCATGGTGAGTTTTGACTTCAAGTTATGAGACAAATTGGACAAACAGGCTAGACCGAAAAAACAAGAGAATAAACAACAAAGAATATGAGAGCAAGCCATGCTGATGGGAAGATGGTGGTGTAAAAAGAGAGCATCACAGAACCAGACAGCATCCTGCAGTAGGAAGGAAAGAGAAATCAGAAAAAGTGCTGATACTGAGAAGGCAATATTTGGTGGGGACTCCTTGCCATGACTCCTTGAGCAATGCCAAGTCTGATGTCCAGTGTGGTGGTGGTGAGGAAACGGGATGAAGGTGATGGCACTGCCTGCCACCTCTTTCTGGTTCAACACAGCACTGCTTTAGCAGCATCCATTCAGAGAATAGGAATGAAAAAGCAGAGAAGTAGCTTTGCTTCCAGTTCTAGCTCATGTCTGGCAGAGTGTTTGGGCAATTTTTTCTTTCTGGAAAGCAGACCTGAGCACCTGCATAAGTCCCAACAAGTCCTAGGGAAAAAAGGGGTTCTATGCTGAGCTGGACAAAACAAGACCCTTCCATGGCTGCTCCTGGTCTTCGGAGCATCATAAAAACACATTAACGATGGGGGAAATTTTCAGTTGCTGATTCTGCTTCAGTTCTGTGGATAAAAAGAACTACTTTGGAGGGCAGCCAGTTCAGTATTTTGCATAAACAATAGATTTAACTGACAAATACATAGGGGAAGGTCTTTTATCCTGTGTATTGTTCATCCCTTGACCAATACACATGGCTAATGTATTGACTCTGTCCTTTGATATCTGAATGTCTATGGGATTATTTGTGGGTAGATGACAGGGAAAGAACTGTCTGAGTAACAGTAAAACTATCAATAAGCGTGTTCATTTTTGAAGGAGCTATTTATCTGTAGCCTAATTTAGGTCCATGAAAGTAGATGTGTTCCCATCTGTAACAAAGTACTCTCTTCGAATGTGGCTTTTCAAAATAAAATTATTATTCAGAGCAATGCAGTGTTACATTTTGGGTCCTCAATATATCAAAGTGACTTTTCTTGCTATGAGGAAATATACTGGATCATTCTGAATTTTCCTAATTGTGCAAGATTTTAAGGGCTGTTTTCAAGGGCACGCATCTCTAATAACTTCTATGCTGTGTGCTTCATAATAACCCTTCCAATAAAGGGAAAATCAGCCCACTGCTCCCTTAGTCACAGATCTTTTTTAAAAAATCTTCAGCAAGCAGCATCAATAAAACCAAATGTCTCTCCTTTTAGCTTGAATATGGGGGCTTTGGTGCTTTAAATGGAAGGAAAGTATACCCCTCCTTTTGTTCAAACAGTAGATATTACTGCACTGTTTACAAAGACAAAATCCCACATCCAGTTTTCAATATAGATAATCCTTGAATAAATATATTTTTGCCTGTTTGTCAATCATGGAAATGCCAGCGATGAGCCGTGAGGCATTGCAGAGCAGGCAGCCTTTAATTAGATGCCATGCTCTCCTGGCCCCGGACGTGGGGTGGGAAACGCGTCCCCAAGTTATAACCACATTGCAGCCTGCATACCTGCATGCTGGAGCATCATCTCACCATGTGAGTTGGCCATGGCCCTTCCCCAGGACCATGTGAAATACAGGTGATAAAAATAACTAGGGAGGAGCTTGGGGACAAACCCGCAGGGATGCAAAGAGCTGCAGCCTTGTGCAAGTCTGTGCATGGTTCCTCACACATCTCTAGAACCTCTTTACTGAGAATTTCTAGCATCAGCTTGCACATAGCATTACTCAGAGCCAAATGCTGACAGTCTTCCGCCCTCCAGCACCTTCAACACTGACATGTGAAGGAATTTGCATGATGCTTCAAAACATCTCAGGGAACTGTGTCCACCGGCCACTGAAGCTTGGGAAGATCGAAGTGTCTCCTTGGGACCTTTGGAAACCTTTCAAAACTTATTTTGTTAATGGTTTTTACAAAAGACACCTTTTTTGATTATTATTAATAGCTTTAAGTCTTATCCACTTGGTGTGTTGTTAACCTCCTGTACCACAGTTTCTATTACCAACATTTCCAGCTAAGCTTCAAACAATATAAATTGTTATTCTTGGTGGTTTGTGCCCAGCAGAACACCTGTGGTGTTCCTATTTATAGACCATTTAGCTATTATTGGTTTGGAAACTGGAACTAGTGCATTAGTTCTTGATCTGTATTTTAACAGTAGGTGGTTTATATATGTTTTCTGGAACCTACTTTGTGATGGAATTGAAATTGAAATCTCAGTCACACAGAAAGGGGTTAAGAGAGAGAATTACAAATCAGGTGCACAAATCATGTCTAATTGAAGATCTAGCTGTGTTAATTGATTTTCATTTACATTAATATGCAGCCTTTGAAGGAGCTTTTCTTAAGAGTTACCTTGTCAGGCTCAGTCTTCTGTTAATAATGGCTCTGGTCGACAGGCTAACACTAAAATAGATCTAAGAGCACTGATTTCTAACACTGTCCTTTAGTCTTGCATTTTTATATTTAAATACAGCTTAATAAGTTCAAATCATCTTGTAAAATGCTACTTTAGACTCCCACTGCTAAATCCTGAAACAATGCCTTAAGAATATACTACCTTGCAATACTCTGAACACATTCTCAATAAAACTTCCGTCCTGTTCTCTGTCTTGTGGGTCCAAATAATCCACAAACCCCAGCCATGGGACAAGAATAGACTGTCAATGCTTTAATGTGAAGTTTAGAAGCCCTTTGTTATTGTTTGTGTCGTTTTACAGGTGAACTATAATTTAGATGTTCAAGGTTTTATTTAACCTCTGGGCTTAATGTCACTGTTTTTGTGAAGTACAAGGAAGCGGATGACCATTAACCTGGTGGCAAGAAAATGTACAGTCCTTTAAAGATGACCTTTTGAGAAGCAGTAGTAAGAAAACAATTTTAAGGCTAGAGCTTACAAAATAAACAGTGAATTCTGGTTTTTATTTGATGTGTAAAGACAGCGTTTGTGAGGATGATTCCCTTCAAATGCTGCATCCTGCAATGTGTACTCCTCAAGTGTGCACTCTGCAAGGGTAGATGCAGATGCCTACTTCTGAAAGAGGACAATTGCCATGGCTCATGCACTTACAAGTACATCTATACACTATTAGTATGTGTAGATGCAAATTCGATGCACAGAAAGCTGGCATCTCTCTGAAGCAGATAGATTATCTAGCTATCTGGTGAGGATGAACATGGTCTGCCTTGGCCACAGCATAAGAGCTACACTCTATCAGGTAAGAGGGTCTTGGGGAAGAGCATTGCACCGCACAACTCGATCCATAATGAGACAGACAGATAAGAGCCAATTTTAAAATAAAACATAGTGTTGAGTGTTTGGATCAAGACTTTCAGAATAACCTGAATAATCTGCATGTGCATGGCAGTGGAGGTGACGTAATGACATAGGACCTAGCAATGCCTGTTTGTGCTACAGGTTTGCTGTGCTGCAGAGCATATTGGTGGCCTCCTCACGTTCTGTCAGCACTATTGAACTTCTCTGCCAATTTACAGGCAGTGGCAATTATTAAACCTTTCTGTGTGCCCACTCAGAGTAGAATGCCCTGCTATTTTGGATTGCTTAAATCTGGGAGAAATAATTTCTTGAGTTTCTTTGCATGGAAGAAAAAGGGACCCAGATGCTGGTGATGAAATGTATAAACCTGATCAGTTCAGAGCACAGAACAAGAAACTTTACACAGAAAGGAGGTATGTGTTGTCAAACTGAGGGCATGGGGCTCCTAGAGGATGAGGCATGGTGGAAAGAGGCTGGCCTGAAGCTCAGACAGTGTTTCCATGAATTAGAGGGCAAAGCTTATGGAAGGGAAGGAGGTTTCAAACTCTGAATTTCCCCTACAAGTCTTTCCAGAAGGGTGATGGACTGGAGTAAGAGAAGTGCATAATTCTTTAATCTTTTACTCAGTCCTTCATATTTCTTCTGCTGTAGGAATAAGAAGTAGAGACATTTGGAAATTCTTATTTTATGTATGCATGCATTTGCATGTGTGAACCATCACCTGCAAATCCAGCATACATGTACATACTTCATGTGTTGTGTGAAGTCAGCAGTGCTGTACAGGGGAGAGAAGAGGCTCAGTGCTGGGCTGGGTTTGCACAGCTGGAGGCCATGGCGCTGAAGGGGACACAGAGAGCCAGTGTGCCTAAGGCCACAGGGCACCAAGGGGGTGCTGCAAATCCCACTCCTACAGCTGGTAGGAAGCTGAGCACTTCTCAGTCCCTACTGGTCTGAACATTTCTGAGAGTCCAAGACAGAATTTAGTCCTAGACCTTCCTAATGTTTGGTTATTGCATTTAGATCCTCAAAGAAGAGCTGAAATCTAGAGATGTCCTTGTTTTATTTCTTAAATATGTGTCCTTGTGTGTATGTGCGTGCACGCCTCTGGGGTTATGTGTGCGCATACGTCAATTTTCCTTCAACTATTTGCCTGCTCCTGAACAGCAACTGCAGAAACTTCCACCAGCAGCAGCATTAACCTTGTACTGAACTTCTAATAAGCAAAGGTATGAGCTACACCTGCAACCAACCGTAGTGTGAGAAAGGGAGATGACAAAAGGCTTAATTTGGCCCATGGCATGAATGGGTTTGCTACTGCAAAAAGCCTAAATTCTCTTAGGTTTGTGATGCCTCTGTTGACATAAAGCTTTTACTATAGGTTATAACTGGCATCAAGAAAATGCTAAATAATACAAATTTCCCCCCCAATTGATAATTTTCAAAATTATTTTGCTCACATTATTGCTGCTTTTTCAGAATTGTATACAGTTCACATTATAGAAGAAAATGAAGGCAAAAATCTTAGGTTTTAGTGTAACTAATGAACTTTAGGTCTAAAGAATGTGGTTTGATCCTAAAATCTAGGGCACTGAGAGGCTGAACCCACTTCAGCTGCACTGTGAAACACAGAAGTTGTGAGTGCAGAAAGCTAACACCATCTTAGAGTGGGTTATTTGGGGATTCAAAGAGCCAAAATTTTAAATTTGCACATAAAAATGCATAGGTTTTTAAGGCCAGAAGGAACCACCAAGATCCAGTCTGACCTCCTTTATAATGCAGTTGCAGATCTTCACTTCGTAATTCCCAGCCTGAGCCAAATAACATGAGTATTCCTGCCAGAAATGTTTGTGCTGTAATTCAGTAAGGGAATAGGTATGATACCAAGCTGTTTATCCTGAAATCTGAACACAGGCTCAGAGCCCAAATAATGCATACCAAGCATCAAATTCTCTCAAACTTGTGGCGATAGTAATAAAAATTGCTAAATGCCTTTGAATAAAAAATAAATCTGATTAAACCACTCTCTGCCTATGGCTATTCTGTGAGCAAGAAAACATAAATGGTTAGATATATGATTTATAGAATATTATTCACTTTTCTGAGTAACTCTCCCCATTCTTGGGTCTTTGATATTCTGATAGCAATGTCCTTTGCAAATACTGCAAAATGATGTATATTTTAGCAGCTACTGGCTAGGTTCTCAAGAGGAAACATGCTCTAATAGACTAGTGCTCCTGAGGGGCTTTTACAAGCAATAACATCCAAAGTATACAAGACAGATTTTTGTCAAATCTTGCTTATACAAACATGAATTTCAACTTTGGAGATCTTTTTTTTCTCATTGTGAGACAAGCAGAAATGATGTGCAACCAGATTCCTGCATCCTGCAGACATTTGATGAGTCAACCGTCTACATGGTAGAGCAAATATTTGGAGTCTGAAGTGTGGCACAGAAACCACCTACTGATCTCTTCAGTGGGGACAGGTGTGGGAAAAGGGCCCTAACATAGCGATCTCCTCATCCGCTGAACTCCTTGCCTGCCTGTACTTGCTACGGTCAGAGGACAGAAAACAACCTTATATGTGCTGAAACAAAGTTTTTAAAATGTCTCTTATTGGTAAGAGTAAATATTTGTTGTTCAAAGCAGGGAATAATGATTTCTGATTTTTTTTTTTTTGTCTAGGAAAATCCCGTGCCCATTTGAGATACAGAGCAAATAATAAAAAAGGAAGTGATTCATACAATATTGCAGTGAATATATTAAAGATGAGAGCTACAAGTGTTTTTTTAACCCTGGAAAACTTTGTGGTAGATTTTTTTTTCTTTCACAGAATTTAACGCTGTTGAGATTTGTGGCAACATGGAAAGGATTCACTGAAAGTGCTTAGCAAATGTGCTTGGAGAAAACCCAGCTTTGGAGACTGTGCATTATAGTCAACATCCCCCTCAACAGCAAATACAATACTGTTTGCAAAGCTGATATTAATTCACTGGCTAATGACATTCAAAACCACAGAGAGTGCAATATTACCATTCTCAAACTTAAATTTGTTTAGTTTTTTTGAGTCAATATGACTGGATTTGGAAAAAACAATTGCATCTAAAAACAGTGGAGGAGATCAGTTTGGACTTTCTGTTATCTCTTTATGAATAAATGAAAACACTATAGCAGAAGTTGCTCTTTATCCTTCATGCAAACACAACAGTTGTGACGATCACACTTAGCAGAGGGTGGATTTTGTGAGTCTGCTAGCATTTCCATTTGCTGGTTCAGTCATGCGTTCTGCCAAAATGCCAGGCTTTGCTAAGCTTGTAGACTAATTTAACTTCAGTAGGTCACCCAGTTAAGCTAAGAGCAGAATTTATGCATTTGCGTTAAACACGAGCTTTCTACTTTTCTGAAAGTTTATGTTTATACGGGCCTTTAGTAATTAGGCCACATTCTCCACTGATGTAGTTAAACTGAATTCTTAGGCATGATATTCCACAAGAAAATTCAGCTGTAACATTTACTTTTTTTTGTAGATATAATGCAGTATACTTTACATATAGAGCAGCATCTATAGATAAAGAACTTAATATATATTGAATTATGAGCATAAGTATATAGTTATACATAGTTATGTACTAATAGCATAATAAGTATGCATCTAAATGCACAAACTTTGTTTTCAGTTTGTGATAGCCATCATTTGCTATTAGTTAACATCCTAACCTGGGAATGGTGAATGTGTTAAAATTTTATGTGCCATGATGGAATAATTATGAAATATTTATTAAACAGCATTTATTCTACATAAATACGTGTAATATTTACAGGATGGACCAGAAAGCCATTGAGATGGCTGTGATGCAAGAGTTCCGCAATGGCATTTAAAATAGTAGAAATATTCTTAGCAGCTTTTAGGGCACTTTATCCAACAAGGTAGAGATGAGCTAAGTTTATCTGCATGATGGTTGGTTTGCAAGTTTTGGGGTAAATGATCCAATAAGAGCAGGGTGGATGTATTTTATTTTCACACTCAAATTCTGTTGGCAAAGAATGATGCAAAGAGAGTTTACATTTGTGTCACACTGTAAAAAGCAACTAATGATACATGGAGATATTGGAAAAATGTCCTATTTACATTCTGTCCTATTTATATGGTTCGTTTCTGTACTCAAAGAAGGTCTTTGTTTCTGCAGGTTTTGTCAGCACCTGCTTGCTATTCCCCATCACCAGCCATAGTCCTCTGCGGCATCAACCTTTATTTCCACTTGCAAAGAGTTTTGCCATGTATATATGTTAGGTGCTACGGTACCTGGCAATTTTGTCTGTACAGGACATGGTGATGAGCTGCTCTCCCAGCAACACGCCGTCCCACGTCTGAGTTGCGTTGTGACACCGGACAGGTATGGTTCCTTCACCAGATTCAATCTTTGTTCGCAGATGCCCACGGTACTTTCTCACTATGTGCTTGCTGCTGTTCACTATGCAAAATAAACACAAGAATGGCAATAATGAAATGTTTTTATAAAAAAACTGTGAGGCTGCCTTGGTGTCATAGCTTGCATTTGCAGAACCACCTGTGGAGGTTCTTTAAATTGGATATAAAATTAGATGAGATTACAGCCTGGGAAAGCAGCACAATGGAGAAAAATATGGGCTTCCTAGCATGGTTGTCTTTTCACATCCATCAAAACTATCACACAGTATACACTGAGCTCATGTTTGCATTCCCATTTGCTTATATATTTTAAAAGAAAAAAGGTGCTCTGTTGTTTAAAGAAATAGTGCAATTTATTGCTTTTACTCCCTGCTTATAGGACTAAGCAGTATGAGAGGAATATTCAGAAAATCTTGGTTCAATGAGTGTCTTCAAACACTCGCCTGCACGAGGCAGTCCAGTCCAGTATTCTTGGGTGATATTCATTAGCGTTTTCTGAGTAATTTCAGAACTGAGGTTTTAGGTTATCACAAAATTCCACTGAAAATTCTCAAAAGCTGAAGTTTCATACTCTGGATCAAAAGAAACCCATAACTTGCTGGTTATTCATTGTTTTCTTAAATACCCTCTGTAGCCTCCCTAAAGTGAAGTACCCTTCTGCCTTGTGTCATATTGATACCTTTTACCCAATTGCCATCTGTCATTTTAGTGATGTATGTTTAGGTGCAAGGCAGCTGTCTTTGGGGTGGTGCAGGGTTTGCAGCTAATGCGCTAACCCTGTGCTGCAGCCAACTTAACAGATATGCTGTAAGTGTAGAAGATAACGACATTTCTAAACCACTTCCCTTTATGACAAGAGAGAAACTGAAGTTCATGATCAAAATCACTCTTAACCCTCTTTCTACTGCTACTTTTCCCCTGGGTATTTTGATTGTAAATGAATAGCAATGAACAGCAAGGAAATCCTTGCAGTGTGTTCACCATCTTACCCTCACAGGATTGTGCTGGAGGACTCCTCTATGAAGCAGACTTTCACAATTTCCCTCTAGCTCAAAGGAAAATAACAAAAGATGGTACATGATGGCCTTTACTTTCAAGGAAAAGAAGTTCTGCTTATGCAAACATGAGGCTTTTGCCTCTATTTCCTGTTCTCCAGTGTATTTTTCCACGACCTGCCCCTCAGGTGGATCAGAAGACTTCTGCTTGTGAAGGTGATGTTCCTCAGCCCTCAATGAGCTATGGTGCTGCCTTGGTTCCTGGCACTGAGTAACACCAGCATGTCACAGATTGTAGGGCTGATTGAACCTCTGGCTGTGAGCAGCTAGCTGGCTCTGTGCAGGCTCCCCAGGCACTCACTCCCCCCCCGTCATTTTTTACCGTCTTTGCTTTGTATGACCATTGTCTATGCTGTAATTGTGGAAGCAATTGATTGACTTTGGCTGCTGCCAACGGACAGTTTACAGAAAGGGGATGGGAAAATAAATTGCTTTGACCCATTGGGATTAGCAGAGGTAGCAAACATATGTAGAACAGCAGAGCTGGCTTTCATGTGCCAGCAGAGAGCTGGCTGAGCCCCCACTGTCATTGTCCTTTGGGTTCTTTTCTGCTTTTTTAAAATTTAAGATGGGGATGTGTGTGCCAGAAGCGGGCTGAACCAGGTATCAGTTGGATTGACTGGCCATGGTTAAAACCATTTCCCACCCAAACCCAAGATCTAGCATACCCAAAATGTTTGCAGACACTGTTGGGCTTGTTTGTGCTTCTTTGGGAACTGAGTTTGGAGGAAGGTGGTTATTGCACCACCATCCCCATCAGCAGTGGTGTCCCAGAGGGGGATGCAGAGAGGCCTTGTACCCATTTGTAACAAAGCACCTCACAAACTGAGACACTGCAGTAACCACCAGACTTGGAGTATTGTGGCTTCTCAAACTTCAGTTCTGAGGGAAACTGGGAAGACCAAATGGACAAATTGATGGGCTGTGCCAATGCTGTCAGGAAACCATTTTCATAGCCATGTGTGCTGATCCTTCGTACAACCTTCTTGACTGGGATGCCTCTTGAAATATCATTTAGAGGATCCTCTTGTGATGGGAACTGATCAACCTTCTTCTCAGGACTTGGTGGGAAAAGTAATTTTTTGAAAACTTCAAGCAGTGGTGAGCAGCATTTTTATTATTAAACCACAGAGTCATGGGAAAGTTAGCATGAAATTTGGACAACAAAAGGAGAAAATGATCACTTCTGCTTAGCAAACACATCTAGCTGAGCAACAGTGAGAAATGTAGAGCAAAATCACTTTGCCTTAGTCTGCACCAAGTACTAATGGCACAGCAGAGCTAGACCTCTGCCAGGGAAGCAATGAGGAGTGACTCAAGAGACTATTGCTGTTTCGGCTGGTAGAAAGTTTGACATTAAGCAAATCAGTTCTCTTTTCCTAAGCTTTCCCGCAGGTAAAATGAAGATAATGATGCTTCCTTCTTCTGCAAATTCATTTAAAGTTACTGCACAAAAACTATTTATGAAAAACAGATGCTCTCTTTACAATAAAGATCTACCACAGGAGTCCACCTGCTGGAAATCCCCCAGGACAAAATGAATTTTAGTGTATCTTTATCTTCTTTTTTTTTTTTTAAAGAATATTTCTCTTTCTACACCATTCTTTCCCCATTTCCCATCTCTCTGTACATTCCCTCACTTTCTCAGCTTCTGCTCTGACCCTCCCATGTAAGTGCATTGATCTTCTAGATGATACTTTTTCAGGCATTTCACTTTACTGACATGTCTACAATTTGCATACATGCAAAGGGACAGGCAGCTGCTAGGGAATTTTAGTGACTGCAAGACAAGATGAATAGTCCATGATTTATGTGACTTAGATTTCACTACGTAAATATTAACTAGTAAGGGGCAAAGCATCCCACAATGTGCTGACAGAGATAAGGAGCCAGTTCAGGGGAAGAAAAAGCAGCAGCTCTGCAAACAACTGTTGAGGACTTAGGGAATTTAAAGCAAAGGCCGGTGATTTGTAGGTAGAGGGATCCTAAATATTTCTGTGGGTCTGGGCTGGGTCTGTTCATTTGATTTTTAAAATTTATTTATTTGATCTTCTCAATTTCTCTCAGGACTGAAGGAAGAACAAAGGCCAAAGTACTCCATGTCTTGTTGCTATTGTAGCACCTCAGCATTTCTGCAAGTACCAGAAGCTGAATATTAAAGTTTTTAAAAGCATTTAGGAATTTTGTGCAAGTGTACAGATCATCTCAGTTTCCAAATGCTTGTATTAACTCAGCCCATGCGTCAAACTTTGCTCCCCGTAATGTGTGCTCTACCCAGAGTGCAGCCAAGCAGACGGCATTAGCTGATAGGATTCAGGCAGCTGTGGCCAGCGTACGCTGTCCCTGGGATACACTTCCACAGCACTGATAAGGGGTTTTAGCTGCTCAACTGCTACTAAATTCAACAGCTAGGGTGTGACTAAAACCCTGGGCTGTACTGCCTGTCTCAAACTGCTCCCATTGCTGGGATAGCCGACACACATGCCCCAAAAGAGGTTCTGTAGCATTTATATAAAATACTAGTAATCCAAAGCTCTGAATATTTTCAGATTGCAAATGATTAAATAAATCCAGATCTGCAATTGGAACGTACTTACTTCTTTTTTAGCATGTCATTAAGTAGTGCAGGAAGATATAAATATTGAAAAAGGAAAAGATGATGCTCTGTGTGTTTTGCACTCAAGCTGCAGACAGAATCTAGCACATAAGCTGCTTGCCAGCAGTAAAAAATGCAGTCCACTTGCTGTCACAGCCTGCTATGGATCATTTTAAAGCAGTCTCAGAAATATTTTTATTTATGAAACTTAAAGTCATAAACTACAACCTACTGCTGTTCTGCTTTCAGTATGATCAAAGCATCAGTGACTATGAGCATTTTTGATCTTTGCTGTGCTGATTCTCCAACTGCTTAATCTCGACTAATTGCAGGGGAGAAGGCGTCTGAGGATGCCACTTCAACCAGAACAAAATGTCAATTCAAACCGAAATTGGAAAGGACAAATTTAAAAATCATTTGGAGCGGATTTACGATGTGTGCTACACTCAGATGTGGAAATTAATCCTGAGAGTTCCTAAGATAAAAAGGCGCTGGTTTATTAATTATTGGATTATAAATTTACATAGGTGCCTTGTATCTAGAATGAGTGAAACCTAATGATTTCAAGGCTCACACCTTATTTTCCTATTTTCTCCAGGACCAACTCTGGCTCAAATGGTAATGAAAAAAAGCCACTCCATATTTATTATTTAGTTGAAGAGTGAAGAGGAAGTGGATGGTGATTAAACAGAATCACACAAGTAAAGCTCTGTCAGAAATTTTGCATGACTGCCTCAGAGGTTCATTTTCTATTTCCTTGCTTCAGTGGAGACTGTTCTTTCCCTATGAAGGAAGAAATAAAACAGCCTATCTTGCATTTTTTCAGTGCTGGACCCTCCATTCATCAGCATGTTTTATAGAGCTCCCTTCGAGTGCTTTGAAACAAAAGGATGGAAAGAGAAGTGTTAACATCTGACTCTGCCTTTGCATTTCGGTGGTTTTTAGAGATGCACTTTCTTCAAGCAGGTGCTGAATAAACAATATTACTGTTTCTTTTAAGTGTTGAAGTCAGCATCAGGGCACACTGAATGCTTTGGATGTATCTCCTTTGCTTGGTAGGGTGGCTGGTCAGATAAATATCTGCTGTGTCATGATTTAGTGATCAAAGGAGGGCAAGGCTAAAATGTAATGGGTCAGCTTTTGAAAGCAAGAAACTTTAGGGATATTCTGAAAGAAGTCTGGATTTAGGAAAAAGAGAATAGGTCCCCTCACAATGTATGAAGCTGAATTATGGATTCAGCCTGGTCTGGCAGTCTAAATAGCTGCTTCTGTGGTGAGAAAAGGGATGCATCCTTCCCAGGACAAAACCCAAACATCTGGTTTACACAAGTTTAAAGTAAGTTGAAATGAATCCCTTAAAATCAAGATATATAAATATATTTAAATACATACCAGGAGGTCTGTTGTATCTGAATGCAGCACCACGGGATATCTGCTCACTCCCAGAGCCAGGAAGCGCCTACTACATTTTGGCAGAATTAATTCAGGTCTGGGGTTTGTACTGTATTATTAAGACCTATATACAAATATAAATACTGCATGTGTATTTTATCTGAGAAAGCTGCAAAACCTAGGACACCTGCAATCTGTGGCACTGAAATTAAGAGCTGAAATTGAATATCAATTCCTATTGAAATTGAACCTTTCCTCTGGTCCCTGAATCTTTCCTGGCTGAAATTCTGGGTTTGGACAGTTACAAGGTATTCCATTACATGACAAAAGATGTTACCTTCAACATCTTATTCTTTCTCCTTACCAGCAAATCTTCAAATAAACTTTTTGAATCTTTCTACTTCTTCCATATATTTCCATCTGCCAATAGCTTTCAGTGACGTACAGATAAGGTGTGAAAGCAAAGGCAATTTGCCAATTCATAGCTCATCAATATGTGGCATTTAACCCATCTCTCATAAGAAGAATCAGTGATGGGAAAAATATGAAGTTTGAATCCAAAAGAAGAGAAAGGAAATGACTGCATTATTTGTCCTTATCTGTTTTGAGTACATATTAATTAAATCATATTTTTTGGTTTGAGCTGTGTAGTTAGAGGTAGTAACTATAGAAGGGTGTAAAAATAATACACCATCACTACTCTCCAAGTAAGCCCTGATCTCTCGGCACGCTTTAATCCACTGGGGCAAAATAAACAGAAATGGATCAAAATATGTACCCTACATTCCTGTAATGTCTGTCTTTGAGGAAATATTGGGATCAAAATATGAGTAACTAATTAAAACTCTCTTTAAAACAATTTGTTGACAATAAAGTTGTGCATCATTTCCTCTGTGAGTTATAATTAACTGTTACAAGCAAAGAGGAATGAGCACTACTGGCTCAGGCATAGAGAAGACCCTTGATGCCACCTATAAACCCAGGTTGCAGACTCCAGCCTGCTCTGGAGTAGAAATACATTAGTATGTTGAAATCAAAAGCACAAGATTTATCAGTGGAATTAAGATTCTATGCATGTGGCAATCAAGGAAAGTACAACTCAAACACTTCAAGACTGTTATTTTTAATTACTAATTGCTCCTCTAATCTAAAATCAGGTGTGAAATGCCATCGCTTTGGAAGTGCAGCTGCCCCTGCAGAGCAAAGTCTAGAGAAGCGGTGAAGGGCTGCGCTGGCACTGTGAATTCCATGACGGAGAAAACTTCTGCCTCTGAAGCCTTCAGGAGACTATTATCTGATTTCCAGCAACAATCAGCTCATTTTTGACAGTGTGGGGATCTGGGCTGGTGCCCAGGTCAGCAGCTGAGCAAAGCAAAGTGGCTTGATGTTGCGTGCAGAGAGTGAGACACCCCACTGGCTGGGGCCCAGCGGGGACTATTGTTCACCTATGTCCTAAGCTATGTGTCATTGTATCTTCTTCCTTTTTTTTTTTTTTTTAGAATGAAAACATGTTTTCTCTTGAAGTTAGACTTTATCTTTCAAATGTACTTTGTATGAAAAATTGCCAAGATAGCTGGAATTGCCCATTTGGTGACAATTCTCTCCCCTGCCATGTTTTAATCAAGAAGTTTACACAGACATAAAGGTAATGTGTTGTTCATCATAACCCTCTTTCTTTTATCAACAAAACATGCTGTTATTCATGTGGCTTTGGGATTTTTGTTGTATGGAAATTGAAATCTTCAAGAGTGAGTTAAGAAAAATGTTGTGAAAGAAAGCAAAATATGAAAATGAAAATTAACCCCCTGAGATAGAAACCACAGCAATCGGATAAAAATATTGACAGATACTCAGCTCTCCCCATGGTTGGTACAAACCTAGAGAGTCTGTGGTTCCTGCTGTATCACCAAACATACCCTAGTTCAAATCTACGAAGTCCTTCAGTCTCTGACTGGAGATCATCAGGAAACAGACGTTGTTGGTCTTAAACACCTATATATTTTAATTGTTAAATTATTCTGAATAGATATATAATAGTGCTTAGAATATACAGTACTTTCCATTTTAATACCCTGCATTAATTACCTTTCCCCAAAGCTGTGACAGCTAGATGCCTTTTATTGCCACTTAACAAGTGTAGAAATAGAAATGACCAGGTGAGTTGCTTAAAACTAGCTAGAGAAGTACCAGCAGAGTCATGGTTAGGATTAAATTACTTGTCACTCTTACACAGCTGTCTTCAGATTTCTTTCTTCATAAGACTCTAAGAAACTCCTCAGGAGTCTCACAGCTTTCAAACGTCCCACAGAGAACTTAACTGGACTTGGAGATGCCTGATAAGCTTTATAAAATGCAGCTCATGAGCTTTATCTATGACTCCTGTGCAGCAGAAGGGTAAATTAGACCAAATTAGATTTGAGTGGGTGCAGTTTTTTCCCATAGGGATTTTTCCCAACTATGTTTTAATCTATTCCATCCTATGTACTGTAATTAGGCGCATATCTCTAGCAAGGTATGGGTTACTGGGGTAGAACTGGGGCAACCGATGTCCAGGAGCATGTGGTCCCCATCCTTGCTTTAGGAGACCTTAGAGAACCTCAGACTTTATACCTTGGGCTGGACAAGTCTGACAAAAAACAGCTTTTCTTGATGAAATTTTCTACTACTATTCTGAAAGCTTCTCAGCCATGGCCTTTTGCTGATTAATATAACCTTTTTATCACATCTGAACGTTGCATCCAAATGCAGTGTTTTACAAAGCAGCAAAACCCATAACAAAGCAGAATCAATAAATACAGTGCAGTTCCCTTTGGCAATTCAAGCATTCTGTTAAAATTAGGATCTGATTATAGCTGTGGAAACCTGTTTTCCTGAATTGTAATAAACACATTTTGCTTTACATGAAAGATTTTCAAAGCTGCGGCCAACACTGGCTTTGAGCAATCCATAGTTTCCAGCATATTCTTCGTCTTTTCCCTGATAGATACACACTGCATTGACACATCTTTCTAAAAAAATCTTATTTTCTACTTAAAAACTCCCTCCTAAAACAACAAAAACCCAAATAAGCAGAAGCAGCCAAGAATATCATAATGAGAGGGAATTGGGACATTTTCAATGCATTGTCAAAGCTCATGATGTATCAGTTCTGACAAAGTTTTATAACAGAAGCTGAAGAAAGGGAGCTGTCTAGCTCAGCTCATAGTGAATCCACTGAAGCCCTCATCCAGGATCTGGGAAATATGGATTCAACTTTTTCTTTGAGTCTAAGTTGCATTGAATGAAAAAGTTCAACTAGGCATGGAAGGAAATGAAGTAGATTTTTCTTCTACCCTCTGTTAGTGTGATGCTGACTAGTAGACATGAAAAATACAGGATGCGATCCCACTCTCAAGCAATTTGTTTCAAAAATTTGCCTGAGAGGTTTTGATTTCTTTCCAGCCAGTCAATACTTTGAGACTGGAAAGTTGAGGTAAAGTGGTTATTCTCTAGCCAGCTTTAGCAAAACTCTACTATAGCAAACTTTCACAGGTTGATTAATTGGCACTGAAAGTTTTAGGACTTCCAATGTAGCAAAACAAAAACCTCTTTCAGAGGTGAATTCGGAAACACACCAACAATAAAACCATGAATGCTTTCACAATTTTGCCATGCTATTTCCAAGCCTGGAGATCACTCATTTATCTCTGTCAGGTTTAGGGGCTATAGCTGACCCAAGGAATTGACAAAAGGTTTAGTATGGCAGGCTGTGTATGGCACCAGACCTCTCCTTTGGATTACGAAAATGATGGGCTTTCCAGCAGCCAGAACATCCAGACCACATATTTGCAGACCCTCTGGCACTGCTGCTCTGCCTGAGTAATGGGTCCATCTGAACACGGAGATGCAACAGCTACTGCTTCTGCAGCTTCTCCGAACTCAGGCAGCATCAGGACTGCTGTGTTCACAGCAAAGGGCTTGGGCCAGTCCCCATCTCTACTGGTTCTGGTACCCCCCATATAAGTTTTTCCTCTCTTTTCTCCTCTGTTGTTTCCTTTCCCTGTAGCCCTTGAGGAGCAGTGAGTGAGTAGGAGTTGTTGGGGGAGGAAGAGCTTGCAGCAGTGGAGATGGGTCAAACTGTTGCTTGCTGATTGTGCGTGGGTGTTATGCTCTGGAAGAAGGAGAGGAGCTCCACTCATTCCAAAGGTTTCCAGAGCCCCCCCACCCCTCACAGGCTTTATGTTGCTGTCTCTCACCCACTCCTCCATCAAAGATGAACATCACAGACCCTCTACTCCAAACCTTTCTCATCCTTAATGTGGCTGCCCTGTCCTGGGGTCTCGCTGATCCTTCTCAGCCACACTTCTGTCTTCTGAAGTCCCTTTGCCCACCTTCCTCAAAAGAAGGTGGCTCCCTCACAGTTGCAGCATGGACTTATATTGGATGTTGGGGAGAAACATTTGAAGTTGCTGCACATGGCACCATCTCCACATTTGAGGAAGCCCTGAGGTAAATATGCTGAGACCTGCAGTGCTTGAGGGGACAAAGGACTGTTACATTTGGGAGGCTCTTCCATCATGTTTGCCCATCCCAGCCAGGAACGCACTTGGCCATGGGTGCTGTGTGTAAGTCATGGAGAGAATTAACCAGTCCTGTAACCATGCTTTCCCTACCAAGTTAACTTGAGTGAAAGCAGCTACAGTCTGAAACAGCATTTCAGCAGCCTGGGATGTTTGAGCTAGAAAACAGAGCAATTACATATAAAATCGATGATTTCTAACAGTCCTCAGCAGGGATGTAAGCCCCTTGATAGACCAGCTTCTAGTTAACTATAAGAAGTCTTTGCATTTCTTCTGTATCTACTTTAGTAAATTAAAGCTATGTCAGTGGTGCTAGCAGGAAGGGGCTATCATTTCAAAAGGGCTTGATCTCAAAGTAGGTTGGTAAAGGGTGCTGTACACACACCCTGAACCCAAACTTTTTGGATCCATCCCAATCCAGTCTTAATGAGGCAAAAGGACAACTTCCCTTCACCTTCTTTAATAACCAGTTCCCTAGCCCCTGAAGTAATCCAACAGCCTCATACTGTGTCTGCAATTTCTGCAGCATCCTTTACATGACAAAGGAACCTGGGCTGACCACAATAATTCATCCAGTTCTAGGATTATTTCTCCCGAGGCAGTGTTCAGCAGTATAGCCTACAGTGTTGCATGCATTTTTTTTCTTTTGTGTTACTTCTGGGCATGGTTCTCTATGATAATTTTATTCTGAGGTCCCCCAAGGCATTGTTCTGCTCAGTCATATGAAAAACAGGAAAATAATGCACCTTCATCCTAGTTCCACAGACAGGCTATTCATCAGCATAAAATCAACTTTACAGTCTAGGAGGAAGCTGCTCCATGCACTGACTAGCTACGAATTTTCAATATGGTCTCCCAAGCTGCAGCAGGTTAGCAGCTACAACAGAGACTTATGATAACTGGGAACACTTATACAACGGAAACAAATAATAGTGACTGAGGCCACGGGATGACCTATGGTCACCCTTGATATTTTTTCTAACAGGGGCAGTATATCAATCTGTTAGGACCCCTTATTTTCTTGTAGGTACAGATATCTAATTTAATTTCAGATCATGGACTTATTTAAATGATTCTTGAAATGCTTTTTGCCCCTTATGATTTACTCACAAGGACAGAATTGTCCATTTAAACAAAACATGGGATTGGTAGAAGCAAGGCAGAGATTTCTACCCCTTGCATATCTAATAACATTCACCCAACCCAGTGCTTTTGGGAAGGATTTCTGCCCAGCCGATGCCATAAGCATCCTCACTGTATTTGCATCCTGATACCTGCCTGCAAGACCCTGAATGCAGAGCTCTGGGGTTGAATCTCTTGACAGTTGTATGGGATAATTTGTGTCCACCTCTAGGAGACAGACAGGGTCTTTCGATGGCTTCTGAATATGACCCTCGCAACAATTCTGCTCAGGATAGGACTTTCAGGGATGCTGATTTGGGGATCATATGCTGATGCAATCTGGGTTAGTCACATCTGAACGCAGAGTGCTGAGTCACAATGTGAGCAGAGCAACTTTTCAAGGCTATTCCAGCCTTGGGGGTTAGCAGAGAACGTTTTATCTGAGAATGGGATATAAAATCCAGCAGCTAGATTTACAAGCAGGGAATGCATGGGCCTGCACAGTGAAAGCGCACTTGAAGTAGAGAGTGCAAATTTGTCTCCCTGGAACTGGTCAGTTCCCCAACTTCCCTGAAAACTCCAGTGCACATCTTCTCCCCATCACATCACCTACCAAGGCAATGATACAGCTCACGTGGTTGAAAGTGAATCCTGTTTAGATGAGGGCTCTGTCAAATGTGTGTGCATGAGAGCTTCAGCACAGCTGTAGGTTAATAGACAAGCAGGAGGAAGACCCCATGTGGAGCAGATGCAATGATCTGTTTCAGACCTAAAGGGAGCGTGGGATAAAACAGGAGCTGGGCTATAAAGGAGTCAATGGTACAAGGCAATACAGCATGTTAGCAAGAGATAGAAAAGCAGTCCAGGGGAGAAGAATGGAGACAGGCCCTGGGGCAGATTCGGTTTGTCTCTTTGGCAATCCATGTAGTGAAAAAGAGAGAGTGCATTTCTAGAAGAAAGAAGGACAATGAGGTAAAATCCTGCCAAGCAGGGAGGAGTGTGGAAGTGGAGGATTTATTAGCTCAATTTTTTAAGCAATTCATTTTACTTTTCAAGAGGCTCTTAAAAATTTCCCCAATGAGTCAAGAAGCCCTAAATTAGCTAGGAAGGCACGTTAGCAAATCAAGGACTTGATTATGCTGTGGTTTGCCCTAGATTTAGGAGAAGGTGTAAAATATGCAACAAATACTACAGGGCTAGGTGTCCCCATGGCTCCTCGTCATGAGCCAGAGCATGTGTACTACAATGGGAAAACATTCCCTTAAAACTTTCAAAAAACCCATGTTAACTCAGTGCTGTGATACTACCCTCAGGAGAGGTCAGAAAGCAGGCATACCCTGCTCAGACGTATACAAAGGGAAAAGGTACCAGAAATAGAGATATTGTCCCAGGCTCTCTGACCTATAAGAAGCATGGGGAGAAGCTGAGTGTGTGAAGGAGCAACTAGAGTGTGGTGAGCACACTGGAAACAGGCTGCTTTTTCACCCTATAGATGTGCTACAAGCTTGCGAGTGACCTTGGAAAATGACAAAGGGAATAGTGCCTTGGGGAGGAGACTGGCTGGAGACAATGAGCCAGGATAAACCCGTAAGAACTCTCACAACTGTTTGATCCCTTCCCCTGGCAAGTCCCAGTCTCCTATTCCTGCAATATCACTGACCCTGGCTGGTCTCCTCTCCTGCTGCCACCTGCTCCTGCACCTCTCCCCTCAGTCTCTTCCCCTACTCTCCTTGATTGAACCCACCTTCCCCAAATTTTCAACTTCTCTTGAATCCCTTCATAAGCTCTGCCACCCTCCTGACCAGTATGCACCAAAAAAGAATTAGAAACCTCTCTATGCTCAGAGCAGCCCAGGTCCAGCTGGAATCTACCTCTCTTTTAAAGTTGCCTAAGCATATATCAACAAACAAATCAGCTTACCTCGGATCCAAGAAGGGCATAGATATAAATCAAAGTGAGATTTTATCTGTTTGGTCCCTAATTTCTCACTTTCCTGCATAAACCTGGCATGAATGTGGACTCCCTGGACCTCTCCTCTGCATTGCAGCTGTTCACATGAACCATGGTAAAGCCAGACTATTACACATGCTGCCAACATGGTACCCTGTACTGTCTACTAAGAAGTAAACTGGGTTTCAAGTGCATGCTAGCTTATCTTCTCCATTACCAGAACAAAGCTCATAAGAAGGAAATGTGAGGCCTCCCTGAGGGGGCTAGGAAGACACGGTGGATAATAGGAAATTTTTGGAAGGAGATTTGAGAAGTGGAATTTACTCACTCCCTGTATTGATAACAGCTTATCATATTTCTTTGCAAAACCAGAAATACACATGGTGAGACACCATTTTTAAATGTTAATGCGTCTTTAGAGAATAATCAGTAACGTTTGATGGCTTGCAGTAGCTCTAGGAGAGGCTTCTTTGTTGTTTAAGAAATGAAACAGCATTCATCTGGAGTTCTTGCCATTAGTGGATGAAAGAAAGGTTATTACTTTAGTAAAAAAAAAAAAAAAAAGAAAAGAAAAGAGAAGATCTAAACGATAAACATTACAGAATACTTGTCTTCCCAGATGTCTATAGGATAATGTGAGCTAAAAGGAAATGCTTATCTCACTGAAGGACAGCTTTTGGCAACATGGCTTTTTACATAGTACTGAATTATTTTAAGAACACAGGACAAATGTAGAGGGATCTGTGTAAAAGAGTGAAATACAAACCAGACATTGTGTCCCTTCAGGTCCTGCTCCTGAATCACTGTGTAACCTTGGGTAAGCCACATAGCCATTTCTGCTTCACCTTCTACATTGGGACAATGTATTGATGTAATAACCAATGTAAAAAGTATTTTTGTGACCACCTACGAATTTACCGTACGAGTGTCAGGTGTTGCATGATTATACATTATTAAACACAGCTTCCTGTATGTACTATTATCTAAAAAAGCATTCCCTCATTAGCTGGCAAATTTATGTGTTGTTTGAAGCAATCCACGAGCCATGTATGGTTTTTCTCCAGGGCTGGGTTCAGCTCCGTATCGATAGGAAGTGCTGGCACCAGCTGCCCAAAGCACCCGCTTCCTCATGCATGAAAGAGCAGAATCCACCCTGGATAGTCTCTGGTTGTTCTCAAGAATGGACAACATTTTAAAAATAATTACAGATTCTGGTGCTTCCTCTTCTGATGCCACATAAGGGGTGCCCCATGACGCCTGTCTTCTAGAAAACAAGAGGGCCTTTAACCAGCTATAAAGCCTTCTGAGATAACTCTAGACACATACAAAGAGGGAGGCAAAAAAATCACTTAATTTTTTATATTAAAAGGCATTTTATTTTTTATTTTTAATCCTGTTTTTAAGATGATGCTATGTCTCCTCATTTATTTCCTCATCAGAAACATGCTGATTTGCTGTTTGCCTTTTAAACATTTACTTGCTTTTCTTTGTTTTATAAACCCTGCTGACAGAATGTAGAAATCATGTCAGATAAGGAAGTACTTTTCCTTCCTGAATAGGTGAATTCTGCTTTCTCGCCCCAGCAAGTTGTTGTTTCACACATGACAAAAAGATTCCAGTCTAGGGAGAATAAAACCTAATCATTAATAAATAAATTGTACAAATAAGAACCAGGAATTAAACTACTGTCTGAAGGATTTGCCTGTGAGGAAGCTAGGTCATTTTGTGACCTTGGATGATTAATTTTACATTCTTGTGTCTATGCTCCCTCCTCCATCCATTCTTGCCTGCTTCTCATTCAAGGTAGTCAGGGCAAGGACTATTTCTCATTATATATACATTTAGCAGCCAGCACTATGGATGTTACAGCACTGTAAAATGCATGTATGAGGAACAGTACCCAAGGGCAGAGATAAGAGTGCACCTTATGCATTGTGCATGGGATCATGGAATGACAGATGTGTGATAACAAGACACAGATGTCTCAAGACCCTGTCCCTTGTTGGGGGCATTCCCTGTGGCTAGGAGGAGGCAAAGCTGATGCAGTGGGTAGACAACAAGAACATGCCTCTGTGGTGGTGAGGCAATGACAGGGACATGCATATTTTGGGGGTGATGAGACGAGAGTGCTGGGTCATGTAATGGAGATGGGATGTCTCTTCATGGACCATGAGCTCTGCAGATCTCTCGGAGGCATCCACACTGGTTCAAGACCTGATTTGTTTACATTCCTTGCAAGATCACTTGCAGAAAAGAAACCCCTGGAAAACCGCATTTCTGTTTAAATGCCATAGATGCAGGGCTAGGGACTCCAAGGCTAGCCTGGTGGACTCCATCTAGTCCATCTGCCATGCAGAGACCATCTAGTTGATGCGACATAGGCAGGATGGCCTGGAAAGTATCTTTTCCTGAAGGGTCCTGACATTATTTGCTGCAAAGGCAGGTGGTGTTTGTAGAGAGTCTGACCATCAACCAACACTACAGATTTGTCATATTGTATTGTATTGTATCATATCATGTCATACCTTGTTATCATCATTCTACTTCAGACTTCAGCCACTAAAGCCTGAACTGAGCTGTAAACATAGTGTAAATGCAGCCTTGCTTCCCCTAGGTACTGTCTAGACTATGCACCCCCACCTGGAGACCTGATGTTCTAGTTTGACCCATGGCCGTGGCTCCAGGTATCTCTTACATTACAAGGACTCTTCCCAAGGCATTTAGAATCATAGAATCATGGAATTGTTTATGTTGGAAAAGGCCTTTAAGATCATTAAGTCAAGCCATAAACCTAACACCGCAAAGTCCACCACTAAACCATGTTCCTAAGCACCACATCTACAAGTCTTTTAAACACCTCCAGGGATGGTGACTCCACCACTACTCTAGACAGTCTGTTTCAATAATTGACAAGCCTTTTAGTGGAGAAATTTTTCCTAGTAACCAGTCTAAACATCCCATGGTGGAACTTGAGGCCATTTCTTCTTGTCCCAGAGCTTGTCATTTGGGAAAAGAAACACCCACCTCATCACAATCTCCTTACAGGTGGTTCTAGAGAGCAATAAGCTCTCCCCTCAGCCTCCTTTTCTCCTGAAAAGGAGAATTTATTTACTATTAGGGTTGCATTTCCTATCAGGAAATGCAGGCTCATGAGGTCATGTTCCATAGCAGAGACACTGAGCCTCAGGCACGCAGAGCAGTCTCCCACTGCCTTGCTCACCTCTGATGTTCCCTGCACCATCACCCAGTATGTGGGACCAAACACGAGCCACAACATACCACACAACTCACAGTGTCTGTGCTTTTGAGTGAAACACATTTTTGGCAAGCAAACAAAGAAAGAAGTACTGAGCTTTCAAAAAAAAAGGAAAAAAAACATGCAAAGGGGAAAAAGGAGAGATATTTTTTTTCTTACAGTCAGTTGTGATTTCATAGGGGGAGTTGAGGCGCGCATCTCCGCAGGGTGAAGTGCTCACGTACAGATGGAACAGGATGTTCTCCCGCAGCCTGTAGCCTCCCTCTTTTAATCGCATGAAGATTGATCGCTCCCAGTCCTCTCGCCGTTTGCTATGATCACAAAAGAGGTTCCAGGTCATTTGTTACACATCAATTCAGAAACATTTCTGCTCTCTCTCTCTCTTTCTGTTTTTCTCCCTCTGTTTGTTTGTTTTTATTAGCACCCGACATCATATATTTTGTCTAGCTACAGGAGAAAAACAATAAGCTTCTCCAAATAAGGAAATGTGTAAAGAGGGTCAAAATTGCCAAAGTGCTCTTGGCTTGCTTATCTAGCATACATTCTAATGATAAAATATGTGGATTGTTTAAGGGTAACCCTCCTTCCTCACATGCACAGATGCATAAACACATTGATTTTAAAGAGGTTCTGGTGCATGAAGAGAGGGAAAGTTCTCCTAGTCTCTCCTGTGAACAAATCAGCTCTGCTCATCAGTGTGCCTACGCATGTGTTTAAATCCCATTATCGTCACTGCAGCCGAGATGTGTGTTTATGTGCTCCACTGAAAAGGGTCTCTAATGAAGCATCCAGATTTCACGACCCCTGCCAACCCTCTCTGGTCCCCAGGTGTTGCTTTTCTTCTCCATTCAACCAGGGCCACCTATGAGTGCTCCACGTGTCTTCTTGGTTACCTGGCATTTTTGGAAACCAGAAGCCATCCTGAGAAGTGAGGGAAAAACTTCTGCGAGGTTTTTGCAGTTGAGTTATAAAAGATACTTATTAACATGAAGCTTTTATCTTCACAGTGGTTCAGCAGCTAGATGGGGACACAGTGCACATATTCCATTAGTAACAGCTGCCCGGGAGGCCAAACCCTCCCAGTCCTGCAGTTTGCAGCAATAGCTCGTATTAAGGCTATGCTGCTATGTGGTTCCTCAGATGATTTACATTTGAAAAGACATGGGTGATTTCTCTGACAGACAGATGCCTCTAATATGTACATTTGGGTGATGGTCATGATTATAATTTTGAAGGTGAAAATGTAATTAGGAAATTTATGATGGAAGACAACTTTCCCTCTGATGCTCCAGTCCTTCCTACAAAAACCCAAGCACTTTTTTGTAGGAATATCTCTGAACAGAATGTCACCTGTAGGTAATGATTTTCTTAGGCGGGTCTTAATAAGTTGGAATCCAACTCATTTAATTCACTACAGGACAGCCCATTAACCAAAGTGATTTCTGCTGGTTTCTCTGTCTTCTGTTAGTGTATACGGGGCACTTTCTACTCAGCCTTGGAGCAAGTCCTTGGATTTAATCCAAGCTGCCTCTGCCTGATTTCTACCAGTGCAGCTTCTGTGCTATTGAAGCTGTTTGGCTGTCACTCTTCCATGGTTTGGGTGTTTTGTCATTTTTTGATGACGGGATGCGTTTGCTGTCAGGAGGAATTTACAGGCACATTAGCTCGCTGTCAGGGACAGGGAGCCACACCGACTGCTGAGCTGGGGCTGCCACATGCAGCTCCTTCATTTTCTGCTGGCTGTGATGGAATTTCCCAACTGCACTAATTATATTATCACTCTGATACAAGCCTCTGAAATAATAAAAATCCTGTAAGTCCTGCTGCTTGGACTTCAGAGCAACTGCAATTAGTTTTAAATATTTCCCTGCACAATCAGCTGGGACAATAGAAAGCTGTGCAGTCCTAACACCTGCTATTATTATGTTAAACCTCACCAGAGTCGGTGGATGCTTGCAGTACTTAGAAACGGTTGCTATGTAGGGTTGGAGCAGCCATTCTTTGGTCTGGATTTCAGAAGTTCACAGTCATCAGAATCCACACTGTTTGTACGGGTTATTGGTTTTCACTGATTAACCTTGCTTTCTTCCCTCTCTTTGAATACTAAGAAGGGTCTGCAGCCGGTGTGGCTGATGGTCTGGGTGACAGATAGCTGCTTTAAAAATAGATGCCCGGCTTGAGGGCAAGGCAGCTTGACTTTTCCTCCAGGAGACTGAGATCTTCCATATCACATATGGCCCTGACCTGCCTTTGAGATGGTTTTCTAGGGTTAAACTAAAACATGCGGTTCATCCGTGCACAGTGGCTGAATAGGTTTAATAACAAGACATTAAGAATATTGTTATAAAGGAGTTTGAGATGCAACACTGTCTGCTGTGGCTAAGCATAGAGCCTTGTGCATGGGATTCTTGGGGGACTTTAAAGTCTGAGGGGATCCAGGGACCCTGGTGGAGCAGAAGATGTATTTCTGCAAAGGCATTTCTCCCCCTCAGAATGTGTATGCTTATGCCTTCCCTCTGCGATAGTCATTTTGAGCTGTGAAACGGGGAATGGGTTTGCAGTAGAGATCCTTTGCCACCTTGCACAGCCATGTACACCGGAACAAATAAATGAAGAGAGAAAACCTCAGTGTGCCCACAAATGTCATTCATTCAGGGGGTAGCATTAAAGTGTAATTTCCACATGCTGGCAGGGGCTAAAAGAGCGAAATTTGCCCCCAAACTTCGCCTGTTATGAATGTCTGTAGGACTCTTAGGATGTGAGGCTAATTGAAGAGCAACATTTAAGAATGTGCTAAATTCTACTTGTTCATTATCCAGCATAACATGCACATGTTTTGAGTTAACTTCAAGAAGATTTAAACACATACTTATGGTTTAATATGTGTGAAGCATTTTGCTGAAACAAAGTCTTCCTTTCTAAAAGGGACTTAGAGGAGCTGTTTTAGCATATAAATGTATGTATGGGAAGTTTCTAGTACTACATGCTACAGCATGGCATCCTAGAGACACTAACAGCAAGCTTGAAAGGGAAGGGGCTGTGTCCATTAAGAGGCTAGTAGAACAAAAGTAAGAGATAGTAGATGTGTAATAAGCAGCTAGATTTCTTGGGAAAAAAACCCTTAACTGGACTGTATGAAGACTATTCCTTGCTTTTTTCATGTAAAATTAACAGTGGTTTGTATCTGACTTGCTAGAAGAACTTGACTTCTGGTAAAATCATCCCTCCAATGTCTGCAGGGCCACTACAGTAGTAAGACTGCAGTGGTGCTGTTTTATTTTAAGAACAGGCTGTTAGTTTTATTTTTCTTTTAAAAAAGAAGAGTTGGATTTTCTTTTTACCCCTGTTGGCCATTTGGTATAAATAATCCCACTGAAATCAATGTGAATTTTACTGCCATCATTGCAAGAGAATCAGACTATGGTATTTGTGTACTTTCTTGATGGTGATTCTTAGAAAAAGCTTCTCAAAAGGACTTTCTCGTCCGTCTTTTGTACATCAGAAAATTTACTTCTTACCTTTCATCTTTTTTTGTGAAAGTCTTGGAGGATTATGGTTGTCATAAAAATGAAATCTGGGAGGGCTAAGGGTTTTAATCACACTGGTTAGAAGCTGTCAGGTCTTAGTTGTGCTTTTAGCTTTTATTTAACTCAAGCTCTAGACACTGAATTGTTGAAAGAAAGTTTTTTTTTGAAGTATTTGTCACTCTTGCTTCTTATAGAGGATAAAATTCCCATTCTGGAACTCTCTTTCCTAAGAAAAGTCAAGAAAGTAACACCTCTACTATTTAACAATATGAATATAAAAAACCTCCCATAATTTACATATTACCACAACTCTGGCTTGTGGATGGGATGGTTCTACAGTTTAAACATCTGAGGCAGTCACTCTATGCTCTCTTAATAGAAATAGAAAAAAAAATGCCCTGGTACATGGTAATTCATCTCATCCAGAATAGATACTTCAACAGGTCTGCAGAGTTCCATTCCAGAGATGCCCATCTCTCTCCACTGAGCCTTGGCAATCTAATTCACTCTTAACTGACTATCTCTTAGAAATCTCAAGTGAGGTGTCAAGAAGTAAATCCGACTTAGTGAATCCATCTCTTCTAGCCATTCATTCTCTATTCCAGCCCTTGCTTTCTGCAGCCTGCTTACTCTTGCTCTTTGAAGCCTTCATACTACTCTCAGGCAAGTATGTGTTTTGCTTTCACTGAGGTTAATGATAGTTTTTGTGAATTCTGGAAAAGTGGTTCCTTTTCAAGGACAGCATCATACAGAAAAGTAATTCTTGTGCTGGAAGTTGCTGAATTTTGAAATCCAGCTGTGGAGATAATTTTGAGCAGGTAGATTTGATGGGAAGATGATATGTGGAAAATAGGGAATACTCTCAACAGAACAAGCTTACCTGTTCCACAGGGAGTGATGGAAAATCTAAGCTCTTTGAGGCAAGAACTATACTTTTTGGGGGTTAAGGAATTGTCTTTTTGTCTCAGTTCATATACAACTTTGTACAACAGATTCCTGTCCTGGAGTAATACTTTAACTTGGGCCAAGTTAATGCAAATACATAACAACACAGAAGCCGTTTGTGCTTTCCCCCACACTTGAGGAGCTGATCTGCAGGGAGTCCCCTTGAAGCTGAGTTTACGTGTCAGTCCAAAAAAACTTATCTTTTTAGCTATGCAGTAGCACTGTGTGACTTCTCAGTTAGTGGGAGTTGTCTTTTTTTTTTTCCCGGAGAAAAAGTGATAAATTTGATTTCAATGCATGGAAGATGCGTTTTTCATTCCCAGTGATGGCATAAAGCTGAGTATAGTAATAAATACTAGAATTGAAGAATATATTATAACACATGGTTTTGCTTCCCCATGGACTTTAAGGAAGCAATATCTGATTTGATAGTATCTCCTGTTTTGTCTTTCAAAGGTGCTTAGCCTTGACAATTTTGGTTGAGATTTTTATAGTGTGTGCTGTTCAGGGAAGCAATGGTGCCTGCTCTTGGCTGAATAAAGATTTGACGTTATTGCGAATAAAGCTTGTGCTGCACTGAGAATTCTTTTAACAAAAGACTGTTAACATTGATCGAAAAAAAATAATAATATGACTGAACATGTTAGGGAGGTGGATCAATACAACAGCTTAAGATACAGTGGTAGCACTTGTTTCCCAAAGGACTGTTGCACAAAGCAAGTTCTAGGGCTGCTACACTGCTGAAAACATAATAAAGTAATGTAAACTTGAAAGCAATCCAGACTGAAATAGAGAGAATATTGCTTTTGATTAAATTCAAGGCTGTTGTCTCCCTTTGTTAGACAAGCTCATCTACTCAATATAGTCTCTTGCCTTCAACCCCAGCCTGAAGTGAAAATAACCATGATTCCTATTACTGTTACTTCAGTGCAACATTGTCATAGGTGCTCACAAGAAAAATCATGCTAATCTTAATCTCTGTGTCTGTGACCTGAAATAAAACTTTCTGAAGACAAAGGCAGTTTTTGCACTGAAGTTAATGACCTTTAGATAAAATTACCTGAAACTGTGAGTAAGAATGGAGGGCAAAGAATGATCTATAGGTAAGATTTGGGGGTTTTTTGATTGTTTGTTTGTTTGTTTTTCATTCCTTGCATCATAGGATAAGTCAGGCTGGAAAGAACCTCAGATCACTAGCACAACCTACTGCTAAGAGCAGTTTGCCAAGTTTTCAGGGTTTTATCCACTCGGGTTTTGAAAACCTCCAAGACAGGAAGGATACCTGAACAACGCTGCTGGGTAACCTTGTTTACTGCTTGCCTATACCCATGGGTGCAGTTTGCCTTAATATTCAAACTGATTTTTTCTTGTTTCAGTGTGTGTCTGTTTTCTGTCATTTTCTCCACTTCGGTAAAAACATCAGCTCCATTGTATGGTTAACATATGTTCTGCTGGGTCTGCCATGCCATCTCCAGTCTGACCAGGCCTAGCTCCCCCAGTCCCTCCACACAGGCCAAATGCTCTGCCTCTGAGCATCCAGATGACCTCTGCTGAACTTACTTCATGTTGATGTCCTATGTTGAGGGACACAAAGCTGTTTATGGTGGTGTCGATGTGGTCTAATTAGTGCTGAGCAGTAGGGGGAGATTAAATTCCTTGACTCTTCATACAGCCTGGGATCCCATTGACCCCCATTGCTTCCAGGCACACTATTGTCTCATGTTCAGCTTGCTGTTTGCCAACAATCCCTGTTACTTTTCAGCAGAGCTGCTCCCCAGCCGGTAAGGCTCCACCCTTCTTTCTTCCTTGCTGTGGGACTTCCCATTTGTCTTTGTTGAGTTTTCTGACAAAGTTCCTGCTGGCCCATTCCTCCAGCCTTTCTGGAGGGCACCCCAGCCCTCAAGCATGTCAACTGGTCCTCCCCACAATTTGGCATCTTCTGCAAAGCTTATAACCAAGCACTACATAAGCCCTTTCCAGACTGTTGGTAGTTATGATTAGTGAGGTCTCTGAACAGACCTCTGCATAACCTAGCTTGTTACTGGCTTCCAGGCAGTATATGAGCCATTAACTATTTAAATGGTAACAAGGTAGGTTTGGCTGAAATCAGCAACAATAATTTGTCTGTAATGACTCTACATGCTGTAACATTTTAAAACATCATAAAGAAGGAGTGAGTGATAGCATCTTGCACTTTGGCACAAAGTTTACTGTACTGTTAACACTCATTGTTTCTCTAGTGAGTCAATGAAGGCATTAATGATCAATAAATCACTTCCTAGAGAAATTTCAGCAGCAGCAAGGAAGATACGAAAATGTCCGCAGTGAGCAAAATGACCCCCTTCCAGTCTCTGGCCAGTGAATGATGCTAATAAGCCTGCACATAAAGATTTGTACAAAATCATCAGGCTTCATAAACCTTATACTTTATGAGTTTTATCTAATAACTACTGAAAGAAAATCAGCTGAAGTAAAGGAGCTCATGACCCAACACTGTAGACTATCTCTCATTTTTTTTCTGTGCAGTGTCTTGGTCCTTCATCAGCCAAAGACCCAGAAACAACAAAAAGAAAAAAAGAGTTCAAATGTACAGAGGACGGACCTATTCCACTGAAGGCTGTATCAAATTCCCTAAGCATCAACAGAAATCAGTTACCTTAAGTGTAGCTCCAGCTGTGAGTACAGGAAGTGAATAAATGCCCTTCTTGCCAGAATTTCTGCATGGCAGTCGTTGACCACAAGCCCTTGGTCATTAATGTATTCCCCATTTATACATTTGGTACCCGATGACAGCACAATAACCTGAGCTTGCCTGATGTCCAAACCTGCAGGAAGAAAAACAAAAGGATTGTGAATTTGCTGGGGGTGAGTATGATATCGTAATTGTTAAAGATCTCACAGCCCATGCTTTGATGTAGCAGTCCAGACAGCCCTAATGGGATGCTTGTAAAGGTGAGGATATGGCCTTTGGAATGTGCAGGAATATCACATCTCTGTGTTATTAGAATAATAACTGCTATATTTCAGTTGCTGCTAATTCCAAGAGAAAAGCTTGGCATGAAGTTTACTTGTTAAATCAATAACTACATCATAGGAGAGGGCATACTGTAGGGAGGTAATAAAGATCTCCTGCAGTGCTGATAAATGGGCAGGTTTTTATGACCTGTTGAAGACATTTTCTGGTGGGAACACACAGGCTCCCTGTAAAGTTAATTTTCGTTGCTGTTGCACTATAAGTACTAAATAAAATGCAAGTAACACTTCTGGAGTTGCTCTTTAAAATTTGCAGAGAACAAACAGATCTGACTTTCAGTCTAGTTTCCTTTATGTTTCTGCAAGAGCAGCTTACATCGATGCCTTTTTGCCTGTCCCAGGAATGGAGCATTTAGCACTGAGACCAGATTTTTTTCTCTATTTCCTCTCCAGATAATGATGTCAGCAACTGAAAGACATGCCTTTCTTGGTTCAGATACACAAATTCTATGATTGAATCCTGATTTCTTTGGAGTCAGTGGCAAAATGCTTACAGAATTCAACATGATTTCACTCAGCTCATTCAACCCTGTGGACGATTTCAAAGAATAGTTAAGAATGAACTGAGCCCAAACTTAAATCACTTAGTGATCAGCACATTTCAAGATCCTCTCTCTGAATAACAAAGAATAGGGGAGCAACTTATGGGAAAAAGGATTCTCCAGCTGACAACGCTTCTTCTAGTTGTGACAAAATAGCCTAAGAGTATTTAACCGTGCTTAACAGCTGTACACAACTATGTGTAGGCAAACACGTGTACAGTATAGCAATCCAGTCCGACGCTACACCCATGTAGTGCCACAGTGTAGATGCTCTCAGTGTTCTACCTAACTTCTGGCTGCTTGTCCAGGGAAATGGAAGTGTCCAGGTGTTCTGCACCCTCCCAATGCATCTAACATGGAAATATATAAAATAACTCAGTGGAAATTGATGTCTATGTTTAAGCAACTGAATCAAGCCCTCAAAGTCTGGTGAGTCAGTAACTAAGAAGGACCTGAGGCTGCAAGTGCCCACTGAAGGAATGGAAACAGTCTCACTGTGGGCCATGGTGAGGCTATTTCTATGATGTTACTTTAGCTTTAGAAAAGGTTTAGGAATTATTTTATAGAGTTAGCAATACTATTTTTTTTGTACAATGAAGCCTATTGTGTGGCGTAAAAAAAATTAAAAAAATACAGAGATTCTTTTGGTTGGAAGCACTACCGGGGAGGTGGGTGAGTCACCATCCCTGGAGGTATTTAAAGGATGGGTAGATGAAGTGCTTAGGGATGTGATTTAGTAGTGGACAGGTATGGCTGGACTTGATGACCTCAAGGGTCTTTTCCAGCCAAGCAATTCTATGACCATGGGTGGGGCCATGTTCTCTCATAGGATCCCTTGGCATGATATGGGAAATCAGCTGAACCGAGAAGGAAACTATATTTTAAAGATAAAAGGCTGGTGCTACAAATGATATCCAGCTGGTAAATAGGACCAATAATACTTCATAATCTCCATACAGCACTGGGACTAGTGGTGAATGACATGCTATAACACTGTTGTCATGTTTAACAAATTAATATCAAATGATGCCAAAAATATCCCATGCTTCTATCAATACGATAGCTACATCAGTAGTCCAAAAGGTTTAGCAGTATTGTGACATTGCAGCATTGTGACATTTCTAGGAGAGGTAAAAGTACTGTGAAAAATCAGTTAATCACACCTTACCCCAGGGTTGTCACAGTCTTATCCAGAAATTGTTGTAGATGCTAGTGACAAAGTACACATCACTGTATGCCTGTGCTAGAAGTTTAGCCTCTATTTGTCACTGTGGCCATAAGAAAGTGTTTGGGAGCATTTATTAAAAAAACCCCAAAACCCCACAACTCAACAAATAAAGCTGAGAGAATCCAAGAAATGACAATGGGAGAACATGAGAGAATGCAGTGAAAATTCAATTCCAAAACATTTGTGTTTATTCCACTTCTATTACTAAATGAAAAGTTGAAATGGCAAAAAGGCTCCTTTCCTACGAAGAAGTGTTCCTACTGTGTACATTAGAATTGCTTAGTTTCACTTTGCTTTAGTGTTGCTGCTTTAATGAGAAAAATAATAGGTATCTTAGATCAGATCCATATTGATCTAGTTAACTGTGTCTTTCACATGGATTAATAGTAAACATTTCATGAGTCACTGCCTGCAACAGAGGTGTTTGAGTCCCACTCAGCATCTCAAAATGTAGAGTATATTTTCTGAGCAGGATTCTCTTTGGTTGGAAGGTTCATGATAAGAATCAGCTATTTTTTGGTTCTATTTTATTTATTTACGAGTGCAGACAATGTCTTGTTTTCCTCAGTGCAGCAGAAGTATAGCAGGAGGCAACTCCCTCGTTCAGAAATCCATGAGTTTCTCTGTCTGCACCTGAGGTCCTCCACTGGTACTCCTCACAGCAGTGAGACTGACTACTGACTACTCCTTATATTAGCATACCACTAATGCATCTCCTCACCTCTCCCTTCACCTCACAAGGAAATCACCAGACTCTGCAAATACTGAGCAAACCATCCATCCTTCTAACCTGCTCTCCAGGAACTGTATCTTACTCACCCTTCCCAGCCAGTCCAGTGCACAGTGTGATATCTTATATTATTTCAAATTTTTTATCCATAAATAAGCTTAACTCTTTCTCTCTTCTCATATGAGTGTAAGAGATCTGGATTTATTCACAAATGAAACACAAAGGCACCCAACACCTATTGATGGAGCAATACTATGAATCCCTCTGATGTTATTTGCTATCACAACACCCACTCACACAGTAACAGCAAATGTGCTTAGGTTGTTCATTTTATTGGGTGAATTGACTACATATGTTGTTTTTCAGTGCTATGGGGCCACAGTAGGTAGTCATATGTGGACACAGATTGGGGTATCTGCCAGTCTTGGCCAAGGTACAAGTGTTTGCAAAACTTCACTTAGATGTTGCCTGGGGCTGGAAGCAAGAGTTTCCAAGAATTCTGCAGAACCAGTCTGTATGTTCAACATTAAAAATCTCCATGTATTTTCCATTTTCAGTAAGAGAAAATAATCCATGTTCCTTCATGCTCAGAAAGATCCAAGAGTTATGTCTCACCACTACAATGCTCAAACCCACAGGTACATGTGACATGCATTAGCTCTGAAATATTTACACAGCAGTGGGGACCCAAATGGGGAAAGTGATCTGTGACCAAGTTAGCACCATTTGATGCTGTAAGAGCACCCAGCATGATGAGAAATACTTCTAACAATCTGGCAACTGTCTGGTGTGTTCAGGGACGCACATGCTAACAGGTTGTCCTCTTGTATGCCTTGTTTTGCACATGCATAGAGTTGGAGGATTATTCCCAGTGAAATTATTCCAGTGAACATAGGGGGAATTTGTCTCAGAATGACACATGGTGCCTAGTTGTTGAAGGTAAATTTTAACATTGACTGATCACACTGGCATTTTAGGCACCATTTCAAACTCTCGAGCCTAGATACTTGCTGCAGCTATACAGAATTAATAAGCACTTCTGTACATTTGTCTATTTTGCATAAAATCCAGTCATTACTAAAACTTGTTATAAATGTTTATTTTCTATTTTATTTTGCCTGCAGAATACTTCAAATTCCTCAAGTGATTTCTATTTAAGAATGTCAAACTACCTCCTAAATGTTGAAAATTGACCTCAGACATGTGGCAGATCCAAACTGAGCACTTCATCGAGTTGTGCTTAGGAAAGCTATAGCATTGGATATGGTAAATCCTAAACTGGCACTAATGTGGCACCACCAGTCACACACCACCTTTCCTGCTTTGGGTTGTACAGCAAGGTATGATCCTAGATGAGGACTGTGCTTGGCAAGACCTATGTTCTTACTGAGGGGACCCGGTCTTGGATGAGAGACTCAGGGATATATCTGTGTTCAAGTCACTTGTCAAACAAGGAGAAATGAGGTACATTATTACGACCTTAACTCCTGACCAGAGTTCATGAGGCATTTCTTTCCCTAGATGCCTTCTGTGAAGTAATGTTTGAGAAGACATTAGGTTAAAAGTAACTAGTGAACAATTTATAAGAGGAACCTGCATTAGGTTTCTATTATTTGCCTAAAGACTCCTAATAGTTTTCAATTTGAAAAGGAAATGGAGCAGTGGAAAGGAAATTGGGAGCAGTGTCAGCATTCTGACTAGGTCCTGGCTAACGCTCTGCTCACCACGACAGCCAGGAGAGTGGGAAGGGAATTTGACACATTTTATTTTCAAAAATTCTGCCAATTAATTAATCACATTATAGAACAAAAATGTACCCACGGATGACACACTGTCTTTGATCGCAGATTCAGTCTAATCATCTGGTGAGGTAATGAGTCTTTCTGGTGCTTTGCTGAAAACCTAAGCCCCTCCTCAGGGTCTTGTAAGCACAGTCACCTCTCACAGGCAGTCAGGGGAGACCTTGACCTTGCTAATGCTCATTTTTTGTGTGTCAGTGATTGTCCAGGCTTTCATGTCATAGCTGAGTTGTTGAAAAGAAAATGGGTTTTATTGTAAGCCATTTTCAGGTTGCTGACACCAGTGGTGGGATTAATTTCAGCTGTTCTGTATAACTAGAGTTTAGATCTCGGTAGCTGAGCTAATTGCTGTAGACTCGCTTTATAGTCAAAGGAGAGGAACTTTCCTGGGAGGTGATTCATCTGGCCTATTTTCACAGAATCACAGAATAATCAGGTTGGAAGAGATCCACTGGATCGTCGAGTCCAACCATTCCCACCAATCCCTAAATTGTGCCCCTAAGTACCTCATCCACCCTCACCTTAAACACCTCCAGGGAAGGTGAATCAACCACCTCCCTGGGCAGACTGTTCCAATGCCTAACCACCCTCTCCGTGAAGAATTTTTTCCTAATCTCAAGCCTAAATCTCCCCTGGCGGAGCTTGTGGCCATTCCCTTTCATCCTGTCCCTTGTCACTTAGCAGAAGAGGCCAGCACCCTCCTCTCCTCAACCTCCCTTCAGGTAGTTGTAGAGAGTAATAAGGTCTCCCCTCAGACTTCTCTTCTCCAGGCTGAACAACCCCAGCTCTCTCAGTCGCTCCTCATAAGATTTGTTCTCCAGCCCCTTCACCAGCTTTGTTGCTCTTCTCTGGACTCGCTCCAGAGTCACAACATCCTTCTTGTGGTGAGGGGCCCAGAACTGAACACAGTACTCGAGGTGCGAATCTCACCAGTGCCGAGTACAGGAGGAGAATAACCTCCCTGGACCTGCTGGTCACGCCGTTCCTGATGCAGGCCAAGATGCCATTGGCCTTCTTGGCCACCTGGGCACACTGCTGGCTCATGTTCAGTCAACTGTCAACCAACACCCCCAGGTCCTTCTCCTCCTGGCAGCTTTCCAGCCAGGCTTCTCCTAGTCTGTACCTCTGCTTAGGGTTGTTGTGCCCCAAGTGCAGGACCCGGCATTTGGCCTTGTTAAACTCATGGCATTGGTCTCAGCCCAGCAGTCCAGCCTGTTCAGGTCCCTTTGCAGAGCCTCCCTACCCTCCAGCAGATCAACACTTCCTCCCAGCTTGGTGTCATCTGCAAACTTGCTAAGGGAGCACTCGATGCCTTCATCCAGGTCGTTGATAAAGACATTGAACAGGACTGGACCCAGGACTGAGCCCTGGGGAACCCCACTTGTCACTGGCCTCCAGCTGGATTTAACTCCGTTTCCCACCACCCTCTGGGCCCGGTCATTCAACCAGTTTTTCACCCAGGAGAGTGTGTGCCTGTCCAGGCCAGAGACCCACAGTTTCTGAAGCAGAATGCTATGAGAAACTGTATCAAAGGCTTTACTAAAGTCCAGGAAGACCACATCCACAGCCTTTCCCTCGTCCAACAGTTTAGTCACTCAGTCATAGAAGGTGATCAGGTTACTCTGGCAAGACCTGCCTTTCATGAACCCGTGTTGACTGAGCCTGATCACCCGGTTCTCTTGCAAGTGCTTCATGATCGCACGCAAGATCACCCGCTCCATGACTTTCCCCGGTACCAAGGTCAGACTGACAGGCCTGTAGTTCCCCAGATCCTCCCTGCACCCCTTCTTATAGATGGGCATGACATCAGCCAGCCTCCAGTCCAGTGGAACCTACCCAGTCATCCAGGACTGTTGGAAGATGATGGAAAGGGGTTTGGCCAGCACATCCGCCGGTTCCCTCAAAACTCTTGGGTGGACTCCATCTGGCCCCATAGACTTGTGGGCGTCTAGCCGGGCAAGCAAGTGTCTAACCACCTCCTCCTGGACTGTGGGCAGCTCATACCGCTCTTCCAACCCCTGGAGTTGTGCACAGAGGGAACAATTTTCCTTACTATTAAAGACTGAGGCGAAGTAGGCATTGAGTACTTCAGCCTTGTCTTCGTCCCCTGTTACTCTTGTTCCCTCTGCATCTACTAGGCACTGGAGATTCTCCCTAGTCCTCCTTTTACTGTTGATATATTTGTAGAAAGACTTTTTGTTGTCTTTCACAGACTTGGCCAATCCCATTTCTAGTTGGGCCTTAGCCCTCCTGACTTTTTCCCTGCACATTCTCCCTTCCTCCCTATAGTCCACCCAGGATGCCTGCACCTTCCTCCAAAGGTCGTAGACCTTCCTCTTCCTATTGATGTCTCTCAGGACCTCCCTACTCAACCATGCTGGTTTCTTACTCTGCCGGCTACTTTTCCGGAACTTGGGGATGGCTTTCTCCTGAGCTGCTAGGAGTTCCTTCTTGAAAAGTGCCCAGCCCTCATGGACACCTTTGCCCTCAAGGAGCGCCTCCCATGGGACTTTTCCGACCAGCCTTCTGAACAGCCCAAAGTCTGTTCTCTGAAAGTTGAGCATGACTGTTCTGCTAACCTCCACCTTCTTCATCTCACCCAGCACTGAGAACTCTATCATCTCATGATCACTTTGCCCCAGGCATCCTCCAACCCTCACATCCCCCACCAGTCCTTCTCTATTCACGAACAGCAGGTCCAGCAGGGTGCTGTCCCTTGTCGGTTCGCTCACCAGCTGTGTGAGGAAATTGTCTTCCACACACTCCAGGAAACTCCAGGACTGCTTCCTTTCTGCTGTATTATACTCCCAGCCTATATCTGGGAAATTGAAGTCTCCCACAAGGACTAGAGGTAGCGATCTTGAGACTACTCTCAGTTGTTTGAAGGAGAGCTCATCAGTTGCTTCTTCTTGGCTGGGTGGTCTATAGCAGACTCCCATCACTATACCTGCCTGCCCATGGGCTCTTCTGATTTTCACTCACAGGCACTCAGTCCCATCCTGACCGTAGTCCAGTTCGAGGGTATCAAAGCCCTCTCTAACATAGAGGGCTACCCCGCCTCCTCTTCTGTCCTTCCTGAAGAGGTTATACCCCACCATGGGTATGCTCCAGTTGTACGAGTCATCCCACCACGTCTCCGCAATGGCAATGACATCGTAGTCTCCTTGCCCTACCACAGCTTCCAGCTCCTCCTTCTTAATTCCCATGCTGCGTGCATTAGTGTAAATGCACTTCAGCTGGACAGGCGTAGCTACAGCCTTCATAATAGAGCTTCTCCCCAACTGAGCGGTCCTTGACTTAACTAAGGCCACAGTGCCAGTTTGCTGCCTACCATCCTCAGCTGCACTCACCCCCTCTTGCTTAGTGGTGATATACCGGCAGGCATCGCTAGCACACCACCCCTTTGCCATTGAAATCTCACCTCCAGTCTCACTCCCATCCTGCCTGGCCTCCATCCCCTCCCCCCTCACATCTAATTTAAAGCTCGATTTATGAGCTTAACTAGGTTTTTGGTGAGGGCTTTTGTCCCCCTAGGAGACAGGCATGTCCCATCCCTAGTAAGAAAGCCTAGGGGTGCGTGGGCCTCCCCATGATTAAAGAACCCAAAGCCCCTCTTCTCACACCAGTCCCTAAGCCATTCATTAACCAGTTTCTTATTCCTCATTTCATGCTCCTGATTCCTTAGTATTGGGATGGAGTTGAATATTACCTGTGCCCCAGAGCCCTCGATCATTCTCCCAAGTGCCATGAAGTCCCTTTTAATGGCTTTAGGCCTTCTACGTTCTATTTCTTCATTACCAATTTGAAAAACTAAGAGCAGGTAGTAGTTTGTATCATTGACCAGGGAAGGGAGCTTTCTAGTAACTTCCATCACTGATGCTCCCGGCAAGCAGCAGACCTCCCTATGGAGCGGGTCTGGCCTACAGATGGGACCCTCCATACCTTTGAGAAGGGAATCCCCCAAGACAATCACCCTCCTCTTCTTTTTAACCAAGGATGTTTTTAGGTCTGTGGGAGGATGATGGAGTTTTGGAAACATTTCTAGGCTGTGGGTGCAGCTCTCTTCATCTTTAGGGCTAGGATGCACCCTCAGCACATCATATTTGTTCCCCAGAGAGATCTGGGGGTTAAATACCTGGGTGGGGGTGTGGAAAATAAAAGGAGCAGGTTTCCTTCTCCAGACAGGAACCTGCTGCCATTCCCCATCTCTGTCTCTCCCGGCCTTGCAGCTTACCAGTGGGTGGTGCTCAGCTTCACTAGCTCCGGCAGCCTGTGAGAGTGTCCTGCTCCACTCATCTATCTCCCTCTCACACTCCCTGATGGCCCTCAGCCTAGCCACTTCTTTCCTCAGCTCTTCCACCATATGAAGCCGTTCCCCTACCCAAGCACAGCTTCCACAGGAGGAGCCAGTGCCAGAGGCGTGAGCCGCTGTGGGAGGGGGGCACTGACTGCAGTCCAGGGTCTGGGTAGCTGCATGTGCCCACCGGGGCTCTGGCTGGGTAGCAGCCTCCATCACGCTTGGTGTGGCCTTAGTCTTTTGTCAGGCATCCACCATTTTCCTCAATCTCTTCAGACCGTGCTCCAGCCCTTCCCTGCTCGCCCTGCCTGCTCTAACTGCCACTGAAACTGCCTTGTTTAATGAGCCCCGCTCCTCTTTGCCCCACTCTGGTCGCTGTGTTCCCTAAGGGCCCTTTAAATCCCCCGCGGAAGCTTCCGGGACCGCCCCCTCCCGTCAGGCACCGCGGGAACGGCGGTTGAGCTGGGAGCCCCGCGCCGGCTTCCCGATTGAGTTTTTTTAGGCTTTTCCCCGTTCAGGGAAGCACCCAGTCGCCTATGGGCACCCCTACTACAGAACTCACCGTCCTGTCGCTGGATGCAGCTGAATAAGCTGAATTTTAGATATTTGCTTTTGGGTAGTCTGCATTAAACTTCAGTACTCGCAGCTTCTCTTCATGAACTCTGAAGACCTTCAGATAGCGAGCAGAAGTATAACTTTCTACAATCTATAGAGATGTTTGCAGTAAGACTTCTCTTATTACAGGTGAAAAAATACCATGAGTGAATCAAAACTCCCAAAATCATACAAGGGCAAGCAGAGCAAATATTTTTTCTCTCATTTTTAAACTTTCCAGTTTTAAAATTTTTTAAGGGTAATTGTTTGTATTAATGTTAATACATTTGTGGATGGTTACATTGCCTTGAGCTGGGTTGTTACATGCATGAAACAAACAATGCTGCCTTCCCTACATAATATCCTAAAGTATCAGTCCTGCAGATGCAGAACTACAATAGGAATGATTCAGAGAGATGCTGACAGAAGATACAGTACGCAAGAAAAAAATTTGAAGATTTGCTCAGCAAATAAGCTGGATATGGAGAACTGGCTGACAACTAACGGACTACAGTCGCGAGCTATGCTTTTCAGTTAGTTATGGCCATAAACTCACACTATCTACACTCATTCTGCTTTGAGACACAGCTCTACCAATAAAACCTGAGAGTTTGGGCTAGTGTAATCAACGTTTCTACTGACTTTAACAGAGTTACTCCCATAACACAGAATTTGTAGCCCTGCATATTTATGTGTTGGAAAAGGAAAATCAAAATCACTGGGTAATTGCAAGAAGTGTTGACTTACTTTTTTGATTGCTATGTGCAATCAGAAAACTGAATCACACTGGTTGTATGGTGAAGAACTACTGTGAAATTCAGTGAGCTTAATTCACATTGAACAGGATGGAGTTTGCAACTGCTAATGCTGGCATAAAACTGGGATCACACTTCGGCTTCTTAGCAGCTGGTACAACACGTAGAGGAACACCAGTCAGTATGCAAGCATTTATTTCCTTGCATGTTTTAGGCCCTGCTAGTGGTAATGAAATCTATCTTCTTTTTTCAACATGACACTGTGAAGACAACTTACTGCTTGGAATATATTCATTTTAAATTAGAAGAAATAATCAGAAAAATCAGGTTTGATTAATTAAAAAGAAAAAAAGCAACAAATCCTCTTTTTTGGGTTGGAAACAACTGACTCAAAATCCTGTGTGGTAAGAAGGAAAGCTAGAAATAATGATAGTGTAACATCATCCCTTGTGAATAATTCATGGGGTACAATTTCATGTTATTTTAAATAGTGCTGCTTCTCTCTCTGATAAGCAATAATTTTATGCTCTTTCTTTACCTTTTTTAACAAATCAGTCAAAAGGATTGTCTATTGTTATCTGCAAAAATGTGTATTTGGAATAATTTTCAAGGCAGTTTAATAGAGCTCTGATCACAGAGTAGGTTTTGTTTTTTTTTTTTTCTTAATACCCTCTATTCATAGCTGAATAAGTTCAGGTTTCCATTTCAGGTTTGTTTAAAGAAGGAAAATTTCTTGATGCTACATAGCACTGATGGGTCCTATATTATTTTCTGTTATCTTCTTCCCTTGTAGCTCTGCTTCATCATTAGAATAGCTTTAATTTTGCAATAAAAAATAGTAAAGACATGAAAGGGCAGTGATGCTGGAAATGCTGCCTGCAGGGATATGCTGTGGGCACAACCCTGCACCTCACTGTCCTAAGGCAGGTCCCTGAACCTGTTCAGAGCCCTGTGGGAGCCTGCACTGCCAGGCTGTGGGCTGCACTTGCCACCCTGGGACTGGGCAATATCCCATGCAATATACTTATGCAAAAGACACAAAGACCTCTTCTCCCCACGTTCTCCTTGAAAAAAAGCAGGAAGAGGACATGTTCCTCTGAAAAGGAGTTGAAACCATTATGCCTGTTTGTTAATACTTGCACAGGTGTGGCTCTATGGTTAGAGATGATGGATGTATTTACTCAGGTCCATCAGTCCATTTGCCCTGTAACTTGGTGATGCATCAACAACCCTCTCTTTTCTGAAGTTTCAAGAGGAGTGAATTCAAGATGCATGTATGAGAAGGGAACTGAGGTTCCAGGGACTGGTGCGTGTGGCATGGTGGATCCTGCTCTTCACTTTCAATGCAGCATATGCTCCCCTGACATAGGGAGCTCTGCTGTCCCCAGCCCTGAGTGGAAAACAAAACCACACACATAACTCCAAAAAGAAAAAGAATATGTAGCCATAAGAGAAGAATTGGGTATAGCAGGCATGATTAAATACAGCTATTAACAGTATGCATTTATCTACCAGCCATAGACACTGCTGGAGCTCGTTTTTGTCTATCAATTTTTTACCATATCAGTGGTGGTGATTGTGACCATTCTGTGTCAAACAAGAACGTGGAACTTCAGTGAGCACCCTGGCTGTGTCACATAGTTTGCAAGTGGCTGTCCTCAAGAGTAGCCCTAAGGCAGATGGGAGCAGCTGATGTGAAGAATCACAGAATCACTAGGTTGGAAAAGACCCACAGGATCACCAAGTCCAACCATTCCCATCAATCACTAAACCATGCCCCTCAGCACCTCATCCACCTGTCTTTTAAACACCTCCAGGAAAGATGACTCAACCATCAACCTGGGCAGCCTGTTCCAGTGCCCAATGACCCTTTCTGTGTAAATTTTTTTTCTGATGTCCAGCCTGAATCTCCCCTGGCGGAGCTTGAGGCCATTCCTTCTTGTCCTGTCACGTGTCACTTGGGAAAAGAGGTCAGCTCCCCCCTCTCTACAACCACCTTCTGGGTAGTTGTAGAGATCAATGAGGTCTTCCCTCAGCCTCTTCTTCTCAAGGCTAAACAATCCCTTTTCCCTTAGCTGCTCCTCATAAAACTTGTTCCCCAGGCCCTTCACCAGCTTCATTGCTCGAAGTGTCAGACCAAAATGCTGGGAAAGAAGCATGTTAAATGTTTATGAAATATATTAGAAGAAGTCTGCCAGCATACACTAGGAATAAAGAAACTGCTAACAGTGAAGTTAAAGATATTTAGGAGTATAATTGGAATGTAGACTTTGAAATGTGGGAGTTGCACAGGGATTTCTTTTTCTGACGTCAGTCTGCGGGTTATGTGAAAGTGAATATATTGTATTTCAGTGGAAAGAGAGGGTCTAAAGGGAACTTCTGAGGTCCTTGAATTTTCTTCTTTCATTAATGTGTTGAGTAATCCTGCCTCTGAGTGCACTTCCTAGGGAAGGCTATTCTCTGCAGTGCTCTTCATCTTCATCAGAGAACAAGCAGGGGCAGAGGTGCAGTCCTCTCCACTGTAATCTCTGATCCCTCTTGGCAGGGTATTGTCTGAGAGTGGCCATGGATCTCCTTTCACAGCCAGTAAACTTCTCCCAATACCATGGGGTGTTTCTTTGTGAACAAATTCCAAATCCAGTTCCTCTGGAAGAAAAATCCCTTTCTGGCACAAGCCAGTTTTGAACTGCTCAAATGCATTGTCAGATGCTTGAAAAAGGACACTTGCACTAATCCACTTTGCAAGATATTCCTATGCAGGTCTTTCCAGTATGTCTGATTCACAGGGAGGATTTCCCAGCCTAGAAAAGAATGGAGAGGAGACTGCCAAAGCAGAGGGGAATCAGAAAACAGAGGGGAAACTGCTGAGGGTTGTAGAGGAGAGTGACCCTGGGATAAAATCATAAGAAATAAAAGTCAGGCTAAATAACTTGTGAGAATTAGTAACAATGAGGTCTCTTAGACCAGAATGGTCTCCCAAGGTAGTGTTGCAAGTGCCACTGCTAACTGATTAATTTACAATCTAAACTGGAAAAAGCGTGCAGGAATACACCATGGGGAACAATCTTGAGTTTGCAGGGAAATGGATTGTTAGACTTTGTGGTCTTTCCCAGTTCTAATTTCTGTGGCCCATGTATTTCCTCCACTTAGCAGACAGAAAGGATACAAGGCCATCAGCTTTGCTTTTCAGGACTGTGGAAGAAGACAGTGCCATGCTTGCAAGCACCAGTGTCCTTTGCCTTCCCTTTCTCAATGTGGGCTTCGGAAATCTGAAGGGAGAGATAGCATAGTCAGCCCATGCGCCTGCATGCTTCTTCCTCATACCAGTGGGGCTGAGCTTGCCTCCACCCTGGGCTAGACGACCAAAGCTGTGCAAATGATAAACTCCAAATCAGTCCCAGATTTGTGCAGGATTTGCAGCTCCATCTGGATCTCTATAAGTTGATGGGGCCTGATGGGATTCAATCAAGGATACTTAAAGAGCTGGATGATGTCATAGCGAGACCTCTCTCAATGGTTTTTCAATGCTCTTCAGAATCTGGAGAGGTACCAGTTGACTGGAAGCTGGCAAATGTTGTCCCAGTCTTCAAGAAGGGCAGCACAGATAACACCAGTAACTACAGGCCTGTCAGTCTCACTTCAGTGCCTGGTAAGATTATGGAGATGATCATTTTGGGAGCTACTGAAAAACACCTGAAAGACACCACAGTCATTAGTCCCACCCAGCACAAGTTTATAAAGGGAAGGTCCTGCCTAATAAACTTAATTTCCTTCTATGACAATGTTACCCACCTAGCTGACCAAGGAAAACCAATCTTTCTGGATTTCAGCAAAGCCTTTGATACTGTCTCTCACAGTTTTCTCCTGAACAAAATGTCCAGCGTACAGCTGCATAGACACATAATGCAGTGGATGAACAATTGGCTAATGGGTGGGGCTCAAAGGGTCATAGTGAATTGGCAACATTGGTCAAGCGATGAGCCATTAGTGGGGTTACACAGGGATCCATCTTAGGACCAGTACTCTTTAATATTTTCATAAATTACCTGGGTGCAGGACTCAAAGTTTTGCCAACCAAATTCACTCTTCACATCAAACTGGGGGGACCTGTTAACACTCTTGAGAGCAAAGAGACCCTGAAGATGGATCTAGGCAAATTGCAGGACTGGGCAGTCACCAACTACATCAAGTTTAACAAGGGCAAGTGCTGGGTTTTGCACCTGGAACATGCCAAACCTGGATTTGCATACAGACTGGGGAGTGAGAGGCTGGAGAACAGCCCTGCAGAAAAGGATCTGGGGGTTCTGTTTGACAGTAAGTTGAATATGAGCCAACAATGTGCCCTGGCAGCCAAGAAGGCCAACCGTGTCCTGGAGTGCATCAAGCACACTACTGCTAGCTGTGATTTTTCTGCTCTGCTCCACACTGGTGAGGCTCCACCTTGAGTATTATGTGCAGTTTTGGGCACTGCAGTATAAAAAGGATATTAAGCTAAAAAAGTTGGTGAAGGGTGTAGAAGGGAAGTCATGTGAGTCACAAAGTTGGTGAAGGGTGTAGAAGGGAAGTCATGTGAGGAGTGACTATAGTCACTTGTTCTGTTCAGCCTGGAGAAGAGGAGACTGAGGGAGGACCTTATAGCAGTTTACTGCTTCCTCACAAGAGAAGCTGATCTCTTCTCTGGTGACCAATGATAGCACTTGAGGGAATGACAGGAAGATGTGCCAGAGGAGGCTAGGGTTGGGTATGAGGAAAAGGTTCTTCACTCAGAGGGTGGTGGAACACTGGAACAAGCTCCCCAGAGAAGTAGTTGTGGCACAAAGCCTAGTAACACTCAAGAAGCATTTGGACAATACACTCAGACATATGGTGTAAATTTTGGGGTTGTCCTATGCAGGGATAGGAGTTGGACTCAACGATCCTTGTGGATCCCTTCCAAATCGGGTCATTCAGCGATGTTGTGAAATCCATAAGGATTTTTTTTTTTAGCCTGCATTGATAGTGGCAGGATCAATGTTATTTGAGAGTCCTTTCCTTTCATGAGAGTTTGAACACTGGTTTTTCCCTTAGGAACAGAGCTCTATAGGGGCTTGCAGATGATTAGTAATTTTAAAACAGGACTGAACTTCACTTCCCCTGCCAGGTCCTGAGTGCAGATACCTGTTTTTCTCTAATAATGCTATGCCACTGATATCTGAGCATTCAGTAAATTAACAGTCTTATGTGCTAGTGAGATCCTTAACTGAAGTGAGAGAGAATTTCTGAATGTGGATTTTGACAGATAAGTACAGGAGGAACTTTTTTCTTATACTTTTTTCCTTTTCCTTTTCCTTTTCCTTTTCCTTTTCCTTTTCCTTTTCCTTTTCCTTTTCCTTTTCCTTTTCCTTTTCCTTTAATATACATGTATTTAAAAAGTCTCCTGTGCATTTTACTAGGTCAGTAAATGGTTAATGTCACTAAGCCTTTGTTTATCCTAGAAACTTCTGTTTTTAGGATGAGATGCACTGCTTGTATTGAGACTGGGACAATTTCCAGCTCGGCTTATCACAGAGCAGAAGGGAAGAATGAACCTTCCAGCTCCTTATTTCACATCCTTAGGGACAGAAACAGAAGTGCCTATTCTTCATTTCTACCTTTTATGTTAATTAGCTCATCCATCTTCGTGGCCAACGTGACACAAAGCCAGGGCCTTGCCTGCATCCAGGTTTTGAGAGGTGTCAGTTACTATTTCTGTCAGAAATATTCTTTAAACAGCAAGAACTAAAAGCCAACTCCAGAGACAGTAAACAGTCTGAGATAAAAAGCTCAGTGTCTGTGTAGAGCTAGCTGCTCCGAAACAAGAATCGGAGCAACCAGCGGGCACAGTGGGGAACAAGGCACTTTTCAGTGGAGCTGCCCAGAATGCACCAGCAAGAAGTGCTGGAGACACCTACGGCTTTTGCAGCAGATGGAAAATGGGGGTTCAATCAACTTCCCAGGCTGGATCATTCTCCCACTGGAGTACCTAAAACTGCTGAGATGAGAGGAGTGTTTTCCCCGTTTTTTGCTGAATCTGTGCTACCAAACAGCTAACAGCACAGGGTTAGCTTAGCCAATAACAGCAGCAAGGGGCTGTATCTTGTCCTAGTTGGGTTGCTCACCTCTAAAAGTCAAGTCCCAGTTGTGTACTTGCTCCCAGCTGGTGTGTGCATTTTATCCAGTTTCTGTTTAGTGTAAGACATATAATGAGGCCTGGACACACGACCTTGAACCTGTTTTTCCCTCCTCTGTTCAAGTACAGCAGGCTGCAGAGCTGTGTCCTATCTCATATTTTCTGTTTCTAAACAATGTATCCACAACTATTTTCTGTTCCTTAGCAATGATTTAACAGAAGAGATGAAGGAAAAGCCAACGTTGCTCTTGTAGGGGGAGTATTTGCAGTGGCATGCCTAAACCTATATTTTAAAAGAAGCAATGAACCTGCTGGAGCCACATTTTTAACTGCAAAACACCAGATGTCCTTTGAGCTTGAATTTGGAAACCTAAAACTGTTGGGCTGCTGGAATCCTAGCCTACACGTTATAGGTCCACATTGCAAAATCCAGGACTAGAGTTGCAGCTGTGGAAAAGGGATGCTTTTATGAATTTCAAAATTATTTAGAGAGAATCAGAAGATCATTGCTTTAAGGTTTATAATATGAGGAAAACATTTCTGAGCGTGATGCATATGGTTTCTAACTGCATATCTATTTAAAAGTATTTTGAGGAAACTTGTCATCTGGTGGTGATGTGTCAACTTGGACACAAGAAAGTAATGAATAATATTTCCAAGCATCTCAAATGACTTTGTTCACATTCTTAAGAGCATTAGGCAACAGAAGGTGAAGAGACCTCATGAGATTTTCAAAAGTATGATGTCAGCAGTTTGGGCATCCAGCTTTCATTTTGAGAAAATTTTAAAACACTTAAATGGGGCACAAAAGCCTAAATTACTCCTGTTACTCAGTTCTTGAAGGGATGTGCCCTGGTCACTAATTTGTAAATTATTCACAGTTCCTCTAACTGCTTTGTCTACTTGAATTCTACTTGGGATGGAGAAGATTGATACTCTACATATTGCAATAATTTTCTACTGCATTTTACTACTTTACAACTTCCCTATTTAAACTAAGGATCAGAAATCAATTGGCCATCAATATTCCTGATTGTACTTAGATGTCAGGCTTTATGGGTCTTAATATGACTGTAAAGATCCATGGAGACGTATTGTCAACTTTACTTTTTTCTGTTATTGTACTTAGCAGTGATTAAGACCCATTCCATGAGATATGGATGATAATTTCCCATCTTTTATCACAGCATGAAATTGCTATTTAGGGCTCTTTTGTCCAGTTCACTTATATTTCATACAAGATAACTGAGAAGACCTCCCAGTTTGCTTTTAACATCAAAATGATTGCCAGCCAAAAAAAAAAGATAGAAGGGAGAAAATTGAAGTGAGAAATCAATTCATAATCTTTTTCTATGAATGCCATACTTCTGTGAAAAGGACTGAACTTTCTTAATGCTTCATTTTCAACAGAAAGCATGACAAAAAGTTCCTATCAGTATTTAAACTGCTAAGATTTTTCAAACACAAATGGAAAAATAGTGTTTAAATAGCAGTCTCATTTAGTTTGTAATCATTATAGGAGATTCTTTTTGCAAAAAGGACCTCAGCAATAATAGATCACCTCTGCACTGAGTGACAGGTCTTCTTTACTGTGTCCAGTGATTTCAGGTAGAGCACAAATATATATATCTGTATCTGTTCAGAGCTGGCAAAGGTGGGCTCTGTCCGTGTCGTAAATAAACACTGGGAATGCCAGCTGCCTCCAGATTGCAACACTTGTTGTGCAGCTCATACCTCCACTTCCCACCCCATGCTGCTCTGTGCTGAGGCTTCTTTCCCCAGTTCTTGGGGTCAGGCAGCACTGTCCACGTTCTCTCCTCAATGACGTGTGCCCTGATAAATCTGGCTGTCCTGCCCAATGTCCTGTGTTAAGACCATACTCTTTGCTGAGCCGTGCAAGAGCTGCTTCTCACCCGTGGTTCCTTGGCTTCCTGTTATCTGATAATCTGTGACTCTGTGCATCAGGGATGTACAGTCATGAAAGTGCTGCAATTGTGCGTTTGTTTCCCTGTGTTAGAAATACGAGATTGTTTGCCCTTAATTTTTTTCAAGTGTAGCAAGTGGCATAAAACAACAACAATTTCTCCCTGCAAATTTCTCAGTAAAAAGGCACAGCAGACCAGCAGGTCAAAAGAAGATGTTCAAATTGTGCCTGAGAGACGGAGGTCATGTAGGAACAGGGGTTATTGATAGGTTGCCTTATTCTGTGATAGCAAGAAACATGTTCAGCAATTATTGTCACACGCCCTGAAACAAATCCTGGCCAATAGCCAAACACACACCCAGCCTGTTGTTCACTCCCTTGTCTTGTGGGACTGGGAGAAAATAGAAGAAAGGCAAGAAGACACATGGATCGATATTATGATAGTTCACAGTTGCTTGGGAAGACAAATGCCATAAACCCAAATGTGTCCCACTTGTCTTTATTTCCCGAAACTATTACTGCTGATCTCAATATTACATGGTATGGGATATCCCCTTCATTATATGGAAACAGCTGTCTCAGCTATGGCCCCTCACAGCCTCTTGTCCCCACCCAGCCTACCTGCTGGGGATGGGGATGGAAGAACCATAGAATCACAGAATCATAGAACTATAGAAGAGTTTGGGTTGGAAGGGACCTTAAAAATCATCCAGTTCCAACCCCCCTGCCATGGGCAGGGACACCTCCCGCTGGACCAGGCTGCCCAAGGCCCATCCAACCTGGCCGTGAACACCCCAAGGGATGGGGGGGACGACGTGGGGGTGGCGGGGCCAAGCTCTGTTGCTCGGCAACGAGAGAAATGGTTAGAGGGCAAAGCTGGAGCCCTGCGAGCCTGAGCTTGGAAAGCAAGAGATGGAGATGGAGAAGATGTAGGTGGACATGGAGATGGAGGAGATGGAGGTGGACGTGGAGATGGAGGAAATGGAGGTGGACATTGAGATAGAGGAGATGGAGGTGGACATAGAGATGGAGGAGATGGAGGTGGATGATCAAGTGGAGTACATGGAGGTCGACCATCAGGTAGAGGAGGAGATGGAGCGTGATTATTTTAAGAATTATGATCTAAAAATCCAAACACAAAACCACCCTCGTAAGCCCACCACAGGGGACCTAAAAGAATGCAATTAGCAGTCAATTGAAATACATTTTTAATTACTGGAAGACGTTGTCAATGTGAAGAATTTCAGATAAACTTAAATATTATCAAGCAGATTCTTTAGCATGTAGAAAACACAACAGGAGGTGCTCGCCAGTGACTGAGAAGCTTATCAGAGTGTGACTGCCCCAATAACTGATAAAAAGGCAGAGACTGCCAAGGCCCCTATAGCCTGGGACACAACAGCAACCAAAAAAAAAAAGTTTTTACATTCCTCACTGCAAAAAGTAGGGAAGCAAACGCTAATGCACGTTAACAGACAGCTCTGCTCTTCTTCCACAGTGAGGCACAAGTGATGCTGCACAGATTCCAGGTCTGGAGTTGAAGCACCACGATCTGTGTCCCTGGCTGCACACCCAGCACTACGCTTGGACTGAAGCCTTTGTGCCTGGGGAAGCTACACAGGCAGGAGCTAAGTGTCCCAACTTGCTCAGCAGCACCGAGCCTCTTCACCAGGAGCTGTGATGCTCAAGACCACCTGTCATCCAGCAGGAAGGAGAGACGGGGACAGACGGCAGGTCCGGCAGGCCCTGCCTTCTACAACGGGCTATGAAAACCCCAATGCTTGGGCCTCTACCTCAAGAAAAGACTCACTGATACTCATGGAAGATGTTCCAGCAACATTTGGAACCTATTATTGTGAGGACAGTATCTCCTAGAAAACCCTCTTCTGGAGAAAATTTCCATTAAAAAATTAAAATCTGCATAATATGTATATATATTAATTATATCTTATCTTATCTTATCTTATCTTATCTTATCTTATCTTATCTTATCTTATCTTATCCTATCTTATCTTATCCTATCTTATCTTATCTTATCTTATCTTATCTTATCTTATCTTATCTTATCTTATCTTTAAGATGAGATCAAGATATATAAGATATAAGATAACATATATATTATGTGTATATATAAATATAATATATTAATGAGAGAATGTCTTTGACATTTTGCAAACATTGTCCAGCATCAATCCTTTTTTTTCTGCAAATACAAAACACAATGAGGAAAGTTAACTCCATGCGTCACATGACTGAATAGGCATGTTCTGCGGTGATGGTTTGTGTTTGACGTAATGTTACCCAGACTGCCTCTTCCCCAGGTGAACTTATGTCTGTCCTTAATTTACCAGATGTTAACCCATCATATCTTCAGAGAAGTCAGAAGAATTGCTGCAGACAGTCAGTAAGTAATAAGACTTAGATTCCTATAATAATGCTTTGTGACAATGGCAAGTGTACTTAGTGTGCTGCTTAACGATATTCTGTGAGAATATATCTTGGTTTACATGGTAGATTTGAATGCAATGCCTTCTTGTTCAAAAAATTTTCCTGGAGTCAATCAAACAATTTTTTGATAGAACAATATTCTCTGAATGTCTTTCAACAGAATTAGAATGTGTTAGATGACTGGAGTATTTAAAATACATTATATCTGGATAACTGTTAAATAATTTACTTCAACTTTTCCATATTTTGAAATGTTTAGTTCAGGATCTGTTATGTTAGTGTTTGAATTATTACTATATTCAAGTATTACATTACTTCAGTTAACATCACATCTGCTACTATCCAGTGTGATAATTTGTTCCTACCTAGGCACAGTTTTTCAAGGTTATCTTGATGTCTACCAATCGAATGTTTTGAAAACTTACTTTCACAAAAATGCATTGAGATTTTTACTTTTCATCATAATTCAGAGGAAAGCGTACCTAAGTACATTGTACTGCCTGTTTTTCTGACTAGCAATGGACTGTGGAACATTCACAGTCAGTCAATAATGTAATTTTGTTCATTTTTTTCTTTCTTCTACTTTGGAATTTGCCCTGGGTGCTAAAGCGTAAGTCAATTATAGAGCCTAAATGTAACTTTCTTTGGTTTCCCTGGGAAACTGAAATGGCAGAAAAAATGTCAGAGTTCAGGGAAATAAAACCAATCTTGCACACTTCTGTGTTGTCTGTAAAGATTTTGTATTATCTCAACAGCAGTTATCAGGGAATCACATTGTGCTTTTTACCAGCTTTGTCTGAAAACTGTACAGGCACAGAAAAATAATCGTTTCAAGTCAGGATGACATTAAATTGCAATGAAGTTAAAACCAAATAAATTTTGGTTGCTATCATTGTGTATGGTACCAAATGCAACAAGACATTACCAGATTTGTTTTTGTTGGTGTCATTAATAAATTTTTGGCATAGATCTAAGCATTTTGTGCCAAATTCTATGTTAAGAAGAGATGAACTAATACTTATTTGAATGTTTTATATATGTATAACTTGTTTAAGCCATTTTTGACAGAGTGTGTTGAGATCCTTGCTATCTCTGGGAATGATGGCAGGGAACAGACCAAAAATCTACAACTTCAATACAGAAAATAATGACACAAATAGCAAATGATTCATCTTGCCATGGCTGGCAGACATTCTAGTGCTGGAAGGAACTCAAATCTTCCTCGAAAATGTACCAAGGCAAGGCTGTTTCTAACTTTGTATCTTCTGTGAATCACCTCATATCTGTGAGTTTCTTTTCTAGGCTCCACAAAACCAGTAAGATATTGACAAATTAGATGGCTGACAGATTGAAGGAATTCGTAAAAAGGAGTTTAGAACTGAAAAAGAAGCCTCTAGGCAAACATTTCATGAACATAAGTAAAATTATACTGTCTTAATGCTGACTAAGATGAAATATGAAATACAAATGTGTAAAACCCCAATGAGGGCATACATAGAACTCATAAAAAAAGCCCAGTGGGAAGACACTTTCACTCCTTTCCCAGAGAAGAGATATAGATAGCCCCAATTTCCCATCAGGACTAGCAGGGATGTGCCCCTTCTCTCCCCTAGAACTGCACACACTCAGGAGTCACAATTTAGAAGTTATGACTCCTTTTGGATGACTTCCCTTCCCATGGGGTTTCACACTGTACTTCACATGACTCTGTATTGGGTTTGCATGGCAGGATTTTGGTGGTTGTTGGGGCTACAGGGGTGGCTTCTATAAGAAGCTGCTAGAAGCTTCCCCTATATCTAAAAGAGCCAGTGACAGCCAGATCCAAGATAGACTCAGTGCTGGCCAAGGCTGGGCCCACCAGTGATAGTACTTGCACCTCTGTGTTAACATATTTAATAAGGAGAATGAACTGCTGTGCAGCAGCAGCCAGAAGAGAAGAGTGGGAACATGTGAGACAAACAATCTGCAGACACCAAGATCAGCGAAGAAGGAGGGAGATGAAGTGTTCCAGGAGTGAGAGCAGAGATTCCCTTGCAGCCTGTGGAGAAGACCATGCTATCTCCATGCAGCCCATGGAGGATAACGGTGAAGCAGATCTTCACCTGCAGGCCATGGAAGAGCCCACACTGGACCAGGTGGATGACCAAGGGAAGCTGTAACCTTACAGGAAGCCTGCCTGGACCTGGAGGATCCTGCAGGATCCTGGCAGGACCTGTGGCACCTGAAGAAAGTAGCCCACACTGGAGCAAGTTTTCTGGCTTGACATGCGTCCCTGTGGGGGATCCACATCGGAGCAGTCTGGTTTTGGATTGCACCCTGTGGAAAGAACATGTGGAAGGGATCCACACTGGAGGCATTCATGAAGGACTGCAGCCTGTGGGAAGTACTTACATAGGAGAAGTGTGTGGATTAATGCCTCCTGTGGAAGGGATCCCACTCTGGATGTGGATGAGAGTGTGAGGAGTTCTCCGGCTGAGGAAGAAGGAGCAGCAAAACCAGCATGTGATGGACTGACTGCAACGCCCATTCCCCATCCCTCTGTGCTGCTCAGGAGGAGGAGCCAGAGAAATCCAGAGTGAAGCTGAGTTGAGGAACAAGGGATTTGGTTTTACCTCTCATTATTCTACTCTGATTTTATTGGTAAAAAATTAAATTAATATCCCTGAGTCAAGTCTGTTTTGTCCATGGCAGTAACTGGTGAGTAATCTCTCCCTGTCCTTACCTTGACTCTCAAGCCTTTAGTTATATTTTCTCTCCACTGTCCTGTTGAGGAGAGGAGTGACAGAGTGGCTTTGGTGGGCACCTGGCATACAGCAGTTCGTTTAAATCTGATGAGTGTAACATCAGAAATTGAATTTTGACAAGGCAACAGGTATTCTGTGTCTAATGGATATTATTCCCGAAGTAAAATGTGCTCTTCCTTTTATTTTTCTTGGTGCTAAGTATGTCTCCTGTGGTCTATAGGACTTATACACTACGTTTTGCGTTTGTACAACATTAAGTCTTTGCAGTACTTAAAAAAAAGAAGTCTTACCCATTATTCCAGATCCCAAAGTAATATAAAAATTAACAAAACTGAACAGATTAAGCAAAATAAGAAATTCAGGTGAGGAGCAGTTCTTTTGCAGCCAGAGGTGAAAAAGTCTCCTAGGTCAACTGCTTTACTTCTAATTTCAAGAGAGGCTTTCTCACTCTTTTCACATCAGAAAGGAGGAGACTAAGTTACTCTGCACATAAATCTTAGCTGTATTTAAGTTCTATGGCTGGAAAAGATCCAGCAGATAATCCTGTCTCCATCATGCTGCCTCGCAATATTCACAAATAACCCCATTGAATCTAGCTATGTAATTGTTGAAAAGAAGGAGTAAGATAAGTCTGAATGAATTATACATGCCTTTCCCCTCTGAGCTTATTCTTTCAATTCTAAACTCAATCCAGTGCTCCACGCATCAGGGTGAGAATGAAGTTCATAGCAGCATCTCCACTGCTAACATCCTTGTAAATCATGAGGTGCCCCAACTGAGGTATGCTCACAAAGAAAGACCATCTGTGCAACAGCTTCATCAAAGGACTACAGCTTTCTGTATAGTACATGTCCATTAGTTAAATCTTAACAGGAATGAATATAAAAATTTGGCCCTGCTGATAAGCCTAAGTATGTCCCATGGTTAGAGCAGAGCAGAATTAAAATTACTCATAGTCTAGGTTCACTTCTTTTGCTTAGAAAGGAAATGGACTTTGTTGTCAGTCTAAAACAAGGTTTATGGTAATTTTGTACAACAAGAACTCTGTTTTTCCAGATCCATAAATGTAATTGATAAATAATACAACTTTTTATTGATAATTAACCCATATATTAGGAAATGTAAAATCAGACAGAACTGCATTTTGTCCTGTAAACAACACAATGTATGGACATAGTTATGAAAAGACCTTTACCTCTGTTGCCAATATTTTTTTTGTGTGAACTTACTTGAAGTATCAATATTTAATACTTCTTTTCTCTGCATTACTATTTATATTTCTGTATAGGAGTAAAGGCGTCCTTCAATACTGTGGACCAGGTAAATAATGTATTACTTAGCCATGAAACATGCCAGAAAAAAATAAATAAGAGGATCTCTTACCTTTGGTCATCACAATGCCTGCAAGAGTTTTGTGGCGTGCATGCATGGAAGTGAAATTATCTGTCAGCTCCTGGAACTTCTGCGCAACCATTTGGTATACCGAATCGGCAAAATCCTGAAAGACACAGTTAGAAAGAAATTTTGCACTTTGTTGACTGAAGAACCTGGGCATTTCTGTAGATTAGTCACCTTCTGACAAATGCTGAGGGGTCTCTTTTAAAATTAGACACCACCTACCTGAGCAAAGATAAAAGGAGTACCTCTCTGTCGATCCACATCCTTCTCAGAAATGACTAAAGTATCAGAATTAAAGTTAAGACTCTTATTGGTTAGGATTAGTGGTAAAAGGAGAAGATTTCAAGGTTGACTGTTTTACAGCCTCCTACTTGTTGATCCTGCATCATTTTATAGGAAATTTGTTAGTTCTTAAAGCATGTTATTGTAGTGAGCTGAAGAGGTGGATGTGCGTCCAACCAAACCAGTTATTTCCATGACTCCACTGAAATTTTCCATTAGCCTACTGAAGCCTGAGAGCTAAGCTGAGGCCTGTGTTATAGGTAAGGACCACCTATTTCTGCATTCAAGATGAGTTTTTAGTTATGCATTGCTGCTGGGGTAAAATGGTCAGCTAAGGAGTCTAGGCTGTGTTTAGTGCCATCAGAGGAGTGCAATAGTCCTTTACAGCCATTGGGAAGAAAGGATGCTTGCACATCCTACCGAAGATGTTGCTTGCACAGGTTCATTGGTGTGCAGTAGTGCTGTGCACCAATCTGCCATGTCTCCTCCTGAATACAGCAGATTTGTTGAAAGGTCATGTTTTCCCATGATCTGGTCTCTGTAGAGACTGTGTGGTCTGAATCCTCAGGTCTGAATGAGTCCAGCCACGAGGGAGACCTCTGGGAAGCTGGTTACTGAAGCCAAGCAGGGTAAAAGCTCTAAAAGTGAACTCTGCAGACAGCATATGGATGACTGTGAACCTAAAACAGCTCTGCTGCTCCTGAGAACACCACTCCTTGGACCACTTCCCTGCTGCACCATTTATTATCTTTTCATTTACTTAATCTCTGCGCTTTGTTTGGCACAGAACCTTTCAAGCATACATCAGACATAAGTCAGAGGAACACTGTGAACATGATTTGTTCTTAGAGTGCTTTGCAAGTCTGAACATAAAAAAAGCAAGATCCAAAGGATTATTTTTTTAAATAATTTAATTTCTTGTGGCAAACCAAACTATACCTACAAATTCTTCTGGGAGCAGATCCTAGTGACTAGAGCTTACTCTGGGGTACCCACAGGAGATCTCCTGGCATCCGGTAACCTGGCTAGCTCTGTATGTGATTGTGCCTTTGTTAGGAAAAGTGGCTTGACCAAGCAACAATTCCAATTTTTCTCCTGGGGGAGATCCTAGTAAAACAGCCTCCCCTTGAATTCCTCTGGTTTCTTTAAGTGGGTTCATGGCACACATGGATGACACTCACCCTGAAAGATCCACAGACAAGCAGAAGTAAAGAAATGTATATAAGAAGATAATTTCCGTTCTTTTTCTCCTAAAACTGTTAGTGTTGATGAAAACATGTTGGTGAAAACACAGTATTTTAAACTGGGAGAACACACTGCTATTTTTCAGAGGAAAGCAGAATCTGATTCACAAATATTATTGGTAACACTACTGCCATTGAGAGCCTCTGCAGGCTGTACACCATATGTTTCTACAGTTTGTTGTAGAAAGTCAGCTCAATTTTTAAACATTATTATGGCAAATATAAAAGAAACCCTATTTAAATAAAACATAACAACAATTAAGCAATGTACTTTTCATAAAACTGAGTATATTTTTTTGCAAGTGATTCTAATTTACTCAAGTACATAGGAAATAGGATTTCTTTGATGCAATAATTTTTCTTTGTTTTACTAACTTCAGCTTTCCAAGGTATTGCTTTGGGAATGAACCATTTGCCCAAAAAGACAGTTTAGTATAACATGGAATAAAATATGCTGGCTTGCTGCAAAAGAAGGAAAGAGCTGTATAGAACCTTTCTGGGAGATGCATGCAAAATTCTACACTAGAATTAGATAAAAGCTAAGAAAAATTATCAAGAACAGTTTGACAGTTCCTAAATGGAATTTCACTTTGACTGCATTTATACCTCTTCTAATCTAATTGTCAACAACCACCATGTGAGCAAGGTATTGCTCACATGTTTCTTCTGAAGGATGAATTTTGGGTCAATTCTCATTTGTCAAGCATCAAAGCACCCTTGTGATATAAATGCAATTACAGTCGCTTTACAGATGAATGAGTGAAGGCTCTAAAAGGGTGAGGGACTGGTCCAGGGGAACAGCATGGAGCCAGGCACAGCCAGGTGTTCTGATTTCCTGATGCTCTGGCTAAGCGCTCAGTGCTGGAACACTGCTTGTCTTTCATAATATGGAAGTTTGTTTCCAAACTTGTTTTCCCTACCGAAGGGTGACTTCATCCATAACGGAAAACTAATGTGTATTTACAGGATTGATATAACTGGGTCCCATATGGTGGACTGAAAATCTGATCAGCTTTATTTAGACTAGAAAGAAAGAAAAAAAAAAGAGTATCTCAATAAAACTATCTGCACCATCATTTAAAAAAAGAATCAAATCACGAATTTCATCTTCTGCAGTACTGCAGTCCTGTCCATGCCTGCATTTCTAGCATACCCTCCAAATCTACATCCCAGGGCATTTTGCACTCATTAAGAGTTAATTAGCTTAGAGGCACATGCAATTCCTAAAAGAATCGTTTTAAAAATGCTAAATAGAACAAATAACTTTTAACTTTGGATTTAGAAATCCCTACAGTCAGAGCTTTCTTTACTTCATTTGGCAGTAGGTTCCAAAGCCAGAAGCAAAGAGACTCACTAAAGGCAAAATAACGACATGAGTTCAGATAACATAAGGGACGATAAGGAATTTGGTATTTGCTGATCTCAAGGTGTGACCTGGGACATTAAAGAACAGAAAATCCATTAAATGTGAAGCCTCTTAGCTAAAATAAGTCAGGCGAATATTTTTCATCTTGAATCCATTGCCTAAAAGGATGCCACTGAAATTAATAAAAGCAGAGTAGTGACATATATGAATATATGTAGGATGCAGGAAAAACAACCAGAAACATAGTATTCAATCTGAGAGGTCATTTACAGGCTATCATATTGCCCTGAATTTCCAAATGGACATTCTGAAATACAATGGAAAGTAGGAACAGGAACGGTCTATGTCTGCAGATGGAGAAAAATAAGAAGTCAATAGATACACAGCTCATTCCTAGAAGGGACTTGGTACCCTGAGGTTTGATACTTGTAATGCAGCGTAATTGCAGGCCTTGAACAATCCACCCCTGAAAGCTGGCCTGGTGGTAGAGCTGGGCTGGGGTTAGTTTCCTGACCTATACCCATGAGTTACAAGAGATACAGAGTGCTGTCTTCCCCTCTAACACACCCTAGAGCAGCTATATGGCCTGATCCACTCATGTACACTGAAATCAGTGACAGAATTTCTGCCTATAGAGAGTCTTTAGACTGGATTTCAAAGATTTTACAAAGAGGAAACTGGTCACAAATGTATCTAATGCATACAGGACAGATACGGTGGAGATAAGAGTTGGTACTTTTACCCCTACTTGGTTTAGAATTATAGATTTCATTTCAGAGATTCTCTTGCTTTACTATTAAACAATAATTCTAGGCTACTAGATATCCAGATGATCATTCCTGATGGGATAAAAACCAGAAATATCCAACTATTGATGGCAATTGTGAGCCATCACAATCATCCCAATGTTGAATCTTTGGTATACAAGCTAGACTATGTTATCTGTCATCATAAATAACTTTAAAACCGTAGACAAAAGGAGCTATTCTTTTGTTATTCTCTATTATCAAAAAGGTAACCTCAGAGAAAAGTTGCATTTGGTGATACCATAGTCCCTGTAGCCAGTTAGGAGTGAAAATAAAAGCCTCCATCTGGAGTATATACAGGAGCCAAATACATCTTGGCACTTGCTGACTGAATATCAGGTTGGTAGTAGAAAAAGGGAAAATTTCAGAAGATGGGAACAAAAAAGGAAGAGTAAGATCTTGCCTTGTGAAAGAAAAATATTAGCACAATTAACAGAGGTGCGTGCAATCGCTCTGATCATGTAATAGCACAGAAATGGCAGCCTGGGGCAGGGAAACAGAGCAGAAGAAAATAAACAGATACAGGCAGAACTCTGAAGATTTTTACCAAGGCACATGGAAAAACAAGCGCTCAAATGCCACTTAAGTGCTAGACCTAGGGAGGATTTACGATTGGGTGTTAAATTTCCTTGGAAAACTGGGGTCTGATGTAAATGTCAATAAAGCCAGTGAAAATACGCTTGACTTAAAGATGCTCCAAATAAGGATCATTTGGCAAGAATGGGAGTTCAAGCATGCCCATGCTCAGGCCCAAGCCAAGGGTGAGCTTGGTCACAGCAGCTTTGCCTGAGTTTTGTGAGGAAAATCCATGACTCTGAGGAAGAACTGGTCTTCCAGGTATTGAGTTTCTTTTGAATTCCCTGTTTTGGTTTGCCTGTTATCAAAATCTTACACTCCATTTGTCCTGTCATACGTTGTTCTGTACAAACAATACTTGTCTCAGAGCCAATTTCTTTGTGATCAAAACTTTGCTCGGTCTTGCTAAATTTGCGAGTGATATGAGTAAGGCAAACAAGACTTATAGACCCAGTCTGAGGGGCAAATCTGCTCTCAGTTCCACTCAAACAATGAACATCGCCTAAATGCCTGCTGTCACTGGTGGAAACAACAGTTACTTGTTCAGAGACTTAGCAGAAGAAAGAAAACAATGCTACACCTTTCACTGTGAAAAAAATACTCTGAGATCCTGTAGTACTTAATGAATTATTGTTAACATATACAACTCACCTGGAAAAATAAAAAATAGATGTCATTACTATTAAAAGTGCACTGTGTTGTCTGAAGTATTCATCTGCCCTTGATTACCATATGAAATTACTTGTGTTATTCACAAAGGAAAATCAGAGTTTACACCATGCCATCACAGAGCTAAAAACTTTCAGTCATTTCTCAGCGCTAATGCTTCAAAGGGTATAAATAATTAAATGTGTTCAAGTTTGTAATGGGAGTCTTCAGGGTAAAACTGACATTCAACAGGAGTATTAAGGATATTAAAATCAATAGATTATAAAGGAGAAAGCCTTTAGTAAACATTTTCTATTGAAATCCTGTCTTAGGGTTTATAGGGTTGAAATATCAAAAAGGTTAGATTTGCATACGGATGGGAAGAAATATTCTGCTATACAGACATCACCAAAGGCTCTCTTTCTCCTGTCTCCCAAGTACTTTATTTCCCAGAAAATTACTGACATTGGGGGTAAATGTTGAACATGATGAATGGGGATCGGGTTGAATTAAGTTCACAACTCCCTTCACTGATAAAAGGAGATGGACACTTAGTTCTTTGTACTGGCCGAAGGGAGTACATGTGCTCATTGACAGCAGGAATTTGTATTTTTTCCTGTGGGGAAAACTCACTGTCTAAACAGGAGGGGAGGAAAACATAGCACAGAGAATATCAGTCCTGGGGCACTGCTCCTGGTCAGGGTGTATAGCAAATTGCTACACAACATACTTTTCCCCAGGCTTGTAAATAAGTTTGCTGTAGCTAGTTGGAGATTCATCACTAAGTGATTGTACCCTTGAGCCAATGAATTAGTCAGGCTCTTCCCAGGTACTACATCACCTTCAAGATGCAGCCTCGAGAAGAGAAATAGCCGAGGGTTGTGGGATGCCCTCCACCATTAGTCTTCTAGCATCAAGAGCTGTTGGCAGGAGCTCCTCCAGCAAGGTGGAAAGTGCTGAATGAGGACCTAGAGGAAGAGACAGACAGGGGTGACCTGCTGAAAGAAGTAGGGGAGTGGGTTGCAGGCTGGGTGCGTTCCTTGCCCTGCTTCCTGGCACCCACTTATTTTGCCCTGAGTCCCACTTCTTCAGAGGTACAAGGGGATGATTTTTACCCACTTCTTAAGGGAACGGTGAGACAATTGGTAGTGACGATGATAAGACTCTGCAGGCAGGGTCATGCAAAGACTTCTGCAGTGAGACTGGAGGCTGCAGGCCATAGCTCATCATAACTCAGCCTTCCTTCAGCATGCACAGACATTTACAGAGTATTACTCAAAGAACAAGGCACTGCCATGGAATTCATTGTGCTTCTTTCCTTGAGATGTGCTGTAATTATTTCTCTGTGATCATAACTCCTGCAGTATTGATCATTATGCCTGGTTTTGGCTTATCCTTCAGGGCCAGCATATATGGGCTTTGTTTTATCTTAGATGGATGTGGTTTTATTTTGTCTGGTTATAAGTTTTCATTTCAGCTGACCATGCTCTCATATCCTGTGTACATCCAGGTTCAGAGGGTTCTTCTGTTCATGCTTCTCAGAGTGGATACATCAATGCACGCAGCATGGGAAATAAGAAGGAGGAGCTGGAAGCTGTGGTAGGGCAAGGAGACTACGATGTCGTTGCCATTGCGGAGACGTGGTGGGATGACTCGTACAACTGGAGCGTACCCATGGTGGGGTATAACCTCTTCAGGAAGGACAGGAAGGGCAGAAGAGGAGGCGGGGTAGCCCTCTATGTTAGAGAGGGCTTTGATACCCTCAAACTGGACTACGGTCAGGATGGGACTGAGTGCCTGTGAGTGAAAATCAGAAGAGCCCATGGGCAGGCAGGTATAGTGATGGGAGTCTGCTATAGACCACCCAGCCAAGAAGAAGCAGCTGATGAGCTCTCCTTCAAACAACTGAGAGTAGTCTCAAGATCGCTACCTCTAGTCCTTGTGGGAGACTTCAATTTCCCAGATATAGGCTGGGAGTATAATACAACAGAAAGGAAGCAGTCCTGGAGTTTCCTGGAGTGTGTGGAAGACAATTTCCTCACACAGCTGGTGAGCGAACCGACAAGGGACGGCACCCTGCTGGACCTGCTGTTCGTGAATAGAGAAGGACTGGTGGGGGATGTGAGGGTTGGAGGACGCCTGGGGCAAAGTGATCATGAGATGATAGAGTTCTCAGTGCTGGGTGAGATGAAGAAGGTGGAGGTTAGCAGAACAGTCGTGCTCAACTTTCAGAGAACAGACTTTGGGCTGTTCAGAAGGCTGGTTGGAAAAGTCCCATGGGAGGTGCTCCTTGAGGGCAAAGGTGTCCATGAGGGCTGGGCACTTTTCAAGAAGGAACTCCTAGCAGCTCAGGAGAAAGCCGTCCCCAAGTTCCGGAAAAGTAGCCGGCGGGGTAAGAAACCAGCGTGGTTGAGTAGGGAGGTCCTGAGAGACATCAATAGGAAGAGGAGGGTCTACGACCTCTGGAGGAAGGTGCAGGCATCCTGGGTGGACTATAGGGAGGAAGGGAGAATGTGCAGGGAAAAAGTCAGGAGGGCTAAGGCCCAACTAGAAATGGGATTGGCCAAGTCTGTGAAAGACAACAAAAAGTCTTTCTACAAATATATCAACAGTAAAAGGAGGACTAGGGAGAATCTCCAGTGCCTAGTAGATGCAGAGGGAACAAGAGTAACAGGGGATGAAGACAAGGCTGAAGTACTCAATGCCTACTTCGCCTCAGTCTTTAATAGTAAGGAAAATTGTTCCCTCTGTGCACAACTCCAAGGGTTGGAAGAGCGGTATGAGGTGCCCACGGTCCAGGAGGAGGTGTTTAGACACTTGCTTGCCCGGCTAGATGCCCACAAGTCTATGGGGCCAGATGGAGTCCACCCAAGAGTTTTGAGGGAACCGGCGGATGTGCTGGCCAAACTCCTTTCCATCATCTTCCAGCAGTCCTGGATGACTGGGTAGGTTCCACTGAACTGGAGGCTGGCTGATGTCTTGCCCATCTATAAGAAGGGGCACAGGGAGGATCCGGGGAACTACAGGCCTGTCAGTCTGACCTCGGAACTGGGGAAAGTCGTGGAGCGGGTGATCTTGCGTGCTATCAAGAAGCACTTGCAAGAGAACCGGGTGATCAGGCCCAGTCAACACGGGTTCATGAAAGGCAGGTCTTGCCAGAGTAATCTGATCACCTTCTATGACTGGGTGACTAGACTCTTGGATGAGGGAAAGGCTGTGGATGTGGTCTTCCTGGACTTTAGTAAAGCCTTTGATACAGTTTCTTACAGCATTCTGCTTCGGAAACTGTCGGCCTCTGGCCTGGACGGGTGCACACTCTCCTGGGTGGAAAATTGGTTGAATGACCGGGCCCAGAGGGTGGTGGTAAATGGAGTTAAATTCAGCTGGTGGCCAGTGACAAGTGGAGTTCCCTAGGGCTCAGTGCTGGGTCCAGTCCTGTTTAATGTCTTTATCAATGACCTGGATGAAGGCATCGAGTGCTCCCTTAGCAAGTTTGCAGATGACACTAAGCTGGGAGGTAGTGTTGATCTGCTGGAGGGTAGGGAGGCTCTGCAAAGGGACCTGAACAGGCTGGACTGCTGGGCTGAGACCAACGGCATGAGGTTTAACAAGGCCAAATGCCAGGTCCTGCACTTGGGGCACAACAACCCTAAGCAGAGGTACAGACTAGGAGAAGCCTGGCTGGAAAGCTGCCAGGAGAAGGATCTGGGGGTGTTGGTTGACAGTCGACTGAACATGAGCCAGCAGTGTGCCCAGGTGGCCAAGAAGGCCAATGGCATCTTGGCTTGTATCAGAAATGGTGTGACCAGCAGGTCCAGGGAGGTTATTCTCCCTCTGTACTCGGCACTGGTGAGACCGCACCTCAAATACTGTGTTCAGTTCTGGGCCCCTCACCACAAGAAGGATGCTGGGGCTCTGGAGCGAGTCCAGAGAAGAGCAACGCAGCTGGTGAAGGGGCCGGAGAACAAGTCTTATGAGGAGCAACTGGGAGAGCTGGGGTTGTTCAGCCTGGAGAAGAGGAGGCTGAGGGGAGACCTTATTACTCTCTACAACTACCTGAAGGGAGGTTGTGGAGAGGAGGTTGCTGGCCTCGTCTCCCAAGTGACAGGGGACAGGATGAGAGGGAATGGCCACAAGTTCCACCAGGGTAGATTCAGGCTTGAGATAAGGAAAAAATCCTTCACGGAAAGGGTGGTTAGGCATTGGAACAGTCTGCCCAGGGAGGTGGTTGAGTTACCTTCCCTGGAGGTGTTTAAGGTGAGGGTGGATGAGGTACTTAGGGGCATGGTTTAGTGGGAATGGTTGGACTCGACGATCCAGTGGATCTCTTCCAACCTAGTGATCCTATGATCGTATCCTATGATACAGGTAGCAGCTGAGCACACACTCCCACTCTTAGCTTCTAATGAAAACTGCAATAACATACTTCTGACAATGAATATCCTCATGACTTTCTTATCAAGACTGATGGCGAAGATCAACTGCTCCTATTGATTCAATCAAAAGAATCACTATTGCCCCCCCACACCTATTATAGGACTTATCATAGTCCTATTACAAATGTTTTAGCTACATAACATGCTCAGCTACCACAGTGAATTCCTTATTTCTGTAATCATCGAATGTCCCAAATTTGCTCTGCATTCATAAAGGCTTCTCAGTGGCTTGGCTGACCTCAGCTGACTGGGCCAACTCACCTAGATTGTGAAATGGGCTCCTGGGCTCAGAGTGATTATTTGTTGACTGCTTCCCTCTCTTCCCCTCACCCTGGCTGGTGGCTGATTGCTCTGCTAATTTCACAAGCCCCACAAAACATATTTGCCACCACATCATTACTTATATCATTAGTGATCATTCACTAAATATCAGCACTGTGATGGCTGCTATATGAAGTAGGATTTGAAGATTGTCCCTGTGCAGCAGATGAAAGAATGACAAAATGCCCCAGAAGATTCCAGAGTGGGAGTCAGAATAGAAAATTCCATCTTCCAATTATTTGGGTTTTTTTTGGGTTTCCCAGTAAACTTATGGCTTTAGGAGAATGATAGCCACCCCCTGCCCTGAGTTTGGGAGGATACAGCATGCATGGAGAAATTAATATGAGACAAATGTAGAATTCAGAATTAAGGTTCTTCTTTGGTGAATCTCAGTACTCCTGTCTGTGAGGTTTCCAAATTATTTCTTTGGGCATTAGATTTGACCCTGTTCTAATGAATGTGAAGTCTGCTAAAAACCATTTAATCAGATTTTGATGAATTGTTCATAAATCCGGCATATACTCCAGCAATGACAAAGACTACAGTAGACTTTTGATGTTTTGTAAGTGGCTAAATGCAAGCTAAATTCCTTCACTGTGTCTGAAACTTTTTCACAAGGAACCCAAAAGTGTCCCGGTAAACTTCAAGTTTTTAAGCTATGAATGGCGAAGAGGTATTTTGCCACTTTTCACCAAACTTTTTCTTAAAATGTCGCATTTTTTTTGTCATTGGCAGTGCAGTGCAGTGCAGTGCAGTGCAGTACAGCTGGAAGCCTGTGGCTAGCAGTGTTCCCCAGGGGTAAGTACTCAGTCCAGTTTTGTTCAATATATGCATCAGTGGCCTGGATGTGGGAACAGAGTGTATCCTCAGCAAGTTTGCTGATGATACAAAACTGGGAGGAGTGGCTCATACATAAGAAGGCTGTGTTACCATTCAGCAAGACCTGGACAGGTCTTGGGTGGAGAGGAACCTAATGAAGTTAAACAAAGGCAAGTGTAGGGTTCTGCACCTCAGGAGGAATAACCCCCTGGACCAACACAAGTTAGGGGCTGGCTGGCTGGAATGCAGCTCTGTGGAGAAGGACTTGGGAATCCTTATTGTTAACAAGCTAACCATAAGCCAGCAATGTGGCCTTGTGGCCAAGAAGGCCAATGGTAACAAGAAGAGTGTGGGCAGCAGGTCGAGGGAAGTTATGCTCCCCCACAACTCTGTCCTAGTGAGGTCATATCAGGAGTATTGTGTTCTGTTCTGGTCTCCCCATTTGAAGAAAAAGAAAGGAACTACTGGAGAGAGTCCAGTGGTGGGCCACAAATACGAGCATCTCTCTTGTGAGAAAAGGTTGAGCGAACTCAGTCTGTTTAGCCTGGAGAAGAGGGGACTTTATCAGTGCTTATAAATATCTAAGGGACCGGTGTCAAGAAGATGGTGCCAGACTCTTCTCAGTGGTGCCCAGTGACAGAAAAAGGGCCAATGGACACAAACTGGAACACAGTAAGTTCCACCTGAACATGAGGAAGAACTTATGAGGGTGAAAAAGCACTGGAACAGGGAAGTTGTGCAGTCTCCTTCTCTGGAGATATTCAAAACCCACCTGGACACATTACTGTGCAACCTGCTTTAGATAAACCTGTTTTAGCAGGGGGATTGGACTGCATGTTCTCCGGAGGTGCCTTCCAACCCTTGCTGCTATATGATTCTGTGATTTTTTTCACACGAATATCAAGTTTGAAATGGGGGTGAAACTAAGTTTTGATGGAGCATGTGGAGAGGAATGGACAAATTTAGAAACTGATACCAGTGATGCAAATTCTGCTACAATGAAAAAGCTTCTGTATCTGCACATAGGTACTACTATATTATCCCATAAGTGAGATTAATCAATGTTAAATATCTCAAAAGAAATTTGTAGCAACAGTAGGAAGTAGAAAGATAAAACAGAAATTCATTCTAAGAGCTCAGTGAAAATAATTGGTCTATTTTCTCAATATATTCTTTGGCTATAGGGAATCAATCAAACTTAATATAATGCATCTTTTTGTTTGTTTTAGAAACCCCTGGAGTGACTGAAAGAAAGTAGAACACATAAAATAAGCATACTATTGAAAGAGGGAATGCTGTCAAATGCAAATGCCCCTGTTCCTCCAAAAAGTATGTTTTTTTATTTAGTGGGAAAACACTTTGTATGTAGGTTTAATTAGAATCTTTAAATTTGCATTACTGTGTTAATGTTAGGATGCTAACAGATGAGCCCCTCTGTTTGTGGTTGATTCATTGCTGTCTGTGTTCATCTTGCTCTAAAAAGATGCTACCAATAAGTACCATTTCAATGAATTTAGAGGAAACAAGCTTTTCCACCGACATTAACAGTTGTTCCCTAAAGGAGGCCATGCTAAGTTTCTAGCTTTGCTTCTTCTGAGTACAGCTCTGCATTTATTACTCTGGTAATGAAGAATGTCCACACCAATTTTGCAGAATCATTCTTGAAGTCAATACTGCACCTGCTAACAAACCCCAGAAAGGGTTGTTTGTCTGTTTTCTTCTCTTTTACTGATCCTTAACCCAAAAGCTTTCTTCCTACAGAGGCACACATAAGGTTGGCTGCAAGTGCTGAATAATTCAAAACAATGAAGTAGTTTTCGCTTTACAGCCTTTTGCCTGCTTTAGGACAAGCCTCAGGTGTCAAGCTGTTGTACACAACAGATATTAAATTAGCACGAATGGGTTTCCTTTAACTAGATAAAAGCTCAATAAAGCCACCAGTGCCTATGAATGCCTAACTTTGTAAAGAGGCTTTTATGCTTTCTATAAAAAAAATATTTCAGATTCATATTATGAGCCATCTTTCTTTAATAAAATCAATGCTTTATCTGAGAAATTTCAGTTCTTTCAGTTTTCTGTTTCCTCCCTTTATCTTTCTGAGGTGCATTAAGCTGAATATCTTTTGGAAACTAACAGTGGCAAAACCCTTGTCACATACAATACTCTAGGCTGTCTGAGGTCCGCTCTTTTCCGAAAGCCTAACCAGTTAGCAGCTCTTGGTTAAATGTTCGAAGCAGGGAGAGAACGGTGCTTGCTCAAATCCCTTGAGCATCACTTGGAAAATCTACGCCTCTGTGTTTATGGTTTTCATTAAGGGGCTGCACAATTAAGAGCCTTCCCCATCACACATATGCTTTGTTAGATAAAGCAGAATGCAGGCAGTGTCCAAAACAAATTTAATCTATTCTGAACTGCTGATCCCAGCAAGGCACTGCAAAATTCAACTTTCTGAATCACTGCAGAGCAAGGCATATAATACATTGCATGGCAATTACTATACAGTATTTTTCCTTTCTTGTTGTTAAAGATCTTGCTGTCATTTGCTGTAATGATTCTTGAAATATGGCTGTAACTTTGCTAACAACCTTTCTCTTGGCTGGGAGGGGTGCTAAGGCAATCTACATTTCGTGTTACCTCATTCTTCTGTGGGCTTCTCCTCAAATGTGTAATTAGCAGGGACAGTAATCATTATCTACAGTGGCTTTGTGCCAGGAGAGGCAGAACTCTGATTTCTGATGAATCCCAATTGCCCTTCAAGCAACCAACAGAGCCTTTTGGGATTAGTGTGTGCCTGGGGTGATGGCTAAAACCTGTCCCTCCCTGACTTACTGACCTTAACTGGACAAACAGAAGGAATTATATCTGCTGAGAATGTGCATGGAAGCTAAAAATTCAACATTACTTTTAGCCTATACTGTAAAAAACAAATATTACTTCCCCATTACTCTCCCGTCAATCTTCACTCAAGAAACTCCTAACCAAGTATCTACACCTAGAAGCTGGGTAATAGTCTTTTTAAACACTCTTGGGCAAAACCCATTACCTCAGCAGACATGTCTTTGAGGAAGAGTACAGCAAAGGATTGAATACGGGGCCAGGGGACTGTGGAGTTGCAGTGCATGGGTTGTCCTCCACAGAATGAACTTCCTTTGGGACCATACCTATGAGAGGGGTGGAAAGGGTCTGCCCTTACAGCTTTCGCTTATAGCTCAGATATTTTTATGGCAATTAAAAACTCTAAGAAAACTTCCTCATCATGGGAAAATTGCTTCAAGTGATTTATCCATTATGAGCAATAAAATAAGAGTTTCTTGGAAGAAAAGGCAAAGAACGAATGGATCAACCCAGTAATTAAATAAAAACTATCATTTCAATTTATTTAAATACACAAACAAAAATCTCAAAGCAGTTTACCTACAAATTGACCAAATCCTTTAAAATCCACATCAGATAGGTAAATATATTTATTCCTATACAGTTGATGGTTAACTTGAGAGACTCCCAGCTTTAATATTTTGCTTAGGTAAGTCAGTGCCAAAGATAAGAAATAGAATGTGAAGAATAGAATTCTTCCTTTACAGCAAAAAAAAAGGGTGCAATACAAATATGAATAAACCACAGAATCATCAGGTTGGAAAAGACCCATCGGATCATCAGGTCCAACTATTCTTATCAAATACTAAACCATGCCCCTCAGCACCTTGTCCACCCGTGCCTTAAACACCTCCAGGTGAATCAACCACTTCCCTGGGTAGCCTGTTCCAGTGCCCAATGACCCTTTCCATGAAAAATCTTTTCCTAATGTCCAGCCTGAACCTCCCCTGGCTGAGTTTGAGGCCATTCCCTCTCATCCTGTCCCCTGTCACTTGGGAGAAGAGGCCAGCATCCTCCTCTCCACAACTTCCTTTAAGGTAGTTGTAGAGAGCAATGAGGTCTCCCAGCAATGAGGTCTTTTATGAACACGCCATACCCCTGGAAGGATATATTTAAGGTTCTCTAAGGTGTCCAGCATTACACATCTGGACTCCCGTATACAGCCACAGGGTAAGAAAGAATGTCTCAAAATTCAGATAGCAATTCCAGAGAGAAAAGAGGAATAACCAGCTTCACACTCAGTTCTCAATAAATAAAACTGAGTCATCAGTCAGTATTTTTAAGGTAATCGCTGGATGCTAGCTCAAGTGCTAATATGCATATAACCTAAAGGGCACTCCAATAAATTACTTTCAGCATGTTTCTCTCTCCAGCTCTGCTCTCAGTGCTCCTCAGCAAGGACGAGCTGGTGCACTAGTCTTGCACTACTATTTTAAATTTATGAAACTGTCCTACCAAAACCTGGAGTTGGGTATGTAACATACAAGGCCTATGCAAAATTGTTGGGTACAAGAGCTGACTAATACAGACAGCGAGATAAAATGTGGCTTGGAGCCCCTGAAAGTGATTAAAGCAAAAAAAAATGAAGGATTTCAAGGCTGTCTACCACTGCACCTTTGTCTTCTTGTCTTTCTTCATCCCTTCTCCTCCTGCGATTATGTGTTTAACCATTTCCCCCACCCCTTCTGTCAAGTAAATCTGTGCTTAGACTCACAGAAGCATTGTCTAGGTGGTCTGGAAACCCAGACAAACTATTATACAAATAGAAGTCTGTCCAGTTTCTGATAACACCAAAACTAATTTATTTTTTGTTTATACTCCACTACCTTTGACAAAGCTTCCTCTAGAGATTTATATCTCCATCCTTACTGCCTTCCAACTGTTCGTCAATTTTTTTGTTTAGCAGCCGACAAAAGAAAGAAAATATCTGACATCAACCTTGGAAGAGGTACTGAGTGCAGAAGTTTTTTTTTAGATGTGATAAAATCTTGCCTAAAACCATGTCCAACCTTTTCAGTAGAAAGTCCAGATGGCTTTGCAGCCTGTACAACAGACTTTATTCACTGATGCTTCTCTAAGCATCAGCAGGGTGTTGTCTTCCAGAACTAGTAAATGTGCAAGGAAAGGCAGCTTGGAGGGGAGAAATAAACACAAACAAAAAAAATCCTCACTTAAATCCCCCTGCCTCATCCCCCAAAAAATCAAATTAATGTGAGAATTTCTAAATGAATCTGACTGAAAATTCCCCTTGGGTGGAAAAAGGCTTTACAAACAACGGGAAGTGTAATGGATGGGGTAGCAGTTCAGGCAGTTTCAGCCTGAGCAGTGATTTATGCACTCACTGCCAACTCCAGGTCACCCTTTCCTGCACTGCAAATATTTCAACTGCAGGACTAGGACCCTCCCCAAGTTTGTATATAGGCTTCAAATTGCAGCATCTCTTAATGTTGTTCTCACTATGGTCAAATTAGCACGAAGAAGATTTTGTGAGTTTAATGGACAGGGCAGGAGGTGGGTGGAGACTCAGGAATTCAGGTTGAGTTTCTGTCCCCTTTCCCAATCTGCAACACAGGAACATTTTGGTGAAGCCATGCATGTGACTTCCTTGATAGAGGTGGCAGTCAAAGTGCTGTTTAATTTAATGTATGGCCAGCCTTACTATGGGATTAGGACTGTCCTGCCCATTCCTTCACCCTGCATAGTGTCCAGCTGTGACCTATGCAGTTCAGGAGGGCAAGCAGTAAAACAGTCCTGCTACAGTCAGCACTAGCCCTGCAGTCATGCCACACCATGATAGCAGCCAAATCCTGCACTTGGCAACACGAGCATGGGAAGGCATCTGTCTGCTATGCACCAGGAGAAAAAGTGCATGCTCTTGGTAGCACTTCTGGGACCTCCAAGGGAATTAGGAAGAGTAAAAAGCTTCAAACAACATAGAATCATAGAATCACAGAGTCATAGAATAACCAAGTTGGAAGAGACCCACCGGATCATCGAGTCCAACCATTCCTATCAAACACTAAACCATGCCCCTGAGCACCTCTTGCACCCGTGCCTTAAACACCTCCAGGTGAATCAACCACCTCCCTGGGCAGCCTGTTCCAGTGCCCAATGAACCCTGCTATGAAAATTTTTTTCCTAATGTCCAGCCTAAACCTCCCCTGGCAGAGCTTGAGGCCATTCCCTCTCGTCCTGTCCCCTGTCACTTGGGAGAAGAGACCATTATCCTCCTCTCTACAACCTCCCTTCAGGTAGTTATAGAGAGCAATGAGGTCTCCCCACAGCCTCCTCTTATCCAGGCTAAACAACCCCAGCTCTCTCAGCCGTTCCTCATAAGGCCTGTTCTCCAGCCCCTTCACCAGCTCTTCTCTGGACTCGCTCCAGAGCCTCAACATCCTTCTTGTAGTGAGGGGCCCAGAACTGAACACAGTATTCGAGGTGCGGTCTCACCAGTGCCGAGTATAGAGGGAGAAGAACCTCCTTGGACCTGCTGGTCACACCGTTTCTGATACAAGCCAAGATGCCATTGGCCTTCTTAGCCACCTGGGCACACTGCTGGCTCATGTTCAGTTGCTGTCAACCAGCACCCCCAGGTCCTTCTCCTCCAGGCAGCTTTCTAGCCAGTCTTCCCCTAGTCTGTATCTCTGCTTAGGGTTGTCATGCCTCAAGTGCAGGACCCGGCATTTGGCCTTGTTAAACCTCATGCCATTGGACTCTGCCCAGCGGTTCAGCCTGTTCAGGTCCCTTTGCAGAGCCTCCCTACCCTCCAGCAGATCAACACTACCTCCCAGCTTAGTGTCATCTGCAAACTTGCTAAGGGAGCACTCGATGCCTTCATCCAGGTCATTGATAAAGACATTGAACAGGGCTGGACCCAGCACTGATCCCTGGCGAACCCCACTTGTAACTGGCCTCCAGCTGAATTTAAGACCATTTACCACCACTCTCTGGGCCCGGCTAGCCAACCAGTTTTCCACTCAGGAGAGCATTCGTCGGTCCAGACCAGAGGCCGACAGTTTCCTAAGCAGAATGCTGTGAGAAACTGTGTCAAAGGCTTTACTGAAGTCCAGGAAGATACATCCACAGCCTTTCCCTCATCCAGCAGCCGAGCCACTTTGTCATAGAAGGCAATCAGGTTAGTTTGGCAAGTCCTGCCTTTTGTGAACCCGTGTTGACTGGGCGTGACCACCCGGTTCTCTTGCATGTGCCTCATGGTAGCACTCAAGATCACCCGTTCCATGACTTTCCCTGGCACTGAGGTCAGACTGACAGGCCTGTAGTTCCCTGGATCCTCCCTGCGCCCCTTCTTGTAAATGGGCACACTATCAGCCAGCCTCCAGTCCAGTGGAACATCTCCAGGCTTCCAGGACTGTTGGAAGATGATGGAAAGGGGTTTGGCCAGCACATCCACCAGCTCCTTCAATATCCTTGGGTGAATCCCATCTGGCCCCATAGACTTATGGGTGTCTAGTTGGGCAAGCAAGGCTCTGACCACCTCCTCTTGGATCATGGGAGCCTTATGTTGTTCCTCTAGCTCCTGGATTTGTACACAGAGGGAACAACTTTCTTTACAATTAAAGACTGAGGCAAAGAAGACATTAAGTACCTCAGCCTTTTCCTCATCCTCTGTCACTGTTGTTCCTTCTGTGTCCAATAGGGACTGTATGGTCTCTCTAGTCCTCCTTTTATTATTTATATATTTATAGAAAGATTTTTTATTATCTTTCACAGACTTTGCCAGTCTGATTTCTAGTTGAGCCTTAGCCCTTCTGATTTTTTCTCTACACATGAAGATAATGGAGCTATATTCAACTTAACCACCATCTGTGTGATACTGGTGGCAGTGGTTAATATGGCAGCCACCTCATTAGTATTCCTGATTCTGTTCTAATTGTGTAGCCTTGCAGTCGGCAAGACTCTTGCTCCATGTCTGCACAGAGTTTATCCCAACGTGGGTGTGCTGCAGGACCACAGGGCCTTGGCATCGCTGTAAGGCAAATAATAAGTGATGGAAACAGTGGGGAGATTTCTTAGAAGAGAGAGAAAAGGAGACAAAATAAAGAAACCGGATGCACACAAAGCCCTTCCAACATGTCTTCCGTTTTGTTTCTCATTGACACACTAGTCTTGTTCTGAGCTGACAGCCATTGTCCAGCTTTTGTCAGGTAATTAATCTGGGTAGTTCATTTTCACAGGTGAGTAGCATGTTGGCAAAGTCTCCTCTAGCAGTGTTTTTTTGGTTTTTTTTTTTTTTTAGTGTGTGCGTGTGTGAGAAAATGGACACATAACACAGTCTGGCTGGCTGTTTATTCCTTCCTCATTGCAGAGTTATATGCTGCAGGTATAACTCCTGTACTTTGAAGGATAAATGGAAAGAAACCTCAGACAGGAACTTAAAAGCATCAGACTTGCTTTTATTGATTGCAACTGACAAAACATTAAAACCAACGATTTCCCTTGCCAAGGCTGAGCAGTGCTGGTCTGACTGATACAACAACTTCTGTGTCTGTTTAGAAAAGAAACTGATGTAATGAAACAAAAAAAAAAAAAAAAAAGAGAAGGACAGAGAGAGAGAGGGAGAGAGAGAAAGAAAAAACATCATACCTCTTAGCAGAGAAATGGGGGTGATCTACTGCATTTTAACATTAGGTTAGTTGTGAAGTAATGCAATAATAATAATAATTTGCCCACGCAGCAGTGACAGCTAAAATGAGCACATTTTCTTTTTTTTTTTTGTGATGCAGACAGTGTTCTGCAAGGTCACTGAGCTGGGAAACATGATTCTGTGGTTCTTGTTTCAGATAGGAATGGTTGGACTCAATGATCCAAGAGGTCTTTTCCAACCTGGTGATTCTATGATTCTATTGTATGATTCCGTGATAGTATCAAAGTGCCAAAAGACCCTCTCACCAAAGCTGTATACCTTCAAGACATCCCTGAACTCCACAAAAACACTTTCTTCTGTTTGATGGTTTCTCTCCACTTATGCATTGTGCCCCAAGATATCTATCTTGACAAATGGCTGGGTAGTACATGGCTGGGCAACACAATTGCACCTTAGAGTCTCTGTCCTCCACAGTCAACACAGGCTTTCTTTATTTCTTTTTCCTTTATATTCCTTCTTTCTTATAGTTCTTTTTCCTTCTCCTCAGCACTCTCCACTTTTCCTTGAGTGTTTTGGGCTGTTTTTCCTTGGGGGATATTTCAGTAGCTACACCATTTTCAATGGCCAGTCCATGCAAGGCCCTGAGTGATGGCCACATTCTGGTCAGCTCTTCCTTGAAGAGACTATCTCTCTTTCATGACTGTACAGGGAGCCCAGAGATACTGGCTCTCAGAAGCAAATCAAATTGCTTGTCTCTCTTTAATTTCAGTGCTGTACTAATAGTGAATAGGTACCAGTAGTAAATGATCAGAATAAAATGATTTCCTTACGCCAGAAAATGGAATAAATTCCCTTCTCCTAAATCCCATTTAGTTCTACATTCATTACACTGCCATGCTTTTGTAGTGAAATTTTCAGATCCTGTTGAAATGTCCTAGATACTAATTTTCACTGCCAATAACAAGAGTCCTATGCACTTAACATTGTCCTTGGAACACAGTAAAAATATGTTTCAGCAGCTAATGAAATTATCACAGACCCTACGACCTGGAAAACAAACAGAATAAGAAAATCTTACTTTTGTTGTTTAAAATTCTGTGGTACAGCTGTATTTTGTCACATACTTCATTTATATATGTATATATATATATGCATATGTCATGCCAAATTGTAGATTGCCATTTTATATATATTAAGGTGGCTAAGGAGGCTTTTTTTAGCTGACATTTCCAACATGTCTCAACAGCTGTTTTTCTAGAATCTATGCCATGTGTCATGTATTTTATGGTTTCTTTTGCATATATAGGGTTTAACTGTTGGAAGACTAACACTCACTGGCTAACAGGGATGTGGTAGTGTTACCCCTGTTTTGTCTACCCAAACTTTAGCATCTCAGGCTTTACTGTTTGTATTACCTTAATATTATTGCACAGGCATACCAAAAAAAAAAAACACAGAACAAACTCTCACCAAGAAGATACAATGATATATTCCAAGGCAAGGATGATGGGAAATCTCTCAGGATACAAAACTGGAAGACACTTGAGGGAATTTACTGACATAGCAAAATGTGTTGTTGCACCACAGAAAAGGATATAACCTGAGCTTCTCTTGGGTATTTAAGCATCAGAATTGCATATGTAGATGGTTGGAGGCCTTCAAAGAGCTCAGTCTCATTGCAGGCCCAAACTGGATGAAAGTTTGTCCTTTTACGTTACATGATGCCCAGGACAGAAGTCTCTAATGCTTTTTGGCATAGACACAAGAGACCTACTCAGAAGAAGTAACCATCTTGTTGCAGCAGCTATCCCTGTGCCTCAGTTTCTTTTCCAGCATTTATCTGACTGAAGAACCCTAGGTATCACCTCTCTCATGTTTGCAAATGGCTTCAGTATATAAATCTCTGTGGTGAAGTGAGACATTGCTACCAGAGTGTCGGCACATCAGCAATATGGCGCAGCTCATCCCAGTTCTTTGCAGGCAAAAGGCAGCTACAAAACCAGTTATTCAACATCAATGGGAGATGATACCGTAAAACCATCTGTCCATTTGCATCCCCCTGTATTTAAAAAAAATGGCATAAGGTGCTAATTTTGCCTTCGTGATTGTCCTCCTGGGAAGGTGGAGGGGTACACGGGCTGTCACATCTTGCAGGAGGGAGGACAACCACTTTCCATCATGTGGGTCCAGCTGCAGCTGTTTGCTTTGTGGACAGGCTGGTGACAAATCAACAGCCACAAGCTCTCTGTGGAGGTACATAGATGTCCCACAAGAAGGATATGGCAGACATTGACTTGTACATCACTGGTTGGAGGCAGCCCTTGGGGAGCTGCCAGCAATGTCAGTGCCATTAAGAACTACTTGTTTGAAGGAGAAAAAGGCCTGCTTGGGCTTAAGGAGACCAAGGGCTGATTATGCTTCTGGTTCAGTACATGGCCATGGCCATGGAACAGGCGATCTTGAGTTCTATCATACAGCACATGCAAGAGAATTGAGTGATAAGGCCCAGTCAATAAAGGTTTATGAAAGGCAGGTCTTGCCAAAAGAACCTGATAGTCTTCCATGACAGTGACCGGCTTACAGGATGAGGGCAAGACTGTAGATGTGGTCTTCCTGGACTTCAGTAAAGCCTTTGACACAGTTTCTCACAGCATTCTGCTTAGGAAACTGTCGGCCTCTGGTCTGGACCGACGAATGCTCTCCTGAGTGGAAAACTGGTTGGCTGGCCGGGCCCAGAGAGTGGTGGTAAATGGTCTTAAATTCAGCTGGAGGCCAGTTACAATTGGGGTTCACCAGGGATCAGTGCTGGGTCCAGCCCTGTTCAATGTCTTTATCAATGACCTGGATGAAGGCATCGAGTGCTCCCTTAGCAAGTTTGCAGATGACACCAAGCTGGGAGGTAGTGTGGATCTGCTGGAGGGTAGGGAGGCTCTGCAAAGGGATCTGAACAGGCTGGACTGCTGGGCAGAGTCCAAAGGCATGAGGTTTAACAAGGCCAAATGCCGGGTCCTGCACTTGGGGCATGACAACCCTAAGCAGAGCTACAGACTAGGGGAAGACTGGCTAGAAAGCTGCCTGGAGGAGAAGGACCTGAGAGTGTTGGTTGGCAGCCAACTGAACATGAGCCAGCAGTATGCCCAGGTGGCCAAGAAGGCCAATGGCATCTTGGCTTGTATCAGAAACGGCGTGACGAGCAGGTCAACAGTGGTCATTCTGCCCCTGTACTTGGCACTGGTGAGAGCGCTCCTCAGATTCTCTGTTCAGTTCTGGGCCCCTCACCACAGGAAGGATGTTGAGGCTCTGGAGCATGTCCAGAGAAGAGTGATGAAGCTGGTGAAGGGGCTGAAGAACAAGTCTTTTGAGGAGTGACAGAAGGAACTGTGGTTGTTTGACCTGCAGAAGAGGAGGGTGAGGGGAGACCTTATTGCTCTCTATAACTACCTGAAAGGAGGTTGTGGAGTGGAGGATGCTGGCCTCTTCTCCCAAGTGACAGGGGACCAGACAAGGGACAACAGCCATAAGCTGTGCCAGGGAAGGTTCAGACTGGATATCAGGAAAAGTTTTTTTACAGAAAGGGTCATTGGGCACTGGAACAGGCTGCCCAGGGAGGTGGTTGAGTCATTATCTCTGGAGGTATTTAAAAGACAGGTAGACGAGGTGCTCAGGGACATGGTTTAGTGTTTGATAGGAATGGTTGGACTTGATGATCCAAGAGATCTTTTCTGTTCTGGTGATTCTATGATTCTACGGAAAGAGTGAAATATATTTGCAGCTTGCACCAGCTTCATTGGTATTGTACACAATGAAGAATAAGGGAGAAGGAGCCCCCTTGGCTATTGGTCTTGTTCTTTCTCAGGAAGGTCTAGGACCCAGGAGCATTCATACCACAAACATTTCTAAAATATCTTAAGAGATTAGCAAACCCCCTTAAAGGGAGCACACTCAAATCTACTTTGAGAGTTTTAGTTTGGAAAGCCTCAGATGTAAAACCCAGCGGAAAAGGTATAGACTAGCACAAAATGAAGAAAAAAATATTATCAACTAGCAAATGTTCATGACAGTTTTGCCAAAGGAACCACAGCTGCTGAGACCCTCAGTTAGTAAGAATAGGGTGAGCTACATTCAATTCTACATGACATGTCCAATTGTACACAGCTGAGAATGCAGTCCATCATGTTTTCTTTTTAGGGGTAAAGCACTTCAAAAGCCAGTTTCTAAATCCAGCATTACCAATAATTGTAGAAGTTTTTGCTTTTCCTTTTTCCCTGAAAAAGCCTCCCTGCCAGGCTGTTGTTGCGTTACATAGAGAAAGAATTTAGAATCTGAGCCAAATGTTGGAGAAATCCATAGAAACATTTAGCTTTGCCTAAGCAGGCTTTGGGTTGGAGTCTCTGTGTCTTTAAAAGTGTAGCATTTCTGCTGTTTCATGAGTTCCACTTTTTTATGCAAAGCTTTTAAAAAAATTGCTTGTGCATTTAATTTCAGTCTACATCTGTAGAAATTTGAAATAGCTAATGGCTATCAGTGATGCCTACCAACACATTTTTTTCGGGCCAACTGGCATTGATGTACACTCATAGCATGTCTTTTGCTAACTAGTACTATTTCTAAAAATCTCAGTGACTAAAAATCAGTCACTCAGAACTTACTGCAGGGGATTGCAAATAGCAGCTCTCAATTATGGCAGGCAGATAGACTATAAACCATCACACAAAACAAGGGATGGGGTATTGAAATAGACTTGCTCAACAGGAAGAAAACTTAACAAATGCTTCTTGCAAAAACAATGGTGCAGTTGTCACACCAGAAGGATGGGATGTTGTCCAGAGGAACCTAGTCAAGCTGGAGAAATAGGCCTGTGTGGAGGTTCACACAAGGCCAAGTGCAGGGTCCTACACCTGAATTGGGGCAATCCACAGTTTCAATACAGGATGGGGAATGACAGAATCACAGAATCACAGAATCACAGAATCACAGAATCACCAGGTTGGAAGAGACCCACTGGATCGTCGAGTCCAACCATTCCCACCAATCCCTAAATCATGCTCCTAAGCACCTCATCCACCCTAACCTTAAACACCTCCAGGGACGGTGACTCAACCACCTCCCTTGGCAGACCGTTCCAATGCCTAACCACCCTCTCCGTGAAGATCTTTTTCCTAATCTCAAGCCTAAATCTCCCCTGGTGGAGCTTGAGGCCATTCCCTTTCGTCCTGTCCCCTGTCACTTGGGAGAAGAGGCCAGCACCCTCCTCTCCACAACCATCTCTCACAAATGATGTGATTGAGAGCTGCCCTGCAGTGAAGGACTTGGGGGTGCTGATTAATAAGAAGCTCAACATGAGCCAGCAATGTGTGCTCGCAGCCCAGAAGGCCTACCTTACACTGGGCTGCATCAAAAGAAGTGTGGCCAACAGGTCGAGGGTGGTGATTCTCCCCCCTCTAGTCTGCTCTCATGAGTATCCACTTGGAGTACTGTGTCCAGTTCTGGAATCTCCAACAAAAGGAGATGGAACTGTTGGAATAGGTCCAGAGGAGGGCCTTGAAGAAGATCAGAGGAATGGAGCACCTCTGCTATGAGAACAGGCTGAGTGAGATGGGCTTGTTCAACCTGGAAAAGAGAAGGGTCTGGGGAGACCTTATAATGGCCTTCCAATACCTGAAGGGGGCCCACAAGAAAGCTGGGAAGGGACTTTTAACAAGGCAGAGTGGCTTTAAATTGGAAAGAGGAAGATTTAGATTAGACTTAGGAATAAATTCACGATATAAGTGGTGAAGCAGTGGAACAGGTTGCCCAGGGAGTTGTGGCTGCCCCCTCCCAGGAAGCATTCAAGGTCAGGTTGGTTGGGGCCTTAGGCAGCCTGTTCCAGTGGGTGGTGTCCCTGCCCATGGCAGGGGGGTTGGAACTGGGTGATCTTTAAGGTCCCTTTCAACCCAAACCATTCTATGATTCCATGACTCTATACAAAAAGAGAGAAAAGATGACAGCCAATAGTCCTTATCCCATTTTCCATTCCAGATTTCCCCACTCTTTCTTACACACTACTTGCTTGGTTTTGACTTTTTCCACCTTCAACTTATCACTCTTCCTTCTGAATCACTCTGAGGTGCTGTTTACTAAGTTTTATCCTTTTATCACATTTTAACTCCTTTCCTTTGTACCCTTCAGACATGCTTTCCCCCTCCTTTTGTTCTCCTGCCACAATTTCTAGTCTTCTTGGAGAAGAGGGGACTCTCAGCATTACACATACATAGCATAAGGGCATGAGAAAGATCTATCATGCTGAGTTTGTGTGGCATAACCTAGTACTGGGCAGAGACATGACCTGCTGCAGAGTGAGCCAAGGATGTTACTGAGTGCGTACACCAGGAAATGTGATTATTCCTGCCCTGAGGCAGGAGAAATTTTGCAGACAGGTGAATAACATGGGTCAGTAGGAGGACTATCTGCTTGCAAGATGGATGCAAGTCTTTGACGTTGGATCAGGCGCTGGATAAGGAGGGATCCCATGTAACAGGAATTAAGCCCACTTCCTTCAGTGATCTTTTAGTTTTACTCTGATTTCAGAGTCTGCCCAGGGCTCCTCACCACCACACATAGGTGGAAAAAGCAGAAAATATATCATCAGCAGTGAAGTCCCTGGTTCTTTTCTCTTTAATGATAGAGTAATCTAGCTAGAAACCAAGAAATCATTGCTGTGTATTTTTCAGAAATTACAAAATTTCAGTACTCTGATCTAAAACCTCCATATCATGCTTTTTTTTGTGGGTCATAAGGAAGAACCTCCAACCATATCTGTTGATTAATATGAATGAAAAGTCACAAAGTCCAAGGTAAGTGATGGATACATGGGGTAAATACATGGATGGAGGCAAAGGCTTTCTTTTTGGCTAACAATGCTCCCAAACCCCCAAGCATCCAAGACTGAACCACTTTACTAATTTTACTGTAAATGCTTTTAGCTTACTAAGGCCTTCTTTTTGTCTTGCTCCAAGGAGTGCTTACTTGAGCAGCAGAAAGGGCTATTGTACCAACTCAAAGGTGAATAAAGATGCTTCTAGTGCCAGTTAGTACATAATAATTGTAGTGGCAAGTGCGTGCACGTGTACTGAATAAAACAAGTTTGGCGATGGCTGGGAAAAGACCCTGCTCTGCAATACAGTCCCATTTCACATCTGTGGCATCCTACGGCATTAGGCATGGATCTCCCACCTCTTCCTTCAGCTGTGGGTGCAATTATGGCTGGATCAGTGCAAAGCATCCCATGTGTTGCCACTGCCACGACCAGCGTTTCCTATGCCTTCCAGCAGGCCATTCATCATCAAATATTTATATGGTTCCAGCAGGCTGCCATTCCTGACATTTGATGTATAGCTTTAGGTGTTCTTGTTTTAATTCTAAGGAGTCAATGAGGGATCAAAGGAAATGTCCTATTTTTCCTGAGCAGGCTGCAGTGTGACACATCTTGAAATGGCGAGGGAGGAACTGTAGGGCTGGATAATTACCACTGGCTCTTTCCCTGGCGTCACTCAGTTAAGAGGATGAAGGCAAGGCTTTTAGTCAGCAAATGAATACTGTCGCCTGTCCTCCAACATTTCAAATATTTATCGTGTTAAATATCAACTTAGAGAATATTGTGTTCATTTAAGCTTTTCACGTTCCAATGATTTTTTATTATTTCCATCGACCAAAATAAATGAAGAAAATGTTTCAGACTACACATGAAAGCATGTAAAAATCAATAACTGGATTTTAAAAGATCTAGAATGTCTTGAATACATTCATTTTTCAAACATTTTTCTCTGATCTTTAAATAGCTTTTCTTGGAGCATAACATTTTTTTAAAAGTCAAATACAGAGTATTAAGGGTATAATTACCATTTTAATTATAACTCAATCATTCTATCTACTTAGCATAGAAATTACAGCTTTTATGTCAGGATTTTGGGTACTCACAAACATTCAGGAGTAATTAATGCTAGAGGTTTTCACTGTATATGAAGTGAACTTTGTAGCACTTGTCTCAAATGGGCTCCATTCAAGAAGTGTAAATATATATATATATAAAATAAGAATTTTATATTCATGGTTTTAAAGCAAAACTGCTTTTCCATAAATATCTGTAAAGTTAAGGAAAAAAAATTCAAAGCATGACAATCTTCACAAACAAAATGTATTTTCCTCCTCTTCAAATGTAATCCATCTATGTAAATAAGGCCAGATCAAATTCCAGTGGCAGCAATGAAAAATTCCTGCTAATCAGAATCTGACCAGATTCATGGAGCACTGCTAATAATTTTGCAAATATTTCTGGAAAGTATTTAAGTTTCAAATTTTTATTTCTAGGCAATTTAATATTTATTTTTCTGGATTGAGTTTTTATGAAAAAAAAGCTCTTTATAAAGATTTATTTTAGAAAACGAGTTTACCCTAAGGACCCTGTAAAATTGCCTGTTTCTCCCTCTGCAATTCCAAGTTAGTGCGTTTCCTTGTCAATGTTGAAATAGGAAAGAAAATATTTCAATGGATATAAAAATGAGGAAATAAATGATCTCTCATCTCCAAAAGGCCACTGTTTCTTTCTTTACTGACTTCTTGTCTTTTCCACATGTCACAAAAGACTACTCTGTGCCTTTCTGTGATTTTCCATGTGTTGTGTTTCTCGGTGTGCTGGAGCAGCTGATGCCTTTTTCCTTCCCTTTAAAAGCAGGATAAAGCCACACAGACTTTACAAAGGAGTCTCATAGAACATATCTTCTGTCTTTGTTTAGACATTAATGATACCACGACATTTTCTGTGTTCATTTATCATTTCTTGGCTCGAGTATTTTTTGGGAAAAGAAAGATAATTCTCCTGAGAGGAAGACTGTCTAAAGCTGCAGTGCTTCACCCCCTAGAAGTGGCTGTCTTTGCAAGGTGCAGTGAGCTCTTCTACACATGGAATTGCTTTTACCTTCAGTGAAAGCCTTGCATGAAAGCCCTGGCCAAATCAAGCCCCTCGTCCAGGAAGTGCTGTGGGATCAGGAGGAAAGATTCATGATGCTTATTATCAGCCTGCACTTGAGACAGATACCTTATGCTCCCAGTTGTGGAGCTACAAGTAGGTTAAACCTGAAATGCATGTGATTAAAGCATTTATGCCAAATCACATAATGCATTCTGCATACATACGTGTAGATAGCTTAAACCTTTTTTGATAGATGAATGAAAGATATTTTCTTATTATACCCATCAGCAGCATAAAGCGAAGGTGAATAGATTTTACACTTGGACTGCTCTGAGTTCCTGACAGTTTTGCAAACAGCCCTCTCAATCTTCCTCTATCCCTAATCTTTGCCAGATGAAACTAGGATCCTAATATAATTTTAACACTAATGTCTGAAAAAAAAAGGAAAATAAGGGTGTGTGTGAAAAGGGAGGCAGAAAACAGATTTTATCAGAATCAGCCAGCTGGCCTGACTTGGCATTGACCTGCAGCTCCAATATTCACTTATCCCAGCGTTAGAGTATTTCATGCTGCCTGGCATCGTGGAAGGTTTCAGAAGTGCCTGAGCCCATTGATTTCCAATAGACTTGAGTCTTGTCCACACAGAAAACTCTCACCTTCTGAATTTAAATCAGCTTTTAAACTCCGCATGAAGGTAAAACAGTACAAACCCATGTTTTATTATCATGTACTTACAAGATGGCAGAAAGACAGGAATGAAAGCTTTTTCATCCCCTTTTCATTTTTAAGCAAGAGTCAATCCTAATTTCACCTTCAGGCTCTGGAAAGCAGGAATTGAGCTGACAAGGTTGTGTTAGCCCAGGGAATGACTCCAGTTATCCTGCTGGGCAGGTTTTTGTCTGTTTGGGCACTAACTTGACAGGTGAAGCTAAGTCCAGTGCCCAGTATGAGCTGTTCTAATGCTCAGGAAGAGAACACAAAAGCTCAGATGGTGGAAAGCTGCTTCCTACCCTGTTTCTGTCCCTGCTGAACCAACACTTTATGGGCAATAGACTTTAACTTGGGACCTGGAAGAGCCTGTCCAATATGTAGTGCTGTCCTGGCAGATAGTGGGCTGGATTGGAGTATGATTTATCTTGTGCTTGTGGATGCTGCAGGTAAGAGCCCATTACTGCTGAAGAGCCGACAGCTGCTGCATTTGCAGCCAGGTTTCCTACATGAAGTCCATCCTGGTGACACATGGCAAGGATCTCCTAGGCATGAGGAGACAGAGGGAATTATAGAGCCCCCAGTCAGCTGCGCACGATGCCAAAGAACTGCTCAAGCACATGGTGGACTCTGTGTTGGAAATAGACTTAGAAGCATATGTTTCCCCCCTTAAGCTGCACTGGTGGACCTTAATGGGAGCTGTATCTGTGGTCAGGTCTCCTCTCCCAGAGCCAGCTGTGCTGGCTGGAGACACTGTCATCCCCAGCAACTCCTCAGCAATGCCAAGCTCTGATGGCAGCAGGGATCCAGTCCTTGCTCTAAAGCAAAAGCTTTAGATCATTTTTACTGGGAGCACTAGATTAACCCTTCATCTCCAGTGGATTTCAGTGCACTCTTGCAGTGTATTTCAGAAGAAAATGCTACCTTTTATTTTTTTTTTTTGAGGGGACACTATTTTGTTCATCTGTTATGTCAATGCTCTGCTTAAAACAGGCAGATCTGTTCATCTGCATTACTGATCTGATGATGATCTTCTAATAAAACAACAGACTTTGCAGTCTTCGAAGTACCAGAGATATCCAAGATTTTGTATTATATTTCTACAGTAAAGTTTCTGGAATATTTATTTACTATGAAAAATTAGGCACTCTTCTAAATAAACTAAGCCATTCATCTGAGAGTGTTGATTTTAATCTGTGCAGAGCTAATTTCCCGTGTTAGCAAATTCACAACTTCAAACTGAGATCTAGCTGCTTTGCTACAGGAATGAAAGAGCAATATTAGAAAGCATCTGAAATAATTCAGTTTTATCTTTATGTCATTCTACTGTATATTTTAAAAGGGTTAGGCTCAGTCCTCAAAATGCTTTAAAAAATATTTTTCCCCAAACAAGCCCAGACTGCAAATGAACCCTGATCTCAAGACTCACGTGGAAAACAGTATTTTTGGTGAAAATACTAAGTCAGCATAAACCATAATGGTTCCATAATGATGCTGAGGACTGGAGTGGTTCTTTCAGTTTGTTTCTTATAGAATGCAAAAAAAAAAAGAGATGCGGATATCCTTACCTAAAGAAAAATGACCATAGAGCAGGCAATAATTCTTACATTCCGTTTTGGTAATATCTTCAGTTTAACAACTGTCTGCAAAAAGGAGTTTCTCACAATGAGTTATTTAGTCACTATGCCATCTAGGGTATAACTGTCATTCTGAGGGGAACATCCATGCTATGATTTGCTGTCAGTCTGTTGTGTACTGTAAGTCCATTCATTTTTTCCCTTAACAGGTGAAGATAACACTGCGATACACAGTAAAAGATAGATGATAAAAACAATTCTTTAAGAAAAAAAATAGACACCAGAGGTTTGGCAGGAAAATATGATAAAATGTTCTATTCTCCTTTTTAAAGTACTGTAATAAAACATGTTTGAAGTGAAGTACAGATAACATAAACAGCAGAGCATGGGTCTGCAATGGCAGCATCATATTGCATAAGGAGCAATCATGAAGCATTCCCACCACAGTTGCCCGTCACATATTATTAACAAGTGTGTTTAGGACTATTAAATAATCACACTAAAGGGACACGATCATCTTACAAAAATGTATCAGTTGTATTTGACTTGACAGAATTATGAGTAATTTCAAATCAAAAGATTTTAAAGCCAGAAGGGATTATTTGAATCTTCTCACCCAGCTTCCAGCAGAGTGCTGACCATGAAAGTGTTGCAACAGCTTGTCCTGAAACTAGCTCAGTAATTTGAGCTCAGAAAAAAAACAAACAGAAAACACCATGTTCTATCCTGCTCCTGCACATGGCAAGTGGTAGAGGTTCCTGAAGACTGGAAGAGAGCAAATATCACTTCTGTTGTGAAGAAGAGCAAGAATGAAGATCCTGGGAACTACAGACTTGACAGCCTCACCTCCATCCCTGGGAAGGTGGTGGAGAAAATCCTCCTGGAAAGCAGTTCCAAACACATGAGGGACAAGGAGCCTGGGGAGCAGTTCACATTGATTTAAGAAGGAAAAATGGTGCTTGAGCAACCTGTTAGCCTTCTATAATGAAGCGACTGGCTTCATGAATGAGGGGAGAGCAGTAGATGTTGTTTACCTTGGTTTTAGTAAAGCCTTTGATATTCCCTCCCAGAACATCATCACAGACAAGCTGACAACATATGGGTTAGAAAAGCAGACAGAGAGGTAGACTGAAAACTGTCTGAACAACTGGGAGCAGAAGGTTGTGAATGGTGGCAGAAAGTGCAGTTGTAGGCATGTCACTAGTCATTTAATGCAGAGCTCAACGTAGGGTCTAATACTATTAACATCTGCATAAATGATCTGGATGATGGGGCAGAGTGTGCCTTCAGCAAGTTTGCAGGTGATACAGCACTGGAAAGAATGGCTGCTGTGCCAAGAGGGTTGTGCTATCCAGAGGGACCTCCAAAGGCTAGAGAAACAGGCTGACAGGAACCTCATGAAGTTGAACAAGTACAACAGTCAAGTCCAGCATCTGGGGAGTAACAACTCCATGCATCCAGACAGGCTGAGTGTTAAACAGATGGAAAGTAGATTTGCTGAGAAAGACCTTGAAGACCTGGTGGACAACAAGCTGACTGTGAGCCGGAAACGTGACTCCATGGCAAAGAATTCAAATAGTCTCTTGGGCAGCATTACAAAGAATGTTGCCTGCAGGTTAAGAATGGTGATCCTTTCCCTCTGCTCGGCACTGGTGAGTCACATCTGGGGTGCTGGGTCTAGTGCTGGGGTTCACAGTACAAGATTGATATGGACATAACAGACCGAATCCAACAAAGTGACACTAAGATGATTGAAAGACTGGAGCACCTCTCATGTGAGGAAAGGCTGCAAGAGCTGAGGTTATCCAGCCTGCAGAAGAGAAGGCTCAGGGGGATTTTATCACTGTGGGAGAGAATGAAGGCAAAAAACCCTGAAATTCAACCTGAATATAAAAATACACATTTTTTTTCCCCTATGAGGATGGTTAAATACTGGAACACACTGTTCAGAGAGACTGTAGAGACTCCATCTGTGGCTGTACTCAAAACACAACTGGACACAGGCCTGGAAAATCTGCTATAGCTGATCCTGCTTGAGCAGACCTAGGCTAGAGTAGAGGAACTCCAGAGATTCCCTCCAATCTCAACTGTTCCATGATTCCATTCATCAAAATCTTTTATGAGTGCCTTCACTCTTTCAGCAAATTCCATAATTAGCAATCATTTTTCCTTTTTTTAAAAAATTTGATTCTTTAAACATTTCAACAGCAATCAGGAAAAAAAAGAAAGCAGAAATAAATAAAACAATCACAAAGTGTGGCAGCAAGATGCAACGTGCTGTGTTCAGTACTACACTTAGCTCTTTGCCTAGGTTTTCAGTTGACAATATCCCTTTAAACTACAAAAGAAAAACTAGCTGGTGACTCAGCCAGTTACTTTTTGTCATCCTCTTTATAGGCCTCAGAGGTATCTACATTGACATTAAAAAGCTATTATAAGCAATTTAAACTGAATTGATCCTGACACATACATTCAGGTCTTCCTCATATGGCCTTTCAATAGGTCTCGATTCAAACTGAGAACAAGCATAACCCTATAAACAGAGGAGATAATTACGCTTTATTGATTAGCACCTCAAGGTATGAAAGGAAACCAGGCAGCTTTTTGAGAACAGCTATTAATCTGGTTTTTAAATTGTAGTATATGTCTTTTCCTTTCCAAATATTCCCTAAATGTGGCCCTCTAACATGGAACCTGTACCCACCAAAATTTTACCACTGTCTTCAATGAAAACCAGTGTGTCAATATAGCTTCATAAATGGTGATTTTATACACTTCCCATAGTCCTGTCCCAGTATTACTCACTGGTGTGGCTTTACCCTGGCCAGCAGCTCAGCCTCACACAGCTGCTCCCTCCCTTCCAGTTAGATGAGGGAGAGAACCAGATGGATAAAAATGAGAAAACTTGTGCTTTCACATTACATAGGTATAGTATTAACATCTTAACTCTGAAAGTTTTCCCTTCCTCCTTCTCCCAGCTGTTATTGCTGAGCATGGCATCATACAGCATGGGATATCCTTTGGTCAGTTGGGGTCAGTTGTCCCGGCTGTGTCCCCTTGTAGCCTCTTGCGCTCCCCAGCCTCCTCACTGGTGGGGCAAGATGAGGAGCAGAGGAGACCTTGAAGCTGTGTAATCAGTTCTCAGCAGCAGATAAAACATCCCTGTGTTATCAGCGCTGTTTTGGTCACAAATCCAAAACATAAGGACACATGAGCCACTATAAAGAAAATTAACTCCATCTCAGCCAGAACCAGTACACCAACTTACTCAGTTTTCTCCCAGCACTGGCTCATTCATTTCATGATATATTGCACACAAACCCCTCAGATGCACTGCAGAATGCTCCTTTCTCTAACAAACTGCAAACCCCTTCACAGCTGCCAAATACAACAAATGCTCCTGCCTAACCCCATGTCAACATTGATTGGTTTCAATTTTGCTAAGTAAGGATTTTAGCACCTGCCCCCTCTATCTTATAAGAAATGTAGCATACCAGACTCATCAACAGTCATCTGACTTACTACATTTCCAGTTTACAGTGGAACTTCTAATCAACCATTTCTCAACCTTCTGCTTTTTGCTTATTAAGCCCCTCAGAAATCAGGAAAAAAAGGAGAACTTAACAATTCCATATTTGAGTTTATCTCACTATTTGAGAGAAGGAGAAATAGCTTTGTTAGGATTACTAATAGTCCTCTGAACTGGCAACATGCTGTGTTGAAAAACAGCCAAGTTGTTCACAGCTGTTACTAGAATGCACTTAAACTCAGATGATTAATTTTGGGTTACCAACATAGGTAAAAATAAAACACACAATGCTTTTTCTTGCCTGCCATGGCTCCACCAATAAAGCATTGAGATGACTGCCTTCCTATTCACACTTTCCAGTCTCATCCTAGACTGACACATGGGCTCAGCCTCTCCATGCATAGGATGACTGTACTTCCCCAGGTTCTGTAAGACCATGGACCAGTGGTTACTGCAATGTTCCCCTCTACTTTGTTATGTGCAGTGCAAAGCAAGAAGAGGCCCACAGATCTCATAAAAGAGAAAAATTTTCTATATGAAAAAAATTAGTACATTTAAGTCCAAACATATGTGACAGATATCTGCCTCCTTCTTGAGTTGTGAATTCCTACTTTGACAGCTAATTGATGCTAGAGTGCCCATATATGTGTTTAGAATCAAGACTTCTGGATCCACTGTACCACTCTGTGGAAAGTATGAGATGTCCTTTGCAGCCAGGCTATCCCAAGAGAAAATGCAGAGATTTTCTGCCTCTGTAGTGGTATCCCTTGCCATCCCATTGACTCTGTGTTTGCAGCAAACACCTGCAATCCTCTTCCAGAATTCTAAGGGCTGCTGTGTAAGGAGAGAGCTGCCAAGATGTGGCAGGATGGGCTTTTGCACAAGTTATGGATGTGCATATGCTGGAGCCACGTCCGTGCTGCTTTGGGCTCCTGGGCTTGGTACAGGTGCAGGTTGGTGATGCCAAACCTGCAGTACTCTTGAAGTTTGGGACACAGTGCTGCTAGCAAAAGGATTCCTGCCTGATGATGAGGTCAACACCAGGTGCTCCACAAGGCTGCCAGATGCCCACATTTTTACACAAGTCCACCTCACTGAAGAATTTTATTTTAAGTGAAGAAGAAAAGTCCAGCTGTCTCCCAAAGGGAACAAATAGAGATGTATTATATCATTACTTGTTACAGGTCACACCAGCAGCAATATCATGATTACACCAATTCACATAATTGTGTAGGCTTTAATTAAGAAAGAGTTTGAGAACATACAGCCATAGGGAAGCACTTACTAAGACTGAGGCTTCTCTTACACCCCACGTGGCTCTGTGAACCCAAATAGTACCTCTGAAGAAAAGAACATACAGTCCTTAAGAGAAGAAACAGGACAAAATAGAGGCACTAGCATGTCTGGATATGCCTTGCCAACACGTTGCCTGGCCCACTCCTGCCTTAGGGGTAACTGCATTGTTCCCTGTGCAGGACAAGCTTAGGTTGCTCTTGTTTCTACAAAGGCCTTATATATATTCTATAGGATATATATAGAATATATATATAGAATATATATACTGAGAGTCTTGAGGTATCTGCTGCTGTCAATCATAGTTGAATAGTCTTAAGGATTACTAGAAACAGCAGAAAATACAATCACAGAAAGCTAACTCTGTTAGAAGAACAGTCTAAAAACATGCCTGGAAATCTCTTTATGAATTATTCATATCACATGAATGGTTGCTGCCATGGAGGGAGGTAAAAGGATGGGCAAATGTCTCTGACTGCTTCATTGCCCCTTCTAGCTTCTGTACTGCACCAGCAGAAAAAAATGTAATGAAAGAGAACAAAAATGCTTAGATGGTAGCTCAATACCCTACATGAACTACAGAGTTCCCATGTATTTCATGAAAAAAACTGTAAAGAAGCCTAGCTTTGGACTTACAGGTTAAATGGTCCCTCTGCAATTTTTTTTAATATTTTAAAAGGCTTTTTGTTCATGATATGCAAGAAAAATAAAAATATGAAAAATCTGTTGTACCTAGGATTATTCCAGTAACTAAATGTATGAAAAGTCTGAATGATATACAGGACATATTTCCCCTAGTGATAAAATAAGAACGACCTTTGTGACTTCATTTAAGTTCCACCTCTCCTGAGTTATGAGCCGTTCTTCACTCATAAGGTATATCCCATTTCTCACTCAAACTCTCAGTGGACCACAAAACTCCCAGAAAAAATTATGCTTCCCTCATTCTGCAGAGGATTACCCATGTCAAACCAAGTTATATTATTGTCTTTAGTGCTGCTAGGAATTACTTTCAGGATGTTTCAGCTCATTACCTCAAGTCTTCATCAGCTATTTTCTGAGCCTGGTAACCTTTGTGCTGCAGGTACTGTATATATCTCCAGTATTGATTCTGCTTCTCCTGCTACATTACATGCAATACATGTAAACAGACAAGAGTGTTTTTCTACTAGCTACCACAGTGCAAAATTGTAGTGGATCTTGCAGTTACACAATGCAGATAAAACCTTGAAGTAATCAGCTGAACTGTCATGGAACTAATTCCATGATATAGTGGAAGCAATTATTTGCACTTATATGTCTTATTGTAAAATACAATCAGTGCTAAACCAATCCTGTTAGTGTTGTCAGGGACACATTTAGCTCCAAATGCTCCCCTTTTAATCAGTAACCGGTTATTAATTAATTAAGTAGTGATCATGTTGTTTTTCATACATGTGTATTATTATTGCACTCGATTTTGTGCCTCTGCACAGATTGCTGTTAATTTGCTGCAAGTGCAATTGTGTTAATGTGTGCTAATGCAAGTAATTATCACAAGGACAGGGCACCTCACATTTGACCTAAAATTTTACTGAATTGTTCTCACAGCTGCTTTCTTACTTCCAGCTCCAGCCTGCTCCTGGCTGAATGAGTTGTGCTTGGAGAGGGGCAACCACTCCCACTTTCAGGAGCATCGGAAGGGAAAATGGAAACCAACTGGAGCCAGGAAAAGCGAATTAAGGCCGAGGACTGGAATCTGTGTGTGACTCTGTGCCGTGGGAGAGGGATCTGGCCACGTGTGTGGTATAGCAGAGCTGCCCACTCACTGCCTGCAGCTGAGTGTGTAGAGCCAGCAGCTGCCTGAACCTGCCAGGGCAAAAAGGCAGCTCTTAAGGCAGATGAGAGAGTAAGCAGAATATGCAGCAAACTGAGGGTGTCTCACAGCTGTTTGACTGTCTGCTGTGCACAGGGAAAGATGTAGTTCTCTTCTTTTTTTTGTCTTAGCTATGCAAAATCACCAGTTTTAATTGTGGGGCTAAGACTGCCCACAGAGAGCTATGTATTTGTTAACAAAGAGGAAATTTTCAGTACTCCTAGTATTAGTGATGCTTAGTTACTAAATAATGTATTTTTCAGTAGATTTTTATTCCAGTCTGAAAGCTTTTAGCAGGAGCAGATACTAACTGTATCGAGAGAAACAAATACTAGTAGAAGACAGACTTTATCTGAATTGCATTTAACAGGGGCCAGAAGCAATGAAGTATGGATATTCAGCTGAAGTAGTTCAGTCAGAGATAGCTAAACTTTTTACTGTGCTTATTTAAATAAAGAGGCCTGAACTGGAGATTAGCTGTTTATCAGCTGCATGATGGAATGAGAAACAGCAGCAACGTATTTCAGGCTAAGTTTGATATTTTATTCACTATAAATCTACAGGCTTGAGATCTGCTCTGGTTTATGCCTGTGGGAATATGGAAGAAGGGCATTAGCTTCCCACATTGTTTTGTGGCTTCATGCCCAGGTATATCAAATCAAATTTAGTTTATGTTGGTTCAGTTATGCACCTTAATTTCCCAACCACAAAAAAGACTTTTAATATTTGTAATGCTAGCAAGTGTAAATGCAAAGAAATGAGCTCCCACAATACTGTATGTCACCAGGTTAGTGAAACAGCATTTCCTTACCTTTGCGAAGATTTCACTTCAGGACTTCACAGTTCCTACAGTTTCCCTCCCCAGCTTGTGAGGGTCTGCCTGATTTTCACCAAAGGTACAATTTTGCCCCTTGTTCCAAAAAACTGTCCCCAGGTCCTCAGTGGAGTAATTTCTATATTTTAAGCTTCTACTCTGAACCCCACCAAGTTCCCCTCATGTCTGCATTCCAAATACCACTGCCTGGGAGAAGCGAACGGCTTGCACTGATCTCCCTGCTGGCATCTCATGTTTTGAAAGGGAGAGAAAAAAAAAAAAAAGGCTGCTAACCACCACCATACGAGTGTTTAATTTGCTCAGATCAATTTCTGTCAAAGGCAGCCTGGAAGCCTTTTTTTTTTTCCCCAGATTGTCTTTGCAATGTTTCTTTCTCTCCTGCTGCTCAGTTCAGCTTCACTAGTGCTTATCCGGTGACCTGTTGTTATCAAGGGCTCCCCAACAGATCCCTTGGATTTGCACAACTCAGTCCTGCTCTGCCATGGTGAAGATTTGCTCAGCTATCTGCTTGATTTCAGTCATTTACATGGCAAGCATGTTTGTCTGCCTGTAAGGTTTTTCTAGTCTGGATTATTTGCTTGATTTTTGCTATATAGAGAAGACTGTAATTTTTATCTTTTTGAGAGAGGGACTGCTCAAGATCACTCTAAGTTCACAAATGTCCAGGAAGATAGAATCATAGAATCACAGAATGAATCATAGAATGGTTTGGGTTGGAAGAGACTTTCAAGATCATCTAGTTTCACTCCCCTGCCATGGACAGGGACACTTCCCACTAGATGAGGCTGCTCAAGGCCCCCAAAAATATACAGGAGAAGATGTAATTTTCTGAAAATTCGCCTTCATTTTAGGCTTCTGCCTGTTCATAGAAGGAAAACAAATGAAAATATCTACAATAAAAACTAGTAAATCTAAAAGTCATGTTACTTTCCTTTCTTTTATGGATACAGGACATAAAAGGAAAATATATGCACTGCAGCTCATCAGTGTTTTGGGGAATGCTATTAATTTCTTTCCATCAGTGTTCTCCAGAATGTGATGGCAGCATCATTGCTATCCCTCTTGTACTTTGATTTCTTTCAAAGCTGAAATGTAAAACATGCAGTGGAAGGTTCTTTTCCTGGAAAAGTAGAGGGCATCTCCTTTCAGTCAGATTATTGTGATTATGACCAAAAATATCCTACACTAAAAAAAAGGAAGGGAAAAATCCCTTCTACTTTAGGGTTCATATAGCAATATTTTTTGGTTCTGTTTTTCAGAACTTATTGCAAATGTGAGTAAAATAACCTGATATGATATGTATGATTTATGACCAGCAGGAATGTGCTATAGCACTGAAGAAGCACAAAATGGGCAGAGATGTCTTTGTGTCAGGCACTCATACCTGCTGCTCTGGTAATGTCCATGTAGCTCTATATTGGAAAAAATCCTGAATGGCCACTAGCTGAGCACTAAAGGGAGAACATACAATGCCGCAAAAGGCAGCAAAATGAGACTGTTTTGGTGTGTTGTCAGACCTGAGTGGCAATTGCGAATTCTTTGGGCTGAGCTGCAAGATCAATGACTCATATGATCCATAGGTATGTATCTCTCAGGTTCTTTAGCCTTGAGAAGAGGAGGCTGAGGGGAGACCTCATTGCTCTCTACAACTACCTAAAAGGAAGTTGTGGAGAGGAGGGAGCTGGCCTCTTCTCCCAAGTAACAGGGGACAGGACGAGAGGGAATGGCCTCAAGCTCCACCAGGGGAGGTTTAGGCTGAACATTAGGAAAAAAAATTTCACAGAAAGGGTCATTGGGCACTGGAAGAGGCTGCCCAGGGAGGTGGTTGAGTTACCTTCCCTGGAGGTGTTTAAGGCACGGGTGGACGAGGTGCTGAGGGGCATGGTTTAGTGTTTAGTGCTTGATAGGAATGGTTGGACTTGATGATCTAGTGGGTCTCTTCCAACCTGATGATTCTATGATTCTATGATTTTGTTTTTCTTGGCTTAGAGCTGATAACTACCTTGAGCATCTGTCAAGGTGTTTTCCAGAACGGTAACCCTCATGGACTATTCCTCTTCTCTCCATCATATCATGTTATAAGCCACTATAAGCACTATTATAGGACACTATTTTTGGATGAATGATGCTGCTTTCCAAGTAGCGCAACTGCTAAATTTTGGCTCAGAACAGTTTTAACAGTTATATGATTTGTTTCCATTTTCATCTGAATTGCTCATACTCAGACAGAAATGCTTCATTGTGGATCTGATTGGTCAACTCATCTGCCATCATTACTGCCACAGCCATGGGCCTTCAAGGAACTTGACTTTATGCCTGTTGTGTTATCAACCACTGCTCCCTATTATTTGCTAGCTCAGCTTTGTTAGCTGCTGCACGTTGATGGCCACTGCCTCAGTTTGTAGAGGGCTTCTGTGTAGCTGGATGAGGTTTAAACAAGCATGTTCTGCATCTCTCCTAGGCACTGTTCCTCTGCAATGACCAGGACAACCAAACCCTAACAGTTTGTTTGTGGTGCTGTTACAAACTATTGTCTAGGTTATGAGTGTAAAAGGTTCATTAGGCACTGAGGATTAGAATGACTTGTGCGGCTATAAAAGAGGGGGCTGACTCTGGAGTAATGAGTTTATTCTCCAATATCCCTGAGGGAATTATTCCTTAAAAATGTAGGGCAAAGTTGATTTGAATAAAAACTAATTATCGAACAAGAAATTAAGGCAGTGTTGCCGACTTCCTTCTCCCCACAAAACCTTGGAGACTTGCTTTATTCCTTGTGTTTAACCTGACAGAGCAATGACCCACATAGGAGGGAAAGGAGTTGGTTGTAATTATTTCTGTAATAGTTCCCAGTTCATAGAAGATGGCCTAAACCAGGAACTCAACAATAAAGTGAAATGAACAGAAGAATCTAGAAATCATGGGATGTTTAGGCTATTTCTCTGAATAACCCAAAGCATGTTCATTTTTTCTCACTTGAGTATGTTCAGGGAATGTTCCTTTTCCACCCTTAGATTTTAAAGGTGAACTGGATAAAGAGAATGAGAAGAAATTGCACACAAGGAATTTATACAGCAAATCAGTGTGACTTCGGTAGCATGGGCTCATTTGGGTGACATCTAAGCATAGCAGTGATTTTAAGATACCATTGTCTGAATTCAGTTCTGATTATGTTGCTGGTGTCTGCAGCAGATGTGATAACAAGTAGGTTAAAAGCAATCACACTAACGTGCTTTTAAATCAAATGTCTACTTCAGTTTGGAAGATGAATAGGAAATAATGGTTAGCTTGCTGGGAAGCAAATTCTTATTTATCAATTAGAAAACTAGGAAGGATGAGAAACCAATATAAATTTGTCTAGAGACAATATCGGAGCATTGACGGAAGAGGAGGAAAGGTTTATGGATGCGTTTTTATTTTAAGAGTTTCAGAATTCAGTCTAAGAAGCTGATGGGTATCATGCAACATAGACAATATTGATTATTTTCATTTAACAAGACTTTATCATGAGAGGGGATGACTAATTTACTGACTTTATCAGTGGATATGCATATTTATAGCCCACTTTTATTTCTCATGAATTTGCAAAAATATTTTGTCTTAACAAAAGTTCACAACATGCATCATGCTTGTGAAAAAAAGAAAAAAACCCACGTGCTGTTATAGATTTACCTCCTGTTAGATATTCAAACTCACATGTAAGATGTTCATACAAAGTACTAAATAAATAACAATGGGTTTTATTCTTTCAAGGAACATGAGTCAATTCTCTAGTTTTGTTTGTCTGTATAAGTGTCTAAATACATAAATAACATTTTACATCCACTATAACAAGGCTAAATTCTGCTCTGTCCATTAATTTTTGACAATTCAAAGATTATGCTCTAAAACTGAATTTTATGACATGCATACTATTTTGTGTGTGTGTGTATGTGAATATATATAATCCTTTCACTTTGCAGTGTGCATGAACAGTTTAGCTGTTAGAGATAAAGTGGCAGGAGAAATGTTTTTCTCTAAAACAGCTACTTAGAGGCTAATGGATGCAATTAAATAAAATGGACAAAGACGTTTCCTGTTGTTCAGCAGGAAGGGAGTGGGCCCTGTGCTGCATCTAACACTGGACTTCTCAGCAGCATCACTGGGGAAACCACAGGCTCTGAGCTGCTGCCTTTCCAAGGTGTGCTGGCATTTTGTGTTATTAATCTCTTGCACCGCGATGATCTGCCTGCCACACGGTTGGCACAAGGACCACAAGAGGGAGGTAGTCAACATAAAATAAAAGGTTGGAGCCTGCTTCTAATACTTTGTACACAGAGGGAAAAATCTGTTTGAATAATTAAGGCTTCCTAGATGTGACTACAGATAAAGAATGTGATTTTGGCATGACTGTAACACACCAGGTCGAACAGAGAAGGCTTTGTGAGGAACTCGACCAAAGAAAAATTCACTCCAGGCACTTGTTTTACAGCTCCATTTATTGAAGCAGAATGATCATGGCTTGTATTAAGTAGATAATAATGAAGTATCATAAACAATGTCAGGATGCAAGTCTAGGATGAAGTGGGAGCTTTAACGAGGTCCAGTTTGCCGGGAGCTTTTTGAAGTGTCCGTAGCTCACTTACAAAGCCAGATAGCAACAAAGGCAACTCTGACAGCTGCGAGAGTGTCTGATTTAGAAGGGAGTTTCATGTGTGGATGACACTAGACTGGGATTCGGCTTTCATGTACTAACTATCTCTGCTTGTTGCTGGAGCCCTAATCATTCTGCACAAACTGTTTCACCATAATGGGTAGCACAAATACTAATTCTTCACAAATCAGATCCACACCACCACCTTCCTGCACAGGCAAGGCTGGTTCATCGTAGGAAATCACAGTAGTCAGTAGAGTCAGGTTGTATCTCACTAGCCATGTTTAATAATCAATTCAGGCTCTGAAGGGAAGAAAGCAAGCACTGATTCTGTGAATATATAGATGACATGAAGTATTTGCAAATACCCTAAAAGAGCTGCCAGCAGCCAGCTAAATCAGATTCACCCACTCTAAATACACTGTAATCATGGTAGAATCCTTTTATAAAGGAAAATTAGGCATTTTTATTTTTTATTTTTTTTGCAGAGGAAGAAGGGCTTTGGGTTGCTTATCAACTTAAATTACAGAAGTGTATATACACTTGAAAAAAATGCCTTTCAGCCTTAAAGACTTCTTCCTTGAAGATATTAAAATTATTTTTTCACTTCTGTAAATTAAGATCCACCGTTCATTAGCTAATTATCACCATTATTACAGCTCTCCTAGGTATTATTAATTAGATGAGTGGTATATTTAGACTTTAACATCTCTGTTAGAAGAGAAGAGTTAGGTGTAGCATGCCTAATGCTCTGAAAGCTCTGAGAATGCTCTGTATCACACAGGGGATAAAGACAAGTGCAAGGGAATCTTTTGGGGACTACCTGGAGTAGTTTATGGCCAAGAGAGAGACGGGAGTTACAACTCAGGAGCAAAAGAAGGAAGTATGGAGGGTTGAGATGGATATGCCAACTCAGAGATTTTTCCCTACAGCAGATAGCTGCAGTGTTACTGTAGCCCATCTGACGCAAAGTAATATGTTATTTTGCAGTGATGGCTGGTTTTCATACGCAAACCCCTCAGTGTATCTACACGTATGTGCTGATGCTATGAGATCAAGGGACCAGAGTCCTTTCTACCCTATTAATTTGTTTCCCGTGATTCCATGCAGGTAGCCCTTCTGCATATTGCTTTGATCTTGCATGGATTATATGCATTAAAACATGATAATTTCTTCATCTAAGACTCAAACTGTAATCTCTCCAGGGCAATAATAATCTTTTATGTTAGGCTTGTACGAGGGGTGAGGGGGTAGTGCTGGTTCCTCAACTGTGAGCCTAGTAGTGACTGCAATCTTATTAGCAGCCAGGATAATAATAACAGCATCCAGTGCACTAATGCCGTGCCTCTGAATTGGTTCTTTTGACATTGTTTTGCTTAAGAAACTATAATCCTATAAATGTCTTGACTGCCCGTTGCTCTGATTATAAAAAAAAAATCTTTCCCTACCTACAGAGAAATAAATAGATGGCTGAAAAGCAAAGATTATTTGTATTGCAGAGGCAACTCTTCAGTTCCTAGCTCTTCCCTTTCTTGCATCTCACCATCAGAAGTCAGGCACATATCTAACAGCTGCTTCTCTTTGTGCAGAAGAAAACAGAGAAGGTTATAAAAAATGTACGTTGTCACTTGACCAGACAGGGCACCTCAGAGAAACATGCTCAAACAGCTTCTCCAAGCTTAATGCCAACTCCATGTGCTGTCCCTCTTCACACTGGAGCAACGTATACTACCACCAACCCCAGCCTCAGCTTAATTGTGACACAGGTGAGAGGGCATCATTGCCAGGAGTATGGCAAATGAAGACAGTGAGAGAAATAAAGTGAAGGAGGCATGAAAATGCATTTTACATTATAGAGAAACAGGTTTGTGGAGGGAAGTGGATGAAAGGAGTGGAGTATGGGGCTTTCCCTGACATGGCAGTTGTTCTTGCAATGACACTGCTCACCAAAGTGACACTGAAGTTAGCTTCAGGAATCCTTGAACCGATTGGGCTAAAGAATCATTACAGTGAGGATACTGATGATGCTTTTGTCTGCAAATGAAGCTTTTGGCAAATAGGGTATTTAACTGGATTAAAATGGTTAGCTTTATTTGCCAAAGGAAAAAAACCCAAACCACCTGTTTCTTTCTGATGATACACACACAAAACAAAATGAGATTCATTTAAATAAATAAATGGACATCTACTGCTCTGGAGGCTCTGAATGTGAACCAGCAACAGCAGTGTTAAGTCATTTCAAAGCGGAGTGAATGTGATTTTCATACCTATTCTTTTTTTTTAATTTAGGTCCATTTGAAATTCAAGCACCCCTCTATTACTAATTTGTTATGGCAATATTAATTATTTGTTTCGCTCTACAGCAGCAGGTATGCTGTTTAGACTGAGAGAGATAGATTAGAAAGACTACAAGGTTAGAAAAACAATCTGTAAACTGGTCAGACGCAGTTGAGGTCACCTTGTTCTCTTGAAATGAGCATGGTGCACTTGGAAAGTCTGGGAGCATGTGGATGGTTTTCTACCCATATAGACTCCTTAAGGTTGGCAGAGTTAGCACTCCTTGTTGATGTCTCCTATTTTCGTTTCCAAGAAAATTAGCTCCCAAGGTATGGAGAAACAATTGTCAGTCTTCCATAAAAGCTGATAATCAAAGAAATTTCACATTATTTGATGGACAATATGAATTCAGATCACGTATACTAGGAAACAAGGAGTAATATTTAGTGACTTAGAGAAGGCACAGTGTTGTGTTGTAATTTCTATTCTCCTATCTCCCTTTATGCCTGTTGTTAGTTTAGCAGATATCCAGGCTCCTGTCTTGGCTACTCTAATCAACACTGTGTGCCTAGCCTCAAACCATCAATAGTATTTAACTTGTGCTTCAGTGGCATAGCAGAGATAAGATATTTGGTTTGAAGTAGAACAGTAGCTGGCAAAACTTGTGACCATTCCAGCTGGTTCTTGGACTATCTTAGCTAACTCCTATCCACCCTACACACCAGCAAGAGCTCAGCTGCCCCAGCCACCGTTGTATCTGTATGAGAATCACAGAAATGGATCAGGGCACTGAGAGTTGAGGGCTGTAAAGAAGCCACAATCCCAATTATTTTGGCGTTAAATTATGATATTAAAACTTTGCCCTGGTGTAAAGTGTGATGTCCTTATGTTTATTTTTTTTGGTATAATTTTGCAGTCAGTACAAACTCATTGCAGAATAATCAGAGATGAAAATCAGAGGCACAATGATGTTCTTTTAAAAAAGCACCAGTATTGAAAGGTGCTAATAATTTCATGGTAGATTTTCAACACTAGTAGGAGAGGGGCAGGAGAAGCACCTGAAGAAGTAATGTGGATTGCAGCTTCCACAATGAATTCATCTATTTCTGCCTTTGCTATTCTTACATGTCTTTGTTTTGCCTGAATCAGAAGAGATCAAGGCTATGGTACTTTACATCTATGCCCTGCATTTCCAGGCAGTTCAGGAAGCTTCCTGTATAGGCAGCACCTCTCAGGACAGCCTGGAAGATATGGTGCCTCTTTTGACATTTTACATTGAATCTCTCTTGTTCAGAAGGAAAAGTGACTGTCAGGCTGAGGGAATGCCTGAGGGCCAGGCTGAGGAACGCCTGAGGGTCAGGAGGCCTAGCTCATAAGGATGTCTGAACTTTTTTGATGCTCTCATGGACACTGAAATCAGTAAGTTCAGCATAACTAGACCACCAATATTACCAGATTTTTGGCTTTTCCTTTTTCCAGTAATCAGGAAAAGCCAAATTCTGGCCTACCTAACACTGCTGATAACAGCAACGGAAACAGGAACAGAGACACGCAAAGCTTGAATACTCTTTGTAAAGAGCAGTGGCGGGAATAAACATACTCCTGGAATCTACAAAATGTTCAAAATACAGGTGAAACTGTTACAGGTGATCTCATTTGCCTATCCTTGCTATCAACAAGTTAGCTATCTGATATCTTAACAATGAAGCACATTAAAAAAGTGGATGGTTGGTTCATCATTCTGTGAAGAAATTAAAAAGCCCCTGATGTTTCAAATTCTCTCTTTAAGCTGTTTTGGATTCAAAGCGCTCTCCTGCTTTTAAAGAGTTTTGGACACAAAACTAGTTGAGCCTACTAAGTAGGAATAGCTTTGAAAACATGACTTGAAAAGTGTCCTTGAAAATGTGGTTCCCAGACAATCAGGGAGAAAATAAGGATCTGAAACAACTTTTGGAGCATCTGGCTCTTACCACAGCACAATGAGAACTATACATTCTCCAACATGATTACTACTGCCTTAACTGACTGAACAGCCAGATGGGCTGACTGAAGCAGTGAGCAAAGGCCACCACTTGATGAGATACTACATAACACAGCAAGAACCAGTAAAAGTCCAGAAGCATTTGATACTAAAGCTATACCCTAGCTGAAGTCAGTGGAAATACGTCAGTTGGTTTCAGTGTTTGTTGGGTTATGACTTTAATCAGTAAAACAAATTCAGATTTTGTGTCATGGCTGTAATGTCTACTGATGAGATCAGTTTTTATGGAGGTCAGCAGAAATCAGTGTTAAGATTTACCTCTCAATTAGTGTGCTGAATGCTGACATTAAAAGTGCCCAAGTAATCTTTTAGTTGGACAATACATAACCACTTGAAAAATACTGACAGAGAAAGTTCAGTGACACCCTTCCACTGACATTTATACTTCCAGAACAGTGAGAAGAAGACGATAAGGAGGGCAGAAGTCTACAGAAAGAAGAGAAGGTCTCAAAGAAGGGAATATACGCTGAAGAATATGTTGCCTAGTTAATAATTTGAGACCTGGGTAAGATGTGATATTCATGTAAAAGACAATCATGAAGCCAAGCAACAAAGGAATATTTTGGAGAGCACTTGTGGTGCAGTTTCAGAACATGACAAACCATTACTTGATGAATGCATGGTATTTGCCTGCTGACCCACCCAACAAAAAACACTGGGGGCAGCAAAGCAGCCAGTAGGACAGGACAAGGTATTCCTCTGTATATCCAGTTGCCAGGTTTCTGTGCGGAAGGATAGACATGTTCATCAAAATAAACTACATATACCAGAATTAATTAGAGCAAGAAACAGCACGGATTTCTCATTTAAAACTCATCTGTACTTCAGAAGAGTACTGGGAGGATTGAACTGCCAGGTTGGCAAAGGCTTCCAACATGCCTGCAAAATGCTCTGTGAAGATCACTGCTGTTATTAAATTATGTTATTATCCCACTGATTCATGGAGTTTACAAGCCAGAATTAAAAGAAAGAGGTAAAGGATTATGAGGTATTTTAGAATTTCTTGCATTTCTCATGTGTCCTTTTTGGAAACAGGGGAAGGAAGGAACTTGGTCACCAAATACAATACCTGAGTACCGCAGGCAATCACATCTCCTAAAGAATAAATCCCCTACCATACTCTTTGATGTTAATGAGCATCTTTACTAACAGTAATGAGAACCGCTACTAATAATTTGCATTTACACACTACTTAAGGATCTCAAAGTGTTCTTTCGTATAATATGCTCATTTTTATTACAAGCATATTGGATTTAAATGACTTGCCTAGGGTCTCACAGCAAGCCAGCAACAGAGTGACTCTTAGTGTTCCCAGTGCTTTGCATTAAATCCTGTACATTAACAGCTCCCTTCATAAAGGGAGCTTTGTAGCAGTAGATCACCTCCTAGTGCTGGTGGATCAGATGTTTTATGACAGCACAAACAAATCAACCTATGTAATGCTTCCCAGTGTCTGCAAATCCTGGCTTCCTTTGAACTTAGAAAACTGACACAAGTCTGAGTAATGCTAAGATAGCGTTTCATATGTGACCAACTATGAAATTTTGATGTGCTTAGTATGTACTTCAGATGTATATTTTCTGTATGAATACAACAATAACCTCTACATTTGTTCCAGGAAAACTTTAGAGCTTTCACTACCCCTTGTGCCACTGGATGTGATTTGAAAACAAAGCAACAAAGCTCAACTCCAAAAAGTAAGCCTATAATAAACAAAAGTTCTTAACTTTTCTAGTGGCAGAATTGTTTAGAGTTTGCTCTCACATGGGTACACTCCTTGTCATTGCTTACTCCTCTGAATGCTACTGCCCTCATAAAAATTTACTCTAAAAGGAGGATATGGGACATCCCTTTATTTTTTGGGCTCTTTTCTGTCAAGAAAGATGCAATACCACATAAGAACCTGATTTTTCTGCCTGTGTCAATGTTCTCATTCCCTCCAGTAAACTGAAACATTGGTATTTCCCCCTAGACTTTGCCCTCTCAGCTATGCCTCCTATGGAAAGGGCTGCAAATCGTACTCAATAATTTCAGGATATGATTTTCAAGCTTTTGCCTGTGGCATCTGGCCCTATAAGAAAAGAGCTATTTTGTGGCATGGCACTTACTATAACATAAGAGGAACCATCTGGTAGAACAACAACAGTGACAGTAATACTGATTCCACTAATTGAAAGAGTTCCTCCAGCATGGTGGTGGCTACCCAGGAGCTCTCACCTGTGGCAAATGGTGACATTTACTCCTGCTGGGAATGTGGCTGGGCAGCCGAATATTAAAAAGGGCCTGCAGAGCTGCCTGTGCTGCTTGACCCTTGGCCAGCTTCTTGCTACGTCCTGAGCCTTCAAATGTTCTCCCATCCACTCGCACTGCCATCACAAAACTCTTGATGTGTTGCTTCTCCACAGTCTCTGACAGGCAGACGTACCGCAAGCCCGACCGCAGCTCATTTAGCAGCACCACTGGGTTCTTCTCGCTCTCTGCTTTGGATACCATCTTGTGCTTGTTTTGTTTACCGTGGCCCATTAAGTCCAGCGTATGGCAGAGTAAGCGCCCATGTCGATAAGCAGTGGAAAGCAATTCGTTATTAACGGGGTTATAGACTGAAAAGTCCTCGCTGTGTGTAGATGGTTCGAACTCCTTGAACAGAGTGTCTGGAAAGTCTGCCTGATCAGAAGTAAAGTCTGTGGATGGGTTGACACCGTTCCCCATGGCGAAGTGAGCTTGGCAGGCATTGGGAAACTGAACAAATGACTTTAGAGCTAGCTCTGCAGCACGCATTTTGGCTTTCTTTTTTGTGGGCCCTGTGCCTTCAAAAGTAAGTCCATTTACTTCCACAGCAACAGCAAACACTGGAGCATGTACTGGACCAGTCTGGGAAACCATTTTATATTGTAAACCTGGTTTAAGTTCATGTAGCTGAACCAGAGCATTCTTTGGCGTCACTGACCACGAGACTTTCTTCCAGATGAGTTGGAGTTTGCAGAAATGGCCATTATTGCCTTCCTCTAAGGGTCTTTTTCTCTTACTGCTAGGTGTTCCCCCTCTTGCCCTCTCATTAGAGGATATTGGATGATCCTCCAGGTTGCCAATATTTCGATTTTCCTTAACTTCTGCACTGCTGGTACCTGTCAGCAAAGAGAGAAAAAACCCTCATATTACAGTTGTCATCACAGTAGCTGACATTATGCCTAGGGCTGGTAGAATAGCCAGAAAAGAAAAAAAAAGTTTAAGATATCCTTGCTCAGCCCTTTTTGAGGCTTTTCCTCAATATCTTCATAATGGTAAGTTTATTATTTATAGCACAGATTTTCTGCATGTCCTGAATGTTTACTTGTCCCTACATTCTACTTGTATTAGTCACTAGCCTCTTGTTTTATATAAAAGGTTACATCATTCAAAGATGAAGCATAACTGATGGCATGTGACTTAAATGAACTGCTGCATTCACACTGCATAATTACTAGTAAAAAGTGAATCATTTGCAAAGTTCCCTTAGGCTGAGATTTGCTCCATAATCCATATGGGTGAATGCTTATGGACACATTATTAGAAATCAGAAATGATTCACAAATGATTCACAAACAAAAAAATGGGCTAATGCATTGAATAATTTATTTGCAATGAATAAATTGACCAGCTCTACTCATACCATAGGCTCTTTTGTTGATAACATCACAAATCCAGCCTAAGAAATGATCTGACAGAACTTCCTAGCGTTTGAAACAATAATTTGTTCTGGACTCAGATTTCAGTTTAGTAAGTGAGAATCTTTCTGTCAAATTCCATTGCAGATAGTCTTAGCTCCTGCATCAGCAATAACTAATATTGCAAAAATTCTGCATAAGGCTAAATGAGATGAGGAAAAGTCAGAGCATCATGACAGGAGTAATTACTGATGTAAAGAATGATCTACGTCAAAAAGCAGCAATGGGAGAGAGCGACTGCCAAGAACGCCAGGAAGGGAATGAAGTGTCAGAGGGAGCTATGGGGGGGAGCACTCCATTGTTGTTGAGCCAATGAATCACACATTATTCTGAACTATGCTTGTGCAATGCCCATGCCGTGAGGCAACGCTCTTTGCTACAGCAGATGAATGACTGAGAGTAGAGATTCATCTCACTGATGTCCTGAATGAGACAGAAAATATGCTGCTGTCTAAATAAGCATTCTATAACATTTTTGTCACTTCTGATGAATTTGTTTAAATGTACTGCATTTCTGGTGCATCCTCCAGTCCTCCTGTGTCTTGCCTGGGGCAGAGACAAGTTGAGGAAGTAAACATGACCGTAACCAACCCATGAAGCAATCCATCCCTGGAGCAATGCACCTGATCCATTTCTAAGCAGAGCCCTGCCTGGCTCCCAGCTGTATTCCAACAAACACAGAGTGTGAAACCTTTCTTATGGTTTGCTCTTGTCAGACACTAGCACACCACCTGTGCAGGCAGCATGAATCCCATGCACAGAGAAGGTCCCTGTGGTCCTTAGTGGAGAGAGAATGGTCATCCCACTTTCTGTGGGGTTGTGGCCATATTTGTTTTCCTCTCTGCCCTGATGTACGAGCTGGCTACACAGATGTAAGGGGTAAGCTGCAAGCTGCATTTTGAGGAGCTGGAGGGGCACACCTTTGCAGTAGCCCAATATAAGTCTGGGGTGAGAAATGCACAGGAGCCTGTATCATCATGTGGAACCAAACATCATTATTAAAACCTTCCTTTTTATAACCTGATGAGTTGCATTTCTATTGAACACAAAAAGCCTTTTTTTCCATTGGAACAATAAGTCTCCATTCATGCAAGTCTTCCCACACAAAGCAGCTCACTGCTTGGACAAGAGTAAAAATTATGACTTGCTTGCATTTGTGCGAGTCCGTTCGCAGGACTGAGTTTTTCGTCTCCCTTTCTCAAAAACCCTTCTGCACACAGTGAGCTTTGAGCCTGTGTCTGTGTCTCACCAATGTTACTTGCAGAGCTACCTGCTGCAGAACTTTGCTGAGGCAGAACACAAACTGACAAATTAGGGTCTTAGTGACTAATTAATTTTTACTTTCTGAAGCTAAGGGAGAGAATGAAGACAGGTGAAGAAGGAAAGAAAAAGAAATACATAATAGAAAAAGAAAAGTTTCATCATATGGCATTCAGCCACATAAAATGTGACATCTTTAAACCAGCCTCTCTGGAAAGAAGGCATTTAAAAGGTCAGGTTAACTAAGACACAATGATAATATGGTCTTTTCTCAATGCATTCACAACTATATATGGAAGCTCTTATCTGAAGGGGAAGGAGATGCACACTAACTTTCCTCTCTTTCCTCTGTCAGTGGCTTTGGCCAGCCATTTTCCACCGCAACCATTTCTCCTGTTTCCATTCTACTCAGAATATGCCTCTTTGGTGGCATTTTTTTTTTAAAATAAAGGTGAAATATTTTGACACAGACATACTTCTTATTAGGAAACAGGTTTGGTTTTATATTTCATACTTCATTTTACCTAATCGGTTTTTACAGAGCCAATTATGGTACATAATGATATTGTAGTCAGGAACCATGAAAAGAAAGATAGCTCATGCTTCACACTCTATTCAGGTTTGAAAAAAAAATTGTATTGATTATGCACCACTGAATCAAGGGGTTATTTGTATTTATAACTCATATTTTATTTTTCCATCTGTTTTTTTTCTTTCACAGTCAGAGAACCACATATGTATTTGTGAACAAGAATGTGTGACCTTACCTTAATTACCCTCACTAATACAGTGATTAACTAAAAACATGTCAACACAAAATAAACATCACTTGTTTGTCTTAAATTCTGTCTATCAAATTGTCTAGTCCAGGTTTTGGCCAACAGGGAGCTTGTACTGATGCAGTGAAAACAACGTAGAGATGCAAGTGTAAAACTTCCAGAGATCAAGCACAAAGCATACAAACACATTATAGGATATGCATGATCATGACGTGTCTGCATTTGTGGTATATCTTGGCCTAGTCACAATGAAGGAAATCCATGCAAATATCCTTACAGTCAACCAGATTTCCAGAGGACCTGATCCTGAAACACTAGGAAATAGCTCAGTTCTTCACAGACCTCAGTTGAGAGCTGCAGCAGGCCAGAATTCATAGCATCATGTAAATCAGAGGCAGACTAAAGTCTGTGAGTGCCTGAGAAAGTTTCTGAACCTGATGGACTCGTGTGATGCCTGGCAGCAGCTGGGCAATGTGAAATTACATTATAGTCTCAGGTATCTTTGAAATAGGAGGTCTTTGAAATATGTCTTTCATGAGACCTCTGTGTAGCAGACATAAGATTACCTCTCTAATGGTGGCACATGTACTTCTATTGTGAAAATCAGATAAAGCAGGCAAATAACATCAAGCTATGTAAGATAAATACTGTAAGCAGCTGTAATAGAACAATCACAAGCAATTTCAGAGAAGAAGAGTGCTAAAAGGAAAGGGGTAAGTCAGAGGATGCACACAGAGAAAATGCAAAACTGTGTGGATAATTTTCAGTCCTGTTATTTCCCATAATGTCTTTGTGCTTGAGTTCCCAAAACACATCCTTTACACTTGGGGAAAAAAAATGGTTCTCCTATGATGAAAGGCTGAAGAATAATAAAATAGTAAGGGAAGGAAGTTAAAAAAATGTGAAAGAAAAATGTTATCTTTTTTTTTGCAATAGTTTCTAATTTATTGTGCAATATTTCTAAAAAGCCCCACATATCTGCACCATAGTATTTCCTAAGGTAACCTTATTCATTGATTATTGCAGATTCAAAAGCAAGAAGAGACGTTGCAATCTTGTATTTGCTTCAGTATTTGAATGGAAGAGAGGAAATCAATTAGTGAAATATATTAATTTATGCACTATCCCTCAGTCTTCTGCCTGATCTTTCATGTTTTTCTCCTTTTGGTCATTATATACAGCAGAGTTAACCTAGAGAGCCTGCATCATCAAGAGCTTTTCAGAACTATAATGCATCACTAATAATGACACTGCCTATGTCTCTGGGTCATAAGGGCTCTGCAGAACTAGCCATCCGATACTCCACGCTACATTTGAAGAGATAATATTGTTCCTGTTGAAGGTTATCCTGCTGCCAAGCCAACTTCCAGGGAAGACGGGAACAGAGAGATGGTAGGTGGCATCTTTATTTGACTGGTACCTTTAATATTGAATTACAAGGGGCAGTAAATTATTGAAAAGCTATGATATTGAAAGAAAGAATTTGAAGTCTCTGTAAGACAGCAAAACTTCTGATTCAACTGATAGCTCTCATGCAGGAAGTTACTATCTTTAGATATGGTTAATAAACGATAGATTACTCCCAATGCATTTTCAATGCTACAGGCAGGACTTAATTTTTACTTTACTGCATTTTAATATCTAACCCCTGTTTGATCTGCTTATGTAGAGTATTTTTGCTATCCATCTAAATCACATTGACTGCAGAAGTTAGAGAAATGACCTCCATAATTCCTGGCATACTTTGAACTGCAAAATGTTAAATCAGAGGCTATGAGTATGAAGCCAGGAGCCAGAGACATGGTATCTTTGTCCAAGACAGGCTACTACATCAAATGCAATGCAGGGCAGTCTTCTCTTGCAAGGAAGGTAGCATTTTTATACACTCATTGAATCCACAACAGATGATTGGGAACTCTTCTTCTGGGTTTTTTATGTTTGTACTCTTGACTTTAGAATAATAAACTTGTAGCTAACAACAAAATCACTCCATCCTCTCTTACATGTGAAAACACATAGATATATATTTTTAGACTTTCAGGAAACAGATTTACATAAGGGAAACCTGCCACAATCTCTCCGTTGATGCTGAACCCTTCTTGCCAGCTCACAGGGTTCAAGCTGTTTAAAACAATATTGTTAGACTTTATTGGGGTGTAACAGCACACTGCAAAAGGAAGCATTACCATTTCAAAAAAGAACAGAACTTTGCTTAAAGTGAAGATGGAAAATCTGTGAAAGGTGATTACCATTGTCTTTAGCTGTTGTAGAATGAACATACACTACTTTGCCCACCTTACTATCTGAAATAGCTGTGAAATTCATACACACCTAGTACAGCTCTTGCCAGTTAGGGAATCATTCAAATTACCTAATACCCTGACTTAGATGATACTTAGTCTCCGATGCTTTCTATCCAAATTAGAAAATAAGTGCATGCGGCAAAAAATGTGGGCAGTCCAAGGCAGAAACAGCACATGCTTTCCTGAATCAGGACCAGACTATCGCTTAGCTTTAGGCACAGGAGAAATCCAAATGATGGCAATAGGCTCAGTTTTCAGAACAAAACCAGAGAAGCTGGTTTTGTATGGGATCCCTTGGGGCTCTAAATACTGAAAGGGGGTATTCACTGTCCTCTTAGAGGCAGAGTCCTGGCTGTACCTCACACTGTGCAATCAGAAACTCTAAGGAGGAATTTGGCCAAAGTGCTTATAACTGAGGATGCTTCAATACGTGGAATCTAGAGTTGGCATTCATTGAACTAGACTGTTGCAGTGGCAGAAACCCCTGTATTGGGTACCATCTCCATCAGCTTCCTCAGCAGGCACCAGGGAGAGGTGTACGACTGCAGAAGGGTGTTGCATCAAGTCTGCGCATGTGGCAGCACTGCATGAGATTCACAGAAATCAAATGCTCCTGATGGAGGTACACCCTAGCTTTGCAAATAATGGTGTCTGGTGATAGTCTGCCTTAATATTGTGGTGTAGTGTGGATGGAATGATTAAAAATCATGGACAGGCAAAGGTCTGTAATATCATGAAAAGTAGGCAGGCAGTGAGCAGGGAATTACTATTCACTGTTTCATGCAATCCAAGAACTAGAGACAGCAAGCTTGAAGCAATAAAAGGGTGCATTTTTTTGACAACATACTAAATCACTAAACTCCCTGTTCCTGGCTGTTGTTGAGATCATAAGTATCACTGGGCTCCAAAGAGGACTAGACAGTTCTGTCAGTGTCTTAGAAGTATTATGATTCAGGTGCAAACTCAAGCTGAGTATATTTCTTGGTGGGTGCTAGAAAGATATACCAAGGGTAAGATCAACATTTAAATGTTCTTCTTCTCAATACATCACTAACAGCAAATGTTGAAGACAGTGTACAGAGATAAACTCCCTATAACTAAACCTATGTGACATTTCTTACACTTTCAGCTAACTTTGACTTCTGGGAATGAATAGAATGTTCCTTTTCTAACATGTTCAAGATAAGGTCTTCATTAAATACTTAGGATTAGTTTAACCAAAATGCCATTGCAAAGGTGGCTAGTGCCTAAAATACATTTTTCTAGTACCAGTTCATGGATCATAAACAACAATAATAGTGTTTATATGTTAATAATCACATATGTTAATGATTGAAAATGCATATGTAGTTTACCTGGCATGGATTGCTACCATCCTCTGCTATCAGCGGTGAGGAACTGTTTTAATTTGCACCACTTGCCTTTGCTGCTTTTTATTTCTCTCTCTGTTATCCTTCTTTTGATTGCGATCTATTTTTATTAACATTATTAATTATTATTTTATTTCAATTATTATTTTATATCAATTATTAAACTATTTTGATCTCAACCCATAAGTTTACTCATTTTTACCCTTCCAAATGTCTTCCCCCATCGCACTGAGGGGGTAGAGTGAGCAAGTGGCTGTGTGGTGCTTAGTTGCTGACTGGGGTTAAACCACTGTCTTTTTGTAAAGAAGAACTAATGGAATGTGAAATGGGATTTGAATCCATTTTAGCTAGTGGGACTTTGCCTATTGATACAGTGCAATCCTGGAAGTAGCACTTTCACAGGAAGGTCTGTGAACAGAAAACTACAGGGATAAGCAAATTACTTCTCTGCCTTGCTATCATCCTCTTAGGCTGCTGTTAAATTGTTAAAACAGCAGAAGATTCTTCTGCTTCTTAGGAGCAAATAACTGAAGCTTCTTAAAGTGCCGAATTACTACAGAGGTACAGGTGTGCTATAGAAATTAGTGGGATTTATGCCACTATACTAGAAGCAAACACTGTAACATGGCAACATGGATGACTGTAAATGAATTAATCTATCTTTTTCTTTTTTTTTTAAGCTTCTAATAGTAACACCTAAAAATGTGTTGTATATGCCAATAAAAAAAAATTGCTATCTTTATCACTGGAGCATAAGTTTGACGCAGGAGAGGTCTAGGCAAGATGTCCCTAAAAAGAGTGACATTTTCTATTTCTTTTTGAGAAAACACAGCTTACTCTGTCCATTTTAGCTATTTTAAAGCCAGTGCAGGCATGAAGCAGCAGCAATAAGAAAATGGTGTTACAGTGTTTAGCTTCTACAAACTTCCTAGGTTACCTAAAAATAACTAAGCACATTTGGGAAACATTACGCAGGAGGTGCCTACACAGGATCATCATGTGCATAATATAGTTCCTGTGTGTACTTCTCATACCTCTTCCCGAAAACGCAGCCTCCCTGGGACCAATTTTGAAGGATGTTCAGGACTTTTTTTTTGCCTTTGCTAAGATATGTAAAAACCTGGAGATCTCTGTGCAGCAGAATGTTGCAATGCTCACATAATACTCAGCAGCGAAAATAGAAAGCTGTGCTCCTTCACTCCTTCAACAGCTATTCCCCTTGGTGCCACACCATGATCAAACCAAGGCAGATTAGCAACAACAGGGGGAAAAAACTATTCCTCCCACCCACTGGCTCTAATAGGGAAACATGTCAGCATGTATCTGGCTGGAAAAGAAACCCGTCTGGTAGGTGATACTAAAAGTCAAAGAGTTCAGGCAGCTTCTGTTCCTTTTTTTTTTTTTTTTAATGATTCAAGATGGGTTACGATAAGCAGGGCTGGATTAACACATAATAATTGCTTCTAGGTGGCAAATGGGAGGGCTTACTGAGAGCTATTCAACACTAACTGCACACTCCTAGGCTTCTTGGTGTTTTGAAGACTTCACAACTCCTCCAAACCCAGCAGCTCCTTCCTCCACATCTGCACTGATGAGTTCAGGGAGTATCAGTGACTTTGTTCAGATGTAAGGGTCCAAAAGAATCCAGTGGCTAATTTTTGGATCACTCCTAGTTAATTTAAGCCTTGTCAATCACCTCTTCTCAGTTGGATTTCTTTTTCCTTCCCTCTCCTCTCTCATCACCTTTCTTTTCTCCTGGTCATATCACAGAAGTAGAACAGAAAACAGTTTAAGCTGATGGCTCCATCCTGCAACCTCTACTTTTGCAGAAGTCCTCTTATAATTGAGGAAATAAAGAAGGGGAAGACACAGCAAAAAATTGTCCTGCTTTTTTTAGGGACTATGAGAAAAGCAAGTGAGTAAAATCAGGTAACAAACACCAAAGGAAAACTGGAAATCTGAGCTGAGATTAACCCCTCTTTTGCTGGAGACTGCACTCAGCATCAGGGAATTTTGCATTTCACATAAGAACTGGGCCAATAATTGCAAATCCATCCCCTTTCCACAATTGTTGGTAGAGAGTAGAGCTTTTATTTTTGAAATTTAGTATTCATCTGTCTATAGAGAAAAGAGTTTGCTTACTTAAATTGTCTTCATCCTCCATGGTGGTTGCGCCAGGACTCAGGTACTTGAAGGGTGCTATAAAGGTTGACAGTATGCTTACTTTTTCTAGAACAAAACAGAAGAAAAGAGACATTTAAAATCAGTATTTTATCAATGCATTCTGATCTCAGCCACACTTTATCTCAGGTGAAAACACCTTGGCATGGCTGGTATCTTTTTGTTTTTCCTAACTGAACACCACCAACAAAATTCACTGAACTGCAATGTGTTTATTATGGCTGCCACATGCAAATATCAAATGTGAGTTTCTCCTGGTTTCTGCCCCTGCGTATTGCTTCTTGGCCATGCTTCCAGGCAATGCTGCCTGAGCACTGCAGAGCTGGGAATGTGGGATGTAAGTCGCAGAGAGAGTTTAAGTGCTGATGGCTCAAGCCGTTCCAACCGATTCCAATTCCAGAAGCGGTTCATTTGATTTTTGGAAAACCTTTATTGCAAACAATAGGAATGTTACTTGAAATCCTTCTTATTCACATGTGTATTAAGAGCAGTTCCAACTACCTGCAGTTGTGTTTATCCTACACAGAGCAGCTCACACAGACTTTTGCTTCCAGTGCTACAATAAGCCTCTGCATTAGACCTCAGGACAGATTCAGCAAAATGAGAACTGCCTCTGATTTATACTCAAAATCTAGTTCAGGATTTATCTGTAGTGAAAAGTTGCTGTTAACACAAAGGCTAGAAACAGGGATATATTGAAGATATGTGTTTTATTTAGTTTGTTAACTAGCTTGTTTAACTTGTTGCTTGGTTTGTTTAGGCTGAATTTTTCCTGACAAACTACAGGTACTTGGCTGGGAACCAAAATTAACAGACTGTCTGCTTTAGGTAGCAGAAGAAACAGAAACACACCTTACAAAGCTGATTCATAGCTCCGAAGGACTTAGTTCCTTTCCTAAAGTGCTTCTTTGCTTAGAAAGCCTCTGTTAGATGGAAATGCTCTGAATCTTGCACATTATGAGCAATGCTGAGCTTTCATCCTGTGGCAGAAGCATCCAAAACAAACCAAGAATGTTTTCTTTCAAATGTCACAGGAAAAAAAGATTCCCATGGAGGCTTTCTTTTTCAGTGAGACAAACATTTCTTTAAATTTCCTTAAATTGCCTGGCTGCTAATCTACCACTGGTCTGGAAGACCTGAAGAGCTCTTAAACTTTTTCAGCAGCACATCTGTTACCTTTTTGTCCTGGTTATTCCTACATTCACAAATAATACTTGCTTTTGTTAAAGACTGTTATCAGAATCCATCCAAAATGACTGCTGATGTTTGCACTTAGCTAGGTGACACTATAACTCAACTCCATTATGAAAAAGCACAGTAAAAGCTGACTGCTCTTTATTAAATACAATAAGTGAATAAAAGATTGCCAGAATAAACCCTTATTTCTGTCCAGGAACCTTTCAGCCCAGACTAATATATAATTAGAACACACAAATTAGCCTCCTTGGATTGCAATTTCATTAAGGGATTGTAGTGATGTTATGAATTGAAAGAATGAAGCTATTTATGAATGCTTTAGACAGAAGATTTTCCTAGGTGAATACTTTGACACTGTTTGCTAAGGCGTTGCTCACTGAAAAACATGGTATCCCTGTATGACACTACGTCAGTATGTGTCAGGCTCTTAGGTTGTGGTCAGGATGAAGGCTGTTATTCACTCCTGACTTTCTCAACTGTTTTATCTAAGTAAAGTGAAAAGAGCATAGGCTTTTGGGATGTAATCCAAAGGCTGCATTTGGTAAGGGGAACACTTGAGATGATAGATGCAGGATCAGGGCAGTCCTTGGCTTCAGCACCAGCAATGATGGTTGTCTCCGGACACTGAGGTGCAGTGAGCCTATGCCTGACTGCTGGCAGCTGCCAGTTCTTTAGAACTAACCCTCAAGCCATTGAATGTTATACACAAATTTAAAGCTTCTTTGCTGAGAAGACATTCTCGCTTACTCATAGAGAAATAATCCATTAGCCAAACAATGAGGACATAAGCTTTCTTGCTGAGGTTGCCACACATTATAAAGCAAACCCGTGTAGGTTTATACTATACTATTACTAGGTAAAGAAATACTCTGTGATTTCTCTTTCACCCCAACTGATTTTTTGTAATCAACAGGCAAAATTCACAACATAGATTTTAGATATATCAAATTATTTTCCCTTTTGCCTTAAGGAACCCTTTTGTCATCTTAAGCTTTTGTTGTTATTTTTTTCCAACGTGTCCCCAAAGCCCTTGCTGGTGCCTTTGCTTTGTGTGGCAGAGAAACAGGATGGCCTGTAAAATTTACTGCACTCTTAGAGCAGCAATGGATGCGTTTGTGTCAATCAAACTCAGCCAGGGCCTAATAACAGGATATCCTTCAATCAATATAGACAATAAAGATTATAATTTAACATTTCAGTCCATTGGTTGAGGAAAGGAAGATTTAGTCTGTGTCTGAAAGGAGGAGGAGGGAAGGGGTTTTGAGTGAGCAATGTAAGAGAAGAGCTGTAGTATGCATGCAGCACAGATGAATTATTGAGCCTATGAAGGAAAGGAAGAGAGATGACAGGATCATTAAACGAACACATTTACAGAAAAATAATCTGCCTAGATATAAAATTATTGGTATGATTGTATACGCCCCTTTTTTGCATCTTATTGCTGACTACCACATGTATCCCATAGGACACCACTTCAGCTTTATTGTTAATGGTGACACTCAGTGTCAATTTTGTTTACCATTTCATAGCAAGATGAGCAGAGTTATGTAAACAAATTTTACAGCACCTATATGTTTTAATGCCCATAGTAATTAATCTTATTTTGAGCAGTCTGATAAAATTCCATGAATAAGAATAAAGGAAATGGCTGGGTACGAAAAAACCATACAGTTCCACAAAGGAAAAAGAAATACCTTTAAAGCCTCCCTTTTCCTCTCACTCTTCTCTCAATCTATGATTTATTTTTTCTAAAGAAGCAATGAGACCTCAAAGTTAAGAGTGGCTGTTTTTTACTTGGTAATTGTAAATGTTCTCTATAATTGTCTAAGGAAATTATTTTTCAAGGCCATGAGAGAGGGTCTAAGAGCAAAAAATAGGACTTTGCCAAGCTCTTTTCTTCAGAAAGGCAGAATACATAACTCTACATTTATAAGAACCAATACAAGGATCTCTTAGTGCCTGTATTACAATTGTTCCACAGGTTCTGATGATATGAAGGAGGACACAAAGGAAGCTGTATTTGCAAAGGAAATTAAGAGACAAAGAGCAGGTATAGTAGGAAATATTTCTAGCCACTCTGGAACACTATCTCAGGACAATAGCATCATTTTTTGTAGCATATGCACTTCAAAAGCATCCATCCAACTGATGCCAAGTGGAGCTCTGCTGTAGTACTCTAAGCACAAAAATCACCATTTCTCCTGATGAGAAGTCCATTATAGGAAGAAACCTCACTGTCCTCTATTTTGGAAAGGAAAAGGATTTGAATTCCTACTCAAGTATATATATTTTCCAACAACAGCAAATAAATAATTATAAAATAATCATGAACACTGTTTTGACAGTAGCCACAAAAATAATTTAGAGAAATTAATGAGCCACCAGCCAAGATATATTTTGCATGAAACCCAGAAAATTATTTAGTCCAAATGATTCACCTAAGTCTGGCATATAAGGCAGAGAAGTTTCCACTCAAATCTGCACTTTTTGTGAAGTTGCTCTTGCCCTGTGGATGCAGTCAAAAGGTCACAGGTCCCATAAATATGCTTTTATTATGAAGACAAGAATACACATATACATCTCTAAATGGCATTCATGCCCTTCATACCTATCAGTATTTAAAGGGCACCAGAAAAGATGGTTTCATCATTAAATGTACGGAAGTCCTTTCACTTCCAATCACCTGAACAAAAGCAACAGGAAAGGCAGAAGCTCAGCACCTGAAAATCAGACCTTACACATGTTGGACAGATTGTTTAGGTTTAAGAAGAGTAGAGTGAGCGGGGTCGTAACAATAGTCTTAAAATACGTAAAAAGCTGCTGCACAGAAGAAAGAATCAAACAGCATTCCATGTGCATTAACACAACTAGAAGTAATGGACTTAAATTACACTAAGAAAAATTCACTTTAGACATTGCAAATACCTTCCTAATAGTAAGGATGGTGCAGCACTGAAACAGATTGTCCAGAGAGGAGATTGAGGAGCCACTGGTGCTGAAAGGCAATTGATATCTATAGGTTTTTGTGCTTGTCCTTGGTCCCATCCCTCATAGTCTCTCCTATCCTTGTGGACACCAATAGGAAAACTCATGTTGTTTTTGAGATCATGTAGCACATTCTAGCTCAAACTTGAAAAAGTGAGTAGTATTTGCTAAGATTAGCTAATCTCTGAGCAGAAGCTTGTGACATGCTCTTTTGCTTGGCAGCTAATGAGCACTATTAATAATTCTATTTTTTTTAAAATGAAACTTCTGAAAACAAGGATTAGACAGATGGCTACCAGTGGTTTGCCAGATCAGCGTCAGCAATATTTTACTGAATTAGTTTCATCCTCATATTCTAATTGATTACTGTAAACATCTTTACTTGTCAGAGGTTTCTTTAATAGTATTATTTTAAAAACACAATGCAGACATTATAAACCAGTCCTAAGTAATTAATTTGGTTAGTATGCAGGATGAAATTACGCAGGAAGGCCAAATCTGATGCAATAATGTAAACTCATCTACAAAACCTTTTGAAGAAAACCCTTATCTTTATTGTTCTAAAGCTGTATGTGCGACTAGTCAAATAGCTACATTTTTACAGCTGTGTTAGCCTTGACATATTTTGAAAGGGGGGCATACAGGGAGGGGAGAGAGCCTGCACATCAGGAGATGATTTTCTATCTTTCTTCTCATATTTTAGTCAGTGCAGACCTGGGCTGACAGTGACTGACAGGATGGGGAGATTCTTAACACAAAAGGAAAACGTGGCAAACTTGTGGTGAAAACAGCAATATCTTTAAACCACAGCACTTACTGAGAAGGACTCATTGCCTTCTAAATTATAGATTGTACAGCCACCATGCTGCATCACTGTGTTTAAGCAGCCAGTTTCCAGATACAGGTTTACTTGCTTGGTGTCAGGACTCAACTTTACAGCTGAATTTGAGAATCAGCCCTTGAGTCATGACTTACTAAGCGTGCAGGGCTGCAGCTGCATGGCTCAAGTGTTTTTTGCTCCACAGGCAAATCAGAAAGCTCTTTGTGAATCTCTTTTATACCCACTCTGCCAAAGTTGTGCTGGGCTGCCTGTGAATGACCACCGTGGTACCACTGCAGCTGGGAGGACTGCCTCTGTCCATCCCCTCTAACTGTGGTGTTTAAGCATGGCTACACAAACCTTCAGAGGGCTCAAATTGCTATAAAGACACAGTAGCAACTTTGACGCAGCTATGTGCCTTGTGCAGGAGTTCCAGTTCGGTGCCTTGCATTGCACAGGATAAATTCAAGCCCGCATTTGCAAGCCACTTTTAACGCATGCTCATTCTTCCTTGGTTTGCATTTAGTTCTTTTACTCCTACACTGGGAGCCCTGAAGGTGAAGTCTTCCAGGCATCATGAGCCCTTAAGAGCCACTGGTCAATGCAATCGGAGCAGCACATCTAACCAAGCAGTCCAAAGGGGAAAAAATTCCCTGTGTACTGCAGGATATGAAAGAATTAAAATATGTGGGATCCTTTCTGTCTGTTTGCATGTTACTTGGCAACCCTGGGAATGTGGCCTCTGAGATGGATAGTTACTAAAGATCCACTTTTTATAACTGGTTTTCAGTCCAAGGCATTTGTGGTGATATTCCACCCTGGGCCAGGTGGGAACAGTAAGGAAAGCTTTTCTTGGAGGTAGCAGGGGAATATGCTGAGAGAAAAGCCTTCTGGTTGAATAAGATTTTTGACTGAAACATTTTTCTTAAAAGCAGGAAGATAAGGAAATATTCAGATTAAGAAGTTTAGATTTTTAAAAGAAAAAAAAAATGTATTAAACATTACTGTTCTCTGCTTCAGCAGGGACCTGAAATGAAGATGTAAAATACCAGAACACATTGTCTCTTGTTTGATAACCAAAAGGAAGACAAAACCAGGGAACATCTGGATAGTCAGTGTTTCAGGTGAAGGCTTTAAGCTGCATGAGGCAGGTTGTGCTTTGAGTTAAAAGTCAAAGGTAGAAACCCAGAGCCATGAAATCTTCCTCTGGAGCTGGGCAGTGATGCAGCGCTCACACAAAAGCACCTGCCCCTGTGCCTTGCCTGGAAGTTGATCATGGCCTGCCAAGTGCAGAGGTCTGCTGTAACTAGATCTACTTGTTGCCTGTATCACGTATTTATCTTCTTGGGGCAGAGAAGATCTTTCTGCTCTGCTGTTATTCATTATTTCCAAAACAAGGTCACACTATCCAAGATGAGAGCTCTGAAATGGCATTATATTAAATAGCAATAATGGTTTATGGTATTATGATACTGCAGAGAACACTGAATGTAAAACATCAGTTAGCTCAAGGGCCTGGGAACTGGACTAGTTCTTTTATCAATGTTGTGTTCTGTTCTGGACGTGCTCTGGCCACTCTGCAGCCCACCAGGGCCTCCACACACGGCCATACTCATTTACACTGAGGTCAAAGTAAATTCTAGTTCATCGCTTAGGAAGCAGAAAGGGCCAGCAATAAAAACGTGCATGTGATCTCTACAGATCCATGCAATATGGCTTGTCATAAAAGATATATCCTCTGGGATATGTTTACTTGATCACGTTATGGTCCTTAGCCCATGGGTATGCAGCACCTGCAACATTTTCCATAGTGGCATGTCCTGCAGTTCTCTTCTCCTCCTTTTCCAGAATGTGGATAGTGGGTTTTAGCTGCAGTTTCACTATATGAACATAAATAGTTGTTTGAGTAGACAAATCCCAGGGGCTGTACTTCAGCACTCTGTAACAGCCCACTCCAAGCTCCTTTACCATGAAAGAACATTTACAGAATGAAACACGTTGTGCTGTGAAATATTAGTTTCTTATTACATCTAGTAAAGAGCAAAGTAAGTAAAAACACAAGGTGGTTGATAGATTTTTTGGAAGAAAGGCAGTGTGTGTGTGCGTTTTTCTCTATTATATTCCACAGAAATCAATCTGAAATCTAGTTCAGCCTAGTAAAATTAGATCTAAAACTATTTAATTTTGTTGCAAGAATGTTTTTCTCTCCTGATGCATCGCTTGAGGACACACAGAGATAAAAACTCTTAAGTTATTATCAGTTTATATGCATCTCTGTCTGCCTGTGGAGTGTAGTATATTATGTATTTTCTAAGTGATCTGGCTGTAGCTTGGAGATGACAGTTTAAAAATCATATATTTGCAAGATTCTTATGCTATTTTAACATTCATTTTTGTAAATTTTCTTTTTTATTTTGCATTCTATAAACTGTGAAATGCTTTTTTTAAATTCCCCCCCTCCTTTTTGGGGGATGTCATCACTTTAGAAACAGAAGCAGCACAACAGAGAATAACTGCATAAAACCCACCAGTCGTCACTTTGTGTGCTGAAGTCTTGCAACAGAGACCATAAAAATGCCCAGTGGATTTATTAAACATACCATAAATCTGTGTGATTAACGCTACCTATGACTATTTGATTGTATGCTAGCTGCATATCAAAAAGTATTATAAAAAGCATCTGTCTACACATTTAAGGCAAAGTGAAGGGCTTGCTTCTTCAATCACATGGGAAACTAGTTTGGCGAGTGTTAAAATGAACAAGCTAATTTCTCATTAGTCTATGTCTACATACAGGTCTGCACTACTTAAAGAAACTTAGCTAAACTGGGACAGAAAACTATACAAGGATACTTGATTCAGCTTAAAAGAGGTTTGCCCATCACTAATTTAAACATGTTAACTACTAAATTGTGCCAGTGGGAAACATATGAATGGTCTATGCCAAAGTAAGCGTACCAAAGTTAGCAAAGGCACTGAAAAGGATGCCAGGAAACAGTGGAGCGGAGGTCTGGGGAAGAAAAGTAGCTGCTTATGAAGGCAGTACTGCAGAGGGCATCTCAGGACTGTGCTTACAGAAGGACATGGCTGATGTAGCACCCATGTAGTCTGGAGCAGAAGGCTTATGTGGAGTGGCTGAGAGAACTGGGGCTATTTAGTCTGGAAAAGAGGAGGCTGAGGGGGAGACCTTATCACCCTCTACAACTACCTGAGAGGAGTTTGTAGCAAGGTGGGCATTTGTCTCTTCTCCCAAGTCATAAGTGATAGGACAAGAAGAAATGGTCTCAAGTTTTGCCAGTGATGGTTTAGAAAGGATATTAGGAAAAATTTTTACTGAAAGAATGGTGAAGCATTGGAACAGGCTGCTCATGAAGTAGGGGACTCACCATCCCTGGAGGTGTTAAAAAAACTTGTAGATATGGCATTTTAGGACGTGGTTTGGTAGGCATGGCAATGTTGGGCTGATGGTTGGACTTGATGATCTTAGAGGTCTTTTCCAGCCTTAATGATTCTATGATTCTATGATGCAAAGCTCTGCACTGAACTGACTTTGAAAGGTTTTGCCACCTTCTGACACCAGCAGTTCATTTGGATACAAGAAGTCTGAAGTGGGGATGAGCTTTTAAAGCCAAACTTCAGTCTTCTAAAGTCTAACTCTCCAAGTTCATCCAACCTATACTGTAAGAAGGGCTTAACAACCCTAGGAGGAACTTATTTCATTTCATGTCCTGAGAGGAGGCATTGGTATGGACATGTATTACCGAGATAAGTACAATAAATCCCTCTGAGAAAGTATCTGTTAATTTTATTTGGGACCTGGACTATCGATTTATACTAAAAGACTAACTTATAGATGTCCAAAGGTAGGCTCATGGTTTCTACCCTGCCTTGTCAGGAAGTCTTGACCTGTGTTCTAGTCAGTGTTATCAGTACCTGTGGCTGGATCATGCGGTGCTCTTCCCTGAGGAATGTAGCCCCAGCAAGAAGGTTTGTTGTTGACAGGTTTCCTTGAATCTGTTTCAGTCCTTGATCTTCAAATAAGTTTGGGTAACAAACTAGGTTATCTGTTACTGAAGGAGGGATGAGGACTTCTTTATGCTCACAGAACTCATACTAAGGCCATTCAGAGAACTGCAGGCATTAGGAGTTATTACATGGGGAAACTATAAGAAGATATTTGTGTAGGTGCAGTGTAAATTAACAGCGAAGTATTTTTTCATACTTTATTAGATGATAATTTCACCATATAATGTGTGAATCACTTAATATGGGCATTATGATGTGCTTCACCTCAAAACAAACTGTTCTTTTTGTTCTTCCAAGTTTACAATCTCCAACCCACAGTAATGCCTACAAATCTACATACAGATGTAGCTGTTCATCTCCCCTCCTTAACTGATGAAGGGACCAACACGAAAGCGCCCCAGCTGAGGGCAGATGCTGCCTGTCTGCACTCCTCTTGGAGCTATAACTCCTTCCTTTCCAAACTGAATACCTGTGTAAACATTAGGAAATAAATGGCCTTCATCAGAAAGGTCCAGTCAGCAATTAGTGATGAAAGGCTTTTTTTTCAATCTGCTCTTTGTTCATCTCCTGTAAGCCAGCCAAGTATGACCTCTGTCTCTTGTACTTCCATAATAATGCATATTTAACCTGAATCTTGCCCTGATTAATCCTTTATAACATAAGGCAGTCTTATGTTAACCAGTCTGTCTGCCGACAGAAAGTTAAAGGTGTTACCATTATAATTTAGGAATGCTTTTACTGATGTACGTATCCTTATTCAGAGCAAATAATTAACTCCATGGCTGAGATTTACAGGGCTTTCTCAGAGAAGATGCTACTGACAAAAGTTAAGTCTTCTAATTGAACCACTTATTTAGTTGTATAGGCACTTAAATTCCTATTTGACCCTGTGGAGTTAGGGGCTGCCCTAGAGCTGTCCCAGGAGTTGCTGGTATTACAATGCCATTTAACACAAAGCAACCACTCCAATTTCACCTGTTAAGGCATGAGCCTTTAATATTTACTAAGCTTTCCATCACAGCTTGCACAGTCTGGAACATTCAGGTTCATCACCGCTACTTTGTTAGTATTTTCTTTTTACCTTTCCAGTCTTTGTTCAGTCACAGCACAAATGGCTTTGAATCTATCCCTCAATTAAGAGTGGTGACAAAGGAAAAGCTGGCTAAAGCTTTATAAAGAAGGCTAAGTTTTCAGAGTGATGCAAAGGAAACTTGACACCTGACTCCCATCAACAATAATAATGGGGGCTATGCATCTAACTCTTTCTGCATTGTGCTGACATTGTACCCTTGAATGTTAGTACAGTCCAATAATTCTCCAAAGATGAGGCAGCTTATTTTCTCTGCCATTGCTGCTTTGCTGGCATTTTTATGGCATTCCCAGAAGTACTACCTGTCAGTGTTACTACTTCCAAGGATGGCATTGCTTTGGGGTGATTGAAGATTGATGTAATTAAAGAGAAGGCAGTCTACTGCTTCCCTGTGGGTATTTTATATCAAGCATTTCACTGCACAGCTACGATTGATGACTTAAATGATGACAAAGTTGGGCTGCTCAGTATGTGTAACAGTGATTTGAAATGGGAGTCCAGGGATAAGAGTCCTATTTTTTAGGCTAATAGAATTCTAAGAAAGTTGCAGAAAAGGAGCTTTCTAAGGAAACTGCAGCTTCTCATGAACAACTTAATATCATCACTGAAAACTTCAGAGACTAGTCACAGAAAGGTACTGGTCCCAGTTACAGCTGAAGGCAAGAAATGCTATTATTTGGGAATTATTTGGAAAATAACAGAAAAAAAAATATACTATTACTTCACTGAAAAAAAACCCACTGAGTGCAGTTGTTGTTGTCTTAAGTGGGATTATCTAATTAAATTTACACATGCTTTTGTGCATATCCACATCTGGAACAGTCACTGTAGGCTTTCTTTGTAGTCAGTGAAGATGTAGTCAATATGGACAATGGCATTATAGTACATTAATTTAATCCTAAATTATGTGTTAGTCCTGTTCCATAACTTGAACAAGTTAAAAGCCATATGAAGTGTCAGGCATATTATTATCTCAGTATTTACCATTTAATAAACTGATGGAAGTAGTAAAATCTGATAGGAAAGCTGCTTTTTAATACTACAGACAGAGTTTGATAAAGATGGTCTGGGAACATAAAACAGCTCTTTGTGCAGAAAGAAGAGGAATCTTATTCTTCTCTTCCCTGCTATGATGTCCATAAATTCCAATTGCATTTATAACTTTGCATTAAATTAAATATGTTATTTTACACAAAGCACTTAAAAAGTCTACTAAATATCCAATAACAGTTTTCTTTATTCCCTTGTTAGCAGCTTCCATGGTGGCAAAACTCGGCAAGAACGAAAGTCATTTAGTGCATTGATTTGCAGTTGGCACAGCCCTCTGTTCTCAAACAGAACTGATTAGCTTAGCAGGAAAGTGCCATTTACTTTTTATCGCATTTCTTTTCTGTTCATCTCCCTTCGGTGGCTGCCAAGAGGAACAGCAGAACTGTAACCTCCTGAGCAGGTTGCTTACTTTCTTCAGTTCCAAATTCTGCAGTTCTGAGGACCAGTTTGTCTGGGTGGTGATGCGGCATCAATAAACATGCCAGGGTTACTGCTTTGATATGCTTGAAATAGGTCCCAATGAGCTTTCAGGCTATTTCTACACAAAATTAACCCTGACAAGACAACTCAAGGGTTTTTTTTCACCATTTACCAGAAAAGCAAATAGGACACTAAGGTATAATGTCTAGCTGGGAAGGTTTCTCCTGAGTTTGTCATTTTTGCTTCATAAACTGACCCTAGGGCTTGCCTTCTAGTATATAACATTTGGAGGACTGTATATACACTTCTGCACCTCTGATCTTCTGTGTATTGAAGCTGCTGGGGAAACTCTTGATTCAACAGTTAAAAGTAGAGATTTCTACAGCAGAGAATGACTAGCAGCTGCAGTAAAAACAGTGGGAGTCATTGAATTAGCAATTATTTTCCCTTGAAGACCAGTTCATGACAGAAGTTCAGTTTGCTTTGGATAAGACTCCATAATTTCACGGGTCAGATCCTCTGCTGGAGTGAGTCTGTGTGACTTTATTGAAGTCCATGAACATAGAGAGAGTCATAGCAGCTGAGGTCAGTGGAATAACACTGTTTCAAACCAGTTAGGGATCTGATCCCATAAACTTATCATGATTATTCAGTCTTGTTAGTCCTTCACAGTTCTCAGGCAAACTGGCACACAAAGTCAAAGCTTCTTGGAGGTGTTATATATTTCCAAGTCTGTTTTTACTGAGAAATAAGAAGAAAAAAATAGGAATGGGTGGGAGGCTGAAAACCATTGTTCAGAGTTATTTCTGGAAACAAAAATGAAAAGATAAAGAGAGAAAATTTCCTTCCTTCTTTCTAGCTGAAATGCACTCTTAATGATATTAATCCTTTTGGACTCTCTACAGTTAGCAGAGATGAAGAGGCTAATCTTTGCCTCTTCTACACTGGAGGCTCCATTATTTCTACTAAATAGCTGGTGCAGCACCAGAGAAAGAAGTACATATGCATTTACCTCCCTTCTCCTTTGATCTCAGCAAGAGATTATAAAACAGCTCCTGTGCTCTGTTCTTTCATTTTAAAATGCAAAACCAATCCGAAACTTTATTCCCTCTAGCACAGGAAATCCTGGTGAAGAGAAGGCCCCTTTACTAGAAAATGTATAGCTCACACTCTTCAAATGTATCTAACTCCATTAGTCATGTGAATTCAGTATCTTTTATTCCCTCTTACAAACCAACTTCTCCCTTTCCACAACAAAGAAAATCCTTTTTACTGGTAAAGCAGGAGTTATTTGAACTGCACTTATTCAAAAGACCACAGTATCTGCTATAGTTAATGAGCTCGTAACAAACTAGGGATGAGCTGATAGGGGAACATGACTACAGCCTTCTCCCAAACCTCCAGAAAATAAAAGCTACATTTTTACAGGAATTAACTACTATGGAAGTGGGTTTACTCACTGTCAACAAAACCTTACTCTTTTGGTGCTATATGCCATTTGTTCTTACACTGGTGGAAAGCTCTAATGACCATGAGTTAAATTTTAGTATGAGATGAATTGTGCACTAAACTCTGTTGATTATAAAGGGAAATTTGTGTGACTGGGTCAGATATAAAGGTAAACATTTGGTCAGATGGAAGCAATGTCATACGTCTGCTTGTCCACAGACTTCTTCACACTTGCTTCTATGAAATGTCCTCCTTGGCTTACATCTACATTTTCTGTCTGCAGAAACTCAGGCACAAGGTGGCAGAAGAAGGAAAAATAATGACACTAGAGTCTAGGCACAACATAGTGTCAGAAGGTGTCTGAGGCTTATACTTGTGTTTGGATGGTATTGAAATATAGATAGAGGTGCAAGGTTTTGGCCTCCAAAATGGAACTTGTAACCTTGCATCAGAGCACAAAAGACTTACTTAGGTTTGAAGAACATCAGATACCTCCAAAAGAGGCACACAGGTGACAGTCATCTTAGTGAAGTTTTGTTCAAAGTAGGCACAAATATACACTGAAAATTAGAATGTGTCCAAAGACTATCCCTCTTCACAACTTGGGGAGCTTGCTTAGGGTCAGTGGGAGCGTCCTCTTCTGTTTGGGTCTTCTTCCCGAGGACTGATGGCCAGGCTCTGTTTTTCAAATTGGAAGGAAACAGGACCAGGGATCAAGCCTTTTAAGTAATGGGGTAGCTGGGGCATGGCAGTGAAAGAAGACCCTTTTACACAGTGTGACACAATTACTGCATTTATGCAGAGCAGAGCTGTGGTGGGGCTGGAGACAGACTGGCACTCCTGAGGCTGGGAACGACAGCCCCAAGAAAGGATGAAAGAGGATCCTGGGCTGTGGGCTGGATGGAGGGAACACCGGAGGGCTGGGCAGGGATGAAGACACCCGTGAATACCCTCAGGAACCTGACAGTCAGCAGACTTTTAATACAGTCTGGCTACTTGCATGCACAGTTCCTCTCCTATGTTTATTTTAACCTTCAAATTAGACCAGTGAGTTTTCAATACAGGAAAAATAATAATGAACATTTAAGAGTAACCTTGCTCTTCCCCACTGCCAATTACAGGGGGCAGTAATCACACACTTAATGACCATGCTTGCTGAGTCCTCACTTGACTTCTGAGCCTACTGCTTAAAATACACCAGGTTCTGATACGCAGCAAATACACTGTGAACTGCCACTATGTGGCTTTATCCTGATCACCGGTGCAGAAGACCCTGCAGTGCAGGAATATGCCTACCTTCTTGTCAGTGCTCAGTCCCCATCCCAAGCACAGTCCCTTCACTAACAGGTTTCAGCAAATGGACACTGGAGGAGACAGTGCATGTCTCTGGGCAGCAAGTGCCAGGACAGGGAAGAATTGGCACTGCCACAGGGCTCCTTTCATGATGGGGCCAGCCTGCAGCTCAACATCCTGCAGAGTGGAGGATCTCTTTGTGATGCTGCTACATTTACCCTATGGAAATGCTAGGTCAATATAGCAAACCAATACTTATAACCTCAGTCCTTCAGTATCAGAATTAGGCTATGCTCTGATTTGTTCACTTTTGTAGTATTCTAGTTCAGATTATGAATCCAGCACAGTGCAATGCATTAGGAGGTATGGAGGTCACATCTGTAGTGCCATGGAGAAAGACCAAGAAATTGCAACTGTATTTATTAACTTTTCCAAGGCATTTTATTGTCTAGGAGCATTCAGAATGTGCAGATGCACTTGTGCTAAAAGAATGGAAACACTGTGGCCTTGGCTGAGTTTTAGTAGATGAATTTGCTTGATATTTGTTACCAAAAACAAGCAAGAGAGAGAAAGAAGAAGGAAAAAAAGATAGCAATCTGTCTCCAGAAGTAGCCACACAGTAAATCTCCAGTGAACAGAGTTTTATGGGAGAAAGTCCATTTCCATTATTCTGCTTCCAGACTTTATTGATAGTTTTCAGGATAAAAGCAATTGTCTAATGCTGACGCTTTAAATGCAAACAATCCTATCGTTTGTTTCCTCTGCCATGAGTGACAAAACTTTGGAGTTAAAATGTGACCTCTGCCATTTCCACAAATGACTTACTAGCAAAAAATGAACTTCTTTAATTCAAAAAGAAATGGAGAAAAACAAAGCCATATCTTCCCCCAAAGGGAAAACAAGAACATAAAGTCATGATCCATATAGCCCTGATACTGTAAGGTGGTTCAGTCTGTAGATTGAGGTCTGTGCCATTGGTATGTGTAGAGAGAGATCTGTCTAGCTCGTGTCTACTGCTGAGAGAATGATTTGTACCTGATTTGTTCAGTAGCTTTTCTACTTGTATCACACTTTGGCTTTTCTGGATATACTTGTCAGTAGAATTTGCCCAAACACACTTTGTAAACATACTTCAGTCTATGCAAACTATTTGTTTTGACTGCTCACTACTCATGCTGTGAAACCAGCCACCTAAGGCAATCTGCAGTTTTCCAGTGCTTTTGCAGATGACGATCCCTGAAGTCCCCTGAACTGCTCTGCAAATTTCAACTGCAATCTGTTTGCCAGTCACCCAATAAGGTTATCAAAAATTACTTCTCAGTCACATAACAAGGGTCACTATCTGTTGACTCTTAAAAAAATATGCTTAGTGTCCAGATAGAAATTAAAACAATGATGGAATGATTTGCACATACAAAATCAGTTGGAAAAGCAACATTTTCATGATTCTTTTTAATCCAAATACATTTAAAATGTAAAACTCACTTCCAAATCTCTTTAAAATGTAAAACTCACTTCCAAATCTCTTTATAATCTAATAGCAAATACAAATGCTTGCTACAGAATTCTTCATAGAAAATAAGTACAATAAAGCTATTCTAAATAGAGGCATATCAGGTCTCCACTTGGTATATCTCTCATCATGTTGCTGATGAAGAGATCTGGACTGCATGATTACACCTCCAGTTTGAATCCATTGGGTAAGTTATGGCAATACCCGATGTTTTTTACTATATAGAAAGATATACCATTTCTTCTCTTTGTGCATGGCAATGGAAGTCCTTTCTTTGTGAATAAAACCAGACAGCTTCTCAAGACCACACTGCAACAAATCCCTTGATAGCTGCATTATTTTTTGTCTGGTCAACTTAATGCTTATCACAATAGTGGCTAAGGTTAGATGAGATCTATCCTACTCTGACTGTCTTACTTGTAACAACTTCTAGCCCCAGGTTATTAAAAGATTTGTAGTTTAGTACAGAAGTAACACTGCATTCATCTGCAGAGTCCCCTATGCAACAAAGGTGTTGTTCTTGGGCAAAAATGCAACCGCATTCAGAGTGCAACAGAACAGGGGCTCCCAAACGTGCAAAATTCACTGTAGCTCCATTTATTATCTCAGTGAAGTTGCAGGCACTTCTTGGGGCCATGTTTATTTATGACAACCTAGTTTAAAATGTATATTATGAATGAGAATATTTTGCATTTTTTAATGTCCAGACAAAGGTTGCACTCAGACGCTTCCAGCCTCTCATAAATGACAGCCTCTGACTCAGAATGCATGTAACCCAAAATACCTTGTTATGACTTTTGGTAACATTATTACACGTGGCATAATTAGAAAAAAGTAAGAGTATCTGACCTAAAACAGGGAGTATATATTTTTAAGCATAGAGGAAGGTCATTTGGTAGTGTTATTTTGAGGACTCTGCTGACAGAGACGTTTCTGTAACATTCTAATTTCAATGCTACTATCTATAGCCCTTTGTGTAGATTTGTCCTTTCAGTGTGCACTGTTGTCAATGAAAAGATATTGTAAGCTGGTTTCAAGGTGTGACTCAGAAAAAGCTGGTGAAAAGATGCTCTGAAATTTCCAAAGCAATACTGCATATCCTCAGTTTTAATGGCTTTGCATGCAGTCCTCTACAGTTTGGAAAATAGTTTGGATAGCACATTACAACAATGCTTATCAACTCCCGTGATCAACCTTGGAGCTCCATTACTGGTGATGTCTAGTAGAGTGTACATATACATCACCCTTGCATGTATACACGCTTATATTTACAGGAATCTTTGTGCTTTTCCAAACACAGGCACAGAATTTGTAAATCACAGCTTCCAAACACCTAGATGTATACAAGAGCTACCTACTCTTGAGTTCTCGGCATCCAGCTAAGATACTCATGTTTGAAACAGGATTCTCCATGCCCAAGAGAAAATCTGTGCATTTCTTTTAAAGAGTAAAGCTTGGCAGACTCGCAGGTGGTTAAAACCATTATGACTAGGCTTGTGGAAGAGAAATGAAGGCCATACACAGATCTAGAGAGAGGAAGATCGGCATGAATAGCGGCTTTATAAGGAGCAGCATAGAACATATGTTTAGAAAGAGATCCTATTTTGATTTAAGATGCACATCTATCCTGGATATTGCCTATCAAGCCCATCAGAAGAACAGGATTTTCTGACTCACAAGAATGATTTTCTCTTTGAAGGTCTACTCTAAAATATTATTGAAAGAGCAAAAAATATGACAGCTTCTCCCCAAACAATTAAGAATCAACAAAAGGAAGGCTTCCTTCCATTCTTTCTTACATACTGCCCTGTTCTGACAGGCTCAGCAGGACAAAGGGGATTAATCTTTGCTCCATGGCACACAAAATAAAGGTGTTAAAATAAAAAGTCATCATGTAAATAATTACATCAGTTTTGCTATCAACCAGAAAACAAACAAACAAAATCCAATGAGGTCCACACTGCATGTACTAACCTTGCTAATATTCTGTATAAATAAAGCAATTTCACCTTGAAATCTGGCATTAATTACAATATGGAGTACTTTTGGTCCTAAGCATTTTAGTTTGCTTTTATGAACCTAGTTAGTACAGAGGTTTGTATGTGGTATATTTTCTAGTCTTTTTGTTAACAATCCATTTAGCAATTATTTTACACATTCTGTTTCACTCTGTTTGCTGCATATTAGTTGTTACTTCATTCTGTTGCCACATCTGTATGACTTTGGAAATATCTCAACGCATCTCACTTGGCAGCAAAATTCTTCACAAAGTCACGTGACCGACGTACCAGCAAAACCCAAGTAAATGCCCAATCTGTATTTGCATTTAATGCATACAGCATTTCAAATTTCCCACCTTCAAAAGGGGGCACATTTTACAACAGAAGCCTAAGGATATCTTGAAAAAGTGTTGATATTCTTCTGTAAACCTATTTTCATAAACCAAAGAGGAGACACCAAAACCTGCATACAAAATCCTCAGCATTGCCTTTAAACTTTAAACCTTGCATATTTTAACTGAATAATTCAGACTTAGTAAAAATCTAGTACCAATCTGATTCCTGACTTATACGTTTTGTAGCTTGGGCTTAATTTTAGTTTAAATGCTGATGATTTATTCAGTTGCCTTACTTCCTCTTGGTTTCAGTTAAAAATATTTCTACTTGAAATGCATGTGTTTGGCATTGGTGCTGTTAAATTAATAGTGATGTATATGTGTTTGTAGGCACAGTGACCTTTATTAGCTTCTCATTATGTTCAAAAATAGTTCTTGTTATCTGACTGGATGAATTATATTGAGCATTGTTATGGCTCAGATAACCTATTGAAACTAGTTATTTTTCATTATATGTTAAATGTTAAAACTAACAAGCAGTTAGTTAAGCATTACACTGGAGACTATCATCATGTCTTACATCTTGGATCATGCACTTTTAAAACTGTTCTGATTAAAGATTAATCAAAACGCTTCAGTTTCAGGGATAGGGCTGGAGGTACACATCCCTCCAGACGGAACTGGAGTATAAAATCCATCACAAATTGCTTTTAAAATTTAATAATTCACAAAATCTATGGTTAAGCGCAGCCTGGCTGGGGTAGATAAGTAAAATAAATACAGCAAAGTCAATTTTTAATAATCTGTGGCATGAAATTTAAGCACAAGAGAAAACATTTCACAATCAAGTCAGAAGCTTCCTGTAAATGATCAAATGAGAATTTAAGCCCCTCTCACCTATCAATGCAAAATACATTCCAGTTTATCCTATAGTCCACACAGCATATTCCTAGATTTCTTTGTTTAAAAGCATTTTACGCCTAACAGAGCCTTTGTTGTAACCCCTTTTCAGAACTAGCATTATTTACAGCAACATCAGAAGAAGATAGGCAGATAGTGGAGCCTCTTATTTGGTGGCAAATCGGTGCATTACATACAGTCACAGGAAATCACGTAATTAGTTCCTGTGCTAGTCTGGTAACAAGTGGTCTGGTATATTTATCTAATTATTGAGACAACACATTCACAACTGAAAGGATTTTGTTATAAGAGGTTTATACAACTATGATTTAGGCTGATCTTCAGGCTCTTAGTACCAAGTAAAAACTGGCCCTCAAGCAGCATTTTTGTATGATGAAGAACAAAATCCCAGATGGATTATGACAAGTCCGTGTCATTCTGAAAAAGAAATCAAAATGAAAAGCTGGGAGAATTAAATGGCAACGATAATATATATATACACACACACTCTCGTTCAGGGGGAGAGAGAGAAAATGTGAAGATTTGTATGTATTTTATGCATCTGGAATCAGCATACTAACATACTGTTTATGCTAAGAGGTGTGCCATCTGCAAGGAATAAAGAAAAGGGAGAGATTATACTATATTATGAGGAAATCATATTTTGACTTTATTATTATGGTTGTGGCTATTTTATGAAAAGAAAGTGGATTAGTAATTGCCTAACCAACCAAAAAGGAAAGAGAAAGAAAAATGGATTTTTCAGAGAAATGTATCATTTCTCACACAATAATAAGGGTCTTGTGCAATGGAACAGAAGGAGGAAGCAGGCAGTGATGAGAAAGGGAGACTGAGTCTCATGGTGGGAGAGAAGAGAGCCTGGGTAGCTGCAGAGCTGAGGGTGAGCACGTAGCAGCAGCCTCAGGCAAGGTACTCAGTGAGAAAAGAGGTCTTCTGATGTTCTGGACTTACTGCAAAGAGGATGCTGATCATCAGTTGCATCTCACTCCTGGGGTGCTTTGGACATGGGCAGAGGAGAGGAAGAACGAGTGTTTGCTGTGATGCAGTATTCAGTGCTGAGAGGATATCCTGCAGCCAGGGGCTCATCTGGGATGGGATGGGGTGGCTACATTACCTCACATCCCCATGTGAGATCCAGCGCTGATGGAGAGAGAGATCAGGGCCAATCGGGACACAGAGGATGGTGACACGGGGAGTGAAAAGGGGGGTCTCCTAGTTGTAAACTGTTAGAAAATTATTTTCTGGCAGGAAAATATAGGGAAAGCACACAGTATTTCAGTGTCTGGTAAAATAGCTAAAAGTGGGTAAAGCTCACCCCTGCACAGAGGGTCTGGATCAGAGCTCCTGCTCTTTTCATTTACACTTTCTCATTATGGATATTTGGCATCTGATATTGTACCTCTCCCCCACCCCCACCTCCTGTTCCTGCTCTGGCCCAGTGACTTCTTGTTCTGAATGGAAGGACAACCCTCACAAAGGGCCTTTTTCCTGAGAGATATTGGTTTCATTTACAGTGGGCTAGAAATGCATGTGCTGCAGTGCCCTGGGCCTTTCAATCACCCGCTGAGAGCACTCACTTTTCATTGTTTCCTTTTTAATGCTGCTCTTGCAGCTGCAATTGCAGCCTCTTTGAATTAAATCTGAGTTAACAGTCTGAGGACAGATAAGCCCCAAGAGAGGAAATGATGTAAATCCAAACAGCAATTCTTTAACCTATTGCTTTTTTATGACAGGCTGGAAGCCCTGCATACGATCAGAAGCAAAGTGCTTTTTTCCAGTCTATTCTGATTTGCATAAACCTTTCTTTTGGTATTTGCATAATTTTTCAATTAATCACCAGGACAATACCCTAACTCCTGAACATCTCTCTCCCAGGCATTTAAGATATTCTTACTAATATAAAAGCTTTAGACATTGATGATGAGGCCAAGGTCTGGGGTTTTCCATCTATTTTGCATGTAAAACCCCGTCCAAATGTTTACTGTACCTTACACTCCAAAACGAGTGCATCAGTGATTACTGAAAAAGCACAGATGGGATGTAGACAGTTTTTCATTCTTTGTTCCATATGATAGAACTCAACACATCTGGTATGCTATGAAAAGCATCTTTGCACTAATTTGTTTGTCAGTAGCTATTGAAAGGACTATCTGTCATCCTGTCACATTTTGGTTGCCCTGAGATGTCTGAAGACAAGACTAGTCACAAATTGCGACTGCTGGCCACTTGGGACTAACTGGTAGAAACCACCAGCTGTTCCAAGGATCCTCAGTCATGGATTTGTCTCTTTTTTGTATTTTTTATAAGCATAAATTTCATTATAATCTCTCCTCAGAAAATTAGTATTTGCAAGAAGAAACCAAAGCACTTGAGTAAGAGACTGTTTGTCCTTGCTGTCCATGTACACATTTCAGTCTGTTTCTATAGCTGGGTTAGTTTTCTTTGACTGTACGGGAGAGATGTAGGGTGCACAAAATGCATGTGCTAGTGTGCATGTGGTCATCTTAACACTCACTTTTGTATGCCAGGTCTTTTATTTCAGGAACCTGACCACAAATACATAGGTTTGTCAGGGAAAAGTAAAGATCCTAAAGAACCTTGGTGTATATATGAGTTGATCAATACAAGCTGAGAATGTTGTTTCTCATAATTCTTCACACTGGTCATCATCTTAAAAGACAGCCCTATGATTTATGATTTGCTATGTTTATTTTACCTCATCTCCTTAACAATGAATCAGTGTTTGATGTCATTTCTTTTCCAGACTTTTAAAAAAATTTTATTATTATAAATGCTTTATTGCATTAAATTGTGATCGTGTGACAAATTTAAGCCATTTCTCTTCAGGCAAGAGTGTGGCATTAGAGCGCAGGACTGACTGAAGTTCTGAATTTTATATTCTACTATTGTCTGGGCAATACATACCTAAATAGCCTTCAGAATACAAGAAAGCTTACGAAACACCGTGGATGCATCTATGTTTAATGACCACTTAACTTCCAAAAATACTTGTGTGAACTGTCTGTAGTTAATTCAGTACTCATGCATTTTTATAACTAAGCTGAACAAACCAGTGTAACTTCAACTTAATACCAGCTATTAAAAAATAATGAAAAGATTTTTCTACTTAATGGCATACAATTCTTGGAAATTACTGATCCAAGTAACAAGCCATACCTTCTTTCTCTAGTACTACTGAAGGGAGAACCAGCATCTTCTCTGTACTAGAAAAATAATAAAAGAGTTTATGTTTTCCAGCTTGTCATGAGAACTTTCCAAATACTCAGATTGTGCTCTTAAGCTTTGAATATGAGTCGCACATGAGTTCTACCTGAAATGAATGATGTGTTGTGATCCCTAAGTGTGAAGAGAACGAATAGTGTTCACACTTCCTCTCCAATAAGAACTGAATTACATTTGAGAAGTTTAAACAAAAAACAGTCTAGTAATTTCAACACATTCAAAGAGTTGCCATCTTCTTTGATATACACAGCTATTGAATTGTTTAGGGCTCTGACAAAAAGATGAGCAGACTTCCTTATTGTCTGGGAACCTGTGAAGTTTACTGCAATTTTGGGCCAGATTTTTCAGATGATCTGAGCCAATTTATGCCAGTCGGCATCATCTAAAAAATAGGCTTCCTTAGTTTCTATTGTCTCATGTGAGACAAATTATTGTCCCCTAAACACTAATTGACAACACTCTTTTTATCCAAACGTACTCTCTAGACAGTACCAATTTACAATATTCAGAGCTATGGTTATTTAAGACTTGGAATTTTTAGGCTGCTTCTGGTTTGTGAATATCCACTTTGCAGAGATAAGAAAACAACAACTAATTTTATTAAAAGCAAATTTCAGCTCAGTTTAACTGATGCAATACTGGCAAGCCTTGGAAGGAAAACTGAAGTTGGCTTAGTGCCCCAGACTCATCCTCATGCAGATTTCTCAGGAGGGTATTGAGTGACAGCCAAGAAAACCCAAAATGCAGGATGATGCTGACTCGTAATAAGGCCCCCCCTTTGTGAGGAAACATGTAAGAATTGAGTCTAGAACTGACAACTGGATGTGATTGAAGAAAGTGTCCCCCACTCCTGTCAATACCTAAATTACAGTGTATGAGAAAGTTGCCAGTGTGTCTTATTATGTTAAATCCATTTCATGCCACCAGTGAAGTAAATGTTGCTAAAGTTGTGTATGATAGACTTTTTAGTTTGCTTTGGAAAAAAAAATAAATCAAGAAGCCTAGTAAACCAGGAACAGATATGCTGAGGAAATCCTTAAAAATTAAAGACAGCCTTCCATGACTGCAAAGCACATTTTGAGCTGAACAATTTGAGGATTAAACAGCCCACAATGTAGCTGGTTTCACAGAAAGCCATACTTGATAATGAAGTGTTCTTACACTTTTCAAGATGTCTGCTAAACACAGAGGTGTGGTGTGCACTGAATGAGATAGTTTATGTTCTGAAAATAGTTGCAATGAACACGTAGCTGTTGTGGAGAGCAGCATTATAATGCTGGAACTTGCATTTCTCTTAAAACAATATCCTTGTAACACTCAAAACAACTGCTATACAGTAAATATCCTTTTTCACCATAAGATTAACACTGAGTCTCTTACTTCTTTCGTCTTGGCTTGAAAGTGAGCTTTGTGGTTGCAGGATTCGTTACAGAATAGTTGATGTAGGCAAGGATCTTTGGAGGTTGTCTAGTCCAACCCCTCTGCTCAAGCAGAGGCAGCCAAAGCAGGTTGCCTAGGCCCGTAGCCAGTCAAGTTTTAACTATCTCCATGGATAGAGGCTCCACAACTAAAGCTAGTCCAAGTAATAGCAGCTGAAGGCACCCAGGAAAAATACTGCGGGTCTCAGGAAGACTACATAAGGCCAGTAATGTCTGTGTCAAAGTATTTTCCCTTGGATTTCAGATTCCTGCCTACTAGTTTAAGAGAGACTTTCACACAGGAAGATAATATCTTCCCAGGTTTTCAATAGGTAGTTATACATATGCCAGAAATAAATTCTCATCTCTTCAGAGAATCCCAGTGGAGTAACAGGGACTCCATGAACTCAGAGACTTCACTTTCCTCCTTTCCTCTTTACCCCGTGGGTCTGTCTTTTACATATTCCATTTCTTGTAGAACTGCAAAACCTTGGAGAAAATCTGATGAGAAGAGCTTTTACCAGGAGACTTTCTGTATATTTTACATTCAGTGGAACAGAAAATCAGAATCAATTTAGAGAGAATTTGATTGATACTGCTTACAATCAAGGCCAAAGCTTGACAGCACAAGCTAGGCACCTGAGAGGCAACCCAATTTTAGCATCATTTGATTTAAACTTCATAGGACATTGCAAGTCTGGGCACATTTTTTTCCCAGTGTCATACACTGACTCCATCAGGGTCAAACAAATAAAAATTTATTTGAAAATTCCTTACTTGTCTACTTGTGTTTGCCTTAGTGCAAAATTGATGTGACAGGGATTTCTGAAAACCCTTTCTTCCTGCAGGGATTAATTCTGGTGGGACTCCGTGTGTTAGGGTTTTTTATAATCTCTGCTGGCTGTGAAAAAGTACTATAGCACCTATGGAAATGTTCACGCTACTTGAGTCTGCTACTTGAAACTGGTGCATGATGGGAGAGTTCAAGGTTGGATTTTTATTTTCTTTAAATCTCCCTCCCCCACTTCTACAGTTTCCTGCTTCTCTGCCACCTTCATTCTTTTAGACCAAGCAAGAGATGGAAGACCGGGGAGATGCATGGAGAGTGTACAATAACAAGAATCTATCTATAACTCTTGAATCTGACCTATGAAGGGATTATATCCTGAATGTCACTCCCAGCTATGCCTTGAAGTAGCATCTGAATGCGTGTTGAAAGCAGCCATAGATATCAACAAGGAGGGACAGAGAAGTTGGCTCTTCCTGCTTGTGCTGGCACAGCCATTTGGAAAGGCTCTTGGCAGTGGTTAGCATGTTTTCACTCTGCTGCTGAGCTTCCTTTATTGTTTGGGTTCATGTGTCCTATTCATGGAATAAATGTTAGCTGAATTGGCTGAAGCTATTTATTAACCATGGAAAGGAAGGAAGATATTTTAGGTTCACTGCACCAATCAGAGTGCTTTTTAATGTAACATCAGTTTATGGCAGATGTAAATCTTCAAAACCTCTCAGTATCTTTTATGAACAGAATAAATACTTTTATGCAAATATGAGCTGTTCTTCTGAAGTCACTTACGTTTATGAAATGCCCATAAATTTCCTGAAGGTTTGCCACACAGAGACACAACAATAAGCCACCAGGAGTTTTCATAGCAGAGATTACAATTTTTGAGACAAGCACGAGACCTATTTTGGAAGATGATTTATACCTTCCTGTAGTTTAAGGTTTTCATTTCTGCTTCAGAGATTACCTATGAGCTACCTAGGATTGGTATTTGAAATGCCATTTGCCATTTGGTAGAGTCAGAAGAAAATTAAGCAACAGGAGGTACCACTTAGCTGCTTCTATTAACCAGTGTAACACAGAGGACAGTCTTCAGTGGAAGGTACGAGTGACATCACATTTACTGAGAGATAGACTTAAAACTGAGGACTGACCTTGTGATTCCTTATGTGGAATGTAACACACTGGCATTTAAAACATCCTCTGCCTCTATGACTTCCGTGTACTTCAGGACTGTCACATCCCTGCCCCTGCAATGTTGCTATGATATTTATGGAAATGGATAAATTATTAAGACTTAAGGTTCTTACAGAAGTAGCCACAAGGGAACCTTAACCATACTGAAGCTGACAGGAAATTTGTTATTGACAGCAGTGAGGACAGGCTTTTACCATCTCTCAAGACAAATATGCTGCTGGGAAGTAAGACTTCATTTGAGACTTCCAAGAGCATACGTTAAATTGCAATGGCTTTGAGAGGTTGAAAAATCAGTGCTGTAACTCTTAAGGCATACAGGTACATCTAAATTTCCCCTGAGGATGGGACAACTTAACCGTCATTTCAAGTTTTACATTATTCCTTTAAATCAGCTATCTCATTTAAATAAAAAGGTTCTGTATTCTGGGATGGAAATGCAGCTGCTTCAAGTAACCCTGCAGCATGTTGATTTATTACTGACTATATGCTCCATCAAGAAGAAGATCCCGTAAGAAGACATTCTATAACCATCTCCATATTTCTCGCTACATAGCAATTTATATTAATCTCATCATATCTGTATGCATGAAATTTGGGGGAAAAAATGGAAAAATAGGTAATTACATATTTGGATAAATACGTTTGGAGGATTTAATGCTTTGTGTTCACATGAATAAATCGCTCTGCTGTCTGCTATTAGAGGTGTTAAGAGAAAAGTTATCTATCTCAAAAGTATCTTTTCCCCATAAATTGAGAAATGAAAAAGTTTTCAAGTTTCCACTTCTACTCCTCAGAAAATCTAACTGTCAGTAAAACTAGGCTTAGCATGTACATCCTTTTTTGTTAAAAAAAACCCAAACCCACCCAAACAGAATTCTGAAGGAGAAAACATGCCTTTTTGTCGAGTCTTTGCATTTGCTTTTTAAGTGGTGAAAAAACTCCTTCCAGTTTCAGTTTTTCTATTACATTTAAAAAAGAAAGCTATAATGTTACATACCTTTGTATGAACATAGCTTAAAAAGGATTGTTATGCAGTAAAACTGGATGAACTCCCCTGAGGTTGGTTAGCATAGCTTTTCACCAACTTTCACACTGGTTTTGTTCACACATAAGCTGCACACTATAAATTACAGCAAGCGATCCTGGAAAACCTGCCTTTGTATTGCAATGTAGCTCACATTAATTTTTAAGGAAGTGTCTGTGCTAACAGTTTCAGTGTTATTAATGTGCAGTCAAAATCTTACTGAATTGAACTCTTAATAGTAAAGCAGCAATGGATGGTAATGGCGTGGTATGACTCTCTGAAAAGAAGCAAGAAGTAAGAAGACCACATACTTACACAGTCAGTGTTGCTCAGATGGAAACAAGGTTGACACATTTTGATTTCAAATCTTAAACTCAAAAAGATCCAGCTATAGTGAAACAAAGGCTGGGCCAACTCAGAAACTTCTACATGGTTTGACCATCAAGGAAGGACCACGAACTTAACTAGAATGAGTCAGATATGGATTGTTGGGACCAATACACATCTAAACAGACACCTGAAGCTTAACAATGTTAATACCCTCTAATGCCTAATAATGTTCATCAACAGACTGTACTATCCAATATCAAGGTAGATATCTGATCGCTACTTTGTGCAGGACAACGTCACTGTGACTCCTAGTACTTAACAGTACTAGGAGAAAGAGACCTAATTATAAGGAAAATCAACTCAACCCTCTTGGATATCACCTCTTTTCTTGGCACTGGTTTTGAAGGAAATATTTTAGGGTTTTCTGTTCTAGGCGAAGTGAAGAGGGTGGTTAGCAGGACAGTAGCATTAAATTTCCAGAGGGCACACTTTGAACTCTTCAGAAGGCTGGTTGGCAAAGTCTCATGGGAGACAGTGCTTAAGGGCAAGGGAGCCCATGAGGCCTGGGAGCTCTTCAAAAAGGAGATCCTAGCTGCTCAGGAGAAAGCCATCCCGATGTTCCGGAAAAAAAAGCCGGTAGGGGAAAAAAAACAGCTTGGTTGAACAGGGAGATCTTGAGGAATATCAAGAAGAAGAGGAATGTTTATGGGCTCTGGAAGAGGGGACAGGCCTCTTAGGTGGACTACAGGAGGGAAGTAAGGCTGTGTAGAGAAAAAATCAGAAGGACAAAGGCTCAACTAGAAATCAGATTGGCAAATTCGGTGAAAGATAACAAAAAATCTTTCTATAAATATATAAATAATAAAAGGAGGACTAGAGAGACCATATAGTCCCTATTGGACGAAGAAGGGGCAACAGTGACAGGGGATGAGGAAAAGGCTGAGGTACTTAATGTCTTCTTTGCCTCAGTCTTCAATTGTAAAGAAAGTTGTTCCCTCTGTGTACAAATCCAGGAGCTAGAGGAGCAACATGAGGCTCCCATGATCCAAGAGGAGGTGGTCAGAGCCTTGCTTGCCCAACTAGACACCCACAAGTCTATGGGGCCAGATGGGATTCACCCAAGGATATTGAAGGAGCTGGTGGATGTGCTGGCTAAACCCCTTTCCATCATCTTCCAACAGTCCCGGAAGACTGGGGAAGTTCCACTGGACTGGAGGCTGGCTGATGTTGTGCCCATCTATAAGAAAGGTCGCAGGGAGGATCCAGGGAACTACAGGCCTGTCAGTCTGACCTCAGTGCCAGGGAAAGTCATGGAATGGGTGATCTTGAGTGTTATCATGAAGCACACACAAGAGAACCAGGTGATCAGGCCCAGTCAACACGGGTTCACAAAAGGCAGGACTTGCCAAACTAACCTGATTGCCTTCTATGACAAAGTGGCTCGGCTGCTGGATGAGGGAAAGGCTGTGGATGTATCTTCCTGGACTTCAGTAAAGCCTTTGACACAGTTTCTCACAGCATTCTGCTTAGGAAACTGTCGGCCTCTGGCCTGGACAGGTGCTCACTCTCCTGGGTGGAAAACTGGTTGGATGGCCGGGCCCAGAGAGTGGTGGTAAATGGAGTTAAATCCAGCTGGAGCCCAGTGACAAATGGGATTCCCCAGGGCTCAGTGCTGGGTCCAGCCCTGTTCAATGTCTTTATCAATGACCTGGATGAAGGCATCGAGTGCTCCCTTAGCAAGTTTGCAGATGACACTAATCTGGGTGGAAGTGTTGATCTGATGGAGAGTAGGGAGGCTCTGCAAAGGGATCTGAACAGGCTGGACTGCTGGGCTGAGACCAGTGGCATGAGGTTTAACAAGGCCAAATGCCGGGTCCTGCACTTGGGGCACAATAACCCTAAGCAGAGCTACAGACTAGGAGAAGTCTGTCTAGAAAGCTGCCTGGAGGAGAAGGACCTGGGGGTGTTGGTTGACAGCAACTGAACATGAGCCAGCAGTGTGCCCAGGTGGCCAAGAAGGCCAATGGCATCTTGGCTTGTATCAGAAACGGTGTGACCAGCAGGTCCAGGGAGGTTATTCTCCCCCTGTACTCGGCACTGGTGAGACTGCACCTCGAATCCTGTGTTCAGTTCTGGGCCCCTCACCACAAGAGGGATGTTGAGGCTCTGGAGCGAGTCCAGAGAAGAGCAACAAAGCTGGTGAAGGGGCTGGAGAACAAATCTTATGAGGAGCGACTGAGAGAGCTGTGGTTGTTCAGCCTGGAGAAGAGAAGTCTGAGGGGAGACCTCATTGTTCTCTACAACTACCTGAAAGGAGGATGTAGAGAGGAGGGTGCTGGCCTCTTCTGCTAAGTGACAAGGGACAGGATGAAAGGGAATGGCCACAAGCTCCACCAGGGGAGATTTAGGCTGGACATCAGGAAAACATTTTTCACAGAAAGGGTCATTGGGCACTGGAAGAGGCTGCCCAGGGAGGTGGTTGAGTTACCTTCCCTGGAGGTGTTTAAGGCATGGGTGTATGAGGTGCTGAGGGGCATGGTTTAGTGTTTGATAGGAATGGTTGGACTCGATGATCCGGTGGGTCTCTTCCAACCTGGTTATTCTATGATTCTATGATCCTATGATTTTGCACAAATGAAAGGAGAGTCATGGCGCACAACAGGGTGTGATTCCTCATTCTGGGCAGGCATGAGATTCACTGCTGGATCCCATATTTATCCTAGAAGGGGAATTTGTGTAGTTAAACAAATGACCTGACATATTTCTCCAAGAGGGCAGTTTGAAATTCATAAAAATCATGCTCATATCTAATAAGAAAAGGGAAAATGGGATACAGGCCATTAATAATATCAGCAGCTCAGTGAAATCAGGGAACCATCCTTACCACTGCACATGAGCACAATGTGGTCTGCTTCCAACAGTGAGCTTAAAGAAGAGCCATGGCTTAAATAAATAGCTAGATTTTTTCAGTACTATATAGTTACTAAGCCTCACTTGAGTTGTACATATGTCTACATAATATAACGGTCTGGGAGGTTCTAGTGGCTATGGCAGGATCAATATCAAGAAAGAATTTATTCACTGCTTACTGCAACATATATTTTGGCCTAAAAGCCTCTGAATGGAGTGAAAGAAACAAAACTTAAACACACCTTTGATACCTAGCTGCTCTTAAATGACATTTTAGGCAGCTTTTTGAAATTCATGGTCTCATCAAATTAGTCAGTCTTTTTGCTACTTTCACCTGGAGATCTGAAGTTGCAGTCATTAAATCTCCCTGTAGAAGTGCTGTTGCAATACAATCAGACTGTTTCTAAGGTAAAATGTTGTTATACTGGTGTGCTACAAAACAGGGAAGAAAATAATTTGCAAAAGATATATGAGATACAGCTTAGAAACAAAATGAATCTCATATTGGATATTTCTGTAAGAAAATGTATTCTGGCACGGTATATATTGAATCATGGTATTTCAGGATAAATATTGGAAATATTTTATACATAGGGTTAAAAAAATGTGATGTGCTGAAATAAAAGGGTTTTTATTGCTATGAACACAAGCCAAGTACTGCCAGTCAAATATCTCAAATAGGACAAATTGGTTACAAATATTCCTTCTACACATAGATCTTTAATGAATAGAACTTTTTCCTACACACTGTGATAGCCCAGCTTTAACGCTTACTTGGTGGTGTCAGCTGAATCACTGCTAAGTACAAACTGTCAAGTCTAGCAGACAAGTGTAACACTGGGTGTAGTTGTTTCCTGGTTTCATTTGTTATATTCTCGTTAATATCAGTTCCATACATCACATTTTTCAAATTATACAGTGTGGAATCTCTGTGTTTATAGAAATTCAAAGGAATGTAAAGTGCCATTCCTCCCCTCTTGTTTTATACAGCTCATGTTATTTGCTTTCATAGTATGGATCCGATTATGTCTCTCACAATAAACCACTACAAGTGTTTTTTTCCCCAGTTACTTAAAAGGGCGCAGGCAAAGCAAGTTAACGCTTTTAAGAAGATGGGCAATTTTAGAAGAGATTGCTTCTTGTAATTTATTGTTATTATGCAATTCTTATTTTTAGAAGACATCTCAAAATAAATCCTCATTTACATTCATATCCTGAGTCTCTGGATTTGAAGAAGCATCTTAATCTCAAGAGCAGTTGAGATGATGACGAGCATCTATTCTGGACCTTTGCTTTCCATTTACTTGTCCTCAAGTTTTGATCAGTGTAATTTTACCATAGCTGAGGAAAGTGCCTTGCTTTGCCTCCCATTGCTAAGTAGGGCGAATGGCAGGAGGTGTTCATTGCGTTACGGGTCAGAAGTCAACTGGGTCACTAGCAGGACATTTTGATGCACTCTAGCAAAACCTATGGAGCAAAAACTCCAGTAGGAAGGCTTCCAGGTGCCCTAGACTGCAAACAGTAATTGGATTTGTTTTCAAAAAACACTATGCAATTCAGAAAAGAAATTTGTATTATAAATTATGGAAGATTTGGATCACAGAGAGGAAGACAGTGAAAATTTAATTTGCCTTCCACATGCAGCAGAGAAAACTCCTGTTATTTGTATGATTAAGAACCTGGACAGATTATTAATTAACTGAATACTTAACTCTAACCAAATCTTATATGATATAATCATACAGAGCACTGGGAAACTCAGAATCCTGCAAGTCCATTGTTTCATTCGATTTCTGCGGCTGTCTCCCTTCCTACTGAGAGAAAGACACAAAAAATGTTGAAATGGCACAGTGGCCTGACCTCATATCAGAGCAAGTGTTTTTATGCAGGACATAATTCTCTCTGCTTGTTTCCAGACAAAATACTGGGCAATGTCCTGACGGGGAGCAGAAACTCCTCTGGACATAGCACTGATACGAGTTGTGCTCAAAGAGATGGTCTTGGTTTTCTGCCCAGTCTGGGTTTAGATATTTATTGTATAATTGCCAAAATCTTGATAGAAAGAGAAGTGTCCCAACTGACACAGCAGATGAGTGGACTGCTCCTCTCCACCCCCTGCAAATATTTTAGCATAACTACTCACACTGAAAAGAGTTAGAAATAATGGATACACTTTTTCTGACTATGAACGCACATTTCCTGATAGACTAAGGATCCACTACTCTGCAGGGGTAAAAAAATGCTCAAGCTGAAACACTGGCTTTCCAGCAACTACTATAAAACCTTAACTGCAGACAGAGAAAAGAACATAACACCAAACAAAACAATCATACAAGGTACAGATGAGATTTGGTAACAGTCAAAGATTAGGTGAAACAATTGCCCAGGGATAGACCACTGCTCACCTGTTGACATGTATGAAGCCGCAAAACGTAGGTACCATGAACTCATCAACCCCTGTGAGCAGGTTTTATAATGAAAACACTCAGAGGCCATTAACTAAAGCAGTGCTCCTTGGCAAGGCTACAGTAAGACAATGTAGGGTATGCAGAACGCATCCTTACTAGCCTTGCCCGGTTCCTGAGCCAAGCCTGGGGCTGAAGGGCAATGGCAGTTACATATGCTCCTTACAGCGAGAAAATTATCATGGCATGAAGCTGGGTAGCTGATTATCTCCCAAATGGGCAAAGAAGTAATCTACAACAGATGAGAGCTTGAAGGGGTCATGAATTCCTTCAAAGAGTTGAAATGACATGTGCTGATTCCTATATCATCTTCTGGAACACTAGGGGAATGCAAATTGACTACATCAACAGCACTCCTGTAAATCATAAACAGAACAATCTCCTTAAAGGAAACTCTACTGAATTTCCTTGGGATAAATTCCTGATAATCATAAGAGCTTATAAAACATTTTGTTCCTCTTCTCATGTCTTTCCAAGTCTTAGACAGGCAACTTTAAAAACAGAAATATAAATCATTATAATCAAAGTAGAGAGTAATTTTGTATTTTAATGGTAAAACAACATCAAGACTGCAATAAATTATACAAAACCAGTATTAGATAGCCTATCTAAGATGTTGAATTATTATCAGAGGTGAAGTTATAGTTATAAGTTCATAAATAATAATGAAGCTTCTGTTGGCCACATAAATAATGTTTCAACTGTAGAGTTTAAACTCAGTTTGTACTGAAAAAGAGCTTAAAAAGAGGAAAGATAAAATGGAGAGGGCACAGCCTCAGATAAAGCAGCTGCTATAATCTACAGGCTGAGTGGGGAATGGCAGAGGCCCCTACAATTGAAATATAAGTTAACAGGCAAGTGGTGCTAGTCCTGAGCCATTGATAATACCATCTCTAAACAAATCAGCCTAGGGAAGCCTCTGAATACTAGAATATCTGGTAAAACAAAACCCAAAGTGAACTTGCAACTGTAAACAAGCTCCAGAACAAAATGGACAGAAATTTTCTCATTTCTCTCTCCCTATGACCCCAATGAATCTGACCTGTCATGGATATGTTAATTCACACTAAGGTACAAATGCCACCTCCTCAGGATGGTTTGATGAAAATTTAATGGTACATATGAAGCTCTAAGCACGAGAAAAGGCCAGGCAAGACTTGAGCGATGCACTTCTCTAAGCTGATGTTGCTGGGTCAAAAGAGCATGTACTGCAGATACTAACATCTCTGAGGGCTCCCACTACACCTCAGGGGGTGATCCACCGCCTGGTTTGTTCCTCAACATTGAAATACCAGTGGGGAAACCCTGGCAGTGCCAGAATGAGGCCAGTAATGCCACTTTTAGCTCATGCAACCTAGAACTGATGTTGCCACTTGTCCCAAGGGACGCTGCAAACTGCCAAAGTGAGGGACTGTGCTTTCCTTGCACGACTTACAGCTGCCACGGAAACAGGCTTTCATCTCCTCCCTCCCTGCATGAATCTACCAGATACTCTGAGAGAAATAGTCCTGGGAGAACTAAAAAAGTCCTGTGGAGGTCTTATCTGGGTATCAGAACCATGCTTATGTTTCACTAATAAGCTTCAGGTAAACTATGTCTATAGCTTGCTAAGCTTCTTGAGCTGATTTTGTGGTTAGGAACAAAAATTTAAATATAAAAGACACTATACTACTGACTACAGATATGTTTCTAATGAATAACAAAGCTAAAAGGTGGCTCAGATAAGGCAAACTAGCTTTCCCTGGCTGGAGAATGGAGACTTAGCTCAACCCAGTAATTCCACAAGACAGCAAATCCCACATCTACAGATACTTTTGCTACTTTATTTCTACAACAGATTTAACAAAGACGTTTCAGAACACAATGAGTGAAAATTGTACCCTGAGGGATGCATTGCAAAACTGCCAGGGTTTCTATACATGGAATTACATACATGAAGCTGTGTATGTTTATGTTTGTCTATTGATCTATATCTATAATCAATATTTTTGAACACGTGTAAATGAAATCTTGTCATGACCCAGGCAGGTAAGTAGGATTAAACCCATAGCAGTTATAACTCATGTAAGAACAAGAGTAATTACATGACTTGTTGAGGGCTGCCTTTCCTTTCGACAGAAAAGAGCCTGAAATTGAGAGTGACTGTTTTTCAGGCTGATGGAGCTTGTGCAAGGGTCATCACTCTATCAAAACCTTTTCTAACTCTCCACATTACCTGAATTTTGAATATTCAACCATGTACTCATGGATGCAAACTAGAAAAGTTTTTATTCTGCAAGCAAAAATATACATTTTGCAGTTTCTCAAACTCAACTGATTTCCCCTCTAAAAGGGAAATAATTTTTAGGGAATCGTTGGGTCTGGTTAGAATTAGAGAACACAGGGCAGACTTTGAATCACATTGTTAAAAGTTAGCGACCTTGATATGTGCCTTCAGATGCTGTGAAAGAGGAGAGATAGTTCATACCCCTGATAAGCGGTCTTTTTAAAAATAAACAGCAAGCAGTGAGGAAGTTACTGTTGCATTTAAATAACCTATTTATTTAAAGTAACCTTCAAGACCTGATATTTACTTTTGCCTGAATATAATTTATCATGAGAAAGAAAGCTGCATGGTTAGTGAGAATACATGGACATTTAGCTATTTTTCCTGTTTATTAGTGTAAATATTTTTATTATCATCTGCTTTGTTGACTAGCAGCTTGCTATGAAGGAAGGAGCCAAGGAGTATTTTATTATGCAAAAAGACAAGAAAGCTTACACTGGATTTCTGACCTCAAATCTGTCTTTTGTCAATAACATTGACAGCATTTTATCTTTGTGGAGCTGAACACAATCTGCCAAAAGAAAAGCTCCTTAAATTACAACTGAATATAACCATTTCCCCCTCAGTCAACTATGAGCTGTTGCAACAATCCTTGCAATTAGTTATGATACCATGCAACAGTAGCTCACAGGGATTGCTTTGATATTTTGATGGGTTCATATCTTCCTAAGTTGCAATGGAAGTGTCCTTTGCTTAGGCAGAAAGCTTCCCTCTGGAGTACCACTGGTGCTTGAAGCCTTTTCTCCTGATTTTTAATTATGACTTTGTTATAAGGCGTCTGGTGATGGTACAAAAATGATAGGTTGAAGGAGGCAGAGGGTGAGGGTGCCAAGTACAGAAATGGAGGTGCTAACTGTATACAAGCAGTCTTTCTTGATTGTACTTGATAGGAAACTGCTCTGAGATCTAATTACTTTTCCTCTTTTGTTCTTGTTTTATATATATTCAAAACTGCTTCTCCATGAGACACGTTTTGTTATTTCAACAGCCTTATGGTATCTCCTCTGCCCGAGAGCAAGCTGTGAGAGTTGTAGAAGCCCTGAGATGGCTGGCATCTCTGAAAAAATGTGACATTTGTCCCTGGGGCACCAGTGGGGTATGACCTGAGTGCTCCGCAGCCAGAGCAAGTCCTGCTCCCTGCAGTGTTTGAGGATGAATTTCCCAAGCAAGTTGATGCTGATGGTGGCTGACTGCACATTGGCACTTTGGGGTGAAGGATGAAGAAGGGGGATTTACTTGGGGTGGATGCTGTTGCAGGCAATCACTATCAGCTGCCTTTGCTTTTTATGTCATTTACTCCCAAGATGCACACATTTGCAGTCAACATTCCCTAGAATTTGGTTGAGCCAAGAAAATCAAGAAGGACTTGAAACTTTCCTCCTGTGCACATTATCTAAATTTCTGGGTTCTATCCAGAATTTAGGCCATCCTAAATACAAATAAAGTCTTTGAAGACAGAGAGCCACTCCTTGCTCCAATACATTTCTCCTGTCCCTTATGTCGGTCTGGGGCTTGGGGCAGCATCTGAATCACCTTCTAGTACATTTCATCACCAGAACTAATCTAGCAGCCAATTTCAGAAGGCAAGAGCACTGTGGGCTGCCTCTTATCAGGAGCTGCCAGAACAGGGAGAGGAGAAGCATGGAGCCTGTACTAACACTAGCAGCAGGTGATCTAAGTTTGGATCACACTGACTCTATGACAGGAACTAGTGTTTAAACATGGAACCTCAAATAATTCTGGAAAATTTCACATCCATTTAAAAGCCAGCAAAAGTCTCTGAAAACGTACAGGTTGAAATTAGCTTTGAGATGGTCACCATGAAGGAGCAAATCCAATTTCTTCTACAAAAGGTATTTCCTTTTGCATTCCCATTTTTACATCTACAATTTCCGTTTTAGCTCCCTTCAAAAAACGGTGATATCTGTGTTTAACCCTCTTCCTTTTTCCTAAGTTCTTGAATGCCCTCTGTCTGCTAAAGGCTTTGACATGAAAGGCATGGATATATTAGGAGGGCTGCAGAGGTAGTTTAGAAGGATGTCAGTTTACATCACAGTTGAAAAACTTCTTGAAAGAGTTTCCTAAAGGGATTCTTTCTTTCTTTTTTATGCTGTAGAGGGAAGAGCTGCACCACATGATTTTCACAGGTACTATTTATTTACAAGCAAAATCCACGTCCTGCTTATCCATACAGCCAGCTGACAGATGCTTGTTAGCAGGTGAAAAGAAGGCTACTTGTTAAAGTGCAGCTGCTTCGAAATTTTTTTGCCAGCTGCATATCAGACACCACCTGGCAAGAATTTATTCATTAGATATTACTTTAAAAAACAGCAATGTGATGAATTTAAAATGTTAATTTGGAATGTTTTAAGGAGTAGGCAATTGATGAGAAAATACAATGCTAATTTGCTGTGACTGGTATTGCCAGTGGCCATAATATTTGATTACTTTTCTAGGTTTACGAATGAAGCAGCTATTGTCATTCTGAAACAATAAAATAGCAACTAACCCTTTCCATATTTATTAGTAAATAAAGTACATAATGGATTCTAGGTCACAGAGATTCAGCTGAACTTAGGCTCTTGACAGAAAGTTATTTCTCCTGCTGGAGAAAGCACCTGTATTCTTTGTATTAACATTTTATCTCACTATAGTGTGACAATTTGAAAATCTCTTAAGGGATTTGTTCACAATGCCTTCATTTTACCTTCCCGAGGTTGTATTTTTAATGAGGCCACTTGTTCTTTCCTCAGTTTATTATAAATAAAGATGAAAGTATTGTAGGAGTGAATTTGCAAATCTCCAAGCATAAATAAATTTCATCCAAGTTATAAAGCCCAATCACGGAGATTTATCCAAAGTAGAAAATCTGAGTTTAAGTGAAACCTCAAATATAACGTTTTCAAACTAGAATAAATGAACATCCTTCACTAATGGTGTAAGTTTTCTTTTCTTTCACCTCTTAAAAATATAATAATCCTCCCTCCCACAGGACTGATCTGAATCCATATATCAGCAAAAGTGAAAAATAGAATTTCCAGGAAAAGAATTCATTTATAAGACTGGGATTCAGCTCCCAAAGAGTATAATTCAGTTCTGATTATTATATTAGTGGATCTCTTCTTGGATAATTAATAGATGGGATAACCTGTAATATATAATTACAAGAAGACCAAAGTGTTTCAATCTAATTTATCGACTTAGTATTTTTGAACTGAAAGTTCATTATAAAAAAGAGTAATTCTTTTTCGGTTTGACCTTCTCTTTATCTAATAGATAATCCGTAGATACTTTTATGTCCATTTATTTTCTAACCATGTCATATGTGCTGTGTAAAAGTGGGTAAAGCCAGACAGACTTTGTGTTTTCACTTATTTACTGTAGCAGAGCTTCAACACAAAAGAATTTTAAAATATAACAGTTCTTTGTCCTTGCTGTTTAATCTGATCCCTGAACGTGAAGCAACACCTCCTGCAAGTTAGAGAGATGTGGCTTTAAAATCACAGAATCACAGAATCACAGAATCACCAGGTTGGAAGAGACCCACTGGATCGTCGAGTCCAACCATTCCCACCACTCCCTAAATTGTGCCCCTAAGTACCTCATCCACCCTCACCTTAAACACCTCCAGGGACGGTGCCTCAACCACCTCCCCGGGGAAGACTGTTCCAATGCCTAACCACCCTCTCCATGAAGAATTTTTTCCTTATCTCAAGCCTAAATCTCCCCTGGCGGAGCTTGAGGCCATTCCCTCTCGTCCTGTCCTCTGTCACTTGGGAGAAGAGGCCAGCACCCTCCTCTCCACAACCTTCCTTCAGGTAGTTGTAGAGAGCAATGAGGTCTCCCCTCAGCCTCCTCTTCTCAAGGCTAAACAACCCCAGCTCTCTCAGTCGCTCCTCATAAGGTCTGTTCTCCAGCCCCTTCACCAGCTTTGTTGCTCTTCTCTGGACTCGCTCCAGAGCCACAACATCCCTCTTGTGGTGAGGGGCCCAGAACTGAACACAGGATTCGAGGTGCGGTCTCACCAGTGCCGAGTACAGAGGGAGAATAACCTCCCTGGACCTGCTGGTCACACCATTTCTGATACAAGCCAAGATGCCATTGGCCTTCTTGGCCACCTGGGCACACTGCTGGCTCATGTTCAGTCAGCTGTCTACCAACACCCCCAGGTCCTTCTCCTCCTGGCAGCTTTCCAGCAAGGCTTCTCCTAGTCTGTAGCTCTGCTTAGGGTTGTCATGCCTCAAGTGCAGGATCCGGCATTTGGCCTTGTTAAACCTCATGCCGTTGGTCTCAGCCCAGCAGTCCAGTCTGTTCAGGTCCCTTTGCAGAGCCTCCCAACCCTCCAGCAGATCAACACTTCCACCCAGCTTGGTGTCATCTGCAAACTTGCTAAGGGAGCACTCGATGCCTTCATCCAGGTCATTGATAAAGACATTAAATAGGACTGGACCCAGGACTGAGCCCTGAGGAACCCCACTTGTCACTGGGCTCCAGCTGGATTTAACTCCGTTTACCACCACCCTCTGGGCCTGGTCATTCAACCAGTTTTCCACCCAGGAGAGTGTGCGCCTGTCCAGGCCAGAGGCCGACAGTTTCTGAAGCAGAATGCTATGAGAAACTGTATCGAAGGCTTTACTAAAGTCCAGGAAGATACATCCACAGCCTTTCCCTCATCCAAGAGTCTAGTCACCCGGTCATAGAAGGTGATCAGATTACTCTGGCAAGACCTGCCTTTCATGAACCCGTGTAGACTGGGCCTGATCACCCGGTTCTCTTGCAAGTGCTTCATGATAACACTCAAGATCACCCGCTCCATGACTTTCCCTGGCACTGAGGTCAGACTGACAGGCCTGTAGTTCCCTGGATCCTCTCTGCAACCCTTCTTATAGATGGGCACGACATCAGCCAGCCTCCAGTCCAGCGGAACCTCCGCAGTCATCCAGGACTGTTGGAAGATGATGGAAAGGGGTTTGGCCAGCACATCCGCCGGTTCCCTCAAAACTCTTGGGTGGACTCCATCCGGCCCCATAGACTTGTGGGCATCTAGCCGGGCAAGCAAGTGTCTAACCACCTCCTCTTGGACCTTGGGAATCTCATACTTCTCTTCCAACCCTTGGGGTTGTGCACAGAGGGGACAATTTTCCTTACTATTGAAGACTGAGGCAAAGTAGGCATTGAGTACTTCAGCCTTGTCTTCATCCCCTGTTACTCTTGTTCCCTCTGCATCTACTAGGGACTGGAGATTCTCCCTAGTCCTCCTTTTACTGCTGATGTATTTGTTGAAAGACTTTTTGTTGTCTTTCACAAACTTGGCCAATCGCATTTCTAGTTGGGCCTTAGCCCTCCTGACTTTTTCCTTGCACATTCTCCCTTCCTCCCTATTGTCCACCCAGGATGCCTGCTCCTTCCTCCAGAGGTCGTAGACCCTCCTCTTCCTATTGATGTCTCTCAGGACCTCCCTACTCAACCACGCTGGTTTCTTACCCCGCCGGCTACTTTTCCGGAACTTGGGGACGGCTTTCTCCTGAGCTGCTAGGAGTTCCTTCTTGAAGAGCGCCCAGCCCTCATGGACACCTTTGCCTTCAAGGAGCGCCTCCCATGGGACTTTTCCGACCAGCCTTCTGAACAGCCCAAAGTCTGCTCTCTGAAAGTTGAGGGCGACTGCTCTGCTAACCTCCACCTTCTTCATCTCACCCTTGCATCATTACAAAGCAAGCAAGCACCTGGGTATGATGTAAAGACAAGGGAAAAACTTAGGAGAAGTGAAAAGGAGAGGTTTGCCTGAGTTTTTCAGGAGACACTGAACTTTGTTCCTGTTTAATCTTTTATGATGCAATGGAAAACAAAATCTTCTCAGTTCTACCACAAAAAGGATAAATCACCACCTCTTGCAGGTTTCAGGAGCATGGGACACAGTAAAAGACATAATGCTTGTTAGATTTCCAGGCATGGTGTTTTTTTTCCTGGAAATTATGTCTCACCCACTAGATTTTTCTAGTGATGTCAGGCTATATTTTCTCATGAAATTTAGGTATTTTTCTTGAGGAAAAATGAGGCTGTAAAACCCAGAAGGACACTGGGTGTAGATTCAGGCTGGAGAGAAGGATACGACTGTGTGATACATGGTCATATGAAGGCTGGCCAATGCCCACATCAATGAAGGAGAGGAGCTGCTTCACCTCTGATTCTCTCCAGCTTGTCAGTGCTTGCTGAAGAGGCAAATATAAGAGCCAGTGATTCCCACTATCCATGCAAAGAGGATGGATGGATCGAAGATGGATGTTAACAGAAGACATTAAGTATTAAAACCTGCTGGCTAGCTTGCCTTGCTCAAAGTTGGGGTCTGTAAGGCAGCACATTTTGGGGACTACTGAAGGCAAAGCTGAACCCACAGCATTTCTAGAGTGGCAGCCAGGAACACAGTTAGTTTAACTTTTTAAGGCATTTTTAAAGTTTTTTTTTTTTAATTTTCTTTTGTTCACATGTTACCATTACAAAAAAAGCTCAAAACACCTCATCTGGCCTTAGGATGAAAGACATAGTGCCATATCACTGCCTTTTGGGATTCTCTCTTTATGTCCTTAATAGATAACCGTGACTCTTTGCAACTTGCCAAAGCAAGAGCAGAGTGCACCTACACTCAAGATTTCCTGCAAATAAATCCCATGTGCAAAGCATGCACTTTGTACTAACCCACTGCTAGACATAAACTTTCTAGCAGCAATAAAATGTTAAGCATGCAAGTGGAAATTCCACTATAGCATATGTCTTTGCATAGTTTCAATTGTCTCCTTTTCCCTAATTTCATGCTTTTTCAAGAGAAACACTAGATTTTTTTAGGTTTTGATCTATTTTCTGGAAGCTACATCAATATATTTCAGATTAGTAAACATATAAATAACCAGAATTGTCCTTATAAAATCTGATCATATAGTTACACATAGTTTTATTTCAATTTAGATTTTTTCTCACATGTAGATTAAAAATGTCCTTGTATAATGATCACTGCTTTGCATTTCCAGGGGTCAGTTCTGCTACCACTGAAGTCACTAGTAACAACAAATCAGTAGGAAAAGCAGGTCTGGTCATCACAGATCTAAAGGCCAGACCAGCAGGTCTGGTCTCATAACAGATGAGATTGGCTATAGAGTAAATTAATTACTGGAAGGTTTTTCTTTCAAGTATTTGGGAGCAAAACAGCACAAAAGAAATTTTGGTGCGTCCTGACAAAAATAAAATAGGAAAAGACATTTTCTTTCTCTATGCTTATTCAAATATCACCGTGTTCATTCTATACGCAGCTTGATTACAGGGATCCAATTAAGTAAACTGAAAGAAATGTGTAGATTCAAAGAATGACAATGAAAGATTAAACTAATTTCTCCAAAATTAGAAGACTTGGATTAAAAGTAATGTTATTTTTCCTGTACTATTTTTTTACTTAAAGCTGAAGAATGAACTAAGTAGCTGCTTATCTAAAGGTCATTTTAAAAAAAGGAGAACAGACAAAGATTACAGTATATTTTCGGATCAGTTGTTTCAACATCTTATCAGCCCAAGCTGCCCACAGGACAGTAAGTGCTGGTATGAAGCTGATAACTATCTCATCAGATTCATACTACCAGTACATACAGGGAAGCTGTACAAAAGTTCTCCAGCGCAACTGTTTATCCTTACATTCAGCAATGTGATACAGCAACAATTTTCAACCCCAAACATACTTAGAATGCTACGTGTATAGTCATATGAATGTGTACACCTATCTATCCACACACAAACACACACATATGTATATTTAAAGGTTAGGATATAAGAATTCTTCAGAAATTAATGGAACAGATTCCTGTTCTCCTTCGGGAAAGGAATATATAAACTGTGTGAAGAGAAGGAAGAGATAAAGGAATGTTTAGTGTGTGATTCTTGCAGCCAAATAAGATGTCTAATTTACAAAGTGATAAGCTGTACCCTAAAATTATTAGTTTCTCTCCACCAGCTGAAAATGGAGTTTATGCCAGTTGTGGATATCTGCAGTAGTTCTGATGAAGCTGTTCCAATGTAACAAGGAAGAAACAAGGAAGGCCACCTCTGTTAATAGGATGGGGGATTCTGTCCTAAGAAACAGTGAATAAAGAAATCATTTGGAGTAAACCATGAGCTTCTAACTAGTAAGGGTTTAAGAATTACTAGGGATACCTAAGCACTGGATGGGAAAATTGTACTACAATTTGATATGGTACAGCCAGTGCCACAGAGCTCCAGTAATTCTTGGTGCCAACAGAGATGATAACTTTATAAGGTTCAGAGAATAATGATGAAAACAGTTCTGAGAGTGAAGAGAATGTTATATTTTACATTATTTAAGGGATGCAAAGCATTTGTTTAAGTAAAGAGATGATTTTACTACACTTTTTAAGAGCCCAAGTAAGGGACAGAAATTTGACTTCAGATGTCTGCTCAGTCTTGTAGACAAAGATACATAAATAAATACACCTCTAGAAGTGGAAACTAATTCACAGAATCACAGAATAACCAGGTTGGAAGAGACCCACTGGATTGTCGAGTCCAACCATTCCCACCAATCCCTAAATCATGCTCCTAAGTACCTCATCCACCCTAACCTTAAACACCCCCAGGGACGGCGACTCAACCACCTCCCTTGGCAGACCGTTCCAATTCAAAATACAAATAAAACACACTTTTAGAAAAGTCAGCTGGAACAGATTAATCAAGGCAATGGGGAATTTGCTGGTGATTTCAAATCAAGGTTCACACGTGTGCTGTAACACGAAGTATTGTTGTTGAACCTAAAGCTAGATTTAATGCAGTAAATGTCTGTCATTCATTTCGAAGATCTCAGATATGACAGCCAAGTTGGCCCTCGCTAACCTCAATATTAAAACAATTGGGCATTTCATTTTTAGTTTTGTTTAATGTTTGGACTTATCTCTGTTAAAGGGCTTTTTCCTGCACAAGCAGTAAAGTGCTGAGGCAGAGGAATCTACCAATAAACTTGTCATTAGCAAGACCACAACTGGCAGGTCAGGAGTGGTGGTTATTCCATCTCTGAGAAACTTCTGAATCTGCATCTGAAGTATGCAGTGGTGTATTCATGCATTGTGTTGGTGTATGAAGAATGCAGAGAGGCTGATGAGGATTAGCAGCACAAGGGGGAGTGATTCGCTGTCTCTGTTACCTCATTTGGCGAAGGCAGAGTCAGAATCTTCTAAGAGAGGTGGAGTGGAAGGATGGACAGCAAAAGTTGCAAACTGCAGCAAGAGAAATTCTAACTGCATACAAAGAAGACGATAAAACACGACTAGGGTGAAAACATCTGGATCAGGTCGCCTAAAGAGGCTGTGGAAACACCATCTTTGGAGATTGTAAAAACTTGACAGGAAAAAGCTCTGAGCAATATAATTCAGCTTTGAGCAGCAGGTTGTACAAGATTGCCTCCAGAAGTTCCTTCCAACCTAAATCATTCTGTGCTAAGACTTTATTAACTTGGGGAATGTGATGTAAACAGATATTGAATCTTAGTCATATGATTAACTTTTGCTATTTATGATCAAAAGTAGGTATTTTCAATATAGAAAAAGTCATTCATTTCATGGGCAGATGTCACCATTTTCATCTCATTCACCTACTTCATAAAACATGCTGCAGTAAAGTGGATTTTTCTGCATGTAGTAATAACAAAATAAAATACTTGCTGCTTCCCTCCCTTTCTCCAGCAAGCTCTGGCTTACAAGAGCACACTCAAAACCTCTGACCTCAGAAGCATGATTAGTCCCTTAACCTGAGCAGTAAGTATTTTTCTCTAACCTGAAAACTACTGTGTAAAAAAATGTCAGCAGCCTGGAATTTAATCAAAAATCTGTTTGTGGTTTCAGCATGTTATAGAGTCAGTATAGGTTTCTTGTGTCTTCCTTTAGCGCTTTCACACACATCTCAATCTAGAGAAAAGAAGCAATGCTTTCTACTAGGAATGCCGTTTTGCTATATAAGAAGACAGCAGCTTTCTGTCTGTTGCTATTAAATATAAGCTTCCAACAAGGCCAGATTAAGAGAACAATAAGGTTAGGAGCACACTGGAAAAAATGGGTCAACCTAACAGGAAAAAGAGATAAGCTCCAAGACTGTTTTAAAGTGTGAAAAACAATGGGTATGTATTTTAAAAGGATCAGGTTTTTTTGTTGTTTTATTTCCCATTTAACTTTCTGCAGTTAAAAAGAGGTGTTTCAAACTGCAAGCAGTCACCTTCATCTAGAATAATGCCCTCATCCTATAACTTTATCAGATAATTATAGAAAGATGTTTCATGTGAAAGGTCATCAAGATGAGCAATATTTTTTAATTTCTACAGCCAATGCATGCATAAAGAGAACTGAGAGCAAAATTAATCCCTTCTTCATTAAACCACAAAAAAAAAAAATATATATATAGCACACCAGGCCCTGTTTTCACCACTGTGACTGTGTGCAAACATATACCTTGTTTATACATATGCTAATTATCATCTCTCTTGGTGTGGCATTTGTTCACAAGCATCTGAACATGAAGAGGCAAACTTCTGTGTATATTTACATGGATGCTTTTGACATAGCTGCATATCTAGTCTCAGCTGTAGTTATTCTTATGTTATTCTTCACCGGATTTAAACTGATGCCTAGCTTCTTCATGGCTGAAATGATCTCATGACAGATTGACCACCTCGATCTTCCAGTTTTCCTGTTCAAAAAAGTCTCCTTCTCATTCCTGCTAAAAGGCATCATCCTGTAAATTTAATATTCCATCTGAACTCTCTTCAGTTTCTGAATTTGAGTTTTTCATCTTTCAAGATTATGTTCTGCATTATCCCTACAATCATGCATTACTGTTTTAATAATTCTGGTGAAAGATTCAAGATATTAACTGATCCTGGGACATTAACTACTAGTTTTTGCAAATAAGCTTCACATTAGTACAGGACAGTGAAAAAAATACCAGATATTCTGAAAAGTATGTGTCCTTAGTCAAGCTTCCATTTAACCTAATCTGACAGATTTTTTTTCCTAAAGCAGAGGTCTGGCTGCTTAAGTACTGGTATATATTCCAAAAATTCATAAACAACTTCTAACTTTCATAGGCAGGCTTGACTGGCACTTAGGTTTTCCTGTGTCCCCGTTTTATGTTTCCTTAAGAAATTTTAAGTTTCTTTGTAGCACTGAACAAATATATTTCATCACCAACTTAGTTGTTTCTGTTTTAAACTCATTGCCCAGTTAATTCTTGAGCTTTGTGCTGAGACTGAGTCACAGTTAGAACAAAGTGGAAAAACTTTTTTTCCAGCAAGCATATCCAGAGCATATTTGCCTTCCATGACCATTTCAAGTCTACATGCTCTTGAGGCAGAGGAGTCCAGGCTTGGGCTGACAACACAGTGATTACCTCTCCAAGAGCTAGGGCAGGGACATCCAATCTTGACAATGGAAGTCAGGCTTGAATTATTCACGTCCTCTGGCTTTTGAAGTGCTACTGATCTCAAGCTCGTGTTAATGTGAAAATCAGGATGATTATATACCAAGACCTAGGATGTTCAGTGGAAATTCACCCATTGAATGTACTCCATATTGGATTAGGTAGCTATTTATTTGCGGAGAAGGACCTGGTTGTCCTCATGGATAAGCTAACCATGAGTCAGCAATGTGGCCTCATGGCCAAGAAAGGATGCATCAAGAAGACTGTGGCCAGTAGGTCAAGGGAGGTTATGCTCCCCATCTATTCTGCCCTGGTGAGGTCACATCTGGAGTACTGTGTCCAATTCTGGGCTCCCCCAGTCGAAGAAAGACAAGGAACTACTAGAAAGAGTCCAGCAGAGGGCTACAAATATGATCAGGGGCATCTCTTCTATGAACAGAGGCTGAGTGAGCTCAATCTGTGTAGCCTGGAGAAGTGAAGACTGAAAGGAGATGTCATCAGTGCTTATAAATATCTAGAGGGTGAGTGTAAAGAGGATGGGGCTAGACTGTTTTCCGTGGTGCCTAGTAGCAGAGCAAGGGGTAACAGGTACAAACTGGTACACAGGAGGTTCCACCTCAACATGAGGAAAATGTTTTTTACTTTGAGGGTGATGAAGCACTGGAATATGTTGCCCAGAGAGGCTGTGGAGTCTTCTCTGGAGATATTCAAAACCTGCCTGGACACATCCTTGTGTAACTTGCTTCAGGTGAACCTGCTTTAGCTGGTGGCATGGCTTAGATGATCTCCAGAGGTCCCTTCCAACACCTACCATTCTTTAACTATGTGATTTACACACCTAAATAGATTTAAGAGAATACACTTTTGACTCAATGCACCAATCTAACTTGCTTAAATAGACACAGTGAATTTATGACTTTTCTCAATATGTCATTAAGTCATTGTCAAACTACGGCAAAAGGATTTCATTTAGAGTTTTCTGAAGTGCTACAAAAGGAGGACATTAACCTCTAGGATGGATGCCTATTTTTAATTTATCCTTAGAAGATAATTTGTCAGAAGACTATACCTGTTAGAAGGAGAGTTCAGTGTGGTGTTTCCTGTTTTTTTTTTTTGTGCTTATTACAATTCTTGCTGACAGAGTGACACTGAATCAAATGCCCATCAACAGGTTCAAAAAGCCCAGCACATTATCTTCATGCAAGAGTTAAACCCATTAGAGATACAGCATCCTGTGAAGCTAATAAAAACAATCTATTAGCTGATATGTTTTGTTCCTTGAGATGTGTAAAACGAAAATCAATATGAACAATGTGAACATTTTGAAGCAACAGTGGTGCTGTTTGTTTTTGAAAATAAGAATTGCTGCTTATGTCAGTATATTGTAAAATATTCTAGTATTTCCTTTACTTCACCTGCTAGTCTTAAATAGAAGACAATAAGCTCACTGGGGAATCTGCCTCTGACATAACACTGAATTTTTCTTCATGAACTGAAAGCAATCTGTCTGACTAGGATATTGAGGACCAGTAATTTACTACCTCAGCTGTAATTTTAAGTGCTCACCCAATGCAGAGATTGAAGCTTTCATTCTATAATTATAGAGGAATCAAAGACTAGCACACTAATGCATTGTGCTACAATGCTTGCTATTCATAATCATAAGTTCTCAGGAAATATGTTTTTAATATGTTAGGATGGTATGGTTGTCAGAAACAATTCTCTTTCTTTCTTCCTTTCTTTCTTTCTTTCCTTCTTTCTTTCTTTCTTTCTTTCTAGCCATGCCACCAGCTAAAGCAGGTTCTAAAATGATTGAAAAATGGAAATTGTTTTTAAACCTTAAAGTATCATAGTATTTTTAAAGGAAAGAAAAGATCCCGTGAAATTTATCGGGATTAGGAAGGATTAGTTTTGGACCTTCCTCAGCAGCAAGGTACAAGGAACATCAGAATAAGATACATACATTTAAAAAACCCCATCAAACAACAAACAACAAATCACCATGATGTGTAACAAGTTTACAGTAGGTTTGGGTTCAACGACCAGTCTACCAAGTGAAAGCACTTAATAGCAGTCCATGAGTCCAGTCATCTCTTTGAAAATTGCTGTTTAAACTCTTTTCTTCAAATACAGTAATTTGACTACAGTTTTACACAAGTCATTTATTCATGAGACCCAGGGATGGGTTTGTTGCTTCTTCTTATCACCTGTGAGCTAGCCAGATCACCAGTCTTTTTTATCACTAGCTGAAATCTGTGTTACAAATAACATTTATTATGCAGATAGTTCTAGAGAAAGCCATGAATATTATTCTTTAAAAGTTTAGCTGTACGAAAGCATCACTTGGATAAAACCATCACTTGGATAGAAACCAAAGCCTTCTGTGGGGATATAAGAGTTTAGACAACACTAAACTTCCTATTAGGGAAGTTTTCTTGGGTTGAGTGCAGAAATTATGGTCAAAGAGGGAAAAAAAATCCTATGGAAGAAAAGCAATATATCACTAGTTAGACTAATGTCCCTTTTATAAAAGATCTCCATTAGGTTATAGTCTGACTTTCCTGATCTGTTGTATTGAGGCTTGAACCCATGTCTAGCTGCTGAAAGAACACATCTCCAGATTTACCAAAAGCTGCCTTTCCCCTGTTGTTGTTGTGTTGTCCTGTCTCTGCCCTTCGTTTTGGTCTTTCTGAGCAGCTTGAAGAGGCCCATGATTGTTCTGGAAATAGGCTCAAGGCACTTCTGCAATCTCAAACAGTTCTGTGGGAAACATAAGGAACTTTTTTCTACAGATAAGTCTTTTTATGGTAAGAGACTCTTCGCAGGTAATGCTGATCAATTCCTTCAGCCCACAAATACGACTTAACAGGTTGGCTCTTATTATGTTGTTTGTATAGTGTCCAGAACGATGAAGCCTTACAATTACTAGGGCTTTTGATGTCATATTGTTGTACAAATACTTATTAATAATGGAAAAACAGGTTGAAATTATTCATGAATAACCTATTATGAAGTTGATTTAGTGTCTGGAAAATCCCATCTTGTATACTCAATTAATTAATACACCAGCTCAAAATTCAAGTGATGCAGTTTTTGTCAAAAGCTCTCTGCATGGCTCCGTTGCTCTGGCTCCGGCTGAGCCTAATGCTCATTCAGCAGGCAAGGGTTTTCCTGCACTGTTACAGCTCAGTGGTCTGACAACATTCACCTTAACTCGTTTCTTGTATCAAAGATTGACTCAACTGAGTATTTTCAGGGAGAAAGCTGAAGCACAGGCAAGGGTCTCCGGGGCAGACTGACGATGCATCCCGTCCATCACACTTATTCAGAAACGCCAAGGATCTTTTAACCCCATCTGCAGCCAGCTTATGCACACTTACAGATTGTGAACCACAGCTGTTTTCTGTGACTGCCTTCATTTATTCTTGGACACGTAAAGAACTGAGTTGTAGGAGAAGCCTCCTGTGTGTTCATGCACACAGCGCTGAAGAGGTGAACCTGACACAATAAATCGAATAGTTAGGGTTTGAAGGGACCTTAAAGATCACCTAATTCCAACCCCCTTGCCACGGGCAGGGACATCCCACTAGATCAGGTTACCCAAGGCCCCATCCAACCTGGCCTTCAAACACCTCCAGGGATGGGGCAGCCACAGCTTCCCTTGGCAACCTGTGCCAGTGCCTCATCACTCTCATGGTGAAGAAATTCTTCCTAATGTCTAATCTAAATCTGCCCCTCTCCAGTTTATACCTGTTCCTCCTTGTCCTATCACCACAAGCCTTTATAGTCCCTCTCCAGCTGTCCTGTAGCCCCCTTCAGGTACTATAAGGTCACTATAAGATCTCCTCTGAGCCTTTTCTTCTCCAGGCTGAACAAGTCCAACTCTTTCAGACTGTCCTCATAGGGAAGGTGCTCCAACCCTCTGATCATCTTTGTAGCCCTCCTCTGGAGTTGTTCCAACAGGTCCATATTCTTCTTATGTTGAGGATTCCAAATCTGGATGCAGTACTCCAGATGAGGTCTCACAAGAGAGGAATAGAGGGACCCATGACTACTTGTGTCTCTTCTGTCTTTGCACTAGATCCTTGGCACATAAGAACATCCACCACCACTATCCTCCCTCTCAAAAACCTGTTACCAAAAAGTCCATTCCTATGGTTGGCTGTAAACTTAAGGAATCTACATGGTTTAAGTGTCAACCATTTACATTAATTTCTCTTAACTTGTTAATTTGGTCAGATCTCTGATATTGCTGACAGCTTGGGAATTTTCCACACTTTCAGTCCTGACAGCCAGGTTACTTGTTGACACACAGGAGGAATTAATTACTTTTTTTATACACTAATTGCAGCATAAAGTGTGCCCTTGATAGCAATATGAGTTTCAGGATAAAATAAAAAGCCAAGATATAAAAATTCCTGCCCGCTGGACTGAAAGTAGAGACAAAACCTAATGTTTCCTCCCCTCACAAAAATATATATATTAGGAAAGGGAAATCATCTGCAAGAACTATGGACAAATTTAGAGAAATATTTTTTTTTTCTCCCATAAGATGGGTAAATGCGAGATGCATCTACTGTGATGCCTTACATATATGAGGGCAAGCTCTAGTATTCAACATTGATTTCAATTGAAAGATATTTGTAAGGAGAATTTTTCCAATGTACATGCTATCTTTACCCATTTGTTTTATATACTGTTCAGTGTCTATTTCTGACATCCTACCCTACTATTTTATCTCACCTCACCTCACTCACCTGAAAGTTTGATATTTACACTAATTGCCTTAAATACCTCTGGCTTAGGACGAGCCTCTAGAAGTGTCTGTCTAGCTTATCGCTTTACTGCAGAAAGAAGTTCTTCAGACACCACGCCTAACATTAACTGAGACAGAGTCCATCACAAATACATAAAATATCATACATTATCACCTTCAGTAATCTGATTCTTGAGATGACATGTTTTCCATTTTTTCCCAGTGGTGACGGGCTACATTCTCAATACCGTATTCTCAAATTACTGAGTAGCAGGTAGAATACTTTTTTTCTCAGACCTCTTAGAAATATGCTGTTTTCCCATGGAAGGAAGGAAGAAAGTCCAGAGATTGAACTGACTAATGATACAGCTGGGAAATGGTCCTTATAGCTGCCCTAGATGGTACAGTAACCCTGTCCTGGAGTTATCCATTCACTACCAATGAATGTCAAAGTAATTTGGTCTCAACTGCTGAGCAGTCAAAACTACACAAGCTCCATTATAACTTGGGGTGGCTGATGTTACTCATGTTGCTTTGTATCAGATTTATTATGAAAGATGGATACGTAAACAAGAAAAAAACATCTGATGTTCAGTTAAGGCTCTCCCTGTTAGATGCCATGTAAACTTTGGAGAGGTCTCTTATACACATATTTGTATGCATACGTGTACAGACATATAGGGGGATACTACATAAGTACATAGAAATTATGGACTACATAGAAATCACAGAATCACAGAATATTTTGGGTTGGAAGGGACCTTAAAGATTGTCCAGTTCTATGCCCCCTGCCATGGGCAAGGACACCTCCTACTGGATCGGGGTGCTTGAGGCCCTATCAGCCTGGCCTTGAACACCTCCAAGGAGGGAGTATCCGTCCACAACTTCTCTGGGTAGCCTGTCCCAGTGTCTCAACATCCTTATCGTGAAGAATTCCTTCCTAATGTCTAATCTAAATTTACCCCCTTCCATTTAAAGTCATTCCCTCTTGTCCCTTCACTACCTGTCCTTGTAAAAAGTCCCTCCTCAGCTTTCTTGTAGGCCCCCTTCAGGTACTGGAAAGATGTAACACATTTCTGTCTCTTTATGAAAATGGACAGCAGAATGAGGAAAATAAGGTGCAGATTTTAAAATAATTAAGAAAAAAGTATCGACCTCGGTTTCCATGGAAACAGAATCAGACACGTCAGCAGCTGGGAAAACTTGCACTTAAAGGTGTTGCCTACAGAAAGGAACTAGTACCCAACACAGACACACCCTGGCATGAACACTGAGAGCTCAAATTGCCAATGCTGACCTGCTATCAGTGGTTTGAAGCAAAATATTAAACTTTCAAAGAGAGAAAAGGAGAACCAGGTCCTTTGTCTTTTGTAAATCAAGCCTCTTGGACTCATTTTCTGCTAGGCAGGAAAAAGTGTAGGTGTTCAACATCAGTGGCTACTTTGGGCTACCCTGGATTTGTATTTTTTATATACTTAAATTACATCAAAATAAAAATAAATAGAATAAAAATAAAATTTACACCAAAAGGCCAGGGTTTGCTTTTGTACAAAAGAAGGGCTTTAATCATGTGCTGTATAGCCCATTTGCTGTTAAATAAACTCAAAAATCCTAGGAAGGCTCATGCATAGAGAATATATGAAGTAAGGAGTGGTTATGGAAACATCTCTCCCAGCTGCAGCAGTGACTAAGTCTGGGGTCCTATCAATAGTATGTTCTACCAGTAGAGAATGTCGTAGCTTCACAGAAAACATTAAAAAAATGAAGCCATTTTGTACCAAATCCTAGCCACCTATAAGCGCCTGACCCTGGGTACATAATTTACTTCAGCTTCTTATTGATCCTGTCTCCCTGGGGTCTGACTCACTAGGGCCATCCATCCACTGTGCCCTAACGACCCTGACTGAGTTACTGTCCATACTCAGAGCTTTCCCATCCCAGAGGTAAATATCACTCAAGAGCAACTGCATTACAGATAATGCTTTGTTATTTAATTAAGGTATAGAACTAGTTGTCCATAATGATGTCATCAAAAGGCTGTTTGCAGCACTGGAATAATTAACATGAAAAGCTTAGAGATGGACCATAAATAACACCCCAAACCACAGTCTTCTTTGTTTCATTATGAAACAAGAACGAAGGGAGTCAGTCTTTGGCATGGGGGTTATTGACAATACAGATGCACATCAAGCCTATAATAAAAACTGGCATTCATGGTTTATTTTCCCTTTTGATTATTTTTAACACTCTATGTTTCTTGTTTAACAAATTGTTCTCAATATGACATATTCACAATAACTCCATAAGCACAAACTGAAACACAATTTCCTACTAGCTTCAGTAGAACTACATTAATCCACTGGATATTTCCCAGGACAATATTATCTCTCATGTGCAGACTATATTTCTCTCATTTGGCTGCAAAGCGGAGAAAAAATCCTTGAAAATCTGTTTGAAAAGTGACATGCAAGAAAGTCATAGGTAAAATGTTTCTTGCTCATGTCAATGTTTTCCTACCTCTTTATCTGTCTGTCTGTCTGTCTGTCTGTCTATCTATCTATCTATCTATCTATCTATCTATCTATCTATCTATCTATCTATCTATCTATCTATCTACCACCTTTCTTGCAGCATATAATTTACTAAAACCTTCCCTGAACCCGATGGCCAAGTTAAATAATGAAAGAAAGGCAAAAAGTAGTTAGGCTGCTGTACTCCCAATTGCTTTGAAATTGTGCTGTCATCTGTTTCTAACTGCTTGCATTTTGCAAATCAGGAGAGGAAGAACACTGTCTATTCTGTGTGTAAGGACAACCGTCTTTTAAATGCCCACTCCTGTTATTCACTCTCACATTTTCAAGGCCACGTAGGCTGCCAAGCCTTATAAAGATGCAATAGTAAATGCTAACAGAAAACTAGGGGTGGTTGATTACTGGCCTCTTCTGATCCTCAAGGCTAAAACGCTAACTTGGTCTTCACTGTCACGTCAGTTGGTAATGAGAAATGTTTTCCTCCAAAATAAATAAAAAAGGAAAACTATCTTAGAGTAAGTTCTAGTTTTTAAGTCTAAGCAGACTTTTTTCCTTTTTCACTTTTCCTTTTTTTCCTTTTTTTCCTTTTTCACTTTTCCTTTTTTTCCTTTTCCTATCCTGTTCCTTTCCTTTCAAGTGTTCACATTATGCAGAGCAAGTATTCTCTCTGCAGTTCAGGGAAGGGACAGAGCTTAGGCTTCAGATATAGTGCCATGCAGATGTCATTCTGTATGAATGCATGTTCCTCCTTGCCTTTCCTAGATATTTGACAATATTACATAGTTTAGAAGACCGGCTGGTAAATGCCTAGAAAATTCAGATTGCATTAACCTTCCAGAAAATTGTGTTCCTGGTCTATAAAAGGCCTAATCTAGCAGGCTGGAATTCCTGATCTTCTTAGGGAAAGGTGAGAGATGTGAGAGATGTCTGCACAACCCTGTAGCCAGTGGACATTTGCCATGTATTTTCTAGAAGCGCTCTCATGAAGTGCCCCATGAACCTTCTTGCAAGAGCCAGCTCCCTGTAATTCCAGTGGTGATATGGGAAACAGCATGAAAATCATTGCAGCCATGAAGTAGAGGAAAGAGGAAGGAAACGCTAATCTTTGGGCAGAAACACGACATACCCAGTGGGAGTCTTTTGAAGAAAGGAATTCTTCAGGGGAACTGGCTGGGAGGGAAAATCTACAAGAAAAGATCTTTTTCATTAGTTTTTAGTAATTTCTGCTTTGGGATGGAGCTGGACATCAGCAGCACCAAAAACAAACTTGAGAGAATGGAGTGAACAGATCACAGCTACCAAGGGCTTTTATTTCACTACTCCTTCCCCTAGAAAGCTGTCTCATTTCAAAGTAGGGAGATGGAGATCCTTCTGTCTTGCTGATAGCTAAGTCTAGCTGAAAACAGATTATGACCAGCCTGCCATGGGGGCTTGGTTTGACTCTACCTTGTATTTTGTTGGGGGGAAAGAGGATCAGTAGTTGTGTGAATTTTTCTAGTCCTCTGTGCCTGGTTCAGGTATCTTTGGTAAGTCAACTTTCAATGCTTCAGAGCAATATTTCAGTTTAGTTCATGTTTAATTAAACCACTCACCCATTCCACTAATAAGCATCTTTCTCTTCCTCACTCCTTGCAATAAGATTGCGGTTTCACAGGCACCACCATCAGCAACAGCTGAGTGCTTTTGTGTTTCCAACTAACAGGTATTCCTGAGCATACCTAAACAAAGAATATTTTATTTTTGGGGAGTAAAGGCCCTCCAGAATAAGTCCCTTTTCACTATGGAAATAATTGTACTTGGACATGAACTTAAGTATTTATTCAGCAGATGGTGCATGTACAGGAATATCCCAAGCAAAAACCGAAGTACTTGCTACTGAATAAAAATGGAAATCAGAAAACTTGAAACAGGTGACTATTACGGCATTGATCTTGCAGCTGTCCCTGAAAGAGGGAATTTTGCATGTACGTGCAACTTCACAAATGCACAGGGGTTCTTCCATAAAGATGTGCAGGGGAAGGCTGTCAAGTGACAGTGGAAGGGGTTAAAGAAAAGGACACAGAAATGCAGTAGTGCATAGGTGCTTTTGCCTTTGACCATAGCTATAGATTTGGATGCTTTGGATAAATGGGCTTAAAAGTTCTGATTTGGAAACATATCCAAAGTGAACTTTCAGGCTTGGCAGGCAGAGAAGATTTGTCCTTGGTTTGGGAAGAATAGCCCTTGGAGCTCCAGAGGGAAAGAGCAGAAAAACAGATGGAAGGAAATTAATTCAATAAAAATAAATTAGACCTTTTAAACAGTATTGTTTTTAATATTTATGATGCAAAGAAGATTTGCATTTTTCTGACAGTAAAGTATATGTCTCCATTTGACCTTCAGTCCCTAAGTGAATGCTTTATTTAGCCCAAATGGCAGGTATTTTTCTGTCTTTTCATGGACATTTTAAGAAAACCTGCATGCTGCTATTTTGTCACTCACACTGTAAAATGATCCCTGATGATAAGAAAATGGTAATATTTGCGCATACCACATGACTGGATCTAGGTAGCCAATGATCTGTATCTGGGTTGCTACAGTGTGATGTATTATACTTCATTCAATTTGCTGCAGGCAGAAATCTTAATTAAGGCCTTTCCTAAAGAGTGACCTTCAGGGAGTGCACTTTTGAATTGGTGTAAAAATAGACAAATGCCCTAAAAGCATTAGGGGAGCTATGGAAGTGTGTTAAGTGTACATTTCCACATCTCATCTACACAAATAATGATTATTTGCAGCTATTATTGAGCGAGTTGTAAGGCGTTTTCAGCAAACAATCAGCCTTAATGGGTACAGAAAGGGATTTCAACTTGACGTGTTGAGCTCAGTTACTCAGCTTCTCCTCCACTTCCATTGCAAGTTGCACATCTAATTTGAGAATATACTCCCCTTGGCTCTATTCATCCATATTTTAACATGCTCATGGATATTCAGTGTTTTGGGATCCCTCTAATTAGCTCACCACATGTGGTGTCTTGCTCAGCTTTCATCAATAATCCCTGTACCCAGCATGCAGTGGTATTTGGGTGGGTTTGGCTGGGCAAGAAGGGGATTGTAGACAGCACTTAGGAAGCAAATTAACCCTACTCACAATAAAGAGTTCGTAACAGTAGCTACAGCCATGCAGGATGTTACTGGGATGTGTGCAAGTATCTCCAGGCTGTTTTGCTATGAATTCTCAGCTGAAACATCCTTATGATGTGTATCCAGACATGGACTTTCCTTATTTCTTCCATCCAAAACAAACTGCCAGACTGCCCAGCAGTTCTTGACAGTCTGCAGTGCTCACACATGGGCTGAGATAAGGCCAATAGCTTCACCTCCCACTGCAGACCCAGGCTCGTATTTGATATCACGAAACAGAAGAAGGCATGCACCCCTCCACTCTCTACAGGCTGTGGCATGTCACGACACACATGTTCTCAGCAGTGTCAGCTCCGGGCTGGCTCTCCTGATGTCCCCAAAACTGCTGCCTAAGAGGAACAGTTTTTGGTGACTGGCTGAGGGACATCATACACCAAGATAAGGAAAGCCGATTTCAGTTGCCACAATTTGGATAAGCCACTTAAATTTTGAAGATGAAATATACTTTCAAAGTAACTTTTAAAAAGCTCTTGACACAAGTTATCTCCCCCCCACCCCGCTCTACAATACAGCTTTCTTAGTGGGCAAAGATGAAACAAAATAGCTGCTGGAGCTTATAGAGAGCTCTTGTCAGAAGCGGAGCTTTTGTCTGCTTTTTTTTTTTGACAAGCAGGAAAACTCTCCTTCTTTAAAGCTAAAGCCTATTGTAAGAGATACAAACCAGACACTTGGCTCAACTCACCCGGCCTATTTCCACTGAAATAAGACTGTGTTATCAGTTTACATGAACCAAGGGACTGGCTGTACTGAGGAAGACAATGTGCATTCAGGGAGTGTGGCAGGAGCTGAAGGCCTGACCAGCTGAACTCTGCTCCATCCCCCAACAGGGATGCGCTGGGCATGGGCGGCACCGATGGCAGAAGATCATGGGTGGCCCCTGAAATGCCACACAGTGCAATGCAGGCACTGCAGCACCAGCTCCTGCCCAAACAATTTACACAAAACACCTCTAACGTATTCTGCTCACAGTTCTTACCATCACACTTTTCTGTAAATAAATATTCACCTGGACATACCAGAATCTCCAGCTTGACATTCTTCATCCCTGGGGTGGCTGGGACACTGCATGGGTGGGACAATTTCTCTTTTATTCCTTTCTGCTACTGCTTTTCAAACACAGCTTGAGGAAAATGACCTCATCTTGCTGTTACACTTTCCTGACCTACAAAACAAAGCTACGTTTGCTTATCTGAGGGGAGTAAGGAAAGGCCTAGTGATTGCCAAGGAGCTTAAACTTGCCTAGATGTAAACCAGACAGTTAGTCATCCATGCTTTCTAGTGATATGTCCTGCAATGTCACTGCCTTCCTGCCACTGCAAAGGAACAGGGTCAGCATTCCAGATTGACTGGAGAGGCTGGAAGTGCTGTGATCTCACACTGATTCGTCCATGCGCTGTATTGTACCCGAGACGGCTCCTCAGGCTCTCAGCTAGCAAAACCCCGAGCTAAGGAAAAATAAATAATGAACCAAAGAGACAGCTCGCACAGCCTCACACGTCGTCGAGGAGATAACAGGCCAATGCGTATAATGATCTGCGCTGAATCATTTGCCACATCAGTATCAGAAGCTCTCAGCTTCATTCAGGGGCTCTCTCATCCAAACTGCATGTGAGATGACAGTGTTAATACATCAACGCCTGCAAAGGCGGCTGTAATGAAATCCGTCAGTGTTGCCTCTGCACCAAACACTTCTTGAAAAAGCAGATGTGTAACTCAGATTCAGTTTATTACTGTCTGAACCTTCCTCACTTACAAAACCAGAGAGTGATGAATCCCTGGCTACTGAAATCTGCAGTAGCTGTTGCCTCAAGCAGCTTGGAGCATGTCAGCAACACTGTCTAGAGCCTGCTTTATTATTATTATTATTATTATTATTATTATTATTATTATTATTATTACTGCTGCTACTACTACTACTGCTTCTATTACTACTACTATATCAAATTTCAAAGTGTTTAAAAGAAATTTCATCAAATCAAAACACCCAGGCTTTCTGCTATGACGTGTTTGGACAGTTTGGTACCCCCTGGAGAGCAAGGCCAGGCTGACTATTAAAGCAGTGTGTGGTGGCTCAGAGCTATGCCTGTTTTACCATGTAACCAGGGAAAATAACCTTAGGTAGCATTTCCATAAGTGTGCAATACTTTCAAAGCTAAAATGCCATTTTCAGAACTTAAATCCTACTGCAAGTTAATAACATATAGGCTTATAAATGATCAAGTAATTTCTGAAAATGAGAGAAAGACTTCTAAATAATTTTGTCAGTTCCAGAAGGAATGAACTAATCTGAGCTCGTTACTCTGCATTTCCTTTACAGTTACTGGACAGTAACAAGGTATGGGTGTACCATCATGCATCTGTTTTCCCTGAAATTCTTTTTTTCTAAAACCTCTCCTGCATGGGAATTGCTGAGACAGGCACTAGAAATGCAAGGTTCTCCCCATTGACTCTAGAGAGCTCCAGTGGGGAAGTCTGTACTGTACATATGTGTAATATTAAGTTAAATGCACTCATGCATCTTGTGTCCTGCTTTGCAACAAAGGTAATAACACATCCCATCTACTTAGCAACACTTCTCTCTGCTAAGCCTATCCAACCCTATAAATTTGCACCGTGAACACAGAGTGCTCCAGTCGTGTTTCAGCTTTTCCAGAATTTGACACTTCAAGGCAGCATGAGCAAGTCCCGAGAAGATGACTGGCAGACACTGACGTGGACAAGACATTTTGCCATCCCAGCATACACTCTTTTACTTTGTCCATGAGAGAGACATAATGGCAAACCAATGAATTTGCCAGACTCTAGAAATTATCTTTTCTCCTGTCCTTACACGGCAAAACGAAGTCTCCAGCAGCTCCCCTGTGCTGCTGAATGTGGAGAAAACCATTCTGTTAGGCCATCTGTCTGTCCTCTGCAGTATGTGAGGAGAGTCTTACTCTCCATTCTGAGTGCTGCTGATGTGCAGGAAGATATAAAAGTTTATTTTCTCATGTCTTGTGTATTCTGGTAATCACAGTGGATGCAAGTAGTAGGTTATTTTGGTAATTGCCTATCTCTAAGGTATAAAACAGTATATTACATGCTATCTACAAATTAGGATTCAAAAGCAAAAACATGTGTTTAATTTTGATTTTAATTGCATTTTTACTTCAAACGTCTATTTTTCTCCCTGGTGCAAACAGACCTGAGTAATCTTGCAGAGATTAACAAAATATTCCACAAATGCCAACATTTCTCAGTCAGTGGTGCTTGGTTGTGTGACAGAACTAGCTGTTTAATTTCTATAGCTGGCTTATTTTTAAATCAACAAATATTTACTGCATACGGCATTTTAAAGGATACAATTATTAGTGTACCTCTGTTTGATTACCAATGACACAGTAATAATACCAGCAGCTGCTGAATTGTAAGTGAAAATAACCCTTTGTTCTCATTTTTCTTATCTGTAGACTATAACAGCACTCATGGGGACAATAACCTATGAAATAGATTAAAAGCCTGTTAAATGCTATTTTCAGCTTGGCAGATCACCAAACCCTAGCTTACCCTTAAGCTCTGCTTCTTTTTAAATATTCCTTTTAGTACAGCCATGTAACAACAGCAATGTGCAGTTTTACAGTGATTAAGTAACTGCACAAACAAGAGGTTTTATGTTCATAAAATGAGTGTTGCTGCTCTCACAGGTGAAAGGGATTACACTCCATCAAAGACACCACGGCTTCTGGAGGAGGCTACGATGGTCTAATTTGCAGATTTTTCCCTCTTGTCTAATGACTTTAAATCAAAGAATGAGATGTTGTTGGTTTCCAACTTCTGACTGGCAATATTGAACCCCCTCTTTTGTCTCCGTCTCCTTTTTACATCACTAGATTCAGATCAGCAGGGAAATAATTTGTATCGAATCACTGAATAATTCTGAGGAAGTTTCCATCATAATAACTGTTTAGGGAGGTCATCAATGGCAATGATGCAGCCTGGTGCCATCCTTGGTATATCAATCTGCTTTTCTGAACCTCTGCTGACTTGTGAATACTCTATCAATCTGAGCAGGAGAACAAAAGAAAAGGAAAAACAGCCCCCAAAGCAGGAGGACTAGAGGAACCAGTACGCTGCAGTGAGCTTCTAACACAGTAGGAGGGCTTCTTTTTTGAACAAAACAGATGGGGAAGACATGGAAAACACAGCTATAGGGGAAAATGTGAAAAGGAAGCTCTAGTACCAGTGGAGGAAGAAGGGCAAAGGCACCGTTAGACTGGTACTGCTCTGCTGGAAACATTTGTTTTTGCAAGGTAGATTCAGAAATGGGATTAAACAAAACTTGTCAAGAACAGCACAACAGGGTCTGGGTTTTCTGCTTTCAGTATAGTTTTAAAACCTTTGGATTTGACCATAATGTTCCCTCTGGAGTTCAGAAACACTTCCTGAAAAAAGCTTGGTTGAAACTGTAGTATTTAATTCCCATTCAGTGTTTTTGAATGAAACCAAGCCTGTAGATAAATTCCCAATAACGTTTTGATTAAACTTGTGGGAGGAAATGTAAGTAAAAAGTAACCAAGCTCTCATAATCTTCTGAATAATTGGAAATAAAAGTAAAAAACCCACACATGCTTGTTTATGGACATTTCTTTCAAAATTTTAAATTGGAAATTAACATGTGACTCCCATCCTAAGAAGACATAACCTTTCATTTTTTTGACAAATAGAACCCTATCAAACTCTCACTGAAAGGACAATAAGAGCTCATGAAATGCTATGCTGTAAGAAATAACGCTTCCCTACTTGAACTTCAGCTTGCTAAAGGCATAAAGACCTCTCATACACTTGCATGTTTCCAAAGACAGGAATTTGCCTAAGACCAAGAAATTCCTGTTTATCCAGACAAAAGTCTGCTGCCTTGGAGAAAACAAAAAATGTGAAGAGGATGAGCATCCAAGAACCTTTAAGGCACTCTATCCTTCTCAGCAACAACCCACCCCATAGTTCGGCAGCCCCAGGTGGTTCTGGGATGTGGTTGTTCAGGCTTGAGCTGGAAATGGAGCTATTTGCTTTTGGAATAAGGTCGTTATGCCCTCTAACAGAACACACATGAAACATTTATTCTCCAGATCTCTTAGTACTTTGCTTGCTGCTGAGTTGTATACTCCCCCACAGACGTTGTTCTCCTTTTCCTTTTGCTTTACATCCATATTCAATATGTTATAATTTTTACTACATGGCTGGAGGTCATGCTCAAATATGATACACACACACAAAAAAAAAGATATTGAAGACTTCATGTTCGTACTGCTACTGGAAAACAATTTTTTGAGTATAAGACAGATATTTTAGTATTTATTGCACTCCTGCTCCAACTTCAATGTGCATGAGACAGGTCCGCAGCAGAAAAGGAAGGAGACAGTACTGCACCCTCATATCTGCCCTGTGCTGGACAGGAACAGGGTCTGGAATGCTTAGGTCTGGAATCTCCAAGAAGTCTCTGCAGGTCTAATATCAGAACTCCACTGTAGTTTTAAAAGTGATGGTGCCTTAAGGCCCCAGCTGGAATATTTCTGCACATGATGTTTTAATGCATATCTTCAGGTTTTTGTTCATTTCCCCAAATCCTGGAGTTTCACTTTGAGCTGTAGGTTGAAATGAACACGAAACATAAAGCAAAACTCAAATGAAAGCTCTAACTTTTGCCTACTTTCAGAAGAAAACTTCAAATCCCACTAGACCCTTCTTGTGAAGAATGTTTTTGAAGCAAAAGCTTAATTCTCTTCTCCTGATATGTGCTATTTTCTACACACTTTAATTTCACCCATTTGCTTGCATTCCATAAGGAAAAGTGCATGTTTCCATACACTCAGATGACCTGGTTAGGGAGACAGTGTTTGCAGCTAAAGCAATATTATCAGAAATCTGAAAATCAATGCAATTTTAAGTGTATTCCCATTACTTCAGAAATAAATGAAAGCTACAGTATTTAGTCTTCCTCTAGTTCTTCTGTTATTTGTGATACCAGCATCCTGGTTTTATAACCACAAGGGTGCTGTGAAGTTACTGATGATTGCTGAACACAACAAAGTTCCTGCAATGCAGGCAGGAAAAACTTGCAAAGGTTCATCCTAAGTGGTTGACCTGGGTACTCATACAGGAACATAACTATCAGCTATATTTTAAGCATTATTTTTTGTTCTCTGATTCACTATCATTTTTTATTCAGAGCCTCAGGAAGATTTTCTGGAAAAAGCTGAAAGAGCCCTGGATCTGAACTCTAGCTATTGTACAACCACAGAGCAGGAGAAATGGACCTCAAGAGGTCACCCAGGGCATTTTTCTGGCATTTACTAACCCAGGAGAAATTACTTTTCCTTAAATTATTTTTAAAAGACTGATCCAAAAAGCCAGTGTATATTGGCAGTGTAGTATTTTCTCATAATGTCACATAGATCATAACTGTTTTAACCAACTACCAGTACTTGGGTACCTGCATGATGCTGATGGCTGGAATGTGAACATTCTAGTCAAACTGTGAACACTTATAATTCAGTCCAAAACAGTGGGTTATCTAGCTTGTCATTCTTAAAAACGTAAACCAGCAAGGAAAGCCTAGCCTTAGATGACTACGATCAGTTTGTAGCTTCTATTCCTGTGAAAAGACAAGCTTTCTTTGCCTGAAATGGGACAGATGGCAACCCTACAGGTTGCCACTCCAAAGTGCCTCCGAGCAGAGCTCTTTGTATTGTAGCCGTTGTTACAGCAACATATGCTTGAGAGATACAAGCTGGTTTCCCTGAATCTAGCTGGGCTCCCTCAGATCCATGATTCATTGCTTGCTTTCCAAACCTTTCTGTTTCCTCTTTTTATTTTCCTTAAAGTGAACTGTTGCTTATCAGAGATAGAAAAGCACAAACACAAATTTGTGTGTGCAGATCAACACGTTCTTATTCTTTGTATATTCTCTAATATGTGTATTTGAATGGAGAATTTTATAGCTGGTGTTTCCAAAGCCAAGTCTGCACATAAACAAATGAAAGCATTTGTTGGAAATCCATGATTTTCAAGGATATCAAAGTGGCCATTGCAACACCAGAGAACACCTACACTGTCCTGCTCATTACTGCATGAATTTAAGCAGATATTGGCTTAGTTGTATGACCAGGAGAATGGTTCTAGCTCCCAGAGGTAGACACAGTCCCTTAGGATCCAGTACTTAGTTTTCAGGAAAAGCATTAGCTACTTACAGCTGTTTGTCTGAGGGCAGCCACTATATAAGGTGACACCTGTTGCATCATGCATAATTAAGCTGTGGAAATTCTTGCAGTAGGGTGCTGTGCATAGTAAATGGATTCCAAAAAAACAATTAAATTAATTACGGCAAGAAAACACTAACAGAAGGGACTGAGATCATACATATACTCATGATCCTGAACTGCAGATCACAGGAAACCAAGACTGCATAATGGGAAAGTATTGCTACATCCATTTCCCATTCTTATACTCTTCCCTAGACATCCAGTAAGGTCACCATCAGAGACAATTTACTGAAGAAAATGAAGAATATGAGTGACTAGTCTGAAATGGTGTGGCTACTATGTGGCTGCTCATGGGACGCTAACACCAGTGCTGGTCTTCTCACCAGTAAATCCTGATATAGAGCGATGCTGTCATCCAGTCAGCAATTAAGAGAGGTGAGACTGGGTAGGATGCAGTGTCCTAAACTTAGCTGTGTACTCTCACTGAGCACTGCAGTGTTTTCCATCTCATCTCCAGCTTGTCCCCATGCAGATGATTTGAGCACCCTGGGGTGCTCAAGTGGCTCAACTCACAGAAATCAATATGCTGAAAAGAGAGTTGAGAATAACTTGTTTCCTCTCAAAGAAGTAAACTAAAATAGACAAGATTAATCCTACATAAGAAGTGCTTATTTCTTTTCCTTGGCCATAGAGGGAACCACAGATAACCAGGTGTCACCTGATGCTAAGGGTACACCAGCTCAGTTCTGGATGTTCCCAGTGTGGGTGTCTAAAATTAGGTGAAATACTGAGTTTGCATGCTATGCAATAGCTCATGGTTACCAGCCCAGTTTTCCTCTGGCTACCCAAACGGACTTTCACCCAATTTTAGCTCAAGGCAGCTGGGAGTGACCTGTGGAATCTAACTTCATTAACTGTGACCAGAACAAGCATTTCTGAAACATGTCCCCCAGGACTTACCAGAGGGTTAGTACAGGTGACACTTGCTTAAGCATCCCAGGAGAAAGTCAAAGCTGGGAAGAAATATTACTGTGTCTCAGACAGCCTGAGAGAGAAAATGCTGAAATACTGTACTCGCTTGCAATTGCAAGTTTCCCCATGTAAACTTCTGACAGTGTGACAGCAAAGTTAAGGCCCAGCACCTTTAGCTGACAGATGACCTTTAGCTGACTAAAGCTCTGGTAGGTTTATTCCTGAGCCCAAGAAAACAAGACTAGGCTTATAAAGATTTGCAAAGGCCATGAACATACTGTTGCAGGTAGATTTTTTGAGCAGGGCTTTTTTACTCACAAATGGTAGCAAAAGCTATTCTAGTAATACTCTCCGAAAAACAGGGCAATAAATTGGTGTCATTTTAGTGGATTAGTACTGTCATATCAGCTGCCACAGCTTTCTGCCTATGTCATCAACTTTGTTGCTGCCATTCTCTGCACTGTAATATTTGCAGACACTAGAGTTAAAGATGGAGTCAAAGGCAAGGCATGCTTGTTCTGAAAGGAACTGGGAAAATAAAGAGGGGGATTGCTTTTAGTAGAATTATAAGAAAGAGGGATGATCTGGTAAATTAATGTTTTTTTTGGCTGGTATCAATGCTACTAAGCATCAGAATATTTTTTCTTAAGTGTATTCATTCACATCAAGACAAAGGTTTTCATATGCTCTGATTTCTAAATACATGATTAGAACAATTTAGCTTTCTTGAAACCACAAGAAGGATGACTGACGAGGCTTTCTAAGTAGGAGAATATGAACCAATTGCTATGGTACGTATGATTATATCTTCTAAGCTTAGCCTTGTCTCATGCCAGGGCACTCATTCAAACGGTGGCATGTTTGTTATGCATCAGTTGTTGAAAATGTGAATGACTATAGAGAAGCTTCACATTTTGACTTTCCTAGTATCAACAAAAAGAATCCTTCTTATCTCTCTTTTAAGAGCCAGGAATACAAGGGGCTAAGTGAGTGTAAAGTATTTCAATAGCATGATATAATGTGTTGCAATCATAGATAAGAAAGAGATATGATCCCTACATGTATTTATGTTCTCTTAAAATAAAGTAATATTATTTTGAGTTCTCTTTTGGGCAAAATACATAATCCACCACCTAAATGGACCAGGATTACTCTTCAGACTGGAAGAAAAGTGCCCCTTGAAGACTCAATCCAGGCCTTCAAGAAAAATTGAGGCAAAAACCTGTAATGCTGGGGAAAGGTGGATTTCAAATGGGTGCAGAAGTATTCCTCACTTTGTTCAACCAGGGTTGTCATACAAGAATTCTTCAATATAATGGCCACTTCTTCATTAATCATCCCATTCACTGTCTTACTAAGGACAGTAAAGTTCATTTCAACCTCACACAACTTGAATCAGGCCCTAAATTTCGCTTAATCCACTATATTTTTAGTGCTTAAGACAATCAGTTTCCTTTTCCATGGACCTTCAAAGGGAATCTTGCATTTCCTTTCACTCAAATCTTTCCCCTTATGACTACTTCTCCAGTTCTTTTTTTGCCACTTGAAGTCCTTAGAGGACAAGTCTGGATGTTTTAATTCCCTGCTGAGCCCTACTCACACAGCTCTAGTTGTTTTTACAATGTGCAGCCTGTCTGAGATATAAGATTAAGTGACTTGCCCACAGTCCCAGATAAATGCATATTCAGAAAGACTTAGAATCATAGAATCATAGAATCACTAGGTTGGAAAAGACCTTTGAGATAATCAAGCCCAACCATACCTGTCCACTACTAAATCATATTCCTAAGCACTTAATCTACATGTCTTTTAAATACCTCCAGGGATGGTGAATCAACCATCTCCCTGGGCAGCCTGTTCCAGTGCTTGATAACTGTTTTGGTGAAGAAATTATTCCTAATGTCCAGTCTGAACCTCCCCTGATGACTTATTGATTTTATTTGACAGTCTCAGATGTCACAGCATCCAAATCCCTCAGAAATTGTTTTGAATTTGTCTATTTAGCCTGCTTTTGTTTCTCTAAGTATCTCTTATTAATATTAATTTAGTTTCTCCTCATTTCTCATAAACCTGGAATATAACAGTCACTTTCAGTTAAATAGAGGACATCTCCTTCTGTGATTTCTGGTCACCTTTTACTGAGGTGTAGGGTGAAGAAGGGACTTAAGATTTATTGAGTTACATTAAACCTTAAACAGCTGTGCCCTCATCTTGTCATTTGTTGCTCTTTTCTGATTGACGAAGATGTGCCAAAACAATTAATATACTTTCCAGCTCTGGTGTAATTTGGTTTTGTTTTTGTTTTGAGCCAAAACCACTTAGTACTAGCAGATTCTTGCCACACAGACCTACTCATATTGACCTGTGTCTTGCAGGTGGTGTGATGGATTCAGGTAAATCTGCAGGTCAAAGATGGATATTCACCTCCTATGCCTGAAACAGCAGGCAGCTATGGATCTATATTCCAGTGCCTGAAAACAGCACGCTAATATTATTGTCAGGCAGGCACTTAATGAAGATTTTGAATGCATTGTGAAAATTATCTTTGATAATGACATCTGTGCTAACAACCTCTTGCTTTCCTTAAAATCTTTTCACTGTACAAACTATCTTGTAGTAATAAAGTGCTAAAGCAAAAAACCTCATGAAGTCTTTGAGACAATTCTACTTAAAAATGTGTGAGTTTTGCTTGTTTTCCTGTACCTGTTTTTCCTTATTAATATTCTCTTTTCTGCTTTCATTTCCCTCGACATTGTCAGTCTTAGAAATCACATAATGAAATGAATATTTTATATGGTTCTATACCTCACTCTAGATGTTTCCAGAAACGTGGCTGATTTGATGTCTAGCCTTGACTTCAGTTCAAGGTCCATTTAGAAGGCCCTGTCGTCTTTGTTGAGGTCTCATTCCACTATCTGTTAGTTGCTGTTCCAGAGAACTTCTTGCCATAGGTGATTATGGCCACAGGTGATCAGCACAGTGAGAAATGGTGTCAAGGAAAGAGTCAAGATCCAGACGGTTAAAAGCCATGAAAATAAGGGTCTTAAAAAAACCAAAACAGTAGTGAACAAGGAGCCAAGAGTTGTCTGTGATGAACTGAACTGATCAGCTCTTATCAATCTGCATTGCTGATGTGACAGGTCACCATCTGGATCCTCTTCATCATGTTCTCTATCAACCTCTTGTACAGTAATGCTCGGTAATTTAATGCAAAGGTGACAAAAACGTGGCTCGTTGATCTTCCTGCCACATGGCAGGAAAAGGTGCAACTTCTTGATTAGGTAGAATGAGGCATTTCTACTGCAGACGTATCTTGATCACCCAGGAGCCACCAAATATATGGGACTTGGCTGAGATGGCAAAACCCTAATGGATGCCTTACACCAAGGAAAACTGTTGTCTAATCAGTTCCTTATGTTGTTTCTTCTTTCTGCCTGCACCTATGTGAGGGCTAAAAGTGATTCAGAAATGCATAATTACATTTTTCTTTATTTCACAGAAAATATAAATGGGAGTGAATAAAAGGGCATTTTTTTATGCAAGACCAATCAATTCCTAATAGAACACTGTTGGATCATTTGAGAGGTGAGCTGTTAAGATAGAAAGAATGCAATTTGCACTATCATGTATGCAATAAAAAAATCAACATTTTTGCCCAAAGAATAAATGAATCAACTGGAGAAAGAAGAAAAAATATAGCAGACAAGAGTGGCTAAAAATATTTAAAATGAGAAAAACTGCAACAGATCAGAAGGACTGAATAAGAAGATATAACAGCTGGAAACAATCAGTGTGGCACTAGGGCTAGGGATTTTGAGTAAGAAAGTATGAACATGTGAAAAATATTCCAAAGATCATATTTGAAAATCACAACAGTGACTGCTAAGTAAAAGTTTCCCAGCATGGTCTCATGGCACTAGAAGACAGATTCTTTCCTGGCCTTGCTATGACCCTGGAAAAGTCTCTTCCCTAACTGTTTTCCATTCTTTTCTCATTATTTTTGTCTCACTTATTTATTCTGCAGATCCTTCAGGGAGAAAGGATATCTTCATGAAGACCAGCACAACAGCACCTGGAGTCTTGGCTATGATTTTTTGGCTCTTTTTCATAGTCCTAGCAACATTGCTCCTTGAATCCTGTGTTCAGTTCTGGGCCCCTCACCACAAGAAGGATGTTGAGGCTCTGGAGCGAGTCCAGAGAAGAGCAACAAATCTGGTGAAGGGGCTGGAGAACAGGCCTTATGAGGAGTGGCTGAGAGAGCTGGGGGTGTTTAGCCTGGAGAAGAGGAGGCTGAGGGGAGACCTCATTGGTCTCTACAACTACCTGAAAGGAGGTTGTGGAAAGGAGGGTGCTGGCCTCTTCTCCCAAGTGACAGGGGACAGGACAAGAGGGAATGGTCTCCAACTCCGTCATGGGAGGTTCAGGCTGAACATTAGGAAAAAATGTTTCACGGAAAGGGTCATTGGGCACTGGAACAGGCTGCCCAGGGAGGTAGTTGATTCACCTTCCCTGGAGGGGTTTAAGGCATGGGTGGATGAGGTGCTGAGGGGCATGGTTTAGTGTTTGATAGGAATGGTTGGACTTGATGATCCGATGGGTCTTTTCCAACCTGGTGGTTCTGTGATCCTGTGATAAGTGGTATAACAAGGGAGTTCAGGCTGGGAACAGAAAAGATTCCCAAGTTTCCTTGAATAGCAATGACTTGATTATTGCATCTCCTCTTACACATTTTCTTCTTGTCATGCAGTAGCCAATCAGTATGCTTCTGCGACTAGCAGTAACAGTGCATAGAAGGAAAATGCCACTTTTCAGATAGAATGATCAATCTCTTTGACTTTGCCTGTAAACATGTTTCATCAGGGGGTCACTAATATGCTTTTATTGCCTCACTGTCAGAGATGATGCCATTACCAAGCCTGATAAAGTAATCTATAGAGAGTTCCTTTTAATTTTATTTTTTATGTGATCATGAGAGACCGTAACCGATAAATTTAGTTCAATGCTTTCTCACTATTAACTAATTCTGAGTAAATCCGTTGGGGCAGTGTGGTTACAAACACTTCAAAGAATTTTCACAGGATATTGAAAATTATATTCACCGTGGGACAAAGGTTTAAGTACTGAGCTGCTAGTGTTTTCTTTACCCTTAAAGCTACAACACTGCTAAATGTCATTTAGTCAAAACATTGTATTCAGAAGGATTTGTAGCACAAGAAGACTATTTGCTTTTAATAAATTTGTTGCATCAGGGTGGTTATGTCAGCTTTCTTCTAGGGGGGAAAGGGAGTTTGCTTTTTTCCCCTTAGTTTCTTCAAGGGGGCGCAATCCATCTCCTCCTAAAGGCACTGAGACTTTTGCTATTGCCTACAGAAGGAACAGTCCCATGATCTCTTAGGGCTTTGAAGTGTTCAAATCCAAATTAAAATACAGGACTTTTCCAGATAGAGGGAGAAAAAACCCAAATCCCAAACTCAATCAAATAAAAAAACCCCAGCTCTAGCAGCTGGAAAAAAAAAATCAAAACAAAAGGGAACAGAAGTAAGTTCTTTTCTGATGGAGGGTTTTGGGTTTTTTTTCAAGGCTGTTTTCATATCCTATAAGGCACCCTAAAAACTGGAACATGGGATGTGAAACCATGGAAACAGTTGGATGCTACAGGATTTTCAAACTACTTTTGTCAAGGTTTATACTTTGGAGATTTCTTTTTTAAGTTTAATTGATTTTTTTCCCCCTACTGAAATCCATAATATGTTGAGCTTGTTAAACCCATGTTAAAGGTCACAGACTAAATTTAATTGGTAGTATTTCTTTTGAGCCCAATTTAAAGCTTTATTTGGCTTTATGGACAGATTCTTAGTTGTTGTAAATCAGTTCAGCTATAATGGGGCTCTGTTTGCATTAGCAGAAAATATGGTCATCCAAGACTCAAATCCCAGGCAGAATCTCAGGAAAAGCATGAAAAAATTAAAAAAAAAAAAAAGTTCATTTCTTGAAAGACTGTTTTAATGAAACTTTCTCTAAAGTTAAGTATTTTGCAAAGAGGTTAAAATACTTCTGTAATCTATTACTACTTGACCCAAGAAGACAGGACTGTCCCGGAAATATGATTATATGTGGTTGTATGGGCTATATGGTTTGGCTTTATTTGGTAGAGCCACCTTGTAAATCACAGCCAGGTCTCTAATCAGTTATTAAAAATACTTTCCAGCAGACTTCACTGCCCTCCTGGGGAGCCTTGAACACAAATATTAATGTCCCCTTCTCTTTCTCTCTCCTCTGCTTGCTTGGGCTCAGACCTCACTTCCTCCATGCATCAGCTCCTGGAATGGTCCTCCACAGCCTTGTTCCTTGTCCTTCTCTATGCTCTGGGCCTGGAAAGTTCCCTAATAGCAGAGATCTCTGATAGCCCAAAGGAAGAGATCAAAGTCAATTAAGTAGCACTGTGCTGCAGAGAGAAGGATTAATATTTATAATTTTTCTTAAAAAAAAAAATCTGAAAATTGATGCTTAGTGAGATCTTGGGCCTTGATTGTACAAGACATTTAATTTCATGCATTGTGGGCAATCTGGTTTTTATAGACCCGTTCATAGTTCACGTGCATAAATCCTTCCAGGCTTAAAGACTATAGAGTATGTGTAAACTCACTGCTGTGCAGAAGGCACTAACAGGATTCTAATATAGGATGCAAGTGGCTTATAGACCTTGTGCAGATCATGAGATTACTTTGTACTTCTAAAGGCAGTTTCAGTGAAATGTATTCATGATGTGCAGTCTCTGCTGTGCAACCATGGAGGTGGATGGTCAGTGTGAACTAAGTAAATTCTGACAGGAAGATGCATATAAAATTCAGTCAAAAAGTCTGCAGATCGTGTTTTGTTAAGACTGTATTTCCTGAATTAAGATGTCCTGGTAGGAAAAGCCATTAGCTTTTTCTAAGTCAATCAGAAATTAGAAATTTCAGAAATTAGAACTTCAGAAATAGCCTGGAAGGCTTTTTCTGAGCAGCTCAGTAGATATAAAAGCATTGATAAGTTTTTGACTGAAAGAAATAAGTGTCCTAAAGTTTTGGGATTCTCTTCTTACCAGAAACTGTGCAAGGTATTGGAAAAGTCTAAATGTTAAAATAATTAATTAATACCTGGTAATGACAAAACTGCACTCTCAGTACAGTGGGTTAAGTAACTGAGCCTGGGTAGGTCTGAGAGCTATGATCTGCATACAAGCACCCTATCTTCAATCTACTCTGGCCTTTAAGTAGATCTAAAAGCAGTGTGATAAATCTTCCACTGATGATATGGCACTTATGTCTATTTTCCCCAATATCTATTATCTATTCTATATATCATGCTTCAGTTAACTCATCTTGATGGCAATAATGTGGAGTGAGAGTCTCTTGAGACAACTCCAAACTTCGCACCTCTGGAACATGTACTGGAAACTCTCTCTCCTTATGCTTTCTTTACTGAGCATTGGTTTTGGCGAGACAAGTTGTAGTACTGTGGTGCCACAAAAAGCACCATAATTCTCCAGCTGTACAAATCAACATTTAAACTTGCCCTTGAAAAGCTGATATTGATAGAGAAATGTATTTAGAAGAGGGTTTTCTGCTGAAAGAAAACACTAGAAAGATCATAATTCAGTCTGGTTACAGATCTTTAAAATAAAGGAGGAAGATATATGGAGATAATCCCAAGTATAACTCTAGGAAGGATTAGCCTCATCAAAATGAAATACAATTAAATTACCCTAAGGCATTTTTCCTCATGGAAGATCCTGATCTCCAGGGAAGAACTCAAGTCTTCACAATGACTTAAAAGGACTTTGGTTATGTCCTACAAAAAACAATAGAAACAACAAATGTGTCTCAAAAGATAAAGTTTTATCTGTGTTACAGAAGGGAAACACCATCCTGAGGATCCCTTTCTCATTAGAGCAGACATTAAGAGACAAACACATGAACTGGAGCTGAAAAGAGGTCTGAATAAAATCTTGGGCTTATTAGCAGCATGAGGAGAAATTTTATCTGCTATGGCTGTGACCCTCTACCCAAACATGTGATAAAAATATTTCCTGTGTCACAGAAAGTTACAATGCCTCTATAGACAAAATACCTAAAGGCTAAAATTTGGTCTGGAAAAATGTCCTCACTGATGAAATGAAAATTTTGTGAAAATCAGTGCATGGCTCAATGATATGTGACCAGTCAAAAATTGCTGTTACACATTTGCTTAGTACTTGTACAGCTCACAACATCCAGAGTCAATGCAAGATGCTTTGAAGAGGTCTGAACTTCAAGTGACAAAATCTATGAAATTACTTGGAAATCACCTGCTGGGACAAGAAGACTACAGTCCAGGACACTACAATGAATCACATTCTACCACAGTCCTACTCTTCTTCCAATCGCACATGCAGCACTTTGTGTATATGCATGACATGAGCCACAGTCACACAGTCACATCAATTTATTCTGAAATCTCATTACACAGTGCCTAAATGCCATATTTCAATAACCTGTTTTAAGATACTTCTCCAGGTATCCAGCTGAATATTTTCTAAGTTTTTAGACAGTCAGTACTAATTTTAAATAGTTGAAGAGTAAGCAGTCAGGGAATATTTTATATGTTCAAACTCTAAGAGCTTGAATCAGCTGTATAAAGTGTGTGTGAGATCCCCTCACAGCTGACACCGATCAAATAAATGAAATAAATAACAGGATAACTTTCAAAGTAGACAGGAGAATTGTTACTAAAATTAACATAATTTCACTTAGGAGACTGACTTGGTTGAAAAGAATAATAGTATCACTTTTCTGTCACTTGCATATCTAATTGTTTTCATTCTGCAATATGTCTTCTCTGCTCACATCTGATTTCAACAAATTAATCCACAAACCTTGTGAAGACCAACAGAAAGTGTAATATTTAAAAGACAAGGACAAAAAAGTACATATTTGCATGAAGTGTAAAATTCAATTAATGTCAGCAGAAACCAGACTCAAAGAAATTGTAACCGTCCCAGAATAACAACTATGACAGCACATTTTTCTTGACCTTTTGCTTACTCATAGTACAGTTTGAAAGTCTCCTCCCCTAAAGTCCTAGCAACTTCATTTCTGTTTCAGTTCTGAGTCAGTGATGTCCTCCTGCAGTCACTTCTTATTCAGACTGAATTCCTGGTTGGTTCATGACTCGGGTGCGTGATGCTAAATTTGGGAACTATGGCTGCACAGCCATCAATGAACTGTCATTGTAGATGGTAGAGACTCTCTCGGTGGAGACCCCTCAGTTGATCTGCCTCTCCTGCTGCCAAGGGGAACGGTGCCACTCACCCCATCTCTGCCACTCTCTTCCTCACTAACAGTGAATTATCATCTGTTTCCAGACAACAAAGCAGGAAATTAGAGGAGAAACAGAAACATTAAACCATTTCCTTCTCTCAAGTGCTCCTAGGACAGCGTACATACATATTACCTCTATTATAGTTGGACTTTATTGTGCTTTAATTTTGAACAAGTCTTTATGGATGTGTGAAATGCCCGTTTAAGAAGCAAAGCATCTGTCCAGATGGTGTCGACAGAGCTATCTATGCCTTCGGGCAATGAGATAGACTAGATGACCTTTTGAGGTCTCTTCCACTTCTGTTTTCTCTGACTCTCTATTTTCTACAATGAAAACTTAAGTGCTTTAACACCATCTACAAGTGAGCACAACTGCCAAGAAAATACACACTGGGGGGGAAAATCCTCTTTGATTGCTCTAGCTTTTTGTTATTTTTTTTTTGAACCTAATGTACAGCTCGGTCTTCTCACAGAAAGAAATTAATTTTTTATCGTTTCTTGTGAGTACTGGCTATTTTTATTACTTTTATATCTCTTATAAAGGCATTTCTTTCAGACAGAACACTCTCAGCCCTGGTAAGTATTTGATCCTTTTTTTTGTCAAAGCAGACATCACATTCTAACCTTAATGCTTTGTATTGTGATTTTTTTTTTTTTTCCTATTGGAAGTCTCTGTAATCTAAATATGTCTTTATTTCCAAGAGGATGACTGTTTCCTAGGGGATGACACTGCTCCTGGCCGAGACAAAAGCAATCCCATCCAAGGAAATCTTCTGAAGTGCTAAACACAAGGATGTACTTTTCATCTCGTCCTCAGTACAGGTAGCCCTCAGCTGCCATGTTACCGGGTCTTTGCCTGTACAGCTTCATTTGTTATTAGCATTCTTGGCACTCTTCCTTGGGAGCCAGTTAGCAAAGGATTCATTATGTAACAGCAAAAATGGCAAAACTGGAAAATACGTGCCCTGAACATGAGTGCAAAGACCTTTGAGATGGGTCAGGTATGGACCTGGTCAAGCTTGGAGCTGTGGCTGGTGGTAGCTGATGCTTTGATGGCTTTGCAGATGGCAGAATCCCGTCCCAGCTGAGCAGCAATGCTGACACTTCACAGGGTAAAACCAAGAAATGGAAGAGCTCTCCTGGGGTTGGCACTCCAGGCTGGGCTCTCCTCTTGACCTGTTTCTCAGAGGCTGGTGGTAACCTGTCTGGGCTGTAATCAGTGCTAAACTGATTGAGATGACTTCCTTGCATCTCTGGGTGCCCAGCACGCCCCTTTGCAGAGCCTGGCAATGGAGCACTAAGTCTTGTGGTGAGTGTTTAGCAGTTAAAGTAGGACATGAGTTAAGGGTTCACAGTCAGTTCTGACCTAGGCTTAACATGAAATAACAGAGCAAATGATGTCATTTCCAAAGTACCACTATCAGGATGAATAGAGGAGAAAACATTTTTTCAGATAGGGAATGACTTTTTTTAAAAAATAAAACTGCTTTGTAATAAAATAATTTTTATCAGACTTCAAAAATGGTGGCAGAATTTTCCATGTACACTTCTTGTGTTTATTTTTTCATCTTTGATGAAATTTTCTCAATATTTTAGTATCAGATTCTAATCCATGTACTGACTCAGTACTGCTCCTGATTTATGGAAGAGCCCAGTTAGGTTCATTGGAAACAAACAGGCTGTTCAGTGCTATCCAAATGATTGTTAGTCTATGATCCACACTGAGGTCTTGTGAAATATAATGATATGTAACCTAGGGCATTTTAACTATTAATTGACAGGGAGATATTCATCATGGGCAGTATGAGCATAAACTCCCCTGATTTTCTTCTGAACTCAGGAGATAAACAAGATGTACCTCTTGCCTAATCAAGATTAATAGACTGTTTCCAAAATTTAGGGAATCAAAAGAATCCAAAATATTAAAGAGTTTGTTTGTTTGATTTTAAAAGATTTCATCTGTGGGAACCCTTCAGAAACCTACACAGTACTGAGAGATAAAGGATGAAATGAACCCAGCTGGGATTGAAACCTGTGGTTTCATGAAGTCTAACTGTTACGGATCAGATGCTTAAATGACTAAATCATTCCACCAAATGGAATATTTGCCTTCTGCCTTTTTATATTCTTTTATCCAAAACTTCTGAGCTTCGTGCGATTTTGTGGCTCTGTCTGAATTGATCAGCTCAGCAAATGGAGTAGTACAGTGGTGAATGCAAACCTCTGCCATATACTCTCTGCAGTTGGCAAGGATTTCCCATTTCATACATCATTTACAACTTGCTTCAGCGATTCCACAAAGTTAATGTGTATACTTAACTCACAGAAGGGTTAAAAAAATGTTTCTCTGTTTCTTCTCACCTCTTCTCTCTTCTGAGAGAGGACACCTCAGTACACACATATGCAGATTTCCCTGAAAGCCTATAAGATGGCACATGTTCGACTGCACACTTGTCATTCACCTCATGCCATTCTCTTCTGTCCCAGCTGAGAAGCCAGAGTAGGAGGTGGTTTTGTTGGATGCTAAATCTTTCTTTTACTTGCAAATTTGAATTTGTGACCCTCTCTGTGGCTCTGTGGGCCTGGGTGATCATTCTTATATGGGGCTGGCATGTTACTGGATTGCCTCAGTAGTGATTACAAACCCTATAGCACCCATTTCTTTGCATCCTCATCCACTAGTTTACATTGATGAAACAGTGCTAGTTTCAGCTCTATAAAAATCAGCACACAAGATGAAAGAGATACAGAATATCCATTAGTCACCTTTACATAGACTTTGATAAGTGGACGCAAACCTATAGGTAACTCAGGTTTGGAGCTGAGTGAGAAAGAGTTTTTTTAGCCCATCATATCTGCTGAGATTTCAGAACTCTTTCTCTTTCTCAGTGGGATGAAACCAAGACACTCTGGAGGTGTTTTGGAGAAGCCTGAGATCTTGACCACAGAGTATCAGACAGCCTGGCAAACCAAGAGGGTGTGAGACCATAGTTTCAGCATGCCAGTCTGTTTGACTCACTAATGAGATACTAACAGGGCCAGAGAACAGAGGTGATTGCCTTGATAGCTCAGTGATGTGGTCACTCACTTAAAATGTGAGAGAACAAGAGTCATGCCCCTGATTTAAATCAGGCAAAACAAGCAGCTAAATACATGTCTCCAGTACTCTGGCTGAAGCAGTCACGAGCAGATCAAGGTTGTATAATCATTCTTTTTCCTGAAAAAGTTCTCTCTGGAATTGAGAAATCACTACACTGGAAATAATTTAATTGAAACTACAAAAGAGATCTGGCTGTCAAACTTCAGCGTGGAGAAAGGAGACAAAAGGAGATTTAGGCTTGAGATTAGGAAAAAATTCTTCACGGAGTGGGTGGTTAGGCATTGGAATGGTCTGCCAAGGGAGGTGGTTGAGTCGCTGTCCCTGGAGGTGTTTAAGGTGAGGTTGGTTGAGGTACTTAGGAGCATGATTTAGGGATTGGTGGGAATGGCTGGATTCGACGATCCAGTGGGTCTCTTCCAACCTGGTTATTTTGTGATTCTGCGTGATTCTGTGAAAAAGGAGCAGCTGTGAAACGTCTAGAATTGTATGTTGCATGTTGCCTGGTTTTGGCATGTGACCTGGGACATAGAACCAACAGTCCTTCCTTTCAGGCCGCTCAGCTGGCAACACGGAGGGCAGGCACTCACGCACAGAGGGGAGCATTACTTCTTCTGCATAAGGACTGTGGGATTTTAGAAACATGGAAGTTGTTTGCGTGGGTTGCCAGAAGTACAATGCAGAGTAATTAAAATTTCTCCACTCTTCCATAGTCTATGGAAATAACAAATTCGATATAAATATCTACTAATATTTGAAATCAAGGCTTTCCTGTAAAAAAGTCTTGTTTAGTGAGTGCTTTTCATTTGTCCAGTTCACTTCTTTTTGATCTATTGATCAGACATGTAATGAAGACAGCTGGGTCACGTAGTTAGGAAGAAACACTGATGTGTTTGTAGGAGCACAGAGAATGCCGCATTCAATGAGAGTTTGTATAGACTGTGACACCAGTAAAGGAGAACAATACAGAAATACTGTGTGAAGGACTTATAAATGTCTGCGTGATAAATACATAATGAGGAACAGAAACAGCAAATCCCACATGGAACCCGATCACTCGTCTTTCTAGTCTGGTCTTGTTTCAACATCAAATACTTGAGAGTAACAAGCTAAAACCTTGCTGTAAAAACCCTGCAACAGAGCATTTCTTCCTAAAGATTTCTTTCTAACCTTGATTAATTAGAGATTGGTTTGTGCCTCGAGGCACAGCAATTTGTATTACTTCTAAAGTCTTCTAAAATCCTAATATTACTGGATATTTGTGTTGCCTGTATAAATACCTAATGGTTTTTGAACCCTGATATATTCTTGCCTCAAAAGATATCATGACAATGAGCCTTACAGAATAACCTGCCATAGCTTGAAGGCAGTATTTCTTACCTTTTTTGTATTATGAAATATACCTTGGTTTTCTGAGATTAGATAGGCAGAAACTGTAAAGAAAAGTAGCCAAAGAATTGTATTTTACGAGAACCTAAGTGATTCAGGAGTGCCAAGTCATATGGAAGATGAGTTATATAGCTTACAAATGAAATCATAAAACTTTATTTTTTGAAAACACTGTAAAATACTGTTTCTAGCCAGTTATAAAGAATTTACATGGATAGATCAATAAACCTGGCTCTTAGTTTCTTCATTGGAAGAAATTGTATTCCTTACTAAAGGCTCACAAGTGTACAAAATGTATTGAAATGATTTAGTTCCAACTGATCTTGGTTCAGGCAAGCATTTAGCCATCAAGCGCTGGTAGTTTAGGCTTGATCTTGCATCAGAATCTTGTGAGGTAATGCCATCTACACCAGTGGGCAAAATATTAGATTAATGATTGTTAAGATACTCTTATGAAAGCAGTAGGATCAAAAGCCTTCTTAGGAGATCTCTTCTTTGCCCTTTAGAGACTCATGCAGCTAAAAACCAAGCCTGCTTATAAGATGCACCTTTCACACAAGCTCTCCTGCAATGTGAAGTATTATCATACTCATTTCATAAATAAGGAACTGAGAAACAGTGATTTGTCTAAGGTCACTCAGACGGTCCTTGATGAACATCTATCTCCTCATCAGCACTGTAAATTTTAAACAAGCCTCTTTCCTGCGATGTAGTCAGACCACTTCTGCATTTCAAAACAAATTCCTGTCTCTTGCCCACAAATTCCTATCCCTTCCCCACCACCACGACGACGACCTCTCAGCCTGCCATTACAAACCACTTGGTTTTTCTTTACTTTTACAATCCTTTCAAAACCCTGTTAAAATTTTTCCAGCTTCTGGACCTGAAAAAACGTTACTTTGTCACCAGACCACTGGGATTCAAATTCCCAGAACAATATTTCATTTGCCAGAAATGGAATGGTCTCTCTAGCTCAGTGACAAGGCAGAGCACTTGCCTGTCCTGTTATAGTGTAAAGCTATCACAGCAATGTGGTTTGGGACTATTTTTCCTCCTGAAACTGGGTCCCTTTTTAGAAGATGGTTATTACCAGATGTTATACCCAGATGTCTGCATACGATCAAGTAAACACTGTTCAGAGAGCTGTTGCAAATAAACTAAGCTGTCACAACCAACTGGGGCGTGCACCAAGACAACTGCAAGTGTAAAGTAAAACATGTCAGACTAAACCACCATCATGGTATTATAAAAGCAACTCTGCATAGAGAGTCTGAAGATACTATTTCCAGTCTTTGAACACTTTCAGTGGCAGACCTGAAAACACAAAAGTGTAAGCCAGTCCCTCTGTTAAATCATCCACTGTAATGGCATCATCTAAATGGCCAACTAAAACTTGACAGGTACGTGCAATGGAGATGTAGAACACTCAAACGGGGTGGTTTTTTTTTTTTTTTATTGCAACATGCTGAAGCATGTTTCTCACAATAAGCCAATATACCACAAAGTAGATTATATTGTTTACCTGTCAGGAGTCTGTGAGGAAATGAGAAACCTGTGAATGGTCTCCTGTGTCTCCTCATCTTCTGTTATACCACTGCACAGAACAGCTATGTGATTATTTTATAAAGGGTAAAGCATCACTGTCTGCACTGGTTGACTGTTAAGCTGAGTTTTACTCGTTCTGTTATATGATACACCCATTGGGTTATTGTGCTAGTTTTTAATCCAGCCCACTGAATGAGACAAGGTTAACAAGGTTGCTAGAAAATTATATCTACCATCTCTCCAAGGACAAACGCAGACAGAGGCATCTAATTTACCTACTAATTAGCATTTCTCTCTTGGGTTATGTGAATGCTACTGAGTCAAATTTAAAAGGAGCCATTGCTCCTTTTTATTTCAGAGAAGCTCTGCAATCCTGGCATAACTATGTGATTTAGAAATGAAAGATATGAAGTTATAAAGTCTGCCAGTACTCTGCTGTAATGGATCCAAGAAAATTTGCTGATTTGCCTTTGACTACCACAACATAGTCTATTTTCTAGAAAAAAAAAGTGTTCTTCACATTTGCCTTCCACGACTAGTGGACGAGGTGCAGGGTCATTAAAAGTATGCTCTTATCTGAGTTAGATGACATGGAGTAATTAGCATATGGTAAAATCATACTGACTACAGAAGACTATACACCTAACTTAAAAATCAGGCACCTATTGAAGCAGCCAACATAGATGGAGTTCCTAACATAACTAATGGAGAGAAGCAGATTATTGTGATTACCTTCTGAAGGATCTAAGGGATACAGCCTGCCCACCTGTGTTTAGCTACCAAAAATTGGTAGAAAGGTTTTCTTTTTGAAGGCCTCCAAGGACACTTCATTATCTGTCTGGCACATATGAGGAATCTGGGCACCTACTTAGCTTCTTCATTAAAGCAGTAAAAGTTCGGGTGAAGTCACATCTACAAATTAGGTGAACAGAGTCCCATCCATCATTTTCCCAAGAAAAGTAAAAGTTGGGGTGGCAAACCTCGGTGAATGACACTTATTCTGCCAGCAAGCTCCGGTGCATTCTGTCCTCATTTACATTGGCACTGAAGCATTCTACACTACCTTTCCACTACATTATGAAGAATCACACTACCGTTATTTCCACCCCCCCGCAAACAGCTTCTACATTCCTCATCCCACAAAGATCAGTTCTTGCACCACCTAGTCCTATACTCACATATATCCTAAGAGATCACCATGTTGTGGTAAGGAGTTTATTGGTAGCTACACACTACAGATGTGGTACTGTCCATTTTTCATCTGGAGAAGACTGCGCGAGTTCTCTGATATCCGTGTTAATAGCTGGAGTTGGGATGAAAATTTGCCCAATCAAATACAACCCAGGAATGGTTTGTAGACTGAGGAAGAACGAATAACTCAAAGGTTTTAAAATTAGCATCTTGTTCCTGATTGGGTGAAGGTGTGAAACACTATAAGAACACACATAGATAGCTAGAAATCAACAGGCCTTCCACTTGTTCCTGCTTTGGGAGGACAGAAATCCCTAAATCATCTTGTAAGAAAAAGAAGTTAAAAAAAGCAGCAAAGGAAGAGCTTCTGCAAAATTTGTACACTTTACGCAGGTCTTCTGTGCAAGAACAGGCATCCAACTCACATCTGTTCCAAGAATCCCAGGCTTTCTGATTTTGATGGGGTGCAGGGAGATGTACTACTAGAAGGCAGAGGTAACTGTATGGTGAAACTGAGCTATTTGAACCTTGAAATAAAGCTATATAGATGAATTTATGTCTATACCATAAAAGCAAGACTTGTCAGACTACGTGGATCTGCAAAATCAGTTACAATCACCTGCAATGCTGTTTAATCTACACTTTATTAATTCTAAGTACCAGCAGGCTACTGAGTATCTTTCTTTTGCACAATATGATTTAACATTCTGAAAACTCAAATGCTTTTAGCTGACCCAAGTTATTAGGCTCAACTCAGAGCTAACTGGAAGAAATTTAATGTTCTGTGATATACAGGCTATCAGACTAGATGATCTTTCCTGGCCTGAGCTTTATAAATCTATGGGAAGTGGGGCTTTGCCATAAGTTTCTTACAAAGGGTTGTCACAGCCAGGACACATTGTCCTACTAGCCTTCTTTCACTGATATACAAGGTCTGTATTTATCTAGTTGCTGGGCTTGCCGAGTTGCAGATGTGAGATCTTTCCAGCAATCCTTTGATTTGATTATTTTGCTTGGGATGTTGGCTTTTTGTACATAATTGTGCTAAATTATTTTTTCCTATGCATCTTTTATTAGAAGAGGCTTAGTCTTCAAGAACTCAAAAATACAAGGTGTAATAATTTATCCTACTCCATTATTCCCTTTGAGAAACAGTGCTTCTAAACTTGATTACTTTTTTTGCTTAGGTTGATATTGTAAATTTAACCCATATACACCTTGGTAATACATCCACCTCTCTGCCACAGAGGGAAGGACTGAAAATATACACAATACATTTTGTTTGTCTAAAGTTTTCTAAGGAACACCTGGTTTCTTAGGACTAGGATAATTACTTTGGGAGGACAATAGGCAGCAAGGTGGGTCAGGCCAGATTATAGTTCTACAGGAACAATCCACATTCCACATGCTGTGTTTACTCCCAAGTATAAAGGTTAAGACAGTTTTTTGAGTTTATATGCTTCCCACAATGACTTGCGTCAGCTATTTGTAGCAAAGCAGAAAGTTAATACCTTCCCTCATTCTGTTGCCAGGTGTAGGAATTCACAAGATCTATCACAAAAATGCAGTTAACATGATGCTAGTAGTTATAACACTGCTCCAAGCGCTTTAAAAGACATTGCCATTGCCTGTAATAGGCTACAGGCTCTGTATTGAGTTTGCAGGGACTCAAGACTAAAGCTTGTCAGATTTGCTTTGTCTGAACTTCTGACCTGCCAGCAGATTTGTTTCACCTGATTTAGCTGTGACAGCGATTCCTCTAATGGACCAGGTACCTATGTCTAGTTTATTTTACTTATGTTTATCTGTGTTGTACAGCCATAGTTTTATGTAGATAACAGAAATAAGCAATTATCCTCTGCAGAATGGGATTTTTATGACTCTAACAAAATGATATTGTCAACAGAAGTACAGATTGAGTACAACAGAAGAGGTCTTGAGAGGTGGAAACACAGGGCAGGGCATATTAGAGTGCAGGCATGGGGTGCTGAGACAGGGCACAGGCTGGCACTACAGACCCCATAACTGTAAATAACTCACCTACTGTCCTTGATACAGACTGGGGACAGGAAACATTGCTTTTCAGGGTAAGAAAGATAACAAAGGAATCATTCCTAACACATGCAAAAGACTACATATATAGAAATTTGGATGTAATTTGGAACTGTAGACAAAGAAGGGAGTGCAAGATGCAAAAACCTGTTACTAGCCATGTAAAAATCACCCAGAGTGGGTCTTGAAGAAAGAAAAAACCATCAACATGAACTTCATACTTCTCCCAGTGAAAGAGTCCAGATACTGATGACCCACCATAGTGCCCAACCCACCATCAGAATGATTCATATAATAGAGTATAACAAAAACCAGAACAAAACACACAAAAAAATGGATTCTCCATTGCTGTGACACTTCACAAAAGCAACATGATCAGCAGCATGTTGAGAATGCTCCTCACAATGTTGAAACTACCTTCTTTTTTGTTTGCTACCAGTTGTGTTGGGGGACACACAACCTTACTTCACTGGGCTTGAGATCACTCCTCCAATTAGGCTCTAATTTTAAACTGTGTTTCTATAGAGCCTTGCATGCCTCTAGAAAGGTACTATAAAGACAGCAAAATTAGAGAAAGGTAACACTTATTCTTTTGTCCATCCCATCTCTTCGTAGCAGTAAGTGTAGTTCACTTGATACCCGTTCACTATGAATGCATAGATTACATTCAGTATGGCACCTTAAAGGACACTAAATTAACTTTAGAAATATACATTATATCCTTTTTCCTTACTTGCTTTAGAATAGATAGTTATTTTTTATAGAGCTGTGTCACTGTTCATGATATACACCTCAGTCTCACCTCCCAAATACATGCATGTCCAATTTTTTCTCATCCCTTTATATATCAATGTCTTTGCAATGTCCCTTTCTCAAGGATGATACTATATTGAGTAGAGAATGTATTTGCTTCCTCATTCTTCATTCCACTGCTTTCATGACTTTTAAATAGCACCAGACAAACAATGCTGCTGTTTAAGGCATTTTGCAATTTAGATTGATTATTGAAAGATACAGTGTTCAGGCAAAGAGTCTATGAATTATTCTGAGATGGAATACCTTATTATTCAGAGGGTCCCAAGAAGTAGCAGTGAAACTAGATGAGTAAATCCATACTGTATTAGCTGCAAGTAATGAACAATTTACTAATTGGAAGACCTGCTGGATTGCAGAAGGGTCTGCCAAAGGAAGTTTTGAAGTCTGACCTTTGGGGACTTTAAAAGCAATAAACCAACACACTGAAGGAGAAACAGGCACACTAACCCACAACAACTTATTCAGTTGTATGGTGTACATTTTTATGATACATGTTGTACCAATAAAACCAACAGAATAGCCAAGGGTACACTACAACAATCCTCTTCTGAAATTGTAAGTGATTGTGTTTCTGTAATCAGATTTCTCAGCACGAAAATACATTTTTTGTAGTTCAGACATAGTTATTCTGCTCTAATAAACTTCTCTTTTATAGAACTCCTGTGGCCAGATCACAAAGAGGGAAAAAGAGGATTCCCCAAAGAAAATGAACACTAATGAAATTCACATTTCCAGTAATTTTCGGAGCAGATTATGCTCTTTACTATCAGACCATGAGAGGCCAAATTCAGAATAGCTGTACAATTGCTAGGTAGTGAATTAACATTATATTAGATTACTGTGAAATTGAGTTTAGCCCTAGAGCACAGGAAAGCTTAGCAGGACACCCTTTCACCCCTTTGCTTCTCCCTAGCCTGGACTGATGGAAATACAAGTGCCTAGGGGAGCAACACGATGCCCACTGCCAGGTCTGAGGACAAAGCTATGGCATCTCTGCTCACTTCTTTTTCAAAGACTTGGTAGCTGCCCTCTTAGGGTGCAGATGCTTTCTGCTGATGAGAGAGTTCTCCCACATTAAAAGTTTCTCAGAGTTGTCTTTGAACCAAGAAAAGTCATCTGGAAAGCTGGAGTGTCTTTCTGCTCTAGTCATATTTCTTCATAAAGGTTTGAATAGGCCCAGTAATGGCTTACAGAGAATTTATTTGCTGTAAAGTAATGCTGTTGACAAAGGGGTGTTAAAAGGAGAGTGGACAACCCAATGACCCTCACAGTTGGAGCAGGTGATGAGAAATAAAGCGGTGCAGTAGGTATATAAACACAAGACAACTATTTTTTTCATCTGTTGCATGCTACAAATGCATATGATTGGGCACTGGAACAGGCTGCTCAGGGAGGTGGTTGAGTCACATTCCCTGGAGGAGTTTTAGGGACAGGTAACGAGGCGCCGAGGGGCATGGTTTAGTGCTTGATAGGAACGGTTGGACTTGATGATCCAATGGGTCTTTTCCAACCTGATGATTCTATGATTACTTGCTCTAATTTTCACTGGCTTGAGTTGTTCTAGGTAAAGGGGCTGTAGTCAACTTGCTAAATATTAATCTGTACAAATCAAGAGGTGGTAAATAAATGTTATTACTACAATCCCAGCCACTGGGACTATGCAAAAAGTCATTGTGTGAACTTCTGCTACTCTAAATCCTCTCTGGGCTACATGATTGCTCTTGGTTTTACAGGTAAGTGGGTGAACAAAAAATCATATTTTCTACTAACCAGGGCTGCCCAGAGCATAACATTGAAGACATAGTCACAATGTCTTATCACATGAGATTTGAACACAGCCAGAGCGGTTAAGCACTTATCCATGTTCATACAGTGACACAACAGAAAAAAGGGAAAAAATCCAGCAGGACTTCTATGCTTTCTCTTAACTCTTGAGATCATTCCTATTCCAAAAATAATACAAATGTTATAAATTCAATAAGACCTAAGAAATTACATTGTGCACTGCCTCTGGTTCAGTCAAATCTGGGATACCTTACACCTTGCCGCTATGAGATTCAGTAAGAGAAGTAGAATGCATGAAGACAAAGGGACACAAATGCAGAAAGATTAGGAGACCCCTAAGCAGGTGACTGAGCCACTGAAATGATGCTCTTGTCAGCAGGACCAGCCTGAGCTGGTGAAGCAGCAGTTACCAGCTGGCAACACTTCACAGCTCTTTCTTACCCCAACTGTCCTGGAAAGTGTTGGTGGCAGCTCACATACTTCTCCCCTTTCTCTCTTATAGTTCCCTCTTCCTCTTGCTGACATTGCCCACAAACCATTTCCACACTGGAAGCAGCTTTAGGAGGTCTGGCAACAGCTTGTATGAAGTGATACAACTGCAAGGATTTTGTTGTTGCTGTTAAAATACTGAAGAAGTCAAGAACAAAGAAACCCACAGACAACTGGGATTTAAAGGTTGTTTCAGCCCTGAGGGGGCAGAGAGGTGGGAATGGGGGGGAAACAGTTTGCACAGCAGTGTGCAGGCTGGTGGCACTTAGAAAAAGCTGCATTTTCTGCTGAAGAAAGCCATCGCTGCCCTTATCACCTTCCATTAATGGCTGTGCAGCACCTCGGGGTGCCCCAGCCTGGTGATTATGTCTCCCTCCCATTGCGCAGAGAAACGTCCAGCCACTTTCCTCGGGGAGCACTCACAGCAAAATGGATTGAAACATTTTCAGGATTGTTTTGGTGTGACTTGAAGGTCAGTGCAGAGGTGAAAAAGTGAGAAATTTAGACAAACAAATGCACAAAACTCTTAATGTTCTCCTCAGTCTTTGTGTGTCTCTCGCTCCTTTTTCACACTAGGGAGAACTGCAGATTTCCATCCCACTGCTCATCCCCACTGGCCCAGGCACAGTCAGGCTCCAGATGTACCATCTCCTCTGCTAAACTTAGTTTTTGTCTGAAAGGAAATATTCTGCCCTGGAAATCCCAGCTGCCCTTCAGCAGTCCACTTCTCCTGTCGCATCCCCCCTGCTAAAGGAGCCTACAGGCGATGGCAGGGCACATATAGACCATCCACTCTTCCTCCCTCCCCAAGCCATGCTGTTTTTAGGGTACAGTGGTTTTGACCATCCCTCAGGCAGTCTAGGTCAGGCTGTAGGAAACAAGGTGTAACTTCTTCCCACCTGACTCTTTGTCATTCACTTTAGCAGATGTTTCCATGCTCACAGTATATGTTGTGTGTGTGACTGCCTTCTTAATTTTCCTTCCAATACTATTCAATTGAAGCAGTAAATTGATGCCGAGTGGTGAGCTGCTGAACTGCTTCCTTCCTTCTGCACTGAATACATTAACAGGAGAAAGATTTGAACCTCTTCTATATTAAGCTCTGTGTAATGATGGAAGTCAAATGTTTATTGTTCTATGGTAATTTTAAGTTTTTTTTTCTCTAAACAGAGACAGCAGGTCCTCAGAAGAGGTGTGGGAAATGTGGGACAGCACTTTCAAAGTAGATCAGAAGCTACCTGTGCAGTCAGGCTGGAGGAGATTTCACATGCTATCTATACCGTATTTCAGCAGGGAAAAGGAAACTCTTCCCTTCTGCTCTTGTGATTTTCATACTACCTGAAGCAGGGCTACAAACGAGTCCCTTAGCATTGGCAATTGGTGTGTTCCTGAAAGACCAACCTTCAGGAACACACTTCATGGGTAGTAGCCGCTCACATTAGCTCCTTTTTTAAGAAACAAAATGAAAATACGACCATGAAAACAAAAGACTCATTATTATTGTCATATATTGGACACATTGACAAGTGCAGAGATCAGGAAATAAGCAACAAAAGCGCAAATTGTAAAGGCAATTACTGTGGGCTCTGTGTGTGCAGTTGTTAGATTTCATGAATGACATCTTCAAGGACTGAAACAAGCTGAACTCCATCTGTAGGACAGTTGGAAGAGAGAAAAGCAGTGGTAAAGCCTTTCTTCTTAACATACACTAAAGTTGCTGTCATTCCAACAAGCTCAAAACACCAGTTTCTTTCAGAACAGTGAGCTGACATATTGAGAGCTCCAGCTAAGAGCATGTTTTAAGGAGGGTGATCTAGTTTCATCATGTATGAGTGACTGACATCGCAGGCTGCGAGATTTTCATACCATCACACTGCATCGCTGAGGTTTGATTTATTCAGTAGTGACTGCAACTCTGAAATGTGTTTCATCTCTCTCCTGATAACACCCAAATGTAGAACGGGTGAACATATCTACTCATTGACATAAAAATGCTGGAATTTACAGAAGTGGAAAGCTGGGGCTTGGGGAAGGCTTATCAAAGCAAGCGCCAAATCAGCATTTAGACCTATTTCTCTCTTTTTCTGGCTTTTTAAAAAATGTACCACTATTCTGCCACCTGGGAAATAAAAAAAGGATCACTGATAAAGTGAATACTATTAAAAAGGACTTCGCAATTTTCATTGGAGATTCTTTTACTTATGGCTGAACCACTTTACAGGAGGAATGAGGAAGGCTAGCAATGTCCTCCTGTGTGTGGGTAAGTCACAATATAGACGTGCTAAGCAACCTACCCGCAAATACACAGGCAATGATTAGTAAATCTGGCTTCAGCTTCTATGCTTTGAACACTTGCATGTCTCTCTGTATGCCAGTGAGAGACACCTCAAATAGTGTCTGATATAGAAGAGACAAAATCAATGGTAGACTGTGACCACAGAAATGTCAAAGAGTAACACCTTCAATTTCTTTTTGATTTTTTTTCCCAGCAACATGCCTTCAAAATATCTTCTTGGACTATGCCATCATCAATTAAGGAGGAAAAAACTTTCAGGATAGCTTTTGGGAGTAATGCTTCTGACATGGACACTTCCAAAAGCAATAATATATTAGTGGCTTGTTATTTTAAGAGCTGCTAAACAGGACTAGCTGTGAAGTGACAGCCCTCAATGTGTAACACAGCAGTATCTCTGGAATCTCACTTGTAAATGCTCAAACTATTTCTGTTGTCAAAACAAAGCATTACATAGTTTTCTTGGAGGACATAATAAATATTTCTGCCTTTGAATGGAGCAAATACAGAATATATAAAAGAATCCTTCTACCTTATTCAAATTTTAATAAAGGAGTTATTTTGGTTTCAAAGGGTAAAGTAATATGAGCAACCTACAATACCAAAACATCGCTGCAGCTAAGTTCTTGTTAAACACAATATACTGAGGTGATATTGTGCTCTGTTTCTTCAGATTAAATATATCTCATCCTCAGATTTATACTGGCACTTTATGGCTTCTGCAAATGACTGTCTCAGCACCGCAAAGTAATTCCACCCTGTCATATTTGTCTTTGGAAATTGTAACAAATTATGGTGATTTATAACATCAAACTCAACTCTTCCATTTTTTTCCCCAGATGGGAACGTCGCTGATGGCAAGATGCTGGGCCATCCATTTACACTGTGTGGAGGGCGACAGTGAAACATGTTTCATCTCTCTTGCCTGACACTCTCTTTCCCTTTGAGGGGAGGCTGTCAACATAACTCAAGCTGTCAAGGCACCTTTGCAAGGGACCTGAAACAAATCTAAAGCTCTCCTACCTGCATGCCTACTAATGAGGTGTGACTTGCCTCTCCTAACTGCCTGGCCTCACTGAATCTCCTTGCCTCTGACCCCTCGCTGTCTCTTCTTAGTCGATAGAAGTCAAATTGTCATTTGTCTTTGAGGAAAGAAAGGTAATGATCAAAGATGGAAACTCTGGGGAAACTCACTCTGTGTGTACTTCTGTTTTGCTATGCTTCATCCAGGAGAAAACTATCTTGCACCAGCATTGTGAGAGCTAAATGAACGCCTATCCACTGGTTAAACTAGCCTTGCAATATTGTGCTTACCACTTGCTTAAGGCCAGTAGATTTTCTAACTGGTAAGTCAAGCACTGAGCTCTTTCCTCCCGTAGCAAAAGCTGTATAATTGATTACATTCTTAAATAGATACATTTTCCTGGTAGACTTCTAAAGATGTTGCAGGAGATTTCCAGCTTCATCCCAAAATAAACAAAATATATTGCTCTTTTTAACATTAGAAAGGGAAAGTAAGACCTGATTCAAGGACTGCAAGATACACATGGGTTTATTTTTGCTAATAAATGGCCAGAAATTCCCCAGTAGGAACTGGAGGACTCTGAACTTGGCAAAAACGTGACCCTCATATTAATAAATGCTAGAATATTTTGAAAATCACTGTTTTGGCCAAAGAAAGCAATCCCCAGCAATCCTTGCCTGCAGGGTCCTATAGATTGGCAGAAGCAATATATGATACAAAAAGCCTGAACTAGAGCCATTTCTCAGCCCGCCTTGGTAAGATGTATCGCTCGCAAATTAGGAGCTCAACAAGAACTTTATTTATCACAAATGATGGTGTTACAGGTCCCTGCTTATGGCAGAAATTGCTCACAGGGCTGTGCAGAGGGAGAAGTTGCAGGTAGGAGAAAGGAGAAATTTTAACAATATCTATTGGAAATCTTTCTGACCTCCCTCAGCTTCAGTAAAATAGATTTCACATAATACAAATGGAGAAATGGAAAGCTAAGGAAGTATAATATCCAAAACCCACCAGCCAAGTCAAATTTAAATATGTTGTGTATTTTACCACAGGAGCAGTGGAGCTTCAGCCATTCCAACCACATAACAGAACCATTGCATTACCTGACATGGCTGGGAGGGTGTGGGCTGTGGTATGGATAAGCAAAGGAGAAATAAATTGATCAAGGATATCCTAGACACATGTACTCGCCAAGATTAAGTAAGTAAGTAAACAAATAAATAGACAGAGTGTCAAATACAATTAGTCTTGAAATTAGTCTCAAAAAGATGGTTCAAGATGGTTTTATTCCTTACCTCACCATGGCTGTGGAGAATTAACTATGATTTGACATTCTTTTGCCTGTATTTACAGTCACTTGTGCACACAAGTGTGTGTGTGTGTGTTTATTTTTAACATGCTAAGCTGGATACGTCAAACTGAACCACATGTAACATGGCAACAAAGAAAATAATTCCACTAAAATTATATAATGTAAAACAAATAATTGGAATACCTACATTAAATCCTACATCAAATACAATTTGCATGCAACATTGCATTGTACAATTGCTGACAAGCTGCAGAGGTATTAGGTTTAAAGTAACTACGTTTAGAAAGCAATTTGGAAAATTTCTGCTCTTTTTGCTAGTTTGAAAAGCAGTGATAATATGTTTTTTGCAGTTGACAAGCGAACAAAACCCAATAATTGAATGGTACCATTTTACCCACAAGGCAAGCTGGTAATTAGAGTTTTAACAGTCAGTATGGATTTAATCTGAGCAGTGGCAGCTACTCCATTTGATTTTTTGTTGTTGTTTAGGGACCAAATAAAGGTGTGTGTGTCCCCTACTTGTCAATAACAATTGGAAAAAAAAGTTATTTTTTATTCCTGGCTCATGTCTGACACTGGGCCCCTGGAGTGCAAACACAAGGAATGATTGTGCACCAGAGGGCAATGTCTGGAGAATGTGCATGTGAAAACAAATACAAGAGAACAAGGGGAAACAAATAACCAGGGTATGGAACTGGCAGACATGCCTGGTCACATCTTTCTAGGGCAAAGGAAAGGGTTACCAGCCACAGCCTTCTCCCTGGGTTGCAGTTCCTGTCCCACCGTAAGGTTGATGGGTGGGAGGATACTGGTGGCATTGGTGCTATGGAGTCTGGCACAGCAGGATGAACGTGGTACATCCATAGTGTGCACCCTGACAAAATTCCTAAAAGTCCAGCCGGGGAGGTGAAGGAACAGACTTGAGTGTTTACCCAAAAAGGAGGGCAGGGCACTGCTTAGTGATGGGAAGTGCCCCAAGTCACACCCTTTGGGAGCAAGCTGTGAAGTGGATTCCCAGCCCATCTCAGATCAAGTGGAAACTGGGCCAGAAATGAAGACACTTTTTTCAGGTCAAAAGGAGCAAGACCATATCCCAGCTATCTCATAGTCTCACCTTCCAACAGAAATATCTGTTCTTTCAATCCAACGAGCCTTTTTGCAACAGGTTTCATTTATGCTTGCTTCATGGCTGAACTTTAAGGTTACTATTGATATCAACAGTAAAATAAAATTATCACTGAAAAAATACTGACTATTAAACACTAATGAGTATGTAAACAAGTTTTATAAAACCACAGAGACCTCATGGAGGGCTAGTCAGACTAAACAAAGAGTGAAGATTAAGCAGGCCATTCCCTTTCAAGAAATTTTCACTTTTTTTTATATCATGTCCAAAAGCAGAATTCTGGTTTTGCTTTTTGCTTTTAATTGTTTATTGCATCTGAAAACAAGATCAATTAAAGCATCCTCAATAATCCTAGGCCTAACTGGAGGCCAATTAAGAACTTCAGAATTCTACAGATGATATCATACACATGGTTAAACATGTTTATTCTCCCAAGAATTCACACTAAGTAAGAGTTCTGAATATATTACATTTTGTCTAGCACCAGGAGACAGACAAATTTCCATACAAATTTTCCAGATGAAGGTCAATTTTTAAAATGTGGAACATATCCAAACAAGTTTTTTTACTTCAAACAAGTAAGAAAACAAAACCTTTTTTTTTGTTCACATCTTTTCCAGTAACTGAAAGCTTCCATTCACTGTGAATGCATTAGGGGAGAGATTGCCATTTCAACTTATTGGCAACATTTCTAGTTTCTCTTATGATGGAAGGCAGGACCTGAAAAACCCCTCAGAACAAAGCAAGGCAATGGTTTCTGCTTTTACTAGCCTTTTGCTGCAAACATCATTATTACCAAGCCTGACCTTTGCATCTAGCAAGTAATGTTGCTCATGAAATGCTCTAGATTGACAGCTATGGAAATGAAACTCTTATTCCAATCATGCGTTACATACTAAACACACACAGTGGGCAGTAACTATGTGGGCTGGCCCCCTACACAGGCTGGCTCCCACTGTCCCTGACATGTGCCCCCAATTCCATCAATCCTCTGCAAGGAAACTCCCTGCAGAGGATGCTGGAGACACCTTCTCCCCAGCAACTGGAGGCAAGTCACCTGTTCCCTGTGGGTAAACTATTGAACTGCATCACTTTTACCCTGGGTTATATTTGGGGTGTGACCCAGGAAGTAAAAATCTTCATAGCTCATTGCTAGTCACCTTACAGGTTGTCTATTGTCCAGATCTTAACTTTTAAAAGGTTTGGGAAAAAGGCATATATCTAGTAGTTTCTAGTATCAATTATTTTCCTTGAAATACAATTAGAAGCAAACCAGCTTTTCAGTGGAAGACTATATTAATATCCAATGCATAAGTCATTATTAATATTACTGTAATGAGTACCAAGTGAATTAATGATGACTGGCTGTTATTTTAAAATTATTCACATTTTTTATGTTTATTCTCAACTCAGCCATTAAGCCCTTTATATAGGACATGTACTTAAAGAGCAGTTGAATTCAATCTGTAATGGAAATGCAAGAAAAAGTCATTTGGAAAAATAGTTCAGATGGGAACAATTAGCTTGCAATATTCCCTACTATTTCACCCCTTGCTTTAAATGTGTACATCAGAGTGGACATTCTCCATTCCTGTAATGTTCACTAATTGACAGAAATACTGGCTTGTGTACTTTCAGAAGCTGAGTGCTCAGACTCCAGAGCACTCCTTTCTCTGGAGATGAAAGAATTGAAAATCAAATGTGAGTCTTCCAAATAAGAATGCAGTATATTATCACTCAGTTATTAGGGAAGAAAAGTACTCCTCTGAATGCCCAACATCAAGGTCTAATTTCTAGACCTACCATAGTAATGAAAGTAATAAGGACCTATCTGAGTAATGAAAGTCACTGACAAAGTCACTTAATTTCCTCATGCTTCAGTATCCAAAGTCACACAAGTAAGTCTCAGAGCTAGACGGGATTCAAATTAAACTGCCTTAAACTGGGGCGGGGATGTGGGGGCAAGGCATCAAACCTGTAGCCTGATTTTCTGAGATGGTGGCAGGAGTTCTGGGGGAGTGGTATACCTGAAAATCAAGCCGCTGCATCAGCCTGTAAATGCACATTCAGGAGACAGACCTTGGGAATAGTTATGTGACGATTTTGTGCAAAGGCTTAAATATCATGTCCTAATAACAACCGGCCTAGAGGGTGTCTTTTCTCTTTTCTGGTTTGTCTCTAGTTGTTTAGGAGGGGCTAAGTGTGACCTTGATTTCCTCATCATATCTCAGAGTTCATGCGGTCACTTCCACCTCCACTGTGAATCCCCATGTGTCCAGTTTTATGATATCTATTATATGGAGAGAGGAAGCTCCTGACTGAGCTTTTCAGAGATACCAGTGTCATTCTCAGCCTGTTTGGACCCCATAGGAATATCTAATCAGGTAAACACTCTGCTACACGTGTTGCAGACTGGAAGTAACCGTGTTTGTAGAGCAATAGGACAAGTGGGATCTCTGATGAGCCACATCAAATACTGATTTCCTTATGTCAGCAACCCAGAATTGATCACAGGGCTTTTGCAACTCTAGCAACTGCTGTCAACAACTCCCAAAATAACACACTGCACGTGAGAGTTGTTAAAAAAACCCCAAACCAACAACACATTTTATTACGCTGAACCAGTGCACAGCTTCTTTTATATTCAATTTGTGATGGCAAGAGGCTTGGTAACATGTTGCCTACAGTTAAAACCCAGAATAGACTTGCCATTTTCTCACAAATTCTTTTCTGGAAAAGAAATCATCACATGGGATATTATGTATGGAAGTTAAAGTATCTATAATGTATTTTGTATGTAATTTTTTGTGTATAAAGATATGTATGAAATATTCACACTTCTGTAGCCTGAGGGCTGGCAATATGAGAGAAGCAATTCAAGTGAAAAAAAAGAAAAAGATAAAAAAGGGCTATGCTGAAGTATTTTGTTAGGTGGTTTGTGCTAATTTTTTTGGTCTTAAGCATCACAATAGACCCCTACGGTTCCACCAGGCCCTGACTTTTCTTGGCAACTTGAATCTCATTTTTCAGCAAACAGCCAGAGTGCTTGACAGCACCCCCAGCAACAAAGAGTTAATGCTTCCCCTCCAGTCTTAATTCAGGCCATTGTGTTTGGGATTGCAGGGATGGAAATGATCACCCAGTGAAGTGCTGGGAAGTGCAATCTCTCTAGACACAATGGGGTTGAGTTAAAGGACAGGAGGCACTTAACTCTGAATTTCCTTGCTTTCATCCAAACACTGTTACTTTAACAGTATGGTTTTTTTTCTGTTTCGTTTCTTCTGGTTTTATTTTACGACACAGAAGTTAGAAGCTCGTTTGATGCACAGCAAATTGTTACAAGCCTTCATTTCCAGGCTGAGATGGGTTTCTCTATGAGAAAAAATTGTATACCCAAAAATGAGAAAAAGGAAGAAAAAAGAAGGTGCATTTAGAAATCTTACCTTCTGCCTGTCAGATGGGGCCCAACGTGATTTGGTCAGACAAAGGAAATGGGGTGGTTCTAGCTTTACATCCCAGCAGAATATGGTTCACATTAATGAAAGCTGATTTACATGTTAGTGACTTGCAATGATTTTCTTTTTTAAGTGTTAATTTCCTTCCTTATCCTTTAGCACAGGTTTTTATATGTTATTAAGATTGGTGTTAACAGCCCTCCCAGGACAGGCAGGTAACAGTTTTTCTCTCAGTGGTTGTCATATTACAGTGAAACTGGCTTTTCTGTTAAACACGGGCATGTGTATAGGAAGTGAGTTCCCAGACAGAATACTCTCTCAGAACACACCAAATCATTCTTTGCTTCCATATCTATCCTTTAAGGTCTGGGCAGATGGCCTCAGGATGGATAACTGGGAGTAAATTACAGGGCATATGAAAATACCTCTTATGTTAACATGGAAATATGTAACACGTGTTAAAACATCAATAGCCCATAGCAAATTATTTTCTTATGCATATTTTCTGTATCATGTAGTCCAAGCTACATCCTGCCCCTATACAGATATCCACAGGAATAAATCAGTACCTATATACACTTTGGGATATATAGAAACATGCTCCAGCCTGGTTCAAGTACTTCCTGCACCAGCAGAGAGATTTGTTTTCTGCAGAGTCTGTGCCATCTCCATATGGGAAAACTCACCCAAAATTCCAGCCTTCCTGTGGATCCCCCAAGGTGTGCACCTATGCAGTTTTTTAACTTATAGTTAACCCTTAGAGACATAATTTAGCACTATGTAATGGTGGTTGGTTTGAAGGAATGTCTGTTCTAATTATTAACTACATAACAAATGTCAGTTCAGTAATATAATACAAGCACTTATTTATGTTATAAATTGGCATCTGCATTTCATAAATTGTTTCATTTTAGTGGCTTATAATTGCTACATTTCTGATAGTGATACAAGGCAAAAAATGCTGGACTTGATTCAAAATACATTGGCATACATGCAATTAATGAAAATGGGGAAAAAAAAGCCAGAACAAATATTTAATTTAGTATTTGCAGTTATCAACCTGCACAAATGCTATAATTATCATCTCTAAAAGGACCGAAGTAAAGTGCTCTGGAAAGAGAAAATACATCTCATGTCATGGCCCAATCCATCAGTCATTGCATTCACATGTAATCTTTACTCAGCTGAAGTCAATAATGTTAGTTATCGAACAAGGGTAGCAGAGCTGAATGGATGTGATAAAAAATGAAAAACTTTTAATGAGAATTTTTTAGTCCCAGGGCCTGATCCCGTCAGTATTTTCCACAGGTCATGCTGCTTACTTCTGTGAGCAACTGACTTTGCTCTCAGTATGGCCTCTTAGAAGTGCTGGCAACATGACTCTGCTTTTAACAAAACCCAAACATGACAAATAGAAAAGAGCAGCCTTAATGGACCTGCCTATCTCACACCTGCAGCCAAGCTTCCTGCGGTTATTCTTCACTGCCCAGAAACATCCTAAACCCAGCAGTGCTTAGTACTTTCCTAACAGTTACACCAGGTGGATCACAAGGACATGTCTACCTGGACGCATGCCCAGCACCTTTCCTACCTAGTCAGTGTCCTTGGTGCAAAGGGTGATGCTTGCTCATGGGGTAGTGGCACTGCACTGTCCCACATAAAACTATTCCATGATGCACAGCAGTATGCAAAGGATTTAGGTCTGATTGAAGTCTTTCTTACTTTTCAAGCAATTCAACATAATTATTAAAACAAACACTCCAGTATCAAGGAGAAATCACCTGCTGTTTACAGTTTCTTTTGGTGACATTCTGGAGGGTGAGAGTCCCACGGACAAACCCAGATGAAGCCCTTCCCAGCGATGCTCTTCCATCCTCACCTCTCCCTGCAGCACAGCTCACCACTGCCACGTGACACTGCTGTCCCTGTGGCAGGATCTGCTCTAATCACAGCTCTGAGTTAAATATAACCTCTCTCCAGCTCTTGCAAGTATGTTTTTAACCTAGACCATGCTAATGATTCAGCTTACATGACAGCCCCTCCAGCCAGGAGACTGGCACATATGAGCTGGGGTGGAAGCAGAGAGGAGCATGCATCTGAGAGTGAAGCTATCATTGTTTCCCTAAAGACTTCACAATAGAATGCAGCAATGGGAATAACTTTGGAAATGTTTTTCTCATAGGGTTTTTAAAACCATATCCTGTCTTCCCTCTACCTCTTTGTGGAGTCGGAATATTCCTCCATGTCACAAAGGAGGAGGAAGCTCTCAGAAGACATAACTCCACTAATCTTGGTGTTTAGTCCCCCTAAGGTCCTTTTGCTGTTGATACAGACAGGGGCTGCACCCCATGGTGAGTTGCAGCCCTCAGTTAGCACCTGATTGGAGTTGGATTTGGAGGAGCTTTTCTCCCTGCTGTCTTGGGGCCTAACTGTGCAGCCTCCATCCACTAGCTTATTTGGACAAGGAACATCACGATGAAAAACTATTAAAATGTCAGTACTCATCAAGAGAAAAACTAAGGAAGTTTTCCTCAGAGGAGGGGAATCACTTCTTGTGAGATGTATTTTAAGAGCATCCACGGGAGTATTTTTTGAAAGCCATATGCTACTTATTCACATGTATGTGACAGAACTCATATATGAGGAGTGATACAGAATACAAACGTAGGTGTTGCACATTTTTGCATGTACATATGTTCATAGCCTGTTCCCAAGTTCTGTTTCTGAAATAATCCATTACACATACGTCATTTTCAGGTTCAGTATTTGCTTACCTTTGGCTTAAGAAAAATGCATTATATTTATGATTAGCATATTCAAAAAAGATGTGAGGTCTAAAACACTTCTATTGGCCAAATTACAATGGAAATTTTCTTCTATAAGAAAATGATGTCAAAATAGGTCTAAATCTTAATCATGACTGAATTTGACTTTGTAGATGTTGGGGCACCACCAAATTAGAACACCATAAAATAGCACTAACTCACCCATTTTTGTCTCCCTTGTATTTCCTTTCCTTTTAGTACTTTGCACAATTCATGAAACCCAGGAAACTGCAGTTCATCTGCAACCTGATAGCATTTACTTTTCTTAATTGGCCAAAATTTGACCCTTATCGTACAAGCACTAAGGCAGAGTGTGAGTCATTTATATGATGTAACTGAGAGTTAACTGAAATTCCAAATATATGTATAGCAAGCTCTGGGGAATGTAACTTATTAGCTGCTGCCTCCTGCTCTTCTGCCATGGCCCTGACACTCTAGTTTCTTTCTGGTGCCTCGAAACCCATATACCAAACAAGACAATGACTAAGGCAGCTGGGGCCTGAAGCAGGAGGAAAACAGCAGCACTTGTTGGGTAGCCAAAGAGAAGGCCTTGTGGCCACAGACCTGTACCCAGCCAGGCTGGCATAGCTTGACCTCAGCTCTGTGGGCAGCTCACAATGCTCAGCTAGGGCAGGAGCTTCCATCTCTTCTGCTACTGCTATTAAAGGGAAAGGCTTTCAAAGGGCTTGCATTAGAAAAGTTATCAACAGGACAAACAAGTGCTTGAGTCAACTGTCTTTTGGTTGCTCAGAATACAACCAAGAAAACAGTAAGCAGTCAGCCAAGATAAGGAGGTGACTGCCATGAGAGGGCTCATTTTTTCTTAATTCATGATTTCCTCAGCTGCAGCTATTTGAGACCACATTTAGACTGTAATAATTGTAACTATTCAGCCACAGATTTCAACTTTTAAATTGTCAGCCCTCAGAAAAGCCTAATGAGCTACACAGGCACATAAACTCTGTGCTTTCCCACTGGTGAAGCAAAGAAATAGAAGGTAGACAAATCACTGATTTACTATTCTGATTTTTTTCCCCTTTCCTGTTATCTTATGAAAGCCACTGTTGTTTCTGAAATGCCTGACAGCTTTCACCCTGTTATATTGTTACAAGCAGTCAGAAACACCCACTGACTCACTACCACACAAGATGCTTTTAGCTGTTGCCCCGCAGCCCTGTATTACAAACATGAACAGCTCTAGAACTACACTACGTTTTAGCAAGTAAAGACAGCCCACTGCCTTCCAGAAGTTCTCCTTAAACTTGCATAACATTTTGAAGAAAGCTTTAATCTTCCATGGAAGTTTCTCATGGGATTTTACAAGATCTTGCTCTGCATCTGTTCAATAGCACAGTCCTCTCAACTCCATGGAAAACATTTAGAATGAATTTGAACACTACATCAGATAGATGGAAAGACAAGAGAAATTACTCTTACAATCATAAATAGAAAAAAATTATCACTGAACTAAGGGCAATGGTTAAAAATAATGTAATTTTTCAGATGAAATATTATTAACTCTTAATTGATAATACTGATAAATTACATAATAACAACCTTTCTTCCCTGCAGAGAAAACACAAGTAGCTTTTGTCTGGTGAGCAACAATGCAAAAAAAGTTTAATGGCAGTTACCAAATAGAAAAAACAGTAAGTAACACACCACTTCAAATTGGAAAGAAAAAAGTGTTTGGAGCAACTTGTCAGAAAACAAAAATGAAAAAAGGAATGGTCTTTCATGCAATACAGATGTAAGTTAGAGAAAAGCTGAAAAGAGTAGTTCATCAGGAAAAAAAGTAAGAATAAATCAGAATAAATATTATTTTTTATTTAACTTTCCTTCTTTTTTCCAGTCACAAATTATACTCAGGAACAATCTTAATATAAGTATTATTCATCTGTTTTCTTCCATGTATTTGTAATTTTATGGCAGATCAGTTAAACCAGCATTACTCATGGATGGAGTGGCTCTGGATAGCAGGGAGACCCATCACAGATCTGTTACTGTGATGTTCATTTAATTCCAATAGGAAAGGCAAGAGGAAAAGCCCATCTGGCAGATTTATTGATTACATTTCACCAATGACCAGCAAGAGGCAAGCACTCTGAAAATCCCCAAAGGTGATCATTAGTACTGAGTAACTGTCACTAAACATTAGCACCACCAGCAGACTGGAACTAAAAAAAGTGTGATGCTTTAAATGTGAGGTCTACAGGGGATTGTCGGTAGTCCAAAGAAAAGTTGGAACATCATGGCACCTGTGACAATAGAGATGATTTATATATATAATATATATTCATGCATATATAGATAGACTTTTAAAATTGGTCTAGCACAGTCAGGCAAATTGGGCAGGTCTATCTACTATAAAACATAAAATTAATGTGTCAAGCTAATTTCGCGGTCTGCTTGCCTGAAGCTGATTAGGACCAAATTAAACTTGGTCCTAATCAGCCTGAGTGCTTTGCAAGTAACACAGAAATCCATGGGATATGCTTATTATTGTAAAAGCACGTGCACACTATCAGCACAGTGTAAGAACAGGTTTACCAGAATAATTTGTGGTTTTGCACTTTCAAATGCTTTGCTAACTCACCTATTTTTAGTGGATTTTATTTGAAAATCTCATGTTTCCATTGCACAGAGAAACCAGATATCAGACATGCTTTTTTTTTTTTTAATTATTTTCCATACTAGAATCTGATCTCCTGATCCTTGGTTTGGCCGGAGTAGCACTTTCTGTATCTGAGGCAATGAATTTAGATATTACAGGAAGAAAAAGTATATGAAGGGGTTTGCCATCTCCCATTAGCTCCTGGCTATCTCCCCCCTTTTTTTTAATCACATCCTGCGATTCACATATGAGTGCCTTTGTTCCATGGGAAAAGGCAGGAACAATACCCTTTGTACTGCTGGCAGACAGCTGCCTTTGATATAGACATGCCACTGCCTTTTGTGTACTTGAATCATTGCCTCAGCCAGGAAAAAGAGACTATTTGAATTCCACCCTCTTGGTCAGTCTGTAGTTCTTGCAAGCTCTCACTCTAAACACAATATCCCAATAGAGAAAGTTATTTCTTGCATCAGCCTCTTTCATCAAGAGGCCACAATGACAAATGTACCATGCTGTAAAAGGTCCTTCCTCTTCTGGTGGCATATAGTAGTCATAGCAGAAACGGAAGATGTGGGAACGGGCTCTGGGAAAGCACATTCACCAAAAGCATCTTATTGCCATAAGCCTTCTCCTGCTTCGTTATTCTGCAAGAACTAGAACAGAGCTACTGTGTCATTCTACAAAGAGGCCTATCCACAATATGTAATCCAAACAGTGAGGCTTAAGGATGAACTTGAGAGACTGATGTCTTATGAAGCATGATTCAGCACGTAGGTTCAAACTTGAAATTAGATGGGTAGCCTAAAAATAGATATCTGCCAGACAATGAAGTCTAAAGCAGCAAAAGAAAGATAAGCTTTCTGATAGTTTTACACCAGTACTTTAAGGAGACTCAAGTTCTTCAGTATAACAAGGAAAGAAAACCGTCAGTGTGGTTTCCATATACAGCATGGGACATGGGGCATCAGAGGATGAGAATTCAGACTTGCAGTTCTTCACTGATGTTATGTAAGTCACCTCAGAGCCTTTCCTGACTCTTCTGTCCTATTTTCATCAGAAAGAGTCGATCTGAACACACTTATCAGCACATCAATGGTTCAAGTTAGGCTTATGGGTAAGGGTTAAAGCGCATAGCTGGCTACCAGGCTCTGCTGAGATTTCATGGTCTCTGCTACCCCTGTGAACACTCAGTCCGACATCCTTCCACAATATAGCCCTGGGACACATGGGGAATCTCCTGCCTATCCATATTTCTCAAAGTCCAGCCTCTTTGGTGGAGTAGCAATGAAGCACTGGGGCACAACTCTCAAAGTGAGTAAGTCTAGTCATCTATGGCCTAGATGGCAAGTGCTGGATTAAAGACTTCTGCCTGAGTGTAAACCCCCACAATGTTTCTGGTAAACTGTATGGATGGTTTGTATATCATACAACACTTTGTTAGAAAACAGTTCTTTAAAAACAAGATAATAATGAAGACAAGCATAAGTTCACTAAAATACCATGATTTATACTGGGTATGGATGAAGCACTACTAGGTTCAGCTCAGTTGTCTCTGGCTGCTTTACCTTTTACCTTCCAGTTCAATTTGCATTTCTAAGCTGCCGCCCCTAGAGAAACGCATAAAAGGTAGCTTTAAAAACTGCATACTCCTACTCCAGAACCTGTATTTTCATCTTGAGAACCTATTAGTATTGTATCTCTTGCAATGTGTTAAAGTTTGAAAAAGGACCATTGGCTTAATAAAAAATGATCTTTTTGATGTGCATTTGTCAGTATCACCTATCACCATCCAGGTGATGTTGTTAAACTGTGACATTTTCTCTGTCTTTAAGAAACACACCCTTTCTGAATAATGAACTCATGTTTATAATTGCTATGACCCTAAAGAAAATAAAGTAACTTTGCAACACTTTGCCAGTTCTTATCCCTGTATTTTGATACTGTGCTAAGATATTGGCAGTTGTTATTTAAGTCAAAAGGGAAAACCAAAATAATTGACATCATCCATCACAGCTCCCTTGCATGAATAAATTACAAGACACCATGGCAAATCAGTTGTGGCAAAGGGAACAATATGCACCAAACACTGTATTTGTGTGTATAATCTTTTTAATGTTTTCTGACCTAATATATCAAAACAGCAGCCTGAATTCTGTGAACTTTAAGTAGTACAAGGTTATTTGTCCTGAAGTCTCATGAGGAACTTCTAATCTAAGTAGTTAAACCCAGGACACAGACATAGGAATAAAGAGAACAGACCTAACTCAGAACAAATTCCAAAATCTGTTTACTATTCAACCAGTCTACTTGGTCTGCATAGACAGTAAGGTCTTAATACAAGAATTGTCTCTTAAGGGAGTATGGTGACACCGTATGCCAGAGGACCTGGCTGCTGATTGTAGCAGCTAATATTGCAGTAGTTCTTCTTAGGAATTTGTCAGTAGATGTCAAGGGACCTTTGCTAACTTTATGAAAAAATTAAGCATCCTCTCTCCTTTTTCCTTCTGGAAAAAAAATATTTTTTCCTTACTGTCAGTCTCAGCTAGCATGGCAAAATTGTTTGTGCAGAATGAATCTGTTGCCTTCTTGCTATTGGAGGCAGCCATTGCTCCAGAGCAGAAAGGCATAAGGTGGGGGAGAGGATATGAATGAACTTATTATAAAAAGCAGGTATTGAGTCTAAATTCACAAAGAAAACACATTTCCCATTTGTGAGGACCAGCAATACAATGAATGTATGTGTAGATCTGAATTACTGTATTTCATTTCAAGACTTCCAGAAAGTTAGCTATGTAAAAGCCTCCAAATCAGCAGTCTCTCCATCATGTGGAAAGTTTGTATGCTATAGTTGGCTTGTTAAGTTGCGTAACTACAAGCTATATACTTCTGCTTTCTGCAAACACGTCATTCTCCAGGAAACAGATCTCAGATCATAAAACGTCAGCAGTAACCTTGGCTGTCTTTTCTACAAGAAAACTGAAACTGTTTCCATAGGACCGTTATTGATAGCACATACCTGCCCTTCTGCTGAACAATTCTAACATTTACATATCCACTTTTATTCTTTCCCACAGTTAAATCTTTTTTATTTTAATCCCCTGCTTCAGGGTCACAGCTCTGTAGCAACTGGTATTAAGGGGATTCAAGCAGGCATACTGAAGGAAAATAGACCTCAGAGTTAGTTTTGATACGTGCTGCATATATCCATGGCCAACCCTTGCTTCAGAGGGTTCCTGAGTGAACTACAATAAATGGAGACCTAAAAGAAAGATGATCTAGCCCCGTTTCACAAAGGGAGGACTGGTGCACTGTAAATGGTAACTACTAAGTGACTTGCTCAAAATCATAAAGGAACTCTTGAGCACATAAAAATTTTAATTCAGATTATTCACATTCATGGTAAAATATTTTGGTTTAGGACTTTAGTGGATTTCCAGGGGTAGAATAAAAACTGATTTTTCTTTCTCCCTAGGGACAAAGAAAGGAATTGATAAAACTCATGAAGATGGAACAAGACAGAATTCCCTGTTATGGAAAGATATACAGCATTGTTGGTTGTTAAAAAATTACTAGCTGTTTCTACCTAGTAGCTTTACCTTTTCTGCAAATGCACGTGAGCATGCGTGTCTGTGTGTTACACCCCGCCTCATCCCCTCTGCTTTATTTTCCTTCCTCTCATGTGAACTAAGCATCCTAAATTTAGTTTCCCCCCTTAGAAATTGGCTGCCCTTTCATGTCAGAAGAGAAAACGCCCACTCAGCATAGCTTGAAAGGAACCTGTCTGCGGTTGGGAGGGAAAAGTCGGGGTGCCGCTTTAACTAACTAAATTAAATACAACTAGAGCTCCAAGCAGCTGGCAGGTTTGATTTGGATGTAGGATGCTGTGAGATAGCGATAAGTGAGCGCTCAGGACCAAAGGGAATTAAAAGGTTGTACTTTGGTTTAATGGAGTCACTCTCTTTCTGTGGTGCATCCATTAAGGACATCGTGCTGGCACACCTCAGTGCTTGCACCACTTAAACTGCAGAAGGCTTTGGGTTCTGAAGGACACAAATGCATGGCTTTTGAGAGGGGTAGAAGGAGGTTCTCACCATGATGTCTTTAGCTTCATCATAGCCTTGTGAAGGAAGGGGCAACTTCTGCAAGGCCAGAGGCTCAGAGTATGCTCTGGACCACGTGGGAAATATGTGCTAAACAGCACAAGAGGTTATTCAGAGAGTACAAGAAAAATTACCTTACCCTCAATGAGAAATTCGTCTGTCTTCATTAAAGAATTCCTGAAACCTCGTAATGAAAAGAATTAAAGAAAACAGTTTCTTCCCTCATCTTTCTGCTTTATTTAATGGTGCATTAGACAGCAGTTTATGTGCAGTCAGTATTCCCTAACTCTCTCCTGATATCAGTATTTCTCTTGTTCATGTAAGCTCTTCCCTGAGGAACAATGAAGATGGCAAAGCATTTTTAAAGATTATGATTCAACTGTAAAACCTTAGTATTTGTCAGTGTCACCAACAGGTAGGTCTAATGCCTGAAAGTGTCTTTCAACTCTGTGTTCTAAAGACTAAAAATGTAATGAAACTTTGATTTCATAATTACTACAATATATTAGATACTTGCCTACCTCTAGTAACAAGGGGAACTTTCCTTACATATGCAAAATACTATGAAACCTCCTCAAGGAAGATGTTGCAAAAGCTAAAAACTGTGACTGAGTGTTGCAATATGCTATATTTGAAACCAGATACTCAGCAGGAGACCTCTGCCAACAGAACAGGTTAAATATTCAATTTTAAGGCTGTTTATTCCTTTTATTCTAAAAAAATTACATTTTTCTCTGTTTGTAGAAATTAAATTGTAAGAGCCAGAGCATGGAAACACTGGTCAGAAAATGCTGACAGTGCTTATTATCATAAGCAATCCCCTTGAATATCACAATTTCTAACTACTATTAGTTACAAGACCAAACACTATGGTAATTACCAGAACAATATTTGACAACCTCCATGTCCAACAAGCAGACATTACAGAATGCTTGGTCTTTTTACACAATTCAAAGCCAATCTTTAATTTTTGTTCTTTTGTGTATATATGCCAATCTAACTTATACAGTAGAACAATTAAAGAACATGTATTTGTTTGCTCATGCACAGTGATGCATATTTATGAATAATAATGTGTAAAACGTGCTGAGGAAAAAAGGATAAATTATTTTGAATAAGTTGTATTAGTTCCATATAGAAAAACAAAAGTAGTGGATTTAGGATAAATGCTACATAATTTGAATGATTTTGAAAGGAAAAGCACCAAGCACCCTGAGAACTACCAACCTATCAGCCTCACCTCTGTGCCTGGGAAGATTATGGAACAGATACTCCTGGAAGCTATGCTAAAGCACATGGAGGCCAAGGAGGTGACTTGAGACAGCCAGCATGGCTTACCCAAGGGCAAGTCCTGACTAGTGCCTTTCTATGATGAGGTAACCACATCAGTGGACACGGGAAAAGCAACAGATGCAATCTATCTGGACTTCTGTAAAGCCTTTGACACGGTCCTCCACGACATCCTTCTCTCTAAATTGGAGAGATATGGATATGATGGGTGGACTGTTCAGTGGATAAGGAATTGGTTGGATGGTCACATTCAGAGAGTAGTGGTCAATGTCTTGATGTCTAGATGGAGATCAATGACCAGTGGTGTCCCTCAGCGGTCTGTACCAGGAGCAGTGCTCTTTAATATTGTCATCGATGATACAGACAGTGAGATTAAGTGCACCCTCAGCAAATTTGCCGATGACACCCAGTTGAGTGGTGCAGTTGTCACACCAGGAGGATGGGATGTCATCCAGAGGGACCTGGACAAACTGACAAACTGACATCATGAGGTTCAACAAGGCCAAGTGCAAGGTCCTACACCTGGGTTGGGGCAATCCAGTTTCAGTACAGGATGGGGGATGATGTGATTGAGAGCAGCCATGCAGAAAAGGACTTGGGGGTGCTCACTGACGAGAAGCTCGATATGATCCAATGTGTGCTCACAGCCCGGAAGGCAAACTGTATTATGGTCGAGGGAGGTGATTCTGCCCCGCTACTCCATTCTTGAGACCCCACCTGGAGTGTCCAATTCTGGAATCCTCAACATAAAATGCCTTGGAAATGTCAACTGTGTGACTGGGAATCAAATGTATTAGTTTGTATTCTTGCCTAAGTTAACAGTGCAAACAAATAGGCTGCATTTATGCAATTAGAGATTGCAATTATGCAGTTAGAGCTATGGTTTCAGCACAACTTCTGCTTGCTTTAAATTGTCAAGATTATGCCCACTACTGCACTATAATTGGCAAAGATGGGAGAGAAAAGTAATGGGAAGGTGTTATAGTTATCAGTTTGGATGCAATTATTTTAGTCTATAATGAAGATAGCTTGTCATGTATCAGGTTATTTTTTGTGATGCAAAAGCTCTATAAAAGGTATATTGACAGCATGCATTGCATGGAAAAGATCTGTAGAAAGGTCTTAATGGAGTTTCTACACATCAGTTCTACAAAAAAAGTTTATTAGATTTTATTAGATACTTCACCTGTTGCACCTAGATCTTAAGATATTTCTCACTAGTTTATGCCATGTTGCTCTAAAACAATGAAATGATACTGATTCCGTGTTAAGTATTACACTGTAAATTTGTATTAAAAATGGGAAGAAATTAATTGCAGTCTGTCATTTACTAGCTTATCAGTCTTCTTAGATGGACATTATTTTCTCAATCAGCTTCCCACTAGAAGTATCAAGACTTCCCAAGACAGAAAACAAACAATTTTGCTCGACTTCCTGCAGTCATGACAAATTAAATTTCCAATGAACCTTTATGGAAGAGGAAAATGAAAGGAGTTGAACCTGATATTATTCATCAAGTTATTTCAAAAACCTTCTGCGCACAACATCCTGACACATAAAATTAAACTTTCTCTTCAAAATAAGTGACTTTGACTAATTTAGTGAGAGCTGGTGGTACTCAGAACTCATCCAAACGCCCTCACTTCTTTTGAAACCTGGTGTCAAAATCTAGGATCTCAAATTACGGTAAAAGAACTTGAAAATATTAGTGGTAAGAGGGAAGTTAACAAAAAAAAATAAATTTGAGAACTGACATAGCAATGGACACTTTCTAGAAGACTGGATGTGAAATGGGTCTGCAAACCGAGAAGCCCATGGGTGTCAACTACGATCCCTACTACTGCTACGTATGTAGGGATCTCAGAATGAACTTTTAGCTGTTTCAGCTGTAATTCAAGAAGACTGTTCATTCTCACTCTCTCCTGGAGGTTGCCACCCCTTTGTCAGAGCAGTATAAGGAGGTGGGTGCAGGGATTTCTGCCATCAGCTGGAGGACAGGCATAGCCAACACACCATCACGACCACCTGCTACCAAGCCATGAAAGTCTGTAACCCCTATTTTACAACCAAATTAAGACCTTTGAAACAAAGACTCTGCAGAGCTGTTTCTTAGAAGAACACAGTAGTATTTCCTGGTACCTAGGACTATTATGGTTTTGGAAAGGAAACATTTCCCACAGTAATGATTGGGTGATGCATTCACCTTAGCTTCCCTGGAGTAGCACATTCATTTAGTGTTTTAAAAGGCTACCTTACCTCACAAGACTTAGCCTACGATGTGCTAACTTCCACACTTCTGTTTTCACAGCAACACAAGGGATCCTAAGAGATCTTTAGGTTCAGAGCAGTTGTTCAGCCTAATCTAGCAGGCATTTTAGTGACACAATTACAGACACAGTAGTTAAACCTGTGTTACAACCCTTGGCAATCTCTTATTGCACAATGTAATTGCTTTGTCTGGTTATTTTTATCTTACGTAGGTTATGAGGTATGAACCCGGAGGTATTCTTCAAGAATCTCTGGAATTGCTTCCTTTTTTTTAAAGTCAAATACCTTTGGTCTCATTGTAGCCCCCCATGACTAGGAGCAGTCCTTCTCTGCATATTTTCTCAGAGCTTCCACAGCAACACAGTTGTGCATGGAAGAATGATGAACGAATGGGATTAATACAGTGTAGAAAGTAAAATACAGATAATAAAGCAATATCTCGGTACAGTCCACCACAAAGCAAACCTTGTTTTCCATACAAAATAGAACTGTAATTTTCCAAAGACATCTCAGCAAATATAATGCCCTCCTTACATTGGATTAAACAGGATCACAGGCAAAGCAAACAAATATAAGTAGACTTGAAGCAGCAATACTCTTTCTGGAGGCATTTTTCCTCATTTCTGCAGAATTATTCACCACTTCTTTTGGATAGTGCAAATGTTCCACTGAGTCTTGGTTTTAGCTGAGTTCTAAATATGCTTGTAAGACAATATTAGATTTTTTTTTTCACAGAGTCTGCATATAGTGTCTGTGCAAATCCAACTGAACTGCCAGATACCAGCTCACTTTCCTGTACTTTATTGTCATATGCAATTACACATCAGATGCAAACATACACTGACTTTTGGCTAAGTACTGAAAAAGCTTATAAGCATATTTTTTGTAGTACTGAGCAGGCATTCAGCTACCAGAAGTAGTTTTATAATAGATAGCAATATATAGTCTATTTTATTTCAGTTGGTCATGCTGGTACTGTTTAATTTCCTCCATTTGCTAGGGTTTTTTGGTGGCATCTTTAAAACCAATTATTATCTATCATTATTGCCTGTAAGGAATAGCCATACATTTTCTCACTATAGAAATGATAAGCAGTAACAATGCAATATCAAGCTGCTATCTTTTTAATGAGCTGAGAAACACAACCATTAATTTATTGTAGTTTCTCATGTCACAATATAAATGCATCAATTTTTATATTAATAAAGCTGAACCCACTGAAATTACTCTACCTGTAAAGCTTACTAATAAGCATTTGATTAAATTAACTAGCATTACCTGTTATTTCAATGCTCTTGATGGCTACTGACCATGAAGTCTAGCATAATTTTATAATTCTTAAAAATTATTTTAGAAAGTATAAAATCATAACATTCCAATTAGAGAATTACCTTTAAATTTCCAAACATAAAATATCCAAAAATGCCAATACCAAGCCTGAAATTATTAGAAGTTTAGAGCAAAGTTTCACAATTAAATACTCAAGACCAAATTTTAAAAGCATTTTGATGTCTAAAGGTGCACACTGTTGAAAAAGTGTAATATTTGGTTGTGCCCATTTAGTGCAAGACATGTTGAGCACGCAGTTTTGAAAACACCTTTATGCCATCTGTGTCTTTAGTACCCTATGTGCTTCTAACTGCACTAGGCTTTGAAATGAAAAGCCTAATGCACTGTTTCCATCCTTTTAGCTCTTCCTTTGCTGCCACAGCTCTTTTATATTTTCATATAACTAGTGCCAGTCTTCTCTGTGGTCATGCAGGGATGGCCTCACTTGTCCAGATGTGTCCTACCAGCAGAACAGGCAACGTAATACCCACCTGGAGGGGCGCAGCTCAGCTTGGCTATGAAATAGCACACTGTCACCCAGACACTGCCAGTTTTACATATGTCCATTAGCAGACACACAGATGTTAATGGCATTTTCTCAGCAGAGAATTAAAAAAATGGTTGCAGGCCAGGTGCAAGCGAAGGGCTCAGACCTGCGTGCACTGCAGCATGCAATCAAGGCAGCGAAGATGATCCTTCCTTCCAACTCTTCTTTCCTGCTGCCTCCCACCGTGACAATAGGAGGGAAAATGCACAGCTCAGAGGAGTCTGAATTTGAACAGCTGAGCTCAAATAAGAGCATTTTACCTCCTCCGGATTGTTTTATAAAAGTAGCTATTTGTCTTTTTTTTGTTGCAGATGATCAAACCAACAGTGGAAAACACCAAAAAAAATTTCAAATTAAAACCAATGCTTAACTAATTGCATATAAAATTTTACATTTTTTTTTTTATTCAGTGACAATTGGCTTTTTATCAGAGATTTACAAAATCTTGAGAAGTAAAGCACACAGAAATACTGACAGAGCAGCATTATTCCTAAGTTACTGCCCTTATTATATCAATGGTAGTGAGAATGCTGCTTTATATTTTAAGTGGCTTCTGTTCATTCCTGGTTATGGTCCATCAGTTTTTTCTATATATTGGCTGTAAATTAAATGAAAAGTATGCTTGGAATCTGAAGTCCATGTATATTTACTTAATCCAATCAAACTGAAATACTTGCCTTAGCAGTCTAATAGCCTCTTGCAGAAATACACTGCATTTCATTGATATGATGATGAGATGGGGTAATGGATTAAGTGGCAGCTGATCACCTGGGACAGACAGGAAATTATGGAGCCTCATGACCTCCTGAACCCTTTAGGTGTAAGGGGACTGACACAGTGCCTCTGCTGTCTGTGTAGGGGATTCTCTCGAATAGCACATTGCTACTCTCTTCACACTTTCCACCTCACAAAGGTTCATATAAACTTTGGCAGACTGGACTAATATCTTTCCCAGGAGGGATTTTACTCATGAAGTCCCATCTATGCTCCAAACCAGCCAGACTCATGCCATAAAGCTGTATTAGTGCAGGACCCCTACTTCCATCTTCAGACCCACACTAATGTTTTTCTAGACCCACTATATAAATCTCGTTTTGCAGAAATAATAATGAGTAAATTTATGTGTACAACAGTCTAACTCCTGCCTTAGCTGCCCTTCTAAATCAAATGACTAAGTTTTTCTTTTACTCTCTTGGTCACTGTGGCCACACAGCCCTTGTGGACAGAAAGGCATGATGTCACCCTCTGAAACATCTGCATTTTCTTCCATATGGTGCCCTGTGCACCAGTATCACTACTAATCCCAAATCAGCCTTTTTCCACTGGGACAGCAAGAATCCTATTGCTATGCATTCACAGAGGAAGGGGATGTTGCCTTGAATTGGCCATAAATTTTGTTCTGCTGGGGCCCGAGCTGCAGAGATGTCTCACTCAAGATCTGAAAACTCCTGAGTGGCCTTTCTGGTCTATTTTTTCAGACACTTTCCCCACCTTAAAGCTCATTTGCCTTAAATAGATGAGCCCACAAGAGCTGGCAAAAAAAAATTCTGCCGCTCTGGGGAGTGTAAGCACGTCCATGCATGAGAGGCAAAAAAGTAGCTGATGTGTGAGGTGACATTCAAAGCAAGATCATTGCACTGCTGCCTCTGCAGAACAGAATTATTTTCTGCTGCTGTTCTCTGCATGTGAGTTGAGGCCACAAGCCAGGCTGGTGTCTGTGGCAGAGAAACATAAAGAAACACAAACACGTTTTCATGCCTTATAGCTGAATTCTGCAAGGCATTGCACATCCTTTTGGAGGTCATGAGCCTCCCCAGTTAGGTCAGATCAAACACCTTCTGGGTTTGCACCCCTGAGGATAAAACATACTTTTTTATGATATAAATGTCAAAGAGCTACAGCCTGTTAAAATGTGTTACTACCTTCTGGGTAATTTTACACTGACTTTAATTATGCTCCATCTTCATTTGAAAGCCTGATTAGCATACAGTTCAGTCGAAGCCACATTGCCTGCCTGCTGTATTCAGACCCACGTGGGGGAGAATTTCAGAGACATGCCAGAGACATAGCAGATACTGAACTACACTGGGAGTATCTCACATCTGTACCAATTTCATACCCATAAGAAGAACTAATAGCCTCTTCTGCTCTTTCAGAGTCTTGACTAACATGACTTAGATTATAGAAATGCTACTCTGACTTAAAACTATGCAATTAAGCCAGATTTCTTGTTCCTTTATTAAAGATAAGAGAGTTAAACCAACAGAATGGTGCTGTTCCAAACATAATGAAAGCTAACACTGGAATTTAAAGCTGTGGTCCTTACATATTCGTAAACCAGGAAGAAAAATACGTAACTATTTGTCTTTCAGATTTTATTTTTCCTATGCCAAGGTAGCAGACATTTTTGTTCATTAATACCAAACAAACATTTGTTTCACCTGACTCTGTTCCCATCTAGTGCAACACTGAAGCAGAACAGAACTCTAGATCATCTTCAACCAAACCATCTTGTTAGTATTTAAGTTTTTTAATGTTAGTGTCAGAATATGCCAGGATCACTCAACAAGGACTACAAGCAAAACAAAGTAATATATTTCCACCTTGCTGTGACACACAGCTTTTGTTAGACATTATGTACTACAGCAAGCATCATGACTGTGTAGTTTCTTCTTCTTTGCTCCAGGATGTACTTGGGTAATTTTTCATGTTTGGTAACACGCTTTTACACCATTGCTCATGCTTTGCTCCACACAGCTTCACACATCCTAATCTCATTACACAACACCCTCTGCATATGTTAGATACCATTTCTATGTTCTCAGAACTACCCCTAAAATATTTTTTTCCATCTCTATATCTGCATTTCTTCAACTGGCCACTATTGAACTGTCCATAGCCATGCGGTCCCCAGTGCTTACCTGTGCCCTGTCTCTTATCACCCCATGCCTGCATGCCTCTGTGCCCATCATATGTCTCTATCTCTCAAGGCCTTTGCTGCCTTGCCAAGTCTACATTCCTCTGTGTGACATGACTGTGTTAGAGCCATAAATAGCTTATTCTACATAGAATAACTGCTATCTAAATAAAGCTATCGATTGCACCACACAAAGATAAACAATATAAAACAAATTAGCCATAGCTACCCGGTCAATCAAAGAATTTGCTGTCACAGCTTAACCAGGGAAATCAAAGCTGCAGGCAGGTCAAGAAAAGTTCAGTCTAAGCAAACTTACCAAGTCTCAGTCCTTACAAATTCAGTGTAGAGCCTATGGCCCGTTACTACATGAACAGTGCTATGAAATAGCACCATGCAAAAGATGGCATGTCCTGTGAAGATTGCAAAGCTGTGAACTGAGAATGGGGCAACACCATAGGGAAATCTGTCCCTATACACTTTTATCACATCTACATCTCCAAGCTGGGGCAAACGCATTCTCCTCTCAAATTAAATTAATCATTTATCAAAGACACCTCAGGCTTTTTAAACTATCCTATCTGCACTCTCTTCAGGAGAGGTGGACTCTGACAAGGTGTTTACTTTGAGAGCTTGAAGGACAAGTGGGTTCTGACCAGATGAGATGTCGTCCTTTTTGGAGTTTATACAGCAATGATTTTTTTCATATGTCTTTTAGCAACAGCTGGATTTTTTTTTCTTAAAGAACAATATTTTTTCTTAAGTACATACACTATTTAAAAGAGTGAGCAACTAGTGGCTAGGCAGTGTTAGAGAAAAGAATGAAGAACCTTCAGCCATCTTGAGTTACCCAGGCAAATACAAATCCCTTTGGTAAAAATATTTGTAGAACAACATTGAAATTATAACAGAATGCAAATTTAACATGTAATCTTAACTCTACCCTAGATGAATGCCTAGCATTACTGAACTGTCATATCACATGTATCTTTACTAAAATAAGGTAACATTTGAAAATTACTTTCAGGCTAGGCCTTAGACATTTGGGAGTCCACCAATTGGTGGGTCATAAAAAATGCAAATTTATCTTCCCCTTTCATGCTGTCAGCTGTCCTCTCCTCTATCCCAATCTGCATCTCTCTTGACTGCACTTTTGAGTCCTCAAGGCATGAATGGGGCCCCTGCTTCCTCACCTCCTGTTCCCCATCACATCCTCAACGCACACACGACCAAGTTCCTGCCTTTCATGGCTAGTACCACATGTCCCAAACTAGGGACATAGGTCTTGGTTTAGCCTCTGCTTTAGAGTATAGAAACATGGTGTCAGGGGCAGGGGAGGGGAAAGGGAAGGTTAACCCTCAGCTCTCCAGCTGCTGTCTCTTTTGGCACCTCCAGAGGAGAGTTCACCCCATCTAAACAAATGCCATGTAAGCCAGGTACATGACAATAACCTGATGATGAGGAAACTGAGCTGGATGGACTGGACAGGTCTGCAGGGTCCCAAGGAAACCCTTTTCTGTCTAGAGCTGGCCCTGTCTGTGTACTCTGCTGTTTATAACCAGAATCTATCATAAACTTGTGCATAATAAGTACAAATTGAATAGCATCACACAACTTATTACAAACACAATATAGCAGAATAGCAAGGCAAATATATTACCTTATCTTTCCTCTCTCATATTGCCTGCTTATCTTGGTCGTATCAGTGTAGTCATCTCAGCCCCTACTTAAGCATCAATATGAATAGCAAAGTCCCTAGTGGATCATCAGTGATGTTTCATTAACAGCACCTTACTCCTCCGTAACAAAATACTCTCATTAGAGGTGGACTCTGACTGCATAAAAGAAACAACTTCTTTTTCTAATCCATAATAATCCATTAGCTCAACAGTGGTTTCAGAAAACAATCCTGTCATGACTAAACCAAGTGCAGAACACTAACTGCCAGAACAGTCTCTAGTGAATCTCAGGTGTAGATTTTTGAGAAGACATTTCCTGTGTATCAGCATTTTATTTCTCTTTACACTTTACAAATTGTAAAATAAACTTGTAACTTGTATAGGGCATCAGACCTGGCAATGTTGAGTTTCTCCAGTTAACTATGAGATGGGATGGCACAGCGAATGCTGGTACGCCAACTGTAACCCACCCAGGCAAACCACTTTATAGGAATGGGAACCCTTGCAGTAAAGTAAACATCTGCATATGATGGATGATCGGAAGCCTTAGGTCTTTCCATTTCACAGACACCATCAAAATGCCATCAGTCACATAGTGGTTTTCAGTCATGTTATCAATCAAAGCCACATTTTAGTAAAATTTTGCAGAAATACATTGCATCCTGTATTATCAGATCTCTGCCTTTCAGTGCTTATGATACTGTCAGATTTTTCACTGAATTGCTTTGGGAAGAACAAATATAAAAGTTCCTGGCAATGAAATGAAAATGTGCTAGCTCATGCTTCTGCAGTAACTTCTAGCAGCCCTCTGGAAGAATTAATGGCCAAAACGTATATTTTTAGCTAGTTAGCACAGTAACTAAGAAACAATGTGAATGTCCAAAGCCCTCATTCAGACAGGAAGAAAGGCTGGATTTCAGCCTTTTTTGAGTGGAATAAAATCAACCTAAGCAGCTCTTAAATTTTTATGGGGTTCAGAAAAAGAGGGCTTTTCTTGCCAAAATCAGAACAAAATGGAAGCATTGCACAAGGTGAGTTTTGGCAAACTTGTTTTTGCTATGTTCTGCAGACAAGACAAAGAAGACATGAAGATAAGGATTTTCTGCTGACAGTTCATAAAGCCAGGCCGCTTCGTGCTTCAGGCAGGACAGGCAGTTTCAGATCCTGATGAGAAGCTGGGCAGCCCTGGGGGAGGGTATAGTCTTCTCATTTAAGGAGGTGAAGTTTTTCTTCATATCTATGCAGCACAGCAGCAGCATTGATGAGGCTCATCAGGTATCATATGCCCTAATTTTAATAAGGTGATTGTGTACAGAACGAAATCTCCAAACAATGTGAGCCAAAGCAACACTATGAGCTTTCACGTACCTGTACCGGTTGGTGGCAACAGCTGGGTACATGTCTGATTCCTTTCACATCCCTCACTATCTATTGGCTATGAGAGGCAACACCAAACGCGTAATCCTGATACCTCTGAGGACAACAGCAAGGAACTTGAAGTCCAGTAGAGTCCAAGTCCCCTCACAGAACTTGCAGCTTTCAACAAAATATCTGAGCCCTCATTTCTCAAGGCATGAGAGCTAGTGCTTATGGTTTAGGCATGTTTAAAGACACCTGAAATTCAGAGTATGTTCTTGTATTTATTTTTCAAAATACTCATAAACTCCTACCACTGAAGTATATCAACAGCTCTCAGAGAAACAAACCCTGTGCCTTGATAACGACACCAGAGTAGAGCCACTTTAAGCCAGCTCCACTAATAAGTCACAGAATCGCAGAATTACCTAGTTTGGAAAATACCTTTAAGATTATGGAGTCAAATCATAAATCTAGCACTATCAAATCCACCACGAAACCATGTCCCTAAGTGCCACATCTACACCTCTTTTAAATACCTCTAGGGATGGTGACTCAGACACTTCCCTGCGCAGCCCATTCCAGTGCTTGATAACCCTTTCTGTGAAGATTTTTTTCCTAATGTCCAATCTAAACTTCCCCTGATGCAGCTTGAAGCCTTTCCGTCTTGTCCTATGACCATATGGGAGAAGAGACCAACATCCACCTCTCCTCAACCTCCTTTTAGGTAGTTGTAGAGACCAATAAGGTCTCCCCTCAGCCTCCTCTTCTCCAGGCTAAACAACGCCATTTCCCTCAGCCGCTCCTCATAAGACTTCTTTTCCAGTCCCTTTATCAGTTTTGTTGCTCTTCTCTGGACCTCAGTGTCTTTCTTAACGTGAGAGGCCTGAAACTGAACATAGTACTCAAGGTGTAGCCTCATCAGTGCAGAGTGCAGGGGCAAGAATCGCTTCCCTGGTCCTGCCGGCCACGCTGTTTTTGATACAAGCCATTGGCCTTCTTGGCCACCCAGGCCACTGCTGGCTCATGTTCAGTCATTGTCGATCAATGCCCCCAGGCAGGCAGCTTTCCAGCCACTCTTCCCCAGGTCTGTAGTGCTGCACTGGGTTTTAAGTGCAGGACTCTGCACTTGGCCTTGTTAAACCTCATCCCATCTGCCTCAGCCCATTGATCCAGCCTGTCCAGATCCCCCTGTAGAACCCTCCCACCCCTAAGCAGGTTGACACTTAATGCCAGATTAGTGTCATCTACAAACTTGCTGAGGGTGCATTTGATCCCCTCATCCAAGTTGTTAATATAGATATGGAACAGAACTGGGCTCAGCACTGATCTCTGGGGAATACCACTTGTGACTGGTCTCCACCTGGATTTAACTCCATTTACCACCACCCTTTGGGTCCGGACATGCAGCCAGTTTTTAACCCACCAGAGGGTGCGCCTGTCCAGGCCAGTGGTAGCAAGTTTCTCAGGCAGGATACTGTGATAAACTGTGTCAAAGGCTCTACTGAAGTGCAGGCAACAACACATCCACAGCCTTTCCCTCATTCATCAAGTGGGTCACCTTGTCATAGAAGGTGATCAGGTTAGTTTGGCAGGACCTGCCTTTAATAAACCCATGCTGAGCGGGCCTGATCACCCAGTTCGAACCTCTGCTCATGCAACTTGAGGGCATTTCCTCTCATCCTGTCACTAGTCACTTATGAGAAGAGACCATCACTCACCTCATTGCAACCTCCTTTCGAGTAGTTGTAAATGGCAATAAGGTCTCCCCTCATCTTCTTTTTCTCTGGCCTAAGCAGCCTCAGTTCTCTCAGACACTTCTCATAAGACTTCTGCTCCAAACCTTTCACCAGATTTGTTGATTCCTAATCTTCAAACAGCTCCTGCACATTGCCCTTTCTGACAGACATGCTGTTTGCTATCTGGTAAAGAGAGGCAGTTTCTTTGCCTGTTCTATGAGAGGATGAAGGTACAGATGTATGGGTATGCATCATACCGGCAACAAAACTCTCATGCGGAGGTCAGTGCACAGGTGTGCATTTTCAAGAGCCTTCTAAAGCTGGGAAGCCTAGTCGAACTGCCAGCTACATTGCTGAATTTTGCAACCAACAATAGCATCTACTTGTCTAACTCTGACCCTTCCATACAAAAGGCCATGCTATATCTCATGATACTGGCACTGAGGAGTCACTGGAACGGCTTGGCTATCGTTGTGGCGTAAGGAATTCTGAAACCCCTTCTGTTCTCAGGGATGGAAATGCAATTAATATCCAAAAAGAAGTAACAAAACAGGTTCTTTGTGTTTCTAACTTTATAATTAATAACCTGTAAAGACAAAGCAACACACATGCAGAGCTTAAAGCAATTTTGTATACTGCATTTTGTTTTTGAAAGTTTCTCTTAATAGTTCAATAAAACATATTCTGGAGTATATAATTAGATAAATTTTATGAACTGAACTAAAACATAGTCTTTTTTAAAAGTTAAAATTGACATAATATTTTCTTTAGAGCTGTTGTCTTAAAAATAGAGTGTTGTTTCAATTTAGCTGAGATAAAGATTCCTCCTTGAAAGAAAGGAGGAATCCTGTGCTCAATTTTAATGTGTTTTTCAAGGTCTGCTGATGTTTGCTGTATTTGTTTTTAGCTGGTAAGGAAAATGAGATAGAAAAAGAAAGTTGAGTTGGGTGAACGGTTCATAAAATTAGTTTGAACTTTCCTAAACAGAAATTTTATGCATCCCAAGCCTCATTTTTCTACTAGATGTTCAAGTCTGACTTTCAGCTACACTACTCTTCTTTGCTTTTCCTTATGTCACTTCAAAAATATTATGTACAAAGTTTAAAAGTTTCCTTAATGCGCTAGTTTTTTCTTTCACATGACTGTATAGGAAGATCAACAGAGCCACATTGGTATGAAAGAAGTATGAGAGAAATAAGGCTTAGTTACCTGTTGGTAAGTAAGAATATAACTAAAAATAACATAGGGATCGTTATTGATGGCAAAGAGAGTACCAGTAATCTCAGTCATGTTCCTCCTCATGTACATAAAGCCAAGCCAGACTGGTTCCAAAGGAGCTACGCTCTGCCAGTATTCAATACTTTTAAAAGTTCAGGACTCCCTTCTTAGTTCAACTCATCGTCTTTTAAAATTGTTTCTTGACAAAGTAATGCCACAAGCAATATGATTCAGCAGTTTGATTACAGAAGACACAAGAAACATGGTGAGCAGACTGCCTGTGAGTGACTGCAGTCCTTGTGTGGAGTTGTATCCATCTGCAGTGTTTGGTAGATAAATAACAGCTAATTTCCCAGAACTGCTCATAGCTCTTTTTATCATACCTAACATTCACTAATTTCTTTTAAGACATTTACCAATATACAATTCCTGAAACACTTCCATCGCAGGAACTACAATTGTCCTGTCAGACTTCATCAGGAAGATGACATTTGTGTGAAAGTGTAAGTGATACCTTCTTTAGAAGTGCTGCACCAGAGACAGCAGAAAAAATGCTTATAATCATTACGTTTAAACAAAGGAAAATGAGAAAACATTACTGGGGCAAACAGGAACAGCAAATTTAGGCAGAAGATTAATCCATTTGATTAGTCTGCTGTAATGAAGTGTAGCTCTCTGTGTACTAAAATAAAACTGACACAAATAGAAAGAAGAGTGGCTCAGAAGTCTTTTTTGATCCAGATACATGAAAAGATTGCTTTGATGCTTATGAAGAAAAACTATTTGAAAGATATGTAATAATCTTTTACAGTTTGTAAATCCACAGAAATTTCTCCTACCTATCCAGCAGGCTCCAGACAAAGATGTGGGTTCTGGATAAAGTGGTTTATGAGAGCATAAAGGACACAGAGGCATGAGGCAGAAAGTACATGAAAATTATGGTGCTTTCTTCTTCCCATGTTGATTTGTCTTGCTATTCGATTTCTAAAATAATTCTGAAAGTCTAAAATAGTGCTAGTGATGGGGACTACAAGAAATAAAGCTGAGGACACAATTCAAAGCCTTTGGAAGCTCACTTGACACCTCAGCCCTATTCTGGACAGCCTGAGGGCAAACAGTTCTGATGATTGTGACTAGCCCAAGAGTGCGTGCTGCCCTCCCCAGGTGGCTACAGCCCCAGTCCCGTGGGCTGGATTCCCATAGTGTTCAACTTCAGCTGACTTGGCCAAGACAACTGACTGAGATGGGATTGTACATAGTATGCCTCAAAATACAGACTTTACCTTTCAGGAGTAATTTGATACTCCTGATATTTTGATATTTAGTGAAGCACATTCAGATCTAGTGGAAAGGAAGTGTTCAAGGCTTTCTAGTGGTGTTTGTTAAAAAGAATCCATGTTAGGACTGAATCCTGAGGCTGGGACTACAGAGATCTCTAATGAGATTTTTATCCTAACTAGTTTGCAACTAGTTTTCCATCAGAGAACATCTGCTAAGGGCAGCATAAAGCATTCACGACACAACTGGGGACAATGACAAGCACATTGGTTATTCATCACTGACAGTGTGGCGGCATCTCTACTCCTACAGTCTAAATACATTTCTGAAAGGAAGCAGGTGGATCTAAAACAGTAACAAGCCTGAAAGTGAATCCTAGGAGAAATCAAACGGACTGACTGTCCATCTCTTGAGCTACAAAGTTACCGGCGTAACAATATGGCAATGAGTCTGCGAAAGGACTTGAGCCAACTTTAAACAACGACAGATAAGTCCACCTGCTCACCCTCCTGGAGACTCCTTCCACATACGCAAACTGTCAGAAGATTTAATAAACTAGAAGTAAAACTGTCTCATGGCTATGGTATTGGTTCAAGCACCAAGTCAGTCTATTTCTTTGCTGTCATCAGCAGAGAGTAAGAAACAAAAGAAGAAATGTTACATGATTGTACAGGCCCTTCAGGGCCTCTCTCCTCACTCTCCAAAACCCTTAGGAAAATCCATTCATGTGACATGCAAGCAGTCCACGCTTCACATTAGGTATCTATCTAAGAAACAGTTTCAGTCAAAGGTGACTTTCGTCCTCTTTGCTACTAGTAAAATGTCATGAGCGTGTCATGAGCATGTCTGCTTCCAGAAAGTGATGAGCATGAGCGTATGTGAGAGAGAGAATGAGAACAAGAAAGAGAAAGAAATCTGGAAAAGACTGGGCAACTTCATTTACATTCATTAACTGAGGCAGATGCATTCTCCCCTGGGAGGACAGAAGGGATATTACTGGCAAAATGATAACCTCAAAGGCAATAAAAAAGTCTGAGTTCTGCAACTAATGTTGGAGAACTGGCCAACAGCCACTTCTTGTCTATGTAAGCCTGGGTCTGCATATCTATGCCCTGAAGTGAAGCTGCACTCCATCTGCATTTCTAAGGAGAAATATTTACCTCATTTTTTTGATATGTGGATTTTTTCCACATATTAGACATTTTTCCAATAGACTTTGATTATGAAAGTCCTTTATTTCTTTATCAAGGATAAAGAATAATAATTGAACCTTGTCACGACTATAAGCACTGCGTGAAGAGCATGCTGCACACCTCGGCTTCTTTCAGAACTCCATTTGCTCCAGTCTGGTCTGTACGTATCCCACTCTGATAATGGTACTTCAGAACAGACATACTGAATATCCACTTCAGACATGTTGCACAGGAGCTGGCATAGTGACTTCTTTTAAGCTGTGCAGATAATTTGTTGTCAGCTCATTTTCTTAGTACAGGGTGACTACTAAAATACACAGTGTGCATGAATATGAACACCTGGAGTTTACTAGCAGTATACCTCGTGACAAATAGCCAATGCTTCTTCTTGGATACTGATAACTTTTCACAGAATCTTTTCTGTACCTAGATGGGAAAAAGAGTAACTGTCTCTAAATGTGAAGAAAATTATGGCATGTAATAGTTAGCAAAGCTCTAAAAAATCAATTCTGTTTTCTCAAAATTATGACTTCTTAATACAAAAAGTGAAACCTTTCTAGTAATATTGATTACTATTGTTAAATTGTGAAAGAACACATTATCTATTCATGCAAATAAGGAGAAAAATCACTTCCTAATCTGGAAGACTTATACAAGGAACAATTCTGTCCTAATGTAAGTGGTTATTAGGAATATGTCATTTATATGATTTCTTCAATACCCTGTAAAGTGAAATCAAGCTATGCGCTGTATCATGGGGACTGCATGACAGCAATTTCCCTGTCACAAATATCCCAGGACTGCTGTGGTGCTTATATTGATTGATATCTTCATCTACAACCCAGATGATGAGACAGAATTGCATCCTTGAAAATCATCCTAAATTAGAGTGAATGACTTATCTGACACCAGGTAAAGGTCAGACTTTGGAATATGCCGAGATTCTTCTGGGATTCAGTAAGTAAACTATACTGCGCCCAGACAGAACTATCTGATGGAAAGTGACTGGCTGAGTAACAGTCCTGCTGGAGAGGATCTGAAGTAGTGGTGGACACTGAGTTCAATGTGAGCCAACACTCTGTGTTCATTGTAAATAAAACATAATGCACACAGGATTGTCTTGGACCTGTGCTGGAAGGTCAGGATAGTTACTACTAACCTCCACCTGGTGCTGGTGAAGCTAAAAATAGAAGACTGTGCACAAGTTTCTGTCCTCCTGTTTAGGTGTTATCCTGAAAAACTAGAAAGTCCAGCACAAGGCTACACAGACTGTCGAGGGTCTACAGCATGGGACACTGGACATCAGAGGTTGCTTGGTCTGGTGAAGAGAATGATAAGGGATCATCTAGTAGCAGTTTATGACTGAAGGGGATTTACAAAGGTAAAAGAGCCAAATTCTCCTGGGTAGGAAAACATAACAAAACAAGGCTGAGTGCGCCACCGTTGGCTAGACATGCTGACCTAAGCCAGTATTGCCCACAGGTTTGCTGTAACTAGGATGTTGGACCGGAGGCCTCATGAGGTTTGCTTGTGATTTTCTAATATATAACCTAATATAATTAATTTCTAATATATTCTAAAGAAGACTGAAGCTAGAACTCTATATCATAGTCAGATTCTGCTTCATCATTAAGGTAGTTAATTCAGTTGACTAGCACAACATTTTTATTCTGGCATGGTTAAATGTGATTTATTCTGGCACATCAACATGGTTCAATGAAAAAAATCTGAATGTTTTTCCCCACATTTTTTAGGCCATTATTTAAAAAGAAAATCTTAGGTAAAACATTCAGAAGAAATACTGAAATAAGCACATTCTTTTTAGAAGCTCAGTTCAGTTTCTCTAAATATTTCTAAAATCTCTCAAAATTTATGGCAAATAAAGATAACTACAGGAATTTTAATAGCTCTAGTGTGAAGCTAAGTGGTTTCAACTGATATGTTGAAACCTGAAAAATCAATTTGAAAAATATGAACATTCATAAATGAAAGAAGGCTTGGAAGAATAGCTGCTATGGGGACCACCAGATTTTCATGTGCCTAAGTAATTTTAAGCTAAAAATATTCAGGAACTACTAAATGCAAAGATCAGAAATGTTCTTCTTTCCCTCTTGCTGACATATATTCATCCTACTGTTCTTGTCTCCTTGCTCCTTAATTCTCAGCTCTCCGTCATTTATTTTTTATGGAGAACACCAAAGAGTAGTGCTTTTATTGATACTTACATGAAATTAAGAACTTCCTGAGGGAACTGGTGGATTAAAATGCTAAGCCACTATCCATCATATTTGAGAAGTCACAGCAGTCTGGTAAAGTTTCCACTGATTGGAAAAGGGGAAACATGACCCCCATATTTAACACAGGAAAAAAGAAAGATTCAAATGCAAGCTGGTCAGTCTCATATCTGTGCCCAGCAAGATCATGAAGCAGATCCTCCTGGAAAGTATGTTAAGGTACCAGGCAAATGAGGAGATGACTGGCAACAGCCAAATCATGCCTGACAAATTTGTTGACTTTTTATAGCAGGGTTACAGCTGTGGAGGATAAGACAAGAACAACTGATATCATCTACCTGGACTTGTGCAAAGCATTTGTCCTGGATGATGTTCTTGTCTCTGAATTGGAGAGATGTGGATTTGACAGATGCACTCCTTGGTGGATAAGAAATCGGCTGGATGGTCTCATTCAAAGAGTTGAGGTCAATTGCTCAATGTCCAAGTGGAGACCAGTGGTGGATGATATTCCTCAGGGATCAGCATTGGGACTGGTGCTGTTTAACAACCCTGTTCATGAGATTGAATGTACCCTCAACAAGTTTGCCAATGACACCAGGCTGTGTGGTGTGGTTGACATGCTGGAGGGAAGGGATGCCACACAGATAGACCTTGATAGGCTTGAGAGGTGGGCCTGTGTGGACCTCATGAAGTCCAACAATGGCAACTGCAAGGTCCTGAACGAGTGCCAGGGCATGCCTAGCACAAATACAGGCTGCGAATGGATTGAGAGTAGCCCTGAAGCAAAGTACCTGGAGGTGGTGCTGAATGAGAAGCTCAGCATGAGCCAGTAACGTGTACTTGCAGCCCACAAAGTCAACTGTATGCTGTGATCAGAAGGTCAAGAGAGGTGATTCTCCCCCTCTACTTCACTCTCAAGAAACCTCACCTATAGTCTGGAATTCAGCTCTCGGCCCCTCAGCATACAGTCATGAACCTGTTGGAGTGGGTCTGGAGGAAAGCCACAAAGATGGTCAGAGTGCTGGAGAACCTCTATAAAGAGGGGCTGAAAGAATTGGGCTTTTTTAGCCTAAAGAAGAGAAGGCTCTGGGGAGATCTTATAGAAGCCTTCCAATATTTAAAGGGGACCTACAAGAAAGCTGGAGAAGGATTTTTTTACAAGAACATATAGAAATAGGACAAAGGGTAGTGGCTTTAAACTGAAAGAAGGTAGATTTAGATCAGATGTAAGGAAGAACAACTTCACCTTGAGGGTGGTGAGGCACTGGAACAGGTTGCCCAGGGAAGTTGAGGATGTCCCCTCCCTGGAAGTGTTCAAGGTCAGGTTGGAAGGGGCCTTGGGCAGCCTGATCTAGTGGGAGGTGTCCCTGTCCCTGGCAGGGGAGTTGGAATTAGAGGATCTTTAAGGTTCCTTTCAACCCAAACCATTCTATGAGTCTATAATTCTATGATTCTAACTTCATTGACAACTTAGCCACATTTCCCTGAGACATGTTTAGAGTTTCTAAAAAATCAGACAAATTTCAAAGGAGTATTTAATCATGAAATAGAATGATAGAGTTAAATTAGAGCAATTTTGTTTGGAGGCCACAATAATGGAGCAACCAATTTGGATATGGCTTTCTTATATTGCTTAAATCACCAAGCTAGGGACAAAAGCATTTCCTGAGGCAGGTGAAAAAATATTCTGCTGATTAAAGGAATATGAATGGAGAGTACTCAATATTAAGGTAAAACCCCCAAAAATATAGCTTGAAAATATCCTATTCATTTAAATGCTCTTAGCAGAACATTTCTGAAGAATTCAAAAAAGACGCCTGGTATACTTCCAGGAGCTTCACTGCAACTCAAATCTGTTTGTCTTCCCTATTTAAACTCGTATATCTTCCATAAATTAATATACAATAAAGACAGCAGTGAGCTTTCTTAGCATTCCAGGAGGTTTTCTGAACTAGTGATTCATTGTGCTTTGCTATGAAAATTCCACCATGTGCACTCCTGTCAGTCAGAATTTTTCTTAAGAATGCTGGTATTTACATTACAGATGTGAAACTCATCCAGTCCTTTACTGGTAACAAATACATTGTGCTGATGTGAATGATCCAAAGATGGAAAACATAAGCCAAGGTAGTGATTGCTGCAGCCAGACACAGCCCTTGTAGGAGCTTTTGCAAAGCAAAGATGAATTATTTCAGAAAATTCATCTTTTACCACAAAGCTCAGCAGTCAATTCAAGGCATTCAGGTTCACCATAGTTCCTTTCTCCAGGGAAGCTCCATGCTCTGCTCCTACTATTCATGCAATTTCCACTGCTGAGAATACTACCTTGTCTTCTGCTTTCTGAGTGCACAGCCTTTACTGACATGTAAAAGGTTAAATCAGTGGCAGGGCTTCCAAGTGCCTTGATAAGGCAAAAGAGAACAATTTTGACTCCAGTGCTTCAGCATGTATCTGAACACATACAGGGTGGTGATTGTCTAGCTCTACCTTGACAGTTGGAATTTTTAAATGGATTATTCAATCCATTTAACCAATTAAACTAGCAAACCTCAAGAACAAAACCTTAAATTGCTAATCCAGTAGAGTTACACACACAATAGCAAAATGAAGTACCAAGGACAAGCTAAAATAACGAGTCTGTAAACGCTAGAAGGAGATGAGCTTGTGAGTTATCCCAGCTGTTATAATTCCCACAGTGCTGTTCAGTGAACTGCTAGATGGGGGATAATGAGAAACCCAAGTGATGGGTCTGTGATGAAGAAAAGCCTTTCAGTCTTTGGTGATGAGGAATCAAAGAGTAAGACAAGAGAGACAAATGCCAGTTCCACCACTGAGTAACACGTAATTCAGTTCACGGAGCAGAACTAGGATAGGCTCCAAAGGGACATGCCTGCCAGTCCTGTTCGCAGAAGTGGAGATATTAAAGTTGGTTCCAGAGAGAAGAGATAAAATAGAACAGCTAAAAGAGAAGGAAAATAAATAATTTAGCTCAGTGGCAAAAAGATTTTTTTAATGTCACATTTCCAATCTTTGAACTATTTTGGCAATGCCTTCTTTGGCTTCTTTGGCTTATTTGTCACTTGTCAGTTAGAGAAAAAAATTATCTCCATGGCAACACATTATATTAAATGTAGGAAGCAGAACCAATCTATGTATCTATCTATCTGTCTGCCTGTCTATCTATATATCTGTCTGTCTCAGCATATAAGCTTATTATAGATCATTAAATAGTAACCTACAGTAAGAGTGGAATAGGGACCTGTATTAAAGCGTTTTTTCAAGGAAAATAAAATACCCTAGTAGATGCAAAATAAAAATGTTGTATTACCTATACTAAATAGTTTGAAATCAGTATCCAAACAGGTTTTTAAACAGAAATGGCTTTCTAGGCAGGGGAAGATCTGCGGGTCTGATCAGTACTCTAAAAGCAGCATGTAATATACAGAAATGAGATGCTGAGACACTTTCTGTCATTTAGGAGGGAGAATAGGAGGAGCAGTACAGGGAGTTTCCTGAAACTGAAATCTAGGCAAAGGAGTGAAACACACAGTACATAAGAAAATAAGTGATCACAGGACTGTAATTAGCAGCTAAATTCTGCTGGTCAAGGGTAACTTTGACTAGCACTCAATTAACTATGAGTGAAGAGCATTTAGCACTTATAGGAATGGACCCATAAATCAAGTGAAATCTGAGACAACTGTACCAAGGCAACTCTGGAAGGAATGCCTCATGTACAATGAACTCAAAAGATCTCTGTAATCAATGGACTCCCTGGTTTTACGCTAACATACCAACTAGTTTTAAGCTGTACGATTTATATAGACAAAACAGGTCATTTACACAACACCTCTTTTTTCCCCATTGCTACTACAGTGGTGCCAAACACTATGTCTGTCTCAGGAAATCCTTTACCAGTGGTCAGTAGGTTGTGAGAGACTATTCAGAGCAGTATGTGCTCTGCCCTCATATTCACAACCAGCTGCTGTCAGAGGCGTAGAACTGCTGCAAGCCAAAGGGCTACTCTCACATTTTTATGAAAAAAATACTCCAGCATTCTAAGTCTCTTTTTGTTTACAAGACCAAAGATTCTGAGGTATATGTGCCCTTTTTAGAATCATAGAATCATAGAATAACTAGGTTGGAAGAGACCCACCGGATCATCGAGTCCAACCATTCCTATCAAACACTAAACCGTGCCCCTTAGCACCTCATCCACCCGTGCCTTAAACACCTCCAGGGAAGGTGAACTAACCACCTCCCTGGGCAGCCTGTTCCAGTACCCAATGATCCTTTCTGTGAAAAATCTTTTCCTAATGTCCAGCCTGAACCTCCCCTAGTGGAGCTTGTGGTCATTCCCTCTTGTCTTGTCCCCTGTCACTTGGGAGAAGAGGCCAGCTCCCTCCTCTCCACAACCTCCTTTCAGGTAGTTGTAGAGAGCAATGAGGTCTCCCCTCAGCCTCCTCTTCTCCAGGCTAAACAACCCCAGCTCTCTCAGTCGCTCCTCATAAGGCCTGTTCTCCAGCCCCTTCACCAGCTTCGTTGCTCTTCTCTGGACTCACTCCAGAGCCTCAACATCCTTCTTGTGGTGAGGGGCCCAGAACTGAACACAGGATTCGAGGTGCAGTCTCACTAGTGCTGAGTACAGAGGGAGAATAACCTCCCTGGACCTGCTGGTCACACCATTTCTGATACAAGCCAAGATGCCATTGACCTTCTTGGCCACCTGGGCACACTGCTGGCTCATATTTAGTCAGCTGTCAACCCACGCCCCCAGGTCCTTCTCCTCCTGGCAGCTTTCCAGCCAGGTTTCTCCTAGTCTGTAGCACTGCAAAGGTTTGTTGTGCCCCAAGTGCAGGACCCGGTATTTGGCTGTGTTAAACCTCATGTTGTTGGTCTCAGTTCAGCCTGTTCAGGTCCCTTTGCAGAGCCTCCCGACCCTCCAGCAGATCGACACTTCCACCCACTTTAATGTCATCTGCAAACTTGCTAAGGGAGCACTCGATGCCTTCATCCAGGTCATTGATAAAGACATTGAACAGGACTGGACCCAGCACTGAGCCCTGGGGAACCCCACTTGTCACTGTCCTCCAGCTGGATTTAACTCCATTTACCACCACTCTCTGGGCCCGGCCATCCAACCAGTTTTCCACCCAGGAGAGTGTGCGCCTCTCCAGGCCAGAGGCTGACAGTTTCCAAAACAGAATGTTGTGAGGAATATTGCTAGAGTTTTCTGCTGTACTCTGTACATTAAAAGGCCTGTTCAAATGTTACTATGGAAAGCTACTTGAGAGTACAAACACTCCTTCTACAACTGCAAGTGAGCGTATTCCCCATGTGGATGTGTGTTTGTTTCTTGTGCTTGGTGAGCCAAAAGCCATTAATGCTTGTCTTGCTCTCAACCCACAGCAAATAGATGTTGAGCAGCTTGTGCTGGAGAAGCTGCTACTTTGACTTCTGGTTTCATTCAGTTAGTATCTGAGTAAAGTTAAAATCTGTTCTTAATCAGTCCAAACTGTTTTGTACAACCCTGATAACCAAAAAAATCATTATTTGTCCATTTGGTTCATTTTCACATGCTTCATTAATGAAAAACCTTTAGGCTTTGTATCCACAGCAGTTATCAGGAGATAAATGAATGTACTAAAAGGAATGAACAAGGGGCTTGTTCAAAAGGGTTTACTCTTGTTAAAACTTAACTAAGCAAGAAAGCAAAGAGAATAAAGGGAATAAAGGCCTGATAGAAAGCGAATCACATCTCATCTGTTCTCGCACATCACAAACTGGTAGTGGGCTTCCAGTCACAGGTGAAGTTTTACTTACATTCCACCTTTATACAGTCTCCATTATGTCTTCTGTTGAGGAACTCAGAAAAGAAATGCAAAGAAGAGTAGGAATGAACAGGAGAGATACTTACCTGCGGTTTAGTCAGCTGAAAGCTGATGTACACTATTTTGCTATGAGGAAAACAGTCTTACAGATAGCAACCTTGGAGCCCTGATCAGATCATTATTTCAGGAGCTGCTGAGTTCACCCAAAGCTGTGCTGCGCCTTTCCCATGATCATTTGTCCTTCCCAGCAGCCCTTCCCATCCATGTGTCCACTTCAGTATCCCCACTCCCATGGCCTTGCTCTCACCTTGGCTCTACAGCCCAAAGGACATTTGGCTCATCGGTGTTCACTCGCTGCAGCATCATCTCCCAGGTGGATTCTCACAGGTTTGGCTTTTTTACCAGCCACACTGTGATGCTAGAAGATGCAGCTCACATGAAGCCTGGGTAATTTATTGTCATAAAGATACATACTTTAGTGTTTATGCTTTGTGCATTGCTCCGGTACAGTGACACATTTGTGAGCTGGCTATCTTGCCTTTCAGACTCTGCTATCCAGGACTCAGAAGTGGCTATAAAAAGGTAGGTTGAAGTCAGAGTGAACCCATTATGCCAAAATAATTTTCAGGAATGAGAAGAACGCTCAGTGCTGCAGTGACCACTCCAATTAACAAAAAACTGAAACAGAAAACCTACTTGACAGATTAAATCAATACCATCCTGAGACTCTTTTGGTCCTTAAATGCAGTCAGCATTACATAATATGTATCCCTAAAAACATAATTCTATACAAGAAGAATATGACCTCTGTTTCCTTTAAATCAAAATAATCATACAATGACTTTTTGAAAGCTCAGTCTCATTAGACAGGAGCAACACAAGAGTCATAGCTACTATATTTTCTGTGCCTGTCTACAACAGTTTTATGAAATTCATTGGTCTGAATGAGGAGATTTTGACATTGGGGTCTCAGAAAAGTAAGTCATTATCAGACACTATTGCCATCCTTTCAGTATCACTGAAATTTATTTAGGAATCTTTACATGACTGTATTAATACTTACAGTAGTCTGAAGACTGGTGGAATAACATTGCCTTCCTCAGCTTTTCATAGTTGCTTCTCTATGCTGTAAGTGATGACAGTCAGGAGACAGTATATCCCTGAAAGATCTTGTCTAAAGGACAGCGTTTTTTTGTGGAGCAGGGAGGTGAGACAAGACACTTTTTTTCAATTGCCTTCCTTCAGCTTTTAATTTGTTAAAGGAAAAATGCCAATATTCTTCAAAAGTACCAATATAATTTCTTCTTATTTAAAACCAGCTATATAACACTTCAAAGGAGTGTTCTAAAGCTGATAACCTGGCAGGAAATGACAGTAGAGAATTAATGAGACGCATTTTTTCTTTTTTTTTTTTAAAATGAAGTGGAATTCACCATTGTTTGGGGATTTATGCAACAGTTCAACCCCTTCTCATCAGACAGACTAATGCTTTCTGCACCCCCTCCACCAAAGCAGAACAAAAGGTACATTTTCTTAAATGTGTTCTGAACTGCATAGGGAACAACCAGTTGGTCAACAGAACACGGAACAGAAAAAATGTATTTGAATCTAAAACCCTTGGAGCTACTACAATAATAAGAGTCTAACATGACAATAAATTATAAACACATAATTATAACCACTTTAAAATAATGGCAAGTTGCATTCAAAATCAGTAATTACTATATATTAAGATTTGACCTTCAGGATGTTCATGTCAGCCTACGTACGCTGTGTTTCTTTAAGAGTGTCATGTTCTTCATGCTATGATTTATATACATGAGTATCTTACAAAGATTCAGATCAGAACCCAGAAAGACTTTTGTTAAATATATCCATTGAATAGTCCTGCTGCTTTTAACACATACCAACCTGCACAACAGATGTTGCACAGCCTGTGCTTTACTTTAGTGAAGCTATGTTAGCCTATACAGACCACTTATGTTTACAGAGAAGATAGCATTACAGGGACAAGTACTGGCCCAGATTTCTGTAAGGATGCACTTAATGTAGTTTGGTAATGAACTACCAGAATAAATATCTTAGCTATGTTGCCATGTCTAGCTCTAAATATTACTGTGATGTTCTATGACAGGGTAATTTGTAAATCTATAAAGAAAATAAAGAAATGCTACATATACATAGTCCAGAACATTTTTTTAAAATAAAATACACTAGAAAGTATATATAGTATTCTTGAAAGTATCCAGCCACATAAAGAAGTGTTGCTACTTTGACACCTTAGCCATTAATTAATTGCAGCTGTTATTTTTAGGAATGCACATTGACATTACCACAAAGCTGACAGACAATAATACATATGATAAGAACCAAAGAACCATTACAGGTCAGTTCTGTATTTCTCCCTGATCTCAAAAAGAATAAGTTGATGAGTTTAATGCAAAATAGTGTGTTAATTTCTACAAAGTACTCTCAATAATGTCCCTAGAAAAATCACTGCCTTAAATCTCTATTCACATAGAAACAAAGTAAAAACCCTGCAACACAAAAAAAAGCCACAGGAACAGGGCTTCTGGAGAAGAAAAGAATAAAGGATGAGAAGTCATTCTAAGCCAAGACACACCTCTTCAACAACTTTATTGCAGAGGAGAGGTTAAACTCTGCTCTTCAAGGTGTCTGCTCAACGTGCCTAGTTCAAGCAGGGCCAACAGATAATGTCCTGTAGAGCTATTATACGAAACTCACTCCAGAACAGTTTAACCTCTCAGTAGTTATAAATCTAGCAGCCTGATCCTCCCTCTTCAGCAAAGAGAACTGGCTCCATCATTTCATCATTGCTTTATCAGGGGACGTCCAAAGTTGGCACCACTACCTTGCTGCCATCAGGGCTGGGTGACTCGAGTCTCCCTCTGAGTGGAGCAGGACACTACCTTCCACCTTGCACAGAAGAGCCCATGCTGCCCTGACCAGCATTCACATCATTGCTTTGGCTTCAACAATGCTTAGTGGCTGGCTGTGCTGCCATCCTCCCACCATGTGAGGTGAAAGAACAGCAAAGGATTTTATTAACAGTCCTCCTGAGCAGGTCTATAAAAGCAGTATGACCTCTTTCTTCAACAAATGTGTTACACTTCTAGAAAAAAAAACAACAACCTAGTTTTCCCCAGTCAAACTAGATTAATTTACCTTTAAAGCTATTTTAGTTTGCTCAAGGCATCTTAAGTACCCCATATAAATGAATTAGGAATGACAGTTTCTCCAAGAAGAGGATAGGTGACCATGTTCTTTTCTTGTACAGTACATGCTTTCTGAGAACAAAGAATAAAAGCCAGCATGCTATCTGTATGTGTGCTATTTAAATGCCTCTATCCTCTTGCTTTGTAGGAGTTTAACATTCCCAGTGATGTGTTGAGAAAGACTTTGAAACGTAAAAATGAGACTTCAGATAACATAAAATTACTTCTCAGCAACACATGCACACATCTGCCAGTCTATAGATATGCTAAGCAAAGCACAGTGGAATTTTACAAACAAATTTACAACGTGTCAAAAGCTTCAGTGAGAAAGTGGATTGAACAATGCTCTGTAATAACAGTACCCACCTAAGAGTGCTCCATTGCAGCCTGCCTGTGCTGCAGGACACCTCCTGCTGCACAGGGATACAAAATTGAGCATCCTAAATCAGACATGGACCTATTTGTTCAACAAAATTTTCCTGTTACAATCGCATGCCATATTCTTCTAATTCTGTGACCTATTTTAAGTCTTTGAGACACAGTAATTAAACCAGATTTCAGAAGATCTAATAGGGTGAAACTGTTTTCCTATGTAAACAGACTTCTGTTTGCCTTAAAATATCAAGTAAATACTTTGTTTTAATTCCAAATTTATTTAAGTTTGGACTGCACATGATAAAGCATCCTGTGTGTCCTCTTCTGATACACAATAAAGTACATGATAGGCTCTCAGAAAACCTTACAGCATCTACAAGACAAGCTAATAACATGTCCAGACCTCCTGGAGTCGTGGGCATCCCCCAGGACAGAGGCATGCAAGAAGGAGCACGCCAGGCAATGACAGGAGAATCACTGTGGTGTGCTGTGAGGCTGGGACCACATGAATCAAGCTATCAGGCTTAGTCTGGGCTGGTAAAGTAGGCTAGGGAACAATTTTCAATTTTGCTCCTTTGAAAGCAAGTGAAGGAGAACAGCTTCTGCTAAGAGCTAAACAAACTTCTGGGAAGTATTTATGTGGCCAGTCTGAGGTTTACCAGCCCCTGTTCTAATCAAGGGATTTGGATTTTACGTGGCTGATGCTTTAGTTATGGAGTTATTCATTGCAGAAAGCTGTTGCCTTGGTAGCTGGGTGACCCAGGGGGTTAATAAAGTGAATTTTCACCCCAGAGATCTGTGATTCATGCCTGGCTTAGCAGACAACAGTAAATGAGTTTGGTGGTCTCAAACTAGCCCACAAATTCACACTAAAATCCCAGCATCATTTCAAAGGAATTTACCATAGCTGGGATTTTCAATGTGAGCAAAGACTGGAATAATAGGGTTATGTTTCAGGGCAGGATGAGAGGCCATTAAGTAATCCTAGTTTATTATTAAGTCATATAAGTTTAAATACATGTGCATAAAATGTCTGGAATTAAATTTAAAAAAATAATTTAATTACATTATGAATTTAACTTTTGACCAAATACTTGGAAGTATTTGGAAGGAAAGTACTTTGGAAGGAAAAAGGGAAACAACCTTTTCAATAGTGTTGAAGACAGTATTATTTCACTATGTAGATAGTGACAGGAAGGATAGTTTCATTTATTGTGGAAATGCACTATTTCAGAAGTGTCTGAAGCAGCTGTTTTGAGTCAGTCTTACAAAAACTATTAACTCATTCATGCCAAGACACGAGACTTTTTTTTATTTTTTTTTCTGTCAACAGCAGTCCTTACATACTTGCCTCCTGAAGAGGCTAAAGATTTAAACCTTGCTGTGGTCTTGCTAAAAGGCAGAGAGCTACCTGACACCTTTGTCCCATAGATATACCACCTTCTGAGGGAAATGTGTTGTCTTCATCTCAGGTTTGTTAGCTCACTCAATAGCATGTATCACAACAGGAGCAAAAGACACAGAAACAGCTGTACATAGATAATGTTAAGACATAATCCTAGAGCAATGTCAATATCCTGGCATAAACAGTGCGTTAGTCTCTTTTGGGGGAAGTGTATCTCAAATCCTTTCCTTTGGCTTTCTGTTCCAGCAACAAGGCTGGAGTACCTTTTGCCTGTGTCCATCACTCACTATAGATCCCAAACTGATGTAAATCAGCATCATTCTGTTGCAGTCCTTAGTTTCCTTAGATGAGGATCTGAATCTTATTGTCTCTGTCAGTGAGAAGCGGAGTCCAGAGGGCAGGTGAATCAAGAAATACAACAGACTGTAGTACATTTCTCTTTATAAAGAATAAACAGCCTACATGTTTATGGATGACAGCAGTACTGGGAAGGGGGCAAGAAGGAGAGATGTGGGGAGCAACAAATAGACTGTAAATTAAAATTAACTGCATCAGAAAGTTGAAGGAAAGATACAAGTTGGGTGCCGTGTGTAGAAAATATCTTATTGCAGTCAAGCCTGACCCTGTTCCTTGAAAAGCATTTCTCTGATTTGTTCAGGTCACAAGTGGGATGGAAATGAGCCTCTGTACTGCTTCTTCACACATCCGGATTTAATAGACTTTTTTCCACTGATAAAAGACCACTAATGAGTTCATTTTCAAGCTATTAAATTGGCTAGAATAGCTAGTTCTGCTGATGATTGCACAGAGACCTGACGGTCACAGTGGGTTTTGTCTTTGGCTATTAACCATTTGCTGTCTCAGTGCTGCAATACAAGTATTTAAGTAAAAAAGAAAGGGAAACCAAGCAAAAGAAACCTTACTCTGTCCCCTCAACACTTTTTTTGTTCTACCATTTCCATTTTTCAATACTGTGTGTTTCTCAGATGCCTGTAAACACAAATACTTCCTTCCCAGATAGCTCTTGTTATCAGCAATGCCTCTTGTGATTCAGACAATCAGAAACACATTCACAACGGCACTTGAGTTTGGCTTTGGATAAGCACACTATTCATATTTTGCCTTGTTCACTGAAATGTTTTACTTCAGAGTATGAAATTTCCTTTCTGGATCTCACACTCATTTTTTTTTTGCTGGGCTGAAGTCTGTGCCCTTACAAAATACATACACAATTCCCAATTCTGCCTGAAATCTTAAGAGAAGAACTTATTTCTTTAGCCATACAAATGAATGCAATTAAGAAATCACTAGGTGATTTCTCTTTCTGTTTAGACACATACCATTTGCACTATCATGCAGCCTATCATACTTTTACAGGCAAACAGTGCTTGGGGAAGACAAGGGTAGGTTGCTTCTGGTAGTCTTGTCAGTACCCTCTTTTTCCATTTAGAGAATTATGTAAAATACATCAGAAACAGATTTGACCCCAACCTTTAATATGCATTGGGACTATAGATTTGGCACCACACCATGAAAAATTATTTGCATACCAGCCTTTCAACATATATCCGTATTCACCACACCTTCCCTTTACCTCTACCTTGCTACTCATCAGTGGTTTTTGTTGGATACCCCCAGAGACAGCCACCCACAGCAGCACAAACTACTTGAAAATGAACTTGGCACTAGACACAGCAAAGAACGTGTCTGAAATACTGGAAAGTCACACGACCCAGTTATTCAATATGAAATATTGTTTTGGTTTTGTCCTTTTTCACCTGGCCTAGAAGAAAGCTAAGAAAAATGAAGGGTAGTAGGCAGGCTGACTTCAGGCACTGCTCTTTTACACCCACCAAGCTGTTTCAAGCATAGACTGCAGACTATTTTACAGATATTAAATAACAGAAAACATCAAGCTGTTAAGATCAAGGACTGTGCAGCAGTTTTAGAGTGTTGATCACAGATTCATCCCCTCCAGTGGGTTTGGAAATCCCAAGTTTTAAGATTTTTTCCTGTCTTTCACCAGGTCTCCACACGTCACATGTTCTCATCATGCAACAAATACAGTCCTGCCAGTTTTTCCATCTTGCTGGGATCTGCAGCAGGTTTCCCTGCTTCTTTCTCCCTTGCTTACTTTCCAACTTCCTGCTGTATTCAGACACCTTGTTTTTCAGTTCTTCACAGTTGGTTCCGTGGAATAACCCTTAATGAGACAGCGTTTGTAAGCAGCAAAGAAATGCAATGCTAGATCCCTTTTCATATCATACAAAGTTACGGTTTTATGCACTTGTGGATTTTATGCTCATTGAATATTTCCTTTCAAGCGTGACTGTTGTTGTCACAGACAAACATGTGCCTCACTAATGATACATATTTTTTTAACTTTAAAGAGAATATAAAGAAAAGGTATGTTGCAACACAGACCTTAGTATTCATGCGGTCTTCCTTTATTGTTATTTACTTAATTTAGTTACTGTCCCTTTTCTTTCTCTGTCCTTTGTGTTCATGACTTCCAGACACTCTTTCAACCATTTTTGCAATTACCAGAGTGCAGACAGTGCTCTGCTTGTGCTTTACAACTTGCTTCTGGCTAAGTTCGACAATTCCTATACCAAAAAAAACATTTCCATCCTCCAAGATAAAGTTCTGGCTTCCAGATCTTCACATCACTATGTTGGGATAGTGCCTTTGTGATTTAAAGTACCCATGGCTGGTGTGGAACTGCACAAAACATTCTGTGTGTTTTAAAGGAATCCCAAGTCACAAGCTGGGAGGGCAGCCTGAAGTGTTTTGATAGCTCTAGCTGCTGCATGGGGATAACAACTGCACAGAGTGAATGACAGTCATTTTTTTCTGCACTTGTAAGCAGCTAAAGAGATCAGTTTGCTTTTAATGAGATTTTCTGGGTGCAAGTTTCAGAGAACGACCTTATTTCTGTTTGGTTTTGTAATGTTCGGTTGAGGCTGACATCCAGAAGACAATGGAGGTCTTCGCAGGGAAGCACTAGTCAGTACAATTGTTTGACTGAGTGTACTGGGACTGTAACATCACCAATGTGCAAACCCCCTCCTTGCTGCTTATGTGCTCTTCCCATCCTGCAGTATTAGTCTGAGAAGGGGAGAAATAGCAGGCACCAAACAAGAGGAAAAGGCAGAGACATCATATAACATTTCAGATACATGAGTCAATAAGGATCATATTCATTGACATTTTTGGAGACAAACATCAAAACATATGAAAATATATCTCTAATGCTTGTCTTCACAAGCTTTGCTTCCAAAGATGGGTGTAGCAAATGACTCAGAGTTCACACTTCTTAAAAGAGAAATTTTGGAAGCCACATTTTTACGGCCTGATTGCAGACACAGAGAGTCCATGTGCGATATCCCCTGCAAGCTGACTGCAATCCATCACCTCATTCAGACTGCAGTCTGCCACATGAGTGTCGTGCCAGTGTCGTGGGCTGTTTGCTTGGCTGTGCACAACCACTGTCTGCAGAGCAGTCACAAGCTGAAGCCTTCTGCACAATAAAGTATTTAAAATCAGCCTTTTCTCAATTCAATTCTTCACTCAGAGATCTATTCCATTCTTTTAAAAGAACCGGAAGGTGACTTCCCCCTATCTTAATGGAAAAATGACTTACCTCTTCAAAGATTTCAATCCAGTCCTGGAGTACTTCTTGGTGAAATAAAGTTATGCAAGTTTAAATTTATCTTCAGTCAAAAAAAGCCTTGTCTTGTAAATGTTTGTAATTGCATCACAAAAGAATGATTTTTGAAGCTCAGTACCTGGTCGTCACCAAGTTTATGGTGACCTTATTATGAACATGGCAGCACAAAGTCACAGAACTTTCAATGTAATTATGCTCGTGACACCATTTCATATGTGTTAAAATTTTCTGATACCTATTTTCTAACAGCAAGAATCTGCTGACATTTTTGTTCAGTTAAATCCTATTTTCTACATGATGACACAAGTTACTTACTGACAATTTGCTGAAACTGAAATTTACCTTAGAATAAGTGGGCACAAGAACAACTTTCTTTTTTTTTCCCCCAAAGAAAGGGGAAAAATGCCTCTAAACCAAATGTATTGTTTCGTGGGCTATTTTTAAGAATTTTCAATAGGCAAGAAAAAATGGTGATTAGAAGAAAAGATGGCTAAAAACTATAAAGCTTAGGAAAAAAATTAGTAAGATCCAAATGTACTACATTTTCCTCATTTTCCAATGCACACCCAAAGACTCTACTTTGGAAAAACCTTTCTCAAACATGCTGAAGTATCCATTTAATTCTCTCAAAATGATAATTTCCTAAGTTATGCAGACTCACTTCACAAAAGCTGTTGCTTCTGTGACCTACTTACTCAAAATGTAAAGGAGGGCCTCCAGCCCATCAGACTTGCAAGCTGACAGATTTGTGCTTAGGTGGAGAATTGTGCTCGGTGGGGCTGGGGTTTCCTGCTATATGAGAGCAGTTGCAGAAGCAGATCTAGATCAAGCTGGAACAGACAGAAATGTATGTGTTTTACAGGTGAGTCCCAAGGACTACAGTATTTTTCAATGAAACCCAGTCAAGAGGTAAGCACTATTCAACAGAGCTAAAACCCGTTGCTGATTCTCTTATGCTTAAGAAAAGCATCAGTTTGATAAACAAGGCTTTTTATCAGACAACATGTTATAGACAGAGGACAGCGCAAGCAATGCTCAGGTGAACTACAATTAATTTTTAAGTAGACGAATTAAAATGCATTGCAATTCTACGTGGACCTTTCCAAAGTGAATTAAGCTAAATCCAATGAAGATAGCTTTAATTTTGAGTAAGCGTTTTCCACCATGTAATTTAGCAATCCAGTTTAAATTAACATTTTTAGGTAGTTTGGATTCAAATTTTGTAACATATGTTGTATAGGCAAAACATAAAGCGCAGTTCTAGTAGTGCATTGTAGCAATGAAATCTGTAACAAGTGAGGAAGATTTCTGTCTCCATGACAATATTACTTAGGTTTTCTGACTAAATACCGAATAGTATTGAGTAACAACTTCAGTAATTAAATGTAAGAGAGACTAAAACAATGGCTAGGATCTGAGCCTCACCTCATTGTAGAGGTAAGCATGGCCAGAGGATGTAGACATCAAATTCCAACCCACTTGCAGGCAAGGTGAAATAGCAATAACCACAAAGGTATCATTACCTAAGCTGTGTGACTATTACAACTAGCTTCAGCTTTTCTGAGACAGACAAAACGCTCGTCATCAGGAAGCCATCAATACACATTGCACTAAGGGTAGCTTGGCAGCCCCAATTCCCAGCTGTTGTGTTACAGGTTAATAATTCATCTCCTCCCACCAGTCAGATTGTACCTTGACTCTAAGCCAATTCATAACCGCTGTTATAAAATCACAAAAATCTCAGGTTAATCTAATGTTTAAGAAGATAGATAGCCCAAGTGCTGATGCAAAATTTTCTGTTTCATAGCTCCTTTGGACATATAGGTGCTGCTGAACAATAACCAAGCTGGATTGTTCCTGATGCAAATCAGAGTACGGTTATTTTTAAAAACAAAACACAAGAAAACCTCAGAAGTTTCACTTACATGTAACCAGCACCATTTCCCACAAATGCAATGTCCAGCCAACCAGAAGAAAAATGACTTTTAAAAGCAGGTGTTCTTTCTAATTATTGTTAATTCAAGTAAGTTATTAACACTTAAATGCACCCAGGTTTACCATAACATAATCTTGTTTGTCAGCAGACACCTGATTGAGAACAGTATCTTTTGGTTAAACTGGAGTCTAGCAAGAAATAGCTCAAATTATCTAGTCCTACTCTTATATGAAAAGGACATTATATCTTAATACACAAAGCTAATAACCAAGAGAAGAGTAAAACATAGTCTGCTCTGCTGTTCCAGCATGGAGGAGGGGAACCACATGAAGAGAGCAACAGTGGTAAAACGTGCACAGAGAACACTGATATATTCAAGTAGTTTATTTCTCCAGGCTTACAAATTTGATTACCATGGAGTACAAAGCTATTAAAAATATGACCTTTCTACACTGTACAACTTGGTGAAAAGCCGAATAATAACCTTGTTTTACTTGGGCAGTGTGATAGACTGCCTATTCAGCTGGAAATAAAATTACTTTTTCTTTACAGAAAATTATACCTGGAAGACTTAATGTCCATCATGAACATAACACACATACAGAGTCATTAATTCAAACTCATGGCAGCCACTGTTGTAGACGTAAAGGGACAATGTTTCTATGTGTTGCAGATAATAATGTAAAATTCTGCTGCTTGCTTGGCATTTGCTGTGCAGTGGAGAGAAGTGAAATAAGTACTGATAATAAGTGATAAGGAAGACAATGAAAACACTATATAACTATTGTGTTACTGATACTTCATAACAACTTGAACAAATAGTTCTCTTTTGATACTTTTTAGTATCCTAACAAGGTAAAAATATGAATACCATGTTGATGTTGGATAGATACGACATTTAACTCAATAAAACCTCTTGTTGGTGCTTTCACTACTGCCAGTGGCAAAACTTACAGATTTCAGTCCAGTTAGGAGTAAAACAAAAAAGATACACATGAATGAAACAATTCCTGCATATTTCTCTTGTTTTCAGGAGTATTGCACTGAGAACTATTGCTTTAGGAAAAATAACAACCAAAAAACAAGAAGACAGAAAATGGTAAATGACAGAAAAGATGACGATCATTTCATCTTCCAGGTATCTTTGGCTTTAGAGTTGTCTTGTACTTTAATAAGACTAGAATGACACATGACAAACACTGTCTTTGATAAAAAAATCCTGTATTGTTAAAATTTTCCCCTTATTCAAAGCAATGACTAATTATTTTGCTTACTTCTATTGATCTTATTCTTTATTTATCTAGTTAGTTAGTTAGCTATGGGGGGGTTGGGAGTTTTTAAAAAGATCGTTTTTCTGAGAAACCAAACCGATATTTTTTGGTAACTAAAACAGACATAAAATTAACTTCTGGAGACAACTCTAGAAAGTCAGTCAAGGAATCGTCCTTCTCAACTGCTTGATTTTTTATTCTGCTTTTTAATTTATTGTCATATGACACTTTCCTTTTTTGTGTTTGCAAAAAAGAACATTCTAATCAGAAAGATGCTATTAAAAGAAATCCATTGGAGTAGGCAGGAGTACTAAAAACTCACAAATACAAGATGATTAAAATATTAGAATAAGGGCTTTCTAATTTTGTGCAAAGTTGTGTAGACTTCATAATTGCTACACATGCTCTAAAGTTTTTGGTGTTATCTGGAAACTGCATTTGCAGTGAGTTGCATTTTTCTGTTTAGCTGTAGAAATCAGGCACAAGGGAATCACCCCACTTAAAGCAAGGCATTAGGAGATCAATGTCCATCTATCACTTTCCAAAGTGCTAGGAAGGAATGCCTTAAAAGAGATAATAACACCCCCACCCCCCACCCACTCCTCAGTATTCTTTACGCACATAGTGAAATATTGTCAATCAAATATCTCACTTTGTTTTCATGACTTTTCTTATTAAATACCTTCAGGAGATAGGAGTTACCTCAGAATATTAAATAAAAGTTGCATATCACATAATAACTGACTGAAAATTACAGTCCATATCATATGCTCCAGTTCTGAGAAGTTCAGCTGAGGAACAGCCTGGCTACATGGGAGTTTTACTTGCCATTCCATCAGCTTAATATTACTTTTTGCCTAAAATCAAGAAACTTATATCCCTTCCAGTTAAGAACACTCATTGCATAACCTCCAAAATTAATTAAAGCCAAATTCTTCCACCCATATCAACAATCATTATTCACTCTTTTTTCACTGCTATTTTCTAAGAAGTGTTTTGTTTCTGTGTTTTTTCTTACAGATCCTTGAAGATTATTTGCTTTCTTTAGTAGACTTTCATCAGAAATTGGCTGGTGACCGAGAAGGAACAGTAAGATTCAAGTGATATATTTCACTTTCCATATTCAGTGAAACATTTAAGAGCGTACAGTGTACAAGACCTATGTCAGCCTGCCAGTAACTACACTTTTTATCAGCCAGATGCCTTGACTATCAGTGGAGTTACTCTTTCAAATTCAGTTCCAAAGTTAAAGCAGACAGGTAAGCACTTTTGTTTCGTACATGGAAGAGAAGAAAAGGTTGTTTTCCAACCATGAATTCCTTGAGGACTAGGAATGGATATCTAGTATCCTTCAGGTTAAAAACCTATTTCTTCTGTTTCATTTCTTGGTGATTAGCTGAAACTGTGAGTTTTATTTGAATCAAATTTGGAGAGATGCAATTCTGAATACTGAGATCCTCTTTACTCATCCATGCTGCGTTTCAGGTCCAAATCAAAGTGTGCTGCAACATGACAAACTACTCTGCCCTTTTCCTTGCTCTGAACTCACTTCAGGGTTAAGAGTCTAGTCACTTGTCAAGTGCCAAACAGCTACTAGAGTAGATTGATCAAGTGGAACATGACGGCAGGAACAACAGAGAAGGAAAAGAACAAATGCAATTTTATATGAACTTTTAAGCCACCAGTGTAGACGCAGCACTGATCATGGTTATTTACTCTAGGCAAAGCTGGGCAGTGAAAGGTTCGTTTTTGGTTCTGTAAAGGTATCCTGTATTAAAACACTGTCACTTACTTGCCACTTAGGGACTATGCATATGTATTGCCTGTTGTCTTCTCTGCTGAAAAGATTAGGAGCGTGGAGAGCTCCTGTTTCTCTATGATACCGTCTTCCTAGGAGAATACCAGCCACTAGCTGCATAATGGAGTGATAGTAAACATATTAAGAAACACAAGCCTCAAAGCATTCCTTCTGCTTTCTTCTGCTTATGGGGAAGAGATACTCTTAATACATACATTGTGAAAGATCGAGAGGGGACCTCATCAGTGTTTTATAATAACTGAGTATAAATCCAAAGCTCTATGGGTAGTATCCATGATTAATTGCATTCAGTCGACATTAGACTCTGTCATTATCAGCTACTTGCTGCTCAGCACTTGCTATGCGGTTAATTATTGTTGTGTGGCTCTCAGGGATGTTTTCAAAACATTTCAAATTCTGCTACTGTAAGTAGTGCTACAGTGAAGAAATCAATAAGCTGCCATTTAGCAGAGGAAAGACAAACAGATACTTTTATGAAGATGTTTTGAATAATTTTGCTTTATCTGAGACCAGATAAGCTATCACTGATAATAAAGGTGTTTTCAAGACAGCAGTGACATTTGGCATCCTATCTAGAATTCACTGAAACTCTTGTATTTTTAATCCACCCACACATATAGCCATACCCTCTGTCACAAAAGGCAAGTGAGAAGATTAGAAGGGTTACATTCAGGTTCCAGGTTTTGTGGAATGGATATTTTTGATAGCATAGCCTTCAAGACTTGGAAAAATAAAACACTTTGCTTTTTTTTTTTTTAGATTATTACTACGGAGATGGTAGTAATGATCTTTTCATAGGAGAGAAAATATTATATTACCAAACTCGAACTACCACTATAATGACTGAAACACACCCTATACTATGTTAGTACTTCTATTTATAATGGTCAGTCTTAAAAGTTTTATCAATGGTGCAGCCATGTGGACGACATGCAAGATTGCTGTGCAATGTGCAACAGTGGTAATAGGCTGCTATGCCCTGTAATAGTATGTAACAGTAATTATCTCTGATAATTAAAAGCAAGATTAAATTTGGGAAATAGTCCTAATAATGGAAAGAAACTAAAAATAAGAAAAGACTTTTAAAAAAATTATTTTAATTTATTTCTCCGGAAATTTTCTAAAACAATATTTCCCTTTAATTCCAATATACAGGCAATGTTGAATCGTGTTGTCTTTTGATTCAGTATTAAACCAATTTCTAACATGCCAGTATTTCTAGAGTTATGACGTCCATTTAAACTAAGTGGAAATGATTGAATAGTTGAAAGAAACAGACTCCATGTTGAGATTTCTGGATTAAATACTTCGTGTGTGGGAGAGCATGAAGAATAAAGACTGGAATATGTGGGGTGCTAAAAATCTGAGTTACTGGCACTTGTCCATCCTGGGATGCCATTACTAGATCCTTCTGACCATGAATTGCATCCTGGACCAGGGAATCTCTGACGATAAAATTAACAGCCTCAATGGCCTCTCTTAAATCTTCAGAGCTTTTCAGCCAGTGTGAATTTCTTAGGTGTACAGGAATGCACTGGATACTGTTAGTTACTGAATTACGCACAAAACTGGTGGAACTTTAACATGGTTCACTTTTATTCTTTGAGTTCTGATCTATACAATTCCAGCCAATTCCATGCGGGAACAGCTACAACTAGACCTAAAGCACATATATTTGAAAACAAAGTGCATAAATGATCCATTTAATGAAAACATAAAAGACCTTGTAAATCAATTCCTGCTATCATCTAATGCTACTGTCTAAACATGATGTAGTGCCTGAGACCATCTGCATATGTATCCTTATGCCTATACAACGCAATTAGACATGCAAGGGATGTGCACCTACATGCAGAGGAGCCTAAAGCAATCCAGAGGCACTGGTTTTGTAAGTCAGTGTTTGTGGAACTGAGATCTGGATTACATGTGTCTGAACCATCAGTGAGATAGCAAAACTGCATGCCGATTACCATCCTGTTGAGAAATGGGAGAATGAGTTAGAGAGAGAAGGAGAGTAGAGTGTGCTAGAGGCCAAACGATTAATATATTTTCTCAGTATTAACATCAACGATGTGCTGCCTCAGAGGAAGTCACGGTTAAAGAGTATCCACTAACCTGATGTAAAGCTCAATAAAATATTAGAATAAATAGAATAAAAAATTACCTTCATATCTGGCAGGAAGGTTCCCTGATCTAACATGTCTATTATTGCTTTGCTGGGCTAATTTCAGCCTTACTTTGTGCTGTTCATGGAAAATCAATTATGTGACAGAAAGACTGAGAGACCTAGGAGGCATTCACCTCTGCGCCAAGCAACACCACTGGCTGGAAATTGATGCCAGGCAGTTATAATTAGGAATAAAGCAGAAATTTGCAACAGTGAGGGTGACTAACCACTGGAAAAAACTATTAAAGGAAGTGGGTTTTTTTCCTGTCTTTGTATCTCTTCCAAGCAACCATTGAGGCCGTCCTGGAAAGCATGCTTCAACTAAGCACAAATTACAGAGCTCAACAGAGTCAATGAGATCTAATAGTTCATAATAGGCTGGTTACACTGGACAAAATAATTATCCCCCTGGATTTAATTTTCACGAATCTGCTAGCACAAAGAAGATACCTACTCTGCCAGGAAGAAGACGAAGAAGATAAAAGCTCCCTTTCCTGAAGTTGAGATTACCAGCTGCATAACAGTGTTTGGCAGATATACCCTCAAACAAAACAGGAGAGAATTGTAAAATGTAAACAAGGGGCCCTTGTTTATCTTAAGCTTATGGCACAAAAACCTGTTTTAAAAGTATTTTGTTATTTGCACCTGAATTTCAGCTATGATGGTTACTTCTACTTAGGTTCAGCCACTCTAATGTAAAACAGTTATTGCGAAACTGGGTGTCTTAAAAGGAGATTGTAATTGTGTATCCTGTTACAATTCTACATCATTTAATCCCTATAAATTTGATAAAGTATTAATAAAAATGACACATTCACTTTTACTCTCCTAGGAAAACAAGTAATGAAGAGTTAGTAAAGAAGGTAAGTATTGTGATGTTTTAGTGATGGACCCTCATATACACAGCTGAGCTTTAGGCCAGTTCTGTCTTTGGGTGAAATTATGTTTTGAAACAAAATCAAGTCCCTAGTGCTTGACTGTGTTCCCTTCACAGAGATGAACAGTTTTTAAGCAAGACACCAGACATTACACATCCTTACCTGTAAACAGGACAGCTCTTATATTTTCAAAGATTACTATACTGGATTTCAAGCAAATAGTTCTCATTTCTTTTTCTCCATTTAGATCTGAGAGATTAATTAAGCTTATCTACAGGTGATTAATGCAGGTAGGAAGCCTTTGGCTTCCTCCAATTACATTCCGATGATGGGGTACTACTATATATTTATTCGGCTTTTAAGAAATATATCTGTAAGGATGATCTAGGCAATTGTGGTGTCAGATTAAAATACATTATAAAATCATTAGTGAACCAAACCAGCAACACATTCTGCGTAGCCATCTGGAAAAGAAGATGTTACAGAACAGATAAACATCTCTTCTCGGTATGAGAAGGGACTCTGCTTCAAATATATATACTTGTACTTCACTAACAGCTGTTCAGTTATTTTATTACTGTGAAAGCAAGGAGATACTAAGCTATAGAGAAGGGATGTGGTAGCCTGAAAAGTTTATTACAGAGCAAACTCTATGACCTGCTCCTCTTCTGGGCTAAAATCATAGACTTATTGGTGCCATATTCATGCCCTAGATAAAACTATTGCTCGTATTTGCATCTCTGACAGTTTCATATGGTGAAGAATGGATCTATTGGTTTAACTGAGTAAAAACCCTGCAAAGGAAATATGTTATGAAATAAGAGTAGACAAATCAAGTTCTTTTTTTTTTTTTTTTTATTCTTTTATGGGGGAGCCATCACAAACATACAAAATGCACCTTACAACTTCGCTGAGACAGGACTGTGACCTCTAAAATCAGAATGTCTTGATTCTAAAAAAATGTTCACACGGTCCTTTCTTCATGCAGGACATATGGAAATCAGACCAAATCAATAATGTTTCCCAGTTATGGAAAAATGCATTCCTTTTAATGTCTTCCTTTGCTACCTACAAATCCCATTGCAAAAACTCCACAGAAGTGGGCACTGGGATTGGAAGCTTCTGATCAGGGGCGGGAGATGCAGCTCCACAGCTCTAGAACTGAACTTGGAGAACAAGAATAAATGCATTTAATCCCACTCCACACCAGCTCTTTGAGCTACCTACCCTGCATAGATGAAACTGGAGTTTCCTGAATTCAAGAGTACCATTCCTATAAATTTCTGTACTGCCTGAATGTCTTTGTACCCAAACAAAACACAACCAGAGTCAGTCACACTCTGGCAGTAACCGGATGGTACCCATTTGCCCAAACCACTTCTCAGTGTGGCCTTGCCTCAGTCACAGCTCTATTTTCTTAAACCTAGAAGAAGACAAGGAACAGGAAGGTCACATAGCAGCTCTCTCTATTAAATCTTTGGCTTTGTAATATACTTTGGTTATGTCTCTATTAAGTCATAAAATAACCCACTGCCTAATGCACCAAAAGCTATGCACAGGTTTAAAACTATATAAAAGAAACAAAATAATAATATGGCAAAACATTACAAGAACATACCTCGCCGTGTAATTCTGACCTTCCCTACTGCCTTGATTTTCCACTTTTCTTTCCAATGCTGTTATGTCAGATTCCCAAACTCCTGCAACCCCCAGCTGGATTTGTCAAAGAACAGCTATACATATATTAACAGTTACAGCCATGCTCAAGATTTATGCTTAATTGCTGCTCATAATAATATACTATACAGTGTAAACCTGCACAAACTGCACATGCAGGATATCTCCTCAATTCATTTATATTCAATCCAGTACCTGGGATTAATTCTGTGTTTATTTTATCAATTTCAATGGGATTATTCTTTTTGCATCAAAGACTGAGGTGTTACCACTACTGTTGCCAGTTTACTTTTTCTAATTGATATGGTTTTGCTGAACCCATTTAATTGAATTCATTTCATTAACAGTGGAACTGATACTGATGTATGGAAAGAATATGGTTTAACTAAATGAGCAAATATTAACCAGTTTTATTCAACTCAATATGGCTTTGCACTGAAATCGGTAGTCACTTATCAAAACAAAAGCATTTTAATTCTTTTTGATTTATTTATCCTGCTAGCACTTCTTTGTCACAGTCGGATGCATTTAAGTAAACCAACTGGTATTTATAGAAGCCAATTTTCATTTAAATCCCTGAAAGATAGTTTAAATATTTCTTTAGCACCCACTGCACATTAACTGCAACTAACGCATTTCTGAAATGCAGTAGGCGTGCTATTGATAATACTACAGAATTTTATTTTAATGGTATTCTTGTTTCCCTCTTCCTCACAGTAATTTAAGCAGATCAGATTTGTAAGCAGGGCAGATTGGCTTAAGTTTTATATTCTAACTTAAACCTCTGTGTAAGTTCACATACGCTCCATCACATTTTTGCCAAGCTGTTTTTCCTTCCTGTGATACTACTAGGTTCCGTTGATCCAGGCACCTCTGACGTGGCAGCCAGCGCTCAGTGCTCACTAATATGATCCTCAGTAACGACCCAGATGTAGGCAGCAACTCTGTTCAGAAATATGTGTACCTAACAGCATTATTTGACTTACAGTATCAACACGACAGCAACTTCAGGAATTCAAGATTCAGGTGAGGAATGGAGCGACTTTCCTAAGAGGCAGCATGTCAGCATAGACCAAAATGCATCTACAAAATGCTACTACAAAAGTACTAAAATGCAGTGCTTGGGAAAAAAGTGCTACTTTTTAGAATCCGGTAGTCACAAAGCTGCCTTGAAAGTTTGGATTCAAGGAAACATTTACTTAGAGCATGCAGTGCTGTGTTGGTGCAGTTTGAATCTACTGATATTTGAGTGACAAGCTGTCTGTTCACACCCATCTGTGCACACTGCTGGTTCAGGACAGCTTGGCTGTGCCTGTGAGCAAAACTCTTTGGGCTTTGTAGAAATGTAACTTCTTTACAGGATATCAAAAATTCTAAGTTACTGGCACTGTACAGGCTGCAAAACATTTCAGAAACTAAAATTGGCTGTAATGGAGATCCCTGTGTATGATTTCCAAAGGATGCACAGGTTTTCACCTACAGTTTGGTGTATAGTCAGAATAGGGGACACACTTTCCCTCAATATCCCAGTTGCTTTTCTGAGCATCCTAAGTATATTCTTTTTATTATGGTTTTATTGGGCTATCTCTTATTGTTTTTTAACACTGCTTTCTTACGAATAGTTGCATACCAGTTCCACACACAATGGATACTACCGTCTTGTGATGTTTCTCTGGAGATTTAGTTTCCTTATCTCTTTGCACAGCAGGCATATAAACATTAAAAAAAATTGCTGTCAAATATTTGAAACACATTATGGAGGATTCACCTCACTTCTATGGATCAGTTAGAAGATTTTGCTGCTTGTAGCACTGGGAACTTAATAATATTTTTGGTACATATTAAGAACAGGTGTCCTCCTCCTTCTCTTTAGCAAATAAGGAAGTCAGCCCAATCTCCTACAGGATGTCATATGAAGAGAGACTCCTCCTTGAAGTGTGTGTACAGCTGCTATTAATAGTAGACTTTTATGTAACAAACAAAGAACACATCCAGTAGAGATAAACTTCTCTTAGTTTCCTTTGATTCAGCTGCCAGAGTTACTATAATATACATAAAAACTATGGAAATTTGCTGTATGAATCTCAGCTCTGCTAATGTTCAAGGTGATTTCCAATTAGAAGTCCAAATCCTTAGAGATGCCATGTTCCTCTGACTTCCACTATCACAGAAAAGTTTCCTGGCTTCCTGACACTTCCTTACACTCTGAAGCTAGCAAGAAACCAGCCAAAGGTATATACTGAATTCAATGCATTACCTTTAAAGTGATTTATATATGAATTAGCCGGTGTGCCTTTATTTGGGTGCAGCAGAAACCTGAATGAAAGGGTAACAGGACCTGTGAGGACTCCTGCCTTAATTTTCACATTGTTCTCCTTCAGCTTCTTCTGTCCTTTGACTGAAAAATTAAATCAAAGATTCAGGAATGGACAAAGCCTGAATTTTCCTTTTACTGTGCCTGAGATGTTGCCATCTCTTCTAACCTGCTGGTCAGCTGGTTCATCCAAGGGCACTGGTGACTTTCTGGCTCCCTCAGGCATTGGATAGATTTTGGTAGAGTGATGTTATGAATGTATAATTTCCTTGTAAAAAATACAGTTAAGATATGCCATAGTTTTACCCAATATTTTTTTTTACCACCTACTAATGAAAAATGCCTGATAACAAGCCACCAAGGGCCCTGCTCTATGTCTACCTGGCCATTGCTGGCCAGAAGGAGCAAGGGACTACTGCAGAACACAGAACAGTTTTCAACAGAAATGCTCCATGCATCCAGAGTTAGCATTGTGTTTATCATAGCTGAGAAGCAGGGAAGGGGGGACAGATCAAACTCACAGGGAAGGCTCAGTTTATAAGAAAAACAAGGTGTCATAAAATATTCCCCTGTGTCCACCCACAAAGAAATTACTTCAAATACCAAATTCCCTCACAGCTTGCGAAGCCTTTACAAGCTCTCCAGCCTCCCAGCAGCCAAATGCTGAATGATGTGCCCATATATTAGGTACAAAGGTCAGTAGATGAAGGAACTGGGCTGTAGGACACCCGTAGATCATATTGGCCCCAGAGCTGGGAATATATCCTTCGAAGCCAAACCTGCCACTTCACAAACACCCTGAACATTGTCTCGTACTTTCATAAATGCATAAAATTTCAATGTTTGTGCATCTTAATGAGATACTTCACTAAAATGCAAAGTTAATGATTTATTAGTTTAAATAATTTACTTTACAATGGAATTAACATGCCAGCTGTGTTGCGCACACTATAAGGGAAGTAAATCCTTTTAAAGTGCTTCAGTAACCTAATTAGCATATTCCTTCTCTTTGTGTCATGTTTCAACAGTTACTATATATGCCTTGACCTCAAAAGTATCTCTCCCTTTGGTTATATGAGGAGAAAGTGGTTAATTTGGGTGTGTGAGAAACTGAAGGTGTTTAGGAAGCAGCTCTGTGTCATGTTTTGATAAAAAAACTCGACAAAGTTTTCAAATGAACATATATGACTGGAGTTGATTTTGAAGCTCAGAGCTTCAAAGAAGGTGCAGGATTGTATGGTAATAATGGACATTAAATTACCTTCTCTCCAGCAATGTGTATCATTTGGAGTCAGGTCATAAACAGGATAAGGGAATCTTAGCTTTCCACTCCTTGCTAAACAGCAGAAGGCTCTTCACAAGTCTCATTAGCTTCCATTACCATTCTCAAAGGAATATGTTAAACTTGAAGCTAAACAGAAAAAATGAACAGATTTCTAATAATTTATAATGGCAAGACTGATGCAGAAACTACATTAAAATATGGGTTTCACTCTTAGAAAAAAAAAACCCCAAACCTCCAAAATTTTGGAAAGTAATATAATTTTCTAAGTATGTAGATCAGCAAAATGTTCATGTACAATGCAAAATGCTGCTTAGATATATCCAAATTAACAAGCCATCTTTAATAGTAGTCTACACAAAAGCTGTAACAATCTAAAGCTCAGGGTTCTCTTCTTCCAAATGCTCTTTATATTTAAAATCTGAATGCAGCCAGATGCTGGATACCTTTTTCATTGTTTTTGCTACATATTTTATTAAAGCCATGTGAATTGCTTGGTTTTGTCCATGACACTTTAAGCGCACATTTAAAATCTTGTCTAATCAACACGTGCTATTCCAAACCTCAGTAGGATGATCTTTGGTGAATGTGACAGAAAACATTGCAAAGTTACTGATTCATAATTTAAATTTTAGTAGCATCTAGGGGCCCCATAAAAGACTGCAGCCAGCTAAACTAAGTACTGAGTATACATATGCCATAAGACAGTATACAGAACTTACAGTTTAAATATTCAGCACACTCAGAAAGGAATTAGTATTTCTTTTTTATATATGGGAAACTGAAAATGCTGAGGAGGGATGACATAGACCTCAGGGAATTTTTCAGCTCTCCTGAGACTCAGGTCAGTAATTTAACTCTGGCCATCTTCCAGCTCCCTTTAATAAAAGATTTGGGTTGCACACTGTGCGCATGATGTGTTGCGACTTTGTGTTGTATGGTTATTGCTATTCCTTAAGCCTTCACAATACACAGAGCCATAAAATACACATAAAATAAACTACTTACACTGAGTGGATAGTCCTTTAATAAGGAGAGAAATGAAAGACCTAGAAAAATCCGAGGAACAAATGGCTCAGACACGCTCACATGTAAATGGAACTACTTTTGTTCTCTCTGAATGTGTCTTGTTCAGAGCAGCCAAGTTGTGCTGTCCCCTGTGTAATTTTATGTAAATTTAGCAATCTGTGTTACATGTTACAAGTAACATGACTGTGACCTTATCCTGGATGCAGTCTTCTGCAATCAAAAGTTCTACTTTTGATGACAGAAATGATGCAAAGTGTGTCACAAGCTGTCCTCAACTTAAAATCCTTCCGGAGGACAGTGGGCAGCCAGCAGATGGTTTGTGTGTCTGCAGGTGTTTTAAATAAAAAAAAAAAAAAGAAAAGGGCTGGTTCAGTGCCTCTTTCTTCCTATAGCTGCATCTCAGAATGCTCGACCCAAGCATCTTTGTCCATGCAAGTATTTCAGGCAAGAGACAGATGATCAAGGTGAAGGAAGGCCCAGCTGCCTAATCATTGGGCACCAGAATTGTCACTGGCAGCCAAAGGACAAATGGTTGTGACCTTTCCAGGTGAGAGGGAACTGGATGAGATGCAGGAGATGCAGAACAGGAGTGGGTTGCTAGGTGTGCCAGGCTTGGCAACCTTCACCCACCTTCAGAAGGGATTTGAGGAAGGACACAGCAGTGGGAAACTGCCACCAGCAGAGCTGCTAAATGCAGCCAGAGCACAAGGCTGTGACTTCTGTGATACGTGAACTTCATCAAATAGAAACATTAACATAAAAATGGAGGCACTGTTGAGAATGCCCAAGTATATATAAAGCAGGATGTTGGAAGAAGTATGAGTCAGACTTCACTGTAAAGTACTAAATAGCACCTTAGACTTCAGCTAAATCTCACTGGGAGAGCAAGCATGGCACAGGCAGCTGGGTGACAACCAGTCCTTGGAACACTGGTGTGCCAAGCAGCACATTGCCCTGGCAGGGGCAGATGCGGGAATTGCTGCTTCCAGCTCACAGAAGCTCAGCTCTCTGACACAGGATATAGCTCCCTTTTGCAGTTATCAACAGATCTGCTGGCAGGGGACCATGGGGCTTCTAGTTTGAGTCTCGTGCGTGCTCAGCAGGGCCAACAACTGGATGGTGAACTCTGCCAGCTGGTGAAGCTGGCTTTCGTATATGGCTGCCAGTGTCAGGGATGAGAGAAAATTAGCTAATTTTCAGGGCATTCTAGCAATCAGGGAATGCTTGAAAAAGAGCAATGCAAGGTTAATTTGGAATCTGATATGAAAAAAAAGTGCAAGTTTAAATACTAATACTGTAGAACAAAAAATGTGATATAAAGACCCAGCAAACCAGCAATGTTTAAGTCACGGTAATTAAATGAAGATATTAGAGGCAGTGAGGTATCTTCGAGTAGGCTGGAGACACAGATAGAAGGTATTCACAGAAACACTCCAAAGATGTTGTGTTTGGCAAAGGCAATGGCAAGGTTTGAATGGAGTACAACAGAATGCAGATGGTATAATCCTAATCTCATTTAAACTAATGATATGAACAATCTAATACTAGTCCTTGAAATAGCACTGGGTCTTTTGTTCAAAATAGCACATTTAAATAGGGACGTTGAGTGAAGGAAGATTTGTATGAACTATTTGCATAATGAAGGACAGTGTGGTTACAGACTACATTCACCGTTCAGAGGAAAGGGTCTAAGCATTCTCTCAAATCTGCTTTTCTTGCAATGTCAGAAGAAACAAACATGCTGAGTAGAAAATTCACGTGTTTTAGGTTATAGAATAGAACCATAGAATAGTTAGGGTTGGAAGGGGCCTTAAAGATCATCTAGTTCCAACCCCTTCTACCTCGGGCAGGGACACCCTACTAGACCAGGTTACCCAAGGCCCCATCCAACCTGGCCTTAAAAACCTCCAGGGATGGGGCAGCCACAACCTCCCTTGGTAACCTATTCCAATGTCTCACTACTCTTATGGTGAAGAAATTCTTCCTAACGTCTAATCTAAATCTGCTTCTCTCCAATTTATACCTGCTCCCCTTGTCCTGTCAACACAAGCCTTTGTGAACAGTCCCTCCCCAGATTTCTTGTAGCCCCTTTCAGGTTCTGGAAGGTCGCCAGAAGATCACTTTGGAGCCTTCTCTTCTCCAGGCTGAACAAGCACAGTTCTCTCAGTTTGTCCTCTTATGGGAGGTGCTCCAGCCCTCAGATCATCTTTGTAGCCTCCTCTGGACCCATTCCAGCAGTTTCTTATCCTTCTTATGTTGAGGATTCCAGAAATGGACAGAATACTCCAGGTGGGGTCTCACAAGAGAGGAATAGAGGGGCAAAATCTCCTCCCTCGACCTGCTTCTTTTGATGCAGCTCAGGATACAGTTGGCCTTCTGGGCTGGGAGCACACACTGTTGGCTCATGTCAAACTTCTCACCCACCAGCACCCCTAAGTCCTTCTCTGCAGGGCTGCTCTCAATCACGTCACCCCCCATTGTGTATTGAAAATGGGGATTGCCCTGACTCACGTGTAGAAAATACTACCCTGCTGCATTGAGGATGAAAGTCACAGCCCGTTACTCAGGTCAGGAGTTCAGACATGCTTTGTCATACAATTAACAGTACAGAGAACAGGAGGGGCAAAACACTGTTCTGCTCTGTCTCTTTGCACCTTATGAGCAGCATCACTGTCACCACCCCTTAAACTGCAGGCTTGCTTTCCTGGCTGCTTTCTCCATCGTCCCTCGGGCAGCAAGCCTGGTGAGGATACAGAAGTCCATCCTTCCGGAACATGAAATGCTCCATCTGGCAGTGGGAATCAGAGGCAAAGAAATAGGAAGCTAAAAAAGTTTTAAAAGGATTTCAAGCTCCCCAGGGAAACTATTCTAGTTCTTATTTAGCACTAAATGCCTCTTGTAAAACTCAGCCTCCCCCACTTTCCAATTAGGAAGGCACCTGCTTTATTCAGTTGCATCTTCTCTTGAGACTAAGCGGACTTTCTGAGGCAACTCCATAAATGAGGTCAACTTGATAAAAATACCCACTGCTGAAGGAACTCGGTAGCAGCAGGTGACTTACGATCCTGCACAGCTCTGAGAGTTAAATCTGTCCTACTGAATTCAAGGGGAACTTTGCTGTTTTTCCTCAAAATGATCAGGCTTTCATTTCAGATGATGGAAACTGCTCCTTCTAATAGTCAGTACGGCATTAGGATACTAAATAACACAGAGATTTATGCTCAGAAAAGTGTCAAAATGGGAGTCTTTATAGTGGATTCCTTATTTGTCCAGAAGTCAGAGCACAATCTTATATTTAAGAATTGTCTCATCTGCTGTTGTATAAAACAACTTCCAGATATAGTGCTGATGATATGAGAGTTACAAACAGAAAAACCTGAACTGATCATGATGGTTTCTTCCTTGATTCTGTCCAGTAGTTACTGTAATTTTTAAACTTTTGTCCCCCAAGACAATTACACTCGTGTATATACATGTGTGTATGTATATATACATAGTATACACTTGACTAGAAGCAAAGAATCTGAAAATCCAAGAGGCAGAAGCTGCAACAAGTATTATAACAAGAACTATTACTTGTTACTGCAGTTCCTATGCTGCAAGGATAAATTATCAAATTCCTAGTACAAAGCATGTATCTCAAGTATAATTTTTAAATGCAGGGAGACTTTCCCCAGGGCTTTTGTCTGGCTGCAGCAGCATTGGCAAATATGCCAAGTACTCTGCCACTGATTTAGTGGGCTGGAAATCGCACTCCATCATTGTACCTTACCTGCCATTACCATCAGGTTTCTGCTGTCCCTTGGCATCCTGCTTACAGCAGAAAATTATTCACTTGCTTGTAAGGTACACAAAAACCACACTATTTTTAGCCACTTGCATCTATCACAGCAAGTTTACATCAAGACTTCAGGGATGAAGAAAAGAGAGGAGGAAAAAGAAACTTGCAAAGAAGGTTTCCTTTCTCACATGTCTTTAGCCCCCCTCAAACTCCTATGTGGTGCCACAGGTTAGCACAAGCAGTGACACAGAAAGGCACAGGCTGCTCCTTGAGCTGTCACTCCAGCTTCATCTTTTCCTGGAGAGCACCACGCTGAACGGACAGATGATGATGACAGTAGTATGAATGCAATTTTTCCTGTCTTCAGCGCCTTAACTCAATAGAGTTTTGCAGACACAGTCATGGCCCATATTTTTCACAATGACTTGGAAGCATTTTAAATTATTTTCCTCATGAAAGTGAGCCTTTTGTTGGCAGTTGGAAATCTCTGCTACAGACATTTTATATTTTTAAGAGTCTAACTTTCTGACAGGAAGAGATCTAATTTTCCAAGTGATGGAAAGTGCATTCAAGGCACTTTCTAGCAGCACTCTGCAATACCATTTCAAGTTATGTCCTCTCTGAGAAAAGCTGTTCGACTCATTTCTTGGCCCCTTCTCTTCTTCCTCCACAATATGGGAGAAGTAATAACACTAGATTGATGATTTACAAGTCCAAAATTTTGGATGCTCTGGTTCAGAGAAAGAGTTAACACAGCAGGACACAAAGGCTGTCCTCATATAGTTGCAGTCAATATTGGAATATTTAGTCCAATGTATTCAAGTCATCCTCCTAGTCTAAGGAAGATTATTAGAACTGTAGATTGAAATAAGCCATTAGATCAACTAAGAGCCAGTGTACTGGAAAGCCATATAAGGGAACTTTCCAGACCATTGTCTTTCTTCTAAAAAGAGAAAACAAAACTTGTGGTTTTCCCTATCACCCACCAGAAGTCATGAAGCATTGGATCAGCACCCTGAAAATTCAAGTCCTCTGCCTCCATACAGCACAGACAAAAATACTGAAGGTTTCCATCCATTGTATGAAAGCCCCTTTGCTGAAATAAATGCACCACATAGGAATGAGTTTTGTTCATCTTCTGCTGTAGACTTCCTAATCCATAACACAGCCAGCACAGGCTAGTACATTAATAACGTACGGTCAAAAGCCAGTTGTACCTAGTTCCCTGTTGATCTTCTCTGTGGACAGTTGCTTATAAGGAAATGGCAGACAAAATAGAAAATTCAGAACAAAAACCTCAAAATGTTGTTTGCCATATTGGGGTGACATAATGACTTCTCCGAACAGAGGAATCTTTCGATTTCCAGTCCTGACTCTGTTTCAGCCATGTTAGTAATGATAATCCTGCCACCAAAACACCTTCTGGTGGACCTTCTGGTGATCCTGGTGATGTTCTGGATTCTGGCTTGCTTTGATGTGACAGGCTGTATAACTATTGGACAATGTGTGCTGGACTGCAAAGGAGTGGGACCAGACAGGTATGACTCATGTACATCACCAGTGTTTAGTTCCTAAACATCTGTATTATGTAAGGGTTAGGTTCAGTCCAGTCTTTACATGAGCAGAAGAAATATGGACATACTACAAACGACACATGGGGCTATAGTAGCCTATATTCAGATGAGGCAGGCTCTATTAAAATGCACTTTGTAGTTTAACTTGATATGTTGCTTTATGTTATTACACTATATGGTTAAGTTTTTCAGCATATTTTAATCTTTCATTATCAAATTATACCATTAATTATTATTTCTGTTGGGGAGAATTTTCTGAGCTCTGCAAATGTAACAAGTCAGAACTATCAGTTTGCAAAGATATTGGAGAGGATGTATTGGCATTTTACTTTATAATTGTCTTCATTATTTTCTCCAAAGGGTTGAAAATTTATTTCCGAGACCTGACATTACACTTACTAAAACTGCAATATAACTGACTACTGCAGGATTGGAAAGTGCAGATGTAAATCACAACTCAGTCCTATCTTTCTAGTAGCTATATCGAATCTGTTAACAATTGAGAAGCCATTAAAATGCTAATAAGCATGAAGTATGATCTATGTTTCACACTCTAACTCTATTTTTACAAAGGCAAAACATACACGAAAATCCCAGCAGTTCTCTCCTGCTGCAAGAAATATGTTTAGCTTTCAAAATCATGACATTGTTGTTAGACCTGTCTGCAAGATAAACTGTTACATTGCTGCCAGCATGATTACAGAAAAGCTTTAGGGCCAAAGTTGCAGCAGAAAAAGTCTCAACTAATTCCCTTTAATTTGCTTCCAAATACCAAACAACAAGAAAGCACAGTGAATTTGACTACCCAAGCTGTGTCAAACCTTGAGAAAGATACAGACTTCAAGAAAGATGCAAACTTCAGAGAGACGCCATTCCCTTGACCTTCTGGAAGCAAACCCCTTTCTAAGCGTGCCCAGTGAAAACCTCTCAAAGCAAGCCCGTTAAAATTAAATGTTTTCACCATGCAAAATATCTGGCTGACACAATGTTGCAGCTCAAATGCCCTTTCTAGCTGGGATCTTGAGAGTTTAAAGTGAAATGAGATCCTTCAAAGTTACTGGAATTCTTTTAAAAGACATATCAGTGCTTTCCCAGTCCTTATCCAGGAATTTTATGGTTCTTTACTACTGCACAAATGATAATAAACCCTGCTCAGGGATTGGTGGAAATGCTACATTTTTAGAAGTGCTCAGGTGCAACTGTATGTGTGTGTCTGGCACTAAATTTGGGAATTTGCTGGTCCTCGAGGAGCAGCACATGCATCATACTAATGTAATCCTGCCATCTCCTGTATCCCCTTAATCAGCAGGCAGCTGTGTTCCACTTGCTTCCAGAAATATCACAATCTTGAATACCTCAAACAAGATGGAAAACTCCACACTTTTATGGAGGTTAAAATGAAGAGGGTGAGGGGAACACGTTACAGTCAGTTTTCTGTGCTGTTCCCTTTATTGTTGCCTAATGTTATTTATTGTAGCATCATGTTCCTTCTGAAGCATAATTAAAAAAAGATAAATAGCCATACAGTCTTCCATAAAGATACGACTGATAGCTTGAGCCTTTTCCTATCAGACTGCTCTTTTTTCTAACGTATAAGACTGAACAAACCTTTGATATCTTTTTTCTCATTCACCACAGGAAAAATATCCCTCTAATCTACTTTTGGGTTCCCTGAGTTCCCTGAAACAATCCAGCACTTTGCTCTGGGTCACAGTAATCTATTATTCTGTTACCATTTTTGCCCTTCGCTGCATGTGTTAGGCTGCCACTCTATTCCTCCCCAGATGGGGTAGCCAGGCAGTCCTGTGTCTTGGGTACCCATTCTGTTTGCCTCTCCTTGTGGCACAAGGGATCAGGGATACACGTCCTGTGGAAAACATCCCTTTGGAAAGTCACTCCTACACCATCCAAGCTGGAAAGAATGTGGTTCTTGTGGCCCATGTAGCTCTATACTGTAGCTTCAGGCTACTCTCATCTGCAAGGTTTAATTTTTACTGTCATCATTACTGGCATAAAGATGACGGCAGATCAATTGTGTTCCAAGTCTGGTAAAGTACATGAGACACTCTTCCACTCTTCCAGTAGCAAGGAGGCATGCTGCTGAGTAATTTTAGTAGCATTTCACTTATTATGAAGCATTTTTTTCATAAAAATACCGATACAAATCCCAAATTAGGCACTTCAGACATAAACCACACCAGATTTCTGTTGGAATACAAGGAACTAGAACAAGACTGTCACCTGTCCCACATGGTGTTGACAAGTAAGACAAGCAAGTGAGAAGAAAACTGATCAGCAGGAGTAAAAAATGCCAGTTAATACCAGTCCGGTGCATATATAAAGAGAAAAATGTTTCCACTTTACCCACTGTCTCCTCCACTTCTGTAAACAAAGCAGAATTCAAAATGCAGCAAGACACACAACAACGAGCTTTCAAAAGAGATTTAGCTGAAGGCAGCAGATGATCAAGCTCTTACACTGCGAAACAGTTTTGTTACTATGATTTTAGCTTGCGCAATATACATGTTCAGAACTATGTCTGGAAAAGACGACCTGGATTAGTGACTTTGTTTTAAGAATAGATAATCTCTTGGTAAATATTTGTACTGTGAGACTTAGCTTTGCGGGCAAAATTGTCTTGACAGTTTATCAGGCTGAGCATAAAACTGACTTGCTGATTCTTTCAGGATGTTGCTAAAAATGATACAAACTAATGATGCTTGTTCTTGTGTATGAAGCGAAATTAATTAATGGGGCGACTGGCAAAATTTTTGTAAACTGCATTACTTCCTAGGTTTGAAACTGAAGACTGAAGCTCTCAGAACTTAATTGTGTTAATTTTAAAACATATGTCTATCCATTTTAAGAACTATACACACAAATTAGCATTTATAATGTATGTACATGGGACTGTGCATCTGCAACAGAATGCACAACCAGACAAACTGAGAACAGTATAATCCGATTTTATAGTATTGTTGAATGGTTTGAGTTGGAAAGGACCTTCAAAGATCATCTAGTTCAGCCTCCAGGAACATCTTTCACTAGATCAGGTTGCTCAAGCTCAATTTATGGTATTCAAACACAGTAGTTTAATTCTGCAATGTTTAGTTCATGCAAAAATGGTATAATAAAAAGGGAGTACTAATTTAATGTGAGAAAGCGATAGTGAATATTGCCAAGCACAGAAAAATAATTTAAAAATACTAATATTTTTTGGTCAAGAAGTCACAATGGTCTGTTTGCTGATGAGATTAATTGGCACATTCACTCCAGCTGCTTTCAGGTCTTAAGTATCAGTTCCTTTTAATCTCTGTATTGTTACCATGTTTTGCTTCTTAAGGTGTAGATAGGTACCTGACATGTATAAAGATGAGTGATTTATTGCCTTACAGATTTTTTTTTAAGCTATGATGCCTCCTCTGAGGCTACTCAGACTCTTCAAGTGCAATTTATAGTGGAAACTGATATGTTTCCATGGAATGAGCTTTTTGCTTCTTTTAGTTTAGTCAGCACTGACATTATGAGCCTGTAAAAAAGGCTGATAAAATATTTGACATATTAAGTGCTTTTGGGGTTCTGGAAAAGGCAATGTGTTATACTAAAATGTAGAATAAGTGCCACATAAATACTAGTGGATAAACAAACGTGAGATACAACTTTTGATGGTATGTTGTCCCATGTTTTCTCAAGTATTGCCCCTAAAGAGGCAGCGATGGGTTTAACATCATCTAACACTAACAGGACTACACTAGACTAAGGAGAAAATACTTATTTCAGCTTTTAAGGTAGTTGCTGTTAGAGTTTTGAAGATTTTTCCTTCTTTAGTTGAATCAAACCGTAATTTATTAACTTATTAAGATTACAGACTGGATATGGTTAGATGAAGTCTCTGCACTGTTGCTCTTTATTTGCAAATCCATCACTGTATAGCTTTGCAGAAGCAGGATTTCTTGAAAAAAGATCCTCCTATCCAAAAGGGAAATTCTTTTGTTCCAATATTCTGTAGGAGTGAAATTTGTATCTGAACTACAGACACTCCTTAAGAGAATCGAATAGAAAACATCCTTACCATATGGTTTTGTCAGGACAGCACAGAAGACAGGATTTTGGGGAAAAGGGAGGAAAAAGCTTTCCCCTATGGTATTCGGTTTGGCTGACAATGGAAAGATTGACTTGATTTTCAGGGACTCTGCCTGAATTTCTCTGTTGAGGTTATCTCAAGGATACTGTGCAATAGTGTCATTTCCCCTCAGTGTGCCAAGGTGAACCACACAAATGCCTCCAATAGCTCTCAGCTATTCTCATGTGAGACAGATTGCTGAGCTTCTGTTTGGCTTTAGAGATGTTCACGTGCCAGTCACTGGGCCACAGGATGACAAATTACCTCTCTGCCAATATGAGAGCTGGGACAGTTCTCTCCACAGCCTCCACCAGATGGGCCTAATTAAACTATTAGCCAATGAGTAAGGTCTGATGGCTCCATTAGGAATCCTCCTGTGCTTAAATAAACAGCTCAAAATAAATAGTTTTCTCAATTAGACTGTTGTTTATGTCCTTTTTTTGAGTATTCATTAGCAGAGTGTCTCCTTTGTCTTCTTTTTCACAATGGGATGGGGCCTCCTTGACATTATGCAAGAATTTCAAAAGGTTGTAAGGACATTAACATGTTTGCTTTGAAGAGTTAAACCCTCTCCTACACCTCTCCCAAAGTATCAGTTTCACTGGACTTTTACAGCAAACATTCCTTCTTTCTTTTTGCTGTTTCATCCTCGCTGTAGGGTTTTATACCCTAATGAGCTGAAGCCTGTCACTGCCATGTGCAACACCCTTGCAGCCTACACTGCCTACAGGTCTCCTCAAACCATGATCCCGTCTCCTGTGCTGGACGGTAGGAATATTCTCTTTCTCTCTTTTTTTTTTTTAAATAATTACTTCCTAGAACTAACTTCTCCCACCTTAGTAAATATCCCCAGGGTCCACTTTTACCCTTTCTCGCTCTCCATTTTCTCCCTAGATTAACTTTTTCTCATTGATTAAGTTGTGATCTGTATGATTCTTATCTAGAAATCTGTTCATCTACCACAATGGTCTTTCTTTTGTGTAGCTCAGCTTTTTGATAAGGAAAATCCAATTGGAACTCAAGGATTTAAACAATCTCTTCCCTCTCTTCTTTCTCTTCAAAAGTTTCCCTGTGAAAGGCTCCTCCTACTCATTTCTTGTGTTCACCTTGACTCTCAGTTTCTCAAGGACATCTTCATAATCCAGAACTTTTTTCCTTCCCTGTCCAATCAATGTAAGGAAGATGAGCTCTGCAGGGAATGCTAGTCGTGATTAAAAACTTTTTTTTCTGAGTCATTTTCAGATGAGAATTGCTGCTTTGGGAGTGGGTGGTGGTCCCACCAAGAAAAAAATTGGATACGTCACCCATTAATAGCATTCCTTGGAAGCCGTGTTTGACTCACTGTTTGAAATGAGCAACCAGATTTTTACATAAAACAAGTAGTACATGGATTCTTCAATACACCCCTAGTCATAGAATCATGGAATCATAGAATCATAGAATAACTAGGTTCGAAGAGACCCACCGGATCATCGAGTCCAACCATTCCCTCCAATCTCTAAACCATGTCCCTCAGTACCTCATCCACCTGCACCTTAAACACCTCCAGGGAAGGCGAGTCAACCACCTCCCTGGGCAGACAGTTCCATTGCCTAATAACCCTTTCAGTGAAGAATCTTTTCCTTATGTCAAGCCTGAACCTCCCCTGGTGGAGCTTGAGGCCATTCCCTCTTGTCTTGTCCCCTGTCACTTGGGAGAAGAGGCCAGCTCCCTCCTCTCCACAACCTCCCTTCAGGTATTTGTAGAGAGCAGTAAGGTCTCCCCTCAGTCTCCTCTTCTCCAGGCTAAACAACCCCAGCTCTCTCAGTCACTCCTCATAAGAATTGTTCTCCAGCCCCTTCACCAGCTTCGTTGCTCTTCTCTGGACTCGCTCCAGAGCCTTGTGGTGAGGGGCCCAGAACTGAACACACAAATTGAGGTGCAGTCTCACCAGTGCAGAATAATCTCCCTGGACCTGCTGGTCACGCCGTTTCTGATACAAGCCAAGATGCCATTGGCCTTCTTGGCCACCTGGGCACACTGCTGGCTCATGTTCAGTTGGCTGTTGACCAACACTTCCAGGTCCTTCTTCTCCTGGCAGCTTTCCAGCCAGGCTTCTCCCAGTCTGCAGCTCTGTTTAGGGTTGTTGTGCCCCAAGTGCAGGACCCAGCATTTGGTCTTGTTAAACCCGCAACCTTGGCGTTATCAAACATAGTATTATCCATGTAACTATTTAGAACTGTTTGAGCTCAAAAATAGCAAGATGGTAGCACCACAGTTTCACGTATTTAATTATAACTCATTTGATATTGACTCATTTGCTCTGCTAGCTCCATTTTAAGATACTTTTTGTCTAACTGCTCCAGAAAGAAAGTGGTATTTCAGTTTTCTAAGTTATAAAATATATTGGGTTGTGAATTCGAAATTGTGTCTATGTAGTCACTGAAAGGAAATGGAAAATAAAATAATTTACTTTGTGTGAGAGATTGGGAATTTCAGAGGCAGATCCTGTGACGATCTGTGCCAGCTAAGGATTTGTCCTTCAGTGACTTCATGCAAGAATCCCAGGTAGTAAAAATTTTCACTATTCAAACGAAATTAATGCCATGTTACCATAAGGGACCACATTTTTAATTTAAGGAGGATACTATTTCCTGTTAAATCCCACAGCAGATGTGAGGCATACCTAAAGTTTTATTTTGACATTTTGAATCAACTCCCAAGACCTTTATTGATATCACCCTTTAAATAAGCCCTTTTCTTTATCTTCTTGTTGGGCTGGAGTGAAATCTGAGTAAGTACCTCAACTTGGTCATTCTCACGCAGCTTTTAGGAAGCAGATGACTTCAGAAAATGACTAAAATCATGAATACGTGGAATGGTAGTATCAGAAGAATGAAAGGGTTCAATAGCTTTGTGTTGAATTCCTCTGGGGAGACTGCAGGGTGGGAGTATTTCGTGGACCAGTGCCTTCTGCACTGATTCCTCTTGGTACTTCATCGCCAGTCAAGTTAGGGCTTCATCTCACCTCGATCACAAGCAACGACCTCAGAGAAGAAAGGCTAATGTGGGAAGGGGTGTGAACATCTTTCAATGGCTGCAGAGCATTAGAGATTTTTAAGAGGTATGCAAGAAGCTGCAAAGGGCTAATGGTGCTTCCACCAGAGAGAACAATTAAACGATTCCGAAAAAGAATACAAAAGAAGCAGTTACCTGATCAGTGTAGAACACCCACCTCTCCCTCCCCTGAAATAATGTTAAGAAAATGCCTATGTAAGAGAAGGAAATATCTATGTTCTTCAAAGCAGAGAGGTTTCTCAGTCAAAATCAAGTCAATTTGCATTTAAAAGTGACACTTGTTTCCCTTACAAAGTGGATGTGATGAAGTATCTTAATTCATGGATATTACCAAAGAATAGACTACTTCTGGCCCTTTTAACTACAACCACCTAGAAAAATGTTTTCTCGGGGAGCCCTACCAATTTATATCTTCACTCTGACATTGGCAGATAACTTTTTATTAGTTGTCTCTTTCTATACCCAAACTCCTTTCTCTTGCTGAGCACATCAACCCCCTCATTGCCTTGCATCCACCCAGCCTGTCAGGACTGGCCACAGCATTCAGTGACTAACGCTCACAGAGAAAATGCAATAAGAAAAAAGAGCATTTTGGACAACCTGGGAGGAAGGTCACATTAATTGAAGGAGTTAGGAAATTCCCACCTGTTGCAGAAGGATCATGGTAATGCTTCTATTCACGTCACTCCAGTTTGTTCTGGGCTATGCAGAATTCTGCTGGAAAAAGCTACCCAGATTTCATCAATAACCACACAGGCAATTACTAGAATGATGTATTTTCTTTTCCCTTTGTTCAAATCAAAGAACTAAGGTTATCTTCAGGGAGGAGCCCCTGTGTTGTTTGGGGCTGGTAAAGAGCCTAGAACATGCCTGTGTTTGGCACATCATGTTTAATTGCATCGCTTAGCTAATATGACTGCATTGTTTAAACTTCAATTGTTGGAATTGTCATATTGTAAAATTTCATTGAAGTCCCACTTCTCTGCCTGAAGTGCCATAATGTTAGCCAAGTGGGGAAAAGAGTTCTTCTGAGATTGATTTTTCAGACACCGTAGCTCTGTTCAATTGAATTCACTCAAGTAGTGGTTAACATAAACACTGTGGAGAGTATGACATGTCAAATTAGCAGCTTTGCAAATCTCCTGTTAATTGTCAGCCTAATTAAAAAATTGCTAATTATAATGTTTATAACTTCAAATAACTGCTCAGCTATAAAGCACTGGCTGTCAGGTGTAAACAGGGGGACTGAAGGAAAAAAAAATCAATCGACATCTGTTAATTTATCAGAGGCAGTACACTAAATTGAAAAATGGATTGCCTAATGCACTGTAAATCTGCATTACGATAAAAGACCAATTCATTTCAACACCTGCTTAATAAATGATAATGGCCATCTTTAGTGGCTAGCCCTAGGGTTTCTTCTGCCAATCAGACTTAGAATCCTGCCTTTACCAACATCAGACAAGAAACCGATTGCACTGTATGAAAATGTATACAATATCTCCACCCCTCTTTATCGTGCCAAAAATGAAAAGTCTTTACAGAGAATTTTTGAAAAAAATCTTCTGGATTATCTCATGTCATAAAGAGAAAATCTGTCTCATCCTACTACGGTTCCTCAATTTTACACTAACTTAAATGCATTGATGAACTAGAAAAAAAAAAGTGCCAAGTCCAATGATTCCCATCTGTCAACTTTCTTTCCTTAAATAAAACCTATAGCGCTGCAAGTCAGTACTTTACTTTTGTATTTTTTCCTTAAATATTTACTTTGATCAGACAGAGGATGATCCTCTGTAACTTAGAGGACAGTGAGTATTACTAAAAGCAGTGTTTTCAAATGGCCATCTTCCAAAACACTATTTAGTTCAAAGAACTATAGAGGTTTAGACAGTGGCTGCTCAGTTCTGGACATGGAGATAGAACTAAAGGTTGTATTTTGGCAACTGGTGTTTTTTTGGGGGAACTGCGGACCATTTCTAATGGCTAACAACAGTTCCCTTTTGGGGGAAAGAGGGAGAATCTAAGTGGCTGGTTGTGATTTCATCTGTGAAAACCAGTATTGCTCTTCATTTGGGGAGAAGGCAAAGAAGGAAGTTGGATGGAGAAGATACACACCTCAGAAAAAGAGGCAAATTTTCATGAGTTTGAGAAATATTCCTTCTGAGGATGACTCTGTTGTTTCCTAATCCCTAATGGCAACTGCAGATTGCTGCCTCTTGACTAACCAACAACAAACTTTTTCCTGTCCGTTTCCACATAGGTATGCTTTGAACCTACGTGTCTCTCTCAAAGTCAGCAACATCCTCTAAAATGATGCCCTTGACAGTACAGCAACAGTTGCCATCTCTCCTCAATTCGTGCGTCACAACATTGTGCTAATGGTTCTCATTTCACAGTGATATTTCCAGCATGCAACACTGCTTCCCCTTCTCACTTAAATACATTTTGAGGGATTAGGCAGCTGCTTTATTATAGGATAAAATTCATCAATGAGGCTCTTAACGTGTTTTTGACACTGCAAATCTACCACAGAATCATAGAGTAGATTGGGTTGGAAGGAATCTTAAAGATCATCTAGTTCCGACACCCCTGCGATGGTCAGGGACATCTCCTACAGATCAAGCTGCCCAAGGCCCCGTCCAACCTTGCCTTGAACACTTTCAGGGATGGGGCAGCCACAGCTTCCCTGGGCAACCTGTGCCAGTGCCTCACCACTCTCCCAGTCATTATCAAGTCATAGATAAGTCAGTATTTAAGATAGATTTTCATTGCTGATTATGATGAAAAAGTAATGTATGGCTTAAGATGAAATTTGATCATTCTGAACATGTTTCGTACTCCCACCCCTCAAACTCCTCTTCCTCTCACCTTAAGACTTACACTTCCCATTAAACTTTATAATGTGTACTTTATTATTTTATATTATGACTTCATCTAAAAGCTGCAAACAGTATTAGGACCAGTACAAAGACAAAAAAAAAAAAAAAAGGTTAGTCCTTGACTCATGAAGGTAACAGTGAAATCGGGGCAGACTCAAGGAGAGAGAGGCAAAAGGAAGAAAATGATTCACAACCAAACTCTGTGACTGAGCCAGAAATTCATGTAAATCAAGTCATAATTTAACTCTCTATGCACCAGATTATACTGTCCATCTCAAAATTTAGTATATTTTCACAAATATAATGACAATGATTCTGGTAATACTTGGCCTTTTCATATGGTTTCCTCCAAACCAGACTCCCGCTCATCATATAAATGTAAAATCAAGGGTTTTAGAGTGGCGAGAGGGAAGGAGGTAGTACAGGATAAGCAGGACGCCCTCAGAAACTGCTGCTTCTGTTATTCCTATACACGCAAAACTTGTGGTCATGAATCACAGGTTGGGCAAAGATGTCCAGACGTTGTTTTAAAGATTCAGTGTCCTGCATCTGTAAACCTATTGTAATGAAGGAAACCATATTCCGTGGTTTTGTTGGTTAAGGGTTTAGCTATAATTTAAGTTTCCACTTCTTCATGCTGAAGGAAAGTGCAAAATTTGATTCTTTATGGGATCAGCATTAGTGATTTCTAACAGTGCATAAGCAATACAACTACGCACAGAGTAATCACAGAATCACAGAATAACCAGGTTGGAAGAGACCCACTGGATCGTCGAGTCCAACCATTCCCACCAGTCCCTAAATCATGCCCCCATGTCTTTTCATTTTAAGCATTATACTTGTACTGACACAAACTTCCATTATTAACACGCAGGGATGTGGCCATTTTCTTAAGCCAATTACTGGCTTCCTTTTAAAAATCTCTAAGGATTTGCTTTTTACAAGAGACAGTTTTCATAATAACACATGATTTTTTACAGCCTTACATGCCTTTAAAAGCCCTTCCTCATGCCTAGCAGCTTTTTACTACTATTGCCTTCTTCCTCACTGAACCCCAGAAGTAAAACATTATACTTTTCCTATTGCATACAAATGTTAGGTCTTTGGCACACCTAAGCACATACCTTTTAACGCAAACCCATTAAAATTAATGTAACAGCATGGACATCCATCTGGTGTACATAAGTCAGCCAGGAGCGAGTCCTTTGATGAATTTAGTCTGCCTTGCACATCTTATGAATTCAAATAGTTAAAAATGTTGTGACCTTTATGCCCAATATTGTGCAAAACTTTCAAGATGATAGAAATGCAATTTATCTGTTTTCTGAATTTATTTTTGAAGCATAGTTCAGCAAGCAAACTTGACAAACATTTTTGTAAAAGAATATTTTAACCCTTTAAAAATAAAAGATAATTTAATTTGATATCAGGGATAGAACTGTTTTGATCTAAAATTTTACATTGAATAGCCCCCTAAAATTACATTAAATGCTGCAAACAATAAAGACCAATGCAATGCCTGGTTTGTTTTCTGACTTAAATAAACCAAACTGTGATGCCTTAAAAGAAATCACCAATTGTGTTGTGTACTTATTTTTGTTAAAATTGTTACAAAAGAATGTTTCTTTAAGTTTTACACAGGTTGCCTACAGATTGTAAGGTATCATCAGCACAGTCAAATAACTTAGGAAACATGTTAATTCTGCTGACAATAATGGTGACAAGAAAAGTTATTTTACGTTTAAACAATATGGATCAAGCAATTTTTTTACCTATAGTGATAAACAGCAAACTGTTTCTAGAGCTAAGAATTCAAATTGAAAATTACAAGAATTGCATCATATCTGACCCCTGAAACACCCTGCAAAAAAAACCCCAAACAAACAGGAATATTCATAGCAGGTACAGTAGCAAAATAATAAACAGAATGCAGATCACACTATATGAACTCAGACACTATGCTATGTTTTAATGATTTTTGCAGATGATAATGATGACTTTGGAACCTCTGGCTAATTTAGAAAAGAAAATGCGTAATACTCCACAAATAAAGATTTAGAGACGAAAGCAATTCAGTTTTGAGTGGACCTGATAGGATAACTCACCGTAATATGTCCATTTAGTTTCAACTGAAAGAAAAACAAAGCTTGGGAAAAAAATCCATTTCAAATAAAGAAGACAACAGTATTTTACTGGAAAAAGTCAAAACGTTTCTTGCTCTAGTGTAGTTTTGTATGAAACAAGGGATCAAAGTGCACGGGGTGGGCAGGAACTGAAGGGGAAAGATCATGTTTAGATTTTCAACTAGTAAGATTAGTGCATCTCTCTTGATGGATCAATATCTGTGACGATACATAAGATCCTTGATAGCCAGATCTCCCAATTTTCATGTCGCTTGACTGTTTGCGTTATTTATGTAAATTCTGTCATTGTAACTCTTATACATATAATGGGAGTTTCTCGGGTGCTGTGTTATAAGAGCAATCTTTTTCCTAATGTAACAAGGCCCACTCATAGAATCTGTTATTTTAATACATACCAAATATTTACTATAACAGGTTATATATACTATGAACATCACTCTCTACATATACATATGTGTACCGGTGTGTGGATATATTCTACATGTAAGAGTATATATGCATACATGAATACAGTGAATTGCATCACAATAATTTAGACAGAAAAAATGCACACTTATCCTTATAACTGCTTGCTTTTTTTTTGCCTTCTTAATGTTAAAGGAGTGTTGAATACAACAGCTAGGGACATTATCCTGTTACTCATCACATTTGGATAATGCATTCGCAATATCAAATTACCCACTATGTTAATGTCATACATCTGTATGCAAACCCTGCCAATGAGACCACATTCAAAAAACACACTAGACTCATACTACTGCAAAACAAAATCACATCGTTTCCATCCAGTATTCTCAGCCACTTTTTTTTTTCTACAGGAAAAATGTACAAACATCCCAAAGACAGGCTTATTCACTTGAAGCAATAAATAAAATTCCCTGCAATTATTTTTTTGCCAATTTACTGAAACTTCTGCATTGCAAAGCTGAATTAAACACATTGCATGCATTATTTTACAGTCCTATTTGATGATCTGTACGGAAAATGAAGGCTAGAACTTTACAAGGTAAAAGTTACTAACTTCTGTACATCACCATCTAGAGGTCAAAATACTGTTTGAGAATATGTTGTGGAAAGCCCAAATGAGGTGCACATGGGCAAAGATCAGACATTACAGAAATTCTTACCTAACTCCACAGTCATACCTCCTACATTTCCTCTTTTTGCAAAGAAGTACTTGCTTAACTTTAAGCAGTTCTTTGCTCATCAGTTTCACTGAAATTAAAGTACCGATGAACTTAAAGGAACTAGCAACATGCGTGAAGTCAGGATGTGATAGTATAGATTCAACTAAAATATTATCTTGAATATTGGACTTAGGATAAGAACCAAGTATTATGCTGAGATTCAAAGCCAATCAGAAGACTCCTAGTGAATCAGTGGGTCAGTAAACATCAGACATCAAATAAATCAGTATGAATAAAGGACATAGGAAAGTAACAAGCATAGATAAAGGAAGTTGCAGTGAAGTACAGCTGATGCATTTCTTGCCTACATATGTGAAAGAAGTACAGTCTGTATATCCTGTTGCAAATCACACCATCAGTGTTACACAGCCTGACGAATCATACACTGCTCCAGGATACCCCTGACAGACAGTTTTCCCAATGTTTCAGCCCTAGCATCTAAGAATTGGGATAGATAATAAACATTGTTATTGGTTGTCCACTCAAACTAGCATCAGTCACCAGGCAGGGCACTACTGAATCCAGTTTAAAGTCACTTCACACGCTGCAAAGAACATGAATGCTGACACAGCTTACCAGATACTTGCTTGTTGGAGCTCACATCTTTTCTGCGGTGAAGGAACCATAGCTATTTGAGTGTGTAACAATTAAAAAGTCTACCTGAGATCTTCATTCCCTCCTTATGGAGCTTTCTTCATGCAGGAATCACACATTAGTTCATGTCTTCTTATATCCCCTTCCACCCAACTACAAAAGAGATGATATACTGGAGGCCACAAGATTACATGTAGAACCGTGCTCAGTTGCATGGGTGGTTTAGCAGATAAATCAGAAGAAAAATATACCCACAACACTTTTTTTGTGTGTCCTTTCTGCAGTAAAGAAAGGCATTATTGCTATTTTTTTTCATTTGCTGAAGGAAGGTCACACACATATAGCTAAAACAAAATATGTAACCCAGCATAGTAAGAAAAGCTTAATACAATTTCAGGTTTTCAGAGAAGAATGCAGCCAAACCAATATATTGATTTTCTTTTTTTTCAGGGAAGTAATAATTCAAATTTTTTTTAGCTATCTTTTAATACTTTTATTTCCCCTTTTCCCCTCTTCCTTTACATCCCCCCTCTCATTAAGCAATGAGACCTTCAGGTGAAGATTTCCGAGATTATTGGAGGGCTCAACCAATATTTTTTCAAGACTTATTTGCTTAATTACTTGTTGAGTGGATGCCTTCACAGATCCCCAAAAAGAGAGAGGCTAACTCTTTATCAATGTAGGAAATGCTCCAACACGAAAGATGCAGCAAGCTGCTTGCCTGACCTTCTAGAAAAGCATTCAAAGTCTGGTCTCTCACAAAGCACTTTCAAGAAACCCCAGGACTTCCATACAAACAGTCACAAAAATTCATTTTAATGTCCTGTTGAATGCCATCTTCCTAACTGAAAGTCAGTTTTATCAGTGTCTACTGTATATACCCTGATATGAGAGGATTGTTGGCTTAAGACTATTGAGATAAAGAAAGGTAAAGGGCAAAATCCTTTGGCAAATCATTACAGCTTCTCTGCCACGGTAAAAGGACTGCTGTAACCAAGGGTTGCTTTTTCCATCGTGTAAACATAACCACAGCCATCAAATACTCAAAAGCTTCACTTTCTGTGAAGTTCTGAAGTTCATACACATTGTTCTGACCCAAGAGCAAAGCAAACTCTACAATACGGTAAAAGTAGGAGAATATATATCAAAAACTTGAAAATTAAAGACAGATATCATATTCTTGCATCTATCAAGGAGAATTCAGACATGAAGAAAGTGAGGAGGGGTAATTCATACATATAAACACATCTTGGCTCTCCTCCTGAGTAAAAATAAAACATGACCTGAGCTTAGCCTCTTTGTACCTGTTGGAAAATGAGGTGAATGGCAGCTGTGTAAAACAGAAAGGGTTTGATGTACAGTGAGAACTAGAAAGCGTTGGATACTCTTAGGCTTCAATAACTTATAAGCAGATGTATCAGTGAAATAGTACTATTTGTCACATTTAAGCAAAGACACCCAGTTTGCTCTGACAGTCACTGAAAACCAGCAACAGTTTCACCACATTTGCAACCTGCTTCCTCGGGTCCTACAAGGCAGATTGTTCTGAGTTAAGGGGTGAATAATTGTTTGGGCCCTTGAGTAACAATGCAAAAAAGGCATTGCATAAAGGAGATGCTGCTTAAATATAATTACAGAATTATTAAAATGCAAGTTCCAGATGGAAATTGCCATAACGGTTATTTTTCTGAGGCCTTCAGAGTATACTCAGAGGAAGCAGAGATTGACGTGATAGCCTGTAAGGCTGTTATTATGCAAAAGGTCAAAGTTTCTTTTAGATTATGTCTGCTCTGTGAGTCATTGACTTTTATAGACTGAGGTGTTTAGAAAAAAGTCTCATGAAATTTATGGCAGCATAATGTTCTGGCTATAGTCTGTAACCTCATTTTAAAAGAAAATATAGCTCATTAAGTATAATATTCAGACTATATAATATATTATTGTTTTTCATTTAAATGGCAACATAAATGTGCATGTGGTTTGAAAGATAATAACTTTGCTACGAAAAATTTAAACCTTAAGGTCTTGCTCCTTGAAATACCTACTCAAGTGAGTAAACCAACAGGAAGACCAACAGATATTAAACTGCTTCTGATACAAGTAAGGATTTTAAAGCTCAGATTCTACATCTGTAGGAGTTGCTGGGGGACAGCATATATTGGTGAGCAAAACTGCCCTTGAACCTGTCACTCACAGCATCCTGCCTTCCTGTAGCATTCCCAGCTTTACTCTCTTAAATCCTTCTTGTCTGATTCATTCATTTCTCCTCTGAGGATTATTTTCTGTCTTAGGATCCTATCTCCATTTTCTTCACATCATTTTCTCTATATCCTTTAATGGTTTAGCCTGTTTCTTCATTTCTCCTACATTCTTATTCATGAGCTCCTTCCACCTATACGACTCGGCTCCTCTTTTCGCCTCTCAGAAATCTTCACCTGAAGGTCTCATTGCTTAAACTTACCACGCTCAGCTTGGAAATCTTCTAAATACCAAGTACTAAACATTGCAAATAAAAGTGACTTACATTTCTTTACTTCTTCACTAAAAAGGTTTTTTGAGAAATATTATTGAGATGCTGAGGGGCACAGCTTAGTGATTGATAGGAATGGTTGGACTCGATGATCCAGTGGATCTTTTCCAACCTAGTGATTCTGTGATTAATGAAAAACTATGTAGGGATTGATGAGATACATTCTCAGTTCAAAATGCAGCATATACGCCCACCCCTTCAAAGAGAGTTTCATAAGAAATAAGCATCACCTATATAGTGAATAACTGCACCATCCAGCACTGAAAAAAATGTTGATTTTACGAATAAAGATGAAAACAGTGAATTAAAAAAACCCAAATAATTAAATGAATATTCTTTAGTCAGCACTTAGTACGTCAGTTTTCACCGAAAACTGGTTTTGGCATGTCTGAGGCTGAATCTCTCTGTGCACTACTGGGCTGTGTTATGGGATTGTAAGTGTGCATCAGACTCAGTCACTGTAGTACAAAAGATTTGGTGAGATTTTCACAATTAATTTTCTTAGTATTAAAGTCCCAAAGCAGTTTAAGTAGATTTGTGCAAATGAATCTCAGCAATTATTCTGAATAATTTAATGTACTGAAAAGTAAATGGTTTGCAATCTTGTGTGGTTACAGTTATACCCATGACACATTCTCCTTACTTTCACCCACTCATCCTTTTTAAGAAGGAAAGAATATATTATTTGGCTACTGGAAGCAAGAAAAGAGAATTCCAAATAAAACAATACTTATTTAAGAGCGTGAACACAGTCTATAGCTTATTTGTCTTAGAATAACTACTATCAGAGTAACTTTTCCTTCTTATTTGATATGCCACTAATATTAAAAAAGTTAAGGATGTCACCTTACACTTTTTTTTCTTTATTCTTACTTTAAAAACTCAACCAAAAATTATGCATCTGCATAATTCAATTAGAGCTTTTTTTTTTTAAAAAAAAAAAAGTCTGCTTGGCACGACAATCACCTGCCCCTTCAAACTAAAACATTATGTGCCAAGCATCTCCAATCTCCGCTGATTAACAATAACACATTCCAAATTTATAGGTCTATTACAAGCCATCTGAAGAGCAGCCACTGTGCCAAATCTCCCTTACACCCTCTCCAGGGAATCCCTTCTCAGATGCTCTTTTCACATCCAGTAAACAACACTCTATGTCTTTTGCACAGATAGCAGATAATTACCATATGGTTAAAAACATGCTTGCTTCATTCACTTTCCCACTGTAAACTTCCTTCATTATGACAGCTAAGGAGCATCTAGGGAGGTGAAGTCTATAATTTAGCCCTCTATAGACTTACAGGTTTAAAAGGTTAGTGTCTATTACAATAAAGTTAGAAGTAAGTGTAAGCGACTTTGCAAGAAACAATTTTTTATTCCAGCAGGGCTGAAGAAAGAAACTCATACAGGTGCAGGAGCCAGAGTGGTGCATATTGCACTGAACACCCTTATAGTTTCTTATTGCATCCCATATAGTTACAAATGCATGCTCAGGAATAATCACAGATTCATAGAATCATGAGGTTTGAAAAGACCTTTTGAGACCACTACCACCAGCCATACCTGTCCACTACTAAATAATATCCCTATTCACTTCATCTACACACCTTTTAAATACCCCTAGGGACGTTGACTAAATCATCTCCCTGGACAGCCTGTGCCAGTGCTTGGTAACCCTTTCTGTGAGAAATTCTTCCTAATATCCAAACTAAAATCCCCCTGATACAGCTTGAAGCCTTTCCTTCTTGTCCTGTCACCTATCACTTGGGAAAAGAGACCAACACCCGCCTTTCTACAACCTCCTTTAGGTAGTTGTAGAGAGCAATATGGTCTTGCATCAGCCGCCTCTTCTCCAGGCAAAACAACCCCGGTTCCCTCAGCTGCTCCTCGTTAGACTTGTTTTCCAGCCCCTTTACCAGCTTTGTCACTCTTCTCTGGACTCACTCCACGACTTCAATGTCTTTCTTATAGTGAGGGGCCCAAAACTGAACATAGTATTTGAAGTGCAGCCTCACCAATGCTGAGCACAAGGGCAGAATCATTTCTCTGGTCCTGCTGGCCACGTTGTTTTTAATACATAGAGAAGAGCTAACAAAGATTTGAGAAGATAAGGAGCTACAAGTGGTGTTTTTCTTGGTTCCTTTGCTGCTTGCTTGCCCTGCTGTTCACTGCATACTATGGGGCTACAGCTGGGAAAAGGAAAGTGGAACAAGTTTTTGAGCAGTGACGATGCAAGAACATTATCCTTCCAACCCCGCCCATCAGCACCCTGGGGAGAAGGTCTTGCACATCTCACGCACGTAATGCAGTAGACAAGATCTGAATCCCAGACGGGAGAAGAAAACTAGATTCCTAGAGACCTGTCATAAGGGACAGATCAGGAGCCTCAGAGGCTGTTTTCCTGCGGAGTTGCTTTACGGGAAAGATAATTATGATTTCTCACAAGCTGAATGGTCGATTTCATCAGGCTCCTTCTCTATTGTGGTTGCTTAAACTGTGCTCTGAAGTGAAAGGCTAGTTGGCAAATGTTATGGGACTTGTGACCTCTCCAAGATTAATTCTTTGTGACCTGACTATTGACTTAGGAGTGCAAGCGACAGATGAGCCCATAGGGGAGAGACAGAGCTTTGAGTATGTTGCATCCTTTTGGTATGACTTCTATCACTTTATGCTGCACAGCTCCTGGAATACAAAAACATCAAGGACAAAGAGAGGAGAAAAGGATCCCAATTCCTGTTGAATTTTATGCCCTGAGCCTTCTGAGAGGCATTTTTTTAACCTTCATACCTAAATTTCTTTGAAATGTGATTTCATGTTATCTTCAGTTTTTTTGTATGCTAATTATATCCTTATTGGTTAAGGTGGGAAAAATGTTTTCATGCACACTCTAAGTGATAAGTACTACACTTTAATAAACCTGACATTACTAAAGACATGTTCCCAGTCATTCCTATTTTATATTTTATCATAAGACTAGTGACATCAGTGAAAACAGCAGATGATTTTCAATACTCTCATTTCAGCTACTTGGATGATCACTTTTAGTACCACTTCTGCTTAACTCCTTTTCCTTCCTTATTGATTATCATTTCATACTGCAACAAAGCAGAACAGCCTTGTAAGAAGAAACAGACAACAACATCAAGGGCTATAAAGAGATACTCAGCATCTTACGTGAAGAGCCAGAAGATTCAGAATTTGGGTTACAACTCCTTCGTAGTCTGGATGCACTCGATACATATAGTGGATTCTTAACCCAAAGGGATAAGATCTCACCTGTGCCTGGGTGAACTGGGATTTGTAAAGTTAAATAAACATAAAAGAGGTAGAAGTAAGAAAAGAAGCCAGAGCATCAGAATAGCATAATTTATACCTGTAAGAGGGAGGCCAAGGCAGGTCAACATCCATAATGTCAAATGCTGGGCAAGCAAAGGGACAAAGACAGTGACGAAGTGGATTGGTCACAGCAGTGCAGCTGCTTCAAAGGCAAGTCCAGTGATAGCACTAATAGTTACTAATGTGTTTTGAAGACAGAAATGAGAATGATGATCCACCTGTTATGGACATGTTATTTATCAGTGAAAATTGCCCTTTGCAATGGACATGCTGTCAGCATTTCATCTGCTCCTACTGCTTAATGTGGTAAGGGGGCAAGGAAAAGCAAGAAAGGATGTTCTGGGAGTCGATTCATTTGTCTGGAAAGGAAAAGAAACTGATTTTTGATTGAAGACAACTAAAATCTTCTGTTTGGTCTGTAAGTTGAAGCAACATAGTACAGTAACTGAGAGTGAATTCCTCAAGATGTCCCTGTACATGTCAAGAGGGGCTCAACATTTTGTAAGCCTGTTCACAAGCCTTCTCCTTTTCCACTTGTCTTGGTCACAGTGCTCTTCTTGAAGTTAGATGGGCTTTCCAAAACTCTTACATTAGTTACAGGACAAGAATAGAGAACACTGAGGGCTGTGTTCCTTAGCTTGTGAGTGATGCTCAGCCACATTTTTGGGTCCTTTGTTTTCTCTTATTTTATCAACAAATTCATGACTCAAACCAGCAAATGAGCACCGTCCTAAGGGCAGGGCCTATGTTACTGATGCTTTTTCTTTTCTAAGCAGAACATTTCTTGTACATCTAAGTGAGCTTATGCTGCCATTTAGAGACTTAAAAAGAAAGAGATTTTCTCCCGGAAACACAAAGCACACTGTTTAAACAGCATCAGAGAGCAATTTGGGCAGCTGGTGCCCATCTTATTTGTTTTATAGATAAGTCACCTCTCATTTAAATACAGAACACCTGTGGTTTTATCTACACAGAACAAGCAAAACAAATAGCAGTACAGTATTAGAACTGCTTGCTGATTTATTTAAGAAATTGTCTTTATATTTTATTGCAATATAATGCAGGAATCCTGTAATGATAGGCATCAAATAAAAAAAAACAAAACAAAACAAAAAACCTAGAAGTGATAGGCTTGCCCCTGAGGTGTTGCACCATCAGACCATGAGTGTTATGCTCACAATGTTGTTACAGACAGTGGAAATTCATGTCTTTGGAAGCTTTTAATACTCTAGAAAAGAGGAGAGGAACAGGAGGACAGGAGTAACTTCTACATGCAGAACAATTCTGCTGTATATCCTGGCAGAAAACTGGACTGGAAAAACCTCCTACTTTCGAACTTATCCAGATATCAATTATTACATTAGGAAAAATTTTTTCACAGAAAGGGTCATTGGGCACTGGAACAGGCTACCCAGGGAAGTGGTTGATTCACCTTCCCTGGAGGTGTTTAAGGCACAGGTGGACGAGGTGCTAAGGGGCACGATTTAGTGTTTGATAGGAATGGTTGGACTCAATGATCCGGTGGGTCTCTTCCAACCTGGTTATTCGATGATTCTATGACTGTATTTCCAAGAGGAAATTTATAGAAAAACATCCTTCATATTATTTAATAAAGGGCCTCTTGATGAGATAAGAGCAGAGTAATGGACTGTTGCAATTAAGTACTGGTCTCCTGCTGTAATAGAAAAGGCAAAATTGAAACCAACACATTTACTTCAAAGCAGAAGACACTGAAAATTTAGCTATACCAACAGCACTACAGTACACTTCTTTTAGCAACAACTCAGTTTCTGATTGCTCAGCTCCCTAAAAAACTCCCTGTCATTCCCAGTGGCCAACATATGCAACCCAACTCTTCCACTCCATGCAGAGGGTTCTGTCTCATCATTGTATCAGTATCTCAGATGAGCATCTTCATGCTCCTCATAGATGCCCATTAACCACACCTGCTCAACACTTCCTTATTTGTCCTTTCATTTCCCCACAGCCGCTTATGATGAAGAAATCAGTGCAAACTCATTTGTCTGAATATAGCTGTTGCCCTTGTTTTTCACACCCTTTCTGCCGACACGTATTCTCCATTGCTTAGGACCTCTTCTGATCTGAATGGCTCTCTGTGGTCTATCACTACGTAATAACAGTAATAGATGTTGCTGGTGATCAAGTTGCTTAAGGCTCATTTTTAGTGGTAGGACTAAGTGTATAGATAGAAAATCAGTCTGCCCCTGAGCCAGTAACCAGATACTAGCAAGTTCAATGGATGATGGAGGTATAACATGCAGTCTGATGAATCTAGTGAAGAATTCTTTAAATAATTGATTTAAGGATGTATTAGACATAGTTAGGCCCAAAAGATACAAACATATTAAAAATTATATGAGGCCTTTGACAACAGTGAAATTAAATTAATAGTAAAATTGGATTGAGTTAATCAATTGAATAAAATGACAGTAAGGTTGCATAAGAGAGTTGAATTGGAGGAGTTTTGCAGTAATCAGTTTTTGCAGTGCAGCTGCTACACGTTTGTGTAATAACAGAACTGATGAGCAGCTAATTTGTATGACACTGGAAGCAAGTTAAATGTTAAATGTTTGAATTATAATGGGAAGTCTACAGCTATTGGTCAAAGTGTCTTTATTAGTTCGCTGCTACATGCTGGAATTTCTCAAAGGTATTAGCGATAGGTTTGGCAGAACGGCAGAGTATGGGAAAACTTAGACCACAATTTCCTTTCTCAAGCCTTGAGCCTCTCCTATATGGCTTCTTCGAAAAGAGCAGGACAAGGTGGGTTTACAACACTGTGTTGAACCTGCCCAGTCCTACTCATCTTCCTCTGTCACACAGGCAGCCACAGTGCCCACGGCAGTGCAGGAACGGCTGAGTAAATTCTGCCAGACATTGAAAGATGACATCCTTTGCTTTAGTTTGATGTTGCTTTTTCAGGGATTCACATGGCAAAACCTGCAGCACATACGCCAGCTAGTAGCCCAGGGAACAGTCTTGTTTGTATCATCTATTGCTATTAGGGGTGTCTGCATTCACCCAGTCTGTGTGCTATGTCTCACATTCAACATGGTGTATGTTAACCCAGTGTCGCTGCAGCACAGACAGGCTCTAATTAGCTCTAAACTAGTTATCGCAGGTGTTAGCACAAGTCATTGGAGAAGAATAGCGCTTAGGGAGAGAAGAAAAAAATAAAGTAAAAAAAAAAGAGTAAACCAGTCTGTGTTCAAAACTGTGTGGGCCATACTTCTATGAATAATCAAACAAAATCCCCAAAGAACTTCTCTTGGATACATCTATATGAGCTGCAGGTGCTGCAGGAAACTAGGATGCAGACATAATCTTAGTGCTTCAATGGGGTACAGTGAAAAGCTTGAAAATATAATAGATTTGACAACAGCAACTCTATTTACAAATGTGGGAATATCTGTGAGTGTTCAGTTTAAAACTTTTAAAATTCTGCACTAGTCTTACAAACATCAAATATGCATTTTATTCTTCATGCTATGTTTTGTTTTAGTCAATAACAATAGCACTGTTTCTTGACAGAAACAGGTTTTTCCACATTTCCAATTCATCATAAATGTCAAAATGCATTCTTCTTTGAAAACAAAACACATTTCCCCCCAAAATTTCAAAGCTTAAATGGACTAAAAGTAACTATAATCCACGATATATCAATAATAGCCAATCAATGCAGTTCCCAGCTTTCTAATACTTCAGCATAGGAAATACTATGCTATTGAATAGAAAACCTTGAAAAAATTAGATGCACATGGGCTCTATGCACCTGAGAGCTAACAATGTGTGCATCCACATGCCTCAGTCCAACACAGCTTGTTAGAAATGTACATATTTTAAGTTAACAGTATCTCTTTTATTTTAACAGGACTATACATGTGGTTAGATAAGTATATAGCTCATTATGCTGACAATGGATGCACACATGCTGCCTATCTGGTGGTCACAGTCTACTGTATGCATCTGATCTAAGCCTTTTGACTGTAACAAATCCAGACCAACAGATTTTTGAAAATAATGTCAAGTTAAGGGGCACCTGTAATCACAAATGGCAACACACAGAGCAGCCAGGTTACAAGGATAATTGGATACAGGGCTACATAGAGGGGGCCGTGTCCCCTGGCACTGCAAGCTGCAGACTTAGAGCTGCTCTTGTTCAACAGCAAAGTGACTTCAGTGGGCCTTGCCAGGTGGATGGATTGTAAAGCTCTGGATATGATATAAAAAAAAGAAATAAATGTATTATTTTTCCTTATGCACTATATTGTGGTATTAAACAACAGGAATCTCGAGAGCAGTGAATTTAGAAGTAAATAGGGGTTTGCATATAAGTATCTGCAAACTTGGTACATAGTAGAATTATAGTAATTAATAGTAAAATGTGGTAAAATAGTAAAGTAAAAAAAAAGTTTAAATCTCTTAACAGGAAAACAAGAGAGTCAGAGCTGCTTTTTGAAAATTATGGGTATCTGCAGCACTGACATAAGTCAATGCAATCTACTGACTCCACTAGAGTAAATTTTCCTCTGTGATCCCCTCAGTTCCTCGCTTAAAACCTTATGGAACCAAAGAACAATGTAGTAGAGTCAGCTGTCTTCATTGCCCATGAATCCCAGTGAAGCTTGGGTCTGGCAATACAGCTAGGGGATGGAGCTGCTTCAGTTTGGGGTGTCCTGCAGATTCCAACAGATACTGGTATACAGGGAGCCCCCCTCACTCTTCACCTGGGTTTCTGTGGTGGCATCTGGGGCACAACAGGGAGTTCGTGCCCCAAAAGGGCCGTGATGGAATGTCCCACAGAGCGAGTATCTCAGCACAAACCTGAACAGCCTCGATGTGCTGCTTTCAGCTTACAGGTCAAAAGCTCCGCCAGGGGAGATTTAGGCTTGAGATAAGGAAAAAATTCTTCACGGAGAGGGTGGTTAGGTATTGGAACGGTCTGCCCAGGGAGGTGGTTGACTCACCGTCCCTGGAGGTGTTTAAGGTGAGGGTGGATGAGGTACTTAGGGGCATGATTTAGGGATTGGTGGGAATGGTTGGACTCGACGATCCAGTGGGTCCCTTCCAACCTGGTGATTCTGTGATTCTGTGAAAAGAGGAGGCTCCAGAATTTGTATTCTATTACTTATTTCTGATTGCGCTGCATGTGCAGTATTTGAGGTGTGCTTAATATATGCTGTACTGGTAAATAAGGAATGGAGCAGTTAATTATACATGTTATTCTTATCATTTATAACTTTATCAAACTTTTTCAGTCAAACCACTGGCTTAAACAGGACAATGTATGTATTAAATTACACATGTTCAAAAGGATTGGAGAAATTCATGCCCATGAGTGGTTACTGAACACAGCTATTCAAATGTACTTCTGGCTCTGGCATTTCCATAACCTCCTTGCTCTAAACATATAGGAGGTGAAGATTTCCTACATGCTTAGCTCCTTCCTGAAAATATGATGCTGAGTGCTGCTGGAGGCAGAAGGCCGGCTGGTTCCCAGTTCTGAGCTAATGCAGCAAATCTTACTCAAAGCTGTGGGAACTTCATCTCTACTCCTGAAATCAGTGGCCCATCAATATGAACACCACAGAACCACAACTACACTTGAGCTTTGATATCGACAGCTCAGATGGTTTTGGGCAAATAAAATGAGATCAATTTGTTTCCTATATCATCACCTCCAGTCAACTACAAATATTTATTGCAGGATGTCAGGTAGTAACTACAGACAGGTAGGCATATGGTCTCAATAATCCAAGATCTGTATCATGTAAATATGTCTTTGCTTGAATTCAGCCTCAAGTCTTATACGTTCCCTTGAGCTAAAATATACACTCTTTTCCTTACTGCAATACTTAAAACCCCCTGCTTTCCTATACTTAGAGAGGCATACTTTGTTGTACAATGTACTAGCTTGTGTGTCGATTCATACATCACTATACTTCGCCAGATGTTGGAATTTAAAGCAGATCTTGGCTCTTTCCTCATTGTGAGATAGAAGGAAAATTGGCAGCTCATGCCACTAAAAACTGAACTACTACTACTTTTTCTGATTCATTTAATTGTGACTGCAGAAACCTGTTGGTTATAAAACCTCAATATAACTATGTGGGCTAAGATCTGTTAGGTTTTGATTCTCTTTCCCAAATTTTTTTTTTAACCACTATTATTTCCAATTTAGAGGCTTCATAGTCACCCACTCTTTTCTTCTATACAGCAAGCATAGAAACTCAAAAGTCACGAGGTATCATGCAAACCCATCTAGGGTCACTGAGAGTTGAAAATAAACACTATATTTAAAAATTAAGTATGCAATGACAATTTGGCTCTATCATGATACCAGGTTCTTTGTTTGTATAACCACAAATGACTGATGGAAGGACAGGGAACATAAATATATACTTAAAATACTGTTGACTAAACTTAGACATTTGCAACTTAGAAGTTCTATACGCTGCATAGACACAAATGGATCATGCCACAGATGGTTCAGACAGTGCTACTGAAACTGAAGCAGCACATGGCCTGTCAGACTACGGGGAATTCATCTGTGCACCACCCACCTGCAGTAACTTGCAATATTAGTATACAACTTTATGTATCCTTTAATGCAAGCTATACACTAACTGACACCGCTGTGCTGTTAAATGACCTGCATCTCCTTGAAATTATGATGTATCTTGTTTTGTTTCAGAATAGCTCACTTACAAAGATGAGCGACTCAATTAAGAAATGTTATTTATGGGTCAATCAAATTCTTTGTTTCTTCTCAGAAACAAAGAAAAACAGAATTAAAAAATCCAATATGTGTATGTATAAAATAAAACAACTCCTTCAGAAGTGAGAACAAACACTTGTGACTTCTTTACAAAACTGGATTGAAAGAATTTTTAAAACAGAATGTCATACTGAAGAGTAAAATCGAAATGATTGACTTCATGATTGTCAAGTAAGTGCAAATATCTTCTACAATACCACTAGTCAGCTATAATGCACTCTTACTGCTCCAGAGACCCCATTTTTTTGACCTGTTCTACAAAATTGTCTACTCACTTTCTACTTGATCCAAAATTTTCCCTCTGCCAACATGAAACATCATGGCCGCTTGCCACGTTACCTAATACAATGCATACGTACTACCCTGAACCATCTCTCAGGTTAGCCACTGATGCCTGCTACTAAGGGACTGGTCTTACTCTAAAACAAAGCTGCCCTGGAGGAAATTTTGTCACTCATTCTTTTCGACATCTGCACGTGTCTGTTTGTGTTCCCTTGCCAATGACAGACTAAGAAAAGTGGTTTCATTGGCTCCCTGACTATTCAGATGTGCTCAATCTCATGGCCTAAAGGACCTCATCTGAACTTCAGCAGCGTGAGAAGCACAGAGGGCTTTGCAGTTTTCCACATACTAGAGGATCACGTACTAAAGTAACTCATCTCACCTACATTCTGTTCGTTACAAGGCTTCCAGTTGCTACTATAGTATTTTGCTTGGGGATAAAGAAGTAGGCAATGGGGGTGCTGTTTGACGTTTGCAAATGTAGAAGAATGGGATTTTTTTCCCTCTTCTTTCAGAAAAAATCCCAAGTTGCAAGGCCTGAGGTATGCTGCATCTGTATGAGTTCAGACTAAACCCAAGACATGCCCTGACACACTTTTCAGGAGTCAAGAATCTACAATATATAAAAGTTTTCAGGCTCTTTATCTGTTTTGTTAGTGGATTTCATTATTGCTGATGGTTAAGGCTGGTGTGGATCATGAAAGGATCATGAAGTGTCAAAGCAGACACCATAAGCAGAAAGATTTATGTCCTGCAACCATTCCAGGCTACAAGAAGGGACATGGCACAGCCAGCACGGAGCTTGTGACCTGAGAGGAGGACTGTTCACTGGAGTCCTGGAAAGATGTCCAATGAATCCAGCGCAAGAAATGCATTTTAACACGAACTAGTTTAAGATACACATTAAATTGTTTTCTTTCAAGTATTACTGAGAAATGGTTGAGAACAAGACAGTGGCTTAAGGTGCAGGATATGAAGGAAACCAGTGTGCTTTTTTGTGTGAAGCTGAAAAATTTTTTCAGCCCCTTCTGAAGAGTTTTGAAAGCTTTCAACAAAAATATGAAAGCATAGCCTATGCCTTAACCAAAAGTTGAAAAGCAAATATAAAGAATCTGAATTCCTTCTCTTCTTATTCATGACTTTCCAAGGCTCTGCAAGAGAAATATTAAAGTAATAGTTTAACTACAATAATTGCAACACTATTAAAAACTGTAGAAGGCAAATGAAAATAATGCAATGGGATTTCTGAGGGTGCACATTTATATATGTTTATATGCTTGTTTGATTTGCTTCGTGATAATAACAACAGATAAAGTAACCCTATCTTTATTTAATAATTACCACCCAGCATTCCCTGTGCCACTAATAATCCCCTCAGACAGGCAACTGGCTATCAAAGTGAGCAGGAGATAAACCAGGAATTTCTATATAGCTAACACAGAGCAACACAAGATAGAGCTAGCTCACACTAGTCTCATGTATCTAGTAATCACTCTGAGAGTTAAATGAGAATTACGACAGATTGCATACAGCCCATTGTTGATCTGAAGCTACAGAAGTACACAAGGTATATTTTTTTTCATGTCCCAGTACATTTCTACTTTAGTCATGGTGCAAACTCGGGTTTGAAAACCAAGGTGTTATCGATGTTATTCAACAAATTTTATAGGAACATTCCAATTACTTAGGGATCTATCTTCTGTTATGTTTCTTTACCCATTTATCTTTTTCTAATTTCTTTTCTGATATTCTGCTCCAGTAATGCTTAACCAACCATTAGCTTTTATTAGTAAAGCTAAAATGAATGACACTAATGTGAACAGCATAAACCCTACATTGACCTACTTCTATCAAATGAAGAAGAATAGGCCTTATAGGTCTGTTAGGTTGTCCAGTTTACTCTTCCACTTAAAATTACTGATATTTCCTTACCATGATCTATATATACAGGTTATGCTTAACTCTGTGTGAAAGCAACACATATGTAATGCACAGTATGTTTATTCACCCTTGTTCTGAATTATCGGCAATTGAAGAAACAGCCAAAATTGATGGTTCTAAAAATTGGAAAAGGAAAGAAAACACGGAACACAGTGGCAGATCATCATCTTGACACAATTAAATGCTACCTATGAAGCCAGTATGACCTAATTGCATTTTTTAAGAGAACGAATTATCCTCAGGCATTTTTCAGCTCAGGTAATTTTGCACATTTCTTCTCTTCCCAACTCTGTCCAATTTTAAAGGTCCAATCCTGACTGAACTACTGAGCACTCCTCTCTACCATTTGTTTTAGCAGAACTGAAATGCCCTTTGCACCTCACTAAGGCTTGACAAGCAAAGCAGAATCAGGCCAAATAATTAATCACTGTCAGACAAGATCAAATACCAAAGAAGTAGCCTTCAAAAGTTGACCGGCAGGTTACACACTCAGTTTCCACAATGCCTAGAAATAAAACTTAATGCCATTTAGTAACACTGCTATTACATTTACAGTAGTAACCAGGAGGTCCCGAATCAGATCAGGACCACATCATTTCAGACATAACTTAGCGGTCTCTAAAGGGCTCACAGCACAAAGAGATTACAAATAATAATGATGAATGCATTCTGTCTGTCCCCATGGACCCTGTGCAGAGGGGAGGCAAACAGATTGTCACACTCACAAAGACAACAGCAGCAGAGCCAAAAATTAAACTCTGGATTCCTGAATTTTACAAGATCATCTTTCTAATTAACTTTGAAAGCAAGTAAGACACATATGAAACTAGCCAATTTGATCTCCTGTATTTCTTAAGGTGAAATGTAAGTGCAAAATGACCTGTTCTGAAAAGTCCAGTCTGGATTACCAAGGAAAGCCAATCCTCGTTACCTCCAGCTGTATGTGCTGAAAAACAAACTCAAGCTCATGTTCACAGATAATTATTTTCTAATAGTTCTGGCCTTAAAGCAGCAGCAAACATTCCCGATATTATAAGGAAGGAGGAAAGGAAAAACATATGAATCACTCAACAAAGAGTCTTGTCAAGGAGTGGGCATTTTTCTTTTGTAGCATTTTCTTCTCATTAGCTGCCCACGTACAGCCTATCAGGAGATATCTCAGGTGTCCATCAGATTATTTTTCTGCACTCTTTCTATTGTTAGTGCTTGAGCTTAATTTATTTGTCAAGTGCTCATATGGGAGTAGGACCAGGTAGATAGGAACAGGGAGAAATGTTCTTGTTTCATCATGATACTGCCCCATCTCCCTGTTTTCTGTCAGCCTGCAATCATTTACACCAGCCTGCTGGATTTCTGCATCTTTTAGATTTTTTTTTTTGTAATTAATTCAGTCTCAATATCCTCATTTCCATACCTTTCAAATGTCATTTTATCTTTCTTGATCTCCTTGCACTTTTCCCTCTCTTTGCCTTCATGCTTTTTCTGAATTTTGAAATGGATTTTATTGGTTGATAGAGGCATTTGAAATGCTATCAGTGGCTAGGCCTTGGAAACAAGGGATAGTAGCTTGCTTAATCACATTTCTCACCTAGAACTGGTATAATAAGGGTGATACATAGGGTGCGAGGCTGCGAAGCTACCAGTGAAGATGAGTTAATGGACCTTGGCCAGCCTTAATTAAGAGTTTCTAAGCCAAACCTTTTCCTGCTCTGGCCATGAGTGTGTCAGCCTATCAGTTTTATAACAGCTGTCAACCTCCTCTGACTAGTTTATCTTCATCTTTCCCATTTTGTGTGTTGAAGTGGCATCAAAAGAGTTATTTCCCTGCAACAAAAGGGTCCTTCACTCTGCAGGCAGAACAAAAAGTGCCTCTTCTACAGACCACCTGGCCCTGCCCCAGAAGGGGTCATGTGTAGCATGAATCACTGCAACTCTGAGTCCCTGCAATTTCAGGACACAGCAGTCTGGCACTTAAAAATGTACATAAATACACACGCATGTGTGTGTGCGCGCGCGTATATCTCCCGCCCCAAAAAATCTAAAACCAACAACTCAACCCAAAACTAAAGCTCCCCAAACAATTACTGATGTATTGGCACCCAGCATAAACTGCCTGCTTGTCAAAGAGAAGAGAGTGAACTTATTTTCCTATGTCAAACTAGTTTAGAAAGGCTTATCAATTGTATATGTCTTTCCCAGTGGAAAGCTGCCAACCTGCGCAACGTGTAAATCAGAACGTGTCTTCTTAATAACAAAGGGTTGTTTCGATTAAGATGGGCTGATAAATTGCTTTCTGCCTGAGGATAAAGAAGACCGGGCATTAGGTATGTAAAAATGGTAAACATTTCTTTTCTGCTTTTGTTCTTTTCCAGCCAAAAGCATCTTAAGAGAGCCATCTGTTTCCTTGCCAAAAGAAAAAAAAAGGGGTTACTAGGCTCCTTATGCTTATTCATCTGATTTTGCCTTAAGTTAAATGTTGGAGAACTGCCTCCATTTGGGTAGGTTTAGTTCTACCACTAGCTACAATAAAGGCTGCTGTTTCTATCCAGTGCTCGGGTTTGTTTGTCTCTTTTTTAATTTCAGCTAGACTTGCAAAAGAAATCACACTATTCTAGTGAAAAAAAAAGAAAAAAAAAAGGGGGATTTCCTCATTTTAGTTTCCTATCTTTATCTATTCCTCTCCACTAAAGGAGAGAAAAGACCAATCCATTCTGCCCTCTCCTGCCCCCAGAGAAAGTGGCAATTGTACCATTAAGCCCTGAGTGCTTTACATATGCAAACACAAACACAGCGCTTACAGCAAAGATCTTCCCTATCCATATGTTCATCTCCTTCCCTTTACCTAAACCAGACGATTACCTCAGCAGCTCAGCTGTGTTATTGAGACATTTCAGCGTGAAATTTGTTTTTCCTCACTGAACTTTAAGCAGAATTTCAAGTGCCAAGTCTCCAAAGCCAAGTGGGGCTATTAAGAGATAATTACTAATTATGCTAATTTGAGAAGTTGTGCTATTTCTTTCCCTGGTCATTTTATCTGCAGTTCTCCTGAGAGAATAGTCCCTATTCAATGTTAATAACCTTTCCAGGCTAAGCATTCAGTGGAGGACAGTGTGTCCTAAACCTAGAAATATTTCACAGTTAATCTAGATATGTGGCAGTAAATTAGAAAGAGAAGTTGCACTAATGCTAATGACTTATGTTATTAATTTTTTGCAGTAGCAGAAATATCTGATTCCTCTCCATTCATATATTGATACAGCGTTTTGCTGATGGTTTTATTTTAAACTGGAGTCCCGAGTGATTTGAAATATTCAGTACACCAGTAATAATATTTCTCAGCGATCGTCTTCTAATCCTACCTATTGCAAGCTCCCATAGAATTAGATTAAAACAAAGAACAGATTTTATTTGCAATTTCTAAATGTCTCATTTATTTTTGACTTATTTATGAAGAAATATGAAACATGTCTTTCCCAAGTTCTACACACTGCTTTTTTTTCCAGAGATAGGTTATTGGGTTGATCATGCTAGTCTGCAAAGTATGCTGACAGAATAAAAGCCTTTATTAGTCTATTAAATTAAATAATGACTTTGGGGTTTATATAATCACAGAATCACTAGGTTGGAAAAGACCTACAGGATCATCAGGTCCAACCATTCCTATCAATCACTAAACCATGCCCCTCAGCACCTCATCCACTCATCTTTTGAACACTTCCATGGAAGGCGACTCAATCACCTCCCTGGGCAGCCTGTTCCAGTGCCCCTGACCCTTTCCATGAAATATTTTTTCTGCTGTCCAGCCTGAACCCACTCTGGCAGAGCTTGAGGCCATTTCCTCTTGTCCTGTCCCCTGTCACTTGGGAGAAGAGGCCAGCTCCCTGCTCTGCACAACCTCCTTTCAGGTAGTTGTGGAGAGCAATGAGGTCTCCCCTCAGCCTCCTTTTCTCCAGGCTAAACAACCCCAGTTCTCTCAGCCACCCCTTATAAGAATTGTTCTCCAGCCCCTTCACCAGCTTCGTTGCTCTTCTCTGGACTCGCTCCAGAGCCTCAACATCCTTTGTGGTCAAGGGCCCAGAACTGAACACAGGATTCGAGGAGCGGTCTCACCAGTGCAGAGTACAGAGGGAGAATAACCTCCCTGGACCTGCTGGTCACACTCTTTTTGATACCAGCCAGGATGCCGTTGGCCTTCTTGGCCACCTGGGCACACCGCTGGCTCATGTTCAGTCAGCCACTGACCAACACCCCTAGGTCTTTCTCCTCCTGGAAGCTTTCCAGTCAGACTTCTCCTAGTCTGTAGCTCTGCTTAGGGTTCTTGTGCCCTAAGTGCAGGACTCAGCACTTGGCCTTGTTAAACCTCATGCCATTGGACTCTGCCCAGTGGTCCAGCCTGTTCAGGTCCCTTCCCAACCCTCCAGCAGATCCACACTTCCACCCAGCTTAGTGTCGTCTGTAAGCTTACTAAGGGAACACTCAATGCCTTCATCCAGGTCATGGATAAAGACATTGAACAGGGCTGGGCCCAGCACTAAGCTCTGGGGAACCCCATTGAAACTGGCGTCCAGCTGGATTTTACACCATTTCCCACCACTCTCTGGGCCCGGCCATCCAACCAGTTTTTCACCCAGGAGAGCGTGCACCTGTCCAGGCCAGAGGCTGACAGTTTCCAAAGCAGAATGCTGTGAGAAACTGTGTCAAAGGCTTTACTGAGGTCCAGAAAGATACATCCACAGCCTTTCCCTCAGCCAGTAGGCGAATCACTTTGTCATAGAAGGCGATCAGGTTAGTTTGGCAACACCTGCCTTTTGTGAACCTGTGTTGACTGGGCCTGATCACCCGGTTCTCTTGCAGGTGCTTCATGATAGCACTCAAGATCACCTGTTCCATGACTTTCCTTGGCACTGAGGTCAGACTGACAGGCCTGTAGTTCCCTGGGTTCTCCCTTTGATCCTTCTTGTAGATGGGCACAACATCAGCCAGCCTCCAGTCCAGAGGAACTTCCCCAATCATCCAGGACTGTTGGAAGATGATGGAAAGGGGTTTGGCAATCACGCCTGCCAGCTCCCTCAATACTCTTGGATAGATCCCATCTGGCCCCATCGACTTGTGGGTGTCTAGCTGGGCAAGCAAGTCTCTAACTGCCTCCTCTTGGATCATGAGAGCTTTGTTCTGCTCCTCTAACTCCTGGGAGTGTACACACAGGGAACAACTTTCCTTACTATTAAAGACTGAGGCAAAGAAGGCATTAAGTACCTCAGCCTTGTGCTCATCCTTTGTCACAGTTGTTCCATTTGCATCCAATAGGGTCTGAATATTCTCCCTGGTCCTTTTATTGTTAATGTATTTATAGAAAGATTTTATGTTATCTTTCACCAACTTGGCCAGTCATTTCTAGTTGGGCCTTAGCTCTCCTGATTTTTTCTCTGCACAATCATACTTCCTCCCTGTAGGCCACCCAAGATGCCTGTCCCTTCTTCCAAAGTTCACAGACACTCCTCTTCTTTTTGATGCCCCTCAAGATCTCTGTGCTCAAACAAGCTGTTTTTTAAACCAACAGCTCCTTTTCTAGAATATGGGAATGGCTTGCTCCTGAGCTGCTAGGATTTCCTTTTTGAAGAGCTCCCAGCCCTCGTGGGCTCCCTTGCCCTTAAGGACTGTCTCCCATGGGACTTTGTCAACCAGCTTTCTGAATAGTCCAAAGTCTGCCCTCTGGAAATTTAATGTGACTGTTTTGCTAACCCCCTCCTCACCTCACCTAGAACTGAAAATTCTACCATCTCATTATCGCTTTATACTAGGCATCCTCCAACCGTCACACCCCTCACAAGGCCTTCTCTGTTCACAAACAGCAGGTCCAGGAGAGTGCCTTCCCTTTACAGCTCTCTCACCTGTTGCATGAAGAAGTTGTCTTCCACGCAATCCAGGAACCTCCTAGAATGCTTCCTCTCTGCTGTATTGTACTTCCAGCAGACATCCAGAATACTGAAGTCTCCCACAAGGACAACAGCTAGCGATCTTGAGAATGTATAATTTCATTCTTGTTCCATTGCAAAACATACATACTTTGCATCCGACTTGTTTGTGGAGCCTCAGTACCCACAACCTGCTGGACTTGGCTTACCTTCCAAACACAGAAATGATGAGACAGCCCTCCTGCTGCACTACTTGTCACTAAAATCTTGTTTCTTTGCGTGTGGTAATGGCCTCCCAGGTCAAAGCGCAATGGCTGTAGATACAGTCCAAGATCAGAGGGAATGGATAATAGATACTCTGATATGACCCTGATGGCCAGTTCCTGCAGTACCCGGGCATGACCACCACCCACAGAGATAAGTGCTAACAAGTAGAGCAGCTGTCTTTCTGCAGTAAAGAAACTCTTGTCCTCATTGGAGCTCATTGTCTAGCTTGATAGCTCATTAAATTGTGTACCAGTGGGGTTTTTTAATGAGTGGAGTCCCACTGAATTCCTTGCTTCACAGCCATCAGTACTGATCCAGCTATCTCTGAGCCCATGTCCTCAGGGGTGTTAGGCTGGGGGTCACACAGCAGGGCAGGGGCCCTCAGTGACAACAGTCACAGCTCCCACTGCACACCAGCTTCCACAGCTATCTGCTCTGCCCGGGCTGTGATGGGGTCCAGGCTCTTTTCCAAAATCCTCTCACTGCTGCCTCACTCACAGTTTCAGCTGAAGCCTCCTTCAAAGGCCAAACACTGTTCTTGCTGTACGTCAGGGCTCCCACAAAAGAATTTTTAACAGAGTTTATGTCCACGAATACCAGCTGCAAGTCCTCCAAGTGAGTAAGTAACATAGATATGCCATGGATTTGGTTTCACACTGGCTGCTGAAGATAGGAGGGCATAATTAGCTTCAGGTGCACATAGTGAACACAGTTGTGGCACTGCAGCTCGAGAGGAGACTGCAGAAAACAGGGAATATACACATCTTTTATATAGGAATTGGGCCTTTATTCTATATCATTTTGCAGTTTGCAGCATCTAGATGGAAAGTAACTAAGCAAAGATCCCTTCCACACAACTAAAATGCAAATGAGGATTGAGTGACAAGAAAACAAAAGGATAGCAGTTTATGCTTAGATTTTTCACTATTATTTAAAACATACACAGGCCTAAAAACAGTGGGTGCAATTTTTAAAATGGCAAAGAATGTAAATATTCAAAATCTTTAATGGTACCTATTTATGGAAAATGTAACACACAGCCCTCACACTCCAGTTCAGTACTCCCAACATAGGAGTGGGAGGACTGCATTCACATGAGACATGAATTAAGACCTAAAAATATGTCCTAGTAATAAAGGAAAGGGTAATTTTAAGTTTCAGCATTGCCAGTTTCAGAACAGAGCTCCCTTTAGTGGAAATCCATTTTGCTAGTGTGTGTACCAGCCTCCAAGTCCCAGATAAGTATCAGATAAGACATGTTTCTTGCTGATGAGGCTGGGAGGACCAACAGGCCACTGCACTCCCACCAGGCCACCAGGACACACGGAAGAAACACAGCTGTGTGACTCCCTACCTGCTAATACATCTCCCACAGCTTCATGTAAGCACATCCAGAAGAGCTGGACGTTTTTTGGGTCATCCTATGACCCCAATATTTTACCACCTCATTAGCACATGCTGAACTGGTCCCTTACTTGCACCTTGAAAGATACACACAGAATTCGTGGACTTCGTAAAACAGACTTTCTAGCCATGCTCAATGGAAATCACGTGCAGAAGGCAATGTAGGCAAGTATCCTGTGTGCAAACCTCAGGTCAGCTCTCCCTTTGGTGGAGAGCTTGTGGTAGGCAGGGTCTTCTATCTCCCTGGAGCCTTATCAATTCTTGAGACATTGCATGTTCTAAAGAAACACTTCTTTGTCCCAAAATTCAGCATAACCAAGTTGCATCAGTCAGCTACTCCTTGTGGATACACTGCTGTGCAAAGGCAACAGCTACAGAGACCAGCTGACTGAACAGAGAGCTGAGAAGAGAGCAACGCATGTGGGCAGTACGAGGCTGTGAGTGGAAAAAAAACATCTGAGAGAGGAGATCTCTTAAAAAACAAACAAAAAAGAGGCAGGCAGGAAAACAAGATGACATATCTCCTGAAAAGGCTGCTGGAATTTTTAAAATTAGTTCATCCTGGAGAAAGAAATGAGCACTAGAGACTTCATGGGCTCCACTGGTCACAGCCAAACTTGTTCTGTGCACTATGGGAAACCAGCAGACTGGAATCACAGCCTCAGAAAGCACTTCACATCATTAATTCTAGTAGAAATTAAGTTTTCAGCACATGTTATTTCTTATTCATGTTCAAAATTGGTTTTAATCTACTACCTACAAAGATCATGAATAATCACCCAGGGCTGCAAAAGAAATAAAAAGATCAGTTAAAAAGATTCAGACATGAGGTGTTTATTTTCCTTTTACATTTATGCAATGAAAATATTTATAACTGTATTATTTTACAGTATGATTTGAAAACCTGTAGTCACCCTATTGAAAATCATTTGGAACTTTCACAGATTTTGAAAGGCTCAGACTGCACGACTAACAGACATGCATAGCTGCAAGGGACCCTAGCAGCTGGCTGGCATTATCAGCCAATACAATAAACTATGTGCAGGAGGACCAGAATACCACCCTTTGGCCCAGTTCAAACTGAAAAGAACAGGGTCTATGAATGGACAAGTCCACATGGGAATTAGCTGTAGTAGAAAGGAATCATAAGCAATTTCTGCATATATTATGTGACACTTGAGGACAGCTAGCTCCTTTTGGAGAAAGTGAAATTACTAGGAAAGTAGGCAGGACAAGCAAAGAAATATTTTTTATTCATCACTCTTCTACATCTCCTGACATACAGGATCTTGCCAAACTTTCTGTTCCACTATCCCTTCACGCTGTGCATCAGGGAGAAGGGAGAGAAAGTTTGCTATCCCACTGTTTCCAGATGGAAATAAGTAATGGAAAATGGGTAATTGATCTCCCTTCAGTCCCCCAAAATCTGGATCACAACTATACCAAAAAACGTGCACAGCAAGTGCAGCAGAAAAAAATGCTCCCTGCACAAGCTCTGAACAAATGGGCTTGACAAATCTTGCCAAGGAGTTGAGGGAAGCTCAGACCTGAACTTCTGAAGGAGGATGGTTTTTTTCACTGCCACCGGTAGCTGGCATGGCTGCATGTCCCAAAATGTGTTTTCCTGAAAACCATATATTTTGGTGTCCTAAAACTGGATAAAAATATTGAATTTCTTTACTTCTCTTACATATACAAATATATGTATGTTCCCATCCCAAAAGGTTGCAAAGAAAATTTTGAAACTACAAACTGGTAAATGCTCTGCAATGAGTTTCAGCCCATCTGCATGGATTGTCAGGCTAAAAGCCCAGATAATGCATAGTGTAACATTTCACCTTTAAAAAGCCCAGTTATAACAACAAAAGAATAAACAATAACCATGTCAGGTACAAGATGCAAAGAGATGAATTACAGGGCAGGTGTTCAACCTTTTCTTTTCAGCTGAAATTATTAATAGTCTGAGCCTAAGAGAAAAATTCAGAGCCTAAAACTGAAGGTTTGCTAATGAATCAGTCATAACAAAATAGGGGATTACAAAATGTGATTAAAACATACTGAAAAATAGAAAGACAAAGGAGGATGTTGAAAGGAGTGTGGAAGCAGCTTTGTCAACAATGCAACATATCTACATCAGCTTGTGAAAATGATGCAACTTATAAAAGACTTCCACTTAAAAATAAAAAAATCAACAACAACAAAAAGACAATGTTATGAACCAAATAAATTCCTGGAAATTTAGCCCAATGTTTATTTGAAAAAACTGGGGGTTGATCCAGGCTCCTTATGAAGCATAGGATAAAACTTTAATTGAATTAAACCCTTTATATGAATATGCATATGTTAATGTATGCATTGCTAGAGCACATGTTGGCACGTCAATATGCATAGTATTAGAGTGTCTGTGTTTAAGTACATAAATAGAAATTGAATACAAACATATGCATTCATAGATTTGAAGTTCTGCTAGTAACCAAACAGTGCAAAGAAATTATTAGCATTTTTACATGATAACTACTATTTAAGCCATATACTGTACTGCTACTGATATGGCATTCAACAGATGGGGAGTCTAGACTGATAACTTCTGTGCTATTCAAGTGTATTTTTAAACCTCCTTTAATGTTAATTATGATGCTGTGCTGTAGGGATGAAATGAAGTGCTTTCTCGAGTGTGCAATTCTAACTTCCTTGTTTCTTTTTGAAACTCTAATTTGGCACTGATCCACTACTGATAGCGCCAGTTAGCATGACCTCAAGCCCTATAAAAATTACCGCTGAGGCCAATCTGCACTGAAAACAACACGACCACCCATGGGAGGATGACCTTTGGGATGAAAGTCCCAGAAGTGGTAGGGCCTGGTGCTCCTGAAAGATTCCAATGTAACAGCAAAAGACTGGGATCCTATTCTCTTCATCTTGACTCTGCCCTCAATCTCTCTCTCTTTTCTAGTGGAAAAGAAAAACGGAAATTGTGCTTTTGTTTGCAAATTCTCAACGTTGATATATGCATATTTTCTGTAAGATTACTTACTCAAAAAAATTAATCTATAACCTTAATGTACACAATGGATGAAAGTGAACATTACACAACTGAAGAGAGACAGCATTTTCAAAACAGTAAAAAACTGTAAAAAATTGAATGCAATACTGATATCCCTTTAGAAATACTGCTGTTTATTATTTACACAATTTCAAACTACATTACTTAGGTAGCAATCTTTTGTGTGGTTCGTTGCTCGCCCTAAGAGACCTTCAGTTGTTTAAAGGATGAACTTATTCTAGATTTAAAATGGTAAAAGCAAACTAATGTAAAAACATAATGAAATCGTCTTCAAATCTGCTTACGTTCTCACTTTTCATACAAACTCCCATCATAACAATAATCCCCCAAATTTCTCTGAGATTATTCCAGCAAATCCTTTGCCCATCAAATCCTAAAACATACTCCACCTGCTAGTGAAACTATCACAATAATTGTCTGGGCTTTTATCTAATGAATATGCATTAAAGCAGTCAAAACAAAATTCTAACTTAATCTACATTACTGGGGAAAGTTTCTGAAACAAGCTGTTGCAGGGAAATTTATGTAATTTATTGTCAACATTCAGCAGAGGCAAGCTGTCTGCTAGAAAATGCTGATGGAAACCAGTTTTCTACATTTGGTCAGGGAGTCATACAGCTGTTACCCTTAAGCGATGTTTTTGGCCACAGATGTGCTGAGAGCATCACATCCAACTGTGCTTTTAGCACGCCTTCCCACCTGAACTTCATCTTTACGCAAAGCCTGTGCTGGCGATCACTGAAAAGCCTTTTTGCCATGTGGGTTTCAATGAGTCATCATCAACTCTTCTACAATGTGCAAACTCGCTGATACCTGCTAGAGCACAGGGAAATGACAGATGGAAGTTCAGTGGATTGTCTGTACGAGGTCTGTGCATGACTGCACCTGCAGGCAGGTATGTGCCCGACGCCAGGATTTGCAACAATATAGTATGAGGCAAAGCAACAAAAGGGAAATTATTTGAAACCAAGAAGAACAAGATTAACAAACCACTCTTTTCATCCAACTGTGTGCACATGATGCACACATTGCATTTGCTATAATGGCTATTAGAACAATAGTCTTGGCCCCTTACCTTTACTTCTGCTGTCTCCCATTTCTGTCTAAAAAGCACAGAATCCAATTTTACCCACCAGTGTCAGAGAAACATTTCTTCAGCTCACAAAGTGGTAGGAAGATCAGGTTAGATGTGCTAAGACAGAATGAGCCCTAAGTAACACGTTGGCATGTTAGCTCATTATGAACCTCTTTATATAGAAAACAATTTTAAGAAAATAATAGTGACTTCTTATGCAGTTTCTGATTCCACAAAAAAATTAAGCACCTGTATGTTTGTATGCAGATCTTGTTACTTATTATTTACTGCTTTTCTGAGCAGCAATGGAATGGCTGAACAAGTGAATTTGCTGAACCAAGGCCAGACATTACCCCGAAGACCTTCGATGATATATTGGTCCTATTCAGCCACCAATCTCATACATACTTTCATTTTAGGATTTGTATGAATAACAGCTACTTCAGTAGATGAGGATACAGGAGAGGATTAAGATGATAAGAAGAAGGGGAGGAAAGAGATGAGTGTTTTAGCAAAGAAAGTAATAAATTCAGTAACTGCCAATAGGTGATAAACACAAATTTCCAGCGTTACATACATGTTTTAAGAATGGCTTTTCGGAGTCTTTGTGGTTATTTTTATTATCATTAACAATAGCTTGAGATACTTCTATAGTGTTTAATTAATACTCCCACTAAAACAGCCCTCTACAAGACCCAAAATGGTGTTTAAATTTGTTGTTTCTTGCTTTTTGGAGACTCTTGATAAGGACTTGGGAGTTTTTTTGAGGCAAAACTAATATAATAATATATAGGGAACATAAGTTTTTATATTATTTTTAAGTTTTAGAATTACTTTTCTAGACTCAGAAACCAAGGTTTTATTCTTCTTTTTATCTTAAAATTGTCTGCCACATTTTATTCAAAGATTTATCTTATGGTTAAAGAGAATAATGTATTCATAGTGGTTGTGGCTAATGTGGAATAGTTTCCTGTTCTTCCAAGAAGCACATTCATATACAAAATTGATGAACTATAAGCAAGGCACAAATGTAAGCATTGTTACTACGTTTTTCCATGAAAATAAAAGTTATTAAATTCAGATAACACTTAACCTTACAGAAACTAAATAATTAATTTTAAAGGAGCAAACTCAAAAAAAAACCCTCAAACCAACAAACTGTAACAGTTTCAATCATTTCTAGAAGCAAATTCTCATAGCATTTGAGGGAAGTAATGCATGTGATAAAAATAGAGTTATTCCACAGATTTGTCAGCAATGTGCTGTTAATACTGAAGAAAGACTAGCCTTTTAAATGTAAACTTGGATACATATTATAGAAACCTTGCCCTCAGCCTGCATAACAAGCCATTCTGGGAAAAATCAAAAGCCCTCCAGGAACTGAAGAGCAAATGTGATTTAATGCAAAGGAAGAATCTGATCCTCATGCATTTGTTTACATACAAAACAGATAAATAAATAAAAAGCCCAAAGCCCTCTTCTTTCACACACTACCAGGCAGAACTGCTTTACAAACAAATGCAGCAGGCTGCCTGGCAGGCAAGGATTATACCTGCTCCTGCCTGTGAGCACCGACTGCTGGCGTGCAGCTTGGCACGCTGTCTGCCTTGAAATAAGCGGCGCTCCCAGGGACCTTTCATGTCACACGAGTATTCCACAATGACAAACCCAAATGATGTGATGCAACCTGAGACATGATGCAGCTACAGAAAAGATAGGTACAAATTAGAAACAGGTTTATTTGATACCTGAAACTGGAGTGACGGACTCCTGATTTCCTACCTCTTGCTGATTAATTCTGTAGCAGATTTATTAACTGCTCTGACTTAGCTTCCCTTTCTGTAAGCTGGGGGTATGTGGTCTCTGTCTGTGACAGTAATAATAACATTTCATAAATACTTTGAGCATGTACCTAGTACCATTACACTGATACATTTTTATTAACTCTGGGCAAAAAGACTTCTTGCTGGTCAGGGTAAATTGGAATTATCTGAAGGGAAGGATGATCTTAGTCACTGGCAGGGAAAAATAGTCCAATGTGCTATGTATAGTATGCCAAAATAGTCCAATGTATATCATAAAAGTATAAATTTAAAAAGGAATTCACTGGTAGCCTTCAGGAGAATCTGCCAAAACTTTGTCTATAGTTTCTTATAGCACAGACATTTTAGCAGAATGTATCACCTGCTTAAAAATGTGCCTGGGCTAACTACTCTATAAAGCAGTGTTCTGCTAAACCACTTCTATTACAAACCACATTTTTAAACTGCAATGGGCTATTTCATTTCTGACTTATCCAAACCAGTGTACATTTTTAAAAATCCCCACTTTTTTTTTGACACCTAATATCGTCTTCTGGTAACTTGTCCTGTTAGTATCTTACTCCCTGTTTTAACCTACAGTTTACATCCTGTGATAGAACAAGCAGACTCCAAAATTCTTCATTTTTTTAACAAAATGAATGCAGAGCTAAAGTCTCATTTTAAGTATTGGCAGTGTACAAGTTAACCTAGAAAGACTAGCTTTAGACTTGTTCTGGCAGAACTGAAATGTTTCACATTTATGCTTTAATACTGTATATTCCTTGTTCTTCCTGCATATGAAATCTAAAGGATTCACACAGTGAAACTTTTTTCTTTAAAAAAAAAAAAAATCCTCAAATGACTTGTGCTCATGGATTTCAGCTGAAGGCACAAAAAGTGTTCCTTGTGGGCACAGAACCAAGTCAAGCAACCCTCTGTCATACAGCTATAAAACTGACCATTATAAACGTAAGTTGAAAACAAGTCAAGTATCTTGATATTAGAAACAACAGATTTTACAGACACACATTAGATGCTTTAGCATAAATAAATGATAAACACAGACCATCAATAATCTTTGCAGCAGCTGTAGCTGGAGGAGACCTGCTGTCAGTGATATCACTATTAGAGAATATCTCTTTTTTGTACTGTTTCCTTTAAACTCCTAAATCCACAAGCAACAAGGGCTGAGCTCCAATTTAACTACTGCCTGTGCTGCTCAACAATGGAGACCACTGCAGCTCTGCCCTTCGCCTCCAAAAAGCACCATTCATATGGACACGTAAACAGCAGTTCACAACTGGCATGAAGGAAGGAAATTAAATCCTGGAAATGAGCTAATTTCAGCTAATTTCAGTTAAATCTTCTTCAAGAATCCAGAGGCAGGGCTGCTGGCATGGATGTAAAACAGAGCATGAGCTCAGGGTTGGCTTCTGCTCCCGGTTATGTCAGTTCTTCTGTAAGATTCAGCTGGAGAAATATCAGCACACAAAGAAACTTAAGACCAAATCTACCTTTTTGGTAAGGATTCCAGATTTCCTGACGTGAATATTAGAGGCTTGTGCATAAGGATCTGTCTTCGTAATTCTGAAATACTTGCCTACTCAGAAAACATATCTACAAAACCAGAATGGAGAAATACCTTGAAAAATATGGCTTATAAGAAGTTTCTTTCATTTATACATTTCTCACTCAAAAAACCCGTTATAATCCTCATGCAATTGTGCCTTTGTGATTTGTCTGCAAGACTATTGGTATTACATAGAGGAAGATCATACATAAACACTATGAGAATATTTATATATATGTACAAATAAAATTACAAATTCATACAGCATGAATGGATGAAGTATATAAATACAAATAACTTTAATCAGTTTTACATCTCTAAACAAAACGCTTCAATGTAATATAAAAATTAATCCCTAATGTAAATATTTTTTTTTTACTCTCCAAGCTTTAAGACTCTTTGTCTGATACAAATTGGAGCTCATTATAGTCATTCACTTAATACAACTAGACAGCTGAAGCAAGAGTTTCATAGAGAAATGCATTTATGTACATATATATATATAGGCACAGACTCATGTATATAGCAGCACTGTTCCGCCACCCTGACTGATGCTGAGAAGTTTCATTTTCAGTGTTACTATGAGCAGGGGCAGCATTATCAGGCCTTATATGAACATAATACATTAACATTTACTTGATAGGCATCCTTTTACACTTGTTAAACCCCACTATTTAAGGAATAAGTAGCCATTTCAGTCTGTGAGAAGCGGTAAGTGCACAATTGCCTAAAATTAGTTGTGTGTAAATCTTTTTCTGTGGAAATGGAGATAAAATATCTGTCAAATTCTACTTCTAGCCACACACTTCAAAGCAGTTTTGACTCTTCATGCTGATGTTTCGTTAGTGGTTACAGAAGGTAAGTCTGATAATAATTTTGAGCACCATTTCTCTTATAAAGAACAAAGATGATGTAAAAGTTGGGGAAAAAGTATCACACCTTACCATGAAGTATTTTGCTGAGACCTACTTATTGCTCACTCCTCAGTCCTGAACCAAAAACACCACCAGCATGTACTGCAGGTTTCAGAAACAGCATCCTCAAGTGGCACAACGCCAAAACCAGATGCAGTAGTTGCTACAGCATTGGAACCAAACCCTAATCCAGCAGGAACATTTTCACAAAAAGAGACTATGGTGTGCTGAGGTGATCCTCTACTACACAATATTCATCTGATGACTACACACTAGGAGTCATGCCATTAACTGTATTTTTTTTTTTTTTGCCTAACAAATCACCATGTGTTTGTAAGTTAGTTTTCACTCTGTTATCCTACCTTTTTTGTTTTTCTTCCAAAAGAATAAGAAAGGAAGAGGTGTATTAATTTTTACTTTTATCCTCCCTACTCACTACAGTATCAAAGTAAGAGATTTGGCATCAGTCTCAATTTCAGTCTATTTTTACATGCATCATGCAGGGTGTTGAGTGGGAACAGAGAGGAACACGACATAAAAAGCCATCAGGATTATTCCAAAGAAATGTGTCTGCCTTCTTCACAGTTCTGTTCCCAATTTTGGGAGCCATACGGGTGGAGGGATGCGCATTGCCACTGCCGCGAAGCTGAGCACAAAGGTACCTCCTGAACTGCTGCATCACAGCTTCAGATGTGAAAAGAGAGTGCAAAAAGCCTCATAGTGGACAGCAGCAAATAAACTGCCTACAAATCATCTTTCCTTATAATCCAAGTAAGTCAGGAGTCAGTTATTCCCTTAAAAAGTGGATTCATATCTCATATTAAAAAACCCAAATCCTCAGTATACCCTACCTAAAGCCAAAGCCCACATTTGATGAAGTCAGCAGCAAACTTTTAGCATTAATCTTAGCTGAGCTAATCAATTACCTCAACTCCCTACACATATGTAAGTTTTGTTTTTCCATACCTTGAGAGAATAAATCCCCCAGGCGAGCTATGTATTGTCTCAACAGAAAAAGTCCTTCCGCTCCTACTAAACATGCTGAAATTCTGTTTCCATAAAGGCCTCTATCTTTGTAAATAAAAGAAAGAATCAGGAATAAATCAGAGAAGCCTGTTTACTTTCTTTATAATCTTTTCTTCTTTAAGTTAATTTTATTATACTCTGTTAATTTTATCTCCAAAGTAAACAATATAAATCTTATCAAATTTCTTCTACTGAAATTTTACACATCTCCAGTCCCTTTTGCCATGTCTCTGAATCGTCACTATTTCTAGCACATATCTGGGAACCGTAACAGTCACAATGAAACAAAATATACTCAGTAAAAATACACCTTTTATTCATTAACACTGTATTATCTTCAGTATTATCCATCTCACTCTTCATGCACTCTGCCTTGTTCTGTGTTTCCCTTGCTATCTTCCCTTGTTATCACACTTTACTTAGCAGATTTTCATTAAACCTTCCACAATGAAGTCCAGTCCTTAGTCCAGAGTGGGTACTATTAACTCTGCCACCCAAAAATACGTCTTCATATTTCAGGTCTGTCATAAGTAAGAAATTCTAGATTGACTGAACAAAGATAACACTTTCTGTTACGATAATTCTTTCTGTTAAAGCACTAAATTTCATTATTTTATGACTTGGGGAGGGATGCCTATTATAATGGGTTGACAAGCTGCTTCTGCCAGTTAACAAAGTGGTCTTTTTAATATTTTATATATCACAATATGCTGTTAAGAAGTCCTTTGGGTTGGCTGCTTCATTTCAAATTCATACAGCAGGGAACAAAGGTCAGCTAGAGTAGAAAGGTAAGCACTCCATTTCACTATTGGAACTTAACATAATTTGCAGTCAAAATGAGCTTTTTTCTGCAGAAAACGCCAAGTCCATCCCAGATGCCTCGAGAATGATCTATCTACTGATGCATATCACCTTTTTTTGTCTGGATAACTAATAGTTTACAAGTTAAAAACAGTAACTGCATGAAAGGTTTTAGAGATAGTTAGCTGTAAACACACAGATCATTTCAACTTCACTACTACTCGCAAAACCTACACAATATTAGCCAGCAGTAAATCAAAAGCAGTACAATTAAAAGATCAGGCGTTTTAACAGATCAGAACATTTTAATGTTCATTTTTTTAATACAACTTGTGAACCTAAGGGGCATTAAAAGAACCTAAGAAAATAGTTTGCACAGACCTTTAGTAGCATTGGTATTTCACAAGGCAATTTCATCTGACCTTTAATTTTTAGTGCAGCGTTTTCCATTTGTAGGGTATCATTTCAGAAAAAGCTGCCATTAAGTATTTTACAAACACCATTAATATCACTGAAACTGGAATTTGTAAGCAAGGCTCTCACCTTATGGAAGACTTTCCCTACCCAAATCACGAAGGAGAAGTTACAAAATTTCAAGCAATATGAAGCAATTTGCAACAGTCTAATACTTTGCCACTGGCTTTATATGCTTCCACATTGCAACTGCAGAAAGTAAAAGATCTTGCTTAATTTGTGTTGAAAAAGGCGAAAATGGCTATATCCATCAATGCTCATGTAAGATGTGGTCAATATTTATATTAGTGCTTTTTCTACTTACATAATTAATACTTTGAGGTAAAGCTGAAATATTTTGTTCTCTCTCAAAGTAAAACGCGTCATTTTCTTGTCCTCACACTTAAGTGTCGTTGCTACAAAGATACACCTCTGCTATAACCTAATTGTCTGCTATTTAGATATAGACTCATGAATCTCATATTTTTATTCTAAATTTAAGTTCAGTCATCGTAGCTAATGTCCTTGATGCTATCTCAAATTGCTGTCATTACACGGATCACTAGAAACTGGAGGTAACAGTAAAAAAGAAAAGAAAAAAGAACGGTACCAAATTAGATGATGGATAAAGGTTTAATCAATTTAATTTTATCACCAAATCCAGTCCCTTCTGTCAGGGAACGAGATAAGCGGAACACATCTTGAAGCACGGCACAGTCCTGTTGTGGGGAAGGAGTTGTGTCCCTGAACCTCACCAAGATGAAACATGCTCATTTATTACTTTGGCACTGCAGGATGATGGAGAACCAAGCTGGTTTCCTCCCTCCATCCTCAGCACAATCTTTCTATTTCATTTATTTTTCATGGAATTTCATTTCAGAATCATTTTGCCTCTCTTACCCACTTGCTGCCCCTATTCAGTTTATTCTGTCAACTTTTGTTTCATGTCCCTTTGTATCAGCAAAGGTGTTTGGATACCGGATTCCTTTCTGTTTCCCGTAATTAACTTTAATCACAGCTTTATAAAATAGAATTACAAACAGGTGGATTATTTGTTGTCTTATACTGGAAAATAACTCAGAAGGAGCATATTTCCAATCACCCATTTCATACTTACTTTCTGTATGTTGATTTCTAAGAAGCTGCCTGAGGCTGCTGAAATGTGGCCTTTTTAGTATTATCAGTAAATGGCAACTCTGCTTTTGTTTGGTCTCCTTTTAGTCATTTATCTTGGAAAACAAGCTGCATTCTCAAAATGTACACCACAGACTATGAAATCTGCAAAAAACATTCTAAGGCCACTGTGGTGAATTCTACCAGTACTCTGTCATTTTCCGGAGCGCTGGAAAAAACACAGGAACCCCCAAACCCAGCAACTTATTTTAAAGTCCTAAAAATTTAAAATAGATTTCTTTAAATCATTAGGCATATTGTTCTAACCACCAGTCATTTTATAAACACAGACCAAAAAAAAAAAAACCAAAAATCCCCACAAAACCACCAAAATCAGATAAAAAAAACCCTATTACTGCTTTTACATAGAATTATAGTATGCAGATAATCCTGCAAGCACTCATGTTTACTTCTCATTAGGTCTTTGAGAAATTAAGATACTTACTTCCCACTGCAAATTAACATATTTGTTTTCTAAATGACAATGAAAATATTCTTACCTATACTAATTTAATGAATGGCTATGAATATCTACATTTTAGCTTTTCAGCACACTTTCTGCAAGTAGTGTAAAACTGAATGAAATCCTCATGCAAATACATGTTTGCAATGTAATATTCATTGTATTGGACATTCAATGTTAAGTCTCAAGGTAAGATCTTTTTACTGAAAGGGTTGCTAGTTTTCATAAGCTTAAAAAATGCATGTAAATTATTGGACAATGTTATTGTACACTCAGTGTCTTAAAATATTCAGTACTTGATTTGCATAGATGGAAAGTCTCTCTATCTCTTGCAGGATGTGTTTCTTCTTGTTTTTTAGCCTAAATACAGAGGAAAAATTAGCTATTCGGAGAATATTGTTTCCTTGCTTGAACTTGCTTTATGACCCCAGAAAACTCTTAAAACAGAGCATCCAGGTACAAAAGAAATGGAGCAAAGTGCTATATCCAAACACACTAATTTATAATCTACACTAAGCAGGACAAAAATATGACTGAAAACATGGAAAACAAATCAGAAGGGGGAAAAATAATGCCGTTAAATAGGAAATAATATTTATTTCTACTGCTACACATTACTAGATATTCTGTCAGGCAATGTAATGTCTCGACCCGGTTTTAAGCACACCTCATGTTTAGCACGTAATAAAATACATTCAGTTCTATAAATAATGTTTTGAGTCTATCTCCTTGAGGAGTGGGGATGTGACAGATGATTTCATTTCCTCACTCTGATTAATACTCAATTTAAATCTAAGACTAGAGTGAATTTCTTTGTCTAGACATGTCTGTAAGTATCTCTCTGTGTGTATGCGTAAACATATGTGCGTAGTTGTACACTTTAACGCATCTACTAAAAGGATTCTTGCTATGAGCAACAAAATGTGCTGGAGAATAGTTAAAGGCAAGTGTCTTTTTCGTAACTCTCTACAAAGATTTTTCACAGGCTATTAAATAGATCAAGCCTGCAAAATACTGGAGACCATATTAATTCTCATAAAGACACAGCATTTTATGAGCCTAATAAACATTTTCCTGACTAGTCTCCAGGATAGTTTTTTAAACAACACCTTTGCACTAGATACCATCAAGAAAGACACAGAAATAGATACTCAGTAAATAAATTAGTAGAACAGTAAATTCCAACAGGTTTTATACTGGATGTGCCTTAAATTACAGGCAGTTTTTGCCAGCATAAGTTTACAGGAATGTGTGTTTTTATGAGTATATATTGTGACTACATAGGAAAGAAAATCAAAATCATATCAACATAAGCATTGCTCCCTACAGTTAGTATATTAACCAACTACATTATTTGGAAAGTGGTTATGATAGCAGGTTTGGAAGAATAAAATAAAAATGAACTTGTCAGGTGCACATTCTTATTGATATTGGTCAGACCAACACTTTCTAGAATGCGATCGACCTCCAGCTGTGTATTCTGCAAACAGCTGCCATCTAGCAAGTTACTGTTTAGCAAGTTTTTGTGGTTTTTAATACATTCAACTTCCACCTTATTTTAGCAAAACACAGAGCGACAAAGGGTGCATCAGTAAAGTCTTACTGAAAGAATGTCACTTCTGCCTGCTTCTTAGAAACAAAATTAACACTTATAATTTACCGTAATAACATACCACCTTTAATCCATTGCCGAGAGTAATGGATTACTCTTTTCTCTTGGCCAAGCACAGGGTACCTAAGGCTAGGCTAAGTTTGTAATTTCCTAGGAAGGTAGTTTTGTTAGAACAAGTACAGCATGAAGAAGTCTGCTGAGCACAACTTCAGTACAAGTAGGTTTAAAGGGATCAAGTATGTGAGCTCTTCCTTTGCTTAGTATTTTAAATTTTATTCTGTAATGCAGTGCAAAATACAGCCTTTGTCACCATTACAGCAGGCTGAAGATCCAGAGTAAGAAGTCAAGGTTACACACCTACTCGCAGCACCGATACACCTACACATCTGTTGGTTTTACGTGTGCGCAGGTCACTATTTGTTACTCTGATTCTGAACAGAGAGAGTTCAGACATGAAAGTTAAAACAGTGACAATCAGCTGATACAGCCGAGCATTCAGCATTTGACCAGTTTTCACTAGGTACTATACAAAAGCTCCTTTGGTACCTTTCTAAAAAGTTACCAGACATTGTGCTTATTGGCTTTAACATAATCAATAATTAGAAGACATTTAGCCAATGACACCTAAAAATTAGGCTTTCTAAAATCAGAAGAAACAGTGTATCCAGAGCACTAGCTTGAGTTGACAAGCTAGCTGACTAAAAGTTGTGTTAGTCCCACGCAATGATGATGATTACAGGTTAGATGATATTTACTGCTTAGATAAACACTTGGAGTTCGCATCTCTGCAATCAAACGCGCTGCAGCTGGGCATCCCTGGCACTCCGCTGCTCCTAACAGTTCATTTTACTTTAAAGTGTTCACAGTCTGTTAACTTCGGCTTTTTCAGGCAAAACATCAAACGCGAGGCAGGCTCGTGTCATCCCCTCTCCAGGAGGGACCGGGGCAGCCCTGCCAAGAGCTTTTATCTGGGGCACGTTCTCTGTTCGCAGTGACATCCCGACTTTTCACGCTGACGGCAATTAGCGCTTTCCTAACAAAGGTTTTCTCAGGGAAAGCACCCAAACAGAAAAAAGAATAAAGAAAGAAAGAAAAGAAAAGGAGTGGTTTTGGGGGGCGCGGCGGGACGGGATGGGAAGGTCCGGCCGGGGGAGCCCCGGGAGCGCCCCAAGAGCCCTCGGACGGTGGGTCCGGCCCCAGCCCGAAGCAAAGAGAGGAGGAGAGCGATCGTAACTCCCCCGATCGCGGGAGAGAGCGGCGGCTCCGAGGCAGCGGCCGTCGGGGCAGCGCGGACAGCGAGACGGGAGCGGGAGACGGGCAGGGAGAGAGAGAGCGAGCGCGCGGGAGGAGAGGAGGTGAAAAAGAAAGAAAAAGGGAATCTCTCTTACCTTTCCTCTTTGATCTCCTCCTCCTCCTCCTCTTGGACTTGCATTTCAGCTGCCCGCTCGGCCCTCCGGCCGCTCTGCCGCCGCCCAGGACCGATGTCATCGCCCGCACCTCAGCGCGGCGGCACCAGCCGGGGGCTTTTCTCCTCCCGCGGAGTTTCCTCCTCGCTCCGGAGGCGCCTTTTATACCGCGGCGGGCAGGGCGGGCGGCTCGGGGTCGCGCCTCCGCCCCGACGTGCGCGGCCCGGGGCGGCGGCTCCCGCGGTCCCGCGGCTGCTGGCGACTTGCTGGGCGCTTTGAAGCCGACGGTGAGGGGACGGGAGGGGAGGAGAAGGGGGGGGATAAGGCGAGGGGGGCGAGAAAAGGAGGTGGGGGGGAATTTGCTGCTGCAAAGTCTTGCGCAGCCCAATCGCTCCCGCCGCCCCGCTCTGACATCAGCTCCGCCAGCCCTCGCCCCCAAATTCCGCTCCCCCGGGGCTGCCGGCCGGCTCTCGGGAGAAAACAGGGGAGGGTGGCCCCGCGGGGAATAAAATCATCCTGCCGCCTCGTCTGGGAGAAGCCGGAGGGGCAGCCTGCGAGAAGGGAGGCTGCGGGCACAGTTGCAACATTGCAAGCCTTTTTTTTTTTCTTTCTTTCTTTCTTTTTTTTTTTTTTTTCTGCTTTAGACCGTGTGGACACTGAACACTCCGAGAAACAGAGAAATGCCACTGCTGATGCTCTCCGTAACCAAACACTTATTAACTAGTTCACGAATTGCAATGCTTATTATTCCCAGGGAAAGAACGTGAGTTACTGTTGAAGGGTCCCTGTATCCACAAACCTTATGCGAGAGGCAAGGTGTAGTGATTCCCCTTGAATCTCCAGTTATTTTTAAGGTATGTGCTCTGCTAAATTCATGATCAAGGGCAAAAGCTCTGTGAAAAGAGGAGTGTGTTGTCGCTCAGACTCGTACATTAGCAGTCTGCAGTGCCTCATTTAGGCAACTCTGCAATTAAAGTGTCGGGAGCAGAGGGGCTTTTACCGAGGGGAAAGATGACAACAGCTTTGCTCTGAAAACCTTGACTACAAAGCATTACATGTTCATTACAAAAAGCCAGGATGTGCAACAGATAAGATACTGCTTTAAGTCTTACAAGGGACCTACTGCTTCTGTGCTCTATCCTCCTTAGTTGTTATCTAACTTGAAAATACATATCTGGAAACCTAGGCAGTGAATGGAAAACGAGAGAATATCAAGAAAAAATATGCTAAATAATTAATGTCATCATTAGCTCCTACTGCATTTGTAGTTGGCTGGAGGAGCACAGTAAAGCCCTGTTTATCAGAACTCCTTTAATCTAAAACTTCCTCTTGTTGGAATGTAGGTTATCCAGCTCCTGCTGGTAAGCACTTCCACTGCAACTCTCCCATCTATTAGAAAATCTCTGTGTTTGCCTGTTTCCCGGCCTCTGTTATTTTTGGACAAGGCAGAGCTACACACTGCACAGGTTTTCAAGTTAAATAAACAAAAATATTTCCATAACAGTCTCCAAAAGTACTCATTAAACCAAGATTCAGATGATGCAGGTGTGCCAACAAGATGTTACTGCTTGGGCCCCATCCTCCATGGAGCAGGTTGCATATGGTAAGAAGACCCCAGTTTTAGCTCTGTGACTCTGCACAAAGCATAGGGGAAAACTGCCCCCTCCTCCTTACCTTACCTGCCAAAGAATTCAGACTCATGTGGCTTGGATATCAGATATAATTCAAGGAGCCCTTCATGGAAGTAGGCTTTTACGTGCAGAGCTTTTACAGGTTACTGGCTGTTTTTTTTTTTTTTTTACAACATACACATCACCAAGAAGAGTCAAACCTTTGAACCACTAGGTAGCTTCAGTAAACACCTCTTTAAAAAGCTTTTGTCTGTTTCAGGGAGAAAAACATTTCTGCAGGAAACCAGGGAGGCAATCACATTTTTTTTATTTTTAGCTTGAGCCTTCATCCTTTATCCTTTCTCCTCTTTTCTTTCTGATTTCTACTGTCCTGAGCACAGTTAACCCTCATCTATTAATGTGGCAAAACCAGTTGCGTGTGAGGTAGTAATGCTGCTGCAAAGCACAACTGTACATTCAACCACATACCAAACTTTTGACCAGATGAGAATTTAAGTCGCTCAATTTAGAAACCAGATTTATAGAGGTTTGTTTTATGCTTCACTACCAATCTGCACTCTGCCCATCAGGGATCTAAAAAGAGAAGTAAGAAATTTTCCAGTTAGAAAAAAAAAATTAATATCCCAGGACATTTATTAATTTTTAGGAGTGACTTCAATATTGACACATTCTTCAAAATTTCTGGAGACGCTCTTTGTGATAACATTTTGCTGTATTCTGAAAGTTACTGGAATCTGAGGTGTTAAGAAGATAGACTGGCATTACCAGTCCCTAGAGAAGTCATGCTACCAAAACAACTTGAAAAGCCTCCAATACTCAGAAACTCTCATTCAGTGTTAACAATTACATGAACTGCTTTTCTGTTTCAGGCCCAGTTATGAGAAAGTATCAGCAAGACAACATTAGCAACAGCTGAGCTATACTAATAGTAGAGCTTGCTCCTAGGCTGGTTTTAGGGTTGGTGAAGGCATGAAGACAGCTTAAGTCATGAAGGTCTTTCCTTAGTGACAAGGAATGGTAAAGGGCAATCATTTTTTATACTATCCAGCTACAAAGTCAGTAAGATTCCTCATATATGCTGTGCTTATTCCTCTTCTCCTCAATGGCTTCTCCACCCATTGACATCTATGGTTTCAACACCCCTATTTACCTTAAATGCAAGACTACCAGCCCCACAGAACTGGATCTGCCTCTCCTCCCAGGTAAACATGTACATGATTTGAAGCACTATGGTAAATCAGTAAACTGGAGAGGGGATTTTTACAAGGGCATGTAGTGATAGGCCGAGGAGTGATGACTTTAAACTGAAAGAGTGTAGGTTTAAACTAGATATAAGGAAGAAATTCTTCTCTATGAGAGTGGCGAGGCACTAGAACAGTTTGCCCAGAGCAGTCAAGGATGCCCCATCCCTGGAAGTGTTCAAGGCCACATTGAATGGGGCTTTGTGCAACCTGATCTGGTAGAAGGTGCTGCTGCCCATGGCAGGGGGTTTGGAACTAGATCTTTAAGGTCCATTCCAACTCAAATCATTCTATGATTACCTTCAAGCTGAAGTATTTCAGGCTGTTCTAAAGGCAATAACTTCACCCACCTTGATTTACTTCCTGAAAAGAAATGCACATCACACCAATGTACAGCCACCTACTCAGGCCTAGGTGAATCAGATGTGTAGGAGTGTTTGAGGTGTAAGTCCTGATGTGAATGCCTCTTCCCTAAACTCTCTGGAGACTTGTGACTCCTCTCGTGACCCATCACAACTAGTGATCCCAGTCAGTGCATCAAAACGTATATTCGTGTTCTTGTGAGTTTGGCAGGTCTCTCTCGGCACTGGAAGTACCCAAGCAAGGAGTCCAAACTTGGCAGGATTTGTGACAATTCACTTCACTCAGGTTCTCTGAAAAGAGGAGAGCTGAAGGGAAGTCCAAATAGTTTGTTAACTGGAAGACTAGTGATGACTATGAGAATATGATAGGGAAAGAAAATGTGAAACTGGATGCCAGATTGCACATCTTAATTCTAGATTACCATTGAAATTTCCATGCTTAATCGATACAGTGTAGAGTTAATAATCAACAGAAAGGGAAAAAAAATAAAATGGCTGAAGAAAAAAAGCAGGCCACCCATATTTCACCCGTGAAGCTAAACACTTCAGATAAGCAACTTTAGGAACAAATCTTCGGAAAAGTTATGCAAATCTGAACAGCAAGCCCATGAGTAATATGATTGGCCAGTACTTTTTCTATACAAACATGTTTAGATGAAGTGAATAAATACAAAAGCCATTTTTTTTCATTATCCCTCTGCTTTTTAAATTTGGAGTGACTTGATTTTCAATGACATGGAATCATAGAATCATGGAATAGTTTGAGTTGGAAGGGACCTTAAAGATCATCTCATTCCAACCACTCTGCCATGTGCAGGTACACCTTCCACTAGACCAGGTTACTCATGGCCTTGAAAACTTCCAGGGATGGGGCATCATTGACTTCTCTGGACAACCTGTTCCAGTACCTTAGCATCTGGAAGGTGAAGAATTTCTTCCTTATATGTAATTTAAATCCACCTTCTTTCAGTTTTAAGCCATTATCCTTCATTCTATCACTACTCACCCTTGTAAAAAGTCACTCTCCAGCTTTCTTTTAGGCTTCTTTGAGGCTCTTCTTTTATCCACCAGTGCTGTAACCCTGCCATAGAAGGCCACCTGATTTGCCAGGCATGGTTTGCACTTAGTGAAACCATGTTGGCTGTAAGCAATCACAGGTGCCTTAGCACACTTTCCAGGAGATTCTACTCCATGATCTTACGGGGCACAGAGATGAGCCTGACTGGCCTGTAGTTCCCTGGGTCTTCCTTATTTCCCTTTTTAAAAATGAGACTTATGTCTTTCCAGTCAATGGGAACTTCACTGGACATGGTGTTACCAAAACTGCAGGTGAAACACCTTAAAAAAAAAGCTACATTGAGTTTGTAGAATGTAAATACGTAAAATGAGTTTGAGTATCTAAGATATACCAGGGATGCTCCACAAGAGTGCAGCATTTGCAGGGGGTGCTCCTCTCAGAGCAAAAAAGGTCTCTCTGAGCTGCACAGCAAGTGGGAGAAGAAAGCTCCAGGCTCTGCACTCCCCAGAATATGCACAAACCCTTGAAGAAGAGGCCATCTGGCTGCCTTATTCCCCAGTTTCCAGCTGCACTGTCCCTTCCCTAAGGAGCTGTGGGTACTGAGAACAGCAGGTCATGGTAGGGACCTTTGTAATTTGCTGCTTAGCAGCAGATGTGCCCTATAGGCTTCTGAGAGGGGGAAAAGATGTAGTAGCCACCCTTTATTTTTCTGCCATCCCTCCTACCCCATTTCTGCTTGCCTTTACTCCCTCCTGCCTGTGTAGGCAGAGAAAAAAATAAGGCCTTTAGAATTTGAAAGATAAAAGATGCTCAAGGGCGTTAAAGCAGGACATGAATGCAATTGTGTGGCTGTGCAAGTGAGACTACAGAGCCTTCTGCTGCAAAATGCCTGCACTAATCCACTCTTGCCCTACTTACAAGGAGCTGTCAGTGTGGCTGTTTGCAGTAAAAGCCACTTCTTGGGGCCAAACATCACAGGGTGGTGATGAAGCAATGAGGGTATGAATCCATATTCGGCGTATCAAGTTCGCCAGAAAAATGCCTTACTGCAGACAGTTCCTTCCGTCTGCTTTGCATGTTCTTGCACATGAAATATCCCAGGCTGGCTAACGCTGTGGTGTTGCATAGCAGGAGGTTAAGGCAATGCTAAAATGATTTTACCCCTTCAGTAAACTGCAAGAGAATTGAAGGAGTTTGGGATACAGTAGTATCTCTGCTATGGGAAAGCCACAGCAGCCAAGTTTTGTCTCCCACAGGAGAAGCTCCTTCACTTTCCCTTATTTATTCCAGGCCCCACATCTACTCAATGGGAGTTCACCTTGCAGTGTGCCAGAAATAAGTGATGTCCAGCTGCCTGAGCATGAGGTAAACATTTCAAAGCAGTTCAGACAATAGTTCCTTCAATGGGGAAAATACCTAGATGCCAAAGATTGCAAATCATTGTAATTAGTAAGTCTTTGTATGCCTCACAAACCAGCAGCATTCACTGAGGATGAAGTAAAAATTTCTGAAAGATGTTTATGTGAGCATTAAAACGTAACTCAGCAGCTCTGACTCTTGAGGGGAGTAGAGATACAGCTCAACACCAGAAACAGTTTTGATTTTAATAATGTTTCCTGTGATTGTAATAAACTAAAACAAAGCATGGAATGAAAGTGTTCTCAAAGCAGGGATGTCTGAATCCTTATTCTGCCTCCAGATATTTCAGTCCTGGCCCAGGCTAGTCATTGCTGGTTTGTTTGTATGGGATTAATTTGTTCACGGATCTTTTGTAAGGCCTCCACTAACCAGGTTTCTTCCTGTGCTCCAGTATCCCAAGAGGCAGAAAGGTAATGTAATACACTCTTTCTTTAAGTACTTAAAAAACTATCAAATTATGACATATTACTATTATTTATTTACTAAATATTCATTCCCTGATGCTGAAATACTAAAAAGTCTTTTTTGTCACTCTACATCCTTTGAACACACCATTTGAACCAATGAATCTACTGGGGGAAAGTTCCCTGTGCAGCAGCATAGCTGTTCAGGTAAAGGAGCTGCAGCCCTACCTGTGTAGTGCACATTCTGGCACCTGCCAAGGGCAGTGACACGGACAAGCTGACTGGTGCTTGCAGCTCCCATGGGCAGAGGAGAGGGGCACCTCAGCAGCCCTCGATGAGGCAGGGGTGCAGTGGCACTGGTGGGTCCCCAGCCCACCTCTTATCTGCAAGGAATTCACAAGGGATCACCCTCATGATGCAGTTACTTGAGACTGGGAAGTCTTGCACCTGAGAATTCTCCGATACAGTGGCCTGACTTAAGAATTAAGATCTTCCTTTCCCTATGCTGACAGCTTTTTCATCAGTAAAATACAGACACAAATACTTACCACAGGGGATTAAGGAAAGCTAAAATGACCAGGGACTGCTTGCATACAATATACTTTTCACCCTAATCTTTTCAGTTTGGAAATCTTCCAAAAATTAAATGATGAATAAATTCTCCCCCTAGCAGCCATGTGGTTTACAAAGACTTGTAAAGTTTTTGATGAAAGACTCTACTATCTTCTGGAATGAATGCTGCTAGACCTTGTTATGAGAAACCTTAACCAACTTCTTCAGGACTCTAAAAATGTTTTATAGAGTAATCATGCAGTAACTGCATTGTAGAGGAATAAGGCAGTACTGAAAAATACTACAGCATAGTTATTGTGTGGCATTATTTCAGTAATGCAATGTGTTAGAGTTTAAAGAGTTATTATAGAAGTATAATGTGACTAAAGTTTACTTTTGCAGATGTGTGTGTGTTTAGTATTACAGCCTTTTCCCTTAGATCTCCAGCACCATCACTGACTGTTGGTGACAGTGTCCGAGGCTAAGGTATAATAATAGTCAATGTAAGAGAAATGTATGAAACCACATTAACCTGTCTCTGGATTCCCTAACAGATTCAACAGGTTTCAGTGATATTGTATTACTTTGCAAAAGGTGTTTCACTGCAATTTTCTGTCACCTTATTTTTAAACGTATTTTTCAAAAGGCATTCTGATGTAGATGCTATACAATCACTGCAAAGCCAAAACCAACAATGCAGAGTGTAAATGCAGAAAAGTGCATGAAAATAAAGGAGCACCTCTGTATTTACATATGCTTTGCAACACTTGGCTAGCAGTAACAGTCACCCACAGTTTTTTAAGATTTGTAAGACCCTACAGCCTATACTGAGCACCCTCCCGCAGATAGTCAGAATGAGGCCATTCAGAAAAGAAATAATAATACATATTTTTTGAATTAACAAAGTAGACATCTCTACTGTACTAGAATATTATAATGGAATTAGTGCAGGGTTTGGACATCCTTGATCTCAAGTCAAGCCTTAACTGACATTGAAAGGCATGACCTTCATAAGTCACCTAAATATCTATGTTCTACAAATGACACCAAGCCATATTGCTCCCTGCAATTTTTGTTTCATTGGTTTCTCAGCAAACTCTTGAGACAAATACCGTCTTTTGCCTGAGTTTTAGGTGCAGCTCCTACACTATTTTTTTTATTAATAAATTAAAATATTAAAAATATTTTATTAAAAAATAGTGTCCCAACTCTTGCTTGAGATGTCTAGATGATATTGTAATGTGAATAAGAAAAAGTCAGGGAGGCATGACTGCAATCACAGACCTAAATAGATATCCACCAGCATCATTGAGAAAACAATAGTGGTTCCTGAACCAAAACATAAACTTCTTGATGTATCTGGAATAAGGTGAATGTATAATCCAGTGCAGTCAATACTATTACAAGTTTATCTTATAGCTCCCAGATCAATTTCCCCTTAATTTTGTTTTTTTCTGTACTAAAACTGGTTTTCCTGCATACAAATCTTGATCTCAAGTTGGCATCAGGAAAGTAGAGGTGCTGAAGCATCTGTCTGGAGGAGCGATACTTAGAGGTTCTTGCATTTAGGTCTTCTATAACAACTGAGCCACTCATGGAGAATGACGTTTACTCCACCCAGGGTCCTCAAACAAGTAAGGGAGACTCAAGCAGCATCAAAAACAGATAACAGATCCAAAATATGCATCAAGAGAAGTGGAGGCACCAAGAAACACAGAGAGAGCAGTAATTAGTCTGTGTGTCTCCGTTCCTCTACAAGTCCCAAAGAAATATCTTATGTCTGTGGATGATTCAGCAGACCAACATCCCAGTCCAAACTGAGCAAACAGATGGAAGCCAAAGAAAGTATTTTAAGACCCAAGGTAAGCTTGTTGTAGTCCAACATGTTCCTTTCAGTGGTTAACCTGTCCTTCATATGAGAAATAGATAAACTTATTGTACTTTGTAACAATTCCCTAGTGACACAGTGGATTTGCCAGTTACTGTGTTAATTAATAGCAGCTATGGAGACCTGCAGTTTGAGTCTATTTCCCTCTGTCTTTTGTCCAAAACATTCCTGTCTTAGTTTTTCTTACTGAATCTACATTCAGACCTTAATTTATATCTACCATACCAGTAAAGATCAGTTTTATGTAAGGACAACAATGACAGGCAGCTGCTGAAGCCTTAAACCACAAATACTGTATCAAACAAAACTGACGTGATTTATTTTAAAATAAAATAATGAACTACTCTTTACTACTGGACATTTTCTGAAGGTGAAGACCTAAGTGAAGAGTCTTGTCACCCTGCACTTCTTGGCACACAACCGAAATAAAACAGGCCTGCAGATGATAGCACTAAAATTTATTAGGAAACCCTTTTCTCTTTTTTCCACAAGCATATTGAATATTGAGCAAATTGCAGGCAACATGGGAGTTTGCAGCATTTATTTTGATCCTAAAACTAGCTAAAATTGTTAAAAGTGGGTCTTCTTTGAAAAATATGTAAAATTTGATCACTGTGGCTTCTTTCTTCCTAAATTTTCATGTCCAGTATAAAAATGAAAAAGAAACTAAGGACAGGCAGGTTGAAATGATATCAGTGTAAAATACAAAATAGTATCTTGAATCCTGGGTTATAAAACATGCATTTAATTTATAGAATCAGTTTAATAAACATACTTTTTAAATGCTTAATATTCCTGGTAGATATTTAACAAAGGGAAAAGTTAAAGAAAATTCTACATCAGTGCTTGACTTAATTTTATTCATTTTCTTTTTTTTTTTCCCCAACAAGAAGTATTAGGATCACACATAAGATGCTTTATTTAGAATCCGAAAATTTATTTCATGTTTTTCTGTTGACAACCAGAAGCACTGAGTGGAAAAAAAAATAGCAGAACAAAGAGTTCCCTAGAGATATTTCACATTTGCTGACTCACTACATCATCACATATGACACTGAATTATTAGTTTCAGTAAATACTGAAATAGCACAAGAAAGCTTTCTTGTTCTTTTATCTTCACCATTGTTCTTGTCTTTAAACAACTCACATAAAAACTTTTGGGTAAAACTGCACATATTGAAGAATCATAATTTAGAGTGGTGTTTATTGTACAGGATGCCTCCTTAATCATACTGAGATAGAAGCCTGGGAATGTAGTTTTACTTGAGCTCAGAGGACAACTTGGATAGAAAACAAGTTTTGTGCTGATAGTCTAACCCAGAGCCTGTCGTGACTTTAAGAAGTTTTAGCAGGTTTCTTCCTCTCTCTTTCTTCATCTGCCTGAGTGACTTTGCTCATGCAGAGAGATTGAAATTGTGGCCTGATTTGTGTCAGGATGAGCTCTGCTGTTGTCTGAGAAGCCCACATGCAGTACAGCACAGTTTTCAATCATGTCTTACTTTTTAGTTAGTTAGACACCTTTTAAAAATATAGATATTAGTGGCTATCAAAATTTAGAAAACCATGTGCAATATTATCTTTATGGGAGTCTCAAAACAGGGGTGAGCAGCTCATCCTGCCTCCATTGGCTGTACTTTACAGTATCACTGACATACGGATGACCTCTCCTCACCAACCCCTCTGCTCCGCTGCTTTCATGGGTGTATTTGATTCCTTTGGCCTTGACCTTAGCTTGTAAATTTTTTAAGTGACACGGTGTTGTTCTGTATTGCAGGAACAGTGAAAGGTAAGTGTCCAGGTTGTGTTGTGACTTTCATGACCTTCTGACTGGCAACAGAAGTGTAATATTTCACAAAAAAAATCCAACCAAAGCAGTAGCTCTAGACTCTGCTGTATATAGGAAGCTGATAATTTAATATTATCTCCTTTAATGCCATACAAAATAAAATTATAATACTTTACATTACTGTAGATATTAAAATTTCTGAAATGACAATTGCTATGTAGTAGTTAATGTTGAAACTGTGACATGATTAATACCAAACTGAGGCATGCTTGTCTCTTTTCAGAATTAATTTTCAAAAGTAGCTATGCTAGGTCGTGTTTTCAGGCTTGAATACCTGACTTCTCCCCCCATCCCAAACAAAGAAAAAAATCTGAATTATCAATATTTTACGGAGATTAGGTTGTTTTTCTGCTAGATGTGGCATTCACAAACACTGGTGTCATTTCTTTAAAATGCAGTGTGTGACAGCAAAAAAAAGGAGAAGGCAAGACACAAATAAGTGAATGGATCAATATGTTAACCAATGTCAAAAACGGAAAGGAAGGAATGGAAAATGATCAGGAATGTATACATTACAGTTTAACATAATTATAATCAGGATGAATTTATTTTCAATTCATGTTACAATTTACCATGCTCATCTCTGACACTTCTCTTTCTCTTTTTGCCATATTCATTGAAAATTTTAAACACCTTACTTATTAGTAATAAGCATTGATTCAGCATCCCTCATGAAATGACGCATGATTTTTCTCCATCATGGATAATTTCAGAAACATTTTGCTGCCTGCTTTTATCTGCACTCTACTTGTGGAGAGGATTTGAAAAGGTTTGTGTAGTTGCCTGCTCTGCAGTAATGTGAGGATTTTGTTATCCAGCTGAGCTACCATCGTTGGTTCAGATAGATTGGATTCCTTCCTTCTGCAGCCCAAATCTCACAAAAAATCTCCCTGAAATATAAAGGTACAGGAGAGAAAGGGCAAATGAATCACCAAACCTTTCAAGAGGCTGTTTATATTCTTCCTGGAACACAGCAATTAGTGCTTCTCTCAGCCCCCATCTGACCACTTTGTTGTCTTCTGCTTGTGCACCCACTTAAACAGTTTTCAGACAAAGATCTTCAGCTACTTCTGATATCAGATCCAGTCCTGCTTCCAGCCAAAGGCAACAGACCTGTACTGCTAACTTAAACAGGAATGGAATTGAGTATCTCACCTCTTTGGTTTCAGGAAAATAGCCGCACTTTGGTCATGTTTGCACGTATACACACAGCTTCAGACCACAGCTTCCCAAGTTCAGGACATACTATCCCACGGTTGTGGGATGTTATCTTCCTTGCATGTGCCAGCAGTGACTGCTGATAAGCCAGCTTGAACCACCTTCAGATTCATGGACATACTTGCACCCTTTGATACTCTTTCATTACAGCAGGGAAACAGAAAACCTAATGCAATACAGAAAACATTGTAATTAATTTAATACAGTTTCCCCCTCTTCTTCCCTCTATCTCACTCTTTCCTCAAGCCCCTGCACTACAAAACACCCAGTGGTTGTAGACATTAGTGCCAAGTTGTTGATAGAGGTTTTGACTATAAAGTTCCTTGTGGCTACAAGCGAGGTGGTCACGATGACTTGAATTTACTAAGTATATGTACTCGCTCCAGGCCAAGGTCAGTCTCCCAGAGATCCTTATGTATGGAGTTTCCTACGGGGATCCTTGCCTGGGGCTGCTAGCTGCTGGGGGGAACCACCTAGAGCTCTCAGCAAGGTCCAGCTGACTGCTGCCCCCCAAAAAGGGATGTTTTTCCCTGGCAGGTGTATGTTGGCAGAGTTCCTGGCAGAGGTAACAGTACCTACAATGGATATAAGTCCCCGGTAGTTTCAGTCCCTGGCAGGAGTATCAGCCCCTATAAGGGCTATCGATTCCTGCAAGGGTTATTGAGCCCTGTGAGGAGTATCCGTCCCTATAAGGAATATCAGTCCCTATAAGGTGTATCAGTCCCTCTGAGGGGTATCAATGCTTATACAGGTGTGTCAGCCCTGCAAGGGGTATTAGTCCCTATAAGGGGTATCAGTCTGTCTGAGGACAGTCAGGAGTGATCCATGCAAATTGCAGCTTGAGTGCAATCAATAGATGTGACAAGCAGCTGGTGCCGGCAACCGGGGACATAATGAAGGAGTGACTGTGTAAACGGCTAACAGATAACAATGCTATAGGAAATTATAGGGCAGTACTGTATTGAATAAGTGCAGTGCAAAATGAGCTGCGGCTCGCAGGTCATGCTTTCCCGCTGCTGAAGTGTCTCCTGCTCTTGTCCTTTGTAATTGTAAGTGGCAGCAGTGGCGGCTGAATGCAATGAGGGCATGTATCCAACCCTCATTTGTTCTGCATTACAATTCAGCCCTCACCACCAGCAGCTGATCCAGAGTGTCAGTGCCCACCTCCCAAGTGGACCAAGAACCCAGTGAAAATTCCATTTACTTAAGGATTAGGAAGGTTGCCATTAAAACAAGGCTGTCCTTGAAACCACACTGAATATCCGAGCTGGTCCTGTAAGAAACAGAGTGAAACCTCTATGTTCTGTTTTTAAAGAAAACATGCTTTCCCCCCTGAAAGAAACTCAGCAGCTTAAGCCTTTTGTATCAGAAAGCAAAAGATCATATGTAGAAAGTACAGAAACCACCAATTTGTCTGGTTTTCGGTTTAGACAAATATCTATAATGTATGAATTATTTTTTTACAAACATGGAATACAAGAAGTTTTGACTGCATACAGTTTTAATACAGCAAATTCTCTGGATGCTACTATTCCTCTTATTCACTCATTAATATTCCAGGCAAGAAAGAATGGCTAAAAACTGTTCATTGATTTTTAATTTCATTTCTGAGTCCAACAATATAAAGTCCTTCTCTGCAATTTTGTTCTGACATTTGGATCAAACTCGGTGGTTGCTTTCTGAAATCTCAGGTCTTCAAGACTCTTGACTCTTACTCACATTTAAAGGTTTACAGATTAGGTTTAACATTTGAACCTAATCAAAGACAAGGAGATAACTCAAAGTACTTTGAAGAGTTCACTGATATTCCACCATCACTGATCAATACTTTCTGCTATTTATGATCACTGCATACATCCCTGCCCCCTCCTCCTTCCCCCGTTCATAACACCAAGCAATTTCATTTATTGTTTTCTTCGCCTTGGCCCTGTGAATGCCCATTTTTCTGTTTAAAGTAAAACCTACACTAAACAAAACACTTGCTCAATTTCTCTACTAATGCACTGTAAATGGAGATCAGTATTTATTCTGTAACCTTGTTTTCAATCATTTAATGTGGCTACTTGCCTTCACCATTATAAAGAACCAATTTGTTTCTTGCAAATGCATCTACCTGCAAATGCAAATGAATTCAAATCAAACCAATTCAAATATTTGATTATTTTTTTTTCTTTCCAATACCATGAACAAACCCTGCCTATTTTTTTTCTGGTTTCTTTAGGCCAGACAGATTTCAACTGAATCAGGGTGGGTGTTTTTCCCAGGCTCTGAGGAATCCACAGCAGGGTTTGCATCCTCCAATATTAAGCAAAATACCACAAAATCCAGTTTTGGCAGATGCCCACATTTTCTAACACAGGAAAGTACTCCAGGAGTCAAGCCTACAAGTGATGGTGGATTTGGTATCTGTAGAATGTACTGCTTTTATTTTGCTGTTGTCACCTTGGCTATGTAGAAGTCATTGAGGAAGCAAAGCCATGAGTTATCCATTTCCTACAGATACAGCAGTGAAAAAAGATCATGCAGCCACTCGCAAAGTCTCACCACTGGACAGGTAGTAGACGTTTCAGGTGCACACGCTGGTTGCGCTCCTTACACAAAGGGCTACATAAGACCAGACCTCCAGTGGGAACAAAATCAAAAGCCTCCTGAAGGTAAATCTGGGCTTCATTATCTCTCCTGCACATCACTGCACTTCCTGGTTAGCCCGGCACGGCTAACTGCACTGCAAAAGTGTGTAAAGAAAGATGCTATCATCCCCTATCTGTCTAAGCCAGAAATAGGCAATACCAGACAAGCTTGTCTTGTCCAATTTCCAACTCAGCTTTGCAGACTCAAGAAGTGCAGATAGTTTGGACATGCTTTAGATAAGGAGCTGAATATCTGGGCGGCTTCCTGAGTGCTCAACTCCACGCTTCATACAGTTTCCTAAATTGTATAACTAAGATTTTACCTTTACTGGTAATAGACTTTTTTTTGCTTCAGTGTTTCTTCTCCTTACATCCCAGCAATACTGTTGTTAAATGTACAAATATATATGTACAACCACCAGCGTACACACTCTAGTAGCACTAGTACTAAAATGTGCATATTTGCTCAGTGTTCTTGGGTTCTTTGGAAATCAATCTGTGAAGCCAAGGGCAAGGGTGCTGCTGCTCACATAGGTACAAAGCCCTGTGCCTGCAGTGAGAGTATGATGAAAACACAGACTTTGCCTTCCTGCCTTTGTCAAAAAATCTGGTGTGTGTGTAGTACAAATGCACTCAGATGCAAAGATGAAAGTGGGTATTTTGTTTCTTTCACATACAGCCACAAAGGGAACACAGCACCTTTGCAGAGCTGTAATTGTCAGGTGCTTGTTAGAGAGACAGGAGGATAGATAGCTGGTTTGGCAGTGGGCTAATCTTTTGGAAATGTAGGAAGGAGAAAAAAAAAAAAAAAGGATTGATTACAGATTGCTTTGCATCATAAATCTCTCTCCCATACTCTTCAAAAATAAATGTTCATGCTCACTGTTACTTCTTTCCACAGCTTGGTTTTTTTTTTTAGGGATTTTCAGCAAATTTTTGGCAAATTTTCTCTTTGCTTGCCTTTCTGGCTGCTGCATTCTCTCTTACGTACCCTTCCTAGATTATTGGAATGTGCCTCTACTGAAGGACATCTTGCTTCTCTTCTTGTTTACCAAATGAAACTGAATTCCTTAGGCATAACTATGTTTGCACCTAAACTCTTATGTGAGAAATTTACTGGTGATTGTTCCTGTTTGAAGCATAAAACTCTAAATATGAATCCTTTCCTTAGGATAGGGAGGCCAGCCAGTGTGGTGCTGCCTTTCTATCCCATGAATTGTAGGTCAGCATTTAATTTCTGAGGCAAATACTTACTATTCAAAATTCACTGCCTGCTGACATGTTTCACAATCCTTTTTGAAAAGTCACAGTTAGGGACCAACTGACCAAGACTGGGGGTGGGGAACTTTATAACTACTATTTAGCTGTCCCATTTTAAATCCCAAACACATCACTGACATTCCACTGAGGGCATGGAAGGTTGGTTACAAGTTGAAACTGAGGTGAGCTTAATCTTTGGGCAAGGGGGGAAGATGGGAGAGCGAAGGACACAGACAGTTGAACTCTAGCAAGTATTTTTCTGTAAATATTGCAGGGGCCTTTTGTTGCCATCACATTTTGCCTTTAGGTAATTATCTCCTTTGTTATTTTGCTGTAGAACCAGACTTTTATATCAGCAAAGGCAGAGTCAGTCACTGGTGGGTTTAGAGAAAGGGAAGATGAAGGACGCAGGGACAGGGATGGGAATAGGGACAAGGACAAAGACAGGGACAGTTCAGATGGAAGAAGCAAACAGAGCTGAAGTGATGCCTGAATCCTACTGCACAAAGTCAGCACAAATAGTGCTTTACTCCACCAATGTCCGCAATGCAACCAGTAAGACAAGTGGCCAATTGAAATGTATTTTCTGTGTGAAAATTACTAAATGTAGTATGAATACAGAAATTACTAAGTGTAATACAAACGCTTCTCAAAACCTAAAAGCTCTCCCAAGTGGTTTTCCACTGTACTTGCTGCCCTGAAGATGTGCATATCTTCACAGTATAACGATGAACTGCTTGAGACCTTCGTTGTCCCAGCACAGAGAAAATTGCCAAATGCTCCACAAGAAAAAAATCTTTCAAAGGTTTGGATTTCTGAGATTCAAGAGCATCCTGGGTTTTTCTTTTTCATGAAGATGATGATGGATGTTCAAGCTTAGCATCATATTATTATGTTGTGAAATAGCTGTTTTATTGCAAAGAGATTCTTGACTGAAAATAGTCTTCTCTTTGACTCAGTCTTCGTGAACCTGAGCTCACTGCATGTTCAAAATACTGTATTCAGCAACGTGCAGCACAAGTGGGAAGCAAAGATTTGTGTGGTTCATGATTTCTTTTGTATAGGTAATTACTAAGGAATACATTTAAAGTAATCACAAGGAGTCTTTTCTGGTGCTATTTGTTTCAGCATTATACATGTTTATGAGCACAGTCTAGAAATATAACAAAAGGAATAATTTTATTAAATTGAATTACAAAAATATGTGCTTTCCTCTCATATACCAGTTATTCTTTCTGGTCTAAAAGTCTGATTTCCCCCTTAGATACAGAGTACTGCTTCATCCCATAGCTGTCTCTTTCACTTAAAATCTTTCAATGAAAATGGTTGGAGATGACAGGCAAGATTCAGGCTGTAAGACCAAAGCTAAATCTTAACTACCAGCTGCTTACAACTTGAGGAGCTTAGAAGCTGCAAGTGCTGACCATGCCACCAGCTCCTCCATAGTAGCAAATTTACCATGCTGACGCATTTTATTTCCATGTCAGATTATGTGCTCACTTTTTACAAACCATATACTGACACAAAATGTCTATGAGTCAGTGTTTTTCCTTCATGTATTACTCATGTAAGATCTGTAACAAAATCCTATATTTTCTGCACACAGCAAAGCCTCGTTAAATTAATCATCTTGCAAATTGGAAGGAGGAGTTACGCCATTTCTTTTTAGAAAAAATAAAACTTTTGACATTTAAATAGCATATTTACCAAAGCACTTTGAGAAATACTGTCATTTATTTTCTGTCTATTAAAAACATGTTATACTGTAAAATCTGTTTTTATCTCTGTCTCCGCAAAAGCATGGCAAACATTGATTCTATTTAACATTTTATCAACTGAACTGGAGAAGAGACATTACCTCTTTGAGCACCAGCCAAAGGTCTAGAAGCTAATGCTGACCTCTGTCAAATCTAACACATTGTATAGGAAGGATTGACAATTATTGTTCTACTGTATTTTGCAAGATACAGAGGGTCAGAGCAATGGAATTGTTACATTGCAGCAAAGCAATCATTCAAAGCTTGTTTGCCTGTGCTGGGTAAAGCTAGTAGGGTCAAAAATCATTGTTGTGTTAGAGCATAGACAAAATGTTAAGGAATTTGTAAACAGACTTGCAGTTTTCCCAGTTATTTAATTTTTTTCCAGGGATGATTTCTTTTGAGGTTGACAGGTATTCTGAAGCAACCCACTGTCCTCTTATAAAAGCATGATTCTTCTTGTTAGAAAATGATAAATAAGCCTTTTAATCTCAAAGATTTAGTTTGTATTGAAGCTTATCGAGCCTGCTGTAAAGGAGAGGTGAGGGTGCAAGTAGAAAGGGAAAAGCTTTCTTATTCCTCTGGAGCATGTATGCAATACTGAAAAAGAAATTTACAAATTCATAAAAGCATTTTGAGTTCTTTTGCTTAATTTTTAAGGCTATTTAAAACAAAAAGTATTCCAAGATATCTGTCTGTGAAGCCCATGATTGCATATCCCTGTAGTTCATGTTCTTTAACCTGATAGTTTCTATTAACAGCATTCTGCTTAGTTGAAAGAGCGTCAACTTATATTTTTGTCATTGAAAGTACTGAGTTTGATAGCTTGTTATTATCTTATATGGATGCATCAATGGTTCACTGCAAATACACTATAAAAAAAAGTATGACTAAATGCCTCTATATAATCAACACAAATTGATAAACCCATTCCCTGTGATGTTGAAGTCAATAAGGGTTTATTGCAAAACCCCAATATGAACAGGATTAGATATAATACAGAATGTAGTTATAATTCATATACTTAGAAATATATATTCATAATACAGAAGAAAAATACGAAGACTATCAATGAGCTTGTCTAGGTAATCTCTTTTGCCTGCTGTAGGATCATAACCTGTGGTATATTTCCAGTGTTTTGGCTGAATCAGCCTGTGCTTGTCAGCACCATCACTCTGCTGCAAATCTAGCAAATATCATATTGAACTATCTAAACAGGAGTACCATCTACTGGGCTCAGAAAGCATTCTTTCTGACCTATTTAGTACTGGTAAATCCTCAGGTAGTGTGAGGACTTACTGCACGTGCAGATAAAACTTTGGATCAAGGGGGAGAAAGTCTACAGAAAAACTATTGAAATGAAGAGAGATATAGGGAATATCTGAAAAAACTCGATGATAGTCATGAGGGAAGACATGTAATGGAGCTATATGCTAAATTAGAAATGGACTCAAGAACTGATTCTGGACTGTAAATTGAAATCCTATTCAGGATAAGAAGAGACATCAGTGAGAAAATTAGAAATCATTAAGAATTGGACTAAATGTCAGAAATTTAGTGTTGGATCAGATCATTATTATTTTCCACAGAGTTCACAACAAATCAGAACCCACTTTTACTAGGCGTCGCAGTTACCTTTGGGAAAAGATCACCTATTAAAAATGTTCTGTTCTCTACATTCATGAATGAAATTGCACAGATATGTGGACTGGCTGATTGGAACCAGTCAACAGTGTATGTTTTCTTTCTTTGTAAATCAGATGCTTTGGCGTGCGGTCCTCTGCAACTACTCCAAGGAACTGAAGAATCTGCTAGATGAGAAAAAGGGCAGCAGTATTCAGAAATGGGCCATATGAAGTAAAATAAATTGATTATAAATGCTTAAAAAGAAAAACAATTCACATAATGAAAGAAAGATGTTCTCCCCCAAATCCTCTAGAATCAGGATGATTTTTCATTAAATACCCATGCCTTAAAATTACCGCACTGGGGCTTGGTGCTTATTATTCCATCACCCTTCTTGTATAAACAGTAATGTTGCAAGGAGCAACCATGTTTTCCTCTAGCAGGTGACAGTATGGAAGGAGGACATGGAAAAAGCTGAGCATGTAGATTATACATCATTCTGATTACCTCTAGGCTTCCAAAGTTAAAGTCAAAAGCTGCCTGGAAGCATTTATTGCATATGTGTAGGAGGCACTCAGCCTCTGGAAAGAGAGGGGGTTTCAGTCTCCAAAGCAGCTATTATATAATTTTTCGTGAATTTTATGCTCATACAAAGACTTTTGGGATGCCTTTAAAATAAAATGAAAATAATAAATAGAATAAATAAATAATAAAATAAGACATGGAGGATGAAAACAGTTGGAGACCAGCAGAGAAACAGGCTAGATGCTGATGTGCAAGATTCTGCTCTGTATTTCAATCAAAGTCTAATGTCCTGTAAACGCATACCAGACTTTCAACCTCACTTGCAATGATATTTGTAGCTACACTTTTCCTGCCCAAGGAAAATATGTGAAGTCACATTAATCAAATTATTTTCTGTCAAAATAAATTGCTGAAATATGTGTACAGTACAAAACATATTACAGCAAAGCAGTTCAAATTGAGTAAAACAGTATGAAATCTTCATCTTTCTTCTGAAGTAAACAAAACAATAAGCTGAAGTTGAGGACAGTATTCCATCACCATGCGCACATCTTGGTTGATTACCGGTGGTCTCTTTCCATGTAGACTATGACACTACTAACGTGGCTAAGCTAAATAACTTTGATCGATACCCAAAGTCATCTCCTGTTACATGAAGGAAAATGAACTCTGAACTCCCTCTAGCTCTCACTGGAGAAAGAAATTCCAGTTAGATGAGGTTTCAGGAAGAAACGTTTGAAAAAAAAAAACTTTAACAACAGAACTAGTTTGTGTGGGGTAAGAGCAATGGAAGTATATGCATGCCAGAAATCAAACATCAAAGTCACTTGTGAATCTTGGACACGATACATTCTTAACACCAAATCATAGAATCATAGAAGCATATTATCATAGAAGAACCAGGTTGGGAGAGACCCACCGGATCATCGAGTCCAACCATTTCTATCAAACACTAAACCATGCCCCTAAGCATCTCGTCCACCTGTGCCTTAAACACCTCCTGGGAAGGTGAATCAACCACCTCCCTGGGCAGCAGTTCCAGTGCCCAATGACCCTTTCTGTGAAAATTTTTTTCCTAATGTCCAGCCTAAACCTCCCCTGGTGGAGCTTGAGGCCATTCCCTCTTGTCCTGTCCTCTGTCACTTGGGAGAAGAGGCGAGCACCCTCCTCTCTACAACCTCCATTCAGGTAGTTATAGAGAGCAATGAGGTCTCCTCTCAGCCTCCTCTTCTCCAGGCTAAACACCCCCAGCTCTCTCAGCCTTTCCTTATAAGGCCTGTTCTCCCGTCCCTTCACCAGCTTCGTTGCTCTTCTCTGGACTCGCTCCAGAGCCACAACATCCTTCTTGTGGTGAGGGGCCCAGAACTGATCCTGCGGTCACTGCAGTAGTCAGAACTCCATGCTTCAGTGTAGGGAAGCTCCCACTCACCATAAGGCTCAGGATATCCTGCAGAAGCACCAGCTTTGACACAGCATATAGCAAAATGTCCTTCAAATCCTTGATTCAAAAGATTCAGTTTGGGTTTAATTCTAATATGCACTAACACTGATGAGACAAAGTTTAAAATACGGTGTCCAGAGCTAACTTGAGGTCTAGTGATGACCTAAACAGGACTATCTAAAGTGACTACTTAAAATCCTGAAAATCATACAGCTCCATTTTGTTATGAGCAGTTTTGAGAGTTAAGAAAAATATTGGAGGCTTTCTTCTATTTTCTCATCACAGTAGGGGCCTGCCCTTGAGGACCAGCGCCTATCAGAAACTTTGCTTCGGTAACAGAGCATGTGGGACATGAAGGGGACATGAAGGGAAGCAAAGTTATGTCAGTGCTTAAGAGGTTGTCATTGACATGACATAAAATTAAAAAGGTAAAATGACGCTTAGCAGCCTGAAGAAACTAAATCATTGCTTTTAGCTTTCTTTTCCATCAAAATAGTTGAAGAAAAAGCAGTACCTATGACACTGGGCTTTCCCTGAAATGAATTTAATTGTTGCATCATAGGTAGTAGAAAGGAAAGTGGGTTTTAATTTTTTTTCAGAAAACTAGTTTTCCTTTCATATGCAAATTCAAAATCATGATTGCTTTGTGATATCAATATATTTGATTCTCATTAATTTTACTTTTCATCAGTCACATGTTAACAGACATGGGCCTATTATTCTCTTCATATTTTACAGCTTACCATTTAGAAGATACAACAGGAGTATTTATTGATAAACTAATAGAATGCATGATGAAGTAGCTCTAGAGTTGAGCTGTTAAACATTGACCAACAAATTAATGTTATAAAATATGTACAAACTACAGTGTGATTTGTGTTTATTGAACCATGCACATGTCCTTGGCAGATAAGCTGTCAGTAGATGTTTTATCAGATACACATATTTAAATTAATGCAATTAAAGTAAAAAGCAGCTCATCAAAGCATTGTTACATCTGGGCAGAAAACAAAAAACCCAATAAATACCATTATTAGATATTGCACACAGTACATGCCAATACCCCAAATGGAATTTAAATAATAAAAAAATTCTTTTTGGAAGTTTCTTTTTCAAGTGAATAAGAATAAAAGTCTCATCAATTAAAGCTAGTCTGGTACAATTCTTGCTATATACTGTTTTTATATTTGTCATTATTTAACTTACACTTCTCTTATGTGTTCTGTCTATAAGTTCTTAGGGACAGAAGCCATTTATTTTGGGACCATGTATACAACTGAAAAATTTATTGTTAATAACAATTATAGTGTTTATTGTCAGCCAAACCTTTGGGTACCTCAGCTGCTGATTCTCAGTATTTTTCACTGCCCATTAAATGTCAAGAGTCTCAACCCAAGAACAGATTTTCCTCTAAAGTAGCATCCCAGTTCATAGTCTTGCACATTGTCAGTGTGCGTGCAGAAAACCTGCTCAGCAAAACACAGCTAGGGTAGCACACGTGAATGGAATGCCATTCTTCAGGACTGTCAGTCCATTACAAATTTAAGAGAAACATTTCCTTTTTGCCTTACACTAAAGATGCACTGGGCAAACCCATGTCCTTCTGGCAACATTCCACTCTCTAACACAACCACAGTCAACTATGATCCTCACAGATGAGGCCAGCCCCATCCTGCTCAGCAATTCGCTTGTGAAGGTGGAAAGCAAGAAATCGTTTTCTCTCCCACTATCCTCACCTTGACTGCTTGGTGATAAATGCACCTCTCCACTTGGGACTGGATGGGCTTTTGGCCCACATCATAGCAATTCTTCTGACTCTGTTTGGCCAGATGAGGAGGTCCTAATTTGCAGAGAAGTTAAATGAAATTTGAATCCAGGAAGATATTTTAATTCATACTTTTGGCAGCATGATGAGATACCTTAGTTGCTCTGTGCTGTGCCCTATTCAAAAGATACTTACTGAATAAATCTGAATAATGAAAGAATGAGAAGAGACTGTTATCTGGCTGTACGTACAAAGAGCCTAAGTTTGTCAAATTAATTATTCACTGTGAATTATTCACTTAGCTTCCACAACCCCTGCCTAATCCATCTTCTTCTGTCCAGCTCAAGTGCTGTGAACATGGTCTATACCTAGCTCATATTTTAGCCTCTTTGTTTGAGTTATGTGCGTTGTAGACTACAAGCATGGAGCAGTGACTCACAACAGCAGTGGGAAAAAATATTATTCCATTTAAAATGAACTTAATAGCTGGAAAACAAACAAACATGCAACTAAGACCCAAGTACAAATAACTTAATAGTAGGGACCACGTTGAACATATCTAAGGTCCCACTCTTGCAAACATGTGGACATGCACTTCAGAAGTAGAAACCTTGACAAGAATAGTGGGAGGAGGCATGTTGCCCAAGAGAAAAATATATTCATTAAAGGAGGAAACAAAAAAACTTTTATGGATTAAAACTTGAAAGCACTGAAAGGGTTGTGGCAGTTGAAACAGTGCTTTAACAGAGTTGAATCTTTTGAAGTTAAATCTGTGCTTTCATTGTTTTCTTATTTCTTACTGTCATCAGGAACATACAACATTTTTGTATTACTAATCTCAACATATAAGCAATTTAAAATATTCCGATTTTGCTGCTGCTAACAATGCTGACCAGTACCATAAATTACAGAGAATAGGAAAAAGGATGACACAGCCAAATTTTAACGCAAAGCCCTAGTGCAAAATATGAAACAGAAAGGCAGAATGTGGCCTATAGGAACCAAGTTAAAATCATAGTGCAGAAATCCTGCTGCAGTTTTCCTGGTTTAGAAAATGTGTGAATTCCCAGAAACAAAATATTTTTTAGATTAAGGGCACATTGTTGGCTTTATTCTTATCAAGCGAGTTTGAAGAGATAGTTAAAGCTAATACTTCACTTTCTTTATGCCATATTTTGTTTCATGCAAACCAAAAAGACCTTATTAATAAAGATGGTTTAATGCTTGTGCATTATTATAATGCACTCCTTTGTTCTACACTTTCTCTGTGTGTCATAGACTAAGTCATTAATCAATGGGTGCTGAGAAATAATTGTCTAGTTCTTAACAATCTTCTATTGTTGAAACATTTGGAATTTTAAGATAAAGATGTACTGGCTGCTCTGAAAAAAATGTGGTTTAAGATTACCCTTCATGGAAGTATGGGCTTATTGTTAGAAATGCAAAGCAGATGACCTGGTTTTAATGTGTTTTAGTGCACTGTTGTTCAATTGTCTATTCAAATTGTGCTCGAAAATTAGACTTCATTAATGTCACAAAATAATGATTTTATGTGTTATTTTATTGTACTGGCACATTAATTAAATGGAGAAGCATCATAGAATTACACAGGGTTTAAAAATAGAAATACAAAATCTTTTTGGTAGTAGTAATAGTGATAATTCTTAGTCTATTTAATACAATTTAAGAATTATATTCTTTTTGTATTTCTATCCTTGATGCCAGATATACATAAAAGGCACATACTGATTACAAATCACCTGGGAATACATGTCTATAACACTCAATCTCAGTGGCTTACCTAGGAGATCTGTCTGATAACCTTCTTGTAGACCTGGGAAATTCTGTTGAAAAAACTTATAAGGCTGCAGGTTCCTAAATAACATAGAATAGTTCCTTTTCTTCTGAGAGGAATGCTGTAGAACTGACACACAGATAACTTCTACCAGCTTTTTCAGTTCTACCAACACACTGGTTGTGAAGGCTGCAGAAGTCACCTGGAATAGCACTCTGTTTGAATGCCCTTTAACCCACCTCAGGCACTTTTAAATATCTTCAGCATCTAAATAAATGCAAGAACAGCTCTTTTATAATAGGCCTTCCCAGAAAGCCTTGATACAGGTACAGCTGCTCAAGATGCTGGGGGTGGACATGCAAATCTGAGTCATGCCTATGAGATATGAACCAAAAATAAATAAATTCCAACATACCAAACTTGCTGGAAGAAATGCACAAACTATGTACTATATTCACCAGAAAACACTAGCAACAAGAGGATCTAGACAGCAGCCATCTTCCATCAGATTCCAGTCAGTGGAAAGAGTCTCATTAGCTTAAAGAGTTAAGGAGCCAAACCTCTTTCACATGAGTGACAACACTTCATGGGAGGTTTGTGCAAAGTGATGTTCCTTATATATACAAAATCATGTGATACTGACTAATCACGGGGAAAAAACATGTGTGGTAAAAGTGATTCCCTGAAAGGAAAACCTAGGATGAGAATAGAGGGCTTGAGCACACACACCATAGATGATAACAGAGGTCCTCAGGGCATTAATACAAGTGCCCCAACCTTCCCTCACACCAATGGGATTGGTAGTGCAACACAGAGTCAGGGTAAACCAAAATGCAACAATCCTGTGCCATTGTTTAGCAGCCAGTCCACATTCAAATGCTACAGAAATGTCTTGTATAATTCAAAGTAATGAAGTTTTTATGTTTCTTGCCTAGTGTGTTGTACTCAGCTCATTAACAAGGAATTTAAGAGCTATGGGCATGATTTTAGTCATTGTTAACTAATTTCCTCAGTATGACAATCACTGTGGGAGATTATTGAGTAAGAGATGGCATGTGAAAAGAAACAAGAGGAAACAAAGTAGGTGGAGGAAAAACATAGGATATTAATGATATTTTTTTAAAATACTCTCAGCTTGCCAGTAGTTATTTCAGAGGGTGGGCTGATTATTTAATTTTATCAGATTTTTGTTTGCTTTTTTGATTTCATTTTTTTTTATTCAGTTAGAATTTTAAGGTGATATATTAGCCTTTCTCAAGTAAGTAATGAACTTTCACTGACCTCGATATCAAGAGAGGCAGAAATAGTGGCACTGAATTTTACCACTTATTCTATTAATACAGACCACACTTTTAGTGAAATCCTAAAGCCAACAGCTATACAGAGTAAATAGTGAGCTCCTGGGGACAAGAAAAGTCCTTATTTCAGTGCCCAAAATTCATATGACACATTGTGTAGGTTATTGCAAATAAACACTGAAGCCCATCATGGTAAGATGGGACCTGTCACTGCATTTTGTCTTTCAATTTTAGCTGCTTAAGGAATGTGTGTACTTTATTTTCATTTTCTGCATGTGCTTATGTAAATGCTGGAGAACCCAACTATACATATGTTTGTCCAAACCAAGGGCCAAGCATGCAACAAAGTTGATAGGCTCATTTTCTAGTGTGGTGGCTACAGTGAAGTAAATTCTATGCCTAGTAAGTAAGGAGAAAGGCAGAAACCTGTTAACTTAAACATAGTCCTCCTCTTTAACACCTCGAACTCTCAAGGAAAGGTCTTTCTGTGTGTCATAAGTCATTGAGAGAGGAAGAATAATTGTCTAGTTCTTAATTGTCTTCTATTGTTGAAACATTTGGAATTTTAAGATAAAGATGTACAGTTTATACTGAAAAATGTTGTTTAAGATTATCCTTTCTGAAAATGTGAGCTTATTGTTATAAATGCAAAGCAGATGACCTAATGTTAATGTATTTTACTGCTATTTCAGTGCTGCCTATTCAAATTGTGCTAGAATATAGACTTCATTAATGCCAGAAAATAATGGTTTTCTGCCTTATTTTATTAAACTTAACCATTAATTAAATTTAGAAATACTTTGATTCTATAAAACATTTGAAAACAGAATTCTACCACATTACTGCAATAATAGAAGGGAACAGTTCCAAGGCTGTTGAAAGCTTATTCTCTTTTTACTTATTTCTAGATGTGTGCCATAAATAAAAAGAATACACTGCAAGTGATTATAACCCAGCTAGGAATACACACTCCTGTGTAACTCAGTTTTAGTGTTCTTGTAGGACAAAGAGAATATCTTAGCAGACTTCAGTTTATTTTTCCATCTACTTCAGTAGCAGGACAGAAGTTGAAACACAGTATTGCAATACAGGCTACTGAGGCCAGGGAGAACTCTCTACTTCCAAACTAGTCAAGACTATTTATGAAAAAGCTATACATTATATAAAAGTAAGACCTTATCTTTCAGGAAAGCCTTAATGGATTACTGTGAAAAAAAACCCAAACCAACAAAAAATGCCACCCTAATTCACAAAATAAATGACCATGATAACAGAATCCCTGAAAGCGGCTTTTATGGAGAAGCAGAACTTAGGTGAATGAACTAGGATTTTTTTGACTCTCTTCCCCACTCCTGAAATGTATCCATATTCTACATTTATACAGAGAAAACTATCAGTTCCCAATTTAAACATAGTTCTGATCACACACATTGTGTGAATTTAAGAGAAGAGTTGGCACAGTATGGCATAGCATCCATGGAATAATTAATTCTTTCTACATTTGGCTTTGGTAACAATTAGTTCAAACAAAACCAGTACATGATGGAGAGGGTTCTGGTAAGAGGAAAAGATTGTCTGCAAAACCTATAATCACTCATACATAATTCTTATCTGCTTCTATTGCAGAGGGGGAAAAAGAACCCTACAGCTCTAATATGACAAAACCTGCAACTATGAGAATGTGGAGCTCATTAATCAATCTGTACTAGCCCTTAGGGCCAGTGGTGGGCAACAGGAAAGGGAAGCTGGCTGTTGGGAAAGAAAAAACTAGCTCTCAGTTTTACTCATCAACAGTATAATTAAAATAACCGAAAAATGCAGGAAATTGACATCTATTTCTCATCTATCGTTTTACTTAGGCATTAACAAGATAGACCCTGCCAGCTCATGACTTTAGACTATCCCTGTTACCAGGAGCCATATACTCAAGTAAGACTCAACACTTCTTGGTGTTATGATTTTTAAACACTTTCCAGACACAGAAATAATAATTTTTCAATCTTCATATAACAAAAAGGAAGTGAGCTACCTAAAATCATACTGCTGCTCGCCTTTCATAGGAAAAAAGGTAACATGAGGTTATGCCACCTCTGAGAATATATGTAAGCACTCATGTTGTCTTGTAAGAAATATGACTTAGTGGTGTTGAGATACACATACTGAAGTATAGCACTTCAGATTTAACTTTTTCTAGTCTGTTTTGTTTACCAAAAAGTTGTTGAACCACTGTGGACATAATTTACACCATTCTTTAAATTTAGAAAGGAATTGCTCTAATTTTATTTGTTATCTTCTTTAAAAATTGAACCATCTGGTTATTTACTATACTATTTAAGGGAAGAAACAGTGATTCTTCTCAACAGCCCTGTAAAACCTGTAAAAGTAGTGGTACAGCCACCACAGGTTATGATATGGTTAAGGATAAAGTAAAGATAAGATTAAGGTAATTTTAGACTTAAGCTTTCAACAAAATAGTTTTCTTTCATGCTGCCAATTAGAAAGCCAAATTCTATAGAACCTTCTTCCTTTTGTTTGCAGCATGTACAGAGAAACAAAAGTGAAAAAATGTATATACATAATATCCATCCTATGTCAAAATAGCTACTGTCTGCTCAGAATAAAGCAATTCCCAAATTTCTTCTCAAAATTCTTTGAGATAAAAGCGGAATATTATCAGTATCTTGTATGCATTTTCCCCCTGCACACAATATCATGTGATCACTAAATAAAAAGACATAACACCCAAAAATACCTTTAAATCACCATTTGCCTGTGATTATTTTTCTCCACTGCTTCATTAATATTTAAATGAATGTATTATGAGAGCATTTATCACCATATTTATAATTTTACACTTCGTTACTGGCCAATAGCATCTGAGTAATCTGTTTAAATGTAACAGACTTCCATGTTGCAAACACTATGTTAACCTTAATATCATACAATATTATCTGCTTAGCAAATTGCATCAATAGCCTCTTTGTATTTTTTAGCACATAAGTTTATCAGGAATAGAAAAATTCACAGTTCTTTGGAAAAGAAATTGAACTAATAAAACAAAGATAATTTTATTAACATGTTTCATTTTTATTCACTCACTCGCTTTGAGTGGCATGCACATGGTCTGCTACAGAAATGGTAAAAAAATAGCTTTTATTTTGATTTGGTTTGTAGTTTTTTTTGGCTTTTAAGGAAAGTATTTTTGAATTTATATATGATTAGGAAGACTGCTTTGGATTGCTACAATTTAAGGAAAGAAATAAAGAAGAGTCCGGTCAGTAATAAATAAATGCACCACTGTATGCTCATACTGTCTCATACACTTCATATGTAGGTATCACTCTCCTGATATCATTCATGAGAAGTTTGCATAGATATAATTCTTCCCAACTTCTCTTATTTCATTTTGCACATTAACTAAAAATTACTGATGTCTTTCATCACAAAAATATGGCTTATCAACTTTTGTTTTGGTGCCTCACATTCTAGTAATACTCACAGAAGCTTAATACTGATAAACCAAAGCACTAAATTGTAAGAGGTCAGTTAGGGGTGGGTGGGGATAAAGTTTAAAAATTTTATATAGTGAATTTTGACTTATTTTAATTTGCTTTGTGAGTCTGGAGGGTATAGGGGGATATTGTTTTAAATCTTTCTTACATGCCAAAAGAAGCAGTATCATTCTGGGCCCCTCACCACAAGATGGATGTTGTGGCTCTGGAGCGAGTCCAGAGAAGAGCAACAAAGCTGGTGAAGGGGCTGGAGAACAAATCTTATGAGGAGCGACTGGGAGAGCTGGGGTTGTTTAGCCTGGAGAAGAGGAGGCTTAGGGGAGACCTTATTACTCTCTACAACTACCTGAAGGGAGGTTGTGGAGAGGAGGGTGCTGGCCTCTTCTCCCAAGTGACAGGGGACAGGATGAGAGGGAATGGCCTCAAGCTCCACCAGGGGAGATTTAGGCTTGAGATTAGAAAAAAATTCTTCACGGAGAGGGTGGTTAGGAATTGGAACAGTCTGCCAAGGGAGGTGGTTGAGTCGCCGTCCCTGGAGGTGTTTAAGTTTAGGGTGGATGAGGTACTTAGGGGCATGATTTAGGGATTGGTGGGAATGGTTGGACTCGACGATCCAGTGGTTCTCTTCCAACCTGGTTATTCTGTGATTCTGTGTGATTCTGTGATGTTTGAATACATTTATATTAGCAGCAGGTGTTTGAGATACTTGTTAGTCTTTAGGGTGTCCTGAAAAAGTCCCAAATACTGGCAAGTCAGCCGAACTTTTCTCCTTGCTCTCTGTTCTCACTCTTATTTCTTCATAGAGCCCAATTTCAGAAACATGAGAACTTGCACAAACTTTTGGAAATGTAAGTGCCACATAAATGTTTCTAGTATTTTCTCATCTTGAGCAATAGAAATCAAAATGTTCTTATGGACTGCCTTATTTGAGAAAGTGTGTCACGCAAAGAAGTTTTATGATGGTTTGTAAAGCTTTGACTCTTACCAAAATGGGAAAAGCCAATAAGTCAGCCCATATACCCAGGTCTTGAGTTGATCTTGAACGGCAGAAATGGCAAACCCAGAACTTGTTGCATCACTGTTGGGTGTAATTCCATAATAGGGATAATCTGATCTGCATCTGTTAGCATGTAGTACTCAGTCTGCAATTTGCCTTGGCAGATGTACCTTACAGGGAAAGGTAAACCCACTGGAAAAAATGGTGAAGATGAATCAAACTGTGGATTGAGTGCATGGAAATAGGAGGAAGGGGGTTCAGATTACATAAATTCACAATGACAGGATTTAGCAGTCCAACACAACATTTAACTGTAGCAACTCATGTTAGACTAAACCTAGCCCCAATTTAGTTCAAGTACTGAATTTGCACATGTGACAGCAGAATGTTCAGGACGGATTTGGAGCTGCAGTACAGCACAGAGCTTCCAGACAAGCCTTCTGCCAAGGAGGAGGAGAGGATCTGCCTGTGTGATTTGTTGCACAGATTCATCCATAATGCTCCTTCAGTCCCAGGTGGAAAGCGTTCCACCACCACTTCATCCTGGAAAAATACTTCAGGGTTTCCCAGCTGTCAGATGCTTTGCTACAACCTGCAGACATCTTCCTCAGGAGAAGGCAGAGCTTTTGGAGAGCTTGGCTGGCAGAGGGAGCTAGCCCACAGAAGCAAGGCAGGGTCTATATAAATAGCCTCTTTTCTGAAGCGCTCTTTGTTATTTTATACCTTCTAGATGTAACTAGCTCTTGACATCAGTAAAGTGCCTGTCAAGGGATAGCTATATAGCTTTAGAATACTGTAGTCCTAAGTGTATAATTTCCTTGAGGGGGCGCAACCTGCTGAAAGGAGAACGGAAAATTAGGGCTGAAGGAGTGTGTCAGTCTGTGTAAACGCACGTATGGATGGAAGCAAAAAAAAAAACCCCAACAATTGCTGAATCAGCACAATGTGCCTTTCCATCCCACACTGCTACGTCTGGCAGTTCCCTCATTAAGGTATAAATTTTGAACCCAGAAATCTGAGGTTTTAGTGCTTAAATAGATAACAGGTATCATCCCCAGATTAAATGATTTGGTGAGTATGTGAACATAGTGCAAAATACAAATTATTTTTCATATAAAATTAATAAATTCCAGCAGTTACAATTCTTTAACATGCAAAACGTACACATAAACACTGACATAGATCAGGATATAACTATTGGTAAATGTGAACGTTTTAGTAGGTGGTCTTTGTAAGATAGATGTGTCCTAGATATTAAATTCATACTGCACCAATTTCACCCAGAATCTCAATTCTATAGCTTAATGTTTTTCATTTATTTCAAGTTTTCATGGGTTGTTTGTACAATGCTAGAAAGCCATTTAAGTTATTCTTCATGCCACAGTTTTCATTTTGGCATTCATTAAAAACTTCTTCTCCGAACAAACAACAAAACACCCAAATCCTAATCTGCTTTTTGCCCCTCCAGGGTGTGAAGAGGAAAAAATCTAAGGATTTTCAACTCAGAAAAGCCCACATCTGTAGAAGCAAATAAAATGAAGGGAGATAAAAATCTTTCATTAAGTTGTTGTAGTTTTATTTTGTATTCTAGCCATTTCCATAGAACAGGATTATACCTCAGCACTAAATAAGTGGTAAAGTAATACTTGGTAAAGCATATATTATCGTCTTAAATATAATCTTATAATCAGATGTAGCAGCATCTTAAACAAATGCATTCCTCAATAGGTGATGTTATACCATGCAAAGTAGGGGAATCATTTCACAGGAATTTGATACACTGTTAGTGCTTTTATCTTGTTCCTAAGGCATAGTATTGTTTAGGCATTAAAGGAATATTAAGTGCAAAGTTGCAAAATGCAGTTTGTAGCTTGTTTCAGTGTTATTTTTTATGTTCTTCATATTTAATTTTACAATCCCTTGTGATGGATAAGAAGAAGAAAAAGGGAATTAACAAAATCCCAAGGACAGAGCACAGTTTATACTTCTTATTAAGTTCCTAGACATATTCTTCTGTTACAGGGAGAAAATTTTTCCAGGGCTAAGGCTGAGCATGAAGAAAGCAAGGCAGACCATGGGTAACCAAACATATGGAAGAAAATAATAGTCTGTGAATAAAATCCTGAGGATACTGTTGAGGCTAAGTTTGCTAGAATGCAAAATAATTTTGCAGTTCACTAAAGTACATAAGAAATGTGTTATGTCATCATAATTGCTGTCTTTGACGCCACAGCACCATCATCACATTTTCAGAGAAAAATGACATACATTAAATGCCTTCAGTAAATTTGTCATTAAACGTTGAACAACTGGTTCACAGTAATGATACTTTGACAATATCTGCTAATTTGCCTTTTAACGCCAAATGTTCTTAATCCAACTGACACCTTACACACGAGTATCTCTTCTCACTAAGCACAAAGCAAACTTACTGGCATGTTGTGTACATTTTGTGTTAACACAAAAGGATATATCTCAACTGATTAAATGAGAAAACTTGAACATTTTAAGATTTTAAAAATAAAATCTTGAAGCGCTGCATGAAAAATATCAAACTCATCTCAGAAACATCTAGAAGCCTTGTTTTGTTATATACTGCACATGGTGGCCATTGCTTTGTGGTTTAACGTATACAGATGAGGAGGTATCAAAGCACCTTAAATATAGTTGAGGTTACCTTTGGAAACTTCGGCCATTACATAAAAGAAGCAGAAATGCAAACAAACCAAACAAATCAAGAAATATCACGAAATACCATAAAACTGCAAAACTGCAACAATCTGTTCTCCATATGCACATATGTGTAATTTATGAAGGGCACGATAAATCCCTCCATCCCTTTTATCCAACAGTCTGAAGTACACTGATTACTCCTTAACAAATCATTGCAAGAGTGAGAAAGAGATTGGTTTCTGCAGTATAATTTTTTTTTTCCTGATTAAAATCTATGCATTTTTTTTCTCATATAGTGTTATCAGAGTACAGTCGCCATTTTTGTATTTTCTCTACTTGCTTTAAAAAATATGAACAAGACAGGTCAGGTCAATGTCTACTGTTGGTTCCTTGTACGAAGCCTCAAATACTCACCACAGCATACATGGAGTAGCACCTGAAATCTCTTCTAAATATGCAAGGTAAATTTACTCAGTGAGGTGATGTTAACCATCTTGCAGGTTACCGTCATCACATCAACAAGCCAGGTTTTTTGGATTTACTGTGGTGACTATGAATATCCTGAAGCAGAGCAATGGCACTTAGAGAAAGCTATCAACAGCTTTAAGAAATGAAGATGAGAGAAGAGCATAGGAGAAAGCATAGAACTAGAAAACTGTGTGGAACACATTAAGAAGTATGAGCAACTACTTTAAAATCATAATGGCGTTTTCTGTTAGATTCTGGGAGTAACTTTATATTTTAAAAATTTGATTATCACCATAACAAGACAGAAATTCGTTAACCAATATATGGTTGGTTTATATCACTGTTTTTAAATTGCTGACACACCTGTCCCCCACAGTATAGAAGGTGTTTGTGCTTTTCAATCTTAATTCATGTACATTCTTTTTTTGAATAGGGCTTTCTTCAGATCAAGATAGTAAATACAGTTACAGGTGAATACAAAGCCCACTGCTTTGCAAGTTAGAAGGAAGCATAAGTTTCTATAGACAAATATTCTAATTAAGACCTCGATATTGCTACCACAATCTGGTTTAATTTTAAACATACAGTTCTCCCATCAATGTCAGCAGGATTACTCTCATGCCTAAAAATATGCAGATGCTTTAGTGTTCACAGGACTGGATATTTAGCTAGTAGTTAGCAGTTAATTGATTCCACCAACTAATTAATAAAGGAGGCAACATTTCATTTCCCATTTCAAAATTCAGTCATGAAGGTTTAAGGATTAAACCTTTATCCCTGTTAAAGGATTAATGAGATTGGTTTCAGTGCAATATTTTCTTTCCAAAAGTAGCTAGATTGTAGAGGTAAGGCTAATTTTAGAATTAAAAATTGTGGGAGTGGAATGGTGATCATATGGAGATGATGGAAAGTCTTACTTTTAGTTTATTTCCAGTCCAGAAACAATCAGTTTTAATCTAAGGAAGAAGCCATTTCTGCAGAAGAAGGATCAATGGGAAGATAAACAGGAAATTTTGTCATGTAAATGAAAATTTGTAAAGAATCGGAACCACTGTCAGTCTTACCCTCACTGAATGCAGAGATGCTCTGTGCACAGAGCATCTGCACTTTGGGCTAAAAGTCTAATTCTTTATCAAACAGCATGAACCTGTTTCCCTGTCAATATCTTCTGGCTGCAAATTCTAAAGCTTATAGCTGTGTTAATTTCTCACCCACTTTAAATTTGCAGAGAATTAATCTAATTGACTGTTTTATTAGCCTTATGATACAGGAAAGGACAAAAAAAGTAATTTCTAGCTGCTAAAAGATCATTGTAATAGAAAGTGTACTTGCTCTGAAATATATGTGAAATATATATTGCGTAATATAAACACATAAATATAATTATGCTGTTAAGGAGAGATTTTTATATCAAGAACCCTGTTCAGGTAGGATTTAATTTCTGTGTGTCATTCCCTGCAGTTTTTCCACCTTTACCAGTCAGTGGAGAAGTGCAGTACTTAGCTGAGATGTTCCAAAATGCAAAGCAGGGGATGGTGAACAGCACCTGCTCTCCTGCTTTGAAGGTGGTTGTAGAGTCTCACTTTATTTGCCATGTAAATTTCTCATTTGCAGATGTTCATATCTCAAAACATAGAAGAGCTAATTATTTAAAAATTAGGCAGGACTTTTTATCAGTCAGTCAGTAGCTTAAGAAGTGTGATATTTCTGAAATATGTTCATTTGTCTGGACTACATCAAAGACATAAAAGCAATTTTTAAAAAGCCTGATGTGTGTGACAATTGCATATTGTTCCTCAGATTCTCTTTTCAGATTGAAAATCACTCAATGGTTCAAAAGAAAAAATCAAAAAACAACTGAAGTATAAAGGGATAAATTAAGATTCTATGTAAAGATTCCAAGTGCAGTTAGAAGGTTTTGAAAAAGCATATATTTCAAATGACTTGCTAAACATTCTATCTGCCAAAAGTAATAAAATAATAATTTGCGCTAGTGAAATATCTTTCATCAAAGAATCGCAGAATGTGCTGTAAAGCTGGCAGTAAACTTATTTTGACTAAGAATAAATTAAGGTACAAAGAGGGTTAGGCCCAAATATCTGTCACTGGTGTATGGGTATTTAGTGTCAGGATGGAAGAGGTGGATCATCATTATATTCTGGAAACGACAGGCTTCCTTTTCTTTCTGATGCTTTGTGATGATTGACAAGACGTTCTCCCCTTGGTCCATATGATCTTCAGGTCAGTGTCCCTGTTGCAAAGCAAAACATATTCCTCAAAGTCAGAGAGTATTGACAGGCTGTTGTTTTCATTGAAATAGAAATATTTAAGCATTATCTACTCTTATAATCAGAGCTAGAAAGAGGGTAAGAGAAAACCAAAGCACTCTTCTCTGTAGCATCTTCACCTTCCCTCAGAAGGAGAAAGGTCTCTCAGCTCTGCAGTTGTGACAGCAAGTCTTGCTACATGAATAAGGAGTATAAGGCTGTAGGCACTTGTTCCATAATATTTATGGAACACTGTGGATGCCATTTAGGGACTGGTAGGTATATATGCATATGACATGAGTTCATGTTGGCCTGTACTTCCAGCAGGTAATGACCTACTGCCTTCTCCTTGGCCATACCCCAGGCAGTCACAGACCTGCCAGCCAGCTGCTCCTAGGCACTGGAAGAACAAAAGCAAAAGCACTCTGCTGCTCACATTTAAGAGGTGTTGTATAGCTGAAGGGCCCTCCAAATGAGAGTTAAATATCAAGAGCATCACATTTACCTCCAGATGTCTTAACAGAGCTCCGGTTGTATGTAGAAGAGGTCCCACTCCACTGGGACAGCACAGACTCCAGGCTCCAAGGCTGCTTTCTATGATGAGACCCAGCAACCAGAAGCAGTGAGGTACCACATAAGACTCTGTGGATTGAGCTACTGTCATGAATGATAAAATGTATCCCACCACAAAGTCTACCAGAGGAGAGAAAACTTTTGCTTTTATTAAAAAATAGGTTTCTTCTGGTGAATATTTGCTTGAAACAAATCTAAAACCTGTTTTACTTTCACACACATTCTTGGGTGCACCAATGTGAGGAAATAAAAGAATCAAATCTTAAATACCATGAATTAGAAATGAATCTGGATCAAATTGCTTTTCCAGAGGTTTATGTTCAGATAGTAAGCAGAAGGCTGCAATTGGTAGCTCTGTCCTGACAAACCTGAGCAAAACCCTCAGACTGGGCAGCTTTGCTGTGTAGATTCAAGCATCATCATCTCTAATTTCGAAGTTGTGAACACTATGTAGAACAAGCTAAAAGAATATAATTTAGCATTGCAAGATTACCAGGTTCAGTGACCTTTAGTACTTGTGCTAATCATCTCTATTCACTGTGAGTTCATTTTGCAAAGAATGTGATACATCATATACTAATTTATTCTCAAGCGCCACCTTTCAGAAGAACTGCAATGTAAAAACTGTCTTCATAAGAGTAAGTGTCCTTTAAACTGTTGCTTGTTGCAGCTCAGAAGCTCAGTTACTAGTGAGCTAATTGTGCCAAAAAATTCCTCTGCTCTGCTCTGCTTCTGTTATCATTGAAATCTAAATTAAAACCTACTGCAGGACAGTTTTCCTTTTACGTGGCTTCTACTGGCCAAATTCAAGTCCTATTAAAGTCTATCTGCCACCATCAACAAAGTCCTGCCTATTTGTCTTCAGAGAAGCTAAGCAGCTAATGAGAGGGAGGCAGCTGGTTGAGGCACAGTGTAGAAAGAGGAAAAAGCGGCTGTGTTTCCAATGAATTTAAACAAAACATAAGGGCAGCTGAGAAGGCAGGAGAGAAGAGACACCAGTGGGGTGAAGTGGCTGCCACAAGATCACACGGAAGGTCAGTACTGGCCTTAAGAAGAGAACCCAGACTCTCAGTCTAAAATTAAGGTATATTATGTTACGTTTAGAGGCCTAATTTTCCAGAGAAGTTTCCAGTGAAGTTTCCTACATAACACTGTGCTACTGCAGTATGACTGGATGGAGGGCAGAAAACAAGGCAAAGCATGCATCTCCCTCTCCACACACTTTGTGTAGATGGCAGAGCACTCAGCAGTGGCTACAACACTGCCCATATAATGTATTTATATATGTAAAGGTGTTTTTAAAACACTGCAAAATGTAGTCTTCTCAGAAATGTGTAAGCTGGGTCTAAAAAGTGTTTTAACATAAGAGATGGGGAGCTGTTAAGGAATTTGTGCTTTTAAGTGTCTGTTCACAGAAGGGTGAAACAACCGATCCTATACAGTGAAATTTAATTTAAATACAATATTAAGCTCAAATTAACTACTGCTTGGACATCTAAAATTAGAATCATAGAATAGAACCATAGAATAACCAGGTTGGAAGAGACCCACAGGATCATCGAGTCCAACCACTCCTATCAAACACTAAACCATGCCCCTTATTACCTTGTCCACCCGTGCCTTAAACACCTCCAGGGAAGGTGAATCAACCACCTCCCTGGGCAGCCTGTTTCAGTGAAAATTTTTCTGTGAAAATTTTTTCCTAATGTCCAGCCTAAATCTCCCCTGGCGTCGCTTGAGGCCATTCCATCTTGTCCTGTCTCCTGTCACATGGGAGAAGAGGCCATTACCCTCCTCTCTACAACCTCCCCTCAGGTAGTTATAGAGAGCAATGAGGTCTCCTCTCAGCCTCCTCTTCTCCAGGCTAAACAACCCCACCTCTCTCAGCCGCTCCTCATAAGGCCTGTTCTCCAGCCCCTTCACCAGCTTTGTTGCTCTTCTCTGGACTTGCTCCAGAGCCTCAACATCCTTCTTGTGGTGAGGGGCCCAGAACTGAACACAAGATTCGAGGTGCGGTCGCACCAGTGCCGAGTACAGAGGGAGAATAACCTCCCTGGACCTGCTGGTCACGCCATTTCTGATACAAGCCAGGATGCCATTGGCCTTCTCGGCCACCTGGGCACACTGCTGGCTCACGTTCAGTCAGCTGTCGACCAACACCCCCAGGTCCTTCTCCTCCTGGCAGCTTTCCAGCCAGGTTTCTCCTAGTCTGTACCTCTGCTTAGGGTTGTTGTGCCTCAAGTGCAGGACCTGGCATTTGGCCGTGTTAAACCTCATGCCATTGGACTCTACAGCAGAATGCTGTGAGAAACTGTGTCAAAAGCTTTACTGAAGTCCAGAAAGATACATCCACAGCCTTTCCATCATCTAGTAGGTGAATCACTTTATCATAGAAGGTGATCAGGTTAGTTTGGCAAGACCTGCCTTTTGTGAACCTGTGTTGACTGGGCCTGATCACCCGGTTCTCTTGCAAGTGCTTCTTGATAGCACTCAAGATCACCCGCTCCATGACTTTCCCTGGTACCGAGGTCAGACTGACAGGCCTGTAGTTCCCTGGATCCTCCCTGCGCCCCTTCTTGTAGATGGGCACAACATCAGCCAGCCTCCAGTCCAGTGGAGCAAATTAGTAGCAAAACCTCATGTAGCAATTAGTAGCAAAACCTCATGTTTAGGAATCTTAATTTGTTTTTTAGAGAAAAACAAATTTACTGAAAGCTGTGAATATGAAGGGTGTCTGAAAATAAAACCTTTATTGCTGGGAAGTTATATTTCTTTAAGTTCTGAGCTTAGAAAATCTGAATTAAAAGTAACAAATACAACATGCATACAGACACTCACACACACACAACCCAAACCCCAAATACCTGCTTTAAGTGGAATACCTTAATCTAATTGTTATATCCTTTAAGTATTCCGGATAAAGATGGCTTTACAAGTTTATTGGCATTGCAGTCTATTTTTTTTGCTATATTAAGGCCAAAATTAATTTATTTGCAAATACTGGCCTAATGTGCTTCTTAACTAATGATAACCTTACAAATAAACTGAAACCATAATTGCAGGCATTATACCAGAATAAAACAGAACTGTAACTAAATTTCCTGAGCAAAATTAGAAAGACATAGTCCATTTGCATTTTCCTTCTAGGTTACTTTTTCTCCTGTTTGTTATTGTTAATTTTAGACTGCTTTTTTGCAAGTCATGAGAATAAAGGATTTTTTTACTCAGTTGTCTAAGAACTCTGATGCATTACCCAGGTGGGAATCCTGATGGTGCTTTGTAAAGGAAGGGAAAACAAGAATTAGGAAGAGAAAAATCAATTTAGCCATCAAGCATAAGGGTCACAGCCAAATTATTTTCAGTACTGATGGCAAGGCACTATGATTTGAAAGGAAAGTGTGATAAAGTAAGAAAGAGGTAATAGTCAGCAATGTTTTAAATCATCTGGAAATAATGTGGGCTATGACACAGTACCACAGCATTGCATGAGCACTACAGGTGCTCTATTTTTCTATCACAGCTTCACATTTCTTCCAGAAAAAAAGCATAGACTGAATGTTTAAAGACCTGAGTGTAAGGGAAATATGTCACACAGTGAGACATCTGCCAACTTCATGTTTCATAGCATTACCAGAGCAGAGGACATGATTTGAGAGAGAGCAGAGTAAGAGATGAGACCAAAGAGAGAACATGACCACAGCAATGAGACATCATTTATTCATACTTTTACTGCCAGAAGTAAATAAAGTTATGCTTGTAATTATTGCAGAATATGTGGAACAAGAAGGAAAACTGCTGAAGCTTTATTGTCCAAATAACACTTAAAGGTAGTTAATTTATATGCAGACACACTAAAGAAACAGTACCCATTATCACTGCTGTCCACTCTAACACATTCAATCTTCAGCCAGATTTAATTTAACAAGAAGAGCCTCAATCTGCCACTGCTACAGCCTCTCCCTTCTGTACTTCACAGCTTCTTTTATGTGTCTGGAGAGAGAAGGAGGCGCTGTAATTAGCTGCTGATATTAACAGGCTTTCTTTTGCTTTATGAAGTTGGAAATAAATATTCACATCACTGAGCAAACTGCTGGATACTCATCATATTTTGTTTTAAATAGTTATTTAAACTGGGCATGTAAGCTGTTTTTTTTTTCTGGGATCCTTGCACAGACCTGCTCCCTGCCTCCAGGTAATGGAGTTTTTCATTCTGTATCAAAGCAAACTGGAGACCTAGTTCTGTTTATGTTAACAGAATTGCTCCAGCCAAGGAGATACTATCTCTAACATGAGAATATGAGGAGGAGCAGACAGCACAGCAGCAATGAGATGTGTACAGATATCTTCTTCAGCAATTTACAAATCTGAGTCTGAAACAGGATTGAGGGTTTTTTTTTTTTAAATTATTTTGTCTAGTACAGAATCAGATAAAGCTACCTAGAAAGCAGGATATTCTCAGAAGTGTGTGGCAGCAGTTTCATAAAAGTGTCATATTGTCACTGCTTTTCACAGGACTTGTAGGAACTTAATTTTCTCCAACCACTATCTCCAAGTTTGTTGAAATTGGCCAGAGGGCTATAAAATGATTGGCCAGGTCAGGAATTCAGGGGAAGATGGGCAGAGGAATAAATCGAATGGTGAAGGACTCACTTTAATGCTCAGAACACTGCAGAAAGCAACACGCTTGACTGAGTTACAGAAGTCTCAGCAGCCAGAGGACCACACCATGAACAGAGTTCTGTTAAACGGGCAGAAGAGTCAAAGAAGAAGCTCCACCAAAGACCAAATTTCTCCTTTACTTATACAATATCAGCTTTTCCTGGCAGTTCACGAAGCACGTAACACCCCCCCTAACAATAACACCAGCACATTTTCCATTGAAGGTAATTTTTTTCCACTCTGTGTTTTTATTTAAAGAGAGAGAACTGCTATGATATAAACCACTGGAAAAAAAATCTATAACATTCCACAACAACAAAAATTTCTTGCCTAATTGTTAACCATCTTATTTACATAATGGATGATTTTTGTGTTTCAGTGAAGACATTGGCAGAGATCACGAGAGAGACATTAGCACTCATTCTAGAACACACATTTACAGTAATGTTTTCTTTTACTCAGTACCTGGGAAAGCTCCTTCAGAGATTTGTTGAACAATAAGCACCATAACCTTTCAAGTTGAATCCCCGCAGTGAGAACCTTAGGGACAATACTAGCTGAGTTAATGGATTCTTGCATTTGCTATAACATATAAGCTTTTCTAACCCACTTTCACTCTTAAACAAATTAAAATCAAACTCTCTTTTTAATGATTAGATTTTCTTTCTTGTTCATACTGAAGGTATTTAATTCCTCTATCTCCTCATTGTAAGCCCTCGATAAGCAATACTTGATGGAACAGCTTTCACTGCAAACTGTTTGGGAAGCTGCACACTCTCTGGGCAGTGCTGCTTCCTTTACCAGCTGATCAGTGAAATATCTCCATATCCCTGCTCGCCTGCGGTTTATGTATGTGGGAGTGGTAGAGTTCACTACAAGCATAGTCTAACACTATCTACAGAAGTTTTTAATAGATTGAGTCTCTGTACATCCCTGCTTTTTCAATAAATGATAGACATCTTTTGAAGCCCCAATTTTTATCCTTAGTTATATGGCTGTACTCCAACTGATGATATCATCTACCCTTTCTTAAGCGTATTTTCTGTGCTAGAATGAAGAGCATGATTAGTTTAAGATTGAAGATCCTTATTTTACATAATTATATGTAAAAGCAGGAAATGTATTTCTATCATATATTGAAGCTCTTTACAAGAATTCATCCCTGAATTCTGAAGGAAGGTACATTTTATATGTATTGAAAATACCAGCAGTAGCAGTCAAGAATAGCTATGGTAACAAGTCTAAGAGATTTTGACTCATATCGTAGTCAGTGAATAAAATCCCTTTATGTGAAATATCCCTGAAGACTTTTTCTGAAGAAAATTATACAACTGTTTTTCCCAGAGTGTGATGGTGTATCACACAGCTGACAGGACCTAAGAAACTCGTACACTGCTGATGGCTCTTTGCACAACACATGCTTAGCAATGTGGATGCACGCAATGTCTAAATTCACTTCCTGGTTTACAAAAGGTTTTGCTGTATTTATAGGAAATTAATTTTATAAGTAATCTTCCTTTAGAAATTATAGGTGAAACTTTGAAAAGGAAACAAAAAGGGCCACAGAAACTTCCTTGGAAAGAATGTTACTTTAAAACTGAGGTCAAAAATTGAATAACATGTTTGTTTATTTTACATACAAGACAGAGAACGTGGATCCTCATTATTGCAGTGTTAGTGAATTTGAAGTTTTGCTCTTTTTCTTAAATCATTGCTGTAATTCAGAATTTTAGGACAAAAAAGTCTTACTAGATATTATGGACAGTTTGCACTCCAAGGTCATCTACTCTAACCCTTGACAGGGACATAATCTACTGTCAAAATGTCTATGGAAATTATTACTGAGTAAACCAATGAGGATTTTTTAACAATAAGACAGTGATAGCTTTTTATCATCAGTCTATTTACAAGTAGTTTCATTTGAAGTTGAAAGATATATATTTGTTTTCTCAAAGTGTGAAAATCTGTGCTTTTATTGAACAGTGTGCTTGCACTTATTAGAGACTTAAATATTCTATGTCTGTAAATAGATTACTTTGACTTCTCGTAAGTTTTGTTGATAAGTGAAACCTGAACTAATGTCAGCTTACACATGTGGCTTTGCCTCTATTCACTTGACATTCTTTCAACTTGTTTCCTTGGGGACTTGAATTTTCAACCACTGAAGTCTCTGTAACAGAGTTGTCTTAAAAAAGAAATAAACATCATCACATATGGCACTTTCTATTAAAAGTTGTAACCCAAGGCTTGCTTTTAGTAGGAGTAGTAGCAACAGTGTGACTGTTTTATTTAACCTGCATTTAGAAAACTGTAATGCACTTTGGATGCTCCCATGATTTGTGCTGTGATATGAGTAGCCCAGGAGGGAAGAAGTCAGAAACGTTTTGAGTTTTTCTCTTTCTTAACAGAGGAACTGTCATAGTATTTCACCTGCAAATTTCACCTCTATGTCCAGTTTCTGCCCAGGACTGGCAGATAATTCTCTTTTGAGGAAGATAAGTCCTGGGTTCTAGTCTAACAGAGATCATTCTCCTAAGGTCATACCAGCAATTAGTGGAGAAAGAGAAACATTGTCCAGCCAGATACCTGCAGGCTATGTATTGAATATATCATCAACACCCTCCATTTCCATAGCTTTGTGACCCATCTGAACACCAGGAAGCAAAGCATGTCACCACCAAAAAGGTTCAAAAAAAATCTCTATTAGTAGTTTTTATTCCACTTTAATTCTGCAGTCTTCCACTGGAAAATTTTCTCATCAGTCAGTGGGAATTCGTTGTACTTTACTGGTCTATTTTGTAGCAAGAGGAAAATCTCCTTATTTAAATTCCCTGCACCAGACACAAACCTTCTCTTCTGGTTATTCTGATATTCTGAATGAACTTCTTTTCTGCATCTCTCTGCTTACAGATTCTACTAGAAAATTGAAGTACTTCTTTCTTTTATCTCCTTCCAGCTGCAGCCATGATGGGATAACTTATTGGGGAGGTTCCAGTCCAATTCTGGTCTGCAGTAACATCAGACCTCTTTGTGTAGCACCCACAGGACACACTCAAGGAGTGCTACGTGGCCAGAGGTGCTCTGCTCAATGTCCCTGCTGCTTTCTTCTTCTGATTTTCTATTCTGTGTTTTTCTTCATTTGTTGTGCATATTTGTATCAACTCTGAGCCCCAGCCCCTATTCTAGGGCTTTTCTTTACTCAGTGTGGATTTCATCCAACTTTTTTTTTTATATGTTCTCCAATAAAGACACTTAGAAGAAGAATATCAGAACTGGGTAGACACACAGCAGCACCTGCTCAGCCCTGCTCCCATCAACCTGAGTATTAGATGGATCCTAAGCCAATATTACATTTTGTCATTCTAGTTCTCTCTCAGTAATAAAGGTGAATAACATGCAAACAGCCTTTGAATTCTAAGAGGACAAAACCCCAAACAGTCAACCCCCCCAGCTGTATAGAGAATTTCATGCACTTTGATGTGTCATCATGCAGATACTTATTTAAAACTAAACAACGCATGATTGTTCTGGATTACAGTTGCTGACGTCATTAAAACGTGTGGAGATCAAAATCTCTTAAAAAGATGCCTGGCAAATTCTGTCTTTGAAGCTACAGTTTATGACTTTGTCCCAGTAATGTGCTGCCACAGGCAATTGCTCACTTTGTTTATGTATTGTCACCCACATTTCCAGGCCAGCTGCAGTGGTTTTTTTATTCCTAGATGGACAGAGCCACACCAAGATGGATACATTCTACAAAATTGGAAAGGCCTAATGGGAAAAGCTGAAATACCTTACAGGTCAGCCATAAGAACTGTAATTGTTTCATGTTTAGGTAGTTTAAGAGGATGTGTGCCCTATGTGATCCTTCCCTTTCCTTTATCTTCCCAAAACAAGAATAGAAAAGAATTAATTCTTAATTTCCACCTGCCTATTACATGCTACTGTCAGCTAAGTATTGAGTAGTATTGCCAGAAAGCCCAAAAGCAACATTTAGTGCAATGTAAGACAGGCTGAGTGACTGGCTTACATGACAGAAAAATAACCCACAATGCAAATATTTCAATTCTGTCCTGTACTCTCCTAATTACTGCATTCAATGCAAGGACAAGAAGACTGTGTGATTAGCAGATTGTGTGATTAGTGGCAAATAGATAAGCGTCTTTTTGCAGCAGTATACCTTAGAAGTAAAATGAAACTACACACTAAATTTACACATACGTATTTTGGTGAGGAGAGTTGAATTTGTGTAGTAGATGACAGCATTTGATGTTAGCTCTTCACATGCATCACACGGAGAAAACTGTGTTCTATTTTCCTGGCATAACAGACATACAGTATAAAGCTTCCAATTTGAATCATATATCAAATTATAGCCATAAATAAAACTATGAGTTCAAAGTAAAGAGGAATTTGGTCCAGTGGTGGATTTTGTCTGGGAACTAGATTTATCATACAGAATTTGATCATGCCAAATCCTTGAGTAAAATAAGTAGTTCAGACTCATCACATGGTATTAAAAAATAATCTGGATTTCACTATTCTTCACACACAAGTTTTCTTTGCCTCTATGGAGCTACACATTTGAGTTAAATGTCAGTGAAAATCAGCAGTACTAATACAAAATGTGCCAGCGTGAATCATATAACTAAATTTATGTAGTAATTGACACTGGCACAAACTTCATCTCATTCTTGTATGACCCAGTGTATTTCGGTCAGTCATTTCTTCCACCCTGTTTTCTGAAAATTATGTATGTATTTACTTCTCTAACTGTCACATTTAAAGCTTCAAGGATTCTTTGGCCAATTTTAGCCAAATCTAATGAGTAGAATTTCCGAAGGTATTTTATTCCTACATATTTTATGGAGAAAGGTGACCACTACAGATCAAAGGCCTTACTACTGTGCTCGCAAGGGAAAGGAATATGAACCCGTTATTACACAGTAGAGTATATGAATGACTGCAAGCCATAGACCCATAGGAAATCAAATTTTTACTGTTTGATGTGTTTGCAGAATGCTTCAAAACCTATAAGGATTACCTGTGTCACATGGTGAGCTCTTATATTGAAATTCCACCACTGAATTTCGTTTTTCCAGGTCTTTCTTGATGATTATTATAGATTTTTAATTTATAATTATCACATAGAAGAATAAGTTAGATGCCTGTAATATGAAACTACTTTTATTCTTTAATAAAAATCTGATTATCTTGTTAAATGTCTATTCATATATTCAGTTGAAAATGATAATATTGAATACTTGTTTTCAAAATGCATTTTCTTTAAGCCAATCAATCCTATCCAATTTGTTGTACTGCATACAGACTTATTACTCTAAATGCCTTTCAAACTACTTTTGAATAGGGATAATAGATGGTATAGCAAGAGAAATAAAGGACAGATTCTGATTTTAAAGAAACACATCCAGGTTTTTGTAAGGAAAGTATTGGTTCAGATTGTTTTCCCTTTTAAGTTAACATTATGGACCTTATGTACTGGGGATTATATGATCCATTATATGATGGATTATAAAATCCATTCCTATTAGGGAGCAGTTCATTGGAGTCTGAGATAGCTAAAATCAAATTAAACACATTTAACTGACCTTGCCAGTCTTCAAGATTACAGACTGGTTTGTGTTTATTCTGACATCTGGATGTCTAGATTTTTAGTAGAAATAATTCCTATTTCCAGGCCATTCAATTTTCCACTAGAGAAGAAATCTACCAGTTGAAAAGGGTGAATTAATACAGTGGTCAAAGAATACCGTAATTTGCGGAATTGCTTTCTTTGTTCCTTCCACTCAGATCCCCCATGAGTTTTGTTTTTTTTTTTTCCAGGGTTGCACAACTCTAAAGGCTTCTTAATGAGTGATTTTAAGTTTTCTGTAATCAGCTCACTATTTGGAGATGGGATTATTATATCACATCATGTAGTTCTATTTAAAAAGAAAATGTTTTCTGATATAGAAAGAATTGAAGTATAAGTACTGATTCAATACAGTGAAAGAACTACAAAGCAACTGACATCAGTTCCAGACTTGATGATATGATATAAAGACATGCTATAAAGTGGTTGCATCACCATCCCTGAAGGTAATTAAAAGACATGTAAATGTGGTGTTTAGGGACATGTTTTAGTGGTAGACTTGGCACTGTTAGGTTTACACTTGGACTTTACCTTAAAGGCCTTTTCCTACTTAAACTATTCTGTGGTCCCCTGCATCCAGTTACATTTCAGTGGGCAAAACTTTCATTGAAGGAACAAGCTGAGAGAAGAGCAGTCAATGCATCTTTTCTACCAAATAATACCTCAGCATTACAGATCTGTCACAGAGAAGAAGGAGATAGGTGAGAGTCTCAATGTATTAGGATTTTTAAGAAAAACCAGTTCTGGAGTACAAGATGGCTCGTTTATAACAAAACCACCATTCTAAGTCAGAGTATGCTGAAGGCCTTTAAGTTCACCAAGCATTTGATTCGACTAAGGTCATGTGTGCAGCACTATTTACTGCTGGGCTGTTCATATCCTAATGGGAACAGAAAGGGTAATGCCTGTAGGAGACACAGGGATTTATACATCTACTTAATTTGAGCCTTGTTTGTCTCTCCCATGTACCCTGTGCACAGAAGTGGAGTCAGGATTTCATCTCATCCCTGCTGCTGAGCACTCAGAAGGCACACAAAGGGGGCTGGCTTTGTCAGGAACTAATGAAGATTTGAAGTTCACCTGAACCTGACAGATACTGAGCACACAAAACTTGTTGCACATTACGTAGAATCATCATCTGAGTTGCACTCAGCAACAGACAGGAATAGCATTATCTGCATTTACCCACAAGCAGACAATTTTGCAGAAAGCCTTGTTCTTACGAAGACTAAAGCATCATTTTCCACAGAAACAGATGCAATAGTTGTGAAAGATCCAGTGTTTTAATATTTGCTCAAAGAAACCTTTCTGACTTCAGTGTGGTTCCTTTGTACAGATACATGATAGTAAATGTGAATAACTGCAGAACAGGATGCCAAATTAGCAGAAGCTGGGTCTTTCAGTGAAACACAGAGCGATGATCTCAAGATGCTGTTAAGCAGGACTGCCATTGGCTGCATGATAACATATGCATATATTTCCATGTAGCCTATATATTTATTTATGCCAAGAGATTGCTTAGCAACGCACAACCATGCCGTCCTGTAGACAAGTAGTGATATTTATGACAGTGGTGAAGAGAGGAAACAGTGTAAAATTAAGTGTCATTAATGCTTTTTTTTAAAAAAAAAGGAAAAAGAAAAGCCTATATTAATTTGTCAGCAATGTTTGCTGTGTAAGTATAACGATCCAAACCCAGTAAGTGCTCCTGATGTCCCGTTCTGGGTCTCTATAATGAAATTTTTCTATTGCACTTAGTTGTCCCACCTATTATTGTGCATTGTATTGATGGCCGTTGTGGATTCTTATGTTAGAATCATACCAGACTGCATTAGGAAATTACCTTACTCTTTAAACAAAAGCTCATTATCTGGCTTTAATCCTGTTAGGTTTTCCAAATGCAATATGATAATATTTAGAATTATAATACTGAACACTTCTGAAGTAAATAGTCTTTTATCTACTTAAAAAGAGTAAACTTGTATTCGTTTTATTAGTAAACTATAAAGTAGACTATAAAAAATCTGTTCTTCACAGCTGTTTACCTAGTGTAGGAATGGACTTTATCCAACCTGTTCAGTTTGGTCATATATCCAAGAGAATTCTTTCATAATCTAGCAGCTCAACACCACTGAGACTATCCTCAGTAGAGAGCTAGTACCTCAGATGCCTTCATTATAAAACAGCTGGGATTACAACATGAAGCACAGAGCCAAATATAATAAAAACATGAGGAAAACAGAAGCATAGAAAGTTGATGTAATTTATGTTTAGATACCGGAAATAAATTTATTTGACTTCTGTAATCCCTGTACTATGCTATAGCACTCTGTTTCTGGCATCGTCTAAAACAATTCTGGAAGAAAGCTTTTCTTTGAAGACTTAAGGGATGTAAATAGATTTTTTCAGCTTAAAAACAAACAACAAATATACTGAGCAGCAAATCCATATGCTAGATCCTCTTGTCTGCAACACCCCAGCAGTCGTAGAGACCAAAAAATCCCTGTGGCATTACCCTTTTTTTTTTCCTTAGCAGTACATTTTGCTTTTGTTTTAAAACAGCATCTACCTAATTTTTGCTATGCTGGCTACCATAAGCACTCTGTTTCAAGTGAAGGTTCTCCTTAAGAGTAATAAGAGATCTCATCCTATTTGGGTTTAGCCTCCCTCAGAACAAACCCTGTTCTGGTGCCAGGCCTGTGGGGAGGAATCAAACAACATTCGCTGCCTGAAATAAGATGTACAATGGCCCTGAAACCAGACTTGCCTTTTTTTCCCCCAAGGGTGAAAAACATTTATGAAGTCCTCACTAGCTGTACAAGCTAGCAATTTCTTTGATTAAACAAGCCATGTCTATTGGTGATTTGATTAGGGAATCTGTGTTCAAATATAGAAGAAGCAAATAGAACTATAAAATATTTACCTTTTGATATACTTAGGAACTTTAATTTTACTAAGCATAACATGCCACATAGAGACATTAATCTTATGGCCGAGTATGATCTGCATTTTTAACAGAAGTACATTCAAGTTTTATTCAGTTAGTCCACTTCAAATTCAGATAAGCAGATTGTATGGCTTTGCTTTGAAGGATATCACAGTAGAAGCAAACCTTACTTCAGTCCTGAAACCTCCTTTTTTTCCCTTATGTGAATACTGCCTTTCTTTATCTAGACTTTTTCTACTTAAATCTGATGGAACTCTTTGCTCACTCACTTGTGTTGTCCAGATCCTGGTGTCACTTCAAGCATTTCACATGTTTTCTCAGTACTTGTTAGTGTACAAGCCTTGTTGGTTTCAACTTTTATTCCTTGCTGCATTCATTCTTAGAGCCCACCTCATTCACATTGTGCATCAAGTTGAAAGCATCTGGTCTTCCATCTCTTGTGGTGAAATGGTTATTCTGTTCTTTTCAACAACATTTTCATTTAATTTCAATAACTTTGCCCCAGTTTTGCAACCCTGAGTGAAATTATTATTTTGTCAGTTCATCAGCAGAACGTTAAATGATGGAGAACTTTTTGCTCTTTGACAACCTTTACCTTAACCTTCAATGACTCTATTAGTAGGCAATGATCTTTGCTACACAATTTTTATCACTTTTATTCATATCTTGTGCTGACTTCCAACTTTCCCTTTTTGCCTTAACTTGAGTTTAAGTGCTAAATATGAATTACTTTATGTCTATCTGTAACTAAATGAGGGTAAATAGACAGTTCATATTTTAAATTGCTACTTTGCCTGAGTAAAGGAATTTCATGTAGATTTCCATCAGAGATGTTTCTGTTCAGGAGATGAGATTTTAATGGAAATGTTCTGTATAGACTTTCTTAGATATAAATCCCAATGGGACAGATTAAAACTTTATATTGGTACGAGTGACTTGGGTGAACATGGGCATGTATGCATGCATCTCTGGAAACTTTTCCTTATAATGTTTTTAATCAATTAAGAAAAATATATCAACATAAGTGTATTATAATATCAACAGAAATATATCCACACTGTGTATTTTTATAGACTTTCTCATAGTTCTCTTTCTTCTCTTCTGTTTTTTTTTCTACTGAAAACTAGTGACCTGTAACTATTATTCAAATATAGCTAGTAACTAAGATATTTTTCTCTGCCTCGGTCATTGCTAAACCTGTTGCACTGAATAGATCACCTCCACCTTCATATTCTTCAGTTATCCTCCTTAATCAGATATGTTTTATTCATAAAGAAATAAATTCCTTTTGTCAATGCTATCACAAACACTTCTACTCCATACAAAAATTACAAACTCACTAGGATCAATTGGTCAGATCTTGTATGTACTGAAAGTTACAGAGAGAGGAGCTCTGGGACTCATTTAAGCTGTTTGGAAGGAAATCTGTGTTTGTGGCCTTCAGGCAGAAGGTGAATGGACAACACATTTGATTTTCACTGATAATTACTAAACACTACAATATTTGTACAGACAGTACTTGAATTGTGCTGAGAATGGATATTTTTACCTTCATTTCAAGCTTGGATTTGAGTTTTAAGACACTGGAACAATATAAAAAAGGGAATGTTCATTCAAGGGAGGCAGAGACTGATAAGGTAATCAGAATATATAAGAACCTATGCAGGCTTTTCAAGATGCTGAAGGAGAAATTAGTTCTTTTATTTTAGTTTTTAAAACCTGCACTTCTTTTCATTTTGGAGATTACTTCAAGATGTGAAACCACTGCCATGAATTATTTTTTCCAAAAGCAAAAATAAAAATAATAAATTAAATCACAAGCTTTTACATTTCCAGATGTTCTTGCTTGATACATCCTCTTCAGTGAAGTAACCAAGTGTGACATTTAATACTTCAGCATAGATTTAATGTCTCAGATAATTCCAAGATCTTCAGTTTTCAGTATTCCTCTGTTATGCTATCATTCATGAAGAGGAAAATGTACTGACCATTTGTTTCTTTACTGCCATTGCCTTCAGGAAACCTTCTGGAGCTCTGTCATCATCTCATGCGCTCTCTGTCTTCTGTCTCTGTGGTCCTGTGGAAGGAAGCCCTGGTTATAGGGGTGGTCCTGACAGATACACTGAGGAGATCGTGTGGGAAGAGGAGATGTTGCTTGTTCCTGCCTTTGGTCCCAAATGAAGTTGTGTGTTCCCTTGCAGAGCTCCTTACAGAGAGCTGGGCAAAACTAACTGCATTTCACAGAAGCAGTCATAGAATTGTTTGGATTGGAACAGACCTTTAAAAATTATCTAATCCAATGACCCTGCAATAAGCAGGGAAAATAGAAGAAACAAAACATGTACTGATCTTAAATTTGCTCTTTCAATGGACAGATATAACATCTATGGGTTTCTCACAGTCACAATATTTACATATAACTACTGTAGGTTATATTTACACCAATTCAGTGATTCAATCAACAGTTCATTAAACTACATTTAATAGCTCTATGCCACAATCTATTCTCAGGAACATTTACCCTTCCAAAACAAGGGTACTACTCCAAAAGTAGTATATACAAAGGATATACAAGTTGCAGTTTTTTATTAATGTTTTAAATTAAGAGGAAATCTGTAGATATAAATGGTTAGACTTGTTAAGATTTTATTTAAATTTCCAAAGCTTGCATAATTAGCCCATCAGTACTTTGAGAAAGAAAAATCCTGAGTCTTTAGATGAAATAATAGTTGCAATCTCCTTGTAAATAAACAAAACCTGACTGTTACAAAATCCATTGTCAAACCATCTATCTACATTTTTTTTTCCTCAAAAGAATCATTGCAGATAACAGGGAGTTCTGGTGATAGTTTTTGTTATTTGTGTTGTTTTTTTAAAAGATTAGAAAAATCTTCAGAATTGACTTAGAAAAAAGAAAATCAGGAAAATTAGACAGTCTTTTGAACTAGCCTAAATGTTAAAAGTTATTCTATAATAAACTGAAAATAAAGGAGCCCTTACCTCTGTATTTTACTCATACTTAAAGTTTATAAGGAAATGCTCAATTTTAAAAATGAAATAAATATTGCTTGAATCTCTGTTAGGTAGCAGCCACCCACCATGATTAGGATTCTATTCACTGTTGCCTTTCTGCAGGTATTGTAATTATAGCTTGCAAACTGAGAGTACAAGATAATCATTATCTGCACTTGTTTACAAGTTAAAAGAAATGCTGGAGATGTATTTTATTGCTCCACACAGAAAGTGTGAATGTTCACGTATATTTGGTATCCCACTATATTACAGTGATATTTGGTGTTGCTGCTCAACCTCCTATCCAAATTTGTTCTTGTGTACTTTCTTGAAAAAGCAGATACTTGTAAACATACAGGTTACAAAAAGCTGTGCTACAGATTTTTCTACATGTAAGTCTTTTTGGTTTTGAAGCATGGGTCTGTTTAACACATGTTATTTGAAAGAAAAAAAAGGCCATCCAGTTGCCCATGTCCCTTAATACCCGTTAGGGACAAAAATATGAAAAACTTTTTTATGTTTAGGCCTACACAGTGATTAGAGCTGCTGGAATCCTACAAGAAAAAACTTTTTTTCTAACATTTGAAACAACAAAAAAATATATTTTCTTTAACTAATGATCTTGCAAAATAATATGTGAACACAGCAGTCTTAGTGGCTCCTAATTCTTATTTGTTTGAGTACCTGTCCTGTGAAAAATCCAGACAGGAACAGAAAGAAAGCTAGGCAATTCCTTTCTTCCCACCCGTGCCCCTTGAAAAGGATGTCTTGATCCTCCAAAACAGAACATCTGTACAAAATGTAGTGGTCAGTAATGTCATAGCATGCCTAGATCTCTAATTTTACTGCCATAAAGAGACAGTTCTGGGAAATACAGCTCCATCATCGTTCCCCACAGAAACATGCTCAAACAGTGATTCTCTAACATACTTTCTCTGCTGCAGAACCAACTATTTTCTGAAGGGACCTATTTGGGTGTGTGACAATTTGTCTTTCAGAGGTATATAGCATATGTCTAATTAAATCAGCTGTGGGTACAATGTATTTTGTTTATATCCCTCATATGCTTATGCAAGGCCTGCATTCCACAATGAGCTGAGGCATCAGGGGCAAATTCACCTCTGAGAGATTTGCTATTTTCAGAAGTGAAGATTAAGTGGATCCAAGGTAAGTAGAGCTTCGTTGTAGTGTTTGGCTGATACAGTTGGAAAACAGCAAATATTTAACATGTCTGAGGCTGTCACAAATGAATAGTCAGTAGGCTGCAGCTATTTTTGTGGACCTTTTGCGGAGACCTTTGCAGAAAGCTTTTGGAAATGAAGGCACTTACCACCATTAAGCAGCCTTAATGCTTTAGGAAATACTTTCAACTAATGTTCCCACTGGAAAATTGACTATCCATTTCTTCTTAAAGATGTCTAAGATGTAAATGGTCTTTTTCAGAGTACAGAGGTTGTGCGTTGAAACCTGCTGTTCAGCAATCCCAGCTGCATGCATGTTATTATCCCAGCACTGATTACAAGATCCCATTGACCACAAGCTGCCTGTCTGCCTGTCTAGATGGTGTGATTAGTGTATAATCAGTCTTTAATCCAATCAGAAAACTCTCTGCCTGCAACTGATAAAGGTCTCGGCAGGGTACTGATGAGGCTAGAGCTTTGGTATCTCTAAGAGGACACCTGCAGTATGTGAGGTGCAGAAGCTAAGCAGGCTGTTCTAAGAGAAAGGAATTAAGGTGGTCTGTGAAAAATCTGATAAACATCATCCAAACAGAACAAATTGTGTAGCTCGACTGTGGGGTTTAACAGCCTCACAGACTCTGAAGCGCTTCTATTCTAAATCTTAACACATGGAGAGGATCACCTTTTAGCTTGTGAAGACTATTTAAGACATGGCATTTAGTTTCTCATCATTAAAAGAAGTAGCCAACAAAATAATTTATCTGATTGTATTATTTGTACTTCATTGTCTCTACATTTTCACAGAATTCTGGAGTGGAGTATGACTGTGACTTTCCAAATTGTAGATCCAGGAAATAATTGCCTGTTATTTGCTTATTCTTTTTTAATTTCTTGACTCAAATTTAATTTTTTTTCCCTCTCTTTATCTGGGTATTCTTTCCTAATTCTGCAGATGGGGTACTTATAATTGCAGTTCATATTAAAGCTGTTAAAAAATAGCATATTATTATGTGATAAACCTACATGCTTTATATTAATAGCTGTTGCTCTACTTAAGGGCAAACAGTTTCTCATAAATTCCTTTCTATGATATGACCTTTTTCTATTACACTAACATTCCAAATGAAGAGTAAATCCTGTCTGCCTTACTGACATATAAAGAATTTCCAATATATCTTTTTTTAACTTATAAACATCTCAATAAATGGAAACCATTATCTTTATTCCTACCAATGTAGATTATTTCCACACAACCCATGGATTTATTCTTCTTCACAAATTCTGGGTGAGCTACACTCCTTTTGATCTTTCAAGGGTACCAGGCACTCATCTGAGACACCTGCATCAAAGTTTACATTTATCTATGTTCACAATAAGCCGAAGATCAAGAGAAACATAATTATTCTGTCTACGTCTTTTTTTCTGAATGACCATTTAAGATATAATAATTCCACTGATTTCAAGGTGTCTCTCTAATCATTAAACAATTAATAACATCATAGTGAAATAATCTAATTATCATAGCTCTCACTTTCAAAAAAAAAATTTCAAAATTACTTTAAACTTAACATTTTAGGCAAAACCTATTGTTACAATGTAAATATGGCTATAGTGCCTACACATGGAGAGAGTATGTACTGGTATTTGAAACATGCACCTCAAAGTCAGTATGGACTACTGTAAGCAGTCTTATATCATGCTCAGAGCAAATGTAAAGATTCACTGTGAACTGAAACAGTTTATATCTAATAGGACTGATCGTACCTTTAAATATATATGGAAAATATCTGCTCTTCATAGAATATGACCTTCATAACTCAATTTATGGGTCATTCCCTCACTTGTGGGATACTTTCAATACTGTAATTGTGAAAGGAGAAATAAAGGAAGAAAAAAATGTTCAGTTATTCACTTTGCAGGGCCTTTTTATTAAAAGCAGAAATAACATTAGATGAAAATCATTTTGCTGATAATTTTAATGAAATATGAAGTGCTTTGAATATATTTTATTGCAGGAAATATAGGAAAAAGGCACTGGTTGCTTAATGTGTCATTTAATGAATGGATTCCACATTGCTTTACTTTGCTACATTTGGAAGTGAGAGCCGTAGAAGGATGATAGCAAGGGCTTTCAAAAGGGGGTTTCTTCCTACGTTTTAAAATTACAGTTCACCTAATGGAAAGTGCAAAGTATAATGCAGTAGAAATGAGGCTGAACCAAAACACTGGAGCTAAATACCTTAACAAATCTCACCGAATTTCATCCTGTAAGCCCATCTTTAATGTGAGGAAAAAAAACCCAACCTGATGTAGATAATGTCCTAGCACACTGAAGGTCAGGCTGCTATCAGAAGGATTCACAAAAGCAGAAATCTCATCTAATTTGTGATAAGCTAACACTGTAGTTGCTTGGTTAGCCCCTCTGAAGGTGAAGACCAGGGTGGAAACTCTGCCTACAGGAATGTGAGAATCATTAGAGAGAAGACTGGGAGGTGTCATTTATTTACACCCTTTTCTTTTTTGATGTTGGCTCAGAGAAAATCTAATGAAATTACCAGTGCTATAGAAATACACCCTAATCTGCCTGGATTTTATTTTAATAGACACATGGCTCTGATCCAGGAAGTCTCCCATTTTTAACCTCAAACTACCTTAGGCTTTCTCTGTTAACAGCTATAAGCATTCACCCCAGGCTTTTCTTCCTATGATGTGCAAATTCATCAGCTGTGTCTAAAAGGAATAAAGCATAAATTATAACAATTCATTGGTCTTGAGATCAAGTAGCACTGGCTGGCTGGGTCTACATGCTGTAGCATCTGCCTCTGCGTCCATCCCATCAGTCCAGTGTAATCTGTGAACGCCGTCCTCCTGAGTGCCTAGGAATGGTGAGGGAGGCCAATCTCCAACTGAGATATACTAACACTTATTTTAGCTAGCGTTGTTTTTTTTTTTTTTTTTTTAATCTCATTCCTAATCTCATTAGAGATTAGTAATCTAACCTCTAATCTCATAACCTGATCATGGAGAGTCAATCAATGAAGTGTTCTTCCTCCAGATACAGGAGGCTTCACATTCACAAGCTCTCATCCTGCTGGGGGACTTCAACCACCCCGATATCTACTGGAAAAGTAGCATGACAAGCTGTAAGCAATTCAGGAGATTCCTAGAGTGCATTGAAGAAAATTTCTTAACCCAGGTAATAGATACCTCTGCTCGAGGGGATGCGATACTGGACCTGATGGTCACCAATGCAAGTGAAGTCATCAGTGACATCAAGACTGGAAGCAGACTGGGTTGCAGTGATCATGCACTGGTGGAGTTCAAGGTCCTGTGGAATATGGGACAGGCAGGGAGTACAGTCAGGATTCTAAATTTTAGGAAAGGAGTTAGTCAGTAGGACCCCGCGGGACATGGTCCTTAGGGACAAGGACTTAGAACAGAGCTGGCAAATATTTAAGGATGCTTTCCATAAAGCGCAAGACAACTCAGTCCCTAGATGTAGGAAATCAGGCAGGGAAGGGAAAAGACCAGCATGGCTGAGTCGAGACCTGCTGGTCAAACTGAAGAGCAAGAGGGAACTACACAGGCAGTGCAAACAGGGATGGGTAATCTGGGATATGTATAGGGATGCTGGCCGATTGTGCAAGGATGGGGTCAGGAAGTCCAAGGTGCAGCTGGAGCTGAACTTGGAGAGGGAAGCAAAGACTAACAAGAAGGGCTTCTACAGGTATGTCAACCAGAAAAGGAAGGTTAAAAAAAGCATACCCTCTTGATGAACAAGAATGGTGACTGAATATCAACAGATGAGGAGAAAGCTGAGGTACTCAACAACTTTTTTGCATCAGTCTTTAGTGACAACCACTCTTCTCATTCCTCCTAGGTCAATGGACAACAAGTTGGGTACCAGAAGCGTGTAAACTCTCCCACTGTAGGGAAAGGCCACATTGGTGGCCATTTGAGTTACCAGAACATACATAACTCTATAGGACCTGATGAGATGCATCTCAGAGACCTGAAGGAATTGGCTCGTGTGGTGGACAGGCCACTCTCTATATTTGAAAAGTCATGGCAGTCAGGAGAAGTCCCTGGTTACTGGAAGAGGGGCAACATTGTGTCCATTTTTAAAAAGGGTAGAATGATCCTGGGAACTACTGACCTATCAGCCTCACCTCTGTGCCTGGGAAGATCATGGAACAGATCCTCTTAGAAGCTATGCTAAAGCACACTGAGGACAGGAGGTGACCTGAGACAGCCAGCACAGCTTCACCAAGGGCAAGTCCTGTATGACCAGCCTAGCAGCTTTATATGATGGGGTGATCCCATCAGTGGACACTGAAAAAGCAATGGATGTAATCCATCTGGGCATCTGTAAAGCCTTTGACATGGTCCCCCACCACATCTTTCTCTCTAAATTGGAGAGATATGGATTTGATAGATGGACTGTTTAGTGGATAAGGAATTGGATGGATGGTTACATTCTGAGAGTAGTGGTCAATGGCTTAATGTCCAGATGGTGATCTGTGACAAGTGGTGTTGTCAGGGGTTTGTACTGGGACCAATGCTGTTTGATATTTTCATCAATGATACAGACAATGAGATTGAGTGTGTCCTTAGCAAGTTTGCAGATGTCACCAAGCTGAGTGTCATCCCCAGAAGGATGGGATATCATCCAGAGGGACCTGGACAAGCTGGAGAAGTGGGCCTGTGTGACTTTGATAAGGTTCAAGAAGGCCAAGTGCAAGGTCCTACACCTGGCTCAGGGCAATCTGCAATTTCAATACAGGATGGGGGAAGACGTGACTGAGAGCAGCCCTGCTGATCGAGGAGAAGCTCCATATGAGCCAGCAACGTATGCTGACAGCCCAAAAGGCCAACATGTTCCTGGGCTGCATCAAAAGAAGCATGGCCAGCAAGGCGAGGGAAGTGATTCTACTATACTCTGCTCTCATGAGACCCCACCTGGAGTACTGTGTCTGGTTCTGGAATCCCCAACATGAGAAGGACATGGAAGTATTAGAATGGATCCAGAGAAGGGCCACAAATATCAGAGGAATGAAGCACCTCTGCTGTGAGGATAGGCTGCATGAGCTGGGGTTGTTCAGCCTGGAGAAGAGAAGGCTCCAGGGAATGGCCTTCCAGGGGTATCAATGAGTGATGGAAATAGTAAAAAGGCTGTATATAACAGACACTACTTGTTAACGGGAAGAACAGGTTTATTTCAGTGCACAGTAATGAGAATGGAAGAATACATGTAGTAATATAATTCACTTTTATTTAATTGTTTTTTTTAAAAAAACCTTTTCTTAACACAAACCTCAAAAATTTAACACCATATGGTCTTAGAACCTCAATCAGTTACACTCTAGTGTCAGGTATTGTTAGAGATCGCATTATCATACAGATCCATAAGCAAACAGCTGCAAAATTTCTCAAACAATTATCACCCCTGTACACCTGGTGTATACATTATACATAAAAAATTAAAAACAAAAATGAGAATTTTACTATACTGCAGTATCATCATAGCAAATTACACCATCAAAATCCAACTGCACAACACAGCTTTAGGCATCCGTGTGACAAGAGAACTGCGTTATATATCCATAGAGATAGTGCTCCATTAAATGAGACGTGAAACAGTCCAGCGTGGAGCCTGAAAAACCCAGGAGGTGCTGAAGGCAATGTAATAGGACCCTATGGTCAACAGTATTAAAAGTTGCTGATAAATCAAGACAATGAAAGAAGTAGCTTCTCAGTTAGCTTGAAGCAACAGATCCTTGTTACAAACCCTCACAAGAGCAGTTCCAGCACAGTGGCAATAACGGAAACAAGACTGAAATTTATTAGAAAGATTTTGTGTATTGAAGTCAGTCTGCAATGTCAGAACAGCTCTGTCCAGTGTGAGGAAAAAGGATGAGGAAATAAAGTAAGCTGAGAAATTGTCAGTAATTACACTACTTAATCTAGTACAATTAAGAAAAACATTGTTTTAACAGCATTTCACTCTTCAAAAATATCTCTTCTGGCTATCCAGTTTCTGCTTTGATCTGAACTGCTAAACAGGAATTAACATGTAGGAAAAAAAATAAACACTATCTCCAAAATACTCAAAAGATCTGTATAAAAAGACTGATCAGATAGTATTCATTATCTGTCTTTCCTCTTTATCTCAAAGTTGCCTCAATGTGTTCCTATTTTCTTTGGGACGTACAACCTTGCTTTAACTCAAGAAGCTATGGTCTCTGGATGCCTCTGGACTGAACATGAGCCAGCAGTGTGCCCAGGTGGCCAAGAAGGCCAGTGGCATCCTGGCTTGTATCAGAAACGGCGTGACCAGCAGGTCCAGGGAGGTTATTCTCCCTCTGTACTCGGCACTGGTGCGACCGCACCTCGAATCTTGTGTTCAGTTCTGGGCCCCTCACCACAAGAAGGATGTTGAGGCTCTGGAGCGAGTCCAGAGAAGAGCAACAAAGCTGGTGAAGGGGCTGGAGAACAGGCCTTATGAGGAGCGGCTGAGAGACCTGGGGTTGTTTAGCCTGGAGAAGAGGAGGCTGAGAGGAGACCTCATTGCTCTCTATAACTATCTGAGGGGAGGTTGTAGAGAGGAGGGTGCTAACCTCTTCTCCCAAGTGACAGGGGACAGGGCAAGAAGAAATGACCTCAAGCTCCACCAGGGGAGATTTAGGCTGGACACTAGGAAAAATTTTTTACAGAGAGGGTTGTTGGGCACTGGAACAGGCTGCCCAGGAAAGGGGTTGATTCACTTTCCCTGGAAGTGTTTAAAGCACAGGTGGATGAGGTGCTAAGGGGCATGGTTTAGTGTTTGATAGGAATGGTTGGACTCGATGATCCTGTGGGTCTCTTCCAACCTGGTTATTCTGTGATTCTGTGAAGGGGCCTATGTGCTTTCAGGCTTAGTCTGGCACACACAAGCAGAGACGGACCTCATCGTAAGTGCTCTTGAAAAGACAGCTGGAGAAAAACGTATAGACTTACTAGATAAAGCCTTCACCAACAGACAGAAAATATACAGACCTTTAAAGACTGAGATACACAATCTCCCTCATGGACAGCAGTTTTACTAAAGAGTAAATAGTGCTTGAAACAGAAAATTGAGCTCAGAACTCCCTCAGAACTACCTTACCTGCTGGGCTGCAGATTTCTCTTCCTTTTAAGGGTCCTTCCTGAATTTCCCACAGCAACTTGATTTCAATAAGAGAAGTCAGATTAAGTAGTAAAGGCAGTTTCCTGGGCAGTGAATGCCATGGATTTGAAAGTCCCCAGGTTCCAGATACAGCTCTCCACCTTCTGTGGTTAGAATAATGACAATCACAAAAATAAGCTCCTGAGTTCTCATCCCAACAGATCAACCTTATTCTTGGATATCTTCAAAAGAAAACTGAATTCTGAAACTTAAGAATAGCATATTGGAAGGAAAGCAAGTGCTCCCAGAAGATTTAAAGACACTACTCTTAATTCCACCCTCCATTCCTCTCATAAGCATTATTCCAAATCTGGAATTTCTCAAGATGACATTTCTAGAGCACTGGAGCTTTGATCCCAAACAACTTAAGGCTTCACACACAAAAAATACCATAAATCTGTACCATAAAATGAAAGACGATGCTGGTGTGAGAACTGAATTGTTAGGTGTATTCATAGATACATACTATAATAAGGGACAGGACAAGGTGTGCCTACATTTTCCCATATTAGAGCAAATATTAAGTTTAACTTCTACAATGAATTTTTTAACTTAGGAAATCAACTTTTCTAAATGGCTATTGTAAGAACTTTTGAACTCTTAAATACAAATAACCTCTCTGAAGCTTACTTTAATTTTTTGCTTAGGGATTGATAGCAGTTTAGTACAAAAATTAAAACTTAGTGTTTGCAATGAATCCAGCTGAAACATATGGTAAGAATGAATTATAAGGCAGAGAAATACAAAGTCATAGACTAAATTTAAATCCTCTGCTAGCATGAGTTACTTAGTGATAATGCTCTAATGGGCCTCCATTGTGCCTGCACAGTTTAAATTTGGAGCAGTATTCCACAATAGGCTTCACAGCACACAAGCTGCTAAACATCCTTAGCTTCACTGTATATATATGAAGTTGGTGGTAATAATTTACTTTCCATGAGATTGCCCTTTAACGTGAAGGACTGGCTTCATACTCACACAGCTATTCATTTTCAAGGATTTGTGAGTTGTTGTAAGCTTTATGTGGTAAATGTAAACTAAAGGGAATGTAGAAATTACACCATAGATATTCTTTTGAAAATTGTCCTCACTCTAAAGCTTGAAATGGTTCAGAATTTAGTAAGCAGCAAATTAAATTTCATTTCAATTGTACTTAAGTTAGAACTATTGCAACTAACCTTAGTTCAAAAGATTTGGGTACCATGCATGGTTTTATGGATTTGGATATACCCAAATTATAAATAAACCTGAAAGAACATTACTATACTTTTATTTGCTGTCATACCAACACAGAAACATATTTACTCTACTGTATTCTGTATATTCTAAAATACTATCCTATATTCAGCTGTTATGTTGTTTGCATTACTGAGTTCTGACGCGGGTATTTCAACTGATGTGGCAAACAGCCTGTCTAGGATTAGTAGAAAAATAACAACATTTTCATTATCAAAAGAATCTCTAGCATTCCAAAACAAAGTTTACATGTTTCTGTGGAAGTGGAACAGCAAATTTTTCACAACAGGACAGGTCCTGATAACCTTCATTCAGTTGTTATTCACTGCCCAGAAATGCCAGAAAATTATTTTCTTATTCAGGAATTTTGTAAAAACTTGTCAAGTATATTCCAACAGAAACTATTCGAACACTAATAACTATCCCATGCTGTTAAAAGAAGGTGGATGCAATGCAGCTTTCTTTTCCTGATATCTTCAATTTACACAGAAACAAGTAGACAGCTTATATTTAACTAATCATAGAATCATAGAATCATAGAATCACCAGGTTGGAAGAGACCCATCAGATCATCGAGTCCAACCTTTCCCACCAGTCTCTAAACCATGCCCCTCAGTACCTCATCCACCTGCACCTTAAACACCTTCAGGGAAGGTGAGACAACCACCTCCATGGGCAGACCATTCCAATGCCTAATGACCCTTTCAGTGAAGAATTTTTTCTTTATGTCGAGCCTGAACCTCCCCTGGTGGAGCTTGAGGCCATTCCCTCCTGTCCTGTCCCCTGTCTCCTGGGAGAAGAGGCCAGCTCCCTCCTCTCCACAACCTCCCTTCAGGTATTTGTAGAGAGTAATAAGGTCTCCCCTCAGCCTCCTCTTCTCCAGGCTAAACAATCCCAGCTCTCTCAGCCACTCCTCATAAGATTTGTTCTCCAGCCCCTTCACCAGCTTTGTTGCTCTTCTCTGAACACTCTCTAGAGCCTCAACATCCTTTTTGTGGTGAGGGGACCAGAAAAGTTGTGGCAGATAAAGTGACTAATTCTTACTAATTCTCTGATGACTGGAAGGCGCTGAAGACCACTGATGAAAAGTCCTCTCTCATGACTTGTTCTTCTCTGCTGTGTACGGTAGGTACTGAGTCATTTTTTTCTGGATACAAACCAGAAATTGTCTTTCATCTATGTATAACCATAGTCTTCCTTTCAGTCCCTTGGGCAGTCAGTGGGCAAAGAGTTCACGGTGCAATGTGTGACGCTAAGGTTTCATTTGCTTATTGACTCTTAGTAATCTGGTGAAGCCCTAAGGTTTGTCATTTGGTGGGAACAGTTAATAAGAACACATGAAAAAATTTAGGAACACATAGAAAAATATATACCATTCTCAAAGAGAAACAGCTTGGTAGATATATATAAACAAGTTAATGAGGACAATAGTCTGGTTTGAATTCTTCAGACCACTTTGCTTGATAATAAGCCAACTGACATTTCACGTTTCAGACTGATTTTCACAGGCAAATAGAAATTTTTGTTTCCATAAAAGTTTAAAGTAAAATTGCAAAAGACCATTTTTTAAAAAATTGCTTTCAGCTTTTTCAAAAACCTTCCACAATACAGTGAACAGCAACTTTTGTTACGTTTTTGTTGTATTTAAAATGAACTTTAAATGTTTTCAAATGATTTTATAATGGCTTGCCTGTGATTTCAGCCTATTTTGTCATTTTGCTGCCTTCATTTTAAAGAAATACTGATGTTAAAAAGAAACACTTCTGGAGCAGAGAGATGCATTTACTACAGCCCAGATCTTTATTAGCCACTGGAGGTCTTTTGTAAGACACTAGCAATTTCTGTTTAATTTTAGTGAATCAAGATCAAATATTTTTACCAGAAACTATCCAGGGATAAGTGTCTGTCAAGGTACTAACAGCAGTATGTGTGAAATTCTTGGCTTTCCTATAAAATTCAAGAACAAACTTCAACATGGATTTGTTCTGAAGCACAGTTGACAACATCTTCCAAAGACTGGAACGGTAAATAGCAAAATACTTTTGTATTGTATAGCTGCATTACTGTAGTTCTCTGTGACAGCAGAAAAGCAGTAATCATTTTTTTCTGTACTTCTGCAATATCATTTTCTATGTTTAGTCAGATGTATCAGAACAAAAGAGACAGGCAGCAACTGTAAAATAAAATTCAGATTCTCCTTATACTTTTGCCTGATTGACTGCTACACACTGACTTATCAGAGGAACCAGAGAAAGATGTGTCACATACATACATTCCATTCTGAAAAGCAATCAGTTAGTTGTGATAGATAAACAGAAATGAAACATCACAGGCGAGAGTGGAGTGCAAACCTTACACTAAAATTAATAGGCTCTTGCTGTGCTATTGTTACATGCTAAACTTGGAAAGGCCAACTGTGAGATACTGAGAATGTCATAAACATCAGTCAGCGCAGCCTTAATGATGGGGATGCTCCATTCAAAAAGCTCTATTTGGAAGAGTCACAAGTCTTCAAACTAGAGGCTGGGGAAAAGTTTTACCACTCTGTGCTACATCCAGGGGAGCAGCATAGCGTCCTACAGACAAGATTACCTGCAGCTTGCTCTCTGGCAAAAAGACTTGGGTAAGCTGATGACCCAACACAGAGAGGGAAGGGACTTGGGAGTGGAGGAGCAATAGCTGGAGATGCTGGCACAAATGCAAGTTAGTAGTAGCAGTAGGAAGCAAAGGGCAGTTGCATGGGAATAAGGGAGTGGCCAGGAGGAGAGCAAGCTGGGCCACAGGCTACTTGCAGGTGTTGGGTTGGGGTTCAGTCAAGTGTGGGCTAAGGTTGGCACTCTCACAGGACTGAGGACTGTGTAAGGACTATAAAGCAAGTATGGAAAATAAACTAGGTTGTTGGGTGTGTTAGTAGAGAGAATAGGGAGAGGGGAGGTAAGGCATTGCTGTGAAGATGAGAATGAGTTGGGAAGGATAGCATCCAGAAAATTTTGTGTTAAGAGGAAGATGGGATCAATGTTTTGGGACAAGAAGAAATGAAGATCATATTGAAATCAGCAAAAGAAAGGTGAGGAAATCCTTGCAAGGTTAGGGAGAAGTGAGCATGAGAAGTTGTGGTGTGTGATGCTCTTAGGCCTACAGGAGTTACAAGATGTGTTGTATCCCACAAAAAACAAGCGTCTGATTTTTCTTGGCCCAGACAGCCCCAATCTGCTCTTGTCTTGCACGTACTACTCACTTCAAAAATCACAGTATCTCCAGAAGTGCAGATGGCCCTGTAAGTAATTGAGGATTCCTGCAGGGTGTGAATGCTAATGGAAAAATACCCTACTTATATACTTTATCTTAAGCAATGCAAAGTATTCTTTACCACCTAATCCTGATTTCATCTGTTACTTAAAGCAATACTGCAGTAAACCCCACATGACCAGAGACTATTTGACTATCAGGTCACATTTTACATGTTTAATGAAAATGTAATGTTCCCACAACTGATTTTTCCCTCAGTAACATTGAATTACTTATGAATAATCTCATCTCTGCTTAAACAAAATGGGTTCCTCTCATGAGGTACAGCTAAATGGAGATCAAAATTATCTATAATACAACTTCTAACAGTGGCAACATTCTTTTTCAAGTGCCTTCATATTCTGGAGACAAGCAAGCTCCACAAGAAGTGGACAAGGGAAAAGGAAGATGAAAGCAGTTCCCATCCTTGAGGGTGGAAAAGAGGAGTGACCAAGCTTGAAAGGAAAGTCTTGGCAAGTGGTCGTGCTAGAGCTGGGGACTGCTTTCACTTGTGCTTCCTTTTCCCTTCTCCCATCTGCATTTTCTTTTCTCCAGTGTCCTTTTCCTTTATTTCAGTTTTCTTTCTTATCCATGAATAGTTACAGAATGAATGAAAGAGCCAAAACATGAGCTCTATTCATACGGAAAGAGAGATTGTACCTGTTCCCATGACTTCCATTCACCTTTTTTTTTCTATGTGGCTCTGCAGTAGGATGCGTGTGTTTCACAGGATGGAAAGAAGATCCAGTGAGTACATATCAAAGGATGCAATATCCTGATCTGCACTGATGAATATATTGTGTTCTCAGCCTTTCACAGGCAAAAAGTAGAAAAATATCCTCAGGGAATTTGGAGGCACCAAAGGTAAGTTAATTTTGTTTCCATTAAAGTTGCTTCCTAGACATGGTTTCTATTAGCAAGCTGCCTTAATCTGAGGATACATAACAATGAAGAAAGATTACACTGTGAGCTTCCCTGAAGCTCACCCATGGAGGCTGCCACCTCCTTGCTGTACTGCGTGCCCATGGGAGGACCACTCCTGGCCAGCAGGAAAGTAGTAATGTAATTTTGGAGAGTACTACACAGATGCTAAATGGTTAAAAGTACTAAAATGGAGGACTGCCTTAAGGCAGCTTATTATAAAATATCAATTTGAATGTGAAAGACAAAAAGAGAACAAAAATTAGAAATTGTGTATTTATAGTAAAAAATAAGTTAAAGCAAAGTCTATCAGACAATAATATTCATTAGGGAAGAAGTTAGTATGCCCACAGAATGCTTGGACAGAGCTGTTTATATTTTTCATAATGAGCTAGTATCAGAAGATGAAGCACGTCTCTCACTGCTGGATTAATTAGGGTTCACTTTACATGGGAATGTGAAAGCCAGAAGATATTGTAATACACCCAGAGAACCAGTATTCACTGAGCAAAATCATCCCCTGAGATAGAACAACCCCATTCTCTGTTAGTGTTGCTGATCATTCATGATGCACAAGGTAGGACAACTATGCCAAACGCTTAAGAAATGTTTCAAATTACTGAGCTTTTAGTCAAGTACGCAGTTGTGTTATAAGCAGTGAGAAAAGGGAAGAGTGGTGAAGCAAAGAGCTGGTTTATCAAAAAAGAAATTCAATGAAAAAGTTTTTAATAAAAATTGTCTTTCCGATTTCAAGCAGAAAAGCACTTCTTCATAATTTTCAAAATCATTAACCTTGAAATCTGATATATGAAGGTAAAATTCAGAACTGTGATTTATGCACCAGTGAATATCAATACATTATATAACGAATAATGAAACTTCTTGGTACTTAGACCTGTGTGACAAGTTTATTAAACAATAATTAGCTGAAGTATGATGGTTTGTGGAACATCAAAGACAAAACCAGCTCTTTAAAGTATTGTTCTAACATTTGATTATAGAAGCAGAAGACAAAGAGGCAAGAATTCCAGTAGAGAAGAAAAACTCAAAGTGTTTTCCAGGACAGCTTCACTGAAATATTAAATACAATAACATGCGTTCTATAATTGCATAATTTTGCAAAATAAAAAAATTTAATATTAAATCTACAGAATTGATTCAAATTTTTATTATAAAAATTATCCTACCATTTCACAGACAAAACTTAGAATGGAGAATGTAAAATTAAAAAAAAGGAATAAAAGAATTGTACTTTTTTGAGATTTGTTTATGAAAACGTATTTTATTAGAAAATGAACAAAACAGCAGACTAATTGTACCAGAAAATATTTGTGGCAAGTTAAATATATCTGTGTACCACCTACTCACACTTTCAGTTCAGAATGACATCTTCAAGAAACAAAACTTCTGTAGTAGTTTAACATAACAAAAGCATTTGTTGGATCTACTGTGCTTTGCCTGCAAGATCTTAAAAACTATTAAATGTTCACTAAAATGCCAGGAAAGCAGTTATTACGTTGCTTCAAGGACTATCATGATTTCCAAAATGCAGGTTAACAAGTAAAGCTCTGAACTGGAAGTATTCAAGAACAGTTGCATAAATTGATGTTAAAGAAGAAAACAGAAGGATGCGAGAAGGAATCAGTCCCACACTGGCATCTTTGCTGCTGTGATTTAGCCCTAGCTGAAGGACATTTAGTATAAGAATATGACATTGCACATACATTTTGAGAAACTATCACAACAGACAATATTGGAATAAAAAAATTTCCAAGAACTGGGGCACATATTGTTTGTGAAAATGCAGGTGTATTTGACTCAGATTGACACCAGAAGTTAACATAATCTACAGATTAGCTATTTAGTGTCTGAAGAAAAGTTGCTTTGATGTTCAGCTGCTAAAAAGAAGACGATCCCCTATTGTGAACTAAAAGCTAACTAAATAATTACTAAAACTAACTCAGAAAATTATTCCAGAATTGAGACAGGATAATGTCTGTTTAAAAAATTAAAGATATTGCATTTCAGGCTATTTCACAAATACACTGTATTCAAACATATATAAAATGCCATAAGACCACTTCATGCTTTTAATTAGCTCTTCAGTGTTCTCATTATAACATCATCAGTGTTGGTGCTCATACTTAGAAGTGTATCAGTTTTCCTGGCTGACATGGAAATCAACAAAATCCCAAAGAAAGCACACAGATTTTAATACAGTTCAAAAAAATGTGTTTGCAATATGTTGTAAAATTAACAATGCTACGCATAATGGCCAGCAAATTCTAATGTTTATCAAGGATCTTAAAAAAGTTTATCCTGAAAGGATAAAGTTCCAGTGGAGTGAATTTTAAGCATGTTTTTAAGAAAAACATTTAAAAATGCTGTATATACTAGTTGCTGCTCTGAAATGAGACCTACACTGATCCAAATCCACAGAATAGTTTTGCACTGAAATAATATAATTAAATATACATTGATGCAATTCCTAGATGACCATCTCTGCAGCACTTTGCTGTTGCAGGGTTTACTCTTATGTTTTGTTATGCCAGTTAAAGCTAGAATATTAAGTCAGAACTGAACTCTTGTGTAAGTAGCAGTGGATGAATATTTGATTTAGTCAGTCAGGAACACTGTGACTTCTCACTGGAGAGCAGGAGTTGTGCAGCCCAGGGAACATCTACATAAAGACACCATATATTCAGTTCAATTATTCAAACTGATTGTGCCTGAGCAGTAATGAAGTCTGACAACATGTTATAAACCAAAACATTATTGATACCACAGGAAAGATGCGCACACTCATACAGCAACTCAGCCAACCACCGATAGTAAGCACTGGATTACCGATGACACTTGGTGTCTGGGTCATCTGGCAGCAACAGGCAATCATACAAATATGTTTTGTATGCAGGTGAGAGACACAATGGCCCTTGGCTCCGCCTATAGTAGCGTGATTTGAAAGAATCATACCATCCATGAATATGCTGTTATTGGTCAGGGTCAGGCTGCTGGCAGTCTGTCTACTTTGTCAATGTTGGTCTATGACCTCAGATAATATATTTTAATGAAAAATATCTATAGTGCAAAGTGGAATTATTAGCTAAAATAAACTATTGCAATATTTCCAACACTAATTTTGAAACTGTAAAGACCGTTTTGATTTCCTCTTCTGCAAAAACTGTATATCATCTCAGGAACAAGTAATATTCCTCCCTCATGTGGACCTCTCATTCTCAAGTGCAAAGCTGAATAGCACTATGTATTAGCACTCTGATACACATACATTTAGTAGTGTAAGAAATCACACACAGCACAGAGGAAGAAAGACAAATTGCTCACATGAACACTTAAGAAAAACAGAGACAACTCATTCTGGCTGTAGTCTCATTATTATTGTTATTATGAGAGGATATTCAATTAATTCTATGTGAAGTTTTCATCATACAAAGTACAGAATCAGAATTTAAATTTTTTTAGTAAAGGAGGAGGAACTTTAAACCTTGTTCTTTGAGTCATAACTATAAAAATTGAAATTAAATAAATTTTGGCTATTAAGAAAATTCTTAATAATGAGGCTTATTAGAACACAGAGGTGTCTCCTGTGAGAAATAAAAGCTTTGTGCATCAATTTATTTTAAAATCACATGAAAAAATACATAAGAATACGAGGATTATTTTTTGTTAGCATGAAAAACATGGATTAGATGAGATTGTTCAACTTTGATGTTTTCAGAAAACTGTCTTCACAAATAAGTATTGACAAGAAGCACAAAGGGACATCAGAAAATAAATAAAAATATCAAAGCTGCTTAATTTTTTGAAAGGCTGGTTGCCCGAACAGAATCTAGAAGAGATGAGACATTCTTCAAGACTTTCACAAAAAGCAAGAATTTCTTGTGGACAGTTCTGAAGATGCATGGAAGATTTATCAACTGTACTTTTCAGCTTATCTCTTCTGTGGTAACAGGAAGCAATGTTAATTTCCTTTAAGATCAAGATTTAAGCAGACTTTTTCTGTAGCTTGAGAAAACAGGAAGGCCCTGTGATATTCACTGTAACCAACCCATCATTTTATATATAAATATATACATATATACTTCTGTATACAACACTGTATAAGAAAACAGTACAAGAATGGAGTTAGTTCAGGGATTCTGCCCGTCTGTGCTAGAAAAAAGCTTCATGGTGAATATCCTCTCCCTCTAACAGCACAGAGCAGAAAAGCATCAGCTACATTTCCCTTTTAAAACACTAAGAATCCTACAGATTATGTAATTCTTTCTCCTGATTGCATAGTGGTAAAAGACTGAAAAACCATTTTCTTCTGTTGTTTATTCCTTCTTTTTTGAAAGGTCATTTTCACTTTGTGGCAAAACTTTTCATCCAGGTCCGAGAATGGAAATACTCCCGCTTCACATGCAAATTGCATAATCCTAGACACCAGATTAACAAAACTGCAGTGTTAAGTCAAGCAGGAAATGGGTTTATAGTTCTGAGGTTGTTCGAATGAAAGATTTCCCTAATGCAAGAAAAGAAGAAAATTTGGGATGAATATATGTTATACAAGGGTGTTGTGTCCCAGTACCCAGTCCCAGATTTTGCTGAGAGCTCCAGCTTGTGCAAACATCAACATCCTGTAGTTGCATTCTCTGTGAACATCATGTGTACACAGCACTGTTCTCTCCATTGCTGTGATGTGCAGACATCAACGATTTGACAAACAAAGCTCTTAATTATGAAAAATCAGAGCATTTGATACCATAAACAGAACTACAGAATTCCTCTTCACATGATAAAAACAGAAATTAAGCAAACATTATGGAATAAATAGTAGTTTCTCAGGGAAAAATTTTCATTTAATAAGAAGGGTTTTAAAGTTGAATGCCTGGAAATTTGTCATTCTAGACTGGATCATGCCCTATAATTTTGTTTCCTTCTAGAAACACAGCATGGGAATCAGCTTGCAAAGGGATGAAGGACAAAATGATAAATTATGCAGTGTTAGACTAAAGAGTGAACGGGGCCAGCAGCCATAACATTTTTGCTTATGAAGTAATCCCTGTTATACATCTTGTTTCCTTCCTCATTTTCCTTCCCCCATTGCTTCATATCTATTTGAAAAATAGGTAATTATCCTGCAAGGTCTAATTCTTATGCTGTCAACAGCAGAGAAATAATCAAAAAACATGGAAAAGGACAGAAACAGTTGAAGGAACTTATGTTTTAGGTAATGTATTCTGGTGGCAACTGTGCTTGCCATCACTGTCCTATGTATCCTCTGCAGCTTGCAGTCAGCCTTAGAAAGCAGCTGATATGGATCTACAGTTCGACCCAGTCTTGAAGCCCCTGTGGTCTGTAGTTGGGATGGAAAAGATAAACAGAAGTTCAAGTTCTTGAAACTTTTCTCTTTGCCTTACTTTTTTCTCTTTACCAAATTGACATTTTTCTCTTCACCTTACAGCAATGATGCCCATTTTTATCTCGTTTTCTTCATCCTGCTCTTTAAGGGAAATTCTGCTATTATACTCCAAAAGGACTACTGTTGAGTAGTATTGTGTATATTAATCCACTCAGTAAAAGAACAGCATTACTTTTATGTGTGGCAAAGATGCACCGAGGGGCTACAGAAAAGAATGATGAAAAAGCTTGGTCTTCATGACTAAGGAAGCTATCAATTCTCAAGCTGCCCAGTGGGACAGAAATATATCACATACTAGCTGCAACATGTAATGCAGGAGAAAATTGTGAAGTGCTACCAGCCCATTCACCAATGAGGATGGAAAGACCCAACCAAGAGAGAGATTTCTTTCAGATTTAGTATGGTAGTTGTTCACATTTTACAGGAAGCATTCACTGAAGCCCCTACTAAGGCTCAGGTTAAAACTATAATGTGAAACCAGCCACAAACCCCAAATTCTTCCCTTTTTTCTTTATGTTGCAGCACAGCAGGTTGTATCATTACAGCTTTTCTCTGGGCATGAAGGACATTCTCCATATCATACATTTCATAAGAGTTTTGTTATGGACAGTGAAAGAGACCAAAAACGACAGACAGGCCTTGTAAGCAGACGTTATTTTGTCCTGGATAGCCATGTTAGCGCTGGACTTTATAGCCTGGCATGGCACTAGGATGGAAAGAGTTGTTTCATCCCTTGGTGTGCACAGTTCATTGTAGCAGCTATGCCCTTCAAACTCTGGGCAGTCAAATTCCTTCTGGTTAGCAAAGTCTAAGGTGACACATGATTTATAGAATAAGAATGATAGTAAGTGTGAAAAGGTGGCAAATCAGTGCTGCCTTGGCTGGTAGGCCTGGGCTTCTTCATCTCACCTTCTATCCCTCTTGAGAAAGGAAGATGGTCTGGAAAGTCATCAGAGAATATACTAGAATGCAACATTAGTCCTGAGCAAAGGACTGCAGTGAAGTTGAACAGAAAAAAATCATGAGAGAAACCATCATATGAAGAAGAAATACTGGAAAACTACCTCCATAGAACAATGCTGAGATGGAGAAAAGGCAAGAGATGCAGTCTATGGCACTATTGTCAAAGATAAATCTGAGGGGTTGTACAGCAGGCTGCTATGGGAAATCCAACTGATCTATCTTCATGTGATGCCCACATATTGGCAATTCTGATAGCTTTAGAGAGTAATTACTGGTTACTAACAGTACGCAAACAATATTTGAATGTCTTTGATTTGACTGGACAAACATACAAATTTGGACTACCTAACTGACACGTGCAAATTGTCATGGGTGATTTAAGTCTTCTTACATTTTAAAGGTCAAAGATCAAAGTTAAATTTGGGAAACCAAGCATTATTACATGCCCTGAGATGAAGAGAGAGGGTAGAAAATAGGAGCTGAAAAATTTTTCTGACTTCACATGGTTGAAACCATGACTAGTTTAAAGACAGCATGGGAGATCTCTAGCTTCTCTGACTTCACTTGCCAGTTTTGATTTAACCACATACTACAAAAATAAAATATACCAATAAAAGCAAAACCTGAGGGCAATGAGGAAGTGACTGCTGTGTTGGCAGTGAGGTAAGGCTCAGAATTATGTTTGTCTGCATGTTTTCTAGATAGTAACAGTAATAAAACTGGTTAGTTTATAGGACTTTTTTTCATTTTCAGAGTCAGTTTCCAGAAAACTGAAGTAAATGAAAAGCTTTCCCACTTTTATGATATTTTATTTTTCCCCATCAAAGTGCCTTTTCCTTGTGTCCAAACAAGCATTTAAAAATAGTTGCTTTTACAACTTTTGATTCACTAGTCACCTTCCCCATTAGAAGAAGGGTTCGTATGTTCTCCAAATAGAGCTCTTTCACAAAAATCCATCAAGGAAGGGTGACTGGGGATCAGTACTGATCAGTGAGTGTTTGTTCTGAACAAGACTACAACTTCTCCACGGGGCTTTTGTTTTAGTCCAGGCTTCATAGCCCTATCACTGAGCTGCAAAAAATGTGTCTATGATGAGAATTACATTTGCATGAAGTTATTCCAGCAGAGGAAATCTTGGCCCTGAACCTCTTTGAACAGAGCATTACACATCTGAGTCTAAGATTTTCTTGCAGAAGGATACCCTAAATCAGAAGTTTTCATAATTGAACAAGAAACCGGATTTTTCCTGTGTCCAAATTCCACCAGCATGAGAACTACAGACACAGGTTATATATTCCTTTTTTTGAGAGAGCTGAATACACTATATATTTTAATAGGTGCTCCAAAGTGGCTAATTCTCACTTAGAAAGTTCTCGGTGGTTGCTGATATTTGCTAATTAGGGCTACTACTTTGTCAATCACACCAGCAGTTTCTGAACTGCATGAACTGCTTCAAGTCAGAACTCCGTAGGTGGGAATTTTAACAGAAATCTTTTCTGGAACGACAAAGAGGGCTGTGAGTTGAACAGACAATAAGCCACACACTTCTCAAATGATGCCAGTCCCACCTGCCTGAACCTCGTGTCAGTGCACCCATGGAACACCTCTGTACACCAAATGCCAACCTCTTGAGCAAAGCAGGAAGGATAGAGGAAAACTGAATGTGGTTGTGAGTTGGAGGATTTTAGACTGTGGTGATAATAAACTTGCAACCCTTATTGCAAGCCTTACTTGTAATGAAATTCAACAGAAGCTTACAAAACGAGAGACTCCTGCTGTATATTCAAAATCCAAAACTCAAATTGAAAAACACTGTTATGATGCCTGTACATAAATATGGGGAATATGTTCAAATAAAAGTTGCTCAGATTCCAGAGAGGTTTCTATTTCATCAATAATTCATGAATTAGTAAATTCATCATTCGTAATACTTAAATGCTTCCTTTAAACTAAGTAGCTTTCATGTCTCTATTTAAATATAGTGAGTGCAGGTTATCGCAAAGCTCTCTGTGATTCTATATTGACCCTTATTTCTTTATAATTGCAGCATATTTATAGAAGAACAGCTGAATTACATCTTTCAATTTTGATTTGAAGCTTTGGAGTCACAGTAACAGCTTTTGGATTTAAATTCTCAGATGATGCCCATAATATAGTGGGTGAAATATCAGGAGGGGAGTGAAAACCTTAGTACAGAAAAAGGGATTTGCCTAACAATTTGAGAGGATAAAATACACAACATTGTTAACAGGCTCTTGTCTTCTATAATTTGAAGTTGGCTGGAGAAAAGCAATTAATAAGAGAGCAAACTGAAGTCTTTTAAGCAATGCCTAATTTGTCTTTGAATTACCCCAGAAAAAAAAGAACAGTCCCAGCAATCTAGCTGGCATCAGATGGTGGTGCTCACTGTAAAAGTCTGAAAGCTTTATGAGCCTTTTGGTGATGTCACAGTACTAGAAATATCCTGCCAGTCATTTTTGTACAGCTTGTGGCTTTGCTCTTCTATCAGCTTCCATGACCTCTTTGATTTTGTTCTTTACAAGAATTTTGCATTTTCAACAGAAAAAGGGATAAATCCTGCAAGCATTTTGGCCAAAATCTTGTGAAATGCTAAAGGAGAAGGCAAGCTTAAAGCTAAGCAAGCATGTAAGTCAGGGCTGGCACAAAGTCAAATGTCAAAGAACCTGGTGCGGTTGGCTTTAGAGAGGAACAGAGCCTACATGACGTGCAGATATCCTACAGTAACAGGGCTTGTGTCAGACTTAATTGCCTTCAAGTTCCCTATTACTTTCCTTATATCATTTGACATAAGGTCAAATATTCAGCTGGTAAAAGGTGCTCCATCTACCATGAAATGAAGTTTATGGAACAACTTCATCAACTTCTACTGAACTACAGATTATTATTTTGATTGCAAGTCATCAGCTGGAGAAAAGAAAAAATACAAATACATGAATCATTTCCATTTTTTAAATCCTTTCACTGAAGATTTCAGTGGAACATAACCATGCATTGACCATGTGATGTTTTCTTAAGAGTTTGCTAGCCTGCAGGTACACTGTGAGTACATCAGCAGTAGAAAATTACAGTTAACAAGTTATTCTCATAAAATCTTGCAATTCTATTTCTGAATCTTAGTCCATACAAAACACTTTTCTCTAGAGGACAGTAATGTATTTAAGAGAGGTTCAAACACTTTGAGTTGCACTGATGACACCATGCACTGACATAGTTCTGTAATTTTCCCAAAGTGTAGGGGAATGTAAATCAATGTTTTACATTCTGAGGAAGTACTTCTTGTTGATCTAACTTCAGTAGTCTATCTCTCTATTCAAAATGTATAACTAAATTAACAAGGAGTCTTTCATATTTGTGAATCAGCTTTGCAATGTTATACTCACAAAAAAGATTTAAACCTCTTTTAATGACTAAAAATGAACATCTGGCAATATTTCAGTGTCCTTGCTTGTCTGAGTTTTTGTCAAATCAAGACCGGTTTTACTGACTGTAGTAAGTCCTCAAAGTGACAGAATTACTTAGTTTTATTTAATGATTTTCGTGCTTTAAGAACATAAGATTTTTAATCTGACAAGAGACAATGAAACACATCCAAAAAGTTAGAAGATGTTTCTGTAAATCCAGAGAAATTTTATCTGTTGCTTTGGTTTTTTGGGTTTGTTTTCTTTTCCAGAAATTCAGGAGAATATATATACATAAGAACCTAGAATATTTACTACTGAGGAAGTTGTAGAATTCACCTTGCTCTAATTTTGCTCTAAATGTTTTTCCTAGAGTACTACTCTCAGCTCTTGGAGACTAACGATAACATATGTACTGGTCTTATTAGAATGGGCAAGAGATTCGTTCGTGGCATGCACACAGATGCATAATTTATTTCCAAGAAAGTGGGAGATATGGTGTCAACTCATCATTTCAATCACTGTGACTGGTATCTTAGAGAGCCTTTGATTCATTTATTTTCTGGTAAAATGTTCCAAACAGTAATTAGGTATTTTTTTTCACAAAATGAAGAATATCCATGTCAACAAGCATTTTTGTTTATTTCTGCTGGCTTTGAAAAATATATTAGCAATATATTTACTGAAATTATGAATATATTGCTTATTTTGATAAATATATCAAAAAATTTATGCATTTGAGTGGCTAAGCAAGAAGACAACTTAGGACACTGTCATACTTGATTTTTTGCATCAGTTCTCTAGTATCCAATAAGAATTGCATTTTTACTGCAGGCTTTCGAACATGGAATGTGTCTCTCGTCAATTTCAGAGAAATTTTATGAGCTTAGCTTCACTGAGATTTTTGCTATATTCCATCACAACTGTGTAAAAAAAATGAGAGGAAAAAGCAGACAAACTGTCAATATAATCAAATAATCTGTAATTCCTCCAGAAGAAAAGTTAAACCCCAAATCAGCCAAACAGAAATTTCAGAGATAAAATTGTAACACAAAATCTAAGTTTCAGAATCTACGTAGCAGAAATAAGTATCACCCTTCCAATTAACCCAGCCTAGCAAAGAGAATTTTATTCCAATGATGGTTTTGCCATTGTTCCTCTCTCACAACTACTGGATCTTTGTATGAATTAATTTGACTAATTCTCTAGCGAGACCTTGTCTGACAGTTTTTCACTAATGTGTTTCCTGCTGAGCAGGAAGACAAGCACATTAGAACTATCAAGAAAAGAATATCTCAAACTGAAACCTAAGGCTGCCAGTATTTCAGATTTTCTGCCTGAATGCCAAATGGAATGGTGTTATTAGAATTCTTAATTATTTGACATCTTTACCTGTTGTTTCGTTAACCTTTACTTTCTTTCTTTATTAAGTCACTCATGTATTTTGATTGCAAAATATGATCTTTTTGAATGCACTTTAACCTGCCTTACAGCTAGAATAGCTGCTGCAGAGTATTGGCTACATTTCAACCTGGGGTGGGCTCCAGCTGAGTTGATCACTCCAGATCCCCTTATGGATACTGAAGATCTGGTCAATAGAGATAAAGGAAGCTAAGTGAGATTCACTCTTTGCTAAAGTAAGTATTCCAGTTTATCCCTTAGATCAAAGGAGTCACACCTTTAAAACATATCTCTTTTATGACAGTAACATTTTATGGTGATTTTTAAAGGTTCTAAGTCTCTTTAATGCAATTATCCAAAATTAAGTCAAAGTAATTCTAATATTTAAGGCAACTTGAAGAATGCCCTGGATGGGTTAGGTTAATCCATTTCCAAAGTGTTTGAAACCAGCAAACATAATTCTTAGTGTGAGTTACAGATTTCAACACAGACGAGAATTTTTTCTCAAAATGCAAAATATGGCACTTTGTGAATATCCTAATGCTGATAAGCAATTAGGATAATCTCACTTCAGATACACAATCCAGCTATTTAAACTAGATTTTTGGAGACCTTCAAGCGAATGACATGTTTGTTGTAAAAGTGGGTGATCCAAAGTCTTAAGAAGACTCATATGGTTTCTCATACTTGGATTATATATCAAATTCTATCAAACAACACCTTTCAGAAACATATAGGATGGTCTTAAAAGAAGGAATCTGTACTATTCAGTAGCTCCAACTTCACAGTCACAACAGAGACTGACAGGTTATCTTTAATGCCAATTTGGAATCTGTAAATAGATTTGCTATGAAGAGAAACCCTGGAAAACCTAGACATACGTATTTCTCTCTCAAGACTTTTTTCCCTACATTTTTCTCAACTTGCTCTTAACTCACTGTCGTAGGACATAGTGGGTGCAGAGGGCTTAAACAGTTTTTATAAGGTTATCTAAATGTGGGGTTTGTGAGAACAGATTGGTTGAAAGGATTTGACTGTTTATGTTACTGAGTTACATGTTGATAAGAGAAGTTTCACTTTACTTACCTTGCCTCCGCTGAAGATAAGTAATCCTATGCTCTCTGTGAACCTTTTTCCCTACTGACTGATTTTACAAATGAAGGACCTTTAAAATTTTAAGAGCCCTCAACTCCAGTTGAGGTCTATGAACTAGAAAAACTCAAAATGCATAAATGGCCTTCTGATATCTTCTTATTTTATGTGTAGTGTTAAATTCTACTACTACTCATTCTTAACAATATACATCACTTATTTGCTTGCAACTTGCACACTAATTTTGAAATTCACTCATCTGGTGTACTGAGGAGCACTGGAATATGTCCACAATAAATTATCTTTCAAACATCTCGGTGTCATTCCTGAATTATCCTTTGTAATAATCTTTCACCCCACTCCTACACATCCCTCAGTTCCCTTCTCAAAACTCTATCTCCTTTCAAATTAATATACTCATTCTTGTTATTTTCTAGCCCAGTTGGGCTATATATACAGTTTAACAAGTTCCAAATATGCATATACCATCAACTCTCTTGTCTTTGCTGTGAAGTTCTTTCCATTTGTATATAAGCACTTTAATAACCCTTTTTTCTGATTTTTTTTCATATTAGTGCTCATAAATCCCAGAGTTAATCTGACCTTCCTTTAATTCCTTTTGTGTAAGCATATTTTTCACCCTTTTCTATTTATCATCTTATGTTACCAGATTTGTTTTCTTTGAATTTTGGTCCTCCTCTGCATCTTAGTTTTCTTTCATCTGTCCTTCAACTTTACATTATCATCATTTAGAGAGAGAGATCAGTGACTGATGGCAACTATAGTAATGATTGGAGCTTTCCAGCACTTGCTCATTCAAATCTCTCCAGCTCTGGAATTTCCTAAATACTATATTTCTTAGATTACTCGTCAGTGCTCTGTACTCTGTATTTTGGTATTCCTGATACCTGAATTACAGGTAACAAAAGGCATTAGAGCAACATTATGAGTTCTCATGGGTGAAGATAACCTTTACACTTTCATTACAACAGCAGACAAGATGCACGTTGAAACTTTTGGTTCCAGGTCAAACAATCACCTCTTGCAGTTGCAATTAAAAGATACTGAAGAGTAATTTTGAAAATGTGAAGAAATTATGGGGGACATGAAAACCACACAGGGATTAAATGATCAAGAGTATATGGGCTGCTGTATTGACTGCTAAAAGGTACTGATTCTTAAGTGAAAAGTATACTCAAATTTTACAAAAATGTCTTAGTTTGATGGAAAAAAGTCCCAAGCTCACAGACAGTGAAAGATGACAAATGCTCAGACAGGAATGAAGACAGAGCCAGTGGCAGATGATTCCCATTTCTTTCCCTTGGTGGTAGTTTGTTTAGCTTTAATTACCAAGAATTACTCTACCTCAGCACTTTTTCCAATGCAAAGACTCCCTTACACTGTCCTGGATTCTTGGAAGCTCAATTCCTTTACCATGATGGTACAAAAATGATTCAGATTTGGTCTTCATGTTATTTCCAGGAAGTACAAGCCCAGGACAGTTTTTCAGCCATGCCAACAGCACAAATTGCTAGGATTCTCTTGCCCATCAGCAGTGTAGGACTGGTAAGAGAGAGAGGAGGTCCTTTTGCCTTCAGAGAGAAAAGGCACAGCTTTGCCAGTTCCTGGGACCATTTCAGTGACTCAACTTTCTGGAACAGGGGAAAACACTTTTACTTTCCTGTTATCTAACAAAGTATGGGATTTTCATTGCCCAGCCTTATAGCACAAGGAATACCTCCCTCACAGGCACTCTAAATGCCATTCAGCTCTATAATTTCCTGCTACGGGATGGAGATACTGCAGTTACTGTTAGGCATGGTTTAGATGATCTATACTCATAAGAAGCTGAATGGACTTGTTTTTCTCAAAATATCAGCATTGGACATCACAATGAAGATCTTAATCTTGAAGGACTGTTACCATTAAATGAAATCTAGTCATGGAGTGTGGTGCTCTGGGGATAAGGGCTGGATGCTAAAGGGTGCATGATGATGTTCCCTTACATTTAGCCTCTCTTCTCAAAGCAATGAAAATAGCAGTTAAAAATGACACTTAAATGGGAAAGTTGTTACTCTTCAGGGAAAAGACGGTATAGACACAGAACTTCATATCCAGTTATATGATTTCATCAGTGTTTGAAAGCTGGGAAGAGTCTGTCTGGGTGAAAGGGAGCACTATGAAATACCTCACAGCCCCTCAGACCAAGTTCAGATACATTTCATTTGTCCCTTAAAAATAATCTATTCTACAAGTTTTTCTGATGAAAACTGAAAAAGAATTGTTACCCCATGTTCCCAAAGCTGTTCATCGTCATTTCTTTTGTTTGTGTTCAGTTCAGACGTTTTTGTTTTAATTGATGAAAACTAGGGATTTTTCAGCTTTTACAGATTTTCTGTTAAACTAATTAACTTGACTAGAAACGTTCATGACATTGATATTGTAGCTACTTTCAGCTAAATACTGTCTGACGTTCTAGCTGAGAATGACAGGGAGTAGTTTCTCTAAGCAAAGTATTTCATCTTATCTCAGTACTTACTTTTCCCTCTTTCATATTGTTCAGGAAATTGCTGCCAGGAATAAAAGGGCAGAAGCCTATACTGGTTTCACCTGTTATGCAGGAAAGCTGGTTCTTTGGCTTTGGTTTAACTGAAAGCAGTATCTGTAATACTAGTTGATCTTAGAATCAAGGCAAATAAAAAAATAATGATAAGAGAAGTCAATGACTTTTTTAATGTATCCAGATTAGGTATGTGATTTTGAATTACTCTGGGCTTCATTGCTATGGCTTGTTTAAAGAAGCACAACTGCAGAAATATTTAACCTTATGTTTTTTTATTATAATCTTGTTTTCTTAGCACTCTTTATATCACTTCATTGTATGCTAGCATTTAGAATTGCTGTATGATAGGTGTGGAATCAGTATCGCATAGCTGTAAGAAAAGGAAATTAATGAAAGAAATTGCAGTTTAATGTAGAATTCACAATGGAAAATATCTGAGAGACATTTGTCAAAGAAAATTAGTAATGCTCTTATCACCCTACATTAGCCATCTTTCCTGGTAAGCCCTAATAAACATCATAAACAAAAGCTTCATGCTCTGTGTTAGACAAAGAGCTCCTTGCCAGCCAAAGACATAATTTCACATAAAACATTAGCATCAGAATGGTGATGCAGGTTTTTTGTCCTTGGGTGCTTAGACGGAGATTGCACTCAGATCAACCATTTTTAATAGCATTATTGCCGTTCCAAGGAAGAACATTTTCTTCTTTTATCTAAACTCATAGCAATCCAGTTAATACAGAGGCATCTTTCCATTCATCTGTCTTTTTTTAGGAAATACCTTAAATCTGATCTATTTATTTCTAAATAGGTTGCATTCATAAAATGGTACTCCACTGAACTTAATGCCTTTTGTGCCCTGTGAAGGTCTCCAATGCAGAGAGCTCATTAGCTGCATTAGGCATAACCCCTGACCTCAGCTCAGCAATGCTGCAGTACGCAAAACATCTTTCTAAGCTCAGAGATCACTCCTATGTTGTATACGAAGCAAAAAATGAGGCACAAAACACATTTTACACACTTCTATGGCTTCCAGCCATTTTCATTGATCTCTGGAGGCCTGTCTAGAGTGTAGGCTGCCTCACTCCTTTCTCCTGCAGACAGAAAGTAACGTTCAGAGTGCAGTATATAAATAACTACAGAGATCTGAACTGCTGACATTTTCTTGACTCTTAACTTCAAGAAAACACAAGAAAGATCCAGTCGTTGCTGCCAGATTCTACAATTACCATTAGCTTTACTATAGTTTAAGTAACTCCAATGTGCTCTTTTGTCTATAGTCCTCTTAGAAAGAGAGTCCCCCAAAATGGCAATGACCAACAATTTTTTTTTTTTAACATTGTAAAACCTCTTGTCTCCACTGAACATTTCTACCTGTATTTTTTCATTTTAAATATATTGTACTTTGTGATTGCACAAATAGAGCCATCTTAGATAACTGGGGTTCCCTCTAATTTGATCCTCTGAATTTGATCCTCTGCTATTACAATCTGACAAAGTTCTCTTCTTCCCTTCTGTGCTGAAAGTGTTGGATCGGGTTATATCCTTCCTTTCAAACTGATCCCATTCTGGGGACAAAAGCTTTGACGCAGGTGGACTGTCTCCCATCTCACAGATGAATGTGGCAAACTCTGACAGAGGCAAGGCTAGCGCTGAATTTCCTAGTAACTAGAACTGAACATATTCACAGTGGAATATATTTGCTCTAGCTCTTTCTTTTTTCCTACACATTTATTGAGTAAAATTTTTACAGGCATGTTCATATATAGTAGTAAGACAATCATTTATATCACTGATGAGTGTGCCTTTGAGCATAAAAATTGTATGTCACCTGTGCAAACAGCATTACCTTCAGAAATAAGTAAGGGTAAGTGTCTCCCACTGTGCTTCTACTGATAGCACTATAATGGAATAAGCAATAAGTTGTGGGTTTTTTTTCTGTTCTCTGTATCCTAGAGTTAAACACAGTCAAAGCAAATCTTTCATATACACTGCTTTTAAAGACATGATGCTGTACTCAGTATCTTTTACTAATTATTATCTATCTTATTTCACAAGTGCAGTGAAACCATAAGGATTTAAAAATAAATGTTTCAAACATTTATTTCTCTGTTTATCATGGCAAGGTTATAGAAGACCTCTTTTACGTAAATAAAATGCTGCAGGCCTAACTTGTTCCATTTCTCTCCTTCAATTTTACATTATTGATGGCATAATTTTTCATTATGCATTTTCCTACACTTCATAAGAATTCATAAAACATTTCTTATCTGAAAGAAACAATATGTTCTTCACATTACTTCCACTTATATTTTTACCCTCAATCTACATAACTAAATGCTGAGTAAACTCATTAAAAATGTTTCGTCATTTCTAAGTTTATTTGCCTAACTATTCTGGGAAATCTTGTATTATATTATAACCCTAAATGTGAAGAATAGCTTAAAATACTTGTATTGCATTTGTTTGGGTTTTTGGACTGCGAAGTGAGGATCAGTACATATAACAGATTTCATCACAATATAAAGGTCTAGGCATAAACTTACCTCTGCTATACTTCTTCTAGGACCCACATGAGCTCTTTTTAGTGTTTGCTTGGTATTTGCCAGTCAGCCAATTACTCACTTGCCTGATATAATTTCATTATCTTTTACTGCCAAAACATAATTTAATTTTTTATTGCCTGTTAGTAACAGGAAAAATGAAGGCTTTACATTTTTTCCTACACCTTCATTAACAAATTGTGACATAACCCTGGAATAACTAACTGCCTCTACAATGGTCTTCTCACTTAATTGAAGTCATCTAAAAGTTCACTGTCAATTTGGAGCTAATTGTCTAGCTTTCCCCATGAAACACAGAAGTAACTTGAGAGAGCGATTCAGCCCCCAAATCTTCCATGCCTATCTTCAGATGGGATATATTGTCCTTCAGAGATATCTGCCAGTCTGCATGAATTCAGAGAAACTAGATAGTGTGAGAGGTAGTAGGATACATTCTGGCTAGTTAGTGACCTGCCTTCTTTTCATGTCTATTAAGTGCAGCTGGGGCACAGTGCATGAGCTTTCTAGAACACATGATACTTGATGGGATTTTTATGCTTTGTAAAAAATGTTTCAAAATTTGATTTTGATGCTGTGAGTTTTAAAGGCTTGAGGTTAGCCTTGTCATGAACATGTGTCTTGTTACAACACAGTGAAGTTGCAGTGAGGTGAGTTTTTAAAAGCTGGCTTTAAAATAAGGAATGGACACTTAGATTTTTTTTCAAGAAGAATTCTTAATTTAGGGAAACATTGTGATGTGTTAACTTTTATGAAATACATGTTAACAGCGGTTATGTAGATACTATCTTATTTTTTATTTTGCCCTCTATTTTCTCCACGTAGGTTATCTCTAATCTTTGGGCTTTCAGAAACTCTTTGGATCCTAATCCAAAGGGAATGACTTAATTTTTCAGGTTTTGAACTTAAAGAAGATGGAATTTTTCCTGTTATCAACTTATTATCATCTCTGAAGTAACTTCTGTGTTGTAAATCCTGAATTTCCTTGATAACAGCCAGCAGGTAACACTTAACCCTTTTAATTTACTCTAGTTCAGGCAGAATCATAGAATAGAACATCAGAATTATTAAGGCTGGAACATCTCTAAGTCCAACCATCAGCCCAACATTACCATGCCTACTAAACCATGTCATGAAGTGCCATGTCTACACTTTTTCTGACCACGTCCAGGGATGGTGACCCCACCACTTCCCTGAGCAGCCTGTTCTAATGCATCACCATTCTTTCAGTGAAGAAATTTTCCCTAATATCTAACCTAAATTTCCCCTGATGCAATGTGAGGTCATTTACTCTCATCCTGTCTCTGGTCACTTGGGAGAAGAGACCAACACCTACCTTGCTACAAGCTCCTTTCAGGTAGTTGTAGAGAGAGATCAGGTTTCCACTCAGCCTCCTCTTCTCCAGACTGAACAGCCACTGTTCACTTAGTTGCTCTTCATAAGACTTGTTCTTCAGATCCTTCATCAGTTTAGCTGCCTTTCTCTGGACACGCTCCAGCAGCTTAATGTCCTTCTTGTAGTGACAGGCCCCAAACTGAGTACAATATTTGAGATGTGCCTTCACTAGCACTTCCTTGATCTTGCTGGCCACATTTCCAATACAAGCCATGATGCTGTTGGCCTTCTTGGCCATGTGGGCACACTGCTGGCTCATGTTCAGCCAGCTTTTGACCCTATTTCGCATATATGATGCTTTAGAAAAAATAAATACATCTGATGTAGAACTAAAAAGAGAGAAAGACCACAAAATAACTTATTTTAAGCAAAGTATATATATTAAAGATCACTATAAGAAGTCATTGGGTCTCAACTCTTGAGCTAACACTCCACTTGGGCTCCTGTCTGGCCCTCTTTGTGGAACTTGACCTCTGTCCAGGCATTAGCGTGCATTCTTGTACTCTGACTTTTTAGTAGATCATTGGTATGCTTTGCCCCACTATGGACATATGTTGGTGGAACATTTAAAGTATTCTACTGCTAATCTGATGTGAAAGTTTCAGTCTTGTTGAGGGCATGTGTTATGGATATGTACTGTGGACATATTCTATAGACGTGCTAGTCAGTGACTGTCAAGCATGGTTTACTACTCCCTGTGGAGCTACCAGTCATGTAAATAGGAATGTTCTAACTTCAGTGGCCTATCTAACTTCAGTGGCCTAAACTAACTTTGAATTATATGGACAAGACTTTGTAGTTTCTTTTAATTATTATTATTTTTAATCACTTTTGCTAAGAAGAATCCTGTGTATGCAGGAGCTGGAGTAAAAGGCAGGTGTGGAAGGAGTTAAGTTCCATAGCTTTTGGTAGTATGACTGCAGTATCCACTCAAACACTCTAATGCCTCGCAGAGCTGTTTTTCTTTTGGTGCAGTTTCAGTGCACTTTCGGTGCAGTTTTCTTTCTCTTAAAAACACACCTAGTAATTTCACTAAACTTTTAGAGCTGCCAAAGGCATTTTTGAATACTTCTGTTGTTCTGTTTTTCCTCTTCTCAGTCATCATTTATGTCATTATACTTTTAAAATATAGTGACAAGATAGAGAAGTGTTTTGCTTGTGGCCGCCTTGCACTGTTTGAATATTTTCTTCACATTTACATCTGGACATGACATCTCTGTATCCATATAGGATTTTTATTTGCCTGTATAAATTGCCGTTAGGTACTCTGGCAGAAGGCTTTCAGCTACCACAACTCTCATTCAGTCGCTATATTTTTTTATCAGTGTTTTGTGTCTTTTGTACTTTAAAATGTATTTGCCTTTCATTATTATTTTTTTTCCTTTTAGTTTCCTTTGTAAATATGTCTGAAATTTAAACTGCTGTTACCATTTTACTTAATAATGGAAATTACAGGTAGAAATAACTCTGTGTGACTAAGTTGAATATCTGATCTATTCAAGTTACCCTCAACAACTTAACTCATGCATTGTGCACAGATGATACATTATGGTACATCATGAAGGCAACAAGTATGTTTTCATTGGAGAATTTTTTGATCCAATAGATATCGGAATGTGATGCCTTACGTAAACAGGTTTTTTCCCCTCCAGGAGCTACATTCCTGGACTACACACTAGAATAGAAGTACTATCTAATGTAAATTAAAAAATGTTTCCATTTATATACACAAATTTGCAGGAGATGTGGTCTCTACCTCTCTGCTGTTACTAAGAAGGTACGTTCATGAATCTGCATGTGTGTTATCAATATCATTAAATTGTGCCTGTCATAGATACATATATAAGAAATAGATATATAGACATCTATATATATATATGGAAAACCAGGGTGATTTTTGCACACACGATCTCTCACCATACATGTTCAATGGAAAGAGATATACTAATCAATAAAGCCTTGTGTCCACACAGTGGCAAGCAAAAACCACATCAGTAGTCAGTACCATTAATATGTGACAAGCCTTTATCATGCTTATGGCACCTGCTGCTAATATTTCACTTAAGTATGATCAAAGCTTTGTTTTCTAAGATATATTTATATATTTTATATATAAATATATATGGAAATATAGCCTATGTTCTTACTTGGGCTCTGCTCTCATGCAAATCAAATAGTCATCTCACCGGTAAATTCCATGTGCAGACCAGAAATGAGCTGGTGGCTAGATCCTAAACACAGCTTTGATGCTCTCCTGATTATCCTGTCGATGCTTTTACCATGCATGGCCCCTAAGCTTCAGCAGTATAGCCATGATCTGGTTCACAGTACTGGGGCTGTGGACTGTTATTTCTTTGCTGTCTTGATTTAAAGAATGTAACCAAAAAAAGCAGGACATGAAACATCAACCCTGTTTGGAAATCTAACTCCCATTGAAGTTACAATTAATTTCAATGAAAATAAAAAAAGCCTGCAATGTGTACTCTAGATCTAACCTTAGGTATGTTTGTTGTCAATGGAGACACATAGGCACTTCTAGGGTGTTACACGTGACCTATTTTAGTTGTTTAATTTAGGATAAGATGAATTGCACCCTAGCAGTGCTTATTTCTACCTATTCACTAGAATAGGGAAATACACAACTACCTCAGATACAGATCTCAACCATCAGTCCTACAGAGCGTTGTGGTGTTGTGAGCCAAGATGGAGAGGCTAGATTGAGGCAAAAGTTGTGGATTTAACAGTAGGGATATGCAGCATGATGATCTTGTCTCTCATAAATGAACTACAAAACCATCTGTGTAACATATAAATTTCCCTATTGCATGACATCAGTGTGTTCACATGCCTGTACCAGTGTGCCATTGACATAGAGTGGTGGCCCAGACCATGACATGCTGCCACGAACAGCACCATGTAAAAGTTAATCAAGTACAGCGTATTCCTATCAGTTATTCATTAGACAGTGATTTGTACACTCGCTTGGCGTAAATGTACTGAAGCCCTCTATCCTTACCAAATTAATTGACCATTCACACTATTTATTATACAGATGGACTGTAAAACTACAAGGAGTTACCTCTGATGCTCAGCAATGCAAAAAGCCAAGTTGTTAACTTATCTTTTTTTTCCTTACTGATGAAGATTATGTTAAATTTGACTTTTAATAGAAGCCTAGAACATCTCCAGACACACCTTATAGGCTAATACTAGACAGATGCCCCTTTCAAGGACTTTCTGCCCTTGCTGATGCCTCACACATTCTTTTAAATAAAAGGACTGCCCTGTGAACAGTACATTTATTCTATTAGTGTGATTATTCTACCTTTAAGGGAGTTTCAGTGTAATGGACACAGGGCTGTTCGTAGACTGATAAGTGGAAATTAATCCGTTACAGCATACTGTAATAGTAAATTATAAATTCATCTAACATAAATACCATTATATAAAGATGCAATTATGCAATTAACATGCCCACTCTTTTCACAGACATGTTGAAAGCTCTAAGTGCAGTCTGTTCAGTTATATGGCTGTGGACTGCGCGCATTATGTATAACGTGTAAAGAATTGCAATTTCTTTTTTTTGAAATATCCTTCTGAAGATCACCTTGCTAAAATGATGGTTCCTATTATTTACTTTTTATATTATTTTAATAAATTCTGTAAATAAGTATGGTGGTTTAGTAACAGCCTTTGCCTCAAAGTGATTGTCTTTTGAAAGACCCTTTTTGCTGTCATAGCACATGGACACATTCTTCTGGAGTCAGTAGGAAATAAGACAGTTCCTTTAGAATCTTTTCAATTTAGATTAAGCTGCACTGTATGTAAAATCTTTAGTCTCTCAGCTTTTTCACATATATAATCCCTGAAATGTTGATACTTTTTGTGAGGAACAGGATCATGTGGCCACCATCTTCCAGTTTCTTTTAGTTTATGTGTACCTGTAACCTTATTTGCAGTCTCCCAGCTCAATCTGGTCATCTCTATCCTATGTGGCAGATGTGGTCAGTACATTCAATTGTGCAGGTCCTCTGATTGTTTAAATTACAGACCTTATTGGAGCATGGAATGGCTCCTTGTCTCCTCAAGAATCTAGAGGATGCCGGAAGTTCATATACATTTATATTGTCATAACAGGATATTAATCTCAGGAGTCAGTCTGGGGATGTATATATCCTCTTGTTCTGGTTTTGGCTAAGGCAGAGTTATTTTTTAATTTGTTCTGGAAGCAGTGTTGATAAGAGAGATATGTTTTAGTTACTGCTGAGCAGTGATTACACAGAGTCAAGATCTTCTCTGCTTTTCACACCACCCACCAGTGAATAGTCTGGGGATGCACAAGAAGCTGGGAGGGGACACAGATGAGACAGCTGACCCCAGTGACCAAAAGGATATGCCATACCACATGATGTCATACTCAGCAATAGAATTAAGGGGAAGTTTAATGATGGACTATGGTCAGGGACTGACTGATGGTGGTGGTAAGCAATTCTTTTCATTTGCATCATTTGTCTTTCTTGGGTTTTATTTCCCTCTCTTTGTTATTTTTCTTTTCATTTCTATTAGTATTATCTTTATTATTATTGTTATTATCATCTTTATTATCATTACATTGTCTTTTATTTCAAATCTTAATCCGTTCTTATCTCAGCCTATGAGTTTTCTCGCTTTTACCCTTATAATTCTCTTCCCCTATCTTGCTGGGAGTGTGCGAGTGAGCAGCCGTTTGGTGCTCAGTTGACAGCTGGAGTTAAACCACAACACCCAGGACAGATATTAAGCACTTAAAGCCAGGAATTTGCTGAAGTAGATTGTTGATTCAGGACCAATGTGTGTGAAAGAAATAAGATTTGGCCTTCAATGTGTCACTGTTTTCTGAGAGAGCAGACTATTAGCGGTACAGTTGTTATTGTCTTTCCTGACCTCTGCCTTCTTGACACAGCAATAAATGCATAGGGAGCTGTAAAAAAGGATGGATGCTACTGGTAGCTAAACTGTTCAAACTGGCAAATTCACAGGTTTCTTCACCATAATTCTTCCAAAGAGTTTAATGGGTCTAACACAAATATTTAGAAGAGCCAGCTTTTCTGTTATTCAAGTATGTTGATCTGTAATATACTGTTTTTGATTTTTTTATCAGAAGCAAATATTTACTCAATAAGACAGAGTCTTCCTGTCTTCCTGCGTTCTTATTCCGATAGCAAGAGTAAATGCAATTTTTCATTCAAATTCAAAACTCATAAAACACACAGATGAAGCAGTCCTAATGCCCGTAGGGAGTGTTACTTTCCTAGCTTTATGTGGGAATTACTGTGTCATTACACTACTATCGATGTTCTACGAAAGATATTTGTAGGCTGGCCTTGTTTGCAAATCGAGAACTTGTGTTGTTATTTGTTACTAAGATCAGAGGCATCCTGGGCTGCAGTGATAATGCACTGGTGGAGTTTAAGGTCCTGAGGGATATAGAGAAAGCAAGGACTATAGTCAGGACACTAAATTTCAGGAAAGAAAGCTTCCAGCTCTTCAAGGAGTTAGTCAGTAGGACCCCTGGGACATGGTCCTTGGGGACAAGGGAGAAGAACAGAGCTGGGAAATATTTAAGAATGCTTTCCATGAAGCACAAGAACACCCACCCAGGCAGGGAAGGGAAAAGACCAGTGTGGCTGAGTCGAGACCTGCTGGTTAAACTGAAGAGCAAGAGGGAACTGCACAGGCAGTGCAAACAGGAACAAGTAACCTGGGAAGTATATAGGGACGCTAGCCGGTTGTGTAGGAATGGAGTCAGGAAGGCCAAGGTGCAGTTGGAGCTGAACTTGTCAAAGGAAGGGAAAACTAACAAGAAGGGCTTCTACAGGTATGTCAACCAGAAAAGGAAGGTTAAAAAAAAAGCATACTCTTTTGATGAACAAGAATAGTGACCCAAAATCTCCCCGTATCTCATGAAGAGAAGGCTGAGGTACTCAACAACTTTTTTTTGCAACAGTCTTTACTAACAACCACTCTCCTCACATCTCCTGCGTCATGGGACAACAAGAAGAGGACCAGGGGGTAAAGCTCCTCCCACTGCAAAGGAGGATCAGGTTCATGAACACCTGAGGAACCTGATCATATATAAGTCTATGGGATCTGCTGAGTTGCATCCCAGAGTCCTGAGGGAATTGGCCGGCGTAGTTGCCAAGCCACTCTCGATAGTATCTGAAAAGTCATGGCAAGCAGGAGAAGTCCCTGGCAACTGGAAGAAGGGCAACAATGTGCCCATTTTTAAGAAGGGTAGAAAAAAACAACCCTGGGAACTACTGACCTGTCAGCCTCACCTCTGTGCCTGGGAAGATCATGGAACAGATCCTCTTAGAAGATATGCTAAAGCACATGGAGTATGGGGAGGTGCTGGCAGCCAGCATGGCTTCTCCAGGGGCAATTCCTGTATCACCAACTTAGTGGCTTTCTATAATGGGGTAACCACAGCTGTGGACATGGGAAAACAAGTGGATGTGATCTATCTAGAACTCTGTAAATCTTTTGACACAGTCCCCCACAACATCCTTCTCTCTAAATTGGAGAGACATAGATTTGATGTGTGGAGAGTGCGATGGATAAGAAACTGATTGAATGGTCACATTCAGAGAGTAGTGATCAATGGCTGAAAGATGGAGATCCATGACAAGAGGTGTCCCTCAGGGGTTTGTACTGGGACCACTGCTGTTACATATTTTCATCAATGATGTTGACAGAGAGATTGAGTGCACCCACAGCAAGTTTGAGGGTGATACCAAGCTGAGTGGTGCAGTTACCAGAATGGAAGGATGGGGTGTCATCCAGAGGGACCTGGACAATCTGGAGAAACGGGCTTGTGAGATCCTCATGAGGTTCAACAAGGCCAGGTGCAAGGTCCTACACCTGGATTGGGGCAATCCACAGTTTCAGTACATGACAGGGTATAGTGTGATTTGGAGCAGCCTTCCAGAGAAAGACTAGGAGGTGCTGGTTGATGAGAAGCTCAATATGAGTGGGCAATGTGCGCTTGCACCCCAGAAGGCCAACCGTGTCCTTGGCTGCATCAAAAAAAGTGTGGCCAGCAGGTGGAGGGAGGTGATTCTGCGCCTCAATTCCTCTCTTGTGAGACCTCATCTGGAGTACTGTGTCCAGTTCTGGAATCCTCAAATAAGAAGGATATGCTGCTGTTGTAATGGATCCAGAGGAGGGCTACAAGGATGATCAGAGGGCTAGAGGACCTTCCATAAGAGGACAGGCTGAGAGAGTTGGGCTTGTTCAGCCTGGTGAAGAGAAGGCTCCAGGGAGAACTTATAGTGACATTCCAGTACCTGAAGGGGCTACAAGAAAGCTGGGGAGGGGCTGTTCACAAAGACTTGTAGCGATGAGACTAGGGGCAATGGGTATAAACTGGTGAGGGGTAGATTTAGACTAGACGTAAGGAAGAATTCCTTCACAATGTGGTGGAGGTGTTCAAGGCCAAGCTGGATGGGGCCTTGGGCAGCCTGATCTAGTGGGAGGTGTCCCTGCCTGTCGCAGAGGGGTGTGGATATAGATGATATTTAAGGTTCCTTCCAGCCCAAACTATTCTATGATTCTATGGTACTATGATTCTATTAGTAGCATGAATGTTTTAAGTCTAATTTAATGTGTAAGCCTTTTAGTTACCTAGTGCCGCTCTATTTTTTTTTCCCCAGGCCATTTCTCTTTAGGTTAGTATAGTGCCTTTGCAGAAGCAGTTTGCTTTGCAAAGGAATGAGTATCATATCTCATAAAAAGCATAGGGGATTTGAAATATTGTTGTTACTTTTAATACAGATGTGTGTTTGAAGTTTTACATTGATTTACATTACTCCGTGTTGTAGATGGGGCACAACACCAAAGCAAGGATGATTAATCAAATGCAGCAAAATTGATCCTCTATGATCTTTCCTGTGCTGAAGTAATAACTAAAGATTATTTTGACACTTATTATGGTCATCATGCATAGATTGAATTTCTCCAAGCTTCAGACGTAAAAAAATTGTTGTCTGGGCCAAGGCTGTTCACAAGATTCCCTAACAGCCAGTAGAGAGAGAGACAGAAACCTTCATGGATATTTGTCTTAGGATAGCTGTCCATTGCGAATTCTCACCACAGGTAATGGAGAAGCTTAGCCTTTACACAGCTAAAGCCAAATAAGGTACAACCCAGCTCAAACTCCTATTTCTCCTTGAATGAGTGTTTTCAATTTCCATGACATTAGACATCCTCCCATGAGCTTTTCCTTCTCACATACAGTTTGGTGAAAAGGTTATTCAGTTTGTGTTTTGGAAGATCAAGTGTGGATAACTGAGTGGAAAAAAAAACCAAGGGCAAATACACTGCCCAAGCACAGTATACGTATTAAGAATACGCCTTAACATCCCATGGATTATGTCAGAACCAAGCTTGTGGATTCATAGCAGAACCCAGTACATTCTTTCAGTGACCTCTATCAGAGCAGACTTAGGAAGGTTTATATTACCATGGTTACCAATGAAATTAATAGTTATAGATGCAGTCAGTAATATTTGGACACTTAGGTGCAACACCTGCCTGAGCTGCAGTATGAAGAGTGTATCAATAAACTTGTCTCACATTTGAGGGCACAAGCCATTAGATTCTGGCAAAGATCTTCCAGCTTCTAAGGTTGCTTTCATCTGTTGATGGGCTTGCAACTATAAGCCTTATATTCTAGTTCAACTTCAAATAATTATCTTTAAAAGCTTACTAAAATTTGCTAAATTAATATTTTGGCCTCGCAACATTTCTAAATATTATTGCCCACAATTAGAATAACATAATTTTTGCAGTATCTATATAGTTTTAATAGAATATCATTTTAATCACAAAGTGGAGGAGGAATGATTAAACAGGAATTAAAAATCTTGACTTCAGTACTCGCCCAGGGCTAACCTTATTATGCTTTTTTCGCCAGGTCTGTTGTTCTGGGCAGGGTCAGGTAAATCCATCTTTGCACTGTTACATGTGGTCTAATAAACGTAGCCAGCCCTGACCTGGGTCTGTCTACATGCAACCTGCATTCCCATGTAACACTTTATTTACCCTTAGCATCAGTGTACTCACTCTAACTCACTAAATAATGTTTCGTAGGGCTAGAAAAAATTGTAGAGCAGATATGTCTCATGGACTGTCATGTTTACAAGGCTGTTCTTCACATTCCCTTTGCATAAGCTTAAACGACTATATAGAACAACAAGAAAATCCAGATCCTGAATTGGGCAGGGATTACAAGTTACAGCTTTACGATGTAGAGTAGCTAAGGAAAACAATCAAATAAGCAATGTACAATAGAGACTTGAATCCCAACTGTATTTCTGAAAACATTTATAGCAATAGGAAAGCCAAATCCAGAAAAGAAGTTTTCCACAAAGAAATCAAAGAAATATATTCATTATAAAATGAATTAAGGAAAAAATGTGTAAAATACCACAGAGTCCTTCCAAGATGATGCAAAAATAATTCTTTATTTTGCTAGAACCACTTAGGCAGATCCTGGGGAAAATGTTATGTAACACTCTCAGCTGATTAAAAGATAAATCATTCTATGAATTGTACTGTTTGTTACCTCAAAACCATCATTTCACTTGATTCTATATAGATAGTGACAGAATTAGTAATTTAAAGGAAATTATTTTTAAGATGGACAGAAAACCAAATAATGGCTTTAGTGGTGGATGACAGCTTGACTCCCATCTTATCATGAATCTTCTATCTATTAAATTCCTGAAACAGAACAGTCATAAGACTGGGTTTCTCAAACAATCCTGCCTCGAGGAATATAATCTATGTGGCCTTTCTGTCATGGGAAGGATAGGAAATCCTTTCTCTCTTCGTTAACATTGACAAAAAGTGCATCTAAAACTCCTAGTTGTGAGGTTAATTTTGGACAACACTGGAATGAAATTTTTGATGTATTTTACTTAGACTAAATAACAGCCTATTGAAGCACGACAATTTAAAAAAAAAATCAGTCTGCTCTGAATTTAAACAAGTGTGCTAGAGGAAGTGCTAAGCCAACCAATCTCTGAGACAGAAATTATGTTTTTATTGCATATATTCAGGAAATATTTAGGTATAATTATGTACTGTCCCTGATTTAAATTGCTTAACTGTCCCTTTAAAATATGTGTGATGAGAACATAAGGATTAAATGCTGTCATTTCACACATTGGGTGATTGAAACTTTGAGGAACATTTCAGTCTCACAGCCTGCTGCTGGCTGCAATACTGTGAGTGGGTCTCTGCTGGACTTGGATTGCACCACCCAGCATTTTGCAATGAAGACATTTTGGTTTTCTGTACTTGACAGGGCAGCATAAGTGAATCTCTTTTGCACTTAAGATTTAGCATCAGGAGGAATGCTTTAGCATCAAGAGAAATGATTGACATTGGCATAAGTCTTCATGCTGTCATTCATGGGGAGTGTTAGCTACTGAAACAGCTGTTCTGTTATCTATGCGTACTGCAGGAGGTGTGTGACAAAGGTCAGAATTATTCTGGTTTCAGCATGTAGCCTTGTCTTCCTTGACAATCAGTTTTAAAGTCAGGGTATGTTTTCTGGCACTTTCACACTTCCAGTGGCATATTACATAAGTTATAAAACACAGATATCCTATCCTATCCTATCCTATCCTATCCTATCCTATCCTATCCTATCCTATCCTATCCTATCCTATCCTATCCTATCCTATCCTATCCTATCCTATCCTATCCTATCCTATCCTATCCTATCCTATCCTATCCTATCCTATCCTATCCTATCCTATCCTATCCTATCCTATCCCATCCCATCCCATCCCATCCCATCCCATCCCATCCCATCCCATCCCATCTGAAATATGGGAGAATCATCTACTAATTTTAGACATAATTTCACCTTCTACATTAGTTATAATTTTCCTCTTTACTTAAGTAGAAAGCTCACTCTTTCTAATTTTATACCCACTGAGCACTTGGTTAATTTTCATGGCATTCCTCTTTTCAAGCCAGTGGTTTATATTTCTGTTTTCCAGTGATATTTTTTTCAGCTTTCTAGTGTAGAAACAAAGTGACAAGAGTGCAGTTAGTGTCATAGGTTAAGTTTCAAACTGATTCTCAGTTCATCTATACTTGCACCACTGTTCTAACTGACAATCACTTCAGAGCCACTTAGCTTGGACAAACATCGTGCTTTACTGCTAGAATGACCAGTGTTAACTTTATGAGAACTGCCAATGGTTTCACTGTAGCTGTTGGCTAAAAGTTGACCTAACACTGCATTTTGGGGTCATGGAGATGGAAACCAACATTTTAAACACCAAGATTCTCTGCTCAAAGCAGAATCCAAGTACAAAAATTAATCTTCAGAAGTTGTTCAAGGTATAGATTTACTTCATAGGGGTAGGATACACAGCACCCCCATAGTGATGTGGTGGAACTGCCAGAGGATAAATGCAAAAAGGGGAAGACATATTCCTCTATTCCTATAAAAATGGTATCAAGCATACTTTCTTCCTTTTTTCCTCTTTTCCTTTCACTAAACTTTTCTGCAGAAATTTGCACTAAAGCCTTACTCCTTGTTCCTTGAAAGGACAAATATCATTGCCATAGGACATTGCCATGGGTGAGGGAAAGGAAAGTGAGGAGAGACAAATGGGGTATTAATGAACTGGTGAACACCACAAAGCCAGTCTATATTTGACACATTTATCTCACTAGTGACATCAGAAAACTTATCTTTTTTTTTCTGTAACCTCATGAAACAGCACACTTCTGTAGCCAAATCACCTTACGTCTCCTTTTATAATCAGTGCTATTACACAGAACTTAAGCTTACACAAATGTCCCCAGTGACATGATTAACTTCAGAGATACTAGTCAACAGGAGTCAGTCACAAAGCATAAATTAATTAATGTCTGAGGACAAGGATAGGATGAGAGAGGTCACCCATCTGAAATGCTTTTGAGGATTGCCAAGTAAAAATGGAAAGGAAGCATAGCACATCTTCAGGGAGTTATTTCAGCAGCAACTGAAGAATCAGTGATTGCTTCCCTGAGTGCTTCTGTGTTGTTGGTTTTCTCTTCCTTGATCATATATTAAATGTGGGGAAAAAAAGGGAAAGTACAGATGGAAGAAGATGACTGAAATCTTTATATGGACCATTTCAGATGACCAAGAAAAGTATCCAAGAAAAGAAATTTATGGGTGACACTGAATTTGCAAAAGCACACCAGAACTAGATGTTTTTACGTATATACTGGTATTCAGTTATTATGTAAAGGAAGAATTAATCTGATAATTTTATCTTTTCAGTTTTCTTTTACTTTTTGCACAGCAGACTGCTTTTCTTCCTAGGCCCAGATGCTTCACTTTAATTCTATTATGGTAAGCATTTAAATATGCTCTTATTTGCTGACCTGTGTGAGAATTAAAGTAAAACATCTGCTGAATACTTTGCTGAATAAATATAGATAATTAATATATGCTTAAGTATCCTGATGAAATGGGGGATGTGTTAGCAATATGCTCATTTCATACACAGGTTTGGAAATATTTGGAAAAAAAATAGCTGATCCATGAGCAGGACATGAGCAGGAGATGAGAGTATAAAAATTGGGCACGGAGTGTGAGTGCTGTAGACTGTCCAAAGATCCATGGGCAGGCTGTGATCAGGACTGCTTTGGGACAGATTCGGGCTATAAGGCTGGCAAAACATTAGACTGGAAAAAGCAAAATGGGGAGGGTAGAAAGGTTCTTTCATCTCCATCTTTAAGAATTTATCAGTTTGCTACATTGCATTAAAATAGGACATTCATCTGAGAGATGGTGTCACCTGAGCGATGAACTGAGTTAGAAGGCAGCAGAGAGGTGAGACAATGCAAGAACAAAGAGAGCATGGAAGAAGTGAGGTCAGCACAGAGACAGTGTCATGGAAACAGGATGTGAATGATGCCAGGAGAGGTACAGGGGATCTGTGACAGAAGAGGTCGTGCTCCCAGGAGCTGGGGCAGATGCATACGCAAGTATCTGTATTTTCGCAGTAGCTCTCAGACTAACCCAGACTATAGAGTTAGTCTGATAAGACGCTAACTGATGTTACCTATTCCTCCAATGACTTATATGGCAGATGTTGAGTGGTAAATTTAAAAAACGACACCACTTTTAATCCATTCAACATCAACATTTCACAGAGATTTTTTTTTCTTGAAAAATAAGAATCTTCACATTTGCACATCAACAAATAAGGACCAATAAATAACATCCAAATTGCAAGATGTGAATAGCTCTAAAAGAAAGAATTGAGCTTGTCCAGGATGTCTTAAATTGATCTCAATGTGCATATATATATATATTTGCTTTTTTCCAAGGTCACAACATCAACAGTTTATCTTCTACCTCTCCTTCCTGAGCTGTTCTAAGGAAGAACAAGAATTCTTTGGTGTGTTGTTTTGGCATTCAGATCTCTCTTTCATCTGTGGTATCCCTGATGTAAGTAAAGAACTATAGGCAGACTGAAACCTTGACACTGAGATTTTGCTCTAAGTAAGTGTGACCTTATAGTTCAATGGCTCCATGGCCTTCTATATTTCAAGAAACAAATAATAGGCAGGATGTTTATATAACAATTCTGCCTGTTAAATGGAATTGTGCTACCTTTTCCTTAGGCTGCTAGCTAACAGAAAAACAAATAAATACACATTTAATAAGAGACAGGCAATGAATTTCAAAGATGCTCTAAGCATGAACTCCTCACTGAAGTTCTACTTAAGGTGCAAAAGTTGGTCTTTTTGACAGTGTCTAAAATGATGACAAATTCATGTCAGAAAAAGTTGTTGAAAGGTCAGTGAGCTGTAGAGATATTTTTGTGACAGTCATACAGATATTTCTGTTTAGTGAATTAGAAGTGGCGTTGGACAACATTCTGATATAAGAAAAATTGTGTCCCTTTCAGCCTTAAAGCAACAGTACAGATACAGTCTGGGAATTTAGTGGAGCTATAGCATTTCATCCTGATCCTACTTCCCCAGTACTCACCTGCTTTTATTCTCAAGAGGTAAAACAGTAGATGCTATGCTAGTGTGATCTTGTGTGTATAATTTATTGGGCAAAGTCACCTCCCTTTAAGGAGGAAGGGCTGTGGCTGATGTTTATTCTGATAAAGATACTGATGGGTGATGGTTCTGTCTTTCACATTTCCTCGAAACATTGTCTAGTGCATTGCCTTATTATGTGAAGCCCAAACCCTGGTACATCAGTGACAACTGCTAGAAGACACATTCCCTGGGTCAGATCGTTAGTGAAGCTTTAATCCTCAAGAACAATTTTTCAATACTGTTTACACCAGAGACTTCCTTGTACAAATCCTCTTTACTCAAGACAAGAATAACACAAGAAGAAGCTATTTGTCTCTGATCTCTGCAAAGAAGGAGAGCAAGCTGAAGTCCTCAGGGGGCTTTGTATCACTTTAACTAACCAGGATTAATCAAAGATATCTTTACTGCATGATGCACAGCCAGCTTCAAAGCTACAATCACATTGATCAGTGTACAACAGAACAACACTCACATCAACTTACACTTTAAGTTGAGGTAGAACAGAGACTGAAATACTCAGTTTGTTTCATCACTCCTTCTTTCCCATCAAAACAACCACAGTGTATCACGATGTCCTGGAATCCAAAGTGCTATGGTCAGATATTGACGCAGGAACTCAGCCCTGCCCTGTAATGGGGAGCAAGAAGTGGATTCACTGTGGTGATTTTGTGAACTAGTTCCTTGAAAGAAAATCTAACCTTTTTTCCATGGCCTTTTAAAAACTGTCTTGTATGTAGATATTTTTCCTCCATTTATGGAATGTTGATTATTGCCACATAACCTCATTTTTGCCACTTCATAAATAGTGCTATTTCCATCCTATCACAACAGCACACAACTGAACAGTAGTGGTGATGTAAACCTATTGTCATCCATGGGAAAAACTAGCAAAATTTCAGATACAAATTCTGAATGAAGAATTGCCCTAGGTACTTTCTTAATAGAATAATAGATGTAAAGCTCATTAAGAAAATGAAAGAAATATTTCTGAGTAAATAATTACAAATACTTTTTTCATAAATATAATTTGAAAACAAGAATTACATTTTCTATTTTGTTTTCCTTTTTATGATTTGTTGAAAGAGAATAACTTTTGTTAGGTTTGAAGAAAACATATGCATTGAAAAAAAGTTTCTTTCATGAAACACTTGTCCATTTTCATCAGTTAACTTTAAATAAACCCCAGCTTTTTATACAACTGATTACACATCTTTCAATAGAGTCTTCACATTAAAACTTTCTTTTTTTTAAAAAAAATAATTTGTGTTTTCAAAATGTACCATCTTCTAGGCTATCCATATAAAGTTTTTTTGGCATCAGGGAAAGATATTTTGAGAGCCAAAAAGGATGACCTTCATCACAGAACAACCATATACAGGTAATTACAAGATTTGTTTGTGCCATAGAATCATAGAATGATAGGAAGTCCACAAGGATCATCAACTCCAGCTCCTGTTCCTGCATAGAGTGATCCCTAAATTCACACCATGTGTCTGAGGGTGTTATCCAAATGCTTCCTGAATAACAGGTTTGGTGCCAAGACTACTTGCCTAGGGAGCCTGTTACAGTGCTCTGCCACCCTCTGAGTGAAGAACTTTTTCCTAATTCCCAACTTAAACCTCTGCTGGCACATTTTCCTGCCATACCCTAGTGTTCTATCATTGAGTACCAGAGAGGAGAGATCAGCACTTACTCCTCATCCTCCTCTTGTAAGGAAGCTGTAGACCATGATGAGGTCTTCCCTCAGTTCCCTCTTTCCAGGCTGAACATACCAAGTGATCTTAGCTGTTTGTCATATGACTTCCTCTCTAAACCCTTCACCAACTTTATGACCCTCTTATGGATAGATCAAATCTCTGATTAACATAATTAAGAAAAAGACCTTTTCCATATGTGACTTGCAGCCTATCCAAGGTCCTTTATCATCAGCCCATGGATGGCAAATCTCCACCTTTCTAATGCAGTGAATGTTTAAATATGTATACAAAAGGCATTGAGTGAAGGCATTGAGTGAAGGCATTGAGTGAAGGCATCGAGTGCTCCCTTAGCAAGTTTGCAGATGACACCAAGCTGGGTGGAAGTGTCGATCTGCTGGAGGGTCGGGAGGCTCTGCAAAGGGACCTGAACAGGCTGGACTGCTGGGTAGAGACCAACGGCATGAGGTTTAACAAGGCCAAATGCTGGGTCCTGCACTTGGGGCACAACAACCCTAAGCAGAGGTACAGACTAGGAGAAGCCTGGCTGGAAAGCTGCCAGGAGGAGAAGGACCTGGGGGCGTGGGTTGACAACTGACTGAACATGAGCCAGCAGTGTGCCCAGGTGGCCAAGAAGGCCAATGGCATCTTGGCTTGTATCAGAAATGATGTGACCAGCAGGTCCAGGGAGGTTATTCTCCCTCTGTACTCGGCACTGGTGAGACCGCACCTCGAGTACTGTGTACAGTTCTGGGCCCCTCACCACAAGAAGGATGTTGTGGCTCTGGAGTGAGTCCAGAGAAGAGCAACGAAGCTGGTGAATGGTCTGGAGAACAAATCTTATGAGGAGCGGATGAGAGAGCTGGGGTTGTTTGGCCTGGAGAAGAGGAGGCTGAGGGGAGACCTCATTGCTCTCTACAACTACCTGAAGGGAGGTTGTGGAGAGGAGGGTGCTGGCCTCTTCTCCCAAGTGACAGGGGACAGGACGAGAGGGAATGGCCTCAAGCTCCGCCAGGGGAGATTTAGGCTTGAGGTAAGGAAAAAATTCTTCACGGAGAGGGTGGTTAGGCATTGGAATAGTCTGCCCAGGGAGGTGGTTGAGGCACCATCCCTGGAGGTGTTTAAGGTGCATGTGGATGAGGTACTTAGGAGCATGATTTAGGGATTGGTGGGAATGGTTGGACTCGATGATCCTGTGGGTCTCTTCCAACCTGGTTATTCTGTGAATTCTGTGAAAAAAACCCCAACCAAACAGATGCAAGAAGAGTTCACATCAGTTAGGTAGGACATTGGCTGCATTTCCTTCTCTATTTGCCTCTTGCTTTTTCCCCCCTCATTTAAAAACTTTAAAATATTTTGATTCTATGCCGATATTGTACAAAACCAAATGCCAACAACAGAATACATTTCAGCTGAGCAGAATTGTTTTTCCACAGGTAATGAAGTGAGTTCTGAAGTCCCAGAGAAATGAAAAGATGAAGCTGAGTACAGTGTCACAAGTTTTTTTGTATTCTTTTGGTAAAGTGATACTTCTTTTTGACATGTCTGTTTCCTCTACAACTGGTCTCATGGGATGGCTGAACAAACCTCAGTCTCCCTTGAGATGGAGAAACTCTCAGTTTCCCTTGAGATGCAATTGCTTTTTTTTGCCCCAAAAGATACTTATTGCCCAGGCAGCTGGGAAGACACAAAAAAGAAGATCTCAAAGGGAAAGGCAGTGTTTGTTTTTCAAGCTTATTAGCTGCTGTGTTTGATTCTCTTTCTAAGAAGTCTGATATTATTTCAGTGGGGCACAGCCAGTTCTGGGTTCTCCACAGATGTTCTCAACCTTTCTTCTCTATGACTACTCCTCACTTCGTGGGAGATTCACCCTATTAGTTCACCATTTTAGGAATTTTTTTTTCTGTGATGACTGGAAGAAAAAGACCTGCTCTTTAAGAAGACCTTCATGAAGTGGAGCTGGTCTCTGCCATCTCCCTGTTCTTTGTGGCTGCTGACCCAAAGAATGGAACAGGAATAAAATTAAATGAGCTAAACCCTGAATATAAGAAAGGATTTATTCAAGGCCTCAGCAGACTTAAACCCCTTGGGAAATGTGGAGGACAGCTGGAGGAAGTTTAAAAAGAACTACAAGCAATGGGCAGCAGCAAAAATGAAAACAGAAGGCAGCCTCATTTTTGACAATAGGTGGTTTTGAACAGCTTGATATTTTAATAGTTCTGAGTAGCTCAAGTAGAGAGGCTAACTCTGATAGTGCAGTACTAACTTCAGAGAGGATTTCACACTCATAACAATGTAGCATGTGAGCAATTTTTAGACAGATTCAGAAAAGATTTTCAAGAATTTGTGGAGGAATTTGTACAATTTAAAGTTGTACCAAGCTACATTTCAGTTTTGCATAACTCAGTCCTTAACATCTGACTAAATTATGAGACTATCTATCCAAGTGGCTGGATAAGAGTCTACTGAAAGTTTCAGAACTCACCACTGCCAAAGTAATTTTTTTCTGGCCAAAGAAATTGTCAGCCGAAGCCCCTAAGCCATGGTGTTTGCACACCTTAGAGGTGATGGAAGATCCAAAGCACTGCAGGGATAGATACATGATGCACAAAGATATGTGGAACAGTTCACAGTTAAGAGCACAATGGTGGTTTGCAGGAGATGGAAAATTGCAAAAAAACCCAAAAAACAGCACAAAACTTTGGTGAGTTGTGTCAGTATGTAAGAGTCTCCAAGTACCAAAAGGGGAAGAAAATCTCAGACAAGGAAGATAATGATAACACTTTTACTTCAGAGGAGCTCTACCTAGGAAAAGTCCACAGTGTCACAAAGCAACATAGGTATACTGTAAATTTGAAATTATATGAAAATGTATGTACTTAAATTCAGACAGAGATGTGTAGGTCCATGCAGTAAGAAACAAAATAATAATCACCACTTGAGGGTAAATGGACAGAGTTCAGTGGTCGGTAGTGATTAAGAGTCTGGTTTATTTTATCTACTTCTAGACAAATAATCAGTGTGTCTAAATGAAGAGTGTATCTCTCAACAAAGGGTTTTCCCAGTCTGTCGGTGGAGAAAGATATTCACCTGCAGAGAATTGTGTAAGATCGGTTTGTGAGGATCTCCCACTCTGTTTCACTCCCTCTCTGGCTGTAAAGGAGATATCAGGAGAACATGTACTTGACACAAATCTTTCTTTTAAGTTTTGGAAATGCAATTATATGGAATACATATGGAAAAAGATATGTTTATGGTGCTACTAAGAAAAGAAAATACAGCGCAGGTGAGAAATAGGCAGAACCCAATCAGTAAACTGAATGCAAGAGCACAGTTTCAAAATCATTAAAGAAGATGATGCCTTCTGGACAGAGAAAAACTGTCAACAGAACCTCAGAAATTAGACATCTTTCCAAATTGGAGATTTTAAATCAAAGTTAATGGAAAGATTTTTTTTTCCTGAAAATTGTAGAGTGCATAGAAGAACTGGAATGAAAAATGTATTGATCATTGCAGGAAAAAAGTAACCTCATGCAGAGTTGCAGAGTTAAAAATGTGCAAAATGGGAATGCTCTTCACTGTCATCAGGAACAAATTTTTTTTGAGTGATGGTTGATGTCAAATTGTTTTTCAATGCTTCTTGTATCTTCTGCCTTCCAAGGTTAGATGGAGCTACACTGAGGTCAGAGAAATGCTAATTTATGTCTCTGTCTTCAAGACTATATCAAACAGACTACAAAGCACTAATTTTACTTGCAAAAAGTGATTCCCTCTGCCTCCCACAAACACATACGGATCACTTTTAAGTTTATTACAAATGTTTTCTTAATTGAAGAAAAAGAGAGGGTTGGTTTTTTTTTTGTTTGTTTTGACTTTTAAAATGCACTCATTTGGCTAAAGAATTTTGGAGTCATTTCTAGAGTTTAAGTATGTACTTGCCTTGTCAAGGAAAGAAAATGTTCATCTTTCTCCTCTGAAAAGTGAACTGAGACTGCTGAGGACCACATATTACACAAAGAATAAGTCTATTAACACAGTACTGCTGGGATAAGATGTTTCATGGTAATATTTGCAGTCTGAGGTGTGTCTCAATATTATGCAGGGGAAAATGTCAAAAATGTAATTCCAAAGGGATTACTGGGAAGAATACGAGCATCAGTAAGGACTGAAAAATGTAAGGAAAACACCAGAAGTGCTTTCATCGATCTCAAGTGAATTGCAGTGTTGAAGACAGTGTTAAAACATATTGTATGGCAAAACACATCGGTCAAATAAAGAAAAAAATACAATGACAGAAGAACAGAAAACAAAGCAAGCAGAACTGCTTACATTTCACAGGGGAAAGCAAACAAGCAAACAAGCCTTTGCCTGTTACTCTCACTTTCCCAGGACTATCTTCCAGGAAATTAAACTGCTGTGTTCATGCATACCAATATTCTTCAACAGATATCATAATCTGATGTGGAAATGTTAGTAGGATGACAAACACAACTCTAAGCAGTTTGCAAGGAAATTATGGGTTTAGACATTTCACCACTTGTCTTTATTGTCCAGAACCCTAGAGACTGGCACAGAGCAATGTGGAAAATTTTTACTTTTTGTTAAAAAGCAGTTAGGTCACGCTCTGATCTGTCAATTTACTAAACAGCAGGAAGGAAGTATGGGTTGTTCCCTGCTGAGTTTTTTGCACATCATAAAACCAACATAAGTCTCCTGTATTAGAAACTCATAATGGAAATTGGAGGAGTAAGTGGAATTGCTGAGTATTAATAAGAAGTGCAAGAATCAGAAACTGAATAAACAAGAAGGAGGAATGAGCCTTCCTTTTGCTTTTGCTCAGGAGCCCTGCTCTAGTGCTTCCCAAGAAACTCTTTTCCTTAACAACCATTGTCCCAGCTCCTAGAACTTTCAAGAAATAGTGACATTTAAAGGAATGCATTCCGTCAAACTGATCTGCTTGTTTGCTTATTTGTTGCAATGGTTGGAATACCAGTAAAACCTGCTAGAAATTGTTTTGGTTCAGCCTGCTCAGAGGACCAGTTCTATGGGGAATATATAGAAAATAGGAAGTAGCTTCTTCTTCCGATGGTACCAAAGTTTCCACTGAATTTTGCCATATAGGTTGTCAACTATTTTATACCAGAAGGAAACTGTTGTGCCAAATCATGTGACAACACAGCCTAATTTACTACAAAAAGCCTTAAGTTATCCATACAATTATTATGCATTTTAAGGAAAAATTTATGGGCTGTCAAAAGTTACAGATACAATAATCAGTCTCCATCCTACCTGACCAGTTCTCCTGATAGTGATGTGTGATACATATACCCTACATATACTTAGTACGTTACAATAAGCTCTTTCATACCCTTTACTTCCTCTGATTGAATACAAATTCTGCAATAAAATATAGTAGTTCATATACTATATGTCCTTGTATGTTGTTCTCGTTTTTTTTGTTAAACTGATTTGAGTGTAATAAATCTTACATGCATGACTGGAAAAATAAAATGTAGGAAATCTGCACCCCAAGACCTAAGAGTTATGCTTCAAAACTAGCCCTGGGTATGGCCCTCAGGCTGAGAGCAGTTAATGACTGCAGACTGGAGTGCAATCCGTGGTTCACAAGCTGGATTCAAATTTGAGCTCCTGAGTTGGTAACTGTAAAACTAACTACCTCGCTAACAACCCACAGAGACCAGATGGACCTGTAATTAATTGGAAATGTTTGTATTCATACATTTCCAAGATGTGATTGCTGAACCACATTTATTAATGTGTGCATGTACCTATCTAAATGTATAAAACAATACTGGATTTTACTAAAAGACTGGGAAATTTCTAAAGTTCTAGGGAGATTTCATAAATAAAAGCCTCTCTTTCACAAAGTATTTCTTGTACCCACTTTGGGAGACCATGTGGCCTATTAATTAGATGAAAGGAGTGATACCCAAGCAGCACAGGGCTTGTTTTGCCTAATTCTGAAGTGGATTTGCACAAATCTGAGTGAAATGTGTATTTGCAGGAGCCATTGATATGCAGAGGAGAACAGCAAAGGCTTCTAGCACAGCTACACCTGGATGAGGACATCTGCTCAAAAGTAGTGTGAAGGAGCAACATGAATGTGTGCCCTCAACCCTATTCCTGGGAGAAGTGGCAAATTTAAACCCTTATGAGTTATGGAAAACACATCCAGGCAGCCATGCTGCTGCTTTATTGGCCACATCCTTTGTACACAACTGCTTAACTCAGACAGGTGATCACCAGATTGGTCAGTTAGAGGGAATTATAAGTGGTGAAACATTCTCTGGAGCTGCTTGTTTTTCTAGTCTGACTAAAAGGAAAATTTAGGGAGCCTTAGCTCCTGACTCTAATGCTTTTGGGTAGGTAATATTGAATGAGATAAATATAGGCTCAAATTTAGTAAGATGGAGAGTTCATCCAGCTCTCACTTACATAGTCTTGTGATTTGCCCACTAAGAAAAACATGTACCATTTTTTCTCCTTACAGAAACCTATTTAAACCACTGGAGTGAAAGAGATCATTTGTAAAACAATATTTTATTGTTTCTAGTGATTTTTGTGATGATGAACTATGGCAAGTTGAATTTGTATATGGAAGTATGCATTGCAATGACTGTTGGATGCTGTTTGGCACCTAAGACTACATTCAGTCTCTAAGTTTTTACAGTGTTTCATATTAGGAAAAGAAAACAAAAAAAGTAAAGCAATGCGGGACTACCATATTTTACCCCTTCCTCTAGCTGATCACAAGGTGTCTTGGCAAAGTTGCATCCTGGGCTTTTGTAGAAAGAGCCATTCCTAATGGGAAGATGCTATAAAGAGTGATTAGAGTGGAAATAATAAAAACTTTCTTCCTAATGCTGAATTTCAGTGTGAGCACACTTACTACATCTTTCTTGCCCCAGAGAAGCAAGCTCATGTCTGTACCACTCCAGTGTAAGGCTTTATGCAGTAGGCTAGCCACATCCATACTACTTGTACAGTGCAGACTCCAGAGGAAAACTGTATTCTAGCTCTTTTTCCTAAAAGAACTTAGTTTGCAAGATGTATGCAGTGTAGATCACTTGGAGAGAAGTGTCATGGAGTGAAAGAGGCACCGAACCCATCTGACAGTGAGATTTTGTTACATTTCTTTTTCCAAATATAAACTTCACAGATTTTCATTTCCAGAAATGTTCATTTTTTCCTAGCTGCAATAGAGACAGTATGAATCTATGCATTCATTACCTTTAGAGGGCAGCTTGACTTTTTTACCTTGACTCATTGAAGCCTGAGGTCACAGAGAAGGAAGACTTCAAAGACCTGTTAAGGAAGCACTGATTCTATATCTGTTTTGATATAGATTATCGCTACCTTGTGCCACTGAAAGACTGACAAAATGATTTCACTGGAGATCTTTATATGTATTTAAGAGGTGATTCATTCACCCTTGGAGACAACAGACACTGAAGGAAGTCAGCTGCAGCACTGGAAAAATCTCTCTATGGGACAAAATACTTTTTTGATTACTGACACAATGATTTTTTTTTTGTGTGCATTTTAGTTCCTTTGCATCATATTAGCACTCATTATTATATACTTTTTAAGGTTAAAAATCTCTTGTGGATACCACTGGGAAACTTGAGCAGCCAGGGTAACAGTTGATGGACCTCAAAAGGTTTTGAGGCTCCACCTGGATTAATGCAGATGAATTTGAAGACAATTCAGCTAAAAAGTCTATCCTTCTCCCTCCTCTTTCTTTTCTGCATTTCTCTTCTTTTTTTTTCCTTTTTTTTTTTCCCTTAAAGTAAAAATGCTTTAATTTCAAAATTGGGTTCCAGATCTACCAATCTCAGATTTTAATTTACTATGTTTTTTAACTTCCATTTAGTTTAATAGATCACTGAAACAACCTACATGTCTAGGTAAGTTATATTTCTGTTAATTTCACCGTAACCATAATAGAAGCAGTATGAATTACCTTCCTACCAGCAACCTGACCTTGGAAGGTTTTTCCTTTTGGATAAGATCTGAGTTTCAGTCAATAAATGCCAACAGGTGCCTGTCCATCTCTTTGCCCAAAGATACAGCCCCCAAAACAGGGACATCAAAATAAATTTGTGGCTCTGCAGAGGCCAGATGCCACAGTCTGTAGCAGCAGGAGAAATAAATTTTCTTCAGCAGTTGGCTCTAGAACTCTAGAAATGAGTTGAGACAGATGAGATACAGAAAAAAAATTCTTTTGCTATTTTCCAAAGGAGACCTGGGGCTGGAAAGGCCCTTGTGACAGCAAGATGATCCAGAAACAGAGTCGTGGCATCCTCAGAGCTATTTGTTACATTTTTTATCTCCCTGTGGTGATAAAAAAATCCACCACCTTGTAAAACATCTCAAACTCTTATTTCAGAGCTCCAAGAGTATGACAATGCTGAGGGTGATACAAGCACGTAGATTTTTCCTGTGTTATTTTAAACTCAATATATAAGTTGGTATTAAATATCTTTTGCATCTTATCAATCCACCAGCTATCTAGGTCAAGAAGGAAGCTATTATGTTATTGAGGATCATTTTGTCCCAGTCACATGTGTGCATGTTGTGAATGAACAGCAGTGCAACAGAAGCTTCAAGAGGATATCTAGATTATCTCACTTCTGATTTGAACAATAGAGAACTCACCTGCATCTCGCACTCCAACCCCTAAATAAAATGAATTATTTTGCCCACTGTTTCCTCATTTTCATCGATAAAATTAAAAGCAGAGTGTGACTCACAGCAGGTATTATTTAGATTTATTATGACTTGAAGACTGTCTTCTCATTATGTGCCTGTGTTCAGCACACTATTATAAAATCCTGATCATCTAATGATGACCCTGAGGTCTGAATAGAACACAAATAAATAGTACTAATGAAAGCTGAACATAGACGGATGATTCAATGAAGGTCCAAAATAGAACTGAAAAATGACAACAATAATCTTCAGTTTCTGTTTAACAGTTTTGATTCCAAATTTTCAGAGGACAATTTGAGATAATGCATGTCGAATGAACGTGGTAGCAGCTTTCTTTTAAGGATGATATTGAAGACAAAGAAATCATGAAAAGTAGACTCCTCACTTTGGAGATACTGACCTGAATGCAATTACTGCACATATGCCTGAAGCAGTAAACAGAAATCAAGCAATATCAACTGAAATATATATATTCGGATACAACAAATGAGAAAAATGGTAATGGTTTTGATTACAACCTTGGTTAATTGTTACAAAAGTGATGAAGCCATATGCTGTGTATATAGTGACCTACATATCCTACTTAAAAAAAAGGCAGGTGATGGGTTAATTTCCATCTTAAACCATATTCAGTACAATCAAGGTAGTTCAGTTTTTCTGGGATTGGCAAAAGACTTCTTACCTAAACATAACCCTGTATGTTTTTCTTTTCCATTAAGATGTGATGCTTTCACTGGAAGAAAAAATATTTGGCAACTTCCATTATATATATATTTAATACTGCATTTCTATTTTTTTCAGAATAAGACTATGCTAGTAAATCCATACTTCATTCAGTAGAAAAATTCAGTTTATTCCCATGAAACGGTGTGTGTTATTCTAGTATTACATACTAGTGTTAACTGATAAATTTACTGATCTTCACAATTATGCCTCAAACATTTTTATTTCATCTGATCTGCGACAATCTAGCGTTTCTTTTTTTTTCTTTTTTCTTTTTTTTTTTTTTGTTTGGAGGATGAATAAAGAGACAAGTAGAGAAAAGGAGAGAACTAGATTCATTACCGTTCTAACAGTTTGAAGGCATGGCAACCATAGCTGAAATGATAAGGAGTTGTAAGGAATGGCTTGTGCTTTTCTGAAAACATCCTTGCTTTGAGTTGGATTAGGGTTACATTAATTTCTGGTATAATGTCCTTGGTATTGCTCTGTGGTGCTGTTGGAAAGAACTAAAAGGAGAGAAACACTCATCCTGAGCCTCCTACTAAAATGCTGATTCCTGTCTTCTTTGAGAAGATTCATGCTGATTCATCCCTGACAGGTTGAGAGCTGCCACATCCTGCAAAATTTTGTCCTTCTGTCTCTCAGGCCTTACCAAGATGATCTTTGGGGAATGGTCTTACTTGTGGACTTTGAGGTGCAAGAAAGCTGCTTTCTATTTCTTCAATAGCTATTCAGGATTCAGAAAGAAACCACATGGCAGAATCTGTCCCAAAAGAGAATTTTTCAAATTCTCATTTTATTAACAATTCCTACCTCGATTTCTTCTCTACTTTGTCATACAGGAATGCTCTCAAATTTTATTGACCTATTTTTGGTTTAGGAATTACTTGCAAATCCCTTTGAAATTAATTATTTATGTTCAAGGACTTTAGGTTTATCTGTTACCTGACATTTTCCTTCAACTGGTATATTTTCACAAAAAAACCTGCTTCATTTGCAATGACAGGAGCAGAGTTTTACAGGATTCACTGCATTGCCATGGGAACGAATGAGTTCCTTCCAAATCATCATGGCCAAACTTACTCAGATGAAATAGGAACAAGCCCTAACCTTTGCCCATTCTTCAAAGATACATCAAAATTGATTTGTTCTGAATGTAAAAAAAAAAAATTATAATATTAGAAACACAAAGAAGCACCTGATTTATCTGCACTGTTTCACACTTAAATGCTAGAAAAATATGAGGGTTTCAGGCTGCAAAGAATAATTAACAGCTTACTAAATGAGCTGGGAAGGAAAGAAATTCTTTTTGAAAAGAAATAAAATTTTGTTTCCTACTTCTTTTATTTTAGGATTTTCCAATACATTTTTATGTTTACAATAAAAATCTTAGTTTTCATCACTTTCACAAAAATGCTTTCTTCCTTATGGGTAGATCCTTTGATGTGTGGAGAATTCTTGTGTCTGTTGTTACCCCTTAGATTTTGGCAAAGCACAGGAAGAAGTTAAAAAGCTACTCTGGAAAAGAGAGTAAAGGGAAAAATGAGAGGAAATCCAAAAGAAGTAATTTATTTTTATATTCTATGACTAGAAGATGAAAGAATGAAATAAAAATGCTCAGATTTTTAAATCTCAAAACAAAATCAGAAGATGATTTTTTTCCTTATTTTTCCTGACATTGCCTTTACAGGTAAATAATGTTAATATGTGGTGTTTTGCAATGAAATACATTATCTTATGACTAAATATACCTTTTATAAGAAAGATTTTGATACAACATCCTTGATTTTATTGAGCTTTGAGGACCCGTCCATCAGCCTTGAAATAATTCTCTATTATTCAACAAGGTGAGTCTATAATCAAACCTATAGTTTGATTATAAGTTATACTATAAATTTCTGTATTCACTAAGATGGAGTTTTAAAGTGTTCACTTCAACAAAATTAATAGAAAATCTGAAGAATTTTGACATGTACCACTAGTTTTGGAGACTTGAAGGAATCTGGTTCAACAACTTAAGCATGGGCCTTGGGTAAAGAACAATTGGATTTTGCCTCCATACTGTTCCTAACTCATGGTGGTAGAAATATAGTCTAGCTGCAGTGCATCTACATTGAAACAAAGAAGTAAAATTCATTAGAATTAACATGCATTTGCAAAGGACTGGAAGGTCATGTAATTAAAGGAAGCTTTAGAATCAGAAATATTTCTTTAAGAATGATATTTAAAAAAAATCCTTAATAACTTCTCAGGAAAGGCCTTATAAGTTGTTAAAAACACTCTGTGCCTACCATCGTTTTGTCGCCTATGATAGATACACCAACCAGGCTAGAAGACAGAGTGAAATTTTGAATATAGGCATGGTTTGGAAAAATGCTGACAATACTGACAGTTTGCACTTCTGTCTAATCCTGGGAGGCTAGTCAAAGGTTAGAGACCTGGGTTCAATTATTTGCTCAGATGATGGATCTTCTGTCCTCTTTTGCAGGAATCCACAACTAAGGATATGAAGGACTAAGTGAGAGGCAATTTCAATATCGATTTTATAATAAATGCATGCAGCATAGAGTGGAAACCAGGAACTTTCACTTATAGTGTAAGGAACAGGATAAATTATACAGAAGTTGGGCTCTGTTTCCTGTGCCCATAACTGCATTTTGTGTGAAGTCCAATTTAATTTCTAGGCATGTGCATAAGATTCAACCCCTACAGGGAATTTAACAATGTCTTGGTTTTGAGAACCAGGGTCATGTACAAAGTTCAAATTCACCTACTCCAGGACATATTTGGACATGTTCAGAGGGAAATTATTGGTGCAGAAGGCATTTTGCAATCAGAGGAACAGAGGTCCAGTGAATTTAGGTGGCAGATGAGGTCTTCCTTCCATCCTTCCTTCCTCGTTTCTTTCTGCCATCACTTGGTCATCTTAGTGGCCCTTTGTTGGACTCTCCAAGGTGTTCATTCTTCTCTCCCAGCACTGGACACGGGAGTCCTGGTATGGCCTTGTCAATGCTGAATAGCAGGGAGGAATCACCTCCTTCGCCTCCCTTGACCTGCTGGCAGTACTTCGTCTAATGCAGCACAAGGCATTATTAGCCTTCCTTGTGGTGAGAGCACATTTCTGTCCACTAGGACTCTCCAGGCCCCAATACTTTTGCTTCTATTTTCAGTCAGTCTCTTGGTTTGGAATTGCCAGATTATGGAGCCTCACTTCATTTCTGTGTTGGTTTTTCTATGGTATTTTTACATTGCTCTGTCCTGATTTTCCAGACTCCTCTCAACCTTGCTTCTCGTTTGCATAATAAGCAACAGCTAGATTCATAATAGGTCACATAAGAACATGGACACAAACAAATCCAACACATACAAGACAGTGGGAGCATCACCTTACTGTATTTACTGCAACTGTTGCATACAGGTTATTAATAATAATATCTACAAAAGAAAATTAGACTGGACATTAGGAAAAAAGTTTTCACAGAATGAGTCATTGGGCACTGGAACAGGCTGCTCAGGGAGGTGGTTGAGTCACCTTCCCTGGAGGTGTTTAAGGCACGGGTGGACGAGGTGTTAAGGGGCATGGTTTAGTGGTTAATAGGAATGGTTGGACTTGATCATCCGGTGGGTCTCTTCCAACTTGGTTATTCTATGATTCTATAACTTTGCTAAAACGTGTCGTAAATATGCCAGAGAGTAACTGCCACTAACTCCCATCCTGCTACTTGCATTAGAACTCAAGATATTTTGAGTGAACCCATGTCATAAATGCCTTTAGGGACAAAGCATGACTAACAATACAATACAATATCTTTCAAAATATCTTTCAAAATTAATGCCCTGGAAACAATCAAATATAATAAACCCCATGTTTTCATTGGTCTCCAAAATAATTTTTAGACACACAATCATACACTGATACTGGATCAAATCTCCCTAGTCAGTATATGACTCTCTCTTCTCTTCCTACTTATTCTTTCTTGTGATTTTTGTATTGATTCACCTTTGACACATTTCTTCAGTTCTACGGTGGCTGTGATCTTCTGGCAATATCTTCTTTCTGTTTGTCCCTTCTCTGATTTTGATGCTTGTACTTCAGTTTCCTTTCCTATATGTTGACTTTAGCATAAATGCTTATGACTTCTACAGACTTAGTGTCTTGTATTTCCTTTTCTGACTTATTTTCACTTCCTTTATTGATACTGGATTGCTTAAAGTGTGAGTGCTAAACAGCTTGGGCAACAGCCTAGTAAGTACATTGTCAGTAATGTGCCATGAAGCTAATGAAAGTCTGCAACTGGGCTGGTGTCACTTTATAATGTGAATATGCATGTTACAAAATGCTTTATGGGCGAACTTGCATACAGCAATTATTTGACTCAATGTTTTTACATATGCTTAATTAAATGCACAGTAGACTGGTGATAACTAAAAGGCAGATAATAACTAATAACAGAACCCAGTTAGGATATGAAAGCTAGTATCTTTTAGAACTTCTGGAATTGGGCAGTTGAGCAGACTGATGAACTGAGAGTTCACTGAAGACCTTTTTTGCTTGATCCTTAATGAAGACTTTAATAAAGGAACTTTAGATGTCAAATCCAATCTTGAGATAAGTCAGTGTTTAAAATGTACTGAGATATCTGGGATTCTTGGTTGACAGGAGAAGCAGAGTTTGCCTGGTTGGTAGACTGGCTAGTCCTGAAAGAGCTATTACAGAGGAAAAGACCAACAGTAGCTGGCCTTGAGGTAAACAACAACACTTGTTTCCTTATCTGATCATTGTGTTACCTTTTATTGCATCATTCTTTAGCTCCTTGCTTCAATATGATTATATTAAAAATAAATTGCAGAGTCCAGGCTCTACAAACTTGAAGAGTGCTGGGACCCTTCAGAGGGTAAATCACTACAGTCTTTGGAAACATCTATCTAAAGAGAGTAATTCTCTTGAGGTCAGGTGACTTAGACTTGTTAATTAATTTTAAGATACCTAAATTTGGTTCCATATTTAAATGATTTACAATGTATCACAACTGTTGTTGTCTCATTCACATTTTTTACCATCTATCACTGATGGTATTCAGACTGGCAGCCTTGAATTTCTCTCAGGAATTACTCTTCTGCTTCATTCTGTATAATGAAAACCCCTTTTTAAAGTTTTGTTCCTCAAATCTCACATTCCTGAAAAATCAATTATGCTCAATACAGTTCACTATGATCTTAGTCTAGATTTATGTTCTCCTTTCTCTTCTGTCACTGTTTTTTGGTTGTGTCTCATTACATATTCAGAATGCCTTTGAGGGGATCCTTCTCATTCACATTTCTGTGCATGCTTCCTTAGGTTCTTCAATGTCACATTTTCTGTGACTTCAAAGGACAAAACTGGGACTGTAATAACTGTATGTGATAATAAAGCACACAGTCAAGCTCTAGAATTTCATTGCAATTTTCCTCGTGGATTGTGTTACTAAATTGAGGCATATAAGATCTTACTAAATCATTCACTTACACAGTTTATTTTGAATGGATTTAATATAGCTATTTGTGGTTGATATGTGTAGACTAACATTCAGTCTATCGTGATGGGAAGGGCTTTTTGGAACAACAGAAACCTTCATAAGAAATATTCTGTTTAATTTCAAGCTTTCATATAGGCCACACAAAAAATCTAAGAATCAGATGTAGGTTAGATGCAAGGATTAATTAAGCAGATATTGTAAGACTGTGGATCCTCGGATAAAAAGTCTATTAACATACAGGAGAATCACTTTTGTGCACATTATCTAGAAATTAAATGATTTATACATTTATTTTTGAATGTACTCAAAAATACTTCTTCACTTTTAGAAAATTCATCTGTCCCTTAACACTGGACTCTTTGCAAAAGTCATTATAATTCACATTTTTTTGAACAAAGAATAACTATTACATGAGAAGAGGTCAGACAAAATGTAGCATCCTTTCTCCGGCACTTGCTGGCTCTGCCTGTGCCAGTATCGACAGTGTGCACAGAAAGAATGTGCAAATTGGGTAAATATGTAGTGGCCTTTTGCAGTTCAGGAACAACCCTCGCAGAAGTTATATCCACATCATTCCAACAGAAAACTTCTCCAGATTCTTTGACTGTTCTTAGAAAGACTATTTTTAATAATAGTAGTTTAACTCTTTTCGTATCAATTATTGAAGAATTTTTATAGCAAATTTAAGCTTCCTTACTGTTCAGTAGATATGTAGGGATAAAACATGATGATAATGAAAACTTTCATGACTAAAAATCCATTCAGTGTTAATTAAATCACAGTAAGACATTAATTATGACTAGAAGAAGTCTTCATTGCATATCACAGTGGTCCATTTTAAATTCACCTCTCTCCTTCCTGTACTTCTCATGCTTATAAGATAAGCCCAAGGACTTTGCCTCAGAGCTGTACTGCAGTATTTGTAGAGTCACTTGTCTGTATTAAGATATAATTCTTATTAGTGTTCCTAGATCTTACTCCAAAAAGTATATTGCCAGCTACCTTCAGAAAGCTGAGAAGCTAAGTTTCAGATCCTCTCCACCCTACTCTCCTTATCCTTTTATATGAGCACTTTCTTTCTCTTGCTAACAGAAGCTAGCATTTATTTTAAAAGATGCTAGCAGATGTGCAGAGTATACTTGAAAATTTCCTGTTCCTGTCAGTTAAAAGAATTGTGTTATCATTTCAGAAACTGGCATCCTTTATTTATGAAGACAGCTTTCCTATCTACATCAGGTCCAATGGAGAAGTATCTCCTTTTTATCCTTTCTGAATAAGATAGTGTGACAGCCACAATGCTCTGAAACATCCACAGGTGCAGTTTACTGATGTCTCCCTGCACTAGGAAAACCAAATAATAAAGTTCAGTTACATATGTGAACAGCAGTGAATCTCATATGTTTTCAGAAATTATTTTAAAAGGTCACTCAGATAGTGTTCAGGCAATGTACTTTTAAACATCTCTTGCTTTTCAGTTCACTTCTGATCCCTTCCTTGGCCATAGGCAGAATGTGAGTTGATTTTATGGATGTTTGCCTGTTCCAAATGTGAAATAATCTCTTCCCCTTCTTTATTTTTAAGCTAAACGTTTCTTGATGTTAACTGCCAAGCTAAGGAGAGAATTGATTTAGTCTGTTTAATAAAGCACCTCCAGCCCCGAACAATACAGGTATTGTCCCTCTGTAGGTGAATGGAGAAAATGTTGGGTATTACTGTGCATTTTGGCAGTCTTCCAGTGCAGAGTAGGGGATGATGCAACTACATCAGAGCAAGGGCCAAGACTGCAATGGCACACACGCCGTGTTACCACAACTGCCACGAGGACGGAAAGGAGAGTCATAGTTGTAGGAGGCTCTCTAATGAGAGGGACAGAGGGTCTGATAGGTCGAGCAGACCCCACTCACAGGGAAGTCGGCTGCCTCCCAGGTGCCTGGCTAAGGGATATTGCCAGGAAACTTCCCAACCTTGTGAGGCCCTCAGACTACTACTCATTACTGCTGCTCCACGTGAGAGGGGATGAAACCACAGTATGAAGCCTAAGGGGGATTAAAAGAGATTTTAGGGCCTTGGGATGGCTATTGAGGGAATCTGGGGTCCAAGTGATTCTTTTCTTCCCTCCTTCCAGTTACAAGTGGTGATGTTGGGTCAGATGGATCCAGTCAGTTAATACATGGCTCCGTGGCTGTTGTACACCCAACATATCCTACTGAAAAGTAGGTAAGTATATTTCCTTACTTCTCATGGAATTTTTGAGCATTACATCCAAATATTACACACAAAATGTGGCTATTTTACACTTCTCTTAAATCTCTAATGTGATTTTTTTCTGATCCAATAATCTTCTCAAGCATTATTTAGAATATTGTTCATTTGGTATTTGTTTCTCCAATATGTACACTACAACTAGTTAAAGCTGCTATGTTCATGGTGCTGTTTTGAGCTGTGAGTTAGGATAAATGGAATTATTGCAAACATCATGTCAGCACTTAGATTTTATTCTACAGAATAGGAAGCAATGGGATGGTAGAAGGAAGAAGTTAAGAAAGACAAATTTAACACGAACTAAGGAAAGACAGGAAAGCAAGAAAAAGGTGAATGAACTCAGGAAATCTTATTGAGGGCTTTATGGAATTTTCCTTACATCTCCACATTATGGAGAGCACAGCTGCAGGTGATTCCTCCTGCCAAGATGTTATGAGACGTGGTGCAATCTGCAGAGTGATGTGAAAGTGGTAAAGATAGAGAATGGGTCTGAGTAAGCAGGTTGCCTGGCTGGCTTGGAGTGTCTGGATAATACAAAGCAACAAAACCAGAAACAATAGACTAGCTTGAATTTTCAGTAATTTATTACCTTAGGTGGCACATGTTGGTCAGGAAAGCTGATTCTTCTCATCTGTAAATATTTAAATACAATTTAAACATTATAAGATACTTTAATGGTTGCTGTTGAGAGAGAGGAAATGTTCTAAATCTCTGCGTAACTAGAGCTGCATGAGAAAGTTTGAACTCCTGTGCTGAACTATATGCTTTAGCTGTAGATATTAAAATTGCATAAGTCTGCTTGTGTTTTTGTAGATAAGAGAATAACTCTATCAGTCCCTGTTGCTGTAATAAAAGCCAAATTATATAAAAGCCAGCAACACAGCTCTTTCCCTCATTCTGAATCTTCTGCAGGAAAAATTAATGGCAGTGTATATGGATAATGAGAAATGCCCCAAACCTGAAGATTCATTTGTTTAAAGAAATAGTGTTGATTGCACTGAAATGGATTGCAACACTGGAATTACATTTGAGTGACTAGGCCACTACTGCTATTCCTACTATAGTTATTACTGTTAATACAGCAGCTGAGCTAAGGTCAATGATAGGCCAGCAAAGGACAAGTCCTATTATATAAAATTTAAAAAATATATAGATATGACAGCTAAGACTTTTAGCTGGAAAAAGACTTTCAGGAAATTGAATTGCCAGATATCAGAAGGATAGCAGCTAAGTTTGCAATGAAATCCATGCTTCTTTACTCTGAATCTGTTACATCACAAAACTCCAGAGAACTAATCTTTTGTCTTTTTTATCATCTGCTTTTCAGAAAAAAGTACTGAAAAGAGAAAGCTGTTTTAAACTGCTCTGCTTCTAAACCTGGATATTAACCAGATCATTATAGTAATTAAACTGAATTTATAACTACTAGATATTGATACTAGTTTCCTTTAAAGCAGTGCATTTTGTGTTCAGCTTCACACACACCTGCTCTAAGAAAAGAATGATGCTACTTTTGCAAGGTTATAAAAAAACCCAGGAATTCTTCCAGTATGATTAAAACCCTCTTATACATATAAGATAGAGTTCGATACAAGATTGTATTTATTACAACTAGTCTTTGACTGGCACAGTATGTTACTTGAATGTACATTTGTCTTTTAAATATGCTTTAGCATCTAAGAAGCATATGGTGCATCATACTTTAAAATGAAAAATGTTTACTCTGATTTTTTTCAGACTCTTGTTCGCAAACATAGAACATTGCAAGCCATTGGATAAAAATATGGCCCTGACATTTATCTCATTGATACATATAAAATTAGTCAATAACTCCTGTGTAGTCAGCTGAGTAACATTTGTATTAAAATGTGTAAATGAAAGGAGGATACATCTGTAGAGTCGTGTGAATATTTGTTGTACATCTAAATTTAAACATGATGAAAATAAATATATCTTTGTATATACACATGGATGGCTTTTACCATCATGATTATGGAAGTTAACTAAAGAGTGAAAAGTGAAAGGAAAGGGAGTAGGAATGTCTGTTCTATTATCCCAAACTTTCTTATATCCAAAATGTAATATGTGGTAACTGTTCCTCTCTGTGTTTCCATGAAGTATGAATGTTGATTTTGCTAGGACTTCTACAGGGCAGAGGGATGCAAGAATGTAGTTTTCAATCATTTCTAGATATTGACATTAACCACAATATTATAATGTTTCACATTTTGTGCCCGTCTACTCTCCTGCCTAGAAGTGGAAGAATTTCTTGAAGTACCTACTCTAAATGTTCACCTCCTCCACAGGTCTTTATTTAACTTTTTTATGCACTTCTTTTTAGCATTTAAGTTAACATTTTTCCATACCTCCCCCCGCCCCCCGTCCCCCCAGATAAACAGAGAAAACTACAGGCAGCAAGATTGAGGCTGATAAAACAAAATACTTCTGAAAATAATACACTGTCAGATTGTAGGATTTATTTCTCTAGTTCAGGAGGAGGCAAAAACCTTAAATATTCACTATTAAAACTATAGTCCAATGGCCTGTTTGCAAATAAATCAGTTGTACTGGGACCTGACCAGACACTCAGCCATGTGAAAGACCATGCAAAACCTTTAAAATCTTTTAAACCTAATTTTTAATGTAGCAATGCAGTTGAAAAAAGTTATTAAAGTGATCCACTGGGTGATATATACTGAATCTAGCATCTCAGTAATGTGTTCACTTAAATTTTAATTTGATCATTTCTTCCTACTAGAGTACTGAAGTATTGCAAAGACTGTTGTTGCTATGTGGTTTTCTCCCTTAATATGCCAATTTCCTGAGAGGGGTTAGTTTTTCTGCAGGGTTTGTAATTAGGGAACACCATCTATATCATTGTTCATGAATATTGAAATTGTAATAGATATTCCAGACTTGCAATGTGATTGGTATAACTGTAAGGCATTATAGTAATTTTAATTATTAATATTATGATCATCGTGCCTTTTTGTTGTAGAAAATGAATTAATTTGATCACTTTCACTTTGTTTTTTTTGTAAGTATCTGACAATATTGAAAGTTTTGATCTAATGCAATTCCCATCAAATCAAAATTGATTTTAATACAACTTGCAAAGACTTTCAAAGACCTGTGAAATGATATAAAACCATTTTCTCATGGGTCTGTAAAATGAACTGATATAAAGGGTCTAAGTATCAGAATACAGAGAAAGAAGGCGATCTATATATTAGTGCTAGCTATGAGCCCTGGTCATAAACAAAAAACAAGTACTCATTTATAAAACAAAATCTAATTGCGTGGGTATTCTTGAAATGTGGAAGGGTGTTTCACATGACTTGAGTCTTAACATTGCTGGTGACATTTTGGAAAAGAATCAAAATATAGGCAGAAGAACTGCAGTGAAGATATTCTTTACATCAAAGTAACTGACATTTTAAAAGGATGGAAACAATAAAAAGTACAGATTAGTGTTCGAACTGGTAAAAGACAGAGGAGCCTATATATTAAAATTATCCTTAGAGAACAAATTAAAATGGAATCTCTTATACAGATGTTAATTCAGGAAAAAGATGGTCGTTTTGTGTCACAGTGTAAGAAAGTCTGAAATACTCACCAGCTACTTCTCTACAATTTTTTGGAAGAAAATACCTACTGGAAAAGCTTAGAAATGCCCTGATAAGGTAGACTTATATGTCTTATATTGAATAGGCTTAACCTTCTCATGCTTTTGTCTGAAAAATGATGCTGATGAAATATTTTTTCTTCTGCCAGTGATTAAGAATAATGTCAGGACACAACAATCATATTTAAAATTATATTCTTAGAATCAGAAAAAATGTGTCAGAATTTCTTTGAAAATGTTCAGTGCAGTTCTTAAAGTCTTGACATTGATTTGTGACAGATATTGGAAGACAGAATAGCCAAGGACAAAATAATTACTCATCAATAATTGAAAAATATAGAAGACAGGTTTTCCTGGAAAGTGTTAAAATCGTCAGCATGAAATTATCACTGGAAAAATCATAGAGGAACTAATTTTGTTATGATCAATAAATAATTAAAGGATGTTAATATATTTAACAACAGGGATTACTGTTGTAATGAAACTAGGTCTTTTGGAATAAATTTGGTATTTCTTTTTGATGAGATTATATATATAGCTGATGAAAGTAACTGTATTGACATAACAAATTTATTATTGTAAAATATTTGATTAATTAAATATAATGAAAATTAGTACTGTACTAAATCAGTGCAGTCTCTATTGAAGGGATTAAAAAGCTGTAAACTGATAAATCCCTCAGAGTAACTGTAACATAGTGTCAGAGCATGGTCTCTAGTGAAAAATCTGCTGAGATACCATTTGCAGTTGAATCCCATCCAACATTTTAATCAGTTCTCTGGGCAAAACTCTAAAATAATTCCAGATAGATTTGCACAAAGACACTGATTTGGTAGCCTATCTTCTTGTTATTCACTTTGTGCTCTAGCTCGGAGTTCAAGACATGATTTGTTTTATCTTGGGACTGAAACTTACCGTGAGCTGAAGCAAATCGGAACCTCACCACTGATGTTATTTGGAGCAGTAGCCAGCCCTACTGCTGTGAATGTCCTTAAAGAGATTCTATTTTCATCTGGCTACCATGGTATTATGTGGTAAATGCCAAGGTGGGTCACTCGAGACTAGTGAAGTAATCATCCAAATAGAAATTAGAAAAGTCAAAGTTCTCCATTTCTTCTTCCCCTACCTCAACTTTTCATTTCTGAGCATATCATATGGTATGGAATATATCTCTGTTCAGTTCAAATCATTTGACCCAGCTTTGTACCTTCCCAGCTTGCCCACCAGCATGTAATCTAGGAGACAGACTGGGAAAAAGACAATATGCTGACATGTAAGCACTGTTCAGCAACAGCAAAACATTGGTGGGTTATCAGCATTATTTTAGCCACAAATCTGAAAAATTGCACTGTACAGGCTCCTAAGAAGAAACCTAATTCCATCCTCAGCAGAGACTGTGCAGGAATAAACCACATGAATTTTATCATGACACAGAATCATCTCTTGCTCCCTATATCTATGCACAAGTTTATCTAAATGCACCAACATATAGTAGGCATGAGTAAGTTCTCCTGTTTCCCCAGTGCACGGAAGTCTGTAAGACACCATGGCATAGTGAATCCAAGGCATAAATATCAGCTCATCTAAGCTGTTATATTACTTACCATATGGTCTGCAAAATACTAAATGTTTATGCTAAACAGTGATTCATATATGCTAAATCTGCAAAAAGGAATAAACTTACATTCCCTACATCGCTACAGAAATTCTAAATATTTAAGGATAGAAGTTTTCTTACTGTCCCATCTTGACACAAAAGTCACTGGAGGTGCTTGACCTCCTATTCCTTTTACATATGCTGACATAGGACTCACTCACTCAAGGTGTTGTTTCGGATAACGGTTGTACTTCACTTCTGCTGCCTGCAGCAAGAAGAGGAGTTGTTGAGAATTTTTTCTGGGAATACTAAAGCTAAAAAGTCTGGGAAAATATCACTACTTCAGGAATGAACTATTACTTTCCTCTTTCAGACGCTTCATTGTATAAGGCAAGTAGTTAATGGGCCTGTGGTACTGCATCATATCCTCCTCCACTCAGTCTTAGTAAGAAATAGAAAGATTTGGCGAGCAGTGAAGAGGTCCATGACAGATGTGTCTCACTAGAAGCACAATGAAATGCGTGTTTTGATTCTTCTATATACTCTTGCAAACAAGTACAAAATGACAGGAAATATTTCATTTTATTTTATTACAAATCTCTCTTTTTGCTCTTACTGTTCTGTCTGTTTAGAGAAGGATTAAATCCTCATAGTTGACTTCTTGACTAGCCAGGAAAGATTACATCAGATAACATATAGGATAGGAATTATCTAACTGAATTTTAGATCTCTGTGATGTCACATTGACAACTGTCCTACCCTCCTTTTATAACTTATGAAGAAACACATACATTTTGAAGGTGCAGTTCACCTGATCTATTTTGGACACCTGTTTTTACAAAATGAAACACTGAAGTTTTGAAACTTCAGTGAAGTTGTGAAAGTTCTGTGACCATGATGACTAAATTTTCATAAAGAAATTGATATTCCCAAATATATTGTGAGCTTAGACTGACTAGGTCAGGTATAATCAGATCAATCCCACTGGCATGTTATACCCAAAATATTATACAGTGTTTTGTAAAATTCTGATTACTATTTTCAACAATTTTCTGTCCAGAATTATCAAATATGAGTTATTTGTAAAAATATGTTTTTTCATAACCATTCTGAGTATATTAAGAAGACACGAGGGCTTAATGTAAGAAAGTGACCTCTTATGCTCCAATCTGATTTTGTATATACTATTTTTCACCTGACGTTAGACTGGATCCAAATCTATACCCTATCACATATATGAGGCTTTGCTAGTTGTTTCTAATTAAATATTTCCACTTTTGTTTTGATTAAAATCTGGCATCAGCTTTGACCAGAAATCTTTAGATATCTATAGATTTCAAATTATCCTATTTTAGAAGATATTACAGTCACATAATATTAGTGCAGTATTGATAGACATGGTTATGCTAAGTTATTAGGCAATCTCGTTGGTCATTAATTAAGCTAGATGAAAACATACTTCATAAAAGCTTCTCACTAGCACCTTCCCCTTGGAAGCATATATATATGACGTATCATTTACTGCTTATATTATAAAGCTACTGCATCACCACTTGTTCCTATGGAACAGCTTTTTGCTTTGGGGAAGAGGGAGAGGGAAAGAGAGAGAAAATATAGCCATTGTATGCTACAGTGCAGTTGAGATAGTTCAATATTATATGAACATTTGAGAATCCAAAGAATTTTTTCAAGTTATGAAAATAGGTTGCAATGTTGAGATGGTTAGACAGGTGGCAAACTGAGACTACTGCTTTATGCAAAAAATAAATCTAGTTACACAGTTAGTTCTGTTAGTATCTAGTTACTATCATGCTTTCTTTTTTCTTCTCATCAGTCCATACAAGGCATCTGTGTATAAGGCCTTTTTCTGGGCAGTGAGCTTTCCTTAATGTATGTTTTTTAGCAACTAACATAAAGGAATATTTTTCTTTCTAGGGATGCTCACATTATAATGGGAGCTGAGGTAATACAAATAATAAGAATAATGGATTAAAAAATTGCCATAGATTTGATTTCCATAGTTTGAAGATCAGCACATTTTCCCCCTCTTTTTTTAAAATGGATAAAGTCATAGAAAGCCCCTAAAATAAAATGCATTTTTATTCTCTGATATACTGCCTGTCAGGCATTTTACAGAGCTGTAAGAGTCTAGAAAAGGTTCAGAAGCAAGTCAGCTAACTCAATTTTTTTTTGAAAATGCACTCCATACTCACAGGCTTAGAGGGAGCTTAATTACAATCAATGGAATAATTAAGTTGAGAGAAATGTGCAGTAGAGAACAAAAATGAATAGAAAACATATGCACAAGTGTACCTTTGGGCAAATGCATTATAGGCACAATATTGTCATTATGCCTCTCAAATCACATAATTATTTGCTCTGCCGTATGTGAGGGAAACAGACTAGACTATACATGATTTTTACATTCCTATTCTGATCCGTATTTAAACATCTTACAAAACAGTGCATTGTACTAACACTAGCCTACACTTAGCATACGTGTAATTTTGTGTACAACTGAATTATCACAATGTATTCCTAAATCTGAAAAAGCATGGTTTTTACAAAGCTTTGCTTCTTTCTTTCCCCTCACAGTCCACATATTTTAGGAATACTTATAACAGTTTGTTCAGCAGACTTTGACTCTCAGTGAACAGTTCTTTGCGGGTATATTATTTGCTGGTTCCAGTCCAGTTGCACTAGCCAATTGCTACTGTTTCACTGACCACAGCTCTATGACAAATAAAATGCACACCCAGAAAAGGTCTCCTAGAACAGGTAGTTTCAGAGAGTGAAATGGTCTTAGAGAGTCTTATCATGCTCTTTTTTAATTCTGAATTCTTATCTCTTGGTGCACCTTGCAGTCCCAAAGCCTTAAGTCCTGTAATGGGAAAACCGTTTTTTATCTCTTTTTCTAGCATTTGCTATGATAGACGTTGAAGAGGGAGGGAGAAGAAGGAAGAAACAACAAAAAACCCCCAACTCTGAACCATATTTTCAGGTTACAATTAAAGAAGTCTAAATATTTTAAGGCGGTCACTAACTTTTGCATAATTCTGTCTTTGAAAGAGTTAATTCAGTGCTTTGTTCAAATATTTAGTAATAAACATTTTACTTTTTTCATGTGCATTTAACAGCTGAAATTCCTGTATTAGGGATGAAAGTCCCTTCAATATAAACAAGCTTATTTCAGAAATTTCATTACAGAAAATATTGGCCCAGGGATCATGCCAAACCTTTCAGTTGCCCAAACATGTTGGGAAACTTTTCTAACAGATGTTATGTGCATATGTAAGGGTATTAGGGAGTATAAGATCTTGACATTATTAATAATGGTTGCATAAGCTCTAGGAAATAAATGCAGCAAGGTTTAAGATATACTAACTAATCTTTAACCATTAATGAGGGAACTTGTTAATGAATGTTTTTCTTCAGCTGAAATATGTGATATTCTCTGTCTTACTCTGTCTTAGTTAATGATTACAAAATATATGGGTTCTGAATTGAACATAATGTAAATGTTTGTTTATTCTTGCATGGTAAAGCTGATTAAATAGTAACATATACAAATATGCTGTTGATACTAATAGCTACCTGAAATGCAAAGAGATATCTTGCACACAAACCAAATGTTCACTTTGAACTGTGAGGCACAAAACACTTACATAAAAAATAGTGTAGGTGTGCAAGAAATAAGGAAGGAAATTGAGGAAGGAGAGGAAGAACAGAGAATTGATATTTTTTGTCAGGATTCCCTGTACATTTAATATCAAATTTCACTGAAGTGGAACTTGATGGCAATGTAAACCTATTCTACCCTTTGGATGTAACCTGTGAGGAGTTACCTGGGCTTCCTTCAGCCTCTAACAAGGCGGGAAACATTGTTATTGTTAATTTTTTCTCTGATCACTGCAGAAGCTCACTTGGTTTCACTGCCTTTACTCCTAGCTTCATCTCCCCATTCTGCCACATCCTTTTCTTAGAAACAATAAAAATGGTTCCTGTATGAGTATGGACACTATCTAAATATGTGTTACATATGTGTATATGGAGATTTATGGTCTGCATATATGAGTATGGTTTGCTGCCAAGGGCTGTGAAAATCACTGGAGGCAAAAAAGGAATGTCAAAAAAAGAGAAGAGAAAAAACATTGACATAGTAAAAAAAAAAAAAAGAGTGAGAAGAATGGACATTGTTTCATTTGGGAGGAAGGAAATATGAAACTTCATATAAAAATATATGTAATAATTATGAGAAGTTTGGAGGAGGTAAACTATGAGTTTGTTGTCACTCAAGCCAATATTCCAAGAACGGAAAGGCAGACGACAAGCTGGTAAACTTGAAGCACCTGGATGGAAACATTTCTTTTTCACACAAGAAGCAAACAGTCTATTGATCTAATTGTTGTACGTTACTACTGACACTTTGGATTTTAGCAGGACTCTTACATGCGACTTTTCAATAGCTAACAAAGACACTAAAAACTACAAGAGTAAGGACAGTAAACTTTAACAGAATTTTTTTCATTGATTGCAATGTCACATACTTGAAGGCATATATCTGCCTCTAGGTATTTAGGGCTGCGATGAACTTACTCTTTAGAGAGCTTTAGAGATGCATTATTTTGTGACTACTTGTGCGTGTCTTCTGAAACATCTAATACTAGCTGTTAACAGAAGAAGACAAGGTAATGGGCTTTAAGAAGTATAGCTCTGATTAAGAAACTTCCTATACATCCATTTATGACAAACGGAATCAGAGAGAAACACAAGGTTTCTGCTTTTCCTAATCATCTTGGAAATTAGTAGGACAACAGTTTGCAGTCTCTCAGTACAGGTATGATAAAAGAGAATGAGTTTAGAAGTCAGCATTATAAACTCTCACTATGGCAGGCTTCTGTGAGATTTTTTCATCCATTGAATCAGCTGGTTGAAATTGTATGTTCTCACTTGCTGCTCTGAGTCACTGTATTTACCATTGTCATGTGGGAGTACTTTTTAAGAGCAACCATGTCATAAGGACACCACAGAGCTAGAATCTGCCAGCTTGATTAAAGCTTCAATAAGATTGACTAACATGCTGACATAACAAACTTAATATCAGCTGAAGAGCTTAGGAAAAAACAGAAGGTGGGGGAAGAAACCAGGCAAAAGTAACTTTACCAAGGAAAGAAACCAGTATGTAACCCACCCTTTTAAAAATCATACTGGTTTAGGGTATGCAACCACACTAATTCACAGTTCATTCCTTCAGCTGGAGCTAAGTAATTAGTTATTTGGATGCCTATCTTTTGCTTTTTCAGATTTCCACCTGTGTCCATATCACAAGCTTTATTTCTGAACACATGATGTAAGCATTGAAGAATGTAGTTGGCTTTCAGGAGTACTTTGTTTTGTAAAGATCCCCTATTGCAAGTGCAAATGCAACTGAAAATTGCTAGTGATTCTGGCTGGGTACATGACACCGCACATGCAGTGTATTCTTCTCCTGAGTCCTGGAGAAGTAATGGGCTCTGTCACTCCAGAATGGACTGAAAAGCAACAAGAATGACTTACTGGAAAGCAAACAGATAGGGGAAAGGAAAGAGAAATGAAATAGAGCAAGTGAGGGACCTTTGAAAATTGATGTGCTGCCTTAAGTTTCCCAGGTAAAAGATAGAGTCAAATTACTAATCTTGTTCTCATATGTAACAGGATGGTCAATTTGTTTGGTCAAATTCAATGAATGATAAAGCCTAATAAAGCTTCTGTGCAAAAGGATTGGAGGTGACATAAAGGCGGATAATAAAGTTACCCAGAGCATAGATCAGTGACAATTTAGCAATTAGCTCTGTCAGCAGCTCAGGAAGATCTGTAACAAATCATAAGATTTTTAGTTACCCAATATAATAAAAATATTTAATAGTGAAGGGAAAGTAACAGAGGCGATAAATGTGTTTAAGCATAGAATATTACCTTCTTATGACAGTAACATATCTGGAGAAAAAGTGCAGTTTATGATATTCTTCTTGAGATAGAATATTAATATTCTGGTAGGTGAAGAAATATTTGTCTTTTTTACTTTGCTCAAATCTCATAGTTCATAAGGGGTTGGGAATGAGGAAAAGTTATTTGGCAAATTGCACAAACATCAGACTGAATGGAAATAGAAACAACTGTAGGCTGAGAAATATAGCATTTATGTATGAAGAACAGAAATGATGCCATAGGAAATTGCAATTCAGTTCACGAGAAACAAGAAAGAGCTTTTTGTTATAAAAGTACAACTTAGGTGAACAAGTCTCTAAAGGAAGAGAGCTGGATAGTTACCATCTTGTAATCCCAAATTTGTCAAGTAATATGATGTATAACAGCCAATGGAGATCTAAGATAGTAAAGCCACAAAGTAGGGTATTTGTGTTTTCAGACTTTAGGCATCTAATTTAAGTACTAAAATGAGCACCTAAACACTGTACCCACTAATGGAAAAAAAGTAGGCTCCTCCAGAGAGCAATCTGAAATGCTTGTGTTAGGTGCCTACCTTTTATCATTGACTATATTGGCCAGCTGAACTTAGATGGTGCGATTAACTCCTGAAGTGCCTTATTACAGCATATCTAGGAATATACAGTATTTAGGTGTAAGGTAACGGCATTGAAGGGCACCAATTATGTACTTCAACAGCATATACACTTGTTCTAACGTAGCGGTATTTACGTGCCACTGATTGCTCTAGCACAACCCTGTGTCTATGCACAGCTGTAGTGGAAAGGTGGATATCTTACATAAAAACTAAGGTTAAGATTCTAACCAGCTTTTTGAGACAATATCCATTCAGTTTATAAGATGAGGCTATGGCAGCAGGGAAGATCCATCTTTTGAGATGTCTGAAAATGAACATGGCTACAATGAAGGAAAATCTTGTACTGGGAGGACACTGAGAAGATTGCATAATCTAATGCCATCTCTAACTTATACAGCTGAAGACATGTCACAACGTCCTTTCAGGAAGTGGAAGACAGCAAAGGCTCAAGTTTTTACTTTTGTGAATGTATTACTTGTCCTTTTAAAGCATTACAGGACAGGCAATCACGAAAAGAGAAGGAATATATTGGAAAAGGATTACGGAATAATTTAGGTGGGAAAAGACCTTTAAGATTAATGTATAGGAGAAAGATTAGTAGGAAAAAATAATTGAAGTGGCATATATCAAAATTACTAAGAGTAACACCTGTGGTTACAGACTTATCCAAATACAAAAATAACCAGAAGCCTCATTTAACTAGTATATTGGCACTGTTTGCTCATATTGTTCTTTCTCCCTCCCTCTCCAGACAATCTAGCTCAGTTCAGCAGCAAAAGCACTGAAATTTCCACTGAATTTTAAATCACTGAAGTGGTAAATAATAGATATACAAGAACTCAAATTGTTACAAAATAATTTGACATAACTCTTACCAGATCTAAACAGGAACGGAACTACAAAAGCACTTAGGAGTGAGCAATTTCTTGCCTATTACAATTTGATTTGAAGCTGATGTAAAGGAGTAGGCAGTACAATTTGCTTTGCATGCACGCAGGAATCTCCATCAGCCTCTTCGCTCCTTGAAGAGTTAATTCCAACAGCAGAGATGTATAAAAAAAGAAATAGAACATTTTTTTTCAGGTGCTTGGAAAAATATTAATGGAAATAAAGTCTGTCTGAATGAATAAAATGATTCTAATTAGAGATTATTGAGTTAGAGCTAACAAGAAAAAATATCTGCTTTCCTTTTCCCTTTCCCTGTCCCTTTCTCTCTCCCTGTTCCCTTTCTCTCCCTTTCCCCTTTCTTTTCTCTCCCTTTCCCCTTTTCCATATTTCAGGAATTTTCTTTTTTCCAAATTGCAATAATAGCAAGTTTTCCGTCTTAATATTACATTTTTGCATTCATGATAGAGTAGGGAATGATTTTACTTTTGTATAAAGGACCATTATAAGAAATTTGATTGTTGTATCCAACTTCAACGAAGGCTGATTTTTCATGTTAGCTGCAACACGCACATCTTGGTGTAATGATTTTCTTCTTATTTTTGCCTTGCAAAGAGGACAGACAGAGTTTGTTAGAGTGCTTAAGCACTTGTCAGGTTCTACCAGTAACTTGAGGTTAATTGACTATTCTTTTTTGCATTACTTTGTGGGTAATGAAGGTCCTCAGTACTCAGCCCTTTCAGACTTGAGGTTCTATCCCAACTGACTTTTTGTTGCATTCAGCATGTAGTCTTAAATTATGTCTGCAATACTGTTCACCAGGTTTACCCCCTAATCCAGCATGGTTAGGATATGAATTCCGTGGCAGACAGCCAGGCTATATCCCTTTCCTTTTATACCTGTGGAGAGGGCAGAAGCATGCCTCACTGGGAGTGTCCATCAAGCATTAGCTCCTCCTAGGTTTACGGAGCGAGGTCCATAGACAGGCATAACTGCTCTCTTCTCTCTGCTGACTACAGGCTGTTGGGTTGTCTGACATAGCAGAGTGCCGTTGCCTCAGCAAGCTGAGAGTGGGGCAACCCTGCCAGGCTGCGATACCAGCTGCAGCTGTTGTGGCTGGATGGTGACAAGGTAAAAACCTTCAAAACGTGGGTGGCTGGACAGAATATCAGTGGTAAAATGATGGTGTGTACACAAGGGTTGTAGTGTCACCCACATGGGTACAATAGGGAGCAGGATCCTGGCCTCAGAGGTGTAGTAGATAAAGAAGTGCCATGTGTTCCTCCTGGGCACCTGGAACTGATTGTCTATATTAAATTTTAGCATGTTGCTACTCTGAGCATTGTCCAGGCTAAAGACTCTTCTCCCAAACTCAGTCTGGGTTGGATTTGAGAGATGAATTAGGCAGGGAACCATTTCCAGTCTGGATATGGCCTTCCCACTTAATAGTATGGACCAGGGCACTGTGGGGTGGTGGGGAAACTCGTGGGCATCTGTCCTTGCAGGGGCATGTGGAGTCTTCCTGCCTTCTTCTGCACACTCAGCCCTTCTGCTGTGTGCTCGGGCACTGTGCCCCTGTTCGTAACTACTTTGGGAACTGGCTGATGGCATTTCCCTGCACACTTGTGCCGCAGTACCACTTTCTTGCAGCTCAGCTGACTGGCACCTCAGCTTGACAGTAAACAACAGGATGTCTGTGCAGGAAGAGGCACAATCTTCTAATCCTTTATAATTAGCTTTAGGAATGTATGATAAAAAGGAAAGTAATAGCAGTAAATTGTTACATTTTTGCTTAGTTCTACTCACACGCTGTAGAGCCTGCTGCTCCCAGTAGCCTCCCTCTGTTACTGCAGGGTGCTTTAGACCAACCTGAGGCAGACAGGGGGTAATGATCTTTCCTCTCTTCTGCATTTCTGTTTGTCTTGGTTAGGGGGAAGGGAACAGCAGACATCAGGGAAGCAGTAAGGCTGCTGGGGAAAAGAAACACATTACCAGGAGCAATGAAAGGACCTATTTGCAGACAACAAGCTCTGCAGTAAACCTCTCCTTGTTTCCCCCTCATTAATATACAGGCTATGAGGCTCTTGAGCAAAAGTTTTTCAGATAACCCACAGGTCAAGCATATGAAAACTCAGTACTGTTAACACAGTATGTGTACACAGCAATTGTTTTAGAAGTTTGCATTTACAGAGTGTGTTTCAAGATACGTATCAGAAGCATCAGCAAAGAGAGATCCTTAGCTGGTGCAAATCAGTGTTACTTCTAACAGTAAACCATGTTATTTTATTATTCTTTAATTCTAATAATGTTCTCTTCTTTCACACAGTGCGTCTGTGCAGTCTGTTCTTTATGATGATTTGACATCTCCGAAGGCATTAGCACTCCCTGGGGAATGTGAATCAAACAATGAATGCTCTTTGTACGCATTCACTACTTATGGTTTTGTTTTAGCTCATTTCTGTCAGAACAGAGCCTAAGAAAAGATGTCTAGAAAGGGCAATTTCCCAATAGTGTTTATGTTAGGGGAAAATTTCTGTCATTGTGAGGCTGCCTGGAAAATTCCGAACATTGTTTCTGCCTAAGAATAACAACTATATTCCACATGAATCTTTAGAGACGGCTGTATAGACTTATCAGTAAATAATAATAAAAACACTCCACTTCATTGCATCTTACTGAAATACCAAATATAGAGTACTGTCTGCTAAACCTTAATAATTATTATCTTTTTGCCACCAGTTACTGTGTTCTGCTATAAATATCCAGTATTCTTTTAAAAAAAGAACCATTTTATATTGTACCCCCAAATACTAATAGTCTGGAGGGTGTTCTCATACTAGTGATAGTTCAGACTAGAGAACTGTTATATTTGTATCATGTATAAGCATTAAAAAGAATTTCATCAAGACAGAGTTATTCCTATAAGCCATTGTATTAAATTCTCCCATTCCTTCCTCCATCTTATTCTTGGGTTAATCTTGAGCTGTTTAGTTTATTGCAGATCCTTTTAGAAGTCCCGTGTAAGATTTAATTCTCTCTGTAACTCCTCACTAGTTTACCATTCTGCTCCTGATACATAATTAAATCTTTAATCCTCCTACTGTTTCTTTCTACAACTCCCAGACTAGTTTTAAATGATTATGGGTACACTGTAAGAAGTTTGTTGGGACGTGTTTAGATGTTTTCTTTAAGCCACTCTTTACAGTATCAATTTGTTAGGTCATTCCAGCTAAACACCTTTTAATGATGTCGTGGAGGAAAGTAGGTCTTCACTGTTTCCTCTGGCACCCTCGAATAGGCTTTGCATCTTCTGAATGTGCGTTGATGAAGAAAGTGAAGTGCTAGGTTTGTGCTATCCATTTCCATGGGATGGCAGTGGACAGGCACCAAGGATTCTATAAGGGTCCAGGAAGGACATTTCTTGTTGAAATTAGGAAAGTCTGAAATCATAGAATCATAGTCAATTATCTCCTTTCTTTTCCCCAAAGCACAATGCAAGACTTAGTGTTTACACTTTGAACTTTCACTGGCCTAGAATAATGGCAGAATATTAGAGCTCAATCGGTCTCAGATTTTTAATCATTCTGTTGGGATTTACAAAAATCTAGTATTTTCTCCCCCAGAACTAGTATAGATAGAACAGAGGATGATAGACTTTTTCGGGATCAAGAACACACTGTTGATTTTGCAAAGGTAGCATATGCTGTGATATAAGAAAGAAAAAGCCCCAGGACGTTGTGTGGAGTCCTGCTGCCCTGCTCCTCTTGGCTGGGGCAGCTAGATCCTAGCAACCCTGTGCCTAGTTTCTATCAGTCCTGCTTGCACGATAGTAAGACTGAAGATAGCTACAGATTCACCATTTGATGCAAACATGTGGCCAGCCCAAGGTCACTGGCTGTTTGCCAGTGTAAGTCTGAGCAGGGCAAAGCTTGGGCTTCCCTGCCGTGGTTGCAATTAAAGAGTAGCACTGGGTCCAGATCTTTTCTGTCTGACTAGTGTGTGGGTGTCAGAGGTGCTCTGGCAGAGCCCTTTGTGTTTTATTTCCACACACTTTGGGCTTTCTTCCCTGACAGCGAGAAACATGACACTGAAATTCTCTTTTGAGGGACGTGCTGTGATATACACATATATTAATTGTGCCACAGACTGAAAGCTTCATGTCCAGGTGAGCAATCCTTTAAAGCATTTGGCAGCAGTAACAAGTACCTCAAGGTTATGCCCTATCTCTTTTTCTCTTTATGTCATCTGTAACAACTGTGGACTCTGACATTTTGTTAATTAAATTTGCCCACACTATCTGACTTAGTTGTGCAATTCCTCTTGAGGACGTAATTTTTGAAGGTAGCAGGCAAGAAGAATGGTTAACCTTGATGAATCAGTTTGCTATAGTAGTATGTTATTCAAGGAAAATCTTTGGAGCTTTTTTTTCTATTGATAAATAGATATGATATAGTAGAATATGTCCATGAAAAGGTATCATTATGTGTTTGAAGCCACATATCAAAATAAAATGAAATTAACACACAACTGCAACTGCTCGTATATTTCATCTACAGGTCTCTGCCTACTACAATTTTCTTTTAATAACTGGTATTTCTCAGCTAATTGTTGTTTAGATTATTTCCCCTCAAATCTATCTGAAATGGATTTTACTGCCTCTGATGTTTTACATTTCAATGTGGATATGTAAAGTTGCTTTTGAAATTTTATTCTGATAAGGTATTTATATAGTTATTACATTTTTAGTAATGATATGGTCTAGAGCTGGATTCAGGTCTTTATGCAGTTTACCTATCTACTATCAATATTGACTATCTACTATTCACCATCTACTATCAATAGCATGATATTGAAGTAGGCTGATTTACGTCCATGTGCTTTTCTATTCTCAGAGTTGCCTTGCAGCCACATTCTAGTCTGTCCTTGCACACATTGAGCACATGGAGAGCAAGTTTGGTGTGCTACCTGAGCAATGTGGGGATATATGGGACACACATGCTGAAAGGTGGTTCTCCAGTTCAGCTCCCAATCTCATGGTCTTTGTGGTGAAACTGACGTGATTTTGGCTTTGGAGTCAGAACTAACAAACAAAACAGAAAAAGATTTTCAAAAAATATTTTTTTTTATATCAGCACCTATTTCAGTTTATTATCTGAGGTGGTACAAATTCCTTGTTTCCATAAAATAACATTAAATTAATATAATAGTAATAACAAAAATGATGATGATGACACAATGAATGACACCTGCTGTTTCTCATAATACAGTGATATTGCAAATTCATTTCAGAGAATAGAAACTTTGTATAATTTAATCTTCCAAGATCTCTCTCACTAAAAGTTCTGGTATACAGATTAGAATGAATTAATTAATAGCGATAGCAATTAATGGTAGGCAACTTTGACTTGTACTTTACACTTACCAGCCTTCAAGAATGATGGTTTGATATTCAGAGGTCCACCTCAGAGGAAAAGAGGTCTGTCATGGCATGGGTGGTAATTTATTGCAGTCATTATGGATAGATAGCGAGACACTGGGACAAATTTGCTCCAGCCTAGCATGCAGCACATCTGAAGGCATTGGGAGGTGGCTGTAAATTTGATCCCTCCTAGGTGTCTGTAAAATCAGATGCAGTTAACAAAATATATGTCAAACCGCATTGTAAATTACAAGTCAGCCTATAAGAATTTTTCTTTAATCAGTGCATACCAGCTAAAAGTATGCAGGCAAGCAGTCATTCTAAGTCTGAGATTAGGCAGATTGATACTGGCCATCTGACAAATCTCTAGCACTAGATAAGGCTGGAAGTGGAGGGGAGAGAGTTATAAATTGCATGCGCCCACTAATGCACTCATGTAAATGTGCAATTTAAATGCTAATTGATGTTAATTCAGCACAGCACTAGTGCTGTTGTATTCAGCTGTTAGACAAATATAGTAATGTTGTTGAAGGAATAGTGGTAAGGTGCTTGGAATGGTGGTATAATTGAAGCCAGGAAGCAATCCAATGTATGGGACATATTCTGTTTCACTTTGTGTATTGTTATACCTGCTGGGTAATCAGAATTAGCTAAATACAGGCAAGAAAATTAATCGTGACCATTCTACTGACCATGCGTTCAATGAATGATAATTTTCATATTTACATTACCTGAAATAATTCCATGTCTCAAAATATCTTGACATTCTTTATTAAAATGCTTAGACTTAATGACAGAAACAGCTAGGAAGTCCCAAGCAAAATGAAGTATTTTCTATCAATTGGAACTGAATACTCTGGCTGACCATGTTTTTTTAAAAAAAATTACTTTATTTTAGTCTCCTACGTGAGGAAAAAAATCAGTTTATGAAGGTTTCTCTGAAAAAAAAGTGAGTTAGTTATGACACTGAAACCCAGCTCTTTATTATGATGCCTATTCTTAAGTAAATCCCTTGCACTAAGTTTAAGTGAAAATTTCACTCTGAATCTATTTTTCAAGTGCATATCCATCCTCATGGTAAATTTAATAAATATTCTAAATGTGTAGTGAAATGCTGCTAATCCAGCCATTACTATTCAGTTCCTTTTACTCAAAAAGTTATTAACAATAAAAAAAAGTTACAAAATGCAAATTGCTTGTGGCTGATAAGCAGTAAATTTTGTGGGCTAACAGTTAGGCATGTTTTCTTAAAATAAGAGGTTAAATGTAACAGTGGAGGTGGTAGCATTTTCATTAAGCAGCCAGAGTGCCGATTTGGCTCATGTTGTGTGTTAATATCATCTCCATATGCCATAAACCTTCTGGGTCAAATTCTAGGCTTTCTGCCAGATGTCGTGCTCAGTTATGCTGCTGTGAACCTGTGCAGGGATATAGTTTCAGGGGTGAAATAAGAGGTAAAATGTTGCCCAGTTTCCTTATAAAAGGTAGAAGTGATGGAAGACCCAATTCTTAACTGTTTACACCTAGGAAGAGTAAGTGTAAAATGTTAGCAGATTGACTGCTATGGCTGAATCATTCGATACAGTGATATAAAACTGTTGTTGGAAGGATACAGGCTTGATTTGAACTCATTTTGTGATCCAGCTCTTAACCATTCTAGTGAATTTTGGTGTATATAGGTCCATTGTGGAGGAAACTGAAGAAGAGAACTGTGAGGGAGAAGGAAGAGACTACCCTCTAGAACGACATCACTAGTTATTTATCCAAAAAATCACATCTTCGCTTCATCGCCTGCATTTGAGAAATTGTGGTCTCTGCAATTTGTTTTCTAGGATATAGTAATATTGTAGGTCAAATATCTCAGCCAACTGTTTTACTACTGAATGGCAATGTAATTCCAAATGAATTTAAGGCACATTACTGAGTTCATATCTGTTTTGCGGTTTTAGTTTTGTTTAGGTTTTGGGTTTTGTTTTTGTTTTTGTTTTTTTCTCTCCAGGAATATTGAGAGGAATTGTAAGTTGAAGGAATTTGTTTGAAGGTGGAAGGGACATGAGATTTTAAATTGCCTGGCTTATTGGTAGTGGTTTATCTTAAATTGTGCTGCTGCACTGTATTTTTAAATTATGTCAAGGGCACCCAGACCATATGGAATGAAAGAAAAAAAATGATTTAAGAATGTACTTATCTGTTGCAAGAACATTCTCACAATGTGTCAGCAGAACCACATGGTCTAGAGTATCCAAGAGAGATGATAGGTCTAAAATAACTAATATGAAGAAGTAGTGGTTAAAGTTGTCACATGTGTCTACAGTTAGGCACCTAAATCCAGCTCCAAAAGCTTATGAAAGGAGGTCTGGTTCTTGCTGCTTTGTGACTACTCAGCAGCTCTGATGACATTGTGATATTGAAAAAGGATTTCAGTGGTAATGAGGACTGTGTCTGGAGTAAAATATTTAGCTTTGTTTTGCATTTAAAAATATACATGTTCCTGCCTGGAGTCACTGGTCATTTTTTCATAGTACACATTTTTCTCATCAATAGGAAATTACATAAAGTTAATAACTATTGAGATTAACAATATAAAAAGGGAGCTTTTCAAAAATAATTTCATAACTGATTCTTTGCAACAGGAATCTGTATGAGATGCTGTAATAGATGTCTTCATATGATTTAATTTAAGCATAAACTTAGTAGTTCTACAATACTTACTCTCTCTCTCAGTAATAGGCTATTACATTAAATGGCTCCTGCCATTTTCCTTTCTTAAACCAGTGGTTTTTTTCCAGATGCATTTTTTCACACAGGTTAGTAGAAAATGTTTTCTGAAATATGTATAGAATTTACGTTCCTGGCTTTATCTAAGCCTACTCTTTCAGTGATACATATACTCCAGGAACTCAACTAAACGTGTCTCACAGCAGTAGTGAAATGGCTCTCTGTGTCATAGCTCACACAGAGAGGAGCTCCACAGTAGTCATTAATAGTACAGGAAACATCAAAGGTAGCAACTGAGACCTGAGCCTTCCCTGCAAGAGGAAATCAAAGCCCAGTGGCTCTGCCACTGCTGGCTATTTCAACAAAATGCAAGCAGTTTTAAAAATGATCAGTAGGCATTGAAATGGCAGAATAAGTGGTTGTGAACCATCTACACGGAAGATGTCATTTCTGACATACAAGCAGGGCGATGGGTTTGACCTGCATGGGATTTTTTTTTCCAATCTTCATGTTTTCATTAGGTATCTCGAGCCGAGGTAAAGAGGGTGAGGATAATGCAAGTAAAATTAAAATCTAAATTCAGGTTGGCATGAACTTGGCCCATAGGTGCAGAGTGGTGAAATTAGCTGCTGTGAAACAAAAACACTATCCTTCTTTGTAAACCCACTCATCAGTAACTTCCTTCCCTAATCCTACCTGGAAGTCGCACATGATCTACTGCAGACCCTTCTTTCTAAGCAAGTTCTTAATGATCATCAATAGCTGTTGGACTCAGGGTGAAAGTTGACACATTTCACAGAAGTTGAAACACCTACAGCCACCTCATTTTTGCTGTAACACTTTGCTAAAATGCTGTGGATTTCTGTGGAGAATCTGTGCACAATTTCTTGTACTGAAACCAGCAATGGAAAACCAAACAGTAGAAGTAGAAGCTCAAAAGGAGACAATAAACAGCAAAAAGCCTAGTCCTGGGCCTCAGCTTGCATACATTGTTCTCAATGAGGCCAGGCTCCGTAACAGGCCAGGGGAATGAAAGGATTAAGTTGTTTTCTTTGAGAAGGGCTGGGATGTCAGCTAGAGGCAAGTGGTTCTTTTTGTGCCTCTTGACTCTCCTCACATGATATATTTTGCAGTGCACATGTTTAATTGTTTTAATTTCCTAAAGACAACTTCAAGTGCTCTTGCAGTAGGAAATAATATTCAGTTCTTCCCTGAGGAAAGTGATCTTAACCCTCCAGGCCTATCACCAATATAAAGCTTTACTCGGTTAGCTACTATTGCTTTCATTTAAGCAGTAAGTACTGAACAGTCAGTAAGTGGAAGAAAAAATAGCTGAAATTTCAAAGTGGAAAGGAACAAGTGAATGTCTTCACCAAAGAGGAGTGCAATTGAGACTCAGTTGTCTAGAACAGTACTTTGGTCATCCTCAACTCTTAGAAAAAATGGAGAAGAGCAAAAGGCTTTTAGCAGTCCAGGGAAGGATCACACCACAGCTTACACTACACATAGATCATTATTTGAGTTATGATAACATCTAGAGCAGGAATCTTTGGTGTTTGGTGACACAGGCTGGTGCATTCTGAATGGTGTAAGCCTGGATCAGCCCAGGGCTAGTAGCTGGGGGAGAGAAGTTCTTGTGAAAGATCAGGGCAACAGAAGTTCTCTTCATGAGGTTTGAGTTTGGCAGAAGTAAGGGGTGGCAGCTTAACAGAAGCCTGCCTCTTTAAGGGGCAGCATCCCCTTGCTCTCAATGAGCTGCTCCCAAAAGGCTCAGGTTCTTATTTGAGAAAGAAAAAGCAGTCTAGTATGTCATCTAGAAGTTGTAATAGTTTGCTGGTTACCTTACAATACAAGGCAAACTGCCACAGGGGAGGCTGGGCTGGATCATTGACCAAAGGCACATATTCTACAATGAGCAATGGTAGCTGAGACATCAATGCCCTCAGCAGAATTATAAATTCACACCTCATTCAAAATGGTTGTATGAAACTCAGGCAGAGAGACATGAAGACCTAGAACTACTAAGTGAGTAGGTGCCTAGCTGCCAGGGATTTTGAAAGCTGTGTAAGACTTGCCAAAAGTTTTACAAGTGTCCCCTGCTAATGTCAAAAACAGAACCCAGCTCTCAAGCCTTAAATTAGAGCATTAACTGCAGGTCCATGTATTGCTAATGTCTCTGCTCCTTTGTGGAATACACAGAGGTTTCTTCTGAGCTGATCTTTTAAGCAAATCTTTTGAAGAAGCTTTCCACAGACTCAGTATTTTTTTGTGAAAATATTAAGTAAAATAAAACAAATAGCCAAATTTCTCACTAACTGGCATTTTTCAGGAATTATTAAAATAGGACACTGAATGATTCACAAAATGTATTTTTCTCCTATCTGAAAGCCAAAGCTAATAGCAGATAATAAGAATCCAATGCTTCTCATTGTTAGCTGTCTCAGTAAAAGCTGTTCCATTTGCCCTCCAATCATTTCTTTAATCACACCTCAGAGAAAATTGCACATAACTGGGTTCATTGAAACATGCCGTAATGTTTTGTTAATTATGTCCCATATAGCACAGCAGGCCCAAAACTTTGAAAGGAATAACAGGTGAACAATCTTCTGTCTGAATTTTGCTAAATAAATGCAATATATAAGCTTAGTATTGCTTGCATAGGAGTTAAGCCCCTTTCTGAGCCAAATCCTCATGTGTGCTCCTCACTAGCATAAATTAAACAGATGGATCCCTCCGTTCTTGCTACACATTTTATTTTCATGGAGACCAATTTTCCCACTAGTACTGAATAGGATTTTATAGAAAGACAAACTTAATTTTCATTTTATAGATTCTTGAAAATATCCATACCGCAAAATCTAGAAACTTAGAAGTGCAAATCTGCAAGTCAATGCCATGCTTGTTTTAGAACATGATTAAAGAATACCTGAGGTGATAATCCACCCATGGTAAAATCAGGTCTGGAAGGGTACAACACTGGGATGCTGACCCTGAGCTGCCTAGCTTTTTGACTTAGGTGCTGTGAGTGCAGCTAGGGCGCTACAGAAAAAGGTCATGTAGTATTGGACTTTCTTGTTAAGGTCTCTGCCAGTAGGGATCAACTCTTTACAGTGTTGATGTGCCTTTACTTGTTAATAAATCGTTTCCTTTAAGCAAGGTAGACAACCACCCTTCTGTTGCTTTAATATTGACTTTGGAGGGCTTTTACTTGAAGCTCTTGTCTTCAGAAGAGATAATTCTACTCTTTGTTTACTTATCCTGCTCTGTTTTCTAGTTCCTTGCATTATTAAGTAGCTGGGGGCCATCTTGGCTGCAGAGAAAGGCAATGATGTCCCATGTCATGTGCTGGCCAAAATCTGCAGGAGCAGCTCTTTCTGACACCACTGCCACAATTGCACATCTGCTGGCTCATATTGCTCTGCTACCCAGCTGAGTGGGCATTCTCTGGGAAATAAACAGACTGTGAAGTGCTATCAAGTTTGCATTTCTGTCTCTTTTCAGCTGTTCTACGGCCACCCCTCCCTACCTTCCTTCTCCTTCTCATCTTGCTTCTGGCTCTTAACCACAAGCCTAAATCCAAGAAGGATCAGTGTGATATTAAAGTTTCTTAGTTTCACTTAAAATTGCACTATAAGTCTGCTGAAGGGGATGTGGTAAAACAGCAAGGAATTGAAGAATATGTGGTAGTGAGTGCAAGCAGGGGATCAAGGGATTAACAGGAATATGAACAAAGAAGTTTGAAATGGAAAAAAATCCTGAGAATGAGCTTCAGAGAAAAGAAATCAGCCAGAGGCATACTGTTTTTGAGGGAAGGTGCCATTAGCCAGAAGAGCTCAGGAAAAGGGTGTATGAAAGGAAAGAAGATTGAAGGAATTTGATAGGAATATGCTGAAAAAGGAGATCTGTAGTAATATCAGTAGTAATTTTATGAATAATTCTAATATGCAGAATAAAATGAAGACACAGAACTGAAAAAGATTATAAGGGCAATGAAGTCCATGCTGGGCGATAGACAGTTTATATGTGAACACAACTCAGGGAATATAAGCAAAAAATAATGGAGTTGTAAAAGAGGCAGGAAAAAGGGGACAGCTAAAGAATTTATGTCCACAGATGGCACCCAGCAAAACTTGATTTTACACACTCCATCATGTATTTAAATAGCCTTTGGCAGTGGAAGAAAATAGACAACAGTAATTTGTAGGTCTTATGAATCAAATTCAACATATGCTGAAATACTGTAATGAAAATAAGTGTTAGAAAATAAGGTTGAAATGTGAGGAGGAGTTGCTGAGTGGTGCCTTCCTTCCTGAGTCAGCCCCTGCACAAGGTATTTAGGAAGAAGCATCGAAGGCTTTAAAATTATATTTTATGTCTATTTTGACATTTAATTGAAGCAACTTCTTACGTAAAAGTTTGATTTCTCTATCATACAACACTTATCAAAGTTTAAGCAGAGCAATTTGAAATGTCAGGATAATAAACCATGAAAAACAGGAATAAATAGGCAGCATCTCAGGTTTTATTACAGACTTACATGACTATGCATCAGAAAAAGTAGCATAAATAGCTGTTGAGAGAAGAATGTGGAAACTGGTAGTCAGATCTTGAACAGTCTGCTGATTTGGACATGAGATGAATGTCTAAGCAATATTACCTGGAACTAACCAAAATCTTCCTAAGTTCTGAACATTGCATTTATGAATTTAAGCAGGTCATATATGAACAAAGATGCTCCTGTTGGCTGGAGAGCATTTCAAAGAGCAGGAGGGAGCAGAAGAGTATGTGCCATATGGAGAGTATGCTTCCCTAAGGAGGAATGTAATGTTGTTTGGTTTCAATCAGCTAAAGATTAGCACTAAGTTTTCAGTCTTTAAATTCAGAAAAGAAGCAAAGTAAATGTCGTTTAACTAAGACTTCTATAAATTTATACCATGCCCTTGAAGTCATGTGAAAAATTAGATATGCTGTTTCCTTGCTATAGTTTAATCCTGAGTTACATAGCTCAGAAGAACTGGTGGTAAGTTTTGCCTTAAAATTACTACTGAAAATGGACTAGAAAAAGAAGGTTGAAGAATTGTTATCTTTGAAATTACATACCAAAATTACATGTAACCATGTAATGGTTGCTCTAGGCATGATTTAAACCTGTAAGGTTACAGAACCACTTGATCTTCTCCCTTTCTATATATAACCTGCCAGCTCTTCAGAAAATGGGTCCCATGAAGGAAAACATATACATGGTATCTTCAGTTGTGTTGCAGAAAAGGTGAAGCTTCCTATCTTGCTTTCATCTCTTGGTGTGCTTGCTTATATCACTGTCGCCTTTCTAAGCTCTTCAAATAGGGAAAGTACCCTCTCTTGAAAAGACAGTGTAATTAAGCTTATAATTGGAAAACTGATCTGCAATTAGTAAAATTCAGTGTAGATGTCTGGTTAAGAAAACAAGACTACACTTAGAAAATTTCTTGCTTGCTTGTCTTTTGGTAGCACATAAAGGCTGTTTCAAATCACATAGAGTCACATTGAATTAAAAGTATTAAAAGAAGCTTTAAGCTTAGATTAGGCATCTGGCTGTAAGCCTGTATGTGGAGATCAAGCCATAGAGCTTAGAAAGCAATTAGCTTGTCCTAATATACATGCTTGTATCTGATTACTGAATAAGTCTCTAGACTGTACTAACCAGGACCTTGGAGCTGCCTGGTTCCATGTGAGATGCCCTCATGTATTTAATCAGATGTCACACTGCAGAATGCTGTGACAATATCTCCCACCCCCAACTCCCTGGGGCACCTCAGATGCTACCAAGCAACTATGTCTAGTCAGGAAATGAATCGAAGAACTGAGACATTGCACAGCTAAATCTGTGCCTTAATTACAACCTGAGTCTGCACTTCTAGTCAGTAACGAGACTCATCACAGTTTATCAGTGCATCACCACTGCAGAAACATCTGTCCAGTACCTTCAATGATTTTCAGATGTATTTTGTGCTCTCAGAAATAAATTCAGTGTATTTAACAGGGACAGTCTTCTCCTTGATCAGAAGGCATTAATTTCATGGCAAAATAGAACAAAACCAAAAAACAATCAGAATTCTCCCAGGAGGAGATGTGAGGATTTAAAGTAGCAGAGAGTGTAGCAGAAGAACAAATGGGTGTTAACTGGTTGTTTTTAATACTAGCCTGAAAAGGAGAAGCTTTATTACTCTCTAGTAACAAGGGTTTGGAAAAGCTGAAATGAAAATCTGGGAACATAACTAAGATTTATGATGAAAACTGATATATTCAGGGAAGGCATTCTCTGAGCTCAGCAATCCTATCCAAAGAACCTATACCACTCCCTTAAAAGCTATTCTTGCAGGGAATTCCTTCCAGGTATATCAGCAACAGGCCCAGGAGCTTACTTCTCAGAAACAAAGGCATTGAAAAATACACCAAGGAACAGACTATACAGGCAATTCCCATGTTCCTCAAACAATTGTGACTTAGCTCAGCTGATTCTAGTGCTATGGTGAAGTGGATGAGCACCTGTGATAGATCAGAAATCTGGCAAGATGATTAAAGAAGACATGTGTTAAAGCATCAGGTATGAAAGATACTCCAAACAGCAAAAATAAAAATAGGGTTTTTTTCAGGAAACTTCTAATGTATATGACAGTTTTGGCAGTGTGTCACCAAAGAATGGTATTAATATTACTCCATATTTTGTTTACTTAGAAAAAAAGTCAGTCTACTGTAATCCAAATCGGTGAAAATTATATAGTTGTAATAAAAACAGATTCATATTTTCAGTGTAAAGTGGTATAAACCAGATTTTTTAATTGAAATACTTATTGGCAAAATCAATTGTGCCACAGGCCTGTATCTATATCAATATGACTTTATACGGCAACAGGCCATGTCTCAAACAGCTGTGAAATGGTGTATGTTGATATAATTAACACATTCAAACTAAATAAATCATATGGAATAAAATATGTAAAAAGAAATAAAACAGTGCAATAGCATCTCCCTCTTCCATTCAGAGTGAAAAAAACCCACAAGGGGCTTAATTCCTCTAAATCTCAATTTCAGCTCCTTGCATGCTAGCTTTTAAATGGCTTGCTCATACAATACAAGCTGCCCATAGTCATTTACAATACTTAAATTCCTCCTATATTTCATTTTTTTTTTTATACAGGCATTCAACCATGTGGTCTGGTTGCTTAATAAAGATGACCTGGAAGCATATTGGAAATATTTTTCCTATGTCACAGCTACTCTTTTCTTTATGCAAACTGTTTATTTTAGTGATTTGTTTATGAGTTTGTAAAGGTATTAGAAAATATTTTTTTCCTGTCATGAATATGTAAGGGACGGACAAGAAATAAGAAATCCATTGATTAAAATTTAAAGAGTATTATTCCATATTTAAGGACTAACTCCTTGAAACAGTCTTTCTGCTTAGGTGGGTATGGATTAAAAAGTGGTTGAATTAAGGTGGGTATGGATTAAAAAGTGGTTGAATTATAATAATTAGTAATATATAGAATAAAATTAGCCTAGATAATTAGCACTTAATTAGCATTTATCTTTCAGTTTCCTCACTCTCATGGCTCTTCAGTTTATTTGTCACTGTCTTGTTTCAGGAAACTTCAGACTTTTTTTCCTACAATGATACAACCCTTGATGAGCTGATTATTGGTATGCTGAAATCATTATAATTTAATATTATCTCCTCTTCATCCTGTGCTCCTCTGCCTGAGGCAAACTGATAAACAGGTAAAAGGGAGTCCCTTATTACACAGTCTTCAATTAAACTGTGAAGATCTTTGTTATGGAAATTGTGGAAACCATAGTATCTCTGTACTAAGAGAGACATAATCTTACACCCATAGTGTCATTAAGCAGAACGCAAGATGTCACATTATCAAATTATGTCCGAGCCAATCACCTGATTACCCTTCACAATTGATGGGGAGAAATGGGCCAGTTAAGGCTCAATTCATGTAATCCTAAAATAAATGTCTAAAGCAGGTCAGGAGAACTGCAAGGTGCAAAGACAACATAGGTTGGATACCTCAGGTATAGACCTCTGGAGAGTGATGAGGTTAATCTTATCCTAAGGAGTCCTCACTCAGGAAATCCTGAAGCACACTAGTCAGTGGAAAACAGATGAGCATATTGGTGAAATACCACCATCTACTTGTCTCATTTTTATGTTCCTCTCTCAGCATTCAATTTTGGACACTGTTGGGTGCAGGATAATGGGATACATTGATCTTTGTCTATACAGAAACTGCAACTGTACTCTCCCTTACATTCTGCATAGCAAGAAAGGTTAATATTTGGCACTTAAGCTGCCCACACATAACTGTCATGCCATATGACGGGCCACAGGACATGTATTCTAGGGGATATGCACCTCTTACTGAGGCTGACACTGTAACTAGAGATGCACCTTCCCAAACCTTCCTGCAACAAAGTGATAGACCCTGCAAGAATTGTCCTCTCTGAAATATTCCTGGCTCCCTCTGCTACCAATTTGTGCCCCATGCTTTTTTGCAGTACGAAATATATGGTAATGTAAAGAAGGCTAGTCACACAGAATCACAGAATCACAGAATGACCAGGTTGGAAGAGACCCACTGGATCGTCGAGTCCAACCATTCCCACCATTCCCTAAATCATGCTCCTAAGCACCTCATCTACCCTAACCTTAAACACCTCCAGGGACCGTGACTCAACCACCTCCCTGGGCAGACCGTTCCAATGCCTAACCACCCTCTCTGTGAAGAATTTCTTCCTAATCTCAAGCCTAAATCTCCCCTGGCGGAGCTTGAGGCCATTCCCTCTCGTCCTGTCCCCTGTCACTTGGGAGAAGAGGCCAGCTCCCTCCTCTCCACAACCTCCCTTCAGGTAGTTGTAGAGAGTAATAAGGTCTCCCCTCAGCCACCTCTTCTCCAGGCTGAACAACCCCAGCTCTCTCATCCGCTCCTCGTAAGATTTGTTCTCCAGCCCCTTCACCAGCTTTGTTGCCCTTCTCTGGACTCGCTCCAGAGCCACAATATCCTTCTTGTGGTGAGGGGCCCAGAACTGAACACAGTACTCGAGGTGCGGTCTCACCAGTGCCGAGTACAGGGAGAGAATAACCTCCCTGGACCTGCTGGTCACGCTGTTCCTGATACAAGCCAGGATGCCATTGGACTTTTTGGCCACTTGGGCACACTGCTGGCTCATGTTCAGTTGACTGTCAACCAACACTCCCAGGTCCTTCTCCTCCTGGCAGCTTTCCAGCCAGGCTTCTCCTAGTCTGTTTGTACCTCTGCTTAGGGTTGTTGTGCCCCAAGTGCAGAACCCGGCATTTGGCCTTGTTAAACCTCATGCCGTTGGTCTCAGCCCAGTAGTTCAGCCTGTTCAGGTCCCTTTGCAGAGCCTCCCAACCCTCCAGCAGATCGACACTTCCTCCCAGCTTGGTGTCATCTGCAAACTTGCTAAGGGAGGAATCAATGCCTTCATCTAGGTTGTTGATAAAGACATTAAACAGGACTGGACCCAGCACTGAGCCCTGGGGAACCCCACTTGTAACTGGCCTCCAGCTGGATTTAACTCCATTTACCACCACCCTCTGGGCCCGGTCATTCAACCAGTTTTTCACCCAGGAGAGTGTGCGCCCGTCCAGGCCAGAGGCCAACAGTTTCCGAAGCAGAATGCTGTGAGAAACTGTATCAAAGGCTTTACTGAAGTCCAGGAAAACCACATCCACAGCCTTTCCCTCGTCCAACAGTTTAGTCACTTGGTCATAGAAGGTGATCAGGTTACTCTGGCAAGACCTGCCTTTCATGAACCCGTGTAGACTGGGCCTGATCACCCAGTTCTCTTGCAAGTGCTTCATGATCGCACTCAAGATCACCCGCTCCATGACTTTCCCCGGTACCGAGGTCAGACTGACAGGCCTGTAGTTCCCCAGATCCTCCCTGCGCCCCTTCTTATAGATGGGCACGACATCAGCCAGCCTCCAGTCCAGTGGAACCTCCCCAGTCATCCAGGACTGCTGGAAGATGATGGAAAGGGGTTTGGCGAGCACATCCGCCAGTTCCCTCAAAACTCTTGGGTGGACTCCATCTGGCCCCACAGACTTGTGGGAATCTAGCTGGGCAAGCAAGTCTCTAACCACCTCCTCTTGGACCTTGGGAATCTCATACTTCTCTTCCAACCCTTGGGGTTGTGCACAGAGGGAACAATTTTCCTTACTGTTAAAGACTGAGGCAAAGTAGGCATTGAGCACTTCAGCCTTGTCTTCGTCCCCTGTTACTCTTGTTCCCTCTGCATCTACTAGTCTACTAGTCTGCATCTACTAGTCGGTACTGGCCTACTTCTGCTAGGATGGTGGATGTACTATGGCAGGGAATACTTTATTTTTCCTGTGTACAGTGCTGTGGAATACAACAATGTGCCAAGTCTTGGCCTGCTGCAATGGATACCATCTCAAAATAATATGCTCCCTAGAAGCTACGTTTTCCTTTTGGGATAAGTCTTTGTGTGCTGTTTCTTACAGGCAAATTTAAATCTAAATGCATAGGCAGGGTCTTTGTCCAACTGACATCTTAAATATATAGGATACTCCTCAGTTTATTTTTTTAACTAAGTACCAATGATGATCTTCCAAACTTTTTTTTAAGGTACTGACTTTTTAGCATTCATATACACCAGATGATTTTTACCTGATTCAGTTAAAATATGAGCTGGACTCAGAAGTAAATGCAAAGATGCAGAGTCCATGAAAGCTGTTTTATGTAAGCATGAAAGGCAGGCTTTGATAGTGGGAGAATATTTTAAGTTAGATGAGGGGAAATGATGTGTTTTCTAGGTATGTGGTTATGAGAACTTCAAGGACAGATGCAAGGAACTTGGAATTGCATTCATAATGGAAAAATATTTCAGGAAATGTTATCTAGTGATCAAATCTGAGACAAGCACAACAAAAAGTCACTACTTAAAGCAGTAACTGCAACAGAAACCTGGATGAAAAAGACAAGCAAGCAAATTGTGAGCAGCAGAACTGAGGAAGTTTGAATTGCTGGAGTTCTTGCACATGTGGATTCTCCAGTGGCTGGTTTTGAGACTGACCTTTCTGGGTTTTATTTGCTGGAGACTTTGTGTAGAAGTATCATTAATCCAGTTTTGTTTTGTGTAAGGCATCAGCTATATTCATAAAGCTCAAAACAATTTCTTATGATTGAGAGCTCTGTTTATATGAAATTTGGATGAAATCAGTTAACGGTTTCAAAGTTATTAAGGGTACATGGCTAGACAGATGTATGCACAACTTAAGCCTAGTTTCCTTAAGAATTCAGACTTTTAAAAGAGCTAAGAAGTTGATGTACTGTTTGGCCCTAGGAAGTCAATGAACATTGCCTTCTGCCAATTTACATAGAGGAAAGCTTTGTTGTGAAAGCTGTGAATTGATCTCAACTTTTCTTTCATAAGGAATCATATTCTCTTTCTCCAGAACCACTGCCTATTCATTGCGCTATGCTTGCATGGAGAAGTTGTGGATTTCAAGCTCAGTTACTTTTAATATCTCCACACTAGCAGGATCTGCCCTGACAAATTGAAAATAAATTGCACTGGGTATTTTGGCTTACTTGTGTTTTAACCTTAGTGCACGAGATTAAAATGAAGTAGATTTATCATAAATGGACTATAACTACTTCCTTTTTCTTAAAACACTATAACCCTGTTCTTATAACCAGATAACATTTTAGTCCTGAAATCTCTCCTTTTTCCTTCCACAGCTTGTCTGGGGGCTGCTTCTTGTGACTGAAGAAAGGAAAAAAAAAGGAAAAAAAAATGGGCATGCTACAGGAAGAGCAGGACAGGAATCATCTCTGGAGACTTTTTCAAGTTGTTTGTGATACATCATAGTTTCACCAGACTAACATGGAAAGAGGACCAAAAGCACTCACTGAGAGCAAAGAGGAACAAGTAAAAGGATAGTCTAAACATATTGTTTATTGCCTAATTTTTGTTACCCATGGCAAGGTAATGCCAGCCAAGTCCAGTCCAGTGTAAGGTCCAATGCTCTCCTCACTGAATTTTCACATTCTTTCAGACCTTAGGTCACTAAGAGCCTCTTTTGTCCAGGTATTGTGAGCTTCATCCTTCCAGGTGAGTGTTTTCTGGGGCAATTCCTTCTCAAGCTCTGCAAGTCTCTGTGGTCATCGCCCCAGCACACCATGTAGAGTAGGGCAGTGCAGTTGGACAGGCTGCTCTTGTAGCCCTGAGTCCGTTGTAAATCTCTCTTACTTGAAGTCTAAGTGCAGAAAGCCCAGAAATAACTTTCTCATAGAAGAAAAATGCCCTTCACTCTAGCACTATAGGCTCTCTCCTAAGCATGACCATGTCTGGATATCTTAACATTACTTCTTTACACCAGGCTTTAGGGGTTGATCCTGTTAACAGATCCCAGGATAGCTTTGGCAGGGATGGCAAAAAATCTTCCCCCTGTCTGAATCCCTTATCTCCCATTCATCTCTGCCAGCAGAGCAGGATGGGGCCCAGGAGTCACTGAAATCCCAGTCATGCTGGAGCTCATGAGATAGGTGCTATTTTCACTGCATATGTAATTCCATTGCTATGAATATATTCTGGTTGCTTCTTCAGTGGCTGCTGTGACACAATTCTCCCGTGTCTTAGATATTTTTTATCCTAAGACATGTTCTGTGCCTTTCTAGCTGTCTTTTAATTCCTATATTCCAGATGTAAAGAAGAATACTTAAATATACTTGGCTATTATTTGAGAAAGTATAATTTATAAAATACTTGTTTTCATACATTCTTTTCTGAAGAAATATTTGGAACCTGTTGCACCCTCCATCTTATATTGCTAGAGGGTTATTTTGAAAAATAAGTAGTTTTCATCTTTTTCCTTGTAAAGGTAATTCTAATTACTGTAAAATCCTAAGTTATCTTGCTGCTGATTAAAATCATGCAACCATTTGATGTTTAAAATATCAAGGCTACCTATGCCATTTATTATGGTAGATTTTATTGTCATTTTCAGGGATAAACAAAAATCAATTTGTATTATCTGATATTCAGATCTTCACTTATAGTTCTCAAATGAGAATGCCCTTTAACTTGCCAAACTTAGAAAATAAGTACAACTAAGTTATGTATTATAGTAGTTAATAAAAATAAGCAGTTTTAGTCTCAAACTTATGTCAAATCTGTAGTTAATTATATGGAAGAAGATGCAATCATGGCTGCAGGTAAAACTTACTCTTCGATATTTGTACAAATAGCAGATAGATAGATCTATAGATGGATAGATAGCAAAAACCATTTAAAAGATACAGAATCACAGAATCACAGAATAACCAGGTTGGAAGATTCCCACTGGATCGTCGAGTCCAACCATTCCCACCAATCCCTAAATCATGCTCCTAAGCACCTCATCTACCCTAACCTTAAACACCTCTAGGGATGGTGACTCAACCACCTCCCTTGGCAGACCGTTCCAATGCCTAACCACCCACTCCGTGAAGAGCTTTTTCCTTACGTCAAGCCTAAACCTCCCCTGGCGGAGCTTGAGGCCATTCCCTCTCATCCTGTCCCCTGTCACTTGGGAGAAGAGGCCAGCACCCTCCTCTCCACAACCTCCCGTCAGGTAGTTGTAGAGAGTAATAAGGTCTCCCCTCAGCCTCCTCTTCTCCAGGCTGAACAACCCCAGCTCTCTCAGCCGCTCTCCATAAGATTTGTTCTCCAGCCCCTTCACCAGCCTTGTTGCTCTTCTCTGGACTCTCTTCAGAGCCACAACACCCCTCTTGTGGTGAGGGGCCCAGAACTGAACACAGGATTCAAGGTGAGGTCTCACCAGTGCCGAGTACAGAGAGAGAATAACCTCCCTGGACCTGCTGGTTACACTGTTCCTGATACAAGCCAAGATGCCATTGGCCTTCTTGGCCACTTGGGCACACTGCTGGCTCATGTTCAGTTGGTTGTCAACCAGCACCCCCAGGTCCCTCTCCTCCTGGCAGCTTTCCAGCCAGGCTTCTCCTAGTTTGTACCTCTGCTTAGGGTTGTTGTGCCCCAAGTGCAGGGCCCGGCATTTGGCCTTGTTAAACCTCATGCCGTTGGTCTCAGCCCAGCAGTCCAGCCTGTTCAGGTCCCTTTGCAGAGCCTCCCAACCCTCCAGCAGATCGACACTTCCACCCAGCTTGGTGTCATCTGCAAACTTGCTAAGGGAGGAATCAATGCCTTCATCCAGGTCGTTGATAAAGACATTAAACAGGACTGGACCCAGCACTGAGCCCTGGGGAACCCTTGTACCTCTTGTTACATTATCTGCTTCTTTTTGACCAAAAAGTATAAAAGGCAGGATGTGAATTACTTGGTGCTTTATGACGGTTCTATAATATTAAACATCTATTACAATAGGTAAAAAAGATAAACGGATGGATAGGCATGTGCACTACATACACAGAATTTATTTTTGTGTAATAATAGAATAATAGATTCTGTAAGTATCTTTAGGTTCAAGAGATGTCTTTATATGCATTCTATTTACATCTCTTGAGCTCTTTCAAAAGCTAGAATGTCTCCTACCCCTTTCTGCCCAGGGGTGACAACACCCAAATTCTAGCTTCACTTGGTAATGTAAAATCAAGCTTTTCAAATTACATGTTATTGAGAAAAATACTCACACTTCTCTAATTTCCCTCCTTACCAAGGACACACTGTGCATTTTGGCCTTTGTCTGAGTAATCCTGCAGAGGACATTTTCAAAATTAGAGGCAGTATTTTCCCTTTCTTTTTCTTAAAAAAATCATTCAGGAAGTCACTTATCACTCAGACTTTTATCCCTTGAAGTTAAGTGTACTTACCTGTAAAGTGGATAGTATCTGTTTTATAGAATTCATATTAGCTGCTTTTTGAAGTCTTCATTGGCTGTCTTTATCATTTTGAGTATCTTCATCTATATCTGCATCTGTAGCTATACTTACAGACCCATGTGTATGAGTCGGTGATGTGTATGTGAATATCTAAGTGTATGTCTGAATTTAGAATCTAATATTACAATACAAAACCTGGTAGCCTGGTAACCTACTGTTTCAATGGCAAATGATTTTGTCAATCTAAACATTAGTGTTTAAAACATTCTGCAATGGATTAGTCTGAGAACAATTAATGTATTTTTTTTATTTGTAGTCTCTACCTTAAACAGTCCAGCAGAATGAGATACTTCACTTGACTTAGGCTGGAAAAAAAGAGCAATTGTTTCCTTCAGAGAGTTTAGCAATATTCTGAAAAAATAGGGTTTATATTTTTCTTATCTCAGTTATTTAAATGTCTTAAGTCTGAATCAAAGATCTTTGGCTGCCCTCAGAAAGATGAGATTTTAAAACAGGCAGTACATGGTAGTTTTGGTCCCCTTCTCCATCTTCAGACCTGAGTTAAGGTGTGTATGTACACAGTACAAGAGGGGTCTGCCGCAGAAACTCGTTTTAACAGTGGAATGGGAGAGAAACTCCAGATCTTTGCTGAACAACAGAGATGTCTTTAATGCATGCACTTCTCCTTCTGCAGTTCCTACAATACTGCTAACATCCTGGGCTTAAACCACTCTCCCAGAAACTGAATTTGTCTTCAAGTCCTAACATTGATTCTGCTTCTTCAACTTTGCAGGTCATCCTGTCAGAGAAAAAAAATTACAGTGATTAACACTAACTCCTTCGATGAACAGTTGAAAGTCTTACATAAATGCATATTTACTATGTAGTTAAGATATTGCTATATATATTTTATCCCTGCTGTAAAGCGCGACTATGCATTTTTATTTGCCTTAAACATTTTGTCTGAAGCCTGCCCATTTTGTGGGTTTTTTTGTAGTGACAGTGGCAAATAGCAGAGGGGATACAGCAGCAGAGCTCCCCAAGAATGGGACTTGGGATATAGCCCATGGGCCTCGTCTGTGGGGCCAGGGTCAATGGAGGGGTGGTGCATGGTGTCCCAGGGAACAAGCACAAGTTGCCACAGGGCTCTGCTCTCAGCCCCTCTCATTGCTTTGATTGGACCAGCCTAGACCATGTGGCCTTGGGGATGTGGCTGATGCAACCATGTGCTCCTGAGAACTGCTGTTGCCATCGATGTGGGGATTTTTTTCCTTCTTTTTATCCCTCTTTCTCTTTGTCTCTCTCCCGTTACCTTATGGTGCGCATGTCGGAGTGGATCTGAACGAGCTCAGCTGCGTTCAGTGATCAGATTGTGCTCTGAACAGGTTGGGATTTGTTCCTGTAACTCTGGGAAGTTGCACGCCCATGTCTGTGCACGCGGGTATTTCAGTCTGTTTATATTTGCCAGAGCCAGAATAAATCTTGCTTTTGATTTTCACCCTGAGAGTGACTTTGTCGGCCTCTGGATCACCACACAGATAAACGACCATCCCCAGTCATGCCTGGATGTGAGTGTATAGCTCATGGGTCTGGGGTGGGACACCTGCTGGCCCACTGATTTGAGGGGAGGGTCACAGTACCCAAGTCTCCAGACTTCATCTCACTTTGGCCAGCCTGAGACCTGCTTTCCATATGCAGAGGGCTATATCTATTGGACACAGAAGGAGCAACAGTGACAGGGAATGAGGAAAAGGCTGAGGTACTTAATGCCTTCTTTGCTTCAGTCTTTAATTGTAAAGAAAGTTGTTCCCTTTCTGTACAAACCCCAAAGCTAGAGGAGCAACATGAGGCTCCCATGGTCCAAAAGGAGGTGGTCAGAGCCTTGCTAGCCCGACTAGACACCCACAAGTCTATGGGGCCAGATGGGATTCACCCAAGGGTATTGAAGGAGCTGGTGGATGTGCTGGCCAAACCCCTTTCCATCATCTTCCAACAGTCCTGGAAGACTGGGGAAGTTCCACTGGACTGGAGGCTGGCTGATGTTGTGCCCATCTATAAGAAAGGTCGCAGGGAGGATCCAGGGAACTACAGGCCTGTCAGTCTGACCTCAGTGCCAAGGAAAGTCATGGAACAGGTGATCTTGAGTGCTATCATGAAGCACATGCAAGAGAACTGGGTGATCAGGCCCAGTCAACACGGGTTTATAAAAGGCAGGACTTGCCAAACTAACCTGATTGCCTTCTATGACAAAGTGACTCGGCTGCTGGATGAGGGAAAGGCTGTGGATGTGGTCTTCTTGTACCTCAGTAAAGCCTTTGACAAAGTTTCTCACAGCATTCTGCTTTGGAAACTGTCGGCCTCTGGCCTGGACAGGTGCACGCTCTCCTGGGTGGAAAACTGTTTGGATGGCCGGGCCCAGAGAGTGGTGGGAAATGGTGTTAAATCCAGCTGGAGGACAGTTATAAGTGGTGTTCCCCAGGGCTCAGTGCTGGGTCCAGTCCTGTTCAATGTCTTTATCAATGACCTGGATGAAGGCATCGAGTGCTCCCTTAGCAAGTTTACGGATGATACTAAACTGGGTGGAAGTGTCGATCTGCTGGAAGGTCGGTAGGCTCTGCAAAGGGATCTGAACAGGCTGGACTGCTGGGCTGAGACCAACGGCATGAGGTCTAACACAGCCAAATGCCAGGTCCTGCACTTGGGGCACAACAACCCTAAGCAGAGCTACAGACTAGGAGAAGTCTGTCTAGAAAGCTGCCAGGAGGAGAAGGACCTGGGAGTGTTGGTTGACAGCCGACTGAACATGAGCCAGCAGTGTGCCCAGGTGGCCAAGAAGGCCAATGGCATCTTGGCTTGTATTAGGAATGGCGTGACCAGCAGGTCCAGGGAGGTTCTTCTCTCTCTGTACTCGGCACTGGTGAGACCTCACCTTGAATCCTGTGTTCAGTTCTGGGCCCCTCACCACAAGAGGGGTGTTGTGGCTCTGGAGCGAGTCCAGAGAAGAGTAACAAGGCTGGTGAAGGGGCTGGAGAACAAATCTTAGGAGGAGCGGATGAGAGAGCTGGGGTTGTTCAGCCTGGAGAAGAGGAGGCTGAGGGGAGACCTCATTGATCTCTGTAACTACCTGACGGGAGGTTGTGGAGAGGAGGGTGCTGGCCTCTTCTCCCAAGTAACAGGGGACAGGATGAAAGGGAATGGCCTCAAGCTCTGCCAGGGGAGGTTTAGGCTGGACATCAGGAATAAATATTTCACGGAAAGGGTCATTGGGCACTGGAACGGTCTGCCAAGGGAGGTGGTTGATTCACCTTCCCTGGAGGTATTTAAGGCACGGGTGGATGAGGTGCTGAGGGCATGGTTTAGTGTTTGATAGGAATGGTTGGACTTGATGATCCGTTGGGTGTTTTCCAACCTGGTTATTCTACGATTCTCTGATATCAGCACTTCTACTTCTTTGCCACAGCTGAAAGTGTTCAAATGTGGAACCTGAAGTCTTATCTTTGTGCAGTATAACGGTTTTGAAAATAAAGTTATCAAGTTCCAAATCCTCTCTCTATATTTATAGATATCATCTGTCATGCTACTTCTGTTTTTCTCCAGCCTCCAGGTACAGATCTAACCAATACCTGGCATATGCAAGAGCTGGCCACTGTGATAGGGTCTTGTGATGCACCTTGCTAGAAAAGTTAGCAGTGACTTTGGACTCAGAGGCTAAATTTGACATGATTGAGTAAGCAGGGATCATAATAATTTCAAAATTTTTGTGTGAATGCTGATGTTTGGCTGTTTCTATATGCTCACTAAAGATATTTTTAATTCTGACAAATAAGTTGCCCAATCCTTCAACAAACACCTTTGAGGTAAAGGCTAGAGAGTGGGAAGGGGCTTTCCTTGCAATTTTCCCAGGCAAACAATAGCAAGTGCAAAAAATAGGAATTATTATTATAATAGGAATTACTAGGAATTATTATCCTACTCCTACACTTGATGCTTTCCTGGCTGTTGCCAAGAGGGAAAAGAAAACCTTCTAAATGGTACAAATCATTCTATGATCTGTTTCCTGTGCTGCTGGAAGCAGAGTAAACCCAGGAGTATTCAGAGTGCTAAAGAAAGAAATAGTAGAAGTCTCAATTCACTTCTCTACAGATGCTCACTGAAGTTCTTAATGAATGCAGGGTAGCCTTCTTCTGGGTTCCAGCTGTTCCTCTGACCCTCATGAAGATATGACAGCATCACTTGACGGTTTTTTTTTTTATTTTTCTGCAGCCATTGGACAGATATTCTTTCCCCTCAGACTGAGAAATTCACTTCTGTTAAAAATATGAATATCTGCCAGAAAAGAAGTATCATACTTGCCTTCACAAAAGATGGCTCAGATTTGATTGCAAGGGCACTTGTGTATGAATAGAATCACTCAAGTGCAAAAGTTTTAACTAAAGTATTGTATACCATTTAAATGATCGATTGGTAGTGATGACTGATGATTGCTTTGCATAAATGCCTGGAGCTCTATCAGACATAAAAGCAGTATTCTGTCTGGTAGATAAGAAAATGATTTTGCAATCTATGGGCATGATACAGTGAGAGCATATCAGGTGTTTTCACTGTCTTTAGTTTGTATTTTTTCCTGGGACTACAATGGAGTCTGCTTTACAGTATCCCCAAACTTGCATTGGACATGAATTCTAGCAGGCAGAACAACGTGTCCCATAGAGACTTTCCCACTTGTTGGAGTATCTTCGTTGTCTTGTACACATTGTCTTAAGGGTCATTTGGAGGAGACAACATCTATGTTGCGGTATTAACGTGTTTTTGTGAAACCAGTTAAATAGTAACAGCCTCTGGAAACAACTGCTCTGAGACATGTCAAGCCATCTTCGCCTCCTTACACCAATGTAGATCTAACACTTTTTATTTTTGGGGAAACCCTGGGTTCTAAAATATATATCTGGTATTTACTGCATGTCTGATGATTTTAAACTAGAATCCTAGATCCATTTTTTGAAAATGTTCTGCACAGATTTGGAGCTAAAATTGTGATCCAAAGGATCTATAGGTTTGCGGTTTGGGTTTTTGTCTTGAGGGTTGCAAATACTAAAATGTCAGTCTTTAATCTGCGGGCAAAACTTACTTGGGATGTTACTGTGTGTGATACTTTATAAAGAGATTCTATTTTTGTTAGTGCAGTAGGACTGCATTTAGTAGTATAATATAAAACATAAAGAGCCTTCTTCCTTAAAATTAATCTGTAGGCCACAAAGTTGTTTTGTCCATGTATTTGAATTTAAGTTGTCCCTCTAAATGCCCTAAATCTCTGTAAAGATCTTTGGCAGGATCTTTTACTTCCCTTAAACTGGCTAAAGAAACATGTTCTCTGATTCAGTGAGTTCTCAGATAAAAGGTAGTTTTAATTGATGAGATGCTGCAAAGCTGCTTAGTTCAAAATACAGACTAGACAAAAACATCTTATAGTAAATCTAGTAACAAATGCTTCAGGTAAAATAAATATTTCCCATTGGAAAACTCAGTTAAGATCTAATCTCTTGCCTATTATTTTCACAGTATGGTAGTATATTCAAATGGAAGGGGACAGTCCAGATCTTTCATGAAAATTTATCTAATGAACCCTTTATAAGTGCGTTATTTCATTCTCTTTGTCAATGATTGCATGTTTGAGATATATTTTGTTTATATTTTTTTCAATATCTGTGAAGCCTCACTATACTGAGGGTTCAGGTAATAGATAATTCACCTAGCTCTGGTCAGTATCATGGAACAAACTCACTCTTTTAGAAGAAAAAAAGAGGTGAGGCTTCACTTTTCTTCTTTATTTTCTTTTCTCCCACAAAATCCATGGAAGAATAAATGGAAGGACCAATCTCCACTCTGGTAGGATGTGAAAACCTAGGACATGCCCTTTTTCACTCAGTCTCCCCCGTTGCAATTGTCCTGTTTCTGTCATGGTTTCTGGGTGTTGCAGTCAGACAGGTTTGGTATAGAGTATGGGAGTTACTCTGACCTTGACACAGTGACTCAGACTCAAGTCTGCTGTCCGTAGATAGCCCTGATTCAATGAATTTTTCTCACTAACCTGCTTCAGGCTGTGTTATTTTTTATCTGTAAACATCACAGTGGACATAAAAACATTTTAAAGTGACAAATTATGACCTCTTGATTTAATTTATCATTTGTTTATTTTCTGTGCTCTCAATATTATCTTGTACTTTCTTGGCTCCTCATTCTTTTCCAAGTCTAGTCATACCCAACTTGATTTTTAGCATAATTACTCTCTAATCTTTTGTAGATGTTTCTAGGGAAGGTCTTCATCAGGTTTTCATTGATGCTATGTTTGTCAGAATGAGGGGGTTTTTATCCAATGCGATGAGAGTGAACCACATAAATTTCCTGAGACTATTTGATATCAAGAAGCTTTCTGTGAGAATGAAAACTAGGTAGTTGTGTGTCATTTACCATGCCTGAAATTCTTGAAATTGTCACAAAATTAAGCTCTAAAACCTCATATAGGTTTGATGAGAATTCCTCATCATCTTGTAAATCTCTTGAAAATGTATCAAATGCAGGACTTTACGCACTAGTCTGTTTAAATCCTGTACGTAACTTTGTTCTTTAAAAATTATAACTAAATGAACGTTTGATGTCTTAGCAGGTGAAGAAGTGACTGAGTGAACGCTGTAAAAGGAACAGAGTGATTTGAAGTTTATTTGGATCAAGGGTTTTAATACAATCTTATATAGTAATAACAAAATAATAATTGTGTTCTATCATGTCATTAAAATGGACAATTTTAATGATATATTTAGATGTAATAGGTAATTAATGGCTTGCTAGTACTTTATTATTTAGAAGATAATAATGTTATAACTCACACTTTAAAATAATTTGAAGATTAATTCAGTGAAAAGCAAGTGTGCATTTTTATCCTTTGGATTATCACATAACTGAGAAGAAAGTGGCACATGAAGAGAATAATTAGCAGATCCAACGTATTGTTTTAAGACCAGTCAGGTTTTTCTAAATAAATAGAGAAGTTCAGTCAGGAGGCTCTCCTGGTGAAATAAACCCAGATGTTTGAGTCTTCCTTAATGGGAGAGAGTTGTTTATATTATGTGATCACTGACACTGTTAGCTTTGACAGTGGGCAATCTCTTGAAAGACAAGTGGCTGCCAAACCCTGGTGTGAATCCTGCAGTGCCTTTTCTCAGAAAATTGTTTACTGTCAGTGGGATCCAAAACGCAGAGATTTTCATGAAGACTGACAGATGCTATCGTTTCTGGTCACTGCTAAAATGGCAAGCCCAATTCATTTCAGAAAAGAGAGTCAGGGGAGAGCTTTCCTTAGAAAATGAGGTGAATATTCTCCCTGTATAGGAGCAAGTTCACATACAGAGATACTGCTGGGATCTGCTGTACAACCCATATCTGTTGTGTCGATAACTAAATTATTTATCAGAATGAGTATCTTAAATTTTAGTAAATAAAAAAGATAAGAAGTTTTCTGCAAAGCAAATTGTACTAATAATCCTGCACTTCGCCCACTACTTTTACTCTCAGAATGACTTTGTCAGTCTTCTAAATCAACAGGAATTTTTCCAATGACATTAGCACAGTTTGGATCAGATCTATAGAGTTTTATAGGATATTACACGGAATATGGATTAATAAAAAACTACTGAAACTATTTTACCTAGCTTTCTTTGTGAACAAATAAAAATCATAGCTTTTGAAATTGTGCACAGCTTTCTCTGTCTGAGGTTCACTGGTAGGTAGAGACCCTAAAATATGTGATTTATGTTCACAGATAGATACTTAGTCATTTAAATAATTGGATCTGTGAGTGCTATTTACTACAACTGTAAAATATGCATGGATGATTTTGGCAGATGCAAAATGAACTGGCAAAATAGGGTACTATCCTTCCCTGTTATGGCCTTTGTAGCATGTGATTTACCCATTTACAAAAGAGTTGTAGCAGGCAATTACTATGGTTATGCTGGTAGTTGCAACAAAGCTCCTTAAAAGTGGTGGGGATAACATTTTAGTTTCTTCAAGCAATTAACTGAGTTTCTCTTTTGAAGTAGTAGAAACAATATAAAGCAGTGTCTTAAACCACAAGCCTGTTTAGGAAACCCAAATATGCTGTCAGTTTTGCTGTGGCCTCGCTATAAATATAGTGGCAAAGTGCTGGCTTTTTATTACAACTCTGTGTAAGCATGGTGTAAGGGAAGAAATATGCATGAAAACCAGAGACTCCAACCACATCCAGAAAGTAATTTTTTTATGTGAACATGAGAACAAAAGGCAATTGAGAGGAAAAGATACTTTGTATTGGATGCTGATGGCAATCAGGTTTGCAATCATCAGCAAAGAAATATTCCTTTATTGCTCAGAGGGTTTTTTCGTAAGAAAAGTTGGACGTCAAGAAAATTCTGAGTGTAACAGCAGTATTTCCTCTTCACAGAAACATTCCACAAAATTTACATTTCAACTTTTTGATTTTCAAATAGTAAAAGCTTGTTTTTAATTGTGTCAGCAGAATATGTCTGACACATCACTACAAAAAGGAGAAGGATTTATTCCTGTTCTTGTGATACCTGTTGTGCATCACCCCTAACAGTGCAGATACTCAATACCTTTCTACTAATAGAGGGGAATCTTGGAGTGCTATGAGGATTTGCTTGCCAGGAAAAGAAGATCAGTTTAATCGCAGATCCAATTGAGACTGGTTATCTGGCAAAGAACAATCCCCTCCAAGGCCATGGCTATGTAACTTTTTTCTGTATCAGTGTCAGCTTGAAAAAGCCCATTTCCCCCCCCCCCTGCTTATCTCAGACAGTTGTTAAGACCCTAAACTGCATCATTCACTGGGGCAGCACAAGTTCTTATGTGGCTACACTGCCAGAGTCACAGTAGGAATCTGATAGATGAAAAATTCTGTTTGCTCAGCAATTTTACTGCTAGTTCAGTTTTGCTAACACAGGGCAGAGATGGAATGGTGGTGGTGGAAAATAAGCAGATGTGGCAGGGGATAACTCAAGCAACTCTTCTGCAGCTAGTGTGCAAACAGAGCCTGCAGTGAAGTGGCAGGCCCATAGCTGCATCTCCTAGTCCATGCAAGAGTTGCACCAGGAACACAAGAGTCTCACAAAAAAAAAAAATTTCTCTGCACTGAGCACTGTGTAGGTACTTTAAGAAGAGTAACTGTTTCCAAAATCTTTTTGGCTGGAAAGTTTTTTTTTTTTCAGACTGTGTATTGTGTGTTTTGCAAAGATAAAGCACTGCAGTGCAGTTCATCATACTTCACTGTTTGCAAGATCCTTCTGCCCATTTTGAAAAGTGAAGGCAAGTAATTTTTCTGTGTTCATCCATTAACCTCCACATGTGCCAGAATACAAAATTTTGTATAGCAAGCTGGGTAAAATTTAGTGTATGGATTGTGTCTTTTAGTATGAAATCTATTACTGTTTAACAGTGCGGCCTCAAATTCAGATACAGTTGACCATCATTTATCCGTGGAAGATTACCTCAGGTGCAGATGAACTTGGACTGTTGATGCAGAGAACTTCCATCTGCCCTCCAGTATAGTGTTCCTGCATCCAAAGTGTGACAAACCCTGATTCAGAGGGACGCTAGCTCCCTTACATGATATTGCACCTCAGTTAAGAAGCCAAGGTATAGAGTTCATAAATCCTGGTGTAATTTTCCTTAGATGCAGGTATGCTGCTTCTGTTCCTGAGTAGAACCATACTGTTTTGTTCTGAATCAAGCAGACGCAGTGATCTCCATTAGTATCAGGGCTTCTGTAGGGGCAACAATTTCCCCAAACTCTCAACACAATAATATTTATATTCATTTCTTCAGCATTTTTTTGCATTTTTCCACACTTTTGCATGTCAGTGTACCATAAATTCCAGTGAACTGTAAGAATTCTAACAAAATTGCTCTCTTGTACTGAAAATACTGGAAACCAAGAATATTTCTGATGGCTTGTGTTTCATTTAAACATTGGAAAATAATACACAATATATCAAGACTAGAGTATTTTGGGACTAGAAGGTTAGGTACGTATATTCATATCACTAATAATGCAGTCCTCTGGTTGCGTATTTATTCAATTTCTGAATACTGTATTTTAAAAAAGGGAGAAGAAAAAAGTTTCTATTGTACATTTTATACCCATTATTATGTAAAGAAATAATATCTCTATGTGTAAGAAAAACAAATAAGGAAAAGAATAAAAAGAATTTTCTAGTTCTATGGAAAGACTTCATAGGGTAAGTTTACTTTGCAGTGAAACTTCAAATATGTCCTCACAAAGTTTTTGATCTTTTTACTTGTACAGAAAGAAGAACCAGAGTCCAAAAAATGTGAACAAATAAATGAAGGAAGGTTGCCACTGAATTTCAGTTAATGGTGAGAAGATAATAAATGAGAGTAACATGTTATCACTTAAGGTTTAACAAATTTAAGTCCCCTTGGTTAATATTGCTGCATATTTCACCAGCCCATCAGTCCAAATACTCTTTCTAAAGAGTAGGATTGCTAGTAGACTGCTAAAAAATAGTTCTCAATTAGAAAAGAAGAGATGCAAATTATTCCTTAGGAAAAGCAGAGTAGTTGACAATGGTTTTACAGTATCTCAGAATCTCAGGGTTATGTCCCGTGTCATCATCCTTTCCCATGCTCAGTAAAATAAAGCAGTGTCTAGACAAATTTCAGGACAGTAAATATCAAGACAGTTATGATATAACAGCAGTTTCAATTATAAGATAAATGATCCAAATGCTTTCCCTTTGGAAAAAAAAATATTTTGAGGCCAAATTATCTGTATGAGATGAGTCTGAAGGAGCAGAAACTGAGTCTTCTTTTCTGCATTATTTCAGAAAAAAACCCTTCTGCTTCCAGGAGATGAAATCTGCCCGTCCATTTGCAGATCCATCCCCTCAGCTCTGGGGTGAGGAGAGCAGTATCACCACAGCAAGGTTTCCACGGTTCAAATATTTTTTTACCCTAGCTGGAAAACTGACTTCTTTTCAAGGGTAAGTGGCCCCTTATGCTAAAGGGAAGAACCATGAATTGCTTCTTGGTTCAAGTTTCCCCTATCCATGTAAACCACATAAACATAATTGGACCTTTCCATCTTTTAAACCTAGAAAAAATCTCTATATAATGAAAACCAGAAAGAGGGGGAAGGAGGTTAATGTAGATCCAGTCTGCTAGGACAGCATGAATAATTTATTCTTTGAATTTTGCTCTCCTTTTTTTTTGCAAATTGCCTGCAAACAATTTACCCTTTTCTTTCATTTAATATTATTCAAACTTATTTGCTGAATAATTTCTGCAGTTAATTCCTGATCTGCATATCATTCATGACCAGTTGGAAGGCAATTTCTGTTAAACATTCAGACTGCCTCAGCTAATTATCATGGGATATGCAAGCCACACTGAAACATAAGCGGAACTGAACAAGTGTTTCTCAACATACTTTAAGACCATTTCCTCCTGTACAGCAAGGATCTCCTTGCATTTGAAGAAGATTAATTTATTTAGATATTCAAGTAAAATCCAGACTGGAATCTTTAAAGACAAAGAAGGTATGAAATGTAAAATTTTCTGCTGAGCTACAGACTGATTGAATGATAGAAAGATAGAAAATATCAGTATTCAACTGCCATAATTAAGATGAGAACCACAGATCTACATCTCTCTTTCAGTCCTTTTTTCTTGTGTTTAAACTGTCCTCTGCCTCTCACCAGTCCCAGGATTATCTTGCCTTTGGCTCCACTTCAGTATAGTTAAGTGTATGCCTTACTGTCCCTAACTAAAGATTCCCTTCAGGCTTCTCTGTCTTGTGTACTTTGTTGATCTCGACAGACGGTGTCTTCATCCTGATTGTTGTTCACATGTACATCACTTGCAGCACCTTTTGACTTATTTCATTTCTCATGTTCTGTTTCAAACTTTCCAGGGTCATGGTAAAAGAATACCATCAGATTTTTCTCCTCTCTTATCTTGCTGTAAAATCTTTTTCTTTTGGGACTAACAAATTCAGATTTACCACTAGTACTAATTCAGTTTCGTTGTGAGTGTTCTTCCTGTAGCCTTTTCCATTTCTTACTTCCACTGGCTCAACTCTCTGTCTCATTAAGCACAAGTAATGGTCTTATGTGGCCTCTTTCTACGCCACCTATAATTTCTCAGCCATTTGGATGGACTACGGTGCCAGCCGCCTTCAATAACTGTGATAAATCTTTGAGACAATCTTATCCATCTTCTTCTGTTGTTCAGTGCTTCTCTCTCTTAAATCTAGGCAGGAGTTTCCCTTTACCAAGCACAAAACTGAATCTTCATCATCCTGCAAAATCATTCTTAACATGTATGTTATGATGACTACCAGTCACTTTATTAATTTTCTACTCTCATTCTTCTGTCTTACTAATAGTCACTTGTTTTGTTTTATATTAAGATTGCATATTCTGGAGCAAGAATCAACTATTTTTTCTTCATTTATACAGTGTTCATCACGATGGGCCTCAACTCGTTTTTGTAGTCATACAACTGGGAAAAAAAATTTTACTTACACAGAAGGCAAGCTGTTATTTCATTTAATCATGAATGGTTTACAGAAGGAGATTGTGAAATTTAGTTCATAAAACTTTGTCAATTAGGTAAGTCTAAGAAGATTGTAGACCCCTGAAAATAAAGTGGAAAATCAAGTGATTCAGTAAGCAGATGATAATATCAAGAAATGATTTTAAAAATTATGATACACCTCTTCTTACAATTGATTTCTGAATGAAATAAAACCAACTACAAAAAGGATTCAGGACTCAAAAGAGCTGATTAGTAGTCTGATCTGGTATTGAAATCTTCAGTTTTGTGTGTGTGATTGCCTTTCAAATGTTCAGGTGCTGAAGGTTGAATAGTAACACGTTGTGCTCATAGAGATTAGTGTTTGCAGTGAATATACAAATTCTCAATTTTTACCTTGGTTTATTGATGTTTCACCCACATACGAAGTTCACAATAAGAGCAAGACAGGTTATTAAGTATTATAGAACAATATATATATAAATGTTTCTGAGAGTATATTTGCCTTGACCCAGTGGCCTTAAAGCATTAATTGAATTTCAGATTCTACAATTTTCTTACCTATATGTATATAAGACTATGGATGGACCTTATTTCACTAGTCTTTAGAGATTTACAGTGAAACTCTCTATAGCCAGTTGTGAGAAAGAGGAATTTACTGTGATGCAATTATTTATAACATTGATTTTAAACTTTATCCCAAAGTGACTCACATTTAATCTTCAATGAATGTAAAGAGAACCCAGACATTTCCATCAAAAAGAAATCTTCCTTCTATCCTGCCTCTTATCACAATTTTGCCAAGTTCACACAGTTCAATCTCTTTCTTTTTATAAGCTTCCATATTTGTAAGGGTTTTCTATTTGTTCCAGTGCCCTAAGTGTACAGATATCAAATACTCCATAAAAAAGTGTCGATTTCACAGAATGAAAAAAATTTACCACTTACGTGTGAAGGGACACAATGTGACCATCTTTTAACCTATACAATTCTTTTGTTCTCAAGAGTCTGTGGTTGTACCTTGACTTTATGTCTCTTTGCTTCTATAGAAAACCCTGATTGAGACCTTTATCACGTCCTGTGGAGAGACTATTATTGCTGTGGTTATTTGTTTTGCCTTCAGTGGACCAAACATCATGTGGACAGCAGTTCCAAGACAGAATGTGCCAAACTATAGAGTCTGCTATTAATTTATGCAGTGTAATGGATGCACTTGATCTCCCTCCCCCTTAATTGAAATAGCAACAGTTTTGTACAGGCTCCAAAGGAAGTAAGGGCCTGAGATAACCCCTTTAGGAAACTCACAAAAGGCAGAATGACGCAGTGAACACCAATTAGTTGTGGGTATAAGGAGCCTCCTGCATGTCTCTCCAATTGTATGCAATTTGTTGAGCTCTCTCTGCTAGACATCATGGCTTCACGGTGATGATCTCCGCTTTTGCTGAGATACTTCTCAAGAGTGCTCCTTGAAGCAATGACGTCTGCCAATGACAGATCACTGCTGAACCCTATTTGACTCCTCCCTGAATGGCAACTGGACTACATGCCAGGCATCTCTCCTTTTTAGCAGGGATTAGTTGTTTAGCTTTGATAAGTAGGACTTTTAATAGGATACAAAAGATCAAAGATATAGAGCACCAACAACAGCTGAAACTAAGACAAGGTATCAGTCTGTCTGAAAAACAATGAAGTAATCCAATGAGGAACAAGACCCCAGACCCAAGTGTGACTGCTGGAGCAAATCATCACATGAGGAATGGACAAATAGTCTTCAATCTTCTATATGATTATCCTTAGGTTTCTTTCATGTTGACCTCTCTCTCTGGAGCTGACCATGCTTCTGTACTACTCTATGTAAGTATTTATTTTATGAAATCCAGTACCCGAGAGTGTGCTTCATGAAACCTTGAATTTAACTTTGGAGTCGATGCTGGCTGCCCAGATGGAAGGTAAGTGAATTGAGGATAAGTATGATGAAACTTTTGAAATCTTGGCTAAGTAACTTAGAGGATCAGGTATGCACATATGATTCTTTAGCTATCAACACATATAACCCTTTAGATATATATAATCCAATTTTCCCTCTGTATGTTTCCCCCATGTAGTAAATAATAGTGTGTTTGCCAACAAAATCTCTTAAGCTGCATTTTTATCTAAAAAAGACATTGATGACATAGGGTAACATAAGTGTGCTTATCTGCAGGGTCACCAATGTGATCGAGAAATTCACCTGATTCTTGATTGTTGCCTCTAGCTTTCTAAACCATCAGATTAACTGTTACAATCTTTATAAATTAATGAATAGGAAACATTAATGACTATCAATTTAAGTGATGTTTAGAATTAATAAGTATATTTTACAGGAAATATTCTGTCATCTAATAATGACTTCAGAATAAATTTATCATTGAATTTGCACCATAAGCTTACTTTACCTTGAGATGTTACCTTTTGAGCTCTGTTTTAAGATGTGAGAAGTTCAGTACCTGTGGTTCAAACATAATTTTTCAGTTTCGATCTTCGTACAATCGCATTCCATATTGCCTTATAAGATCTTATCTTCAAGGATCATGAAATTGGATTCTTAAGCAAATTAGGTCATAAATGAAAGCACTTTACCTGATTTACATTGTGGATACTCCAAACTGCTAATTTAAGATGTCAGTAAGATATCTAATGATATCTAATATTATTAATAGTCTTGTGTTTCTCAAAGAGATCATTTACTTTGACAATCTCAAACTGAAACTATCTTTATTTCAAACCAATAATTCACCCCTAGACTTAATTTTCTACGAATTAAGAATTTATACCATTGAGTCAAGAAAAGTAGCTTACAACAGAATAAGGATATCTCCAGGGAGTAGAGGAAACTGAAACAGCACCATGGCTGATGTGCGTGATTACAGCAAAGAACAGAAGAGGATTGAAATGGACTGTAGGAACTGAGGAACTGCAGGGCTGCAGCTAGATGTTGAAGAACAACTAAAGCAGAGTGTCAAACACAACTGAAGTAAGGAGCTTAGAAGTCCAAAGCACAAGTCACAATCTGAAGAGAAAAACCCCTTTTCCTGCAGCTAGTCCTTGGCCCTAATTCCTGAGCAGCTCTGAAAGCTCTATGTGGATGAATACTTTGAAGATTTAAACTTCAGTAACAACCACTCTGAGATTCTCCAGGTAGGCAAGAGTTCATGAAATCTATATGTGATATTCGACGTTGGACATTCAACATGCTTTTCTCTCGAATCTCCTTAATCTGAGAAATAGATATAATTAGACACCATCTGATACCATTTAACAATAGTTTGCCAAATATTAATTTACCATATATTTAACAATAGTTTACCATATATGCCATTACTGCTTTTTCTGCAGTCTTCTTATACATAATTGACTGCTTAAGCATTTCCAATATTTTTATGACAGGTGATAAGGGATGACTATACTAGAACGGTTCTTTTATGAATGTTTGAGTGGTTAAACTAATGCAACTAACAATCAGTCCAAATCACCCAGCCATGATTTTTTCCTCGGCTCCTGCTTCAATAATGTGTATTACCTAGGTACACCCATAGAATGCATTTCCATTTTCACTTATCAGTGTGCTAAGCCTGGAAACAACTTATAGTTTCTTCATGAGGTTAGAAATGATGCAATGAAAGGAATAAAGACCCCATCAGAAATAAACTTGCCTCATCTGCTCTTTACTGCATTCCTGCATGAAGATTCTAGAGTCTATTTTTTTTCTTCTGGAAAATGTCATTTTTTCTTCAACCAGGACTTCTTCTCATAATGGAGACAGAATATTTACTTATATGTTGGCCATTTACAGAAGTAAGATGCTAAGAAATGCTTAATCTGTTTGGCATGCTGCTTCATTTCACCACAGCATTAATCCTTTTCACCTCGGAACTTTTTCAGTGTTTTTAAATAAAGTATTGGATTTCTAAACCTCAAAATTACATGCGGCCATCAATTGCCAGGGGGAGTCTTGAGGGAAGCTGACAATTATGGATGAGATAAGAAAAGAAAACATTTGAAGAGACTTGTTAATGCATCACTTGAGGGTAAAAGAGAAATCGCACAGAATATAAAAGAAGCAACACGTGTCCCAGCTTTGTCATTGTTTAGAGGAAAAGTAGTTTACTGCAATGCCAGTTTGACTGCCATTATTAAGCTGGGTTTTCCCAGTCTGGCTATGCATTGAAGCGTGGAGTTCTTGTATTACTTGAGATGACTGATACATGTTCTGCTCTTCAAATTATGCTATTTTACATTTCAGAAGAAATAATAGAAAATGTCTCTTGACTGTCTTTTTTGGATCAATTAACTGAAATTTGGAAACATATGCTTCTTTATTTTAATAGTACCAAGCCAAAATCAACCTTGAATACAATGAAGTTGCTAGGCAAGTTTCACTCAAGATATTTTGTTAGACAGCCAGTTTTTAAAATCACTTAACCACTCATATTCTCCCCTCAAATACTTTTAATTAACTTCAGTGTGGAAATTCACAGTGTATATGAAGATTTGCCTAGTCTATGATTTAAGTGCAATTTTTGGGATATAGACTTTATGTCTGACCCTGAAAAAAAAAATGTCTTCCTCCTTTTCCCATTTGTAAGTTAGAAAATGTTCTTCTCAGGAGCACAGAAATTTTTACAAATGATTGCGAGATCCTCACAACATTGTTTTGCTGAAAGCCATGTTACTGCCTAAGCAGAATGATTTGAAATATCAATATCATTGTACTCTTTCCATTAATGTCATTGCTAACAATTATTTTGCAGGCTTCAATGTAATCATAATAATGAATGTTGGTTATCTATCAACTGTTTTCCAATACAAATCTTCTGGACACAGATATAAAGTTTGGATATTAATTTGTTCCTTAGATAACCATGATTCTCATGGTTTGGCCAGTCCCATTGTATTAATGCAATTATTTCAGAACACTTCTAGTTTTGCTTTGTGTTTGTGTTTTAGGCATCTAATTTCTCTCTTTCATAATTGATTTGAGATGTGCATAACTTGTGAAGTTCTGTAACATGAAACATTCTGTACAGGAATGACTGTTTTCTTATTAGAGTGAACTGCAACAAGGCAGATTAAACATTCAATTAAACAAGAAATTTGCCCATGTAACAAGCTCACAAGAAGGAGCTTAACAGTGTTCATTTTTATGAGGTACTAAAGCTTTTGGAATCATTTATTCTGAAAGTTTGTTTGTGTTGCTTACAGATAAAATAATAACTCATTTGTTTCAGAAAAGGTCCAATTATTATTTACATGAAGATCCACTGTAAAAATCTGGGTACTATTTCTTTCTGAAGTTTAAAGCACTTTGGTGACAGAAATGAAAATACTCATAAAAGGTAACCACAGCATGTTATAAACCACCTTTATGGTTCATTATAGGTTTGGTTTAATGCTGTTGGATTAACACTAAAGGTTAATACTTGCATAAAATATGCATGATTAATTTAATACTCTGGAACTGTGATCAGGTTCTCTAATGTTATGAAAGGGAGTGACATGATACATGGTTTAGTCTGACACAAATAGATATGTAATATATTTTAAAAAAAACTGGTCAGGGGTATTTTCAAAATCCTTACTATGTCATAACACTTCAAAGCCAACCTGTGCCAATAAGAAATTTTATGTTAGCTCACATAATTAAATTGTTTTCAGGCTACAGGAAGTGCATGCTTTTCTAATTTGCAGTGTAGAGAATGCTACTTTCAGATTTTCTTCTTGCATTCCTTGAGGCCTAGATATTTTGTGGAGTGTCTTTGTTTTAAGCATTTATTAATTTTTTCTTATGCTTCAGATTGCCAGGAGAATAATACTATTTTTTTATGCACAGATTTGAAAATCTGTATCTAACTGACAGATTTGACTTAGTGCTTATTTAGAAGTGTCTGCCTAAGCTCTTCAATTACCAACAAATGATTTATAAATTTGTGATTTATTCTTTCTAAAATGTTTCTTGATGATGCCTCAGTGATAATCATAGGTAGGAATTCTTTCAGATGCTGAGGAAGAATAGCATATTTAGCATGTGTTCAGACAAATATCAGCCATAAAACTGAGACAGGCAGTGAACTTTTGCTGTTGTCAGGGGTCTGGGAGAAAAGCCTATGGGCTATCATGAAACAAATAAATAAGGAGCTGTAATCATCATGACATATGGACACAAGTGCAAGTACATGCACATGTATGTGTAATGCATTAATTTATAAGATTATGCATTCTATGGCCAGCAGGACAGGTTTTATTTGGTTCACCTATGGGTATGAATATTTAACAAAAACGGTAGTAACCTCTAACTTTTTATACAACCTCAGCATAAATTGTGATGGAAAGAACACCCTGTGCTCACAGCAATGATCCAGAAGTGATTTAAAAACCCCATGTAATAATCAATTTAGGCTGAGTTACCTGAACAGATACTCTTCTTTCATCTTGGATTATTTTAGATATCCAGTTTATACAACTGATGAAGTGGCCACAAGAAGGCATGGATAAAAAAAATTGGCCTGCCATGGGGCAAGCCAGCATCCCTGTGAACTTTTGTATGGAATGTAACTACAACCTAAGTGAGATGGGTGGCTACTTCCGTGCTTAAAAGTGAAGAGTTTAAAGTAAATGGAACAGAGCAGTCAGGAGAAGAATTCATTCCTAGGACAGTGTTTTTTCAAACATTTCCGTATATGCCTAATTTGGGCATGATTATTTGAGAATGGCAAAAGGATATATATATCCCTGACCTAAACATCTGACACAGGTCAAGATCTTGTTTCAGAGAACTGAGCTACCCAGTGAATTCAGTTTAGAAGTCACAAGATTTCCTGTCTGTATTTCCTACAGAATAATACCCTTACCCTGGGCTTGACCTACATTAGGAATGGTTGAACTCGATGATCCAGTGGGTCTTTTCCAACCTGGTGATTCTATGATTCTATGGTACCTTAGAAGTTACTGGAACATTATGGCTGTTTCCAAGAACAGAAGAGATATCCTGACAAAGTTGACCTTCTTTCACTTTATATGTGGAATTACAGCCTAGCAAATCAAAATTTGGATAATCCATAAGCCAAAGTAAAAAGACAATGGGCAGTGCTATCAGTCTTGCTTATCCATTATATGTCAGTTATGTGGCCACAGTCTCTAGTTACCAACAAATTTAAGGACTGAATATTCATTTCTTCTTTTACCTAGGCTTGATTTTGTACAAATATGAAAACATAAGTGCAGATATAAGGCAGAAGTTTTCTACAGTGAGGGTGGTGAAACATTGGAACAAGTTATCCAGGGAGGCAGTGGAGGCTCCATCCCTGGAATCATAGAATCACCAGGTTGGAAGAGACCCACCAGATCATTGAGTCCAACCATTCCCACCACTCTCTAAACCATGCCCCTCAGTATCTCATCCACCTGCACCTTAAACACCTCCAGGGAAGGTGAGTCAACCACCTCCCTAGGCAGACCATTCCATTGCCTAATGACCCTTTCAGAGAAGAATTTTTTCTGATGTCGAGCCTGAACCTCCCCTGGCAGAGCCTGAGGCCATTCCCTCTTGTCCTGTCCCCTGTCACTTGGGAGAAAAGGCCAGCTCCCACCTCTCCACAACCCCCATTCAGGTATTTGTAGCGAGCAATGAGGTCTCCCCTCAGCCTCCTCTTCTCCAGGCTAAACAAGCCCAGCTCTCTCAGCTGCTCCTCATAAGGCCTGTTCTCCAGCCCCTTCACCAGCTTTGTTGCTTTTCTCTGGACTCGCTCCAGAGCCTCAACATCCTTCTTGTGGTAATGGGGTTCTGAGCAACCATGCTCTGCAGGAGGGTTGGACTAGATGACTCATAAAGATCCCTTCCAAGCCAAACTATTCTATGATTCTATTCTGTTTTATGATTCTATGATTCTATTCAGTGAAAATTGATCTTCTTATGGAAAGCTTGTTTTAGAGGCTGTGTAATATCACTCATAGGGAGAACGAGTTTTCCAACCCAGAAGCTGCTAATCTGTTTTGATTTCCAAAATACGGAATACTGAAATCAAATATTTGTGCAACATTTATTAATGCCTGTAAAATGCAAGAAGTTCATAGTCTATGAGCAATCATGCATTTTTAGAAGATGAGGTAGCTTTCTTCTTCTAAGTGATATCAATATTAATATAATTAGTTTTAACAGCATGCACTTCATTATTTTTTCTATTTTTACCACAGTTATCTTCATTTTCTCTTCATTCAGCAATGTCTCTTCATCTGTCAGACTGACAAGAACTTTCTCAAAGACAAACAATGCTAATGAACCAAAGACGTGTCTCAATCAAAGTCTTTCTATCCCCATCTTGATGGAATGGCACATAGCTGCTAATTTTACATTAGGGTCTTTTATTTTCCACCCTCCATTCTTGGCCTTAGAGAGATGGAAGAAAAGTGGTTTCAGCACTTATCAAGAAGCTTTTTATCAGTCTGACTGGGGGCGTTCAGTGACATGGTTGATCACTCCCAGGAGGCACAGTTTCAGCCAGAACAAGCTGACAAAGGTCACTGAAAAACAATTTGTTCAGATTATCATGGAACACACAGCAGTCATAAGGAGCTAAATAAGATGTGCATAAAAGCTGGGCTACCAAGTTTAACTCTCTGTGATCTTATATTTGAATATTAACATTCTGAGAATAGTAGCTGGTAGGAGTCATAGGTAGGCTTGAAAATTATTCTGCAAAGAGTCACAGAACTCATATGAATTGTATTGATATGGGAATTTCATAAGCTCAACAGTTGTTGTTGCCTGACTGCAAGGTCTTAATTAACCAATGCATCACCTTACCTGAGACAGCAATGCAAAGTACCTTGCCATTACTTGCATTACAGAAAGATTCAGATTGTTAAAAGGGGGAAATGAAATAACCTCGATAAGATGAAATTTCAAGTCCTGAGTCTTCTGCTGCAGTTTTTTTGTTTTAGAAGAAAAACATATTTTTTACCAAATTCTATATTTCTCTTCATAAAGTACTAGAAACAAATAATTTTTAGCAGATCGGATATATAAATCAGCATATTCATTACATCAGTACAATCTTAAGAGTTTCGTGCCTGTTAGACTTTAATTTTACTTTGCTTGAAGACCCATGGTCACTCACAATGGTTATAAATCAGGTGTCATTTTCAAGTAAGGTCTGTCTTGTCCATGCTTCATATCTCATGGTTTCCCTTATTTGCTGAACCAAGTAATTTCATCCATGAAGTTGAACGACCAGAATTTGTTAGAAAAGTTGTAGTGAGGCTGTCCCAGAGACTAAGAGAGGGGTGTAAGAGACTGCAGTCACTAGAAGGCATAACAACACCTCACAGGTCAATGGTAAATACTGAATGAAATGGAAAAGAAGTTATATTTACTGAGTGGCCTTCAGGAAGGTAATGCTCTAGACATTCTTTTAGCAGAGGAAAGCCAAAGAAAGTTGAAACTCATTAAGAAACCCCACCAAAACCACAACAAAAAAATCTTCATCGTTAGGTGCATCCTGGGCCAAAAGTAAGGAATTTAGAAGTCCTTCAGAAGTTAAAGATGTCAATAAAAATAACAAATGTCCATTTCCCGATGGAAGTAGAAGAGCATTAGTGACATAGGAAGGCAGAAGTGTTTGATGTTTTTTCTGTTTTTAGTTTGCATAGAAATAGAACCCATTACAAGATGATGATGAACTGCTTTCTGCTCTATTACTAACCAAAGGATGTATAAATCAACATCTTTTGAGAATATAAATATTTTTCAACCAGCATAGTGATTTGCACTAAAACAAAATTAAACAAGTTAGATGAGAGGAAGTCTTGTTTTCTATCATAATTGGTAACAATTCTTAAAAAGAATACTGAGAAATATCAGAAAAATTAAAGAATGTCAATATTGTGCTTCCAGGGCTTGAGCTCAATGACTGGAGGATGATTTGTTTGACCTAAATGTTGGATCAAGAGAAAGGGGGGAAAATTATAGAAGATTTAGTAAGTAATAGGAGAATATTGATTTAATTGCTAGATTTCAAAATAGTCTTGTGAAAAATATTATGTCAAAAATGCTACTTGTTGGAGCTGTAGGACTTCTAATTAAGTTCTATCTGATAGGCTGGCACATCTATATTGGTCCTGTACCATAGCTAACAAAAATGTATGAAATGCAATAAATATTAATGTATAATAGAATGGCTATATGATAGACTACTCATGCAATTATGTCATGAACAAAAGTATTTTCTTTTTTAAAACAGTTATTCTGAGACCGAACAAGTATCTTTAGTGTGTAAGAAATAAAATTATATCTGTTAAAATCTGTCTGAAAAATATTTCCGAGAACACCACGTGTAATGAAGAATGCAAGTGGTTTTACCCATGCTTACTTAATGACTATGTCTCCTCAGGTTGACAATAGAGCTGAGAGTCAGTTTTCTTAACAGAGGCACTTTGTGCTGCTTAAAACACCTTAAAGTGTCTGATAAATCCACTTATGTGGACTATAATATTTTTTTAGCTTGTGGGGATCTCAACAGAGAATTTTGGTTTAGACTTGGGTGCCTGTGTGTGTATGCACGTGCTCACCCAGGCACGTACAATGCAACAAAGATCATACCAGGCAAGAACAGAACAGTTGATTCATTATCAAATTAAACCTAACTAGATGATAATATTTACTTGCTGCATGTCTGAAACAGAAAAATAGTCATGCCATGCACTCCTTTTAATGCTAAGCCCTGTCTACCAAGATGCCTGTATTTCAGAGTTTGGATATAGCCAGGGAAATTCCCTCAGGGCTACTCTGCAGGGTCATGAATGCACCATAACTCTAGCACGTATTTACTGAATTTGCTGTGCATCATAAAACATACTCAGTGCAAAAAGAAGATTTGCACCTCATAGCACTGTACAGCAAATCTTCATCGCTTATCTCAGAATGAGATCAAAGGCCGGTTGCAGTGCCTTGGCCTTCCTGATTTCTCCTACATGTTGCTTTCCATACGCAGCCTTTGCTACCACATGCCTGTCTTTGTAACTCCGGGGATAGCCATCCCTACTGAAGCCTATAGTGACAGTTGTGTGTTTGGCTGCATGTTCCCTCTTCCCATGTGTTACGGTGCTGGGCTTAGTGCTGGAATACACATTATCCCTACACTGTGCAGGAGGGAGATGAAACTCAGAAGGACTTTACCAAGGACTATCAAGTTCTGGTGAGGCTGACTCCATCGTTCTCAAGGTGAGAGCTGGGCCCACATATTCACAAAGCAGGTAAGTTATTTTCTAGAACCTCCTAAAAATATGGGCTTATTTTCCATTCCCATAATGGGAGCATAAACACCAAAGCAGTCAAATGCTAGACAAGTACATGTCACTTGTGGAATCTCAGCAGTCATGGGTGCTGGTCTCAGGTAGCTGAAGTAGCAGGAGAGCAGATTTAACCCTCAGTAATAAACCTTGGGAGTATCTTATATTTTTTTAGTAGCAACAAATATTTTGTCCATTTAAAAAAAAAAAAAACAACACAAAAGTGTAAAAGAGAGAGAAGATAAGCTTGTTTAGAGCTTAGGCTACATTTATGACTAACCAGGACTAAGTCACTAGTATGTCCATGATCAGCTGTGTCTTAATTATTTTCTAAGTGGGTAGCAAGGGCAAGGAAGAGAAATAAAAATGAAAACAAACCAGAGAGACTCGAAACTCAGCCTAAGCTCCTTTTTTTCCAAATGCTTGGGGCTTGCTGAAAGCAAATGTTTGTATAAGCTAGAGCTGGAAACACAGAAATCTATAGCACTTTAGAAGTTTTAAAAAGAGTACGGTCTCAAGAGTTCAGTAATGGTTTTTCAGTAGCAAGAAACCAGACTGGTATTCAATGATCTCCTGAGGGTGTCCAAACAAAACATGCCTGCTGAGCAGACTGTAACATCTAACAGAGCAGAGCAGACTGTAACAACTGACAAGGTGCTGAGGGGCACGGTTTAGTGTTTGATAGGAATGGTTGGACTCGATGATCCGGTGGGTCTCTTCCAACCTGGTTATTCTGTGATTCTGTGATCTTCTCAAGGAGTTTCTATAAAATTGACATATGTTTACACTGTTGGTTGTTTTGAAATGCCTTTTTTCCAGCTTGTAATTTGTTCCCAGTGTTTAAATAACAATACTTTTGTTCAAACAATATCTTTTGCTGCTTAATATCTCTAGTTACTGACTCTCAAAGGAAAGAAGACCTGGAGCCAGCTCCAGCCACACACGATAAATAAATCAGTAGGCAAGACAGTGTGACCCACCAGCAGATGACCATGAAGCAGAAAAAAACACACAATAAAGAGAAAGTACGGAGTGAAGTTGCTGATAAATTCTAGGTAGCCCTGTAACTAGGATAACGACTTTTTAAAAAAATTTTTTATGTTATTCTAAGCCTCAGTGGAGAAACGGAGACGTGTTACATCTATTTGTACATAACTGAGGATGTAGCCACAACCTACGTTATAATTGATTATCAGATAAATCAGATAGTAATTATATTTTATTTCCTAGCTTAAACAATTTATACTTTTAATGCAAGAAACTATTTTGAAGAAATGGGATGTGTATTCAGATGCAATGCAACTGGATGTAGTTTTATTGATACAGGTTAAATTGAGCTGGCTTACAGTAGTTGTGACTTCTAAGCCTCTAGAAATGTTATGTACACACAAATTCAGATGAAATCATTCCTTAAATTACTTTGGCTGTATTTTGTAGCTTTAGATCCTGTAACAGAAGTGCTGGACCTAACACAGGTTCTTCATTTTCTGAGTAATTTAATTAATGCATTACACTTGTATAATAAGTTTCGACATTGTGCAGATATAGTAAATAATTAGTCTTCTTGATGAGCCCTTTTTCCTGATATGTCTTCTTTTTTTCAGTATTAATTTTGAATAAAGACACCTGGGTCATTATGATCAGAAGTGGAGGTCAATAGCAAGTTGCAATAAAAATGAGCTTTGAGGGAAAAACAGAAAAATTAATTAGTTGGGGATGTCAAAGCCTCCTTAACATGCAAAAACAGTGGATTTGGTCAGTGAGAAAAAAAATATTAATTGGTTTACATCATATGGGCTGAGGATACATTTAATTAAAGGAAGAATGTCCTCTTTCATCTTTGGGAGATGCTAGGTCAGAACTTTCCTTTTTCTTACACATTTCACACCTTCATCAGTTTCTTGCAGAAACAACTGTGAGTTACCAAGAGTTTCAAGAGCTGATGAAAGGAACTATCACCAGGTGTGCATGGGGAATAAAGTGTTGCTACTTAAAATATATGTAAACCAATGTTAATATTTTAACCCCAAATTCCAAGCGATTCATTAACTTAGGAAAATAAGATATAAGATTGAAGAGTACTGCAGTAAACATTTCTTCTTACTTTCAAGCAGCTGCATCAGGTAATGTAAACAAACAAACAAAATCATCAAGTTCCCTTTAGTTCAGATGATTTTCTGATTAGGAACATCAGAATTAAATGCCTTAAAAAAGGTATTAAAATATCAGAAATTGCCGTAATATTCCATTGCTTCACTATAGCAGTCTGTAAGTAATAAAATAACTTGTTTTCGCAATAAAATATCTTTTCCTCTTTCCCAAGAATACTGGCAACAATAATAGTGTTCCTTATAAGGATATGTAGCATTCTTTCTGAGGACAGAATTTTAATAAGCCATCAAGTCTGAAATAATTAATTTCCCATTGAACTCAAATGGTTTTTTCTCTTTGCATTAATGGAAGAAACACTTTGAGTGGAATACCAGAAAAAAAGAAATACTTTGACTGAAAAAAGTGTATTCCTGTGTATGATGGACAGAACACAAACAGACACTTTAAGCTAGAAAACAGCAGAAGCTATAAGGGAGATATCTCTCAACACAGCCTCAGTGTCAAAAATTGTAAGAAGTGGGACAATGGTGACAACAGAGAACACCACCTCTAATCATAGGACAGAGATGGCAAATACCTCTCTGGAAAAATGCAATTCAAACCAATGTAGGATGGCATTGAAATGTTAGAGTGTGGTTGGATGATGGCCTCAACTGTAACATTTTAGGATGAAAAAAAAGAGAAAACAACACAGAATACAGATGAAAGTGAAATTAAGGAAGAAAAACATTTTTTCCCTCGCTTAATTAGCAGACATCTCTTGCAAGTAATAAAGCTTATTTTTTTTCAGTGTAACCGCATCAACAGACTTAATAAATAGGATTTTTTTTTCTCTTTTTGGCATTTTGTTGTCAGTATTTCACGTTAAGCCCCTTCAACATGCAGTGGATACACTTGAAAACCACTCTGAAAATTTAGGGGGTGGTTTTGTTTTTTGTTCCCTCTCCCCGGATAGGTAGGTACCTCAACTGAATCAAGAACAGAACCACCTTACTCAATATTTGATGTTGATTAGACATTAATTCAATTCCCCTTTGAGTTACTCCCCAAACCATGGAAGACTGGTAGCTGCAATTCTAGACAACAGGTATCAGGGACAGAATGCATGTAAGGTAGTGACAAAATAGATCTGTCTTGCATATTATTATTAGGAATATAATTTCTGCATGTAGCAAAATTCCTCTGTTGGCTTTGGATTGTTACTGGCATCTCTGTGATTTCTGTCAACAGAGTAGCATAGAAAATAAAAAGTTGCCCTCGTCTCAGTCAGGAGTTACAGGTATTTTTTTATATTCTGTAAGTACCTGCAGTAGAAGTTGTTGTTGTAATAACACCAAACACAGATCTAATAGACTTTGATTTACATAGATCACATTCCTGAAACATTACTTGCTGGTCTGCATGGACTTTGAGCTGATAGAATTTGAAGGGAGGTCAAATAGCTTTCACTAAACCATACATCACATAATTACAGTGGCGATCCTTTTCCTGTGCTGAAAAGTAATTGCTGGCAGGAGAAACCAATGCCAATATGTGTACTGTTGAAGAGTTAGTATCTGAGTTCTTACTACTTCTTTCAGTGATTTGAGCTGTCAAATTTTGCTGAGTAAATCCAAAAGAAATTGGTGATAATAATGGACTGATTTATTGAGATAACTACTCTGTCATTTTTTACAGTATCTTTCTCTCTTTCTCTCCTTCCCACTCTAAATGTTTCAGTATTTGGGAAAGCACGGTGGAGTAAATAATATAAACTTGAGATTTTTAGACAGACATGAAGAACATATAAAGGCATCCATAAAATATACCTTTTAATTCTAAATATATGGCACACATACAAATAAACCTGTGTTTATAGATAAAAATATATTATGCATTATATATATTAAGTTAAAATTGCTTTGTTCTTCCATAGAACTTTAAATCAAAGTATTTAGCTTCCCTTACATTAACAAACTGTATTTTGTTAATATTATATCTGTAGACTGAACAAACAGACTTGGACTTCATGCTGGTAGACAAGAAAAAGAAGCTTCCTGGTGGAAACTAGCATACACAAGCACATTTGGAGGTCTAGACTTTGGAGCTGATGTACTTCACATTTGGAAGATTCACTATCAGTACTAACCTAGGCACATGTATGTGTGTAGCATGAGGTGTCCATAGAGTCACTTTGATGGAGTATTTAGTGTTTCTTTGATTTCTCAGAAAAAAAAGAATTTAAATTTCACAATCATGCTTTAACGAAGTAGTTTGTGAACCCACAGTGCACTATAATATATCCATACAGAGAGACAGATGCATACTCAGAGTTTTGAAGATCATAGGATCAGAGACTATTTGGGATGGAAGGGACGTTTATAGGTCATCTAGTCTAACTCCCCTGCAAAGTGCAGAAATGTCTTCAACTTGATCAGATTGCTTAGAGTCCAATCCAACCTGATCTTGGATTTTTCCAGGGATGGGGTTTCTACCACCTGTCTGGGCAACCTCTTTCAGTGTTTCACCATCCTTATTGTAAAAAAAAAAAAAAACCAAACAATTCCTTATATCTAAATCTACCTTCTTTTATTTTAAAACCAGTGCCCTTTGTCCAGTCACTATAGGTCTTGTTCAGACGTTTGTCCTCATCTTACTTATAAACCCTCTTTAAGTAATGAAAGGCCACAATCAAGTCTTCCCAGAGCCTTCACTTCTCCAGGATGAACAACCCCAACTCTCTGTCTTTCTTCATAGGAGAGGTGTTCCATCCATCCAATCACTTTTGAGGCTCTCCTCTGGACCCACTCCAACAGATCCATGTCTTTGCTGGGCTGAGGGCTCCTAAGCCAGACATGGTACTCCAGATGGGGTCTCGCCAGAGCAGAGTAGAGGGGCAGAATCACCTCCCTGGACCTGCTGGTCACACTTCTTTTGATGCAGCCGAGGATGTGGTTGGCCTTCTGGGCTGTGTGCCCTCATTGTTAGCTCATGTCCAGCTTTTTGTAAACCAGTAGCCCCAAGTCCTTCTCAGCAGTGTTGGTCTCAAGCCCTTATTCTTAAGCCCAGCTTGTACTGACACTTGGAGTTGCCTCAACCCAGGTGTATGACGTGCATCATATATATGACATTTGCATCTACAGACACATACAAATAGGTAATAGCATATACTTATTGCCTGTGTAATGGTAAATGTTTTGTTTGGTGTTATGGACCCCAATTCTGACACAATAATTTACTTTTCATTCTAATAATGCCACTAATTTCAGTGATGTTTTCCTTGTATACTCAAATATTAAAGCAGACTCAAAACCCACAGGTCCATTTTGAAGTGCTGCACATTCTGGATGTTAAAAGGGAATTTTTTCCTACCAGAAAATAATTCTCTTCTCATACTAAAGCTCAGTATTTTTTTAAATAGTAAGCCAATTTTGTTTTCTCCAGTAGAGATAAAATTTTACATCAAATGAAAAGAACTGTTTCTGCCCAGTTGGGAATAACCTACTTAGGGAAGGATCCGAACCTGATAAAATGATACAATGTCAAAATATAATATGAATGTAAATAAACATCTTAGATAGCTGTTCAAAGCTAAGCTCACTTAAATGTCAAAATGCAGACTCAGCAATGGCTGTGTATGTCACTGGGGATGACACCCACACTGTCAAATCACAACAAAGCATTGTCAAAGTAAGTCTATGGAGACTACATTAAGTCGTCAAATGAAACAGATAGCAGCACAGATTATATTACCACTGAAAGAAAAATAATAAGAAATTAAACACAAAGACTCTGATATTCAATCAAAGTGTACAAGTGCATAGAGTACCACCTGGCTTGTTATTTTTTCTCTAAAAACATCCTTTTGGGGATTTAAAAGATTTAGAAGCAATGATACTTTCTTTCTCCCCTATATCTAGTTATATTTTTGGGGGTGAGGAGTGGGGTTGCTGGATTTGTGTTTGTGGGATTCTTTTGGTTTTTTTTGTTTGTTTGGATATTAGGTTGGTTGATTTTTTTTACAGATTCCAGGTTAAACAGATCTGTTAAGTAGTAGTAGTAATAAAAATAGTAGTAATAATAAAATAATTTTTACTGTGTTTTTGTTTTCTTGTTGTTTCAGTTACTTTTCAGAAACTGGACCATACTGGCTGAGAACTATCAGTTGAGTGACTGAAATGATCAATAACCAATAGCACTGAATTATATGCTACCGTCCCCCAAAGAATGTTCTAGTTTCAGCTGCAGTTCAGCTTTCCAGTTAGCAAGATATCAAAAGATTTCACATGCTGACAGGTTTTCATAATAAAGCTAGGAAATCTGATAGTGTGGTTCCTATTCAAATCCTTGAGAATAAGATAGGGACGACTTTCTTAACAGCCCACATTAATACTTAGGATAATATTTTAGTACAGATAACATGGGAAGCTATGCAGATGTGTGAATTTTAACATTTTACCACCTAATAAGGAGGAAGCTTGGTTAAAGCTTTCATAGGATTTTGCGACTGCTTTAAAGAAGGCTCTCTAAGAGTTCTCTTCATTGGACAAAAAGCTTTCTTCAGCGAAATTTATTATATATAAGGGTAACTTTTGTCAGCTAGTTGCACTACAAAATTCACTCCAGATGAGTAACGTGGTGTCTAAGCTCTGCCATAGAAACCCATAGATTTCTCAGCAGCAGCAGCGACTCACTTCTTCAGGAGTTTAACTCTTGCCCTTAATTTCCCCAGGATGGATAATAGTAAATGAAGCCATGCTTTTGCTATAATAATGGGCATCCCTGAGGCAGTACTTATAAGGATTTGTTGCTCTAAAAGGACACTGCAACTTCATTGAATATCTTTCTTCCAAGACAAGGCTAAACTGTTGACAAAGATTCTGTTTCCTCTCCAGAACGTATCATTCATGTTACTCTCATTTATGCTTTCTTTTCAACAAAGAATCAGCTGAGAGATTTTTAAGGCTGCTTTTTTTTTCAGAGCTATATCTCAGTCCTAAACTGCTGCTCAATCCCTTATACTGAAAGACTTCATGGAAGTTAAAACCATAATATGCAAATGCAATAAAGTTAAGAGTTCTTTGTTATATGTAATCAGAAATTCTTTAAAAAGAGACATAATAATACAGAATCACAGAATCACTAGGTTGGAAAAGACCCACAGGATCATCGAGTCCTATCGTTCCTATCAATCACTAAACCCCACCACTCAGCACCTCACCCACCTGTCTTTTAAATATCTCCCGGGATGGTGACTCAACCACCTCCTTGGGCAGCCTGTTCCAGTGCCCAATGACCCTTTCCATGAAAATTTTTTTCCTAATATCCCATCTGAACCTTCCCTGGTGGAGTTTGAGGCCATTCCCTCTCGTCCTGTCCCCTGTCACTTGGGAGAAGAGGCCAGCTCCCTCCTCTCCACATCCTCCCTTCAGGTAGTTGTAGAGAGCAATAAGGTCTCCCCTCAGCCTCCTCTTCTCCAGACTAAACAACCTCAGTTCCCTCAGCCACTCCTCGTAAGTCTTGTTCTCCAGCCCCATCACCAGCTTTGTTGCTCTTCTCTAGACTCACACCAGAGTCTCAACATCCTTTTTGTGTTGAGGGGCCCAGAACTGAACACAGGATTCGAGGTGCGGTCTCACCAGTGCTGAGTACAGAGGGAGAATAACCTCCCTGGGCCTGCTGGTCACACCGTTTCTTGAACACCTGGGCACACTGCTGGCTCATGTTCATCAACACCCCCAGGTCCCTCTCCTCCAGGCAGCTTTCTAGCCACTCTTCTTCTAGTCTGTAGCACTGCATAGGGTTGTTGTGCCCCAGCTGCAGGACCTGGTATTTTGCCATGTTAAATCTCACGCCATTGGTCTGAGCCAAGTGGTCCAGCCTGTTCAGATCCCTTTGCAGAGCCTCCCTACCCTCCAGCAGATCGATATTTCCACCGCTCTTAGTGTCATCCGCAGACTTGCTAAGGGTGCACTTGATGTCTTCATCCAGGTCATTGATAAAGACATTGAACAGGGATGGACCCAGCACTGAGCCATGGGAAACCAAACATTATTAATATACTGTATTGAGAAGGTAATTTTGGCAGAAAAGAATCTAGCAGGATTTATCAGCTTGGATGCAATTACACACTTTCATAAAATTTCAGGTTCAGAATGGGCTCTTCCTAACACAACAGCAGTTTCTGCACATTGCTAAGGTACAGGCACCATGGATATGACAATGTTTCTGTGGATCATTTGCACTCTGTGAAAAAAGATGGTTTTCTATGTTCTTTTTCTTTCTCCACAGATGTATCCCAAATATACTCTGTTTTTCTGTTCCCTGGTACAGTAAGCCCAGTTTGATCTCCTGAGGTTTTGCATCCCCTCTGTTGCTTCAACAGATTGATATGGAAATTTTGTTCATCTTACACCTGTTTCCTTTCTTTTGTTCTTTTTCACCCCAATTTACCAAGTAACAGGAAGCCTCTTAAACATCTCCTAAGGGCTTTGCTACTTTATGAAGAGCCTCTTGTGTTCACTGGTTTGTAATTGCATTAAAACCTTTTGGCCGTGCTGCAATTTGCATTTTCTGTCCAATTGGCTTTACACATGTTTTCAGACCTTCAGAATGTTAAATAATTGCTATCAGAAGCATCATTTAAATACAATTCACTTAATCTCAGCTATGCTATGACCAGTGGCAAGAAAATAAGCATTATTTTGACTATTTGACTTCAATGGAAAGCAGATTTGATCACCGAATATTTTTATTCCTCTAAAATCCAAACTTCTCCAATGGTTCATAGCTTAATCCTGCTACTGTTTGAATGATTCTTAGTAGCCTCTAATCCAGCTGCCGTCCTCAGTCCCAAGAGAAATGAGTACCTATTTGTCATGTCGCTGCCAGATCTTCTATTCTCAGGAATATTATCTAAAATTTCTCAAGGCTCAAGGGCCATATCACAAACTTTGAAATGTCTTCACTGTGTTAAAAACCTTTAAGCTTCCAATTTTCATCTTAATTTTAACTTAATTAGAAAAGATGTTCACTTCTGCTGTCACTAGTCAAGAGGTCCCTGCAAAAATAAAAATATTTTCAACTTTTCAAGCTGAAATTTTTTGACTTAAAACCAATAAACTCCTTTCTTGAAATGCCCTACTTTTTTCAGGCATATTTCTGACAAGTAGGCAATGTGTAAATTTTGCCTACATTGCCTTCATTGCAAAAATTTTTTTATTTGTAAAAAATACCTAGAAAATGTTAGTGTTAGGTGAAGACAAAATCTTACTAATTAAAAGTCAACGTGTTAAAAGCTTCCTTGCTTTCACTCTTATCCAAAATAGAAATCTTGCTAAACCGAGGTAACTGAACTACATGAGGGAATCTATTGTTAAATGTATTAAGAAAAATGTTTTCTACACGTTAGACGATGAAGTGATTAGAGTACAAATGGCCCCCTGATGTGGTCACAACATGACAACAATGAAATTCACTGTCTGATTAATTCCATTAATTCTAAAGTTAGTAACAGTCAAAAATTTAGGGTGGTACAAGTGCTGCTGTAGATATAGCCTACAAAATATTCAAATAAAATAATAATTAATTGAAAATAGCTGCAGAGTCAATGACATTAAAATTATATTTTCATCAGTATCCAGAGAAGGAAAACATGAAAAAACATATGCATAAACACTCTTATGTTCAAAGGTTGATAGAAGGTAGCACACACTTTCAGAATGTATATTTGTAATATTTATTCAATTCTGATATTTAATTCTTCTGAGAACAATTGTGTAGTCTTTTGTTCTTTCACTTTGGTGCCATAGGTTAGGTTCACATACAGCTGTTACAGGTAAGAGCCCTTTTTAACCTGCACCTTGCTCCTTGTCCATTGGAGGAAGGATTTGACAGAGGGAAGGATGGGGTTTTTTTTCAGTGAACAGGTATTCTTTCTGCTAAAAAGTTCTATTATGACTAACATCCTGTATGTGTGTTTCAACATGATTTCAATAAAATTATATATTTTAAACATTCCTATCAGTTCTTTCTGATTATTTATAGCTGCAGAATGCATATTGCATAATTCATGTTCAAATCATTTGCTGATATAGCAAGGAGATGCTCTTTATAACAATTGTTTAAAAGAACAAAATGAGGGCATTTAAGTGGCTAATCATACACTTTGTCTGGGAAGATATGAGCATTTAAATTACACGCTGATAAACTGATCAGAAACAAATGCTGGCAGCTACTAAAAATGTAAAATAAAAGATGATGTCTGCATCTGTGGTGTTATTTAAATAATAATTACATTTTAAACAACTTTTCTTTATATTCCTTTATTAAAAGGAATCAATTACGGAAAGAATTGACATAAAAATTCCTATCATAAAAGCACATCTTACGAATGGTAGAATGTTATTTTTATATGTATGACTTAGTCCAGGTTCTCTCATGGATCAAATGAGACAAAACAAGCGGTAAAAGAAGGGACCATTGGTTGAGTTGCTTTACTGCCTGGGTTTCTGATAACTGAGAAATGTAGCCTCTTTATCTCCCTGTTGTTTTTACTCTTGTATAACCCAGCTATATTCATGAGAAGGAATTACAGTTGGAGTTGGTTGCATTTTTCTGAGAAATATTGTCCAAAATGGGATTTGTGTCTAACAGAAAGAAGAGAAGGCTCAGGTACAACAATCCACTTTAACACCTATGCATGAACATGATCAGTCCAAGGGAAGTACTTAAGAATTTGAGACTTGTACTTGGTGAACATCTTGTGAGTAATAGCTATGAAAGAATCAGAGCAGGTTTGCAATTGCTTTGTAGCTAGAGGAAAAGGGCTGAATTGGCAGTGGTTGTCTAACTTGATTTTAGCAGTCAGTAAAGCCTAAAAAATTTGCAGTGACTCTGTGGCTAGACTCTAGGGAATGGAAAAAAAGGAATCTGTCATAAAATGTCCAAACTCTTCTGAAAGATTTGTAGTATTTCATTCCACTGATTCAAAATGTAAAAGGTTAGTAATAAAGAAGGATGACGGATCACAAAAATAAAATCTTTGTGTATTAAATTAATTTTATTCCCATCTAGCTCTCAGCATTAGCAGTGATTTGGTTACCCGCATTATTTGGCCAAATAAGTCTCTATTTTGACAAATTATTGATGTCTCATCGTCTTGAGGTCTGCAGATGAAACCTATAGGCCTTCCTGTTAGACTGCATGCCTAGTCAAGCCATGGAGCTTCCTCTGAAGAAGCTCGGTGAATCACTAAGACGGGGATGTAAAGAGTCTGATTAAGTAATTACAGAGGATCATTCCAGACCTAAATTTTTCTATGCCTCATATTTCAGCTTCTAGATGCTGAAACAGCCCGCATTCAAGAAGAGAAAGAATTTCAGGGAGGCAAAAATTTCTTTGTTTATAATATATACCCTCCATTGCTCATTGGAGTTACCATGGTCATTTTAAAAACTGTTTTTTAAGGATTGGGCTCTTCTCTTTCATGTATTTTACAATTGCTTAATTTTTCTTCCTGTTTGAAATGGGTAGTGCACCTTTATCATTAACATGCTGCATGTGTCTCCTTACTTGACTTTTACATTATTGCTTTAGCTATTACTATGCATGCATTATTTATATGGTTGGCTATCAAGGAAGCAATTTACTTGTCAAAACATATTAGAATGCATGACTTTAAATCAAAATTTCATGGTTTTGTAAAAAGCTATAATAAATGTTCTTTGGCTAATATATTAGTGTCATGCAGTGGGCATGGTCACTGTATTGGCTAAGAAACCTGTAATCACTTTAAAGACTCATTGAACAGGAGAGAATTTTAGATTATTATGCTTTGGTTTTAATTGTATGATATTGAGACTTAATTTTTGGAGACTATATTATTTCACTATAAGAAAATTCTAGCCTGTGTTTTAATGTTATCATCAAATTTAAACAGGTATTTCCTCAGTATGAAAATTATGGAGCCTTATTATCTAAAGTTAACCCACAAATACATACTTCTGGACTTAAAAATACATCCTATCTACAAAATACATTGCTCTGAGTTACAAAGTTCCATTAGTGTAGACAATTCTGTCTTGGAGGACATGGATTTTACAGCTCCTGTGGTCTTATTCTTCTGTTGTAGGACACAAACAATTGCAACTGAAGCCATTGTACACAGTCATTATATGAAAAAATATGCCATGGCAGCATCCAGTTTACTAAAATGTGAGGGCTCTTTCAAAGTAGCTGGAAAACACTAAGTTTCAGGACAATTAATGATGTACTATTTTTCCTGCCTATTGACATGGCAGATTAGCCTAAGTCTCCAGAAAAGCAGAGACGGGTCTGGGTTGTCAGATGGAGACTGGTCCGTTCTGGGTATACACTACCAGTAAATTCTGTATAAGAAATTATACCTGAAAACACTTGACAGACAACAGACTCTTATTTCCATCTCTGTAAAACTCAGTAGCAGTCTGTGTCTTAATGTCTAGGAAAATGAGATATTAATGTATGTCCCAGTATCTAGCAAAGTTAGACATTAGCAAAGATTTGCTTGAACTAAGTTCTGTCTGAACAGCAGGAGGTTTCTGCATTAAAATGCTTGCAGTTGGTGTATTGTGCAATGGATAATAGTCTTCCTAAAAGTTATGTTCTAGTTTAAGTGAGATGAAACAGCTTGACACCTGAGGTGTTAGCTAAAATTATTTGACTTGTGTTATTACCTGACAGCAGGTCAGATTACCCTAATTTATGTAAAGGCTGTAGCAGTAAGATAACTTTTTTTCATATAGTAAAATAGTCGCCTGTTATTTTTTCTGGGCTCAGCTTCAATCTTTTTTAACATTTGAACAAGAAGAGCCTCACATTTGTTAGGAAAAATCCCAGTTTAGTCTTTTTCACATTCTTATTTACGAACTCAGAGGAAGGAAAAGCACATTTCTACCTGGGGGGAAAGTGCCATTTTCAGAAGGTCTATTTGTCAGATTGTAGAAGGTGTTAAAAAAGCAAGCACTTATTAAGGTTCTGCAGGGGGAAACAGGAAAAATAATTTATATAATATTATTTGTCTAAGGTTACTTTAAAAAAATACACAGATTTGCAAAAGCCAATCTATTAGTTATGTTCCCCCTATGAAAAGAGCAAGACAATCCTGGGTTAGCTATTTAGAAAGGCTATAACAAGATGGTATTTCATATATTAAAATTATATTTGAAAGAGCAAAAAATGCTTGCAGACAAAGGAGAAAATTGCAAGGTTTAGCAGGGTTTCATTGTAAAGAAATTGATGGACATTTTTGGGCATATGTAAATATGCTTAGTCGGTGCTTCAGTGAGAACAACATTGGAGATAAGAAAAATGCCATCTTTCTGCTGTTGTACAGTGCAAGACACATGAAGGCTAGTTGGAGTTTCTGTCTCTTCATAAATTGATAAAGGCAAGGAATTATTCCGAACAGACAATAAGTAAATGCCAACCATTTATTTTAAATGGATTATTAGGCTTCAAAGTGTTTGGAGAGTTTGAGTTGAAAAAATCCACAGTGTACAGAATGTAAGTTTATTTTGGATACTATGAAAAATGCTCTGGAAATATATATGACTGGACTGGCTGGAAAACCAGCTTGAAGATTGGGTGATAGACTCATTTAGAGGATGTGGAGGTGATGGGAAGAGTAGATGCCAGCTTTCAATGAACTGAGTCATTCTCCACACTGAGTTGACTAGATCTCTAGTGACTGTAACATGAACACATATATGTAGCTCACATAGAAGTCTCTAGCTATAAATATCTATATATAGAGGTCCTTAGCTGAAGCTTTTCTAAGCCATAGAAATAAAAAATGCCCAGATGACAAATTTCCAAATAACTCTGTTTACAGACCATGTAGGGCAGCATGAACTGAGAATTGCTGGAAGCTCAAAGAGATGCAGAAATATTAATACAGAGATGCTGTAGGACAAGCCAACCTTGGATTTTGCTGCTGGGTTCTGCCCTAGTGAATACTAGTGCTTTGATGGCAGGGAATTTCATATTCCACTTAGCAGAGAGTGACCGTTATTCACCTAGGTGGTGGGCGACATGGTGCTGAGATCCATGATGAGGAGAGAAAAGAGCCAGCTGAGATTTTTAAGAAACACAGTTGTTCAGCAATAGAGACAGAAACAGAACTAAAATCTCTTGCCCCCAAGCCAAAGACTTCTTTACAAAAATTCCCTGGTTTCTATTGCTCCTGAAGCTGTCCTTTCATTTTGCCTTTTGTTTTGTAGTCTCCTTCTGGACTTTCTTCCTTTAATTATTCTATTTATCACAGAGGTTTTATCACAGTCCTTATTTAAAACTATATATAAACTAAAAATTCACCTTCATACACTGTTAATGCTAATGAGATAGTCTGATTATTTTTAAGGACAAAGTACATCACATGTGACTCCTCAGCCTTCCCCTGCAAGGGAAATAGAAGATAATGCTTAATGAGCCTGTTGACAATACAAGAAAGGATCTAGTCTGCCTCAAGCTTTATAAATATACTTTAGCTGGAAGGTTTAGTTATGTAGGATATGACAAACTTAAGCTCTATGATCTTAGCTAAGAAGAAATCTCTGTGGAAGCTGGTTATCTGTCATGGGGCTGATACCAAAAGAGTTCAGAGATTATGGAAAAGCTTTGTGAAAACAATATACGTTTGGGAGGGGGGATTTCACCCACAGGATTTTTAGTTTTTAATAGTTGAGTGCGAGGTGATAAGACTAAGCTAGAGAGACAATAGGATATTTCACAGAATCAGGACTCCTCTAAATATTGCATCATGTATTTCATCCTCTTAATGAAGCTTGGGAAAGCTATAGAAATATACATATTGACCTGGAGGAATTAAGAATTCTGTATATTTTCAGTAATATTGTCTTTTGCCTTTTTTCTGCTTTCCAGAAGGTTAATTATCTGTAAGTCCTTTATCCTGTTTGTATATTGGAGGTCTGAGTAAGCTTAATCATAATCAGTCTATATACAACTTTCTTATTTCAACTGTTTTAAACTGGCGTTTTCTACATAACTCATACTGAGAAAAGTATCAGAAGGAGGATTTGTATATGAATGTGTCTATCTTTAATAATGACTAGTAAGAAGAAATGGGAGGGAATATCATTTAGTCCATTCTTTGCCCAAAGCAGGGTCATTTATACCAAAAATATTCTTAACAGGCACTTGTCTAGCATGTGTTTTTAAACTTAAATGGCAGAGGTCCTACAAATGCCTTTGGTAATCTTTTCTAGTGCCTCTCTATCCTTATCGTTAGGAAAGTTACAGATATTTTCCGCCTTGCAAAAGAGATACATGCTGAAGTTTAACACTGATAGTAGGTAGTGGCTATCCTCAGATAAACCATTCTTGAAACAAGAAAAGCTTTTAAAACTTACTTTATGCAATGAGTGATAAACACGCTGCTTCTTCCAGAAGACTAATTTATAATTATGGGACAGATATGAAAGGTGGCAAATATTTGCCTCAGTATTTTCATTATAGTGACTTCACCAGAGAAAATAAAGGCAGGCTACTATCACTTAGAAAGTTGTATTTATTAAGCCATAAATTAGAATACTTAAAACTGACAGTGAACAGAAAAAAAGATTAAAAATTAAAAATTGTGATAAAGCCCAATACATCCAAGGAGGTTTCCTTCTGCCAGGGTTTGTTTAACTCAAAACAGTGGCTTCTGTGTTGCAGCCAGTTCTGAATGGTGCCTTCTGCTGGCCAAGAAATTTTTTTCCTAACGCTTCTGAGATCTGTCTATGAGTTTGCCCCCTACTCTTCTGGTGAACTATAGACTCACAGGTTCTGGAAGAGAGTTTCTGCTTTTTCTTTTCTACCTTGCCACAGCTTTGTACCTGGAAGTTTCTGTCCAGAGCAGATTTGGTTCCTCCTCCAACTAACCCCTTGTCCCATGGACGAACAAGCTCCTTCTGCAGCCAACTACTTCCACCTCAGTTTTCTCTCACCCTTATACAAGAATTATGTGAACTCTGACAAAAAGCAAGTAATGGTGGACTAAATCCATGTAACTTGTTTGTCAGTGACCCCATCTTGAAATGACCATGCCTATTATGAGCATGGTTACTCAACAGGAGTTACTAACAGTTTATGAACATTGAATAAGAATATGCAATACATCAGCCATTTACTCTGATTCTAGCATGGATGGTCTCACAGCCTCATTAACATACTAGCCTTTATTTCAAAATAAAGAGCAGTCTGAGACCCTTTCAGAAGAAAACCTGCACAAACAAGAGAACAAGAGTTAACTTTTGTAGAAATCCATTCAGTGGTGTCTGAATTATACAAAGTCTTTGTGCCCCTCAGGTCAAAGTAGATGCAGAGTTTAAGCACATATGTCATAAATCCTTTGTGCTGTTACTTGGAAAAATATGCCTTAATGTCTTTTGGATCTCTGGAAGTTGGCAAGTTTATTTTTCTTGTTTTCTGTCTCAGCTACATGGCTATGCCCCTGTATTCTTCAAATCATTAGTTTTTCTGCTGAATATATTCAGGACTTCCAGGAGGAATGTTAGACAACCTACATCTCTGAGTTCTTTTGAGTAATTCACATAAGTAAATAATCTTTATTTTCTTCACACTATTGTCCATTTATATTTGATTCTCTTTTTTCTAACTGACTTTTACCGATATTGGGGTGTGAAGGCATATTTTTTTTATATTAAAAACCTATTTAAAAGAGACATACCTTAAATGTCTGCTGTTCCACCACCTTTCTACAGATTAATTAACCCAAATACACTTTTTCTTAAGGACATTTTAAAAATGCATTTCAAGCAGTTTGCAGAATATTTGTGTGAGATCATTTATGCACAGCCTCATTGCAGAAGCCAAATTACAATTCAGCAATGAATTTGTGGCAATAGGTATAATGAAAACACCATTGTTATTTGGGGTACAGCTATATGACTACAGGTATTTAAATTACATACAGAAAGTACATATTTTCAGATTTTATGAGACAAGTTATTATTGCTGCAGGGTTTTTTTAATGTATTCTAGGCAAGCGGGTATTAGATCAGGTCTTTTCTGTGTTTGTGAGTATACAAACATGAAACAAGCCAAAAAGAGATAGTGCATTGTAATCCTCTAATGGACAGTGGAAAATGAAATCAGACATTCCATAATTTAACGATATCTGCATGAAAGACACGAGAAACATAGTGAAGGGTATAATGCCTAAGTGATCTCTGGAAGGGTTTTTTTCAGCTTACTGTTCCTTAGGGTAGGATTTTGTTTCTACTATGCTACTTAACTTTTGTTTCTTGCCACCTACCAATTAGGTCATTCTGCAAAGTTCTGTGCCATGAATTTTGATAAAATGTATTTCCCTCTGAGGATTTACAACTTAATTCTGTGTCATTATGACTGGTGATTTTCTCCTTGCATTACAATATCCTCAAAGAGGAAAGAAATAAAACAGCTTGTCTTCTTGACAGGAGGGCACAAACAGATTGGAAAAATTAGTTGCTGCAATGAGAAAATATGATGATGGCAATTCATGTGCACTTCTGAAATGATCTTAGAACTAAAGGGAATCACTTAAGGAGTGTGTGAAGTCCACTGTGAACTGGAAATGGAAAGTACAATAATTTAAAGTTCTAAGATAAGTCAGCGATAACTAAGTGGTGAACTTCCATGAGAAAACCAGAGATTTTTCTTTATATTTTATTCCTTCCTGATTAGCATTGATCTCTAGCAATGCAATCTATAAAATAAAGGCACATATTTGATGACCTAGTATGTAGTAGAAATTAAAATATTTATCCATTCCACTAGGGTGGAAAAAAATCCAGGAATTTCCACTTAATTCTGTTTGTAGATTCCTTCAGGAGATATTTAAACTTTAACTTAAGATGAACAGAGCCACTGCCTTTTTTGTGGACATTGAGCCAGGTATATATATAAGAAATTTGAACTCCATGCCTATGGAAACTAAAAGATTAATGAAGAAATCTTCGGTTACCACAGATTAATGTAAGAATAAGCGAACTTTAAAGCAAATATTGAGTTTCTTTGATTTGATGGTTTACTTCTTAACAGAAGTAAACAGAAAATAGTAAAAGAGTTGTTCATGCTGAAAATTTGGAATGTTTCCTAAAAGATCTGTTCTGAAGTACAAATTATTCAAACCCATGAACTGAAGAGGAGTTATACTTGCAGGAGGAGGAAAAAGATGGAACAGAAAGAGACAGGTCCTTCCTTCCTTCATCCATTGTTCCATAGACTGACTTTCTTTGCCCTTTCTTCTCCCCATTACTGGGTATTGTCCTATTCTCAACTAAATTTTTATATACGTAATCCCTGTGATTGTGTATCCCTACCCTAGAAAGAGGATGGAGTAACATTCACTGAGGCACCTCTCCCAGGTCAGTATTCCTTAACGTGAAAGTATGGGACTACATAGAAATGCATGGGAGGTCAAAGTACCAAAAGAAAGCCTTTCACACAAATGAGCATATTCTAATCTTAGTTGAATCTTCTAGTAAAACCTCCTTTAGTGAGCTAAAGTATCTTTTCTGTTAGTAGGCCATAGACATGGATTCAGCAGCAAGGGTAGAGATCTTGAATCAGATTATGTCTTTTAAATTTTTAAGCCTTCATGTGTGTTCTGACTCATGGAATGGCAATACTGCATCTCAATGTTTACCTTTATGAGACATAATTAAAAGAAAAGTACTACCCTGCCAGTTTGTTTTAGTTGGTTTTTTTTCTCTGTGTTTTTCTATTTTAAACAAATTCTAGGTATTGGTAAATTTACTTCTGTATACTAAAATTGTTCACTTGGTAATTCCAGAACATTGTACATTCTCTATGACCTCCAGTTATTTCTGATCTCTAACATGGCACTGCAAAGATGGGAAGGATCAATGATGACCTCAGAGGATGTAGCAGAGCAAATAGTCCACTCTGTCTCCTAGAGGAACATATGCTTCCAAGACAAAGAAAGGGCAGTTTCAAGTCCTTCTTCACAGAAGTTTCCTTGAAAATTTGACCTGCTGTTAAACTATCAGTAGTTCAAAGAAAGGACTTTTTCTCATGTGTGTGATGCATGTTTACAGAGTAAATTCAGAGAGCAATAGACATGAAGCAGGAATGTAATTTGTTCTGTACATGCAAATGAAGAGAAAGAGCTGAATGACTCATCTAAGCAGAGATCTTAAAGATGAGTTGTCATTACATATCTAAGAGACTCACAAAACAATGAAGCACATCACACAGACTGTATCATTGCAGACAGGTGCTGATGAGAGATCCTGGGTTTGAAGCAGACCCCTTTGTTTACGCAGTGGATTTTCCACTGATGTGGCACTGATATACCACATCCCCATCATTTCCATCATTCATGTTTACTGCCTGATTCAAAACCATCCCTCTGTCCACCTTTCTTGTAGAGAAATTATGCCTGTAAAAAAAAAAAAAAAACCAAACCAAAAAAACTAGAGCAAGACAAACTAATAAGTGGAAAGGACAACACAAAAACTGAGGCTTGCAAAAAGTTTGTGTTTAAACCTGAATACCTTCAAAAGAACCACAGCCTCCCTTTTCCTAGTACTGATAAGGGGCAACTTCTCCCTTAACACCTTTCTGTCTTTCCTCCTTCCCCAGTCCTTTTCAGACAGAACTTTCCCACAAGCATAAAAGAAAAATTAATGAACAACTCTTTGAATCTGTTTGGTGAACTATCTCTGTTTTTATTTTTAGTTCTCTGTGTTCTATATGTTAAACATTACCAGTGATCCTTATTTAAACAGAACAATTGAGACCGAAGGTTAGCTGCTTTTGTTCTTCTCTTAGGACCCAATTCCATTGTCATACAGTATGTTAGATTTACTTTTTTTAAAACTGAAGTAATTTGTTTTACTTTTATTCAAAGTCTCAATTAATTCATCACAGACAATAGGAAGACCCACACAGCTTAAGATGTAAATTCTCCCCTATTGTTTATAGAGGAAAACAATTACAGTCCTTTAAAGGATTGTGTTGAGTGGATAATGTTGAGGGCGTTTCTGTCACTTAAAGCTGGCTGTAGTCCCTGAACTAAGCCTATGTGATCTCTGTCACTCAGCCCAAGAATCACCTTCAGTATCCCAGTCAATGTTTTATCTCCTAACTGACTCTGAGCAGAGCAAACACTGTTGTGTGTGCACTGTTTCTTGGAAAATTGGCATAAATTAACATAGTAGAGGTGACCTGAAGCTTTTTTGATATTGCTAAACATTTTGCTGATGTCCTTTCAAGACCTTTCCATCATAGTGACAGCACAGACTTTCAGGCAAATTTTTGGCTCAATTTGAGAAAATCAGGTTTATAATAGAAAACCAAATTAAACTCATCTTCCCCCAAACTGAGTATGAAACTAAGAAGTGGTTGATGTCTACCATGTGGGTGCAAATATTTTGAGCCCTGCACTTGAGAAGACCTTGTTCTCTGGACAGAGCCTGTGTCTTTCTGGAAGCTGAACAATTCCAGGCATTTGACCTTGTTTCTTTCCCTTTGGATTGGACATTTGAACTCTGAATTTGATTTGACAAATGAACTATGCCATTTGCTGGGAGCTCCATAGGAGCCCTTACTTTATCATCCTTTTACAGTCAATGAATGATTTTATAAGCATTTCTAAGTAATTTAAGTAACATTTCCAAATAGCTACAATTTCATTTTCAAAGAGAGAGAATTTGATTTTTAACAGATTGCAGACTTCTACATGCATGAAATTTTGTACTGGATGGGCAGCTCCTGGCATAAACTTTCTAGGTGAAATGTGGGCTGGACTAGCTTGTGTAAGGATTATTACTTTCTCATTTTCTTCTTCAGTGCTGTGAATCTTTTCTTTCAATAGATACCAACAATGAAGGGCAGGCATGCTTCTAACCAATACAGAATACATAAAAGGACTTAGGTGGTGCCTGTAAAACTGGGGTTGTGAAAGAGGTAGTTGTGAAGTCTTTTTTCTGCAAGAAAGAAAACAGACTTTTCCTCTGATGTTAGTGGTTCCCTTATGCAGGTCCATAGGCACTGATGCATTTATAGAGACCAAAAAGAGCTTATCCAAGAATGGAATACAAGAAAAGATTGTCTAAAATATTAGCTTAAGTGGACCCATGCACATCTCAGTGTAAAATAAAGGAAATATTCAAAACTAAGAAAATATGTTTGGCTCCACTATTCTCCCATTACTTCAGAGGCTTCATTAATGGTTTGCTACATTTTGATATCACCAGACAGGCAGTACTATATAAATGTAAATTGTTTTTTATTATAAACATTTAATTTATGAATAAACATCAGATCAGAAGGCTATGAAATAAACATATAGTCAGGTGTTTGGACAAAAGACTAAGGCAGGCACTGGCCAAGCTCTTTGGTAGAATAAAGGATTCTGGTCCCAGTTAAAGACCAGGCCAGAATAAACATTTGGGGAGTTCAATATACTTCACTTAAAGTCAAATGTCAAAACCAGGAGATTCCTTAAACTAACACTTTTATTTAAAACAAATAAACATATTTTTACTTTGGATTTTTCAGACTTGGAAGATTTCTTCTGGTGTCTGCTTTTAATCTTCCTTCAACCTCATCTGTGCTGTGAACTACACAGAGAGACAAACATAGAGGCATAGAATCGCTGGGTTGGAAAGGACCCACAGGATCATTGAGTCCAGCCATTCCCATCAATCACTAAACCATGCCCCCCAGCACCTTATCTACCTGTCTTTTAAACACCTCCAGCGAAGGTGACTCAGCCACCCCCCTGGGCAGCCTGATCCAATGCCCAATGACCCTTTCAGTGAAATATTTTTTCCTAATGTCCAGCCTGAACCTCCCCTAGTGGAGCTTGTGGCCATTCCCTCTTGTCCTGTCCCCTGTCACTTGGGAGAAGAGGCCAGCTCCCTCCTGTCTACAACCTCCTTTCAGGTAGTTGTAGAGAGCAATAAGGTCTCCCCTCAGCCTCCTTTTCTCAAGGCTAAACAACCCCAGCTCTCTCAGCCGTTCCTTACAAGACCTGTTCTCCAGCCCCTTCACCAGCTTCTTTGCTCTTCTCTGGACTCGCTCCAGAGCCTCAACATCCCTCTTGTGGTGAGGGGCCCAGAACTGAACAGAGGTCACACCATTTCTGATACAAGCCAGGATGCCATTGGCCTTCTTGGCCACCTGGGCACGCTGCTGGCTCATGTTCAGTCGGAGGTCAACAAACACCCCCAGGTCCTTCTCCTCCAGGCAGCTTTCTAGCCAGACTTCTCCTAGTCTGTAGCACTGCATCGGGTTGTTGTGCCCCAAGTGTAGGACCTGGCACTCATGCCATTGGACTCTGTCCAGCAGTCCAGCCTTATACATAATGAATATGTATAAGTATTCACAAAGATCAAGACAGAAATTGAATCCTGAATACAGGAATAGTAGATTCATGAAGGATTTTCATTGTAAAGTAAGGGCTGAGTGTGTGGGTCAAAGGAATATGATGAACTGATACCTCATTATTATAGAAACATAGAATAGTTTAGGTTGGAAAGGACCTTTACAAGTCATCAAGTCCAATTCCTCTGCAATGAGTATGGACTTTTTTCAACCAGGTCAGGTTGCTCAGAGCCCTGTCTAACCTGACCTTGAAAGAGACCTCAGCAGGGCTGCAACTCAGTTCCTTCATCCCTTGGTTTATGTTGATACTGACCCAGGTGCAGGATCTCATACTTGGATACATCATGGTATTTTACATATGAAAAATTAATATGTTTAGTAGAAGGAAGAGTGCAATAGATATGCACAGAATAAGCAAATCCAAGTGATAAGAAGAAATACTCTACTCTCCACGGCAGAATATTGATTTCTTAATTCGTCATTGCTTCAAAAGAAGAAGGTGTAAAACAGAGGAGGTAAAAGCACTGCTAATGGATGGGCAGTGAGGAGTGATTGAATGGATTATTAAGGTTATTTTTGTGACTATTCAAAAATTGAAATTAGGAAATTCTTCTCCATTTCTTCCTCAGGTCAAGTACCTCTTGCTGGAGGGATACTGAGAATTTTCAAGGAATGCAAAATACTATGTTAACTAGATCTATTAGAAAATGCAGACTTCGACATATTAAACAGTTTCCATAATTATGGTAACAAATTGCTATGGTTGTGTGACTAATGGCCTTTGTCATTCACAAAGATAGGGCATGACTGTTAGAGAAATATGGTGAAAATTAAAGTGCATAATAGAGACCAATTCAGAAAATGCAGAATTCTAAACATGTCTTTTTCTTCCATGAAATATTGTTCAGATGGAAAGATAACCACCTCATTAGTCCCCTCCACAATACTGAAACCTCTTAAACAACCCAAGGTGCCCAATACAACATTCCTCAATCAACTATTTATTGTTATTTTTCTGTAGGTTAACCTGATTCAGTAACCTGAATCAGGTTAACCTGATTTTACTGAAGTGTAGATTACAAAGTGAAATATTACAATGGAATTTTTATTCCAAGTATCTGATCTTAATAATTTACCTGCCTCTGCTCAGACCCCATAAATTTAACTTTCTTTTCCACACTGCTTTTATTTGCATCTATCTAGTCAGAATTAGATAGAGGCAATGAAAGCATGATAATTTGATCTGGCAGGATTTTTTAACTTATTTTCAGGGACTAATACTTTTGAGAGAGGACAGGTTGTGAGATACAGATAATACATTTGAAATTATGGCAATTTTAGTGTTTTCACAAGGATGAAAAAGGTAACTGGTATCACATCAGTTGATGAGTATCTGCTTAAATTCATTATTTTGATTGCAGATCCCAGATGAACACAGGAATGATTCTTCTCTTCAGTTTGTCATTGTACTCCTCATCACAGTAGAAGTAAGAGAAATACTATTCCTGATTTACTTTCTCTGTGTCAGTTATGATTCCCATTCACGGCACTGATTTTAGCCATGAAGATGTCCCACAGTCTGTCAACACTGGGTGTAAAATGGATATCTGACTTATTTTTCCGTGATGGGTCTCCAAGCATCACTAGCTGTGTAGAGTCAGGCAAAGAATTACAGCATGTATGTACACTTATACAACATAAACATGCAGCATAGATACTGGGGGAGTTTTTTGATTTAGTTACATTTTTAGGTTTATTAAGAAAACTGAAAAAGTCCTTTTGCTAAAGCTAAAGGAAATGGCATAGGCATTGAACAGAAAAAAATGAGTGATGATGCAGAGACTGGAAGAGAATGCTTATGACCATTAAATTAAATACAAAAACACTCCTTAACTTCTTGGAACCAGAATTTGACCCTAGCACTTTTTATTGACCATGGTAAAAAGTAAACCACTGTATGTCAGTCACTAATGTATATTATGTTAATGGCCTTGCTAGCCATACATACATGAAACTTGAATGACCAAGACTTGTTCATTTCTCAGATTGGTAGATGTGCTTATTTTTTACTTTTTCTCAGCTTTTGTAAATACTTCATTCTAAATCCTCAAGCCTGAGAAGTTTTAGATAATTAAGTTAATCTACACCAGATTTGTTTTGGGAGTGTTTCTGATTCAACATTTGCTAGCAACAGAAGTTTTCCAAGGGCACTGCTGCATGGAGTTTAGGTCATTAATAGACCGAGGCACTGTGTGATCTGTGGGAAGGCACCATCCCTGTAAGAGTTGCCAAATCTCTTCTGTGTTGTATAAACATGATAGTTTCTTTTCCAAGAACAGTTGGAGAAATCTGGATTCAAATGTTTTTGTATCTGTGGCAGATTCTTTCCCTAAGGCAATTAAAATGTTGAAAAAAACTTGAACTGTTCATACTTATCTCAGGAGAGAGAAAAGAGCTTGAACATATGACAGATATGAAAGGAACTGATGCAGTCATGGGTGGTGGCTTTGAATTATTGTGGATAGCCCTGTATGAGTATCAAAGTGTAAAACAATAGCTGTACACTTAGTAACTAGTCCCACTATCAGCCTTTTCTACTTTCTCCCATGCATGCTATAATTCTCCTCCTGTGTTTTCTTGTGCTGATAACAGAGTATCGCAGTCTCTAACCATGAGTTTAGCTTTCATATGTAATTATGAAACAATGAACACAGACAATGAGCTAAGAGTTTGGCATCTTGTTTGGTGATTATCTATAATTCTTACAAATGAGCTATGAAGAGAAAGGAGAAAAAAAGATGTTTCTGTGCTTGAACACTAAAATCAAGGCCCAGATAAATCTTTATCTTGAAATTATAACAGCTCAAACTGGTGTCAATACCCTCAAGGGATACGCTCAAGTGGAACTTCATATTTCAGGTAGAAGCACATTTTCTTTTTTCTTTAGCAAGCACTGCAGGCATAGTTTTTCTCCCAAACAGGCAAAGATAGTCACCCTTCATCTTCATCCTATCTTTTTCACTAGTAAGCACCAAATAAGAGCAAGTGTCTATCATTCTGGAAAGCAGGAAGAACATCCAGATTGCTAAGTCAGTCCAACGTTTAAAAGATTTCTTTTCAAAGTATGTTTTTTTTCAAATACTAGATATCAAACTTTTCTTCTGGTATTGAAGGATTGTAAAATAATATCACAGAATACTGAATGATGTCCTAAATAAATAGAGAGGCATTTCTCTTCTTTTTTCTGTTCTGGGAAGCCTAACTGGTAACCTAACCCAAAACTCTAAAAGCTGTTTGATAGTATAACCCAGAGTTTCTGAATGTTCTGAGCACTGTTGAATTTAATCCTAGGCTTTTCTGTGTTACAAAATGAGGATGGCTTACAGCTCAGATTGTTAGTTAAGCAATGGAAAGTTAAGTTTAATTCTTAGTTAAGATTAGTTTTCAGTAAGATTTACATGAATATGAGCATGTTATTTTTTGTTCCTCAGTTTGTTTTGTGTGAAATCAAAAGTGGATTCTCTCCTTACAGATCTGGTTTAAATACATAAATGGAGATGCTCAAATATTGGAATAACTTTGCCATGAATGAAGACTTCCAACTGCATTTTTATATGCTATACAGTGGAAAACATGTAAACATACTTTTAAGGAATCAGCATTATTATGGATTATAATGTATGAAAAGATGGAGAAAAGACAGAATTTGCAGAACAGACTGGAAAAAAAAAGTCATTAAAATTTTAATTTATAGAAATATGTTCATTATAGGCCACTGAATTTCAACTACAATTTGAAGCAAACATTGTGAACAAGTTGGATCACTGCAGAATCCTGCCTATGGGCTCTAAAACCCAGGATGCATCCAGTCGCTCCAACCATCAGCAAAAGTAGTATTGAAGCTTTCAGCTTGCCCACAGCCTTGCAGGACACTGCTCCTGTTTCCAAGACAGGTTTGGGCTTCCCATCAAACTCCCAGTCTGAAAGTGAAAAAGAAATGTTGACAAGACTCTTTTGGGGAGTTAATCAACAAGCCTACTAGTCTATTTCACCTCTTCTCATATAGGCATTCTTCTTTTCCTCCCCAGATTCCCATGATTTATTATTCTGGGATATTTTTGCAGAAAAAAAGTGAAGCTCTGCTAGGAATCCTAGGACTTCTAACATCTGTCTCTCAGAGTAGTCCATCTGAGTTAAAAATACTGTACTCTGAGAAGTTCTGAGGACACAAGATGGAAAATTTTTCTGTTGAGGGTCTCTGGATCTCTTTGAATATATCACATCTAATTTATTTTTAATACATCAGAAAGGGCTGATTTTAAAAATATAGTTTTAATATCAGATTTCATTTTTGTAGGAAAAAAGTATTTCATATGGTAAGAAAATATATTTCAAAACTTCTGAATTCTTTGTGAAAGAAAAATTACTGTTTTCTGTCCAGCCTTAAGAAAATGTCACTTTCTAAATGACCTAAATTCACAGAAAACTAATGCAAAGAATGAGTTTCTAAAAGTCAATTTTGGCTATTATTCAGTCTTATTTCATAATTTTGTAATGTGTGCCAGTGACAGTCACAGACAATGCACAGTAGCTTAATTATTATCTTCTGCTCTGTGAGCATGCTGTGAAAAAAAGATTATGGGGAACAGGAGAAGGAAGAGATAAAATATCCTGACACAAATTGGTATTTAACATACATTTTGAAATCAGTCTGCTGCTGCTGCCGCTATTTCTTTAGCTCTTTAGATACAGCATACCAGATAGCCTATCAATTTTATTTCCTCGGCAGAATGTGGAACTACTTTGTGGGGTTTTTTTCTGTTTAAGTTCTTTCCCTCCCCAAAAGAACAGACACCTCAGGATGACTACAAACATTCACTCCATCAGCTCCAGGCTCTGTAAGAATCTGACTCTAAATGATTTAGGGAGAAACGGTATTTGTCCACTTATGATGAGCACATTTTTCAAGTTAGGATAAACAGGATTTTCTGTCTAGCAGATAGATGACAACCACAGCTTAATCAAACTGACAAAGTAAATAAAAGTGTGTTCAATATTTAATGCACAGTATGTAAATAGACCGTCTGTATTTGTGTTTCTATTCAGTTTCTCAAGAAAATTACCAAGTAAGAATGCTGTAGGAAGATATTAAAACATGAATGCCATTTAATAAACCAAAAGGACAATAGAGTTTAGGTTTAATTAAAAAACAGATGAAAACTCATTTGGAAACATGGTTGCTCATTTTTGTCTCTGTATAATTTGTGAACAACATTATTCACCGAAGGAGACCCTAAGATTGTGGCAGAAATGACTGCAGCTGGAAATGGCCAACAGTAATTTCCCATGAGTGCTCTGGGAAAGCTGATGCAGGGAAAAACTCTCCAATCTGCCTTGTGTGCTTTGCGTAGAACACTAGCAAGGAGAAGCTGGTTGAAGACACACAAAGTAATCAATAGAATAGGTAACAGAGAGTTGGAAATGCTGTGATCTTTTCTAATAACAATAATAGAAAATAATGTGCATTGAAAAAGAAATGAGAAATACAGAGTCATGAAACAAAAATTCTATTTCACTTCACATTATATTTTTCTTGTTCCTTTTTCTGAGAGTTTCATACAAGCCGAGACTTTACAAGGCTTCAATAGATTCTGAATGTTGAAAAAGTAAAACAAATCAAGAAAAAACAACCAACCAAACACTATAGAAACACTGTCAGACATAATCTAAGTTGTAAGAAAAATGTTAATTTATGAATGAAGTGTTGAGAGGCATGGTTTAGTGACTGATAGGAATGGTTGGACTCGATGCTTCTGTGGATATTTTCCAACCTAGTGATTCTGTGAATCTGTTTCACTCTACTTTTCTGAGTGATAGCTTGCTTTTACTCTCAGTTGTATCTCTTTTAGGCTGAAAAAGTGCATACATACCTCGCAGTGCAATGCAGTGCAGTAGCCAATTTTCAATTTAAAATTCTTTTAGTATAATACCATTGTGTTGACAATGGTATACCAGCAAGGAAACACTTGTTCTGAGATAGCTCATACAGAAGTTAGCAAAAATTACCACTAGTTCTTTACCAGTGAAAACAGATCTCCTGCCAAACCTGTTGCAGTTTAGATGAACTGAAAAAAAAGAGTTTACCTTTGGTAAAGGAACCTTTAAATGTCAGAATTTTTTATTTAGACTTCTCATTCTCTTAGTCAGATGAATGCATTCTCAATACGATAAAAACACAAAAGGATACATTCATTTAAATTACACTTCATTATAGGAATCAATTCAGTATTTTTGCTTTACTTTTTTCAGGTTTTTTGGTCATGCTCATCTTACCCTGGCTAGTTTTCCAAGGCAGTAAGTGTTTTCACCTGCTATTGAAATATTTAATAATGAAGAGCATATAACTTTCCCAGTGAATCAATATCTGAGCTCTGCTTGAGGCCATTTTCTGTCATCATTGAGTTCGATTGCTCCCATTTTAATATTATTAACAAATGGTTTCATTATATTGTTATATGAGAAGTGATGTGAAGTTACCTTTGGAATATGTGCTTTTCCCTTATTAATATTTTAAGACGAAGTCTTAGTCCTGGTAAGAACATTGAAGAGTTGTCTTTGAATACAAATGCAGAAGAATTATGAAATAGGAAGATGAAATACAATTTAGCCTGTTTACAAATTACATGTTAAACATTGCAGAATTACTTTCCTCTTTCACTACCTGTCCCACTAAAGAGCAGGAAATACATCTAGCAGTAGCATTAGCTGCTTCAAAATAGGTGTAATTTGAAGTAGAGCTTAACCCATTTTTTTAAAAGTGACATATTATCTTTAGTATCATTTACCAAAGACAGATGGCATAGCTTTTCCCCTATTTTGAATGAAATGATTGTCAAAAAGGTGAGTTTTGAGGAGATGTTCCTTTGCCTTTACAAACTAACATCAGCATGAATTGACAGGTCACTCCAACCATGTGTATTGAAACACTGAACTGACCCTCATGAAAGATCAGGTCTCCAGTCGTATCTGGAAGATTGCCTCAGGAAAACAAATGAGCCCTGGGATTGTGAAGCATTGCAGCATATATGGACATGAAACTAGTAAGGGGGGGAAGATGCTTTCAGAATACCCCTCTCTGAATTTCTTTTTTCCCTAGCCCCAAACTTGTTGGTTACTTAAAGGATTCCCTTCTTTCTGCTGTATTTGCCCTCAGACTCCTGCCTCACTCTCTCATTTTTTGAAGGATATCAAATGGTGCAGGTGGTCTGGCATCACTTTTTTGAGGCTGTGCAGTCTTGAAGTGCATTGAGTTCCCTGGAACATGGGTTAAATGCATGAAAACATTGGGCTTCCTTTTAATTACTGCATGAGCTCTCAAACATATACGGTCTTACACTGATTTTCAGCAGCTGAATATCTACTCGTTTGGTTTATAACTTTCCCCATGCCATAGGTTTCTCATTCCCTACTTGACCTTTGCTTGTTTTACCATTACTTTTCTTGTCTTGTATTTCTTTCAGCATATATTTTGAGACTGTTTCTTTCAACACTATTCACATTGAGAAATACATCCATATGTAATATTTACTTCCAGTCAGGTCTTTTGTTGTTTTGTCTTTGAGCTGTTGCTCTAGCTCCTAGAATCCCAAAAGAATGAGAAGTGCAGATGGAAGCAAGGAATAAAAAAAAATCACACTGTTCTGTCATCCGTATAATGAGGCTTCTGTGAACAATAAATAAAACATTCCTGACAAAGAAGTGTTTTGCTTTCAGTCTATTAGGGACTTGATTTTTCTGCATTGAAATCCAGTGTCCATGCTCCCAGGGATTTTGATGGAAGCAGAATGCTATCCCCTAATCAGAGAAATAATATTTTCAGCTTTTATTGATTTGACAGTATAAAACCAGATATGTCCCTTTCCCTGTATTTCTACCATGAGCTGAAATCTAAACTGAAAGATTTGGGGTTTAAAGCAAGACAAAACAAAGCTGATGAAAAGTCTTTTCTAGTTTTAAAAGGTAGTATCTGTATCAAATTACATTATTTTGAAGTGGCTCCTACTTTGATGAAAAAGATGTTAGCTAAAGAAAATCTGTTGGGGATCTTGTAGGCTGTGCTTGATGAGACTCCATCACTTTGTGCAATTCACTTCAAGGCAATGATATGGCTCTTGTTTTCATCAAGATCAGTCCTACCTCCTTCTCTTGTTTCATTTTATTACAATAAAGAAACCTTTTAGTCATTCATAACTTCCCTGATCATTTTGGAAAACAGGCAAGATGTCTTGAGACAATCCAATGGTTCTTCTTGGACAAAAAAAGAATGTCTTGTGTCCCTCTAATGCCCTCACTCTTTTCCCAGATGACACTGGGAGCCCATAAAGGAGAAGAGCAGAAAAGGATGCTCAGGGGTTCAGAGGCTGTTTGGTGATTGGGATTTTTTATCTTTTCAAAAACAAATAGCCTCCTTTCTCATGTCCTCCTGCAACAAGCTTGAGTTATGCGACCTGCTTGCAATAATTAGAGTTATACAATTACAATGCAGACATGGAAAAAACTCATGTTTTGAGAAAGCAAAATTGCAAAATGGACATGCTGTGCTTATACACATTAATTCTAATGTAAATTGTACCAGATAATGTCAAGGACCAAAAATAAATCAAAAAATATATCTTCAAATATATCAGTTTTAGCAAAGTAAATTTGTTCAAGATACTTTTCATATATATATTTTTAATAAAGTCATAAAACCATAGAATGGTTTGGGTTGGAAAGGACTTTAAAGATCATTCATTTCCACCTCCCTGCCATGGGCAGGGACACCTCCCACTGGATCAGGTTGTTCAAAGCTTTCTCCAGTCTGGTCTTGAACACCTCCAGGGATGGGGCATCCATGACTTATCTGGGCAATCTGATCCAGTGCTTCACCAACCTCACAGTTAAATATTTCTTCCTAATGTCTAATCTAAATATACCTCTTGCAGCTTAGAACTGTTAGCCCTTGTCCTGTCACTGCAATCCCTGCTAAAAAGCCCCTCCTCATCTTTGCTGTTAGACCCCCTTCAGGTACTGGAAGGCTGTTATAATGTCTCCCCAGAGCCTTCTTTTCTCTAGGCTAAACAAGCCCAACCCTCCCAGCTTGTCCTTGTATGGGAGGTGCTCCAGCCCACGGATCATCTTCTTGGCCCTTCTCTGGACTCACTTTAACAGATCCATGTCCTTCCTGTGAGGTTTCACGGCAGCAGAGTAGAGGGGCAGAATCACCTTCAGTTGGCTTTCTGGGCAGCAAGCACAAATTCCTGGATCATGCTGAGCTTGTCATCCATCAGTACGCCAAAGTCCTTTTCTTCAGGACTACTTTCAATCTATTCTCCATCTAGCTTGTATTTGTGCTTGGAATTGCCCTGACCCAGGTGTAGGACCTTGCACTTAGGCTTGTTGAACTTCATGAGGTTTGCATAGGCCCACCTTTTAAGTCTCCCTCTGGCTGGTGTCACTTTCTTCTGGTGTGCCAACTATACCACAAAACTTTGTGTTGTCAACAAACTTGCTGAGGGTGCATTTAATCTCATTGTCCTTGCCTGAGACAAAAATATAAAAATACTTTCAATAATATTCTAGAAATACCTTAGTACTCATTGTAAGAATAAATATTTCACAGAAATGCTTTAATAGCTGTTTTCATCTAAATTTTCCATTTTTTTTTTACCATAGAATCATAGAATGGTTTAGATTGGAAGGGACCATGAAGATCATCTAGTCCAACGCCCCTGCAGTGAGCAGGGACATCTTCAACTTGATCAGGTTGCTCAGAGTCCCAACCAAACTGACCTTGAATGTTTCCAGGGATGGGGCATCTTTCACCTCTCTGGGCAACCTATTCCAGTGCTTCACCACTCTCAGCATAAAAAATTTCTTCCTAATACCTGTCCTAAACTTCTCTTTTAATTTTAAAATCATTACCCCTTGTCCTATTGCTATGGGTGCTGTTAAAAAGCGTTATTAATTCTTGGTCCTGCCTTCTTTACAGATGCATAGCATTAGTTTCTCAAATCCTTTGTGATTCATTCATATTTCTTTCCGCTGTTATGATATTTTCAGCAAAAGTACTCCCTGTCAAGAGGAGATATTCCTACATCGATCCGTAGTGCACAACTTTGTACAGTTATAAAATTAAATGTGTTCCTTACTCTATGACATAATGGGAGTGCTGAACAGTCCCACAGCATCTCTCCATAAGTTCACTCTCCACTATTGAACATGACCAAACTTACGATATAAGGTTTCTGTTACCTGTGGAAACACTAACAGCCTCCATTAAGATTTTGCAGTCTTTTAAAGTTTCAGAAGATGCTACGAAGTGTCTGATAGCATCACCTAGAAACCAGGATGTTCTTATTTGTTTGTAGTTTTTGTACTAATTACTGTAGTACTAATTTATATAATTTAACTTAACTGAGAGAGAACCTTATTTCTTACCACTTTTTAAAGATTTGACCTTGTAATGTTTGGAATTTAAGTACAGATGTCTGCAAGCAACTATGATGGTTTAGTTAAAGGCTGTAATACAGCATCATGATATTACAGTAATGATCTAGTAATTGAGGCTTGATTCAGCAAAGCATTTATGCATGGCCTTAAATTCTCATTTATTTTGTATGGCCTAAAGGCTTGCTTTTTATATCAGAATGGTGTTAAACAGCTTTAGCTAAATAAGAATACAAGAAGTTAAATTGGAATTGATTTTAAAAACAAACTGTAGTCTTGAAAACACATTTGAAAGCATTCACATTTATTTCAGGTAAAGTAGAAATTCTGAAAATGTGTGTCATAAGACTCATCCGTGTTAATGCTTGTAAGGGAGATGGAACAAAATTAAGAACAACTAAACTGTGATCAGGAAAGAAAAAGCTGTTAGAAGGAATATAGCTCACTTTTAACTGATTTAAATGCTTATGATACATGCAAAACCTATCTTCCCTTGCTGGAAATAAGGTTAGCATTCGTATTGAGTCATGTATATTGCCTATTTTATGGATTAAAATTCTTCTATCACATCAGTTAAATCATAAATGCGTAAGAAAGGACAATTCTTTTACAGATGGAGGATGAAACTCTGAATGGTTCCTGTCTTTGGCATAATATATAGTACAGTTAAAATATCCCCCCAAATTCAGCACATTCAGAGGCAGACAATTTGCTATAACTCTGTTTATATAGCAAATCAAAAAAGTTGCTTCTTTTCCCTCAGCAGCGGAACAAATGTTAATGAAGCAAGCACAAGTTTGATCAAAGTTATCCTGAACTTTTAATAATTTTTTAATATTTATATATCAAGATTTAAAATAGGAATGCCATATTTTGTATCTGAATCAGACTAAATTTTTTTATACAAGTGGTCCAATTTTTGGCAACAGCACAGATTCTCAATGTTATATAATATGAAGTCTTTATAATGAGTTAATAAATTTTAGAATTACCCCATGAAGGATTACCTTTGCTTACCTCTGGTAGTAGTTTATAGAATATTTTACTCCAGGATGAACTGCTGCTCTCAGAAAAGTTCCTAAATAGGCATGAGAAGCCTAAAGAACATTGATGAGGTTAGTGTGCAGAGCAGGACATCCAAGTCAGAAACTGGCTGATGGTGGCCTTGAGCTCCCCAAAAAGTGGCTGGCACGGTGCTGGCACTCAGGGCACACAGGCTGCTGTGGGACCTGCCAGGAGCTTATAACTCTTCAGAAGAAACAAAAAAACTTCGTTCCTTGTTTATTCTTGCTACATGGAGGGGATATGTTGCCTACAGCTGCAAAAGGGTTTAAATTCTACATGAATGGATTAAACTCCTGCAAGAAATAATTGAGAGAATTACTCTTTTCAACATTGCTGACAATACCTGCATGGGTAAGGACTGGTTTCAATGTTTTTAAGCTGGAAGTTAAAAAAACCCCAAACTACTAGCAGCAGCCTTCCAATAAGAATTGAGTGAGCAAAACAGGGTAACTGCTTTTGAAAAGGATTCTTCATGATTCTGAGATGCTCTTCAGGAGAGCAGGTGAACTGAACTGAATGTCAAAAGATGGCCTTCCTCTGTCTGCATGTCAGCTGTAGCTCTGTCTCTGTTGCTGACTAAATCTTAGAGAATGGAGCCACGTTACATGACTGCACTGCCTGGCAAATTATTAGGGAAAGCTTACATTTAATATGCTGATTCTAGGCAAAAGAAGAAGAAAACCAGGATGTGATAATGGATCACATCAAATGTGGATGTATATCAGCTATAGTAATTGCTAGTGCACTGTGCTATGTATACATACATATATGCCTCATCCACAGAACATGCAAGATAATGCACCATGACTTTAATTGTAGTTAGAAGAATAAACCAAAGAAAATTAATGTACTCCTGTCATAGGCTGAGAATGCACAAAGATGCTATGAACTGTAGCCCAGACAATGCATACTAATAAATTAATCTGTAGTATTATGAAAAAATGCCTAAGCCCAGAACTGATATCTAAATTATCAGTGGAAAAAAGAACGGACAATTGCAAATTCCTTCTGTCAGTCTCTTTTTTCACATATATATGAGGAGCATATAAATAACTAAGAAATGTTTCAACATAAGTACCTTTAAGTTGTGTATATGTGTACATATTAGCATCACAGAACTAAACTGTTCCATCTGCTATCCTACTAATGAAAAACAGGCAGATGATAAAACATCTTGGCCTTGGCATGCTTTCTTTAGGGATAGTTACATGAAAGCAGTACTGCAAGACAATGACAAAACAGTGCAGGCTACCCTTATGTTTATCACAGAAACAGAAGGAACCAGCCCACTGTTGATACGACCTCTCTGTTGAAAAACTCTTTCCAGAAGTGTTCAAAGACGGTTTCTACACACTAATATGTAAAACTTCTTGTCTTCTGCAGCTCAACAAAACCAAAAAAAGTGTTACTTTTCCATTAGTCTCTGAAATCTCCTTTTAATATCAACCAGAGAATGGGAAAATTCATCTTCTGCTTGCTGTTACACTTTGTGTAATACACAAGTGTTGTAACATCTTTACGTGTTAACCTGAGACTCCAGGGAGGTTATTCTCCCTCTGTAGTTGGCACTGGTGAGACCGCACCTCGAGTACTGTGTTCAGTTCTGGGCCCCTCACCACAAGAGGGATGTTGTGGGTCTGGAGCGAGTCCAGAGAAGAGCAACAAAGCTGGTGAAGGGGCTGGAGAACAGGCCTTATGAGGAGCAACTGAGAGAGCTGGGGGTGTTCAGCCTGGAGAAGAGGAGGCTGAGGGGAGACCTTATTACTCTCTACAACTACCTGAAGGGAGGTTGTAGAGAGGAGGGAGCTGGCCTCTTCTCCCAAGTGACATGTGACAGGATAAGAGGGAATGGCCTCAAGCTCCACCAGGGGAGATTCAGACTTGAGATAAGGAAAAAATTCTTCACTGAAAGGGTGGTTAGGCATTGGAACGGTCTGCCAAGGGAGGTGGTTGAGTCACTGTCCCTGGAGGTGTTTAAGGTTAGGGTGGATGAGGTACTTAGGAGCATGATTTAGGGATTGGTGGGAATGGTTGGACTCGACGATCCAGTGGGTCTCTTCCAACCTGGTTATTCTATGATTGGGTTCAAAATGCATGTTGGAATAGAACAGTTCTTTATATCCCACCCTAAATATTCTGTAAACCTTTATTGGATTATGCTGAGCCTGGATCTGCAGCCAGTGGAAAGGAATTAATGCTACCATCTGAACATAAGCTGCCAAATAATTTTTCAATACCTATAAAATTATAATATTTTTTGAAGTAAGATTTGAAAAGGGCAACTTATACTTTAACGAATTTCTTATACAGCTGTAGTTTTCCCAGTCCACCTGACTTCTGTATAAATTTTCTGCATGGCATTTCTTTTTCCAGGAAATTATTTTAAGCATCTGTAAAAAAAAAATTTAAAAAAAAAAAAGAGCATTTAAAAGATCATTCTGTGCTGAAGACAATCAGTTTCAGGATTCCTTCTGTGACTGAATGCTTTCATCCTCCTCATACTCTCATCTTGACAGTCAAAAGTAACAACAGACCTCTGCATCCTTTGCAGTATGTTCAGTAAAAGGCCCATGTTTTAATGATGGTCTGGATTTAAAAACTAATTGTGGCAGAATGAATGAAGACATTAAGAAAGTTTTTCAATTTAAAAATAGAGGAAGTGCACCTGAGGAGGAACAGGTATTTCTCTATAGTAGTCTTCTGGACCTTAGCAATTCTAGCTTCTGCAGACTCTCAGTATTACATGACAATTTTTTCAAATTTAACTTTCATCATCATAAACAGTTACATTGATATCTAACCATTTTTATCACTTTTGGCAAATATAGAACATATAGTTTTAAGGATGAAACAGAAGGTGTGTAGACAGATTCTAAAGTAAATGGATTGCTTAATTAGTTAAATTTACTCCCCTTTCATAAAGAACCCTTTCTAAGGCTGAGATATGTACTTTCCTGTAGAAAAAATTCCAACTGACTGCAGTGAATCTGTTCATCCATGGAACAAATCGTTTTACGAAAACATGGTTGTAGGAGGAATGACTTTGGCTCATGTTGTCTGCCTTGTTTGACATATGTAAAAAATGAAGTTAAATAGGGCAAACATAAAAGCAGCTTAGGCCCTTGGTATTAAAATTGTCTGCAGAGAAACATTGTGTAATGTAGGGTTTATTGAATCCCTGCAGCTTTCCAGCAAATCTCACTGTGCAAGGTGCATATACAATATCCTTGTGTATTTTAAGTGAAAATGTTGACTGCTCCTAAAAGCTCCATTAAGTGGCCTAAACTGAATAAGCAGCCATTTGCAATGTACTCAACACCTGCTACTTAAAACAGGGAAGATTGTTACCGTGGGTTGCCAAAAAGTATTCTGTGACAATAGTGAAATGATGAAATCATAAGAATTAGTGGTTCTTAGGGCTTAATGTCATAAAATACAAACCCCAGTTTTTATTAGAGAGTTAAAGGGCAAAGGTTCTGCAGCACAAACCATCTTGTTCAGCATAAAAGGATTGTGAAAAAAATATAAATAAATGTTGGCTCAAATGAACACTTTCTTCCTATTACACTGCAGAAAACCATCACACATCTGTGAGCTATAAAGTCTCCAGGTTGGGAAAGCAGTGTGATGTAGGCAAGACTGTCAAACATACCTGCTTTGTGTGAGAAATATGCTTCATGGACCTGAACTGCTGTTCTGCTGAGTATCCTGATCTCCTGTCAGAATGTGGAGGTGCTCATCACCTCACAGGAACATGCTTTCACTTGATCTTTAAAATATTTTTATACTGGGCAGCTGTCACCCAGTCTACAACAATTCATCCAAATTTAGCAAGGCATTTTTCTGGCATATGTTGACATCTCCTCGACAGTTTAACATATGCTTCTGTGCTTTGTTGAACATGGTTGGACTCCAGCAGTATCATTAATGCTTCACTGCATAGGTAACTCTTGTTGAAAGTTGATTGCTTTGCTGGGCTGGAATCTGAAAAGTGAGATACGAGTTCTTCAAGTTAGGCCTGAAATCTAACTCTCTGGTTATCAAAGTATTTCCCAGCTATACTACCACAATTATGTTCCTGTGATTTAATTTTGATGGGGGTGCTTTTTTTAAATGATATGATATTCACGTAAAACACATCTGCTGATCTTGTCTTTCAGTCTAATGCTCTCAATTCAAAAAGTCACTTTCATTCTACCTTCTTTAGCTTGGCAATGAATTTTCCCAGAAATGTGTTAATAATCTGAAAATTAATTTAAAATCTATTAACAGAGATTATAGGTTTCCTTGAAGCTGTGTAACACAGTATTGCTTTACACAGAGATAGTTCCATAAATCTTTTGGGAAGACACTAAAAGCAAATTTCCCAAACATCTTCTAAATTTACTCTAAAGGACTTCTGAAAATCAACAACCTTTTTAAGGTTTACTACTTTTCACAGTAATCAACTCACATAAAAATACAGTTGAGGTTCAGGTAGGGATAAAAGGACTGTAGTTGGAGATTATATAATGTTAAATATTAAATTAATGTATTTAATACAATAGAAATTGTTTCTGGGACAATAACAACTTACTCTGTAACCTTCTGTTAAATTTGTAGGTTGAGATGTCAGGGAAACAGTTTTTCTAAAAGGATTGCTGCAAAGAAGGCTAATGATATCTTGGTCTGTGTAAGGAGGAGCACTGTCATTAGGTTGGATGAGGTGATCCTTCCTCCCTGCTGAACACAGGTGAGACCAAACCTAGGGTGATGTGTCCAGTGTTGGGCTCCCCAGTATGACAGAAAAACATAGATGTATTGGAGAGAGACTAACAAAGGGACTGTCACTAAGAGGATGAATGGGCTCGACTGTGTCTCCTATGAGGAAAGGCTGAGAAAGCTGGGAGTGTTTAGCTCGAAGAGGAAGATATCTCAGGAGTGAAACTTATTAATGTATATAAATACCTGAAAGGAGGGAACAAAGAAGATGGGGCCAGGGTCGTCTTAGTGGTGCCCAGTGACAGGACCAGAGGCAATGGACACATCAAGAAATACAATAAGTTCCCTTGGAGGACCAAGAAATATTTTTTTCACTGCAAGGTTGACTGAGCATTGGCACAGGATGCCTGGGGAGGTTGTGAAGTCTCCATCCTTGGGGATATTCAAACACTGCCTGGTCATGGTCCCCAGCAACTGACTCTGGATGTCACTGCTTGAGCAAGGGGGTTAGACTAGAAGACTCCAGCGGTCCCTTACAACCTCAAACATCTTGTGAGTCTATGATAACAAGATTTGAGCACAGTAATGTAGTGCTTAAGCATGCCATTGGCCAGGGAAGTGTTCACTGGGTTCTGTCATATGAAAATTACAATATGCCAGATCTAACACATTTTTAAAGGTTTGAATTTTAGAAATGTATTTCTACTGTAGCAGCACTATGTGCGAAAGCCCCAGTTTTTCCTTCCTTCAACACATGACATTTTACTATATTAAAAGAGGAAACTAATTTTTGGTTCAAATTATCAAACTAATATGTGCTAAGAGGAAAGATAGATCGTATGTATATAAAGATGTATGAAAAATAAGTATGAATAGAAAAGAGCTGGTTAGGTTTAAGGCAAAAACAACTCACATGATGAAAATTCTCACATATCCCAGGCAAGCAGACACATTGTACTTAGTTCAGCAAACTAACTTTGAAATACATTAAAATAACCTTTCTGAAAATTATATAAATGGGATAAAAAGCAGTAGTTGAAAAAAGACATATGTTACTGAAGCTGGTTAAATGTTAAACATACAGTATAAATATTTGCTTAGCCTTTAAAAAAGTCACTTCATTATTTAATAAGATTCAGTCATGAGTACAGAAGATAAGTGTTCCCCAAAATTCAATGTATATTTAAATATTTTTTTCATTTTTCCCCTCTATTTTATTTAGGTAGACTTTAAATTCAGTCTCCAGCTCTGTGAATCTAAAAGGCTTTAGGGACTTAGAAAGTATTGCAGACCAAGCAGAAGCAGCTGCACTGTCAAAAATTTTGTTGATGTAAAATATTTTTTAAAAGATTTCTTTTTTGATATGTCTTTTATGATGATGAACAAGGTAGTAGTTAAGGATAATAAATCTTTTTTTTCCTTACTGATTGAAATTCTTCTGTTGATCTTAAGTAGAGGAACTAAAGGCTTTCGTTAAGTCTGAGTGAATCAAATTAGAATTGGACATTTCAGACTTACTGATTCAGGACATTAGAATTGATAAGCCCCTTTGTGATTCTATTTTAAATATTATGTAACAATTTGGATAGCAGTCTGCAAATTTACATGAAAACTAAGAGCGGTGCATTTCAACTATTTGCCTAAGAAATACACTATGACTTCTGATCTTATAGTTGATTAGTGAAACATCTTCATGAACACATGATTAACAAGAAATATACTTGCAGCTAATTAATATCTGTTATTACTAGATTGTAGAAATACTACCAGCCAGCAGCCTTCAGCGCTGCACTGGTCACAGGAGTGACCTAGTCCCCTCCCTCCTTCTCGGTGCTCCCTGGAGGAGGATAGAGTGGAATCATAGAATCATAGAATAACCAGGTTGGACGAGACCCACTGGACCATCGAGTCCAACCACTCCTATCAAACACTAAACCATGCCCTTTAGTACCTTGTCCACCCGTGCCTTAAACACCTCCAGGGAAGGTGAATCAACCACCTTCCTGGGCAGCCTGTTCCAGTGCCCAATGACCCTTCCTGTGAAAAAGGATGCATGTCTTTCATCAGGACAGGGATGGGAGGGGCAGAGACGTATAACATATTCATTGTCTCCACCAAAGCCCAAGGCATTCTGACTAGCTGATGCAAAAGTTATATTTCACTATTTGGTTGGTCTTACATAAATCAAGATCCTGTCTCCCTTTATTTTATTGTGACATAGCCACAATATTGAACTGTCCATCAAACCAATATTTCTTTTTTTTTTTTTCCAAAACAGGCAACACGATCACAGGATCCTAGGAAGATGTACAGTCCATAAGATACTTGAATATGATGAGGAGTAATCAAGGTGCATTAACCTAGCAGTACCATAAACTTACTGGTTATTGTTATTATTATTATTATTTTGCAGCTGTCAAACTATAAGGATGTGAATTGCTGTGTTTGGGCTTTGTGGTACTTTGTGGTGATAGCATTAATTGTCTTTCAGGGTGTCTGTATTAATATAGAATAAACTTATTCTTCATGGTCTCTATGCCTGTAAGAGGAAAAATTGAACATCATTTTGGTGAAAAATAGAAGCTTAAGGAAGATCTTTGTAACTCTTAAGGTAATGAGTTGGGTTAGCCAACTGCACTGAAGAACCCTATACATGAAATTCAGTGCTCTCTAGTAAAACCAAACTGCAGCCTTCCACAGAAAGTCATTTGAAGAGTTTTACTTATTACAGAAAATAGGTAAGATGTTCTCAGCTACTTTGCAGCAACTTCCCATAAAGAAGTAGAAAGGCAGTAGAATTTATTTGACAAGTTACTGTAATGCAAGCTATCATAAAATTTTTATTATATTTAATCCTCATAATAACTTGGTGCCCACTGAAACAATGAAGCCATAGTACTGAACAGGAACTATCAAAATGGAATGAGAAAATTACATTCAAATATATGGCAGAAAGATATCCAGATAACAAAGAAAAAAAATAAAATTAATTTTTGAAAGTGTTCACAAGTAGAGATTTTCCACATGACTAGATACCCATTATTGAACTAATAAAAGTAGCACTCTTATTGAAAAAAAAGTGACAGTTACACCTCTGTGTAAAAATTTAATTCTGGAAAATGGCTTTACATTTAGATATGGGAAAATCATCACCGTATTTCTCTTACGCTATATGAACAAGTGCATGAAGTATATGCACATCCACACAAGGTGAGTGATTCAGCTAGGTTCAATTTTCCTTTGCTTCTCTTGGTGTGAAAGGATATTTCCCCATGTAAAAAACTCACAAACTCTTCCCCTTGTATGAAATCTTTTAGTCATTTTCAAAGTCCTCATCAATGTGCCTTGTAGGACAATTTGGGATTAGTGGTTGTCCAAATGATTTTAAGAGGTTACTTACACACCAAAAGTCAGTTCCATAACTGCCAAAATCCAACTCCATACTTAAAAGGGCTTCCCAGCCCTTTTCCTTGGATACAGATGTTAAGGAAAACACCTGTATAATTTCAGAAAAGAGAAATGCACCCACTATCATGTACTTAAGCAGATGTAATAGGAGTGATGGTAGTCATACCTCTGTGACTGTCTGAAATGAATTAACAAGAATCAGCTGTTATATCATGAAGACTGTATTTTCTTGCTGAATTGATCAGTGAGAACACGTGCTGAATGACTGATAGGGCTCTGGAGCTGCTTGGCTGTAATGAACAGTAAAGAGAAGTGGTTACACACTGAGACGGTCAGGAAAATAGCTCTGAACTGGAGACAGACAGGGTACAATTGGGATGCTGACAGCGGAAAAGAACCACAGAATTGTTAAGGTTGGAAAAGGTTTTTAAGATCATTGAGTCCAATTGTAAACCTAACACTGCTGAGCCCACCATTAAACCACGTTCCTAAACAAAACCAAAACCAAAACCAAAAAAAGAAAAAGGAAAGAGGAAACTGTGTGGGTAGAGTTGTCTAGTCTATATAGTCACCTTTTAAGCAATCTCAGCTCTGAGTGTCAATGAAATTAAGTGTTGACAGAGTTTCCAGAAGGGTATTTTGTGCATTATTTGCTTATATGCATTGTGCTACTGCCCAGGACTCTTTTCCAGGTTTCTGAAGAAATTTCTCATATTTTGTATTTATTTTTATTTATTTTTCAATGGCATAATTCCCTCATATAATGTAAGCCTTTAGTTTTGACCATCTTCAGTTGTGCTGTTGAGTCCATTGATGCTATAAAGATGACAAGTCAAAAACAATGACAGAATTCCTGGGTGATTTTCTATTAAATATACCAATTTGTGTGACTAGTGAGTAATTAATATGCAAATGTGTTTTACTGATTAATTCTTTTGGAAAACTTAAAGACCCAAAACGTCCCATGATTTATAATAGCCGCAAACTACCACCCTTTGAGATCTGAGTTGCTAGTATACTAATAAGGCTAATTTCTATTTTCTACACAAATGGGAACCTCTGTCATAACTTTGTCATTCCCCTTTTTTCAGGTTAGAATATAACCCCTTATACTGCTCTTAAAGAGGTTGGATTCAATTTACTAAAGCCTTTGGCATCACACCCAGAAAGGTATGAACAAATCAATGTGTAGAATATTAACCTGTCACAATGCTGAAATGTGTTTTCTTGCACAATCTTCTAAAGAGAGTTTTATCAGGAATCTCTCTCCATCTGTGAACTACAAGTCAAATTCAACTGAAAAATAGCACACTCAGAGATGTGAAAATTTCCTGTGAAATGCAGAAAAAAGGGCCAACTGGTAGCCATTAGGATGTCAGAACTCAGAGAGAACTATTGTCCCTTTATGAGAGAGCAATGTAACTCTGCAGAGATAAATCTGTGGTGGGAATATTGGCAAATCTGGTGGATAACAGAGAGTATTCATGGGAAAAAGAAGGTATTTTGAGCTCTAGTGGCTTTGATGGAAGCAACTGTGTTCTGATAAAGCATGTTTTCCCGCAGAGCAGATAAAATACTTGATAAGGAATGTTGAGAATGGTGTATGTCTGACAGCAAGACCAGAGATGTTTTGGTACATCTTCCATCAAATAAGTTTAGCTTATTTGCCTCAACCCAACTGCTTCATTTCTCCCTCCAGCATGAGAAATCCTCACATGCTTTGTGATAAACAATGAAAGAAAGGAGTCTGGGGGCAGGAGAAAAGAGGAATACTTCCTCAGTATTTCTTACACTTGTCACTCTGTAAAATCCAGAGAGCAAAAAATAAATATCCAGTGAGATTAAAGTTGAAGAGAGCACTACATTAGGGACATTCCTTAATTGTACCCCACTTCTTCTCAATCAATATGTTTGATTGTGGCTAATATAGAATAAATTCAAGAAACTTCTTCTGCCTTCAGGTGTGCTGAGATTGATGATTAAGAAGCAGGATGTGTGCTTGTTGCAACATCTGTCACTCTACACTGCCCAGATCTTGAGAGGAAAAATTTGTGTTTACCTTTGTTCATGTTACCAAACACAGCTGAAACTTGTCTTTTCCCTTGAAAAGACAATTCTTACTGCACATTACTGCTTTTCCCAATGTAGTAATAGCAAACTCATGCTGTCTCAGATATTTAACACGTGACATTAGTGAATGTAGCTACTGTCTACGTTGTTACAGAAATCATATAATTCTAGAACAGCAATGATCAATTTGCTCTTCAGATTTCATGCACTTATATCAGTCAGTAGGTAGAGATTTCATAAGAGTGATGAAGAGGATGTCACTATTGTTAGAAAAATATTATGGAGGGTATAGATGAGAAGACTCACATAGCTTAGTGTTCTTTTATTGTTCCCTTGCATTTTAGGGTATTTTTGGCAGAACGTCAGATCTCAAAACATCTTGTTAAATTCTTTGCGGCTATGTTCTTGTGGAAAGCCTACATGTTGCTTTTGAAGATCAAACCTAAATCAGTAGCCTATGGATAAATTCTGGAAAAAAAACTTTAGGCAAAAGTGGTAAAGGAAGGTATGACCTACATTTTCCACGTGGAGCTAGATGTTACCAAATGACTTACCAAACGTTCCATGTACCCAGTACTAAACACCTTTAAGGGACACATCCACCAGGTGATTAAAATGTACAGGACTGTCTGTTTCATGATCTATGGAAATGCTACTTCAAACTAGCAGCTCATTTAAATGTGGATTAGCAATAGACACGTTCAAATGACCTTTACTTGCCTTAAAATTGTATGAGCTGTGTGGTACTTGCAAAGCTATATTAAACATACGGAGTTTTGCTTGGTAAGGTGCTATAAAACGAGCCACTTATTTTATTGCTGTCTATTTCAAGAATACATTTGGACCTAGTAAGAAAGTAAATCTATATCTACAAAAGATAGTAAAAGTTCTTAGATTCGGTGATTTAATTTTATTTTTTCAGAATTTAAGCGAAATGCCCCATATTTATGAGGATTAATTAAAGTATCAGTTTAATAAATACAAGAATACAGTGGGGCTACTATTATGCCTTACCATTACCTAGTACTCTCACATAATTAAGAGCTGTGAAAATTATCATTTCCAGTTGAAAATGTAACTAAAACACAGTGATGCTAATAAGCCTCTTTACACTTCAGAGGTATGAATTCTACCTCTGTATTTGCCTTTGAGCACATAATAAATTGTGATGCAAGGGTTTTACTCAGCCTTGTACTATCACCTTGACAAATATTGAGTGGCTGTATCATTCTTCTACTTTGATCCCTCATATCTCCTTTGTACTGGTGAAAACAAATTCTTGCAACAAGCTGGAGAGAAGATACAAACAATTATTTCAATAATTTTCAGGAAGTAACTGATTAATTGGGCAAAGAATTCTTTTCCTTATAACTGGAAGAGGTGCTAACAAATTATTCTATAAAATTATGTCCAGTATATAGTGTCTAATCTGGTTGGTTACATTCTAATACAAGAAAAATGTATTAGGAATGGCACATAAAAATCTGTGGACTGTGTTACTATTCTATCAATGCAACAGAAAGTTTTTTGAAATTTAAGTTGACAGAAGTTTGATACAATGAATATTTATATTAGTAAAAGATTCTTCAAGAAAATGGACAACTGGAATGGATCAGTACATTCTGTCAGGATAAGGCAGCCTAAACAGATGTTGTTTTGAATTTTCTAGTGATTCTTTGAATTAACAAGTTAGTTTCTTTACTTTTATTGTTATTTTAGATAATGACAGAGAAAGTTATGTAAATGTAACTTTAAAATACTGTCACTGATCTGTTGCACCATCGTACCTGTTCCATAGCAAGTGAAAACCTGTTTGAAAATATATGGACAAAAGGAAACAACAAAATAACAGGATTTCTGTTGAAACATTACAGCACAAGGTTAATACAAAACATTTTACACTAGCATTAAATGTAGGGTGAGCACTTCTCTTGAGTGGAAAGGCAAAAATATTTTATTTACTATATGTTTAGCATACTACCAATGCTTTAATATAACTGTTTTTCTACTTCTTAAAACAGGAAAGATATTATTCCTTGTAGTTGGTTATGATATATAAATATGCGAGAAGACCATGCTCTATATTTACTTGCAGTACAAAATCCTTGCAGCTGTGGAATAAATGCATATTTTGTCTATGTTCAGAGACAGAGGACTGCATCTCAAATGGTTGTTTGTAGAAAAAAAAAAACTTTCAGCAAATACAAATTCTTCCATTGGTAAAATAGTACCTCTGGAGAAGGGTATAGTCGTAGTGCTGATCTTTGTCTCAGTGTGGTGATGTCTTTCAGTGTACAAGCAGCAGTTTCAGTGCAGGAACTAGAAGGCATTTCCACTTCTCTGAGAAGAACTAAGAAAAAAAAAGAAACCTCTTTTTCCAGTTCTGTCACCAAAAACCCTCCTGCTCCATTTTTTTCATCAGTGAAATGAAATAAAGGGTTTCCTCACTCTGCTGTGCAGTCCTGCCCTTTTCACAGTCTGCTGAATTGAGATTAACGTGTCCACAAGTCTGATGAGATGTCCGTGTAGGACAGAAGCATCAACAGACAGTCCTGAGCTCATGTCACGTCTTAAATACCTTACCGCACACAACAAACACCAAACTTGTACCTTCAAATTAAGTAAAGACAATGAGAACCATTTATTTGCTTATTCATTAATAACCTTTCTCTTAAAGTGTTCCTACTCACATGGTATTTCCCAGGGTTAGATTATGTTTTTGCAAAGGCAAAGTCTTATATATGCGTCTCAGCCTGCAATTTAGAAGAAATTTTCTTTTTGGCTTTTTTTTTGAGCTTTATGAATTTCTATTAAAGTACTAGATTTCTTCAGACAGTGTTCTGTACATTAAACAGGCTTTGATTAATGGCTACTATGCTTATTTTCTTCTGAGTGGTTCCAGAGATTCAGCATACCTTTACTCATAAAAAACCAGATGGTACCTTAAAATAAATGTATCGCGTTAGTTATATCAATATTATTTTACACTTTAGCCAGCACACATACAGATCTTTGATCTTCAGAAGTTATATGAATTACAACAAATTAAGAATTCCTGTAGGTAGTTAAATCATATTCTTAATTTCAGAGTGAGTCATGAAGATTTAACTTTTTACATCTTCGAGTATGAAATAAGACGTCTTAATCATTTTGGCTGTTTCACTAGAGTGACTTACATGCCACCTCCTACCCATCAGCTGGAGGTTTCCTTTTACTTAATTAAATTTCCAGAGCAGAGACACAACACATTATATATGTTGTACTCAATTACCTTCATAAACAGGATTCTTCTGTATATATCATATCCCATTTTGTACATATAAACTTTGCAAATGAAGAGATTCACGTATGCCTGAGCTTTTAGAAAATATCATCATTGTGTCTTTATTTGTTTGGGTTTAGGTGTGGTTTTGGGGGGTTTCTTATTTTTTTATTTTTTTATTGTCTTTGAAGTTATATAAGCAGTTTCAGTGGTAATTTATAAAAATACCTTTATGAATTTTGGAAGCCAAGGGGTCAAAATAAAACGAAACATTCTGAGAAAAGCTGTTGCAATGCCTCAGGGAGTGAGAAGGTGAGACATCTTTGGCTAGAAAGCTCAGGCCTCAATAGAACAAGATAACCAAAATAAGTTTCCTACAAAATGCTAAAGCTGCATATCTGAATGCACAAAACCTTTTTCTACTTCCTGGAAAAAAAATAAAATCTTTTCCACTGAAAGCAAAAAAATTGTTTTATGTATAATTAATTCTCATAAAAACATTAAAATATATGAACTTATCTACTCTCAAAGTTCAACATTGAAAAATACTCCTGAATGAGATTTTGAGAGTGCCATATTACAATGGGAAATTGTTCAGCCACTAGTATAGGATTATGAAATCGATAGGTCTTGAGTAGCTTCCTTTATTTTCACTGTAGGAAATTTCAACAGGTGCTAAGGTGTTCAAAATTTCCTGAAAGGCAATTTGGCACAGCCCTACAGGGTGCAGACTGAATATATAGTTATGCTGGATTTTTCAAATGTCCACTCCTGGGGAGAACTCAAAAGCTAAGACAGATTGTTCCCTTGGTTTCATGGAAAAAAGAAGGTTAATGATTGTAAGATGCTATTTGAAGTTGAAGCTTTTACTTTTGTCTGTAGGCTCATAAATGCCAGTTGACATAGGACACAGGAAATAAAAAATAATATTTTTACATTAGGGTCATTATATCAAAGATATTAGACCTCTTCAGAAGCTTTTCTTACAAAATAAGTGTAATATTTGAAATTTTGCATATGACAATCAGACTAAGAGATACTTTGGTTTTACCTGTATGATCTAAATTGTTCTAAATTAAGCTTGATTTGTAATCAAACTCTGAAGAAAGATATTGTACACAATCTTTTATTCTCTTGAAACTATGCTCAGCTGCTGCTTATAAAATGTGATAGTTGTGCATTCTTCCTAAATACCTAAATATTAGTTGTTAAACCCACCGAAATTATGAGTGAGCTCTTGGTCCCACTAACATAATTCACTCTCTCTTTTTAGGAAATTAAGTACATTATAAATAATTACTGATATACAGACTGTAATCATGGGTTATAAAACTCAAAAAAGCATGACCTACTGGTATCCCTTCACTGAAACCACCCGATAGTGCAAAATATACTATGAGACAAGGCAATTACATGATTCTGGTTCCATATAAAGTCAGTGAGTATTCCTACCTTAAAGAATGGTGATTATCAGGAATTCCCTTAGAAATTAACTTGTTTTCCTTCCAAATCCTATTCAAGGCTGTCTATTCGGTTGATATTTTACATCCAGGCTGTGGCTAGCAAAGGATCTTACTAAAGAATGAAAGCTGGAAATAATGTTTATTGAGAGTGCATGCCTTTTATTGTTTTATACTTCCGTATAAAAGAAAAAGGTAATTTAGCTTATCAGATTACACAGATCTGAATTCTGCCAGGGATCAACTAGCTAGATAGTCACCAGCCATTTGATAACTGGTATGAAGTACTTTGTGTCTTTAACTGTTGTTGAATACCTTTTGAGTTCTTTGGAACTGCTTCTAAGGTGACAGGTGTCCCACTGTCGTCACTGCTGTTGGGAGTCAGACTTTGCTAACAGCCATTTCTGAAGCAAATATAATCACTTCTCATTCCTCTCTGTGCCGGGTTTATGCGGCATAGGTTTGGCAGCAGGAGGAGCTGCAGGAGCGGCTTCTGTGGAAGAAACCAGAAGATGCTCCAGTTCAAGATGTTACCAAGATGGACCAGCTGATGGCCAAGGCTGAGCTGATCAGCGTTTGTAGTGCCTCTATGATAACATACTTAAGAAAGAGTGAAAAATACTGCACCACAACATCTGAGAGAAGGATGTGAGAATACGTAAGAGAAAACTCTATAGACTCCAATGTCAGTGAAGAACGAGGGGGAAGAGGTGTTCAAGGCAGTGCAGCAAAGATTACCCTGCAGCCCATGGTGAAAACCATGGTGATACCTATTGTCCTTTTGCAGCTCATGGAGATCCTTAATGAAGCAGGTATCCATCTGCCATCCATGGAAGACTCCATGCTGGAGGATATGGATGTGCCCTGAAGGAGGCTGGAGCCTGTGCAGATCCCATACTGGAGTAGAATTCTAGCAGTACCTCTGACCCTACAGGAGACCCAGCTGGAGCAGTCCATTTCTGGAGGATTGTGCTCCATGGATACGACCCATGCTGAAACAGTTCTTGAAGAACTGCCCTCCATAGGAAGGACTCCTATTGAAGAAGTTAACGTAAGACTGTCCCCTTGTGGGCACCCTACACTGAAGCAAGAGAAGAGGACGGAGAGGAAGAGACAATGTGTTATGAACTGACTGCAACCTCCATTCCCATCCCTCCATACTCCTTGTGAATGAATTCCTTATTTTGCTTTGCCTGTGTGCATGGCTTTTTCTTTACATATTAAACTGTCTTTATCTCAGCCCATGAGTTTTCTCACTTTTACTCTTCTGATTCTCTTTCCTCATACCTTGCATCAGTGAGTGAGGAAGGAGCTGAATGGGACTTAGTCTCTTGCTGGGGTTAAAACACAACAGAAGGTGTGGGTTTACATTTGATTTATTGCTCGTTATTCTACTCTGTCTTACAATAAATTAAATTAATTTCAGAGAATCATAGATTGGTTTGGGTTGGAAGGGACCTTAAAGATCGCCTAGATCCAGCTACCCTGACATGGGTAGGGACACCTTCCAATATATCAAGTGGCACAAACCTTTATCCATCCTGACCTTGAACAAGACCAGGAATGCCCACGACTTCTCTGGGCAACCTGTTCCAATACCTCAACACCATAACAGTAGAAGTGTCTTCCTAATATCTAATCTAAATCTCTCCTCTATCAGCTTGAAACTATTACCCCTCATCCTGTCACTATACTCCCTCACAAAAAGCCCCTCCCCACCTTTCCTGTAAGCCCCTTTTCAGTACTGGAACATCTCCTGGAACCTGCTCTTCTATAGGCTGAACAAACCAAACTCTTTTGACATGTCCTCATATGGGAGGTGTTCCAGTCCTCTGATCATCATGGCCCTCCTCTGGACTCACTCCAACTGACTGATATCTTTGTTATGTTGAGGACTCCAGAACTGAAAGCAGGACTCCAGATGAGGCCTCACAGGAGCAGAGTAGAGGGGCAGGATTAAGTCCCTTGAAGTGATAGTTACACTTCTGATACAGCCCAGAATAAGGTTAGCTTTCTGTGCTGTAAATGCAAATTGCCAGCTCATGTTGAGCTTGTCATCCACAGGCACCCTAAGTCTTTCGGTTCAGGCCTACTCTCAATCCATCCTCTGCCCAGCCTGTAATTGTGCTCGAGATGTCCCTGATCCAGGTGAAAGACCTTGCACTTGACCTTGTTGAACTTTGTGATGTTAGCATAGGGTCACCTCTCAAGCCTGTCAAGGTGTCTCTGAGTAGCATCCCTTCCCTTCAGCATGTAAACCAAGCCACATAGTTTGGTGTTGTCAGCAAACTTGTTGAGGGTGCAGTCAATCCCACTGTCTATGTCTGTGACAAAAATATTTGTCACTAGTCCCAATACTGAACCCCGAGGAACAACACTTGTTGCCAGTTCCCACAATTTGTGTCCATTTTGCTCAAAATTGTATTTGGTAAGTGATCTTCCTGTCTTCATCTTGGCCCACAAGAATCTCTCTACCATATTTTTCTCTTCACGTCCTGTTGAGAAGGGGAGTGGTTCCAGTTCTTTCTTCCATAGTGCAAGATTAACTCAGAAGAGAATTATGCTTACTTTTTTTTTTTAATTCTAAAATTCAGATTATCGTTTATATGTTATCTCAACTCCACAGCCCCATCTTTTTTAAACTAATCTTTCTTGAACTTTATAAAATAGTGATTTAGTCATCTAGGTTAATATAACTAGAACAGATAGAAAATTCAAAATGCAAAGTAAAAAAGTAGGTAGATTTATCTTGATTAGGACAATAGAAACTTAAATGAAAGGCCCATGTTAAAGAAACATCAATGAAACTATCTCCTCTTTTGACAAGTGAAACTCTTATCAACTTCCGTTATTGATAATATCAGGATTGCTTTAGTTCCAGACTTTAGTGTTATCAGACAATTTCACTGCCTTTGTCACATTCCCTAGGCTATATTAAGGTTGACTCTTTGTACCTTTTATGTCTCCAACTCATGTCTCATCATAATTCTATGAGAGAAAGAAATTTTCAGGAAATATTATTTGGTACCAAAATAATGAAAAAAATGAAAATTTTCTATTGATTTCATACATAGAAAATTGCAAACTACAACTAGACAAATAATCTCAATTTTTAAAGTGAGACCTTACTGAAGAATATTTCTACACAGCTTGTTTTTTGAAATCCTACTATGATACTTAATCTGTGAAATCAACCTTGAGGAAGTTGTGGTGTATCTTTTCCTTATTTCAGACTGCTCTGAAGAATAACTCTAACAGTCCACAAGAAAATGTAAGATTTTTCATAAGGGTATTATTCCTGGACACACAATTGTGCTTGAAATGATCTCAGGTAGCTGAACAAATACCCTCTTTTTAGATTGTCAGGATGAAGTTTTATAACTGTATAAATGTACACATTTTTCTGTAACATTTTAGTGTGATAGGATGAATTTTTAAAGAAACAAGACATTACAGTACAGATGAAACAAAAATGACTTTGTTCCTATAAAGATTTTAAAAAAGATTATAAGAGAGATTTTCTTTAGACTATGTTGAGTTTACAATATGCAGTGAGGATTGGATTTACTTAAGAATGGGGCAAAATTGAAGTAATAAATTGTGCCAGATACTGTATCACTATGAAAGACTTTAACTTCTTAGGGATATAATATGTAATATCATTATGCATACTGACAGGTATCGCAAAATCTTCTAGATTTCTCCACCAATCAAACAAGAAGGAGTTTAAACGTCGTTCTCATAAGTAGTGGAGAGATGAGAGAAAAGCTTCAATAAAAAATAGTTGTAGAGCACAATATATCAGAGCTTTCACAACAGTTAAATAGAAAGCAAAACAGACAAACAAACAAAAGTAAGCATCTATTTGTTTAAAAAAGATAGAATATGAGAAGCTCAGGGAAAACATTAAGGAAGCTAAAAGGACAGAATATCACCTAGAATTGGAAGAATCTTTGAATGAAACTAATTGGTGTTGGCCTTGTGAAGAAGGATGAACACCTTTCAGACCATACCAATTCTATAGTCATCTCTACATGGTGATAGAAGTTAATTGAATCTCTTGCTCCTAGGATTAAGTAGAGAATCCATAAAGTAGATAAAAGAAAGAGCAGAACAGCAGAGAATGTAATTTTTGAAATACAAAAGTTTAGAAAAATGACATCAGAAAAGCCAAATTATAAAGAAGTTAAACAAGACATTAGAAATGTCTTTTTTAGAGAGGGAGGGGAGGGGAGAGGAGGGGAGGAGAGGGAGAGGGGGAGAGGAGAGGAGAGGAGAGGAGAGGAGAGGAGAGGAGAGGAGAGGAGAGGAGAGGAGAGGAGAGGAGAGGAGAGGAGAGGAGAGGAGAGGAGAGGAGAGGAGAGGAGAGGAGAGGAGAGGAGAGGAGAGGAGAGGAGAGGAGAGGAGAGGAGAGGAGAGGAGAGGAGAGGAGAGGAGAGGAGAGGAGAGGAGAGGAGAGGAGAGGAGAGGAGAGGAGAGGAGAGGAGAGGAGAGGAGAGGAGAGGAGAGGAGAGGAGAGGAGAGGAGAGGAGGGGAGAGGAGGGGAGAGGAGGGGAGAGGAGGGGAGAGGAGGGGAGAGGAGGGGAGAGGAGGGGAGAGGAGGGGAGAGGAGGGGAGAGGAGGGGAGAGGAGGGGAGAGGAGGGGAGAGGAGGGGAGAGGAGAGGAGAGGAGAGGAGAGGAGAGGAGAGGAGAGGAGGGGAGAGGAGGGGAGAGGAGAGGAGGGGAGGGGAGGGGAGGGGAGGGGAGGGGAGGGGAGGGGAGGGGAGGGGAGGGGAGGGGAGGGGAGGGGAGGGGAGGGGAGGGGAGGGGAGGGGAGGGGAGGGGAGGGGAGGGGAGGGGAGGGGAGGGGAGGGGAGGGGAGGGGAAAGAAAAGAAAGAATGTCAAGACAAGGCAAGGCAAGGTTGCTTTGTGTTGCACCAAAGTAGGTAATACTATGCAGATTTCCCTTTTGAACCCTTGAGCTGCTAAGTTACTCTCCAGGCCAGCTGCTCAGAGTAGCTGAGATGTGCCTTTTGCTAATAGTTTCACAGGTCAGACTCAAACCTCACACTGCTGTGCAGTACAGTGTTGGCTTTTCCAGCTTTTATGACAATCTGTTTAAGAGCAAATGCCTGTGGGACTGAAAGAGTAGCTGTTACTTCTCAGTGCAGAGCTCAGTACTTCAAGCTGTTCATGCATTGCTCTTTATCCTTCTCCCTACTCCTTTCTTTTCTTTCTTTCTTTTGACTCTAGTACACCTCATTAGGATATCTGTTTAACACCCAAGGAAAGGCTTATGCATTTGTAAGGAGCAGATAAAGGATGAATGCACTTCAATGTTTGCCATCTTGGCTTCCCTTTAATGTAATTTATTATTCTGCAAATATATGGTACAGAATGCTGCCAAGTTAATTTGTATAGTAATAATGAGCTATTAATTAACATCCAAGAACACATATTTCTTCCAACAATTTGTGGTAATAAAGTAATTAATGAAATTCAAAATTTCATTCTACATAGGAAGTCTGCCTCTGATATTTGGAACATTGCATTTTCTCTGTCAATACACTCAATAAACTCTAACACTAATCTGCTAAAAAGAGAGGAAAGCCCAGTATGGGTATATAAAGACAGCCTTACAGAATTGTGTGATGATGTTCTTGGTTATATCAGAAAACTTATTCAAAAGAAGTTTCTAGCAATCAAAATGAGATTAGCATGCAATTCCCTACTAACTGGAAAATAATCTGTATTTTTGTCATCTAAACAAAACCCCACCACTTTTCTCACTCCTTGTACTAGAATGTCATGATCTGTAAGGTCTTTGAAATCCCGGAGTCCTAAGTTGTGAGGGAATTGCAGTGCTTGATAGTTGTATACTTTGCTGCTTCTTGGAACACTCTGGGAAAAGTGTGGGTGTTGGTAGTGGTATGAATCAAAGGTTAAAAGTAACACTTGCTATCTTCATTGCTCAACCCGATCTGAATCTCAGAGTTCTCAATGGCATCACTTGCTTTTCTGGTAATGAGAGTCTGACTGAAGAGAAGCTACAAGTGAATTAAAGCAAGTATAGCGAAAAATTCTGCTCAAAATCTGTGCTGGAGTCCATGAAGCTTGTACAAAACTTGGGTCTAATTTTGCAAAGAATTCCTTTAAGTACAGTGGAGACAGGGTCTGAACTTTCTGATGGAAAGCTGCTTCTAAGCTTAGTTACATTTTACACTTTGTAGAATGTTTAGCATATTATTTTAGAAGTCAAATAGATTCACATTCAAGTGCTCGACTAAGTACCAGAACAGAACTGCATGTATTTATAGTATATTTTGCAACTAATACCCATCTAATTGAATCACAATATATAGTACTTATTAAAAAAATCAGACTCCACTTAAATTTTTATTAAATTAAATCAGTTTTTATCAGTCACAGAGGATTTTTTCAACATGTAAAATTCTGAGACAAAAATAAGAAAAATATCCATGCTATACTTAAAACAACTTTTCTTTTTGGTAAAGTAGATTCTCATTACTATAGTGGGATACATTTGAGAAACACAATGAATTTACCAGATTTTCTTTAGATGAACTCTATAGCTGTGGTTTTAGGCTCATCATAAAACATCAGAATTTTTTCTCCTCCAGTTATTTAAGAGTGGTTATTTCTTTATGAGAATGTTTTCGTAAAATGTACGCCTTACAAAATCTTTACTGTAGTTACGTAAAAAAATATGGATTTAAACTCCATTTCCACCTATCTTGTTGAAGATATTTTTCCAAATTGAGAGTCATGTCTTTCTTTAAAGTAAAAAAGCACATCATATGGTTTCTAACCAGAAATGATATAAACAACGTTAGATAAACAAACAAAAAAGTATTGTTAGTTCTAGTTTAAATACAAATTGGAGGTGCAACAAACACCTTTGTAAACGTATCTTTGTGAATCATTCACAATTTCAAGGGAAGCAAAGACCATTTTCTGGCTGAGAGGTGTTCAGCTGTTTCCATTAGCTTCCATGAAAAAAAGGTGGGAGGATATCCAGCCCAGAACTCTTCCGAATGATGATGAGAGGAACGTTATGGATTATATAACATATAAAATTTATATTTTGTTCATATCTTGTCTGATTTTGGCCTTTACTTTGTAGATAGACATGCTCATGCAGCCCTCTCCTAACCCTGTATGTACAAACGTTGCAGGAAGTGGCTGTAGAGATGAACTAAGACTTAGACATGGAAAGCAAGGGCAGACAGAAAATAGCAGTGGCAACCAGCATTTGCTGTGCATTTGTAGTGCCTGAAGGCTCTGTGGTTTATCTTGCTGATGTGAACACACTATTTTATTTCACCATAACATCTAGGAGGGCTGTCCATACATAAGATGTTGTAAAATAAGAAACAAAACCTCAAAGCAGTTTTCATTTGAGAGAAGAGTAATATTTACAGGTGACTGGCAAAACACAATAAATCAATGTTTGAAAGCATGTCAGAGAGAGGGAGAGAGACCAGCTTTGTGGGTGTTTCCTCTGAAACCAGTCACTGTACCACTTGAACACACAAAAGCCTTGTCAAATATATTGTCTAGGAACATCACACTAAAAAATGTGGTGACCATTGAAGATATTTGTGAAGGTAGACAGCATTTCCTACATCTGCTTTCAGCCATCCAGAGTCAGCAAAGAGTGAAGGTCATTGCTAATTCTCATATTTTAACCAGCGATCTAACCTATTTTATCAAAAGACCCCATATGAACTGTGTTTGAATAATGTTATGATGCTTGATAGGTTAATCCTGCATTTATTTTTAATTTAACTAATGATAGCTGATTGTTATTAAAGAGGGGACTGTTACTTCATAGATGGTATCATTTATTAACTTTTGTAACCAGGTCAGTGGTTTAATTTTTTTTTTATTTGAGAAATTTCTGTTCTTTTTGTTTGAAAGACTATGTACTGTTAACTCCTTTTCTCAGTCAATTTCTGTGGTCCTCCTAGAGCTGGACTGGCAACATCCAAAAATGCGCAGTCAGAGGGTTGCATATCTCTACATTTTATATCTTGTAATTATTTTCTAGTAAACCATCAGCCTCTGGCCTGGACAGGTGCACACTATCCAGGGTGGAAAACTGGTTGGATAGCTGGGTCTAGAGAGTGGTAGTAAATGGAGTTAACTCCAGCTGGAGGCCAGTTACAAGTGGGGTTCCCCAGGGCTCAGTGCTGGGTCCAGCCTTGTTCAATGTCTTTATCAATGACCTGGATGAAGGCATCGAGTGCACCCTTAGCAAGTTTGCAGATGATACTAAACTGGGTGGAAGTGTGGATCTGCTGGAGGGTCGGGAGGCTCTGCAAAGGGACCTGAACAGGCTGGATGGCTGGGCAGATTCCAACGGCATGAGGTTTAACAAGGCCAAATGCCAGGTCCTGCACTCAGGGCACAACAACCCTGTGCAGAGCTACAGACTAGGAGAAGTCTGTCTAGAAAGCTGCCAGGAGGAGAAGCACCTGGGGGTGTTGGTTGACAGCCGACTGAACATGAGCCAGCAGTGGCCCAGGTGGCCAAGAAGGCTAATGGCATCTTGGCTTGTATCAGGAACAGTGTAACCAGCAGGTCCAGGGAGGTTCTTCTCCCTCTGTACTCGGCACTGGTGAGACCTCACCTCGAATCCTGTGTTCAGTTCTGGACCCCTCACCACAAGAGGGATGTTGTGGGTCTGGAGCGAGTCCAGAGAAGAGCAACAAAGCTGGTGAAGGGGCTGGAGAACAAATCTTATGAGGAGCAGCTGAGAGAGCTGGGGTTGTTTAGCCTGGAGAAGAGGAGACTAAGGGGAGAACTTAATGCTCTCTAGAACTACCTGAAAGGAGGTTGTAGAGAAAAGGGTGCTGGCCTCTTCTCCCAAGTGACAGGGGACAGGACAAAAGGAAATGGCCTCAAACTCCACCAGGGGAGATTTAGGCTGGATATTAGGAAAAAAATTTTCACGGAAAGGGTGATTGGGCACTGGAACAGGCTGCCGAAGGAGGTGGTTGAGCCACCATCCCTGGAGGTATTTAAAAGACAGGTGGATGAGGTGCTGAGGGGCAGGATTTAGTGATTGATAGGAATGATAGGACTCGATGATCCTGTGGGTCTTTTCCAACCTAGTGATTCTATAATCATGCACTGTGAAGGTATTTCAAGAAACAAACAAAAGCAAGGAAGAAACCCCAACACTGTGGCTTTTGTTGATTTTTAAAAGATCAACTTCAAGGCTCTTAGAGAAAGTTAATCTTTCATATACTGATACTTACAGAATTTTCCCTGTGTTTCCAAAAATATATGCTTGGTCTAGAATGTTTACTTAGAAGACAAGCAACATGTGAGGCAAATAAGTACAGATTTTGAAATTTAGATGTCCTACTACATTTTAAATTTTAAACCTTGGTGTTTATTTAAAGAAATGTTGTTCTGTTCAATATTACATAAATGTGACAGTTACCTGCTGCCAATAATACTGCCTTTTACCTGCTATCTGTTATATATCAATAGGTATCTTCTTCTGCAATCAAATTAGCTATAAATATATACTAGCAAGGCAGCAACACAAATTAATCTTGGATCAACTAGTTTTTTGAACATAACTTCCTGTTCTTCCACTTGTATTCATCTGATAAGCTTCATCAATACTTGTATTACTCTCAAAAAGTCAAGTGTAAAAATGTTGGCTAGTCTTTATAGTCTTTCTTTATTGATGAGCAGCAAGATAACACTTTCAGACAAAACCAAAACAGTTATCATTTGACTTGTTTAATGTTTTGGTTTATAAATAAAGTAAAAGATGAGTAATTTATGTCTAGTTACCATGTCTAGATTTAAAGGATCCACCTCTGAGGTAATTTTCTGCTCCAAAAACAATGAGTTCAGGGGAAAAAGTAGTTTATGAAAAGTCAAAAATTTAAGTTGGCCATTAACTAAAATATGAACTGGTTTGCAAAGAAACCATCATAAACTCTGAGCTTTTGTGCCTGACTGAGTTTGGAAAAGTTAAATCTTCTCTAGTGGAAAATTGTCTGTTCAAAGCTTCCAATAATTGTATCAGCATCTTTCAGCAGAAAATTTAATAACCAGTTCTTTGAAAGAAGCTACTATTCTGGTCTTTAAAACAAATAATTCAAAAGATGACAAGCTGCTAAACCTAGGTTTTAATAAAATGTGAAAATTTAAACTAGAAAATAACTGCATAAATTCAGAAAGCACGAAGCATAAAAGTAGAGGATGGGAGAGACAAATGTTCTCCTGGGTTGTATCTCAGTGTATTCCTGCATCTCACCATGTCCACACCTCTCCCCAAAGTTTCCCAACACTCCTGGGTCACCTCCATGTGGCCAACAAGCTCATACTCCTTTCAGGTGTCTCCTAGTCCAAGCAGGATGCAGGCCAAAGGACAAGGACAATACTTTTCCAAAGAGGATTACTCTGATTAAAAATTGACATCTGTAACAAAGGTGGAAACATTTGAGTTCCAATCACTGTCTGCTCTCTTTCTTCTTGGTGCAGTTCTAACTAATGTTGTTTAGGATAGTGCAGTGATTTTCCTTTGCAAGGTTTACTTTATCAAGTAGCTTGTTCCTTAAGTTCTTCTGAACATTCATAGTATCACCTGTTCAACAGGTACAATCTCCTCCTCACTTTGATGGGCTGTACATGGTCATCATCCCCTCTTCACAGCAGGTAAGACATTAACCCTTCCTCTTTAGCAGCCAGCTAAACCCATTCACACAATATTTCGTGTGTGTGTGTGTGTATATATATCTCCCCTATATATATATATAACCTGTACATATAAATAACCCGCACACATGTATACTCCCATAGTTGCATATGTAGGCAAGACAAAGCATTATGATTAGACTTCGATTTTGGAGAAATTAGTTGTGAATGACATAGGCTGGCTAAACTAGTTTTTACAGACTCCTGCTTTTCACAGATCTTACTTGCTATTCATTTGCACTGATCTTATCCTTCCCAAAATACCATAATCTCATTCTAACCACAGTAATAATGACTCCTAATTGTGATTCCAGCTCTAAGAAAAAGCCTTCATCTGTGCTACAAGCTGTGAAGCCTATCCTTTCTGTTCTAAAAAATACTGTTTTTTCCAGCTACAGACGCTTAGAATTTTAAACATGGGTTAAGATAGTTGAATGGTAAATAAATATGCTGAAAACTCAAAAGCTGCCAAAATGATATTGTATTGATGACTACATATTGTGTACAATGTAGAAAGACACAAAACTTTAGCCAAATTTTTATTACTGTGCCAAATAATTATTTTTCATTCAAAACCTAATGCATACTTCTTTAAAATTATCTCTCAGCAGAAACTCTTGGAAGTTTCTGAATTACCAGCTTTTCCTATGAACTAAAATAGTTCCCTGTGTTTTTCTGGAATTAATTTGCCTCTCAAGAAATGTTTTTTATACCTTTTTTTTTTTGCTTTTAAACAAATTTAGGGATATTTAACAAGCTGCTTGTGAGCATGTGGTAATTTTACTTTTGTCCTAGTTTTTTCTGTCTGTTCCTGTCACTTCATCTTATTTTCTTGCTCTACTGCTCCAAGGAGAAGGTAGGGTATGGAATGAGCACATGAAGGTAGCTCCTCACATGAACCAGAAATATGCCATTATTAAAAAAGGAAAACAGCTGAGAAAGAATAAATCTTGTTTTAATGTGCCCGAGCTTGTATTAAAAATACAGATGTGCTGCATGCATATGAAATTTTTGATTAAAATGTCTCTCACCAGTCTGTCTCTTTAATTAAATAAAATCTGCCTGGTATTAATCAAGGCATAAAGAATTTATATCCCAAATCCAGATTAATTAAAAGCCCAGAAGCTTGAAGAACAGACTGTGTATAAATATTAAAATAAATCAATCTAAACATAATATTTATGGATTGGGGCTCTGTATTCCAAAAATATAAATAATTCCAGGAAGTGATTTATGGTAAATTTTCTGTGGAAATACATTACTTATTAGGATATATTTAAACATAAAGCAAGGTGACTAGTTTGATTTACAAATTCCTTATTTAAACATTTAACTTTTGATTGTTGCTCTATTTGTACCAATTTCTTATGGTTAATTTCTTAACAAATCATGAGAAATGTACTCTTTAGTCTGACAGATTATTAAATTTTTTTTAAAAAGGCTCAAATATGCCTTCTGTGGTCCTGACAATTTGACAACGCAATATTAAACTCCAGCATCTCTCTTCCCAGGAGTGAAGGAGCAGAACCACCTTAAATACTTTTGGAACATTAGTTACAAATGGTTTAGTTCTGGAAACAAAATCTTTTGGCCTGAAATTGAAGTCTAGGGTAGATGTTCATGAAGGTGTTGTGAGAGCTCTCTGAAAAAAGAGAGCTCTACTGTGTTCCAAAAGTAGCCTTTTGCAATACACAGCAAGCCACTACTCATAAAAATCAATCAAAAAAGGAGGATGCATTCAGGGGATTGCCTAATTCTTGTCCCCAGTGGCAAATTAGTGCCTATAATAAGAAAAGTTTGCCTTGACACAGGCATGGCAATCTCTTCATGTTTGGATGCAAGTTTGAGTGTCAGTGTTTAAATCTCAGGATGGTAATTTGGAAATTCTCAGTTTCAAGTGAAAATTAAGCTTTGAGTCTTATACCCAAGAGTAATCAGGACACCATTCTCTTTCAAGGTTGGAGAGAAAGGTCACAGTGGATGTTCCAGTCTCATTCCATCATTAACTATGAAAGCCTGAAGATGCAGCATGAAGTGGCAGATATTGTGTTCACACATTTACCTAATCCACTAAGTAACAAGTTGACACTAAGTGCCAGTTTGCAAAATAAATGGACTACTGTCTCCACTGATACAAAAGATATTGAATACTCTGCCCAGAGAGCTGACTGATGGCTGCAGTGGCTGCACAATGGTAATTTCTATGCAATTGCAAAATAATGCAAATTATTCTTTCAGTTGCCAGCACTTCTTATGGTAACAATAGTTGCCAGTTGCCACAGCTGTGAAGACAATGCATGTCATTGCTACAGCTGTCAAATAACAGATTGAACACCTGTTTGCTAATTTTGAAAGTGCACACTATGGACCACAAGATAATGGCTTTACTTGAGACAGGATAGGATTGGAAATCTTTGAAAAAGAAAATTCATATATGTTAAGAAGATATATGTTGTCCTGCTGAGGCCATCTTTTTTTTCTGGTTCCTCCTTTTACCTGTGTAGTTAAGATGATATTTTTCTACCAAAGAGACCAGTCTTCTCTTCTGTAAGTTTTATATGAGGAGATAAAAAATTTGACCCAGGCATCTGCAAGTTGGTTGTGGTTCAGGTAATCCACCTGAAAGTCCTAATTTTTGACATCTGTATGTAACAGCTGCTAATGAGTATTTGGATACTGAGAGTCTCTAGTTTTTAATCTCTTGCATTAGACTTGTTAATAAGGATAAATGGAAAGCAGGTGTGGTAATGGTTGAGGGGGTTATTGGAAGACATGATTGCTTCAACTATTGTTTCAAGCCTTTTTTTTTCCTTCTTCCTGCATCATTTGTACTTCTTGCAGCTGTCAGTTGCAGCTAAGCAGGGAATGTACAGCTTTTACATTTTCTTTACTATTTAAATATGTAAATGAATACATGGAGAAACTCCAGGATCAATTTTTTTTTTTTAAATGAAAAATCTGAGCATTCAAAGTGAAGCAGCTGAGCTGAAATGTGCTAACAGACACTCTTTAATCACTTTAGAACTGTGATCTGATAGTAGCTTCTGGGAGCCAGGGTTGCTTGTCTTCTGTTTCCGAATCTAACATTTACTTACTATGAAATACACAGGCAAGTTGCTCTGGATCTGTCTACGCTGCACTCTACATTGTAGTGCAGAAGTCTACCGACACAACTGGGTACTACAAGTCACAGTGGTATGTACCCTGCAGAGAGCAATGCGCCATGGACTGTTGCATCAACCCATTTTCAAACATTGCATTGCAGAAACAATCATCTATAATCTCCTGATGAGTACAGACTAATGACAGCATGGTTATTAATAACAGTACTAGACAATAGGGTACAGTATAACTATGCATTGGTTAATTTGATCTATTTTGGGACCTCAGATTTTCATAAAAATCATCTGAGACTAGCAATGAGTCTGCTAATCTGGGTTTGGTTATTAATACATAGATTAGAACTTGCCTTGCAATGCAAAATATGAAGAATACTTTTGATAAAAATAAGAAATATAATCAGACCAAAGCTTTCTATAATAAAATGCATTCAAGCAGAAACAGTTTTTATTTTGAGAGAGCTAGCTAAATGTTTTCTTATTTTCTATACTGAGGGTTGTGATCTCACAAGTGCAAATATTAACTGTGTACGTTAGAAAAAAGAAAGTATTTCCTGCTAATGAAATAAAAAGGAACAATTATATTAAATAGTGAACGTATGGCTTAGTTGGAAATCTCAAGCTAATATTAGGATACCATAACATCAAATACCTTTGTAAATATTGTAAATATTAATGAAGTTAGTAAGGTTTTTTGAAGTTATTTCTCATTTCATTCTACATTTATTTTTTACATCACTTATGTTGAGTCATTTACCCAACATACTTAAGAAAAAACATCTTACATGCCTTATAAGATGTTGCTGCATATTTGACCAAAGACATTTTAGCCTAGTATTCTGTCAGATGGCTGGGGAAAAGTTGCGAAGTGGATAACAAAACTTTTTTTTTCAAAGCATTCTCCTAGTTCACAACAGTTATGACTCAGGGAATTTGTGGTGCAGCCTTTCTATTTAATAACTCCTGGTTCACAGTATTGTTATAGGTTTGTCCACTCACTTCTTAATGCTTATCCTCCACAATCAGTAACAAGTAATTTCATAGCTCAGCTAAACTCTCTTTAGTTTAGCCTCAACCTATCACCTTCTAGCTGACTTGATGTCTCCTGTTTATTACACTGAGACAATACTAGTATGTATTTGCACTCTCCATGGCACTTGTGGTTTTATAATGCTTCTTCAGCTTGAAATATCCTAGTCTGCTCCACCAGTGACGTAACTTTGTACCTCTAACTGTCCTTGCTTTCCTTATCTCTACGTTATCAATTTTTCGCAAATTCTGAGACAGAGAAACCATAATTATATGCAGAATTAATTCAAGGAGTACATAAAATCAAGTAATGTACATAGTTTAGGAAGAAAATCAATATAGTTAGGAAACATCTTTCCTGCAATCATATGTTTGCCCTCTATTCCTTATCTTGTGTTAACAGAGAGAAAAACATCTTCTAAAATATTACTATTAACATTAATCATCATATAAGCTTCTCTTGTTTTCTGATAATTGTTAAGTTGTCACGTGACTGTTTAGAAATGGGTGTCTCTTATCTATCCTTATTTCCTTCTATAAGCAGCTAGATAAAACAAAGAAGCTCACATTGCAACTTTGGCAGTGTGCACAAGAAACTACAAAAAAACTGGTGATGCTAGGTTTGTCTTTCATTGCAAAAACAAATCCTCCAGATTTCTTATGTTTGAAACATGGTTAATGGGTGGGGAGAGAATGCCGCAGCACTTGAAGTAGAGCATGGGTGATAGCAGTATTCCTCATCACTTCTGTTGGAACATAGAGATTGTCCATGATAATATTGCTGGTTTTGTTTTAATAACATGTATTTACTGTGCAAATTGCATTATATTATTTAACTTTTCGTTCTTTGTAGCATTTAATACTAGCTGCATATTCAGAGAACTCATATGATCCACACCCACAAGTGCAGTGTCTGTCCAGTTGCCTCTCTGGGTTCCACTTCGAAGACAATGTTGACTGGAACAACAAAATGACCTGAAGGAGAGTGATGCTACTAAATCTAGTAGTACTATCAGGCTAATCATATTATTTCTTGATTGAATGTGAAAAGTGGTATCTCAATAAACACTCTAGAAAACTGGTTATTTTATAAAGGAATCCACATGTATCGAGTCCTTCTCCAAGACTCTTCCCATGGGATTCGGCTAACTAAATCGGGATGTGTATTCTGAGCTGGTCACTCCAGGCTCCTACAGCTAATGAAGGGGATACAAAGAAATACACCATAGCAGTTCAGGTTTTCAAGGTGAAATTAATGACCACCATTTTTCTTTTCATTATATCTTTTTGTGACTCATTTTTCAGTGGAAGAATATACATCCATTGTGGAGGATAGAAAAATAATAACAACTATATTCTTAATAGTTTTCTGAGTTATTTCTTTAGCTGAAAAACAAGTTTTATCATTATTTTATTCTCTCTATTACTTCTTCTATTTTCTTTACTGCTGTTTAAAGACAAAGGCAAAGTGTTATTCCCTGTCCATTAACAAAATGATCAAGCAGTTATTTCACTTTTATGAAAATGTTCTTTTCTAATACTCATTTTCTGATGCTCTCCTTCATTGCAGTCAACATTATCTGTCTGTACATATTTTTATGTTTCACTTATCATTATGCTATCACAATCCTATGGACTTGGCAACATGCCATTCAAACATTACTCCAACATCCTATTTGGAATTTGCCATGTGGGAATGCAAAGAAGACATAACACCCTGAATTATCATAGTCCTTTGAAAGTACCCATCACTATGATGGGAGTCAACAGTTGAATCCATATGAACGGAATTTTCTTGGCAGTTCGCTTTTGTAATAGCTCATGTATTTTACAGTTCCTCTGTGTGAAAAACTGTATCTTGCTCCCAGTCTGGCACATAAGAACCACAACTGTGGAACCGTTATGACTATGTGCTTGCAGGCACATCAAGCCACCTGTGGTCTCATTTTCAGAGTTATAGAGCACCAACAGCTCCAATGGGGACGGGCCACCAAACCAAAGGTATGTTTGAAGAAGGTCCAAAGACTGATGTTTCTGCTTTCCTCCATCTCTCTCTTCTGAGCCCTTCCAGGAAATGGGATAATCCTAGCAACTGAAACTCAAAACAAAAGCATATCTTTACTGTTAAGAGTTGATGACTGTTTTATGGGTGCAATAGATACATTCAGCTACCTTTAAAGAAAATACTTTATGGAATGCAACAGGTTTCTAGAAATTATTTAAGCTGCTTAGTGTCCTAATTGTTCATGGAAAAAAAAAAAAAAAAAAGTTGAGAGACTGAATATTTTATTACCTTGTTTAAGGGTATGTTATTGGTACAATCATCATGTTACTGTTTAAGAGACGTTGTTAATCAATGCTCCAGAACATATTTCTGTAACTTAGTACTTGTCTTATGTTCCAGAAATATCTCCTTCAGCATAATACATGCAATTCCAATGAGTTTATACTTCCTGATTAATGTGATATTTTGTCAAGCTGTTGACTCTGTAACATTAACTTTTTAACCTTAATTGAGTAAAGTATTTCTCAGTAGCAAGTATAATCAAAGACAAAATCAATCTTGCTTCTTATGAGGTGAATTATTCACCGTGCATTTGGTATTTTGCATTATTTAGAGGATACTTGTTTTTCCACTGCTAATTGATTCATTAAATGGTCTTTAAAAAGCCTGATAAAGAACTTGAAAGCAGGGATTTATATGATGCACACTTGAACTATTGTGGGTAGATTCAAAGCATTCATTTTGTATAACAATTTACTTCTATTACCTCACTCAAAGAAATTTGTTTAATTTGATGATGTGATGTAAGTATCCCAGTGCCACTGATTGTTTAAATGTTATATATTTTTTTCTGTGTTACTTTAGCAGCAGTTACAATGCACAACTCATTATTGCAGGTGCATGATTTAGCTGAATAGATATGTCAGAAAGAAAGAGCAGAACAACTATGGAAAGACTTCAAGTATAAGAGAATGTGGTCCTGATTGGTCTTCCATGGTCCTGGTTTTAGCCTCTATCTTAGCTCTGAGCACAATGTATCAGAAATTGCTTGTCTTGTGTTAAGCTCCTGTGAATAATATTTAAAAATCCATCAACACTATTTTATTTTTTAATTGAAATGTTGTCTTAAATTAAGATTCTTCTAATTTTGTAGTGAAATGTCAAAATGTAGCACAGCAACTTTAGAAGCTCATAATTAACTGTGAAATCTGCATTTTAATACCAAAAATTATTTTGATAAGGTTATAGCTAGGTCTTTGAAACTGTGATTTAGCTTAACAAAATGATGCATGTGTATTACTTTTTACAAATATTTATATAAAATATCTATATCCAAAAGCAGCATTTGATACAAACTGATTGTATTTATATTATTGATCAACTATTACTTTCAAAAGTGATTTCAATAATGAAATTATGTAGTGTTATAAAATCTATTTTTAAGTTATTATTTTTTCTTGTGCCAGCATTATTAAATACTTGATGATATACTCTACAAGCATATTGTGTTATCTTACCCATTAGCCTTTAGTTGTCATTTTTTAATTGCAAATTGATCAAAAAAGAGTGTACAGTGACTATTACTATTTGGTGCAACATGAGTGATGGATGGAAGTGACAGGAAAAATGAGGCTGTTTGTTGCATAGCGTTTGGCTTTTGTTTTATGGGGTTACATTGTTGCTTGAGGGAAACTGTAACAGAATAGAAGTTTTTCTATTGCATTAACTAAATACATGCATAAATTTAAGAGGCTGGCTAAATGTCAGCTTGTGCATACTAAGAAGACATTTCTATACAAAGTGCTTTTCTTCATCTAAAATTGAGACACACAACTAGAAGCAATCATACCTCTAATGTGCTTGAAAATGTACTTCGTGGAAAGTATCAGACTTCTCTTATGTTACAATCTGTAATGATTTTTTTGTTTGGCATCATATAGTTTCTGTATTTTTTTATCAAACTTAATTTCCCATCCTTTGATTTAACTTATCTAAGCGTATATTGAAAAAGAAAGCAGAACATTGGTGGAAAAAAATTAAAAAATTAATGAAAACTAAATAAAAAATAAATGTAAAAAATTCCAGATGTTCACTGCTTTATTTATTAGATCTGTTTATTTGAAAAAATGACATGCTTGTTGCTAATCAATGCATTAATAATACATTCTTTTCACTTCCCCAGGGAGTCACAAGATGCTGTCCTGAGATCCTGATCTCCTGGATGTTCTTTGGTGGAAATTATGCATATGAGCAGGATCTTCCTCCAGAACAGATGGATACACTGTGGTTCATAAATGAAACCTTTTGTGGGATAAAACCTGGTCATGTTGGGCAAGCCCTTGTGGAAACAGCCCTGCCACTATCAGAAATTGATGGGGAAATTTCTAGGCAGGCTGAGCATGAGACCTTGTGAGATATCAGCCACGTGTGTTTTCACGTACTGAAAGAATACTTCTTACATTCACTTTCAACTGCTGGAAGCCTGTCGGACTTAAGATCTGCATTCATTTTTGGAGTTTTTGCTGGTTTCCTTATTTTTCTTCTGCCTGAAGTGCAGACTGCAAATCTTTGTGTTTGAACTTAAAATGAAGTAAACAGTTAAAATGCTAATCTTTATGCTAAGAGCAACAGAGGAAGGTATTCTAGAGAGTAAGTGTGGTAACTAGTGAGATAGTAATTATGAGAAAATTATCAGGTTTTGCTATTTCTATAGGAAATCACTAACAAGTTGCAACCACATAAAGAAATGAATGTTAGGATAAGCCACCCTATGACCATATTGCTTATTTCATTGAAAGAGATAGATAATATGCTCTGACTATGTGTTGGCTGTAATAAAACTAAGGCGTGGAATAGGCAGCTGAGTGAGTTCTGCTCCTCTGCGTTGTAAGAGAAGAATAAAATATATGATGAAATGTGAAACTCTGATTTAACTCAGCACATTTATTATTCTGGTTATTATAGTGACATTTTGTATTCATCAAATAGATTCCATGCCTCACAACAAAACACTTCAGGTTGACAGATTGATCGTAATGAGTGCATTTTTCTACCATAGTCTTGTAGAGTTCTAGTGGTCTCTTTGAGTAGAAATGCTGAAAAGCAGATTTTTTTATTCTCTTTTTTTTTCTTTTCCTTTCTTCTTTCCTTTTTTTTTTATTTTTTGGTTTTACATAATGAAGAATGAACTATGTGGAAAATCAACTCCAGGAAGCTTATCTCAGTGAGGCTTAATAAAAGATAACATATAGAAATAAGGATGTACTATGTCACTAGGCAAATTTTATCGTTCAAATTAAGAGGAAACACAGAGAGACCTAGGAGTATACATTAATTTGTATTTACACAACAGCATTACTTAACTTTGTTTAGGTCTCAATGTAGACAAATCAACAGGTATGTAAAGCAAAATGCTTTGATCCTAAGAGGCAACATGGATGATTTTGATATATGTCAAATAGTACAGAGAGAAATTCATAGAACTGTCATAAAGTTTTCTTGATTTTAGTAGGCCTGACAGACTTTAATTATTTCCAAATATTTTTGTACCAAACATACAATTATAAAAGGCTCTAGGGATATTGGACATGTTGGTATGTACTTAAAAAATATTCTTTTAATAATAAAACCAAAAGATTTTCTAGATGTTGTTTGGGAAGGAAAAGAAAACAGAAAAATATACCCAGAAATATAGCTCACTGCAACAGGAAGAATACTGTCTGGCATCTGATATTCTTCACAGATTTTAGTTCCCTAATTAAACATATTAATTTCTTGATTTTATTAAAGCTGAAAAAAATTATTCTCAAAACAGAATCCTTTATATCCCTCTCTAATGTTTAATTAATTTGTTGTGGAATCTGGACTTCATCCTCAAGAAATCATCTCTGTTTCTGAGGAGAGGCTTGTCCCATTTATGTTCTCCCTTTGATGCTGAGGGAATGAGTCCCTAGGAAAGAAGAGGGAACAAGGTGCTCTTCCCTTGGGATAGACCAGGACTGTGTGAATGTTAGGACCTTGTGTCCCTGTCTTCTTGAAGCCCAGTGTACAGCTTCATCGTCTCTAGAATCATAGAATTGAATCATTAAGGTTAGGAAAGACCTGTAAGTTCATTCAGTCCAACCGTCAGCCCAATACCACCATGCCTACTAAAACATGTCACAAAGAGCCACATCCACATGTCTTTTTGGCCAACTCCACAGACAGTGACTCCATCACTTCTGTGGGCTGCCTGGTCCAGTGCTTGACCAATCTTTCAGTAAAGAAATTTCTTCTGATATCCAGTCTAAGCCTCCTCAGATGAACTTAAGGCGATTTCCTCTTGTCCTATCACTTGTTACTTGGGAGATATTCTGCGTTAAGCAGGGATCAGTAGGAAACTAACCAAGTGGTTTAAACACCCACATCAGTCTCCAAGGGAAGGTCTGTTGCTGTATCCTCCACATGTGTTCCTTCACATGTTCATTGTTACTGCATTTTCACTACATTCCTCTTTTCTCTTTCTCTTTTCAGAAGAATGCCATAGTGATTACAAAAACTGGAACTCTTACTGATAATACATTTGATATTTCAGCATTTAATGAACTTCTGGAAAACATTCAGGTGCTTGCTGTGGCTGAGAACATACATCTCCAAGGTTTCTCTTAATTTTTTGCAAAGTATCTTTTAGTAGGGATAAATGGCATTGTACAAATCAGATATGGTGTACTTGAGTGCTATAAAATATGACTTTCCTATTAAGAGCACCTTTGAAAGTAAAGAAAAAGAAAAGCTCAAGGTACTGTGTTGTACCTGTGATGGTTTTCTTACTATGATATTCATATAGGCATATTTATTCTTAACAAAGGTTTGTCCTAACCTCCTGTTATTAACACACTTGGAGCTTGCCTTCCTGGAGTTGCATGAGCAGGCAGGAGGCTGTTTTGCTCCAAAGACCAGCCCAAAGAGGCATAGAGTGAGCACAGATGCTGCCAGTTGGGGAGGTTCCTGGTGGCTTTACAGATGTAGCTGTCACTCTGCACATTTGCAAAGTCCTGAGGACCGGTGAAACACATGGCAATGCTGGGGACAGGCTTGTGATAAAGAACTCAAGTAATTTCTGTAGTTTGGACCAACATAGGGCTCAGTGAACTACGTATGCACCTACATTTAAGCATCATTTTCAATGTGAATTAATAATCTGCTTCACTTGTATGTATTCATCGTTTTAAACACTGGAATAGATACACACACTTAAGAAAGCCAAAGACTAGCAATATATTCATTTCCCAAACATTTGTGAGATTTATCTATTTTATTCTCTTCTAGTCATACCATGAAATTTTACAATAATTTGTTAATATCAACAATGTTGAATGGAATCTTGTGAGGTTTTTACTTTTCATGATTATTATCTCCCTTAAATCCTAGAAAGCACTTATCTGCTTCATTATTTATTGATGCAACTTTCAGTTTCTGATCCTATTGCTCTCAAAGGTGTTGAGATACATAAATCACATTTAGATGCTCCTCCTATACAACTTCCTTAGGACCAGAGTGAAAGTATCTGAAGAACAGATAAAGCCTTTTCTTATACTATAATGACAAGTCCATTTTAACTTTGTCCATTAAATGTTAACTAGATCCACAGATGTGAATCAGGAGTTATGGTTCAAGATGCACATTTCTTCAAATCAGATGCATTACACAGTCTTTTCAAACTGCTGATGAAGTAATCCTTTTCTCTCCCTCAACAGAAAAGTTCAAAGCTCTTCTCATTGCAATTGACCTTGAAAGACTCTCCCTAGATAAAGAAAGAAAAAAAAAAAGCGACTTTCATGGCACTTTCTACTGACTTCTCTTGTTCCCCTAATTCAAATATTTTCATTTATCTATGGAATTTTGTACTGTGGTATTTTTTATGCTGAAGAATAATAATGGCCTCTGTATTTCTTTTTATTTTCTTTTAGAAAAAAAAATCCCAGTGAATAAATAACACCTACTTTGAGACTGAGGAGTCAGTTGATAAAGGATGGGGACTTTTCACTTAAATGTACTTTAACTGAAATTTCAACATGTTCTGCTTTGTTCTATCTCCTCTTCTTAAAATCACTTAAGAGCTCCTATTTTTTGTTTGGTTTTATTTCTGTCTAGAGTTATTATAGATTAAAAATGACAATTATAGAGGCCCCAAATTGCCATTATTAGGCCCTAAGTTAGTTACTTATAATGATTAAACTTCAATGCTCTTTTATTTAATCCTTCATTGATAGATGTCTGCTTTGGATTTTACCTGAAAATATATTTTTTTTAAGTTTAGCAAAAATAGTACAATTGCTTCAGAGACTGTGTGGCAGAAGTGCTCAGTGATTTGTCAGTTAATGCGAGTAAAACGTTTTTCCTGAGAAACTCCAGACTTATGGAGTACAGGGTTACAAACCAGCACAGGAAACCTTTATAAGGCTTTTCCATGAGAATCCTCTGTTTCGATGAGTTATGAGCTTCAGGAAATTTACAAATTTACAAATACTCGGCAGAGAAATTGTTGTACGTATTCTAGTAATTTCTCTGTGTGATAAATCGATACTCCTTAGAGTTGCCACAAGAAGCGTGGGCCCTACACAGGGAGCTGTAAAATATCCCTCTGCTCAGGGTGGCTATATCTAATCATAGGATAATTGTCAAAGGTGAAAACACGATTTTGACCACTTTTATTTTTTATCACTCTGTTGTGGAGACTGGTGGAACAGAAGTGTACAATAGTCTGGGAGGGCTTTGTGTTCATAAAGATGACCTGGCTCTTGATACGACATATTTCTCATGAGAAAGGCTTTCATACAATTGAACCACGTACACAGGTGCTGTAGAATCCTTGGGTCTCCTATTTGCTGCAACTTGTGATGCTCACTTTAAAATCCAAAATTGTTTAATAGAGCAAAGTTCTAGAACAGAAGAGCTTCAAGGTGGGAATATTCTATCTTATGTTGTGATTTTTTGTCCTTGATGCTCAAGGTCTTTAAGTCTTGAGGGAGAGTCTGAGTTGTCTGACTTTCCTGAAAACTAATATTTTGGGGCAGGAAGGGAAAAATGTAATTTATTTACAGTTATTGAACTCTGGAAATAAAAGTGTTCTGGGAAACAGGATATAGTCACGTGAAAAGCAATTACTGACAGATCAGTGAGTTCCACATATGTCTTCTCTCTGCAAGTAACTAAGCATGTAACGTTAAGATTATACCTGACCAACAAGAAGATAACGTATAACTTTCTGATGCCTGTTTCTGCTTAGTACAAAGGCCCATTCTGCACACTGCTCCTTGCAATGTAGAAAATTGCATTAAAATAAAAGAACTACTTGTTCCACTAACAGAGTATCTTGATATATTATAGAAAAAAAGATACTACTCCCTTTGTTTTTCTATTACTATTATTGTTTCCTGCATTTTTAGTTGGTTTTAACACATTATTAAGAAAGACAATAGACAATACCATATTTGTGGCCAAAGATCATGTAATCAAGTTTCTCAGTATGTAGAATCCAAACCTGCAGTGTAAGGATTTCAGCATGACTTTAGCGGAAAGCCATCCTTTTTGAATTTTTTTGTCCTATAATGTAAGCTCTTTTGTTCAGAAAGAGCCTCCTATATTAAATGAATGCGTGCCATTGACTGTAACGAGTCTTGGTTGTGCTCACACTCTGATGCTGTAGTAAGTTAGCTTACTGCTAATTCCTTTTTATTACCTTTATTCTTTTGAAGAACCAAGTGTAGATGTCACATGATTGCAAGTAGATGTCTCCAGTAATTTATTCACTGTAAATTCTCTATGCCATTTTAATAATTTTTCTCACCCAGACTGGGGAAAAAAGAAAAGGGGGAGGGAGGGGATGTGAAGTTGTAGTTCCAAACTCAGCTATCTAATGGAGCAAAACCAAAGATTGCTGTTTTCAGTAGTACACGATGGCTTTCAGCATGAAGCTAGATGTAATAGGAAAGAAACATAACATCTACTATTAAAAGTCTATATTGACTGAAGATACGTGATCTACAAATTGCTTTAAACAATTGCCAGAAAGTGAAACTGCAAACAAAAGATTCTCAGATGACAGAGAATGCTTGAGCCTTGCAGCATAATATAGAGAATTGGATTTGTTGTGGTTAAAACACTAGTCAACAGAAACAGTACAAATGTACTGCACAGCTTGAGGCAAATAAAATAAAATAAAATAAGCTTTAGCTCTCAATATAGAATTAGCAATTCCTCCCAGGTCTACCCCTAGCTCGGCTCCATTCCTCTCCTTGTGAAGTTCATAGCTGAATGCATAAACTGTTTGCTGGGGATTTTGTATTCTGAATTTTAATATAAGAGCAGGTCAGAAGTGATATCTATTGTTAATTTAGGAGAACTAATAGCAATGCCTGAAGGTATGACTACTTAATTGATTGTAACTGGTTTCAAATTATTTTCAAAAGTGAATCTGGGATGAATTTTTGCACACCGTGTGCTTGCTTCAAGATTAAGTTGCTTGGAGAGCCTTATCAAGAGATTTTGAAAATGATGTAGAAATTCTTCAGAGTGAGTTGCTGAAAACTTGTTCTCTTTATATTTTCTTAAATTTCTTGCTAAAATAGTCTTGAAAAACACTAAAACTTTGTAATATTTGTGTAGCAATGATGCCTTCTCTAAAGCTGTATTCTATAACATGGAGAGTTCACATAGTTTCAAGCAGCACTTAATAAACTTTGTGGTTAAATCCTCAGCTGATTCCTTCCATGCTGCTCTGAGCAAATAACATTCAGGATTTTCCTGCTGTTCCACCGCCTCAGAGAGGAATAATTTCAGCTTCAGGTCTTCTGTATGTACCGTGGCACACACAGCAGACCTCATGCATATCTCAGAACCTGAGATCATCTCAAATGACACTAGATACTATCTTTAGGCCACTGCATTTTACTTTGAGATCACATAATTTGTAAAACTGCCGTTATATGCAAAAGAAAGCAAATGAGATATTTAGAAATGAGGTGCATCGCAGCACAAATAAGCCTTCAAAAACAAATGCATCCAAAATATAAAGGTCATGTTTAGCAAAATCACATATGTTAGGAGCTAACCAAAATAACCCCACATATTTTTTTTGCTTGTTTGATTAGTAAGCAGGTAGATTAAGCAGTGTAGGAATTGTAGCAACCAGATATTTAAATTGCTGGCTTTTTACAAATGTGATTGATTCTCTGTAGTTTAACTGAAGATTTCTGTCATTTTGAGCTAAAAGATTAAACAATCAATTTAAAATTTTAGTGATATTGTTTTCTAAAAATGCTTATTATGGTATTTTTCTGTGCATAGTCAATGCAACAAGACTGCTTTTCCAGGCAAGTTGATAAATTCTCAACAGAATTGATTTTGCAGAAAAAAAACCTACCAACCCAGAAACCCAGGAAGAAGAAGAAAATCTTGCTTATTGAAATTAAAAAAAAATTAAAATGAGGCGTTTATAATTTTGGTCTACAATCTGTATAAATGATGTAGGCCTAAAATCAATCTTTATTAAAGTTTAAGCCTTACTGAAAAGTCCCAGGTATTATGGAATTACATATGAAAGTAAGACATTCAAAATGTTGTTTATTTGATGTTTGCTGACTGCTTCTCATTGCTGGTGGGAATCAACAGAATCCACTAAAATTTTAAGACAAATATTACACATGACAAGAGATGTTAATTTAAATTTGTATCTTGGAAGATCTCCTCTCTTCATCTACTCTCTCTTTCTTGCATTTGAAATCATATTTTCTTTTCTGATTCAGGATTTTACAAAATATGTTTACATCTTTGTTATATTGTTCTTCCCCAAATCAGGCATAATATTTCAGCTGCCGAGTAGAGCAGTATAATAACCCCCTATTGTAACCTGTTTCTGCAAGTGATTTTTATTTCTTTTTTTTTTGGGACCACATTATGTTTTTCATTTGTAATTAATCTGCTGCCCATTGAAACTCCCAGATCCTTTGCTGCTTTAATGGTTCTTGACCAACTACTCATTATCTGAGCAGTAAGAAAGATATCCATGTCTCTCTCTGTTGACGGAAGCATCACGAAATCAAACACAGAGATCAATATGATCAGCGAGTGTTCAATTTATTGAGCTTAGATGTTTCTTTATAAACCCTTTTAGGTTACATACCTGGGTGCCCACAAGGGTATCTACAGTGTATTTTTGGTTAAAGGCAGCTGTCCATAAAGCTATTACTAACATATTATTGGCTAAACTACTGTACATGCTAAGAAACCAAGTTACACTAAAATTAACTATGTTGATAATTCTCTTCCATTGTTTTTCTTTCAGCTGGTACTCGTTCCCACTGAACTAGCTCTTGTATTCCTTCCAGCTGCTTATCAGAAGGCTGTCTTTTCTCCTCACCGAACTGGCCTTTCTTTATCTTTCAGTTCTCTGTTTCAAGGCCTTCTTCTCTGTAGAATGTTCCCACATCTCTCCTCCTAGGTATTTCTACATTGGTGCTGAACAACCATTAGTGTGGTTGTGGTTACCATGATCATATCATTGGCTTTGCAAGGATCTCTTCTATCCATAACCTCCAAATCAGCCTGATTTGCCTTGCAAGAACATCAGCAATGACATATTTCCTTTCCTCCTTTTATCATGTCTGGCCCATCTAGGTTTTTACGGGGCTGGTAAGCTTCTTTATGTGGGTTGTTTTTTAGACATTAAAAGTGGGAAACAGTCAAGATTTTTAGACATGACTGTGTTGGTGAGTGAATGTGTAAGAGGACAATATGTTTCTAAATAAGGCTCTGGGAATGCCTCCATACTAGCTTTCCTCAAGTTCCGTGGGATAGTGCTGCAGCTGGTGGGATCTCTGTTTATTTCTTTTCCTTGAGCTCCTTGCAGCTCTCTATGCCTGTCCAGGGTTATACTGTTCTAGTCACCTGGTCCCAGGCTAAGTCTGCATCTGAGACTTTTGGATGCTTATCTGAAATGGCATTTGCCGTTCATCATCTAACTCTCTGGAGGAGTGCTGAATGTGCTTTGCTGTGCAGACAGTGACAGAGGGTGACACTTTGCTCTGGGGGAGAGCGGCTGCCAGCAAAGGCCACTGTGTTAATTTGTTAGTGGAAATATCCTGAATGCCTGAAAAGAGAGTTCAGAATATTTTTTTTTTTTTAGTAGGCATGCAAGTTTCACGCATGAGCTATATGTATATGTTTATGCAGAAAGTGGTGCTACTTTCAATATCTATAGTATTGTTCCAAGAGCTGGATTAAAACACATTAAAAACAATTTGTGTTGTCAAAGGCACACACAGCTTCACTGAAGCTTTGTTAGTTTATAGCAAAGATCTGTCTGAAGCATTGGAGAAACCAGGAAGCAGGAGCTTCCAAATAAATATCCTGAAGCGTATTTCAGGTTCCTTAGTTCTGTGAGACAGGGTATGTATAATGTTACTCAACAGGTGTAAATAGCGTCATCTGAAAAGCAATAAAATAAACTCCTCAAAGAAAAACACATAAAAAAGTCTCAAAGAAGTAATTATTTTCTGGGAAAATCTCAGTGATTCAAACTTTCTAGAATCAATAGCAAAACAACTTCTAACTTTTTATAAAGGATTCTTGATTATTCTAATAATTTCAGAACTCTTGTAAACTTAGCTTTTTGTTTCCTCTCAAAAAGACTTTTTGGATGCCTCAGTCCAGAATCTATTTATCAATTAATATCACCAGAAAAACTTTCCTGCATCTTTTTCCAGATAAGAACCTGATACGAAGCAGTTGATTCTTATCCTTCTTGGAAGACACATTGAGAATTACAGACACAGCAGGCTTGCTGCAGTTATGTGTTCATATGTACTAAAAGAAGGTGTACATATATTGATATTGAATTCTGGAGTTTTACCACCTCATAAAACATTGCTGTGACTATAAAGCAGTCTTTCTCAATGCCAGACAACATTTTGCAGAATCAGAAGTAATACAACTACAGGCTACAACGACTTTGTAGCTCTCTCTAATCATAAAAAGCATTTTAGATTTAGCATTTAGGAAACATCTATTGGCATGAGGACAAGAGGACCCTAGAACCAATCTTCAAAAAATATGAAAGATATGGAGAATCTCAACAGGGTATACTTGTAAATGGTGATTTAAGTTACAAAAAATATGAGTGGATGGGAAAAATGAACAGTTAGAGGTACCTATTGCCCTGAAAAATTATATTTATGCAAAAATTTAGAGATATACAGAAAAGAAATCACTTTTGGGGGATTGACATCATCTCTGCTTATAAGATACAAGGGTGACTAGATACTAGAGACTTTATTAAATATTATCAATAACTTATACATTTTATTGATACTACCTCAGTGGGTTATGGTATCTGCTAGTCCAGAATTTATCCCTTTCTTTGGGTTGTAAAAACTTGGTAGTATCCTGCCACACCCCACAACAGAAAACATAATGCATGGTACACAGCAGAATGTGAATAAAGACAGTGCTGTAGACAAGGGCTGATGAGTATTGGAAATGGCCTCCTCCTGCATGCAAGAAAAGCATGTTCAAGATGTTGCAGTTACTTAGTGGCTCACCTGCTAAAGGTTACATCTGCATGAAATCAAAATCATTATACTTTTCTTTCAGCTGATCTTGTATAATTTGTTTGTTGGACAATAGCTTGCTCTTTGAAAATTTATTTTTCAATAGGTGATAGTGAAATATTGTATAAAATAAGGCATCCTGACCAGTTTTATTTCTTTATCTTAAATTAAGCACAAACAAAAAAAGGCAGAATAAGCCCCTTTACCATCTCTGCTGAGGCAGAGCACTGAAACCGTTCTGAAGCTTCTCACAACATCTGAGATAATAAACTGACATGTTGCAACTCAGTAAAGATTCCGGTGGCTGTTTAAGGGCAGTTAATCATCTCAGCTGATCAATTTGACTGAAGGCCATTAGCAAACAGGTTGACGACTTCTCAAAATTGTGTTACAATGGGATATATAACAATAGGTTATATATGATGTCCTCGTGAGGGCAAAGAGATCATAACATAGTGTGTAATATTGACATCATCCAAGCTTCTATGACTATGTTAAATTCAACTTTTTTAATGTGAAATGACAGAAGATTTTGCAAGCTGTTTAGAATTCCCTGAGTTATTAATATTTTGGGGGTTCCAGGTTTATTTTGATGGGATCAATACAAAACTATTGTTCCATCTACTTTATGCACTTCTGAAAACAAGTTTTTGTACTTCCAATCAGAAAGAAAGCTAAAATTATCACATTAGAGTTTACAAATTTCTAAAACTTTATACAGGTAAAATAGCTTAGATAATTTTCAAATAGCTTAGAAATTGACTTTTAATTGTATTTTCAACTGAAACAGAGAAAGAGTATCTGTTGAACATTTGCTATCATTTCAGATTTTAGTCTGCAAAAAAATACTAATTAAAGCAGAGGGTCATATTTTATTGATGGGAGATCAGGAAACAAATGTAGAGACCAATATGGTCAGTGAATGAATCATTTATTACAGAGCATCAGAAGCTTTCATAGAAAAGGCAATAGTACAGGTGACTGTTATGTAAATCTTTTCTTTAGTATTGGTTAATATCATGTGTCCACGCGAATACACTAATTGTCTGATTGGTTAGTATCTTCAACAAGAATAATTGCTCATTAGTACAGTTTTGCACGTATGCCACGTACACACAGGTGCAGAGCTTCTCTTATCACATCAGAGAGGTATCCGGGCTGGTACTCCCTTAATTTTCTCAGGGGCTTCGATTCTCAGTCGTCCTTGGTCTGCTACTCCTTAGTGCATCAGCTCGCAGGCTGGATTGTTCACATGACCATTTTCCAAGAGAAAGCCCTTCAGTATTCCAACAATATTTATGGTGTCAGAGAGATGTGACATATCCTTTACTTGGAAACAATAACATGCTGTTGATGGCTTCTGAAGTACAAATCTGACAGCTGCCATGAAGGGACAAGGCAACCACATACTGATAAGATTTTCACTTGTTCAGTATTTTGTTGAAGACTTAAGGAAAATGGGCATCCCAGGGAACAAAGCTGTTGTGCTGTGATGAAACTGAGATGAAGTGTTTACATCTTGTCTTATATTGACTTGACTTTACATGAATGCACAGCGAGTTTCTAAATCAATTTACACTATTGAAAACATACTCGTATGGGTAGTAAGTTTGCACAAATGACATAATCACAGTGGGTGTCACATCACAAGGGGGGTAAATTTGTAAATATGAGATACTTCAGAAAGGAGAGTCAGAGTACAGTACACTGAGTAATGGTGCAAGTATAAGCAATATTATCCAGCTTGCCCTAAATCTTACTGGTTTAGATTCTCATTAGCAATATCAAGAAGAAAATCAATCTTGTCTAGCTTGCTGAGTTAGAATTAGAAACTCCCTTTCAATCCACCTGAACTGGAATGAGAGCCTGCTGAGACTTTTCTATACAAATAAGTAAATTTTATTCAGAATGATAGATTGTAAGAGCTTATGACTTAGCAAGGGGTTGCTAGTGGCTAGGAATAAGGTATTCTTCCTAAAAACATGTCAAACATCTCTATATGACCCAACACCTGGATGCATATGAGATTGGAACAGTTACATACGCATAGAATAACACCCAGACATGAGTAAAAATAACACATAGATAGAAGATATATATAGTTAAGATTAAAGTACAGGGAAATACTAATAATTAGCTTGATGTTAAGATATCTATATTTTAGCACTCATAACACAAAGGTCTTATCCTGATGGACTCCAGGGTGTGTGTGGGGGATGGGGTCCAGCCTGTCAACTGATCATTAAAAATTCAATGGCATTTTCCCTTCCAAAATTACCCCTTTGTTCATACATTTTATAGTAGCTTGCACCTTTAGGGAAGATTTTTAGCTGGAGTTTGAGTGCCTGAAGGCATTACATAAAGCCCTGCTGATTGTTAGAGAAAAAATTCTTGCTTTGCTTGCCAAATCTTAACTGGCTATAGGACTAGTTTGCCTCAGAGGTAGGGAGGAGGCAGGTAGCCTTAAGTGTGAAGCTGTGTTTTAGTAGTATAATAATATTACAGTGATGTTACAGGTCAACTGTGGGGCTGGATTGTCAGAGCAGCTGCTGCAATTCATCTTCTTGGAAAAATAGTTGGGCTTTTGTACCTGGTGGAGGCCTTGCTGATAAGCAGGAGTTTTCTATATCTGCCCTGGATGTCTTGTCCCCTGCTTCAGATAGTGAAATACCCTTGGTGATTCCTTTCTGATGCACCCCTTTGCACACTGAATTCTTCACTGACATTGCTTTTGTAATGTGATTAGCTAGCTCTTCCATTTTTTTCCATGAAAACAAACAAACAAACAAAAAAGTGGAAGACGGAGAAAAATAAAAGAACGTTTGTTTGTAAAAAAATAAAATCTAGGATGAGAATGTTTAAGTAGTGTAAAGAAGGATTGTGCTTGGAGTTTAGCAGCCTTCACAGTGCTCTTCTATTAGGCAAATGAGATATAAGCTTGCTTTTTTAGCATTACATCTTTCTTTCCAGGAGTTAAGGGGTATCTGATTATCAGCATTAAATTGTACTGTTCTTCCTCATTTTGCAGAGCATTTTACTGATTCAAATAATACCTCTGCAGTCATTCTAATCATGGGATGATGTATTAAATGATCTGAAAATCTAGAATCCACTCTATTGTTTCTCTAAGAATTTAATATTCCGCAATTTTTTTGTATTTAGATCTCTTCCAATCATGTGCTTTTTCAGAGCTGAGGTCATTTTGCAATGGTCCTAAATAAATGGAAAATCCAAGGAACTGTCACTCATTTTTTGATCCATTTTTAATGTTCTTGTCCTGGTGGTACACGAAAGATTACAACAGGATTTTAAAATGAGACATGTAAATACACAGAATATATGGAAGTGGGTGAGAAATGTCTTTATAAATTACTGCTACTCTTGAAAGATATTGTCTTCTCAGCAGCTGAAACAAAGTACACAAAAGTCAGGGAAAAATAATATAATAGACTTCGATGATCTTTCTATCAGGTCATTTTGTTTCACATATTGTAGGAGCATTTACACTGTTTATCGAAAAAATTGAAATTAGTAGATTTTGTCCCCCAGTTTTTTATTTGAATCTTTTATAAGGTTCCATAAATAAGTGATGTTAGCATCTTTGTCAGTCCTTCTGATAGATTCAAAATTGTATTCTGTTCATATTAAAATCCCATTTTTTCCAAGGGGTAAAACCAAGCCAAATTCCTTAACCTTTGCACATGATTTATAGTAAATCTACTGCACGGAATCTATTGTTCAGTCTCAGTTTCATTTGTCTTGCCTTATACTGCACTTTCTGTAAGGCAATAACACAGTTTTCTTTGGCTGGTTTATGCTAGGAATGTGATTATGAAATTCTAACTCTGTGTCCTGCGTTCCCTTCTCAGAATGTGCCACAGAAAAGCCAAAGGCCCCTTGAAAAAGAAAGGGAGGTAACCGAACAACAAGATGATTTCCTCAGTGTCTGGGATTTTTTTACACCAGTTCATGCTGTGAAGCCCTGCAAATACAATTTAATGGCTGACCAGAAGTCATGGAGTAGGAAGGGTTGGAAGGTGATACAGCAACCATGATAAGTGTTCTCACCTCTGAGCTATATGGAAAGTCAAAGCCAATGTGGTCTCCATATAAGTAGTAGGCCTGCTATTGTTGTAGGCAGTTGAATATTTCATGGATTTTTCCAAGAAAAGCACTCTCACTCATCTCCAATGTCCTAAGGGCATTTTTTGCTCAAAAGGTTCAGTGAGACAGTAAGTCTCTCACCATGCATGTTGCATCCTCCTTAGAAATTAAGACTCAGAGAAACTAGAAGACTAAGTTAGTTAACCAATTTTTTCAGGGAATCTCACCATGAACCATGTTAATGATGGCTAAAAATACAAGGAGTTGAAGAAGTAAAATATAAGTAAGATTTTAACTAGGTGAAAAACCCTGATTAAATGCAATAAAGTAAAGAAATAGAAGCACAATAGGTATTTTGCTTTTGGTTAGGGAGAGGAGAAGACAAATGAAAGAAATAGCCTGACTAATTATGAAAAAGTAAACATATGAAAGAAGCACTGAGTAGGAAACGACAGATATGTGAAGTGGATCACAGTTTTTAGAATCAATTTTAAGAAACTGAATAAGATTGCAGTACAAAATCCTACATACAGGGACAAAGCTCAAGCCAGTGTAAGAGAGCTTTTTTTTCCACTACTAGTATTCATTAAGGAAAGAATTGACAAAGATAAAGAGAGGTTAGATAGAAAGCCAAGAATGACTCTAAGAGAGTTCTGGAGACTTACTACTGCAGGTCATCCATGCAAAAATACAAGTCTGAACACATGGAAAACTCTCTCTCTAGGGAACTACTGAGCAAAAAAATGGAATACAGACGTTCACAATTATTTCATTTAAGTGCTGCTTAAATTTGCCGCCTTAATTTCTTACCTGTGCTCCTCATCATTTGAGCCATTCTTTAGAAATGTAGACATAGACTGAAATATTTGTGGAATACTCCACCAGCAAGATATATACATACATTTACATCTATAGATTTTGTTAGTGTCTTATGTTGAAGTACTAAAATAAGCAAAAGAAAAACTTGATGTTACCAGTAGAATTTTGGTTTTTGTGTATCACAGTCAGTTTACATGGCACCAGGACTGCTGGTGGCACACAGGGTACACCTGTCACAAAGAGAGAAAAGGATTTTTGTGCAGGAGTTAGCAAGGCTTATTGAAAGAGCTTTAAACTAGATTTGAAGTGAGAAAGGGATAAAGCCAGGCTCACAAAAGAAAATGTTTGAGGAATGGTGTGCTAGTGAGATTCTTTGGTCTCAGTGGAGGCAGGCAATGGAGATCCATGCAGGAGCAAAGATTCAAGGCTTCTTGATGTGTCAGAAACCACAGAAGTGCCTGAGAATGGTCACATACAAATTATGCCTTCTCCTGCCTTGTTGTTTGTGAACAGAAAGGACTTGCAGGTGATGTGATAGTTGAAGAATGCCTTGGTCAAAACAATCACCAAATGACAGTTTTCTATTCTTGGTGAGGAGGAGGATGAGCAGAACTGTTCTCTTGGATTTGCAGAGAGCAGACTTTGCTTCTGTAGAATCCTGGTTGACAGAGTTCCTTGGGAGGCAAAGGGGTCTAGGAAGATGGACATTCTTCAAGAAGGAAGTTTTAAAGGTGCAGGAGCAGGCTGTTCCCAATTACTGAAAGACGAGCCAGCAAGGAAGACCAGCCTGGCTGAACAAAGATCTCTGTCTGGAACACAGGAAGAAAAGGAGTTTATGATATTTGGAAGAAGGGGCTAGCAACTAATGAGCAATACAAAGATGTTGTGACGGTATGTAGGGAAAAGCGTAGAAGGGTCAAAGTGCAACTAGAACTTAATCTGTCCACTGCCGTGAAAGACAATAAAAAAAGTTTCTATAAATACAAAGCAACAACATGAGGACTAAGGAGGATATCCGCCCTTTATTGGATGTAGGGACAAATGTAGTGACAAAGGATGAAGAAAAGGCTGACTTACTTAATGCTTTCTTTGCACCAATCTTTAACAGTCATATCAGGTGTTCTCTGGATACCCAGCTCCCTGAGCTGGAAGGCAGAGATGGAGAGCAGAACAAAGACCCCGTAATCCAAGGGGAAATTGTTAGCAACCTGTGACACCACCTAGACCCATAAGTATATGGACTTGGATGGGATTCATCTAAGAGTATTAATGGAGCTGGCCGATGTGCTCACCAAGACACTTTTCATCATTCATCTTCAGTCCTGGCTAATCCAAGAGGTCCTAGCTGACTGGAAGTTAGCAACCTTGACACTCATTTGCAAGGAGGAGTGTCCAGGAAACTAAGTCTGTCGATCTGATGTTGGTGCTGGGGAAGTTTATGGAGCAGATCATCTTGAGCTCTATCACACAGCACATAGAGGAGAAGGAGTCGACCAGGCCCAGTCAGCAGTTTGTAAAAGACAGGTTCTGCTTGACTAACTTGATCTCCTATGACCAGGTAACCTATTTAGTCGATGAGAGGGAGCCTGTGGATACTATCTATCTATACTTTAGTAAAGACTTTGACACCATTTCCCACAGCATTCTCCCAGAAAAACTGGCTGCTCATGGCTTGGATGGGCATACGCTTTGCTTGGTAAACAACTGACTGGATGACTGGACCCAAAAGATTGTGGTGAATAGAGTTAAATCTAGTTGGTGGCCAGCCACAAGTGGTGTTCTCCAAGGATCAGTACTGGGACCAGTTCTGTGTAATAACTTTATCAATAATCTGGATCAATGAGGGGAATGAGTGCACTCTCCATAAATTTGCAGATGACATCAATTTGGACAGGAGTGTTTATTTGTTTGAGTGTAGGAAGACAATACAGAGGGATCTGGACAGGCTGGATCAAAACATATGATACCTTGTGTGACATCATCTGCTGTGAGTAACAGACACATTCCCTTTACGGTTTTAAGTGAGGTCTGAGAGAGATCAGGAAGGATTGGAACACAGGAAGTATGTCCATCTGTCCTAATAGGTATAATAATACTGTACACATACTGCTGTGTTTTCATAGTATAAAAATATTGTGAGGTTGGAGAGATGAAAAGATTAAAACCCCCACATCTTTCAGTTCTCACACAACAGAGACAAAATGTTATAAATTTTTGAATAAATCTGTTCCTGCCTACCAAGGGAAAAGTCAAAAATAAAAAAAAGAAAAAAGAAAAGAAAGAAAGCCAAAAGAACAATGGGTGTCAGAAATCTTGATAAAAGACTTTTCTCACGGAATTTGTACTCTGAATTTGCAAACATAAGAAATGTGGGTAGCACAGATAAGCCTTTTGCATTTTAGGTACTGCGCCACACTGGTTTGCCCTAAACTTTTAAAGCATCCACTAGTTTCTGTAGTTATGAGTGTAACTTGAATATAAAATTTATACAGCAGAGTTATTAAGGTGTTATTCAGACGTATTTTTCTTCAAAAACAGTGCTGTTTCAGCAAAATGTAAAGCTGATTTCAAAGAAAGTTTCAACTCTAAGTATTTCTCTGAGCAAAAGCATTTCTTTAAAAAAGAAAAATGAGGTTTCCCCTTTCATGTCAGAATAGCCAATATTTTGTCATTAGGATATCAATCTCTCAGATAGAAAATTTTTTTTAATTCCAGCTCTGATTGACAAAGGGTAAAACCTGAGCCCAGAGTTAGTCCCCTTGCTGTTCTTGCATAAGTCTTCTTTAGTTAATACTGTTTCATTTTTCTGTGTATGTATACACAGAGTCTCAGCTAAACCACGTTAAGGAAAAAATGGTCATGATATTTCTTTACAAGAAAATTTAAAAGGCGTAATTCTAGAGGGTACAGAAATGTCCATTCTCCCTGGCCCCATATCCCACCCACATTAAGGTTTCTAAAGCAATGAAATATGGGGTATTGTAGTGCTCACTTGCAGGATAGTCATTTAGGTTTCTCTCTCTAGTAAGTGCAGAAATTCAGACTCCACTAAGTTGTCATTCATCTCAAGCGCTATTGCATGATAATAGGAAATACCCTCTAAAGGCAACTTACCTCTCTCCATTCACCATGAGGAGAGTTTATAATCCCCTCTTAAACTATGCTACTACTTTATAGGTATAAATTAAGCACAACTTTGTTTTTGTTTTAAAAACAGAAGATAGGAATAGTAACACTTTCCTACATCCTCAGACTTGTAAAGATAAATACATTACAAAGATGGAAGAAACCATATGGTAATTATTACCACTAAATGAATATTATAGAAGACTTGTGCTTTGAAAAAGGTTCATTAAGAGTTTTGACAATACTGATCCCAGTACAGCACTCCAGCTTCAGGCCTGCCAAGACCTGGCTTATCATAAAACCATCAGGTGCAAAAGAACGAAGAATTAGTTACTGAAATTTTTCTCCTTACTTCAGCTTAATGGCTAAAAAGAAATGTGTCTACACCTGTCCTACAGATGTTCTTCTTTAAGGAAAAAATAAGTGTGTTTTATACTTCAGTACTGTCATAGAATCACAGAATCACTAGATTAGAAAAGACCCACATGATCATTGAGTCTAACCATTCCTGTTAACCACTAAATCATGCCCCTCAGCACATCATCCACCTGTCTCTTAAACATCTCCAGGGATTGTGACTCAACCACCTCCCTGGGCAGCCTGTTCCAGTGCCCAATGACCCTTTCCATGATTTTTTTTTTTTCTGAGGTCATGCTTCAAGCCTTGAAAAATGAAAAAGGAAAAAGGGGGGCTATGTTTTGGTGATAAGTAGGAAATTAAAAAGTTCACTAGTTGCAAAACTGGTGAGAGTTCCAAGACTAGCAGAAATGTTTGACCCAGTACTACTGGAATTTTAAATACTAGAGCATCTCATATAACTTGTTTAAGCTTAGTAAGTAACAATAGAAATCTAGGTAGAGGAGAAATGGCTACATTTTCAGAAGTGACTTATAATGTTATGCAACATTTTTCATTTCTCACTTTTAGCTATCCTAAGTGAGAATGACTGTACACACTCCTTTGTGGGTCAGAGTTCTTCAGACTGTATCCATTTAAATGATAAACCCCTGTCATTTCAGTGAACTTTCTGTTTCAGATTCATTGCCTACACTAAATTGTCCCTGTTTATTCAAGATCCATTCATTCGCGAGGTAGCCCCGAGCCACTAAAGCTGGTCACCACATGTGAAAATAAATCCTTTTTTTCAAACACATTTGTCTCTTTAGCCTTGAAGCAGTTCTTATCCAAATCAATACTGGTATCAGGATAATTAAAATCTGCCATGTTTAAAGTTTTGGCATTCTTGCAGGCCTCTCTTATCTGTGAAACTGTTTCCTGACAGGCTTTTCTTACTGCCCTTGAAATCCATAGCTACATTTTCAAATAATCTCAACAACATAGTGTGCAGTTCTATTCAAAACTTTTCTAAATTAGCTGAAATATTTTGATAATTGATTAATCTTTCTCTCCCTTGCCTACACATATGATCATCATCTCTTTTGTTGCCCATACCTAGAATCATAGAATTTTTAGGGTTGGAAAGGACCTTAAAGATTGTCTAGTTCCTACCCCCCTGCCAAGAGCAGGGACACTTCCCACTAGATCAGGCTGCCCAAGGCCCATCCAACCTGGCCTTGAACACCTGCAGGGACGGGGCAGCCACAACTTCCCTAGGCAACCTGTTCCAGTGTCTCACCACTCTCATCGTGAAGAAATTCTTCCTTATATCAAGCCTAAATCTCTGCCTCTCCAGTTTATACCCATTGCCACTAGTCATATCACTACAAGCCTTTGTAAAACAGTCCCTCCCCAGCTTTCCTGTAGTCCTCTTTCAGGTGCTGAAGGTTGCTATAAGATCTCCTTGGAGCCTGTTACCTGTAATCCCGGTGCCGTGTAGGCCATCCCATTATGAAAAACCCCAAAATTATTGCGGTAACACCAGCCAAGGAGCCATATTGCCTGGAACAGTCTGAGCCGTGCTACGTCACCACCAGGAATGGGAAGGAGGGAAATAAAAATCACCTGGGCACCTGTCCAATCATTTTAATTTTCTAATTATTTTCCCTATATATTTCCCTATATATATATATTCCTATATTTTCCTGGGCTAATGACTGCATTAGTCCATTATTAAAGTCTTATGAAAATGTGTTTCTGGCTAGGAAATGTGGACATGCCATCCTGTTACAGCTGTGTAGACAATAGTTTAACTCTTTTATTGAAATCCTCATTCCACAGTACAGCAAACAAACCAGAGCCCTACATGAAAAAAACACTAAATGTTTGGGTCCTACTCAAAACATAATTTGGTATTTACTAACTCTAAATATATTAAAAGATTTATTGACTTGAGGTTATTCATATACCAAAGGTAGGTGTCTGATTAAGTATCTTACTGACTTGGCATCCTAGTTCCTGCGCAAAGACATTTAACTTTAACTAGTACAATGTCTACTGTCAGCAACTGACATGTCAAGAGCTCCAGCTTTAAGAAGTGAAACAGCCCACATGTTGGGATCTAGACAGTTTTCCTATAAAACAGTCTTTTCTCACATTGTTAATCTAAAAATTGGCTCAGGTAATTTTCCATATTAGCTGGGAAAAAAAGAAAAATCAATACTTGATTATAAAATTGTATTTCTTATCTTCTTGTGCTTGCACTATCAGTAAAGAATCTAGTTATCACAAGCCATCCAACCTTCACAAGGTTACTGTGAATTTCCAGTACAGCAGTTGTATCTGTACAATTTTTTATTGTAGAAGTGCTCCATGTACCTTTCAATTTGGTTGTTAGGGGAGACAGGAAGCAATAATTAAGGCTAAAAGATGGGGTATGGAAGCTTTATTAAAGGATATATCAAAGATGGGAATTTGATCTGAGAATTAGATTATGATTAGAGTTGTTAATGCAGCTGTGCCACTCTTGAGTGGCAGAGCAGCAGATGAACTGAACAGGCAATTATAACTACAGGAGTCTCCCTAATCTTTACAATCCCAACCTCACAGTCACATTCACTTAAATTAATTTTCATGAAGGCTGCAAATTTACAGCTTCACCAAATTGGAAATTTGTTTGTTTATTATCCACAGGAAATATTTTTAAGGAAGTAAATAGCACTGAAAGCCATCTTGTCTTTCTGCTTGTCTTTTTAACTTGCAGTATTAATAATATGAGATTAATCTGAAGGCTGCTGCCTTTATGAAAACTGATTGATTCTCAGCAGCCCCATGTTATTATGATTATCTGTGGGAAGGTCAAAGGGAAGGCATGTAAAAGTCATAGCTGATTCATGAGTTCCCTATATTAAATAGAAAATAGAAAAGGAGGCTTGTGTTGATCAGTGCTATAAGAGAAGAATCAGTCTTCCTCACATTACTGAAACTGAAATTCCAGGAAAAGGATTTTAAACAACTTTGGACATAGTTATTTAAAGATGTCTGTTGAGGAGAGATAGCAATAGTTCATTACTATGCATGTTGAAAACCTATTTTAAGGAGTTCTTTGCTGCACAAAGATTAATTTACCACTACGTCTTTCCTCCTTCACTAGTAATAGAAATAATCGTTGTGGCTTAAATTGCATTATATTTTGATAGCCTAGTTTTGAATATACAAAAGAATATGCTGCCAAATTGCTCAGAAACTTGTAAATGGAAACCATGAAACAGTAGTTTTTCGTTCCGGAGTCTTATTTTGGAATGTCAGTAATGAATAGAATAGAGTATGAACATTTAGAAACTAGGTGTTGTTTTTGCAAAATGCTGAATGGATAGCTATGTCAAGGGAAAATAAAACCGTGACTTGTAAATATCAGTGATAGAGAAAAAATATTTCTCCACTGGTTCTCATTCAAGAAACCTGGAATACAATTCCAGAAAATTATCGTCTTTGTTATTAAAAACATCTCTACACATCTGGCTTTAAGCATGTAGAAACATTTATCTAGGAACAGTCAACAGATATGCCTAATCTTCCCAAATCCTGAATGGATGAGATTCAATTATGTCATCTTCATTGCTGACTTGGTTTCCTTCAGAGGAAAACATGGGTTGGCACACTGGCAGGAAGCTGTAATACATCCTTACTCTGTCTTTGATCTGGTCATCCAGGAGACAAGGTCATGTAAAACACCAGAATTTAACCATAACCAAGGTGAATTCATAAATTTGAAAGCTCATCGACGATTCAGTCAAGTTACTCATATTCTCAATTGATCTGAAAAGAGGCAGCTGGTACCAGTGAAACAGAATGCTTAATAAAAACATCTGACATGTGAATGGGTCTACAAAGAAACTATGTGAAATATATAAAAAAAAAAAATAGTGCTGGAATTAGAAAAGCAAACTATGTTAACAGTTACAAGTATTAGAATTCCTTTTGTTATGAAGTATATTCAATTTTCCAGATGATTAATGAATTTCAGATTTGTAATTTTTTTCAAGATTTGGATTTATTTAAGAAATATTCAATAATGCTCTCATGTTTGGAGTATTTACTTAGCAAGATAGTTTGCCCTCCTTTATCCTAGCTTTTCTGTGTCAGAGCTTCAAGAACAACATCTAGCACATTTCTCAGAGGCTCTTCTTTAATAGGAAGTTCCAAAGTCCAAGTTCTTTTGACTTAGAATCCATGTGAGATAATAGAAATAAGTCAAAATGCTCTGAAAAAAAATTAAATACTTTAAAAAAATCTAAAATCTTTACCAACTCCTAAATATAATAATTTCTTTCCTCTTACAGAAACAAAAGTATATTATTTGATGTAAAATAATATGGCAAAAATCAAACAGAGCCTTCATGCAATCTGAGTTCAGAGAGACCATGTGTGTCCAGATTTTCAGAGCAAAAGTCATTCTAAAGTAATTTTGGTCATTTATTTTAAAGTCATTTTATTTATTCATCTTGTCATTGTTTACTCATAATTTGAGAACAGTCATCACATGCTTCATCAGGTTGCTTGGCCTAATAAAAGTTCGTATGTGCAAGTGTCTGCAAAAAAAAAAAAATCTAAAAAACACTTCTCCCTATATTTTACTCTCTCATCACTCTTCCTGGATTTGATTAGCATTATGCAATTATGACTCCTCGGTATTTCCTCATATCCGAATATTAGTTGATTAATCTTGATGATAATGGATCAAGAACTGGATTTAAGAAGTAAGTATATGAAGTATTTTATTCAAGAGGTTATGAATGAACTTCTTAAACATCCTTGACTTATTTGGTAATTATACTATTTATAGGAGTTGAGTACTTACCAGCTGTTGCTCTTTAAAAGTGTGGAGTAGATGAGGTTTTTCCTTCAGGAAGTATTGAATATTTCAGGTCTGAAGGTGATAGGTTTTGTATTGAAACATATCTTCCTTTTTAATGAAAAGAAACTATTGTTTATATATCTGGAATTTATGCCACAGCAACAGGAGAGAAAGATGCAGCATCCCTTCCCTGATTCAGAGGATTGCTGTGAAGAATTGTCTTTTTAGGTCCTGCATGTATTTTTTAGTGTCTCAGTGGATGTGGTACAATTAAAGGGTAAAGGATTTCTCCCACTATTGTTCCCGAGCTTCCATGAGCAGGGAGCTTGTAAAAATGAGTTGTTCTACGAGCATTTTAACGTCATTAATGCTCCTTTGTGAGAAGGGAGTAAGGACCTTAAAGTGGCTGAGAAATCTGATCCACACACCATACGTATTTATGTGCATTTGTAGGTTGGGATTGTTCAGTCTTTTTCCTTGTCTGTTTAAAAACTACAGTTTCTCAAATAGGAAATCTGCAAAGCAAGATTCAAAGTTCATGAATAACAGGGGGAAATACACACTGGTAAACTGGTAGCTCAATTCAGGATACATTAAAATGTATATCTGGAAACAACTCCATCAGCTGTCATTATGCACTACATTTCTAAAGTGTGGTTTTTTTAATGGATTTCAACTAACACTGAAATAAATACGTACTTATCTTATTTATCGGTTAAAACCACAGGCATCTGAATATGTCTTTGTCACCTAGTCTCTTCATATACTGTGATAGAAACGCATTGCTCATCTTCTTGAAATGAATTGAAGATTTCTGAACGTCAGCCATAAAATGCGAAGGGAAGGTCAAAACACTGTTTGATGTACAAATCCGTATTGATTTCATTGTATTAATAGTTTGACCTGACGTTGACATCATGAACAAAAAAACATAGACCATTATCCAGCTTTTGAGCCTGTAATCATTGAAGTATGTAGAGGCAGTCTCCTTTAAAAAGAAAAAAAAACAAAACCAAAACCAACAAAACCAAACAAGCAGAAAATAGAAGCTCTTTGATTTAGACCCATAGACAGAGATACACCGATCACTGAGGGGGTACAACTCATCTGAATAAAAGAAGGCAAAAACATCTGTAAAAGTTTTCCTTCATCAGGATACCTGTAGGTTACTGATCAGTTTAGGCACCTATGTGTTAATGTGTCTTGCCACTCAATCCATGGGAAGCTTGTGCTCCTTTGCTACAAGGAAAGTATTTAAATCCATTTATAAAGGTCCTAAGCAGCTAGGTGCTTTTGAAAGTGGCACTAAGTAAATATCTTTTATATCGGCACCTAAGGCTTTATGAAAGCAGGGAACAGATTTATTAATTGAGATGAAATAGCCAGGGCAAACCTGATTGATCACACCATCAACTATGCTTTAATTTCTTCCAGTCCCTTGATTCTTTAGAAAGCTCTTTCTCTCTACATGCTTCCAATCACCCAATGATCAACTCTAGATCTCCAAAGTTTCCAGTATGGTCTCTGTGTTTCTAATTTGAAAAGTGTGTGAAAACCTCAGGATAGATTTATAAAATGAACTTTCGTTAAGTTTATAAAATGCTGCCCAATAAGTTTCCTTCTGTGGCATGAATAGTTTAATGGATATATTAGATCTTCAGGGGGAGGAAAAAAACACCTTTTTGTATTTTTACATTTTTCTTATTTACAAATAAGAAGATGCAATCTGAACCAGGGCATGAAGATAATACTGAAATGAGGATACTAGCAGAAATGAAGTAGCAACAAAAAATTTGAAAATCTGTGGACACATTTAAGAGAAAGAAAAATCAGCATACTATACCTTAAAGAGTCTGTGAGCTTATAGTATTTGCTATATTCAATATTTAAAAACAATCAAAAACCAGATTCTGTGTGAGATTTATAGCTCCATGTATATTTCTGTATTTACAGTAAAACATATCTCCTGGGAACCCAGTTGTGCCAGGTATTTTTCTACTGAGATAAGACTATATTTATTTTTGTTTTCTATGGTAATTGAATTGTGCTGCCTCGCAGGAAAAGATGTAATACATCCTGAAGTTCTTGAATGAATGTAGAGGGATTTTTCACCACATGTTAGACTTGAAATACTTAGTCTCATATTTAGCATCACTCAGGTATTATATGAATAGAAAACAAATAGTTTTAAACTTCTTTTTTTCATAAATTAGGAGATTGGGTGTGTTTGAAAGTTGTAAATTAGAACACACATATTTTAAAAATCACATATTAATAATAATAATGAAAAGTATAAAAAATTTTTACAATTAAGTAAGTATTCTATTCAGTAGAAAGGAGTGAATTATGCAGCTCAGTAATTCCAGGGTTAAAGTTTTCATTTCACACATATTACGAAATACCTGCAATAAATTCAAGTAATTATGCTATTAAGCAGTTCTTCATCTATTGAATTAATTAAACTTTATGTTCATTTCATAACCTCTTTAGACACCCTCAGTTACTGCAGATTTAATCCTCATTGAACCTTTCTATATTTAGTTTTGAGAAGATTGACTAAGACCAATCATTCTGCCATAAGAATGAGATTGTTTTCTCACTTCATTATACTACTCATTTCCCACACATGTCATCCTTTATTTTGTATCCTGCATTGTGAAAGCAGGCAACCTGTGTTAAAATCTCCTAAAGGTCTATAAATGCAAAATACTATTCCACGCATATAGTTTTTGCAAGACTGGAATATATTGTCATTGATTCTTTTTTTTCTTTCTCATTTTCTTTTTAAGGGCTTTGTTACCTTCTTGATTAACATATTCTGAGATTAATATCAGTAGTTTAGTTACTTGGAATTAAAGTGAATGATGATCTACACCTCCTCTCCTAAAAGGAAACAAAATTTATATTTTACCAATATTTTGCTGTCTGTCAGTACAGCTTGCTGAGACAAATATCTAAAGAAAAGATGAGTGTATGTTTATACCAGACAAAATCAAGTTTATTTGGATATCTGATGTTCAGCATCTAGGTTTCCACATGCAGTCATCACTAAGAGAAGTAAACATATCATTGTCTAGCATTAAAAAAGGTGATTATTATACATAATCTAAAGGCAAAGAAAGAAGCCAGGAAGTAACTGATGTCTATAATTTGTTTTGACTTGTTCTGGCTCTATTCATTCCCATTTCTTATTGCTCTTCCTGAGAGGACTTGATACCCCTTGTGTTGGGAAAAAGAGGATTGTGACAGGAAAACTACAAAATGTATCTATGTCTTTTCTCAGATGAGGTAGCAATTCTCTACACCTTTTGCAACAGTAGGGCAACTGCTATTTTTCTCCATTTCATATGCTTGCTGTGCCAGCAGCAAGGCTATGCATTCAGCAGAAGTTCATACACTGCACAATTACTTTTATTTGTGGAGGAGGGGAGGCGGTAAATATCATAGCACAAGATCAAACAAAAGTTACAGAACTGGAAATTAATAAAGGAGAAACTGAATCTGATATTGAGTATCTAAATCCAAATAATTCAGTCATACTATATTTATTTGTTTTTAACAAATACATTAAAATTTACTTGAAAAAAATACATTTTTATGTCCTCAGGTCTCCCTTTATGCAGCATCATGCACATATATTGGATGTTGTTGAATAGGAATCAAAAGTTGTTGGTCTTAGAAGCTCCGATTTTAACAATTCCATATCTTGGAGTTACATGGAATCAAAGAAGCTACCATAAATTTACTGAAACAGGAAAGATATTTTATTTGCCGTTCCATAATTCAGAAATGGCTGAATGAATGTGGGAACAATATTCAGGGGCTTTCAAATCAATTGATAATTGGAAAAATAAGGGAGATATAATTCAGAGAATTTTAACCATTGCTGGCAATGGATTTAATGTTCTCATTATTTCAAGGAAAATAAAAACCAACCAAAATCATACTATTTACATGACTAGTAAGATTATAAAGTTCTAATTTCTTCACGTTAAGCTGTTAGTAAATTGACTGGAAGTATTTATTAAGTGGTTTTATTCATTTATTTCCTGAAGATTGAATAATTTCTCAATAATTTGATCATTTTACCTAAATTTGTATTACTAGATGTGAGGTATAAATTTCAATTAAAAATAAACTTCAGAAATACCCCTTGAAATCAATTTTGTGGCATAATGTCCCATATTCATAGATCATTTTGAGTTTCCTTTTCGGAACACTTCTCTTTCACCCAGACATGAAGGAATGTGATTTTCTTTTTTGGAAAACTATTTCCTAATCGCTTTATCATATTTTATCATGTTTTTTTCTGATGTGCACGGAATCTCTATTTATTTCTTCTTGTGTAATAATAAATTCCAGCAGTGTTTATATAAATTCATGGCATGTTGCCTATTCATACATTGAATTTGAATTCTGGTAATTTTACTGCTCTATATGTTGAAATCCTAGAAAAGAGCAAAGTAAGCAACTAACACTGACCTTAAAAAAAGTGTTGCTGTTTCTGAGCTCTGTATGACCTGGAAAGAAACAAATGCATTGCTGTTCCTATCTTGCTACAGTTCGGTGTGTTTATTGTGGCTTTTTTTTTCCCCAAGCATTATATCAAAAGTGGAACCTCTAACAGCCCTGAGAAAAAAGCAGGATATTGATTAGATTTTCATGTTCTCATATTGGGAAAAGTTTGTACCTGCTTCTGGAAGGAGACATCAGGTTGTACAATAAACAAGAGTGAAACATAATATATGAATAGTTAGTACCAAAAATGTGCTGCTTTGCACGATAACACAAACAGTGACCTAACACTACTGAACTTCATTTTATATTTATTATGTTTATATAAGAGAAAAATCTGTAATTCATTGAGTATTCTTGCAGATAACTGCCTTTAAGTAACTTTATTAAAGAAGGCACTTGCCAAAACCCTCTTTTTTGCTAAGGATTTCTGTATCTAGATGACAGATCAGGGTCTTCAAATCACCAAATTACATTTAAAATTAATCAACAAGATCCTCAAGGAGACCAAGTATCCAGGCAACCATGCAGAAAAGAAGCAGCAAAGGAAATTGCTCAGTTCTGTAGTTGGTTAGAGGAGACCTTTGGAAAGTTGGAATTAATGTGGATTAGAAGTTAAACTGTGGCTTTCTGTGTCTGTCTGGCTGCAGTACTGCTGTTTGCAGGAGCCATGGGAGTGCTTTCTTCTGCCCAGGAAGTGTGCACCTCCATTGAAAGGAGTAATGTCCTCTATTTCTTATCATTACATCTTTCAAAACATGTAAGTTACACTTTCCCGTGCTCTTACTTATCACCTTTGAACTCAGACCTCTTTGTTCCCTTCTCTTTACCCAGGGTGAATGCTGGAGCTGAGACCTGTGGCATACAATCAAGGTAGGTCTTTTCAATAGAATTTAGGTAATTCCCTCACAGCTTAATGGGAGTTCAGAAGTTCACATCCATGTTTTCCTTTAATAACATCTCTTCACGATGACCACAGTAAAGAGCATTTCACACATATACCCGTTGAGCGTTTAGAAATATCTAATTCTGCAGTTACCATAACTTTTTCTAATGGCTAATCCAAGGAAAATAAAACCACCCTGTGCTTGTCACTACTTTTAGCTTTCCAATAGTGACAACAATGGAAATATTTCATATTTACTTGAATCTTATTTAGAACAAGTTTCAGCCCATAACACCTGAGAAATGTTCTCAGAATGTGCACTGATAGATTGAGACCTGAAAGTTGAATGTAATCTCACTGTATCACAGCTAAGTATCCCTGTTGTGGGTTGACTCTCATCAGGTTTCTCTACATAATTGCAAAAATTACAAAATGTATATATTTAGACAATATGACAAATTTTTGCAAATTTGTTTGCATTGCTGAGATTTCTAGAAATTATTGCCATTCCCTATTTTGCAAATTGTACCAAATGCAAATTGCTTGTATGCTTTTTTATATGCTGCCTATTTATTTTCTAGAATAAGAAATAACTGTGCATAATGGCTGAAGAATGTGATTTTCTAATGCTGCTATTGGTCCCTTTCTGATTTCATATCATACCTCACTATGCCTGGAGTTGACCCTGGGAGGTGTCCATGTTCTCTGTTTCAATAGTCCTATTAAACATATTTTTCAGAACAACTGAAACATTAGCTCATCATCCTTACATTCTATTCAGGAAATTTACACACACACACACACCCCTCCCATATTTACATCTAGTGGAAAAAAAACAAAACACCTCTTTAATATTTTACCCTGAATGTCTTTTCATTCTTCAACAGTGATGTCATTCAGCCAAAAGCTGGTTAGAAACAGATCTATTGTAAATCAGATCAATCAGCCATGAGGCTCTTCGGGAATGAAAGGTGTCTTCTTGTGTGAGAGGTGTCAGTGTTAAATCATTAACTCTCTGCATCAGTATTAAAGAATAAAAAAGCTGATTCTGTCATTCTTACCTTATAGCACTTCAGCAGCATTTAATGGCAGAAATCTGCAGTGTTATTTATTAGCTCCAGTAACCCAGGGGTTCTTTTTCATTTTAGTCAGCAAGCTGTGAATCACCTACCAGGCATCTGACATGTACTGCAGGACTTCAGGGATTTAAAACAAATTGGACTCAGTTATTAGAGGCTCATCTTAGAATCTGTGCTTGTTTATAGGCTACTTACCAGCTACGAGTAGAGATTTACAAACTGAAAGTTATTTTCCTTGTACATAACACACAAATTTACTAAAATAGACAGGTTAATGAAGTTAACTCCTGGAACTACTCTAACTACTGAAAGGCAAGTCCTGCTTAATTGTGGTAATGAGATACTTGATGAGAATCAGGACACTTCTTGAGGCACAAGTGTGTGTTTTACTACCATGATTGTGTCTTCTGGCATGTGGTGCTGTTGAAGCCTAAATAGCCTCTCAAGATAATTTTTGTTTGCTTTTGCCATGCATTATAGATACCTTCCTCTTCACAACAATACTTAGGACTACAAAAAGCCTAGTTTGTGTGAGGAAGTTTATTTATGATCTTGTAGAAACTAACAAATATGCTTTGTTTCCATTTCATCATTCCATATTTAAGGACATTCAGGAAGGAAAGATTTCGGTTTTGAAAGCTTTAAATATCTTTAAAGTAGCATTATTATTTTAAAAATGATAATGCTTTAAATGAAGAAATAAAAATTAACCTGAATGTTACATTTGACTTTGTGAAATGTCTGTCCTTTGTAAGGTTATTGTAGATCAATAGATTCAGAGAGTCATCTTCTTGGGATCTATGAGTTACCTAAGCAGCTGGTCACTCCATGGTGTCTTTCAGGGCAAGGCCATACTTGGAGCTTGAAGAATAGGTGCTACTAGACCCAGTAATAATGGGTTTATGACTTCTGGAATTTGTACTGATGCACAATACAAAGCTTTGGGTTAAAATAATTTGCTACTGCTTCCATATAGCAAATTTTCTAAGTACAGTGTTGCTTGTCTAAAGGTACGCAAAATAAGACAAACATTGCAAATTTTAATTATATTAAGGGCATAAAAAATGGCAAGGAACATGATTTTCCAAATACAATTACTATTATGTATATTAAAATGGTACCTAGGAAGCATCATAAAATATAACTTTCTAATAACAGGCAACAGGGGATACTAGCTATCTCACACACCTTCAGAGGCAAGTGTTGAACAAAATGTAGCAGAAGAGCTACAGGCAGGAATTATGCAAACAGACCTGCAAAGAAAATCACACTAGAGCAAGTAAGACTGCGGGTTTATGTAGGGCATACGGGCTACACCTTTTTCCAAACCGTTTTCTCTATGTCAGAAATAACAGAAGTTCTGGTATTTTGAAGTATTTAACTGCATAAGAAGCCTTATTATTCTCATAATCACACTTTAAACTGGGAAACAGTGCTAGAAGCCAGGTAGAAACAGCAGATAAAGAGCAGAAACAGACATAAATGTCAAGCTCTGCATTTTCATTTCTGTACACAAAGAACTATAATCTTTAACTCAGTGTCCTAATGACAAGATTTATTTCATATTTTCCAGGCCACCTAAAATGGTTTGGGGTTGCAGTATTTTGAGAAAGCAAATGAGAGGTCTAAAATTTATGAGTAAAGTAGATGAGAGATTAGAATTAGATTAGACACTGGGAAATAATTCGTGGCTGTATGGCAAGGTGAGTGCTAGGGTTCTTTGTGAGCTGATATCTGAGAACAAGTTAGAATAATGTCTGCTGATATCTGAGAACAAGTTAGAATAATGTCTGCCAGGAACTGCTTAGGGAAAGCTGAAGTTCCTCTTAGGGGAAGGTGGATGCCTTAGATTATTCTTCCAGATCTATTCCATGAATGACTTTATTATGTCACATATGAAAAACTAGTAAGGGGAAATATTTCTTTTTGCATTCTATTTATGGACATGATAAAAAATGTGTTTCCTGAGTCTGTTTTGAAAATATTGCTGGTCATTTTGGATCATTGTGTAATCCTGCTTTATTGGCACTATGAGAAAACACTTACAGTAGTAGTCACAATGGCATATGCCATTCATTTTACCAAGCAAATATGTTCCTACACAATGGATCCCATTTAATGACACTTCTCATTTTATGGACAATTTGGAATATTCTCAGATATTAATAAAATCCACAGGTCATGTATCAAAAAGAAGATAATTTTCTCAGCTGTAAAATCGTTCTTTCTCATCCTGAGTTTTCACAGATTTACAGCCCATGAATTTCACTTCATGTTTCAACATCCCGAAGCAGGACTTAGTTTAATTGCCAAACGTCTCCAGCTTTCATAACAAATTATTTTATTCTGACCAATAAATTGTTCAATTCTCTTCTAAGGTTCCTCATATATATCAAATATCTTGAAAAACTATCTGATACTGGGAGTTTGTCATGGAAATGTAATGTAGAAATTACAAAGATCAATTTTGTACATCTCATTTGGGAAAATCTGTTTATATCATCTGAAGGCATGACCAAAATTCTTAGATCTGATTTGACTCTGTTCTTGAGGAGCAGGACAGAAATCACGCAAGGAGGTCCTTTGAGAATATGTACTGACTTCATATTCATTTAAGCAAGAACAAAATCATATTGTTCAGCTGTGTCACACATTAACAAAAAAATTTAACAACTCATTATAAATACAATTTACCATTGATAGGATGTAACAGTAGTGTATACAGCCAATATACAATAACTACTGAAAATATCTTTTATTCTTGTGTCATGTGTTGTGTGAAGTTCCTTTACTTTCAGAGATTACTTGACAGTCAAATGTTTCATTGTAGGAGAGGAGACCAAATAAGAGCTTACCACAACTGGAGCATTCCTCTGTATCTAATTTAAATACCCCACAAGGTAATGACCTTTGCATGGTAAGTGCTTCTGACTTGAACTTTCCTTCTCTATAGGAGTATATTTAAAGCCTGTCAAATTGAACCTTGCCTTCTGTCATACATGGCAGACTTCCAGTTAAAGTAAATATAATTTTGTGGTACCCATAGCCATTTGATGAACTACAACAAAGGAAGCTGATCCTCATGACAATGGTTAGCTTCCATCTAGTGCTTACAGAAAGCAGAGCTGCATGAGCTGGTATCTGACAGCTCACTAATGTACAGCTAATTACATGCCTTTCAGAAATGTCAGTCAGCCTTTTCCTTTAGTTTTTGCCTAAGCTTTATCCGTGGCCATATGTGTAAAATACAAAATGAGACAGTAGATGACCAAAGTCCTTTAGAGAAATCTTCTTAAAGGAAGTGAAAGGACTAAACGTGATAGCCACTACTGACATATTTAAAGCATAGTTAGATGAGTTTATCCCCTTTGGCCTCTGCATTTTTTATACTAACTGTATCACTTAGCACAGTTATTCTCTTAATTATAATGTACATAATCAGAGGACATGAAGATAATTTATTATCTTGCTCTGAATTATCTGTTCTGGCCTCAGAAACAGCCACTTACCTGCTTTGGATCATTGTTTAGTGTTTAAATGGCAAAGTGGCTTCATGAAAGTTGATGTGATTGATTGCAGGAAATGATCTCCTATAATAGCATTATTAGTCTAAAGACATCTTGAGAATTAGCAAAGTATAGATGGGAAGATGACTGAGCTCTATAGGGCAAATCACTTTATTTCTGCACAGTCAAAATAAATATCTTGATTCTCTTGTTAGAAATGATATTTCAAAAAGGCTGCAGACTCATTGCTAAAATGCAATTTCAATAATGAGGAACAGCTGAAGAAAAAGATTAAAAATACATGATATTAAATTTTGTTACTGAGACATAGGTTATATACTACTATACATTTTTCAAAACACGGTAGGGGATGATGTGGTTGAGAGCAGCCTTATGTAGATGGACTTGGGGGTGATGATTGATGAGAAGCTTGACATGAGCCAGCAATGTGCTCTTGCAGCGCAGAAGGCCAACTGTATCCTGGGCTGTGTCAAAAGAAGCCTGGCCAGCAGGTCAAGGGAGGAGATTTTGCCGCTCTATTCAGCTCTTGAGAGACCTCACCTGGGGCATTGTGTCCAGTTCTGGAATCCTCAACATAAGAAGGCTATGGAACTGTTGGAACAAGTCCAGAGGAGGGCTACAAACATGATCAGGGGAGTGTCTCTGCTATGAGGACAGGCTGAGATAGTTGGGGCTGTTTAGCCTGGAGAAAAGAAGGTTCTGGAGAGAACTTATAGTGACCTTCCAGTACCTGAAGGGGTTGCATAAGAAAGCTGGGGAAGGACTTTTTATAAAGCATGTAATGATAGGACTAATGGCATTGGGTATAAACTGGAGAGGGGAAGATTTAGATTATACATTAGGAGGAAATTCTTCACAATGAGAGTGGTGAGGAACTGGAACAGGTTGCCTAGGGAAGTTGTGGATGCCCTGTAACTGGAGGTGTTCAGGGCCAGGATGGCTGAGTCCTTGGGCAGCCTGACCTAGTGTGAGGTGTCCCTACCCATGGCAGGGAGGTTGGAATTACGTGAACTTTAAGGTCTCTTCAAACTGAAACCATTCTATATAAATATATGATAATACAGTTACTGTAGGCATTGTACAGAAGCCTGAATAAAAATAGAAATGTGTTACATGGATCAAGTTCCCTTAACATACACTGAAATTCCCATTTGTGATAATTTCTGCTTTCTCCCTGAATTTCTCATAAGGAGAAAGGCTGCTTTACCAGGATTTTGGGGTGATGCTGCTCTCTTGTACTGGACTGTCACTAACATTATGGAAAACATTGCTGTGAAACGTTGCACTATTGTGCTATTTAGTGAAAGAATAGTACAGTCTTTCATTGCACAATATATATAACAGAGTGAGTTGTAAGACAAAGAAGAAACCAACTCCCCTTCTGTTAGACCAAGCATTCAAAATTCCTCTTGATGTGTTCATTGCAGCAGTCTTTACAACTAGTGTTTGCTTTTCTTATTGCTAAGAAAGGAGGATTTGCTCTCTAGTGATTAAATCTGCCTGCATGGTTTCAAGTACTCCTTCTGGACAACATTCAGACTTGGTGGTGTAAGCAAGGTTTCAGTCTCATTTCCGACCTCTCAGTTGCAGTTCATAGGTGATGTCAAAAACCTTGTGAGCTAGATACAACAATAATGGGGACAAAAAAGGCTCTGAAGCATCTCCAGAGAAGAGCAACAAAGCTGGTGAAGGGGCTGGAGAACAAGTTTTATGAGGAGCAGCTGAGGGAACTGGGGTTCAGCCTGGAGAAGAGAAGTCTGAGGGGAGACCTTATTGCTCTCTACAACTAGCTGAAAGGAGGTTGTAGACAGGAGGGAGCTGGCCTCTTCTCCCAAGTGACAGGGGACAGAACAAGAGGGAAAGGCCTCAAGCTCCACCAGAGGAGGTTCAGACTGGACATCAGAAAAAAAAAAATCACAGAAAGGGTCATTGGGCACTGGAACAGGCTGCCCAGGGAGGTGGTTGATTCACTTTCCATGGAGGTGTTCAAAAGATGGGTGGATGAGATGCTGAGGGGCATGATTTAGTGTTTGATAGGAATGGTTGGACTCGATGATCCTGTGGGTCTTTTCCAACCTAGTGATTCTGTGATTGCAAACTGGCAGATCCAGAACAAACATAAAACACTATTTTCTAAAAGTTATCTACATATCAGCTGAGTACTGGTAACAGCTTTGTGTCAATCATCATGAGAAAACTTACATGAGAGGAAATAAAGGTCATAGATCATACCTAGCCTATGGTCCTAAGAAACAGAGAGGATAGTGAGCTCCATACATCCATCAGATGTGTTAGGACAATTGCTATTTAAAAACCTATGTAAAAGTGCCTCATAATATTATTTCCATTCTCTCTTCTCAAAAGGCAGCTGTACCTATCAGTTTAAAATAAATATATTCTTAGAAACACATGGGTAAAATGAAATTTTTCTCTTCTGTAGAGAAATGGGGGTGAAAGCTTACCTTTTACTAAGTCAATCTGTGTCTTAATTTTTTAGCTAATAATTTCGTGGAGAAATACAGGCCATAAGAGAAACAGACTGTTTTTATTTTCATGTGTACCACTTCAACATAAATGCTGCAAGCCCAACACTAAAATAAACGAGGGGAAGTTAATGACATTCAGTTTTCTACAGCTGTAACAAGTCCTGCAGTCTTATTGCAGCTGATAATGCTTCCTGAGGCAGATTAGTACCCAGTTCTTCTCCCAGACTACTATAATTGTGGCCTTTCTCTGCAAACTTCTGGAGAATTACCAATTTATACTGATGTAACTGAGCTTTGAATTAGAAACAAAGAAAAACGTATTCTCTGTCCTTCTCTCCTCTCTCCTTCTCCCCCTCCCAGTGATATTTTTATTCAAGTTAAAGGGCAAATTGGTGTAAATGAAGAATCTCTGACTTTAACTTACATGAGAACTTCTGTGCCTCATAATGAAATTGAGAAGCTAAGACCATACCCTTAAAAGCAAATCTCTTCATTAATTTTACTGGAAGATGTGTTTCTCCTAACCTGCCTTGTGATAGCTTTTGGGTGTTGATCTTATTCAAAGTCTAGAGGTATAAGGTGAAAAGTCTTGTTCAACCTCCTTTTTGCAGTCAGTGTCTATGTTTCAGCACCAAAGTTCCTGATGAGAGAAGGGAATAACATGACTTGTGTTTTATTCACTAAATCTTGAAGCTTTGGGAAATCATTTTCACTTAGTTGTTAGTAAGTTCTGAAGACACCTTCACATCTTGTAATCATTGACTTGGTTTTATCACTTAAATAAGGTCTGAATTTAGACTGTTAAAGAAAGTACATTTTTTACACTTAGGGACTTCAACAGTGGAACTACTGGTCTCTTTTCTGCCATAAAAGCCTCTGTGGAAATTCACAGAGAAAACTTCATTAGCCTGAATTGTTAGAGAAGTGCTTATACCCTAGTTACAGATATCACTTCCTATTTTGGTTAAAGCTGAGAGTCTCTGATTCTTTTCTTTTTCCCCTGGGAAAACTTCTTGTAAAATAGGACTTTAAAGACAAAGCCACTGAAGTTTTAAAGTCAGTGGTGACAAAATGGCAGTTCTTTTATCTGTAGAACAAGAAGAAGCTGATGTTTAGATTTAAGGTAGGTGACAAACAAAAAAAACACCCCACAAAACAGAGTTAGAGTCATCAGTCAGCTATGTGGAATTTGTATATCACTGGACTCCTGTGAAGGTACTGAGGTATAACTTGACTCCAACCACCTTCTACATCACAAACCTGTGCAGAGAGGGTTTTAAAAGCTGGGATTTGCTCATAAGTACTCAGAGTGAAAAGGTTGCATTATAATTATCAGTAACATTCCTTCAATGGTAATTACAATGATAAAAGAACTGTAAAGGGTTACATTGTACCAGGTTAATACTAAACTGTATCTGCAGCTGCCTTCTGTAAGCTACAAGGACAGAAGCCTTAGTAGAAAGGATGGACATATCAAGAATATCAGGTTAGATAGAAAGGCTTACCCTGAAATGGGCTAAAGAAGATGGAGGATGAGGGTAAAATTAATTTTAATATGATGTGCATTAGACTTTTATGACCCTCAAACAGAGACCTGGTGCAAAGACATGAAGTTCTAATAATGAAGAATTAAATGCTCGTTTTCAAGAAACAGAAATTGATGCAGTATCCAAATCAAGTTATACACTGAAGTAATTTAGTAGTACTTACAGGACATCTTTATATAGAAATTTGGGTGCTTCTTGATCTAGTGTATGAGGGCTTATCCATCAGCACTCATGTGTCAAACAACAGGCACCAGATTTTGATGATTCCCACTTCTATTCCTGAGTGTCATCACCCAGAAAGCTGTATCATCACCGAACACACCAACCATACACTACTGCAAACATATCCTTTTCAGCATTCCATAGTCATTAGAAATAAAACAAAGCCCTACCTAGCTAATATTTCTGCACTACCTTCCAGCTACTCAATGAATTTCTGAATGGTTTAAGAAGTAGGAGGAGGCCACTAATGCTTTTCAGATTGCTGCGGTATTCAGGGTCTTGGATAACTCTGGGCTTCAATGGCTGTAAGTGAAAATTTTATGCAAACAGCTTCCTTCTATGTGAAGGCCAGGGCTGAGCTCAATCTCAGGAGCACAGGCTCACCACAGCTGTCAGAACTGAGATAGCTGACAGAAGCATTCACGGAAACATTGAGAGGAAAAATTCTCTGGAGACAAATTAAATATTCTGTATGGGTGAAAAGTGACAGCCTGATAGGAAGGAGATGGGGGAGTAGAGTTCCTTAGAAATAAGGGATTTGTCATGGAAGCTCTGCATGAAAGCAGTTGTTACACAGAATTTTCTTCTGTGCTGGGTTGCACTAGGTCTCTGATGGTATTTCTCTGTTTGCTGGTGTAGTCCAGCTCCTCATCATTCCTTTAAGAGAGCCAACATTGCTCTTTCATCTAAGTGACAAACAATTCTTTTCCCAGTTCAGCCAATCCTATGCTCTTCCTAATGTGGCACAGACTCCTGAAACTTTTCAGAAAAACTCCAAGACAGATACACCCTTTCCAATAGTATTTTATTGTATAACTAATTTTTTTTTTTCTGCTCAGTGGAAAATGAAGTTGTGAATACAGAATACCTCATGAGTAGGGAGGCAGCATCACTAATAACAAGCAGAGTGTGAGAAAAGGGCTAGTGAACTGCTTAGCTAGACATTGCATCCTGAGAAAACATGTCTGAAATATGTAACTGAGGTGGAAAGGGTTAAAATAAACCTGAAAATTCATCCTACCTGTCCAGGAGTTCCCAAGACTTAAGCTATTCTGCAGCATACTCTGTGTTCAGGGAGATTCTGTATTGCCTTTCACATTTTCTTGAGCTTTTTCCAAGGCTACAAAGTCTGTTTCACTTGGTTACATAAAAGGGGAATCTGATCTTGACAACCACCACACCGAAGGGTCTAGAAATTACTTCTCTAGCCTAGAAAGTCATTACGGATGCATAAGGAGGACTGAATCTTACTGTGTACCCAACTCCCATATACGGGCCAAAGGCTTATCCTAGCAGCCGTATAGTCACAGTACAGAAACTCCGAGTGATTTTACTGAAATGAAACAAGACGCTAGAACTCACTAACCCAGCTTTAGTCTAAGATTAAGTTCCTTTTTCCAGCTCTGTTGCACCAATAGGAATCATTTTTTCTGTCCTCCTCTACTACAGCACAAATGTAAGAGTTGTACATCAACTTTCCTTCAGGTACATTTCCATTGAAGGGAATTTCCCTCTATTATTGAACAGTCTTTCATATCCATTGTACTTAAAACCACCTGAACTGTCAAGTTACGGACAGTGAGGAAAAGAAAGCCAGACCACAGTGACTGCATAGCCCACAAATTGCTCGAATTGCTCCTGGAAGAATTTCCTCTTGCACAAAGCTCTGCAGCTGAGGAATATGTGTGTTTCCAGTAAGATCCAAGTGTTAGTTGAATGGAAATAAATTCAATTTTTTTTGAATTCACTTTCATTCAAGACCAGAACTTGTTGACTTTAGGAAAAATCAAAGAAAGTTACTTAGCCCATCTAACAGTGTTGTTCCACACAGGATACTATTTAGTGCTGAGCATGAAATTAGTTTTCAAGAAATTTCATACCATCATTGTTAATATTTATTTATTATATTAATATACATGTCAACAAGATACTAGAGTGTATCATTTCCAGGGCTTTCTAAAGTATCATTTCCAGGGCTTTCTAAAGTAATATATTCTTTATTACAGTTCATATGGTAGCATAAATGAAATTATATCAGCTTCCATAAGCTTATATGAAAACAATTATAAAGGAGATTGGTACACTGCAAGTGGAGAAAGAGAGAAAAGATGAACTGTGTCTTGCCTCATATATCAGGCAAAAGGACTACTCTGAGTGTCATAACCTATTGCTCTGGAGTTATGACTATGGCCTTCTGATGTTACTCAATGGCCCAAACAACAACAAACTTCATTTTGTCAAATGCTTAAAGATGCATCATTAAAGCTATCTTTTTTCTTTCTTAAAAGAAGAGACAGTCTTTGCCGAAAACTTTTGTGTTTTTAGACACAAATATTTACTAAGAGAGTTGTACTTCATTAAAAATAAGTAAAATGATATTTTTTATATTTTACATAGAAAGATTACTACAATACCTCATTAATTTGTTCTCAGAGTAAAAAAAAATCACTTTGATAGAAATTTTAATGTGCTTCCATAATTTATGTAAATGCTTGAATTATGGGAATTAAATTATTTTTTAAAAATTAAATGGTGTCTGTAAATTTTATGTGATTTATTTATGTATACCTCTCCATGTAGTAATAAGCTGCCCCACCCAAATATGTTTTGAGTCTAGAGAGAGCACTGAGTTCTTATTGTGGTTTAACTCTTATTTCATCAACCTTTCCTACGACTATGTAAGAGCCAAGGCCTAAATGGACTCACATATATAAGGATTTTACTCATTTCAGATTAAATGGAAATTATGTATGCTTTTGTGAAGGAGGAGTTTAAAAATGTCTGAAAAACACCCCTTTAGAGTTCTTTTTTTAAAGTTTCATCACGGCTGTTTTCTGTTCTTGTGGTTAGATTAACTGCCTATGTAGATTTCAGAAATAATGCAGAAACTTTCTGCTACTTAAGTTGTGGGTTTGCATATTTTATTTTGGATCTGAATTACTAGTAGGTGAGTAACATCTAGGAAATGTGGGATTTTTGTCTCTCCATGGTACCTGAACTAATCATTTCCTCTTGTATATTCCTGTGAATTTCTTTCTGAATGCCATGTGTGAGGAAATTTGGCAGAATAGAAATGGCTTACCTAAAATAAAGTGGGACATTTAGGGAGTCTTCAGAATGCATGACACTGATTAAAAGGGTTGTCTTATACATCTGCCTACAGCTGAGTTTCACAGCCTACCTTGTGTGTTATTGCTGAAAACCACACTTACCTATTCTTCATTTAACTTGCACACATGCCAGAAAACACCAGTACCAACTGTTTTCTTTAGATCCTATGTGTTTGATGGCAGCAACCTCTACTGACAGATCTACTTGATAGAACTAGAAATCTGCCCAGAAGCTACATCCATCTAGTATAATTTCTGCTGTCAGCACACAGAGGACTAGTTCTATTCTTTGTGAGAGTAGTGGATCAGGCAACATATTTCCCAAGCAAGACTTTTGGTCCCCAAAAAGTACAGAGCAAAGATACAAGAACGTGAAACAATTAAAGAAAAAAAATTCTGAACATCAGGTTCACTGACCATTTGTGAGTATAAGAGGTAAAAAAGGAATACAACAGGAAGCCAAATGACAGCCTTTCTCCAGCACTGCAACTTTGCAAGTATTTTCAGATGTCAAGCTGCTCTGTAAGCTGACAGTTGAACTGCTTAAGGTTCCCTAGGAAACTCCAATGACAATGATATTCCGAGCCATCTTAATAAATGTTATTGAAATTAAAGGAAATTTCCACTCTTTTCTGTGTGTAATTATGCTAATTAAATTGAAAGAGAAATCTGACATTTCCAATTAGCATTTACCGCAAAAAGTATATATGCAAATATAACAGAAGGTAAATACTGATTTGAAAAAAAACACAATATGTGGAGTGGTATCATACCACAGCAGAACAATTAGACGGAACATTACCATCAAACTTTAGTTTTCCAGAATAAAAGTCATTAGCAATACATAGCAGATACTGAAATTCACATAAAACATTTGAAAATAAAAGCAAACCATCTAAGATAATACAAACAATCAAGTTAAAACATACTCAATATTATAATGTAGTGCCTGGTGTTTCAAAATGCAGAATTATTTTGTTCTTGATCTGAAATTATTTTTCAAGATAACTGATACTTACCTTAATTAAATTAATAAAACATACATAATATTTGGGAAGGAGGAGGGGATAGTAAACCCTTCATGGAAATGTTCTGCACCTTTAAATCCCTGGAAGAATATTAAGGCTGTTCAGGCCCTAGAACAATAAAAGAAACAGCAATCCTCCTGTAAAAAAGACTGTTGAGGAATATGGCAAAGCAAACTGCTCAGTTTCCTTTGGACACCAATTTCTGGCCCTGCGCTACAAGATTAACAACAAAAGCACTGCTAGCTCTCCTCTGGTGGTTCTAGGTGGAATAATTTAAGGAGTTAACTGTGTGCCACTGCTGGTCTCCAGAGCACATCATGATCCCACTCTTGAAACTCAAACACTTCAGCTTGAACTGCCCCGAAAGGAAATTTGGGTTAACTTCAATACCATGAAGTGGAGAGGGAAGCTCTCACATATTCTGATCTGGTGATGCCCTTAATAATGGATAATCACTAGTGTGTAGTAATGGAACAATAAAGGTCCTGCATCTAAAATTGTCAGCAGAAATTCCTTTGCCAAAGAGATATTATTGCTGACAAACAGCAGGGCTTAGCAGGAGCCCATCTTGCATTCCCCTCGGTTTTGCCCAGAGTAGTATGTGTGTTTTCTTCATGAGCTCCACTAATACACGGCAGTGTTAATCAATCATCCTGATCCGGCCACTGTTAAAGAAATAATTCAAGTAAGTCTAAAATGTATCTATCTAATAAAGCAAGAAAATGTAGATTAAGTAAGTGGCAACCATATTTTGATTTACATCCCTTTACCCTTTTGTTTCTCCTTTAAAAGGACTCTGCAGAACCACTGGAATAAATTATTATGTTTCATGTAGTCTGTGCTGCATTATATTGTTAATTTTTTCACTGGTAAATAACTTAGACACTACTACTGAACAAACTGACATTTGAAAACATGTTATTTTTTAAGTAGAGCAACAAAGTAGCTAGAAGAAGGTTTGAGAAACTGACACTAATTGTTTCTATCTCATATGTTTCTTAATATATTGAATTATTTTGCCATTAACCCCACAGTGACCCTATTTTATAAGTCATCAATGACCAGACAACTTAATTTCTGAAGGACTCCAGCCAGAGGTCAGGCACACCCAAGAGTGTTAAGTCAGATTCTTTCCTACCGGGGAGAGAATGTTCCCACAATAAAAGAACAGACAGAATTTTTAGGACAGCATGGTGTGAAGGGAGAAGGTAAATCCCTGCTTCCCACTTATGTTGTATTAGATAGAGCTTGTGCACTACATTTTGTTTATTTTTGTTGATTCCTTGGTGGCTTGACATAAAATGGAAGTAACCAAGCTTGGTAAACAAGTACAAAATTAAAAAAAAGTCCCAGCTTTTATTGCAGTTAGTTAAAGAATCCTCAGTGTTGCTAAGGCCATTCTTCAGGCAGACCTCTCCACATAACAGTGGCACTCTGGGCAGACCATGGGCCAGGCTGAAATCTCTGGATCTGAATTCTCTGGAGAGGATATCAGTCCTGTCACTCAGCAGGACACTGTGATCCTTTAGGTGAATCTTCTGACTTGAGAATTTTCATTGACTATTTCCGTTATAAAGAAGTGCAAAAGAAGGTTTGCCATTTTCTTCTTCTTAGAAGTCAATGAAATGTTTCACAGAATCACAGAATAACCAGGTTGGAAGAGACCCACCTGATCGTCGAGTCCAACCATTCCCATGAATCCCTAAATCATGCCCCTAAGTACCTCATCCACCCTCACCTTAAACACCTCCAGGGAAGGTGAGTCAACCACCTCCCTGGGCAGACCGTTCCAATGCCTAACCACCCTCTCTGTGAAGAATTTTTTCCTTATCTAAGGAAAGGGTTTGTGCAACCCTTCACTGAATGTGAGGTTTTCCTCCCAGCGTGGCCTTGAAACATTGTGCCCCAGACTGTCTTTTCTGAGACCAATTTGTTTAAAAATTCCTCCTTCCTGGAGGAAGAAATTGCCACCCCTCCCTTGAAATTAGATTCATACTCAAAATCCAGTCACTTTACTTGTGCACCGAAGGTGGGGGTATGGTCCAAATGGACATATTTAGTGGGTGATTTGGATCCAAGAAACTAGTATCCGTCCTCCTGGCTTCCCCCTCTTCCTTAAAAAGAGAAGCAACTGTTTGGCACAAGATTGTACTCTGTCCAAGACGCAGCTTCAAACTTGGAGGCTGCTACCAACAGACTGGTTGGTGTGGGACTGCTTGATCCAATGCTTGCATCAGTAGGCAGGGTTCCAAAGGCTCTTCTTTAATTTGTTATAACACTCTCCCTCCCTGAATATAAAGGCACATTCATACCAGAACGACTGAAAGAGCAGTTGCCTTCTGCAGAGAGTGGGAGTTTTCATATATACACAAAAACACATTGGTTAAAACATAGCCAGTGTCACTACTAAGAATTAGTTTTAAGAGGGAATTTTTGTTTGTTTTAATGAATACATTTTGGTTTGGGGTTTTTGTTTGCAAGGACCATAACTGGCAACTGTAGAATGTAGATCAGAAAACTAATTAACTTACTCATCCACCAAAAATCCTCACATATTTCTGCATAGCTTTAAGTGAAGGAGAGTAAAAGTATACTATATATTATCAGACTTCATTAAAATAGGTGTAATTATTGTTAACGACTAGAAAAGACCTTTATTTTATATTTAAGCACCCAGGAGTTTCTACTCTCTTTAGTGCTCACATACCAAAGGCCTGAGAGTTTTCCCAACACAAAAGACACATACCAAATTATCAGCTCACCACATTTAAAACTGGCTTAAACTGCAGAAAAGAGGATTTAGGTTAGATAACAGAATGAACTCCCAAAACTGTGTATGGGAGCAACCACTTCAGGGAGACTGCGGACTCTCTAATATGGGAGTTTTCTAAAATAAAGAGGGAATGTCTGCCAGAAATTGCACAGCAACAGCTGATCCATCTTCAACAGGGAGAACAAGTTAAATTTCCTAGCTCCCTTCCAGATGATTTTTCTAATATTTCTTAAAAAAAATTTTTTTTTTCTAGGATACTTACAGTATAGATCTATTCCACTAAAAATATTTTTTCCCAAAACATTTAAGACACTGAAACAAAGTTTTTACTAAAAAAAAGAAAAAAACCAAAACCCCAAAAATACTGCAGTTCAAAACCAAATTACTCTGGGTTGTGGCTGGATTTTAAATTATAAAGACAAACTTGGAAAAATGGAGATAAGTACTTACTTATTTTATTGTTTATTATCTTCAGCTCACTATTCAGTGTTGGAGCATCTGGAGGAAAGAACATCTGATTGCCTTTGTGAAGACTTATTTCTTTCATCCTTTCTTTTGTACCTAACTTTACACTGGGCTATGAAACAACCTCAAGCAATATGAAAAAATCTACTTATTCCTTATCAATATGGATGTGATGGAGGGTTTATCCTTTCTCCCAGAAAAGTTTCAGACAGTTTAAATATTTGAGAAATAGGGCTAAGAGAAATTATAAACACCTAAAAATACATTTTGCAGAGTTCATAAATTGTAAGAAAGGTTCCTGAGATTACATATTAGAGAAAAATATAACTAATTTGTAATCTACCTAATTCAGGGATTTTGGAATTTCCAGAACTGGAGTCTTCCAAGACTGGATTAGGCAAATATCTGTGGCAATAACAAGCATGCAGAATGAAAACAAAGAGGCACACAGAGGCCTTTTGAAATCCCTTCCAACAATACTTTTTAATACTTTAGATTTACTGACTAACTTGTTACTATAACCTATGGAGAAAGAAGCCTTTACACCTTGAATTACTCTTTAATACTAGACATTAAATCAGTTTAAAGTAAATAAAAAGGTGTTTGCTGAAAATATTTGGCCACTACTGGTTTTAATTTCGCTAGTAATAAAAGAAATATATTGCTATACAACCTATGTTATAAGCTAAAGAAATTAGCTATTAAAATTTGTTAACATAATCAAGCAATAGACCTTGATGTTGAAGCCTCTTCTAGCAGATAATATATAGCAAGGAGAGTTATATATCTGAAACTATATTTATATCACATAAAGTCGTGATGTCCTATTATTATTTGGTAGAACTTTAAGATGAAGCGTTCTATTTTTCTATGAGGGTAAGGGTTTTATTTTTTTTTCCTAATTAATTCAAATTTTGTCATGTTGACAACCACCTCTGATATTTCTGTTACTTCAGACCTTATTATTTAAAGTCTGGATGAAGTCAGTACATGAAATTGGAGCACTACAATACGCAACATTTCCCACATTGCTTATGACAGTTCATAGAGCTGAGATCACAGAGTCTGTGGAGCTGCCTAAGGAAATCTCAGTGCATTTCATCTGTATGAGTCAGGTAAACAGATTGGAGTTTAACCATTTTATATAATCTCAAGGATTTAGCAACAACAAGTACATTTTAAAAGCATAATTCGACCAAAAAGTTTCTGTCCCAAAGGAGGCGGACAGGCTTCTGGATAAAGAAAGGCTCTGCTTTCCAGATAGTTTGATTTTGACCCAATGGTTATCCTAGCCAAAGAACATTATAACAGAATTGCTTCAGCCATCTCATTTTCTTGAATATGGGCTTTACCTAATGAATATTATTTGGAGTTCCAAGAAGGTTTATGATCATATATGTATGTTGTTTTGATGAAGTAGGGCATATATCAAATTAGAAGACAAGGCTTTATTTTTGTATCTCCAAGCAATAATTGTGAAAGTTCTGTAGCTCTGTGGCTAGATGCATTTACAGATAATTTATATATATATATATTTCTTTTTAATTAGTTAAAAGTAAATGTTACAAGAAAAAACTCTCTGGAATAGTCCTCCAATATGGATGTAGTAGACAAACCTCTTATTTCCTGTCCAACAACATGGTAAATTTTGTATAAAATTTCATTATATGATCCCGTTTGATAACTAGGTAGAGAATGCAGAAAGACCCCTTAATTTTATTCTTAAACTCTTTATAAATTGCTTAATTCTGAACCACTGAACTGTGTTACCTGTGGTAAATGGGTGGAGGCGATGATTTTATCCTTAAGATCAAGTACATCATTTCTAAAGGATTTCCTCCCCACCACCCCATAATTTGTGTATTTTATTCATCATTTTCTCCAGATATCTTGAGGACAGTTGTGACATGAGAAGACAACAGCGCTGATGTCAAGTTGTGACTACCATTCATGAAGACTTAATGTCTAGGAAAACCCATTTTTCAGGGTCTGTGTATGAAAAATCCAGTCATAATAACATTAACCCTTTGAAAATTTGCAGCAGCATGTGTTAATTGTGTCTGAATAATTCACAAAGTACTTCAAAAAATCAATTGGACTTACAGTTCCTTAGTGCAGAGGAAAAGCCTCTAAGGAGAGAAAAAATAGTTTTAATCCAATAAAATAAATACCACTTTTGTAGTTTTGGTGGGGGTTTTTTGGACACTGGTTCTCTGTTTCCTCTATAGACAGAAAAAAAATAATTAAGGATGTGTATTCCAAATCCTCTCATGTTACTCATTTTAATAACAGGAGAAACAGTAGCATATCTTGCAATTATTAAGTGACTTATCTTTATTATTTCATTTTCATGCTGAGCAATATTTTGCTGTATGATTACTAAAGACAAAATAGAGCAATATTTTTAACAGCATGTACCAGCTTAACTGTAATATTCAACAGCCAAGGGGTCATCCAAAAGAGATACATTTGTAAAAACATAAATTAGCAAGAATTGGTTTATTATGATAATGCCCTTTCTGGGAAAAGAACTATTTGGCTTTATGTTTGTTAGGTATATGGGTAGAGGAAGGTATTGCTTACATAGACTGAATAAGAAATAACTGCTGTAAAAAAGTATTTCTACATATTGACAATGTTCCAGACCATTCTCTAGCTCTAACACGTTGTCCAGATCCAGGATGTAGCTCAGACAAAGGAACAGAAAGGTGTGGGAGAAAATAACACAAAATATGTAGAGAGAGAAAGTGTAAGAAAATTGTGGTAACTTAAACCTTGAAGAATACCTACCTGTTACCTGAAAGTTACGTGTGCCTGAAAGGCCTGAAAAACTGTGCACGGGAAATACATCTTTGTTGAAAAAAACCTGCTATTCAGAGCAATTTGAGGTCTTTGCTGTGCCTAAACAGCAGTGATAAAGATATCTTTGTTCATGAAGGTAGCTCCTTGATCACCAGAGGACACATTCTCATTATACTGTAAGAATCCTTCATTTGACAGATGAATGTCTAACAGTATTTCTCCGAGAATACTGAAACACATACACCAGTAACTCAGATTCTGCTCCCTGAAGTCCAGTCCTGAAAGTCAAATATTTGCAAGGAAACTGATCTATCAACATCTCGTGTGTCTTTCCCAACCTTACAAATGAGCCAAGCTTCCCACCATATTTCCAGACTTTTATGAAACTTCCTTTTAAACTGTACAGATCAACCTGCAATTTTCTCCTTGAAAGTGGAACCTGAAAACTTAAAGGTATTTTTTTTCCAAAAACTGTGAGAGCACTCCAAATGTTCCTGGTAAAGAAAATCAGCTCACCACTCATTCTTGTCATGCTAGCATGCCGTACTTCTCAAGGTCTCTCAGAGAAATCAGAACTTGGCTGGTGGACATCTACCAAAAGTATAGCCTACCTATCAGTGCTTTCACAGTAGCAGTGATTTCCAAGAAGGGAAAATTATATAATACATGTAAAGTCTTGCTACAGGTGAGATAAACACTCCAAGGGGGCAGATCCAAAGACCAGCTCTTAAGGCACAAATGAAATCTCAGGCATGCTGATACTGGTGGGACATTAACTACTGATTTTAGAGAAACAAGGATCCTCCTTAACAGTATAAACTTAGCAGAAGACAGAGTAGAGCTTCTGCCTCAGAGCTGGCTCATCTTAAGCCTAGTGACTGAGAAGAGATAAAAGGTACTTCTGCACTTCACCTTGTGCTCTTCAGTTGTTTTCTTAACTAGAAACATTGTACTGTACTGTATAGTATGCTGTAATGTGTGCCAGCCTCACTATGTTCCTGTAACATGGGGCTCTTATCTTGCAAATTGCACACTTTGAAAATAGTCTGTGTCTTTATTTATAATTATAAGAACTTGTTTTCTCACTTTTTCAGCACTGCTGAGATGGGCCTGACATGGCTGTGAAATGCAGAGAACTAAGATCTGTCAGTTAAAGAACTCCTAATGCTTCCACAAAATGAAAAAAAAAAAATGAAAGAAATGGCACAAACAAAATTAGGTCATTCCTGGTATAGTCAAACTCCTTGTAAACGTAGTGTCATTTCAGTGACAAGTTCACATCTTAATTATAGAAAAGTTGAGGCCTTGAAAATCTGAATAACTAGTATCTGTTCTCTACACCTTTCAATGACAAAAGGATTTCATATTAATCGGAATAGGTAATTAGATAAAACGTAAAGGGATTAAAAAACATGTTCCCCTAAATTATCCTACACTGGATTCTTCAGATTGGGAGAATAAATATTTGTATTTTCCCATAGTATTCCAGAAAATGTCAACTTAAATTTTATAGATGACCCTGCTATTAGCATAATATATAAATTACAACTAATCCAAGCAACTATAAACCAACTTTCACTTTGTATGCAGCAAGGAAATAATCTTTTCCATATTGCCCTCATTAAACACCAGGAGATCATTAGGTAAAAATGCAACAAAGATGAAAAGTCTCAGTTCCTTTTTATAATTATAAACCAGTTGCTTTATTTTTCCAGATTTTCTGCAAACAGATATGTTGCTTAGATCCTGAACATTTCTTAATCAATGCTTTTCAAATCTAATGCTTTTCAAATCTTTTAAAACCTAAAGTATACTAAGAATATATATTTGAAATACATTCTCTGCAGGTGCTCAGCTCATTCGATTCTAACATACCATAAAACTGATTTGTTGAGGTTCCCTTCCTCTAGCTCTGATTTCTCTACAATGAGAAGATAAGGTGTAATTTCTGTTGAATTGCAAGTCTGTGTGGGCAGACAAATTGCCTTTAATGTTCTAACAGATTCTACGCATATAGAGAAACCTTTTTCTACTTGCAACCAATAACAGAATGTTTAGTAATAGACGTGTTCTACAGAATGCTGGTTGGTAAGTTTTATATTTTAGACAACAGATCCAGAGAGAAAACCATATATTTTGCTGATCCAATGCACCAGCAGTTCAGTTTAATGTGCTGCCAAATGTGCCTTTTCTTGATGCAAGATAGTCCAAAAACAAATCCTGAAACGTTGATATTATGTGTAGACAAAGAAGAAATACATATAACACACTTATCAAAATAGTTCATAGTATTATTTGTGAAAAAGCTTTAATTTGTAGTCTAAACTGCGTGCTAGCCTACCACATGTACTTTCTTCACTTGCTTGTTCAATAAATGTTACAACACTTAATGTTATAAATTAGGAACACATCTGCCCTCAGCCACATTGGGCTGTTTCAATTCAGTTCCACGTGAACTCAGGGATTCATTCTCAAGGGTCACCCTGGGGCACCTAATACCTTTTTGTATTTTTCACTTTCCTAGGAGACAATCAGCTAACAGCTATTTATTAGCTGGATGCTTAACATGATATCTGATGTTGCATCATCCACATATAGCAACGCAAAGACAACTGGGAGATAATAAGATAACCTCATTTTTTTTTGTAGTTCAAGTGTGAACGATGTGAGAGGAGATAAAGATTTTGATGGCAAGGACCCACACTGTCATAATCAGTAAATGTTTCTATGCTGTACTGGTTTAGGCTGAGATAGAATTAATTTTCTTTGTAGCGGCTTGTAGGGTGCTGATTTGGATTGGTGACCAGATCAATGCCGATCAGACAGGGATGTTTCAGCAATTACTGAGCACTGCTTGCTCAGCGTCAAGGGCTCCTCTGTGTCTCATACTGCCCCATCAATGAGGAGAATGGGGGATCACAAGAAGTTGGGATCAGACAGAGCTGAAACAGCTGACTCCAACTAACCAAGGGGAGATCCCATACCACATAACAACATGCTCTATAATAAAAGCTAGGGGAACAAGAGCAAGGGAGGACATTTGAAGTTAAAGTGTTTTTCTTTGCAAGTATTGGAGCCCTGCTTTCCTGGAAATGGATAAACACCTGTCTGCCAATGGAAGTAGTGTATTAATTTCTTTTTTTTTTCTGCTTGTGTGCAGCTTTTGATTTACCAGTTAAGCTGTCTTTATCTCAACCTATTTGTTACTTTACTTTTACCCATCTGATTCTCTTAATTTCTTTTTTTTTTCTGCTTGTGTGCAGCTTTTGATTTACCAGTTAAGCTGTCTTTATCTCAACCTATTTTTACTTTACTTTTACCCATCTGATTCTCTCTCTCATCCTGCTAGCAAAGAGTGAGCAAGCCTTTGCAGAGTCTTGTGGACCTTTTCCACAAGAAGTATCTTTCCCCCTCCCTGACCACCAACAAAACAGCCACTTTATTTCAGGTCTTTCTGAAAACTGCAATAGTTGGTGGGAATTACAGAACTCTACATATAATCCTGTATCTTTATGTAGACTCTGTTCTCAAGACAGATGAAGTTCCTAGGGCATTATTCAGCCACGCAAAACAAAACCAAGGAGAAAAAAAAAATCTTGTGTGACAGAATTTGTACTGTTCCTTTCAACAAACTCTGAATATTTCAGAATTCTCTATTCTGCTCATTGAAGGGGAAAAAAAAAGTGGGAAAAAAGCCAACAAAAAAATGAATTTCAGTCTTACCACTAAAACTTCCCTCAAGTTTTAATAAGAGTCGAGTAGCCAAGTATTTAAGTCATAAATACACATATTTAGGAGAAGCAAAGTAACCATGGGGAGGACAGAAGCTCCAATAGGTGCAATGAAAAATCTATAGACTGGCAGCAAGAGAAATAGGGGTAAAATATTGTCCCTTGGGGTATAAGAAATTTTCACTATTGTCTGGATGGCCTGTTACTTTAAACCAACAATTTCAAGCTGGACTTTTGTGGTCAATCTCTCTCTCTCCTGTACAGTTACTGGTATCTTGTCTATGTTTGTACCATTAGACTAAGGAGTACATCCCATATCCCAGATGAGATCTCTGTATACATCGAAGAAAGGAAAATCACCAGTATGACTTTTACTGCAAGAAGAATTTTTTAGAATATCTTTCCTACGCATATAATCTTTAGTTTTTAATAAATTTGTATTTTGTTCCAAACTAGCAGAAACTTACAAATAATAAAAAGAATAGTAAAATTAAGAGGTAAACATAATATCTGTCACATGTATAATATAGGAACCTAAATCCTTACTGGAAATGTTCTAAATTCTCATTCATATCTACTACTGTTATTTTTCCATTTACAACTCTGACCCACTTGATATGTTTGTGAACACCCACATAATACTTAAGTGCAATGCATATAACCATTGTAATTACAAATATTATTACTATTCTCACACTACCAATGTTGTCAAAGTGATCCTTACAGGACATATACCTATTGTCCCTACTTTGGTTATAATTTTTCAATCTGGGATCCACAGTCTTTTCAAATTTGTAGTGACATTGTGTAAGTAACACAAATCTTTAATCTATTTTAAAATTGGTCTAAAATATTGTGATGCCTACATCTTTTCAATTTAAAGAGTAGTAGTCATGCAAATCTACATCTTTAAAAGGTCCCTCACTTTTAACTAATTTTCATTGCATGTTGTTCCCAGGTACTTGTGGAGTTCTTAATAATTCTTCTGCTGCTGTTTTGCTTGGTATTTTTTTTGATCTTTTTAGCTTAGTACTATATATATATTCCTCTGTGTTCTAATTAATCCATTTTATATTAAAATTATTCCGTTCATTTCAGTAAGCCAAAAGATTGGGAGTCCTTGGTTCATGTAAGAATATTATTGAAGAATGTACTGTAAGCCTAGCTGAATAGGGATTTATGTTGCATCTTTAAAAGAATAATGAATTTGCATAGCTGTTTTCACTCCTGTGAATTTGTTTAAGTTGTCTGCTGCTGTGGACATTGACATTTAATTGGAGTCTTTACCTTCACTTTTCTTAAATGGCATCAAATAAAGAAACATCTGAGCTAAAAACTGGGCTGGAGCTCGCTGCAAAAGAAACAAATACCAACCCGGATACTAGGGTGCTATCTTAATCTTATCTAGTCATTTTTGTAACTTTGTTACAGCTCAAGAGAAATACAGAAATGTATTTTGGATCTAAGAGATATTTAAGAGATGTGATGAGTGGGCTTGTAGAAGCATGTTATTCAAAACAGTTAAAAACCTTGACAGGCTTTTATAAATTCAAAGCAAAACTGCTGATACTTACTAATCCTCAGTAGGCTTAGTTATAAGCATGATGTTATTTACCTAGAGGTAGAACATACGTACACATAAGTATCCTTTAAAAATATTCTTTAAGAAATATTAGATAAATATTTTAAGGTCTGGATTTGAATGATTTAATTAAATTCTGGAAATAAAAACTTCAGTCATTTAATATTGGAGGAACATTGCTCTTTTTTTTCCTTTATAGTTTCTTTCAGACATTGCTATTTACCATTAAAAAGTTTTTATGCTTACAACTTTGTTTATGACTGGAAGCAGAATTATTGATGTGGCATGTTTAATGTGAATTATGAAAACTTAAATGAAATTTTTGAAAAAGAATTTCTAGATTTTTTGCTTTGTTTATTTGGGCTGGAGGGCAGATTTCTCAGCTAATGTTGAGTGTAAATATTTGCCAAAATCTAAGCATTGTTTTCAGGTTAAAATTCTAGTTTACCTGATAAATGTTCATTCAAAAAATTATACCTATTTGAGTGTTATACAATTATGAAATTTGTCCAGTGCATGAACACTTTGAGTGTGTAATAAAGAACATTGATTCACATTGTTTGGAAAAGAAAATCACAGGAAAACCTTTCTCTGAATGCCCATTGGAAATGTCTGTCCTACACTGTCGATTTCATTATAGTGCTAGAAACACTTTTGCCCTGAGTGCTTCTTCCAGTCCTGGTTCTTAATTGTTGTTATTTGGCAGCGTGAAATATTGATGACATTGGTCAAAAAGATTGACAGCTGCACGAATTGTTATTAACCAGCCTGTTGGTTGTAGCTTAAAGTTCAATAAATACCAAGATGCAGCATAAGCCTCAGGGAGCCTCTTTTCTGAACAACTGGAAATTAACTATTTGATGACTTTATAAGCCATCTGTCTTTTTTCTATCATCTCCCCACATCGTTATCGTGACATTAAAAATAAATGTCTGATTTGGTGATGCTTACTCTTACTTTTCCATCTAAATTTTCTCTCAGAACTGGGGAACAAGACCCCACCCTGACCCTGAAGCAGGTAAAGATTAGACATTACACAAGACACAGCTATCCAGTTTATTGTTCTTTTTGGCATTCATCATCATAGAAAACAACAAAAGAATCATTCAGAAACTTCAGGAGCTGTAAAAGAACATAATACAGAACAAGTTTGGAAATGAAACAGAAATTTGTGTACTGATACATGAGAATGTTTTTCAGTCCCACATTCAAGGGTTGAAGTACTGTTAAAATGTGTAGTTGGATGTACACACAGCCACGTAATAAGTTGTTGAAGAGCCTTACTAAGAAGCTATTAACTATAAGAGAAAATATTTAACACATATTCTTAACAATGCAGCCTTAAGATTTTTGTTTATTTGCTTTTTAATGGTGTTTCATGCACATTCCCTTTTTCAAATGTGTGCATCTGCCATCTTAGTCTTAAATCCTGGTTGAATTATTCTTTTCAGAGTAAATATGCTATTTTTCATGCCTACAAGCACATTTACATTTTTACCACCTGTTTCTCTGCTGGTTCAAAGGTATTTGATATGAGCCTTTGAATGTCTCAGTTATTCAGTGTTTATTATTATTACTTGTGATGTGACATATCTTCTTTCAGTCTTTGATCAAAATAATATAGTTGTAGTAACAGGAAGAATCTGTTAATGTTTCTCAATCTCTGATTTAGTCAGGATGGAAAGATGGGAATAATACCTTGCTGAGTCAGTAAATGCTAAATTGTACCAGTTAAGGAAAAATGTTAATAACATATAGATTCTAAAGCTTCAACCTTTTACATGTACTTTAATCAATCATTACTTTGAATTGCTTAATGATTAACAAGAACACAATAGCACCATACACTTTTTAATTACTATCACTAGTCAAACAAGATTTCTCTGACTCTAATAATGTGGAAATGCTTAACCTGTGTTTAACATACCACTTGTGGATAATATGATATATGATACATTGTGCACAAGGTGGAGGTGAAGCTTGGAGGCAGCACCGTGTTGAAGCATGACGTAGTTTTGACATTTTGGATCACCAATAAATTTTTGATTTGTTATGAAAGGAGTTTTGTCACAAATGGATTATTCAAGTTCTGGGAGATCTTAGCTGCTTTGTCATGGTAGTTATGATGGATATTTAAAGTATGCTGGTAAAGATGAAAAAATAACTTTTTTCATTGAGATTTAATCGAACATTGTCTCTCCATGACATAACCACATTTTTAAAGTCTAATCTACTTATACAGTCTTTCTGTTAAGTTATATGACGGCAAGTTTTTAATTTTATTTCCTCTGAATACAATCTCTTAGTATTCCATGGGCATATTTAATTCTCTCTTACATTGCAAAAGTTAGTGTTTTCCCCAACTTTACTATACTGTACACATTAATATACAGTAAAAGAACACATAGCATGACTTGCAACTCTAAAATTAAATAACTTAATGTACAAATTTCCAAATGTGTATTTGAATATCCTTTTGGTAAAAATAGAAAAAGTAATTATATGCAAAAAAGAATTAATAAGTAAGTTGTTTAACCAATGGTTATAATCTTCTTGTCTTTGTTCTCAGTGTCTGTAGCAATAGGTCTTACTGCATTTCAATGCTGACATTTAATCAATGCATATAAATCACCTTGGAGGCCTGTTATTCTTGTATTCATTAATTCAGCCATGTAGAATTCAAGCATGTAGGAGAATCATATACAAATTTTTAGAGCTGAGGTCAAAAATTGACATGTGCAGTGTTTTGTTTTTTAAGGCTCCAAACTACTTCTGACAAATGGCTTGTTGTATACCACAATGTGCCTGAATAAAATAAATGATTGCTGCATTAAAATTTTATTAGAATTTTATTTAAATTATTTTTTTGTGTTAGGAAATTTTCTGCTGAGCAACTCATTGGATACCTTTCCTATTGATTGTCTAATACATATCTTTTTTTACTAGCTTCTGGGGGTAGTTGAAGAGTAAAATAAATACATACATAGCTTCTCCTATATGGAAAAGAGTGAACTTTTAAAATCAAATGCCTTGGCTATAAAATAAACAAACATAATAAACCCATACATGGCAAGGAATCAATCCAAATATTTCCAGTTGGGCAATGGTAGCTTAATATTTTCAAGTCAGTATACCAGAAGAATTTTTCGTGCACATCTTTGTGACCTTCAATAACCCATTGGAAGTGAGGAAATGTGTTTATATTCAAACCAGTATTTTCAGGGACAGTAACTGAAAGCATCAGAGAAAACAGTGAAAAAAACAGCACTGACACAGCAGATGGACATACTGTAGAACCTAACTTTCTACATGTGCTCTATATTCCACTATCTTGCAATAGTGTTTTATCTGTGAAATATCAGTTTGTCAAAATAAAACTCTGATGTAGATATTGAGCTAGACACAACCTGTTTTGGGTTATTGGTTAGATGACCTGGTGGTGTACTGGGAGCAGAGCCCAAAACCTGAAAGTGGCCTGATACCAACAGATCAGATGCGGCAATACGTGAGGGGCAGATAGAGCAACACGCTTCTCACCTGCCTTCAAGTAACTTCCTCTGTTGGATGGTAACTATAGCAACTCATGGAAGAACTCTGGAAAAAGCAAATAGGAACTGCAAAAGAAATGGATTTCCTCTTCTCAATCAGCATCCAAAGTTTGCCATTACACTTTTCTCTCCCTTCAGTTTCCATGAAAAAGTCATTCAACACAAAATTTCAGATTGAATCATTCTAAACATTTAAGAGAAATAATTTTGAACTATTTCCTTTCATCCAGCTGTTTAAATGTAAATAGACTCAATTTTGGATGAAAAATATTTTGGAATGCGAATAAAAAATCAGTAGCTCAAAAATTTACTTGTTTATGTTATTATGTGAAAATGATTTTTTCTTTGATAGTTCCATTTTAAGATCTGTTTTCTCATAGGAAATATTTATTAAAATTTTTAGTTGTCAAACATTTTTGCCACATCAAATACGAGGTATTAAATTATTCAAAATTTTAGGAGATTTTTAGAAAATATTATATATATATGAAATATTGATAATATACTCTATTTCTCAATGAACTTAGGATAGAATTAGGACGCATTGAGTCTTCTTTCAGTCTGATCTATAAACAATGAGTAGAATTACAGGAGGGCAGTACTCTTACTTGTTGGCCAAGAGTGAATAATAGATACCAGACTACATACATCATAAAGTAAGAAAATATGAGGTTCTGAATTATTCCAGATTATTCATTGTGGGTGTACAGGTCTCTGCATTGTATTTCACTGAGTACAGCCATGATAACTCTTTCACAGGAAGATTCAGTTTAATGTAGTGCAGTTACTGATGCTCCAGGTTGAAAAAATGTTGGCTTGGCATCCACTAAGGAGATATGTCATATCTTATGTTTTAACTGACTTTACCAAGAGTAAATTGTAACACTACTCTTACTCCAGTCCATTTGTGTCACTTATAATACTTCAGCAAGAAAATGCAATCTTAAAGTCACACATAAGAGAGTCCTACAAAACCATGTGGCTAATTTATATACTCCTCTGTCAATCTGCTCTCCCCAGGCATAGCACTTAACTGTATGGAGGAAAGAGACAAATCCCAAGTTTAACTGTGCTCTCTTACTCTGCTGGAGACCCTGGCTGCAGAGAACTGAGCAGTCAGCTCAGAGGTTTCCCCAGTGACACCAGAACTTGGACCTGTTCGGCACGATGCAAAAAAAGAGTAAATTTAGACTATTAAAAACTGTAACTTCCTCATAGGATTTACTGTGGGGAAAAGATCGTGAAGCAGAGAGAAGAAATGGTAAAGCAGACAAAATAAATAAGAGAGCAAAATGGAAAGGAATTACACAGTCGGGCGATGAGGTCTGTTATTATACAGCCTATGCGACCTTTAAGACAGACTGACTTGACTGGTTGCTGAGTCCAGTTACATGCCTGGTAGCTCATTTTAAAACAAACCTGCCATACCACCAGCTTCAGAAGCTAGTGTGCATGCTGGCAGAACAGAATATGCCTTGGAGGCACCCTTGACAGTGACCTCCTTTTTCAAGCAGGTCAGAATAGTTGCCTGCCCAAAAGGCACTGTCTTATTGATTCATCTGCCTCTAAACAAATGTACCAGATATCTGTTTGAGAAGCACCTGCTTTTCAAGCAATGAAAATTGAATATTTAGTGTCTGTGGGAAGTAGTCAGCCATGGATGACTTTAACTTCTAGCATGTGTGAACACGTGAATTTCCCTGAGAGAGAATACACACAAAGAATCTGTTCCTTATGGGGGTCTAAGGCAATTATTTGGGATATTTTAAAAAACTGTGTCCTCTGGGCATCAGACACCTGCCCATTCATATGCCTCATCTACCTAATGTGTTTCCAAAGACAGAAATGCTTTTGCTACACTTTTACTTATATTATAATGGTACTAGTGAATATATATAGACATTAATTTTTATTTCTAGAAAGAAAGATAATTCATTTTCTTTTGTTGATCCTTTGGACTTCAATGGCTGTATGATGATGATAGTGAAAGGATTTACCAGCTTCAAAGCTGGAACAAAGATGCATTTGAATCTGTATACTAATCAAGGGAAAAGATTCTGAGAAAAAAAATAAAAAGAAAGCACTGAATTACAGCTACAAAATGTATTATTTGCAGTAAAATTTATTCTAAATCAAAGGCTGAATTTGGCTTTGGGAGTGCTGAGGTTAGATAGTAGAGATGTAAGAGTCTGCAACTGACATGACATGGAGGATAAAGTCAGAGAGTTAACTACTGAAAGTGAACATGGCAGAAAACCCAAAATAAATGTCATGCCTTCTCACACAAAAAAAGGTCTGAGATTCTAAAGTTTGAGAAACTTTCTTTTAGGAGATCATGTATTTTATAAGGACCAAAACTGATTGTATCTGCTATTTATTAAAAAGCAAATGAAGAGTCTGAGTAACTTGAGAATTCCTTTATTGAAATTAAGAAGTCTTTGATGATCTGCAGCTGAGGGATTCAGTGCTTTGCCATAAGGCTTTTAGTAGTTCTGATGAAAGAAAATAAATGACAGAGAAAGTTAAGCTAGACTTCTGTTCTGCTTTTCTGATTCTTGCATTCTGCATAGGACAGCCTTCAGAACAAGCTAGCCTCAACCGAACATGTCGCCTTCTTTTCTATGGCTGTTAGCACAGAAAAGGCAACTTGATTCTAAACCGTTTTTTAAAAATGCTAAAAATAGCTGGCAGTTTGATCCTCTTTATCCTTGGCTTTTTATTTTCTCTTCTGACAAATAAAAGGGGAAGACTCTGTCATACAAATTTATACGAGAGTTATATGTATAAAATGAGCAAATGATATCTCCGAACCTAAGGTTCTTCTGGCAAAGGATGACTTGTCATTTTTTTCTTGTTTGCATAACCAAATGAATGCAAGATGATTTATGGAAACCCTTTGTTTAGGCTTAAAAATGCGAAAAAGCTGAAAAGTACATATCCTGTATAGTAGAGGTTAAAACATTAAGTAAATTGAATGAAGTAGAAGCTTCTCATTTATAATCAGTTTTAATCACTACTCTAAATCAGATTAAAATTGGACATTAGTGGTTCAGAATTAAACCATGCTTCCCTCCCCTCCCCATTAACGTGTTTTAAATGTCAGTGTTTTGGTCACACAGCTGTGTGGTCTATAAGAAGGGAGATACTTCTGATGTAAAGAAGGTCATTCATTAACACCTGTGATTACAAGGGAAAGGATCAGCGATTTTTCTTGCTGGAAGGGTCAGAGACAAGAGGATGCAGTGGGCTTTCTGTGTTTCAAAAAGTGAAAGAAACGTGCTTCAGCACCTCTTCCCATGGCTGTATTCTTGGGAGAAGTCTACACAGCCTGGGACAAAGGAATTAAAACATTTTGAGTAGGAAGGCATGAAGTAGACTTTGTTCCCATAGAAACAGAAAAGATATTTCTGTCTACTCAGCAGGTTTAATATTCCCTATTGTTGCAGTTATCATAACATTGGTGTAGAAAGGAATACTAAAGTGGAGTAAAGCCCTCCAATGTCAGCACAGGGAAAAAAAACTATTGGATCTTTCCCATGTTTAACATGGCAGATTATCAGTTTATTTATTTATTTATTTATTTATTTATTTATTTATTTATTTATTTATTTATTTCCCCTGCTTTCACTAAATCAGCAGTTCTGCAATGAATCAGGTAATGTTTAACATTTGTACTGGGTGTTGGCATGCAAGTCTTCTTATATTTTCTGCACAGCAAGTGTTCCTGTTTCTGGTAGCATCAGCCTAGCTGATTACACGGGGTGGTTTGAGACTACAGTGAAAACCATGCCCTCTGATTTGCCTTGTAGTTGTAATTACAGTACAGTAATGCTTTGTAAACATTTCCAAATCATAATATAGTTCCACTAAAACAGAAGAAGTAAAAAGAGTGCATATATTAAAATATTGAAATATTTGTTTTCAATATAAATATTGAAAACAAATTCTGTCTTAGTTTTTAAAAAGGCCTTTATAGCAAGTAAATGCAAGCAGTTTTCATGGTAAATGAAGGTTATTGTCACTACTATGTTAGGTGCTTGTGTATCTGTCAGAGAAGAGAACAGATCTTGCTTTATTCCAAATGCAGGAGAAAACATAAACATAGGGTATATGAAAAGTAAATCTTATGAAGCTGTGAAGTCAATCTGAAATTTCTTTTCAGTCCTCTGAAACTATTTGCCTGTAATAAGACAAGTACAGCAGCAAAGTGATGCAACAGTAATCTTAACCTTCCTGGGCCCTTGTTTTAGCCATTCATAGCTGTTACTTCTAATCAGTTATAGATTAACATTAGAAGAATACAACTTAACAGTCCTAAGAGAAAAATTCTTGAAAAATTCAAGCATTCTTGCATAAAATTTTGGTATTTAATGGAATAATTTTTCTGTCAGAATATAAATATAAATAGAAAATTTCTGTCTAGCAGTCTTAATGTCTCTGAACTTGCAATCCCAAATTTCTTTCATCTCATTGTCTTTGAATATTTGCCTTTAAGCTTGCTTGTTTACAAATTTTGGATGCATATATCCACACACTCAGATCTGTAAGAGAATATTCTAAATTTTATGATTTAGACCCATCTTTACGAGCATGTCAATATATCTTGCAATAAATACAGCAGTGAATGTAGGCTTTGTTACTTTTCCTCTATTAAAAATTTAAAACACTGCAGACACAATTTAGATGAAAAAAAGTATTATTCCAACATATAAAAAATTAACTGTTTCAAAAAGTGTTATGAAATTTGAAGGGGGTTTAAAAGCAATACTTAACTAATAATGGCTATTGCAGAACAGTTATCTTAACATTAATGACTTTGGGAGTTAGTGCTAAAAATTTTTGGATTCACTAAATTGAAAATTACACTGGTTGGTAAATTGCTGTGTTGTGTTAAAGATAATGTGCGAAATAGTGAAATTACTTTAAAAGAAATGATTGTTTTGCCTCTTTCAGAATTATTATTTAGTTTTAGATGTCACAATTGCTAACAATCAAAAAGGGAACTTATTACTTCCTTTAATGCACTAGCTCATGTCCATCAACAAGGACATCTTACTTTTGCATGCAGAAAATTAAAATGATTAGGACAAATATTTCTTCCTTTCAATTTGTCTGCTCATCAGGAAGGAAGAGATGCATCCTTTTTGCTTTCACAACTGATCGTAATCCAGTAACTACACCTGAGAAGCAGCATGTCATGCATTCTTTGAACAGTGAGGTCCAGATATCAAAAGGACTTCTGTAAATCAAACCTTGATCTTCTACAGGTCATTGGGTGCATTTCTCAAGTATCACATGCTGCTGCTAAAAAAATCAAATATGTCCAAAGACTGAATTGCTTACTATGAATCCACTTGAATTTTAGATGCATATCCTGAAAAATCATTAATCATTCCCTTTTCAGCCTTCACATATCATTTTTTCCAGTTTATTATTCAGTATTCAAGAATTTTGCAGTTGGAATCTCTTGAAGAATCAAAATGAATAAATACTTTGTATAATTATTTTACTAGGGTAATTTTTAAAAAATAATTAAAAAACCAACATGGAATCTTTAATTCAAAGGCTTTTAGATTATAACTGGTGCCATCTTTGTATATTCTGTATTGCTCTCTGGAAGAATTGGTATCTTATGTACTCTTTTATATCTAAATGCAAAAGTATCGCTAAACCATACAACACTTGTTCTGATCAATGTCAAAATAATAAAAACATAACAGAATCAATGGCTTGTCCTTCCTAAAGGGCTCTCTTGTTTGTGATGGTGTTTTCAGGCATATTTATTCTACCTTGTCTCAAAGTCTGTGGCAAGAGTCAGGAAATGCGTTTGTCAGGAACAATTTATTATCATTGACTAAGTCAAAGCAATAACAAGCAAAAGTATCTGTGGATGCTTCACAGATTCTCACTGACATTTTGTTTCCATTGTGTTTCAACACTTTTCAGCTGTTTTTTTCTGTAAACATTGGCTTACAATATTAGAGGCAGTTTTTATTGATATGCTTTGGGAACTGAAAGGATATATCTATCTTCAAACAACTAAATTTATGGTCTTGTCACACAAGGCTAATGGCTCTAATGAGTGATTTGTGTCTGTTACTTTCAAACTTTGCATTTACAAGCATATAGAGAGTGTAGGATATCTTACATGGTACAGAGCATTCCCTTGCACACAAAAAGATTTAAGCAATATTAACAAGGGAGGGTTGTTAAAGACTTCATGGTCAGAACTACCACATGTAAATTAAAAAGTCTGGAGCATGATCCCAACTCCTATGAGTCCTCTGCATTTTATTTTACCCTTTCACAAAATTGGGTTAAGATGCCATCTGTTCCCTCTCTGCAAAAGATTCAGGCAAAACTGAGGTTTCTATAATTTGGGAGATGTAAAACTGATGACTTCTTACAGCAGGTCATTTCTGTCCTTTGGCTTGTTTTTGGGCACACAGAAGTGGCGCAGTTTTTCAAATTTATATGTATGCTGGTTGTCAGAATTTGTCTCAAGCAATATAAACTTAACAGCTTGTGTTCATATGGCTAAATTTTCTACTTCCCCCCCCCCAAAAAAAAAAACAAACAAAAAAAAAGCAGGCTATGTCCAATCTGCTGACTGGGAAAGATCCCACCGCTAATCTCAGCTATGCCTAAGAGTTCTCTGAAAGATGCTGTTTGCCACAGGCCCACATTGTGCTGAGGATCATATTAATGTTTTAATGGTAAGCAACCATGGGGCAATGCCTGTGTCCTGATAGTTTCACAATCAGCTCGCATGACTAACAAGTGTAAAAAACAAATGTTTCCATATCCAAGTATAACATAATGGGATGAATACATCTCTAAACTGAAATATCTCCAGTTAAAGTGACTGAAATGGGAGATGCAGATTTAAATTTCTTTAGACTAAGTGAAGTACTCAACTAAATCTTCATATATGCTTGCTGAGTTGCCTGTAAATGGGATGGAGGAATAAGAATGAACCATTTATTATGTTTTTAATATAACCATTCATTGTGATGTAATGTTTATTCAGTGAATATAAATCAATAGAAACAGAGATAGATAAATAAATAAATAAATAAATAGATCAGAATGAGTAGAACATTTTGTCCAAATGGAACAGGTTTTTATTTTTAATTTTTTTTTCTATAAGTAAAATATGAGGGGGAAAATAAGTTTATTTTTTGTCAAACTCATTTTTTTGGTAAGCTTGTTAGAAAAACTTCTGAATCAAAGAGTCTTTTAGGCGCAAATCTGTGTTCCACCAGGTATGTCATGGAGTATATTAAAAAAATTAACTAACTGTAGCCTGAGAGTAAATCATTTGCTCCTAGCCCCTGTGACAAATATTATCAGAAGAAAGTTATAAATAAGTATATTGTTTTACAAGAACACTTGTACAAATGAAACTGATTTTTATTGCTGTCTCAACAATGCATGTTCTTGTTTAAAAATACTACACTATTGATGATAATGTGCAGGATAGATAAATTCCAACAAAACTGCAAATAATCACATCCTTAGTAGAGAATATTACTTAAATATTTACTCAAAATCTTTTTTGGTCATTAATGTATAAATATTTGAGGGCAAGAAGATCTTTAGACTCTCCTTTGATATTTCTCTGGGATCAACAAACATCTGGTAAACAATGTATTTCATGAGCACACCTGTCTCAGAATTATTTGTTGCCTGAATGCTTTACAAGTGGCTTAGTGGGTGCACAATGAATACGGTTCATCTCTATAGCATTGCAGCGTTGGGAACATAACAAAAAATGCCATATTGGCTTCAATGGAGAGGTTGTGACTTATTTTACAACCTTTCGAGCACAACAAAAACTCTACAGCCCAGTTGTAGCAGGATCTCCTGAAGTCTCTGTTTCCAATTGTTGGTATTTCTACTAGAAATAGTGACCCTGGATTGCTTTACAATGACAGGTGGTGTCAGACAGTCAGGAGAATGATAACAGATGCCTTCTGCAGTCTTTACTCAAAGTTCAGCATCATGATTGTTTTCCTTCACCGAAGCATTATAAATCAGTTCTACTGGAGTCATTTCATTACTTTAATTTGTTCAGTGCCAGGAACTCAGGATTCAGCTCAGTGCTTGATATCTTCTCAGTAAAGCCATGTGTGAAAGATGATTTTTCTCCCTATATACATAAAAGCCATGCTTTCAATGTGTGTGTACATACACTCCCTCAGTCCTTACTGTGGGACTGGACATTCAGTGACAGACATTCTGGTTCCATGCTTTCCAGATCTGATCCACCAATGGTCCACCGCGTTTATTCCTTTGTAACATTTTCCTTAGAGGAGGCTTATTTTTGCCCCCAGTATAGAGGAAACAGGGGTGCTGTTTGCATGGGCAACTCACTTTTCCTCCTTTTATGCTCATTAATATTGTACATCACATGTAAGGAGGAGGTAAATATGATGACAAACAGAAAAAAGAGAATTTAAAGACTTTAACTTGGTTGCATTGCATCCGCTGCAACACAGGTATAGAGGTTACAATATCTATAGTACAAGAAAAGATTATATGATGCTACAAATAAGTTTTTCTAAGGCCTTTGATTAGAGTAACAATGCAGTTTGCTCAGGGTTATCCAGGACAAGTCTGCTTTGGGTAAATATCTTGAAACTAATACTAAGTTAGTCCAACATTCAGAAAGAGTATACATATATCAAAACTACATTGTGCCAAAACAGTTGGTCCTATCAAAAGGCACAGATAATTAGCTCAGGAGTGGCATCATGCTGGTGTAATCAGAATACCTTTGAGGTCTGGGACATTTTATCTCTGTGGGACTTAGCTATGTGTAGATAGAAAATACTTCATGTGCTGGAAAGTCCAGGTTTGCTAGCATGATTTTGAGATACATCCACAGCAATTTTGTGGAAAAACTGGGATGGAAAACTAAAATACAGAGCACTGTTTAGGAGTTTAGATATTTTCCTAGTAATATTGCCCACTTGGGCAACAAATACAATGTGAAAGCAAAATCTGGATTATGACTCAAATTACTGCAATGCCGTTCATTTATACTCCTAAATCCTGACTTGCCTTTCTACTGCACCCTGATTCCTCTCCTCTCCTCTCCTCTCCTCTCCTCTCCTCTCCTCTCCTCTCCTCTCCTCTCCTCTCCTCTCCTCTCCTCTCCTCTCCTCTCCTCTCCTCTCCTCTCCTCTCCTCTCCTCTCCTCTCCTCTCCTCTCCTCTCCTCTCCTCTCCTCTCCTCTCCTCTCCTCTCCTCTCCTCTCCTCTCCTCTCCTCTCCTCTCCTCTCCTCTCCTCTCCTCTCCTCTCCTCTCCTCTCCTCTCCTCTCCTCTCCTCTCCTCTCCTCTCCTCTCCTCTCCTCTCCTCTCCTCTCCTCTCCTCTCCTCTCCTCTCCTCGATATTTGGCTTTTTCTCAGAGCGTAGGTCTTTGTTTATGCATAACTGTTAAGGCTGATTATATTTCTGAACACACCGCAATGGACCTGTGTGAAATTTGCCTTAATCATCCCAAGCCTTGCTGAAATAGGCCTTTGAATTTATGCCCATTTGGAAAGACATTATCATAAAAGACCAGCCTCACCTGTAAGAAATATTCACTGGACAAGGGATCTGCTGTATTCTTAAAACAAGATCACAAAACTTGGGGTTATTTTAGGGATATTGTAGTCATTAATCTTTTCCATGGTTTATGTTTTTTCCCTTTGCCACAGGAAGCAAGTCCTCCAAGGCAGACAGGGCAAGAATTGCTTCTGAAAAACAGCACTGGAAAAAACAGAGTCCTAACCAAAGCCTTTTCCCCACCTACCCACCTTGCTTCTTTTTAATATGCTTATCTTTTTTTTTTCTTATTTTTCCTTTTTTTTTTTTTTTTTTTTCCCCTCAAGGTGGATGAACCTGAAACATTTAGGAATGAGTAAAGAAGTGACTGTACTTTTAGAGTCTATTATAGCTCAGTGTTGACACATACCACAAAGAAACAGATGAGGAAGCAAATGAAAAAGGAAAAGCAGGAGAAGGAAAGGAGTAATCTAAAAAGCCAAAATGCAGACAGATTAGAAACACATGTGGAAGGGGTAGTTGGCATTTGACAAACCTTCCAGTTTGGGCACTGGGCTGCAATATTTCACTGATCCCGTTCACTTATCTGTCAAAAGGGTATTACATCCTTCCAAGAGATCTATGCTTTCCTAACAGTTTAAATCTATATTCCCTTTATATGCTTATTTGCTGGTGTAATGCATTTTTTATTCTCATATTCCCCTTTAGTTTGTTTGTTTGTGGGGCTTTATTCCAGCTGTTAATTACATAATGTGCAGTAAAGCAACTTCAATTTGCTGTTTATTTCACTGATGTGCCATTATAATATTATTATAATATTCCACGTTGGTTCTGAATTTTCTATTCTTTAGAACAGGGAATATTAGCAGATAACAACATATTCAGTGAAATCAGAACTGAATCCGATTCTGAAGTCTGGTTAGTCAATGGGCCTGGTGATTTGCCACTTCTGAATATGGGGTTATTTTTCTTGATTTTTGTTTTATCACATTAGTGGCTTTTGTGTTTTAGATCTTGAGAGTTAATACAACAAATTTGAAAATGAAAAAAACATAGTTCTTCATCAAAACAAAGGACAATTTACAAAATACAGCATATGTTTTCCAGTAGTTAGGAAGAATTGAATCTAGGTCTTTATAACCGTTAGCAAGGTGATACATTTCAAAATAGTGATCTGATTTGCTTTAAAAATCTTCTTAATGTCTTATTAATCAACATATAGAGGTATTAGTAATTTTAGCCTTGTCCATGTATAAAATTTATATCTATCTGAAATTTTTGAATTAGCATACTTCTTAAAGTGTTCAGCTTGGAATGATTTAATTCATACCTTTCAAAAGTATTTGCAAATATGAACTTGGCAGCTTTACAACATTTTGGGTTTGATCATTTTAACCTTTAAAGGATAAAAAAATTTTCTTTGATTCTATGATTCTAAGTTGACACACTTACTGATATTGCCTCTGATTTTCACTACTGATTTCATAAGCAATTAATCTTTGCCTTTTTAAAAATGAGAGTGTGTTCTAAAATATTTTATAAATTTAAACAGTATTATTCCATTTTGATCAAAAATAGGGAAAAATGCGTATTGTGGAATGTGGTTCAAGCTGATACAATTGTTTATTTACACAGGGATCCCTGCGATTTCATTGTGTATCAGTGCTTTCACTTAAATTTAATTTATTTTTTCCCTTAAAACTGAGAAGTGATACTATGTTTTACAAAAATTAGGTTAGTATTATTGCTGCAGGCTTAATCAAAATGATGAACTACTACAGAAACTTAGTATTTGCTTTTGATCAGTTACTGCTCATTGGAGAATACCCTCTTATGTGTTGCTAGTGGAGCCAGAAAGCTGGGAGGTTTTCAGAATGCAATAAAGAGTATTAATAGCACATAGAAACAGGTGAAGCCTTCAGTGTATAGAGATTGGATGGGAAACCAGGTGACCTGAGCTCCATTATTTACTTCCCTTATTATAGTGAACTAATCTGTATTTTGTTTTATTTCATAGCAATAGAGTAGTAATGTTTACCTGCCATAATAGAATATTTTTGCTATGTGGATGGTGAACGTTGTATTAATGCAAGGCACAAAAAAATATTTATTCCTTGTCTGCAGTGATTCAATTTGGTACTGAAACACCATTTCCTATAATGCAGAAGACAGAAACATTATGGATCAGGCAGCTAAGTTTTATTAGAGAAGGAAACATAACTTCCTCTGCTTATTTAAATCATACTTCTGCACAGGTCTTCCTCTTTTCAAACAGAGAGGTGCCTCAATTAATGACAAATTAAAACCACCTAATATTGTTTTTCTTTCTGCTAAAGTCCTGAAAGCTCCAGAATAAAGGTTTTGGTCTTTAAACTGTACATTGTAGAAGCAGTAAATTGAATTACATTTTTGCAGTGTAATTAACACATTACATTTCATTGTCTCCCTTGTGTTTCCTTACAAAGAATCTTTAGGTATGAAACTTCACATGGTTGAAACACTAAGTTAATGGACTGTGAAGGAAAAAAGAAAAAAGTACAAGGGACATCGTGGGATATATACTTTCCTTTTGACATGTAATGCTATATTCAACAAAATTAAAAAAAAATCACAATAGCTTTGGTCATTTTTTTCATTCACTATAAAGTTTCAAGCTGATTGACTTACTTGGAATTCCCTATGATGGGTAATGACAGAAATTGTCTCCACCCATCCATTCTGCATTTAGACCAGGGGTAGCCATCCTCTCACAGAAGTATCACAAATGGCTGTTTGCCCATTTCATGGCCATCATTGGTTGCAATCTGACATATTAAATTAAAATGCCATTAATTTCAGTTTGTGTTAACACAACACACTGTGATGTGTGTAACCCAGAGCCCTAGGGTGACGAAGCTCCTGCAAGTCTCAGCTAGCAGAGATCCTATTCAGCTTGGAATTCAATTCTTAAAAAGTTAAATTTGGCAATTTCTATGTCAGTTTTACTGAGTAGCTTGATTGGAAAAGCACAGAGTCTCTCATGGAGCATGCTTACTTTAAATTCATTGAATAGTCTCCTTTCTGCACAGAAGTAAACTTATCTGCACTACGCACCCAGCAGTACTTACGAATGGCAGAAAGCAAAGGGCTGACATCAGGCAGAAGTAGTCTATATTGTCAGGAATGACATAGTTCATCAAAACTACAGCATTTCCCCATCAACATCCTGCCAAATTCCTACTTGCTTTCTTATCATTATCTTTCCTCTTCAGGTTTTCTCAAATAAGATACTGAGGTGTTTAAACTAACTGCGTGCACACAAGCTATTTTAAAGAGGAATAGGAATTTCAGCTTACAAACAGGTTCTTTCTTTTGCTGGAGTCATAGAAAAAATATTTCCTCCTTCCCTTATGAATGTTTTGTTATTCCAGCTGAAGAAACTGTTATTTTCATTCCACCTACTGTTTAGAAGACTATGGTGTTGGAAGGACCTTGTCTGGATGTACATTGATGAGTTGGCTATATATTCTTGAATTTCTGGAATATACAAATACAAAGTTCATTAGAAGCATTTAATGAAGTTTCATGTATCTTACATCTGAAAAGACTACTTTTTAACATTATGTGTCAAGCTTCAATGCAGAAATACAGGAGGAAGGGCATCATACTACACAGTATTTTATTCGTTAATTATATTATTAGTAACATGATGTTTGAACTTCAATTGACCTTAAAGTTGACTTATTGTAACTTGAAATGGGCAGCAGAGGTTGGGCATATGAAACTGAGAAAAGGCAATGTTCTCTTGAGTTCTTCAGTATGACTTTCTTCTTATATCTAACCTCACATATACCCGAGTGTATTTATAAACTGTCTTCAGTAACAGGTTAGCTTGTTATTGCAAAAAATGTATTTATTCATTTAAATAGCATATTCATTTTACCATATTTATTTACTTCTTCCTATACACCAAAGCGTAATCATAGCTGCATATGCATAATAAACCAATAAAAATACACAGTTCATCATTCGACTAAAATAAACATTGCTCAAGGATAATGTTCATTTGGTATCTTAAACACCTGTCTTACCAACAAATCCATTGTTTGTATATTGGTTCCTTGAAGGTCAATTGGTTATAAAACAAAGACCTTATGCAGTACAGATGCATTTTAAAACAAGTATTCAATACAAAACAAAAGAACAGAAAATTCACACTGAGATTGTGGATGTAGCTTTCATAAAACTTGCCTGAAATATGCTCCGTGTATGAAAATGACAAAATCACTTGGAATAAAAATATTGCCATAAGGCCCTCAAAATATCATCCTAGTGGTCTGAAAGCAAATTAAACTTGTTTATTAATTTACAGTTCAAGATAGCTCCATCAGTACAGTCCCTCAACCAAAGTGGTTACATTAACATTTTTAAGCTTTATGACCCTGAAAACTTCTGAGAAACCCTGAAGACTTCTGCAGTTACAACAGAATAGAAAAATGAAATATTTTTCTGTTGTAGACCTGTGAGAAATATTATATTAATTTCTACAAACTTTACAGTAGTCATTATTAAATAGATAGCCAATACGTAATATCAATGTAGTATTACAAGATTTGGATCCTGCCTGCTGTCTACTTTTGGAATTACTGATGCTCTGTTCCTCTCTTCTTATTAAAACTCTTCTAATAGCTGCGGTAGGAATGACACTCCCACATCTTTGGGATCTACAGCTGCCTCATTTCAAATTCTACAGCAAAGAAAGTCCTAACCATTCTCTTCCAGCTGCTTTTATTCTTTTTTTTTATCATGCTAATATTCTATGAAGACATGTCATGGAGGATCAAAGAATTCTGTACATACAATTTATACTAAAAATAATTTTGGTATAAAATTAAAGTTTAAAATAACTTTCCATTTTCATTGTTGTACAAAATTAAGAGTGAGAACAGCTACGTAACTGCATGTGGAAGTACAGACTAATCCAATAAGGGACACTACCAAAAAGTATCAGTGAGGTGCTTCTGTTTAAACCATGGCAGGACCCTTTACCTAAAAATAAGTAAGACAATTTGTTTGAATGTATCAGAAATCTGAAACTATTACTGAAAGCAGTAAAGGATCTTTTATAAAGTACAAATTTACCGATCCTTGAGGGAGGAGGAGCAGGGCACAAATCTCTTATCTTGGAGAAAAACATGTTAACAGAAGCTAATAGGAAAAGTCAAAATAAGTCCTAATGACTGCTATATGTCACTGCATGTTACATGTTGTTTTCCAGAGGTGTATCATGTTAGGCAATGTAATGGCTCAAAAAAAAGGGATTTCTTGACCAATAGAAGCCAGAATTTTCCTTTCCATGTTTCAAAATATTGTATGGAAAGATCTAACCACACTAGAAACAAAGAAACCACTACAGATTATTGTGATTATAGAATATTGCCGCTGAATACTTTGGGAAGAGTTTGATCATTGAAAGCTTGACTATCATATGCCATTATCAGATAAAACATAATAATCACGTTCAATCTTTCTTTTTTTTTTCTTAAAAACTAGTCATGAACTTCAAAAGCTTTCAAAAAGAAGGAGAAAGGTAAGTAAGAAAATGATTTGGTGAGATGTAATCTGAATCCTTAACAGTTGTTGGAATATTTGTCTTCTGAATGTTGAAGGAAGAGGAAAGAATATGAAGGATGCAGACAAAAACTGTTAACATATATTTAAATGAAACAATTGGGGCAATAAAATACCTTGGCTGTTGAAGACGTTACTGGTGAGTAAAATCTTAATTTTTCCTCCTATGAGGGATGTGCAATATCAACACAGGGAGTTTGCAGTGAAGCTCATGTAGTCTTTGCAAAAACTCTGAAGTTGCCACCATTCAAGCACCTTAGCTACTTGAACATTGCTGTAAAAGCTAGATTTCACTGTCTGAAAGCTGTTAAAAGCAGATCTCTCTGGAAATCAATCACTGTAACAGTCATGTGAAACCTCTATCCTTCCATAAATGTCACATTAAACCTGCAATTTTAAGTCACAAATTAAGTTTGACACCACAAAGATGCAATAAAAAATGCTGCATCTGAAATCTCATCTGTGAAACAGATATTCCATCTGGTTTAGGAGAATGAGGTCAGTAACAAAATTATAATAAAAATCTGATTGTTCCATTATTTTTTAAATGATAAACACGGGACTATCAAAATTTCCTGGAGCCCAGAGACTACTCAGCTTCAGACTTTACAAGAATTTTACTCTTAAAATAATGTTACAACAAGTAAGCTAAATGTAAAAAAAAAAAAAAAAAAAAAAGTATGATTTAATCAGAGTGATACCCTGGGGAATAACTGTCGATTATCTGTATCTGTGTTAATATCAGAAGATTGTAGTTTGAACTAAACTGTGGTTAAATTATAACAATTTATGGGAATAATATTAATCAAAAACTGCTATACATAATTATTTTTAATGTATCTCCATATCCATATAAATATCCCTGTCTGCAAAATCTTGCATATATATATATTAAAAAATCACAGGAATGTTATGAGGTCCATTAATATAGAACTTCGGACTACAGCATTCTTAACTACTCTGCAACTATGATAATATCACTAAATACAATATAGAACTTTCTCTAATGGTCTTTTCCAGATAAACTGAGGTCTTCACAAATATGCCTACAGGACATTGTAGATACCCTAGAAAATTCAGCCTTAAATGGGAGCAACTCTATATCTGAAGCGATTATTAAATGTCTCCCCCTACTAGCTCTCTTTTTCTAAATTGTCTGCTAAATAGGACATGAAATCAGCATTTGAGGAAAATTTGTGACTAATGAAGATTTGCTAGGTATCACTGAAGGTACTTGACCAAGATTCAGTTTGATTCAGACAGTGACAGAAAAAAAATGAATAAACTCACTGTCTGGCATACATTATTGCAGATAACAAAAATCACATATTTTCTGTCTATTCTGTAAGGTGGTTTTTTGGGGGTATATATTTTTTTAATGGAGTCTAATTATTCTGATTCTTCCATTCATTTTAACTTTGCTGCTACCAGACACTCTCTGTATCTAGATCATCTAGAAAATCTGTGAATTCTAGCTACGCAGGGAATTTGATAATCATTATTTTCACAGTTGTGACTTGAATAAATTAAAGCAGACTGCTATATTTACAGTAACTTTTGCATGTCTTTCATCTTAATTATTTTTCTATATAGCTGCTGGCACTAGTTTTGGTTGGTAAGTAACCTTTTTTTTTCTTTTAACTTCTCAATCTTTCAACATGATGCAGAACAATAATGATTTTTCAAATGTAGAAAGAAGATTTATTGTAACAAATACATTGGATTTATAATTCAAGTTGTGTTCCTGTAGTTCCACTTTTCTTCCATTTCACCAGATACTGTTCAAGCAAGATTTTATCCCAGGACATGAGACTCTGACATGTGTTCCATTGGATCCTGTAACAGCAGTTCAAGAGATCGCAGAAAGCATTAACCTGCACCACAACTCTCCTCAAAGTTATTACAAGGTGGTATCAGCAGACAAGAATGACATTTGTCCTTCAGACACACATTTCAAATTAATTCACTGATGAATCTTGATCATTTACTGAACTGGGGAAAGAAGGAGAAGATACGTTGACATTTTCTTATGCTGACTGTAGAAGAAGGAGGGCACAGCAGACTGAGCAGGTCAGCCTCTTCTGGAGCAAGCAGATGAGAACGGCTATAGCCTAGAGGTCTTATGCCAAAGCATACACTTAATCAGTAACATCCCATAGCCATTTTCTTTCTTCATTACCTTTTTAGCTTACTGAGAACTTCTGGCAAATTTCTATGCTCTTGAGTTCTATCATTGCCACATTTTCCTATTTTGCCCTTTAATTCCTCAAGTCTGAGAGCCATAGACCTAGAAAATCATAACAGTAAAAATGTTTTTGTATGTGCAATACATTGTATGATATGATTTTTAATTTCTCCAGCATAGGAATGAGGAGGAGACCACATGCTGCTGAATAAATGTTTACATTTAGAGCTCTATTGCTCATTGCTATGGTGTAGCAAAATATTAAGACAATCTGGTTAGTCTGTTGAACAAAAAAAATCTGTTCTTCCACTTGGAGACTGGAAGACCATAGCCACATGACTTATCTGTAACTTCACATTTTTCCAAGTAACATTTACTAGCTCATGGACACCAATCATGAGCTGCAGCTGAAACTAAGAAATAAAAAAGTACAAATTATACAAATTCAGAAGGAAAGTTGTTTTTTCTGGTATTCTCTTTATTAACCTAAACGGATTGTGTTATACTTGACACTAAACCACCTTTTAGTGTCAAGTGATTGCCCATATGCTGGGTTTCACAGAACTATAACAGCACTTTGCAAGAGAACCCTCACCTGGTAGATCGTTTACCTATTTAAAAAAAAATAAATGAAAGAAAAAAAACCCCAAACTTTAATCTCAGCAATACTGCGTATACATTCACAGTAACCCTCACAACACTGCATGGATCAGACATTTATAAATTAGACTATCATGTACAGTTCCACTGGCTAGGATAACAATTATAGGGACAAGTAATGCTCATGCTTTGCAGCATTAGTTGAGCAACAGACAGAATCAAAAAGCAATTTCCTTCCATGGTTAAATTTTGTGTGCATGCCAAGGCCTTCATGCTTTCCTCTGGAGCATGCAACCACTGCCACAGGCAGGGTGCTGGACTAGATGGACCGTACGTTCTGTTCTGTTAGGGTAATTCTATTGTTCTTAGCTCCTGTGCCAATGAAATATTGAAACCCACCATATAAATTGCATTTGATATATATACTGTGTCACACTTCAAACCAGTGAAGCAACACAGACAGTGTAATTCATGTAGAGAATGTGCTTCAGTTGCTTTAGACATGAGGAAAACCATATCAGAGCTCAGTCTACAACCTAGTGCACACAGCAGGACTTGGCAATCTGTGATGTGTTTTGTCCATATGGAAGTAAAATGTATTCAAGTGCTATCAATAAAAACAACACAATGTACCTGTTTCTGAGCAGCATGCCTCACCAAGCTGCAGATCTTTGGCAGAACACAGAAACTGATACTCCCAGTAGAAAAGATTCACAGAATTCTTAGTTGCTATTCATTGATTTAAAAAAAATGCTCATGCTTCTCAGTAGCAGAATTTACTCAGCATTTTGTTAAACATTCTGTTCACAAATACTTTATAAAGATACTAAAGGAAAAAATAGAAGCAAAGAAAATATTCTTAGTAAATTCTTAACCATAAAAAAAATTCTACCCATTATCATTATAATTTGTGAAACATATACATATATATTAGGCTTTGGAATATGTAGGACTACTATAAAGTTTTATCTTAGAAAATGTTAAGAGACTGTATACACTTAAAGAGGTGAAGTAGAACATAGAACAAGATGGATTTATGTCTTTGCAGCTACTGATGTACAAAACATTGGCAGAAATATCCTTTGAACTGTGGATACAGAAATTCAGACCTGGTTGCAGTACTGGACCCTTTGAAGCTTTTAACTCACTAATCTATTTGTTTAGCTGCCATATAGCATTAAAATTATAGAGAAGGCATTCCTTACTATGATTCCTGCCTCGAAAGACAAAGTATGGTTTTCTTGGTGATCTCGAGTGGTTGAAATTAAAAAGGATTGACTATTGTTATGAGAAACAATTGAGTTTAATTTTGTTTATAACTGGGCTCTTCCTTCACATGTTTAAAAAGTTTTTTATTACATAAGCTAGTCTTCATATGGGTGATTGCCAAAATCAACAACTACATGACATTCTTACTGCTTGAACAGCATTTTTTTAAAATTTGTTTGACAATAGGAGACAAATATTTTACCATGAGAAATAAATCCATTAAAATATTACTAGAGAATAAAGCACTTGCAAACAGGTATCAATGAAACCAGTTGCCAACAGAGGATCAAGTTCGTGGCAGCAATTTCTTTATTTTCATTCAAAACATCACATCTGTTTAAGACAGTATAATTTATCTGAAAATTCACATTTACCATCTCCTAGAAGACTTCAAACACCAAGTGTTCCCATTATCAAAAATCTCATCTTTTACTCTGTGACCAAAAGTAACAGATGCCATATCGTGTCACTTATTGGTCCAATCAGAGTACAGTCAGCAAATTAAGACAAGAGGAAAATTCATTAAAAATTCTGGAAGAACAGATGGCCAGCAAGACTTTGACTGAGATATTTAGTGTAAATAGCTTGTCAGACCAGAGATGGAAGAAGTATCTCATTATTAAAATAACTGCCTACTTCGTGAAATTTTCTGGCTTGCGTTATGGAAGGAAATTACATTGAATTTATCCTTTAAACCTGTAAGCATGCAAACTCCTTGAAATCTCATCATCTTTAGTCTTCTAGAAGATCTCAGTAGCTGTTAAAATGTTCTCAATAATAACTGAGGTGTTTTAGTGAATCATAAAAGATTGTCATTAAGATTAATTTAAAAATCGCTTTAAGAATTACTATTGATCTTTTTTTTTCTTTTTTTTTTTTTCTTCAGGTCATTTTGGTTCTCTAATATATCACTATTTTTTCCTTCCTTGAGTTTTATGTCTGTCTATAGACCTGCAATACAAAATGTACTCTGAGTGTTATTCACCACCATTGTCAGTAGCCTAAGATATATAAGGCATTATTAAGCTAGCAGTTTATCTATGACAAAATAATTCAACCATTCTTCCCCAGGAGGAGAGAGAAATAGCAACTAGAAATAGTTAGAAAGAAGTTGTGGGTGATGTGATCAGAGAATCCTGATGGCATTCCTTAACTTGTCAAATTAATCTTAACTAGTTGAACTGGTTTGGATCATCCAGCCTCCTCCTGGCCTGGAAGTTCACAATCATCTGTGTTCAGTGTGGTAAAGTGCAAAATTACAGTTTTCCAAGATGCTGAGCAGTTCACAGAAAAACTATAACTCCCAGGTAGTATAGGAAACATGGCTTGCCCCAAATTTACCTGAAGCTTTTCTTCAATATTTTTCTGTTCAGTGAACTTCTGTTCATTTATTAGTATGGGAATGCCTTTGTTAACTCTTTCCAGAGTCCAGTTCTTAATTGTTAAGGAATTTGACCACAGCTACCTTTGTGACTGTAGTTCCAACTGAGGAAATCCACCCTTTTCTATTGAAACTGGAACATGTTGACCAGGGAAGGCTGGACTGGACCTCGAGCAGCCTGGTCTGCCCATGGCAGGAGGGGTCGGAACTGGATGATCTTTAAGGTCCCTTCCAACCCAAACCATTCTATGATTCTAATCTAACATTCAGCTGAAAGTTCCTGTGATTTAAAGGAGATGCTCTTGATTAGAACCGAGAAAAAAAATGTTTCAGGTTTAAGAATGCCTGTGCCTAATTTTTCTATGTGCTTTTTTACGAGGCTGCAACCTACTAATCCAAAACTATCCCACGCATGATGTAAAGCAGTATCTTCGTAGCTAGAACTGTGGAAATAGATTCCTAATTAATCATTATTTCTACCAAATCAGCCTGAAGTCTAAGGAGAATGCATGACTTCAGATTTACTATAGTATTTCCCGATCTTCTTCCTTTTGTATAAGATTTCCATCAACTGCTCAGCAGTTTCCAGAGGAAGACAGTATATCCTTTTGCTCTTTCTTTACTGGTGCCCTGCCTTCTTACATGGCAATATTCCCCTATTTCATTTTCAAATAGAATTTGTTTATTAAAATGTATTCTATCTCCTACCTGACATGGCTATGTGTACTTATGTCTCTAAACAAAGCAGCATACAGATTATGACATCATGAGCATCAAAGTCATAAATTTTGTCTTCACAGAAATCCTACAAAACAAGAAAAACTTACTCCAGTCTAAAAGGCAGAGAACAGAGGAAGGAATGCAAATACCTGCAGATATATGAAAGTTGAGTTCTGCGGTGAATCCAAACTTTACTCTCAACATCATATCCTTCCTATCCATCTGAATCATCAGAGATGGCTCAGAATTTGAATAGCAAGTAAACAATAATCAGATCTTTCAAGCAGATACCCTCCTCCTGTTCACTTCAATGACGTTTTACTAAAGTTTAAAGATTCTTCTAAAAGTAGGATGAGACTAAAATGTCTTCATTATTACTAATTTTAAGTGAAAATTCAGGATGCCAGTTGTTCACTAGGCATCTCTGCAGTGAAAAATATGTCACTGCAATACCTTAGATGTTCAGCTTTGGTTAAGACCTACTCAGGCTCTTTGCCCATTCCCATCTTCTGAGGTTCAATAGAACAGCTTCAGAGCTAGCAAGGAGAGATCTAGGAAGAGTACAAAACAGACACAGATTTGTGAGAAAAATCTCATTATGACAGTCTCTTCTCTTTAATAATCTGAAAAAAGAATTGCAATACTTGTCAAGGAGCAAAATATGTACATCCTTCCCCATTTCATGTTGTTGACAGGTGTCTGATAGTTTCAGCCGTTGGAGATGGAAAGAAGATGTGTCAGGGTAACTTATCTTTGGATGTTATTAGTCTCTGATTTAATATAGGCTGCAAGAAAAAAATAAAACCAGAAGAAAATAGTAAGCACTGACATTAGAACAATTTATCATCTATTGCTGTGTAAGGAATAAAAGGAACCTCTTTGAAGATGGTCCATTATCTGCTTCTAGCTGGTTTCTTCTTGTCATATTCTCTTGCAGAAATAATAAATTTAGGAATATCACATTTTGAGAATAAGTACTGTTATATATCTGAGTATACATTGTTCTTTTATTTACTGTCACTTTTGCCCATTTTCTAGTGGAAAATAGGGTTTTTACATTTGGTATTTGCGGTTCCTCCATATCCATTATTTTTTCATCTCAGGTACAGAAATTGGAGGTGATAGTGATGGAAGGCTGGAATAATATTAAAGGAAATGCATGCAATATATTTCTTACTTATAAGACAAATTTCAGAACAAATAATTTCAATTTATGTTCTGTAATGCAACAAAAGGATTCCCAAAAGCATATATATACACACATAAAATATATGTATTTCCTCTCTATGTGTGCAATGCATATACATATATCTACATACATGGGTAGACATATATATATGCATATCTACACGTGTACATACATGTGTATATATATATATATAAACACATAACTGTATGCATTTATATATATATACATATATATATATTTACATATGTGCATGTCTGTATATTTTTATTTTCATGAATATATGCAAAAGTATATACGCATAGGTATATGTGCCCACATATATATATTCAGTGACATAATTTCAGACTTTTACCCAGCAATTCTATTCATATGGATGGATGACCACACTTGCCTTGACCTCTGCTGATGCCAATAATTCAATTGTTTGTAGCCTCATAACACTAGGGTGAAATTCACCCTAGTGTTATGAGGCACATTCACCTCCTTTAAGACTCTTTTGTCAACATTTTCTTATTTACTCCTATTTTAGTATTAAAATAATAATATATTTATCAGTATTTTATAGCATGTTATATCCTAACTACTAATTAGCACTTTTCCCAAAAGAACTTTAGAGGTGCTATGATGTATGCAGAGTAGCAGTAACAAGGTTATCCATTTGGTGAGTCTTTTATTTTCATGAGTATTTCTCCATTTGCAGTTGTACCTCACTTCTCACAGTTCTTAATGACTTTCCAGATGTGGTCACCTACTGCTTAGATATTAAAACTGATCATTTACTAAATAAGAACAAGTTGCAGTGATTTCCACATTTTTGAATACACAGCAAGTAAGACTGAGAGTAATTTAGGCAACAAAATAAAGATCAAGCAAGGACTTGCCTGATATAATGCCCTACTGAAGATTAGTCTATCTTTCCTTTGAGGCAGGATATGAAATCAGTGTGTCAATCTACTTTAAAACGAATATTTGCTCTAACTAGATAAATTTTCTTTGTTTTAAGATAGTAAATTAAATATGTATTTGTGTTTATTACTCCTAATGGTATTTTGAGCAAAGACCTTTTTTTCTAGGACAGAAAATTTAAAAGAGCAAAGAGGGCCAGAGGCAGAAGTCTCATGGAATTTTCCATTACAGATCATTGGTGCTAAATCACAGTACCCTTCTAGTCTTTTTTAAAATTCTTTCTCATATCTATTTTTTTTTCAGCTTGTAGATAATTTCCTGTCTTTCTCTCACATAGAAATAAATATCCTGCCTACATTTCCATTAGCAAACTCCAGAGTAAAAATTCCTCCCAGTGTAGGACATAAACAGTGATCTTGGCAGTGGAGGTTTTTTTTTTATAAGGACACAGATGCTGTAATTTCCATATTAGTGAGTTTCCTGGTAAAAGACTTGGCTTCTTTCTAAAAGACCTTTTGTGTTTTGTTTGAGTGTTTTTTAAAGCTCAGAATAAGATAGTTCAAGGATGGTTTAGAATTATCTCTGGACAGAAAAAAACCCTCTGCTCTTTCTGCTTATGACCTTGCATGGATAACCTTTAATCCTGCCCATCCGGGTCCAGATAAGAGCAGCCATCTCCCCACCTCCTGCCTTGATACAACCTTAAAAATTTATTGATATATTTAAAAATTTAATATTCTTCATTTTCATGTGGTTTTCAAGGCTATGCAGGGAAGAGAGTTGTTTTACTGAAAGTTAGTATACTTTCTATATCTGTTTTCTAAATTTGAAAGTTGTTCATTGGGGAAACACAACCAAGTATTGCATGAAAGTTTTGAAGAGCAGCCTCAGTGACTATGCTGAGAGCTTTGTGGATGAACTGGGAAGCAACAGGAAAAAAGATCACAGACATGAGGAAAAGAAGAGGAGGCTGAAGTTGGTCACAGGAGGTCTGTTGGCAACTACTGCTTTGTGACTGTCCACAGCAATTCTAGGGAGGGGCTGGGTCACTGTGCCACACTGAGATATCACCACTGTAGCTTTATAAGTTGCTTTATAGGTGTAACTTGTTGTTAGTAAAGATCACTTGTAAATTTATCAGTGCAGAAATACATGGATTTTCTTTCTTTTACTAAAAGCACAATGTTCTTTATTTAAGGAAAATTCTTAAGAATAGTATCAAATTTTATCACCCACGCCCATCCATTAGAAATTTGTGGTATGCATAGCACAAAACAACACTTTTTGAAAATAGTACTGGTGTTTTGTTATCTGAATTTTGGGTTGGTCAATAAAAAATCTCTGGTATAGAACAAATTGCTTCCTTGCTCTATCTGAATGTCTTTAGCAGCCCATACGAAAGTCCGGATTTCCTTGCCTTTACTAAACCACAATTGTATTAAAATACTGCTATTGTTGATCTTTATAGTGTGACAAAAATTCTAAAAAACTAGAAAATTGTCGAGAAGTTTCCTCTGTGTTGCATATTGCACCTGTAGCCCATTTAAATCAGTAGTAAATGAAGAATGGGGATTTCTCCCCTAAGACCAGGGTTAGCTATTACGTGCTCTCCAATGATTATTTTCCTGTACTTTAAAGAAAACTAGGTGTTTCTGTTCAAAACCTTCAGTATTTTCTGTTTCAACACCATTTTCTCAGCTTTAATGCTTGAAGCATAAGTAGGTTGTGTGGTATTTTACAGGTTAGTGAAACTAGTCTAATCTGTGAGTAACATTTAAAACAGAGCCTTAATTTAGCAAAATGTGTTTAATATGAAGGCTTGTCTGCTAAGACTTTCTCTATTCATGTTATTGTGAATCATGACATTTGCTTGGTTTTGAATGTGAAAGCACTTAAACGACACATCTCATTTTCTTTTCTGTCATCTCATTTTAAATTAGAATAGTAGATTAATTGCCCCTTTAATGACAGGTGCTTGCCTAGACAAAGCTAAAATCAGGGTTAGCAGTGTGCCAGGTAATTTAAGTAGTCAGCAAACCGTGAATCTTACACTGACAATATTATAGGAATTAATCCCAGGTATTTTCCTTTTTCACATATACCGCTGTCACCTGGGTTACTTTAAGATAATAGATCCCCCGAAAGATGGGTTTTGTAAGCTTTCTTTTCTGTGCTCAAGCACAAGTTTGTCTTTGACTTTCTATCATTTTTATTTTTTGTTTTAATCAATATAATTCAAGTCAGTATGAGGTTGGGTGTTTTAAGCACCACAGGGTTCTGTGTGACTGGATTGCCTTTGGCAAGAAGGCACTTTAGATCTAATGCCAGGGATGGAGATAAGGATGCTTAAGCATCAATGCTCAGATTGATCTGTGACACTACATGGGGCAGTAAAATATACTACCATGTTAAGTGTTGTATGACTAAAATATTCTTTATTACAGTCAACAGAGTACGACAGAATATAGTGCTGGGTGGATTATCCAAGAGGCAAAAATGAGGTATCCCAGTGCCTGGTTTTGGGGTCAGATGGCTGATTGAGAAATGAAAAGCAATTTATTTGTATGTCTCCAACAAATGATTGCCGTGGAATTAGACTGTAACAAAAATAAGTTTTATCCTCAGCAAAAACATTGCTAAATACAACAGCAGAATAACATACTCAGGAAGCCTTTCCATCTCATATACCTGCACTCCATTCTTCACTAGCAGTGCAATTGGATCTACTGCGTCCTTACTTTATGAATGATAATTGTGATCATGCTCACTGTGTGTCAAGCAAATGGCAACGATTCCATTGTTTTCAGTAGAGCCAAGAGGTATTTAATTTAGTTGTGCATTCTGACTCCCAAGCACAGAAACACTTATTTCCTCTTTCTTGTATATGCCCAAAATGCAGAGCAGACAGCTCCTTCTGAGGGTTTCTATTACCTCTCTCAGAATAAGAGTAGAGAAGAATCAGGAAGATTAGGGTGTTTCTCGTGGGTCTTGGGTGTGACACTAAATCACTCCCCAACTCTTCAGAAAGATGATGTTTTATCTTCCCAGCCAAAGTACATGTTGTAAGTAAACTTGGTGGTAGTGCAGCTACATGTGCCCCTTGATCAAAGCTGCATAGCAAACAAGATGGGTTTTGAGAGCATGTGCGGGTTTGAGAAGTGGTAGTGGTATATTGCATAGAAGGGAAGATCATAGAATCAGAATGGTAGAATCATAGAATGGTTTGCATTGGAAGGGACCTTAAAGATCAGCTAGTTCCATGCCTCCCCCAGCCGTGGTCAGGAACACCTCCCAATAGACCAGGCTGCTTGAGGCCTCATCCAACCTGACCTTGAATGCTTCCAGGGATGGGGCATCCACTACTTCCCTGGGCAATCTGTTCCAATGCCTTACCAGCTTCACCATGAAGAATTACTTCCTTATATCTAATTTAAATCTTCCATGTTCCAATTTAAAGCCATTCTCCCACATCTCTGAAGTATTTAACTTCAACTGCAGCATAATTTGCTGGATATATAAAATCCTCTGTCCCAGTAAATAAGTTTATGAGCTCTGCTGAAAAACTTTAAATTTTGTTTCAACTGTTCTCCAAAGCCTCTGAAAAGCATAGTTATATCATATGTAAGTTATATAAATCATATATGCACCTAGGACATGGAAGATCTTGATACTTTATGAATACCAATAATGAGAGAAAACATTAGATTTAGTGAATATAGCTTTCATGATGGTTGAGGCTATGGAGGTGAGTGTGCAGAATGAGGGAGGACAAGATAGGGTAGGATAGGACAGGAAAAGATTACTCTGTCCAGTTGCTGAGCAATTGGTTCTTCAGTTCTTCTATGTGATATGGAGAAAAACAGCATCACTTAGAGTCTTTACTTTTCAGGGTATCCGTTTTCTCATTTTTTAAGCAGAATATATATATATACCTATCATTATATTATTTTTGAATACTTCATATTAAACAATATTATTTTAATTCAAGTAATAGACTAAAGAGGATTACAAAAATAATTTTTATGGTTACTCACATGTATTGTTTTACTGGTTTTGCTTTAGAGTATTTCTTTTGGCTTATGGCCTCTAATTTTATAGTTTGAATAAAATAAGAATTTCACTGTTTGGATTCCTTTCATGAATGTTTATCTATAACAATCCAGTTTTTCCTAACACTTTGAAAGAAGACACGGATGTGCTAAACAATACCTGTTCAATTAATGCTTATTCATCATAGACTTCTGTTCACTAAAACCCGGATGTCCATTGCACAAGATATGATGAGGAAAGATGATTTTTTTCCACTTTAACAAAGAGAAATAGATGGCTGGAAAAGTAAAGCTGATTTATTTCATTCAGTAAAGTTCATGATTCCCTTCCAGTAGCAACTGAGTAAACATAAATATCCATACTCACCCAGGTCTCTGACTTATTTTGTTTTTTTCTTGAAGTATTGATGAATTTTGTTCTTGGAAATAGTTGTTAAAGAATGTCAAATGGTAGGAATCAACTACCTTGTCATTAGAATCTATTTTTAATGTTAGATTTTAAATTAAACTGTTAATTGTCTTGACCTCCTAAAAAGAAGACTGAAAAGTCTGATGAAGGGACCCAAATACAGGACTTGGACATATGTAAAGACTTCATCATGATGTTCATGTGCTTCTTAGCATACCTCCATTTCTGAAAGGGCAACAGGTCTCATATTTGCAAGAAAGCTGATGGCTAACAAAATGATCTTTGGTTTTATGTATGTTTTTGCATTGTATTTCTCTTAAAAATACCTTGCCTGTAAAAGAAAATCTATCTAAAAGAGGTAAAAGGAAAATATGCCGTACATTTGTACACTAAAGAAACAAGAAATTTAGATCTGCTGTATAAGCCTCAAGTACATCTTCTGAAGCAATACAGTAAATGATATTGGGATTGGGAATGCAAGAGTCATCTTCAGAATTCAATCCAATTAATTTCTTCCATGTCTTTATTGAATTCAGGTATCATTGGCATCAATTGGATCATAAAGGACATGATACACAAGCTTTTTTTGTGCCTTCTGAATTGCTGCAGCTATCTGGATGTCTCTAGAAATATGAGAATTTCCTGTGCTTCAGACTTTCAGAATAAAAGTTCAGATAAAAACCACAGAAATTAATAAACCAGATTCATTGCTACTAACTTTGAGGGAAAGATATCAAGACTGATATTGGCCCATCCTATTTAAATAGTAGCTGTGGTGTTCCTGGTGTGTAATTCAGGAACCTTTCCCTGAAGTTCGAAGAACTAATAACTTTAGAAGCTTTAATACAAATGCTAGTACAATTACTATTTAATCCTTCTTAATGCACTTTAGTTTCATTAATTTGAAAGCCTGATGATATCAGGAGCTTACCCATCATTGTTCCCCAAAGTAGCTTCCTTTGCCAGCCAAGGATTCGATGTTACTCTCTAACACCTCCTCAATCACCAACCTTATTGTTCTGTTTCAACTCAAGTTTTCCCACTTAATGTAAGCATGATATTATTGTGCCATAGGTGGCAAATACATTATTCCTTCTTGTTTTATTGAACTTCCTGTCTTAATTAACAAAGTAATTTTTCCTTCATGTCCCATTTGCTCATTATTCATTTTCAATTATGATACAGCTTTCCCTTAGACTTTAATTTCTTCTTGTGCTTAAAAGGGTAAATTAATTTTCTTATTAACCCTTTGACATCTCATTAAGGTCACTGAATAGGACAATTATGTTTTCTCCTGGCATGCCACCCAGATGATGTAATTTTGAAAAAACACTGAGAAGCTTAGAAATAATTTGCCATAAACACTATTAATTCTTAATGGTATGGCATTAACATCTGTTTCATATGATACTTTTTGCCTTCACAGCCCTACTATTGAACTGGGATTGTGTCTATCCTTGTGTGACATGGAGGAAATATTGGCTTCTAATGTTAAACTTATTGGTTTTACTTTGTTCATAATGCTCACGTTCATTTTTTCTTTTGAAAATATTTATAGTAATGGCAGAGACCATAAAGGATCCCATTTGCATAGCTTGGACCAGCCTCTGATAAGACAGATACCAGAAAAAATGAAAATTCAAGATTTCCCTCCCACCTGTGTGCAATAGGCTGTAGCACTGGCTTGTTTATGGGCAGTATAAATAACATGCTTTAAAAGCCTTTAAAGGGAAACCACATCCCAGTTCCTCCCTGTTATTGGTATATGAAGCTGTACACCATTTTAGGCCACTTTATAACCTTAACTTTGATATTACAGTTTGTAAACCACTAATTTCTTCTCATTGAAACAGAAAACGAAGTTCTTTAATTCATTCAAAGGGAGTAGTCGTGACTTCTATGATATACCCTGTACTGTTCTCTCTTTGTTCCTTTGGCCCACTCAGTTTCTTATGGTTTACGACTTTGTCCACAGACCACAAGCTCCCTGTGGGTTATGTGTCCCAGCTTCTGTCTTCTGCTTTGTTGCTTTCTGAAGACTTCTGGATGAAGGTTGCACATCATAATATTTGTTGATTCAAAGGTGACTGTGAATCGCTGACACAAGCAGAAGTGTCAACGTAGCTGACAAAAGATGTCAATCCCCAATGTGAAAGAGAATTGTGAAATGAAAACCTCGCAACAGTTAAAATCTGGTTATTTTATTAAGACATCATAAAAGTAGAAACAGTAAATATTTCATGTATCTGGCTGGTTTTAATGCCTAGGGCCAACTGTGTGTTTTTCTGCTTGCTAGGTCTCCTCTCACTATAGACTCACATCTATTCTGTAAGAACAAGCTGTCCCACATACAAGTCACATATTGGGTATGCTGAATGCTATTAAGCATCATAAAGATGAGCACTGATTAAAATGAGCAGATTTGGAGCTAGAATGGGATGAAATATTCATGGACAAATTGTTTCATAGATTAAAATTTTATATTGTAAGTGTCCTACAGAAACATCTGGCCTCGACTGGGAAAAAAGTGATGATTTTCACTCTTTTGTCAAACAAACAGCTGTCATTTCAGAAAGTTCATTTTCTTCTAGTAATGTCTCCTTTTCTGCCTATATCCAAAAGATGTATTCAAAACATTAGGAATCACCATGTCTTTTCCATATTCTCAGAAACACTACATGCTTTAGTTCTTCTGATACCTATAACCTGATCATTTTATAAGCCAGAGAAAATGTCCTTTTTTTTTTTTTTTAATCAAAGTGTTAAAACAAGGTTTTAAAATAAATTTAAGCTGCCCTCCCTTACTAAGGAATTATAAGAAGGAAAGTTCAGGAGCCCCATCTCAATTTCATTTCAGTCAGACAAAAAATTCCAAATTCCTGTTAAATTTAAAGTAATTAATCTAGCCCCTTACTAGCAGATTATTGAGACTTGCCTTCTCTTTTTAACAAAGATAGTAATGGAAATCCTGGGCAGATCTTGAAATACTTATGCTATTTCATACAATCATAGAATCATAGAATGGTTTGGGTTGGAAGAGACTTTAAAGATCAGCTAGTTCCAACCCTCCTGCCATAGGCAGAGGCACTTCCCACTGGATCAGGCTGCTCAAGGCCCATCCAACCTGGCCTTGAACACCTTGAGGGGTAGAGCAGCCACAACTTCCCTGGGTGACCTGTTCCAGTGCCTCACCATCCTCATAGTGAAGCAATTCTTCCTAATGTCTAATATAAATCTTCACACTTCCAATTTAAAGCCATTCCCCCCCATCCTATCACTACATGCCCTTGTAAAATGTCCCTCCTCAGCTTTCTTGAAAGACCTTTTCAGGTACTGGAAGGTCGTTACAAGGCCTCCCCAGAGCCTTCTCTTCTCCAGGCTGAACAACATCAATTCTCTCAGCCTATCCTCATATAGGAGATGCTTCAGCTCTCTGATTATCTTTGTGGCCTTTCTGTGGACCCATTCCAAGAGTTCCATATCCTTCTTATGTTGGGGATTCTAGAACTGGACACAGTACTCCAGGTGGGCTCTCAAAAGAGTAGAGGGTCAGAAACATCTTTGCTGGATGCGCTTCTTTTGATGCAGCCCAGGATACAGTTGGCCTTCTGAGTTGTGAGCGCACAGTGCTGGCTTATGTTGAGCTTTTCATCAGTGAACACATCCAAACTCTTCTCTGCAGAGCTGCTCTCAATCATGTCATCCCATGGCCTGTATTGAAACCCCGGATTGTCCTGAACCAGGTGTAGGACCTTGCACTTGGCCTTGTTGAACCTATTTGAAATAGGTCAAATCAGACACATGTCTACAGCGCCCAGCTCTGTGAAAAAAAAAAATATTGAGGTGATTTAGTGATGCCAAGCTTACAAGAAAACTCAGGAAAACTGGTATTTGATTTTGGATTGTAGGTACAGAAAGGCTGGTATAAAGGTACTCAACACACAATCAGTTATTGCCTATAAAACTCTGAAATACAGAAAGTGAAAAATATTTCCAAATAACAAAATACTCACGTGGAAAATAACTGCAACAAAATTCAGAATTGCATTCCTGATATTGTGTTTAGAAAAATTTCAGGGAAAGACTAACAAACATCTGGCTACAGACAGAATAGTGGGATAAAATGGGGTAGAACTTCACCAGAGATAAGTTGTGCAATAGTACTCTGTCAACTTAATTTCATGAGAGGCTACATAAAAGTGTTCTAAAGCTGGCAAACATCAAAAACAACATTCTTCCCCAAATAACACCCACTTCACACTACCACCCCCAAACACTAAGTGGACCTGTGTCATAGGTAAAAATGCTGTTCAGGCAGTTTTGTTCAGTGGATTTCTGTTATCATGAGTAAAACCTGGAGAAAGTGTTGACAAAGGTCTATATTAAACAGTGGAATTTTCTCTAATGGAGGGAAGTTTGAATTCATTTTTTTAGTAATGAGCCTGGGAAAGGGAGAATCAGAATGCCATACAGAAGGAGAGGACATGGAGGATGAGTAACAGGAATAAAATTGCCTATGGTAAAACAAAATACACTTGAGGACTAATGAAAAGAAATGATTATTCCAAAATTACTGTTGTTACATTATTATCAATTGTTATATTTTGAATGATAAAAATATGTAAGTTCTTTGTATCCCAGTTTGCAAGTCTGAGGTTTGAATACCAGTCTGCAGTTTGTAAAAGCTAGTCATGCTATCTAGTGATTAAAACTATTAATATAATTCTTTCTAGAATGTATTATACAAGACTGATTACTGTGGCTTGAATTTTGAATACATTTTACAATAGTTTTCATGAAACAGGCAAAATAATGTATTTAGAACATTATGATTTGCTTTCCTGCTGCTTCAAAAACGTTGTGTAGTCTACATGTCCAAAAATATAATCAAGCTTTTGTACATTGCAAGTGTAGCTTTTATCATGTAGATAATCCATTGAATCTCTATGAAAAACAAATTCTTTTAGAATTTTTAATGCAGTTGAGATGTATGTATGGTGATATTGCATAATATGTTTTCCGAAATAGACTTTTCCCAAACACTGCACCTCTAGATTCTTGTAAATGACATTCTATAATGAGCTGCAGGTACTTTTTGATTAGCACAGGGAAGAACATTCTTCTGTTTATCGTTTTTCTTGCACCAACGTGCCATCTCTGCTGATTACTTACATTATGGTTAATTTGCAACTGATAATCAGGCCTAGTTTCTTAATAAACTTCTCATTAAGTGACTGGAGCTGTCACTTTACCTCCGTGTTACTCTTCCTCAGGATAATCTGTGACCATTATGCAAAAGCAAAGCCTGCTGGACGTCACACATGTCATTTGCAATCATGTACAAAAGCTTCAAAAGGAGCTTGTTAAATAAATGCCCTTCACAATTCATTACAGTAAAGTAGAAAGGTGTAACTAATCATACCATATTGCCACTGTATTGCCATATCTGGATTATTTGAGGAAGAAGCCTGCTCAGCAAGTACACATTTTAAAAGCTTATTGCAAAATAGTTTCAGGGAGCTCTCTGAACTGCTTGTGCTTTGAGTATGCTGCAGTAAAATCAACATTTTATTAGTTCAGAAGCTCAGGCTGAGTCACCTGGAAGACACTTGAATGTTAATTCTGAAAGTGTTGCCTTCAGGAGTAAGTGACATGATTATGTTTTGATGTATAACAACTTACCTTGTATTATTGGAGGTAAAGTAAATTTCCAAATGAATCTTTTGAGCCCACAGTAAAAATCAAGTAATTCAACATAGCCTTCAGATGAATCAATTGTAGCTATTTGTGTTAGTTCATATTATAAAGGAATAAAATTATGCTTATGGATAACTGCCACATTTTAGGGGATGTGCAGAAGCAGTTAGGTTATAGTAGTGTGATAATATTCCTTGTATTGTTGATAATAAAAACAGTCTTTGCTATGTCATTTTCCTTAATACAATCCTTTAGTTTGGCCTTCTGAGTAACTGTGTGACTAAATGTATTCTGTAACCCTGTCTCAGGTCTTGCCAGTCATGTCCTTTGACAGCTTTTCATGAAGAATAAAAAAAGTACACCATCGGTGTTGGAGTGAGATTTGAAATTAAGATACAGTACATTGAAGGATGTTATTGGGCTTTTTTTCAGCTAAGCAGGTTTCTGCTTGACTTGGAGAGCATAAATAACAATAATTGCAGGGCAGAGCTTTGAATGAGAATTAAAGATATATTCAAGAAGACATCCATAAGTAATCAAAAATACCTACTTCTTCTTGAATGGAACCCTGAAGGAAAGTGTGTTTCCTACTTTATACATTCATAAACATCAGCAACTACAAAACCTCTTGGCACTATTATTTTCTCCCCGGGAAAGACTTGTGGCAAAGTTACTCCTGAAATATGCGCTCATGTCTTTTATCCATTGTCTTGCTTCCAATCATGATTTTCAAAATTGTTTAAAAAAACAAAAAGCAAACCAAAATCTACTAGACATTCAAAACATTGTTTATTCCACATGATCGTATGGTGCTGTAGCACCAAGTTGCAGTCCCTGTATCTCAGCTGTAACTGCAAATACGATATCTTTGAGACCCACTTATACTTCGGCTTATGTGTATCTTTCTTTCTTTAGCTATCCAGAGAAGCTCATTTCCAGTGTGCTCACAGAAATTAAATGCTGCAACTCTCTATCAAGCCTAAATTTGTTCTGTTTTTAATGTTTCACTACTGCTTTCTCAGAGATAAAGTCTTTGCTTCTGAAAAGTTTCTCACTCCTTTTACTACCTCCATATCTTCTTGAAAAAGGTGAAATTTAACAGATAAAAGACAAAAAAAACCCAACTAACCCAGAACCAAAATATAGCAGACAACGTAGTAAACTGGTAGGTATTCATAATAATTAGGAGTTCTCCCTCTTGGGCTTTATGCTGACCTTATGGAAGCAGTCATAAATGATGTCAGCAGGAAATAAGGAAATATTGCTTTATGAATTAGGACATAATGTGTGAAATGATGACATTCTATGTTATTTTCAACATAGAAGTGCATGTCAACATCTCTTTTAGTTTGTAGCATCTGTTTTGAGGTAGTGGGACACCAGTTTTCTTTTTTAGTATGACATCTTAGGAACAGAACAACTTTCTCTTTAGACTGTTCTCAGTAGTTATCCTTCCTGCTTTACCATTATGCTGCTGTTCACTGGATGCTACATTTATTTTTTCTGTGCTTTTATGAAATATCCTTTAGCATCGTATCACCACATGCACACACAAAATGAAACCGGACTAAGAAGTGGTTGCAGAATATTATAATCCATTACTTCTCTGTACTCTGTAAATTAAAATGTTTAACCTGGGAACAGGATTCTAGTCTAGTTCCATATGTTCTTTGATTGTGGCTATAAAATAAGCAAATCATTTCCAGAAACCAATTAAGAAACAATTGCAAAAGATTTGATTGTATTTGAGTGTGTTGCAAAGATATTTTGACTGGAATAAATTTTTAGTTACACACCATCATCTTGCTCCTGTCACATTTCAGAGTTATTGATTTGAAACAGAAGTGGAATTTTGATACTATTTATTCTGTGCTACATATTGTGTAATTATTCAGATGCTTCATTTTCATTTGTGCTTTCCTATTTGTTTTAAATGTTATTACTTGCTCCAATGCTTTTTCATTTTAGTGAATACAGTGATAAATATTTCTATCAATTGCAGATGTGATTTTTGCATAAGTAACTGAAATCCCACAGCCATGGTTTAATACAATATTACATACCAGAGGATCTTGTAGAAGCAATTAGAAAATCTAAGCATGTATCTGATTATTGACTTATTAAAAAATGCTCTTAAGGCATTGCTTGAGTTAAAAAAAAAAAAAAATCCACCTAGAAACCATTAAAGCTGCTAGTTTCACTGGCAGAGTTTTAGATATTCTCACTGTAGACTAAGTGATATCACAGTCACTCCAGTTTATGTATAAGATTCAGTGAGGATGTATCTCAAGCTGCAGTTTCCTTTTTATTCTCCCAGGGAAGGGACAAACATATCTGTGTGCAGGAGGACTATGAAGCTCCCTTGGCTGCACAGGAAGGGCTTAGCCTCAAGTTGCCCAGTAGAGATGAAATAGAAACTGTCTGCAAGTTAGAATGATTTTTTATATATATAAATTAAAGTATTTTGTGCTTCTTTCTTCATTGAGAACTAGATTTTAAATGGGAAACACAACGCTGCTCCATGGACAGACATTCTAAAATGAAATGTATTATTCAAATGTGAACCTGGCAGGCTCAATCTTCCAACTAGGATTATGTTTTCCTTTCCATATTCAGCCACAAAGCAGAGCTGTCAAAAAAACTATGAACTCTTTTACTATTATTGTTGAGAATTTTTCCTCCATTACAAACAGAATAAAAGCTTTTAAATTTCCACTTTATTCCCTAATTCTTTTTGGACACTTAAACAGGTGGTGGAAAAGGTGCAGAGGAAACATATAACTTTACAACTGATTAAGTAAACATTACTGAAAAATTGTTTTGTATGAGTGAAAATTTGTTCTGTATGCAAAATTGGAAAGCACTAATATATATTTTCCCCTGTGACATTCACTTAGGAACAGAAAATGCTTTCAAAAGAGCTCTAGTTGAAGTTACTTTGGAAGGAACACAAGGGCCATTTTGTGTTTGATCTTACACAGAATTTATGTATATCAGAAACCTATTCTGACTTGCAGTCAGATGAGAGATGATTGAAGCTTTTAGCATCCACAAAAACAGGAACAGAAAGAATATCCTTGTTACTTAGTTCCCCACAGTTTAACAATCCTCAGTCGAAGAGGAATATGTGCTGGATGATGGCTCCACAACTCACTGCTGGGAATCGATAGGTACTCACTGAACAGTTTCTGACTAAATCACTATAGCAGAGCTTTTATGTGAATTTTAATGTACAAGACCCTCAGAAATCTTCCAGAAACAATAGCATAACCTTCCCTTATGGGTTGGACTCTTTTAATATCATACTTCACCATATTGTACATCTCACATCTGTTAAGCTTTTATTAGTTATATAACACACATTAATCCAGAAAGGAAGTATTACAGTCTAAACGCTTTGCCTCCATGTAGAGGGACTATTTCTAGCTCAATGGCTGAAATTAGAATATAATCATTAGCGCCCTTTGCATTTTTCTTCCCAAAAGGAAGTCTTCACAGTTAGCAAGGAAGAACTGTTTTCTGATTGTTGCTTGGTAATATTTTTCATTTCCTTTGCATATTTTAATGCAATCAGCACAGCTTACATCTGCGTAGCAATCAAATTATGAAGTCAACATAATCCAATGAAATGCTGAAGAGCCAAATAATCAAATTCAGATTAATATTAATTGCTGTAGTTTCTGCACCTGGATTCAGAAACAGAAACAAAAACAAAACCAAGAAAACTACCACATACAACTTATTCTCTTTAATTATAATGTTTAAAAAAATACAACAAAAGAACCCCTAAAATAGACCCACAACCACCCTCCCCTCAAGAACCCAAACACCAGTTGATGTATTTTCTCCTTTTCAAAGGAAGGAATTTGTCAACATCCAAATTTAGATATGTATTCCTCAGACATCCCAGTGAAATTATGTATCATTTTTCTTTTCCCTAGCAACTTTTATTAACTAATTATCCATCACAAAGAAGGAAATATTATCCTTATTTCACACAGTCACAGATTTCTTACAGAACATTTGCAGTTCTAGTTCCGGAACTAAATTAGTATTAACATGTCTATTACTGAAGTGGGCCCGACTGCCAAGAGGATTCATATTTTCACTTCTTCATGCAACCAACAATGAATGTAAAAAACCCAGCGAACAAAAGATGAATTACTATTTCCACTCCTTCTCCCCAGAGGTGCCTTTACCAGCCCCCCCATCAGAAAGCAGCTGCTCATACAATTAATTCAACATTTGTCATAAGTAGGAGGGGTGGGATCTCCAGTACAGAGAGAAATGAGCACTTGAGGACTGGGACAGAAACCTACTGGTACAGATTTATTAGCTACAAATTGAGAAAATTGCTACTCTCTTAGTAACTCATACATTTTTAGTTTTCTGCCCTCATTCATTTATCCTCTTCTGTAATATCTCATGCCAGTCAACGTGTGTGTGGTTGCACACAAAGTTTTGAGTGGCAGTTTCCCACAAATGAGATGGGAATTAAGAGCTGAGAGGTGGTACATTTCTGAAATTGGTAATAAAACAATAGAAATATTATTGTTTGCTTGGACTGCAATCATTGGGCTGATTCCTGTAGGTTTTGCAGTTTAAGTACAAACTCTTCTCTTTCTCATTCTGACTTGCCTGCCCTTCACCTGAAGCACAGAAATAAGCACCTAATTTTTGTATAAATTGCGATAAAACATTTTACTTCCTAAGGCAGATGGAATTTTAATGACAAATCAAAATTTAAAAGTGGCCCATGCTGATGAAGAGTGCAGTTTTCATTATTAAAGATGTTTCTTACAGTGGTAGGAGTCAGCAAATGTAATTAAAGCATAATTGGATAGAAAATACTCTTAGCCAGAAGAGCCAGACAGAAATGTGAGACATAGGAACAGGATTTGCTTCTTTAACAGTAGCTTCCTCTACTCATTTACAGCTCCTTTGGAACTAAAAGAAATGGCCACATGTATAATTATATCCACTGTCATTTAATTACAATTGAAATTCAGACAAGATGATAAAATATAATTAGGAAGTTATCAATTACTACATTTACACACTTGTGACTAGTGAGATCTCACAGACCACACTAAATTTGTGGAGTTGAGATTTTTGAGCAGTTAGTCAATCATAAAGAAGTGTTAAAAATTGTCTGAAATACATACAGCTAGCACCAGTGAACTTCATAATAATAACCTGTAAAGTGTTAAAGTGCAAAATTAATTTGTAGATTGAGTTTCAACATCAGTCAGAACTGTCAATGGTCAAGTGGTATAATGGATCTATTTGCTCCCTTGTCATTACAGATTAACCTTCTCAATTACATACAGAACACACGAAGCAAGAAAAGTGAAAATAATGTGGTGGTTATTTCTTTCCAAAAAATAATTTTAAATGTGAGGAGAAAACTTTGTGATCAAAGAAGAAGGATTTGATTTTGTGCTTTCAACTGAATATTCAATTTCTTCCTGACATTGACACTTAAGTTTGAGTGTAAGCATATTTAGTATAAGAAAGACAAATATCTGTGCCTGTGAAAATCTGAAACAAACAGAACTTAAACATGCAGACCAAATTCAAACATACTTTCAATGGGGAGTACTTTCACTGGCAGCCAGTACAAAACTTACTAGGACACTGATGGCTTTTCTCTTTGTGCTTGAGAACCTTCCAAACTACACCTGCTATTTCCCTGACAGGGCTGCAGGTAAACATAAGATATGGGAGTTCAACATCCTTCCTGTTGAGCTCTAAAATAATTTTCATCTGATCAGAAAAAGGAAGTGTAAGGAATATGAGTAACCTGTACTGACCTAAGCGAAAAATGCATCCATATATGCATCTTACATGCATGAGCAATGTAAGAAAGGAAGAAAGACCTTCCATAATAATAGAAAGGCCCTGGAAACAGCATTAAAAGATACGGTTCTAATGCACAAGCTGTAAGTCAAATACCAAGTTACTACTGGGCATGTATTAAAAAACATCTCTAAACAGCTATGTATCCTGAAGGCACCTAAACCGCTGCCTACAAAGTTTATCAGTGTTGGGACTAAGTTGCAGCTCAGTCTAGACTTTCAGCATCACAGACAGAGACTTAAACGCCCAAGATCTCCCACAGATACTAGGCTGCTGTAGATCACCTAGTTATTAGATACCTCACAATTCCAGCATTTATAGAAAAAGATGGGAGGTCAGTAGCACCTTTACTCACCTGTGTACCGCAGAACTTGCAGGACTGTGGACAATTGTGGAGTTAGACAGAAAATAGTTATCAAAACTTTATTAACAGAATTCTACTCTCATTGTTTAAGATGATGATGATTATTACTATCCTTGGCAGATATTTTTACACCTTAAAAAAGTAGCTGTTTCGTCCTGTATCAATATCAAAAGAAAAATGTCTTCTGATTCTTTTGGGCTAGTATACAGAAATATAAATTGTAGTACTTGAAGGAGGATTGAATACAAACTTCGGTGTTCCTAGACACTTGCTTTGTTGACTCAGCCTTCTCCCTTATCACTGTGGACTTCTGCAGTGATCAGGACTGCTGCCTAGATCTGGTCAAGGCTAACAGATGTGCTCTGGTTCTTTTGCCTGGGCACCAGAAGACAGCATCCCTGGTTGCTGAGGGTACTGCTCTGCTGGCACCTCCACCCCTGCTCACCTTCTCTTGCAGAGCAGCCCAGTCTTGCTGTTCCCTGGCAAAAATGACACCAAACACCTGCTCCTACCGCTGGTGGATATGTAAATCAATTTGCAATTTGCACAAATGTAACTGTGCCTGCATAAGCAGTTGGTGCTTTCTCCTGGGCATACAAAACTCAATGGAATCATGTGTAAGAGCAGAATGTTTTACACTGTGACATCTTCCCTGGATAGACTGCTGGCAGAATTAATTTTTGAAAGAAAAAATTCTGACTGATCTGAAGTATAAGGAGAATAAATTCTATCCCCTACACAATGCTTTTCATTTTTCAAGCTATTGCAGCGAATAGAACAATTGAAACTACTCCTCCAGGTACCCTTGTAAAGTAACAATTAATAATATATTCTACTCCTATTTTGTCTAACTTCTGTTTTTCTTCAAGAATTTTCTATATTTAATAGATAAAGGCTCATATAGTTTCTGTATATCCGGCCTTACAGAGCCAAGTGAATTTTAGAGCTCAAACAATTTTAGACAAAAAATAGCAGCCTCCCTTGCATTGCAAAGGGAGGCAAATGGAGTTCTTCATGAACCTCTTTTGAGATATCAGACTCTACAACATTTAAGGTTTGAATATTGCTTTTTTTTGTTTTCAGGAGGACAAGCTGAAGCAGAGAAAGATGAAACTAACAATTAATACCTGAAAACAAATAGGCTTCTCATTGATTATTGCTACCTGCCTGTAAGGCATGTATGTGTTCCATAGTGGAGGGGCCAGGAACACTATTCCTGTCTCACCATCAGTCCCTTGCCATGAAGTCTCAGAAGACAGGAGAGGTTGAGAGTCCCTACGCTGCAGGATATGAGGTATATCATGAGTTATAGCAGGATATATCATGAGACAAAATCCTCCCCACAGGGTGTTCCTCTTCCCCTTTCCCTCTTCCTGGCTGAGATTTTGTCACCAACAAAATCTTGGGAAAATTTTCTCCAGCTCCTTCAATTTCTTTCCTTGTCATAATAATAGAATGCATATAGACTTCTAGCACATATTGATTGCAATACTGTAGCTTAATACCAGCCTAAGAAAAGCTAAAATTAAATATTCTGCATTACCTACACTTTCTGATTCAAAATAGCAAGATATAACTATGATGTCCACTTCGCAGGGTATATTGTACTACTTAGAAGCAAATACAGAACACGCAGGAAATCTCTGAGGCTGAAGACACAGCTGGCAGTATGAAACCTGGGGAAATGCCAGAAATCCACCCCTCTCCTGTAAAACAATAAAATACTTGTGTTCCTGTGAGACATTATAATAGACCAACCCCCGAACTGCTGACTTTTCTGAAAGATATTGTGCACCATGGTGGTGTATCAGAGCCCCTGCTGATAACATGGCAAGCCCACAGATTGTTTTGTTTGTGCAACCCAATTCTAAGCTCTAACAACAACAGAAGACTATAAAATCCTTTTCCATGCAGTTAAATTCTTCAGGGCAGTTTAACGAAACCATTTGAAACTTTCCAGGCTTGACGCATTGCTAAGATACTACAACATGCCTCATTACACTGTGACACTGTGTCAGCAGCACAGATTGCCACCAGCCCTCTGTCTCACTTCCAAAGTACAGCACTGCAGCTCAGTGACACTCTTTGCTTTCTGGGAATTGAGGGAAAAAAAAAGTCACCAGGTGCATGGAAAGAGATGATGTCTCTCCTCTCCTAGGTGACACAGTAGAAGAGGTTTCATTTTTTAAGCAGTTGTGGCAAGCTCCATGTTCCCCTCAATGGTCTTGATTTCAGAAACAAATATGGAACACAACTACATGTTTACCCTTCACACAAGTAACAAAACTAGGATAGGAGCAGTGAGGATGTTTAGCACATAGACAGGAGGAGAGGGAGGAGGCCTGTAGTTCACTTAAATCCAGTTACAACCATGTGCCTAAGGCTAGACTACCTCTCAGGTCCGTATTGTTGACTATAAATTACAAGTGAGAAAGAACACAGACAACCACAAGACATCAAACTTTGATTTAGAGCTTTATTTTTTATAATATTTTTGCATAAGCCTACCTACCTGTGAGCTTGATAAGCAGCAGTTATTTCAGAGGGGCTGAGGAGGAGGATTGTCTTTAACTGCTCCATCCCATTTTGAGAACAAGCTGGCAGCAGAGGGGATGCCAGGAAGACACGTGTGATACTGTGAATATTTGCAGCAGCTAGGACTTGCCTCCAGCTTACATCTGAGGGCAGGAAGATGTAGCACTTTTGGGAACTCACTCACCATGCACTGCTTAAGGAAGACGCTCATTAGAAGCATGTGAATAATCAGCATAGCTGATCTTTAAATAAGACATGAGAAAAAAATGAAGTAGTAATTACTCTAGTAAGGGCTTTCAGTGCTACAAGGAGCCCTTATTCTTTGAGAACTCAGTTAACAAAGCTTGAGCTAGGGCCAGTTGTACTTGTTTGAGGTTTCCTACCTTAAACAGTGGTACCAATTAGACACTCAAAGCTTAGAAGGTGCTTAAGTAACCTGCTGAGCAAGGCTTTGAATCACCAGTTCTTCTAGTTAACTAACTAGGATGTGACCCAGCTATGACAATCTGAAAGCCCTTTGATGGCCTCAAGTTTGGGAAGTGAATTCCTCTGATGTCTGACCTCACAACTGGCTATGCATCCTTGCTGTGTACAAAAAGGACCTCCAATACTGGCAGAGGCCTCCCAGAGTACCTAACAGTGGAAGAAACCAGCTGTATACAATTTGTAAAAGATTCAGTTATCGAAGTCTGTTCAAGTTAGCAAGAACATACATGGATAATACTTGCACATGAGTATGTATCAAGGCTCCTTCAGCAGTTCAGAGTGCTCTTTCAACCAGAGTTAGAGCAACCCCAAAGAGTTCAGGTGTCCCCTTTACATGTGGCTTCTTGTTTTGAGTGCTGAATCCCTCTTATGCTACACTGAAAGTACACTCCCTTATAGCTTTGCTCTCTGTCAAATGGCTGTTTCTTTCTGCTGCAAAAATTTCCAGTGCCTTTGTGAGCCTCAATGGGCTATTCTTTCTTTCTCCCTGCCAAGATCAAGCATTAACTCCTATGTCATTGTTCTTCACTTAAAAGATAAATATATACATGCTGTAACTATTAGCAGGCCTGATACACACAAGAGTAGAGCTGAAAATATGTACCTAAGGACTGAAACTTCTCCAGCAATTTCATTACATTATCTTTAGTTGTTGATTTGCATAAATTATTTTTTTTCTATGAGATTCTTTGTCACAGAAAGAAAATGCTCAGTGACTTAGAGCAGACACAAAAAATCTGTTCTTAATTATGTTGGAAATATTGCAAATGCATGAATTACAAAATAGCTTTACTCTTTAAAGAAAGCATTTGATTTTATTAGCCTGGGGCATTAGAAGACATAAAAGATGTAGTGAAGTTATTTTCCTGCCTCCTTTTTTCAGCATGAAGGACTGAAATGCAACATGTGTACTTCTAGCATACATTTAGATCTTCTTCTTGTTAAATCTTTAATGGAATGCTTGATTTAAACATCAAGAATTTGGCTGTAATTTTTAGCTGAAAGATCAAATAGGAGATATATTTCTAAGATGGTATTTCTTAACTTTTTGTAACAAGAAGGAAAAAGACAAAAACAATGTGTTGAAATCAGTTGCAAGAAAATTCAGATGAGAAAATAAAGGTGAGAAAATCTAATTCACCAATACAGATGTACTGCTGCTGGGGAGGTCAGTGCCTGAGTACTTCTGATGAGAGTTTAGAGAGTGAAGTGTCTGCCTGGTACTAACTAGTGTGTACCATTGGCACATCACATTTTGGTGAAACAACATATAAGAAAAGATAGAAGATTTATGTGTATATGTTTATTCATGTTAAATTCTGGATCCAGTGTGCACCTTAACTGAAGGCATTGTTGTCTGGGAAGAGTATTCCAGATGACCATGCTCATGGCTGTAACAAACCTGAAGTGCATTATTCACAAAAAGGTGAAGGCTGATTGTAGATTCAACAGCATTGTCACTGCTTGCTTTGTTAAGCAGGTTCTCCCACAGGTTTCCACTCACTGTCACATTTTCTCAGTTCCTCAGTGGACACATTTTCATGAATCTATTTAGCTCACTTTCTGTTTAGCAAGCTGAAATGTTTTAGAATTTATTGTCCTGTTGCTTTGCTGTTAGAAATGGAGTTCATCTCTTGCCACTTCACTTACACTAAAAGCTATTTTCAGTTCCTCCTTACTTCACCTTTCTATGACTCTTTGTTTTTCATACTCTTCCAATATTGTTACATCTTTAAAGCTTATCGGTACTGCTTTGGAAATCTTTTATGGCAGCAATACTTGCATTCAGTCAGGTTGATGGCATATTTACAGGTATTCCATAACTTCAGTGCAGAGGCTGGTATCACAGATCCACAAAGTTGTTCCAATCAACATTTCAAATGAAAAAGGAGAGGAAGCTTGACCAATTATTTTGCCCCAGTAATTTATGACTGCTAAAGATGGCTAATGTAAAAAGTAAAAAAAAACAAACAAAAACCCAAAAACCTCTAGTTTAGGAGACTTATTATCAATATATTTTCAGGTATTTTTCCTTTTCAAACAACAAAATATAATTGAGTAATCATAAACATAAATCTATTTGAAAATACTATGTTGTCAGTTTTAATACATTTATTTGTATGCAGTACGTATAATTATTTTATAATATCTTGCAATATATTCAGATATTTCATTAATATATAAAACATTTTACATGAACAAAAAAATTTAACTTTAACATGAAGGTCTGCCTGTAGAATCAATATTTATCAGATTCTGAAATGTGTCCAAAAATAAAACATGCAAGAAGAATTCATTATCACTTTGCAAAAGACAGCTCTTTCTGAATTGCATGGTCCTGTGCTCTTAGGAGGTGGTATTTAAAAAATGACTAGCACCGACTGGCCACAGTACCTTGAAAGGCTTTTTCCTGGGGGACATTACTAAGCAGTTCTCTGAGAAACCTGAAGTCTGCTTTTCTCATATCCTTGTTGAAGTCTTGCTGTCAGTTTTCCCTGTGTTAGCATGGATGTTAAATTTGACTGCTTTGTGGTTGTGGTGACCAAGGTAGCCTCCAAACACCACTTCACCCACTAGATCCTCTCTGTTATCTAGCAACAAATGAAAGAATGTCCCACAGCATTTGTGCTATGAGAGGGTTTAGGAATCTTCTAGGCCTGTTTGTACCAGTTGTGTACTCCCAGTTGATATCTGGCAAATTGAAGTCCCCCATGAGGACAAAGGAGGATGACTTGGAGGCAACCCTAGTTTCTTCAAAAGAACTCATCAGTGTTATCATCATGGTTGGGTGGCCTATAGCAGGTTCCCGTGACAACAGTAGTTTTAATTGTCTGTCCCTTAATCCTTACACAGAGCCTTTCAACTATGCTATCACTAACTGCAAAGTGGATGCATTCCAGCCCTCCTTCTACACGCAATGCCACCCTCCTGGCATGGCACACCCTGTTTGCCCACTCTGTTTGCTGTACTCCTGGTTGCAGTGTTTCGTTAAGGACCATTTAAACTTACTGCGATTCCTTCCAGCAATTACCCCACAGTGTCAACCACTTATGTAGGATCTACTGGCTCCCAGCTGGTCTCTCAACCTGTCCACAGGTTTCCCTGCTTCTGAGGAAACCTCCCTTTCATCCTTAACATGTGCTCTGCTATAGAACCTACGACTACATCTGCTGTGCTCCTCACCGGTTGGGTAATACTCGTTTTGTCTAAAACTATTCAAGGAGGCAACAATGAATTGTTTCTATTTCACCTGTGCAGTAACCAACAACTATGGGGACTAGTTATTGCTCTATGCATGACATGAGGTGTTGGCAATGGCAGAAAAAAGATACTCAATTCAAAAGACACTTCAGTTTAAATTCAGTCAATAGCTAGATTGCTAAATTTTACTCTGTGAAGATTTCTCCTTTGTATATGACAGAAATGAAATAAGGCATGTTCCACAGAGTAGAAGTAAAGTGTCCACAGTTGTGACAAATCAATAAGTGCAAGGGATCCCCTTGTAAGTTACATTTGATAGGAGAATCTCATAGGAAGCTGAAAAAACATGTCTTACTGTGGAAAATTTGTTTAGACTGGAAGTGTCATCTGCTTTTGTACACAGATGATTACTTTGTGACAGAGGTCCAAATAGAGAAGACATTCCATTCCAACAAGATGATTTAAAATATCTGTATGTTCGCATAACAACTGATGTTATCAAAATGCATTATTTGCCTCTTTTACTGAAGACCAGCATCCAATCAAGAGAAAAAATAGATATACAAACACTAGAGAATACCTGAAAATGCTTGTAGAGGCTACTCTGTTCTGATCAGATTTAAAGGTTCCAATTTTGAATGGGCTATCACACATCATGATTCAAGACTTAAGTAGGTGAAAATGGAGAAAAGGAGAACCATGAAATTAGAATTTAAAAACCCATAAGATCTGATATCTTTTTTGGTATATTATTGTCCAAGTTAAAACATATACTTTTAGGTCGAAGTATTGCAGTGTTTAACAGTTTCACAGAATCCTGGAATCTATTAGAGAAAAATCAAACAAACCCTCAAATAAAGAAAATAAACAAAAAAATGTAATTTTATAAGAAAATATATAGCATCCATATATTTTCTAGCTACCATTGCAAAAAATCATATTATAGTTTAAAGAAACTGAGTTACGAAAATATTAGAGGTATACACAAGGGGGAAGAAAAAAGACAAAAAGAGGTTCAGGCCAGACCAATTGGAATAAAAATGTTTAATATAGATTTTAAAATCTGTATGTACTCACACAAAATCCTCCAAACCAAAAACCAAAACCCTATCCATAAAAACTTTAGTTTTTATTGGTGTAGAATTTTTTTCCAAGCTTACATTTGCTATGAATCAATTTTTACCATGCAATGTCAGTGACTTCAGTTTAGGACTCTTGGGCCAGGGATCCACCTAACTTGAGATTGTTATGATATGAAGAATTACCCTAGTCCAAACATTAGGTCACTTTTTGTAGGCAAAGAAGACACACTTTCAGGATTGATGAGTTGAATTATACCTGCTTTTCTGCATGGCATAAAAGCAGATTCTAGATAACTGGATCAGATGTCAACAGCTCTGCTCCCTGCTTGCATGAAATAACTCGGGGCATTGCAATACTTTCCTGCTGGGGCAAAGTACAGACAAGTGCATATGTGAAAAGAAGTAATAGAACAGCCTGGTAGAACAGGCTGGGAGTGTTGGTTGACAGCCAGCTGAACATGAGCCAGCAGTGTGCCCAGGTAGTCACGAAGGCCAATGGCATCTTGACTTGTATCAGAAACGACGTGACCAGCAGGGCCAGGGAGATTATTCTGCCTCTGTACTCACATCTGGTGAGACCGCACCTCGAGTACTGTGTTCAGTTCTGGGCCCCTCACCACAAGAAGGATGTTGAGGCTCTGGAGCGAGTCCAGAGAAGAGCAACGAGGCTGGTGAAGGGGTTGGAGAACAGGCCTTATGAGGAGCGGCTGAGAGAGCTGGGGTTGTTCAGCCTGGAGAAGAGGAGGCTGAGGGGAGAACTTAGTGCTCTCTACAACTACCTGAAAGAAGGATGTAGAGAGGAGGGTGCTGGCCTCTTCTCCCAAGTGACAGGGGACAGGATGAGAGGAAATGGCCTCAAGCTCCACCACAGGAGGTTCAGGCTTGAGACAAGGAAAAAATATTTCATGGAAAGGTTCATTGGGCACTTGGAAGAGTCTACTCAGGTAGATGGTTGATTCACCTTCCCTGGAAGTGTTTAAGGGATGGGTGGATGAGTTGCTGAGGGGCATGTTTTAGTGTTTGATAGGAAAGGTTGGACTTGATCATCCTGTGGGTCTTTTCCAACCTAGTAATTCTGTGATTCTGTGAACAGCAGAGAGACAGATCCTGTAAAATCTCATTTTGGCTTTAAGATAGATCACGTAGTATGGCATAATGGAGACTATAAAGAAAGGACAGTAGCATTATGACTCTACAGTGAATGCCAGCCTAAGATAATAAGTCCCTTTTGGTTGCTTCAGGTCTGAATAAAGCTCCAGCTGAGCATGTCTGTACCCAAACACAGTCTGGACAGCAGAGGCATATCATCATGGTAAAAGTCCCATGACATAACTTAGGCAATCCAGACACAGGTTTCTAGGAGCTGGATGTGTTTTCTTTTTCAATATGAGAAGGTACACAACTCCAACTAAAGGTGGTGAACTCTAGCAGGTACTGCAGTAGTAGACTGATTAAGATGATTTCTGCTTAAGGTTACTTACGACTTATTTCAGTACTTACACCAGTCTGCAATACATGCAAATGCAGCTGAGAGTCACTAGGGACTGTTTTGTTAGAAGCGATAATCAAACTGAGCATTACAAACATGCTGCAGGCTAAACAAATTGGCCTGTAGCACTACAAGAGCTACTTTGCTTTGAAAATCCTCATAATCATTGCCACTGCATCTATGTCACAGAAACGAAGCAGAAGTAGGGTATAATCAAGCCGAGCTGAGCATGTGAAAATCATATGGAGATGGGAACAAGTAACCACTTCTACATAGTGAATGGTGATTTCTGTTTCCAAGCCAGATGTTTTACTGACAACACCTTCAGATGCTGCATGAATATTTCAGTGCAAAATGAGCCTGAGCTATAAATTAATAAATTCTTTTTTCAAAGCCACTTAGATATGCTATTGCAGCTCACAACATTCTCCCTTTCAGACACAAATATTTTATTAGAATTCTTTCTTCACCCCAGGAAAAATCTCTCTTAAAAATATATTGGCATGCATAGAAATACGTGTAATACAGAGTAATATGGTCTGAAGTTGCAAGCCCTTTGTCATCTGTTTCCTCATTCCAGATCAATAACCTGTTGAATACCTTTTATCTCCATAAGAAAACATAGAAAATATTTCTAGTGGCTCTTTAATTAATCAAATTTCATTTTCATATTGAAAGTCTGGATCTAAAATCCTGACCTATGAGAAGAACTACCCCTCCTAAGTTAGGACTAGTAGACTTCTGCTTTCTATCATATATTGTAAAAGTTGTATTTCTGAAAACAGAAGAGGTAATCATGGCACTCTGAAACCACAGATATTTATTGCCTTGGATATGCCTGTTACAGTATTTTATATGGGACACTAAATTTTAACACTTTTTGTGGTAGACTTAATTTAGAAGAGTAACACGTCTTACGATTAAATGATTCAAATAGATATTTGAATTAAAGGAATTGGTCCTAGTTAAGAAGAAATTCACTAATCCCCTGTCCATCAACTACACTGCATTTCTTCCTTCATGAAATTTATTCATATAGTTTATTTGGTGAAAGTTTTTAAATAGCTCCACAGAAATTGCACTGGCTTACATTTTTATGTACTATACATCCATTAATCAACTACACTTTGAAGATACTTCCTATAAATTAATGTGTTGGTCTATGTGACTTGGTGGAAAGTATCAGCTAAATTTCGTGGTGAAGAAGTCCATATTGTGTGTTTTTCTCTACTTCTACTTTATTTATGTAGTCTTTAGAAGGAAACCCAAAGTTCATTGCATTTAAAATGCAATCATTTTTAGTAAGCCCTAACAAATTTAGCTACTGTGGTGTGATCTCCGAAGAACAGGTATAATAAAAAGAGTCTTATTACACTAAACCTAAACCAGTGCAGATTTACCTCCTTTTTCTCATATAAAATACCAAAAATGTTATTCAAGAATCTTGTCCCTGCCAGACCCAACACTAACCGTTTAAGCTTTACCTGTGCAGGACTGACAGTGTGCTCTCTTCCACAGGTAATATTATTGCTGTTGTCGTTACAGATAATCCTGGGACAGAAGATCTGGGACAAAATTCCCAATGGAGATGAGCACATATCAAGAAATGTGGACTGTTGGTGGTTGTCCAAGTCCTGCCATTTTCTAACAATGTAATGTTACAGTGTTGCTTCTTCCTGTCTAACCTTCCACATCTCAATTTTGTCTTTGTTTTTCTAATCCTGGCTAATTAGAGGATTTCACTTCCTTGTGACACTGGACTCTCACGTTGAGTTTGTAATTACAAGGACCATGTAGTGTTCTATTAACTGTGGATTTTTCCTTCTTAGATTTGTGGGTTAATTGACAATATATGCAGTCAACATTTTTTTTTCAAGATATTTTACATTACAGTAATGAACCACATATTTGGAACAGCTAAAATTAACCATTTATCAACTTCTTATTTCTTCATCTGACTTCTGTGAAGACCTTGTATTTAATATTCTTGGGTTTGTTGTGATAAGTGAAAACCACAAAAGTACATCCCATAGAATATTTAGTGAGAGAAAGCATCTTGTGGCATATTCATGCCTCTTTCAGCATTAGGCAGATCAAATCAATTGAATGTTTTGTGTTTTTTAAAAAAGTGGTTCTATTTATTTTAGATTTTTAATTATGTTTGGATCATAACACTGAGTTTTTCTTTCTAGATATTATATCCATACATTATAATCATTATATGTGGATAAGAAATTGATTGGATGGTCATATTCAGAGAGTAGTACTGGTCAACAACTCTTATGTCCAGATGTAGATCCAATCCATGACAAGTGGTGTCCCTCAGGGATCCATACTGGGGCCTGTGCTGTTTAATGTCTTCTTCAACGATATTGACAGTGAGATTGAGTGCACCCTCAGCAAGTTGGCAGATAGCAGCAAGCTGAGTGGTACAGTTACCACACTGCAAGGACAGGATGTCATCCAGACGGACCTGGACAAGCTGGAGAGATGGACCTGTGAGAACCACATGAGATTAGGAAAGGTCACCTGGGTTGGGGAAATCCGCAGTTTAAACACAGGATGGGGGATGATGTGACTGAGAACTACCTTGCAGAGAAGGACTTGAGGGTGCTAATTGGGGAGAAGCTTGACATGAACCAGCAATGAGTGCTCGCAGCCCAGAAAACCAAGTGTATTCTGGGCTGCATCAAATGAAGCATGGCCAGCAAGTTGAGGGAGGGGATTCTGCCCCTCTATTCCTCTCTTGTGAGACCCATCTTGGAGTACTGTGTCCAGTGCTGGAATTGTCAGCATAAGAAGACTGTGAAACTGTTGGAATGAGTCCAGAGTAGGGCTGCAAAGATGATCAGAGGGCTGGAGCACTTCTGCTATGAGGACAAGCTTAGAGATTTGAGGGTTGCTCAGCCTCAAAAGAGAAAGCTCCAGGGGCCTTCCAGTACCTGAAGAGGGCCTTCAAGAAAGCTGGGGCCTTTTTACAAAAGCTTGTAGTAATAGGATGAGAAGTAATGGCTATAAATTGGAGAGGGGAAGATTTAGATTAGACATAAGGAGGAAATTCTTCACAATGACGGTGCTGAGACACTGAAACAGGTTGCCCTGGGCAGTTGTGAATTAACCCATCCCTGAAGGTGTTCAAGGCAAGGATGGATGGGGCCTTAAGCACCCTGATCTAGTGGGAGATGTCCCTGCCCATGGCAGGGAGGGTAGAATTAAATGATCCTTAGGGTCCCTTTCAACTCAAATCATTGTATGATTATATGCAAATTGAGACATATACTTCAATATAAACTTGGAAACTGATGTCATGAGCTAAGACAGAAGTCATAGTAGAACAAGAATGGGCAACATAGTACTAAATAAACACATACAAATACATAATTTATCTTCTTCCGTACATGCAATATTCTGAGTTGTAAAGATTTTATTGTAAAGTGAATGGTTTGCAAACTCTGATGAATGGCTTTTGCTTTCTCCCGGCCATGGTCCTTACCTTTGAAATAAGGTAGTTTTCCTTAATTGTACCTATCATGTCTGTTTTGTGCAAGATCTTTGGGGAAGGATACACTTTACCTTTGCTAAATATTATTCCATAGTGCCTAGTATAATGTAGCCTACTATAATGCAGAATAATAACCCTCTCTAGGTCACCTCATATTATCACTCACAATGAGTTTGAAACTCACTTTTCCCTAACTGCTTCTTCAATTTTAAGAAGCTGGGCACTTATATTAAAGATGGAATACTTAGAAAAGGTTAAAAATACAATAGATAATGTGTGTCTAGATTTTTTCTATGAAACAAATTACTCATTCAGTACAAGATAATTTTAAGAATTGACACTGACAACTAGGAAGGCCCTTACAAGGCTACTGTTCCTATTATTTTAAAAGACATGCCCAGTTCTCTGGCTGGAGATAACTGAGGTTGTAATTCACCTACAGAAAGGTCAGATGTTATGCACATAATTCAAAACATGATGGCAATATGCTCAGAAATGACAACAATATTTGGAATAGACCAAAGTAGAACTAGGAAAATATATGTTTTAGATACTGTCTGGGTTTTCAGTGGTATTTAAATTGTTTATTTTCTTTACTTCAGCAGATGCATTATAAAATGTGACTAGATTCCTCTTTATAATGCATACCAAAACGCTACATAATCTCAGTGAAAATTCAGTTTTTTCTGCCTTTCAGTGTGACTGATTTATTGCTTTAAAAAAAAAATCAGACAATTATTCTAATATGTTCACATTCTGTGAAATTTGGTGCAAAGATTTCTATGGACTTTGAGAACTTTGATGTTTCAGTTCAGGCAAAGCCAAAACTAGACAACTCCTTAGTATTCTTACAAGGCTTTTCTGACAACCCCCAAATAACTCCAAAAACTGAAGAAAATCAACTTGTTAGAGAAGACTTACTCTCTGACATACCAGATTACAAGTTTGGGCAAGGTATCCATGTTTTTAAATATCTAAGTTAGGAACAGTCAAAAAATATAATGATTTCAATATACTATTTATGACAGGAAATAAAAAGGTACTATATAGCCTAAATTGACATTGAATTATGTAATATCAATTTCAAATCTATAGCTTCAATGATACCTGCAAAGAGAGAAGAAACTTAAAAGGAACACAGAAAAATTACAAGGAAATATAGTGATGCCGAGTAGAAAGGATTAAAGGTGACAGATATGCAAAGCCTATACACTAAATGCCATGGAGCTAAGATCTATGGTGTGTTTAATATATTTGATATTCTTCTGGAAGAAGGAACACTATATCTGCTTTTCCAAAACCTGAGCAGGAAATAGCAAAATATATTTACTCTATATGCTTATTTTCCTTGAACTGGATACAGTATGGATAAGATTTTTATACACTTAATTATCTTTCCTTTAATTTAATGCAAATTAACATCTCAGTTTGAGTATCCTGTCTACACAATGATTTACCTCTCTGGAAGGACAGCAAGGAGGCATCAGTAGAATTAGGTAAAAACTAGCTATCTAACTAATATATGTACAAGTGTGTGTGTGCGTATATATATATATATTTAAATCTGCTTTCCAAGGGCAGCTGTTGTTATTCAGGGCATTTCACTTTCGAGCAAAATATTAAATTAGATTAGCTTACAGAACCCATAAACATGTTATGTCGGTGTGTTATAGGAAAGATAATAGAAGTAATAACAAATAAAATTTAGAATCACATTTTAATTAGTCATATGAACGGTTTAACACAGAAATACTGACAAAGCAGAACTAACAGTGTAATGAAGCTGCTTAAAGGTGTAGATAGGAGTCATCCTTGCAATATAAATGCAGTATTTAATAAGAATTTTTACCTAAAATAATGATTTCACTAAATCACTCTAACTAGAAAAAGGCCAAATGAGAAGTGTGCCCTGTTTGACTTTACCTAGAGGAACAAAGACCTTTTTTCACTTCAACATAGAATCATAGAACTATAGAATCACCAGGTTGGAAGAGATCCACCGGATCATCAAGTCCAATCATTCCCACCAATCTCTAAACCATGCCCCTCAGTATCTCATCCATCCTCATCTTAAACACCTCCAGGGAAGGTGAGTCAACCACCCCCCTGGGCAGACCATTTCATTGCCTAATGACTCTTTCAGTGAAGAATTTTTTCCTTATGTCAAGCCTGAACCTCCCCTGGTGGAGCTTGAGGCCATTCCTTCTTATCCTGTCCCCTGTCACTTGGGAGAAGAGGCCAGCTCCCTCCTCTCCACAACCTCCCTTCAGGTAGTTATAGAGAGCAATGAGGTCTCCTCTCAGCCTCCTCTTCTCCAGGCTAAACAACCCCAGCTCTCTCAGTCGATCCTCATAAGATTTGTTCTCCAACACCTTCACCAGCTTTGTCGCTTTTCTCTGGACTCGCTCCAGAGCCTCAACATCCTTCTTGTGGTGAGGGGCCCAGAACTGAACACAGTACTCGAGGTGCGGTCTCACCAGTGCCGAGTACAGAGCGAGAATAACCTCCCTAGACCTGCTGGTCACGTCGTTTCTGATACAAGCCTTCGTGGCTACCTGGGCACACTGCTGGCTCATGTTCAGTCAGCTACTGACCAACACCCCCAGGTCCTTCTCCTCCTGGAAGCTTTCTAGACAGACTTCTCCTAGTCTGTAGCTCTGCATAGGGTTGTTGTGTCCCAAGTGCAGGACCCGGCATTTGGCCTTGTTAAACCTCATGCCATTGGACTCTGCCCAGTGCTGTTCAGATCCCTTTGCAGAGCCTCCCTACTCTCCAGCAGATCCACACTTCCACCCAGCTTAGTGTCACCTGCAAACTTGCTAAGGGTGCACTCAATGCCGTCATCCAGGTCATTGATAAAGACATTAAACAGGACTGGACCCAGCACTGAGCCCTGGGGAACCCCACTTGTCACTGAACTCCAGCTGGATTTAACACCATTTACCACCACTCTCTGGGCCCAGTTATTCATGCATAAATTTACTCATATATTAGAATATCTTTTTTGTAGTTCACACAAAGAGAAGCTGTTTAGAGGTGTTAGGTTGTCCTCCTCTGGGTGATTCCTTTATTTTTAATTTGAATTATATTAATGATTAATCTACGTAACCATTTTAACTCTTTCTGAAGTGGTCATCAGACAATTATATTTTATGTGAAAATTGTTATTAAATATCTAACCTAGTCAATGGCAAAAAAAATTCATTGAAATATTCAGTTTTGATCTCCAAACAAGGAAAACAAAGGCAAAGACTCAGTATTTCATAAAACAGTAATTGTGAAGACCCCGCACAGGATGCTGTGGCATGCAGCCATATATTGTAACACAAGAAAGTAGTTTTGTTAATTAATACAGTTACAAATCTATGCAATAGTGGTTAACGTATAACTAAATCCAGCATCCTCCAGTAAAGGAATCATATTAAAACGAACACAGTGAATAAAAATGTGAGGATTAAAATAAGGGGTAAAAGAAAAAAATGAGAAAAATGTACCTAGCCAAAGCAAAATCATATCAAAACTAGTGACGCCCTTTAGTACAGCTACATAGATAGACTCTGCTATCACAATGGGCATTGCTGAATGCATTTTACGATAGAATATCTTACTATTCCCTTTGTACAGATGAGTTACTGTGGCAAAACTCATCAATGATTTGTTCAGCATCATACAGGCAGAAGCAGAACTACTAGAAAATATGGTCAAGTTAATGTTTTAACCACTGGACCTAATGCTCCTTTAACAATCTTAACTAAAAATATAATTAAAACAGAATTTAAAGGGATGAAATAGGAAAATACATATCTAAAGTGGCAAGACACAAGAGGTGAACTGAATGTGGCTTTCAAAAAATGGGTGTTTCTTTTTTACTGAATCTTGCAGTGAAAAGAAATGGCAGGTGAAATATACTTTGGAAACACGGACTAAGAGGGATTTTAAATATTCAAATGCATAATAATACGTTATTAGAACCCATTGTCACAATAAAGCATTCAGACCACGAGCTTAGCAGGAATTAAACAAGGATTAAACCTTTATAAAGATAATGAGAACATCCATAGTTACTTTAAACAGGATATAAAATAATATTTTTAGAAAAGAAATATGGGCATTCTCTGGGCATAAGTGTACCATTAACTTACAAACGTCCATCTATAGAAAATCTATTTTCCAATTTGTAACTTCTTTTGAGGAATCTTGTAAAGGATGCCATTAGAAATAGAAAAATTTTGTACAACTATTGATCAAATTAATTTTGACACTTTCTGTTCTTAAATCATGTATTTTAAATATATTTTACCATAGCAGTTTGAAAATTTGCATACATATTCACCTCCTTTCTACTGGTATAATCAAGATCTCCAGTATTTCTTAAAAAACAAAGAGGAGTAAATAGAAGTGTATGTTCAGGGGAGGTGGAATTTAAATTAAATTTCTTTGAAAGAAGAAAGATCAAAATCTCATTTGCTTTTTCATCATTTGACTTGCATCTGCTGGCTATCTCATTTATATTAAATTCTTCCTTAAATACTTAGACCTAAATTAAAAAAAAAATTGTAAGCATATATCAAAGGCATAACCCGTCATATCAAATTTTTAAGTATACTTTCCTGTAGCTTCTATTGCGTACAAATTACAAGCTCTGGAATATAAGATACAGGTCAAATACTTCATGAATGAAGCACACAGAAGAAAAGTTCTTCTAATTCTGCATCTTTGCCATGCATACACAGTGGTTATTCATATCTGTTACCTTTAAAAAGATCTAAGTTACAATTGTTGCCTTTGCTTGCCATGAATAATGTTAAAAATAAAACTAACCCACATTCAGGGGCTGGGAATTTTTGATGATGTGCATAGCAATCCCTTAAGTAACAGAACTGAATGAAACCTCCTCTTTCAGCTTATGGGACATGTCTAATGGTAAAACAATGAACTTTTGCTCAAAAGGCAAAACTTTAAAGTCCTCACCACCTCAGGAATGATATTTCTGCTAGGAAATTTTCAATACTGCTCACAACACTAATTTCTTAGAATGCAGAAAATACATCATGCTTCTCAGACTGGTGTTTTCTTCGGTGTTTCACCATCATTTACAGCACAAATCCGCACATGTGAGAGGCATGGTAGGACATTAATAGCTCTGAATTTGTTGTGTATGATATTTTCAAACTTATTTGGTCTCTGAATAACTTGAAATATCAGAAGGCCTTATGGTTTCCCTGCAGATGAGAAAGAGCAATGAAATATTCTCTGGTAAAACTGCTTTGACAAGTAATAGCCTCTCAAAGTATTGCCAATCATAGAATCATAGAACAACTAGGTTGGAAGAAACCCACCGGATCACCGAGTCCAACCATTCCTATCAAACACTAAACCATGCCCCTCAGCAACTCATTCACCTGGGCCTTAAGCACCTCCAGGGAAGGTGAATCAACCACTACCCTGGGCAGCCTAACCACCCTTTCCGTGAAGAATTTTTTCCTTATGTCAAGCCTAAATCTCCCCTGGCAGAGCTTGAGGCCATTCCCTCTCATCCTGTCTCCTGTCACTTGGGAGAAGAGGCCAGCTCCCTCCTCTCCACAACCTCTTTTCAGGTAGTTGGAGAGATCAATGAGGTCTCCCCTCAGCCTCCTCTTCTCCAGGCTAAACAACTCCAGCTCTCTCAGCCGCTCCTCATAAGGCCTGTTCTCCAGCCCCTTCACCAGCTTTGTTGCTCTTCTCTGGACTCGCTCCAGAGCCTGAACATCCTTCTTGTGGTGAGGGGCCCAGAACTGAACACAGTACTCGAGGTGCGGTCTCACCAGTGCCAACTACAGAGGGAGAATAATGTCCCTGAACCTGCTGGTCACTCCGTTTCTGATACAAGCCAAGATGCCATCGGCCTTCTTGGCCACCTGGGCACACTGCTGGCTCACGTTCAGTCAGCTACTGACCAACATCCCCAGGTCCTTCTCCTCCTGGCAGCTTTCTAGACAGACTTCTCCTAGTCTGTATCTCTGCTTAGGGTTGTTGTGCCCCAAGTGCAGGACCCGGCATTTGGCCTTGTTAAACCTCATGCCATTGGACTCTGCCCAGTGGTCCAGCCTGTTCAGGTCCCTTTGCAGAGCCTCCCGACCCTCCAGCAGATCCACATTTCTACCCAGCTTAGTGTCACCTGCAAACTTGCTAAGGGAGGACTCCATGTCTTCATCCAGGTCGTTGATAAAGACATTAAACAGGACTGGACCCAGCACTGAGCCCTGGGGAACCCCACTTGTCACTGGCCTCCAGCTGGATTTAACACCATTTCCCACCACTCTCTGGGCCTGGCCATCCAAACAGTTTTCCACCCAGGAGAGTGTGTGCCTGTCCAGGCCAGAGGCTGACAGTTTCCAAAGCAGAATGCTGTGAGAAACTGTCAAGGGCTTTACTGAAGTCCAGGAAGATACATCCACAGCCTTTCCCTTGTTCAGCAGCCGAGCCACTTGGTCATAGAAGTCAATTAGGTTAGTTTGGCAAGACCTGCCTTTTGTAAACTTGTGTTGACTGGGCCTAATCACCCGGTTCTCTTGCATGTGCTTCATGATAGCACTCAAGATCACCTGTTCCATGACTTTCCCTGGCACTGAGGTCAGACTGACAGGCCTGTAGTTCCCTGGATCCTCCCTGTGACCCTTCTTGTAGATGGGCACAACATCAGCCAGCCTCCCTACTGTTTCCATTAAGAGCAAATGTTACTTCATTCTCAGTCTCCTTTTTGGGACAAACATCTTACTTTATCCTGATAAAATACTTACCTGAAGTTCCGGACATAGTTCATGCTAGAAACTACTCACATGAGGTAGTATGGAGTCTACAACTCATTTAGCTGTATTTACTCTTCTGCAATGGACTCCAAGACTATAGCAGGATTTGAACACTTTCTATTTCAGGTACTTGAAACTGAATGCCATCACCCCCACTCACTTGCCCTTCCCCCCCAAATAATTATTTCTTAGAATCACCGAACCAAAATGACACTCAGAGTCAAATGCTGTGTAGTGTAGATATGACCAGTCTACTCAAGGGAAGGTGAACATGTCTGGGTGAAGAGGGAATACAAGATATCCTGGCCCAGCTAAGATGGCTGAATTTTGCAGCATGGATATAGCATGTGCGATTCTTCAGGTTTTAATTCAGTCTTCTTGTTCGTCTGTAAACTGTGAATGGTTCAGAGAAAGGGAATAGAATATAGTTAGTCACTATTGGCAACAACTATTATTATATGCTATTGGCTACCACTACACAATTATGCACTAGCATCAAAATTACTTCACTGCAAATGTAAAACAAAGTAAAAAGAGGCCATATTTCTTCCACTTTTTTTCCTCATGCTTCTTTCTATATACTTATATATTTAGATAGTGAAACTAACTGCCACCTGTTGTCATGCATATCAGACATATTAGTGGTTTGAAAAAAACGTGGGCAGACAATCATAAGTCTAGTAGTGGCTATTGAATGACATAATTCAGATAAAACATAAGATTCTGAAAAGCCCTGTGCTGTTGCTTGCCACAGACTAGGAGGTACATAGATAGGTTGCCCTTTTTTCTTATTTTTTTCAGTATATCCAGTACTTAACACTACCAAAAGGAGGACACTGTACAGCTGTTGTTACACTCTTGCATAGACTACAAGTAATACTGTGAAGCTGTCTTAATAAACTAATTAGTTCTCCCTTTTTTTAGTTTTTTTTTCTGTAACTCCTGGTATTCCAGACACAAAATATTTTATAAAACTGTTTACATTTAGAGTAGCATACAGTTCTTCACAAGAGGACACTATTAAATGGACTCATAAATCAAGTAAAAGATAAGAAATCTTCATTTTGTAATGGTGTTTGTAATAATCAGATTTCCATTGGTCAAATTTTGATTGTTATTTTAACTTCAGAAGATGTTGATGCAAGTGTTTATTTTTTTAAATGGCAACTACTATTTTGGTTTATATTTGCTAGCTTAAAAATCACAAATCCATTTTCACAGTTCATATAAAGCTCACTGTACAATTTCTAGCACAGCAAGAAGAAACTCAGTAGATAAGTAGAGAAAATTATTTTGAAACTAAGTCAGCATTTTTAAGGAATTTGATTTATAAAATGCAATTTTTTGCCTTCAGTAAATCCTTGAAAGTCATTATGGTATTTTTTTCTAGTTAACATTCTTTGGTATGCCTGGTGATGGAAATAGCTATTTACAATATTTAAATTAGTTTTATAAATGTTATATGAAAACCATAGTTACCTTTATTTCTCTGGTACTATTTTTCATTAACTTTTTGGTACACAAGAAAATGCATTTTCACAAAAGCAAAACAGGATTGTAGGAGCTAAGCCTACACTTGAATTAAAATCAGGGAAGTAATTATGAAGAAAACAATGGACTATACTGCAAAATAACTACCCGTTTATCTCAGAAGAAGCTAAAATACAAATTCCATAGGAAGTTGTGTTCTAGAGAAGTCTGAAAACTGAGACTTTAACCAAACTTTGTTTACTTTTCCATTCTGATTTTGGGGGTCACAGTTTCTGAGAACATCCTAGAGCAGTCCTAAGGCTGCTCTAAATGTCATATGCCTCCACGGTGCCCGGAGAGGCCAAGTGTGCCTGGATGTGCCTGCAGAGATGGGTATACACCCAGCAGTTCACACCAGCAGAGCTCCTGCCTAGAACAAGACAATAACAAAAGGGTTGGTACAAGAAATTTTCAATGTGATTTACTGCTAAATTTGAGCCTGAATCCTCTCTTATGACAAATAGTGACTGGATATGTACTTAGTAGCTCTTTACTCAATGAAAGTCTCCATGACTACTTAGAGCTGGAGGGATTGTACTTTTCGCTGAAAAACAGAAAACCAAAACACAAAGCTGGAGAGGACCAGTGATGTTAGCACTGTGGGAGATGAATAGACTGTATGTTGACGTCGCTATTACTAATTTATTTAGCATTCAGACTAAAATGCAGCAAGGAGTCTTTAGTCACATCATTTTGTAGAGACAGACACTAGAGAGATGGAAGTTAAACAAATTAAAAACCTGTTCATTGCTGCAGGCATGTTTTACTTTGTCATTTGGTTCAGTTCATTTCAGCATTCCACTTTTAATGGCTCACTTAGTTAAACTTGAACTTACGATTACTGTTACTGCTTCTAATAAAGGCCTGTTTTGAGAGGGCTTCATTACTGTTGCCTCAGGATAGCAGCTGCTAATTTGTTTTATTACTATAATATATTTTATTTACATTTTTCTCTTAAAAACTGCTCACTGTGTTGCTTGCAGTCATTGTTTTCTACTCTAAGAGCCAGTTTGTAGAGCTGACTTAGCCTACAGGACATCACATGTGGCAGGACTGTGGGCTGATGAGTCAGCCATTTATACCACAAGCTTGCTTCTTGAACGTGACAAAATGATTTCTTTTCTTCCTTGCAACACAGACAGTAATACCTGCTCTATTAAGGTCTTAGGTGCCTGCCGATGAACAGTGCTAGAGAAGAGCAGCATCTTTTCTAGCAGAGGTTTTATACATTGTTGTTTTCTACCACTTGTACACTGGAGTAATTTTGCTGTCCTAGGTACAGTTATTAAGGATTTTCACTGGTGAAAACTGTCAGTAGTCTATGGGGCAAATTCAGTTCTTATTTGTATTTGTGTCAGAATTACAAAGTATTGCAACCACGATGAAGTAAATTTGGTTATCTTGGAAATGTATAACTGATAGATGATCCCAAATTTTTGGCCCAAGTTCAGAAGGCAATCTGGATTCTGTACTAGTCAGTTTGGTACTTGCCATTTTCTCTGATGCACAGTGTAAATAGATTACTCCTAGAGCTTGACTGCTCTGGCTATGCTTAGCAAGCATAAAAGATTAAGATTTCCCGAAAAGGAACCTGAAGCAGCATAATAGTGAGTGCCTCACCATAATCTCTCCTAGAAAACCTTGTGTATGGAGCTGAGCCTCCAGCCTACTGCAGTTTCTCAAGGGTACAAGGAAAAGTTAAGACTTGCATTTTCCGATCCCTTGCTCAGTCTTGAGCGATGGTCTGGTCTGCATTTCCTATACATATATCTGAGTATTCACATATAAATCATGTCTGGTTAATTATTTCTTCAGTATTTGATGCAGTGATTATAATGAAACCTAAACTGACTTATTTTCTACAGTAAAAATAGTAGAAAAATGCATATATTGCATTGTTTCTCCCTCTGCTTTATTCTGGAATCAGGCTATGAACTGATGTCCTAATTACTTTTTTAGACATATTATGCAAGGAGCTGCCTATTTTATACAAAGCTGTCCACTGAAGACTTCACAGTAGTTGAGAAAGGAAATGTGATTGAAAGTGCCAAGAACAGAGAAGGATTTTGTAACACTCAACTTTAGATTTTAACTTAGGCTAGGAGGGAATGGTCTTCCTAAAATCACTTTCTGTTTATTGGACAGATATTGTACTCTCCAAAATAGCTGGATGTAACACCTGACAGCTATTCTGCTCAGCACTCAGGTTCCCACACAGAAAGAAGTGATCTAGTGGGTGTTATTCCCCAGAACATCATCAGGAACAAAGGTAAATCTATTCTATGCAAAAGCCTATATTGCATTCACCAAGAAAAAATGAAATATCAAAAACTCACAACAGCAAATAAATTAAAGCTAAATACAGAAACTCACAACAGCAAATAAATTAAAGCTAAACAGAGTGAGCCATGGATGCTGTACACATGAACACAGCGAAAGCAAATTGTAAGTATAATTTCCAGGAAGAATCTGGAAACTTAGGTACATGTCACAGGAACAGAACATGCAAGAAATAGTCACTGTTTTCATCAAACCTTAAAACCCCTTTTAACTATAAAGAGTGATTGTATCAGTAAACCTGTTGTGCTGAATTTGTGGCTGTTCATCTCTGACAACTCTGAAAGCCAAGTGGTTGTGAACATTAGGCCATCAGTTTAAGATGGGTTGTTTTGAAAAGCTGAGTGTTAGTGCATTTTTGGGACAACTAATTTCATAATAAACTGCACCACTGACCTCTGCTGAAGATAATCAGTACTGTTCATTTTTTAAAATATTTCCTTATCAGTAAGAGACAAAAAGTATACTCCCTTCAAGCTGCAAGGGCTGGAGGCTGAAGCTGGTTGGCCATCAAACGAAGGAAATAAAGACTGTAGATGGGAAAGAAGTATGTGAGCTAAGGGACTAAACTTGCATATGAACACTAAGGTAAGTATTTGTCATGGAGAGGAAAGAACTTTACTTTGGTGCAGCCAAAAATGTCTAACTGTACAGTGCTGGAATTTATGAATTGCATTTCATAAGCACATGAAGGAAACATATTTGAAAGCTTTGGTAAAGCCTGTCCAATCTTATGTTCTTGTGAATATTTCCACCTAGTATCATAGAGATCCTTTTGAGTTTAGTTGCAATGCTATGTCAGTTGGGAAGAGATTCTTCTGCTCTGCAAATGAATTGTAGTCACCAAACGTCACTGAAAAATATCAAACATCCTTCCTGACAGATGAATCTGAAAAGTGCCATACACCTTTAAGAACTTCCATTTATACTGTAATACAAAGTCAACGTTAAGTACAAATAAAGACAACTTCTTCTGATGCCTCACTGCAATCTCAAGTTTTGCCTTCAGATTCCTGGTCAATATCAAATCAGGACACCCATTTTTCATATGGTCCCCATCTAGACTATTCCAAAGTTAGAGCTCTGCTATCATTCATGGAGAATTCAAACTTGGATGTTGGTACAACAAACAGAATTATTTGCTTGAATATAGGACACAGAGAAAAAAAAATAAGAACAAACAAATGTAGAGGAAATATTTAATTAGCAGAAGACTAGGACAATATGTAAAACAATTTTAAGAACAGGACAAAGGAAGAGGGCAGGGTACACTGTAAAGGGATAAATGGATGGCTAAGGAGGAATAGATGCAATTTACTACTGAAGGTTTCTCTAGTTTAAATTAGATTTTCCCTGCTTTGAACTCATTGAGTGTTTCTTTTAATGCTCTTCCTTCTCTTCCTTCTATTTCCTCACCAGAGATTAATCACACTTTTTTATCTTATTCTTTAATTGTTTCACTGCATCTGCTTCCATCACTGTCCTTCTTTTCAATGTGAATATCTATACTCTGCAGGCATTTTTTAATAATGTTTTTTTCTTCATTTTGTGTCTGACTTTTTTAGAAAAGGATCTGAGTAAGATAGTTTTGCATCCATAGTAAACAATTTTCATTATGGAAAACAGCATAGAAATAAGTGTATGCCATAATATATGCATTTTGTTCTGTTGGTGTGTAAATTTTTGGAAAAGCAATAGTAATCTTCATATCCTAGTGAAAGAGGATAAAACAACTCTCTTCTTTGCTCCTCCAGGGAGCTAGAAGAATGTGTCACTGATAAGGAAGTCATTTAGAAGGCATTTCTAGGATATCAGTCAAGCTTATAAGCAGCACAGCAGGAACCATATCAAGGAGACCAAAGCAATTAGCAAGTATAAGTCATTTCCCTGGTGAGACTGAGAGAGCCTGAATTCTACTACTAGCTGACCTATTCTGAAGTTTTGGCTGAGTTTATTCTTCATTAGAGAAGCCATCAACAATTGTACTTTTTTAAAGTGGTAGAGATTTAAAGCATGTTTGACTGTCATAGGCAATATATTCTAACTGATTCAGCAGTGAAGCTCCTCCCACCCCTCAAGTAACTTAGGACCTCTGTTTTGTAGAATTTAGTCTTTCCAAATTCTATTAATTCAATAGCTGAATTAATTATAATGCTTTGAATGATCCTTAATAGCATAGATCTCCAGTAAAAATAAGAATGTAGGGTCCTAAACAGATTTAGTTCTTCTTCATACTCATTTAATCCTTTGCAAAATCTTCATTCAAAGACTACTTCTTTAATTACTGCATAATTTTTTATGAAAAAGTTGGAAGTATCTGTAAACATATGCCATTTTATTCACAAGTATTTCCTAGCCTTACTGTTTGTTACTAATATCTAAAATGTTCAGCATACTGTTGACAATGCTCCTATTTGTGATAAATTTAATTTATAGTAATTGATGAAATCAAAATAATTTTTGAGCAAACAATGGATTTTTGAGCAATCAATGGATTCATTACCACAAGCAGTAAATAAATGTAAAAATTTGATGAGTGTTGTAGCTCGTATTCCTAACTAGACATAATATACCTTCTCTAACTATGTCCCTTTCACACACAGATCTTTCTGGACCTAGACAGAGCTGGAGAGAAAATGTTATTCTGCAAGGTTCAGCAAGTGCAAGTTCCTACATCTGCATTGGAGCAATCTGCAGTTTCAGTATAGTAGTATTGAAGAGGGCAGTCTTGCAGAGAAGGACTTGGGGATACTGATTTACTGAATTACTTGCAAACTTGTGACGTAGACTTATCCCTGTAAGAATGACTTAGAAAGCACTAGACAATGTTTGGATGATAGAATCATGCTCTTATCCACCTTCTGCAGAGAAAGAATACTCCTAAAGACATTTCCATAAAACAATTCATCTTATCTATCTTGTATATCATATTTTGGGCTATGAGGAAACATTCTTTTCCCTGCTGCTCTGCCTCAGCTACCTGTCTGCCTCCATTAACCAGAAAGCAATTTACTCTAGATATTTAATTTTTGGACAGCTAGAGCCAGATTAAAGGAACCCTGGCTTCTGTCTGTCTTTCATATAGATTTTATTGGCATTCATCATTTTAGGTTATAGGTTACAGTGAACTTGCACTCAATTCTCAGAGTTGAGTGGAAAATGAATGTAGCTTTCCTTTGGCAGACCCCCAAAATAGTGGTTGAGGCTTTCTTATTGTATTCAGAACACATTTTACCAAACTATAGAAACCAAACTATTTTCATCTCTTTCCAGGTGTTGCTTATCCATCCTGGAGGATAAATGACAGTGTCATGAATTATAGAATCATGGAATGTTTGGGTTGGAAAGGACCTTCAAGTTCATCTAGTTCCAACCCCACTGCTATGGGCAGGGATACCTTCCACTAGATGGGATTGCTCAAAGCCACATCCAACCTGGCCTTGAACACCTCCAAGGATAAATTGCAACAATAATTTTCAGGGAGTCTGTTACTAAACTTCTAAAGCATATGAAATGCTATTGATGTCCTCACTCTATTTCATAACAAGTAATACACACACACACACATACAATAATATTGTTATTATATGGAGACAAATTTGATCTTAACATGGAATCCATGAGAAAATTTGATATAGTCACTTAACCTTGCCATATATCTCTCTTAGGATATAAGGAGGTCAAATGTATGAAAAATATCATCTTCTTCTAAATCAATCTAGACTGAGGGAGGCAGGGAAGGGAAAGAATAAGTCTAGGAAGATATCCCTTTCCTGAGTTATGTCTATATTGTAGTTTCAGTTTGATGCAGGGATGACCTACCATGTGTGAGAGAGCTAGGTAGTAATCCATCATACCAGAGATTTTGGTTCTTTGGTTCCAAGAAGGAAAGTAAATTAGCCTTATTGCTAAATGGTTATTCCACAGGAAAACTCTTTTGGGTATCCAGGCTTGCCTGTTTAACACAAAGGTAGGAATCTTTCTACAACAGGCATTCAAATTTATTGTTTTAATACAATTTGTAGGAGTTCTTTGCCCAGCGATTTCTATGAGGTTTTTCTCTAAATAAATAAGACACTCATGATGTCTGCCTATATCAGTCAATCTAAAAGTAATGGCTAAATATCTGACATTTGTAAACTGTAGAAGTAAGGGATTTTAAACCAGAGATACAAAGATTATAGCTACTCCAATGGAGTTGTTCTTTCTAGCAGCACCTATATTGCCGCAGGCTGCATAAGAGGTGCCTTGATGCATTTATTAGATGTGGCTTGTGCTAAGAATATAACTTTTGATACTGGATGTAAAAGGTTATTCTGCATCATGTTAATGTGCAAATCTAAAACAATTTGTAAATACCTCTGTCAGGCTGACAAATAGGTTTGTTGACACTACTGCTGCTGGGGAAAGAAAAACACTAGGTGTATGAAAGGAATTCCTCATATAGAAAACAATCTGACACCAGAAAACCCAAAGCAGCTGAGGGACATGAAAATGCCTCCAAAATGTACTGCCCAGTGGTATATTGAGCAACATGGTGGCTGTAGAACACCAAAGAAATGCTGAATAGTAAACGACTTTTTAAAAGTGACCAGCATAAATAGATTGTGTCTCTTTTCATCATCACCACACAACATATCTCAGTTCTGAAATGAAATAAATTTTCAGATTTAGGCTAAGAATGCCTAATATGGATAGGCAAATACAAAGGAAAGAGTGTTTCACTAAAACTAAAAAGGTAATGCAAAGTTTAAAATGAAGTTTCTTACTTATAATTTACCAGTAACAATGTAGTTACATTATGTTCACAAATAGCCCACGAAAATATCTCCCTTATATATAGAACTTGTTCTCAGCTTGTAACCAGTAGGATTAGCTACAGGGACACCTTGTCTTTATCTTTTCTGTAATCCAAAAGAAACCAAATTGAGAGACCGAGCAAAACCAAACCAAAACAAAAAACCCTATACCAAATTATCCAATGTTATAAAGTCCCCATAGGCTAATAGCAAACAGGAACTATAATAGGACAATTAGACCCTACATTAAAGATATTAATGAACATCAATATAGAAATTAATATATAAAACTGTATAAATTATTAGATTAATATATGATCAATACTTTCTTATGACTACCAGCAGTATTAACAAACTAATTCTCTCTTCCCTGGTGGTTTTTTTTTTTTGCTTTAGTTCATTGACATAGCCTCCAGACACATCATGCAACACTTGTTCAAATCAATAGCCTTCTATTTAATATGAAAAAGTATAACATTAGCATTAGATAGTAGATCCCAATTCCTTCTACTGTCTCATTGTCTGTGAAAAGGCAAAATTTTCAGAATTTAATACAGAATAAAATGCAATGACTATAATATGCACCACATTGATGATTATTTTCTTAAAGAATTATATCTGTGGCCTAGATTGAGAAGAGCACAGGGATTATAGTGCTATAGTGTGTATTTCACTGCCAGAGTGAAATACACAATCCTCAGTCAGATTTCTGAGTTTTTTATAAAGGAGAGAAAACTTGATACTTCAAGTAGTTAATCCAGGAGATCAAAAAAAAATGTTAACCTAATTACACTAAGTCATGGATTCAGTTCATTTGCCTATAGGTAGAATCCAAGTGCTGTCTATGGTGTCCTAATATATATTGTCCAGCTTTTTTTTACCCTAGGTTTAGAAAGAGGCAAATCTCCCTTGTGTTTTTTATCAAAGGTCCCAGAATATACAAAAAATAACCATAGCATCCCAAATAGCAATTTTGTCTTTCCACTTCTCCCAAAGGATTACCCTTAAAATCATGACAATAAAAAAAAGAGGTGTTTAGCTTCTGGGCATGAAAGAAACATTTTCTAGTTATTATCTGCAGCCATAACCATTAGAAGATATCTCTTCTCCCTTTAAAGTGAAGATGAAAGTTGGGAGACTTGCATTATCTCTTGAATCCTTAAAGTATATCCTTAAGAAGTTATCAAAATCACTGGAAGAAAAGCAGTCAAAAAGTGGTATTAGCAGAAGCAGCCTTCCTAAATTATTTATTCAGGAAGGTCTTTGACATATCTCTCAGAATAAGCTGCAGGATAGTCAAAATGCTGTGTGAAATAGTGTCTCCATCTATATGTTCAAGCATTACCTGAAGCTTTTCCGAAAATATATAGTGCCTCCCCCCACAACATTTTTTGATCCACAGACTAATTGTTAGAAGAAAACATAGGGACAAAAGTATGGGAATGTAACTTCAATTCACTTCTGAGTGCCTAGTCCATACCTTTCAGGAAAGAGCCTTCTAGAAACAGTGCATTAATGTTCTCTGGAGAAGAGGATTTCAATGGACAGATCTATGTAATGCAGTGACTTTTGTATAGATGGAAATTTCAGTCATTGTCTCCTCTGATGGAATTTTCAATTAAAAAAAAATGAAAACAAAGGAGATGTGTTATAGTGATGAGGGGAATTGGTTTAGTTGCTATGTTTCCAGTGTGGTTTCAGAATGCAAAATGGATTACTCACTAGACTGTCCAGGAGGTGATTGATCTTTTCAGTCTTTACTGAGTAAAATTAACTCTGAATAGGAGCATCACACCCAAGTACTTGGAATGACGTGTGCCTCTTAATTTAGGTCACTCAGCTACAGAAGGTTTGTTCACACTCAAGGCCAATAATTTCTTTTAGGCATTTTGGACTTGCTACAAAAGATCAACCTCTCTGACGATGTCCAGGTGGTGTTAGACTTACTATGCATATATAAAACAGTTTATGTTTGGCAGCATAATCACGTATGTTGTTCGTAATCACTTATTTGCACAGCATCTTAATGAGCAACATAGATGCAATCATCAAGACAGAACTAAAAAGAAAGATCAAAGGGAGCATGAAAAGAAATTAATATTAAGACTTTAAATTCCCAAAGAATTTTCAGTCAGGTATTCAGAATAAAAAAACATAAACTCATTTTCTGCTTACTGAAAAAAGATGAGGGACAATAAAGGCTTTCTTTTCCCCCAAGTCTCTAAATGCTGTGTAATACTGCAAATAACAAGTATAATTTGTGGAAGGAATTAAGTTACCAAAAAGGGTGCACAGTGGTTCACTAAATTATTCATTTAATCATTATTGATCTTGGATGAATTAGCAAATGATGTGCTCTAGTTGAACACGAAGTTATTCATCTTTGATGTTAATCTTAGAGAAAACTGAGCTACTTATATTAATGAAAACCACACATAACACAATAGATAATTTCCTTACAAAACATTTAACAACATAAGTGAAGAAACTGGTTATGTTGATATAGTCCAATATGGAAAACAAAAATTGTGGAATTTGCTCTACAATCTAATCAAAAGAATTCAGGAAAAAAAGCAGGTGATACAAGCATTTTAAAGAGATGGTACAAAATTTTACCATGAGTTTTCAGGGTTCAACCCCTAATCTAGATTAGCTAACACAGCCATAGCAATAGGACTTTCATATTTACCTCTAAAAGAAGCTAATATAATTTAATTTCCAGTCTTGTATTTTTTTGTGATTGAAAGTCCAATGGTACCTGTAAATCAGGTAGGGTTAAATAATTTTTTAAATGTATATTATTAAAATTTCAAGTTAGAACAGAAACACTGTGATGTGAGAAACACTGTTTCAATGAGAGCGTATTTAGCAGAATAGAGGTGGCAAAATGTCATCTTTCAGAAGCCAGGAAACAAAGAAAGCAAGCAGCTAAAAGGACTTGTTTAATATTATGTATGTTATCAAATGCAGTTCAGAGGTGTATCTGTAACTCATGTAGGTTTACAAACTGGTAGGTGTGCACAGAACGTGTATGAGATCAAGTACCTTTCAACATGTACTCATGGAGGAAATAACAGGGAAAGTTAAGCTTTTTAAAATAAAATTAAAGTATTTAGCCCACCAGTAGGGTGGGATTCAATTTGCTAACATCATTGTATAGCACAGTGTTCTCCTTGACTTCCAGGTGCTAATTTAGTTTTATGTCTCCAGTATATACTGTATCACACCCATCTACCCTTTTCAGGGACCTCAAGTACCCTGAAAAACCACAAAACACATTTTATAATTATTGATAGAAAATTTCATGGCAGCGAAAAAGAGAATGTGACGTCAGGAGTCTTTTTAGCTTGGTGTTTAGTGCACTCAGCTAATAAAAAAAATTCTTTGGATGTGATCTTTGTAGCAAGACAGTTCAGATTTTTATGTTAAATGATCAAAAATCTTTTGAGAAGAATTATATCTCAAAAATAATTTCTTTTAGATGTATGGCCTAATTTCTACACTACAAAGCCTATCTCTCTCTTTCACTAGTCAGAAGAGGATCTTCTTCCAAGTAGTGGTAAAGATACAATTGGTAAATAGCACACATCTTTGGATAATATTGACCTAGTCTAGTTGCTTCCAATAAAGGAAAACCAGGCAGAGTCACAGTGGTCTCTGTGTGTCTAATGTCTGCTAGACAATTAGCAGGCAAGCCCCAGCCAGCCCAAAGGGATACCATGTTCCTCCCTGCCATCTGATTCCTGATAAGAACATTGTGGCAAACAAGGAGGGAACCCAGGATCAACACAGAAAAGAAAACCAATTTTAATTATGGTACTCACAGAAGAACCTTGTTTGGTTCATCCTGTAGACAGAATACTGTCCCACCAAATATTTTTGAATATGTGAAATTAACCTACTGTTCAGGAATGGAATAAGATTCAGATCTCTATACTCAAGGATATTCACATCAGAAAACTGCCTTAGAAATCCCAGCACAGTGTGTAATACAACATCCATGATTATAGTACAGCCGTGCAAGACAAGCAGCAAGATCTCTGATTTCACATGCAAAGAAGCTGTGAAAGGCAGATTAAAAGAGGTATCAGAGGATACTAGAGGACCTGTCCCTCCTTGACTGTTTTGTACATAGTAGACAGGAGAGCCCACCTACTGAAGCTGTCAATTAACACGCGAATCCAGCTTACAGGGCCTGCTAAGAAATAGAGGAAAATGCTGATTGTATATTTTATTACAGTTTATTCCCTTATGCAGTAGGACTGAGAAGATGTACTTAGTGCAGCATCTTTCAGAGATGAAGTAGAAGCAAAGCATGAACTATGCATGGGCCTCAACAGTAAGTGTTCTGAGCAAAAATGTCTGCAGTTCTCAGCGAAAGGTTGTTGCTTGATCTTCCAGGTTTGGTAAATTCCTGGAAATACACTTATGAAGTGCATCAGGATTGAAGATGATGTACAAAGTTAAAATATTAATGTTGTGATACTTTTCATAATCAGGAATTTTATACTGCTGTTTTAGCAAGAAAAAGCTTCTAAATGGATTGATTTCTCTGTTTGATATATTCACTTCATTTTTAATCCATTAATAATGGGCTTTTGGTACAAGCAAGCAATTAAAAATTCTTCAGGTGAAAAGTGTTTTCTAGACAGTTGCCACAACTTGGAATATATTTACCCTTTAGTTTATTGTTTTCCAAATGTAACATGAAGACATGAAATACATTTGGAAAACAATAGCCCAAGCAGTAAATATATTTTAAGATTTGTGTATGCTATAAAAGGTGCAATGACTGCCTTTTTTCCTCTTATCATAGCACACTGCTCCTATAGATGGTATAAGGTTTGCCGTGAATTTACATCCAATAAATAGAAAATTGTCAAAGAGAACTGTAGAAAAAAGGATGAAAATTTTGAGGAAGTGCTCTTTCACCAATTCAGTATCCCAAGTCTTGTTCTAACACTTGAGACATTCAGTGAAAGTTAAAAATTAATGAGGTAAGACACTAGGCAACTACAGCAGACCTCCTTGTTTAATAAGACCTTTATAGCTTCTTTGTATTTTAAACCAGAATTTTTGTTACTTCTGCAGTAATGATACATTATTATTGTATTATATTAGGTAATATATTAAGCATAATACACAATATATTTTTTGTAACTCAAATTTTTTGTGCAACGTTTTATACCATTGAGGCATCATCTTGCATATTTGTATGTTTGTGGATTGATATGCAGCGTTAATTCAGATCAGTTACAGGAAAACACTAGCTAGACCAGTCAGTGGCGCACTGCTGACAGTGGCTGTTGGATTAACAGAAGAAAACTGTCCAGTAGGAAAACTAACTGATAAATATAAAGTAAATTAAAGCAAACCAAATTATTTATTTCTTATTAGTGGGCTGAAATTTCATCATATAGTATATACATGCTTATTTTGGCACTACACTAAATTTAATGCCTTTTTAGTATTTTCTTTCTTCAGTGATGGACTGCTAAACCAGGGCATCAGTGTCTTGAATCGTTGCTGGCCTTTCCTGCAATTCACAGCCATGGTTAGATGGACTGGTCCATATGCCCTAACAGATTTCTTCCTCCTGAATGGGAGACCTTCAAGGGGTTATGAAGTATTGGAAAATGTGAGCAAAACTCAGAACAGTCTTATCACCTGATAAGAATAAAGCTGGAAAAGTCCACCAGGAGAAATTTAATTTGAAAAATTACTGCACTGTAATGCATAATATTGTTTTCAAGACTCAAAATAAATGTCAGAGGTGACTCAGTCACTCCATATCTCCCTATCTCTGCTGCTGCAGCTACACTGTTTGAGAGAAGATGAATACTTAAATGTCAGGGGGAATATCAGGTAAGAAGTGGATACCCTCTGTTTTGTTCAGCAGTTACCCGGCCTTTTTATTTGAAAGTTTCTAGTAAAGCACGTTCAGTTAGGATTAATAGACTTTTAAGTACTAATATATGGAATCAGAGATAAGCTTCATAAGGCCAGGGAAAGGTCTTTACCTCTAAAACTCAAAGGTCTGACGAACACGAACTACTTCACTTGCTGCTGATCAGACGAGAATGAAATTTGCCTTAAATGGGAAAAGCCATTCTGTTTACAACTGTATCAGCTTGTGCCTGCAGTAAGAACTAAGCTGAGCTGACACTGCTGTATATCAGAGCTGGAACAGCTATTTGGTCACCTTCAGCAATGTTTCTGCTGAGGAAACTAGCAGAGACTAAAGTCTAGGTATCTGTTCCTGAAGGAGATCTCTCAAAAAAACATCATTATTTCCTGTTCCATCCCCTGGAAACACAACATTCTGCTTGCTCACAACCATACCCACACACTGTTCCATAAATAGTGCTCATAGATTTTCATCTCTGTCCAGTGTATTCTTCTGACAAGCTAGATATTTAACAACATTATAATATGTACATATTATATTACTTTCGAAAACTTTAATAGGCTACTTCATTACTGATGATAATATTCTCTTCTGGAAAATGTTCTAGATAGTTTTTTCAACTTTGGTAAAAGCAAACGTCTTTCAGAACATATATCAAATACTGTAAATGACAATGTTGAAGAATACTTCTCTGATGATACTTCCCAATCTCATTGTCAGTTTACTGAAAGTGGTTATAGTCTGTTCAACACATTCTTGAATAATTCTTCCTCGGAGGAAACGTGGTTGTCACTAAAGCAGTTGTCACAGAAAAGATGAAATTTTGCTGCATTGCAGGATGGTGTTCTTCTGTTGGACCTTATAATAAGAACAGCTAACACATTGCAGAGAAGAAAAAGTGGCAAGTTTAAAATAATGCAACTCTAAACGGTTTGTTTCCAACAACAACAGCAATTCTCATTAATTTTAGTAGGCGTCAGTGCCTCTCAGATCTTCAGTGTTGATGAGAGGGCAGATTCACCAAGTGATATGAGTTGCATTTTTTCCTGTAAAATCAATGGATGTATTCTATCTGCATTGGGTCAGGATAAAACATTTCAGATATGTGCTAATTTAATTTTTTCGAGAGATATATTTCATGCTTGTGACTTTGAGCTTAAGTTTAAATCAACCTTGGACCAATTATATTGTCCAGATGACCGCATACTCGTTCATGCTGGTTTTGTCCTTTATTATTGCAAATAGTAGTTATACATGCAGCATTACTAGCTTAAACCTTTTATTTTTTAGACAGCTCTTGGTGGTGATAGCAATCTATGCCTATCCCTATGCTTACGCCTATGCCTATACTAACTTTCCTACTTGCAGCACTGTAGAACCAGAAAATGATCCTCTGTGTTATATTTACCACACAGTATTTAGCTTCCCCCACTCCCACTACATGAGCGTACACTAGATGTTGTAAAGATTCAGACAGACAAGCCATTGCCACCATATCTGAATAAAAACTGGCATAAACAAGACAATGGCAAATAAATGGCCCAACAGCATGGTTACACCAAAGTCAAGCCAAAATATGTATATGATAATATTCGTCACAAGGATATTGAATGCAGCAGCCGTAAGTATGGCATTTGTTAGTTATGACAGAAAGTTGTTTTCTGTACAGTGTAAGCACTCAAACTGCCCATAAAGCAGAGCGATGGTTAGAACAAGAGCTAACTTCTATTGAGATTTATGCATAAAAAGCAATCTGAGATTATAAACATCATGCAAATGCCTATGCTCAACCACTCCTGGGAATTCTCTTGAGGAATACCATAGCTACATCCAAGTGGCAAAGTGGGTATAGTCACATTGTCAGTGAGATTTTGTGCAGAAGATTTGTCTCCACCCTGTGGAATATTTCGAGAGCATCAGAAGAAAGGATCAGAGGTTAAAAATAAATATGGCCACTTAAGACATGGGTGTCCAAAATCAAGAGCCTAAACTAACAAAGAAAACACCAAAAGCTTTCCACCAGGATGGAGGAAAAAAATATACAAATACAATACTGAAATTATTCTATTACATGACAGAGAATAAAAGGATCTGGATATTAAAGCAGATAAACAGTAAAATAGAGCTCAATGTTATAATGCTATTAAAAACCAGAAAAAAAAGTAAAACACTTTGGGTGAATAAAAACATATTACTCAAGCAGGGCGTGAAAAAGTCACCATATATATTCTTTAGGAACTGTTTAGACAACTACTGAAATATGTATCTAGTCTGGCAACTAAAAATATGTAAATGAATCATACATCCTAGAGAAAAGAAACACGTAAGAGTTATGGTAACACGTTTTGCTAAAAATAATACAGCTTTTTTTTTTTTTTTGGCATGGGGAAAAAAAAATGGAAGAAAGGAACCAAGTGTTTAAAAAGCAGGAGCCAATCACTCTTTAAAGACCCTGGGTAAAGAACCTGTCCAAGTTCAACAAGGCTTTGATCTAAGAATTAGCAAAATGTTTTGGTTAGATTTCTGTGATGCTGCATCAAGCTGCCTGGAGTTAGCTTCCCCAGATCGTTTAAAGACCAGCATTTGTCCTAGGTGTTATATGTATACTTGACTGATTTCATAATTTCCTTGGGATTTTCTGGTTCCTTTTTAGCCATATAAGAAATATGGCTTAACATACATTATTATGTGGCATAAAACTAATTTGTTAAAAGGTACACTGTTTGCTAAAAGAAAGAAAGAAAGCATACCAGAAGTGTAAAAACTAGAATAGCAGGTAGTTCTGTTTACACCACATTTTCCCCTTCTGAATTACACCATGGATAAAAACATTGCAGCTGAGAGGATCTAACCCGAAATGAATAAATGACAAAATTAAAACTCCATTTAAGTGGCTTTGGTGATAACAAAACACTTGGGTCAAAATGCATGACTTTAACATGACTCCTATTCCATAGTTATTTCCCTTTCTCTAATGCTAAGTGTATATTATGGGATGTGTACGTACAAAAGGAGCATGCAGGGATGAGAGATTAAATGACACCAGCAACAAAAGGATTGCAAAATAATTACAATGTGCTTCTCCTGCTGCTACTGTTGTGAAGTGTCTGAATTGCATGAATCAAAATCGGAACCATTATCAGATGTGAATTTGTGGCATAATTTCAGTCAATAAGACACTGAAATAATGTCTATGAGATGATTGAACATTGCAATTATGGAAACCACACAGAGGGAGGAAATCTCAAACAATAAGCTGAAGAGTGCAGCACAGTTGCTCAGAAGTCCACAGTCTGAAGCTCAAGATCTAATCCCTTCTTTTATAGAAGTTTGGTTTGAGGCTAATTTAATCTGGCAAGTTTCAAGTAAAAACCATACCTGGATGACCTCAAAACAAAACAAAAATATCCCAAAACCTCACAAGAATATAAAAACTGAATCTGAATCTGTACCTGTTATCCCCAGCATGCAGTCCAATAGACCTGAATAGACTGCTGGGGTTTTTTTCGGCAGCTGAGTGCAAGTAAACTCAAAAAAGTATCAGTAACCAAAACAATGATAGTAAAGTATTCGGTGATGTCAATGTCAAAACCAGACCTAACACTAGTTCAGACTTAGTTCCAGATATTGTTTTCAAACTTGTCTACATTTCTTACCATTATGGGCTTTAAGACTCCCTCTCTGTCCTCTGAATGAAGAGCATTACTGACATGAGCATAGACTGACACAAAAATGAAAACATTTTTCAGAAGATGATGCAAGACCTGTTGGTCTTGTATGGTTATTCATGGTTAACCCTTGTCATAGGTGAGACAGAAAGAATGAGAGCCTGTATGGATTTGAATGGATTTTGCAGTGCTACAGACTAGAAGTCTGTCTAGAAAGCTGCCTGGAGGAGAAGGATGTGGGAGTGTTGGTTGACAGCGACTGAACATAAGCCAGCAGTGTGCCCAGGTGGCCAAGAAAGCCAATGGCATCTTGGCTTGTATCAGAAACGACGTGACCAGCAGGTCCAGGTTATTCTCCCTCTGTACTAAGCACTCATAAGACTGCTCCTAGAATACTGTGTTCAGTTCTGGGACCCTCACCACAAGAAGGATGTTGAGGCTCCGGAGCGAGTCCAGGGAAGAGCAACAAAACTGGTGAAGGGGCTGGAGAACAGGCCTTATGAGGAACGGCTGAGAGAGCAGTTTAGCCTGGAGAAGAGGAGGCTGAGGGGAGAACTTAGTGCTCTCTACAACTACCTGAAGGAAGGTTGTGGAGTGGAGGGTGCTGGCCTCTTCTCCCAAGTGACAGGGGACAGGATGAGAGGGAATGGCCTCAAGCTCTGCCAGGGGAGGTTCAGTCTGGACGTTAGGAAAAATTTTTTCACTGAAAGGGTCATTGGGCACTGGAAGAGGCTGCTCAGGGAGGTGGTTGAGTCACCTTCCCTAGAGGTGTTTAGGGGACAGGTGGACAAGGTGCTGAGGGGCATGGTTTAGTATTTAATAAGAATGGTTGGACTCAATGATCCGATGAGTCTTTTCCAACCTAGTGATTCTATGATTCTATGAATACAGGAATTTATTTAAGAACTTCTTGTCTTGATTATTTCATACTTCATTTAAAGTCACGTTCACTCAGGTCTTGACTTCCCATTACCGAGAACGTTGGACCATCACATCAGTTGTGCACCATGAGGCTGTGCACAGATACCAATCTGAGGCATCATAGCGTGCTTGTAGGTGCATGACTCTTAGGCTATAAACTCCATTTAAACGCTCTGTTTGCAAAAGAAAAACATGTGATGAGTCTCCTAACTGGTGGTCCTGCCTCACATCTCTTCTTAATTAAATAGTTCAGTAGGTGTCACTCCTTTCTGGTTCCAGGTGTTATCAAAGTTAACAACCAGCCTGTGCCAGCTGTAGGTAGCAGGTAGTAGGCTCATGCTTGAGAGTTCAAACATTTGGTTTCAGACATTCATATGTACACACAATTATGTGACCTGTTGACATTCATAGCCTAAAGCATTTTTCACCTGCCCCCAAACCTCTAATGGAATATCCTTGTCAAAAAATAATCAATGATCTTTTAGGCAAGTATGCATTATTTTCTAAACCTGAGCTTAAATCCTTTCCAAAAACGAGGGTCCTATAATGCCTAAGCTGTTTTGAAAATGTTACAAGTTGACAAAATTTGTACAGACCTGAGCAAAACCGGATCCGTTTAAATATACCCAAACAAATTAAGGCTTACAAACCCCAAATATTGAACACTTACAAAAATAGCCTTAACTAATGCATGATCCTATTTCTTCCCCTTCTAAATTGTATTTCAGTTTCTGCTTGGGTGTTTCTCATGATCAGCAGCAATACTAAGAAATTCTTGATGTGGCTGTACTTCCAGGCTATCTTATCTTATTTGAATTTACTCTTCATCCCTGAAAATTATTCTTTTTTCGTCACAAACTTGCTTGCAGGTGTGCATGAAGTTGAATTTATGCAAGAACATTTGCCTGAAGAGCACAATAAAGGTAAACTTGGGGTGTGATCTGTCTGGGATTTTCTTATGTTTTAATGTGCCTTGACCTACTCATGTCTTGTAATGTCTGCAGGCACCTCTGGGAAACTACAGAGAGCTCTGGTGTGCTGCTGTTCTCTGATAAAAGGCAGCAAGACAACACTTAGTTTCAAAGGGTTGTTTCTAAAGGACAGTGCTTGTTGGAAGGTGGCTATAATACAAAACATAGCTATTTTTGCTAGGCCAAATTTTGCTGTCAGATACAGTCCTGCAATTTGAGAAGCAGCTCAAGTTTGTGCCTGTGTAACTGATAGGAAACTCAACTTTTTCTGTATTATAGGCATAAGAAGGAATTTCTATTACTGATTTTCTCTCCCTACTACCCTTCTGCTCCCTTTTGTGGGGTTTTTTTTTCCCATTTTCAATCTCTTTTCCTCCATATTCTTGGAAGAAATTGAAGCTGTTACTTTTCAAGCTGGAAATTCCACAGTTCAGAGCCATAGATGTCCAACATCATCTCTCTTGAGCCTGCATTATCTTTGTGTATCAGAGTGCATCAAGTGTGCACCTCTGCCTATCTGATTTTATTAGATTGATGTTCCCCAGTTCCTTCTCACATGTGAGAAAAAGGAGAATCTGCCCAAAGTGGATTTTAAAGAATTCATTTGTATTGGGTAAAAGTTAACAAAAATGTTTAGGAACAACTGCACTATTTCTGGATAATATTTTAAGCATTTAAACATCCAGCTACTGAAGCCCTCTATACTCTATGTCTGTTTTACACTTGTCAAACAAATCAGAAGTCATAGAAATCACTGATATGAAAACTATGCTTCTTAAAAGTAATGGCTGTGTTGATGGCGTACTATCACTGCTGCTGATGACACAGAGTAGTCCTTCCAGTATTCAGAGCTGTTCCTCTCTGGTTCTTGAATGCACCTGTTCTCTTTTGTCTCAGAATTCCTTGGGGAGGAATTTCTTAATGTATGTAAGCTTAATATGCGAAGTGGAGTACAATTACTTAGTTAGTAGCCTCAAGACACCACTATGAATGCAGAGAAATGAGATGTTGAAATAGCAATAACCTATTCCTACATATATCCTTCATGTGAAATAGACATCACAGGACAGTGAGGTTCATGGTACTGAGATACCAAGTTCATCTGGATTATGTGTGTTTGTAAGGAAAGTCTTACTGCACTGTGAATATACTCAGCATAATTATACTTGTAGGTAATTTCCTCATTCCTGAATTGTACCTAAAAGCTATCTGGAAAGCAACTACACTGTACCTGTAGTATTTCACATTACTAAATCCCGAAATTGAGTTGAGCATACCACTTGTAAGTGTTTTTAAATGCATGAAGTGCAATACTCGGAGTTTATTTTTAGAGCATTTATGAAGTGGAATGAGGTTGGAATAGCTCCAGGCGTCTGAAGTCTGGGACAATCTGAATGTGTTCAAATGTGGCCCCCATGTCCAGAGGGACACAATTAACAGACTTGACCAGGTATAGAAGTTGCTGTTAGCACATTATGCTATTACACCATTAATTCTACCATTGAACCTTGCTGCCCGTAAGAGGACATGTTTTCTAAAGTGCTACAAATATCTATGATTTTTTTATGCTGACTAAGGTCATAAGTGGAAGCATTGTTTCCTTTAAATACATTAATGTGCACAAAGTTTTTTCCAACTCCTTTATTATTTTCATATTCATATTTGCAGTATTTGTACTGTTGAAATTACTGGTAAAGACCTTTCAAAATCAGTAACTTCACTGAAACCAACTGGCTGTAGTAGAAACTCAATTAGAATTCAAAAAGCATCTTACAGTTTACATCTTTGTTTTCCCTGTATCTCTTTTTCACATTATTTTTGTCATTGTTTTTTTTTATTAGCCCAAAGCAAATCACTACTTGTTTACCAACTATTAATAAAATTAAAGTGATATTAATTAAGAACTTGCAACATAAAACAGATCCTTAGTGAGCATACTAGAACAACCATAAAAGCATTCAGTTACCAAACAGGTTTTTAATTTGTTCAAGTGAAGTGCCTAATGTTTCTTGACAAAACTCGAAGTTTATCTGCAGAGTGAAGTTCGAAAATGTAGATAGATATAATTAATTGTTTAGAAATATCAAAAAAACTCATCAAAAAGAAAAAGGACTTTCTTCTCTGGATTCAGAGTGATCCCATGTACTGCAATTAGGTAGGCCCACAATTAGGTACTGTGATTTAGGTAGGCCACATCTTAGCATAAATGTGTCAAGAATGGTATACAACAAATAATAATCATAATAAGGCCACTTGATGAAAATGATTGCCCGTGTGTTGCAAATTAAAGCCTTTCCTGGGAGTGATATGAAATATATACTGCCAGTAAATAGATGTAATTCTTCAGTTCCTTGCTTTGAACCGGATAGTGCTTATGTTCACAGAGAGAGAAAAAAATCCACCCATAGCAGCTAATCAATGTTGAAGCTTATAAAGCAGCCTGTCATTCTCGCAGGTGCAGAGGGATATTAGTGAGTCTCTGCTCCTCCTGAGACTCCAGAAGCAATTGAGCATTTTGCTCCTTTCTCTGTCCAGTAATGTAGAAGTAATTAGTTCTGTGATTCAAACAGGGAGCTTTATTTCCAGGGATGACCCTGAGCAGAGGAGAGCCAAGCAGACACCACATTGACATTCTGAGATTCTGCGTGGGTGTTGCAAGCACCTGCTCACCTGCTATGCCAGGCAGCTGGGCTGATACCAGCCAAGGTAATAATGAAGTATTTTATGGGTGCAGAATAATTCCAATAGCTTTGTGTTTAAATCCATTGTAATTCCTGCCCCTTCTTGGCTTCAGTTGACTATCTAAAATAATTTGGGCCATGCCTGCCAGTACTTACCTTCCCTGCCTTTACCTTCTCAAACATCTTTTCCTTTGGAGAAAAGCATTTTCCAAGACAGTGACATTTTTTGCCCTGGCCCTAGTGTGAGACTTCACACATCTAATTCCCAGTATTCACCATCCATGCGGGTTTTTTTTAGATCACATCTCTCTTCCTACACTGCCTCAGGGCTATATTCTGAAAATGTGTAAATTCACACCACTAGGTAAGACTCAAACTACCGAAGTGTTAATGTCAGTGTCAGAGTCCCCATCTCTGTTATATATAGGCAGTCTGAACATAGGTCCTCTGCGTCCTTGGCATGAAGATTGGCAAGAAATTCATTTAGCTATGTGAAAATTTGTCTTGACTGGGACATAGAACCTCTGGAGGTGCTTAATGTTGTATATACTGATGTCTGATATTAATATTTAAGTGTAGCTGAGTACCGAAGAGCATCTAAACATGAATGAGTTGTGGGAACCTCTTCAGCATTTCCTGCTTAGTTGCACACGTATGTTCATGCCGGCATCTGTGGATCTTGTTTTGAAGCATGTTTTCCATAATTTCTGTTAAAAATCTTCTCTGACTCAGGGTTTCCACAGAAGCTAAAATTGCTGAATTTAAAGGTTTTGCTTATTTTCATGTCTGTTTGCATACTTAGTACCAAGTAATACAGGTTAAATTGTGGATTTGGCAGTATATATTCATTTAATCTGGTATTTATTGAAACAACATGCACACACAAGATATTTCACTTATTCATTTTAAACTTATTTCAACAAATCAATCCTTCCTTTAGCTTATGGCTATTTTAATCTATAGCTCTTATTTTAGTTCTCAAATATACACTATAAAAAACCAGATTTTATGAGTGTGCTTTGATGGTGGCTAAGGCACCAGATTAAATACATTCCTACATACACAGGAGATAGCTTTTGTATATAACATAGAAACACTGACGGAGGAAGGTAATGTAGCTAGTTTAATGAGTTATTTATGGTTTTGAAGTATTCTTTCAAATATTTAAAGTAATGTGGTGTTAATGAGCCATGTGCAATCAGTAGCTCTTGCTTTGTTGAATATTTTCCCCAGGGTAAACTGAGTCATTAATATTAATTAGGAACTGAGTAGCCAATTATAGGGTTGAGTAGGAAGTAAGGTAAAAAAAAAAAACCAAAACTGTTTGGAAGCAAAATATCTGCACATACACAGTGAGGGAGTTTGAGGCTGTTAAAATCTGTGGGCTGGGATTAGTGGGCTCCATTGGTGTGCATTATTAATGAATATACGTAGTTCACTCTTTTGCAATTTCTGCTTAATCATAAACAGAGTATCTGTAAGTAGAATAATTCAGCATGAGGTAAACAACTGGACTTTTTTTAGTTGTAGCAGTAGATGGTAGATGGATTCAATTTTAAGTTATGTTCAGAATTAGATAAGGATAAATATGAATAAATGGGAAGATGGATTACATTTCCCTTTTTGTAAATCTGCCTGATGTTTGCTTCATTCCCTAAGAAGCATGTCCCTGAAGGAACAACCTTATGTACTTCTCCAGATTTTTCTGCTTTTACGGGTTTCATTATGGAATCTGTATGTGTTTTATTCCTTGGCTTGGTAATCTGTCATATAAAATTGACACCAAAATAGCACTTTCGTTTCAGAGGGGAAGTCTTCTCAAGATCTTATTAAAATAGACAATTGATTAAAAACTTGACAGGGCTGTGCCAAACTCTACATCTGTGAAGCAGGTATTTCTTTGGACAGTGGCTTAGACCATGAGAAAATTAGCAATTCTGCCTTCAGAGCAGATTTAACTTTTCCATAACAAGTGAGTTTGGGAACATATGGAGGAAACAAAACTCTGCTCATTAATAAACACTATCCATTCCATTTACTAAATGATGTAACAGTGTGGGGGGAAATGTTAAATTCATAGAATTTAACCTAACCAAATAAAACCTAATACATATGCATTCGAGAGTAAATTCTGCAACTTTTGAACAATTATCTTTGGCAACTTTTTACTTTTCCTTTTCTTTCTTAAAGCATTATGCCTGTTACCTATTCATGGGTTTTCTTCAGGAGCTTTGCTGCTATTTATCTATGAATCACTATATTCTACCTGATTGTCCCATTTGTTAGCTTTGATTACATATGTTTGTATATTAGTGTTTTGACAGCTTGGGGCCAAGGAGTCAGTTAAGGCCCAAATCCAATGTGTTTCATTGCTAACCTGCTGCGTTTAGTAGAACATATTCTCTAGAAGCTGGACTGTGGTTAAAACTATACCATCATGGCATGACACAAGAAGATGTCAGCCTCTGAGGTCCAATGCAGGAAAATAAACCCCAGCTGGCTAGTGAGATCTACTGGTTTAGAAACTTAACTTGCATAGTGTTTGCAGTAGCCTCTTGGATGTAAGAGGTTCCTGTGGCCACAGGGTTAATTAGGGATCCTCCACACTTCTATGCAATCTTTCTTCACCTGCCACACCAGCTCTGAAGTTCAAAAGCATTAATGTACTATCTGCTCTGAGACAGATGACAGCATACATACTTGTCTTCACTATGCCTGAAGTTTCTGTTTTAACAATAAATATCAGTAAAGTACATGTCTAGTAATCTCTCTGATGAGCTCTTAATGGTGACATAGATGACATGGCTGATATTTCTAATGGCAAGAAGTCAAGTACACCTCAACTACACTGTTTTGTTCTGAATGAAAAACCCAAGAATTATATTTGCCAGACTAAAAGAGAACAATTTCAGTAAAAGCAATTGGTTGCTATCGCATGAAATGTTTAATTAAAGAATATCGAAGAGAGTTATAAATATTGATTAGTATATTTAAACTAATCCAACAGAGTTGTATACGGTAGAAAACACAAGATTTTATCACATTCATTCAAAGGATACACCTTTCAAGGCACTTAAATGTGCCTTGCAAAGGTTTTCTTTATAATTAGAAGCTGCAATGTGAAGAAATAGTTTAAGAGAAATGAGATCTACAATATTTTTTTGTTCAATTTAGGTATTTTTCCATGGACCTGTATCACATAAAATGCCATAGAACTTTGAAAGCTATAAAATGAGGTCTTCATCCCATCTGAAAAACAGCCTATCTGTGATGTAGCCAGCATGGTTTAGTTTTTCCTTTACACGACAGCCCAGTCTTCTTAAGCATGCGTGATCACAAAGAATAAGACTATTGAATGCAGTGATACTAATATTAGGTACAGCTCGAACTTGTGTTCTATAATTTATTAAATTATATGCATTTTATTGGAGTGTCAAAAGTGGCACTTCTAATTCTCAGAGCTTCTGCATTAGAATTTCACTGTCATTCTTCAGTATATCCAGTGTTCCTCAGTCAAGTAGTAGGCACTCATTTAGCGCAGCATAACATGAACAATATAGGCAGAATATAGGAAAGCAATGTGTGTAGTACACGTGATTGTATGTATAGCTATCTGCCTAGGACAGTATAGATATTTATATATAATTACATAAACAGTGATAGATACCATACCCAACAATTTACATTCTCATTAACTCAAACAGATAAATTATATATTCATATATAATTAGTAGGAAAAACATAGAATAATCAGAATCAATCAGGGACAAGCCTACAGCTTTTTTTCCAATTTTATAGTCTCTGAATAGTAATATTTTCTGAAAGGTTAAATTTTTATGTGAGGTACAAAAGTAACAGCCATGAAAATGAAAAATAAGATGTCATGTATCTTGTTTAAACAACTAAAGTGTCATTTCATGAATCATCCTTTGTCCAAATTAACACATATTAAAAATAGGCTTATATTAAAGTATCTGCTTAAAAGTTCATGTTTTTCTCCCCTAAAATGAGGTCTTATTTAGCAAATCTGGCAGAAAATTCTGCTCCCTGTGTCTGTTTAAATGACAGTGTAGATACATGTGTGTAATTAAAAACCAGAGATTTTCCACTGAGGAATAATGAAGGCAAATCTCCCCTGGCATCACTTTGGTTTTAATATGCCAATAAGCAAGTGTACTGTTCTGAAACACAACTAAAGAGGTAATAATGATGATTATATTTAGATCATTCTACATAAGATAAAATACGAATCAGAATTTTAAAAAATAATTAGGAATAAAATGTTTCTGCTATTGCCATCATATTGGTATTTCTTCAGCAATTCTGTGTTATTTTTTAAAACAGAAAAGCTCTTTCTAAAGTGTTATGTCTGCAAGCATTTTTTTCACAATGGTAGTATAGGCTGAGTGAGAATCTGCCTCATGTTAGGTAAGACTGCTCAGATATCTAAACAAAGCAATGTATGCTCTCAGATCCTTTAGGATTCTTCCAACGATAGTAGATCACACACAAGTGCACCATTAAAAGCAGTTTTCAGAATTTGCTATGGATAACTTTTAGGGCTCACATTAGTAAATGTATTGATGTGTCTTCTAAGTAATTTACTTCAGTCAAGGTTAGAGCTCTTTTTATCATCTGCTGTGAATACTTGCAGAACTATTTTTCGGTACTTGACTTATTAAATCTTCAAGTGCAAAAAGCAAAATCTAATGATCAATAGTTACAGTGGAGACTTTCTAGAACTCATTCCGGTGTGCCCCAGAGCTTCATTAAAATACTCAAATGTTTTTTTTGTTGTCTTTGCTGATGGTTTTTGTGACAGGCTTTTCAGGCAACATTTGAGAGAGAAATACTACTGAGAAAAGTAGTGCACAGAGCAAGAGATTATGTTTAGAATGGGAGTGTGTGTATATAATAAATTTTTTAAAAGACATCTTTTGCTCACTGCAGTTACGTAATAGAATAAAGTAGGTACTCTCATAGTGCAGCAAGTTAAAGGCTGCTATATTGAAGGCCAAAAATAATACATAAACAACATAAATAATAAGAGTTGTTACAGACAGAATTTCGCTAACCATTGGAAGACTGCAATTGCAAATGCAAATAAATAAAAGAATTTAGATTACTTCAAACAAGAAAAAGCCAATTTTTAAAAACATTTTCATCTATGTAGCTTCAAAAGTAACACATATTAAAAGAGTCTAAAGGCATCTGTTTTAATTTAATGCTTTCAAATTCAATGCATCATATAGTAAGCTTTTACAGAGACACATCTCACTGCAATGTGCGCTAAAGTATTGACACAGTAAATAATTTACCTGGCAAATACACTCTCAAGTGTTTGAATTTCAGTTACCCTTAGACAAAAGTTACAATTCCTGGAATTCCTGCAAGAATGCAAACACATACAATCTTTTTTTCCCCCTTTCATAGAAAGGAAACTTAGTGACACATACAAAGCACTTAGTGAAGCAAAAAATCTCAGAATGGTGTTGGAAATGGCCTCTGGAGATTGTCTATTCCATTACCCTGTTCAAAGCAACATCAGCTACAGGAGGTTGCTCAGAGCCATGTGCAGTCAGTTTTTGAATATCTCTAAGGATGGAGACTGCACAACTCTCTAAGCAACTTGTTACAATATTAAACCACCCTTACAGGAAAAAAAAATCTTGTATTCAAATTTAATTTTTAATAGTTCAATTTATGTCCATAGCTGCCTGTACCAACAATGAGCACCAGCAAGAGTTTACCTCTATCAGCTTCCTATCCTCACGCTCAGTCAGGTGTCTATTCACACTGATAAGATCCACAAATCCCTCCTGAGCTTTCCCTTGTTGATGCTGAGCAACATGAGTTCTCTCAGGATCTCTTCATATTAAATTCTCCAGATCACCTAATCATCTCCATGACTTTTCACTGAAGCACTTCAACATGTCCACACCTCTTAAACGCTGGGAGGCATCCTGATGATTTATATTCACTCGGTCTTGTGCCATTGATCACAACTTTGACTGCATTAATTACCTTCTCTGTAACACACTGTAGATTTACACAGTAGCTTGCATCTACAGCTATTATTAATCCCTGTTTTCCACTGAAAATGGCCTCATTGTTCTGTATTGCAACAGTTAGCCCCTTTTACTATAAGTTATGTATTCTATAAATTAATAAATTAAAACAGAAATCTCATTTGTAATTTCTCTTAGATATTTTTCCAGATGCATTTTTCTCTTCCTTAATACAAAATCACACTTCAGAATTTCCTAGTGTGGACTGGACTTTTTGGGTCTGCAGATCCCAAAGTAAGGAGAGAGAGAACTGCACCCATCCTGTCTCAAATCCGAACTCTTACACTGCTTGAGTGACATGTGTGGCTCAAAGGTAGTCAAGTTAATAAAATTTCATTTCCTTTGAAAGACAATTGGATGTAGTCATTACACTTGCAAACTCATTTTAAACTCTTAGCCTCAAGTCCATCTTTCACATATTTTGTATTCATTCATGGTATAACACTGAAGTGATCTTCAGGTAATCATTGAAGGCCAAATGCTACCACTCATATTTTGAGTGAACAGCCCTACACTCTTCAAATTGATACACTCACTTCAATTGTACTGCTTAAGTGTAAAATATTCATGGAGGCTTGATAAAACCGGAGTGAAGTTTGAATTTTTCTATTGTCTTTAATAGGCTTCAGGTGAAGCTGAGGGAAAACAGGTATCAAAGCCAATTTTTGCACACCTGCCTCCGTTACCTGTCTGAAAAACAGGGTACATACATACTACAAAAACAAGAGCATGACCATCTCTTTCAAAGATATGTCAAACTCCATCTTAAAATGGTTGAGATTTTTGATATCATAACTCTGCTTGGAAAGGTACACTAAACATTAATGTTTAATATACTTTTTTTGATTCTGTATGTAAACTTCCTGAAAGTATTTCCACTTAAGCAGTATCACAATCCAAAGGCAAAATGTATTTCTGTCACTGTTGAAATAGATCTGTTTAAATTATTATTAACATCTTTCTTTTCTAGAGTCTTTAAAAGTAATCTATTTCAGTTCTTCACATGTATTTACTATTACAAAATTTTTCATGAACTTCGCTCATGGCTGGTTTAAGTAAAATAGTTTTCAGTCTTTGTGGACATGCAGAAATTTTTATTCTCTTACTTTCTGTTTTGCATGCATCTTTCAGATATTATTGTCTATTTTCTACATCTTATTTTCTTTTGCCTAAATAACTTTAGTCTTCTAAAACTTCCCTTGTAAGACTCTGCTGTTTTTAGACATCTGAGCATCATTATTGTTTTCATCTTATCTCTTCTCAGCTGGTCACATCATTTGTAAAATATAGTGATCAAAACTAAGAATATTAATCTTTTCTTCAGGCTCTTGAAGCCATGAAGACAATTAAAGATTATTTATCTTCTTTTACCTCAGCTGTTCTGCTCAAACACACCAATAAGCTCTTTGATTGTTTGCATCAGTAAGAAACGGGTGGCTTAAGTTCAGTTTCTAATACAATATGGCACACAAATTCTGTTGGTGGTATTGCAAGCAATTTATTTCTTCACCATCCCATATGTATGAAAATCTCTTGCTTATAAATAGAATTTCAAATTTTAAATTGAACTCAGATAATTTCAGGTTTTCAAGTTCATATTAATACAACACATACAAAACAACCAATGATAACATCCAAAAAATTAATTAAAGTATTCCCTCTTATAGCAAATGAATTGTAGATGAAAATTTGTGGTAAAACCCACACACATAAGAAATTTGTTGTGGACAACCTCTAAGAACAGCTTTACAACATGCTTTTTCACTCATCTGATAAGTTTATTTTGGATTCTTTTTTATTAACTTATTTAAATGCACATTCTGTAAGACAGTTTGATAGTCTTACTAGATCTGACAGAAGAAATAAAAATAAAACTGTGCCTTGTAACTCTTTTTATTTAACAAATTAAGACAATCAACTACAACAACCTTCAAAATAGTTCCCTTCTGAGGTGACACACATCTGCATATGATGCTGCCAATGTTCAAAGCAATTCCACTGGTCATTTCTGAACAATTGTTGAGGGTTTCCTTTCACATCTTCTACCAACATAAAGCAGTTTCCTTTGAACACTGTCTTGAGCTTTGGGAAGAGGTAGAAATTGCAGGGAACCAAGTCTGTGAATAGGGTGGGTGCTCAAGCACAGGGATGATGTTATTAACTAAAAATTGCTTCACAGACAAAACATTGTTTGCTGTTGCACACCAACTTTTTCCAATAAAGGATAAGAAAACATATGCATTTGAACATGTATTCACTGGTATCAAGTGAAACGATCAAGTCGATCCATGTCCCACTGTGACAGGTTAGAAAATGTTCTATAACCATCTTTTTGTCTCTCCCCTCCCACTCTTGGTTCCCAAGCTATAGGGTTAGTCTCGATTTGTTGTGTCTGACCTTATATCTCTACTACTTGTCTATTTAATTGTCCTTTTTATTAATTATAGAAGAAAGTAAGATTGGCTTTATGTGACTTTTTCTTGACAAATCTGTGTTGGCAGTTAATCATCTCCTGTTATGATTTCCATCAAGGATGACTCTTACTTGGGGGAATGATTTCCATACCCACCAGAACTATATAACCCTTGGTAAAATCTTTTTGAGTCTTACTTTTCTATCGTGCTTAGCATAGATGGAGTATTTGCAGACAAGCTCAGCTCTGCAACAGACTAAGGGGTTAAATATACTTTGCCAGTGTTGTAACCCCACTGGGTATTTTCAGGGCTAGCACTAAGGTGACAATGAGGCATATGACACATAGGCCTGAGAACCTCAACTGGTTGAGACACTGGTGTCCTGTGATATCACAGAATCACAGAATGACCAGGTTGGAAGATACCCACTGGATCATTGAGTCCTACCATTCCCACCAATCCCTAAATCATGCTCCTACATGATGATCCTTGAGGTCCTTTCCAACCTGGCATTCTATGATTCTATGATATTATTTTTCATGTGAGTGGTGAGAATTTATCATATAAGTGTGTGGCAGATTCCTCTTGTTACAAGGAGATTAAATGAAGCAGATTTTGAGGTGACAAAATCACAGAATCACAGAATCACAGAATAACCAGGCTGGAAGAGACCCATGGGATCGTCGAGTCCAACCATTCCCACCAATCCCTAAATCATGCCCCTAAGTACCTCATCCACCCTCACCTTAAACACCTCCAGGGACAGTGAGTCAACCATCTCCCTGGGCAGCCTGTTCCAATGCCTAACCACCCTTATTGTGAAGAATTTTTTCCTTATCTCAAGCCTAAATCTCCCCTGGCGGAGCTTGAGGCCATTCCCTCTCATCCTGTCCCCTGTCACTTGGGAGAAGAGGCCAGCTCCCTCCACTCCACAACCTTCCTTCAGGTAGTTGTAGAGAGTAATAAGGTCTCCCCTCAGCCTCCTCTTCTCCAGGCTAAACAACCCCAGCTATCTCAGCTGCTCCTCATAAGGCCTGTTCTCCAGCCCCTTCACCAGCCTTGTTGCTCTTCTCTGGACTCTCTTCAGAGCCACAACACCCCTCTTGTGGTGAGGGTCCCAGAACTGAACACAGTATTCTAGGAGCAGTCTTATGAGTTCTGAGTACAGAGGGAGAATAACCTGGACCTGCTGGTCACGTCATTTCTGATACAAGCCAAGATGCCATTGGCCTTCTTGGCCACCTGGGCACACTGCTGGCTTATGTTCAGTCGGCTGTCAACCAACACCCCCAGGTCCTTCTCCTCCTGGCAGCTTTCCAGCCAGGCTTCTCCTAGTCTGTATCTCTGCTTAGGGTTTTTGTGCCCCAAGTTCAGGACTCTGCATTTGGCCTTGTTAAACCTCATGCCGTTGGTCTCAGCCCAGCAGTCCAGCCTGTTCAGATCCCTTTGCAGAGCCTCCCGACCCTCCAGCAGATCCACACTTCCACCCAGCTTGGTGTCATCTGCAAACTTGCTAAGGGAGCACTCGATGCCTTCATCCAGGTCGTTGATAAAGACATTAAACAGGACTGGACCCAGGACTGAGCCCTGGGGAACCCCACTTGGAACTGGCCTCCAGCTGGATTTAACTCCATTTACCACCACCCTCTGGGCCCGGTCATTCAACCAGTTTTTCACCCAGGAGAATGTGCGCCCGTCCAGGCCAGAGGCCGACAGTTTCCAAAGCAGAACGCTATGAGAAACTGTATCAAATGCTCTGATGAGTTCTTTGTCATTTCACTCCTGCACAGTGGCCCTGAATGTATATTTTGATGGCTTATCCCCAAGTTCAACAGAGAAGGATCTGTGGCGACCTGAGCTTTTAATGAAAATGGCCCATTGACAGAGTCTTTAAAAGGTAATGCCTGTATTTTTTCCCTCTTCATGTATTTAACAGTCTTCATGTATTTAATACATAATAATGTCTTGCCTTGGGGATATTCATCTAGATAGAAAGCTAAGCTATTCTGGTTATGGTTACTAGTGTCCTCTTACATCAGTGCTGCCTTACGTGCACACATGCATTGAACACACATATATGTACACAAACATACACATCTATTACAAAATTTACTGCTTGACTCCTCACCAGCTACAAATGTTAGTTGCCACTGGTCTAGATGATTTTAATAGCCTATAATTGTCTGTAACATTTCCTATTTCCAGGGACTGAAACAAGCCAGTCAAATATATGGCCTTGATTGTTGAGGTTTTCTTTCTCACTATCACCCCTCCTTTTAAAGAAAATCAGAGTGTCTGGATTTGGAAGTCTGGACAACACTTTAAGTTCTCAAAGAAATCCTCCACACTTTAAGGAGCCCTGGTAAATTTTACTAAGTCCAATCATTTGAAAAGTAACTAAAAAACCTGACTGATCTCAATTTGTTCTTTCTGATCTCCAGACAGGAGTCTAACGTCTTTGTCAATGATGTTAAGTGTGTTAGCTGCTTGTTCACAAGACTTTTCAATGACCAAAGTAACACATTAAAAAAATTAAAGAAAAACAGCAGCAGAAGTCTCAGCATCATCTTTTACCCTTCTTTTCTTACCAGAATAAAGTAAGTTTCCTTTGTTTTGCACTTTTATAGTAAAGCAAAGCTTTCCTCTTACATTTAATGTCCACCGCTATCTATGCGATTTTGAGCTTTGTTTTTCCTGAGTGTTCTTACATTTTTAAACTAAATTTATTCACATTCATGATTTTATATATCCTTTCGCTTAAACAGATCTTCCTCCTCCTGAAATTTTAAACCACTCTCTCAATGTCTTTATAGACAGCATTTTTGTCCTCTCTCAGCCTTTGTTTCAGCAGACTAAATAGGTCACACGCTACTAGCTCATACTTTGATGACAGATATTGCATTCCCTGGTTCATTTAAGCACCATGTCTCAGCACCTCCTCTAATCTGAGCTCAACTTTCCATTTGGTCCCTTGCAAACTCAATCTCAAAATGCATTGCAGTTGCTTTCACAGAAGCCCTCATGACTGCCTTCTAAGGCAGTTGATTATATTTTGCACTTGCTTTTAGACATGAATTTTATGCATGCCTTTTGAATGTAATCCTTTTCATTTTTTTCCCAGTAAATTGTTTTAACAAAGATGTTGACGAATGCATCCACTGAGCAATCAGGATAAAACAAGATAACATTTAAAATTGAAGCAGTACAGACATATTGTTCCAACTTCTACTTTTTAAAAAGGAGTACTTTGACCTTATTTCATGGAATTTTCCTGCCTAAATCAATTTAAGATAACTGGCCACAGCCAAGCCACATTCAGAGGACCATCTAAATCTTGAAATGGAAACAGAAGATACCAGACTTTTTTCAAAAGACAGTCTCATGAAGTTTCCAAATTTTCAAGCTCAGCTGTAGGAGACAGTTCTGAAACCCATGCACACTCTCTGATCTTGATTTTCTAGAAGAATACTGATGAATCTTATTTAGGTTTTAGTCACATCTTCAGTGTCATTTGATGTTTAAATAAAAACTTCAGATTTAGACACATTGTAATTTACATCTTTATGTCACAATATTTTAATGAGTTTATTTGTAAGAGAAATGATTGACCTTTAGATAAACAAGTATGATGTTATCACGAAAATCAAAGTTCACTTTTATTGTTATGTTATGTGTGGATAGATTGCACAGGATTATGATATCGTAAGCAACTTTGGGAGATGGCTGTATTTCATTTTGTTTCTTTGGATTCAACTCTGGCTGATGAAACATAAAAATGTATCATTTTTACTTACACCAATATGTTTATGTAAAGTGCATGTTCCATTTATGCTCTTCAGAGTTAATATTTGCATATAATATATAGATTATAAAAATCTACTTATTTATGAAGATGATGAATGGTATCATCTAATTTGATCATGCTTATTCTATTTCCACAGTAGTTGTTTGTTTGTTTGTTTTATTTTTTTCACAAATACATTTACTGAATATTCAGAAGAGGAATTCCAGAATTTTGAATTACTCATACATTCGTTCTGAATTCCAGTACAAGAATTTCAGAATTTGAGATAGGGAAGATTTTCAAGATTTAAATCTGCTGTCTTACTTGCTAATTAATTTTTATTTGTTTATTTTTTTATCTTAGCTGTATAAAAACATTTAGTAAATTGAATAACAGAATGAGGAATAAAGTAAAATAAATCTATTAAACTATATTAACCTCTACAATACTCAATTCTTCACTCAGATTACACTGTATATCTTTCCTGAGCAAATCCACTCTCATAAATTCACAGAGCTTTAAAAAAAATTCTCTTCTCATTTTTGCTTCCTGTCCTTGGAAACCATGAGATTCCTTTTTTGAGGAAATGCATAGACTGTCATAACAGTCGGTTGCTAAGACTCGGTCTTTGAGGTACTGAACCAAAGAGAGATAAGCTGCTCAAAAATCCACTAGTACTATGTATAAACTATCAGGATGGGATCCTGAAAAAATAGTGAATAATACTAGTGGAAATATTATGTATTGAGAACATCTTTTAATTTTGAAACGTCTCTTAGTATTTTATCTCATTTATGTTAGACGGTGATAGCACTGATTTAGGAATACAGAAAATCATTACACCCTTTCTATGAGTCCCACACTTGGAGCCTCACATGCTTTACTGAGGTATAGTGCTCACATTCAATTTGTGCAGTAGCTAATGTGGAGTTTCGTTAGTTACAAGCAGGCAATGCTTATTCAAAATACATAAAGAATATATTTGCTGGCTAACGTATGCCCAGGAAGAAGCATCTTATTTCTGATAAACTGACTTTTAGCTGTGACACCACTTAAAAACTAATGGCTTTCCACCATTAACAATTTCTGGTTAATGGAAATGGCTTTCAACCATTAACACATTCTTATTTTAAGGAATATAACATTTTTCACCCTCCCTCTCACACAGAAAGTTTCTTCAAATTAGACTAATGGCAATCTAGGATTAAGAAAAATCTTTATGTATACATAGAAAGCTTTGGTGAAGCATAACATGGTATAATTCATATAAGCCTTCAGAAAAGAAATGTAATGATACTCCCTGCCAAGTTCACATGAAGAACTTTTACCAAAATGAGGTGTACTTTCTCTCTACTTTCATTTGAAAAAGCCTGTCATGATTTGATGAATCAAGCAAAGTTGGATGGACTGTTATTAGGAATCCTGCAACTCCTTCAGCTGATCAATCAGTTCATGAAAAGATGAAAACATAAGCATTTTTCACCCTTATTTGTCTTTCAAGAGGTTAGCAGTGATAAGATGTGACCATTGGTTCACACTGGCCCATCTGTAAATAAGGAAAGACTTCAGCTTAGATCATGCTACTGCTGGCTAATAGCAATAAAAATGTCACTGACCCCAGTAGTTTGCCTGACACTGTGAGAAGACATGACAATCTAGATAAATTATAAGCCTTTTAGAGCAGCAGAATGAGTTTCACCCTGAATGCAAAAGAAGGTAAAATAAACATTCAAGGATAACAACATCAATGCTAGTGTAACGACAAGAGCATTAATGATAACATAGGAAAGTAATAGACACAAAAGTGTCTGCTGTCAGAAAATAAATTCTCAAAGTTACTGTAAAAAACTGATTGTCTAAATATGACAGATCGTAGGTTTTTTTAAATGAATGCATTTGATTTGGAGTTTATTATACTGTAAATTCCTACAAAAATAAAGGATTAAATATTAATGCACAGTCAAAGTCCTAAAAAGTCAAGTTAAATTGTTTAAAATATACTTAAGCTAATTGACATTAAAGACTTCTTAAAGCTGCGACCATCTTATATCACAGTTTTTGATTTAAGTGGTTTTCAATTGACACTGCTAGTGAAAGTTACAAATCTTTTGATTCTCCATCTAGTATTCTCCTGCTAGTCCAGTATTCATAACACTAAAGATAAATTCATACTTTTCTGTTTCCTTGCAACATCTGTTCTATGGAAGGAACACAAAGTGTGTGTCACGTACTATAGCCATAGAACATATGCTGCAAGTAAACAAGAAAAGCATGAATTTATACTTAACACTGGGATTCAGATCTTCCAATAAAGATAATTCATGAGAAATAAAAGTGCTGCTTGTAGAAATTCTGTACATAATAATTAAAGTAGGATTGTAGATTCCTGTATTTTCAGGATTAGTGTTTTCAAATATTCCTGCTTAACAGCATCTCACTAAGATTTCCTGATGAAATCAACAATTAGGATTTTCCCCTGACACTATGGTTAATGCATAATGCATAGTACAGTGGGTAGCTTGTATGTATAACACCTTTTATCCCTAGTTTGTTAATTTATATTGAGAAGAGGACAAATATAATTTGTGATTAAAAATCACTGTCTTTCTTGCCCTTATCTGCCCACCTTGGCCATAAAGCCAACTATCAGTACAGCTATGCAATGTAACTGTGTTTGGTTTGCCATGCTAGAGCAGCACATAAAGTGATCTATACACTTGAAATAAGAGAAGAGGTTGATCGCATTGGAGACCCCATTTCAATCCATCTGCAGTGCAAATCATTATGTGCTTCTGCCTTTTACCCTGAACCACCTAAAAAGTAGATATTTAAGGAGGAAGGTCAATTACCCCAAGTGAAGCGAGTGGAGTATCAAGGGAAACCAAATTCTCTGGAAGTAGTTGTAGATCAATTCTGCTGATGTAATGAAATTAGAGGTAACATCCAACTATGCAGCTTTTCACCTCAAGCAACCTTGTGGTAATGATGTACAGAAGAGACTGGATTCCTTCTCAGGAAGATGCTCATCTGTCCATGATGAAATTCTTTCTGTATATAAGATCATTCTGATCAAATGATTGCCAACCTGAAAAGTAATATGTGAAGTTGTATTTGAGAAAAGGGAATAGAAGACAGATTTTTTTTTGCTTTTGTTGTTGAAAAACAGTACATTTGTTAACATTTTTACATTAATGTAAATTCTTAAATACCAGTCTACAGCCATGGTTCAGACTTAAAGATTTTTCTTTCTTTTTATTCTGTTTTCTGGGTTTTTTGTTTGTTGTTTTTTTTTTGTACCCCACTTCCTATGCCTCTTGTCTCTTATAATTATAAATAGCCTGAGAAGTGCACTTAGACAATTTATAAACTGGTTCCTAGAAGGGTACCGCTTTTCAAACAAAGAAACATATTGTACACAATTATGCCACAACTGCAAGTTAAGATATGGACAGGAAAAGAGATTTGTGTAATTCGAAGTTTGAGGATAGAATGACTCTTGGCTTGGAATAACATGCCTACAATGCTAAGCATACCATCATGTGCTTTTAATAACCAATATATTCATTCAAAAGCAAAATAACATTACACAGATATTATGGAACATTAAACATTGCACATCAGCTTTTCAGCTGACTTGCTTGTGTAGAACATTCACAAGTATCTGTCTGTCCATTTTATAAAAGCTTAGCCAAAAAGTTCAATGAATTATATGAGTAAATAATTAATCATAGTCTACAATTCCTATTCCTTATTTTCATAACCCAGGAACAAGTTTGATTCACATCTGTACTTCTGCATGGTTTAATGTTTTTTCTTGTGTAATTTGACTCAGATACATTTTGTATGTATATTCAATAGTGAATTTAATTATAGTAAGCTCATTAGGAATGGAGCCGTTGCTTAAGTTTTGTAAAGTAGAGTGTATTTACAGCACTGTATAAGCAGTATTTAATAATGAGTAGTGTGTATTCTGTCATATTAATGTGAAAGCATAAAAGGATTATTGCAGGTATGGAGGACTTTATACATATGTGAAGAATAGAGAGATGAGTCTCTGTAAATTAGAATGGAAAATTAAAGCCTAGTGAAATGTAACATTTTTTGTCACTTGCTACTCTTTAGAGATGTGTAGTGACTTAATATGAGACCAGTTTATTAGTCCTACATCAGGCTTATCTTCTCTGAGGAGAGTGGCAGATGATGATGGAAGAAAAAACAAATAGTTCCAGAAATAGTTCTTAAAAGATCAGATACATATAACAATTCTATGAGTCTACACTTGATCAAACACATCAATGACCAAAAATCACCTAAAAAGACAGAGCTTGGGCAATTATGGACTTTGAGAAGAGGACAGTGTTAAATTTACGCTGTGACCACTGAGCAGCTAGAAAAGTGTGGGGGATTCTGTTGGAAATTGGTTAAAAGGCAGAAAAAAACATGTCACAAATGACATTTCCATGAACATGAATTGATGCAACGTGTTCAGGTCAGAAAAAATGTGTATCACTGTACATTTTCAGCATGAAGGTGACATTTCTTTCATGTCACAAAGAAATTTAAAGTGACATTCTTTTCTTTTCAAGAGAGGCAGCTGCTATTGTTCCCAGCTGAAAATTGGCCTCAGCTGGCATGTAATATTGGGAAAACATGTAAACAATAGTCATGAACTAGTGAGCCATGCTGCTTGACCAGTTATCAAATTGCATATAAATTGTAGTTTAGGGTGTACCTTCAGGTGGCAGACATATTCTTTCTCTTTTTTTTCTCTTCTAATAACTTACATTTACAGTTACATTATGATCTAGTGCATATTGTGACCTAGCCATTCACTATTATGCCTTCAGTGTAACAAGCTGATGAATGTGCAGTTAAAAAGGAAAATAACATTCCTTGAAGATTTTTTCTCTAGTAGCTATCATGAAACTGTCAAAATTGATGTTCCTTCACAAAAACCAGCTGCAAATATTTATCTGCTCTTATTAAGTTCAGTTCTGTGAACAAAACCTGTCAGGAATCTTTCAGCAAACTGCTTCTTTGTGGAAAATGATGCACTGTCAAATCTGAACTATTGAGTGGAAATTGATAGATTTTGATGCCCTTTCACCAGAGCAGAGCTTACCTGGGGGTTTGGATTTCAAGGAAAAATGGTTTCAGGCCACTTCTGCCCTGCTGAATTAGACACTGTAAACCTCCTACTACCTGCTCTGGAGTAGAGCACCTGCAAACATTGCATCTCCATCACTCACTTGTAATTCTTGGGGATGCTAGTCTTGTCTGGTAGGGAATTGCCCAAGGGAGCAGCAAGATGCTGAATTTCACTTCCATGCAACCAAACGAAATATTTGTTTTCCTGAGTTATTTTAGAAAATTTTCTTTTCATAGGCAATGTGGAAATGACACATTTTCTTTTTGAAGAACAGTAAATATATTCATTTTTCCTGCTGTAGAAAATTGCATATCCTGATTACTTCTAGTTCCAAGGCAAAGAAGTAGATGACAGATGGAGGAATGAAGCTGAAATTATCCTCCAGATAATACTTATTTCAGTGATGGACCTATAAGAACCTCTGCCTTTATAAATTATTTCAGTGGTGATGGAGGAGGTAGATCTGTGATATTTCTATTGAAGTGATTGAAATAATACTGAGGATGAAATTTGACTTTCAGGTGACGAAACTTTTCTTTATAGCTCTCAGACCGACCCTCTCCTTTGCCATAGTAGGTCTGAACTTCTTGTTTTCTCCTTCATAGCCTTCTGCATCTTTACCTCACTGCAGTTTTTTTTCATGATTCCTCAAACTTTCTCCTGCTCTTTCCTCCTAGGTTTGTACACACACTATGCTACATCTCATAGTAAAATATCAGTCTTCTCTTTGATCCTGACTGTTTTACAGAAACTCTGCCTGGTGTGATCATTCTTCTTCTGCATCTCAGTGCAGGATTTTACTTGGTTTTCCTACCTATAGGCAATTGTAGAATTAAAAATATCATACAAAACTGTGAAAATTAATCATAGTGAGTGCATATATGGATTTGTGTGCTGTATATGTATCTAATTTGCAAGAAAAAAATGTATTACAAATGGTATCTTTATTTGACTTTAGATGCCTTCCTCTACCCCTCAGTCATTCTAGCCTTACTGTGGGTTACTGTGACAAAGGTTACTGTGCAGCACCCTGCACTCACGTTCAGATCCCCACATAACCCCTTGAGTTTAGAGTTTCATATCTAGTTATCTGCAGAAGTCTTGGTGAAGCTAATAGGAAGCACTCTGGAAAAGTGGCATTTACTACATCTGAATGTGGCCATGAGATAAATATATTAAAAGGCAAACAACTCTGATAGCTAGAGAAATTGGCAAAAATAAGGGATTCATGCAAATCAGGTCTTCAAATAACTTATTCTTATTGTGTCTAAGAAATGTAAGAATGAAAACAGTTCTCTGGCACTCCCTAACCAAATTAAAAGAGATAGGGAGATGAGGAAATACTTAATTTGCAGCAGAAAAGCAAAAGAATGATAAAATTAATGGAACGAATTTTATTGTTGAAATTCATTAGTTTCTTGAAGCCAGAGGATTTATCATGTCTCTTCTTGAGCACTGAAGATGGTCAAGGGTGTTTACCAAATCAGAAATAAAACCATCCTAAGGTTTATTAAGCCTGATAACACCAATCACGTTTGCAATGTAAAATTATCTGATCTACTTTTATCAAATTAGGAAATATTGTCTGTAAAGTTGGTGGAGATTTTTGTTCAGTTGTTTGGTTTTTTCTTTTCTGTTTTCTTCTGATTAAAACCATATTGGAATACTGACAAGAATGGCAATAAGAAATTATGGATTTCAGTAGGAATTTTTTTCTGCAGAGTCGCTCTGTTATGGGACTCTAGGGCAGAAAATCTACAGAGCTCTATATCTTAAAGATAACATCAGAGAGAGAAAAAAAAAAGAGATGTAGACCATGCTTCTACCAGAGGCTGTGGGAAGGCTACAGATGGAAACTGTAGTTAGAGGTCCAAATAGAACTGAACGCTGTAATGAGGAAGCTCAATTCTTAGCATATTGATAGATTTGAAACCAATGTTGTCCATGCATTGCAGTAAGATACAGCAGAGTATAATGCTAAGGTTCAGTAATACTGTCTATCTCCATCTCTCAGATACATAATATAGGGTTTGCACCACTTCCTTTCAACCCAATATATGTGTTGTTATTATATACAACCAGGTTGTTATCAAAAAGTTTAACATGTCCTATTGAGAATTAAAGAACTTATTGAGTTTAAAGGGAAAAGGATAGTTTAGATTAGATTAATGGGAACATGATTTTGCCAAGAATAAATGCTCTTGATTGTAGAGAGATCAGGCTTCAAAATTAGGAAGCATCTGCGGAGAGAAAAACGCCTGTCCTTAAATACTGTTTCTGAGATTTTTGTTGCAATGCAAGTAACCACATGGTAGAAACTGCATATTTGTTGTCTGAGGAATTCATGGTGTGATAAAGAAAATGAGAGCCTCTGAGGGAATAATTGCTTCACCATGGGGAACTCATGCAACTTAACTTGAACTTTAAATCGATTCGCTTTTGTATTTGTTACTGCTGGTGCACAGTAGTATAAGGAGGAGATTGTGCAGCCATAAAACGGATGTTTTCGATATTATGCAGCATGATAATGCTGTGACTATTTCTATAAATATGCTTGTGTTGGGGGAAAGTTTTTACCATCTCAGTTCTAAACAAACTTATATAAAAAGCAAAAGTATATAGCTGGATACTTTTAATTATGAATAGCAACCATTGTTCTGAGGCCATGGAAAAGTCTTGAGCGGTGAATCTCTCCCTATTTTTTAAATGTGTTCATTATTTTCATTTGTTCCCAGGACTGGAGAACTGTGATTGTTACCATATTTCGATAGGTACCCCTGCGTGTTCATGCTATGACTGGGCAGAGGGCTTACAGGATTACATGCTTGATTTCCCCTGAAAGCCTCTCTTTCCAGTAAATATTGTGGCAATTTGAAAGGATTGCTTTCTTATGTCCCTTCCAATTTTCCAGTCATTTTTGATTTGATAGCAGCAGCTGGTAGTCACTTAAGGGTGACACCAACAGTCTCATCATTCCCTTGTAAGGCAGACACATGTTGTGCTTCCCCCATCACAAGCTAGGTTCCCAGGGAGGTAGGGGACAGAGCAGAAATGGCAGGAGAGAGAATAGTTTTACCTATAGATTCTGTAAATCTGTTCTTTTTCTTATGAAAACATTCCCTAACACATGCCATAATTTTCAGCTATCCATTAAGCTATCTTAGTATCAGCAATATGTTCAAAAAAGCTCAGTTAATTTAGTCAAAAAGAAGGTTTTTATATTTAAACCATTTAAGCTGATCTCTGTTTTCATCTGCTTGTACTATCTTCACCTTTTTTGGCAAAGGCCTTAATAATTTATTCCCCATCCTTTAAAAAATGAAACACACACATTCCCCTTACCTTATAATACAAGTTTGAAAAGAACAGTGAATCACATGGACACAGGGCCTACAGCTACTAAAATACCATTCAAAATCATTTTATGACATCTATGGAGCTGATAGCTAGTAGTGCTGGTCCCTCTACAACTGTGGTTCATGAGGACCAAGTTAAATATTTGAGACTTAGAGATTTCCATATGTAAATTTACCTTAGCTGGAAGATTGGGAAATTAATTTATATTACTCACTTTGCTCAAAGGTTTTATTTTTTGGAGATGAAAGTGTGAAGAAGAATTGGATCCTCTTTTGTAAATTAAGAAGAGAGGTTAAGTAACTTGTTGAGCATCGCATAACAAATCTATGGAGGAGTTTGGAATTTGACAAATTTGTTCTTAATCTCAGTCCTGAGAGTTAATCACATAAAATCCTCCTTGTACCTAAGTCATTGAATCTTAATTTAAAGTCGTTGCTCAGTCCCTGCTAATGCTATTTAAGAAGAGATTCTACTTATATTTTTTGCAATTTCATCCTTAAAAAGCAACTTTTTATTCTTAAATCTTTGGCGGATATTTGTGTGTAAAATACACGTGGCAAAACAACTACATAAATACACACTACCTGTCTTGAAATTTCTTTCAGTACAAGGGCAGGTTTTCTTGTCAAATACTTGGAGATCTTACATATATATTAATGAACTATTCTCAATACCTCTGGGAAGAAATTTAATCCTCTTTTTTATAAATGGGAAACCCATGAGTGCTGATGTATTAAGAAGCATCATCTGGCTTTTGTAATCATTTGCTGGACTTACAGAGAAGTTGCGTTTAGTAGTCCAATCAAATGCACAAATGAAAGATCTTAGATGCCAAGTGATGGTTTCAAAAAGGTATTTTTTACTGAACAAATACGTAAGGCAGATATCTAAATATAAATGTGAATCTAGGATAGTGTTAAGACAAATGTAATTTTAGAAAATTCAGATTTTGTTGATTTTGTGTGAAGTGTTTTCAGAAGCTTAACTAAGAGGGATAAACATGGACAGTAAACAAGAGTTTTTTCTCTTTCTGTCAACCTCCATAGATCTTATGCAGTTCAAACAGTAGAAGCAATAAAATAGGTTTACTGCATTTCTGAATTTTGTTTTACAGGTAGAAGCAGAAACAAAACCATAAGAACACAGTGGGGGAAAAAAAAAAAAGCTGCTTTTACCAGCCAGGAAGAGTGTAATATTAGACTTGGTGTTAGTTTTCCTAAATTTCTCTTCTTGTGAAATAGAGACACATATTGCTGATTTGAAACTGTTAGGCAGTCATAACCAAAAAATTATTCAAAACTGTATATATTTTAATATGGGTTGGAAGTTGGAATTTGGTCTTCTCAGTGTTGCTCATTCTAATTATTATTTCCACACATTATGTGTGATATGGAATTTTTTCTGCCAACCCACTGTGGGGTTTGCATGACATTAGATGTTGAGAAGTACAGGAAAAAATGAGATCTCAGCTTTTCAAGGAATTACTCAATAAAATCCCCTGGGACATGGTCCTGGGGACAAGGTAGTGGAACAGAGCTGGGAAATATTTAAGGATACTTTCCATAAAGTACAAGAGTGCTCAGTCCCCATATGTAGAAAATCAGGCAGGGAAGGGAAGACACTGGCATGGCTGAGTCGAGACCTGCTGGTTAAACTAGAGAAGAAGAGGGAAATGCACAGGCAGTGCAAACAGGGACAGGGAACCTGGGATGTGTATAGGGACACTGCCTAATTTTGTGGGGTTGAAATCAGGAAAGCCAAGGCGCAGCTGAAGCTGAACTTGGCAAAGGAAGTAAAGACTAACAAGAAGGGCTTCTACATGTGCATCAACCAGAAAAAGAAGGTCAAAGAGAACGTACACCCACATACTATTCGGCTTAATTTGTGAGCTGAACTGCCTTTTAAATATGATAATATAGCAGGTAAACTTCAAACTCAAGTTTCAAATTAGTATTTTTTCTTCATATTTGAGATGCTTTAGTCTCAGACGATATTTTATTGTTTCAATGCAGTCATTATCAAAGCAATCCACATGATTAATGAGAAATAGCATCCACCTTTAACTGTGAGAGACCATTACCTTTCCTGATAATTGGTAAAAACAGCTGAAGTGGATTAACAATCTAAAATAACTTAAATGAACCTTCAATTTTAAGACCTAATCGTAACTCATGCAATGCACAAAAATACCATTATGGATAAATTTTGAAGTATTTGTGTATTTTCAAAAGCCACTTTGGCCACACTCAGGGTTTTGCCTGAGCAGCATTACCCTTAGACATGTGCAAAATAGGCAGTTCTGTGGTTTTCACTAAAATGGGATTAGGCAGCAAGGAAGTGAGAAATCCAGAGAAAGACAGTGGAAACTATGCAGAAATTTCAAAAGAAAAGCATAGTTTGGGATCTTCTGGGACTGGGAGACAGAAGACCTGCACACTCCATAAACCTGAACATCATCACCTGTCCCCACTGACCACGTAGCCCCTTGTTCCTTTTATATCCAGAAGATCCCAGTCTCTGTATTCCTGAACCTGCCTTGTCCCTCCAACCCCACATCTCACTCCTTTTTGATATCCTAAAACCACTGTGTCCAAAGCAGCTCTGCTGTCCCATCTTCCTCAGCAATACACTCTGCTGCTGTCACAGCACTGAACACACAGGTCAGAAAACTAGAGACAGCTCAGTATTCCTCCGCATAGCTTCCAAGTTGAGACAACAGCTGAAAAATAATGTTCTGAGACTGTACATGGAGATGGCACAAAAAGTAACATTTTACCACATTCATATTACACTCTGTGTAATTTTATTTGACCTGACTTTTGCTTAAGAATTTTTTTTTCCTCTGAAACATCTGTTAAAATAACATTTTACAGAAGGATATGATTAGAAAAGTTACAATATCTGTTATGAAGAGATTAAAAAATCTTTACAATGACAGATTTTCATTTTAATCTCAAATGAGAACTACGATATTATGTGTAAATGATATCTTTGTTTTCCACATCCAGGCAATTACTAAATCCACCTATTCTTAAAAGACCATCCTTCCTCTTCCTCCAGCATCCTGGCTCACTCTTTCCAACCATCAAACATGCATTTGTCACCTTTCTGAATACCCTGCCTCATACTTCCTGCATTTATTTTATCCTGTAGTGGTTTTGTCCACCTTTCCATGAACCAGAGCTGTACAATATCCTTTAAAAAACACTTCTTTTCTTCCCTTCTCTAAAGTTCTAAAAATATACAAGAAAATATTTTTTTCTGAGAATATTTTCAACAATATTTACAATGTATCTTCTTTACAATTTTTCTGAAATTTTCTGTTTATGGTAAGAATATACTTTCATATCAGTTGCTCATATCATTATCCCTTCCTGATTTCTTATATTTCTCATATGCACTCATAACACTTTCCCTGTCTTTACTTATAAAAACAGAAGCACTTCTTATTTCTACACTGACATGTTCTGCATGAAAGTCAACAGTGAGGGGCATCTGACCTAAAACAGTACAAATAACGGCAAAAAAGTCTTCAGATATATATGTCTTTATATATCACAGAATCATAGAATAACCAGGTTGGAAGAGACCCACCAGATCATCGAGTCCAACCATTCCTATCAAACACTAAACCATGCCCCTCAGCACTTCATTCACCTGTGCCTTAAACACCTCCAGGGAATGTGAATCAACCACATCTCTGGGCAGCCTGTTCCAGTGCCCAATGACCCTTTCTGTGAAAATATTTTTCCTAATGTCCAGCCTAAATCTCCCTTGGTGGAGCTTGAGGCCATTCCCTCTTGTCCTGTCCCCTGTCACTAGGGAGAAGAGGCCAGCACCATCCTCTCCATAACCACCCCTCAGGTAGTTGTAGAGAACAATGAGATCTCCTTTCAGCCTCCTCTTCTCCAGGCTAAACAACCCCAGCTCTCTCAGTCGCACCTCATTAGACTTGTTCTTCAGCCCCTTCACCAGCTTCGTGGGTCTTCTCTGGACTCGCTTCAGAACCACAACATCCTTTTGGGCCCAAAACTGAACACAGTACTCGAGGTGCGGTCTCACCAGTGCCGAGTACAGGGGGAGAATAACCTCCCTGGACCTGCTGGTCACGCCATTCCTGATGCAAGCCAGGATGCCATTGGCCTTCATGTCCACCTGGGCACACTGCGGGCTCATGTTCAGTCGACTGTCAACCAGCACCCCCAGGTCCTTCTCCTCCTGGCAGCTTTCCAGCCAGGCTTCTCCTAGTCTGTACCTCTGCTTAGGGTTGTTGTGCCCCAAGTGCAGGACCCGGCATTTGGCCTTGTTAAACCTCATGCCGTTGGTCTCAGCCCAGCAGTCCAGCCTGTTCAGATCCCTTTGCAGAGCCTCCCGACCCTCCAGCAGATCAACACTTCCACCCAGCTTGGTGTCATCTGCAAACTTGCTAAGGGAGCAGTCGATGCCTTCATCCAGGTCGTTGATAAAGACATTAAACAGGACTGGACCCAGGACTGAGCCCTGGGGAACCCCACTTGTAACTGGCCTCCAGCTGGATTTAACTCCGTTTACCACCACCCTCTGGGCCTGGTCATTCAACCAGTTTTTCACCCAGGAGAGTGTGCGCCCGTGCAGGCCAGAAGCCGACAGTTTCCGAAGCAGAACGCTATGGCTACTGTCCTATATTTCTCACTGCCCAGGATGAGTCTTGATTACCCAAAGAAGAGTATCTTGATAGCTTTGAAGGTCACCAAGAAGAAAAAGAATGAGTGGAAGAGCAAGTTTCATCACCTGCTTTCAAGACTTCCACAAAAATGATTTTGACACCCAGGAAATTATTTACCAAAGTATCTCTGGGATCTGTTGAGGAGTTCAATACCTGAAATAAAATTAGTAATTACATAAGCAAAATACCTAAGAAAGTATCAAGAATTGCCAATGGGAGTTAGGTAGGGCTTTAATTAACAATGACTTTTTATATGGTACTATACTTTTTCTACTAATCTCTGTTCATATAGTTGCAGTTCTAACAGACTGAACTGTTACTGAACTGAAGTTTGTAGACCAATTTGCCTGAGATGCAGGTGTGTTGAAGACATTCCATTACCCATTTTAGATCTCTCTTCAGTGAATTAGGATCCAAACTCCCGTTGTATTCTCATCTCTACTCATAAATTAACTCTTTCTTTTTGATATTTAACTGGATTTTATGTTAGCTGTCAAATTTCCAGTAGAAAACATTTTAATTAGATCTGCATCTTATGACATTCAATTTCACAGACTGAGTTAGAGTAGAAATGTTGACATTGGATTTTACCTTTGAAGAAGGCATGATTTGAAAAGCTGTTTGTAGTAGCTTGTGTACTACAGGTTCCTGCTTGTACTAATTAACAGTAAGTTCTTCAGAAGCCTAGAACTGTAATTATTTCCACTTGTCCACTTGAATGTGAGTTACATATTCTTATTTTCATACCTTTATTGATTTTTATCAGTGAAACATTCCTCTTTCTGATTTGCTTCATAACTGCATATTAGAAACTGAAAGCACACACATCCTTTAGGTTTCTGTTCCTGTTTGACATAATGTGCATATCTTTTTCTTAACTGGTAAAAAAAAAATAGGCCTTTGAGAATATCTTAATTTTTCTCTTTCTTAAAACACTTTAGTTTTCTTCATAGGTAAGTTTTTTCCCTAATTTTGATTTTTGTCCTGTGTATTTGATTTTTAAATACATTCTGATTTTTTCTAATAATAAAAATTTTATTCCAGTAGAATTGCATTTGTCATTTACATGGGAACTTAAGGAACACACAGTACTTTTTTATTACATTATCAACGATTATCTACATGCTCTCCAGATAGCAGCAGGAACTGCCCAGAGATCTTAAACAAAGCTCTGTGGTCTCTTTAAAGTTCAGTTCAGCAGTTACTACACCCCAAAGGCTGCATCATTTTCTCTTCTTCTTTAACTGATGAGAATTGCTGATACTTAATTTACCTGATGACTTGATCCTGGCTATTTTTCTCAGTGGACCAGCCTGTAGAAGCAAGATTACCTCGTGTGGGGTAAATAATCAAGATTCATTTGTAGAGGTTCCTGAGTTTTGTCACCTTAAGACTACATAAGAAAAGGCAAAACTAAAAGCAAAAAGGGGAGGCTGTAGGTGATATATGCTAGTGTGTTCTTCCTTTATTTAATAATTCAAAGAAACAAAACTAAAAATCACAAAAATTAAGTTGAGTGCTGAAGTAACTATGAGAGAATAAAAAAAAGGAGAACTATGCTTTATAAATCTTGCATAAGAACAGGCTAACCTCTGAAAGCTGTTTGCATCAGGAAAATATTTGCCCTGCATGTCACCAAGTCCTACCTCCTTAACAAAAGCTGAGAAATGCTGCCACAATGGCCAGAGTAGGGTCAGAAGTTAACACAGAAAAGCTAGAAAAAGACATCTCCAAAGGCACGACGGACAGCAGTGAGAATGTACTCCCCTCTCAAGCTTTACTCAAAACATGCCATTCTGTATTGCAGAACAAGAATAGGTTTCAGGTGATATTATATACCTTGGCTTTAAAATCTGGGCCATCTTCACTGTTCTTTAGCTTGATTTCCTGTGTGCCCTATTAGACTGATAAGGAAACTCACTCTCATTTTTCCTACCAGATAAGATATAAACACTGAGGAAGCAGTAAAAGGGATGTATAAGTATATGGAAGTGATTGTACAAAAATAGCAGAGAATGAATATTGCACTGAGAGCTTCAGCATTTCTTGAATGCTGAGCTAATAACTTCATCTGCAGAATAGCAGGTCATTCTGTAAATCTGCAAGTATAGACAGCAGGAGATTCCTTGAGGATAATTTTACCTGAGCTACTTGTAGTCTGCAAACTTTTTACTTATCGCTCATATTTTTACCAAAACCTATTAGTTGCTGTTTAGACCATGTAAGTACTTCATTTATGCTTACCTGTTGGTACAAGACGCAAATATTGCATATTGGGTACATATTGGAATCCGCTTACTGGAGATGGCAAGGAAACCATAATAGAACAAAGAAAGAAAGTTTAAATAGCTTAGATTTTGTCTATATAAATGCTTTAGAGGAGCTCTGTGCTGAGGACAATTTCTCTGAAGCACAGATTTAAGCACACATAGAGATGTAAATGCCATTTCACAGCTGTTCATTATCAAAAGTCATTCTGCTCTGCCATATACAAACAAACCATGAAGTTTTTCCCAAAATGCACTACTGGTGCAGACCTTGTTTAATAACTTATCCTAGGTTGACTTAATTTTTCTTCCTCCACTATTACTTAAAATAGTCAAATGAGAAAGTGCTGAATCATTCTATAACAGGAATGTTAACACAGTCTTTACTATAGAATTATGTATGGTACAATGGTAATATTAGTGTTGATGACAGATGTCATTAGTTTAATTACCGCAGTTATCTATTGTCATATTTAAGTGGGGTTATTTAATGGAGTTAAATCTACTTTCCTTAATGGCTAAAATTAAGAAACTATGTCACATCTACATTAAGCTTATTACCTGTAATTTGTACAAAGGAACCTATAACTTGAATAATTACTCCTACTTAATATAACATTAACCAGAAATTGATCAAGACAGAGCAGAGTCTATTTGTGATTTCCAAATTTGTTTAGCATCGCTTTAACTCCTCACATGAGATTTCATTAATGTTTTGTATTTAATTTGGCTGAAACTATCTGTTTTGACCAGTCTTTTAATTTATGTACTGTGATGATAAAGCAAACATGTAAATGGATAATATATGTAATATATTTAAATATTTGTATAGTTTTTCTCTGCAAGTGCTGCTTTATTTTATAGGTGTGATTCTGAGTCCACTGAAATTGGTAAGACAGTACTCAGCTTTAATGAGAATTAGATGTCTTCTTAACTATACTCACTGACTTCTCCCAGTTCCCTTCTCCTTTTAGTGCTCTTCCAAGTACAGTAATGACTTTAAAACATGTTATATGAAATAAAGAAAATATTATTATCATGTTATTTTTAATAAGTACGTATTTCTATATCTTAGCTCACATTTTAAGTGGAATAAGTAATAATATTTAAAAAATCGATAAATGCAATGTACTAGGTAGGAATGAATTTATAAATCATAGAATCATAGAATCCCTGGGTTGGAAAAGACCCACTGGATCATTGATTCCAACCATTCCTATCAAACACTAAACCATGCCCCTCAGCACCTCGTCCACCTATGCCTTAAACACCTTCAGGGAAGGTGAATCAACCACCTCCCTGGGCAGCCTGTTCCAGGGCCCAATGACCCTTTCTTTGAAAAATTTATTTCCTAATGTCCAGCCTAAACCACCCCTGGTGGAGCTTGAGGCCATTCCCTCTTGTCCTGTCTCCTGTCACTTGGGAGAAGAGGCCAGCTCCTTCCAACCTCCTTTCAGGTAGTTGTAGAACATCAGGACAAACAGTTCATTTCTAGGCAGAAAAATATCCATTGGCTCTAAGCTAATTCCAGAGTGTTTCCCCTTTTTAAATTTTACTTGTGTGGCGCACAAAAAAATCCATGTCAATATATAAACCTCATCTATTCCTCTTTCTTTGAATTCAGCTACAACTAATGCATTTTTTCTGTCTTACTTGCTCCTTGAATCCAGGATGGAATAGAAAGGAATTGCATCTGTTCTGCATTAATTCAAAGACTTTGATCAGAGTTGTAGTTGATAAGAAGGTCATCAGTGTGGCTCTGTTCTCATTTTGAGCTTGCACGTAGGTTTCTCGGGGCTTACTGAGTTGCCACAGGCAGGCTGTAACAGTGCTTGAATATTACATAAGATTTTGTCCACAGTTAGGAATTTTGTCCAAGTTGAATAAAATTAGCTCTTGAAATACATTAATTTACTTTAAAGTATTTTTTTCATATTAACCCTGACTTATTTCTTCCCTTTCTGTAGCTCACTGAAGTTGAAGATATCTTTTCTACATTCTTTCACTTCCTTTTCTCTTCTAACTAGAAAATCACTTCCCTGAATTGACTGCCAACAAAAAGGCTATGTTCTGACAATATCAAATCTATTTTACTATCGATTTTCCTTAGTTTGCCTCTTTTCAGCTTTTAACACTTTCTGAAAATTCTATAGTGAAAATATATTAATAACAAAATATAAAACCAAAAATATAGTCAAAGTGCCCTAAAAATCCCAAGTTTTAAAACCAAGCTCATAAACTCTTCACATAGTGTATTTACATTCCTAAACTTATTCTCCTGTGTCTTGTCCAGTATAGTTCACCATAGTTGCTTCAAAAGGGGACAAAACAAAGAATGGTGATGGAAAAGAGCAGGAATATGTAGGTAACTTATTTCTCTGAAGTGTTGGAGGAAAAGAAATGTGGAGTAATGCTTACACTCTGAAAATTTCCATGAATGATGATTTTTGATAGATTCCATCACATAAGCTCACAACCTGATGCAGAGACAAGTCAGATGCAGAGACAAGTCAAGTTTCTGTCTGCTGTTTGTTAAACTGCTTTCTTTATCCGTTGCTTCTCTTCACTTTCAAAGAATGCAATACAAATGTGGAGAATCAAATAATTGAAGCTTCTCTTAGCACAAAGGAAATATTATCGATATACCAGATTTTCAAGACATTCCTTTAAAGGAAGGTTAAAATTTAATATGAAGAAGTTTTCTGAATTAAACTTCTTCCTGTAGTGAATAGGACATCATGGTCCTTGAGTCTAAGACCAAACTAAACACTTTAGTTAAATTGCCATTTCCAGATATTTTAATGTGGTTTATCTAAATCAGGATTAGAGCACCCAGTACCTTACTAAATTATCCTTTTATGTAGTGCTGTTAATGTAGGCTGATCCTTTCATCCGTGAACTGGGAAATTAAAAATATATTAATACCAAAACCTTCATGATAACTGCATTGATGGACAACACATAGTTTATATTTAATCATCTCTTATTCATGACATGTCATAATCATTTATCACAGCAGTAAGAAAATTGTCCAGCCTAACTCCTACACTGAATGTAGCAATGAAAATATAATAGGGGGAAAAAAGTTCAAGGGGAATACTCATTGCAGAATTGATGTCATGAAATGGTGATCTTAGAGGAGATAATGTCTCTGTTCTACATTGAGGTATTTTATTCAAGCACAGATACATGTATTGAGATATATAAATTTTACATATCTCAGCGATCTCATGCTAACCCTCTGATAAAAAAAATTCATATGTAAAATACTACAAATTATGCAATTTCATTGAACAGCATAAAATATTGTGTATCTGGTATTTTTACCTTTTTTCATGACTTCTTCCAGATCCAAGTATCTGTTTCTAAATTCTCAGTAGAAAACAAGGCTGCTACTTTTTATTTAGGAAAGACTTCTGGTCATCCTCTTTGTTTCAAATAAACCTCTCACAGTTTCTTGTACCTCTCAGTGAATATGTCTGGATATTCTGGGCATATCCACACTACTGTAGCTCTCTTTATTCTGCCATCAATCAGAGATTAAGTAAGAAATCAATAATTATGATTGTTATGATTTTTACAAATCCTGAATCTAAATAAACAAAAAAAAGCACAGATGTTAATGATCTCAGCAAGCACAAGTGTTAGGTAAGAAAGCTTAAACTTCTTGATTTGTTAATATTTCTTTTTATTTATCACGTCACAGAGTTGTGAGCTCTTAAGCTAACTGCACTGCAAATTATTTCCCATATCCTCCCTGCCCCCTCGTTTTGTAAAGTGTATGGCTAATCCAGCCTGCAAAAACTTCCATTTATTTTGGAAATCATGGACTTTTATGACTAATTTCGTGTGCTGAACTATAATTACTTTAATTCTACATTGCTGGAGAGAATTTGAAAACAGGATTCCTTTAGAACAAAATTAACTTATATAATGAGTGAAAAGATAAATCATATTAGCTTAATTAAAGTATATTAACATTTTCGTTGTGTATGAATAAAAAATCAGACACAATGAAAGCAGGTTTCTCATAAAGAGACAATTTATGGAGATTTATGAAGATTTTAGGAACTTGCAACATTCCATTACTTAACGTAACATCTCTATTAAGATCTTTACAAGCATACATAATGAAAGACCTAATAAAAGATTTAATAAATGGACTTCTGTTTAAAGTCACATTTATTCAATATAAGAAAAGGATCTGGAAGTTAATTTAGATAAAAAGGGTTATCAGTAGTTAAAATAAAATTGGTTACTGTTTTTCAGGAGTGCTAAACAGACACAAAAATAGCAAACAGTGCCTTAAACTGTTTTCAAAAACCAGTCCAGCACTAACTTTGTAAACATTTATTTTACTTTACATGTCAAGGTTCTTTTGACTATGGAATACCCGAAAATCTATAATGGGTAAGAAATTATTACTTTATAAGAATTCTTATTTAAAGCTGAACCTATCAGACAGGCTTCCAGAAACCAAGGATGATTTACCTGTCAGGACTATTCAGGCTAATGGTTGTTACCTCAGTGTTTCCTTGTTGCCTTCTAGTTATCTGTTTTCTCATTGATCTGTGCTTTAACTAAAAGTTAAGGACTACATGAGTTACTTTTCATTTTTTTCTTTATTAAATAGAGGTTGTGGTCCATGGCAGTATATACAAGTTCTCCCATCATACAAAAAGGTAATATCTGTGTTGTTGTTGACTCATTCCTCAATCCTTTTCTGACGTTGCAGCCATTTTCCACTCTTCAGTTTTTGCAGAGGTCTCCAGATGCGCATGGGGAAAGAGAGCTGATGGCACCAGTGAACAGATGAATAAAATAAGAACTTCATATTGATCTGGATTGTACAATCTACAATTTCTTTTTCCTGCACTGAAGTTGCTCCATTCTTGTTCTTTTTCATGGCTCTCTGGAGCAGTAGGGTCCGCAAAGTTTCTGTCCCTTTTACTAAGGCATGCAAGATATGGAAGTGAAGCTGATTAATAAGTTGACACCACAGTTCTCTCAGAACAGAAAAGCTGTAAGAATCTTATTGTCTGGATGAAGGCACCTTCTAGAGTTCTATTGTTATTTACTAAGATATGGTGATTATTGCTATTAAAATCTTACATTACTTACATGCACATTATGATACTTGAGATCCAATATGATTAATCTAGTCACTTAATTAAAGAGAACTGGACTAACCTCCAGAGAAAGTTCATTGTCTTTATCAAACTTACATAGTAATACTAAATAATTGCTTTCTTTAGGAAGATTTTTCAGTCTCCCCACTTCCTTTCTAGCCTGACCTGGTACCCGGCTCCAGTATGCAATTTAGCAACTGTCTATCTTGGCAACAAAAAAGTGAAGTAAGATTGACATTGATTAAAAAAAAAGCTATCTAGTGATAGTAAGGTGCACTCCCTTTCATTTCATATTCAAGGGTAATATAATGTCACTTTTACTTTCAGGTTTACAACTGTTCAATTATAATATGTCAAAGTGCTTTTGACAGAAATGATTAATCAGGATAGATCCTGAAACAAATCCTTTTACTCAAGCAGATCCTAAGATATTTTCAAATTATGAAATTTCGAGGTTGCTGAGAATATCTTTTTTGCATAAAGACTTCATGGAGAAAAACTATAACTAAACAGATATATACGTAATTCAAAGAGGCTTTTTGAACATTATGTTGAGATCATACTGAAACGTTCTTTGCTGTTAAAAGCTCAGAAATAACTTCCTTTGGCTGGCTTTATCAATGCCATACAGTCAATACACATTCATAGAACACGGAAATAATCCACTCTGTATAAAAGAAATGACATATAGAATCAAGTAAGTAAAAACATGTAAGCAGAGGACTCTGGGAAACCATCCTCAGTGAGACAAAATAGTCAGGTCTAGATCTAAAATCTGAAAGCAGTTACAGCAAGAAGGATAGAATGTGGGACACTGAATAGAGAAACCTTGATTATTGCATTGTCACTGCTTCAAGAGTTTAAGTTGCCTTCTCCTTTCAGGATGCTTCTGTTGGCCAAGGGTGTTTGTCTCTGTATTGTGTAGAGAAAGCATTCATGAAGAAACCTGAAACATCTGTTGTTTGTCCTTCCACATTTTATTGCTTTGAACAACATGTTAAACTTATGTGTAAATATATTTTAAAAAATCATAATCTCGAGGACTAAGCCCACGAAGTAAGAAGCACAAGTGATGACGATAATAAGATGATGCTCTGAGTTAGACTACAAACAAAAAAAAATAAAGGCTATATCTAAGTACCAGCATCAATTCATAAGCTAATTATATCCCACTACTGATGTTGCTTTCATGTCATATTATATGTTCTTTAGACTGAGGTGGGAACAGTACAAATATTTGACCTTCAAGCATCCACCTAGTGAATGAAATTCCTTCTTTGAAGGGCAGAAGAGATAATTCATTTTCTTTCTGAAGACATTTATTTCCATTCATGAGTTAGGAGCCTGCTCCATTGTTGTTTGCTGAGGATGAACCCCTAATAGTTGATTTGCTAAGGTGGAGTTCGAAAATTCTTGCAAAGATTCACAGTCAAATTCATATATCAGATGGCTTCAAGAGGGACAATGTTATTACCAGTGTTGTGAGATAAAAAAAAAAAAGAAACAACCCCCAAATCAACAAATAGAGGTAATTACAGTAGCCTGGAAGCACCAAATGTCTGTGAGTTCTCATAATGTGCACAATGTTTCAGAATTTTTTAATATAATCTCCATGAAAAAGGGACGGAAACAGAATATGCATTGTATTGCATGATACATCCAGAATTACAAAGCTCATATAAAATTTGTTGAATAAGACCTATATTAAAAAAATTTCACAAAGTGCTGAGATCAATCTGTTCAAAACAGAAATAAATGTCAATTTCTAGGATTTCTATGGACTGCAAACAGCATTTTCAGATGTGCTGTAATGCATGGAATTCCTAAGTAGGAATTTGTCTTTAAATGAAATTAAATAAGAATAGAAATGAATTTTTTCAGTGCTAAGAATTTACATAGGAAATTAAAATTCTTTGTAGTTTTATTTCCCTCTTATTTATGACTTGAAAAAAACTATTAGCATGACTTGCTGATATCAGACTGCTGATTATGTTTGATAACACTACAGTAATGGATGATCACTCTCATGCTAAAAAGTAGTATTTTTTTTATATTTATTTTCATAAACAGGATAATATAAAAATTCCCAAATGTAAGAAGATTATCATATGTATTTCCCAAAGAACAATTTTACTACAGGGTTAGTGGCCACATTTTCTTAGATATTTGCAAACTTTCACACATTTTATATTTACATCAACTGTGGAGGTTTTTTAAACTTTTGCATAGAATCATAGATTATTTAGGACTGGAAGGGACCTTAAAGATCATCTAGTTCCAAACCTCCTGCCATTGGGGGTTTGGACATCCCAGTAGATCAGGCTGCCCAATACCCCATCCAGCCTGGCCTTGAACATCTCCAAGGATGGAGCAGCCACAACTTCCCTTGGCAACCTGTCCCAGTGTCTCATCATTCTCATACTGAAGAAATTCTTCCTAATGCCTAGTCTAAATATTCCCCTCTCCAGTTTATACCCATTTCCCCTCATCCTGTCACCACAAGCCTTTGTGAATTGTCCTTCTCCAGCTTTCTTGAAGGCTCCTTTCAAGTACTGGAAGGTAGCTATAATATCTCCTCAGAGCCTTCTCTTCTCCAGGCTAAACAAGCCTAGCTCTCTCAGCCTGTCCTTATAGGGAAGGTGCTCCAGCCCTCAGATCGTTTTTGTAGTTCTCCTCTGGACCCATTTTAACAGCTCCATGTCCTTCTTACACTGAGGATTCCAGAACTGGACGCAGTAATCCAGATGAGGTCTCAGAAAAGAGGACTAGAAGGGCAGAATCACTTCCCTTATCCTGCTGGCCACGCTTCTTTTAATGCAGCCCAAGATATAGTTGACCTGTTGGGCTGCTAGCACACATTGCTGTCTCATGTTGAGCTCCTCATCAATCAGCACCCCCAAGTCCTTCTCTGCAGGGCTGCTCTCAATCATGTCACCATTTTTGAAGGCATTTGAAAATTATAAGAAAAATAAAGAAGAAAAAGAAAAAAAACCACTTTTCTTGTTTTTTCTTAACCTTTCTTAAAAGAATAAGAGGGAGAGAAGGTCTCTGACAGATTGGAGTGATTCAGGCCATTGGTAATGGGCTATGGAATTATATACCTCTAGGTCACCATTTCAAATCTGGAGTGTTACTAATTAAAGACAGCACATTCTGTTATTTGTATTTTTAAGGTCTATAAACTTCTTTGGGCTTCTTGGTTAATGACTTGAATTAAATTGATTGTGAAAAAGAATGTCTGTCCTTGAATGACTTTATGCAAGACAGGTAAGTGGTAAGAGGCTGACATTCAGTTTAATAGTAATGATTCTGTTGTTAGATGAGGAAAATAAATATTTCAGCTCTTAATACCCAAAATTAACTGATGAAGGGATGATTTGTTTAGAAGTAGGAATAACTACGAAGACTGTAGAATATTTATAGGCACTCAATTTTACCCATCCAGTTAATTTTCCCCCTTCTTTCTTTCCATAACACTGAAATTTTGTTTGCACAAAACTCCCACACCTATTCTAATAACATAATGTTGGCTGAATGTGGAAACAGAATCCAAGCAAAAGGCAGTGGAAGAGATTGGAAGAACATGGTGAGCAGGCCTTCCTGTAAAATGAGATTAAAAAGGAATATGAAAATTCCTGCATTATCAGTCTTTATTTGTTCAAGGCTACCACTGTATCTTAGGGAATACTGAGAATTTGGGATAAAACCAAATGAAGCCTTTATCACACAGGAAAAACTGATGGAGGGGAAAACTGTATTATTTTAATTGCCTTAGACCTCAGAGTAATTAGAAACCCAGCCTTGCAGACAATTACTTACAAAGTCATCTCTAGTCACAGCGATTACTGAATTCACAACTGCTATTTAAAGGGGTTTGATGTACACAAATATTGCATTGAGAAACTTCTTAGGTAAGTCATTGTTAACAACATTCTTCCACCTGTCATTCATGCCACTAATTAAACGTTTTATGGAAAGAAGTTTCATTTCTCTGTTGAAATATGGCTGCTCTGGGTAAGAAATTTTGGGATTTGGCAGAAGACCATCAGGAGTCTTTTTTAATCCCCAGGGAATACCACCTATCTCATGTTTCAGAAGCTAATTAAAATTATATATTTAACTGAAAAGGGCCAAAGTGAGTATGCCTTTTGAAGTAATGAATGACATAAGACCTGAATAACATAATAGAACCTACTGTATTTCCACTTTCTAAAGGATGGAATAGAGCCTAAATGACAAAAATGGAAGTTTCAAACACTTAAAATTTTGAGAGGAGAAGGGAAAGCAACATGGGACTCTGAGTCTTCCGTACTTTTCCCAAACATATTATTTGTTTTAGTTGGAAAAACTTTACCAGAAATGTACAATTTTACAGGTTAATGAAATACAGAACACTTCAATTGCAATTTAAATACTACTCTAAATAAGAAAAAATACTCTCCAAAATGTTCGGTCTCATTTTTCTCAAAATTCTATATCATTCTTATTTACTAAACTGCTTAAAAATGCTCAAAATTTTTCTTTCTATTGTCTCATCTAACTAATTCTTTCATCAACTTGCCTTGAATTTTGCAATCAGAACTTGCTATACAGCAGATACCAATTCTGTACCTGGTGCTCTTTATCACTGATCATCAGCCACTCCTGCTAAGCTAAAAATCCTAGTGCAATCTTTTCTCATATTTTTTAAAAGCATAAACATCTCTGAACGGCTTTGATAGTTCTTGACCCTTAGTCTCTGGGACTGCTCCTGAAAATATTGAAACACACTACAGTTCTTACTCTGTTTTGCTTTGCCTATGTAGAAGAAAAGACAGGAGCACTTACCATAGGCCCCATCAACATAAGTTTGCACTGCCTAATGTAGAAACATAATTCTAATTACTTTCAAACACTTTTTGTTCCCTTTTGTGGGATGCAGGCAGAACCTGCCACAGTGAGGAATGAACACCACATGTTCTTCTCTCCCCATGTCCAGCTGGAAGCAGCCTCTGGACTCTTCTTGTTGTCAGGTCATATCTTCCCATCATGACTCCAGATGGTACATTTTTTTTCCTCTCACATTTTTTCCTCAACTCCATAAAAAGGAGACCAAAGCAATGTTCCATTATTTTAGTGTGAGAGCTCTCTCTAGTGGTAAGGATATTATTTTCCTTTATATTTGTTTCAATTGTAAAATATCTAAAATATCTGACCTATCATACTGAATTGAATTTGACTTTTCTCCACACTGTAAGAATCTATACTTCATTAACACTGGCAAGTATTTAAAACAATTCCCCAAATTTTCATTCCTCATTTTTGGCTTTGTACCACCATGGGTACAAACTTTTTTCAACTTAAACCAGTAAGATTTACTTCTGCCAGTATCGCAAACACCAGAACCTGTAATTGTTTTCAGCTTCTAATCCAATACAATCAGGTATTGAGAATGAGAAGACACTAAGGATACAGACTGGCATTCTTGTGAGTCTTCATGAGAAAGTACTATGTGATTAGGCTTGGAAAAAATGAGGATCAGCAGGGATGTCTGTTAAGATTGCTCAGTAGACAAGTAATTAAGGTTAGGGGGAAGATCTCAGATGAATAAAAGTGAACTTTTTTTAGCACTGGCTGTTGATAGGTAGATTAGAGCTTCTCAAAAAATATTAGGAGAATAGTCAAATCTTGTAATAGAAAAATGTTAACTAAAGATATAATAAAACTGGGGGGGTGATGGAAAAAAACAGTAGAAGCATTAGATTTAGTTCATAAACAGGCAGAATTTGTATATCTTAAGGTACATATAACCAGACATCTGATCGTTTAATTTGTGGGCAAACCAAAATTGAAAGTATTTTTCTGGAAACAAGAATGAAAACTCAGTTAAGAATGAGTGTTCCATTTTCTTCCCTTTAGATTTAAATTTACTGATTTGAAATTGAGAAAAATAAAATTAAACCCAAAGAAAATGTTTGAAGCAGAAACAAAATATTTCAAGTTGATCTGAAACAACATTTTTCACAAAACTTTGATTCAGGAACCAGATCAAAATGCAATCATGTGAATAGTTATATGTAAAATGTCATTTGAAGTATCTTTTAAATTAAACCTAGGTGCTGCTGTATCTAATTTAAACTTCAGACTTCATTAAAATTAGCATGGTCTCATTCTAATAATCCTGTACAGTAGCAGTTGACTGGAAAATTGTCCGAATGTCAAACTGAATTTAGCTTCTATACTCCATACGCAAACTGAAATCCCCCACAAAGCTGCAGCAACAAGGGTATATGCCAAGGTACCTGTGCAGTGGTGAAGATAAATGCATTTGAACTGCATTTCCCAAATTGTTAATTTCTTTTAAGAATTCTCGCCGTCCTGTATCGGCCATACAATCGTACCTCCTCTTTAAGCATGGATACATATATTCTCTAGCAATTTTCCTTTCCCTCCAGTGACTGGTAAACCTCAGCTAAGTTTTGTCTGGAGAAGGCTGGTTTGCAGGGATGAAGGCATAGGCTTTGCACACCGAAGAGTACATACTTTTGGCTGCTGTACTTCATTTTGACATAGCTATTTCCCCTGGTGCAATCCCATCTTGCAGCCCTGCACAGTTGTGCTGGTGGTGGATATGCCTGTAGGTTTCATGCAGAAGCCCCCAGCATCTAAATTAGCTCATTCAAGAAATGCTGACACTAGTGAGTAAATCTGAATGACATATTCTCCCTGATGACAGTAAATTAACACATTTTTATCTGTAAATCATCTCAGATATTCCAATGATGAGCAAGTACTTGCAGTTTCATTTCTGCTTATTCTTGCAGACTCGAATTATTCTGAAGCCACCAGCATTTCTAAAAGCAAGACACACTGATTTCCTCATTATATTAGGAAACGGCGAGTTAAGCAAATTTCAGAAGTCTTTTCAAACTCCTGAGTCTGTTCAGAAGTGATAAGACAAGACATCATATTCAACTCTGCAAGCTTTTGTGTGGAGATAGTTCTCAGCAAAAGTATTTCTGTCCTAAGGGGAAAAAAAAAAAAAAAGAAAAAATCATTCCTCTTTTCCAGCTGGAAGGGGAAGGACAGCATGGAATCTTCAAATTCTAATTCATGTTCTGCAACTGCTGTATGGTTTCTTTCTCTATGCATGCTAAACAGAGAATTTTGTATGCTGAAATTTACTTTTACACCAAAATCTACCATGCAGAATTGTCCTAACCTCAACTGCCCTTATCAAAACCGTACAGACAAAATTAAAAAAAAAAATATGATCACAATGGCAAATTACACCTGTTCAAGGAAGAAAAAAAGCAATGATATTTCCCTAGCAAAGAATTCTAGAAAGCTATGTGCTAAAATCACTTTGACAAGCAATTTTTTTCTGCATTTGTCCAACAGTGTGTTCATTTATTTTATTATATATTCCCTAGTGAATTCAAAGTAATTACTTCTTTTATCAACAGTAATAACTGGCTATATTCAGATACTATATTGCTAATACAAAGTAAGTACTTGCTACCACTTACTGCAGAGGAACAGCTAGTATAATAGGTTGCAAATGTGTTGTACTTCAGATTTCTGCATATGATAACCTGAAAATATAAAGATTCTTGAAGAAATACTAATAACTCTTTGTGTAACTCCAATGTCTCTTAAAAGTCAACTTGAATGGGGTTTTTTTTTGCTAATTTTGGCAGGCTTAGATTTGATTTTCTTCATAGTAGCTAGTATGGGGCTATGTTTAATATTTGTACTGGAAACAGTGTTGATAATACAGGGATTACTTATTTGTTGCAGAGAAGTGCATACACATAGTCAAAGCCTTTTCTGCTCTTCACACAACCACATCGCGAGAAGGCTGGAGGTACACAAGAGGCTGGGCAGGATAACAGCTGGGAGAGCTGACGCCAACTGACCAGAAGGAGACTCTGTACCATACAGTGTCACGTTCAGCAGTATAAAAGCTGAGAGTATGACAAGGAAGGGTAGAGATTCCAAGTGATGGCCTCTGTCTTCCCAAGTAACCACTATAGTGATAGAGCCCTGCTTTCCTGGAGACGGCCAAACATCTGCCTGCTGAAGAGAAGTTGAAAATGAATTCCTTGTTTTGCTTGCTTGCATGCACAGCTTTTGCTTTACCTATTAAACTATTTTTATTTCAACCCATGAGTTTTCTCACTTTCGCCCTTCTGATTCTCTCCCTCACGCTCCTGGTGAGAGTGAACGAGTGTGTGTGGTACTTAGTTCTCAGCTGATGTTAGACTAGGGCATCTTTGCAAGAAAATGCATAGTGGAAAGCTAACTAGTCAAAATGACTGTCTCAAATTTTGCTTTTATTCCAGTAAATGCTACTTAATATGTTTTAGGGTAATATTATATTTATGGGCATAAGCAGAGAAAATCCCATCACCTCACCTGTTTTTTGGGGGGTTGGTTTGAGCATTTTCATGTGTGTGATTTGTGTCAGTCCAGAAAATATAATTATTTATCTAAAGTTGCATGTAAATCACAAAAGGCCAGGAGAGCCTGGCCTGTGGGTTTTCTGTGATCTCTGTTTAGAGAAGGAAATATTACCTGCAGCATTTAAAGTGTGACTTTACACCCTCTCACTGAAAAAGATTTTGAATAATATCATATGGAAGAAAATTCAAAACAAAAACCCCCAACACAAAGTGTACAAACACAACAATATGAGTAGAGTATATGCAAAGCAACATGGCTGACAACAAGCAAATTATTGCCACAGGGAATAATTTAGTTATCTACATACCATTTCTGCAGTAGACAAATTTGTAGAACAGATGTTAAAAACCTTTTGGCTGAGGCATACTGACTTTCTTTCAGAGTAAATACATTTATTAATAAAATATATGTATCTTCTCTTGGTCTTTAGACTAGTTCTCACTCTTTGAACTAAGCACACGTTCATTTGCTAATACAGCTGGCTAACTCAATTTCAATTTTAATAGGCAGAGACATCCACACTATCAATTTACATTGATATGCTGGAAAAAAAAGGTGTGCTGCCCTGAAATAGCAATCATCAACAGATACAAGGTAGTACAGAGTAAAGCAGCCTTACTTCATATTTAGAAAGAAATGGTGTAGTTTAGTTAAAACGTTCATTTATACAGATTTCAGGTATACTGTCCTCTGGTGCTTGAGGCTGTAGCATGTGCTACGAACAAGACCACAATGTCTTCCACAGTATTAGCTATGCAGAAAGAGTGCTGAGTTAACAACATCAGTCAAATCCCAAAGCCAGAAATATAACAGATAAGGAAACTAAGAAACAACAGTAGTTAACCTGGTAGATGTTTCACCCTACCCACACCTACAACACCATTAAATCTGAAGGGTACAGTTTTAAAGGATGAAAATGCCAACGGCTGGTAAAAGAGTAACCTAGAGAACGACAAATTAACAGTAGCCTGTGAGTGACTGGAAAGGTCAAAAGAATAAAAGACTTAGGTCTTTAGAGAGTCATATGTTTCTGAACTGTGGAGGAAATTCTGCTACTTAAGCAAAAATAGTATATTAATTATCACTTTGACAAATTGGTCTTTCTTTTTTGATTACTGAAGAACTTAGTGCATTTACCTCTCAGTTTTTGTGAATATTACTTGAAAAATGAAAAATTTGTTAACACCTACTTTATTTTTTGTAGAGCAGAATATACAAAAAGTCTTCAGAGATTTTTTTAGGATTTAGTTTATTGATAACTTTACAAACTAGATATGCTAACAATGACAAAGTGACAAAAATAAAAAGCACAGTTACAAAATGCTAATAAGACCAGCAGTGAAGTTCATTTTGCTCTATGTCATGGCTCAAAATGTTTACTTTCTTTACTCTCCCAAAGGTTTGATTATTCCAAAACATTTTTATTCAGATGCGTGCAAATCTTAAAAGTAGTTTAAGATCCTTAACAAATCACATGATTCATCCTGATATATTCATCTTCATTTTTGTATGGAAATGTTTTGATCCAAGTCTAGAACATTTATTATAAGTATATGACTGTCTTTAATCATCTTTATGCATCTTCAGCCAACTGACTCAATAACTATTACAAAATTAAATGGCTCTCTGGGCAGGTTCATCACTCCTAATGAAGCAAAAAAGATTAAGTACCGGTTTTGATACCATTAGCTAGTAGCTTCACAAAGCCTTTTTTAGCCCACTGATTTTTTTTATTATATTATATTATATCTCTGCATGCAGATTTCCAGGGTTTATGATCATTTGGATCATACATTCTATTTGATCACTACTATCTGATTTCCTCATTTAGAGGCAACTTCACCTTTTAGAATGACATCTTCCTGATTATAATACTAGGTTTCATTTTACTGTTTAGTTATGCTGACTTCCTTCTACTCTAAGTACTGCCACTGTGCATTCACTGTGGCATCCTTCAGTAATCTTAAAACTAACTATATGGATTTAATTACCTTAACTGCCCTTTCTGTCTTCTGCATTATCACATTATTCCTCCCAGTGAAGTTGAACTAAGTTGGAGTTATTTCTTTTGCTTCCCTAGGGAGGTTTAATATGAGTTAGTCATGGTTGTTCTAGGTCAATCTTTGCCGATAAGGCTTCGAGCCTAGTCCTGCACGTAGCATGGAATCAAGGCCAGGGTTGCAGTTTCCTTCTGGGCCTGCTGTCTTGCCACTAGTAATACCTAAAAATTTAATCTCCGATTCACGTTCCAGTGTGACATTTGACCAGTCTACATGAGGGTAATTGCAGTTACCCAATACAGTTCTGTTATTTGCCCTTAGTATCTCTCTGATGTCTCTCAATGTATCACAGTTGATGACCCCATCTTGGTCAAACAATTGGGAATACAGATCTAGTACTGTATTACTATATGTGTCCTTTTTGCACTTGAGGTTTCAATTCCTACAGATTCTGTGCTATTTACTGAGGCAGCTAAACTGTTTCTTTCCTTTGCTTTGCTTTATAAGGCCTTTTAACACAGAATAAAATTCTGCTGACAGCAAAATTATCTGTCTTTCCTGTATATTTTATGCCATGGTATTACAGTGTTCTGCTTTCTTTCTTCAGACAGCTTTCTGATAGGTCTAGTATATCGACATATAAATTTAAGGTTAGATATTCAAATTCCTCCATCTTCTTTTACTTTTCTAGCATTTATAGAAAACAATAATCATGCTGGGAATGATTACTGATTTTCATTTGAAAAAGGAGTACATTATCTTCCTAATTTGATTAGTTTTTCTAGCAGCAGGCAGTGAGCTGCTAAAAATTATATAGATAGTTGAAGCTAAATTCCTATTTTGGCCTAATAGTAAAAGTTGTAAGAAATATTTTCTAAAAATAATACTGTTGCACTTCCTAGTGTCTTCCATTCAAATGGTCTCTATGAATTATATGCTGAAATAATAAACAGAACCTATAAATCTATTAAACGTGTAAAACTTTAAAAAAGCAAATTTGGGGCATGATAGATAAAGCCAAGACAGAAATGCTTCATCCAATAGGATATACATTATTATTATTATTATTATTATTATCATCATCATCATCATCATCATCATCATCATCATCATCATCATCATCATCATCATCTTATCTAGGCTACCTCTAACAGGTAACTAAAGTCCAAATCATGATATGCCAGTGCACATAATTATTCTGCATGCCTTTCAGATGTCTGCCTTATCAGCTCACTATTGATCTTTACAGAAGCTGAGTTAAGAAATGAATTATCTTCATCCTGAATTAGGACATGGCTGACAGGAAAAAAAACGAAGGGGAAATAAAAAACATTAAAAGAAAAGAAAACCTATGAAAATTGGCATAAATTTGGGGATGATATTTAATTAATTTATTTCAACCTCTAAATACCCAGGAAGCTTTTATATTTTAAGATAATACAGGATTTTTTACCCTGTCTGTAAGTTTTTATATTTTATTAGAAAGGAGACAACATCATTAAAGCCTGTGTGTGTGTGTATGTATGTATGTATGCATGTATGCATGTATGTATATCCAAAATACTCAGAGGTTTTCTTAGGCCATACTTGTTCTTCATTCCCTGAAAAGACTGTGTGAATGTTTCTTTTGCAGTCACATATTCAAGGGGCAGTGGGGAAACACAATCAAGCGAAAACCCAAGAGGGCAGAAATCTTGAACATGGAACCCAAGTCAGCCTGATGGCATGTCTTGCTTTTAGAGGGTTTAGAGACATAGTGATGAATTAAATTAGAAATCAAATCAAATTAAGTCAATCTAATTGTTCACAAGTTACTTTTTGGAAAGCCTAAGAGTATTTTTATTAATACATATCTGGCGGGAGCTGAAAGGCTTTTGCATTTGGGCAGGGGTCTCAACTGTTTCATATCCAGTCTAAACAATTTTTCAGCATATTCTGATGGTGGCTAGGTCTAAAATTCATCTTTGTTGTGTTTCTATCCAACGTAACCACTTCATGGAGTGGCTGAACATTTCAAATGTAGATTATCTCATATTATTTAAGAAGCTCAAGATAAAACATGGAGAATGTTCTTGTAGAAACATTAAAGTGTTATTTATTAAAGAGACTGGAGTTTGTGGACAACTCTTTAGAATAATAGAATATCTCAAGTCGATTGGGACCCATATGGATCATTGAGTCCAACTCCCAGCTCCTTGCAGGACTTCCTACAATTAAACCATATGACCAAAGGGTTGTCCACATGCTCCTTGAACTGTGACAGATTCGGTGCCATGACCGCTTCCCTGGGGAGCCTGCTGGAGTGACCAGCCATAAACTCAGTGAAGAATCTCTACTGAATACCCAATCGGAACTTCCCCAGACAGTCCGTTCCATTCCCTCATGCCCTATCACTGCTCACCAGTGTGAGGAGATTAGTACCTCACCTTCCACTGCCCTTTCTCACCCTAAGGATGTTGTAGAATGTGATGAGGTCCTCCCTCAACCTTTAGTTTTACTATTTCTTTGGGTCACTGCACTGTAGTTACATAGCTGTCCCAAAACAAGAGCTGCCTTGAGTCTTGTACTGTAATTTCAGATTTCATAGTTGCCTGTGATGCCAATTCCATAAATTGCGTGTTGATTTTTTTTTTTTGCATTTGTTGTTGGACAGATGAATAAGAATAGAAAATAGTGCAGAGGATTGCAAGACATGCAATTTAGCTCAGAGCGTGTTCTTGACTTGCGTACAGTTGCTGAGTCTTGTCTTTTCCATCCAGCCCTTGAAACGATCTCTAATGAAATGCAGCAGAATCTTACTCCCATAGGAGATTGATTATTGTGTAGTTTCACACTCATTTAGCTCTTCCTTTTCTGATAGAAGGGTATGAGGTGATTATTTGCACAACTGTCCACTGTCTTTTGTTTTCTCCTTTAGGAAGCTTCTGCAGCTTCTGTAAATATCTTCACAAAAATTGCTTGCATTTTTTAACATCCTATTATTATATAGGAAATCATCAAGGAAAAAAGATTTTGGTATTCCCACATTATTAAAGTTAAGAAATGAGTAGAAATAAAATATGTAATACTTCAAATGTGAAAAAAATGGCACAAAATTATACGGGGATTACAGAATATTGGGACCAAACCTTTTATTTGTACTAATTTAAGTGTCAGTAAAACTGACATAAAAAACTGCAAAATAAAAAGGCAGGAAATTCAAAAGAGTACATTGATGATGAACAGTACGGAAAAGGGAATGGAAGAACAGAAAAGGGAAAGGAAGGAGGGGAAAGGGAAGGGAAAAATCTTATAACAATCTTAAAACCAAGTTGCTGCTAATACCACTTCTTTACACTCTTCTTCTTGTCATTGCAATTTTAATATGACATTTACTTGATAAAGAAAGTTGTAAAAAGAGAAGTTGCAGTGAGTGAAATAGTGAAAACATATCTCCCCAACAGAGGGAAATATACCCTTTCAAAAGCAAAGGAGAAAAGAGACATGGGGAAAGAAAGAGAACTTAAGGGGCTAGGACTCTAATTATGAAATCAGTTTTAGTAAAAGCCAGAATGCCTGTAAAAATCTGTCCTTAAATTACCTATACTATTGACTATGCAACATATGTGTCCTGAAGGTACATGAACCCTGAAGTACGTCAACACTGTTTAGATCTCCCTATTCTTATAATCAGCAATTTAATTGTTTAGACAGTCCTACATAAATTCACTGTACATTATGGACAGGAAATCTTACTGGTACTTTCTCCAAGGAACTTGAAGCTTGCTATCCTGATAATTCAAGTAGAGATTGTATTTGCATAAGTAAGTTATGTAAAAGACTATTATATATAAAATTTGCAACTGTTTTACTCCAATTGAATGGCTAACTTGATGGTAGGTATAGATATAGTTCTATACAGTGGGTATTTCACTCCTGCTCAAGTCTGGAATCTCCCTCCTTGTTTTGTATAATTCTAGAAGTACTCTTTCAAAGCAGTTATTGATGTTTTACAGCCTCATTAGGTCCCTTGCCATCTACCGCCTTGATGACTTTGCAATGAAGGCTGAGTGATTTAGGATACTTCTTGACAATGTCAAAGATTTTCTTTTAACTTCCTTGTTCTGTACTCTGCTCTATTGATGAATCCCTCTTGCTTTGCCTCATCAATTGTATCTCCCAATCAAAGTCCCTGCACTCCACTCATTCACTTTCACTGTATGATATTTCTTTGATTTCAGCACTTCTCTCTCCTTCACAATGCTTCATCTCTCATGCATTATCCAAGTTTATTCTATGTACCTTTTTTTTGATCCTAATATATGACAGTTTATTTTCAGAATCATATTTTGAAATCTTTTCAGAAAGTTATGAAGAACTAGATTTCTTTTTTGACAAGACACACAAGGGAAATATCACAAGTCTTTAGAAGTGTGAAAAACTCCACAGTGGGCAAAGGGGAATAAAGATATATATTTGTACTTTTTAAACAAAAGTAAGAGATAAGGATTTAAAATCACAGCAAGGAAGATCCACATTGGAAATTATGAAGAAAAACAGGTAGGAAGCAAAACTACTTAACACCACAGACAGGAACTTGGGAAAGAACAGAATCTGTATTACAGAAAGCTTTTAATACAACAAACATCTGATAGGAAAGGTTAGATAAATGTGATGATCTTCATTGTGGGGGGAAAAAAGGGCAATATTTTCTATAGGTTGCCTTCGTTTGCTTCTGTGAATACAAAATAAGTAGTTGACTTCTCGATCTTCTGCAAAAAGAACTGAAGGTGATTAATTAAACAACAGATAGTTCCAATTACTTCAACCTGACAACTGAGAATACTGTGGGATTGTTCAAGCAGAGAAGGTAACTAGCCTGTCTTACCTGCTGTGTTGCTGTATATATACTTGAAATTCTGGAAATGAAAATTGCTTCCACAGAGCTAGCAGCAGATAACTGCAAGGATCAAGAGAAGATTTGTGGCAGGATTATCCGTAATACAAAATGTGTAGGTAGTAATATGGTTCTTAGCTCTGGTACCAAGAGTGATCAAAGGAAGCTGCCAGAAAAAGTAACTTCAGCAAAATATAAAACAGTCAATCCAGAAGTGACAAATAATGAAGATCCAAATACCCCATAAATATCTAAGAAAAGAGATACTCAGATGAGTCTTAAAGGGATCAATAGTTTAAACATTCACGTAAACAGCATCAATATTATTTGGTTTTATGCTGTGTCATATTTAGAATGAATCACATTTTTTAAATAGCTTTGATTTATCAAACTAATGAATGAATATCTAAAATGTCATTTGTTTTGGAATAGAATTGAAACTCATATTTATTAAACTGTCAGCATGTACAAACAACTATTAGCCTTGCTATTTCTGTATGTGATTTTTTCTGCGCTGCTCAGCTAAGAGGTAAATATTTGTCTTAATGCTGTATATTTGTACTATGTGACTCTATTGAGGAACAATTGCACTGTATCAAGCAAGGAGCTAGGCCAGAATCTTGTGTTTTATGATGGCTAGAAGTGGGTATTTGGAATAAGCATATGACACAGTCAAATACAGAACAATGCTTTCCTCCCAGTATGCTTCTTTGGCATCAAGAATTTGTGTGACAAAATGTACCATAGTATAATTGAGTGATGCTGAAAGAAAAACTTTTCTTTTAATGTCTACCTGGCAATTTTGTACAATTCATCTCCATTCCCTTGATCTCTGTTGGAAAAATGGTGACTAAATGATTTCCTAAACAGATTCCTCATGACTCCAGTCTTCTCGTATTTCTAGTCATCTCTTTTCAGACTGATACCAAGATTTCCTGACTCATTTTAATGCTCCCTTCTGTAGAAATAAGGGATTCCCTATCTTTAGTCATCCTCTTCACCTTTCACTTTATTTTCTTCACTTTATTTCTTCCAGTCTTCTATTTAATTTTCTGAGATATGAGAATCACAGGTATTCCAGAGATGTGGCATCACCACAGCATTAGATATTCTCTTTAAAGTGGTGGCAAATTTCTACGAGAGAATTGCTCTATGTCAGTGTAGAAAGGTTGTGCAGGAACAAGTTGCTGTCAATATCAAAGAACAAATCAAAACTTAAAGCATTTAGATCTGTAAGATCAGGTTGCACATCCACATGCACAAAAGCTGTCAGAATGCGAAACCCAACTGCATTTTATGAGGTAACAATAATTCCTAATACAAATCATCTCAAAAAATAATATACAGGCTTGATTTTCTTTCTTACTACTCCCCATTATATTCTCATCCTTCCAGAAATAGTGAACATCCACTTTCAGCTATTATTTCTACACTGCTATATAGATATCAATGGATCCTTTGACCTTCTCGCTCAGGGCTGACTGCAGCAAACCTACCTTGGGTATCAAATATCATTAAACACAAGCAAATTTATATATGTAGGAGGAAAAATAAGAAAAGAGGGAGAAAGACCAAACACCGCTTTTTCAGACTTTGGAAAAAAAGTTTACTTGAGTTTTAGCTGAAAGCATCTCTTGGTTATCAGTGTGTCCAGACTCGTTTTCCAAACTTAAATTTCAGTTTCTGGTTTTCTATTAATTAAATTACACCAACTTTTTGTTTAGAAGACTGTCTCTCTTCTTAGTTTGCATGTCTGCTTCTCTTCTGGTAAAAGATTCTGTAGGAACAGCACTACTCATCTGAAATAGTTCTGTACATAGTCTCATTTTTTTCCAATTTTTTAAGTTCATTTTTATCCTAATGTTTTGTTCTTTCCTTCTGCTAATCTCCAAGCTTCATAAATTTGGAAACTTCAGCTATGTCACTGTGAAGTCTCCACTTCTTAAATAAGATAAAAAGCTGAAGTTCTTTAATCTTTCTTCATAACTAGTACTAATTTAGCTTCTTTCACTTACAACCCTCTAAAGCAATTATATGCACACTTTTTCTTCTTAAGTGCAGTTGGAAGTTAGGATAAAGGCAGTAGGGATTTTTTCCCGCTAGTTTTTATTCCTAGCAATTGCATTAACTAGATACCCCTATATTTCTCCCTCCATGACTCAGAAAGGAAAATATACGGTATCTTAAATTAGAAAAATGTAATCTCTAACAACCTAAGTACAGTACGTAAATGACCTTAATCCTTCCTTTTGCATTTCATATAGCAGTTCTTCCCTTGACAGAGTTTCCTCCAACAACTTGGATATCTGGCTGTCAGATACTCTTTCCAAAAGCACTCATGCTTTTATAGCCTAACTTTTATAGTCAAAATTTACAGTGATAACCTGCTCAGCACTCAGATTTTATTTAGATTACAGCCATCTCTTTCCTTCTTTCTGGTTTCTTTGCTTTAATTTTTACTTCATACCAAAACTATCAGGTCTCCTGTAAACTTATTCACCACTATCACTGTATCAAACACACATGCAGAGTAAATGTCTCTAAAAACTATTTGAGACCATTTCATGTTTCAACAGGAAAAAAATTAATTCATATCTTTAAATGTTCAACTGCTATGTCTACTTCAGTGACACTCTTGTTTCTACAACACCTAGCAAAGATTTACTAACAATTCTTCAAGTGCTTAGATATAATTAAACTTGCTTAAACTGGAAACACAACAGAAAAACACCTAGCATTTGAAATCTAATCAAAAGGGAATTCACGCTCTTTAGTTGTTTAATTTTGTAGTCAGCTTTGAAAATTATTTTATTTCTTGTATATAATTTTTTTCCAAAACATAAGTGCTTACATTATTTTGTTAACTAAAAGGCTTTCAAATACTATCTTTTCCTCTAACAGAAAAAAACAAAATAAACTAAAACAAAATGAAAAAACAGGAGAATATCTAAAGTTACTTTTCCAGCAGATTTAAATATTTTTTTTTATTCAAACATTTTGGATATGCTTTTTAAAAATATTTGGTTTTATTCTGGTAGTAGCATATTATTTACACACCTTTCTGGATCAATAATTTAAATATTAAAATCCCTAACAAAAAAAAGTCAAAAAAAAATCCGACATTTTCCCCCAGAAAATAGTTATTAAATGAAATGAAAAATCCTTACCTCAGAGACAGAATTTTTTCCCCTCATCTTTAGTATATTTAAGACTACAACTTCAAAGTTCTCAGTAATATTTTTCTCCTGTGAACACAGCTTGAAAAAGTTTCTTTATAAACTTTGAGAAGTTAAATATCAAAGGGCAAAAGAGAAAAGTTACAATTAAAAAACACTTTATACTGTATGACCAAGGCAGTTTGATCTGCACTGAATGTTTTTAGCTTATGGAAAACTCCAAAAGTTCAACTTTGGAAATAATGCTATTTAGATTACCTCTCTTGCCTAGAAATCAGTAGCCTAGGGTGTAAAAACCTAAGGTGTTTTAGCTAACTATACACAGGAAAAGTTTTACCTAAGAAACAATTTTAAAGTTAGGCTTCCTAATTACGGCTGAGTCAGGGAGGAACAGCCCCTTGAGCTTTGTGCTATTCTTAAACTACTGAATATCAGCAGTATCTCTTTTGCAGACATCTTAGCACGGATGGAAGTAGCTGTGGTGTGGGTAGAAAATGGACATCATTACAGTGATGCAGTCGGTCCTGTCATTCTAGACCTGTGCTATTCAAGATATGTGAATAACAACACCTTTAGTCTTTTCCCTCCTCTCATACCTTGTGCTTTCCCTTAAATAATTCTTCATGTTTCTCATGTTCATCCTATTATGAATTAAGCCTGTTCAGTTGCTATTTGTAGAGCTATATGTATAACACTTAGATAGGAATTATTTCATTAACACATTCACAATATTCTTATTATTATTACCATATTTGGCTTTGTTGAAAACTATTACAAGAAAAGGCAACAAATATTATAAAACTGTGTGGCATATGTCCTTGTTTTGAACTGCAGATATTTTTTAGATGTTTAAATGTTCACATAGTAATTCCAAGACTTTTTAAAAGAAATTTGCAATAAGTAGATGAACTCCCATGTTTATTTCCCAGTTCAAATTTTTATTTTATGCAGCTATGACTTTTTGAATAGGACAAAGTAAAAAAAGCTGAAACTTCATCCTGAAATGGGCTGCCCATAGGGAGGATTATGTCAGGAACACTTTTTTATCGTTTAGCAGTGACTGATTGCGCAAAGAATTTATGCCAAGCCAACAGAGTATTTCATTTTTTTTTTCAACAAAAACAGTCCCAGGTTTGCACCGGCTGTGGATCAGGATCTAGTGCACAAAAATCTAGACAAACTGAACAACGGTACAACTCTGTCTTGCAACACTTTACCACAGCAGAAAGTGGGAGGGAGTTCTTTTGTACTTAGACTTGGAACTTAAACTGACACTTGAAAAAACCAATGCTTTATCAACATTAAACATATAACATGAATACAGTCATATTAACCCCAGGTTGGATGGGGCCTTGATGTAGTGAGAGGTGCCCCTGCCCATGACAGGGGAGTTGGAATTAGTTGATCTTTAAGGTCCCTTGAATCTCTGGCCTTTCTGCGATTCTATGATTCTGTGTTACTCTTAAGTCAGTGTATACCTGCCACACTCACAGAAATTCTCATTCTAAGTAGGTCACCTACACTAAACTAATAAAACCAGAAATTCAGTTCATCCTTGCTAGAGTTTGTCACTGCAGTCTTGCTGGTAAGTCAGCAAGAGAGATTGTCAGCTTTTCTAGCAGAAAATATGCACTTATGTTAGGAAGACTGCCAAACAATGATAATAATGGTAATAGCAATGATAATTATAGATAATGTTATCGAAATTGCCATAAACTTCGTGTTACAAAAGGCTGGCTTCATAACAATGAAAAAAGAATCTTAGAATGTCTGCAAAAAACGCTACTCAATTAAGGCAGTTTTCAGGTTACACCAAGCTCCCACCAGTGCATGATCTCTCCAAGCATTACACAAGCCCATGTCTGCTGACATCAGTAGCAAGACGGTGTTGTTTTAAGCTGATGAAGAGAGAATCGAGACTTTGCCAGAGTCTTCACTGATTTGCAGTTAGTAATATCACTCCCAGAGTACCTGGTATCTTCTATTTGGCTGAATATATTTTTCTGCTTGCTCTTACAAAGATCCTACTAGATATTGTGAATTTGATCCTGAACCTTTTAATGTCAACAGCCAAAGTCTGTAGTCTCTGACTACCAAGTCAAAGCCAGTGATAATGCTTTTGTGTTTGGGTTGCTTGCTTTGCAATGAGTTCGCAGCGATTTATGAAGCTATTAAATGCAGTAAATTTACCTCATCAAATATACCTATACTACATAACAAATTGCTTTCCAACTTGAAAAGTATTACAGTTCATCTTATGTCCAATTGCCTTTCAGCTCTGTCATTCCTCTCTTAAGCATGACTAATGGTTTTGCATAGTCCTGTTATGCCACATAGCTGAAGAACATCTCAACACACAGTGTTCACATAGCACAGAAGCATAATGCATCTCTGGTCAAAATTCTGAAAAAGAATGATATTTTAAAAGAGACAATTTTTGCAAAGTAAGAAAACATTTTTTGCATTCATTGATTTGAAGCATGCACCTAGAGAGGATGATATGCCCCAAGCCTGTTAGTGTTTAAGAGAGGTTTGGACAATGTCCTTAACAATTTGCTTTAACTTTTGGTTAGCCCTGAAGTGGTAAGGCAGTTGAACTAGATGATTTTTGTAGGTCCCTTCCAAATGAAATATCCTATCCTATCCTATCCTATCCCATCCCATCCCATCCCATCCCATCCCATCCCATCCCATCCCATCCCATCCCATCCCATCCCATCCTATCCTATCCTATCCTATCCTATCCTATCCTATCCTATCCTATCCTATCCTATCCTATCCTATCCTATCCTATCCTATCCTATCCTATCCTATCCTATCCTATCCTATCCTGTCCTATCCCATCCTATCCTGCTCTACATTATCCACACTTGAAGGGTGGGATGTCATCCAGAGGGACCTGGAGAAGCTGGAGAAGTGGGTCTGTGTGAGCCTCATTAGGTCCAACAAGGCCAAGTGCAAGTTCCTAAACCTGGGTCAGGGCAATCCGTGGTTTCAACACAGGATGAGGAATGATGTGATTGAGAGCTGCCCTACAAAGTAGGACTTGGGGGTGCTGATCAATGAGGAGATTGATATTAACCAGCAATGTAGGCTCACAGCCAACCATATCTTGGGCTGCATCAAAAGAAGCATGGCCAGCAGGTCGAGGGAGGTGGTTCTGCCCCTCTATTCTATGTGTTAGATCACATCTGGAGTATTGTGTCTAGTTCTGGAATACACAACATAAGAAGTATATGGAGCTGTTGGAATGGGTCCAAAGGAGGGCTACAAGGATGAAAAGAGGGCTGGAGCACCTTCCCTATGAGGACAGGCTGAGAAAGTTGGGGTTGTTCAGCCTGAAGAAGGGAAGGCTCTGAGGAGACCTTTAGTGACCTTCCAGCACCTGAAGAGGGTCTGCAAGAAAGCTGGGAAGGGGCTGTTTACAAAGACTTGTAGTGACAGGACTAGGGGCCATGATCATAAACTGAAGAGGGGCTGATTTGGACTAGACATAAAGAGGAATTTCTTCATGATGCGAGTGAGGCATTGGAACAGGTTGCTTAGGGAAGTTGTGGCTGCCCCCTCCCTGGAGGTATTAAATGTTAGATTGGAAGGGGGCTTGGGCAGCCTCATCTAGTGTGCCTGCCCATGGCAGGGGGTTGGAACTAGATGATCTTTAAGGTCCCTTCTAACCCAAACTATTCTATGAATTTATATTTCTATTATTCTATTTATTCTATACTAATTGTATCAATTAATACATGGTTTTACAGGTACATTTTAACAATATTCTGATAAGGATAACTCCAGGAGTCCTAATTCTAGTTCTGATGTCTAACTGCAATTTTTAACTTTTGGTTTAACTTAATAGGAAGTAATTGGTAATCTCTAATTAGATACCTTGTAATAATATCTGAGTAGCTGGTTGTTCCTGAAGTTTTTGATTCAGTAGCATCTTACTGTGAAAACAAGTATCCCTGAAACAGAGGAGACTGTTAGAGTATTCAGGTGCTACTACATATCAGTAAAGTCCTAAATATCAGTGATGATCACAAGCACATGAAAAAACCCACAAAATAATGTTTCTGGCTTGGAAAAAAAGTGTTTCAAAAATATAGCTGGTAATGTTTTCTTTTATTTTACTATAGTTCAGACTGCACTTATCTGAGTTCCCTCTCTTCCACTTTTCATAAAACTCTGTCCCTAAGTTACTGCTGCAGAAAAAGCCACTTTCTCGTGCTTTATTAACTGTGACATATCCTCAAGAGAGTATCATTTCAAAAGGCTTCAGACAGTAAATAAATTCCCCATATAGTTTGTTGTTTTTTTTTTTTAACAAAGGCCATTTGTGGAGTGGCAAAACCATAAGAAGTTAGTTGTAGGTGAGAAAAGAAAACAAACTTCTGACCTTTTCATGTATGAAAAGTCTTCCATTATCACCAACTATACAACAATTCTCACTTCATGTTTTCATCAGTTGGCTTGAGGCTTCTTGGTTATTTTGTCTTGGTTTTGTTTTGTTTTCCATCTCACGGTAGAGTGTCTTTCCTTTCTTCTAATCTGTACATGAATATATCTAATGTGCTGCTATGTTTCACCAGCTTCTGCTTGTTCCTCTGGAGGTGCTCAAGTAACACTGCAGCACATTGCTTCATGGTTAATGGGCACTTGATTTTAGTCAGGTGACTGTGGCTGTGTGCACCATAGAGCAAAATGCTTGGTGGACAGTGCTTATACATGCTTCACTGAGAGCTGATGATCTGAGAGCTGGCTGACTAAGCAGATGTCAGTGATGGTGAAGCATAAGCAAAGAAAAATTTAGGAAACCATATATACTTAAGCAAAGAAAAAATTATGAAAACCCATATAGTAGAAGCATTATTTTGTGTTTAACATTGCAATACCAAGCCTCTACCCAATTTGTTTGTTTTTAAAAAATTGTCATTACTAAAATATCCATTTATTTTTGGGTACCTCTAAAGACTGTTAAAATAACTAAACAATATAATGTTCTGTATGTACTCCTCGGAAAAAAGAAATAATGAGGGGGAGCAGGTATGCCTGAGAGAGCTTTATTTAATGATTTTTTCCCATTTGTCATTCCCAGGTCCTTTCACTGAGGATATTTTCAATGGGTGTTTTGCTCTAGCGAAGAGGTTCATTTCAACGTTATCTGATGTATTCCAGAAAAAAAACAAACCCAGAAACATTAATTCTAGTAACCACATTTCCAGGGACATTTCTGCATTTCTAGGTACATGTCTAGACTTGCAATGTCAGCTGTTAACCTCTGTTGTAACTGAATTTCCCTTTGTAAGTGATTCAGTCTGACTTGGAGTGGTGTCCAGCAGTCTGGAAAGGCTGTTAACATGATGTGACAATCTTGATGTTGCTGCCATGGTTGAGGCTGGGAAACAAATCATGTAGGGCTTAACAGATCAGAGACAACTGCATGAATTTTACATTAAAACAAACTGAAACAAGTGGAGATGTTGACTAAATGAAGCTGGTGCTTCCTAGATGGGAAATGTATTAAGAATAGTTCTGTCTCGCAGTGTGTCCAGCAAATTGAACACCGTGCAGTCATGCAGCACAGCATTCTTAATGACTTGGAGACATCCTTTGAAGGCTACATTTGACAGAAAAGATGGTAAGTGCCAGGATAAATGGAGGTTTAATGAAGTCTTTAGGCACTAATGACAATGGATTTCTGGGAGAGGTTTTATTTCATGAATGCGTCTAAATTCACTCCTTCCCTTTGCTCTGTGTAAACTTATACTAAGATACTCCCTGTCAGCCCTGAGTTTTTAAGCCCCATCACTCCTCAGTAGATGACTGGCAGGCACAGAGCTCAGATACAAGAGATATGTATACAGAGGCAGTTCTCATAATCCAATTCACCAGCCTGCCTTTCACTGTCAGTCAACAGACACTGAATGAAAAGGTGAAGGGAAAGCAGATTCTGATGAATAAAATGGGAAAGATTGTGGATCAGAGGCTATGAATTGTACAGAATACCCACCCTGAGATCTTTCCAAGAAGGAAAAGAAAGAACCATCTCACAAGGCTTCAAACATCCCAGCCTGTGCCCTGCCGTATAGTGGTTGTGATTCAGTGCTCTCAGTCAGTTAGACTCAGGGCACACACTGCTTGTTCTGGCAGTATGTTGAATGTAAAAGCAAAAGTAAATGAAATAACCTCATTTTTATTTTTTCCTTATTCCAACCCCCCAGGAATAAGTGAGACCATAGGAAGAATATTTAGATGGTCAGAAACCTAAAGTCTTCACACTTGAACCTTCCATGCTGCATTGTAACGATGTACTTAGGCCATAAAACATCTGACAGCTAGGAGTAATGGATCTGAGTGGTAAACTAGAAAGCTAGAAAATGTACTGACATCTCTAAATGTTCTTTATTCTCAGTCTGGGAGATAATGAGTTGCTACAGGAGGTCTCGATCTGCTGACTTCATTCATCATGTATGTGACTATTCTAACAGAGGTAAAACAGACTCGACAGTTGAACAGCCTTGTTCCTGCTTATTTCAATTTTTTGGTGCCCAAATATGCATAGATGGTAATTTCAGCAGAGGTATAAGTACTAGAAGAGCTGTAAAGAGGTATATTTTATAACTAAAATTTAATATTCTGTACTTTTTATTTATCTCATGGAATTCTAAATATTTTCTGCTTCTGGAGGCTGGAATCTTTAGCAGCAGTATGATGGAAGAAAATTAAGTTGACTGGAAAGGGGCAAACATGTAGATGTCAATGAAGTATCATATAACCTGTGAGGAGTTACTGGTGCTGGCTGAAATAAGCAAGTCCAAAGCAATGTGTGACTTTGGCCAGCTGTCCAGCTGCTTTGACACTCATTCAAAGAGAACAGAGATGCAACTGCTGCTGTGGTCGGAATGTGCACAGACAAGTTGCCACATGTATGCTTGCCAAATACCCAGGATCCTTCACAGATCTCGGGATTTATGAAAGGTAAATGCGAAACACTCTGGAAGCAAAACTAAATGTACTGGGAGAGTAATTCCTCACAAAGTGTTTAAATGTGGCCACAAATTCTTTTTGTACAGTGATGAGTTCATTCATGAAAACTGCAGTGTAATTTTCTTGTCAAATGAAAAGGTAAAAAGTGCAGCTTTGCTGACTTCACTGTTACCAGTAGAAGTGACAGAATGGTTGAATCTCTCCCTTTTGCTGTCTGATCAGCCACATGCATTTATAGCAGTACTATCTTTTGAAATCAGTGTGTCATGTTTTGGCAAAAGCAATTAGGAATTTTGTAAGCGATCACTCAAGAATTCAGTATTCACTTCTAGGTCGCATCACCTTAAGAATGAAATATTGAAAACAACAGTGAATGTGACAGCATGGCTTTTTCTTGGCAGAAGGAACAGCACTTCTGTATCACATGTTGATGTTGAGATTGTTCTTTAATTTATAATTGAAAATCATCCAGCTCCTGGACATTAAGCCCAGGGTAAAGATCCTTCTTTCATGCCAAATGAAGTGATTCTTCTTTATGAAACATATATGGGGCTTAACTATTATGTGTATGTGAAAAAATGTTCACTCAAGAAAGTAATATAGGACAAACTGGAGCAACACATTAATTTATCTGTGCCTAGGTCTAGGTGTAAATAGGAAAGAACAAAAATGCCAATTTTTTTTAATTTAGTAGAATGCATTATTAAAATATTCATATTATAAATATATTGAGCTTGAGGTTCTGGAGCGAGTCCAAAGAAGAGCAACGAAGCTGGTGAAGGGGCTGGAGAACAAGTCTTATGAGAAATGGCTGAGAGAGCTGGGGTTGTTTAGCCTGGAGAAGAGGAGGCTGAGGGGAGACCTCACTGCTCTCTACAACTACCTGAAAGGAGGTTGTAGAGAGGAGGGTCCTGGCCTCTTCTCCCAAGTGACAGGGGACAGGACAAGAGGGAATGGCCTCAAGCTCTGCCAGGGGAGGTTTAGGCTGGATATTAGGAAAAAAAAAATTCCCAGTAAGGGTCATTGGGCACTGTAACAGGCTGCTAAGGAGGTTGTTATTTCACCTTCCCTGGAGGTGTTTAAGGCACGGGTGAACGAGGTGCTGAGGGGCATGGTTTAGTGTTTGATAGGAATGGTTGGACTCAGTGATCTGGTGGGTCTCTTCCAACCTGGTTATTCTATGATTCTATGATATTATTATTAACAAAATTTACTTATTTAATGGTAATTACATATTTTAGAGTCATTAACTATTAATTATATATGAAATATATGAAGTTTAATTCCTTAATGAGAATAACTTTCCCCTGAACAGCTCTTTCATTAAAAAGGACAAAGGCAGACAAAGAAAATGGGATTTTTTTTTAGAAAGAATGGATAAAAATCATTCTTTCCAAGGGTGATATGGGGGCTGATGGGAATTGAAAAGACAAAGCTTGTAATCTACGACTCACAAGTTATACCAATTGTAAAGGAAGCACTTTAAAGTCTAAAATCAGAATTCATGTATCCCACAAGATTTATGGTGCAAAATAATCATGAAAGTATGAATCATATTTTAAAAAATGAAATAAAATCTTAACAGTGAATGGGTCCAGGGGGAAAATCTATGGAATTTTGACAAATCTCAGTTTTGCAATCTGTTAGCTGTCATGTATGCAGAACTAAAAGACTGTTGAGACATTTGCAAATTAGTTTACTTCAAACTGCCCTTTATTACCAGTCTTAACAAGAAGTACAATGATGTGTTGTGGGAATTTATTGGTAAAAATTATGAATAGTGAAATCTTTAAGATAAAAAATTACACTAAATTTCACTACGCATAACTGCTAGTAAATACTCTCAATGTTACCTTTAAACTTTGTCATAAATACAAATATCCAATTCAATGCTAGTTTTGAAGTATAGCACCAGAAAGTGTTTCTACTGGTCTTATACCTTGATATTTAAAATTATAAGCTATTAAGTTAACATAAACTACATAACAGTGACTTTTAGAAGATGTTATATGTATTAAGGACTGCAACAGAATTTCAAGGATTTGGAAGTATTCATTTCCAGTATGGTAAGTATTATTTACTATATATGTACAATATATTGCAAGTTGAAACCCGTGGTAAGAAAACTTATAAGAAGATGGGTCACTTATTCCACTAGACTAAGTTAGAAAGATATCATAGTCCTACTGCAAGCCAGCAGCCTCAATTGCATTAAGTCTGTGTTTTGGAAGTGATTGAAAGAAGTCTGCAAAAGCCTACAGATAAGTGTTTCGGGGCTTGGGGGAGTTCTGTTTGTTAGATTTTCCTAGACAATGAGTCTACATGAAGTTGTCTAAGCAGTTCCACTCTACATGAAGTTGTCTAAGCAGTTCCACAAGATCCTGTTTATTGTGTAAACAGTAAGTCTGTATTCCTTTCACATGCAAATTACACTCTTCCATGCACACATATTTAGCTTTAAGTACCCCTCACTGAGCTACTCTGCAATGATAAGTAGTTATTGGTATTCTATTTCAAACTGTGGAACCAAGTCCTGGGTTGTCTGGTGGCATCAAGTCTCTACATTTGCAATAATTCTCACTGAACTGAGCAAGGAACTGCAGATCATGTAAGACATTTTATGTACTTTCCAATGTCAGGGAAAGGCGTGGAAACTGAGCCAATAAGTACTAACAAACAGGCAGAATTTGGTGCCAGTATTCAAGTCAATCTTCTATCCTAAAAGAGTCTTCTAGAACAAATAAATTAATTAAGACTCCACAAAGAAACACTGAAAATTCTATTTATTTTCTTCTTCCCATAATCACAATAAAAGTCAGCACAGACTGTGATGATTGTTTTGCAAGACATCATATATATGAAATAAAACATTGTGCATGCACTTCTCCAGCATTTCACTTAATCAAGTGAAAGTGAGGGGGTTCTCATCCTTTACAGGCTTTCATTTGAGGGATTACAGCCAAGTCTTTGAAGTTTCCTGTGACTGCTCCCCTAGATTTCACCCAGAGTGTATCCTTTGGACAAGTATGGTGATCACATAGTGCCTAGTCTGATTCCATTCCAATGTGAAAACTGTTAGCATGGCTTGGTACATGGCCTGGGACTGTGTTCAATAAGGGACATCAGAAGCCTTACTGAGAGCCATAGGGGAAATTCATTGTCAGTTACAGAGCTACATAATGATGTCATTTTGCTGCTCTTGCATTGCTTTATTTTATTTTTCAAATGCCCACCTGAGATGCCTTGCTAACATGTTAGACAGGCTGCTTTTCTTTTCTTATAAAGATGTCCAGTGTTTTTTTCAAACATCCTTGTAAGAAAGCTACACTTTCTTGCAAGGATTTTTTTTTTTTAACTCTCTACATACAGTTGATAATATGCTATATAGAATCATAGAATCATTCAATAGTTTGGGTTGGAAGTGACCTTACAGATCATCTAGTTCCAACCCCCTGCCATGGGCAGGGACGTTCCACTAGGTCTGGCTGTCCAAGGACCCATCCAAGCTAGCCTTGAACACCTCCAGGGATGAGGCAGCCACAAGAATCACCGGAACTGTAGGACAAGATATAAACAAGCCCCAGTTGTTGTAAGTATTACCTATCACAGCAGAATGCTCATCAGAACCTGTCTTACTATCCTTGTGACTGCTTATAAATGAGTGAAGAACTGCAATACTGCAGATTTCTAGGTCAATTTAAGCCCTGAGACTGATATGAGACTGATACTGCTACAAAATGGGAGGAGAAAACCTGAGGAAAAAAATTAACTGAAATTATTACGTTTTCAAGGTTTATATAACTATTTTAACATTTTACTTTTCCTTCCTCCCTATTTGAACTTTTCCCTGTTGTCTCTGGAATATATGGGATGCAAATAAGCACAGAGGAGAATTATGGAACAAACATAATTTATTATGACTATTTTTAGGACAAATCTTTCTTACAAAATCCACATAGAATGTGACTCAATATTTTCAGAGAACAGCATTATTAAGAATAAAACACAGGCACAGTTTTTATTTTCAAGGATTTTGCATATTTCACTTCACATGTATCTTCATATACATGGGTATACCATGAGCATCATATAATATAGTTTATAATTCATATATGTATATACTCTGTCGATATATCTTTGTGGAACTTTGGATTACTGAAAAAATTACATCTATAGCTTTTTTGAAGGGTTTTAAATTGTTTCCTTTTCCACAAAATCCATAAAGAAGGTTTCAAGTATAGAGAAATTAAATAATCTTACATAATCTTGACAGAGAAGCAACAGACTAGTAGCAGCTTTTCACACACTGTGAAGAACATTTTCTCAGATTTTGGCCTCTTCAAAGGTCTATGTGACAAAGTCGTATGAGAAAAAGCCCTTGAAGGAAGAGGGGCCCAAGAAAGCTCGTTACTATCCATCACATCCAAGCTTAAGACTAGTCCAGCACTATGAATATGAAGACAAGCAAAAATGTCAGAATGCCGACATGGATGAACCAAGAGTTCCTAGCCAATCTCACAAACAAAAATGAAGAATATAGAGGGTGGGGAAAAGGATGAGTAACCTGAGAGAAGTAGATAAACATTTTCAAAGCATGGAGGGAGAAGTTAGGAAAACTGGTATACAGGCAAGTATAGAGCACACTGCAGGCGAGCCTGCAGCTGAATGAATTCTTATAGTTAAACTGCAAGGGCTGAACTGCTTGTTAAAGGTTTTCACTGTCGTACGGTAGTTCTCATTGCAACTCACTCCCTAACAGGACTCACATAGAGCTTTCATTGCATCTCTGATTTAACTGCACTTTTTGTGCCATGTTTCCTGTAAATTCAGCACGCTACTTTTATATGAGCAAAACTAGAGAAACCATTAAAAAGATTTCAAAAACAAAAGGAAGATTTTTAAAAGATTGCAGAATGGTTTATAAGAACTTTACAGAGCTTCTCTTAGTAAATATCATAATAAAGGTTCATTGATTAAAAGAAATTGGCTCTATTGTTCATAATAGCATTTCATTGATTGAAAAGCATTGCCTGTAATGGTTTCCTCCAAAGCAGCATCTGTTATGTATTAACCTTTCAGCCTTCAGAATCATGGGATATGAATTTCTTGTTCAAACTACTGGTCAGATGACCCATCCATGACATTTAATAAATTGCAGCTCTGCACATAGATTCAAGATTCCATAAAAACAGGCAGAAACACATTACAAAAAGGTCCATTTTCATGTTGTATTGCATAACTGCGCTCTTTATGTTAAACAAACAAAACAACTAAACTCAGAGAGTAAACTCTTTTTTATTAAAGCCACCTAATAAGTTTTAAATTAACTATCCAGGCCTTAGTGATAAACAGCAACATTTTGATTGAACTTCAGATGAAATAAATTCTACATGTCCAGTGTGTTGATAAAAATAGTACAAGGACAAAACAGCCTTGATTTTCATCTTTGAACTGACTGAAATGATGTAGTTACCAAAAAAAACCTGCATTAGCCATTGTGTGTGTACATTGCTGAAGGAGTGCATTCAAATATGATCTTCTCTACTGTAACTTTCTTTCCTTACTATTTAAAAAACTTAAAACAATGTTGCGGCTTATTATTATTATCAGTGTTTACAAGAGAAAATTCCTTTCATAAACCCATGTTTTCCGTCAATCTAAAATATTTTTTACATGTTCATTTTTCATTCTGTATAGAAGTTATTTGCATATCTTAGATTGCGATCTAAAATAGCTTTGCTAGAAATGAAATGCTCTGATGGGGAAGTTTCTATTATTAAAAGTCAGTTTATTTTCTTGTCTAATGAGACACGTTTCAAGAACAAATATGTTATGGTGTAAATAATGATTTAATCCTTAAAGATACTTGTATTTGTGAATATACAATACAATAACCAATACAAAACTATGTAGCAAATTCATTATTAAAACATTTTGTTAAGAATTGAGTCTTAAGAAGTTTGCCAATATTTCCTGATCAGGAGTTATGTGGACTCTTATTTTAAAAAAAGTTTATAGTATATAAACAGCTGAGTTTTAATTAATTCACAGAGCAGTAAAGGCTGAGTCATATAATGAGGATATAGGTGGTTCAGGAATAAGAGGGAAAATCAATATTGTGCTGTTAATATGCTTTGGTGCCAGTATAATGGCTGAAATGGATTGCTAAAACCATGGGTTAAGAAATCTGAGAATATGAGAAAAAAAAAGGAGTAGAGATGCCAAACAAGGTAGGAGGAATAAAATAGTGAAGGACTAATGTATCCTCAAGGAGGGTCAGTCAGTGTGACATCTTGTCAACTAGATTATGTGTGTGCAGCATAGCATAGGAACTGCTAATATCCAGCAGAGTATCCAAGGCTATAGCTGGGAGCAGCAGAGTGCTGAGCTTTTTAAAATTCTTTTAAAGTAAGGGCCAGATAGGCAAAAGTATTTACACTCTTAAGTGGCATTCAGGCTGCTAAATCTATTAGTACTACCCTGACCCTGGTACTCAAATATAACGTAACAATAGTTTAGTCATCTAAATTTATTAGCATCCACTTTACACTTGAAAATTTTGTAAGCAGTCAGGGTTATTTTGTGAACCTAAAATTGTCTCTTGAAAGGTCTGAAAACACTGATCACTGCCAAAACTTAGTAAGGAACCAGAAATTAGATTTTTATCTTAAAAAACCTTCTAAAAATTTAGTCCAGGAGTTGACTAACAGCCACCTATCACAAATCTGAATATTCAAGTATCTTAACTTCAATCATCTCCTCTTAAAACAGATTCACTGTACAGCTAGAAGGTAAGGAGACTGGAAAAGCCTGATTTATCCCTAAAGCTTGATGTACTCAGGTAGAAATGTGGGGAGATCTAGAAACCTGACTCCTGTACTTATATTAATTTTTGGTTTATTCTCACTACAAATTTAGAGATGTTCTTATGTATAAAAAATTGTATATGTGTCAGAAAGTGGAATCCAGAACTGTATTTCTGATATTTCTTGTGTCATAGCCACTAATCCAGAACCAATCCAATACTGCCTCTTCATTTATTCTTTTTCAAGATAAAGAATGGCAAACACATTCATCATGGTCTAATGGTGAGGGTATATTTTCTTGTACAAGAAAGAGTTTCATGTTTTTGAGAAGGAACAGTGTTCCCACTTCTTGAGTGTCTATAATAAAGGCATATTATAAAGTAGAAGTTCAGTACTGTCTTTGATGTAATGAGTAATTCTTTGCGTTTCCAGCTGCCTACTCACATAATTTAAAATGGATGTTCATAGAATGAGAGAAATCTGCTGAAGATTTGTCCTAAGACAAATCAAGAGGTTTTCTCAGGGTGAGCCTAGTCCTGTTTCATCACTAAAAAGTTTTATTGACAGCACTGGTTAATAGACTGGTGACTTCAGCTTGCCACATCTTGAAAAACTCAGTGAGTAGGGATTGCTCCACAGCACATAGCACCACCTTCCCAGGGAGAAAATTTTTCTTAATTGTCAGCAAGAACCTTCCAATCATTAACAAGTGATCACTGCACCTAGTGGTGAGGCACTGGCACAGATTGCCCAGGGAAGCTGCGGATGCCCTCTCCCTGGAGGTGTTCAAGGCCAGGTTGGATGGTGCCTTGAGCAGCCTGATGTAGCAGGAGGTGTCTCTGCCCATAGCAGGGGAGTTGGAACTGGATGAACTTTATGGTCCCTTCCAACACAAACCATTCTAGTATTGTATGAATCTATGAAAATTAAAATCTTAAACTAATGAGTTATATAAAATATCCCTACGTAAACTGTGCACATGGCTAAATTATTTCATTCTTACGTGTTTTCACCTCATTTCTAGGCTGACTGTGACATACATCAGCTTTCAACTTCTGGATCCTTTCATGGCTTTTTTCTACTAGATTAAAAATTAATCTACTAGCTAAAATACCTTCCCCGTGCAGGATAGTATCAAGACAGCTCTTAGTCTCTTAGATAAATTAAACATATGCAGAATTTCTTTATTTCTTAACAGACTTTCCAGATCTTGAGCGTTCTTGTACAAAATTTCCTGAATGCATTCAAATTTGTCAATATCTTTTTTGAAGTATGGATTTCAGAACAGAGTATTGCATTACACTGACAACCTCATGACCACACCATCAAGGGCTATTGGAGGCATACAGATACCATGACTGTGAATGAGAAATATTTTTTTTAGAAAATAAAAGAATGATGACACTCATGCTGAGAACTACACCTAAGGCTAGGTTCTGCCTAGATTGCATAGTTATAGGGCTTAAAAAAATTTTGTTTTTGATGGGTTGGCTTACAATATGAAATATAAACACCATCTGAAAAAAATAATCCATTAAATTTATTAACATTTGCCAGATTTTAATGTCTTTTAATGTTTTCCTGACAGTTTACCGAAGAAAGAACATTAGATTGAAGGGCAGTAAATAGTCTGGCCCTTTTTTCTCAGTATGGGATGAAAACAATGAATGATGGAAACAGACTTACTGGAGAAACTCGCATCTGGGAGGAAAACAAAACCAGAATGTGTCTTTGTCAAAGGCAAAAAGGGTCAGATACTAAACACATATTTGTTTACCAGGAAAAAATTTTTCTTCCTCTGCCTTTAAATAAAAGTTTACAGGCATCTTTCTCTCACATGAAGTAAATTGTCTGAGGAACCTGAATGCTCCTAATTTTTAACATTCATAGATCTTTTCAAATTAAGAACTACTTTTAGACTACCTGCAAGTTACATCCATGGATCCAGAGAACTAATCTTCTACTCATTTTCCATTATACTTACTTAACCTTTTTATTCAGTCTTCACAGATTAAGTGAAAATAAAGATTGTACAAAATAGAGAATGAGACACAGAGGGAATAATTCCACTTACCTCTGACAATATCTGAAACACAGTTGTTATATATAATTTAAGTATGCCTTTTTTTTGTATTAGCTATCACTGGCTAGACAAACTCTAAATTTGGCAAGTTTCTTCCTATTTGAGTGCTAAAACTGTTAATGTCCTATAATGTTATAACATCATAGGGGGATTTACTATTCGTTTTTATAACTGTTAACATTATATTCACTACCAATGCAGAAAGCAGACTTCAGAAACATGAACAAAATGAAGTCTTTGACTGCTATGCTAAAATAAGGGACAAGGGACGGTGCTCTCCTGGACCTGCTGTTTGTGAACAGAGAAGGACTGGTGGGGGATGTGAAGGTTGGAGGACGCTTGGGGCAAAGCGATCATGAGATGATAGAGTTCTCAGTGAGGGGTAAAATGAAGAAGGAGGTTAGCAGAACAGTCGCCCTCAACTTTCAGAGAGCAGATTTTGGGCTGCTCAGAAGGCTGGTTGGAAAAGTCCCGTGGGAAGCGCTTCTTGAAGGCAAAGGTGTCCATGAGGGCTGGGCGCTCTTCAAGAAGGAACTCCTAGCAGCTCAGGAGAAAGCCGTCCCCAGGTTCCAGAAAAGTAGCCGGCAGGGTAAGAAACCAGCATGGTTGAGTAGGGAGGTCCTAAGAGACATCAATAGGAAGAGGAGGGTCTACGACCTCTGGAGGAAGGGGCAGGCATCCTGGGTGGACTATAGGGAGGAAAGGAGAATGTGCAGGGAAAAAGTCAGGAGGGCTAAGGCCCAACTAGAAATGCGATTGGCCAAGACGGTGAAAGACAACAAAAAGTCTTTCTACAAATACATCAACAGCAAAAGGAGGGCTAGGGAGAATCTCCAGTCCCTAGTAGATGCAGAGGGAGCAAGAGTAACAGGGGGCGAAGACAAGGCTGAAGTGCTCAATGCCTACTTTGCCTCAGTCTTTAACAGTAAGGAAAATTGTTCCCTCTGTGCACAACCCCAAGGGTTGGATGAGAAGTATGAGATTCCCAAGGTCCAAGAGGAGGTGGTTAGAGACTTGCTTGCCCAGCTAGATGCCCACAAGTCTATGGGGCCGGATGGAGTCCACCCAAGAGTTTTGAGGGAACTGGCGGATGTGCTGGCCAAACCCCTTTCCATCATCTTCCACCAGTCCTGGATGACTGGGGAGGTTCTGCTGGACTGGAGGCTGGCTGATGTTGTGCCCTTCTATAAGAAGGGGCGCAGGGAGGATCCAGGGAACTACAGGCCTGTCAGCCTGACCTCGGTACCAGGAAAAGTCATGGAGCAGGTGATCTTGAGTGTGATCATGAAGCACTTGCAAGAGAACCGGGTGATCAGGCCCAGTCAACACGGGTTCATGAAAGGCAGGTCTTGCCAGACTAATCTGATCACCTTCTATGACCAAGTGACTAAACTCTTGGACGAGGGAAAGGCTGTGGATGTATCTTCCTGGACTTCAGTAAAGCCTTTGATACAGTTTCTCATTGCATTCTGCTTCGGAAACTGTCGGCCTCTGGCCTGGACGGGCGCACACTCTCCTGGGTGAAAAACTGATTGAATGACCGGGCCCAGAGGGTGGTGGTAAATGGAGTTAAATCCAGCTGGAGGCCAGTGACAAGTGGGGTTCCCTAGGGCTCAGTCCTGGGTCCAGCTCTGTTCAATGTCTTTATCAACGACCTGGATGAAGGCATCGAGTGCTCCCTTAGCAAGTTTGCAGATGACACCAAGCTGGGTGGAAGTGTCGATCTGCTGGAGGGTCGGGAGGCTCTGCAAAGGGACCTGAACAGGCTGGACTGCTGGGCTGAGACCAACGGCATGAGGTTTAACAAGGCCAAATGCCGGGTCCTGCACTTGGGGCACAACAACCCTAAGCAGAGGTACAGACTAGGAGAAGCCTGGCTGGAAAGCTGCCAGGAGGAGAAGGACCTGGGGGTGCTGGTTGACAACCGACTGAACATGAGCCAGCAGTGTGCCCAGGTGGCCAAGAAGGTCAATGGCATCTTGGCTTGTATCAGAAACGGTGTGACCAGCAGGTCCAGGGAGGTTATTCTCCCTCTGTACTCGGTACTGGTGAGACCGCACCTCGAGTACTGTGTTCAGTTCTGGGCCCCTCACCACAAGAAGGATGTTGTGGCTCTGGAGTGAGTCCAGAGAAGGGCAACAAAGCAGGTGAAGGGGCTGGAGAACAAATCTTATGAGGAGCGACTGGGAGAGCTGGGGTTGTTTAGCCTGGATAAGAGGAGGCTGAGGGGAGACCTTATTACTCTCTCCAACTACCTGAAGGGAGGTTGTGGAGAGGAGGGTGCTGGCCTCTTGTCCCAAGTGACAGGGGTCAGGACGAGAGGGAATGGCCTCAAGCTCTGCCAGGGGAGATTTAGGCTTGAGATTAGGAAAAAATTCTTCATGGAGAGGGTGGTTAGGCATTGGAACAGTCTGCCCAGGGAGGTGGTTGAGTCACCGTCCCTGGAGGTGTTTAAGGTTAGGGTAGACAAGGTGCTTAGGAGCATGATTTAGGGATTGGTGGGAATGGTTGGACTCGATGATCCAGTGGGTCTCTTCCAACCTGGTTATTCTGTGATTCTGTGATTCTGTGAAATCACCTAGTTGTTTCTAACGCAGTGCATCCTCTTTAAATGTGAGGAGGGGGTGGTGGCAAGAGGGCACTAGTATCACGTTTTTTATCTCTTCTTGTCTGGCAGTGACACAATTCCTTCCTCTGGCTGCCTTATGCTAACAAAAAATAAAACATTGTTTGGAATCATAACTTTATTTTTCTTCTCCATAAGTAGTGACACTCTGGCATTCAGAACATTAGTAAAACCAGCAATCGTGGTGGTCTTATTTTGAAGATTACACCAGATATCAAGACATAATGGGCTACAAATCTTACATGAATTTAACAAAATAGTAATACATGGTATAGAGAATGTCAAATTGAAACCATGTTAAGTAGTCTTCCTTCCTTATTATAGTTCTTCTTTATAACATGCAGTACTTCCTTCAAGAAAGTCAGTAAGAGTACTTTCAATGAATGAATTAATGAGTGGATGAATAAAGGAAAGAAAAATTTCCAACTGTAGGATGTTTAGTTCAGGTCTTCTATTGTTGTTATTCATAAAAATCTCATTAAGTTTAAAATATCTCTCATCTTGCTCCTAGATTTTATTTTTTTCTTGGTCCTAGATTTTATAGTGCGCATATAATACAAAAATACAATAAAAAAACTATTAAAAATGACACTATCAATTTCTTAACTTTGGTTCTTATTTGCGTGTATTTTGATCCTATAAATTACTTTAAACAGGCAAAAATAAGGTGAATAAAGGTGACAAGTGGAAGAGGACTTTGGGACCTCCAGAACTGTCAAACAAGGAAAAATTGCATTAATCTGATTTCATTTTAAGAAAATAACATTGCTATACGGCCCTAAAGTATTGTGGCCATAAACTGAAAAAAGTTATCCAGAAAAACCTTAGAGACATCTGAAAATTCCCATTTTGAACAGCAATATGTTGAGGAATAAATTTACATTTTTAGTAGCTTAGTTCCACTTTGTATAACCCCTAAAGGGCAATATGTTTAATACACTTTCTTGAAGAAAAACATGACTGTTTACTGTATTTATTTAACTAGCTACTGCTCATTTGCTTGTCTACCACTTAAAGACACTGAAGCTACGTTGAGGTTTGTGTCACTTGTTTATTATTACCTACAGGGAAAGGGAAAGGATGCAAAAATTTTTTTGAAACCATTTGCTAGAATAGTAGAGTCAGATCTTGTGCTGAAATTCAGACCTTACTACTGTCTCTGTACTACAGCAAATGATTTCACGTGCCTGCAAAGCCTTCTTCACAATCAGTGGCATAGCACGTGCATTTCACAAACGGTGTTCACAGAGTGATCACAAAGCCTATTCACAGAGTAATTATATGAAGCACGTACTGCAAATCCTGATTGACTCCACATGAACTTGTATCTTGGGGCCTACACTGTGTGGGTACCTTCCCAAATAGGTAGACCGAGCCAGCACGGTAAGCCTGGTCTGTCCTTGCATGATGGCACTGAATATGTTCATGTCAGTTCTCAGGTCCTTTTCCTTCTGCAGATGAGGAGTAGCCAAAACATACAGAAAAGATAAACTTTTCTAGGAATATAATGCTATGATTTATATGTAGTGCTTAGAGGACTGAAGGAAGACCGGGATCTGCCCATGCTTTGAAAACAAGCAAGCATATCGTCCCTGTCCAGAAGGGTGCCTAATCACATTATAGAAATACGTAGCACATGAGCAAACAGAACTAACAGGTATGCTCTGGAGCAATGCCATTGATGACTGCCTTAGCAAAATGGGAACGTTTGTGTGGTAGAACAGCTTTAATTCTGAACACAATTTACCTTTATGAATGCCTGTCCTACACAAACTTCAGTACACACAGGAAAGAATAATATCCTGCATTTTATAAAATCTTTCAACTCCTATAGCATTTTGGTATAGAATTTGGTAGAGACTTAAGCTTACTTGTGTTTAACAGGAGAATGAATACACTTGAGAATGCATCTACAGACATCTTTTAGTTAGAGTAAAAACACATAGTTTTCTTTAGTATGCTTTTGCTGTGTGCAGTATTTTAAATCTATATAATTGATTTTTTGCAGTACAATGAAAAATCTTAGTTGAAACAACACAGAGTAGTAACTTTAGCTTACAGCATTTCTCCCTTACTATATGCAAGTGTGATGAATTCCTACAAAACACTGGGAATCACAATTCTCAGTCAAACCAGGCCTAAAATACACCAAAAATATTTTATTCCACATAACAAAAGCACACTTCTCATAGGTGTCTGTGAATACTTAAAAGGTTATCCCAATGTTATTACCCTGCTCTTAAATCTGACCATTTCTGGGTTTTTTTATAGAGAAATAATGTTTCTCATAATTTAAATTCCCTTGGTATATTCATTTTGGCATACAGAGAGACAAGCCATCAAGTATTGTTGTCATGAAATGCCCACTCCTCTCACTTACCTATTTCTTGCTTACAACCTATTACCCATTCTCGCTCTCCCCTCTAACTTCCACAATATGCTTTTCTGCAATGATCATGCAGAACATTTTGCAGTACATCCTTTTAGCCAACTTTAATCTTCCAAGTCTTTCATGTCCACTTAGCAGACATATCCTCCAGGTTGACTCTTTATGTTTCACAGATGTTGGCTGAAACGAAGCAGACACTACATGGAGCATGTAATGATGTGTCTTGTCATACAGCATCACCACTTCTGTATCACTCTTCCAAAGTACACATCACTGACACTTTTGAAGGTCCTTAGGGTACAGTTAAATGCCTCCTTTCTCTTGGCCATCAGCCCAGTAAAAGGCTTCAAAATGAATGGAGGCAGGGAGTAAACTGGACCTTTAGAAATGATTGGCAGTCTCACAACTCTATTTGTGCCCTTGTCTGCAAGGCAAAAGTACTTCTCATTCCAGCAAGCAGGCAGAAGGATGAGAGTAATATGATCATACACCATATTTCCTTTACATTTTGGGTAGATTATATGGTACATAATATGTTGCCAAACTAATGGATACTTGGAAAGGATGACTGGAATTAGTGATTTTTTTTTTTACTCTCAGTTGAAGCTTCGCTGGGCTGATAGTTTACTATTTGTGTTTGGCTGTGTGCAGCATATTACAAGAAAGGACATAATGATGGATGAATCTGAAATGAGTTTAGAGAGACCAAACTGAATCAACCTAACACCTTGGTGAAGACATGGCCTTATGGTTTCATTGCTAGTAAAAAAAAAAAAAAGGAATCCTTTTGAAGAAAATTATTCATGTAATCACTGAAAAAAGTAAAAAATATAATTGGATAAAAAAATATGCCTTTTGTTCATTATCTAAAAGGTTAGTAATAATTTATGTGGCAATTATGTAAACACTCTCAGAACTTGCCATATATTAGTGCCAGTAAAGATACTTTTTTCATATTTAGTTGGCATCAGAATAAATAGGGGAGAAAATACAGCATGATTTTTCAACTAATAATTGTGCATAGCTACATTGTCCTCCTCTTCCCTATTAAAAGCATTTTTGAATTTCTTTCAAATGCAGATTCTCAATGTTATATGCAGTCTTTTCATGAAATTTTCAGAACATAAAATCTAAACATTTTGTGCTTGATTTGACACATTTTGAAAAAAATCCAGTAGTTGTTACAAAAATTATATTGCTTAGGCAAAGAAGACTTCACATGGCAAGCAGTTGTTCTTGCCTCCATAACAGGATATTCTGCTCAAAGGAACAATTCTCTTTGAAAAAGACCGTGGATAAAGATTTCTTAAAACTTTATACAAGGAACTGGAAGTGCATCTCTTTTCCAACAGGGTCTTGCACAGAAGCCAGACTGTTAGAGAAATATATGTCCTGAGCAGTATGTATGCCTGTTTTCACATCCTGCATCTCTGCAGCCAGCTGTTTTGTATGAACTAATAGAGCTTCTAGTGACCACGTTTTTTGGTGGTTTTTTTCCCACAAGAAACCTGGTAATAAACCAGCTCTTGCTTTTTCTGTTTGCCCATGTACTGAGCTTAGGCTAAAGGCAATTCCAAGCTTAATTTGTTCCATTGTCTAGTTACTGAGTCCATTCTGCCATATCTAGAATCACTGTAGCTGGGCTAGACCTGTCATCTCTGCTTTACAGGCAATTGGAGCTCTTTGTGGATACAAACCCTATTTTCATTAAAACAGCTAAAAAAGGAGCTCTCTCATGAGAGACAGTGGGATAAGATGCTAGTGCCATCTGGACAAGAAGAGGTAGATAGAAACAACTAGACTCGATTATGTGTATCTTTCCTGTCTGCACTATATAGAGATGAGTTTACATCATGAAAGAAAAAGGATTTTTACTCAAGCATTTGGGCATTGGTTTCTGCCTATGTAATGTACAGTGAGCCTCACTCATGGCCTCAAGCTCCGCCAGGGGAGATTTAGGCTTGAGATAAGGAAAAAATTCTTCACGGAAAGTGTAGTTAGGCATTGGAACAGTCTGCCCTGGGAGGTGGTGAGAGTGGATGAGGTACTTAGGGGCATGGTTTAGGGACTGATGGGAATGGTTGGACTCGACGATCCAGTGGGTCTCTTCCAAACTGGTTATTCTGTGATTCTGTGAGAAGCCACAGATAAGCTTGTAGAAGACAAGAGCAATGCGGAGAAGTTAATTGCTGCTCTTTGCTCCCAGACAGCTGGCTGTAAAGATGGAGTAGTTGTTTTGGACAAAACAGGTCAAAGGAAACAAAAAAGAGATAATGAACAAAAATTGTGGAAAGGGAAATTCCAATCAGATATAATGATAATGTAACTTAATGTGAATGGGTAAGCATTGAAACAGATTGTTATCTCTCACTTTTTTGGACTTGATGATCCTGGAGGTCTTTTCCAACCTAGTGATTCTATGATTCTGTAAATAGAAACCTAGAAGACTTTCATAACTTAATTGGACATGCCCCTCAGCAATTTGATCTAACTTTGAAGCTAGCTTTGCTTTGAACTGGAGACTCCAGAGTTTTGTTTAACCTGTCCTGTGGTGCCACAGGCAGTCATCCACCTCTGAAAAATGACCTAGATATAGTCTACCTAGAGGCTAAGACTACAATATCTATAAAAGCAGATGTAGTACTCTGCCTCCCACTGCTTCTAAACATTATGGAATACAAGACACATCACAAGCCAGTTTGCCACAGGATTGAAACATTTGCAATCATTTATTATCACTGCTTCATATATTTGGCATCCTTTGCATAATGGCAGCAAAAAACCTTTACATTATGAATCATTCCTATCAAAATTTGTTTGCATTTGGACTTTTGTACATCTTTTAGAGGAAATATTACATAATGTCATTCAGTATTTCTCTAAATTTAAATTACAAAGTGACATAATGTTGTTTAGGCATGCTATATTCTCAAATAAGCTTGGAACACATTTAGAGATGGTTAGAAAAGTAGTTTATGGCAGTTAGTACAGGATAAAACAGATTATGAATTCTGTGCAAGAATCGTTGTAATGCTGGCTTCTTCCCAGTACTATTTAAAAAGTATTATTTAGCTGTTGGCTCCAATTTCTATGTTTTGTTGGATTTTTTTTCTGCCTGCACTCTTTTGAGAATGTTTTGAAAGAACTTTCACTAGAGACATTGGTTGGTGTTTTAGAAATGCTTAACAAAGGCCATTACATCTGCTGATGAAAGTATTGCTGTACGGTGATACTGTGAAATAGTGCTGAAAGGGATATATTGAAAGCAGAAAGATGAACAATATTCTGAATTTTTCTGTTAAAATAAATTCACAGCTTTTCTTTAAGGATGATATATCATTCCTATGAAGTTCCTAATGTTCTTAAAGCTGTGGCTTCATTTATAGCATTTATATTTCAATTAAATATGCAAAACTTTTCATCTAATAAAAGCTGTCAAAATCTAGTAAAACAAAATCATCTAATTTGACTCTAAAAGTCATGCACCATAAATAAGTGTGCCCTGCAGTACCGTACAAAATATAGAAGGCTAGTTAGGTACATATCACTGATTTATAGTCAGTGATGTTTTGGTAGTGTCTTTACATTCTTCTTTATTTTATTTTTGTTGACTCCTGAGGCTACACTTTTAAAAAGAAAAATATATTGTTTGGTCTTTATTTATTCTCTTACAAGAAGGGTAAGAGTACCTGACTGACCCGAGCTAAACCCACGTATCCGTAAATCTTTGACTTTTACTTACTGTTTAGCTAAGTTCCATGTTACTAAAAACTGTTTTGAAACGTAGTATATTTCAGAAGATTAGATCATTTGTTTGGTCAAACTAAGTTAAATTAAAGGACCTGTAAATAGCCAAATGTTAGATGCAATTTTAAAACTGAAGTAATGGATTTTTTTAAATTTATTTTTTAGGTATTTTCCTATGGAAAGGAGAAGAAGCTTCCCTATGAAGTGTTCATACGTTTGTACTGATACTGAAGGCTTACTTTTACATGGGAGTGAGTAGTCTAGCCTCTTGTATTAAATTTAAGTTGCATGACAAGGCACAATCTTAACCCTTCAAATCATTGGACTCATTTGTCAGATAAGTATCTGAAGTTCACTTCGTACTAATTCTTGCTGTATCAGGGCACTCTAATAGTTACTTTACAAACTACAACTCTGATGACCTGTGAAAATTGTAATTTTAATTGGTTTCAATTAGGTAACAGTTTTGTCTATAATAATACAGGCTTTTTAAAAAAAAAAAACATATAAGTTTTATCTTTGCTGAAAAAAAGAAGATAGCCCCATTCTCGTTGTTAAGTATCAGTCTCAAATGTTATCTGTTCAATCTTCCTAGAAGCTATGCTAAAGCACATGTGGGACATGGAGGTGATTAATGGCAGCCAGCACGGCTTCACCAGGGGTAAATCCTGTATGAGAAACATAATCACCCAGTGGTCATCCAGAGGGACCTGGACAGGCTGGAGGAGTGGGCCTCTGAGAACCTCATGAGGTTCAACAAGGCCAAGTGCAAGGTCCTACACCTGGGACAGGGCAATCCCCAATTTTAGTACATGGTGGGGGATGATGTGATTGACAGCAGCCCTGCAGAGAAGGACTTGGAGATGCTGGTTGATGGGAAGTTCGACATGAGCCATCAATGTGTCCTCACAGCCCAGAAGGCCAACCGTATCCTGGGCTGCATCAAAAGAAGTGTGGCCAGCAGGTCGAGGGAGGTGATTCTGCCCTTCTTGTCCTCTCTTCTGAGACCTCATTTGGAGTATTGTGTCCAGCTCTGGAATCCTTAACATAAGAAGGATATAGAGCTGTTGGAATGGGTCCAGAGGAGGGCTGCAAAGATGATCTGAGGGCTGGAGCACCTTCCCTATGAGAACAGGCTGAGAGAGCTGGGGTTGTTCAGCCTGGAGAAGAGAAGGTTCTGAGGAGATCTTATAGCAACCTTCCAGTACCTGAAAGGGGCTTACAAGAAAGCTGGAGAGGGACTATTCATAAAGGCTTATGGTGATACGATGAGGGGGAATGGATATAAACTGGAAAGGGGCAGATTTGGATTAAGAAGAATTTCTTCACTATGAGAGTGGTGAGACACTGCCTCAGGTTGCCCAGGGAGGTTGTGCTATAAGCTATATAACAATTACGCTATAAGTATATGTTGTAGCATAGTATTTGGTAAAACTACCGATAACAGTGTCAGGATCTGTAGCCTGGATATGGCCTACTTTGTGTGGCATCATCTCTAGAAAGGGCTCCCTCAATAATTTATTCTTATAAGATTGTCACTGAACAGAAAAGAAGTTTTTACCACAAAATTGAAAAAAATATTTTGCAAGTTCACTAAAGATTTGAACACAAGTGATAAATAATTAATTCACTCCAAACAATTTAGTTCACAAGGTGTTTTTATCCTTCATTCAGACACTGGAAAAATCTGTATGTTAATTTTACCACTTGTGACTTCCTATGAACTTACAGTTTAAAATAATGTCCAAGAAAAAGTTTCTACCAGTTTTTTCATGATCTGTTGACTCTAAAATAGTAAAGCTACACTCAGTACAAATGCAGCTATCTGTATTTTATTTCTTTTGTCTGTGACTCAGATGTCAGGACCCAATGTATGAATAGATTTCAGGATCTCAGATCTATAGTATTCACACAATAGAAAAATTTTTAAAAAAAGATAAACTACAACGGATAACTTGACTCACTGAAAGTAATCATTTCACAAAGAAGGTGTTACATATTCCACAGCTACAGATTAAAATTCAGTAGAGACCACAATAATTCCCATTTGAAATTTTGCATGTCAGGTCACATATTTCCATCACATACTTCCTTCTTAAAGTAAAGTACATGCTTGAGAGAAATATTCTATTTCAATTGCTGCTCACATGGAGCCCACCAAAATTCTTGCTATGTTGTTCCTATGGTTAACTCTGTTCACTAAAACCTCATTACCATTCCTGTCTTCATTTGCAAAATTTCATTCTGGATCTTATTTTGTCGTTGCCTTTGTGCAGTACTTTGAAAAGCCCTCTATTTTCAAATTTCCTCCTGCGTAGGAAGCATGTCCTTTAACCTTCTCCTTGGTAAGATAAACAGCCTAAGATCCTTCATTTTTTTCAGACAGAGGCACATTGTACAGTCCTTTAATCACAGCTCTTCCTTGAGCTCTCTTCAGTTTATTAACACCCTTCTTGAATTACAAATAGAGATGTGGGAAAAGGGTTCTTTTGTTCCCTACATGTTTTTTTTCTCCTTAGACTATTGACTGACTGGAGTGGAATTTAAAAATGCCTCCATTACTTTCTTCCCTTGCATCAGACAAATTTCCTGTATATCACATTTTATCAGTTTTGATTTTTAAAGATAATAGTCTACAAAACTCCCCTTATAATAACATCAAATATGGACTGCATGTTTGCATTCATACTCAATATTCTTTGATTTATGTACATTTCAGTCCATTTGATGAAGAGATCTCACTTTGAATCCTGTGTTTTTATGACTTCGAGAGTGGTTTCTCCTAAGGAGCAAATGTTTTGAGTTCTGCTTGACAAACTTTCACTTTCAAAGGAGAAAGACTTCTTCACCCTGAAGATTTGGACCCACTCACCTGTCAAACATCAGTATTTTCCAGGAATGAAATTGAATGGAATATGGGATATAAGTTTGTACATGCATGTAGATACATGTTTATGCATACAAGTTCGTAATCGGATTGTGACGACTTGGGCAGCCTGAGCTAGTGGGATATCCCTGCCCACGGCAGGGCCGTTGGAACTAAAAGATCTGTAAGGTCACTTACAATCCAAACTATTCTATGATTCTATGAATTTATTGTAGAGAGAAAACATTCAGACTTTATCCAAGGAATCCAATTTCTACACTGAAGAATTAAACATATGTTAAAAAGCAGGTTCAGTCCTGCCTGATTGTCAGTGAAAATCATAGTCAGGGGCTCATAAAATACATTTTTATTTGATCTTTCAAATATTTTCTGGCTCAAAATATTGCTGCATTGACAAGCCTATCTACTTCATAATTATGTGATGTATTTTTTAATGATACAGTGAAAATAATTCTGATTTCCACAGGTAAAGGATAGACAACAGCAGGAATAAATTCTTCACTTGATTTTCCCAGGAGGGGAAGTAAGAAAAAGAAGCGGAGAATTTATCTTAGGGGAAAAGAGGTGTTTGGCAATTGTTTGCCTACTCTTCATCAAAATGTCTTCTTCTCTGTTCAGCTTTCCAACAACTATAAGACAAGTAGAGCTTCAGGCATGGTTCTCTTTGGTGCCCCTTTTTCTGCTTTTTATGAATCCTAGTCTAATACCTGTTTCAATGTAATAGGACTGTGGAAACATAGAATTACTTTCTTTATCCGATTTTGGGAGCTGGGCAGCTAAATCAGAAAGGTTACAGTGCTCAGTGTTGCAGTGGCTGTGCTATTTTGTCAAATATCTACTTGTATTTAGTCATTGTATCACATCTGATTGTCAAGAAAGAAAATCCGGTTTGCACGAAATTAGAAGTAATAAATAGCAAGTCTTCCAAACACAGCACACATGGTACCTGTGTACCCTCCAGGGTTTCCTTTGTTCTGGGAATTATCACCAATTGCAGGTTTTAGGGGCTAGCTGTCATCTAATCTGCAAACATAGTCTGTGCTTCTTAAAAACCCCTATCCTTTGCATTCCACTTGACAGCACTTGACTAACGTTGAATCATTGCACACACTGCAATCCTCTTCACGATATCTGTTATTAAAATGGCTTTTAGCAAATGGAGCCATTTAATTTGCCTCACGGGTTCCCGCCTACCCATTCAAATATCTTGGCTCAATTATGACCTTCTCCAGCTAATCACCCAGATGTATACCTCTGGTAAAGCTGTAAGAGTCTGGAAAAATCTTTCTACTGGGAAACTTGTTCTTGAAAAAGAAATATCTCCAAACCTCAACAAAATTTAATGTGTAACTTAAAAGCAAGAAATAAACATGAACAACCAGGAATGAATTATATAACAAATAATCTTCCATCAAATCAAAAAGTTTCCAAATATACCAGACTTCATGCTTCTCATCATTAATAGAAGTGTTTGAATGCATCAGGCTTAAGGAAGGTTTTGTGACAGTCATAGTGAGACAATTTGCAAGAAGTATACCTTATCTACCTTATAATTACTCAAAGGGTGTAATTTTATACGTATAATGAACTTTTGATTGGCCATTAGATATTACTGTTAAGACTTGAAAATGTATTCATTCCCATAAATAATCTGAATACAAGACAGAAGGAACATAGTTGTAGAAATGTTTTGACCATGCGTGGTGAATGGATTTAATAATTGTGAAATGGTCATAACCACCTACTCAAGAACAAAAGACATCTTTTTTATATCTATTTTCATATGTACAGACACATATACACTGATTTCCCCTAAACCCAGTTGAAATATATCTATAAACCCTACTGAGTTAAACATTACAACCTAAGTGTTAGAATGTTCCATTATATATTCATTTTGCTCATTTTGCTCATATATATAAAGTGTAAGATGCCTGTGTTGATATATTTCCCATGCACATTAATCAGTACATAGTCATTTAAGCTTACTCCAACAAACTGCTTTTAAATATATTTTTTCTCCTCTGCCTTTCTCTGCTTCTTTTAAATTTCTCTTGTACCATCTTTGCCAGGCGTTGGCCAGAAAGTCCTTTAAACAGAAATGTTAGTAAAATGTGGATTATATGTTTTGCGTGGAAGCTGCTATGCTACTGATTGATCCATTCTGTAATAGTTGGAATTTCCAATGAATGAAACAAAACAAAGGGAGGAAGTCATAACTCTATAGCAAAAGCTGCTTTGCACATAGACTTTTGTAATTTTTAACCTCTTCTACTTTAATTTTACTGTTCAATATTTATTCCAAAAAAAAGCTGACATTAATACTAAACTTTTCCAGAAATCTAGTAACTAATTATTTACCTTTCAAGGTTAGAAAAAATGCAGCCTTGGGTAAAATTTTAGACTTCTGTACATATTTTTGTTTCTTGTCTACACTGCCAGTTACGACCTAGTTACTACTCTTTCATGTGGTCAGTTAGGTGCTCTATTGGATGCTTTGTGACAAAGAGTAGTGAAATTAATTAATACGTTTTATGAAGAAATATGTGGAAAAAAAAAATTGTTGTTTTCTTTGTGGTTTGTTTTTTTTTTCCTCTTTGGTGACTCTGCATTACAAATTCCCCAATTATTTAAACATGATTATTATAATAACAGAGTAAAAACATACCGATAACATGATGCAATGTCTTATCAGAGTTATAAAATATAAAATAACAGCAGTGAATGATAAATAAAGCAGTTGGAAATACATTGTTCAAAAGAAGTCACAGAATTTAGTAGTCAATTTGTTTACATAAAATGTTAATACTACTGATCTCTGGTTTAAGAAAAAAAACAAAACTGTAAATACCTTTAAGAAAAAATGCAGTACTCAATGCTGCAATTTCCTTTTGGAAGTGCACATTTTTCTGTTGTTGTTTTGTGAACTTTGTCCTTCTAAGTGTATGTTTTATATAGCTTTTGCCTTGGCACTCCCTTGTTTCAATCCCCTAAAACTGTCAAGTGTGACTCTACCTACTTTATTGTTCCTATAAATTCATATGAAACCAGTAGCTAAATCCAATCTGTGTCATTCTTTCTCTCTTTGTAGGCTATTCTAAATCTCCCAGCATGTTTCACAAATGTAGAACCCTATTAACACCAAATAACCACCACTGTATTTTATTCCTTGGTTATTACAGTCTTACTACTGTCACAGCTCTGAAAGGGTCTTGTCTCTCCATGAATCTACGACGACCTAAACCTGCAAATCTCATTACTAGCTTCTTTTCTTTTTCTTGTCATCTGACATACCTGTTTCCTATACTTTATTTTTTTATTGAACTTAGGTGTTATATGTTTAAGCTTGACACTTTTTCAAGAAATTAGCCAATCTGTACAGTGCTACTACTTACCATGGAAAGTCTGTTAACTTCAGATAAGCTAACAGACAAACTTGGCTCACAAACTTATATTCCTGTCTTTAGCTTTAATGAAGTTCTTTCCTTCAAAGTATGAGTCCAGTTTTAATTTAAGAATTAAAGGTAGTAAGTTCTTTTTCTTTATTACTTCCTGAGCAAGTGAGGGAATTAAAATATTAAAAATCAGAAAACATTGTGAATTTAAATGAAAGTTGTAAATTCTGGATTAAAGCCTATGAAGTGCTGTTATTATGAGGATAACAACCATGAAGTACTGAAATGATACCAGACATGTACAATTGAAAGAATGCAAGATAATAATTCTTTCACTTAAAAAACTAGAGAAAAAAGAAATTCAAAAGCCTCTGATCGAGCTTTCAGATTGAGTAGTAAAACTTGTTTTCAGAGGTAAAATTGAACCTCTCTTAAAGCAAAGCTGCAAATGTCTTGGAATCTCATTTCACCTGGTGTCCTTAATGACTTCTGTAATACATATAGAAAGCAAGAGACAAGAGTGTAACATGCTTATTTAAACTACATTCTAGAAGCTCCAAAACAGAAAGAGTTTGTATTCTTAAAATTTACTTTTACATAAGTATCTTAATGTCTGCATCATAGTGTGCAAATGTCTTGGCACCTACAGCATATCTTGGATTCCTGCTCACTCTACCCTCTATATTCATGCCTCATGAACAAATTGTTTCTTCATTGCAACAATATATATATATAATTAAATTCCCAATTCTACAGTCATAAAAATGTTAAAAAGTGTGTTTGAAATACTTTATAATTTTTCCAGGAACAAAAAACACATAAAGGACATCTTAGGCTCAGGAATTTTTGAGAGAAGAACTTAGGTGCTGCCAGAAATCCTGTGCCTGCCAAAGTTTATATTTATACAACACATCATGAATGAGGAAGATGCCCCTCTACCCAGATTCCAAAGACAGTGTTGTGATTTATTAATCTTAGTTCTGTGCCAAACACTAGCATGTGGTTTCTGGAAAGCCTGGAATGAATAAGTGAGCTCATATCTACTGGCAATGCTGTACCCTAACAAAGCTGAGAGGATTCTTTGTCGTCTGAAAAGGGAAAATAAAGCAGGAGCAAGGATGGGAACTTGCTTCTTTAAGGCGGTTTGTTTAAATTATGTGAGAGGATTGTGTCCTTCTTATGTAAATATGTTTAAGAAATTACATGAAATTATTAGATTACTCAAAGCAGACTGATGAAAAAATCCTAGGAATTGCAATTTTAACTTGTGACAACATAAAACCCACATTTTCTCAAAATCTCTTGGGCAATGAATTTAAACAAAGAATTCCTATTGCAACAACTATATAGCATTGAAGTTAAAGTTTAATCAACTTTTAAAAATCATTTAAGAAGGATCACCTGTTCAGCACCAGAAAGTTTCTTCTTATTCCTTATTTGCTCTGGAAATGCTGAAAAAGGTATCAAGCTGACATAGAATTTCAAGACTGGAAGGGGCTACTGTAATTATACAGTTGGGCTTTGAAAAGTAATTGACTAATCATATTGATTTTCATACTTGTTCAGCAAAATATTGCTTTCCTTCAGTATTCTATTCTGGCTTAAGTTTTTTTGAGGAATAAAATCTGTGTTATATAATTTTTTACATTGCTTTGTATTTTGCAGCATGCTTAGGAAGTCACTAAGCTCTGACAATTAAATATTAAAAAAATTAAGATAAAAAATGCCTGAAGTCTTCAATCCATTGGAGAATTCTAGAAGACATCTGAAAGAGACAGGAGAGAAGATTCAGTCTGAGGATTTTCTGTTGGTTTCTGAGAATGGTGATTCATGAAAACTGTTTTAGATTACAGACTACACCACACCCAGCAGAAGTAAAAGCAGAGGAATAACAATACTTTTTCTTTTCAAATGCCTAGTAAAGCAAATACACCTCACAGTAGATCATAAAATTAATTTCATATCCACTGCAGGTTCAGAACAGTCATTGTAAAAGCCTTTTAAGCAATATCTAGCAGATTTTTACCATGGCAAAAAGCATGTTTCCCACTATGTGCTGTTGCAAAAGCCTGCATTTAACTGTTATAAACACATACATACACATATATTGATGTACATGTCCATGTATACAATTTCATATTGGCTAGTAATATAATTTCAACCTAAATAAACCAAATATTTAGATAACCTGCAGTTCCCTATCATTCTTCACCCCTTTTGCAACAACCTCTCTGCCTGCCTCATGCCTGTAGTTTTTTATTCTTTCATTTCTATTTGTACTGCTTTAATGAGCTTTAATTATCAGAAAAGCAAAGAGCAGAAGCTTCAGTTCTTCTCTGTCATTCTACAGTCTGCATGTCTGGACTGTCTATTTTAGAATCTTTGACTTTAATATCCATAGACAGACCTTACTTTGGTTTTGTTCTTGCCTTTGCTGTTATGCTTTCTTGAAATTTCTTATATTTCAGTGTGCTGGGGAGGAGGCTTTTTCCCTTTTGACTGAGATAATGCGAGTTCAGAAATCCGTTTCATTCCTTCACAAAAAAGGAATCTCCCTTTCAGTCAGCATTTCATACTAAACAATCCCTACTTCCTTTTATTGGTATTTTCTCTGCTTTATTTGTTAAATGGGATATTTAATTATATATTAATGGCTCTTCAGTCCTCCCCATCACCTGACTTTTCATAACTAATTTTGCCTGATGGTAGAATTATCAGTTCCCACACCGTTCCTTCTCTCTCCCTTCCCATCTTCCATTTTCAGGAGATTTAATTTTAATATTTATTCTAAACAAATAACTTTAATGAAATATTACTTTTTACAGATCTTAAACTACTTTGACACTCATGAGATATTTTTAAAATTGTTTGGAATCATGGGAGGCTGTAAATATTATGTTTATTTTATACTTAGATTTTTGTCCCCAATTTCTATTGGTCTTCTGCATGTGAAAGCACTAAGACTACACTAAAACCAGTAGTTTTGGGAATTTACTGCACTACACAGAATTAAAGGATAATGATTATGTTTAGGAGCTTCAACAAGAAATATTTTCACTGGTAATGAGCAAATAATTCTGTGTAAAATTTTAGACCTTTAATAAAATGCAAATATGCTTCTTTCTAATCCAAATGATTCTGTGATTCTATGATTCTTTAAATGACCTGATGCCAAGAACATTTAAAATATTTTATCATTTTATTAAGTTTGTATAGAGTTCACAGGGGAAGATATGTACTGAAACAACACAGAAATTAAGAATTTTCTGTAATTCTTACAACTAGCTAACATTTCAGATGCTTTATATAGTAAAACTGCATGCCAGTTAACACAGTGGTGCACTGGCCTTCAGTTCTTGTACAGACAATGGCAATACACTCAATAATAGTGTCAAAAACAGCAAGTGGTGAAACCCCCTGAGTCACTCAATGTCTCAGTCTTATTTTTCACAGATACTTCTTCATATTTCCTACACTGTATTGTAATATTAGTAATAAGTGATCCTCAGAAGTCTGCAATTTCTGTTTTGAATGGGAACCGTTTATTGACATATAGATGGAAGACAAAATCATATTGAAAATTATTCATTTTTCTCTTTTCTATTTGAAGTCCACTCTCCAGCGAGCAATTAATCTTATTATTCTGTATTTCTTTAGTCTGAAATTTCCTTTCCTGGAACTTTTCTTCACCAGCATTTCTTTCTTGTTTCATCATTTAAAATGCCTTTCTTGTTTTCTGTAGCAGTGTTTCTTCAGACTTTACAGGATGAGATTTCCTGGAGTGCTTGGTTTGCCCTGAAGCAGTGAGCCTACACTAAAGAATTAAGAAAGTAGAACTGTGATTTTTTTTCCTGCAGAATCATGAGTTAATATTGTGGTCAGATTGGCCTAAAATTTTCTATGTTCTCACTTCCTGAACACTTCAAATTAAAATGGTTGAACACTCATGTTCACTGTACTGTGAAGCACCAAAGTAGATAAACCTATAGAGAGAGAAGAAACATACATATTTGTATGCTTATTTCAAACATTTGCAATTCCCATTCACAATTAAAAATAGGATTTCATGCGTACATTGAAACTGAACTTTTCCCCTCCATGCAAAAATCACCAGGACATTCATATGAGATAAAAATTGGATATTTCATTCAAAAAATCTGTTCTACAAAAAAAATAATAATGAAGAAAACAAAGGATTATCTAATTATTTACTACCTGGTCCTTCCTTCTTATCTGCATGTGTTAGCTTCACACTATGTGAACAACCAACGTCTTCTGCAATACTTGTAGGATCACTTCTTGGCGTCGTGTGTGAGGGCTAGTGACAGTCATTCAGCAAGACTTCCATAAAGGTTTGCTCCAGGGAAGGAGGCCTAGAGAATCAAACCCTAAATCAAAAGAACCTGGGTATTTTATTTAAATGATTATTTCTACAACATCTAGCTGATCTCCAAAGAGCTTTACAGCATAGGCTTTGGCCCTGCTTAGGAGGATGTTCGTGACAGTTCATGGCACTCTGACATTGTGACCTATGGGTTCACGGAAGACTGTTACAGCTTAGGTTGCCAGTCAGCCTTGCTGTTTCTCCTGAGCAATAGCACTTACTTCTTCCTGTTAAGCACCTCTTATTTCCCACGCTTTTTTTTTTTTTGTTCACAATATTGAAGACCTTTTCCTGCACATAATTATACTGAACTACTTCTTGTATCAAAAGGAAGAATTCTTTTAATTTATAAAAAATTATTTCATGACTAAAAGCTCTTCCTTACAGAAAAACAACTGTTCTCCTTCAATCGTTTCTTTTCTTATGAATGATTAATTTGCCTTATGGCTTTCATTGTGTCTTTGACATCTGATCACTAAGACATAAATGTACACACCCCTGAGTACTGTGAGACAAGGGTGATAGCTTTCTAAGTGGTGTTACTGTTAAATTAATATTCAGAGTACTGTGTACAGAAACAGTACTATTAGAGGCACACACTAGCAAACCATGTAAAAGGCCGAAGTACAAGCCAAGATACATTTGTAGACGTCTTCAGTTTATTAAATTGAATTGCTAAAAATCCTGCTGTTAATGCAGGTGACAGCAGTTAGACTGCAAGGAAGCAGGGTTTTCCTTCCTTTTCTTTTTATTGATTAATTAGTCTATGTGTGTGCAGCAGCTGAACATAAGCTGATATGCAAGTGCTAAATGGCGTTGGTCATAGTGTGCTAAACAGTCATTTAAAAAGATGTTTTATTGATCAGATTCCTTCCTGTAGGCAGAACTGATAATAAACATCACTGGCAGGGAAGCAAGTTTGCAGATGACACCAAGCTGGGAGGAAGTGTCGATCTGCTGGAGGGTCGGGAGGCTCTGCAAAGGGACCTGAACAGGCTGGACTGCTGGGCTGAGACCAACGGCATGAGGTTTAACAAGGCCAAATGCCGGGTCCTGCACTTGGGGCACAACAACCCTAAGCAGAGGTACAGACTAGGAGAAGCCTGGCTGGAAAGCTGCCAGGAGGAGAAGGACCTGGGAGTGTTGGTTGACAACCGACTGAACATGAGCCAGCAGTGTGCCCAGGTGGCCAAAAAGGCCAATGGCATCTTGGCTTGTATCAGAAACGGCGTGACCAGCAGGTCCAGGGAGGTTATTCTCCCTCTGTACTCGGCACTGGTGAAACCGCACCTCGAGTACTGTGTTCAGTTCTGGGCCCCTCACCACAAGAAGGATGTTGAGGCTCTGGAGTGAGTCCAGAGAAGGGCAACAAAGCTGGTGAAGGGGCTGGAGAACAGGCCTTATGAGGAGCGGATGAGAGAGCTGGGGTTGTTCAGCCTGGAGAAGAGGAGGCTGAGGGGAGACCTTATTACTCTCTCCAACTACCTGAAGGGAGGTTGTGGAGAGGAGGGAGCTGGCCTCTTCTCCCAAGTGACAGGGGACAGGAAGAGAGGGAATGGCCTCAAGCTCTGCCAGGGGAGATTTAGGCTTGAGATTAGGAAGAAATTCTTCACAGAGAGGGTGGTTAGGCATTGGAACGGTCTGCCCAGGGAGGTGGTTGATTCACCTTCCCTGGAGGTGTTTAAGGTGAGGGTAGATGAGGTGCTTAGGAGCATGATTTAGGGAATGGTGGGAATGGTTGGACTCGACGATCCAGTGGGTCTCTTCCAACCTGGTCATTCTGTGATTCTGTGATTCTGTGATTCTGTGATTCTGTGATTCTGTGATGTCGGAAGACTGTTGGGAAATGTGTTGATGTTTGCCTCAGCTGTTTCATGTTTATGAGGCCAGAGATAGGATGCCACTGAAGAGCCATTCCCATGCTGTGTTTGCCCTCTCTTGTACCTTTTACATTGAATTGATTTATCTGACTATGAACCTTTTTAACAGTTTTTTTATCTCCGGTCCTGTCACTACAGTTGTCTTGAGCCTATGACTTCTAACAGCTTAGTATCTTTCTTAACATATATTTTTCTCTCCACTGCTGGAAGTGTAACACCATCCATCTCAAACACAGCCCCCTCCCTGTATTGCTGCACCTCTGCTCTCTTGGGTACACTGCTGGGAAACCCATCTTCCACTCCTGATACTCCAAATATAGTACCTTTTTATTCCCAATTTCAACTCCCTTTTTCATTACACTCTTTTGCAAATACTTTCCTTCAGTCTTCAGGTCAAGTTTCTCATCCTTTCCTTGAAAGTTTGTCACAATGGCAACCTTTCTGCATCTAAGCCTTTTTTTCCTTCATCTCTTCACCTTGCTGTATTTGCTGTACTCAAGCCAACCAGTTAAATTTCACAGTGTCATGCACAGATAACCAAAGCAGGTACTTTGAACTCCTACCTCCATGGGAGAAAGAGGATCACAATGAGCTTGGAGCGGCTGTAGATTACCCTGGTACCCAAGACAGCTAATAAAAAGATAGCATGGGTCTTTCTGCGCTACCTACCATTTGTATCTGATTCTTAATATCAATGTTCTCTGTTGGGTATCATTTTTACAATGTATCTTCTTACCAAGGAAAGTCCATTCCCACAGTTGTTGTTCTAAGAATCATATATCCCATGATTCATCCAGTCACCGTTGAAACAAAATGTAGAAACAACCCTTAGAACACAGGAAGAGGAAGAAGAGGTGCTGAGATTATCCTAGTAGTGGGGACTAAGTTCCTGCTTGATGAGTGCAAGCCTGTTCCATGTAATCCGAATAGTAGCCATATCTGTATTATCTGTAATATTTTCTTTCTTTTTTATTAATAATATAGACATTCTAAATTCATATCTCTTTAACAAGCAGGTAATATATAATGAACATATGAAGTGCTTCTCTATTTTTACTTTTTCTTAATGAAATTAAGTGTAGGATGTATCATGAAGTAAATATGAAATATGAAATAGTAAATATAAAGTATGAGGTGATGGTCTCACCCCCATGAGCATTTTTAAAAATTCAACATTCAGTCTTTTTAGCTTTGTGTTATATACAGATAAAGGCATGATATAAAACTATAAATTTACATATACGTAAAAATTATTTATATCATACCGCAAAATATAATATTTAAAAAATATTTTCAGCAATTAATTAAAAACATTCTGCTGAACAAAACCATAAGAGGACATTTAGCCTCATCTTTCCCACTAGTGTTTTGATACATGGGATTAGTTTCAAAGTAATTCACCTGTTTAATAGTACCTAAACTTTGTTTAAAAGACTTGGAGTACTGAAATGCATCTGTGTGTTTCTGTAGTGACGTATATAAGAAAATACCCTCTTTCCTTTCAATAGGTAGATATATACAGTACAGTATAGTTTCCTGAACATTTTTTTACTTTTTATGTCTTTATAAGAAGCAGAGATCAAGTTTTCTTCTTAGATTCTTTTTAGAAGAATAGTGAAAAATGAAGTCTGTAAAAAGTCTAGGCATAAGGGGGCTAGTTCACAGGCCTAGGGAACTCAAGTGTTGGTCTATAAAGATGGCAAAGTTGGAGATAAGTGCAAAATTCTTCACTAGTCCTTTCCACCAAAAATGATGTTTTTCAACAATTTTCATTTTTAATACGTTAAAATTTTAATTATAAAACTAGTTTTAATATTTCAAATTTAAAACAAGTTTTAAAAGAATTTAAGTTCTTTCAGGGATACTGTTCTCTGCCCCAGCAGCAGTGCCTCTTGCTGTACAACAGTAACATTTCTCTCAGCTCAAGAACAAAAGCCCCTCCAAAGCAAATCTGCATTAGTGCCTTTGGAGGGGGAACAAAGCTGGTAAGGGTACGTGCTGGGGCAGCTCCAAAGATGTAACTTGCTGCAGAGTTTGTGCTTGCAGTCAGTTGGATGTCCTACACTCTCAAGTCCGTGTCTGACTTTTTCAGAGAACTACCAGGTTCATTCCTGAATACTATCTGGATGAAAGTTTATGTGCACTGCACATGATCAGGAAACTTAGGTCCTAAAGAGAAAAAAAGGGGTAACCATCCTGACATTAGAAATCCTCATAGGGCTGAAAAAAATCACTCATGCCATGATAACTTAAAAGAAATAGAGCTATAAGAAGATAAGTAAGAATTTTAAGCGTGCTTTCAATATGCAAGTCTTAAGAATGACAAACAGTTGAAAGAATGCAATTTCTTATAATCAGATAATGTTCTGTGTTATAATCTTGTTTTTTTAATGGGAAAATGAAAAATAAAAAGGAAAGAATCCTCTTGATGACCTCTTTGTGTTACATGTTCACTCTAGCCTACCAGCTTCTTGTCTGAATACCATGAGACCCAAAATCACTTTACATGCCCAAATTCATGTGTTGCTCTCATTAGCTGGAATGTCTTGGCATTCTGGTTCTGTTTGCAAGGAGAATGGGTAGTGCACCTTAGAAAAACGTAGGTGTCAGGTAAAGACAGAAGCTCAGACATTTTTCAGGGTTGTCATTTTAAAGACCAGAAGACATCAGGGCAACATATATGTCAGTGAGCAGCAGGCAAACACAAAGATAATAAAAATCCATGTAAATATATATGACTCCCTATGTCCTCACTGTTACTCCTAGTTCTGATACCCTCCAGGCTGCAGGATAAGTATACACATATTTCACCCTTAAAGAAGGTTTAAAGTTTTATTTCTAGAACTGCAAGTATACACTTTGTCTCCTGTAGTTGCTTTAACAAAATGACTGGACACAAAGCTGACAACAACAAAATAGGTTAGATATCTGATATAAATAGGATTGCAACAATAGTGTTCAAAGGAAAAGGAGAAGGAAAACCATTTCTTTCCCTCTTTATGAGGACTTTGGGATGAAATATACTGCATGTTAAATGTATGATAAAGATAAATTTGTATTGAATGGCACTCCCTTCCTTCTGTTATAATTAGAAGTGCAATTTTTCCCCTATATTTTCAGTTTCCTCCTTCTACTATTTCGAAAATCAAATCAGAAAAATGACCTGTTTCCCATGGAGTAAAGTAGAGCATTTCTCCCTAGGAATATTTTCAGTGAAAACACTACATGTTTGTAGAAACATTTATTTCCATTAATTATTTTTTTAAAAAAGGAAAAAAATCTGAAACAAACATACCTTCTTTTGACTGTCTATACTGAGTAGATGAATTACCTCTACTTCTGGCTGCCACACAGATGGTGCCATATTACTTATTCCCTGCTTCTCATCTTTCCCTTTCTGAGCATATTTTTTCATACCTCATGTAATCTTTTATCTCAGTGGAGTGTGGTTCACTCAAGTAAAACAGTAATCAACTGATTACAAAGAAGCACACAGCTGTCTGCTAGGAGTTATGACCTAAAATATTTAATTAAATTGCACTGCTGTTTTTCAGATCCTTATTGGCTTTGCTCCATGTCCATATCCTGCATTTTGTCTATCTGCTCTAGTTTCAGCCTTCTGTCAGAGACCACCACTAAATACCAGAGGAACAACATTGTGATTGCACTTAATGTATTTTGTAGAGTTAATTTTCATGTGGTTAAACATCCTAAACTACTATTCAAAATTCTTCATCATATTTAGACTATTCTTTTCCAAAATCAACAGGCAACTGGCATAATACAGATGTATGTTTCTTCTTGACTATCAGGTAAAGTAAAAATTAAATAAGTAGACTCTACTGTCAAACTCCCCCCCACCCTCCCATTACAATTGTTTAAACTTCAGAGAACGCATTGAAATGTGATATAACTAATAATCCTATTATTCTGATACTCTACCTCCAGAGATACTACTTCTCTTGAAACTGTTATTTCCATTCTCTAAGCATTCAGGGAAATTATGTTACACAATTGGAGTTAATATGTTACCATGAAAAATTTTTCACTTTCTGTCTGAATGGAACTGATGTCAAAGATTGAATTATATATATTATATATTCACTGACCTCTAGGATTATTCTTTTTAACTGTAATAATTATAAACACAAACTAGATAAAGCATTACCAAAACTATTTCAAAGATACCTATGGAAATAGACATAAATTTCTTCTAAATTTGGATATATTCAGTTAAGATACTGAGGATTCTTGTTTTATTTAGCTGCACATATCAGAGATACCTTGGCTACTGTAAATGATTAATTGCATACGTCTATATACATGTCCATTGTAGCTTTTGATGCAGTGGCCATAAGATTGTGAGAAGGCTCCTGCTTCACTGTATTTGACTTTGAACCAGCATGATTGATGATAGTTGCTGTTTTTCATCAACTAGGCCAGTTTTGAAATCCTGAAGGACCTATACCTGTAGGCTGCTTGGGAAAACAGAAAGATGAAGTGATGCTTAGATGTTTTTGCTGTCCTAGTATGAATTGCACTTGGTCCGAGTCAGTCTTTCCATGTCCTTACCTCATCCTTGATGTCTTCCATCCTCCAGAATTTCCTTTACCTCCTCTTCGTTCATGTCGCAACCCTTACTCAGTCCTTTTTAGTGGCATATAGTGCCTTCAGAAATATTCGTGACCTCTGTACAACTGTTTTATGAGGGCATACAAAAAAAATAATTCTCTCTCAGCCCTTTTACTTTGAAAAGGGTTCACATGTCTTATAAGAAAAAGGTGTATTTCAGATGCAGATTTTGCTTTTCAGCTTAGTTAGAAGTAAGAGATACAGAGAAATCAAAACAACATATGTAAAGAAAAAATGAAAGTCCTAATTATTACAGGATGGAGAGAAGGTAGAATCCCATTCTTATTCCATCTTAAGCATTTTGCTTGCCTATAAATAAAAATACACAGTTTGGATACAATAATTTTTCCCTACGGGAGAGCTGTGAATATTAAAGAGAAAATATGATATTGAAGAAGAGACCACTCCAAAAATATTATATCAAGGAGAAACCAGTCCAAGTTTGTTTTGCCTCTATCATCAATGTCAGAAGACATCAGAATCCTGATGGAAAAATGAAAACATCACCAGATGGAATATTTTGAGCAAATAAAGCCTGGTGCCAAGGGAAATTAGAGACTTTTGCAAGAATGTCACCCTCACAGTCATGAAGCTTTGGTCCTTCAGAGAAAAATGTGAAATACAAGTAATATGGATACTAGAAGTACTTTAACCCAGGTGTATCAGAGATTCAGTACTGTGCCATTAATCTATCTCACCCAAAAAGGCTCTTCCATATATGTAATTAGCTTTGTTTATACAATCACATTGAATATAAAACATAAAGAAAAAGAATAGTTCACAAGCTTTAGTGAATATTATACAGTTTACTAAGGACAGGTACAGTCAGGAAAGATCATTCCTAAAATTTATTTACATTCAAGTGCACCTTCCCTACTCATCAATTTCAAATCAAAATTAAACAAGAAAAGCCAATCAGTGGTAATTTATCTAACAACAAGGTAAGATAAAAAGTGATAGATGTATTAATGCTGTTTGAAAATATTTTCTTTATTTTCTTTTTTTCATTCAAAAAATACCACTCTGTCTGAAAGCTGAGAGAAAGGGTCAGTTTTTAAATGCCCTGTTGCAAGAAATGCATACAGGAATTAATTTTTAAAGATGTCGACCTTAAACTTTGCTGCTGGGAGATCTCTCTTTTTCTCTTAAGGGTGCTTCTTTTTGTTTAGAAATTTTAATGTCTGTCTAAAAATATTCTATAAAACCCCTGTTAAATTATTAGTTAATTTGGTCTACTCTTTTAAGAGGTTTTCTTCTATTTTAACAAAAGCATTGGATTTGATACTTAATTTTCAGCTAAGTTTAGGATTGGACATTTGGATGTTTTGCTAAATCTTCTGAGAAAATCTTACTTACATGATTTGACCAACTTGACAGGCAGAACTGCTAATACGTGAGCAATCACCTAGCAATGTGGAATTTTGTGTAGTGTTTTCCAAAATCAGGTTGTAAAGTCAAGCACTTTTCAGCAGTTGCATACTGTTTAGTCTGAGGTTTTGTTTAGTTTAGTTCAGCCCCCCTGAAACATTTAGATTGATTTGGACATATTGAAGACACCATTTAGCCTGCATAACCATTTTCAAACAATGCCTTATCCTTAGGAATGGTTTTATAGGAGAAAGACAAATGGTTTCAGAAATGAATAAAATGAATTGTAAAAACAGTAGTTGTTATAAATGAATAATCTTTTGGCTGGTCAAAAACAGTAGAAATTTTTCACCTGACTTTTATTTTCAAAGTTTGAATTCTAATTTCATCCAAATGGCTAAATGTTACTCTATAGTTACATACTAAACAGCTTAGTTTCAATTACCTTGATATTGCATCATGACATATCATAAAATGGAACACAGAAAAACAAAATCCTCCAAAAAGCCAAGAACCACATTAAGCAGAATCATGAGTGTCTTGACCTGTGAATTCTTAATTTAAATTTAGGTTTTTCTGTAAAGGAATTCACTTGAGAGACAAAAATAGAGGGAAAAGTGCTTGATTTTCTGTCAAATTAGAATAAAACCACTTGGTTCAGAGAGGAGAAATTCTGAGATTTTCCCCGATCTGACTGAAAAGCTCAGCAGAAAATTTTCACTAAAAGAGCGTGAGATCCACTGACATCCCAGGTAACTCCTGCTACTATTTCTGTTAACTGTCTATCACCCAACTTTCCAGGCATATATTTGTTTGGCCCTGCACTGAATTTGTCATCATATTACAAGGTCAGCTGTTTTTACCACCTATGATTTTTAATAATACTAATAATACTATACTTATACTATATAGTTATATACTTATACTATATAGTTATAATACCAATCCTTACTTGTATTTTACTTTTTCATGCTTGTATGCAAGAAAAAAACACAGATATATGAAGAATTTTCCTATTGGTTGCAAAGATATGGGTAGAAAGAAATTCAAGCGCTTAGCCCTATAGAAATCTGCATAAACCACAGGGAGAATAGTTTCTGTGAGTAACAAAGTGAGCCAGGTCACACTACCGGCGATTAATAACTAGCCTGAATAATTTTTTCTGAGTGTGATGGCCTGCAGGAACTCTCAGCACAAGGAGAAAGATTGCTAAATGCTGGGCCAGTATTGCAATGTGTACTTTTTTCATAAAGTTACATGAAAACAGAATTAAATCAAGTGCATTTTACCAGCATTCTGTCAGCCTTTGGGACTGAGAATTTATGCAGAGACTGCTTTGAAACACAGTTTGAATTAACAGAAAAAACCAAGTGCAGTGCGTGGAGAATTTTGTCCTCAGTGAATGATCAAGATTTTGTCAATGACTAAGATCTCTCTTTAAATACTACCAATTAAACATATCTTTATTGCCTTTTACATCAAATCTTTGCTGAAGTGGGAAGGCATCTGAACTTTGTAACTACATTTTGGTTCACCTTTAGTATTACCTGCCTGATCCTTTGCGTTGTGATTTTATCTTGATGATGAATTTCCTTTTTATATCACATAGAGTATAAGATAGAGACTTAGTGTCAGCCAACCATTTAACCTCTTCCTGTCATTCACTCCTCCTGCCATTTCTTTCCAGATTGCTATTTATCACTGTGGTATTTCATTTTGACTTCTAACTTAAATCATGTGTATAATCAGAAATTAAATGTTACATTCTTTAGACAAAGAAACCTCCACCATAACCTCTATGACAGGTTGTGAGTGTGTGTCAGTTCCTAAACTCTACTTTGTAATTGGAAATTGTCAGGAATCCTTTTATGAAGGATTTTTTTTTCATCAGAAAATGTCAATTTTTTAAAATTGAAACTTCTTACAATTCAAGTTTCACTGCAAATATAATCAAGAGGTCCTTCTCAACTAAGGGTGGGAATTTCTAGCTATAATCAGGAAAATAATTGGAGAGGTAGGTTGTGATTATAGCATGTGAAGTAATGGTTCAAATCCTTTCATGAATTATTGTTCTATTATGTAAACATAAGTGATTCTTTCAAACAGAGAGTTCAAACAAATGTCAGATATCAGCAACCAAACTGAAATCTTCACTTGATTTTGAACTTGATTCAAATTCCTTTATCTACTCGACTACCAAGCAGTCCTTCCAAAGTCTTGTAGCCATCTCTGCAACTCTGTCATTTGTATACATATAGAATGCACAATATGCAAGTGTATATCAACACATACATGCACAAACTTCTGCATTAGAATATATTTCAGTCATAATTACCATGTATTTCACAGCACTCAAATGTCTGTGTAACATACAGTGCTGCTAGTGGTATCTGTTCACTTTTACACAGGTATATTGTTGGTCAAAGCTTTCGGATGTAAAGAGATTAAGTTCCCGTCTTTGCCTGGGAGGTAGTGAGATCTTTCTTAACGCAATTTATTATTTTCATAGAAGAAATAGAAGAACAGGTGTTTAGTGTCTCATTTCAAATGGTTTCAACTTGAATACAATGACCTACAACTTGGCCACCAAAGCTAAACATAATAAAACAAAGCCAAACGAAATGTGACAAAAATAACTCTTTAGCCTTGTTGTTAGGGTATTAGATGTGAAGGGTGAACCATAAGATTTTCTTTTCATTACAATGATAATTTAAATGTAGAAAAAAAATTTTATCTATCTATCTGTCCGTCCATCCATCCATCCATCCATCCATCCATCCATCCATCCATCCATCCAATGGTCATTTCTGGAGCACTGATCAGAAAACAGACTTCCTCAAGGGAGTGCCCAACAGTTAAATCAGAAATCCATACTTATCATTATACTTTCAGCCTTATTAAGCTTTGATTTATGCTTGTCGATCACAACAGGTGAAACAGAAAGAACTAGAAGAATCTCTTTCCTCCCTGTGTTCAATATGGAATTGCTTATAAGCTGAAAGAAGTCAAACAGAGACTCAGTAGATGACAGAAGGAATAAGACTCCTGTCTCACATAACTAAATCGAATTTTCTTATAGTTCATCAATGAAGTAAGAGAAAGGACAGCTTGTGGTCCCAAGCAACCCAAATCATCAATACCAGCCATGTTTTCAGAATCCTCTGCACTACAGGACACACATGTATTGGACCTGAAGTCTCTATAAGTCTTCAGTCTTCATGATCTCTGTATGTATTACAGATTTAGAATCAGCCTAGCAATAACAGAGATCTCATAATCAAAAGAGATACCATGATTTAGAGGAGACTCTATGTCTTCCAATTTAGTGCTGTTTGATTAGACACAATTCTTTAGGAAAATAAGCATTTGTATTTTTTAAGGAAATCCATGTATCTGGACAATAATTTAGAGGTAAATTATGTCAAATGATGACATAGAAATATGTTCGGCTTTTTCTGAACATTTCACAGATATTCTGTACATATAGAGCCAAGTTCCTCATACTAGTAGTGATATGCAATTTATTAATATTAAATTTCATTTCTCATAAAGTACTTATATTTCTTGTAGATACATAGATATTTTTCTTACAGAGATGACCTCATTTCTCATTTAGATAGTATCATCTGACCTTCTGACCTTACATTTGAGGGTCAGACAACAGCAAAAAAAAAAGAGCACCAATTTTCTTTTGAATCTCACTATTTCGGTCTTGCTTTTGAACCTACTGGCTAGATTGTGTGGTATGAATCTTTGGATCTCTGCTGATTTAGGAGACCTTATAATTATTTATACCAGTGCTGAATACCCCTGACAGAAGCAGGTGAAATGCTGCCCATGAAACATATTTCTCATGTCATTTCCAAACTTTTCAATTCTCCTTCAAACCAACTGCAAAGATATTTTCAAAGCCTATTTTCCCCTAAGTGCACATTTGCTTTCAAAGTAACTACATCAAACACAGTCTTCATAAACATTTTCAAATGTGTTCAGTCAGCATTAAAAGAGGCAGAAAATCTCTTAAAAAATAAACCATAAAAATCACCACATGCAACTCAGGTAGATTGTTCTTTTTAAAAGGAGAAAAAGGACTAGAAGTTTCAGCTGCTTGAGTCTTCAGAGTAGAAACACACCATGGTGTTATTCATTTTGGAGACAATTAAATGAGAGGAATAAATGAAGCTTGTTCATGAGTTTGGATATTTTTGGAATTGCCACAACATTTTTAATCATATTTTATGGATATTAGCAGGTGAACTTGAATCAAGAAGCCTTTTCCAAAAACAGCTGAACAACCATGTCTAGACCTCCACTAATCCCACCAGCTACTGCTCACCCATTGTTTCAGAAATAAATTGAAAGTGTTTATGCAGTTCTCACTTTGTTTAGACAGAATAAATGCATCACTTTCTTCTTTGACTTATTTCAACATCAATAACTCACTAAGCATGGACAACATGTCAAGTTCAGAACTCTGAAGAATGTTCCCATTCTTACTGTCTGCAAGGTAGCTATATACAGTGGCATTTTAAATACAGGCATCTACACCAGAAAGCTCCTTGGATAAATTTCATAATGTAAATAAGGGTTTTTCTTATTTCTCTTCCATGATATTTTTTCCATTCAAAATGTTGAAATGATGAAGAGATGTATAACAATACAGATATTTTAATGAAAAAAAAATCAGATCTTCATTCCTTTCAACATGAATTTGTACCAATGTGCCGTTTAAAGAATCTCAATGTTTGCAACAGTTTGAGATTAAGATGTTTGATAAAAGCTTGTGTGAGGATTAATGATAATATATAGTCTTGCTGTCCATCATGTTTGGGTTTTATCATTCATCATCTCACAATGGAAGCCAAGCAAAAGTCTTTAAAGCCAGGGATTATAAGAGTGCAAAAATTGCCTGGGACCTACAGAAAGACCAGGTGCTATCACTTTTCAGGATTTGTGTATTTGTTCCAAGAAAGGGAATTTCAGCTTTTTTTTTTTTTTTTCAAAGAAATCATCTATTAACCAATTCATCAGAAGGAGCTGCTATCTCCTACAGATAAGGCAAGAATGGGTAGAAGTGCTGAACTATTCAGATGATGTTGTTAAAATATATCTTTGAATATCTGCAGCACAGAGAGATGAAGAAATGTTGTGAGGCATTTTCAAATATGGTTTCTTCAGCATAGAGCCTTGGTATCCAAACCTCTGAAAAACTGACCTGATGAAAAGTTTTGTTAGTGGACAGTTTATTATCCTTACTATAGACATGATATGAATCCCTGGAAGAAAAACTCAGGTGATAAGGCAAAGACAATATTGACCTAATGGACAAAATCTCAGAAAAGTCACTTGAAGAAAATTATAGAAAAAATGGCTTCATCTTCCACTGTAAAGGGTTAATTTATGGGGATAATAGTTAGTGATCCTTTTACATCACAAGCAAGAGTGTCTCAGTTCTATTGCAGTGTGTCACGATGTTGAAATATTTTATTATGTATTTTCATAGATGATATTGCCTTCATTGCTATTGTAGTAAAGCATTTCATGAGGGGCTACTTTAATCCATATGCCTACATCACTCTAACAGAAATGGTAAGGAAAAGATCTGGCATAGATCTGGCATATGTCAAGGCTGGCATATTTTCCTATGTTAACTTAAAAAATTGAACTATACATATCCTAGGAAAAATCCTAACTTTTTTAGTTCATTTTACAAAATCCAAACAAATATCAATTAAATATCAGAGAATTATAGAATCATAGAATGGCAAATACCTTAAAGATCATGTAGTTCCAACCCCCTTGCCATGGTCAAGGACATCTTCAAATAGGTCAGGTTGCTTATAACATCATCCGACCTGGTCTGGAACACCTCTCTAGGCATCCTGTTCCAGTGCATGATGACCTTCACAGTAAAAAATTTCTTCCTAATACCTAACCTAGTTCCAGAACTAGGAATGACCAGGCAAAATCTTCCAGATAGTCCTGCTGAATATTACAGGGAAATTTTTCAGTTGTGCTAAACTCCAGCAGAAGGTATTGCCATGTATGATATTCTCAACTTATCTTTTTTTGCCTACCAAATTGATGAAGCAGACTCTCCATCACCTTAGAGATGAAGTGGTTGAGAAGCTGCCACTCTAACATTGAGTTGAAAGTTTCTGCTTCCTAAGCAGCCTGGTGAAATGGAGAAAATAGGTTACATTCAGTTTTGTGAGCAGGCAGAATTTACCGAAGTCTTCAGTGAAAAGAGGATCTTTGATTTCCAAGCTTTTTTTCATAGGTGTTTGCTATTATCTTCTAGAAATTATTGTGATTTCAGATTAAAAGTCTACCCTACATTTAGGCAGCATACTGGAAGATGACTACCACTAGGAAGACTAGTTAATGAAGAAGTGAAAAAAAAATGAGATGTGGGTTTGGCTTCTAGAATTCCCAATACGTGTGTTTTCTCTTCTAGTGCATTATGGTGCCAAGCATGATGGTAGTATGCACGTTGTTTTCTTAGTGCAAAAGTAGATGAGATCAAAAAAGATTTGCCAGAACGTATAAGGTTCTGGAGCCCGATAACCACAAAGTAAGAGAGACATCTACTATTTCACTCTTAGTTTAATCTAAACTTGTGTTCATTTTTGTTTATGTTTACCTCACAGTGCAATGCAATAATGTCTTACTCCTGTTTTAAATTTAAGCATTCCATAGCAAATCTGGAAACTACACATCTATACCAGTACCCATAACCCTGTAAGGATAAGAACTTCCACTAATCTAAAACTGATTTGTGCCAAAATGTTCTGGATTAGCAGCATGTTCTGGGAATCAATATTACCTCATGACTGTGTCTCTAATACTGTGTATTTTAACATATTTAGAGGTCATATTAAACACATCCATGTGTTTTACAGGTCTACATTTTTTGTGTGTATCCCTCTGAGTTACTTGTCACAATGACATAAGAGAACATTTAAGAATTATACCATAGTATATGAATACTATCCTGTATGCCTAAACCAGAATTGTTAGAAAGTACAACTATTGTTCTAGGATAATCTTCATAAATCTTTTTGTGGATGCAGAAATTAAAAATCATAGCTACTGTGTTGCTTTTTAGATAACTTGCAAAATTTCTGCCTTCTTGCACACAGAAAGTGCAGAGTCACAGAGCAGGGCGATATTTAAGACAACCACAATGTCTGCATGAACACAATATGTAGCAGCTGATAAGCAAACTGATCAGCTTTTCATAGGACAGCTATGATGTGATTTGAAATTCAGAAAATCTATTCCTGATTCAAAGCTTTGAGGTCAGCTAACACTTACACAGCCTCAAAATGGTATTGTCTGTCTCTCCTGCTGTGGTCCTTTGAAATACTGCAAGTATTAATCAAAAGTCAATTGTGTGTTTTAATCAGATTTCATGGAAAATACATTGTAGGTGCAGGGGTTGTGAATTACTTCGCAAAATGGAAATGTTAGGTGTAATTTGATCACTATAAATGGGAAAACAGCAATTATTAAAGTGAATAAAACTTTACTGTGGTAAATCAAGAATGAGTTGAAAGGTCAGTACAATGACTGTTGTAACTGAACCATGTAAGCAGTGCTATAATACTACTTTACTTCAAATGAAAAGTACAGTTGATTTAAAAAAATGATAAAAACTGTTGATACCATTTAAATTAATGGAAATGCATCTACTGATTTCAATGGAAATAAAATCTTTTTTTATTAATTGAGTATTTCTACAAGGCTATTTGCAAAATTGAAGACTGAGTCTTAAACACTATCCATAAAGTGAAGAGTTAATTTTAAATCAAACTTACAGTAAGCTACTGTGTGGTACATAAAGCTTCCAAATTCAGAATTATTTAATACATTATTTTAGTAACAACAGAATCTCTGAACAAAAATACAAAATGCCAGCAATTGCTCAAATAACATCTTTTGATTTAATTTATGGTACTGCCTTACTTTATGTAAAACTTAGGTAGTTCTTGATATTTTAAAATTATCACTTTGTGTAATAACATGTTGTCACAGCTGTTGTCAATGTCCCAGCTTTTAAGACATTTTGTTGTTATCCATCTTCTTTTAAAGCCATGCAACTTCTGCCTGTGGAGAAGGGGTGGGAAGATGCACCATAAGCATGAAAAAAGTTTTGATGCTCTCATTTTTGCTGCCTGCTACCACAGCTGTGAGAAAGAGTAATATGAGAATAGTGCCTATTAATACAGTTAATAGGAAATGTGTGAAGATGGAGTATGGTTATCACAGATAGTATTCTCTCATAAATCTATTTGCAGCTACTAAACTGGGCTGCATTTTTGCATGGAAAGAAAAAGACACTTTCCTTTTCACTCCTTCCATTACCTCCTCTGGAACTGCTAGATCTTCTGGTTGAGCAAGTTACAATAATTTTTTGCAAACAGAGAAGAAATGTGTTTTGTTTTTTTTCCTACAACTTCCAGCAGGAAAAAAAAAATAAATTAAAACTCTTTTATTTAAGAAGACATAGTAGCACTGTGAATTCTTTTTTACTTATGGAAGCCCACTGTAAGAGTGACCTTTGTGGTTTTTAGTCATTTTCATTAACTGCAGTTACTGCAGAGTAGGAGGAAAAATTAACAGACTGGGTTCAGTCTTGGTTGTATGTGGATGATTATATCAAATCTAGGTGACAAGTACAGTCAGAATTTGATAGGACACTTGAATTGGCATGACACTTACTGAGTTCAAAGGCCTATTTAGAATAAGCAAGAATCCAAATATTTTGAGAGAATTTGAAAAGATCCATCACCAGTCTTTTACAAGACTGCAGTTATTATTTCTAATTGCTATACTTCAATTTTGAAACTGGAAGTACAGTCTAGAAGCTGGAAATACAAACCTTAGCTGGTTGTGCAAATCATGGAAATGGAAATTATTTCCCCTTCTGCATCTACTTCTAAGGTACATTCTTATAAATGAATTATTGAAAAATGATTGTCCTTTAAGTGGATATAAAAAGTTGATTTTAAGTTTTGAGCTGCTCTTGAATTACCTACTCTAAAACAAGCCTGTAAATTAAGAAAAAAAAGAGTAGCTGTGTTTTCAATAGTGCTGAGAAGCAAAGAACATGGGATAATAGCCTCACTGTGTAGAAGATAGTGAAAAATTTTCTGTGACACCTTAGTGGCTAACCCATGGTGCTTCAAGATTGTAATATTACATGCTTAGATTTAGATGTAGATATAGCTACAGACACATTTTATACATACTGATTTTCTACTGTCACTCTATTTTCCTTTTAAAAACAAAATAAAGCACACAAAAATGAACAAAGGAGATGTACCCACAAAAAAATGTCAGACATCATCCTTAACTTCCATTTCTGCTCTTGAATATTTCCCTCTCAAATTAGTCCACTACCACTTTTTTGGTAATTTTAAGGCAAAATATCTTAAGTAAGAGTATTTATTTTCCTAATTGTATTGCATGTTTTCCTTTTTATGGTTATTTCTACCTGTTTGATTTCTGATTCACTGGAGTTTGTACAGCTCAGAATCAAACAGTCTCATTACTGGCAGCAGCTTAAGGTAAGACTAAGTTCTTACAGTTTTCCCTAAGATTTGTACGTTTCTTTTTGAAAAAAATATGCTTGTGTAGGTTCCTACTGTAATTATGAGAAGGTATATACTAGAAAAAAGGTCAGAACAAATCATTTGAAAAGTTTCACACAATAAACAACAATGTTAACACTGTTGGAATTGTCCTCATATGAATGCAAATAAATGCTTTGCATTTCAAGTTTCTTATTTAGACAGACAAGCCACAGAACTGGGATGCCAAGGCCACAAGGAGGCTCAGGCTGGATTGCTCTTCTTTGTACCAATCCCACTAAAACTTGTGGGAGTGTGCTGAACATATTTCCAATCCTGTTTGCAAGGATTATTCTCATTTATCTAAAACTAAGAACATTCTTCAGTTGACGATGTGATAATCACGAACAAGTTTTCCAGCCTACTCTTAGTTGACAGTCATTACTTAAGAGAATTTCAGCATTAAAACAGATCATGCTCTTGGTACAGGACTTCATTTGACCTGAAAAAGAAACCAATGTTTATGTCCCAAAAGAAATTTCTGCAACTTAGAGTTTTTCCATAACAAAGGCTTGAAATGGAAACCTAGCGAATATGGAAATGCGGTTTCACAGAGTTTCATGGTTAATGTTATGTGAGCAAATGCATCTATGTCTCTGCTATCCTAAGCTAACAAAATGACTTTGCAGACGAAAGGCTTTGCTTGAAACCAAGATTATCCTCAAAGTAGAGACATCCCTGTGTACTTTAATGCATTAGTTACATTCCCACAGCAGCAAATTAAATACATAATAGCTCTCCAAGTTCCTTGCTTCTTAGACACTAATCTATTATTGGAAACATTACAAGATGAAAATACCCTTCGGGTTTCTAACAACTTACCTCTGATAATGTAGAATTGTTTTTACTGTTAACTTAAAATATTCAAATCCTTCTAGGGCCCATTAGAAACACTTCCAAATACCAAGTGCTACAAAACAATTTTTATTACAATGTGTGGTATTCTCTTGCACTTTGTAAACATGTATCAAAGGGGAAAAAAGGAAGATGTGAAGACACAGATAGAAAAAAGTACTGTCTGTATTTAGTCTAAAACATAGGTGAGACAAAACCTCTGCATTCTAGTAAGCCTAATAATTTGTGCAGGTCACATCAGTATTTTCTCTTGCTTTGTGTCAAATGAATACTATACAATAAAGACCAGCTTTAAAAATAATATATTGACAGTAGTCCTATAAATCTGGCTTGCAAATACAAACAATACTAATGAACAATATTATATTGCTACAAATATTGCTTCTTGCATTATCTGACCTTATTTTAATTCAAGACTTTGAGTACAAAAGTGATCTCCAAACCCTGAGTAATTCTCCAGCTTTTCTCCTGCTGATAGTTTTCATCTGATAGTTTTCATCTGATACTTTCCATAGCACCATGTAGGCAGTGCAGATCATTGCAAGCAGAGAAGTCCAAGCAGAGAATCCATCAATCTGCTTTGGCACACAAGCCATTTGGGATAGATCTCTGTTTGGGTCTACAAAGGTGGCTGATTCTCTTGCATCTCATCAATTAATGAAAAGGGCCTTCCTGGCAACATACGGACAAATCAATTTAACTCCTTTCAGCATTATTGTCTACAGCTTGAGAGGAACTAATGCCCGTCTATTAGAAAAAATACTTAGTTTTAAGGAAGCAATGGTGAACCTTTTAATCTCTTTTCCACTTCTGCTTTCTAATTCTTGTCAATGTCCTGTTGATTTGGTTTGAGTAGAATAACAGAAGTATAAGCAGAAAAATAACAACAAAAAACCCCACAAAGTTAAACAAAACCACAACATGTAGCCCAGGGAATCCATTTCCTCTGAATCCCTATGGCCATTCTAATGTTCATCCAAGGTAACAGAGAGGAAAAGAACAATTGTCTATAGGAAAATAGACCTAAGACATGGTTAGAAATATCAGTAAGAGGGTGAAGGAATTCTTCAGTATGTACAAATGTCCTGTAATGTTTTGGTCTTCAGGTTATACAGCAGGAAAATGAGAAGCAAGCAATTTAATAGAGACTGATAGTGTCACAATAACATTGTATAATTCCTTTCAAGTAATGTAAGCCTTAATATGCTTTGTGGTTTACATACAGGTTTTCTAGTTTGCTACTTGACTTCTTCTGGTTGCTTCGTTAACCATTGTTCAGATCTCATTTGCTGTAGATGTTGTTATATATCATGGCAACATCACTGCCAGATTTCTCTGGGTTGTGATCAAACATGCTGAGAGATATTTTGTCAGAGGCACACATTTTGAAGATCTTTCTAAAGCACAGGAATACGTATTTGGATTTCTAATGAAAATGAAAGTTAATGTTTTAAAAAATAAAGCTGAAACTGCTAAAAATGCAGAAAGGTTTGACATGTTTTATTCAAGGTGGTGAATTTCTTTATTTGCAAACTTCTTCTGTTTAATGACAATACTGTGTTCTAAATTATAATAAACTGAAATACTATATTATCAACAAACTGAAGGTTTGTTAAAAAAAAAGAAAAAGAAAAAGTTAAAGAAAAACAACATAAAAAAAAGCATAGCAAGCAAACTTTTTAGCTGGAAGTGAGGGGATATGAGGGATCAAAAAACTGTTGCCTAGTTAATTGGCAAAGTAACCTTCAGCAATCAATAATGCACTTTGGTTTCCCACTAGTAACTTTGATTTCAGTCAATGTGAATCATATGCACACAAACAGAATAACAGCAATGGTTTGAACCAAGTTTGCTTAAAGTGTTGCTGTCTTTGTCATATGTATAGGGAATCTATATTATAGTCCCAACAATGTCAAACATTGAAGACTGGTTATCATTCTTTTTTTTATACAGACCTAAACCCGTTATTTCAATATCAGGTAGAGAAGAACAGCTTTCGTATGCTCTGTATTCACTTAGATTATTATCGCTAAAATCTACTAAAGGAAATTTTTTCTTCATTGTCATATTTAAGTTTTTGCTGTTGCTAAACACTAAGCACATTTTGCATTTTCCATTCTCATAAATCCTTATGTATTCCTACATATAGTAGCATCTTATATAGAAAATAATTTGCCCTTAGAAATGTCCATGATGATGAGCTTCCCTTCTAGGAAAACGTGTACAAACCAAGATCTCTTTGATTCCAATATGAGATAACACATAGGAATCAATTCATTTCATGTTCAGCTATCCAATTTCATATAAAAATATGAGAAAAGTATTATTATACAAGCTGGGCAGAGAAGGGATTGAGAGTACCCCTGAAGAGAAGTACCGGGGGGTACTGGTGGATAAGAAGCTCAATGTGAACCAGCAATGAGCGTTTGAAGGCAAGAAAGCCAACAGTATCCTGGGCTGCATCAGAAGTGCGACCAGCAGATTGAGGGAGATGATTCCGTCCCTCCACTCTCCTCTGATGAGGCCTTACCTGGAGCACTGCACTTTGTTCTGGACTCCTCAGCAGAGGAAAGACATGGACCTGTTAGAGTGAGTCCACACGAAGGCCACAAGGAGGATGGAGAGGGACTCTTTATCAGGGAGTGCAATGATAGGATGAGGAGTAATGGTTTTAAGCTGAAAGAGGGAAGATTTAGATTAAAAATTAGGAAGAATTTTTTTTACTGCGAGTGTGGTGAGGCACTAGAATAGGTTGTCCAGAGACATCGTGGGTGCCTCATCCCTGGAAGTGTTCAAGGCAAGGGTGAATGAGTCTTTAAATAACCTGATCTAGTGGAAGGTGTGCCCGTGGCAGTGTGTTGGAACTAGATGATCTTTAATTTCCTTCCAACCCAAACCATTCTACGATTCTATGATTATTAAACTTGTGGGGTTTTGCCTTCTCTAGTATTAGAGGCAAAAATGAGTGGAAAACATGCACAAAACATCTTTGTACACTATTCATATTGTGAGGATGGATTCAGTAGATGAACATTAAATGTTCAATCAAAGTACTGCTTAGTTTAAAGGATTAATGTAGTTTGTTGGCAAAAGTCCTTGTATTTCTCTATGAATAAGGAACTGCTAATGAGAGAAGGAGAGCCCTGATTGATTCTTTTAAGACAGGTTGCACGTGCAGAGGTATGAAAGCACATATAAATCCTTTTCTAATATGAGAGAGCTTCTATCTGAAAATAGATTTGGGGAACCTGACTGTTAGCAATATCTTCTAAACTCTGAATACAGAAATAAACAATTTTTAAAACTTATTGAAACTGTTTAGGAGCAGAAACATTCTAAAACTATAAAATCTGAAAATATTTTGCATTGGAAAGTAACAGTTACAGTAGTTTACAAAAATATGAAAGAGTGGAAATTTCCTTATTACTTACTATTCCCATTCTAAATACTTTTAAAGAGCAAATGAACTTTCTATCACCTGCTGTGATCTAGGCTCCCATTATGTTCATACTTGTGCAATGTCAGAGGCAATAAAATGAAGCCTATCCTAAAAGCCTTATTGACTTCATTCACATGATCTGAATTGACCATTCAGCTTTATTAACTGCAATGTCCTTGCTATAGTTCATTTTCATTAATATACTATTTACCTGAGGGAACTGGTTAATAATGACTTGTCTGGGACAAGATATATGAAGCAAAGAACTATTACATTAAATGACAGAATCTGACAAAAGAATAGACTTCTCTTCTTGAAATACAAGTAAGCAAGAAATAATTTTCTTTTGGTCTCATTTTATTTAGTCTGTTTCCTAAGGTCTATTGCAAGACCCTTGAAACAGGGAAAAAAAAAAGCAAACCTGAATCACTCAAGGCAGGTGTTTTGTACTGTGCCCTTTATTGACAACTTCAGTTTGGTAAAGCCTAAGCAATAAACTCTCCTTTTAAAAACATCTGATATTGTAAATAATTGAGGCAAATTACTTAAAATTGAGTACTGAAAAGGTGTTTGCAGGCCCATGATAATCTGCTGTATTGAGAGGGTGCTTTTTGTTGTAATCATAAAGGTACTTTTAAAAGTCTGCTTGGCAATTTTCCAGTCTCTCACCTCAGGCAAAATGTGGTATTAAATGGCAGGTCAATTAACTTTTGCTGCCATGTTTCCCTGTGGTATATTATGTTGTTGTTAACATTGATATGATAGGAGCGGCATACTAACTACACAGAGCTGGTTTCAAACACATATCTGTAAGTTATCACTTCAAAAACAATGGAAAACAAAATAAAACCAAAAAGAAACACAAATACAAACTTGTTCCATTTCCTCCTGCATATTCCTCTCAGCTTTTGAGTACTTATTGTGAATGAAAACTTATTAAAGAAATCGGATTTCACAGAATTCTGGTATTTTTTACAAGATCTATATTTGAATACAGATCCAAAGGGAGGAAAATTAAGAACATTTAAGTAATATTAAATATATTTTCTTCCTGCCACTCAAAACCAATTCCTGTGTCCTTTCCACCTAAATTAAATCCTGCAATGGAGGGGGGTGAGAAGAAATTTACATGAATCCTGGAATTTACATGAATCCTGGAATTTACATGAATCCTGGAATCCTAGAATGGTAGAATACTTTGAGTTGGAAAACACCTTGAAGATCATCTAGTTCCAACATCCCTTCCATACCTCCTCTAGATCAACCTGCTCAAAGCCCATCCAACCTGTCTTTTCTGCCTTTTATTTTATATAGAAACTAGAATTTATTTTTCTTTAGAGAGAAAATATAAAATATTTTCAATTGGAAATTAAAATCATAGAATCACAGAATAGTTTGTGTCCAATCACCCTCCAATGCGCAAGGGCATGTTCAATTAGCTCAGATTGCTCACATCCCCCTACAACCTGGAAAGTTTCCAGGGATGGGGTTTCTACCACGTCTCTGGACAAACTCTTCCTGTGCTTCACCACCCCCAGTGTAAAATATTTCTTCCCAATATCTAGTCAAAATCTACCCTCTTTAGCTTAAAACCTTTACCATTGTCCTATCAAAACAGGCCTTACTAAAAAGTGTCTCCACTACCACTCAGCTTTGTGTCATCTGCAAACTTGCTGAAGGTGCACGCAATCCCATTGTCTATGTCAGTGTTGAAGATAATAAACTGGCCCAAATATAGACTACTGAGGGACACCAGGTTGTAAGTTTTGTCAGTTATATCAAGATGATTTTTAACTCAGTTCTCTCATGGCCATGTTTTCCTCAGCTTATGAGCTCCTTGTGTGAAATTCAAGCAGCTATACTAGTCTTATGCCAGAGTTTGTGGCCATAGATCACTATGAGACATTATGAATCAAATTTAAATTTGCAATCATCAAAAGCAGTTGTGCTACAAGACTTACTGTTCATGGTACATAATAAGAGATACAGAGTCCCTTTGGGGTTGGGCCATAAAGTGAGATGAACAAGAAACTCCCATCACAGTCTCCTTATTGAGCTACTTGGAAAAAAAAAAAAGTTAAGTTATTAACAGAAAGAAATATTGTGTGAATGTGTGAAAAACTTGATTTTCCATTGGGAAGAAACACAAACAAACAAACACACCCCCTTTCAAATCTCCCGGAAGCCTGAAACTGCAGTGCATTTGTCCTGTCAGGAAGCCTTAGGTCAAAATAGTGTGACTGGAGTGCTACAGGAATCAAATATTTCCTTCAAGTATCCTTGGGAACAGACAGTGCTTATGGCAGCTCTGCTCACCTCTCCAAAGGCAATGATAGGGGAGAGAAAGTGATGGGGAAATGAGCTGCCTCAAATCCTTCAGGGTAGTCATAGGGAATAAAAGGAAAGGGATTAGAAGTCAGACCAGTTAATGTTTTAACCCCATGGAAATTAAAGTGGTTCTGACAGACAGAAGACAGTTTCACAGTGCAGATTAACCAATACTCAGTTTCACTATGTGTGCATGTTTGTATTTTCAAGTGTGGAAGTTTATGATTGTCTGCTAAAAAACCCACACAAACAATTCAGTGCAGAACCTCCCAGATTTTAGTTGTTTTCTTCACCTGTCATTGAGTCTATGGAAGAACATTCTTGGGCAGAATGATCACTGAAATATATTTGTTCTGTGATACTTTGCAAGCATAATATTTATATTCTTAATGGGTTTTATAACACAGAATGACTCCTAAAAGGAATTTCAGAGACACTCTGCTGTAGCAAAAGGTACTAATGCATGTGTGTGAAATACTGTTCCTATCTGGATAAAGTTTGACCTGTTCCAGTTATGGGGATCCTTTTGCCCCTTCGTGTCTGCCCTCCCAGGAATGCTGTAGTCTTACCAGTGGGAACAGGGAGCTGATTCTGCTGCAGGCTTTATACTTCACAGGTTCTTCACCAGCTTCTCAGAAAAATTACCAAAGAAGACAAATTGGAAAAAAAATCAGTGCCAAAATAAAAAGCATACTTAAGTGATTTCTACCTCTTTAAAATGTCATTTAATTTCACTTTATAAATAAGGATTTAATTAAGAAGATAATTTAAAAAAAAAGTTAATGGGAATCTTTATTTAGTTCCTAAATCTTTTGTTTTAGAAGTGAAATTGCCTATGAAAAATCTTCAAGAAATCCTTCCAACTGATTTTTTTCTGGAAATAAAATTTCATTATTCTACTAAATCTAGTATGTGATACAAGTTACCATGGTAGAAAAACAACAATCAGTGCTAGCGTAAGACTAGACAAATATTATTCTGTTTGATTAGATCTGATTCCAAGCAACTATATAGTATCTAATGCTCTCTGAGTATTAAACATTTGACTTCCATTTAATAATAACTTATAGATTTTTAATTCCAGAAAACAATCAGAGCCCGCTGGCACAATGGCAGTGTCTTTATTTATGTTATAGAAGAGGTAAACATATGATCAAGCAAGTCAGATGAACTAGAAAGAGGAATTGAGGGCATATTCATGCAGGGAAAATTTTAGCACCAGTAAATCATCTACTGCTTTCCTCAAGTCTGAGCAAACACATCTGGGAACTATGAATTGGTTGAGTGACCTCCTGGTTTAGTTTTATGGCAGGAATCAAGAAAATTATGTTGGGGATAAGTACCTGTATTATTTTCTGAAAATCCAGTGCTCAGCATGGCAGTGTGACCCAAAGTTAGTAAGAAAGTGGCTCTGAATGATACTGAGGTCACATTAATAGTAATATTGGTGTTAAGCATTAGACATAAGCATAGAAGAGGAGGTAAGATCATACTTATTTGGTCTTACCTTGACTTAAACAGCTGTTGTTTTCATGCTTTAATGTATTTACTTCAAGTACCATCATTTTTCAGGTCATAGAATCATAGAATAACCAGGTTGGAAGAGACCCACCAGATCATCGAGTCCAACCATTCCTATCAAACACTAAACCGTGCCCCTCAGCACCTCGTCCACCCGTGCCTTAAACACCTCCAGGGAAGGTGAAATGACCACTTCCCTGGGCAGCCTGTTCCAGTGCCCAGTGACCCTTTGTGTGAAAATTTTTTTCCTAATGTCCAGCCTAAATCTCCCCTGGCAGAGCTTGTGGCCATTCCCTCTTGTCCTGTCCCCTGACACTTGACAGAAGAGGCCAGCTCCCTCCTCTCTAGAACCTCCCCTCAGTTATAGAGAGCACTAAGTTCTCCCCTCAGCCTCCTCTTCTCCAGGCTAAACAACCCCAGCTCTCTCAGCCGCTCCTCATAAGATTTGTTCTCCAGCCCCTTCTCCAGCTTTGTTGCTCTTCTCTGGACTCGCTCCAGAGCCTCAACATCCCTCCTGTGGTGAGGGGCCCCAGGACTGAACACAGGATTCGAGGAGCAGTCTCACCAGTACTGAGTACAGAGGGAGAATAACCTCCCTGGGTCAGCACAAGTTGTCTTTGCTTCTGTTTCACTTCCTGGCTGAGTACATTCACACATCATCATCCACTTCTCAACCTTATCAGTACTTTAGCTGCTATTGCAAATATGGCCAAAATTCCTACTCAGAAGTATTTTGCTTGAAGTTTGCTGCTTCTATTTCAGATTTGAAGAAGGCTTGTGTGCCCAAAACATTGTCTGTTTTCTGTCCAACTATATTACTTGGTCTATAAAAGCTATCACTTACAAACCTTGTCTTGCTTTCAAAAAATCTGTGTATTTCCATTTAAGTTGAAATTAGAAGCAATATTCCTTCCTGCAGAAATACACTAAGTAATGGAAATCAATAGTAATAATTGTTAACAAATGGAAGTCTTTGATGCTCCTGAAATTAGTTAAAAATTATCAATGATAAAAAAGCAAGTATAGAATTGTATTTGCAGTATGTAGGAGATTCTTGTAGATATTATAAAACTCTGTTGCTGCCTGCCTGAATATTTTTACTCTAAACACTTCAAGTCACAAGCCAGTTAAGACAATAGATGAAGCATAAGATGCAGACTGACTGAATTCACTGCAATGCTGCAAAAAGCTGCTTCCTACAGAATGAGTGTCTGAAATTAAATTAAAGGAAGGAGAGAAAATGTAATTTTGAGAACTGAATGACATAAACAATACTTGTCTGGCCCATTCACATGTGCTTGCATGGATTCAGAAGCGAGGAAGTGCCTGTCAAGCACTGTCTAACATGAAAGGCTTGGTTAAGGTTTGGACACAACTGTAGTTAAAATAGTCTTCCTTCAAAAGGTCCTTCAAAAGGTCTTCCCTGCCTTGCCTCCCACAGTCTCCAGCACCTACTATGGTGTATCAGGCTGCAAACTGTTCTATTTTTCCTTTTCTGGCATTAACGAGAAGGATTCTTATGAGAGAACAGTATGAATATCCTCATATTTTGCCTAGATTACCACTCTTCTTGGAAGCAACCTGATTCTTAGGTTTCTAGCTCTCTACTAAAACAAAAAATTACTCTACTTAAAGGAAACCTCAAAATCATATCTAGTGTGATTGGTATTGATGAAGCTATAACACTCTTTTCTGCTTCACAAAATGCATGCATTAATTCATCTCAGGCTCCAAGAACCACACTGCTAAAAAATTTACCTGAAGTTTTATTCAGAGAATTTATGACTGACAAAATGTGTGTGTCATATAGTCAGGATGTTTCTGTCACAAAGCCTGAATGTTTTACTGTCAATATTCAATCTTTCAGAAAAATTAGCTCCATAAAAGCAGTCATAAAATAATAGTAAAAGGAATTTGTCTTTATGTGAAAATATATCTCTTGAAACAAATAGTTTTAAACAAAAGAGAAGAGATTTACAAAAGCTTTGGTTCACTCACCAGAGGATTTCTTCTTTGTAATTATAACTGTCAGACTCAGACTAAGAACATGAGAATTCAATTTGCTTAAATATGAATTCCATAAGTATGAAAAAGGATTAAGAAAAAATAAAGTAAAGGCATTTAATTCTGTTTAAAATGAATTTTTTTCAACTTATAATCTTGGTGACTAATGAACTGAACAACTATATTTTGTTTCTTGAGATTTTTTGCATTCTAGCAAGTGTTAGTTGTCACTCCTAGCTACTGCAAAATTGTGTATGGCAGCTGTTCATTAAGAACATGATTGGTGCCAAAAAATTTACAGAACTTCTTTTTTTTTAAAAAAATCTTCATTTAAGGTACTATCCATGATGTTAAGATACGTTTTAAAAGAGATAGTTATAGATAGTTATATACAATATAGCATATTACAAACTATTTGGCTTCTCACATTTGGTGAGTGAAACAGGGCAATAATAGGTAGCAGTTCCTGAGGAGTAAAACTCCCACAGCTTTTCAGGCAGTACTTGTCTATTACATACTAACCTTCTATTATGTTATATATTTCTAGCAAAGGTAAGATATGTAAAAATATATTAAAAAATCTCGGCCTTTGTTAAATACACCTTATAAAATTTACATGCTGATGAAGAAAGTTTAATTGATCTATATCTGAGTGAAATGGAGTTTTCTGTCACAGAAGTATTCAAATATTTCAGTCACCTATGTGAGTTTTTTGTTGGAAGCATCTGGCCATCCAGCTGATAAATGACAATATTGACAGCTATTCTGCAAAAGAAATTACCATCTCTAGCAACAGGAATTTGCAGTTTGCACTATGCCATGTTCAATTCATATTCAATTGTATGCATTAAGGTCACTGCCATGAAGCAAGAAAGTATTCATGAATCAGCAGTTGCTGACAGACAGATCCATTCCCATAATGTTAGGACTCAACATAATCTGTAGCTGCAGTCAGGGAATCATATTTCCAAAATAAGTATACTTCTTCTGTTTTTGAATATGAAGGGAATAATCTTTAAAACACAGAACAGAAATATTTTATCTTAAAAGAACAACAAAAACCAACAATGATGATGAAACCGCATCTCAAATAACAAATACTGTTTTCTCTTTTTGACATATTTTGCATTCTGGATAATACATTTTCCTTTTCTTTACACATGTACATATTTAATTGTAACATTACTTGCAAAATTTCATTTTGAGATTCTTAATCTGTGCAAGGTTCTTGATCCTTTTTGTGTACTATCTTTCCAACCCTGTGAATTTTAAATTCTCTGTTCACAGACGTAGTACAGCAGTGGGATAATTCTAATGTGCCCTTTTCTATTTCTCTTTCTTCCTTCTTACTAACAAAAAATAGTTTACGAGTATGATATATTTCTGAGCAGCCAATACTATTGATTTTAATTCCTTCAGTAAAACATGAGATGTGAATGTGAAAGAACTCAGGGCTGTAAATGTTGAAAGAACAAAAAATGCTCTTACATATCCCTGACTGAAAAAAAAATCATTCCTGTTCTAGACTCTAGTGTACAAAAAGAAGTGAAAATTGAAGCTCAGAGAAAACACTACCAACAGTTTGTAAGGTAACACTGAACATGACTCCTGGTGCTCTGCTATTTATTCACAAACTGGAGCCAGCCCTACAGTGATGTCTAACTTGTGGTTTCCATGTCCTGTTGGATTCTCAGATGTAATCAGAACAAACAGTGCTGGAAACTGTCAATTGCAATTGGATGTGCATTGAGTAAAAACCTGAAAAGAGGATTTCTTATGAAATGGGGATTGTTTGCTTTTTCTCGTGCTGCTGTGTTGAAGCAGTTGACTTCCTGACCCCTTTAAGATGGTTGACAATTGAATAGGAAAACCTGTCAGGTCCTTGTGAAAACAATGTCTCTCTAGTCAAGCTTTTTGTTGTACTGTCACCAACCACATATACAAGTAGAGCAGGCAGACGGAATTACTAGGTGTACCCACACGTTCACTATACCCTGTATGACCTCTGAAGATCAACCAGAAAACAGAGTAACTTCCCTCCCACTCTCCATGCCTGACCTTGTTTGACAGTGAAAACCCATTTCACTCATTGACATACTCCCAATACCTTAATGCCCTCACCAGCGTGGAGGTGTAAATGTCCTTGAAGTCTGTCAAGATTTCAGTCAGCAGGAAGCACACCCCAGTGATGTGGTCAGATTCCTCATGAGACACAGAGGACACAGAACTCCAACAAACTGGATCTCATCATATCTTCTGACTTCATTTTGGTTGGGGACCACGTGCATGCTGTTTTGCATATACTTTTCCTGCACGCTTTAGAAGCTGACAGAAATCATTCTGCCCCTCCTGTCCCTCCCATGTGTGTTACTAAGATTTATTCATTACTTTTTGTTTCCTCACTTATGTGTCCAGAGATGCTGCATGTACTTGTACACAGATCCTGATAAACTTGATCTTGGTGCAGTTTACACATTATATTCTTACAGCTCTTCTTCCAGAACTTCTTCTTTTACTTTTCCCATAGTATATTCCAGTTTATTCTCCAATCCTGCAAATCCTCATATTTCTATTACAATTTTCTACATCACTGCCCTTAGTGGTCCACCACACTGGCATGAGCTAATGGTCCTCTCACTGCTGCGAAACTAAGGAGAGGAAGGAAAGGGAAGGAAGGAAGGAAGAGAAATCTGTAGAAGACAGTTTAGAGTCATTATATATATCTATTCTAAATCCAGTAAAGAATCTGACCTGAGCAAACACTGTATTAAGTAGTAACACCTATTAATAAGGTCCGTCTGTGTCTTCAAAATACTTGTTCTCCAAATTATCTTCCTACAAATAACATGGTTGAATTCATGCCCAGTACAGATTACTGACCATTGAAGTACTAGCTGATGACTAGGGAAGTAAATTTTTTACAAGAACCTATGTGTCCTTACTTATGACCAATCTTCCCTATCTATAGACACCAAGCAGCAACTAATACCCCTTTGTTTTTCCTAAGAAATATTTCCAAAACTTTGTGCTTTCATTGTGCTCTTCCAAACTTTGCAATAAATGAAATGGGAATAGAAGAAAGTGTGAATTTAGTGAAGGTACTTTGAAGACAAATTCAGGCAAGACAGAAGTATTTATACATTGTAAGTGACTAAGAAATACCAGAAATTTGCTTAATCCTGACATATATACTTAGGTAGAGTTGTCAAACTTGACTCAGGGTTTGTTCAGATCAAGTTCTTAACTGCATTTAGAATAGATGCATATGATGACTCTAAACTGTGTTCTACAGATTTCTCCCCTTCCCTTTCCTTCCTTTCCTCAGTTTTGTACTGGAAATATTTCCTTTATCTCTTTATAGTTCAACAGATGATCCCTGCTGTTCTCATTCTGTCTTTTTAGTTATTTTAAAGATATAATTTTTAAGTGAAATACAGTTCAAAATCCATTACAATCATCAGCTGATTAAGATTTGCATTTTACTTTTGTTGCTTTCATGTATTAATTTGATTCAGTTAAATATGCTGGAAATTTTCTCAATATATTCAAAATAACTGATTTTATTCACAATTAATAACATCAATAAAGACAATTATATAATTATTCAATTTTTGTCTTTTGGAGGAGATGTTTGTAAACAATGTTGTTCATTTACTTTATTTTTTATGAAAAAATAAAATTCTTCCATTCATGCCAGGACTTGCACAAGCAGCTCCAAACCATGGTCACTGAAGGAACCGCATTCCATAACTCTTCATTTCTTCATCTTTTCAGCCTGGTAATGAATATGCACAGGGAATAAAGAAATAGAATATATTCTCAAGGAAGAAATGGTAGAGAAAGTAAACAATAAACCTCATTTTTTTCCCATCAATCAAAATCAGTGAATTTCTAACGTAGTGTATGAGGATCCGATGCTAAATTAGCAGTAAAATGATGACAGGTAAAATGCATGTTCATTGCTCAATGGATAGGAACAGCTATTGTCAAATGATATTAAGGCCAAAGTATTTTTTTTTCTTTTGTGTAAGTCCTAGTCAAAGAAGAACATCCAAAGATATTTGTCTAATATAATTAAGATCACTAAAAGCACAATAAAATCCCAATCAAGAATAGAGAAAAGGAAGGCACATTTAATTTCTTCCAGTTTGTTAGACTGTTTTGATTTTTCATCCAGGAACTAGTTATTTTTGTGTTTAATGTGAGATTCATAAGCAATGTCCTGTGGAGACATGTGGCCTTCTGGCTTTCTGACCCCAGAATCCTGTCGTCATTTCTGAACAGACATGCATGTGTGCAGCCAGACCCCAGCAAGTTTTTCCTCATAGGACTGGGTGGGACTAAGGAGGCCTTGAAGACTTTAGAGTTTAACCTTTCATAAAAAAAAAAGACCTAGAAAATAAGAGCTTATGTTTCTTGAGTGTATGCTACCCACACTCTTCATGGTAGCTGTAGGTGACATACCTATCAGTTGTACATTTTTTTTATATAAACAGTTCATATAATGGCAAGTACTATCAAGTTTTGTAACAAAACTAATGAGTTCTTGTGTTTTTAAAAGGAAAAAAGACAGTTTTCACATAGATGAAAGCTGCAGAGACATAGTTATGTTTCTTGTTTCTTGTCGGCTATGTTTAGGTGACACCCTCCACTCCATTCAGCATCTGTAACTGGAGCTCTTTTCACTTTTGAGAAGCCTAGAGCCTGACTCTTTAATTCACTTTGATGGTGTCACACCTAATGCACATTTTGCCATCCCTCTAACTCTCATGTCTAAGATGCTTAACACATATTGATTTAATTGGCAGTTTGACAATTAAATCCCCTTGAAATTCTGCTTTATTTTACCAAGTTGAAAGTCTGACTGAATTTGTTTTCTCTCAATAACCTTTAATTATCATATTTTAGTTTTACATCCAGCATCAATTTTATACTACTAGTGAAAGTTTTAAGACTCCCTACAGAGCAGATTATATACCTTTTAATATGGCCAATGGACTTAAAGCCTTAACGTTGGTGACTGTGAGTTTTATATTCTCTAAGGCTACTCAGCCCATACTGCCACCACTTTCATGTCACCAAGTCATTTTAAGATAATGTGCATATGTTAAATTAATCACTCCCAAGTGATTAATTTAACACATTTAAAATAGTTCAAAGCTTAACTCCTGTACAAGGAAATAGTTATTTGAAGCATTAACCAAAATTTCACTCTTTTTTTTTTTTTTAAATAGCTTCACAAATTGAAGGAAACATTTCAGAAAGAAGGCCATAATGTTCTTGCCTCAGGCACATAAATGTTATTTCCTCTGCAATGTCATATATTGACCATCTGAAACTTGATAAATCAGAAGATAGATTGCAGTGGAGCTCTATATATTTAAGTATCAAGCTGATCCATAATTTTCACACCAAGCAAAGGCCATTTCTTGTCAGTGCTGTCCAGAATATATCCTGACAGTTCAGTGGGAGTTTCAGTGCCATTTATTTTCAAATCAATACTCAATTACTAAGAAGAAGATTCACTCCCTTGCCTATTTTCAAGATGAAATTATGGACTAGAGCAATAACACTTAGTCAAGGCAAGCCACTGTCCATTAACTCATGATGCTACCAAAAACCCATCCAGACACTTTATTAAAGCTCAGTCTTTTTTCAGCTTTTAATTAATCATTGTGAAAAAGGCCTTTCACTTTGTGACTGATGACCAGAGAAAACAATTTTCTCCTAACTGCCTTTTAATTTCAACTCTGGGAGTGCTCATTGACTGAATCTCACAACAACCCATCATTGCTAGTTTTTAATGTGTTTTCTCCTTTGTTATTGAGAAGAATGGAGTGGCAATGAGGCTTTGTGCTCCTCTTCATAACTCAAGTAATTGATTCAGTAAATGCTGCACATTTGCTAGTGGATAAAAAGTGCTGTCAATGTAGATAGTAGGTACTATATAAATTACTCCATTAACAGGAAATAAAGCTATTTACAATTTTTAAAGTGTAAGTGTAAGTGGCTTTAAAAAAAAAAGAAAGGAGTAGTGCTTCTTACATGTCTGTACAAGCTTTTTTTTATGCTGTAAATGCTAGTAATAGGATACAAAGGATAAGAAAAAGATTAGCAGACTAAGGCTGCAATCCTGCAGTGGTATGTCTATGTGAGCAGGTTATTGCAAACCATTATTCTTGAAGAAATGCAGCACTAAAAAGCAACTTTTGTGGAAAAACACAAAGTACTCTTCAACAGTGGTCATTTCACAGCCTAAATCCTATTTTATTTTTCTGTTCTTTTGGGCACTGGAAGATGAGATGTGAAAGAAACTTCACTAAGAAAAGAAAAAACTGAGATATAAGCAGAGAGATGCAGTGTGTGTGTTTCCAGAAGCTAAGCATTCACCAGAAGAGAATTTGCCTCTAGATTGACAGTGAAATTGAGGAAATGCGTACCTGCTAAAGCAGTGCTCTCATCAAAGAACAGTGGATAGTATAATGCCACAAGTAGTCATACTGTGTATGCTATTGCTGTCCTAAAATAATAAACGATACTTTGAGATCATCTTAGCTTTACATGTTTATGTGGTATTTTTGATGTAAGCATATGTATTTGTAAATACATATTTGTAAAACTTGAAAATAAAAATTCACTCTTTAGTGAATCAGTTTTAAGAATGAGTACTATATTGCCATAAATCCACATATAATAATATAAACAAATATATTAATTCAATATAATAATTAATATTATAATAATGTAATAGGTAACTGCAGCAATGGACATGACAGTTCTGAGACACTAATTTAAAGACTGGGAATCTTCTTAATTTGAACTTTCTTAAACTTTTCTGAAAGTATTCTTTCATCAGTGCTTCTATGAAGCTAAGTCTATTGATTAAAGTCTAATTGCATTGCAGAATATGAAACATGCCAAAATAAAGTGTTCTCTCAAAACAATTGAGGCTGATGAACTTTGACATACACAGTGGTCTGTGCATGAAAAAACAGAAACATACGACAACAGTTTAAAGTCTTGGTCTGACCTAGAAAGGACTATCTGTGGACATTCTACAACAAATTAGACATTTACAGTTTCTGGCATTGTGAAAGAGAGCGTTTATCAGTGCACAGTATAAAAATAACTGGAAATACAGAAAAGATTGCAGAACCTAAACCAAGGACATTCTATTAAATGCACCAGATTGCATTCTTGTATATAATAAGATGTTTTGGACTGCATGTTTACTCTCTCATTGAGACCAGTAATTTCTGTTTGCCTTTGTATGCAAGACATGGACAACCTGCCACTTCCTTTTAAGTTTATATATCAAAATTTATTTACACTCAGTGATTTATTCTATTTTTAATGTTTCTGACTACACTCAACTATTTGGTGCTTTCTTTTTTTAAACACCAACTACCATCATCACTCTTTTAGATCACAGTTACATTATTTGTTCATCATAATCCTTAGATATTTTCCAGAAATATTCTTTTGAAAAAACAGGTTCATCAGGTATGGTTTATCTATTTTCGGAAGAAGTGAGAAAAAATATTCTTAAATTTACCCCTGACCTTTTTTGAAGCCCTACAATCCATGAGTTGTCTTGTGATCTTTCTCCAGATTTGTAAAATCAGTTTTAATTACCTCATAGTTTTTATATTGTATTGATAGCTAATGATTTCCTGTTTGTTTTTTTTTTACTTTTGTTGTATACTATTTTGCCTTTATTTTAGTTCTTGACTTTACCACCGAAACAAATAATCTTTTAATCAAAGTTATGTTTTTTCTAGATAATGAGATAGTCCTTTATGGTCATCTATAGAACTCAGTTTTTACCCTTTGTTTTTTTTTAAGGTAAGTTTTTCTTCAAGGCATTCACGTTCATAACTCCCAATTTGTCTAGGTTTAGGAAAATTAACTGTTTTAAAATGTTAATGTAATCACTGTTCCTAGTTAACTACTAATTCCAAATCACTGTACCATTTTTGTAAATGGGGACAATAGATTTAGCTGCTTGTAAAGCAGTGATTTTTGCTACAAAAAATATCTGTATTTAGTAGAAAATCTTTTTTATGCTTTATTAGCAGATGCTCTAAATTCCAGTACTATTTTTCAACTGCTTGTTCCTCAAAATATCATGACTTTTCTTTCAGTCCCTTATTTTTTTTTAAGTTTAATTTCACTCTATATAATGAATGTACATTTGAACATTGTTTCTCAGACCTACCTAGGCTGAAAGTATTAAATAAATGAACCTTTGTCCCATTCATGTATGGAAGTCACATGGCAGATTTATCTGTCTGATTGACTATTGCAGTTCCCTTCTATAATCCTTGAATATAATCATCTGGCCATATAGTTCTCTTTTGATTCATCAAAGAAAGCAGTAACATTCCCAAGTTCTTATGTTGCATTTGGAAGTATTCAGTATATTGTATGTAATCATATTTAATATTCATTCTACCAGTATAATGTAAAAAAATTGAAAATTGAATGAGAACTTCCCAAATATGGTTAATTCTATGAAGCTACATAATGCAAATCTAGAAGGAGCCTATCATCAAGACAGGGTTAACTTCTGTGCTACATGTTACCAGGAGACTCACACAGTTTCTGTGTGCAAGCAGCAATAGATTCTGCTTTTGGTGAGATCACTAGTACCTGCTGTGCGTCAATACCCTTAGAAACATCTGTGAGGAATTCATCTAAAATTGTATTCAGACAATTATGCCTGGGTTACCATGGCAATTCTCTAGAGCATCTCTGAAAAGGTTAACATCACTGAAGTGAACTCGGACACCTTATCCTGAATTGTGATGTTTAGAGGTCAGAAGTTCACCACCAGGCATCATATTTAAAGGCTTTCTCTGAACAGCAAAATCAACATTGTGTTCAGTATCAAGGAGTGTTAGAGGTTAAAATATTTGGTCCATCTCCGTTAACAAGAATCTTTACCATTCACTCTTCCCCCTGCTTTACATATATCTACTTTAAAGTAAAAAAAAAGTGCTCTAAAAGTTCTACTTTAGAGTTATCTTTTTTTTTAATAAGGTAGACAAAACAGAATCCTTGTATTATACAACTGTTGGAGTATCATCCAAAATTATTAGCTGTCAAAGTGATGATTATATGTTCCCTTTCACCGTGTCTTACTCTACACACTGATTTAGGTATGGCTAAATCAATGTGTAGTGATATTTCAGAGAATCACAGAATAGTTGGGGTTGGAGGGGATCTCTGGAGGTCATCAAGACCAACACTCTGCTCAAAGCAGGGTCACTTAGAGCAGGTTACTCAGGGTCATATCTAATTGCTTTTTTAATGCCTCCAAGGATGGAAAATCCATAACCTCTCCTGGTAACCTCTTCCAAGGTTTGATCACACTTACCATAAATATTGTATTTCCCTCTGCTGAACTTCATGAGATTCCTGTCAGCCCATCTCACAGCTTGCCAACATCCCTCTGAATGGCAGCACAAACATCCCACTTCTTCTCATTTTGGTTTCATCTGCAAACTTGTGAGGGTACGCTCAGTTCCAGCATCCAAATTATTAAGATGTTAAACACTTATGGCCCTGGGTATTGACCTTGGAGTATTCCAGTAGTGACTGGCATCCAGCTGGTCTTCATATTGCTGAACAGCCCTACAAGGTCCAGCAGTTCAGCCAGTTCTCAATCCACTTCACTATCCACTTAGCAAATCTGCACTGTATTAGTTTGTCAATAAAGACATTACTGGAAACAGTTGAAAGCCCTGTGGAAGTTGAGATAAACACCATCCACTGCTCCCCTTTTATCCACTAAGCCAGTAGCTTTATTAAATAAGCCTATAAGATTGGTCAGGTGCGATTTCCCCTTTGTGAAACTAGTCTGACTACTCCCAATCACCTTAATACATTTGGGAATTGTATACTCGATTATTCACTCTACCACATTTCCCAGTATCAAGGTAGGCTAAAGCACATAGCTTCCCCAATCTTCCTTCTTGCCCTTCTTGAAGGTAGGTGTGACATGTGTTTTCTCGCAGTTTTAGAATCATAGAATCGTAGAATCACCAGATTGGAAGAGACCCACCAGATCATCGAGTCCAACCATTCCCACTGCACCTTCTCCTGTTGCCATGGCATTTCAAAGATAATAAAAACAGCCTTGCAGTGGCATTGGCCAGACTGATGTTGATGAAGACTGTGAAGCCTTTCATACTTGCAAAATGGACATAACATATTACTGATGCTGTCTTCACTATGTATAAACATATTTTATACTATCATATGGTTTCCACTGTGTTAATCTTAAAATAGCAACATTGAAAAATTCTGTTCTATGAAAATTACAGAGAAGTGTTATATGACATATATTCAATGGCACTGAATCTAAGAGCATAGTACATAAAGTGTGCAATATTTACTGGGGCTTGGAAATGTTTTTAAAATTTTGTAACATCAGAAAACTTCAGAAAATCTAATTCAGTTCCAGTAAATATTTTTGCAGAAGGTAAGATGTAACAAGACGTTGTTTATCTCTTTTCAAAAAACCAAAACCTAAATGTGTTTGAGGTTTTTTAGAAACTTTTGAGCATTTCTCAGAGGTCCCTTGAGTGTCACATTGCCTTGGAGACATGTGACAGAGTTCCACAGGCCAGGTTACATCCCCTACTGTGTTTGTCATTTGTCCTGTTGATAAGGCATAGAATATTAGGAAGGTTAGGGCAATCCTAGCTCCTGCAAGTGCAATATGTGTTCTCATTTCATGAACTGCCCTAGCCGGACAACTCTGCTTCCAGCTGACCAGTAATCGCTTTCTGCTGTTGGTCAGGGACAGAAGACTTAAGATGGAATTTGTATCAGTCAGCACAGTCACTATTTTATGGAGAGATTCAATGTGAAAAGACTCATTCTAGAACATTAGAATTGAGAATGCTGAAATATTTTATTTTTTTTTAATGAGAGAGTAAAATTCTACCCCTTGTCACTCTTAGGTGACAATTCTAAAGCATGTTTTTAAACAACTATTTTATACAGATTCTTCATAAAAGACAGCTACGTCTGGAGCTACAGTCCATAATCATCTTTAAAGTGTCATCCTTTTACAAAGCTTGTTTAAACAATGATACAATAGTGCTGTGGATGGATTATTGATGACTGCATAATGTAGACAACTAACCTGCAGACAGCAGGCAGGTGGCATGGCAGGTTCCTCTGACTTATGAAACAGAGGGACAGAGATATAGTACAGGTCATACATCTGAAGGTCAAATGTAGAGGCAAAAGAAACTGATTTTAGGGCACCAAGGACAGATAAATGAATGAAAAAGGAGGCAAAATTAGTGGCAGAAGTTCTTTTCCATTTGAATGATATCTATTCTATCTTGTCCACGTCTTTTGAAGGAATTATCTAGCCTAAATCTAATGTAAGGCTAGATTAGCTTTATATCTGTCATTACTGACAAATGTTTGTCCCAGTTCTTCTTAAAGGTATCCAAGGAGGCAGATTCCTTAAACTTCTTGGGCAACCTATTCCAGTCATTAGCTATCCATTTTATAAGATAGATTTCTTTATGTCAGAGTCTGAATTTGGTTTGCTACATAATTACCAGCAATACTTCTTGCTTTTTCTAGAGCAGACATAGAAAATAAATTAGTTTCATCATTTTCCATTTGCATATTTGAAGACTATAATCACAGATGGGATTTAGCACACTTATATGTAGCCATCTACTTGTGGACTCACACGTGATGTTTTTGTCAGCTCCCACTATGGTTATTTATAAAATAAAAGGATGGTTCCCTAGAGATTACAAAATGTTCATGCAGGATCACTACATATGACAGGTCCTAACATGCCCTCTTGGAACAGCAGCTGGAGGCCAAGCAGGAGACATAGAAGCTTCTAAAATAGTTCTGAATGCTTAGGTTTGGGTGACTGGCTTATGCCCGTAAACAATACAACCAATGTTACAGTAAACATAGAGCTTCTTTGGAAAAGAATAATGTTATTTAAAATTGTAAGTAAATAAAAACTTCAGTGTAATGTTCTTTTAACCATCAAAAAAAATGTTATCTCTGTGTATCATACAGAGATTTTAGTGTGAGCAATGAGGGACAGCTAATTCTCCAAGTTTAGTAAAGAAATCTTGCTGAGTTGTGAGTTAATCTTTTGTTCCACTTGTCTATTTTTTATTACTCTGCCTCTATCATACAAATCTGTCATAGAAATAAATCTAGTTTATCAATTAATATTAAGTACTTATGTCATATTTTTGCTGGACAAAATAAATCTGACTTTCTGCTACCATATGTAAAACCATATTTTGAAAATAAAGCTAATTAGATATTTAATAGACTAGTGTATTTCGAGAAAATTCTCACTTATGAATAATCACAGAATGATTGAGTTTGAAAGTTTGACTCAACCACCTCCTGCCCAGGGAGGTGGTTGAGTCACCTTCCCTGGAGGTGTTTAACGGACGGGTGGATGAGGTGCTGAGGGGCATGGTTTATTGATTGATAGGAATTGTTGGACTTTATGATCCTGTGGGTCTTTTCCAACATAGTGATTCTGTATGATTCTGTGTTTGTGAAAGGGACCTCTGGGGGTCATCTGGCCCATCTGTTCCACTCAGTCAGGGCCACCTACAGCCAATTAATCAGGCCTATGTTAATACAGCTGTTGAATACACCCAATTAGGAAGATCTGTCCATGTGCCGTCATTTTATGGTGGTTAATAAACTGATATTTTTGTTGTGTGAAATGTCTTAAAAGAAAGTTATAGTTCTAAAAAAAGAAACAAGTGGAAGTGCACCTTGCTATAAAATGTAAAGCTCAATCTTCATCACATCCTCAGCATATGGAGTGTTACCTAATCTTTACAGCAAACATAGGAAATAATAAAAGATTAATATAGGACTATGCATAGATAATTTAAATCATATGCAAAATACCTTGAAGTTAGTTTCCATGACTCATGCTTATTTGCATCAAAGGAGCTACTGAAAACAGACATAGCTTTTTCTATCTTCTTCCCCTTTATCTGTTCATCATATCTGGTTCTGTAATGGATTTTGCAAATAAAGTAACTATTACAGGGATACTACAAAACAGCTCTACCGGTTAGTGAAATTGCTTCTGTACATATATTGTTAACATCAGTAATAGCTTAGTAGTATTAAGCTAAGTGTTTCTCTGTGGATTACTCAATGTAAAGACTTCTGCTTAACTAAAACATGTTCCATATTATGCAATTTACTGAACTAACAAATCTACAGTAACTTATGAACTTAAATCATAACACTAATCTTGGGACAACGAGTCACATTTGTAAATTCAGCATTATGCAACAGCAAACTTATTGGTGTTGCCCAAGTTGAACCCTGAATATGAAAAAAAATAGAAATTTGGAGATACAAGACTCTTTCTATAATGAAATCTAAAATTATTTTAGGGAAAGACTTTTTTTATACTTTGACTCTTAGTTTAGAGCCATCTAAAAACTTACATGAATGGTGAAATCCTAGATAAATTAGTAATGCTTCAAAACCATTGGCTTTATAAATCACATTAGTCAACTATTTGATAGTTTTGAATATCTGTGTCAAAATTTGGTCACACATATATCTTAAAAAAAACATGATTCTCAAATATATATTGATATTTAGTGTAATTAGACTATCTTTCTAATTTCTTAGCAATTTTTGGTATGTGGTATAAGCCACAAGATGTTTTATAAACTAATAAAATTTGTAAAATAAAAGTTTGCTTTATCACAGACTTGTGAGAAACTTTTAAATTTGTGGAAATTATTGCTGTCCTTTTGAAAATTCTCACTTCCCATGGATCTTTTCCATGAATGCCAAACACCACACATGTTGATCTACTTTGCTGTCATTGTGAATTCACCATTTTTATTTCATTTTCTAAGAATCTGTCTGCTTTCAAGGCTTCATTGTCAAATAAAATCAGACTATACAGTAGTATTTTTGCATGTGCTCTTACTAAGGAGCACATATCCAAATGACCATGAAAAACTTAACAGATGTAATAGGTTGATAAAGTTATTTTACAGGAAATATTCTCTCAATTCTAAGTCTCTTTTTACTTACATAATAAAATATTTCCAGGGAAGGTATTACTGCTTTAAACAGATTTTGTTAGAATCCCACTGCAGATTACCAATAAGGTGGAAGAGCTCTATTTTGAATAAATAAGGAAGATCACTTACTAAGATAATTGATTGATCCAGCCTGTACAGAGAATGTACAGCATAAAACATTTCTTTATCTGAAGCTGCATCCCCACAGACCCTCACAGAATTGTGTTCAGGTGCTAATTTTAAACACTGAAGTATAAAGACAAGTTAATGAGAAGAATTTTGGTGGTGAATGTTTAGCTGGTAGGACTACAGAATAGCAGAGGTCAGTGTTAACCAGCTGAGTTCTGTTGCTGAAAGGACAGAAATAAACACTCCGTGTTGGTGTTGCCAACTTGTTGGAAACAATGGCATAGTTGATGTCTGGATATTATTTTAAATATTAAGCAGGCTTTACAATCTCTGTGATGCATGAAGTTCAGGAAATACAAAAGAATATATTCTGTGTTCTTAGAATTTTAGCATAATATACTGTAAAAATTCTGCAGAAAATCACCTTAAGCAGAGTGAAAAAAGAAGCAAGATCTGAACTGTGACATCTTGTCAAAAGTATTCTACTTTTTTATACTTTTAAGAAGCTTACTCTGTTTACAAAGATTATTCCAATTTAGGAAATATTATCAGTGCTGAAAAATGTGAAACCCAGCATTCTTAAATATTATAAATTGCCAAGTAAAATGAAACACCAATGTTTCATTTTCCCTCTTAGCACTGAATTTATTCAATTTGCACTAAAATGTTGCGACTCAAAAGCATGTATACATGAGGTTTTGATTCTGATGAGATTAAGGTTTGAAATGAAGAGAATCAATGAACTGACACAGCAGGCAAACTGAGATTGTTTGGATTAGGAGCTCTATGGTAGAAGATAAGACTTCAGTTTATTTATACAGGGAAAAAATGAAAAATGGAGCTTGTTTGTTTCTTTTTCCCCTTTGCAGAGAGAGGAGGAAATGCAGGAACATACTGAACTTGGAGAGCACTATTTCAGTCTCTGGATGTTCCTCTAATACTGAAGGCAGAAATGAATGCTCCAGTAGAGTAGATTGTCATTTCTCAGGTTAACCTGTTGTATAATAAACAGAATATAAACAGGCACTACTACTTAAAGGGATAAGTGTTGGGGCAGTGGTAATGAGATACCATAAAAGACTTTTTGCTCTTACAATAGGCTACAACTGGGAGATCTTTTCCAAATTTTCAGTTTTGACTGAAAATTTTAAATGCAGTGTTTTATGTTTCAAAAAAAAAATGGTCAACATTCAACATAGGCCTTTTTTTTAATTGATTCATCAGTTTGTACAAGAATTTCTCGCACTTCACTCATGCTGCCATTTACAGCCATTTCTCCTGACTGATAGACCATGTACAATTGATATAGAGCCTGTTTATAATGAAATATTTTGGGGCAGGGAGCCAAATGTTTTTATATGACGTATTTACCATCCAGAGGACCATGGTGATGAAGCATTCTCTGAAACACTCAGAGGACAATTCTGCAGTTAATTTAGGAACTATGTTCATAACCTAAAACTGCAATTTGCCACAGGTCATTTGGAAAACTCAGTCTTGAAGTGACTAAAAAAAAAAGCAAAAATGTAGAGGCAAGACTGCTCTCATTTTATTTCTAATAATAATTACAGGGAGGGATTTGGTTTTATAGCAGCATCTGTCAACCATGTCAAGAGAGAACAAATCCAGGTAGGGAGGGAATAAATGACTTTTGAAGGAGCATTTGAGGAAAGGCTTTAATAGTGTAGTCTCCAAAACAGCCAAGCAGTTGGGTAAATGTTAGGTTGAGTAGAATTAGTATTATTTTTAAATAGAAGATGTTGTTGTAAAGCTAAAAATTATCAAAATCCTGGACAAAGATACAAAATATTCAAATAAAACAGCAGTAAAGCTCAGATACGTGGACTAAGGAGCTACATATGTAACTGAATAATGCTAACTGAATGTTTTCATAGATTCATAACTGAATCATAGAATCATAGAATAACCAGGTTGGAAGAGACCCACCAGATCATCGAGTCCAACCATTCCTATCAAACATTAAACCATGCCCCTTAGCACCTCATCCACCCGTGCCTTAAACACCTCCAGGGAAGGTGAATCAACCACCTCCCTGGGCAGCCTGTTCCAGTGCCCAATGACCCTTTCTGTGAAAAATTTTTCCCTAATGTCCAGCCAAAACCTCCCCTGGCGGAGCTTGAGGCCATTCCCTCTCGTCCTGTCCCCTGTCACTTGGGAGAAGAGGCCAGCTCCCTCCTCTCCACAACCTCCCTTCAGGTAGTTGTAGAGAGTAATAAGGTCTCCCCTCAGCCTCCTCTTCTCCAGGCTAAACAACCCCAGCTCCCTCAGCTGCTCCTCATAAGGCCTGTTCTCCAGCCCCTTCACCAGCTTTGTTGCTTTTCTCTGGACTCGCTCCAGAGCCTCAACATCCTTCTTGTGGTGAGGGGCCCAGAACTTAACACAGGATTCAAGGTACATTCTCACCAGTGCCGAGTACAGAGGGAGAATAACCTCCCTGAACCTGCTGGTCACACCATTTCTGATCCAAGCCAGGATGCCATTGGCCTTCTTGGCCACCTGGGCACACTGCTGGCTCATGTTCAGTCGCTGTCAACCAGCACTCCCAGGTCCTTCTCCTCCTGGCATCTTTCTAGCCAGTCTTCCCCTAGTCTGTAGCTCTGCTTAGGGTTGTTGTGCCCCAAGTGCAGGACCCAGCATTTGGCCTTGTTAAACCTCATGCCGTTGGTCTCAGCCCAGCAGTCCAGCCTGTTCAGATCCCTTTGCAGAGCCTCCCGACCCTCCAGCAGATCCACACTTCCACCCACTTTAATGTCATCTGCAAACTTGCTAAGGGAGCACTCGATGCCTTCATCCAGGTCATTGATAAAGACATTGAACAGAGCTGGACCCAGCACTGAGCCCTGGGGAACCCCACTTGTAACTGGCCTCCAGCTGGATTTAACACCATTTCCCACCACCCTCTGGGCCCAGTCATTCAACCAGTTTTTCACCCAGGAGAGTGTGTGCCTGTCCAGGCCTTTAGTGTAATTTCCACATAAAAGCCTCAAGGATTTTGACTAACTGGTCCATTCTCTTAATTGTAACTTTTTCCACAGTTTGTGGACAGAAACATTTTTAAATACACAACCAGTTTTGAATTATATTTTCAAAATTATTTTTTTTATTTTGTAATTACCTTTTTAGGAAAAATAAATATTAAAAAATATAAAGATCTGCAGAATTCCAAAAAGTTCTTCATTTGAAATCATTTTAGATGCTGCTCTATTTTTTCAAAGAAATATTTTCAGTTTCACTTTAAAAAATACTTCTTGTTCTAGTCTAGTTTTCAAAAATCACTATGACACTGAAAAATAAGCTACACAAAAATCAACTATTTGTCTTTAAGAATGAGAAGCTGATCATAGATGACTTTTAAAACTAGCTGCCCCATCATTTCAATTGGTACAACGAGGAACACAGAGGTCAGGCTCCAATTTTAGCTACAAGATGTTAAGGTCAGTAAACTCAGAATTCTCAGAGAGAAACAAACAACAACACAATACAAGATATACAAGCACCTAAATTTGGATTACAGGAAGGAATTAAGACAATTCTAGGGCTAGGGTTTCTTTGGGTGTGCTAAATCTTGGCTAGCTTTTTAAAGATGATAATATAAGCTATTGTGCTTGTCCTTTTTTTTTTTTTTTAAAACTCTTTATTGACTTTGCTTTAGGTCTCTTTATTCTTCTCACAGAGATATATTTATCTGTGAAATCAAATATACTAATGTTTTCAAGTGACAAATTTCTTATACAATGTGAAGCTCATCTAAGTCCAATCTGGTTATTCTATGATTCTATGATTCATGTTGGCCCACAGTTGCAGTATATGTATCTTCTTCTTGCAAATGCAGAACACTAATTAAATACATCAGCTCTTTGAAATATCTGCATTAATTTCTTCTGGATTCACATCAAACAAATTTTGGAATCTTTTATGCTCTCTGAAAATATCTCATAAAGGTGGAAAGAGAAAAAAATGCTTTCAAAATAACAAATACTGATAAAACTGGCATATATTAAAAAGCAAACTTCTGTCCTAGTAAAAGAAAGTAATGTGCACACTGAAATAATTAAACCATCTCCAAACTGCTAATGTCATCTCTTTATACCAAAAATTCTCCCCAAAGAGAGGGGAGAGGTGCAGTTGTGGCTGTGCTTAATGAAGCATTTTCCACACTTCTGGACCAGTGGACTGCTGTCAATCCTCCAAATCTCTGATGGACCATCCTGCACTTCTCATCAGTCTGGCTTCAAGCTGCCTGCCAGAAGAGCATCCCGGAGCCACTGGTTTGAAAACCTTAACCAGGAGGACTGAGCCATAGTTTCAATTTCCTTGCAGCCCAAGAGGACTTAAAATGCCATTCCTGAGATAGAGCCCTCATTACTGGATTGCAGACTCAAACTCTTTTTGTGCTTTGTACTGCACCAGGAATATTTCATTTTTCATTACCTAACGCATCTTGGCCTTCATCAGAATCAGTGTAGCCAGCAGGGACAGGGAAGTTATTCTTCCCCTGTACTCAGCATTGGTGATTCCGTACCTTGTATATGTGTTCAGTTTTGGGCCCCTCACTACAAGGAAGACATTGAGGTCCTGGAGCGTGTCCAGAGAGGAGCAACAAAGCTGGTGAAGGGGCTGGAGAACAAGTCTTATGAGACGTGGCTGAGGGAACTGGGTCTATTTAGCCTAGAGAAGAGGAGGCTAAAAAGAGAACCTAGCGAGGTGGGTGTTTGTCTCTTCTCCCAAGTGACAGGCGATAGGATGAGAGAGAACGTCCTCAAGTTGCACCAGGGAAGGTTCAGATTAGACATTACGAAAAAATTCTTCACCGGAAGGGTTATTGGCACTGGCAGAGGCTTCCTCGGGAGTTGACTCAGTCACCATCCCTGCAGGTATTTAGGAGATGGTTAGATGAAGTGGGATGTGGCTTAGTGGTGGATGTGTACAGTTGGATTCAATAATCTTGAAGCTCTTTTCCAACCAAGTCATTCTATGATTCTAAGGACTTGGAGGAAGTTAGATGTACAGGCACTTTCTCAGCCATGTGAACACCCTGCTAGACAAAACAGTTCCTGGGGATACACGGATTTGGAGCCATGGAACTGTCACAGAAACAAATCCAAATCTCTCCTTCTTTATTTATTGGATTAGATCACTGCAAAAAGGGAGGATAATTTCACCAGTTTCTTCTTGGAAAATGCAATGAGTGCTTCAGTCTCTGATATGAACGTAAGGAGGCCCTTTGAGCATGAACAGTTGAGGGAAACTCCCTGTTACATTCACAATGATCCCTAACAGGAACACAAGTCCATATATGGCACTGTACTTCAGGTTTCCTACTCTAGATATGTTCTTTTAAATTTAGGCCTGTCTTGAATTGCCAGATGAAAGTCCACATATTCCTATGCACTTTATGAAGAATGCAAACTTGGGTGTGGATACTACTTTGATGGTTAATAATCTAAAAATAATAATAAATATCATAATGAAGTCCTTAACCAATCTGCCTCTTGAAACAAAGTCAAAGAGATAAACATATGGTTAAGTAGCATTTTAAACTAAATTTTCGGTAACTGTACATATATTTTACCCTTCCTTTATTTACAAACCATCAGTTCAGATAGATAATATTAGCAAGGTAAAAAAAAAAAGCAGTTAAATTTAAAACTAAGTGAATCATTTTGGTTTTTGGCTTTCTGATAAATGCTAATAGGATGCTAAAAAAAAATAAACTCTGAGATTAAAAATCCACAAATCATAATGTATGAGCCAAAGTACAAGGAGACATGCTTATTTAAAGTAAAGAATTTATGACATGAGACTGCTGTCCAATTAAAAAATTAAAAAAATTATGTATAGTTAAAAATCACTTTGCTTAACACTTACCAACCCCCCTGCATTGTATATTGTTTAAATATGCTGGGATAGAATATGCCATTAAATATTTATTAGTAAATTCAATCATGGCAAATTATTTCCCCCTCATTCAATATATAACAGTGCAGCAGTCAAGCTTCTTTTTGTTTCATGATAATCATTGCATCAGCAATCTCTAATTACATAGAGAGATGCTGAAAAATTAGAGAAGTAAAGAAAGAGACACCTCCTTTGGCAACTAGTTCCCCTTCATTTCTTCTAAACAATTAAAATACCCATGTACATTAACAAGATGGAACATTCTGAGAAAAAGGTCTTCATCAGCAAGCACTTGAAAATGCATTATATTTGTTTGTTTTAGTTTGTGGGTGGAAGTAGATTTATTATTTTTTGTCTTTATGAAAACTCTGTGAGCATGAAAATGCAGTTTTTAATGTTGTTTGTTATTCCTCAAAAGTGAGACTGACTGCATGGTTTAGGAAGAAATTCAGATACTGTCACTTTTTTGTTCAATAAAATATTTTTTTCTAATGTTTTGCTTAACTCCAGAATGCCACAGGCTCATTTGAAGGCCTAATTTTCTTAACAGCAGCACAGGGGTTTAGCTTGCACCTAGGTAATATCTGAAAGTCACAGAGAGAAACAGAAGTTAATATTTACAATTCCATTATGAAGTTGGATCAGCTTCTCATCTTGAGTCAGCAAAAAGCCAGGCATACTTTGAGCACAAGAGTGCTTTCAGCCTTGGTAACTACTGTTCAGAGGCAAACATAGGTCTAAACTTAAAGAGAGCTATAAGCTAGGTAGTATAAATATCATTAACATAATAATAACAACAACAATATAAATAGGTCTCAGCAAGAACAACAGCAACATAATCTCCAGGGACAACTAGAATTCAAGATGAATCTATATAATCCTCTGCTTGGTAAAAAAAGTCTGAAAAAAGCTCCCTTAAAAAAAAAAAAAAAACAACACATTGATTGTGGTTAAATAAAGAATAAAATGTGAGGCATATCCCCGGTAAGGTGTTTTACTTACTTTTCTGCTACTTGCTTTTAAATTTCCTCCTTTATTTACTTTTTCCAGTTATGCCTAGTCAAAATCCATATTTTAAGTTCCTGAAGGCAAGGAGTGTCTTTTTAGCATCTATCACCCAGGGATCTGAGTTAATACTAGTAGGTGCAATAGTAATTAAAATAAATACTCTGTTTTTCAGAGTTTAATCTCTGGAGTTGCTCAACATAACCTTGTTCTATCACAAAAGCTGAAGCACAGAGGATGGGGATTTTCTTGTTACCTTATATAAAAGTATTCAAGGACAGGATTTATGAAATATTTAAGATATCTCCTTTGTTTTGGACTTAGTCATCAAAGGCAGATGAAAAAGCAGAATATCACACAGTTGGTTTGAGGATTTTTTTCCCAGCAGTAAAAGTAAAATGAGACCTGTTCAAATGACCCCGGTTCATACAGTTCATCTGTCTTTGTTCATGTAATTTGTCCAGCTCCATTTTTATGATACTATAACTTCATGCAAGTTTAAGACTCCTGACATACAACGAGAAAAAGAAATAAACCTGTAGGAACTCACAGTTTCAAATATTCTAACATAATTACAGCATAAGCTGTCAATGTGTCCTAAAGTTACAGAAAAACTTTTTGTGTATAGAATGTGTTCACTTCATTTAACAGGGTAACTAAATCAATGTCAAGTGCTCAACTAAAGCTAAGCATATGTTTGCACAGGCAGTGAGACATCAAAGATATTCAAGGAAGAAAACATGATTGAATTTGTCTGAAAATAATATGAAATAGCTCATTGAAAGATAATTCTCTTCTTTCAAATGAGGGAACCTCAACTCTGGTTTTGGATTAAGATTTGGAGTGATGCTCCAAATCTCTATCAATTTCCACTTCCGATTCTTAAATAGAAAATTGTGAAGTCAAAGCATCACTCTGTGCTTAATCTGAACAGTAACAGCAAAGCAAGATATCTATAGTATTGTGAAAGCTGTTCTGTACAGAAATATTCAGTACTACCTGTAAAGTGTTTTTGCCTGTAAGACGTAGGTCGTGGCTCTAATTTCGTATATTTCGTTAAACTCTCAATGACAAACATTCAAGAGTTTGAAATATTGATGATGGTTTTTTTTAGGAATCGGTTTCTGATAAAGGAAATACGAGGAAAAAAAGATAAATGCACATTCTGTTACTTTTTCCTGAAGTCTATTTTGCCTTCATTAAGATATGCGCTCACTGAAATATGTAAAAGCAGGAGATTGCAAAGAAAATTATTTTAAATGTTACTCATCTTTAAAATTCTAATCATGATTATCGTGTTCTTAAACACAATCATGAAAGGATGAAACAAAGATGTCAATAAACAGAAGTATCTATACACCAGCAAAACTTTTTAATAAGTATATTTACAGCACTCACTAACAGTGTGCGCATTTCCTCTCACTACAAGAGACAAATTATTAAAAGTAATTATTTGAGAATGCATCTATCCCCTTTCAGGAGCTCTCTTCACTCCAAAAGCTCTAAGAAAATGAAGGACTGTCTGGACTGACTTAATTCTCCAATTTTGAGTAGCAGTGTGCCTCCCCATTGATTTAAGGAAAAATAAACACAGTAAGAAAACATTTTTAACAGAATTCTTTGCTGTTGTATTATAGGTAACAAAAAAATTGTATATAATCCCCCAAGGCTAATCATAGTTACAGCACAAAGCTGTGGAGTTATTTAGTAAATAAACAATGAGAATACAAGTAAAGAGAGAACGGAGAGAATGTTTTCAGGAGAAAGCAAGAATCACACTGTGCCCTAGCCTAAAATGCCGCTAACTGACCTGGAAGTGGCATCCTAGGCCTCTGTGAGAGAGTTTTGCAAGTTTGAATCCAAGCAGTTTCTGTTAGTAAGTCTATCTATTCCAGCTGAACATCAGTACTGTGTTACTGGGAAATGAACTGTTTATCACTCAGATGAAAGAACTTGATTAAGTTTCTATGCTGGACCATCCCCAAAGCTTGAACACAAGATATATGGATTCCATATCTGAAGAGGAACGGAAAGTTTGTGACATATTATGTCTCAGCCCCCATGTTTAGAAAAGGAAGAAATCATCACTGAGTTGTGGGAACACTGTGTTATCAATTTACTGTTTCCTGGCTCAAGAGAGATGGAACAACAGTGGTAGACAGTAATGAAGTCTATCTTTTTGATTATCCTTTTTACCAGTATGGATGTAGGTCCACAAGAAGAACATGTAGTTTAAGGTGTGGGATGATCAAACTGTATCTTGAGAGAAAACAGGAGGCACAAATACAAAAACGTAAAATCAAGGATTCATTTTGTCACCCTGTTTGCCACTAGAAAGTTTTCGTCTCATTCAAGCTTTCTTCTTCTAATTTCACTAGTCTTTTCTCTTGCTTTACCACTTGAAATACTGGAGAATGTTTTACATCAACATCTATGTCTTTAAACTTTTAAGCCTAGAATTAATTATTTTAATGAAAGAAATGAATAAACAATGGAAAACTTACATTGGCCCAAAATAAGTACATGAACAGTAACATACAGACTTACAATGCAGGACTCTTATAAAACTGTTTTTTTTAGTATAGCTTGCCATTTCTATTTCTGCAATGTCATCTCACTAAATACGAGCTGCATTTTACCATATATGGAAATCAGTTGTGTTAGGTGTATGAAAATCTAAATTTCACGTAGTGTGATGTTCCTTAGCATGATTTTGACTGTACTAACCAGCATTGTCCCACTGGTTCCCCTAAATCCACCAGTCTGTCAGGATGTTTCAGGGGACCAGAACATGCCAGGAGGCAGTCTTCACAGCAACACCACTGCTGTGGAGGTCTCAGTCAGGGCAGTAGGCTAGGCACAAGTACCTCCAGCCCACCTCAGTACCTGGTACTTTACTCACACATGTTTAACTTGCTCATATACATTTCTACGATACCAGCATATTGCTTCTAACACAGTGGCATTTCAGGTTACTTCTACTATGACGTCTACGTCTTCCCCTGTCACTCAACTGGCTTGGGAAACTGTGACCAAGAAAATATTTTTTCCTCATCTTTTGAATTGATCAAAGGATTCATGACATATAAATGAGCTGAAGAAAATCTTTGGGACTATATGAATTCAATTCATTATATACCATTCTGGCCAGCCTTGCGAATGTCTTGAATCATAGAATCAGAATAGAATCATAGAATGGTTGAGGTTGGAAGGGACCTTAAAGATCATCCAGTTCCAACTCCCCTGACCATGGTCAGGGACACCTTCCACTAGATCAGGTTTCTCAAAGCCTCATCCAACCTGGCCTACAACACTTCCAGGAACAGGGCATCCACAACTTCTCTGGGCAACCTGTTCTACTGCCTCACCACCCTCACAATAAGAATCTTTCTTCCTAGTATCTAATCTAAATCAGTACTTTTTCAGCTTAAAATTTTTATTGCTTGTTCTGTCACTACACTCCTTGATAAAAAGTCCCTCCCTAGCTTTCTTGCAGGTCCCCTTTAAGTACTGGAAGGCTGCTACAAGGTCTTTCCAGAGCCTTCTTTTCTGTAAACAAGTCTCTCAGCTTGTCTTTGTATGGGAGGTGCTCTAAAATGTCTCAAGGAGGACTCCAACATCCCACCTAAAAATTAGCAGTTATTGTTGCAAATCTTATTCATAATGAGCAATCAAGACACTGTTTGTAATCAATGTCCACTTGAATCTCTTGAATAATTTTCCAGCTTTTAAGACTAACCACACATTTTCCATTTTTTAATATGTTTTAAATATGGGTTTAGAACAAAGATAAAGAATGATAACAAAATAAAATTTTATCAGGAACTTTTGAAGCCTCCCACACGTGATTTAGCGTCTTTATTCAGTTTAAGACTGAATTAAAAGACATTAAAACTCTGGGAGGTCAACACTTCAGTTTTGTTCTCATATACTCATTGAGCCTCAGGCAGCACACTGTGGTTATAGATACTTTCAACCCTGCTCTGTTCTGTGTTTTGTTTAGTTAATTTAACAGATGTGCATAGCTTGCAATCATGATTTTGTATTTATTGCATTCTTTAATAGTCTGGAGAGAAGATGAGTGATGGTCAGTCACTTGTTCCTTAGGCAAGTTAGATAAAAATTTAATATATGAAAAAACAATATTTCTTTTACAAGCAAAATTGAAATTACAAATGTTCCTTCTCTTCTTTCCCCTTCTGCCCCCCTCAAAACTGTGTAAAGTCTAGGAAAAGATTTGTTATTTTAAATCATGTTTCAGATTTTAAACCATTCCACATTTTTACAAGAAAGTAAAATCAAAACTATTTTTTTCTGAGCAGTTCTCCACACAAGCAGGGGATGTTAAATCTTATTAATGTTAAAATATTGTTAAAGCACAGAGAAGGTTTTCCTGCAGAAATGAATCACTACTTGTTTTTCCTTCAGACAAGACCAAGCCTTGTCAGTACTTGTTAGTTGCCCTCATTGGGATACTGTATATTTTTAGTATCATTCTAGTAAAAAACAGTATGTATCTCCAAGGGGTATTTTTGTCAGGATAGTCTAACTATTGGAACCTGACTATCCCAGTGGTGTTCTGTCCTCTGGATGCAAAATATCTACATTCTAGCTGTTTATTTTAAAACTAGCAGCACCAATATCCTCTACATGAAAACCTTTGACACTTGAAATATATTTTTGAAGCTTCAAAACATCAAAGTAAATGCAAAGTGAGTATAGAAAAAGCCATCTCAGAAAATTTCTGCTTTGACATACATCAGGGACATCAAATATTCAAAAAGCAAAAAAGCAAAATAAATCAACATCATGATATAAAATGATGGCTTATGTCATTTAACAGAAATCTAGACGCTATGCAATATCTCTGTCCATAAAGCAATCAGTGGGTAAATATTTTGTTAAAGGAATGTGCTTCCTTAGAAATGCATTTCTGCTGGTCTAAATGCCAGTGTGTTTGTCAGTGTGTAACTAATTTCATGTTTAAATTTTTTACTGAAACACATGCTGTCAATTAGACTTACATCTTACCTAAATCAATAACTTACAGGAGAACATCTTAACTAAATCAATAACTGATAAATAAAACAATCAAAATTGTGTAAATAGAGGAACAAAACCCAACACAGCATCTCCATAGGTTGTCTTCCTGCCTAGTCTATGTCTTCCAGCCCTTCATCACTTGTTTAACCGTCTAGGAATTTGAGGTGAGAGGAGATGTCAAGGCTGGCCTGGCTGAACATAGCATCACCCTCCTCTCCTGCAAGTTAGTGTGTTCCCACACATCCTGGTCCCAGAAGCTCTGCCCCACTGTGCTCCTCATGACTATGGTGTGTTTCCTGTTTTCCATCTTTTCATGGGTACTCCTGATTTCCAGCCTTTATGTGATCGTTGCTCATCAATTCACAAATTCTTACTCTTGTGTTTATATCCAAGGTCCCTTTTCCTCCTTCTTTCATGCCATTTTTATAGCTTAGATGGAAGTCATTAGATGACCAGTATAACGACTATTGCTAGGAATTGCATGCTGAGATATGGCAACGTCAGGGTCCTGGATGAGGTGTGGAAACTCTACAGTCTCCTAGGGGCACAGCTGCTTGTACTTCAGGCCAACTCTGTTACAGTACAAGCTTGGGTGTGACTTCTGTGAAACAAGTGTGTAAGAAAGGTCTGTGAGAAACCTCATCTGAAGTATCCCTGTCTTGGCTTCATTTCAGTGCCATTTGGAGAGAGAAATCCTGGTTCTGTCACTGGACCACAGATGCCTGCAGATGGATGAAGTTTTCAAGTTTCAAATTCAGAAAATTACAGTGTTAGTGGATCTCTGAACAGTTTGGAGAGATGGAAAGATGTGTCTAGAAGAATAGGAGAAAAAGGTTTCACCCTCCAAATTTAGTATCTCAGTTTTTTAAGTGGGGAAGAGCTTCAATGCAAGATCTGACATTAATCAAGCCAGCATATCTACCTGTGCAACACTTATATAATCATTACCATGGTATATTGCATCAGCTTACCAGAAGGTATGAAACAGATGCGAATGTACAAAATACATGCCCATTTATTTGCCATCCTTAAAGTATGTGCTTGAACTAGATCCAGGAAGGTGCACCACACTACTGATGCTCGCTGACATCAAATGTGAACCTAAATACTTTAAGGAATTAGGTTGCATGAGCTCAATTCTCCACTACTTTTGACCTTATCATTGCTAGTAATTATGTAATGGACAGTCAGTCATCACAAGCTGAAATAATGACTGCTCCTCTCTGACTTAAATTGTCATGACTATGAGTGGCAGTATGAATGTCTGACAGTGAAGGATCAGTTGCAAAACAGATGTATTCAGTGGGCATTGTTTATGTTTCCCAGTTCATGGTTAGTCTGAAAAAAAAAAACCCTCTTTAGATATCGTTATAAAGCTGAGAGTTGCAAATGGCAAACTCTGATTTCAGTTAACAAATACATTTTACTTGGATTTTGCCCTCATTCCGGACACTAGGTATCTTGTGTTTCTGATCCAAGGGAAGCTGAACTTAAGCTTTTGTTCCAGTTGAGCAGATCCTGGCAAGTGGATCTCATTAAGTCTGAAGTGAGTGTTTATATCAAGGCTATTTATAAGTCTTTAATAATAAATAAATAAAGTATGTTTATGAGACCTATCATATTTCTACTTTTGCCTTGCCACATTCTCTATTTCCATTCCTTTTTCTCTCTCTACAGTGGAGACAATATCTGAGTAACTATAGCTGTATCTATTCTAAAACCAAGATTACATTTTTCATAGGAAGCAGCTTCTCACCTTTGAAAATCCCAAAGACAGTTTCCTTGAACTGGATTTGCTTATTTTATCTATGCAAATCTATTGTTAGATTTATGCTTTAAAACAAAGATAATTCATACTTCCTATCACTAGAAACATGAAATCCATATGCTCCAGAGGTCATATGCACCACCCAGGACAGAATTTTCTGGTTTAAAACAAGTGGTAGAAATTTAGTTTGATGTCTCATAATATATATTCAAGATAACACTTTATCAAAGCATGACAGCAGCTGTGAAATCTCAGACTTTCTCCTCTCTCCTCTATGACACCTTGATAAGGCAATTACTGCATAATTACCTTAACAAGTGGCATTACAGGAAATTATTGTCATTCTCCTGTTAAAATAGCACATAATCGTCAGCAAGTGTATTCTAGAATCCCCAATCAGCATCTGATTAACTGAAGCTAACTCAGAAAAGAGGGCGTAATAAGTGGGCAATAATTGACAATTTACTAGAAAAAACTAAAATATATATACATACACACATATATATAGCTATAATATATAGATTTTATTGAGAGTTAAGCTGGGTGTTTACCCAATCACTTCAAAAACAGGCCTTTTCAAAACTTTTATTAATGTTACTCATGCAGAAAGAAAACCCTAAAGAAAGCTGTTTAAAAATTCTTAGCTAGCTTACTTTAAAAATAAATGTCTTATTTGTATTTAAGTGACCTTACATTTCTGTGCTTTTCCTCTAGTTTTCTGCTTCATTGTGTAGATTCCTTCAGGGTAGACAGCACCTTGCAATTTATATTATTATGTTCTAGGACACCACTTCCACTTTCGTGTCATCTTCACAAAAATGAATTACAGAACCTACTATTCCATGACTACTTGTGTACAAGTCCACTATACTAGTGAGTTAGACTTTGAAGTATCATTAAAAACGTGGGGTTCCATCCATCATGTCCTAAGCTCTACTTAAGAAACAGGCAAAACAGCACTAGCTGTTACAGATTGTGTTCTTATTCTACTGATTGTAAACTCCCGTTACTCTTCAGTCTACAGAAAATATTTTCCTCTAAGTGACATGTTTTCATGATTTAGTAAAATAATGATGATCAATGTAAAATTATAAATGTTTGTTCTCTAGTAGTCAACTAAAAGGCTCAGATTTTGAATGTGTGTGTGTGTAATTCAAAATAATATCCATACCTTAACCATAAAGAAGAAAATAGAAGGACATAACACAGATCACAGCAGCACAAGTTTATTTAAATAGCTACATGGTTGTAATGTTTAATTATGCATTTTTCATACACACACATACGTAAAACAGTAGGTATCTGCTTTTGTAGGCACCCAAAGGCCGTGTTAAGAATCCCCTTCATCCGGTGCTGCATATCCACTGCTGAGCTTAGTGAAGTCATAAAGTTGGCAAGACCCAACTACAGTACTCATTGTTAAATCAAGCCTACAAGGTTGGAATTTGCAAAGAAATCTGGCAAAGGAAAAAATACTGTACTTTTTTTCACCCACTATCCTTGTAGTAGAACATTCATCGAGGATAAGTAAAAGTAATTATAGTTAAAGCAGCAAACAGCAGAACTGGGGAAACTCTAAGACTCTCCTCTTCAGACTTGTTCATTTTTACTTTAAATATCTGAATACTCATTGGGATAAAGCTTTGTCAATATACCAGAGTTGCCTGATAATTATTATGTGTTACAGGCTCCACTTTGACAAACTGAATGTTTTTCTGTGTGATAGATAGGTTTCTCTTTTAATGTGCTTGCTTTTTATAAATCTTATACTGCATCTCTTACTGTTCTACACAAGTCTGGAAACTGGGAGAGGAAACTGTTTTTCATACTGGTGTCCCAACAAAGACAAGCACTGCAATGTTTTAAAGTTAAAGTTTAGGATTTGTCTCATATTTCCCTGTCAGAGAAATGACATTTAATTTAAGTCACTCATCAAGACTTGTTGTGAGGTCAATGAAAGCAGATAGACATCTCTCTGAGACACCAACCTTAGGATAAGATGAACTTCTAAAAGACTAAACTCAGGTAAATGCGGATGCATCTTAGAATAAATCACTTCTTTGTTCTATGACAGGTTTACACGATGGGCAAAAAGGTCCTCTCTCAAGAGAAAAAGTGAAATTTAGCAAATGGGTCATTGTCTTACATTTAAGGAAACATGGGGTTTGTTCTTGGTGCTGAAGAGCTCCAGTATGTAACTGTGAAAAATAAGATCTATTTCCCATCATACTGCCTGAATATTTCTGTCAGTTTTAACCCAAAGCATTTTCAAGTACATGGAGCAAAACCATACTTAATTGAATGTTAGGGAGGGTTTTTTTTTAATGTAGCTGAAATATACTTTACCGTCACAGGTATTACTCAATTAAAATAAAGAAAATCTGATTTTAATTTTGAAACTACATTTTTAAAAAATCAGTGGTAGGTAGCATTATTTTCGTGCTCCTCAACAGTAGAACATAAATAATCTTTCTCCTTTCAATCATGATTTAATTGTGAATTTGGCAAAGAGATAGGACTTATATTTTTAAGTTGTATAAAGAGACCACTCTCCAAACCAATGAGTCTAGGTTTTCATGTAAATGTGAATGTAAGGGCTAGCAATGCTGCTGAATTTCGTTTTGTAAAAGATTTTTTTTCTAATGAGGATTGCTTGTTACTTTGCATTTGTCAAAATAAACATCAAAGTGTAAAAGGACAAACTGTCATGTTTAGAATAAAAAGTATAACTATCCATGCATATGCAGTAAATTGTGTGAACAAAAGTGCAGCTGGTGAGAGAAATGATGCAAAATTGATAGCATCTTTGGAAGCTCCAAGTGAAAAATCTATTAAATATGATCCAAGGTCATAGCGTTCTACATACAGAGGCAGTAATACCAATACGAAAAATAACTTTGGCTGCTGTGAAGAGCCCTGTATTTAGAATGAATGTGTCTCTAAATAAAACCTGCTATGACAAATTGATTGTTAAAAGCTTTTTCAACCTGCGTTTTGAATAACTTTCTATTTCTTAGTCAAATATAAAAAAATAATTTTCACAGAGACTGAGTCTTTTGCCAACCTACCCATTTTCTCCTCAAAATGATAATTAAAAAATCCCATAATGAAGACCGTAGATTCATCTACTGTAGAAAATCTCCTGTTAATGGAAAAATTTTGCAAAAGCCATCTTCTTTTTATGCCTATCTAGCAACTCTCAGCAACTTTGAAAGGGCCCATATGGGTAAGACCCTTCATATTTGAAAATTCTGGGTTAAAGGAAGTCCATATTGTACATCTTCCCCATCTGGAATTAGGATTTTTTTTTTTTTTTTTTTTAACATTCACAAGTATGACAAAGAGATTGTAAGTGAAATGTATACAGACAAGTGTGAGGAGGAAAAGCAAGGCTGTGGTAGAGGAAAGCTCTCTGTATATGTGGAATGGGAAGGGAAATACCTCCACATAGTTAAGTAAATCTGGAGGCTCATCCAAAAATTAAAGTTTATCACTTTCCCCTATAAGTTCTTTCACTGAAGGATCAAGTAAATGAATAATGTGGAGGTAGTCTGTTGGGAAAAAAAAACCCAAACCTGTTTAATTTCATGAGAAATAGATTTGAAAATGAAGAAATAAAGGAAAACATTTTTCAAACTTCATTCACCAACTCCATTCAAGACCAAATTTGCTGTGAATGAGTCATGGATATTTGAGTCAATTAAACCTATTTGCTGTGGTGAGCCATCCACCCTATACACCTACTAAAAAGCTATTTTCATTCTATGGGTAGCATCAGCAATGTAATTATGGCTAACTCCAACCATATGTTCAGACGTGTTTACCCATATGATTCCATGATCCCTGTTTCAGTTGTAAATGTCTCTGATATTGTTTGTATTATTTTCAAAGAACAGTATGAAGAAAATACTTACCAGAAAGAACAACCAGAAATCATGCAGAAGGAAGTTCTTAATGTACTCTGTGTGACTAAACCCCTTCAATGGAAAATTCTATTGAGATAAATGGGGTTGAAGCCAATTTAAATAGGATTAATTAAACTTTCAAGAACTTTTGTAATCAGAAACTCCAACCTGCTCTGTGTCATAAATTTATCACTAAATGAGATTATTTTAGTTTTAGTATTTAGGAATACTTTTTCTGCTGTGAAACTTACATAAGTATATTGAATAAAAGTTCTGCTTTTAGGTCAAGACAATCAAAATGGTGAGTGCATTTAAGAGTCTATCTGGTTTGAATCAGTATGGATCTGAAAATGAGCTATTTTTTTTTACATGGCTAAATTTTTAGTTCATGGACTATATCATAATACAAAACAAAATAAAGAATAAAGACTACTAAAAGCTGGTATGTCTTTAAAAGAGTTAGTCTTCATATAAGAATTAAATGCTAATACTGAAAAATCCAGAAGTCTTTCCTCATACAATATTATGTTTTAATCTCAAGGCGAATCACTGGTTAACTGAATAGCATATTTTTTTATTTTATTCTGTAGTATAGAGCATGCAATAATTCATATGCTAATTTTAAAAAGTTGTTAAATCATATCTCTGTAAAAATAATTTATTTTTCTCCTTATGTTCAGGAGGGAAAACAATGATTCCTTATGAAATGTTTTAATAACTAGCAAAATTTCTTTAACGTGTGATTTAAAAGCATTGGATCTGTGCTTTTAATTTTGTCTTTGCAACATATGCAATAAAATGTCTTTTGAAAAGACTTATGAATCATAAAAGAGCTACATTAGCTTATTGTGATCCGTGATGAGCCAATATTTTCTATATAATAATATACATCTCTGATAACAGCATAGAAACCAATAAAAATATCATTGTGTGGGTGGGCTGACTGCAATAGGTCATGATGAAGATTATATTAGAAAATGTCTCCACATAGGTATTCAATTCATTTGATTTCATTTGCACTTCTGTTGTATTTTGAAGAAAATTTATTATATAGTACTGAAAAGCAGGACTAGCACAATGCCTTATAAAGAAATAACTATTTCAGTTTGTTATGCATTAACAATACCCCATTACAGTTTTGACTTTCAGTTTTGTTTGAAATACTTATAAATTTTCACTTGTTTAGCAGAGGTGTTTTTGCAAAATATGACTAGAAAAAGCACATTTGCTCCGTAATCAATTTTCAAATACATTATGTAGATGCTTATCAGCTATTATGTTAAAAATTGGTTATAATTTTGAATTAAAATCTCAGTCATTTCTATAACTCATATTTCACAAGGTTGTTCCTAATGTTTATAAGTCTGTCTGTACTCCTATACATCTTTTTTTGTTTTCTTTCAAACGACTTTTTTACAGTCTATCCTGTTTTTTTTCTTAGCTTTTCATGTCCATTTGCATATATTACTTCCAGTACCAACATGAAGCAAACAATGTCATACTTGGCCTATATCGTTTGCACAGAAAATGAAGAAGAAATTTTTGTGTGTTTTTATTAACCATAAAGTTTATTTTCACTGGTACAAAGGGGTTTTTTATCATCCATTTCTCTGACTATATAAAAGATCTTATAAGCTGCATTAGTAACATTACACTGTTTGCTATTTCAAAAAAGCAAATAGAAGGGCCTTTGAAAAAGGGTCTTGTTTCTTTTATGCAGTTCTGTAATGGTAGAAAGAAAATACTTTGCATTTTTCAGCATATTTGATGTTACTGAAGGACAAATTGTCAAAAAAATCATCCTCAAGTTGTCCTAGCACTCTTCAAAATGCTCTTTCAAATAAGACACAAAATACCTGACTGCATACTGCTAGATGAGATTAAATCACTGTGTAAGCCAAAAACACTCCAAAATATCTTAGTCATTAAAAAATTCATTGTCTAAATCATCATAATCAAATAATTAAATAATTTAAAATTGAAGTCTCACTCTTGTTCTCCATTCCCATCTCTGTCTTCCCAAAACAAATTAAAGAAACAACTCAGGAAAAATTCTAGCTGGAAGTGAGCAGGAGGTTTTATAACATTAAGTGCTGTTTATGCCAAGATAAACTGGAAAGGCAGAGAAGATAATGAAAGAAGACATCTCTGCAGAGCTAAAACATGATGAACAAGATAAAGGTAAGCTCACTGCACAAGTTGTTGAATTCTTAATCAGGGTGGTTTTGTATCCTGTGGTCGGTCTTTGGATAGGTGTATGTTACCCATACCATTCAGTAACAGAAGTAGTTTTTCTTTTCTCACATGTGTAAAAGAGCCTTAAACATTTTAAATATCATATCAAGGTGTGTTATATACCAAGTGAATTGCTCTCAGCTAGCTAGTTCTTTATTGGTCTTTGGAGACATTTTACATCTTCAAAATAAATATATATCTCAAGCCACAGGTTCATCCTGCTAGCAGCTTCCATCCACCACCCAGGAAACAATCATATACATGCCGACTCTCTGACGTGTAGTTCTGTTTGAAAGAATCTTAACAAAACTACTGCTAAAAATAGAGAGCAAGGTGAAGAATTTTCACTGAACAAAAATATTCTCTTTATTGACAGATTTAATATTTTGTTGGGGTTATTTTCTTCTTACTTCAACTCTAGATTAGTTAAGTTATTGGTTTTAAAAACTATCTTTGTGCAGCTGATAGTAGAAGTTCAAGGTTCCTGGGATTTTTCATTCAATCTGCATTGCAACTCTGTTTTTATATTCATTTCACTTTCTGCTTAATATGAACATTAACTGAATTCCTCCTTTCAGGACTTTGCAGCATTACACGAATCTGAGGATAGCCATAATGCCTCTCCTTTGATTTATGCTGAATCTCTAACTATATCATAGTTAAAAATAGCTGCAAACATTTATTTTATTCATTTTATGCTACATCAATGTATCTCTTAAAGAAAATCACTTGTGCTTGACTATATAAAGAAAAACATAGTCTTCCTGTTGAACATTTTATCAAAAAATGTTATCCTTTTAAACTAATAGAAGTCTGGTCTATGATTGAAGGCTCATAACCTTTCTTTTTAACTCATGACTAAGTTGCCTTTTATGTGCTTGATCCAGTGCTATTGCATGACAATGGTAAAGCTGTTTAATACTATTTTTGCAAGACTAGAGCTCAGACCTCTAGAAGAAATTTTTTTATTGTGTGTGCAGTGGGTGAAAGAGGAAAAGAAAAGGCAGTTTCGTGGGCAAAATTACACTTCGGGAAGATTTTTTTCTGTTGTCAACCAAACCAACAAATAAAATTTCATGTCTCAACTCAATGGTTTTTAAAATTTCTACTTTTAGGTTTTGTAATGCCACATTTAGACCTTCAATGACTTAACTATATATGTACTTTATAACTTACTGAAATCTTTGATAGACGAGATCCTGATCAGTAAAAATCTGTCACAGAATTATAGTGAAGACCCTAGGTGGATGATATTTACTGCAAGTAGGACTCAGGATCTTCAGCTAAGACTGGGATACCTAATACCTATCACCATGACAGGTAGTATGAGACTGACATTGGAGTTATTTTGGGATGTGTTGATTTCTCCCCAAACAGAGAAACCGAGAGAAACCAGCTTTACTGACTGTTTTCAAATTAAAAGTCTCTAGCTCTAATACTACACAGTTTATGCTATTTATTTTCAACTCAGAAAAAAGTATGACCACTCTCTAAAATTCAGCATCCTTTGTCAAAGCACTCTGTTAACAGAAATCATAAACAGGTGATGATAATTAACAATTATCATCGGTAAAGAATTGTCTGGGGTATTCACTTACAGATCCCAGTTCCCCTTTATTGCAAGCTGCTAGGAAATTATAAGGATTTTTAAATTTCTTTTTAGTAACAAAATCTTCCCCTTTGATAGGACAGTGAAGGATCCTTAAATCTTAACCAAGATTTTTACAATTACCATGAAACAGACTTTCTAGAATCTATTTATTAGTTACAACCCCTTTCCCTTTTTAGTAGAAACTAAACACTTCAGAAAACGTGTCTATTTTTATAAGAAATAAATAGTTATTAATTCATAAAATGGAAGTTGCAGCTGAGTTGCTTTTTTTTTGTTTAGTATGTCTGAGTTTATTAACAATTCCTATTGATATCTTCACTATGAATAGCATCTAGCTTTGTATTTATTATGTTTTGAATATATGACTAGGCAAATAAAACGAGGAATAGTGATCCATAAAAGAGGAAATGCTTCAGATTTTTGGGGGGCATTGAAGTTTAATTGACCTCTACTGAAAAGCAGATACATGTAGAAAATATTCACATTTTATATGAGAAAACACTGAAGGACAGACCAGTGCAAAATTTATGGATGTTGCCAAGACAGTGATAGGCAAGACCTATAGAAGAAGATAGAATCGTAGAATAGTTTGTGTTGGAAGAGATCTTAACGATCATCTAGTTCCAAACCCTCTGCCATGGGCAGGGACATCCTACCAGATCAGGCTGCCCAAGACCCAAATAAATAACTGATATCCTGGAAAAAAAGACTGTTATCTTTTTCTTCCTTTTGGAACTGCAGGTGCAACTAGTGGTATAAGCTCTGTCATGGTACAAATGCCATCTTTGACCAAAAAGAACATATGCAGAGAACATAGCATTGTGGTGGCCAAGCAGGCCATCTGCATCATGATTTGTATCAGAAGTGGCCAGCAGAAGTAGGGAAGAGATCATGCCCCTGTGCTTTGCATCGGTGAGGGCTGCCCCTCACTGCAAGTGAGGTATTGAGTTGCTGGAACTTGTGTAAAGAAGAGCCATGAAGCTGTGAAGAGACTGAAGCACAAGTCCTGTAAGAAGCGGCTGAGCGAACTTGGATTTTTTTAGTCTGTAGTAAAGAAGGCTGAGGGGAGACTTTATTACTCTCTACAACTATCTAAAAGGAGGTCATAGCAAGGAAGGTATTGGTCTCCTCTCCCAAGTGAAAAGTGATAGGATGAGAGGAGATGGCTTCAAGTTGCACCAGGGGAGGTTTAAGCTAGATACTAGAAATATAAATTCACTGGAAGGGTTGTCAAGCATCGGAATAGACTGCTCAAGGACGTGGAATCATCGTCACTGGAGGTGTTTTAAACAGCATGTAGATGTGGTGCTTAGGGATATGGCTTAGTGATGGACTTGGCAGTGTTAGGCTCTCAGTTGAACTAAATGATCTTAAAGGGGTTTTCTCATCTAAACGATTCTGTTGTTCTGTGAAATATTAAAGTAATAATTTATTTATATTATAGTGCACTTTTCCAAGTTTCTATTTATATAATTCTGTTAAAATCACTCTAGAATGACAACAGGGTAATTGTACATCAATTTTAAGTTTATTTCACCAGATGACTAATGTCTGCAAAGAAGCAGAGACTTGGACTATTTGCAGGCATTTCGTACATGAACTGTGTGAAGACCTGGACAACTTTGCTTACATAAAGCAGATTTTCTTTTCATCACTGAATCACAGAATCAAAGAATGGTAGGGGTTGTAAGGGACCTCTGGAGTTCATCTGGGCCAACCTTCCTATAAAGCAGGTTCACCTAGGGCAGCTTGCACAGGAACATGTCCAGGCAGATTTTTATTATCTCCAGAGAAGGAGATTCTTCAGCCTCTTCAGAACAGTGCTGTGTTACCCTTATAGTAAAGAAGTTTTTCCTCAAGTTCAGATCTAATGTCCTGTGTTCCAGCTTGTGCCTGTGGTAGCTGAGCGCCACTGAATAGAGTCTGGCCCCATCCTTTTGACACCTGCCCTTTAAGTATCTATAAACACTGATAGGTTCTCCTCTCAGTTGTCTCTTTTCCAGGCTAAAAATACCCAGGTCCTTCTTTCTTTCCTCATTACTTCTTACAGCATCTTCAGCTTCTGTTAAGATATGCCATAAAGAAATTAGACAGAAAAGAAATTGCAGGAAAAGTCAATGGCCTGTAGTCAAACCATGACCCATTAATTCATAATTTAGGGAGAAGAAAAATCTTGGCAAGAACTAATGTGTTTTGGACAGTTACATCTTTTTCTCAAAATTACATTAAGTTATAAATTAAGGTAATTTTTGTTTTCTGATTTATTTTGAACAAACATCAGAGAAGAAAAAGTAATGAAAGAGACTGTTTATAATGAGAATTAGTAGAGTTATTAACCAAAAATGCAGAAAACACATGAAGATGACGTGGGTCTAGACAACAGGAGAAGTGAACATTCAGCACATTAAGGCTGACATTTTTGGCAAATCAAGCAGTATACAGTTGAATAAAATTTACTGTCCACCAGAGATACAACAGATTTTATTCAATAGAGGTGACTGCAGTGTGGCTTGCACATATTAACCACTCACAGTAGACTCCTTTCATAGTTGCTATTGTTAATTTGGTAACATTCAATCTGTGGATTAGGACCCCTCACTTTAGGTGCTGGCATATAGGGCTCTCCATGTATGCTGGATATGCAATTCAGTAAATAGTACCTAGAATGCTGTTCAGTAGACATGATGCAATTTTCTGCCTCAGAGTCAGAAAGGCTCATTAGACATCATAGACTCTATTGATTGCATTGACTAGGTGTCCAGTGACTGTAATAAGAGCCTGGACCTTCTGCTCACTTATAAATAGACCTAAATTCATGTGCATCTAGTGTAAAGAATCCCATATATGAAATCTAGGATGCAATTCATTTTATTCTGAGCAAGATAGCAAAACACGTCTAGCAAAACTATGATCTGAAGTACCTGAATTTCTGTCTTGATTGTAAAATGAGTGTAGATGATAGTTAGTGCAGATGACCAGATCAGTGAGAGAAACTCTCCCCTGATTGATTAGACTGAACTTTAAATTGATATTTAAAAAAATTACTATTTTTTTGGCTTTTCATACCCATCTTATTTTTGAGTGGGTGCTGTTCAAGCTCTGATTCATATACTCCACAAAAGGTTGAAATTGTCCAGATAAAGTCTACTTTTGATCTCCAGGGTAACAGCAGCTTCCCAAAATGGCTATGCGGCATTCTTAACAAGTATATTAAACCATCAGTCATGTTTCATATTACGCACAGTATGCCTCTAAGCAGTACACACAAAAAAATGCAATCTGAAATAATTTTAGCCTCTTGTGAGGCAGATCTGTGATTTTATAATACAAAATTCACTTCTTAAACTTGTACTTGCTTGTGTTTAGCCTGAAGCATCTGTTGAAAAAGAAAGATATGTATGTATGTAATGCTTTTATTATTGAGAAAATTTTCACTGTATATAAAATTGTGAAACAATTTTTTTTTCCTTCACAATTTTGTCCTGTATTTTTGGCCCAATATTCATAATGATTTGCATAATATTTTAACTAATATACTGTGATTCTCACTCTTTGCTTTTGTACATTAGAACAGTCTGAGTATTTGTATGATACCTCTAAAATGTACTTTAGGGTCTGGTATGTCCTGAAAAAAATTGTTTCTTCTGCAAGAATCCTCCAATTAGATCCTTAGATTAGGTTAAGATCAAGAATTGAAGTATTCCTCCTGCTGGGTGACTCCAGAAATATGATTCCTGTAGTGTGCACACAATTGATGTTTACAGGTCATGGTGATGGTACCAAAGAAAATATAGTCTAGATGGAGGACAATATATTGAAAGATGGAGCAGTATAGCCATACCTCTACATGAAGTTAGTGGCTTTAGAGAGCAGCAGTTATGTTTAAGGTGACCACCATTTAGTTTAGCCTTTTCTGAAAGGAAATTTATTGTGTTCTCCTGTGGAAACTGTCTAATGGGTGAATATATATACATACTCACACAGATGCTTTGCATTCACTACATCTAACAGTGGAATTGTAACCAAGCTTTCATATTGTCATAATGAATTATGATGCAGAAGTCATTGATTAGCTGTAGTTTAATGTCAATATTATTAAGGCTAAGATATTTTTAATTGCTTGTGTTTTGTAAAACATGAAAGTAAAAGTGTTATTACCTTACTTTTCTCCTGCTAAGTGCAGTTACTGTTGCTTTGTTAGTTCAATTAAACACATGGTATACTTATAAGAAGTTATTTTGCACATTATTTTAATATTTTTTTAATTGTGCTACAGGAGAATTTCAAGGACAGTATGGAAAATGAAATGCAAATGTATTTATAAATTATTTATGTATTTAAAATATTTATAATGTAAGACACATCCAATCATACTTAGGAAAAGACAATGATTCCATTCAGTTCCTTTTTGATCCCAAGTCTGGCTATGGTGATTACACTTCAATACTAGTTTATATAGTTATATGCAAAGTTTATACTCTTTCCAGACTGAGATGTCACACTCAATGCTTATAAAAGAATGGGTAATAGATGATTACAGAGTAGTAGAACTCTCATCAGAATCAGATGAATGTCTCATTGTCACTACATGTAGATGGCCCATTGTCACAATGTATGAATAAGAACAGAGAGAAGATACATAAATAGAGAATTAGTTTACTGTCAAATTCCTACTCAAGCAAGCTAAACAGGCAAGAAATTTTAATGAGATTACTTAAGTAGTTTAAGCCAACTGACCTGTGTATAAAGAGAAATTCTATGTTTTTCCTAAATAATTTTTTGAAAAAAAATGATAGCCGCAATTCATGGATTACATTCTTCCCCCATTCCAATCTACTAATATCAGTGGAATTATGCTGCATTTAATTCTCTACATTGAATATGAGCAAAGTAGTGAACAAATTTCAGTATGCCATACTGCAATGTTATTTAAAATCCTATACAAAATAACTGTAACATTTATGTACATGCAGGAAAAACATGATGATAATTTAATCTCTGATCTCCCAGGAAAAAGAAAGTTTGTTTGATAAAGTCAATTCATGTTGAATTATTCAGTTATTTTAAACTAGTCAAAGGTTGCAATACTTTTTATAGTTGAGTTCATTAATTTTCAAAGTCTGCAGGTTAGAAGGAAACAAATTTCTATAATCACATGTATAACATTATTAGAATTTTTTACTTTTGCTGATTTCAGCATACTTGAAGCCACACAACACAGCCCTAAGCAAACTATGTACAATCAAGCATAAAAAGGACAAATGATTATTTTTTTCCAACTAAGAATTTTCTGTTCCTGTAGCTGGAACTCAAATGATTAATGTTAACACATTCTTTAGTCTTGTAGATTTAGCATAGATGGAATTAACAATTTATTTTAAACTCAGGACTGATCTAGATAATTTCTCAGTTTTAAATGTGAAGCAATTAATTCACTGAACACTGAAGTCACTGTTTTACTAGTAAAGATATAATATTTATGAGGATTTTCTTTTTTTTTTTCCATAGCTGTATTAATAAGCTTGGAAATTGTAGCAGATACTCCTAATTTGATTTGTTTTTAGGATAAGTATGCCACTGTGGTTTCTGAAAGAAAGTGGGAAGATCTCAAACTGAAAATCCCAAGCTGGCTGTATTCTCCTTAGAGTGAATATGTTGAGGGACCAAGGCTGAGTCATAGAAGTTTCTTTAATCCCTGAAACAAGTGGGGGCCAGTCACACTGAGCTTTCTGCATCTGTACAGTTGAGAAAACCCAGAGTTCAGCTGGAGATCTACCTGTGAGGTCATTTGGAGGGGAGCCAGCTGCCCCACCATGGTAGAAACCCTCAGACAACCTAACAAGGCTCCCAGTGTTCATCCTGGCAGTTGGTTATTAAAATCCCCGCCGCTGTCACCTACCTGAATCAGCTTTTTGTAAGCTTTGATAAACTTTGGTGGGATCATTATTGCCCTCCTTAAGAGTCTAAAAATAGAGTAAATCTAAGGAGTATGGTTGTTGACCTGGTTCAAACTTTTATTCTGTGCCTTTCAGTTATCTGCTGTGGGGGCTGCACATGTTCACAGGAGTTCAATGTGAATTCTTAAACAGAACAAGCTGATCTGGTATGATGGTTTCACAATGACTTCTCCAGGCTCTGTGCTTTGAATGATCTCTGAAGCTATTTACCAAAATGTATTTAAATGCATCCAACTAGCTAGCTGCATACCTAGATATATAGCAAAGTTAGCAGGTTATAGGATAGTTGAATGCTACAGAAATCTGTGAGGAAAATAAAGGGCAGTACTTGAAAGGTAAGGAGGGAGAGCAAGAGACTGCAGCAAAATTAGAAATGCTTTTCTTGAGGAAGGTCACCAGATACTGACAACTCACTCTAGCATCACCAGCATCACTGCCAGGATCAAGGAATTATAACACCAGGAAAAGGAGTAGAACCTAAGAGATGCATATATAACAATGGTAACTTTCTTTTAGAAACAAATTGTGGAATTTAGATGTAGGTATGCTTCCTTTTTTGACAATAAACACAATTTTGAGCCTAACACTTCATCATGTGAAATATCTTTTTTTCAGTTTAGTTGCAGATCAGAACCTTTTAAGTTATTAATTCAAAAAATGCAACATCTATAGGTTATTTTATTACTATTTCCCTTGGTTTCTGTATCATATAATAAAAATAAGTATTTTTGATAGAATGCTTTCCCTGCCATCACCATGGGAACATTTCCAGAAGTAATGTTGCAGGAAAGTTGCTGGTCATTTAAAGAAATATATGATAGATACAAAAAAATAACCTTAAGTAATGCCATTCCACTTCACTTCAGTTTGGTGTACTATATGTTGATGAACACTATCAAAATTCATACTTCTGCACTTTAATACCATTAACAAGATAAAACAAAGAGCAAAATACTTAGCAATTCTTTATGAATAACTTTTGGAGAACAAATCAGGAAGTCCATTGAGAAGCTTCTTAACCTTTGATTTTGATGTTACACTGGATAATATGACGCCAGTTACAGAATACCATCATGCACCGTGCTTGAGACATGGAGTTCATAGCAGGAGTAGGGGAATGACACCACCTCCCTATTAATGTTGCAATTGCAGGAGGTTACTGATACCTGCAATTCCTTTAATTGTTTGTCAGCATTCCAGACTGAAGGATAAAAACTTAAATATGAGGATAATTTTTTCCTGCTTAAACAAGACTCTTCATGAAAGCTTTTAGTGTTTTCACTTTTTATACAGATTGGGTCTGATTTGCTGGCAGCTAAAAGTAGTGCTTGGTTGGGACTATTTCTTATTCAACTTGTTAAAAACTACAGTGAACATTCAGAAAGGATATCCAAATTCTTAATTAAGAGAAAAACAAAAAAATTCCCCAGGCTGTTTTGAGGTTTCAGGGTTTGTTTCCAGCCTTACATAAGAGATCCAGAGCTGCCTGCATTGCAAGACAGAGGGGATATAATTTAACTTTTATGATTGTTTTTTGTGCATAGAATTTTCTGTACACTGTGTAATTCATGTCAGTCTTGTTAATTTTGAATAAAAAGAGATACGAACTTTCTTGGTAAAGGTATCTTTCTTTAATGTACACTATACGAAAGAGTATCACATTGCTTTTTGTGGTCACCACAAAAGATTAAATGGCTACTTATTAGCCATGTTTTAGTACACATTATAAAAACTGATGTACTTTAAAAGACAGTATCATGTTTCTGATATGGGATTCTATACCTACTAATACACAGCCTAAGACTTCTGTGTCTATAAGAAGTAGAGCTCCTGTTGTTACACTGGTTGGCTCATGCAGTATCAATTGTCTGTTAAATTTGGAAGACTTGGAGCAAAAAGGGAAGATATTGGGTTCTATGTATATATGTGAGTTTATGAGGTTATTTAATCACTCAGCTAAGGCTGGCAAGTCTACCATACCTTTAAATAATATCCAAACTTTATTTTCTCTGACAGATTTCCAACTCCAGATTTATTATTGTGACCTATCTGTTCTCTGAGGTATGCAGTGGTTCAGTTCAAGATAGTTTGACTTTAATTTATACTATAATGTAAATATTTATTATTTTATACATATACATATATATAATTCTACATTAAAATCAAACAAAACAGATAAGGAATGAGGTAAATTATAGATGGTAGAGGCATGTAATAATTCTCTAGCAGTAGCTTTCATACTAGATTTATTCAGTTTATGAATCAAAATGAGATTTTCTCAGGTTCAGAATCTAGAAATCAACTGGTACACTTTGATCTTTGACACATCCTCACAAACCATCATTAGGAATAATGACTCTGAGATCAGAAATAAGCATGCTATATGGTCAAGAAGAAATCCTGAAGAAGAAATCAGAACTTTTCTTTCCAGAAATCAGACTTCCAAAGGAGCTGCTAGGGGAAGAATTCTGCTTTAATTACCAAGTTAATCAAATATACTTTGCAGTGCTAGTAGTACTCGACATTTACTCAGTGCATTTAATTAATGGTTGATCAATTATATTTACAATATGAATTAACCCAGTCTAGACTGTTACTCTTAGTGATCCATTTTGTGGAACTGTATAGCAAAGTGCATAATATCACTACACTTTAGAAAACTAAGTCTAATCCTTGATTTTCTAATCACAGTTGTCATTTTTCTACATGATGAAAGACAACATCAGTAGCATGAGGTTCGACTTTTCAATCACCTATAGCTCCAGCTATAGCCACTTTAAAAATACTAAATTTTATTCATCCTTTTTTTCCTTATGGCATAATAATCACAATAACATTATTGTCTTGGACTCATCTTAAATCTGTCCAACTAAAGTGACTTCTGGGCACTTATTTCTGAATTATCACAGTCTGATGGAGGCTTCTTCCCTTAATGTAAAGGTTCTACTTTTTTTCTGACTTGATGTTTATTATTCTTACAAATGCAGAAGGAAAAAAAAAACCTACCACAAAAATCAGCTCCATACAGGTGAAAAACTATCCACCAAAGTCTTTTATTAGAGCATATCATTTTTATAACTCAAAGCTACTCAGTAAGAGTATTGGAGTATTTGTCACTTAAAGAGTTGTGCTTGTTTTAATCTTCCCAGAGTAGTGAAGTAAAGCAATCTGCTGAAGCACATGTTTCTTTAGGAGGAAATTTGCTAGGTAATAACAGATGGTTTTCTTTGACTTAGTAGATCAGTCTTTCAGTGCAGAGAATAGGAACATCCTAGGACATTATGCTCTTTTTTCCTTGAGGGCTGTCTCATGTGCGTTTAGAACTACAGCTAGGTCACAGTATGTGCTTCATTAATTAGCCATGAAAACAGTAATAAAAGTGGCATTGATCCCTGCAGCACCTACTCTGAAATCCCTGGTGATCTCCAGAACACCATCTCAGAGTATAATCTTGAAACCAACTGCTCTATCACCATCTTGAACAGCAACTTAAAAGCTGTTTTGTAAGGCAAGGCATGAAAATAAGTTTTTTCCAGGCTTAACACACAGTTTAGGATCGAGTTCTAATGTCATACAAGCAAGCAGAAGGTAAATGTAGCTGCAGTAATTTACAGAGTAGCTCTGTTTTGACTTTTCAAATACATTTTTGTTTTAACTGTGTCATATAACTGGTTTGGCTCTTGTGTCTGGGAGGACACCTCAGTTTGACAGCTTGCGGTGTGGCTCACCTTTGCAGCAGTGTGCAAGAGATTCAGAAAGACATCTCTAATTCATATTAGGGTATGAGAAAAATTATGGGAGGACAGCACTGCTTAGTATGAGTTGTCTCCAATGTATCTCATTGGCAAGCTGCTTTCAAAAGACTAAGCTGAATGTGGAGGAATATCAAGCTTCCATGGTGCATCCAGAATTACTTTGATGGAAGTGTTCCATCCACCACTCACAGGGCAGCTACTTTGATGCTTCTGAAGGACTTTATGGAAGTTGGAAGTAATTTGAAGTTGTTTGGGGAAGTAAAATTTTGTTTGGAAACCAGAAAAGATCAGATTAAAGGAGCTTCAGAAGGTTTGGATGAGCTGTTTATCCAAAATATTTTCTTACCAATAGTAAAAATACTCAGCATAAGTAAAATAAAACCAAGCAAACTGCAGACAAGGCAAAGCCAAGAACTGGGGTTTTGTAGTTGATATTTTCATTGTGGTATTTTGTTTATAAGTTTGGAGCTATTTTTTTATGTATCTCTTATTACCTAATAAAATAAAATACAGTGGAAATTGATTTCTTTTTAAATTACAGAATCACTGAATGTGCAACGGTGTAATTCACTGAGAGAAGCTAGAGATACTCTCTTTTAATTAAACTTTTTGATGCTGTGGAAGGGAAAATTTTATGTTGCTTCATTTCTTCTCAATCTATCAGGGAAATCATGGTGTAGTTCCCCTTCCAGAATAGCTTCTAGGAAGTGCTAGGACTATTGCTAAGGATATTGGAAATACGACCAGCACACTATCATGCAAGTTTTCCTTATAGATTTTGTTAGTAGTGCTAGAACACAGGGATGACTGTAGGAGGTTTGGGTTCACATTATGCTTGTGACACACATTTCTGAAGCAAGATCCTTAGATCTAGACATAGGATTATAACCCCATTCATAGCCCACCTGTAATCTAAGCCAATGTCTGATGGAATAAAGGTGGTTATTCCTGCTTATCTTATTAGAAAAACAGAGGTTCTGGGTAGGAGGAGTGAGTCAGCATGGTATAAGAAAAGATAAGATAACAATGTACTGCAGGCATACCTGGTGTAAATCCCTATTAGGTAGGAAACACAATCATTTACTGCTGGAAGAATATGGCAGTGGGCATACTGCATAATCAGCTATGTCATCTTGACACAATCCAACCTTTTTTTCTGTACCTCAGTTTTCTTTCACCAATTATTCCCATATGCATGGAGAAATTTATCACTGATATTTTGAGGCATTTAAAATCTGGTGTTATGATACGGTTATGGAGGAATCTGGACAGATTGCACAAATAGATTCTTTCTCTTTTCAGAGGGAAACAATAATGTTTGCATTAATTATAAGTCCAAAATCTTCACCCAACATCTATGAATATGTATTTTAATTTAGATACATTAAGCCTTTGTCTCTTCCATGATTCTGAAACAGATATCAACATGTGCAGTAGCCTTGCAATGGATCTTTAGAGGATAACTGAGGATAAGAGATGGTCTAAGTCAAGCTTGAGCTAAAATCACCAACAGGAAAGGCAGAGAAATAGCAAGGTTGGATAAAGAAGCAGTGAGGTTTAGAGGCTTTGTTTCTGTATTTCATTATGAGACAGAAAAGAGAGATTTTGTTGTAATATGAGAGCAAATTTTGCTGGCATTCTACTTGCTTTTCCTGTCTAAAAAGTTAGATTAGGTTTTTCCTTATAACCTGCATTCCCAGGTTGGTGAAAATTTGGAATATACATAGTATGTGACTAAAAATGTTTTATAAAGGGGTGTAAAATTTATCTATCACTTACCTATTATGTACATAATAAGTATGCTATATTCAGCGATGTGCATTTCTTTGTATGGAATTCAGTTCGGATTTGAGAAAAAACAATCTTCATGACATATCTACCCCAATGCTGATAAGATCTTGGATGTGATAGCTCCTTCATTACTATACATAAGACCCTAAATGTTGCTTATGTTCATGAGTTGCACGTGTCCCATGACAAGAATTTATATTACCTATAATTCATAAAGAAAGGAAGAGTTCTTCCACAATAGCATGCATACAGGATAGGAAGTGAATAGAGTGGGAGACTGGAGATCTTACAGAAGCTTTTTATTTTTCCTACTAATAAAGTTGCACAGAGACAGTGTAAAGGAGTCTCTACTTGATTTTAGCAAGCTCAGTTCCTACAATCCTGAAAGCCTCACAGATAGACTAGATTTCAGGCAAATACCTGGTGTTAAATTTGGTCGTAGTACCTAGAGACTCTGCTGGTGACAAATTCCTTAGAAGAAAAAGAAAGAAAAGACAGACCATAGAGCCCCAGAAGCCCTAGAATTTTTTTTGCCTTTTCCTTCTCCCCCTTGCTCCCTACTTCCACATCTATGCATTCATTAGCAAACATGGGCAAAAAGAAACCAGAGGAAAGTTGCCTTGAAATATGTAGCAAAGTTTGACACTATTGATTCAGTAAATCGATGGTGTATCATACAAATAAAATTATTAAATTACAATAAACAAGTTCCCAGGCCTGGAAATATTTATGCATTCATTGAACCCCAAAAGACTGACTAGTCATGGGCTTAAAGTTAAGAATATCCTTAAGAATTTTCAGCCTTAATTTTGAGTCATTCTGCTTGCTGCTGTTTTAAATACCCCCCAATATTTGATGAAAACATGAAGTGTTTGGAACTTTTTTAAAAAGCTGAAAGTAATCTGAATAAATGAATAAATATTTCCTTAGAAAAATAAACAAGTGATAGATAAGTATAAAGAGCTTAAAGGGCAAGTTACTTATTTTAAAGGAAATTACGACAATTAAAATGCAATTTGCTTTTTTTATCAAACTTTTAAGGCATTTAAAACCCACATATTAAATCTCCTTGCTAATGACTTACCAGTTTTAAATACTTTACAGTAATGAATTCTATAATTTGAAGTGGTTATTTTCCGTACTTCATTACTTTCCCCAAAATGATCATTGATTTCATAATTAGTTGATATTTTAAAGCCTGAAGACATGGTGTCCTTGAAAATGTTTTAAGTGTCTTGTTCAGGGTAATAATAAATTATCATCTTTGAAATGTCATTCACTACTAATTTTGGTGTGCTTTTATTTAGTCTATTACAGATCGAGAGAACCTTTCATTTTATATTAATTAATAGTTTGTGGCAAGATGCTCAGAAATCAACATATTGAACCAAAATTTCATTCAGTAAGATATCCCTGTACTCAGTGGGTAGCTGTAATGTATCTTTGAACAAAGCCCATATTTTACTTGATGTAAAAGGACTTCCAGTTTTCACTGTGTCATTTCTGTTCTACATAACAAATTAACACAGTGTATAACTTTTTTCCCCTTCCCAGCAGGCAGGATGCATTAGTACAGGATTTCTCAATCTCTTAACAAGTTTTTTAAAGGTTGTTTCATAAATATTTTGGCTGGACTCTACTAATTTATCTAACCTCTTTCAAGAGGTACCCCTTGAAGGACAAAATCTACCATGCTAGAGGAGCTGGGAGGCATTTACCTTTGAAATAATTCTACTGTCATCAATGGAATTAAAGACACATTTTACCAACTTTCTAACTTATGTATATACAGCTATAGACTTGAGGACTAAACTGAGATTATGGTTTCAGAAAGAAAAAAAGACCCCTTTGTGCTCTAATATTTTTAATGGAAGACTAACAAGATTAAGCCAAGAGCAGTAGTAGTGCATAATTTTACTTTTTAATTAAATATATGAATGTAGATTCTGTTTGTGAATGGAAAGCAATGATTAAACTACAATGTTATATAGCTAGACAGTTTGATTAGGCATCAATTCACAGAGAAAAGAGTAGCAGATTATATAGGTTGTCTTTGTTACCGAAGAGTAGATGAAGCCTCTTTTTGCATGGGTGGATTGCATGGGTGGGTGAAAAGCAGTATGGAGCCAACACTGCTGCTGTGTCAACTGGACTGGGTAAGCTACTTATATAGTCAAATCAATGGAAGTCTTTGCCCCTGCAAACTTGTGTGAGCAAATTTGCAATGATGTTCAGATGTCAAATTCCTAATGACACTGCAAAGTCTTCCATTTTTTGTAATACATACATTTATATTTGTTTGTTTTGAAAAGTAAATTAATCTTGTGAATATCTCCAGCAAAACCTCCAGAAAAAAAAAAACACTTGAGTAAACATCCATTAATTTTCTTATTTCTGTGGTCTCTTAAATAAAAAAGCCCAATACACTTTCTAGATATTTTCTCCTTCCTGCTACTTTAACATAAAGTAGGGATTCTAAATCTTTAATATATTAAAGATATTTCATATATTGTGATGTATAGATATTCTAGATTAGAGAGAACTATCAATATTCTAAATTAAAACAAGAAGAGAAAAAATAGAGGCAACGTGCTGGCTTTAGCAAAGACAAGGGTAAGCAGATAGACACATTTGCAAGTTAACTCAAGACATTCTAAGCTTTAATTATATGCCTAAGTCCCAATAAAATCAATAAGAGTTATAGCCATGCTTAGAATTAAGTATCTGCTTAAGAAATGTGTTGATTGTGCTAACAGAGGGTACATACACGTGTTTTCTGTTACTGTGGATTAACACAGATGTACTCAAGTTCACAAATCTCAAGTCTACTTTCTCAGTCACCTGTCAGTTAAAGAACACTGTCTTTTAATGTCAGTCTGACATCCGTTGTTTTTAATTTATACTAAAAGCAGAATTAATTTTCAAATATCTTAATTCTATAACAGTTCCCTGTGGTTGGGGTTACTTTCTTAGATAACATTTATTTTAATTGCCTCAAAAGGAGCTGAGAACACACTTAACCGGTCTTACCTTTTAGTTTAAGGTCAGGAGAGATTTGATCAGATTTCACTCTTATCCAAGAGTAAAGTTCTTTCCCATTACGGGCTGTTCCAAAATTATTGTGTAACTGGTATAAAAAGCTTGTCCTCTGGTGCTTTGATTGCAGATGAGGGATTTTTTATTTTAAACTACATATTTCTTTTTTCTTACAATAACAGAGTATTTCATTATTTCCGTTGCAAATCTCTGTAAATGGTGTGAAAAGGAAATTTAAGAATAGTCACTTGATTAATAAAGGAGACTCCATCGTATTCAAGAGTCTCCTTACCAAATTCCTCTGATGCAGTTTTCCCTTCACTATTTCATCAATAGGTATTCACCACAGTAAAAGAAATATAATTTATAACAACTTCATATGTTAACAAGAGATTACCAAGTTAGCTTATTGAGTAGTTAACTACCCTCACCACTAAACCAGGTGCTCTTTCTCCAGGTTTCTATTTCCAAACACTGAACCTCTGCTATAATAAAAAGCCATTTACACCTGAAATCTTCCACTATGGTATCAGCAAACCAATTAAACTATATCTTACATTTATTATTTATAATTTCTTTCTATGATAGTGTAGGGATAGGGCACCTTTTAATGGTTTGTTTTTCCAATTTTTCATTGCTTAGTTTTACATATTTATATAAGAACCACATACATCCTCCTAATAATCACTCAATGGTATGCAGGTAACCATGATAATAGCTTCCACTTGACTTTCCCTCACTTATATCCCAGGTTAAAAAAGCAAGATAAAATGCCAGAAACTTGGGGGCTAGGACTGAAGCAAAGGAACAATGAAAATTAAGGAATGTAGGACATTTGTACAGAGAGAAGGAAAAAGCAGGAAAGGACAACTGTAGACAGAACAACCTGTTTACGTAAATCCTTGATTAGAGTGGACAAGAACTGAGGACACAGAGTAATGTATTGATCTTCTGTGACAAGGTGATCCACTTACTGGATGAGGGAAAGGCTGTGGATATAGTGTTCCTGGGCTTTAGTAAAGCCTTTGACAGAGATTCTCACACATTCTTCTTGAGGAACTGGCTGCCATTAGCATGGACAGGCACACACTCTGCTGGGTTAAAAACTGGCTGGATGGCTGGACCCAAAGAGTCTTGGTAAATGGAGTTAAATTCAGTTGGAGGCTGGTCACAATTGGAGTTCCCCAGAGCTCAGTGCTCTCAGGGGTGTCCTCAGTGTTCAAAATACTTATCAATGACCTGTTGGAGGCAATCGAGTGTACCCCTAGCAAGTTTGTGGAAGATGCTAAACCATGAGGAAGCATCAATATGCTGGAGAGTAGGGAGGCTCTACAGAGGGATCTGAACAGAATGGATTGATGTGCTGAGACCAATGGGATGAGTTTTAACAAGGCAAAGAGCAGAGTCCTCCACTTGGGACACAAACGCCCTATGCAACACTACAGGCTGGGGGAGAACAGCTGGAAAGTTGCCTGGCAGAGAAAAACCTGGGGGTGTCGGTTGGCAGTGACTGAACATGAGTCAACAATGTGCCCAGGTGGCCAAGAAATCCAGTGGCATCTTGGCTTGTATCAGAAACAGTGTGACCAGCAGGACTAGAGAAGTGATTCTCTCCCTGTACTCAGCACTGGTGAGGTCTCACCTTAAATCCTGTGTTCAGTTCTGGGCCCCTCGCATTAAGAAAGACACTGAGATCCTACAGCATGTCCAGAGAAGAGCGACAAAGCTGGCGAAAGGCCTGGAGAACAAGTCCTACAAGGAGTGGCTGAGGGATCTGAGATTGTTTAGCCTGGAGAAGAGGAGGCTAAAGGGAGACCTTACTGTTATCTACAAGTACCAAAAATGAGATTGCGGAGAGGTGGGTGTTGGTCTGTTCTCCCAAGTGATAGGTGATAGGACAAGAGGGAATGGAGTCAAGCTGCATCAGGGGAGGTTTAGATTGGACATCAGGAAAAATTTCTTCACATAAAGGGTTATCAAGCACTGGCTCAGGCTTCCCAGGGAGGTGGTTGAGTCAACATCCCTGGAGGTGTTTAAAAGGTGAGTAGATGAGGTGCTTGGGGTTATGATTTAGTAGTAGACAGGTACAGTTGGAACTGATGATCTCTAAGGTCTTTTCCAACCTAATGATGCTATGATTTGTATCTAGCAGAGCACTACACACCCTCAAGCTGTAATGTTCCAGTAAACTGCAGTCTCTCACAGTCTTACTAAACTGTCTTCAGTAAGTATAGAAAAATTTACAGACTCACAGATTCATTAATAGTAGTCTTCTTTTTTAAACAGTAACATTATTACATTACAAAGAGTTTCTGAAAAGAAGCAAAATCAGTGAAGAAATATGAGGTTCAAATATAGCTTGATATTTATTTGTGTATCAGTACAAGTATTCACAAAGAGGTAATCAGAAACAGGAATCAGGCAGTCCTATCTGTGAGTAATATAGTGCTAATTCTTAGAAGAATCCCATTTCTCATTTCAGCAAAACTCCTTGTGACATTTAAATAAAGTAAATACTGCTGTGTATCTCTATCATGACAATGGCAGCATGAGTCGACCTCTCCCTTCCCAGTAACAATTTGTTCAGTTCTTCACAATAGTAGCACATATAGATCAATACTTTCTCCTTCTACTCTAACATTACTTAGATGATACTAATTGCCCCTAAATAAGCTGTGAAACAATAATTAAACATGCTTTTGTATCTGATATAATAACAAAGCTAGGTTGTATGGGGTTCTGCAAAGAGAGAATGAGTACAAAAATAATTTATTCTCATCAAGGAACAGGATGAAGACTAGCAATGTTATTCAGAAGACAGATATGACTTATGAAGAGTCTCTTAGTCCTATACCACCAAGAAAGCAGGGAGACAGTAAATTTACAGTGCAAGAGATAAAGAAAAAGAGGCCACTCTTAAATTTATATTCTGTTATCTTTAAGTAATGACATGCAGAAATATACCTCATATCACTTTATATTTGAGATCATCGTAATCAACTATCAGCAACAATTTATTCTACTGACAGGTATGAATTAAGAATGGAGGCAGACATTTGCCTCTTTTTACCATAGGAGAAATCAAGGCACAGAGAGCTGTTGCTTTCTTTTAAACAATTACCTGTAATATCAACAGAGAAGTGAGAGAACTTAGAAATAAGAGTAGATTTTATAAGTTTCTTTTCTGTGCTTTTATTTCAGATCCTGCCCTGTTTGAAAAAGAATCCAAGCAGCAATCCAAGCTTCTCTTTTACCTTTGTCTGCAACTCCTCTTCATTACATCCCAGTGTCCTCACCTGGCTTTGTTGTGCAGCTCCCTCATCTGTCATTTCTCATTACTCAACATGCTTTAAACCACATGCATGCATTCATAGCTTTGAATAATCCTGCTGCATGTACAAAATGGAAGTAAATAAAGAGTGCCAGAACTCATTCGTCTTTGCATTATTGCAAAGTCTTCATGTTAATCTTCTCATCTTCTTCTCCCACAGACACACATATTCACCCTGGGGAGACATAGTCCGAGAAAGAAGCTATAAATATTGAGTTTACTTATGACACAGTTTAAAATTATCTTGTGGAAGCAATAAGAAAATAGAAAAAAAAGTATTATTTAACTTCTTTTAGCTTTTCAATGTTATTTCTGCAATGTTATTACTGAACGAAAGATGCTATCCATTAAGACATATATTTCCACAGTGGGCATATGAATCTCTACAAAATATTATTTAAGTACAACATTATTTAATTCTCAATTACAGTAGGACTCTGATAGAATATGAACAATAATATAGTTCATTATTTTTCAGAGTTATTACACAAAGAATAGCATATTGTTTCATAATGTTGGTAAAGATACAAGTTTTATCAGAAAATCAATCTTTATTGAAGACTTGGGGGACTCAACTTATGAGACTGAAGCTCAAAAATCTTGGTGGGACAGAAAGATGGAAATAGTCTTCATATTTATCAGAATAAAGAGCAATGGAAAAACATAAGGCGTGTTTTATCGAGAAGAGACAATGGAAGGAAGAAACAATGCATTGCTCTGTTCCAACTTCTTTCTTGACATGAAGGAATCACCTTGTAGAATTTTGCTGGACTATGACACAATTTATGCTCTATCAGCTGAGCGTGTCAGTAAAAGTAATAATTAACACCAACTATGTGGGGTTTTTATTATTTTGCCATATTTGCAGTACAAAATGTCAATATGTCTTTATTTGAGGCACTGAGCAGCCATTATGTGATAACTAAATAAGACATAAAAAGCCAAGATCTGTATGTGTAGCTGCTAGACTCTAATGAAGTTTTTTTACTTATTAAAGATTTTAGTCTACTTGTGTACGTGACTTTGAGGAATATGCTTATATTCAACTAATAATTTCTGACTCTTCCTTATCACTAATCTCAACAATTTATTGGCTAGGATCTCACTATAAGGATGGAGAGAAGTATATGAAATCTGCTCAGTACTGATTCTATCATTGATATTTCATCTGAGCAAATGAATATTCAGTTTGAGAGCCTTAGCATATTTTCCTACCACTGCAAAGTTAAAACGGTGCATGATTTTATGACTAGTATTGAGATAAAAGCATTACAGAAAAACAATAAAAATGTTGACTTTCCTAAAGTAATATCTCATTTCCAGGTTAAGGAAGATATTTCAAAATGGCCATTTTGTCATTTCTTTCTTCTTTGTGAATAAAAAGTATACATTTTGTGCATACTTCGAGAAATTTCAATGATGAAATTATTTTTTCCCAAATTATTAGTTGACAGAGATTAAATCCTTTCCCACAAGCAGGTCAATTTTAACAACTATTGCAAGCTCAGAATTTATTTTACTATTTTTTTTCCTTTTACTTGCATGACAAAAATAATTAACCTAAAATGAAGAAAACACACTCATGACATTTATCAGATAAATAAGAATTTCTTATATTAGCACATGCATAAATATAAATTTATTTTGTTTCAAGTCTTTTGAGACCAAATGCAACTAAATGCTAACGAGGCATTTACCCCAAAGTATAAGTGATTTAATTTCAAAAGATCACTTCCTACTCTTAGATGACTATGCAATCTCATCCTTTAATGAGACTCCATTATGCTCTTCCATAACTTCTGAGTTGATTGAGCATAGTAGAACTTGGGAATATGTTAAATTAAAAACAAAAGATAAGGTGTAATGACCTGTGGAAACACTGTAAGAAAGCAGAAATAACATTGAAAAGCACTTAGTAAGTTCTTCATTTGAATGAAATTTTCAACTCGTTCATTTTGTCATAAATCAAAGAAAAACTAAATTTTAAGTTACTTTCATATTAATACACATGCAGACACCTAAACAGCTAATAGGTATCTACAAGAAATAAAAAGCCTTTTTTTTCCTTACTGGAACCTCTTCTGGCTGCACACCATAAAATCCTTGAAGAAGGTGGATCATACATATTCCTGCCTTTTTAATGTATCTCAGCACACATGTGTGCAAATGCAACCAGAGTATAAGACAGCCTTCAACAATAGCTGTTGTGCGACTTGTCCAAGACCACATGACAATGAGACAAAAATATTATCACTGTCAAGGTACTAGGGGTACCCAATGTGAAGAGCCAAAGATTTGAATACTCAGGTTTGCAGAAGGATGAGATCCCGGCACGTACGTTACCTTTATGAACAAAATCTTAGAAACAGTAATGGAAGTAGAAACATCATAAATGGATGAATGATCTTAGCTGACACCCCTGCATTTTAGTGCAGTGATTCAGAAATTCAGAAATTCAGATGCTTCAAAAATGAAACCCTCATAAATATCTAAAAGAGTTAGACTACAGAGATACTTCTATATACTAATTGAACCCTTGTGCTTCAGCAGCAACAGGGTAGTGCTACCACATATGTGGTGTGATTTAATTACATTTTGGTTTTAAGAATTGTTGCTGCAGCATTTATCTGTTCTCTGTGAGATATGTTGATACACTCCTGTATTTTGGAGGTTACAATTGTATGGATTTCCAAGTATTCAGAAGCTATTCAAATTCTTCCGTAATTCATGTATAGATTGCAGGTTTTTTCTGTACCTAGAGATTTTCCTAATTGCATCTCTCAGCTGACCCTCAAATGTTAGTACAAAGGAAATATATGAACCAGCAAACCTGTACACCCTTTTAAACTAAAATGAAATCTCATTTGAAGCTATTTAAGAAATAACATGAAAGATATGAAATGAATGTGAAAGTCTAACAGTTAGTTCTCTTTGTCATGCTCTGCACAGTCAAGCTGTGCTTTGGAGAGTTTTATGAGCACAAGTCTTCTTCATGGCTGGAAGAAACTAAAACCAGCTTTTTCCCCATAGGAAAGTGCCCCGTTACACATTTTAAGTCCATTTTAGTGAAATTTATTTAAAGCAAACTTCACTACCATTACTCTACTTCTTATTCTTGTTCCAGGAGGTGGCAGGCTTTTTGCAGGTTAGGATGGCCAGGAGTCCCATGTGAAATGAAACCTCCCTCTCCCACTTTCCCAAAGTACTGTTTTCTAAGGGCTTTTTACTGCAACATGGATGAAAAAAAACAGTAAAAACACTTACCTGAAAAAACTACTGTTCACAACAAAGTATGTTTCTAGGCCATATTATACCAAATGTGTCTGTAAACAGCAGAACTGTGTTTGAGAGCAGACCTGTATATTTCTTCCTTACTAATAGTGTGTGTATATATATATACAGCAGTTTATTAATAATGAGCAGCAACCCTTTATGCTTATATTTCTTATCCAGTGTAGCTCTGCCAAAGTGGTATTATTTTACACTGTAGTAGAGTATCTTTCTCTCTGAGTTTTAATCATGTGACAAATTAGATTGAATTTGCATTTGCACAGCAAATTTTAAGATGTAAGTTTCCTAATACACTTCGGCTTGGTACTGCAGTGAATTGCATTATCCCTAATGGGTCATCAGTTCTGAGATTTAGTATTTGAACTTGTTTTATTATCTTCCCTAGCTATATTCCATACCTAATTTCTTCCTGGAATGAACATTATTGATTTACTCATTAAATACTGTCTGTTCGGTGAGAATTTTTCATCCAAGCAGTATGATGAATCCTTTTTAAAATAATGATTATATGCTGCACAATATTTGAAATACTGGCTTCCAGAGATGCTTTTCAATGGATTACAACTAAACTCATTGTATACAAAAGGTTTTGTACCTTTCCTGTAAAATGACATCCATTGATTATATCTCCTCAAAACCAGAACAATCAATAAATCGTTATATTTCTTAAAACTCAGCTCATTTCAGGGTGAAGGATTATTTTCTTGGTTTTGTTTGAAGGCGTTGTTTTGCTTTCTGTACTACTTCAACTTAAAAGAAAACTAAATATCACAGAAAAGAGGTTAAAAAGAAATATTTGAGGTGAAGATTGTGTCATGCAAAAATAAAAATCAGCCTAAAGACAGCAGTCATTGTCTAATTTTTTAATAAAAGACACTCCATTAATCAAATTTACTGCCACGTTATATTTTACAACTATTTAAACTTTCTAACAGTTTCTGAAAAGACAAATTGTTTGGTCAATAAGAATCTTTCTGATATTTTTCCTGAATTCCCAGTCCAAAAGAGTTGGCCCAAGACCAGTTTATTCTGCCACGTATATTTATACATTTTTGTCAAAGCTGTCCAAAATAGAAGAAAATATTATATTCAAATTCAGCCACACAACTACCTTTCCATAAACCATAGAAATACTTTACATTGGGTCATTTAATCCAGTTCAATATAGTTTAATTTGCTGTAGAATGCAAAAATATTTTCAGATAATTTCGACCTCAAACATGTTGGGATTTTATGTACTGCTTATTGTCTGAGGAATGCTAGTTTGGATGACTTTATTTCCCCATTCTCTAGCAGTATTTTTGGCCCTGAGAAAATGTAACATTTTTTTTACAAAAGGAACTAAGTGAATATTAATTTATATGAAAGAAAAAGAAAACCAAACCCAACCAATTGCCATGTGAAGGGGGTTATACTGTGGAACAGATTCCCCACTGAGGCTGTGCTGTCTCCATTCATGATGGTTTCTAAGACCAGACGGGGTAAATCCCTGAGCAATCTGCCTTGAGAAGTGGGCTGGACTGCAGACCATATGAGATCCCTTCCAGACTGAATTATTCTGTAATGTCATGATTTTTTTAAACTAACAGTAATAGCTAAAAAGATGCATGGGGAGCAACAGGATGGGCTTCCACATAATTGCGTGCTAGGAGATGTTATAAAAGACCTTAGGAATATCCTCACATTTAGCCCTGCAGCCAGTTCACAAGTTATGAGAATACAGACTTGGGTTCCGTCTTCTGCAATATTTATTTTCTGGACAGTGATCTCATGGTGCAAAAACACATTCTCTTAATAAATCCAGCATATATTTGCTTGCTTACTAAAACATGTGATGATTTTTGTTTTCAAAATCAGTAGTAAATGGACTTCAAGTTAACTTTTAATTGAACAATTGAATTGACTTATTTGGCCAAACAGATGAACTAGAAATTATGAAGAAATCACAATATTGTAGAATAAGGAGCTCATAAATAAACCCACATATTGCAAACAAAGTTCATTAAAAAGGCTTAGAAGAAACAAGTTAATACAAAATTATCTACTGTACAACTCATAACCTGGAATATTTGGCTCTTTGTAGTGTTGAATGGGATAATAGAACAAGTAGAAGACTTGCATGTCAGTCCCTCCATGCAATGTTCGTTATATAACTTACAAGTTAACAGGGCTGTCATAGTCTTTACATAGTCTTTATATGTTTTGTGGAATTTCCACAAACATCGAAGTATGAATAACAATTTTTAAAAGTGTACAACACTTTTTAACATATCAGTTAGTGAAGTTCTTCTCAAAGTCATTTTTACATCTGGAAAATGTAAAACTATCAAATTCAACACAATCTGAGCTGCCTGAAGTTCATTATATTAAGAATTCAAAACACTAGTCTATCAGTAGGAAATGTTACCTTTTCAACAGTATGTAACGATACTTCACGTGGCCAACTCAAGTGAGTTAAGAGCTTGTTATTATTTTGCTGCGATGCTGTGGAGGTGTACATTACTTACTTCTGGATACGGCTGTCATGGATTAAAGAAAGGAAGTGCAGTCAGTATTTACTGCTTGCAATCTAATCCTGTGATATTAATTACCAAATATATGTGCGTGACATGGTATTTATTTGTTTCCCAGTCAGTTATCTTATCAGCTGCTACCAAATAGTGATTACTGAGACAGCCTCCAGACATTCTTCTATTTTACATTGTTTGTGTCACTAATGGTTAACAGAAGAGACGGTCCTTCCTTACACTGACTGCATTCTAAAACAGTCTTACATATTTCTATCCCCATTTGTTTCCTTCGTGTTACTTCATGGACCAGTGGAGCCAGTGGAACAGATGCTTGCTTAGCACAACAGAAAAAAAGTCATTTAAAGTATTTGGGTTGAAAATCATGAGCTTGGCTTTAACAATTATGACATTTTAAAAAGATTAATAACATACTCTTGCACCAAATACTAGTTTGTTCTCTAGAATACAATAACATATGAGTTTATTTACTTTTTTGTTGTTGTTCCCTAAATTATGAGATTCAGAAAAAAATTTACTTTAAAATTCATCTCATCAAACGAAACAAGATAGGTCTTTATGAAAAAAAGAAGTATTATTAAATGTTTTGAAATGTACCAAAATCCAACATGCACAAGATGAAAGTGCCATCGTGCATTTCACCATTTTATGTCTAGCATTCTTATTAGCAAAAATTAGTCATCCAACTCTCGACCCTCATTTTCACTTTCTCCCAAAAGCCTTATAGAAAAGCAAGAAGAAGTAATAATGCAGAAGGGAGGTGACTGGGCTCCTTTCAGTTTCTGGAAAAAAAAGCATGGAAATCTTCTGTTGCTGCACAGGGCTGAGCACAGTCAGCTGTGAGAGAGGACTCTCCTCTAACTAGACTTTATTAGACACTGCAGACAGCAGACAAGGAGTTCTTTTCAGTCCTGACATCTGTCTGGCAAAAAAAAAAAAAAGGAAATTGATAGTGCTTTCAGTGGTAGCTGCCTAGTGAAGAGAAGATGAAGGCATTTATGAAAATTCAATATGCCTGAAAGAAGTGAATATACCTATATACATATATACATATATGCACACATACACACATGCACACATGCACATACACATGCTGTCACTTCCAGTAGAGAATATGTATGTACTGTCACTGCAGTAAAATAATTGACCAAAAAAAAGCCTAAGGACCAGGAGACAAGTGTAAGAAGATGGGTCGCAGATCAGTCTATCTACAAACCTACCACTGACAAAAGAAAACCCCTGTTTTGATGTAGGGTAATGAGATTGAGTCTGGAAAGAGACTGAATTGTTCTTTAGTATGAAAGGACTAGACAAGGGATTACAGCAGAAATTTAGTTTTTGTTAAAGAGTAAGTGCTACTAATGTTCTGAGGAAATCATGATAGGATCTGACACATCTCTCTGGAATCAAGTAAAAGTCGTGATGTGTTAATAACTGTTTCATAATACTCAGAATTTTAGAGTTTATGTTTGTAATTGTTCTTTTGCATAACCATAATTTAAGTGGTTTTGGCATAGCAAATCCTGGATCAAAGTTCATTTTCCTGCTGAACAAGCAACCAAATTAAGCAGACTTTCTCCTTATATTGAGCTCCATTTCAAAATTTCACAGTGTGAAACACTACTCCAGGCCTTTAGTTCCCTGATGGTAAGACACGTTTCAGAAGTCAAGCTTAAGTTTATTCATAGACTGTTCAGGCACATTTGTTCTAATGTCTTTCAGTTCTTTTTCCTATGTAGTGCTCACTTCTTCGATAAACCAACTAACACTCTAACTCTAGTATATTTTTTGCTAAATTATAGAAAGCTATGTCAGTGTCATCTCTATTCTGATCATCCTCATAATTCTTTATCAACCTGTTCAGGTCAGAACCCATCCTTCCCAAGTACCAGCAGTGAGGGTTCTACCCAACAGTCAGATGAAGTCTCATTGGTACCTTGAGCAATGACTTTAGAACAGCTGTATATCTATACAGTGGTCCACTGATATGTGTCTCTCTCTATAGAGTTTCCAAATGATGACCTACCAGCTTACAGCAGTAATTCCTGTTATTCCTTAAGTGCATGGCTTTGTCTTATTGAATTTCATTTTCTCCCTGCTCTGCTTCACATTTATTTTTTCTCCTCAAGATGCCTTATCAAGGAGTTTTTGCCTTCAATTTATGTGTCTAACAAGTCCTTCTCTAAAATGAAGTCCTAGTGAAGAACAACATTTCATGAAATAGAAATCAACTTGACCATCCTTTAAACTTTTACAAAATAGGTAACAGAAGAGATATGTTCACATGCCATACGAGTAACCATTAAAAGAACAATTACATAGAAAACTTGGGGGATTCTAAAACAACATACAGTCCTAAACCAGGATGAAAGATTCAAAAATGTAAAGACATTGTGAACAAAAGAATCCAAAAGAAACTCAAATCAAATAAAATCAATCAAAAGATAATTTAAATAATTTCACAATTTTGGTTTTACCTTCATAATAGTTGTAAGGAAGTTATAATACATTTATTCTATATTCCCAGATGTGGAAAAAAATAGCAACCAAAACTACTGTGTTTTCCCTGACCCTAGTAGTTATCTCATTCTCCTTGAAAATTTCAGAGCTTTTACAGAACTATGGTGAGGCAGAGAAACAGGTTGCCCAGAGAAATCTTGGATGCCCCATCCCTAAAGGTGTTCAAGATCAGGTTGCATGAGACTTGGAACAACCTGACCTAGTGAAAGCTGTCCCTGCCAAGTGGATTGGAACTTGACTTTCTTTCAGGTTTATGACTCTTCAAACACTAACTATTCTATAATTCTGTGATTCCATGAACTATTTTCAAATTTTTACTGAAAAGTCTTTCAAAAAACCAATCTTGCTTGTTAATAAAGATAAAACCAGTTTCTCTCAAAGATACTCTTCACATGTAGCAGCACTGGAGGAAGATCTTATTTTCGCTGCCCAGCACATAAGACTGTAACACATTAGGCCATGGAAGCCCTTTCCATCTCCATCAGTCCAGCAACAGTGTTTTATTACTTCCTACAGATGAGTCTAAATTAACATGGAAGACCCTGCTTACACAACCTTTCTCCATAGCAGCATGGAATTTATTCCTTCTTTTAACACAAAAAACTAAAATTGCTTAGTGGCCAGCTGAGACCCTGAATTATATCTCTATTTAAGACTGTTTCCAGTATATTATTAGCAGTGACAGCCCCAGCAGTTTATTCTGGATCATACCTGTGAGATTCCAGTAGTTTCTGAAAATTGTTAGAGTAAATTAAAATAAAGATTTTTGTAATATATTTTTTTCTCATTGTGGAGAATCTCAAGCTGAGCAATACATTATTAGTCTGGTGTAAGTTTAAGTGGGTACTTAATAAAGCAACCCAAGCTCCACAAAGATCATGGCAGTGCTTATAATTATAATTGTAAATTACTTTTATTTGGCAGTATGATGTAGCACAGCTAATACCAGACAAAGTCATTAAAGCGTGCAGACACACATGCACACATGCCATAAAATGTGTGTGTCAAAACACATGTATATGCATTTTCTATATCTGCATGCCAAAAGCCAAGCTGTTCCACCCCCAAGTGATTACTAACACTCCCATTTAGTTAATTGGATACTTATTTCAGAGTTAGACTCTCGAGGGGAAGATCAAGGATTGAGAGGGTGCTGTACTCAGTGTTATTTGGTGTAATTTCAAGTACTGCTGCCTGCTGGGATCCTAAGGCAGGCTGGGCGCTGGGGCTCTGCCTAAAATATTCTTGTGCCTGCCCAGCCTCCAGATGTGACTCTCAGAGGTCAATGAGCCAATCAATAGATGCCTTGAGCTTATCAGTAGGAAATGTCAAAAGGTCATACACTGCAGGCACTAACATGCTCAACTTTGAAGGAAGGTGCTGTCTTCAGCCACGTTTCACAACTCTGGATCTTCTCCAGAACTGTGCTTCAAAAAAACAAAGAGAAAGGAGTTATTTCTTTACATGCTGCTTCATCAATATGTATGTCTCACAGACAGACAGAAAGACATAATCTGAATTCTCACAAACCAACATAAATATTTGTGCCTATGTCTTGGCATTCAGTATTAATGGCTGAAGCATGATGCCCACCAACGTTTAGCTCAGGGGTGGAGTACATGTGCTTCACAGCCCAGGGAAGCACAGCAGGCTGGAGAAAACTGAGAAAGCTGTTATGTGAGCAAGCATGTGAGTTAGAGCCCCACAAGAGAACAAGAGTAAAGCCACAGACATAGTGTCTGTCTTTGTTAAGAGAGTAATAATTAGAGACTGGAAGTGTCAGAAGGAAAAATGGAGATGAAAAGGTAAAACAAGCTGTTTAAAAATAATACTGGAGGATGGCACTTCAATGGCACTGGAGATCAGCCTTTCAGGCAGAAGAAAACTGCAGAACAGTTCATTGCACAAAAAGCCAAACATATATTTAATAGCATCTCTTGGGATTTGCTATCTATAATTATATAGACATTGATTTCATATAGGGTAACTACAGTGTTTGGTGAGATGCTTGTAGTTGATAGAATCATAAAATATTTTTTAAAAATGTTAGCTTGAGGCAAATAAAGAAAAAATGTAAGACTATAAGTTTCCTCTTTCTAAAATGTGTGTAAAAATTAATTGTATGCAACACATTCAATTTTTGTTACTTGCTGACTGATCTCTCTCCTTTACAAATCTGGAACTATTGCACTATTTCTGTACTTTTTCTCACTCCAAATCAGATGAAAACTAATCTTAATTGTTTGCAAGAAAGAATATTTACTGCCCCCCTCCTTGCACCTTGGTGCATTGTGTTATCAATTTCTTGAATCTACATTAGAGGATAGATTGCCTGAATCCCCAAGAAATCATTACACTCAAAATCTTTCTATGGCAAAAAAACCCCCAAACTTTGTAGGCAAAGCCAAGAATTTATTATTAGTCTAATCTTGCTAGTCTTAGTATAACTAAAGAAATTGTTTTAGTCCACTAACAATAAAACAAATGTTTACAGTTCAAAATTTATGCAGTTAAAATGAGTTATACACAACCTTTCCAGTATCTCCTTCTTCCTTTAGTATTACACCCATTCCTGATATAAGCAATGGTACTACATTATTTACTGTGCTACTACATTATCTACTGAGGCTACAATCTGCACTGATGCCTGTAGGGTCTCTGAAAAACAGCAGATTCATTCCGTTGTCATTTCTCTACAGACTATCTAGCTAATGCTTTCCTGATCCTGTGTGTCATGACAGAATCAACAGCTGCATTGGACTGAAGTGAATAAGAAAAGAATTTGTCCCAAAACTTGAGAAAAAAACCCCTGCACTATCACTAAGATAATTTATGCCTTTGTTTTTCACAATCTCCACACAGTTTCAATGACTAAAATACTTTTATTAATAAATTTAGTATACATAACAGCACCTATTCAGTCTATAAACCTCTCCTCAAAGGCTCACCTTGTAGCAATCACCTTATCCAAGGAGACTTGCAGGAACATATTATGTAAAAGATATATGAGAAATAAGCAGTAGAACCAGAAGTTTTCTGGAGGAAAAAAAAAATTAAAAAAAAACCCCATGGATAAACTTCACTACAGAGATCATAAAAATAATTATTTGAAATTCTATTGATTTATGAGACAGATCTTTAGCTAGTTATCGCTGTTTCAGCTCCAGTGAAGCCAGTGGAATTATGTCTGCATCTACTGAAGTTTTGCACCTTATAACTAATTTTCTCAGCTAGAAGTATGGTGTCAATTTAAAATTCTTGAATAGCAATTACAGGTAATAATTCTGAGATTTTATTATTTCCAGAAGGGAATCTTGGAAAAATAACAAATTAAACCAATTTATGATAAGCTGCAGACTGCAATTCATAGAGTTGCAATTTAGAATATATGTGTTACTGAATAATATTGTGCTAGATCAGTGTACCAAATATACCTTTTAACTGGTATTTCATGCTTGGTAATGGCCCTTACCATGTATTTTAAAGATGCAGGGAGGGAGGTTGAGAGGGAATTAATATATAAAATTATAATACAGAGATCACAATGAGAGGGTTCTTTCATTTCCTCTTCCATTTTTCCTCTTCTCTCTCAAATTATAAGGATTTGTAACCTGTAAGTATTTCACCCCTGTCCTGAATGTAAGAAATGGGAGGGTTGCAACTGAACTGAACAGGAATTAGTCTTGGGAACAGAATCCTAATTTCATTGAAGTTCAAAGGCAGAATTACCAGTGGTTCCAGTATAGTCATATTCGCCCTTCAGAGTGAGAAAGAATTCAAGCTATTTGATATTACAGCTCTTAATATAGTGAAGCATGTACATATAAATATAGACACACAAATATATATATGTATTTTCTGAGTCTTTGGGATCTATCATGAAAGAAATACTGAATAATTAGCTTATCATAAAGCAACAGATTACCAGTATACTGCAGGCAATATAAGGAATATTTAAGGATGTACTCCAAAGTGTGTGATTGTTTCAAAATACTCAGTCAGCAATAAAATATCCATATTGGCCAATGTGTCTTTTACTAAAAGCACTTTTTGAAATGCCATGATAATTTTCACCTTTCTTTTTCAAAACATATCAGTGTTACTAGTATACCTTTTGCATTGCTTTTATTGGAACATTATTATAATATTGTAATATTACTTTATATTTTAGTTAAGAATTTACCTATTAAATTATTTGAAGAATGTATTAGTTCTTGTAGCTACAATGTTGAACTGGGAGCTCTTTCTGTGTAATCATGCGTTTCTGTAGAATCAAAAATGTACAAATCTGAAAGAAACCTCCGGAAAGCACCCTCTCCAATCGCCTGCAATTAGACAGGATGACTGATTTTCAATTCCTTTCAAAGTTATTAACCCTAATACCAAATATCCCTATAGCATAGAAATCAGTGTGAGGCGTGTTCTTATTTGCTTACATTATGTTATATATTTGTTCTATACTTGTTTATGCAACCTGCTTTCACATTTTCTCTGAAATCACTGATGAAGTTTGAATAAGGTAAAAAACCAAATCTGTGTGAATACACTACCTATCACAATTACTCATTTACATTTACACGATAATTTGAATTTTTTACAATACACCTTAAATATCATCACTTCACAAATTTTGCGTCCATTAAATATGCAACACTGATTTTTTTATCATTTTATTTTGTTTCTTGTGAAGCTGAATGTCATATACAGGATAAATGAAGCAACAATATGGATTTCATTTAAACTGTGCTGTTTCTGCTTTAATAATAAAATACAATACTATCTGTTATACCTGTTATCAGAGTCCTTTTTTTTCTTTTTCCAGTTAGAGGTGAGATATTTGCTTAGCTCCTCAGCTGATCACCATCAGCCAGAGTATCCTAATCTGACAAAGGACACACAAGTGATCTGATTTGGAAAAAAACATTCTAAATCTCAAATTTGTCACTGGCTTTTCCACATACCATCACTGCCTTCTACTGAGAGTAAGTAACAAGTAACCAAGTCTATTAAAAAATGTTGTAGAGTTGCTACTTGTAATTCTGAGCTAGAATAACACTCTGAAGAAAGCTGGCAGTACACATCACACCCTCCTGGAAGGCAGAGCAGTAAGGTTACACTCTAATTCAGTTTACTGCTCAGTCAGAAAGGAGAACTTAGAAGGAAGAATCCACACATCAAAGGCTTTTAATTTATTGAAAAAGCCATACAAAATCTCCTCAAAACTTTCATCTACACTCTCACAAATGTACAGTTCTAATCGAAGCCACAGTAATGCATGCCTCTGTAAATAAAAAGTATAAAGAGGAAAGGTGCTACTGTGGAGAGAGAGATGCAGTAAAATTCTTGTAGCTCCTGCCTTGAACAAGAGACCAGCAAGATTCATAAATATCTGATGTTCACCATGGATGGACCAGCAGCTGGACTCACTCCGTGGTTTCCAGTGCTGAAGGATATCTCAGACGCACCCTGCATTAATGACTGTAGAGTGATGTCTCCTTGTCAGGTATAGGTTTAAAATTCATATCCAGCCAGGAAAAAAAAAATCTTAAAATATTCTAGCTTTGCTAGATTTAAACTGTTCTTATTTCCAAATTTTAAAAAGATTCAGACATTCCTAAAGAAGTATGAGACTTGCCTTTTTCATTGATAGAAGTCTGAAGAAAACAGAGCAGTGGCAGCCTAAAGGTTCAGGTACTAGTAGATGCCTGAAACTGGAGACCAGATCAGGAGTCTCTGGATTTGAATCCTGTATAAGACTGTACAGAGTCAGTCTGGCTCCACTAAGAGTGTCAACAAGGCCAAAATCAGGACCGCAAGTGATTCAATCATCAACATTATCTGCACAATCCAGCACTCCTCTTGGAAAAGGAAGGGTATAAGAAGACCTCCCATGACTACAGAGATCTTGTATTTTCACAGATCGTATTATCTTGAGTTACATTTCTGCATGAATACAAAGCCCTAATATCAATTTTTAATTTAGGCAGTGAATACAGATCATATGCTTCTGCACTAAAAGGACTCTTAGACTGATAATGTTAATCTTTGGGGGATTTGAACAGGGCTCAGGATTTAGCAAAGACCTACTAAAAATATCACATTATTACTGTACACACTTGTATAGTCTGTTTATCACAAGAGCACATATGTGTGTGTGTGTGGCCATGTGAGTCTGTATTACATCCAGTTATATTTTATTTACATTTAAGCACCCATTATGTTTGACTGTCTTGCCAAGAATATGAACTGCGCCTGGAGGAATTAACTGCAATCCTTTTCATAAAGATTGTAGTCTCTCTGGCAACCTTCAAGCTTTAGTTCCATTATCTAAATCTTTTATCTTCCTTTCTTTGATTGTAGGATAGTTTTTCATCTCTGTATTTTTCAGTGAATAAGCCATAGATGAAGTCTTCTAACATGACAGAAATATTCCACCTTTCCTGTGAAATTGCCCTGAAGGTCTCATCAAAGACAACACCCTCTGAATTATTAGGTTCATATGTTAAAAATAGTTACTTGCATTCCATTAAAATAACACAAGCTCATCATTAAGACTTCTGTCCTGTCTTTTTGAATTTGTGTGCACTGCAAACGGCTCTTTTGTAAATTTAATTGCTAGTCTACTTTTCAAAAAGAATTGTAAGAAAATATGTTTCTTTGATTTTTCCTTCTTATGCATACAGAAATACTGTGTCACTCTGTAACTTATGCTTTTAGGATTTTGAAGCTCAACATGACCCAACAATGTGCTCTTGCAGCCCCGAAAGACAACTGTATCCTTGGCTGCATCAGGTGTGACCAGAGGGTCAAGCAAGGTAATTCTCCCCTTCTGCTCTTGTGAGAACCCTCCTTAAGTTTTGTGTTCAGCTCTGGAGCCTTGAGCACAGGAAGGACATGGATCTGCTAGAGTAAGCCTAGAAGATGGTGAAAAAGATGATCAGAAGGCTTGATCACCTCCTATTTGAGAAGATGCTGAGAGAGTTGGGTTTGTTTGGCCTAGCAAAGACTCTTGGGGCACCTTATAGTGGCCTTCCAGTACTGAAAGGGGACCTACAGGAAAGCTAGGGAGGGTCTCTTTATCAGAAAGTGCAATGATGGGATAAGGAGTAATGGTTTTAAGCTGAAAGAGAGGAATTTAGATTAGATATTAGGAAGAATTGTTTTACTGTGAGGGTGTTGAGGCACTGGAACAGGTTGCCCAGAAAAGTCTTGGTAGCCCCATCACTGGAGGTGTTCAAGAACCGGCTGGATAAGGCTTTGAGCAACCTGACCCAGTGGAAGGTGTCCCTGCCTATGGCAGCTACTTGGAACTACATGATCTTTGAGGTCCCTTCCAACCCAAGCCATACTACAATGCTATGATTTTCACCCATATGCAGACTCAGGTCAATGCACATTGGTTCATTTGTCAAAATCTAAGCAGACTTTCTCGGCTGCAGAAAATAAAGGTTTTGTTGCAGGCCTTTCACATTGTAACTGATTGTGTTTCTGGGAATAACACCATATCCTGAATGCCAGATCTTCCCAGTCAAAATTCTGGATTTATAACACATGCTTTGCTCTGTGCCTGTCTGGCTTTGCTTGCCCATGCTACACATCATTGTCTTAACAAGCTGCTGAGTTCCCACAAGCTGTTAAAACTTTGTTCCTCATCTCTCCCTCTCTCCCTTCTATGCTTGTCATCGCTGAATCACACAGCACATGTACAGACAATATTCCAAACAGGTTTTCATGCAGAAGAGAGAAGCAGTATATTCTCCTATCAAAAACCCAATGAATATTTTTTGGTTATGATGTTTCAGGTTTACAATCTAAACTCAGCCTGAGAGAGCAAAGCAATGTATCCTTAACACAGCCTTCAACGTCATCAAAGACAGCAGCAGGATTTGAGAAGCTACTTGCTACAATAACAGAACTCATTTACCTCATAGTTACACTTCTTTTCCTATACCATAACTTATATGGATATCAGAGACCATAATATTTATTGACCATGATAAATGCTCTAATACCACTTCCGTGTAAGGTCAGAATATCTAACATTTGCAGAAAGAGTGATATTCTGGATTTTTTTAAGACTTAAGAAGTTCACTAGGCTGGGAGGGCATCTTATCCCCTGATTTTCTCCTCATCCCCTTATCCAGAGCTGAGTTTCATAATTCCTCTAAGGTGGGGGAGCAAAGTTGGGGATGAAAAATAGCTTGCACATGATTTTTTAGAAAATTTAGGGTTACTACCAGACAACAGTCAAAGGAATGAAGTACAAATTCTGAATTAAACTTTGTAAAATTTAGATATGCTGGTTTATCCTGTATAATTCTCCATTTTTCTTTTATCCTATAATCTAGGGCTGAACTGTTGTGCATTATGCTCCATCTTTGCCCATCTCAGGAAGCACTAGTATACACTTGCTTACCTTCGTTGATATAGTCCATCCATCACTCTAATGTCATTATTTGTCTTATGATAAATCGTGTCAAGATTGGTAGAGTATGATTAGATTTCCAAACTTTATTTTAGAGACAGGAAGGGCTTTTTATATAACACATCATAGTGCAGGATACCCCAGAAGTAGTAATAACTATATCAGATTTTGGCATACTGTGAATGAGATGGTCAGACTGTCCTTGCCTCTTTCTCCATCCAAGTAAGCAAATGAGAACTAGCTCATTTGCTATGTCTGTCAATCAATTACAACGCTTGCTCTGAGCAAACATCAAACACTCCGCTCAAGAGATATTGTGCCTAAATATTCTGGCTCACAATTGCCAGCTTTTGTTATTAAATCTACGGTAGGTGAAGCTGAGAGATAAATTTGGTTATAGAAGATTTAGCAGAGGTTATGTTTATTAACCCTTATTTAATCATCTCAGCAAAGCAAACAGCTTTGATCAACAGCATAGAGCTGTAGTTCAATATTTACACCTTGCATGAAAATATGGCATTTAATCTAATCAAGTTGGCCAATGATGAACATGCTACATTAAATGTTTGCTCTTCAAATCTGGAGTTCATTCATTCTGTCATTCTAATTCCCGAACCCAATTTGAAAATAGTTTGCATTACATGCTATCTTGTAGCTTTATGTGTTTGGCTACTAAACACAGGTTAAATGACCTTGTCTTGTGAATGTGACATTGTTAAAATCAAAGAATAACTGCAACAACATTATCTACTAAAAGGAAAACTGATGTACTACTAACAGGAAGAAGACAAAATATCTATTTGCAACAGGCTTTTGCTACCAAAAATATTTTTTTTTGTTTGTCAGCAGCTTGTGTGCCGATTGTAATTTTTCTCTTCCTACTTGAGTCAAATCTTTTAAACAGCAAATTGAAAGATGAACAAATTAATGGAAAGATAGCAAAAATAAACAGTGTAAAGTTAAAATCTCTCAAAAAAATGACAGTCTAAAACAAAGCAGTGAAGCATGACTCCAATCTCACACAATCCAGTTCCAGTAAAGCAGAAGTAATTCTAATGATCTTGAAAGAGCATTGAGTAAGTATAATCAGATCACAGCCAAAGCCTTATTTCTTCATTGTCTCTTGGGTTTCTCATATTGGTATTAAGACAGCAAGAAAAAAGTGCAGGTGTATTTAAAAAAACAAAATAAAAGTAACAAAAATAATTCAAACTGCATTTCAATTCTCCTTACTAATTTGAGGAAAGCAGGAAGATAGTTTATAGTAAATTCTATAAATATATATTAATAAATGGTATCACAAGGACAGAAGTAATTAAAAATTAGATTGGAGCTAATTTTAAAATATCTGTATGTTTTACTTGCAGTATATTTTAACACAGGCCTCCTTTACAATTGCACAACATCTATGGATGTGGAAAAAATGAACTTGTATAAAGAGGCAGAATTGCATTGGTCACCACTGGAGGAATGTGTCTGTGTTTTAAATGTTTCTTCAAAGGACTGATGACCAAAGCAGGCAACTGAACCTGTGAAAAGGACAGGTCAAGGGCATGGCAATTCCATCAACTCATCATGGCACTATGATGTTCCTTGAGACATATCTCTTACTGGATCTAGCATGCATATCTCTTACAGTCTACCTATCTCTGCAGTACAGACCAGCATTTATGTTTTCAGCCCCCTTTATTATACGCAACAAAACACAGAAAATATTTCTTAGGTCTTCTGCACACAGACACATCATTATTGATATAAAACTTATGTTTTACTGTGTCCTCTATTTTTTGTTTGGCAAATATATATATACACACACACACATACATGCAAATACATGCACGTAAAATTTTGTAAATTGTTTAGGGGGAAAATATCAATATTGTTGATAAAATTAGAGGAAGATAATGGAAATATATCAAAGCGAGAGCAAGCAATAGACATCCAGACTTTGATTCATCTGCCCAAACTAGGTACCTGGAAGTTAAATTCTGGAATCACAGGTACTTATCCCAACTTCCTCTTATGGCCAATGAAGAAAAAAGACCAATTTAAAGTAGCTTTCATCTCATCCTAAAATAAGTCACATTCTGGAGGTCTAATGCTCTCCATCCATTATGAAGGCAGATAGGTCTTTCAGTTTAGCCATAGATAAATTTATACACTTGAAGTTAGGTGATATGGGCCCATCCAGTTCTCCTGATTCTTATGTTATATATGAATATAGATTAACAAATGTTATATATCTATATATAATGTGTGTGTGAGTATGTTTCCTGGGGAATTTTATTCACATTCATTTATTTTTCCATTGTTTCCATTGGTACTTAATTCTTTCCCTTCCCTCCACTTACTAAATATATGACTGTTAAACACGATGAACTATTTTGTAGTTAAGCATTTAAGAAGAGATAGATGATGGTTTGAATGTTAATGCACCAAGGTAGATCAGAATCTTAGCACTGGTAAATGGTTTCTGAACCAACAGAGCGTAGCGTCAGTGCTATAAAGAAGCACTCCCTGATGGATTGTTAGCAATAGTCTAACTCTTTTCAGGACAATAATATTGACTTCACATTAGATAAACATGGATCTTCTAAATAAGAGATGAATACACAGGAATCATCCTCTTCTTTGTGTCTAACAGCTAAAAGGCTGCAGGACACACTCTATAGAGTTTAATTTTAACTATAATTAGCTTTTGCAGTGAAGTGCAGTACAGTAACAAATGAAGCACAGTGCTGCAACACAGGACTAAGGAGAGAGTAGAGGCAGTCATACTGTTTACCTTGACAATTTTTGCTTTTCACAAACCCGATTATCATTAAAGTGCAGCCATTAAATGACCCTTATGCTTTCAAAGAGGTAGTTGTGTGAGACGAGAAGAAAAAACAAATCCAGAAGAGCAAGGTATTGAATCTGTGGTGTAAGATGCTAAAATGTGAATGTTGACATTACAGACACAAGAACAGTTTTTCCTCTTTACCTGCAGATCACAAATTCTGGAAAACCAGTGCAATGGCTCAGAGAAATTTCTTAGCATCTACCAATTGAAACCCCATGTTTTAGAACCCTGGCAGTGGTCATAGCCTTCAGTGAATTTTTACCTTTACAGTCAAAATTTCCTGTCTGCTAATGAGAAACAGGCCAGTTCTTTCAACCAATATATTGGCATAAACTAAGCAAAATAAACCACTACCAAGACTAGGTAACATTTTTTAAAAAACCAAACAAATAAACAAACAAACAAATTATTCTCTACTAGGGAATTTTTAGAACTATCTTTCCAATAATTATTGAATCTTATAGAAAGCTATGAAAAAAGTAGTATTTTCTGATTTGCTAAACAATTAGACTGCTGGCTTTTAAATTCCTCTGATGTTTAGAATTAGAGTAGCAAGTGTATGGAAAACTAATCTGCTCCTTATTGGAAAAATAAGTCTAAGTCTTTTCTTAGTTAGATACAGATCTTCACCAAAATAGATGTGTCACAGAAGATATTGCTTGTGGATGTAGATGCCTCTTGCGTCCTAATTCTGCAATGATCATTTCCATATTTGCTGTTTTTCAGGTTTTTAATATTTAACTGTGTTTATTAAGAACGTGGAAACTTTGATAAGCACTAATTTCAGTTTTATTATAACTCGACCAAATAGCAAAATCCAAAACTGCAGTACTTACAGTCAAGTTACAAAAAAAAAGAATAAGAAAAATAGGCCTATCTTTTCTGTACTCTGGGTTTCATTTTAACCTAACTCACTGACACTTAAAAAAAATCTAACAAATAAATCCAGTTTTTATATCCTTCACCAATATATTTATATCCTGCCTCAAAAATCTCACCCTCAGATACTGCATAGCAAGATAAATATGACATTAATAAAAAAAAAAATGCATGAAAATATAACCATTACCTTTCTTTGGAAATTCAGATGTGTCTTTACTGTACTATTAGTTACTCTGGAGAAAGATATAGAATTGACAAGGTCAAACAAAACTCTATGTTTTCAAGTGTTTGTCCACAAACTTGAAATTAACTTAAATAACTTAAATTTAGGAAAATTTTAAGCAATGACCAAGAACAAGACAGTTTTGACAGTTTATTTCAAAATATGTCAAAAAATTGTCACCCATGTCGTACATTTAGGGTCTGAGTGTCTCTTTGTGTGCATCCCAAGACAATGTCCCTCCTCTGCATTACAGTTGTTCATGTAGCTTTGTCGTTAGCTGCGTGGCTGCTATAGCAGACAATGAAAGGGAAGTTTCCGATCCACTGAAAGGACAAAAACATATTCAAAGATACCAGACAGAAAAAAAATTAGATGTACCTTTGTGGCACCAGTGATAGAAGGATCTGAAAAATGCTTTAAAGACACTAGTTATCTGAAGTTTGTAATGGCTAGGGATTATAGATTATTAAAACATGTGAAAATAAAGTACTTAGAAACATATGCTTATTATTAAACATTGATGCATACATTGAACTATTCTTTAAAATAAATGTCCCCTGGTATTTATTTCATTTTTACTTTGCTTAGAGATATTTTCCAGAATACATTACATTATACTATATAAGGGCCTCAAGTAGGATAATTCAGTATCATCCCATCAGCTTCAAAAGAGCTGCACTGAGTTTAAACCAGTAGAAAATCTAGTCTATTTTCTTCATCATTCTCCAAAAATCTGCTGCATGCTACACAGAACTAATGTTTGAAAAATAAGACTTTCTGTGCATGCACAGCAAGGAAAATCACTAGCTTTTTGATATTGCAGATTTAAAGGATATATGAGAAGCTTATAAGCTCTCAAACCTTACTATATTGTTTTGAAACCTGGACCAGGATAGACAGGATGAAGAGGTTTAGCCAGGTGCACATTAGAAATTGGAGTGAATGCAACCATGCAATAAAAAGTATAGCAGACAATACAATATAATGATTTTATGAAACATTAGAAGCAACCAAAACAACTCATCTTAAGTTTTACTTACAAATAAATTAATAACTCATTCTTCAAGTACAAGCAAGCTTTCTGCCTCCCTTTCTCATTTGTTTTCCCGTTCTTCCAGTCCATGAGTTTCGGCTTAAGATATGATTCATAAAATATATCTGGAAACTCTTTTATGATGCATTTTATGTATGGAATAATGTGAACAATGCTTGTAAAAATTCAGTTAGTTTTTATTTTAATCCACTTCAAACTCAGAACAAACACAATTTTTCCCCAGTGGAGGGGGTTGGGACAGGAGGGCTTGCTCTCCAGCATGATGGAAAAGAGAAGCAGATCTTGAGAATCAGCCAGTTACAAAACAGTTCTTTGAGACCTAATGCCAAGTAAAGAGGTCATCATGCTCTAAATGCAGTATTTCAGTCAGCTTTGCTTCTTTCATAGATTCAAAAAAGTTTAAATAGGAACATACACAGGCCTGGCAGGACAATGCAATTGATGTCTGATTTATAGGAATCTTTTCTATGCATATTTCCTGTTGATGACATTTCTCTTTTCCTTATCATGAAGATGTATCACAATAAATGTAACAAAGATCAGTAGATGCTCAGAACATTGTGTTAAGACCATTACTTAAAATGTCCAAATTTACCAGACATGCAAGTTTTTAAGGAAATGTTTCTGGATTTAGAGTATAACAATAAAGTTGAGCCACTGAAAAAAAATTAGGAAAAAATTGTGAGGTACCTACCTCTGTCAATGGGTAGTCATAGCTTTACAGATTTTTGCAATGAGAATCACTGACTGGCCTATTTTCATGCTGAAAACAATCAAGCAGATAACTGGTAATTGTCACACAGAAACATAAGGTTTGCCCTACAAGTTTACTATGGAATGTTGTGATACGCTTTAGCTTATCAGTGGAAACGATGACTGCCAACAGGTATCAATTTGCTGTTCACTCAGGGAAAGTAAAAGTAGACTTGATGAATGGTTAAACTGGCTAGGCAATGTTTGGCATGCAAATGAGTGAGGACAGACACAGTGCAGGCATGCAATAGCTCCATGACTGTCAATTGACCCGGCAACACTAAAAGAAATTTAACTAATTACTTAATTAGTAAGTGCAGGCGTAAGTAGGAAAATAAGAATACTGAGAGAAAAAGAAGTCAGAATCAATTTTGCATCTTATGTATTCACCAGATGTAATGTCTCATCTTTAAAAATCCACAAATGAGAGATCTATAAACATTTAATTCAAATGTGATATCTTCCATATGTATGTGGAAATTAAAACAATCTAAAATAATAATTATATGAATACTTTCAAGCAAAAAGGCCTCATTAAGGATGCAAGGTGCCAAGTGGACGTGTTTCATAGCAATTGCTGAGAAGAAAGAGAAACAATAATGTCTTCATTTCTAAAATTAACTAGAAATAAAGACAGAAATGAAATTAAAATCAAAATCAAAAAGATTTGGTTCCACAATCATGTGCCATAGTTTATACAAAAGGATAAATATTTTGGACAACCAAAATCAATCTATCATTGAACAGCACTTTAAACAAGGAAAATAACTATCAGTGAATGTCAAGAAAAACATTGAGATATATTTCACTGGATATGAAAATAACTATGCACGGACAAGGAATTCAGAGCCTTGCTCTTTCCTGAATGATGATCTGTGGAAGATTTGAAATGTCAACTTCTGGGGTTTAACAGTGCTGCTGTATCAGTACTTGCAGCAAATATTACTGTGAAATATTCAGTGAACAGAAATTCCCATTACATTGCATTGAATTTTAATTTCAACTTGAAAAAAAAAATATTGTATCCTGTATTTGTCTTCTGTTCAATTAATCACAATGGGATTCTTCTTGCCAGTTTTCAGAGGTTGCACCAGACCTTAAAAGGCCCTGATAAATGTGTTTCTCAAAAAGAAGCAAGCTACATTTTTTTAAAACTGCACTTTAAAAAGAGCCACTTCCAATAGCTTCTCTCTGATACTTAACTGATTCTTCCTTTTTTTCTGCCCAGAAGGTGCAACTCAGCATTCTCAGTCAGTACTTGCCAAGCTTCTGCACCTTTCTGCAGTGTCCTGCTGTTGTGCGGCCATGGTGGCACCATTCCATCATCCAGAACACCAGCAAGAAGCTCATTCTGCATCAACATGAACTGAAGGCATATGATGAATGGCTGTCAGATCCAGCTTAATGTCTGTTTGAACTCTTCATTGCCAAAATTCTTCTCCTTACCAGCACGCAGGTTCCTTCTGACACTAAAAATATTTGGCCCTTTCCACAGCCCAGTACAATTTTAATTGTTGCAGAGGAGTTGTTTTTTTTCCTTCTGGAGCTTGCCAGCACAGTTGCATTCCTGCCTTTAAAATTAGTTTGCTGCTTGAGTAAGAGCTAGACTACTCAAAGTAAGGATAGGGGCAAAAACAGGTGGGAAAATGGTGCCATCTTTACAGAGAATTAAATTTATGTCATGACACTCTGTTCTGAAAGATCACAAGGGATCTTTGCAGTTTTAGTCCTCAATAATGTTAGTTCCCAATCACAAAAACACTTGGCTATTGCATCCCATCCTGTCATAGTGAAGTTAAATTAAATATACTTAAATATTTACAGGACAGGCTATTTACAGACATTCTTCTTTTTTTTTCTGGCCATTGTGAAGTCAATACTGCTCTTTCTCAAATTCTTGATGATTAGCAAAGTCTTCAAAATCCTGGTTTTTATTTACTGATGGTATTTCCACTGTTTTCTATCTCTCGTGTTGCAATTTCAACATAGTCTGGAAAAGACAACCCACCTCCTGAAGGGCTGGAGTCAAGAAAAGAAATTGAAAACCAGTAGACAGAAAAAATGCATTACACCCACTTTATAGATGGGGAACTGAAGTGCAGAGAGACTGAATGATGTCACCTTTGCAGGATATTTTAAGTATAGACTGAAACCAAATGCAAACCTACATACTCTTGCTACAAAGATGTACTACATATTTTTGAGAACAGGTGAACTTTAGAGCGTGCTTTTCCTTACACAGCCTTTTAAAGTTCTCAGAGAAGTGCAACTGAACTTACAGGATTTAAAAATATTCTTTCCAATTATGTTTCTGCATGCACTCCTTTGACACTAGTAAGACCAATAGAAATGCTTACAAGCAGCCCAGTGGAGCTCTGTCTAACCTTATAAATAATTCTGGAGGTAGGTTCTCTTTGAATTCCAAACTAAGGTTAGAGCTGACTCTCATTGCATTATATTGCATATGGATATCACACAGTGAAATTTTTTTCCTTAATAGTCTATGTGTTCTGGAAGTTAACTTGTAGGTGATTTACCCTTTAGTGAGTGTTGTTAGTACAGCATATTACACACTTGGACAGCCTCAGTTCTTATTCATGGCTTTTTGTTTTTATTTTTAGGGATTAGACTAAATCACGCATAAAGAGTGGGTAAGAATTTTTATTCTCTTTCATACTACTGTGCTTGGAGATACGCAATGGAGAAAGACTTTTTAAAAAAGGTCAGATTGCAAGAGCTTCACTTTTATATGTAGATACTTGATATTAAAGAGGAATATACAAGGAGGCTGAATCCTGCAGCTTCTTTGAGTTTACATCTGTGCTGCGCTTTATGGATTTGAGAAAATTTTGCAAGGATGAAGATGAGGAATGAAGCTGTGAAATTAAATTACTATGCTTTGCAAAATTTGGGAATTTCTGCTGACTATCTCATGATAAAAAATACAGTGAATGTCTCATTTTCCTTTCTACAAAAGACGTTGATTTTTTCTTTCCCTGAAATAATTATTTTCAGTTATTAAAAATAATAAAATTCTTCAGACCTTTTCACCTCCAAAGAGGAAACCTTTCTTGAAACATATGGTGATGTAAAATAATATTTTTTACAAAATTTGAAAATCTTAAACTTACTTTTTTCCCTTTCACAGATAAAATCCATCATTTCATGATAACTTTTTGGCTGATATGAGATAAAACAGGATGTGATTGGAACTGAAAGCTATCCAGTTTTATTTATCCCTGCTTCTCTGATTTAAAATGAAGCCTGGCTGTGTGCAGATGATAACTGTGAGCAAAGGTTGACATCAATTGGATCTGTAGGATGAGCTGTCTCTGTGTGTGGGGAAATATCACCTTTTTAAAAGACGATGAGTGACACTGACAAAATAGACAAGGCAGTCTAGATCAATGACATAAAAATAGTTGTCATATGATGATTAGTGAACTAACACTCATAATAATCTTCTTCAATAGATTCCTCTGAGGTTAATGTTTGATTATTTGAACACACCATAGTGTTAATTATGAATAGGCTGAATTTTACAGTCTAATTTGTATTTTTACAGTATGTGACATTTGAAAGCTTGAGGTAATTTTCAGTAACTTATTAGGTGTTTGAAATTCAGTTTGTAGCTTTTGCTTCAAACAGCAGCCTTTTAATTTAGTACCTCTTTAGCAGAGTGAGCTTGATATGGCATAATCATTAGGGCAGTAACTACATCTATAGGAAGCCTCATGGGAAGGTGTTTATCAATTTTCCTCTTAAAAGAGAAAAGGTATTAGTAGTCATAAATTTAGTTCAGTTCCTTTTTTAACTGAAAAAGAGAGGAAATTTAGCTGACAGGAATCTGGGCTCTCTTTAAAATCCTCTAAACTATGGATGAATAAACCAGTTCAAGCAAAATACTAAACCAGTAATATATTGAAGATATATAGCCTTAAACATCAAAACGCTCAAAGCATTTAATAAAAATTAATCTTGTCTATGCACCTGTCTGTCTTTCTCTCTCTACCCATTCATCTAGAATATGTCCAGTGAATCATGGTATTTGTACAGCACACAATTAAGCCTTGCCATTCACTCTTCAGATGAAGAATTATTATCCGCTATCCTATACAAAAAGCAAGGGAAGTATATATAGAAAAGCTACTAGATTTATCCAGATGTATTCAAGCTGTGCGCCACACAACTTGAAAAACAAATATCTTGACTTAAGTGGTGGGGGATTTGTCTTGACTTGTTTTAGGTGTCTGCAGTAAGTCACCTTCCTCTTCCTTTATAAACAGTAATGAGAGACACTGATGCCTTTTGTCTGTTCTTTTTTAGGATCAGCTCTCCTGTGTTTTAGGGAGTTTATTACTAATGACTAAATGGATAGACCAGAGGACCAGATCAAATGGAGGTGTAAAGTGGCTTATTCATATGCCAGATATGCCCCCAACAGAGTGAATCTTGGTCCATTTTTAAGTTTTCTACTAAGAAACATTGGTTTATGACATCCACTCTCCAGTCTAGGAGAACTGTGACTTCCAAGAGCAAAATGTCTGCTCTCTAGGAAATCTGCATATTCAGGCAATTCAGTGTTTTACTTTGAATAATCTTTTTGACATTTCTTGAATCCAAAAATTTGCAGCAGAACTATTGAGTGTTTCTGGTGACAGATATGAACTGGAAGATTTGGTGACATAGGAGTTAATGATCCTTTCCTGCTGCTGCAGGTATGCCAGGCTCGTAGCCACATCAGTTATAACCTCTTGTTGTGTGAGATCGTAGAATGGATTCAGTAATAATAGGATATGTTCATAGTTGTGGCTGGTAATAACTCCTAGTCACTTTGCAGCTATCAATGTTTGTATCTCTAAATCATCACAATGTCTCCAGCTTTCAAAACAATGCTAGTTTTGAACAATACTACATCAAATGGGAGACAGTCCTTAAGGGCAAGGGAGCCCAAGAGGGCTGAATACTCTTCAAGAAGGAAATTGTGGCAGTGCAGTAGCAAGTCGTCCCCATGTTCCGGAAAAGGAGCCAGCAGGGAAAAAAAAGACATCTGTGTTGAGAAGAGAGATATAGGTGGACATTAAAAAGAAGAGGGATGTCTATGAACTTTGGAAGAAGGGACAGGCATCTTGGGAGCACTACAGGGAGGAAGTGAGATCATGCAGAGCTAAAATCAGGAAGGCTAAAGCCCAAGTAGAGCTCAGATTGGCCAGGTCAGTGAAAGATAATAAAAAATCTTTCTTTAAATACATTATCAGTAAAAGGAGGACTAGGGAGAATATTCAATCCTTATTGGATGTAAAGGGAGCAGCTGTGACAAAGGATGAGGACAAGACTGAGGTACTTAATGCCTGCTTTGCCTCAGTCTTTAATAGCAAGGAAGTTGTTCCCTGTGTGTGCATCCCCAGGAGTTAGAGGTGCAGAACAAAGCTCCCATGATTAGACGCTTGCTTGCCCAATTAGACACTCACAAGTCTTCACCTTCACAAATCAGTCCTTCGCTTCTAAAAAATCTGAATAATTCTCATTGTTTTTAGAGTGCTCTTGTGAAAATAAATTAATAAGTGCTTGTGAATTTCTCAGATATTTGAAAAATTTCTACTGTAAAAATATGGATGCTATACTAATTTTATGCATGACAAAGAAAGTCTGTTTTTTTGGGGTTACCTCATCAACCAAACACGACAAAGTGAATAAAATAAATATCATGAACACACAGGGAGATGTGTCAAGGAAATATTATTTGAAAAAAAATCATGTGAGCATTGGATTACAGTTATCTCATGAAATACATAATAAACTAAAGTAGGATTTGACAGCTGCTTTAAGACTTCCCAACAGTCCAGAGCTTAATTTTACTTCCACTCTAATTTATTATTTAATTTACCTCTTTATATTTTTTGTTATACATAAATACTTATATAACACCAGAATATGGTTAAAAATCATATAAAGGGGACAGTGATCTAGTTCTCATAGTTCTCAATTTCTTTAGTTATGCTTCATGAAGGCTGAAGTCATACAGCTGAATATGTACAGTAAAGTCAGCTTTCAGATGGGAATGAAAGACATTTAGATTATTTTTACGTCCTTACCTTGTAAAGTTATGGCTTGCTAAATATATTGTGGGAAGACATTTGCACCTTTCAGAAGTAACTACCTGAAGAGGGTGATTATAGCTGACCATTTATATCAAAAATTCTGCCCCTTCACATGTGAATGCAAGATAACAATACATTTCTCAGAATATGCCAACATATATTTGTGTACATCTAAGGTTACTTTGATACTTTGAGATCCCTTTTGTTTTCTTCCTTCAAATGTTCTGTCTAACAATTTTGTTGACAAGAACGTTGAAGAGGAAAAAATTACATGAATATTAAGGAGCATTTAAAGAAGAAGTTTCACATGGAAAACTACTTGGCAATACAGCTCAAATTCTAAAATTATGCATCTTTTGCAAGCAGGGAACAAAATCCTCCTGTGTGATGTTTGTTGCCATTTAAATGTATTTAATTTTGAGTGCCAAGTATGCCAATAACCTGCTTAACCAGAAATATTTGTAGAAACAATTCAGCAGCTATCTCTGAAAAAAACAAGAAATTCAACACAAATGTTAACTCCCAAGGGCAATCTTTACAGAAAAAAATAAAGATAACTATAAAGAGGCAAATGCCAGATTTCTTAACAATTATTAATGTGTCCATGTAATTCAACTCAATCACATTTTTCTAGAGGCTTTGTCGGGGGGGGAAGAAGCTAGTTTAAGGTCCAAAGTCCAGTGAAGTTTATTAGCAAGTTATACAAGTCTCTTGATTAGTGAGCGCATTAATCCCTATTATTTTCAAAAGAAAAGTTACAGGATGCAAATCTCTTCATATACATAAATAACAAGTAAGGCATCTACATGTCAAGCAGGTGAAAGATGCTCAGTGTGTCAGGGTCACAGTATTAGACACCAGGAAATCTTCCGGAAACGTTCTTTCCAGGGAAGAAAAAGCCATATTTGCTATCTTCCTCTGAATCCCTCAACCTGCTCTTTGTACCCTAGAACCTTTCCTTCCTACTGTAACCTAGATCTGGAGTGGAGCTGTATCACTAGAGTAAGATGTTACAGGAAGTCAGAAGCATGTCTCAAAGATTCTAATCATGAAACTCATGGAGATCAGGATATTAATATGTGCGATTGTCTCTCCCCATCCAGTGTAATTTGCATCTTTGCTATGGCTGTGGACAAGTAGCAAAATTCTCCAGGATTACTTAAAATAACACTGGGAAAGAAGGAAGGATGAAAACTGCTCTGTATTCTACCCACTGATGGACATAGACAATAGTTTAGAATTATTTTGCTTCCTAACAAAGGAATAAACTCCACTGACTTTAGCTTTTGGAGTTTCTGTGCTGTTAGATAAAGGGTGAAGATTTGAAGAGTCTGACAATAGACTCTGGACTCTCTAAGAAGAGAAAAAATAGGAGTTTCCTTTTTCAAAAACTGTGCTTTAAATAACTACTTTTTTTTAAAAAAAATCCTCTTAATTGGATTTATGATTCCAGTGTTGAATTGAAAAGGTTAATATGGTAACATTTACTGCTGTGGATATTGATAGCAAATGGTACATTCTAATTTCAATTTATTTCCCCAGGTAACTTGATTATTACTATTATTAACTTGCAGAGTTTATTGGTTTTTTTTTAACTGTTCTCTCCATAAAAGGAGCTAAAAAGCAATTTTAAAATACACTGATGTGTTTTCTTCATGCCTGTTCTGTTACCGCTCTTTTACAAAAGTGACATGCATACTTTGAGGTCCCAGAAATTCCTATGTATTTCCTAGTTTTCCTTGACAGTAGACTAAATTAGGATATTCCTAATCACAGTATAGGGGAAGCTACAGCCAAATCTGAAAAGCTGTACTTGATGTAACCTTTCTATACAAACTATTACGCTGAAGTCAATTATGGAAATTATTAAACATGGCTGAATAAGAGCATTAACATGGAGCTGATACAGAGGGACTGATCAATGATAGGAATGAGAAACTAGCAACATTTTTATGTACAAATATTTATGTCTTAATCTTCAAAAGATTTCATCCAAGTCTGTCTTTGTAATAACTGGCCTGAATCTGCCTAGCCCTTTAAGCAACTAAATTTATTTCAGTTTATGTGAACAAACCCACCTGCATAATGACTCCTAACCCAGTGATATAGGGGTATCTCTTCAGTGATATAAAGCCAAAGACCTTCAGGTCAAGAAACACAGTTTTTAAATATAGTCTTCTTGCATCTTTCATGTGCTTTCAGATCTACAACAACACAATGACAAAGACACATCTTTTCACAGGCAGATTGTGGCTCAATTTTCCACATCAAAATAAGGAGATTAAGGGAATTATAGTCCTCTAGCAGCACAATCTTTTCAAGTATCTTGGTTTATTTTTTACATGTGCAGTTAATACTGCAGCACCTGCTGCAAGGAAGGATCATTGCTCTTGAGTTTGAGGAAAAAGGGGCAGATACAGCTTTTACATTCAATGTTTAGGGTATCTCCAATTGATGACTAGAGATCAGCTGTAACTCTTACAGGTGAGTGCTATGCTCAGTTTCCATGGCTCAGAGTATTAGTTAATACTTGATTGGTCTGAACAAGCAGGATAATTTTCAAAAGAGAAACTGAGAAAACCTAAAAGTGCCTTAGAGTTCTACATGGTGTATTAGCTGTCTGAGTTCTGTAGTGAAATAAATGCTTCCCTTTTAGTCATGGGTCAGTTCTAGGAGGGGATATTTGGTTTTGCTGTCTGAAGAGAGGTCATGTGTGCTCTCAAGATGTCTGTGGGTCCCAATGAAAAAAATGGGTGTAAAAGACAGCTTTAAGGAACACAGAACATTGATTTTAAGTAGACACAGAAACTCATTGTCTCTTCTATAGAGTTTATTTTATAGCTTGAAAATTCCTGGCTCTTAGCTTTCTCAGAGTCAGACAAGTAATGTTGGATGAAAAAAATGGGGTTGAGAAAACTGCTTTGAAGAACACACATTCTGCCTCGTACTGGTGTGCATCGTACAGCTACACTACAGCAGGAGTGTGATACATATCTATGCAGGATCTGAAGGATGGGGCCCCATAACGCCAACTTTGCATATACTACTGTCACTTTGATTAAAAAAGAGCTTTAGCTGCCCATTCTGAAAGGGGGACCTGTAATTTATTTTCTGTGTCCAGAAACTCAACTGCCTGGTTTAGCTATCCAGCAGAAAAATAAATATGCAGCACAGAAGCTTTTTTTAAAAAAACAATCTGTACTCTATGAACTGCAGATACTCTGATTATATCAGTTTGCTTAAAATTTCCATAAATAACTACAAAAACTACTTTTTCTTTTTGAGTAATTTCACTTAAATTATTTACCAGTCATAGCATACTACAAGCAACATTGAAGCTGATGCTTCATCAGAAGTCACAGAGCTACCCACATTTATTGTTAATATCCATGGTAATTATTGGTAAAACCACTGTATTTAAGCTTGAGAGTGTACTAAGACTTAAACATGACTGATTTAGAGCCTCTTGTTAGGATCATTCACTGTATGATATTCTTGCCAGTCCAAAAATTAAGAAACTTAGTATCAAGTCCTCTCCCTGTTCTTAGATGCTTTCTAAGTTTATTTCACACAAGAGCTTTCTCTCTGAAATGATTTTATAGAAAATACAGGTTTCCATCCTAATTTTTTCTCATCTCACTAGCCAAGTCTCTTAAAGGGAATGCTCTGCTACCTGTACATCTTTTCCTTAAGAAGAGCTTCAGCCGTTATTACTATCCTGAGTCCTTTACCCCGACCTAGACATCTGCCTCTAAAGAAGCTACATCTCATAACATAGTTTTTTTAAAAAAAGATCTTGACCGAAACTAGACTATGTTGTGAAGAGCACACTTAAAAGTTACTACAACTTAAAGCAGGTGGAGGAAGGGAAATAAGGGGATAGCAATATGAACTCTTATGCGACTCCAAGATCAAAGCAGATTAAAAGCAAATAAACAAGCAAACAAATAAAAACTCACAACATATCAGTTACTCAAATGGAGTTGAACTTTTCTAGTAATAATTTACTGAAACACATTTTGGGGGGGAATGGATTAAAGCACTTCTTATTTCATAAAGGATGGGAACTAGGGACTGTGACTGCACTACACCTGGACTTCCCATCCAGGAACAAATGCCACCTCCCTGCTGCTGGAGCATCCAGCTACCTATTGCGGTAGGATCAGGGAAGAGTTTAGTCCTTTCCCTGCAAAATTTCCTCATTTCAGCATACAGTTTTCTATACAAAAAAATGTGAACAACATATGGGAGTCTCCTTTGTGTGCTGGTATGAACGACTAGAAAAAACAGGAACTAAATTGAGCCTTCTTGCATTTATTAATTGTAAATTTGAATGCAACTCGTATTTATCCATCACTTACACCAAGAAGTAATGTCTCGGTTCAAACACAGTTTCAGGCTCTTAGAGATAGGATGCATATGACCAGCATAGATGTTTACAATTCTCACATCTAAGATAGTCACCATGCAAATTTCTTTCTGCACGGAGAAGAGAGATGTACTTAAAAGGATATATACATTTTACGATTACGTAAGGCTGTATAAGTGGTTGATTCTCTTCACTGATTGCAAGGGCAGGCCAGAGGAACTAGGTCAGATGCTAGTATCTGCATTGCAAATGTGGAAACTTAGTTGATCTGAGCGTCTAGGAGTCTTTCCAATGTTTTCAACCGCTCCTGCAAGATATTTGATATTCAAAAATTCTTTCTTATATCAAAAAATTAGAAGAGCAAAAAAGATTAAGGAAGTTGGGAAAAAAGAATTATTGCCTCATACCTAAATATATATTTTTGTATCAATAACAAGCACTACTTTCCAAATGTCTTCCCTTGTGTTCACTTTACATTTTCAGAATCTCTCCCTATCCATGTTATACTGAAGATTATAAGGTTAAATTGTCCGTATAAAGATAATCAGAAGACTATTTAATCTGACCTGTTCCATTCTTCCTCCTTGTGCAAGGCACTTTTAATCAGATCCTGTACTTTTCAGAGATCAACAGAGGACACAAGTCGACAGAGACAGAAAGTAAGTACAAGTAATTTCCATGCACATCACTTGTAAACAATACATTTAGAAGAAAAGTATTTTTTCTTCCTCACGAAGGTGTTGTCATTGTTTTGATACTGCACATATTTATGCAATTTACAGAGTAATTTTATGGTTGTTAGTAGAGACAATATAAGCCTGAGGAGGAAAAAAGGAACACCAAGGATCTTTCTTCCCAAATCTCAGTCCAAATGCTGTCCAACCATGTATAAAGTCCTGATTTGATACATTTCAATTGCATATAAGTATTGCCTTTTAGATCTTAACTGACTGATTCCCCTGTTAGCTTGATCAGATTTCCTGCTGAACAAACTGTATAAGAGAAGCCCTTCTTTTGTTTTCAGATCTTGACTATGCTGTAGCTTTGTTAAATATGCATGGTGAGCCCCTGTATGAAGAATGACTCATTTAATGGGGGGGGAAAAAACAGTAGAGATTAGACTTGGAGCTTGTCTTTGGGCGTGATAATCCTCTACCATCTCTTTTCCCCTTTACTACCTTGTAAGAAGAAGCAGATGTAGAATTGTTAAAATTATTAACACATGTGGAACAGCCAAAAAGACATTGTCATCTTGTCCCTCAACCTGGTCTGGTGGTCCAGAAAAATGGTACCTGCATTACTAGTCACTTGCAAGATCGGTGTTTCACCAGATCTCACTAACCTTAACAGTAATTATGTAACCAATTCTATTAGTAAGCAGCTTTGAAAAATTTGCCATTTATGTGCATGGCGTGCTTTTTCTGAAAGCTGAGCTACCTTCCAGCACACACAGATCAGCCTGCTTTATGTTATTGGCTTTATGTTATTGTTATTGTCCTGTAGCAATCCTGCCTGCTGTAATTTGAAAGCACCTGCCTAGAACTGTATGGAAGATGATTTTAGCATGCATTTTCCAGGACACTTTTGTAAAGTGATCTGATGAGGAAACTATTAATTCAGCCAGAGAGATTAGCAATAATAACTGCACTACTCAGGGCAATGTAAAGGATCTCTTTGTCCCCAACAGCCTGGTGAAGATAGCCATGTGGATCTTGAAAGCCCCTTCTGCATCTTTAAACAGGCTTTCATTTTTCATTTGTGCCGTGTATCCTTACTGTTTGGTGTTATAAATGAGCAGCCTGTGACCACCTCTCCACTCGGCAGAGCTCTGGTGTAGCACTGCAGATCTCCGGCAGCAGCGGCATCCACTGAGCGCCCCTTTCCCTGACCCACAGCCCGCAGAGATTACAGAAGCACATTATTTCCCCGTGCAGCTCTTTCACCTCTTGCTGCAACCATTTCCTACACAGACACAGAATTTATATAAAAGGCTTTCCTCAGCTTTCATCAAATCTAGGTTGCAGGCCTATTTCGTAACATTAATTCTCTCCCTCACCAACCGCCACATCAATTCAGTACTTTATAAACTATTTCAGGGATCCGATTTATCAGGCCTGACAGAGCTTCACACTGAAATAAACAGCACTGCCTCTGCCGAGCTTGCTCAGTGGCTCCTATTTATCATTATTTAATTCAAGGGCCTAAAATTCTCTGACATTATTAATAGTAAGATGAATCACTGGAAAACTACAGAATCTGTGACCAACGAGGCTGAAATAATCCATTTTGGTGAAAATGTCTACGTGGAATTGCATTCCCTGATGGGTAGCCTCTCTGTCATTAGCAACTCCATATGCATGGGTGGTAAGGAACTGAAGCATGAAGTCCCTTAAGAGTGGGATACTTCAACTGCCATTCTCTTCCCAACACTTAACACCAAAGCAGAAAATAAGGGAATACAGAACAGCTCTAATGTCTCTGTCAGTTGAATTTAAATGTACTAATTTAATCCTTTTTGTACTTGATTAACTTTAACTTGTCTGAGGTTGAACTTTTGTGTTAACTGGACCTGCAAATCCATTAGTTCGTTATGAGGACTGTATTACTTAGCCACCTTGATGAGAGATAATCAGCTGTCTGGAATGTATATGAGCACTGGTTGCCTCATTAGTGAAATTTTTCTATTTTGTTTAGATAAAAGGGATTACACTGGGATTTTGTATGGGGCTTGTGGTTTTATTCGTGAACAGCAAGCCTTATTCAACAGCTGTGAGATCCATTAAGAAGTTAAGGATTTCAGAATTTGTTTGGTTCACAGAATAACCAGGTTGGAAGAGACCCACTGGATAGTCGAGTCCAACCAGAAATGGTTCTTTGTCATGAGCATTTAAGGAACCTAAGGTAGCTAGGGAAGCAGATCCTGAGCATTCCTCTAGAGGGGCTGAGCACTGTTAACCCATATACCTGACAGAGGTAACCAAAAACTCCTGAAAAACAGAGGTGTTGAATAACTAAAGGTGTTTTGTAAATTCCTTTAAAAATTAAGAATATTCAAAATAAGATAGATATATGTATATATATGTAAAAAGTTCTTTAGCTCCTTTTATTGCCCTTTACAGGGTGGAAAATTCATTTATTGCTGTTTTCTTACTCACTATCATTTCCTTGATCTTAAGCAATTTACTCTTCCTTAATAGTGTCTGGACAAAGGCTGTAATCTTTGAACAACAAAGAACAAAGGACCAAGCAGACACAGAATTTGCCTTTGAAGGATTTCTGCAAAAGGGGATTTCCTCCTAAATAATTAATAGTTCATCCAAGATAGAACTTCCAGAGCTGAAACATACACCTTCACCTTTGCTCAGAGTCTGTCTTCAGGCAAAAGTCTGTGTAAATATCATTACTAGTTTGACTTTCTCTGTTTTACAAAATTTTCCAGTGTTATCCTAACAGCTTGACACCCACAAATACCTACAGCATCACTGTGTTATGAAAAAAACTTTCTGGAAGATTGTAACACGGCTTCCAACTATTTCAGGCACTTTGAACTGAAAAAGTACAAAAGCAATAATTACATTTTAGGACCAACATATGAGGCTGGAGAGAGCAAAGCCAGGTAACATACATTGTGGATAAGGCCAGTCTGCTCTAGAGAGAATTAACCTTTAGCTTTATAGTCACTTCGAGCCATTTGGTCTTGTCTAGCGGAAGCTATGATTGCTTTCTGAGCCTTTTTATTTTGCAGTATGGGGTACCTTGAGACACTTGAGACATTCTTTTTTTCCCAACAGTTTAAAACAGAAATTAAGTCCTGGACTTTCATATCACACCCTACTACAGTGGATACTACAGATGATAGTCACAATTCTATTTTATGTTTTTCAGATATCGAATCATTGAAATGTGTTCTTAGAGTGTCTACTGGGTCATGCCGCATTGGTAAAACACGTAGAGCGATATTTAGTTTTAATTATACATCTTCAGATGAAGAAAGTTGAGCAACATCAAGACCTGTGATTTTGTACTTTCCTGCTAGGAGAAACCTAAGGAATGTTAATGAAAAAATATATATATAAATGGGCTTGGGAATTTTGTGAATATGTGAAGTTAGGGTTTGAGGACATTTTAGCTTCTCATATAAAGAGCATAGTTACTTGAAGGAGCAACAGCTTTTAGGATTCATTTAGCCTTGTGAAGTAAAATTAACTCATCTCAAATTATATCTTTGAAAGGAGAATTTGTTTGCAAAGATATTATTCCTGCTACTCTAGAGCTCGTTATCACTTATTTGATCTCTGCTTAATTTGAGGCTGAACCACATCAGCTTAATCCACCATCCATTCCTCCACATCTCACTCCAGTCTGAGCTACTTCCATAGCAGTGTCAGATGCACAAATGTATGCCAAGCTGTGAAAGCAGAACAAGACAAAGCAGATCCAGGTACAGTACACCTCTGTGTATAAGTCAACAGGTCATAAAGTTCTAGTCTGTGATTTTCAAAACATTTTTTCAACAGGATTGGAAATAGGATGCAATACATTTATTACCTGGATTTTCATGTACTGTCACTATCATCATCCCAAAAAAACACAGATTCTTGATATTAGCAAATTACATACTATGAACACATCTTTTGTGCACTATAGAATACTGTCAAAGAAAGACCTCCATTTTTGTTTCTTATATATAGGAGAATTATCATGCTAATAATGTGTTAACCGGGGACATTTGGCTTCAATTATAATCTACTGAATTCTCAAAAGCATAGCTTAGGCCATATGAAGTTCCACTTTCTAACTTATTTTAACCAGCAATTTCATTAATACTTCTGAGATTTGCATGCAAACTATGGAGCCTTCTACAATTTCTCTCAACACTAATTAAGCTAATCCCCATCTCATGCTGTGGAACACTTCAAACATTTACATTAGCGGTAACTGCATGTGCAGTTTAAGGTGAGTCTATCACTGTCAGCATGGCATCTCTGTGAACATCTCAGTGAACACAATTGCACCTGTCTATTTTATAAAATTCTCTCACTATTTAATTAGGAGTGGGATTTTCACCTTCCTCATATTTCCTTTTCCTAAGGAATGTAAGGTTATCTTCCTCAAATGAAAAGAAAGAATGGACTGCACAAAGCTCCAGAGAGGATATCCACAGCAGGATTTATGAGCAGCTCTGCCACTGCTCTGTCTTGCTGTTATCCAGGTGCCAACATAAACATTGGGGGGTGGGGTGTTTATTACTGACTAATTGCTTATGATCTTCTATGTCCAAGCAAAGACATTAAGTTTGACACGTAACAGTTTAGTTTAGTCCCTGGAGAGGTGGGAGATAAAAATTACATCATGGACAGTATCTTGGGGCCAGGTTGGTCTGATCCTGTTCATATGCATGGGAATCATTCTGACTCACGTTAGTGAGAGAAGAGACATTTTCTCATTTTGGTCTTTCATTGCTATACATGCAAAACGTATTTTTGTTTGGATAATACCACAAATGTCCCATCATTTACCTTGCACTAAAACAATTAGGAAAATTTAGGGGAATCCTACATTGACAGGTGACTAGGAAACATAATGGCAGATAAATTCACTGTTGAGAAACGTACAGCAATGCTCATTGGATAAAATAATTTGAAAGCACTCTTGCTGAATTACAGATGAACTGAAAAAACTTAGAGAGGTGAAATGAAGAGAATGAGAGCAGGATACAAAATAAGATGAAATCTATTATTTTCCTAGAACAGAAGGGGGTGATGACCTGTTAGGTAGGAATTTCTGTTCAGATGCAGACAACTTACCAGGAAGTCCATGAGCATTAAAACTACCTAGACCTTAAAAAGGAAAATTGACATGAGATTTCTGTGGAAGGACAGACAGAAACTGCCAGAACTTTAATTTAGAAAGTGACAACAAATACACAACAATGAAAGACAATCATCTGTTTTCAATATGCTGTTATTTATATAATTAACTTGTGAAACATGTTACTAAGTATTACAGAATCCAGAAATTTAATAAAGTCTCAAAAGCATTCAAGGCAAGTCCTCCCAAACTGTTATTTAGCTCGTGAAACTGTTGAACACTCTAGTGCAGTTCCTACTGCTATTCTAATAAACATTATCTGGGATAAAACAAAATTTTCTTTGGGCTCTTTTATATTGAGGGGAAAGAGAAAGAATAGTAAATCAATGATACATATCTTGCCACGGAGCAAGCTTGTGGAGTCACCAGACCAGGTTCCAAGCCTTCAGCTCCATGTAAGTGTGCTATAGAAGGACTGCATAGGATTTGATACTGACTTTCACCCATTTTTTGCTGGAAATTAAGGGGCTCCCCCAGGGAATATAATTCACAGAAGCAATTTTTTTCAGTTTCTCTCATTATGTTAAAGGTAATAGTATTAAAATCAGCTTGAAAAAATATATTTATAAACAGCTGAATTCTTATGAACTAAAAATTAAGGACAAAAAATAAGAAAAGGCAGATTGGACCATTAAGGTTTTCCCTCAGAGGAGAACTATTATATACAATAGCAGTCCTGTACAGAATAAATTTAGATAAGAATTTCTCATTCATAGCTCCAGCTTTTATAGCTCCAGACAGCTAGCTTGAACCTGGGACAAATACAATGGAAAGGACTGGTGACTACATAAACAAGGAATAGCATGCTATTTTAAGAGATGCATCTCCTCTCCCCATCCCAAACACAGGGACTGTCTGGATTCCCCAAAGAAAGTTTCCATTGGGCATTATGCAGAACAGACTCTGAAATGATGGTGATAGAAATCTCTGTAAATCTTGCTTCACTGGAGCTATACTATTAGGAAAAATATGCAGAGAGTGGGAAATGGCAGAACTGGTCTGGATAAAAGAGTAACTGAATCTCTTCCTATTGATTTTAAGGGAGGAATAGATAACACACTGCATGCTCTAATTTATCACCCAGCTGCCTAGTTGCTTTACATGAGCAAATTTTCTTCAAAAACAATACTAGCTATTTCCCCTTTTCCATTTTATATTCATATTCCTGGGTTGTTTGGGTTTTTTTTTTTGGTTGGGTTTGGTTTTTTTTTTCAGGCCTTTACAAGTTTCATCTCTGATTCTTTTCTGCTACTTGAATTCCTTTCTCCCACTTACCCTACCTTCAAACTCCTTCATATCTTTTGCTTCATTGTTTAATTTGTCTTTCATATACCTCTAGCTGTCCAAATTCCTTGACATAATCTGTGGCCCATGCTTTCAGTACTTTCTCATGAAACACTGCTTCCAAACACCCACCTGCAAAACAGATAAGAAGACAGTAACTGGAAAAGGAAGTTGTAAAAAAATATGAAAAAAAAAAAACTAAAACTATCGATACCTTGTAGTCATTTTATCTCTCCTCCATCCTGACTGCTCTCAAGTTAGCCTTGTTGATTGTTCCTAGGAACTCCCTTGTCAGCAAGAGAAAATCAGAGGTGCAGGTTCTTCTAATACACTTCAGTGGCCTTGATTTCCAATGTAGCACCAATACACTGTTCATAAATTAATAAATTAATTAATACTTAAATAGTAGTAATGCTTTGAGAAAAATAGCATTTTAATGAATGCCATTCTTATTTTCTCATGATTCTCAACAAGTCATAGGCTGTTTAGCAATGCAGGAACAATTTTCAGGTTATGATCAAGTCTGAAAATATAAACGGCTCTGCTCTGAGGTTCTGGTTCTGCATATAGTAGGATTATGGCAAAGCAATTCCTACTGCTCTACCTTTAATCTATATCAACAGGAGGGCCAATTTGGTTTGTCTAGGGCTGGTACTTAAAAAGCCTGATAGATGTAACCTGTAAGAGGCAAGCAAAATAAGAGCAAAGAGGATATAAAAAAAAAAAAAAAAGGAAAGAAGAAAAAACAGAAAAAATATGTGTGAGAATTTTGAGCTTTGGGGAAGGGATATATTGGAGAGATATGCTGATACTGTGGGTTTTTCCACACTCCAGAAGGCTTTATATGCAATGACCATTAACTGCTGCTGCTTGTAAACAACAGAATTCTTTAGGTTTTTGTTATTTATTATTTTAAACCTTTTCCTTATTTGCCAGTGTGAAAACATCACTTTTGTACTGCAGAAAGAATTTTTTTATAAAAAATGAATCTTTTACAACTTTATTTATTAGAATACTTGCATAATAGAATTAAGATATTGTCTTCTTACATTTTATTATGGAATATTGCATACCTATGCTTAAATTCTATACTTTAATTAAAATCAGAAAATTTAAAAAAAAAATCCATCCATCTTATATGCACTTCTGTTATACTTACTCTGATTATCAGTTTAGGTGGTGGTTCCATGAAATTTTTTTATAGCACTTTCCAGGAAGTCTTGGTTTATGTTACATCATTCCTGAACATTAGAGCAGTAGGCATTTGCTAGCAACTCTTCGAAGAGGCAGAGTTCGCTACTTCATCTCTTCTTACTGATGCAGCTCTGAGTGATATGCCTTTACTAGCTTCATAATGGCAACTTATTAGACCTGTGAAAATGAATGCTATTTGTCTGGAAGCAATCGAGAGACAAATACATGATGAAATGCTCCATTTCCAAGACACATCCTTTTGCAACTGCGAACTACTGCTTTACAGATGCCTTTTTTTTTTTTCTTTGTACTGAAAAATAATATAGCGTGGTAAACATTGCCAAATATAGGATGTTTTGCCATGGATGTTTGCTGCAGGTTGATGTGCCATGTAGGAGGCTGTGTCCCATGGATACAAGCCCTTGCTGCGGAAGGTTTTCTGTCAGGAACAGTGGAGGACCCATACTGGAGCATCTGTTTCTGAAGGACTGTAACCCATGGAAAAGACACATGCTGGAGCAGTTTTTGAATAACTGTAGCATGTGGGAAGGACTCATGATGGGTAAGGACTGTATCTCATGGGACTGACCCCGCGCTGGAGCAGGCAAAGAGCATGGGAATGGAGGAGTGGTAGAGACAATGTGTTATGAACTGGCCACAAACCCCATTCCCCATCTCTGTGCTGCTTAAGGGGGGAAAGGTAGAAGAGTCAGAAGTGAAGATGAGACTGGAAAAAAGGAAGGGTAGGAAGTAAGTGTTTGCAGTTTTGGGCTTTTTTCTCACTAGCCTACTCTATTTTTAATTAACAACAAATTAAATTAATCTTACTGTGCCAAGTTTATTTTGCCCATGATGGTGAATCATCTCCATCCTCATCTCAGCCTTGTTTTCTATCCTGTCCTATGGATGTCAGATTCCAATGGTGGGATCAACATTTGCTCAGAAGCAGCAATATTGATCAAAGCATGAGAAGCAGAAAAGATTGTATTGTATTCTTTCCTTCTGGTCTTAGATTTAATTTTTAATTTTCTATTGTAGGAGCCACTGGAAGTCCCACAAGTAACCTTTTGCCATAAATCATGAAATAAATTTACACCATTACAATAAAAAAATGGACATTCATATCATAGTGCTTCCATTTCCCTTTTCCAATTTGCTCTATCTCTTTTCATGTGCAACCTAAGCACATGAAAGGTGAGCATTTTATACATCCTGAATAGGTCTGGAGAAGTAACCACACCTCACTGCTCACGATATTCTTCAGAGGCTGTAATTGCCTATGCAGCTGCTTAGATATTTGAAACAGAGTTCTACCCAGCATTTTCCCAGTACTGAACAAGCTAAGCTGGTCTGAACCAAATTGCCACTCAGCAATTTATCTTTTTAGCACCTTCATAAGGGATCTCTAATCTCTGACAGGAGATTGAATTAATTTACTGAAGGATGTGACCATACTTAACGACCTTTCTAACTTATGTGCTTTCTGGTTTGAAGCCAAGATTTACATAATTATTTCTATTTTTGAGCTGTCAGGACTGACACATTTCCCAAATGCCAATGTTTAGGCATTTTTAGCTTACACTTGCCCTAACTGAAGTATAGTCCTTCATCTCCAGCTTTTTAAGTACTTGATGGACTTTTGTTCTTCTGGGATTGCAAAAAATAATTTTATCTAGATAGGTTAACAGTCTACTGAGTCTTTTAAATAGCTCTGCTCTGATTATATCAGGCACATCTAGGGATCTTTAATGCTCTTTCTGATGTCAGGCAATTTCAAGAACTGCAACAAAAAACAGGCAACATAATTTAGAACTATTTTTTCTCTAACCAGATTTGTCAGAAATATTAAATATCTTCACTGTTTGAAAACTACTAAGTGGATATTGGGAAGATTTATTTTGCTTTCTCCCCTCCCTATTTTTCACCCTTTCATTTTTTTCTTTATTATCTTTTTGTAGGTGCTACCTGAAGAGTACTGCTTGTTGTTGTCTTTCAAAAAGGATACAAGCAGTCACACTTTTTGTAAATGTTTCAAAATGCTGTTATTAACTGAATAAATATAATTTACATCCAGAGGATTTAATAGCAAAAGCAAATTTCTAAAATGTAATAGGCTACATAAGAAAAAGCACAGCATACAAGTTATTTCTTCTCAGTAGCCTGTTACATTGACATATCAAAGGACACAGAGAAAACTAGTAGCTGTTTGGAATTGGTCATATTGGCTGATGTTGTGCCAATCTATAAGAAGGGGCGCAGGGAGGATCCGGGGAACTACAGGCCTGTCAGCCTGACCTCGGTACCGGGGAAAGTCATGGAGCAGGTGATCTTGAGTGCGATCATGAAGCACTTGCAAGAGAACCAGGTGATCAGGCCCAGTCAACACGGGTTCATGAAAGGCAGGTCTTGCCAGACTAATCTGATCATCTTCTATGACCGAGTGACTAAACTCTTGGATGAGGGAAAGGCTGTGGATGTATCTTCCTGGACTTCAGTAAAGCCTTTGATACAGTTTCTCACAGCATTCTGCTTCGGAAACTGTCGGCCTCTGGCCTGGACGGGCGCACACTCTCCTGGGTGAAAAACTGGTTGAATGACCGGGCCCAGAGGGTGGTGGGAAATGGAGTTAAATCCAGCTGGAGGCCAGTGACAAGTGGGGTTCCCCAGGGCTCAGTCCTGAGTCCAGTCCTGTTTAATGTCTTTATCAATGACCTGGATGAAGGCATTGAGTCCTCCCTTAGCAAGTTTGCAGATGACACCAAGCTGGGAGGAAGTGTCGATCTGCTGGAGGGTCGGGAGGCTCTGCAAAGGGACCTGAACAGGCTGGACTGCTGGGCTGAGACCAACGGCATGAGGTTTAACAAGGCCAAATGCCAGGTCCTGCACTTGGGGCACAACAACCCTGTGCAGAGCTACAGACTGGGAGAAGTCTGTCTAGAAAGCTGCCAGGAGGAAAAGGACCTGGGGGTGTTGGTTGACAGCCGACTGAACACGAGCCAGCAGTGGCCCAGGTGGCCAAGAAGGCCAATGGCATCTTGGCTTGGATCAGAAATGGTGTGACCAGCAGGTCCAGGGAGGTTATTCTTCCCCTGTACTCGGCACTGGTGAGACTGCACCTCGAGTACTGTGTTCAGTTCTGGGCCCCTCACCACAAGAAGGATGTTGAGGCTCTGGAGCGAGTCCAGAGAAGGGCAACAAAGCTGGTGAAGGGGCTGGAGAACAAATCTTATGAGGAATGACTGAGAGAGCTGGGGTTGTTCAGCCTGGAGAAGAGGAGGCTGAGGGGAGACCTTATTACTCTCTACAACTACCTGAAGGGAGGTTGTGGAGAGGAGGGTGCTGGCCTCTTCTCCCAAGTGACAGGGGACAGGACGAGAGGGAATGGCCTCAAGCTCCGCCAGGGGAGATTTAGGCTTGAGATTAGGAAAAAATTCTTCACGGAGAGGGTGGTTAGGCATTGGAACGGTCTACCCAGGGAGGTGGTTGAGGTACTTAGGGGCATGATTTAGGGATTGGTGGGAATGGTTGGACTCGACGATCCAGTAGGTCTCTTCCAACCTGGTTATTCTGTGATATATCATGAAGTCACATTGGGCAATACCTGTAGTATTTCACATATGGGCAGATTATGGCAGGGCATGTGGACAATAAAGCTTGAGACCATGAAGGATTACATATTTCCCCCGTATACCAATGCATTAAGTAATTTCAGTAGTTGTCTGCTATTGCTGTACAAAAAGAAAAAAAATTCTAGAAACATTTCTGTTGCTTTTTCTTTGGATGCAGCTTCCATCTGAAGCAACTTCAACAGTTTCACTCCACATGTAAGAACCTCCTTTCACGGAGGGCTTTATTTCAAGAAGTGAAAAAGATAGTAATACTCAGTCTATAAGATGTCCTTCATCTTTCAATCCAAAAAACATCACATTTTTCAAGAGATTGTATGCCTGTTTCTCCAGCGTCCAATTAGACTGAATCATAACTGTTATATGCAAGGAGGCTGAATTGAGGTCCTACAGACAACTATCACTCAAATTTCTTACTTTCTGATTTAAATTTTGGAATCAGTGCTTTTCTGATATACTACTCTTTTATCTGCCTATTGATATATTTGTATACAGCAACACATTGAGTAAGATGCTATGCATAACACTTATTTTCTATTCAGATTTCAGAAACAAAGATTCTAATAAGACAAATTGCTCTGTAAAGATCCTTTTTCATCGGGGAATAAAACCAGATGTCAGAAAGCACGGGGCGGTGGGCGGGGAGGGGAGGAGGAAGGGGAATTACCATTACGATGCTATGAGATCACTTTAACTTGCTACACACTCCCAGGGTAGAAAAAGGAATTTAATACTTTTTCTTCTCACTTTTCTTCTTTCTCAGTCTGCAACTCCATCTGCATAACTCTGTGGTAAATAATGATGAATGTTTAAAACAAAAAAAAATTCACAAGAATAACAAAACTTGAAAATCACACAACAACAAAAACCAAACAACTCTGAACTTGGAGATAAATATGGTCTTCAGTCTTAGTGTTGGCTCTGCCTCTGCCATTGGCAGACAACATGTGGATAATGGAAAGACAAGTGATAGTGAAGACCACAATACAAAACAAAACCATATCATTATATAGGACACTGGCAGTACATGGTTACACAAAAAATTGGCACTGTTCTTTCAGTTTGAATAAAAAATGAACGTCCATGGACTCTATTATTAAATTGATAAGTGCCTTCTAGCAAATTGTTTCTTTATTCATCCACTTTGCCATCTGCAGTGTTATGTAATTACCTCTAAGAGCTGTTGGGTTTTTTTACTAAGGTTTCTGTAGATAACATTTGTAGAGTATTTGAGGTCCCTACCTGCTTCAAAAATTGAGATTTTACTAAGTGACAAGATTAAAAAGAGTGAGAGTAAGCATCTGACATTCACTCAATAAATGGGTTCTAAATAACATATTAGTCACTATTTCACATTTCTGAGTTTACCAGGTATACATTGTCATGATCTAAAGTTTTCAAATAATGGAAATCTTGTTAATCTGTTCTGTCCATCTCATTTCTGATTCAAAGCCTATGGATATACAATATGCAAATATGTCAGATTTATAGAGGATTTGGCTCATTTGAGATATATATGAATTACAGCACTAGGGTAAATGTTTATTTAAAGCGTATTTACTTTCTGAAAAATTTTATGCCTCAGAGAGCTCCATAAGTGTCACAATAATTTTTTTTGTGTAAAGTATCTTTCCAATGAGTGAATTGTTCCCAGCCCTGTGTATTGATGCCAGCCTTCTGCAGCTTCTCTCAGTGTTTGCAGAAAGACATCCATGCTGACTGCTGGCCTTGCTGTGACCTTACCACTGGCCAGAAGATGTCCCTGACTGAAACCAGAGTGCAGGGTATGTGACTGGTATGTCGCTTTTGTGCTGGACTGCAAACAGTTACCAAGCAAGATGGGAAAAGATATTTCTGTGAAGCTCTAGGACAGATATCATAACTGCAAATATGGATGTCTTGAAGCATAAGGTTTTAAATATGGCAGTACTTTAATTGCAAAAATGGGCCTATTACAATATCCCCATGGTGAACTTCAGCAGCATGAATCTTTGCTCTTCCACATGTTGTCACCAAGCCAGGCCCTGCAGACATCCAATCATCTGTTATCATGTACGAACGCCTCCAATGCCTCTTGACAGTGGGAGCCGATGACTCCACAGTATTGTGGAATGCACTTTGAGCCACATGGTATCCCGGTCTTGGAAAACAACCCTCTAGCCCTCCAAATCCTAGAGGTCCCAAGGAAAAGTGATGACCTTCTGTCTCAGAAAATCATATCTGGAATTTGTTTCCCAGTGTGACAGACGTTAAAACCTACCTGGATTTCTCACCTGTCTCATTTTAATACCTAACCCTTCCCCTCAAAGAAAAAAAATCTTAAAATATGTTTTAATAAGAACTATTGAAAACAAAATCCAGTATATTCTTGCTATCTGCTCAGAATCATCAACACGGTTTCTACTGTAACATCCTTAGGGTTTTTGTATCCTCTGTGACCCAGAAAATAGTGGAACACTTTCAGGCCTTATTCAATAACAGAATAAAACTATTTAAATGCAGTTTTACATAACTGTTTTTCTTAGTTCTTGGGGACAAGAGAACAGAAGGTGACAAGGTGACAAAGATTTAATCAGAGAACAAAGTCCAAATGATATGTGCAAAGGTAACAAAATATTTTGTCCTACATGCAATGAGTTTTCTGGGATATCCTACAAAGAACTATGTAGAAGTAACAGTTTAGGACTTGCTCTGCCCATATGGTATCTACAGAAAGGAAAAGACCAATTCCCCACTGCAGCTTCTTACCAGTAGAACCATAAGCAATCCTAAAATCCATTTGCTTGTCCCACTAGAATCTGACAAGCAACAGTTTGGCCCACCTAGCAATTTTTCTTTCATTAGATGTGCAGACCGCCTACCCAAGTAACTAACCTGTGAGTGTCTGCAAGCCAATAGCTACAAACTAGTAAAAATGCCCACAGTCAAGAAAGAATGCCAGGAAAAGGCAGACAGAGAGCATGGAAATATAGTCATGGTGTCAATCAAGCTGTATGAAAGACATGCAGAGAAAAGTGAGGAATGGGGAAGAGAAACACTTACTACTGTGGGACCAGGATGAGTTCGTAAAGAAGCTGAGGCTATTTCAGAGGAGGAAAAAAGAAAACTTCAGCAACAATGAAATGTATTAGCAGAGCATAAAACTGAAAATTATAACAAACTACTCGTTAATTTAATATGGACACATGTCCTATATTGTCTTGTATAGAAATTCATGGGAAAAATAAACATCAAAGGCTACTAAAGAAGACACCTTTTGAATCTTCACAGGTACATTGGCCAATGGTAAAAGAACTGCTTGGACCTGCCTAACTGCTTATTTCTTTCAGTTACCTCACTTCATTGTGTACATTCTACAACACCGAGTTTCAAATCCCTATTGTGGCTTTGCCGAGTAGTCTTGATGGCTCCTTGTGAACCTTCTCTCTGATTTTCATTTCTCTTTCTCCTGCAGTTTTTTTTCAAAATCAGCAGGAAGTATGTTGTCCTGGCTTCTATGGAAGTTACAGTTCAGTTCCCAGAAATTCTCATTGCCTTCTGTTAAATCCACACAATAAGAAATGATGCCAAGGTTTTGTTTCCTCATGAGAAGAAGCCGCTTTATTCCTGTGGCACATCTTCTATCAAAATATCAGGGTGTTTCAGCTTTTTATATTCCTAAGGATAGATTATTGTACTGACAATTTTCTAATTTTCAATGTCACCAGAAATTTAACTAAAATAAGTTTTTTTTAAAAAAGAATTAACATCAAGCCTTCTTTTTTTCTGTGAAGAGAAATTGGAAAAGATCTCACAGCCCATTAAACAAGCTGTTCAAGTCTTGAAGTGCTGTACTGAAACACTCAATCTAGAGAAGCAGTGGGTTTAATTTGCTCTGGTATGTTAAGAAAACGAAGGGTTTGGCAAAGATTTTATTTAGAATTCTTTATGAAATCTCAGATATGCAGCTCATCATACATGAGCTTGTAAAATAACTTTAGGGAGCACAGGGTTGACTATTGTGCTTTTATTGAAGCAACATTGTATTTGTCAACTGGTAGCCAATCTGGGAATTTGCTTATTGCAAACCTCACAACTTGTATGCAAGCTGTTTGATCTGTAAACTGCTCTGACTATAAACAAGACATAACCTCAGATCACTGCCTTGGTCTTAACTCCTGGCTAGTTTTCAGTACTACTGTAAAGAGTAGACCACTGAACTGAATTTTAAAAATTTGATTTACAGTAGCTAAGGACTTATTTCAGGATTTTACATTATGTATTTTTAAAAAGTTCACATGGATTTAAAAATTTTCTGATAGCCTTCTCTGGATCAATAGATTATGCTATTTCATTTACGTACCTACATGTATACTGAGTTTGGTTGGAACTGTCCTAAAGAGTTTGACACATTTTTCCCAGGCATTTCTACTCTCAGTTAAAACAGTATGATGGCTCTAATTCCTAGAATATTTGGAAAGGCTAACTAACTGAAGACATGGTCACAGTCCTTTATACAAATGTTTATCAGCTGTTATACATCAATAGGTTTCAGGAAAAGCATTTTATTCCAGGGAGATAAAGATGAGCTGAAATGGAAAAAGAAAAAAAAACACCTCTCACATATTAATTTTACAGCCAGCATTCATATAAGTAATAAAACTCCAGGTGTTAAGATTCAAGTTAGGGCTTGAACCCTAAATATAAATGGCCTCATTATGCTGAGCAATTTGTATAAAAGTCAAAAGAAGCAAAATCTGCTTGCAGGTGGCTGTCTTCTGTGCAGTTGCAGGTAAAATGATTACATCTCAGTTATTATCAAACAAAGAACCAGGGCCTTCTTGCACTTAGTATGTAAGTCTCCATAGCTTGAGCTCAGGAGTTAATGTCAACAGTCAAGTGGCATTGTCCAAGCTCCTTAGTTTGGACATATGAAAATGTATAACATGCTTTGGTCAGTGGCTGATGCAGGATGATATGGAGGAATTCACCTCAATATACCTAAGACAGATATTTACTCCAGGGTGAGAGGGCAGACTACCTAGACGTGGTAGCAATGACTATGAAAGCTTAGACATCTAGTTCGAAGTTTGACACATACTTGAGTATCTTTACCTGATTATGAATCCTAATATCAAAAGAAAACAAAACAAAACAAAAAAAAGAAAAACCATGGCAGGATTAGGACAGAAAGGAAGAGTAGTGCAGCTGAAATGAAACTAGAAAACCAAAGCTATGGGTAAAGAAAATGAACAATTTCAACATTCTGCTGCCTAATGAAAGAAAAATGAAAACTGCATCAACTAGTTTTCCGTCCTTCTCAAAGCAGAGTGCTTTGGTATCCACAGGCCACAGTTTACTCACTGTGTAGAAAAAGTATTTTTTGCATTTAGCAAAAAATAGTAGGATAGAATCCAGATGGTAGAGAAAAAGTGGTCTTACTCATGCCAAGAGAAATTATATAGCTTGTAATAATCACACAGCAACTAGGAAATGAATAATGCACTACCTGGGAAAATGGAAAACAAAGCACCCTAGCGATAAACTCAGAATTTGTCAGCGCTGCAGCCTCTCAGTGAAGAAAATCATCGTGTAATAGTAGTTTATCATAGTGAAGGTGAGCTGTTACAGAATTCTGATAATTGTTTTAGATTTTTAACACTGATTTTGTTCTCTGTATTGAAAAAAATCACATTAATCAAATAATGCCAAATTTACTGACTCTCTAACTATATGCATGTACAGTATAGCAACTTGCATCATTTCCCTACAGGAGTCTGTAGCTTTTGCAATGGAAGGCATGGAGGTTACGCTTGAACATTGTTTAAAAGGCAACTGACTTCAGCCTATACTAAATTTAGCATGAAGACCTGTTCTGATCATGTACTGGGAACTCCACAAGTGTGACCATCAGAGTGGCATTTCAGACTAACCTAAGAGAGTCCCACAGCAGAGTTGTGGTTCAAGGCTTCACATTCAACAGCAGTTAATTCCAATGGCCTGATTCTTACCTGGCATAAAAAGGTAGTGAAATAAATAGTGCTGTGTTGACGTAAAACAGATGTAGATTTTTTTTTCATTATCATATTTTACATAAAAGGTAATATAATAACCAAAATCAGTAACGTTAATATTAAACATGTTTTAAAAATATTTTATACAAGCTTGGGGTGAAAAATTATAATAGATAAAATTATAAATTTTGACTTTTTTCAGAGTTATTTTCTTTGTCTGTTTTGGGGTTTTTGTTCATACCATGGAATGGTGCTGAGATGCTATCTGTATTGAGGATAATTTTAACTTGGCTATGTGACAATTTCAGTACACAATATGCTCATGCTTTGCACAAATGACTATATAATGTTTCATCAAGGAGTGTAAATACCCATCAACCTAATCACAGAAATGCTGTTTCAGTGATTTTAGGGCCATTTAATGTGTGCTATGATAACAGGGATGAATAGCTTTATTTTTTTAACAGTTGCCTTTGCAATTACACTGAGAAAATATTTTTGTGGAAAAATTAAGCATCCTTTCCTTTTGCTCTGATACCTTTGGGCAGTATGAACATACTTCCCTAAAAAATCCTTGCAATTACAGCAGAAGTGTTTTCCTTCAGATAGCTTTCTGTATCAGCTTTCTAATCTGCTCAAGAAAACAAGATCAGATCCAACCATATCAAGCTATTTTTTCAACTCTTCTTCACTTCTCTGTTTGCTTTTTTTTTTTATGATGACCAAATTCTCTCCCTGAGACTTCTCTGTGATGGGATTAGTTCATTCTGGCATCACTAGTCAAAGATAAACTTGTCTAGTTCTTCATCAATTCTGAAGAACAGACAAATTGAAGCTGTGAGTAGGCTAGTTATTTTGACTCCTGATATTTCTTATATCCCTTAAAAACGTTGTCATTTCAAACAAGTTTGTCACTCACATGAAACCATTGCTTATCATAAAAATACTTGTGGGAAACACACAGAAGCAGGAAAAATGAAAGTGGGGAGGGATTGGAATAAAAAAAAAAAAAAAAAAAAGTCAGGCTAGGAATAACTTCAAGGCACAACATCCTCCAGAGATTAGAATATGCATATGAACAAAAGAAAGGTGAGTGGAGGAGTGCGCATTTTCAAAGTCAAACAGGCATCATTGGGCATCTTTGGTCACTCTTCCTGCACATAGGATTCTGAATTTCAGTCTTGTAATAATTCTAAAAATTTCCACAAAATATGTTTTGAGAGGATTAGTTTGAAAATTATGAGAAATGAATCATTATCAAAGTACAGTAACACTGGAATAGGCTTCCTAGTGAGGTGTGAAACTTTTGTCCTTGGAAATTCTCATAGCTTGCCAAGATAAATATATGACTGTCCAGTCTAGTGCCGATAATAGTCCTATTTCAAATGGCAGTCTGCATTGGGTGATCTCCCTAAGTTCCTTAGAAACTGCATTTCTATGACTTCATGACTGAAGTCCTTTCTTCATATTATGTGTACATATTTAGTAGGATAAATTCAAGCCTTGTTCAAAAATATTGCTTCACTTCAAATGTAGCACTCCTGTTTTAACAGAACTATAGCATTGAACTTGATAACAAAATACATAGTTTTAAATAATTTGAATAATAATTATAGTTATTAAAAAGTAGATTTGGAAGAAACATGGTGCAGCCATCCAAATATAAATTGCCCATCCACTAATTATGTCATATGCTTGCAACACTCATGACATATTTTTTTTCCTAACCTGATGTCCTTTAAATCTCCTTTAATATCAAGCTGTCCTTCAAAAAGAAAAGGCCTTGGTGGTTTCTGCACACGCTTTGCAGAAGAGGGAGTAAGCTGACTAATGAAGGGTTTAGGTCCAATGACATAGCAGCATGCATAATGAACTCCTTCAGAAAAATTTTTAAAAAAAGATCCCCCTGATCTAATATACAACTGAATTCATAATGAGCTTTTAACATTGATTTCAATAGATAATGGCTTCAGTTATGAATGTCTTGAGCATACACATAGCTCCAGTTATAGTAAAGTTTACTGTTAGAGATGTTGGTGTAGAAATTCAATTTTAAAAGAGTTACTTTATAAACGACAGTAATTACTATACCATAGAGTTAGGCAGATTTTAATGTCCATACAGAATGTTAATAAAAAACGATACGTTGGCTAAGAATATGGGAATAAGAAGGGTTTTGAAAATACAGTGTGAACAAAGAATACCATATTTGGACTTTATCCTTTAAAGAAGTCAGATTTAAAGATTTGTTACCACAAGTGGTACTACTAATGACTTTGGCTGGATTTTTAATAAAGATAAATCTGTATATGTCAGTGTAATCAAAGAAAAGGGTTGCAGCATATTGATCTTACTGTGGAAGAGCTAATCGAGACAAGCAATAGCCAGACTGAAACAGTCCCAAGAAGTAGTGGGATAACTCTGTATCATATTTACAAGAAAACCTAATCACAAACACACATCCTGAGTACCACAGGGAACTGTTCAACATATTGAATGAAATCTCTTGGTAGGGTAATAAATCCGACACAACAAATGATACACTAACACGTTCATAGAGGAATTGAAATAAATCCTCATAACTGCTTAGTGAGTAATCTCCAGATCAGATTCTCATTCTTCTTTAGAGGAAAATAATAGAATGCTTCTTATACTGTCTGCCAGCCAAATGCTATATATCAAAGATATGAATGTATTTGAAATATATATCCTGAGCCAATGTGAAGCTAAAGGAAAGTTTAATACATTCCTGTACTAAAAAAAGTAAGCCAGAAAATACTAAAAATATAACTTCTGATCAAAATAAATCTAGCTAAGTCTTAGATTTCAGAATGGAATAAAAATATCTTAGAGTTAATGAAAACAAAGCAAAAATATCCAGAAAAAAAAGGGAATATCTTGCCAGACAAATAAATACCACAAGATAAAAGTGCATGTTGTAAAGTTAAGTATTAACAGCCTTCAAAAGCAAACAGCTATTTCCCCATTCCACAGCAAAACCACTGTCAGTGTGTCTGCTTCGGTGAGGTTAACTGGAAACAAAATATATCGTTGCAGTAACAGAGTTTGTGCTTGGGAAAGGAGAGCACATGTCTTTCACCCATTGTTGTACAAAGTTTTTCACTTTAGAGGAAACTGCTGATCTGTTCTCATGCAAAGAATTATGGTGGAAATAAAAGACTTGCCCAAAGCAGAAAAGAATTAAGAAATGGATTTCAAAGGGAATAAACAAGATTCAGTATGAGTGAGGGAACCCTCTGTGATCTCTTAGCTCTTTGCTTACTAACAAGAAGAGAAGTTTCTAAAGATGCTGAAGGGTAAAATGAAAGTAGGATAATCCTCTAATTGAACTATAGGATAAAAGTGAAGAAAATAAAGACAGACAAGAGTATGAATCACAACCCTTCAGGAAATTCTGAATCAAAATACTTCTGAAATGGTGCACGTTTTGGGCTTTCCAGACAGGAACTGAGCAGATCCACACAATTTGCAGTCTTCTGTGTATGAATAGGACTTCCAAGATTTGGGATTTTATCTGGCCTACAGAATCAAGAACTCCACAGCAAAGAGGAGCAAAAATTATCCCCAGACTCTGGGAGAAATTTAGCTCTCAAAGCTTATTATCACCCAAATGATGTTTGTATGCTTTTGAGGAAGGTGATTTAAGTTTATATATGAGGGTAAGGAAAGTTTTATGGAAATACTATGAGGCCAAATATTGCACAATTTCTTGTCATTTAAGAATTTTTTTAAAAATATAGAAACAACAATGATAAAAATGTTGGGCAATTAGAAAGATGTTTCTATAACATGCAATGAAATAGAAATAATTCTATCACAAGCATCTTTTAGAGGGCCAGGAGATTCAGGGGAAAGAGAATCTTCAAATTTGGCTCAATGTGTAATGGAAAGAGTAAATGCCACTTTTTACCTTTGATTGCAGTACAGGCTTCATCTAGGTCATTTTAACTCCACTAACATAATTCATATTTTCAAGTTAACTAAAATATACCAGGTGTGTTGGTGATTCCTAAATGTTTATTTAGAAAGCCAAGAAAACATTATCTTAGCTGTCACCCATTTCTTTAACCCCACTAGTCCTAAGAACAGCAATAAGGGAATCTTATAGAGAAAGAATTTGCTTTATGCAGTTGTGAAGACATAGTAGTCATCATAGCCACACTCAGTCCAGTAAAAGATAATTTACTCCTATTTCTTATGTATGCAGCTACTATTTCCAATGGACAGGGGAAGGGTAGCAGTAATGTATTTAAGTCCTTTCCTCTAACCTTATAATGCTCGCAGCCTTTGACAGACCAAATATAAAAATAAATCAGAAGGAGTTTACATTTGGATAGTTTACCTGGGGCTTTGGATAGGTCTACTTCCTGTAATTTCTATAATGTATTAATTTCCTACTGTCTAGCTTTTCCAAAAGTTTACTCGCATCAATGCTCAAAGCAGCCTTACGGACAATTATTATAGGATTATCTCACTTGAGAGAACTGAAAGTGCTCCTCTGTGGGCCTTAACTCTGAAGACCTAGAGTTGGAAGAGATTAATACTTTTATAAAATATTTTTCCTATTTTTTTAATCTCCTTAGATGGTCATAACATAGAAACAAGAATAGTAGCACTAATTTTCTTTTCTGCTCATGCAGGTAAAATTTGAGATTTAGGATCGTTCAGTTACTGAGGAAATGTAGCCATAAACTACATCTGCATCTATTGTGGAGTTTCATGCTAGTCTTAAAAATGTCCTAGAATAATTCCAGGACATTTAGTCTGAAGATTTTGAGGATGAGGAGAGCGTTGTGCAATTTAGAGGGGTTTTTTGCATGTAAGGGAGCAGTGTGCACATCCGTATTGTGCGTTATCTACATGTATAGGTAACAGAATTGGGCTGCTGTTCACTTGTAAGTCATTAATATCCATCTTTTTCCTGCCTGTTTAATTTCTGTTCTTTACATTCACTAATGAATCCTGTTCATAACTCCTTTAGTGTCTCAGTCAGTCATTTTCCTTAATCAAAAAGAGATATAAAAGACAAATGATCTGAATGTATATTAACACTTAGTCGCAGTTTCTTCTCAGCTGGCACAATCCCACTGCTCACTCAGATGGAGGACAGAATTAGAAGGGCAAAAGTGAGAAAACTCATGGGTTGGATAAAGATGGTTTAATAGGTAAAGCAAAAGCTGTGCATGCTAGGAAACAAAACCTAGGAATTCACTCCTACCTCACATCAGCAGGCAGGTGTTCAGCTATTTCCAAGAAGCAGGGCTACATCGTGCATAACGGTAACTTGGGAAGATGAACACCATTAGTGTAAATGTCCTCCCTTCCTTCTTTTCCCCCCTGGGTTTTATTGGTGAGCTTGGCATCATATGTTGTGGGAGATTCCTTTGGTCATTTGGGGTCAGCTATCCTGGATGCATGCCCCCCCCAAGTTCTTTTGAGCCCCTAGCCTCCTTGCTGATGGGGTGGTGTGATAAGCAGAGAAGGCTGACTCTAAGTAAGCACATTCAGCAGTAGCTAAAACATTGGTGTCTTATCAATACTATTTTAATCAGAAATCCAAAATGTAGTCTACGATGAAGAATTTTATCTCTAACTCTGCCGAAATCAGTACACCATTACAAAGTGGTCCCTGGTGCAGCAAAGTTCAGTTGTTATAACTGTAGCACAACGAAACTGAAAATTTTGTACTTTTTAATGTATGGGGCTCCACTAGGGCTCATAGAAGACCTGCAAAACATATCCTGGAGATGCAAACTCTACCATCAGAATTAGATGAGAGTTGAGAAATAATGAAAAAAAAAATTGTCTTGCACTTGCATTGCTTCTGTGACTTATTCACTTCAATGTACAGCTGAAAGTAAGTCTCTCAAGATTTCTAGTTGGCAAAAATTACACTGGTGAGACTATGACTATTCAGCAACTAGTTATTATGGCCTGCCCTCTAATAGCTGCGAACAAGCATGAAATGAGCAGTAGGCAGTGAAATCACAACTACAAGCCACAACAGTTGTGAAACTAAGATTGTGGAAGTGTCCTTTGGGCTGTCAGCTCAAGTGCTCAACTGCAACAGTTGTGGAATAATTGAACTCCAAAGAAAGAAAAAATGCTGATGTAAGACCAAATGACTTGCAACATAAAGCAAGGGCTTACTGACCATAACAGTTTAAAGCACAGTATCTTTGTTAAAAATTGTATAGTACTTGAAAAGTACTCAGTTCTATAATATCATTGTTCCCTGGGCAGAATGTGCTTTGATCCAGTCCAAGATTTAAATAGTCTACTTGAGTGAGTGAAACCCATTCAAGGTCTCTGAGTGCATCTGACTACAGTCTGAAGGACCTCTTGTCAGATATAAGGCTCTTTATAGTTGTGAAAGGAACTGAAACAGCCTCAGGCTGCCCCCAGACTGGAATGTATGTATAAAAAGCTGGTGTATCATCACCTTTTGCCCTTCTTGACTCATCCCCTGAATAAAGAAATGTTTAACCACAGAAAGAATCTACTCTAGTGCATGGGCCTTTTTGATGTATCTTATGAACCTAGAGGGAATGCTAGAAGGAAAACTTATGCTAGCCTAGTCAAAGAAAGCCTGTGAAAAAAAATCTATTGTCATGAGCCAACTGCTTTAAATGATTCTTTCTTAGTTTAGGAAACAAAAGATAGAACATGGTTATCCAGATGAGTATCAGAAAACTGACACATTTCCTATAAATGATCATATTTGAAAAAAATAGTAAATCTCTCCAGAAACTAAAAAAATCCCCCCCAGAGCCCCACATGAAGTGCATATGTATAAGCAAGATTTTTCTGCATGACCAGAAAAGGTAAGGAGAAAAATTGTTAGCAACCTAAAAAAATCAAAGATCAGACTTCCCTGCTTATTGTCAAGGCAAATAAGACATGGACAAAAGGTGCAGCAGTTTTCATTCCAAATTGAGAGAATTCAAAGGATATGGACTATGTTGTAGACAGAGCACAGACTGAAAAGAATTTACACAAAGACCTACAGGGAGAGAAGGGATGTATGCTTGTACCTTGCTGAAAACAGAGGCATTTGCAGGAACCTCAATTGTAATGAAAATATTTTATTTTGTTAATTTTTACTTTTACTCATTACAATTATTTTAAATTATATTATAGGAAACTGACATATCTGTTATCAAAATTCAGAGATATGCAGGAGGAGTTGGTGTGCACCCATTGATGCGATATCACATAATGAATACACATAAATATATGCATATATGCACACATATATATGCAGCATTTTTTTAAATTAACTTTAACCAAAATTAACTTTAAAAATGATGCAATAACAGTGACAATTACCATGATTTGAGCAGTTTGAGCGGGCAGGGCGAGCAGGGAAGGGCTGGAGCACGGTCAGAAGAGATTGAGGAAAATGGTGGATACCTGACAAAAACTAAGGCCACACCAAGCGTGGTGGAGGCTGCCACCCAGACGGAGCCCGGTGGGCACATGCAGCTACCCAGACCCTGGGCTGCAGACAGTGTCCCCCTCCCATAGTGGCTCACGCCTCTGGCACTGGCTCCTCCTGTGGAAGCTGTGCTTGGGTAGGGGAACGGCTTCATATGGTGGAAGAGCTGAGGAAAGAAGTGGCTAGGCTGAGGGCCATCAGGGAGTGTGAGAGGGAGATAGATGAGTGGAGCAGGACCCTCTCACAGGCTGCCGGAGCTAGTGAAGCTGAGCACCACCCACCGGTAAGCTGCAAGGCCAGGAGAGACAGAGATGGGGAATGGCAGCAGGTTCCTGCCCGGAGAAGGAAACCTGCTCCCCCCACCCAGGTAATTAACGCCCAGATCTCTCTGGGGAACAAATATGAGGTGCTGAGGGTGCATCCTAGCCCTAAAGATGAAGAGGGCTGCACCCACAGCCTAGAAATGTTTCCAAAACTCCATCATCCTCCCACAGCCCTAAAAACATCCTTGGTTAAAAAGAAGAGGAGGGTGATTGTCTTGGGGGATTCCCTTCTCAAAGGAATGGAGGGTCCCATCTGTAGGCCGGACCCGCTCCATAGGGAGGTCTGCTGCTTGCCAGGAGCATCAGTGATGGAAGTTACTAGAAAGCTCCCTTCCCTGGTCAATGATACAAACTACTACCTGCTCTTAGTTTTTCAAATTGGTAATGAAGAAATAGAACGTAGAAGGCCTAAAGCCATTAAAAGGGACTTCATGGCACTTGGGAGAATGATTGAGGGCTCTGGGGCACAGGTAATGTTCAACTCCATCCCAATACTAAGGAATCAGGAGCAGGAAACGAGGAGTAAGAAACGGGTTAATGAATGGCTTAGGGACTGGTGTGAGAAGAGGGGCTTTGGGTTCTTTAATCATGGGGAGGCCCACGCACCCCCAGGCTTTCTTACCAGGGATGGGACACGCCTGTCTCCTAGAGGGACAAAAGCCCTCACCAAAAACCTAGTTAAGCTCATAAATCGAGCTTTAAACTAGATGTGAGGGGGGAGGGGATGGAGGCCAGGCAGGATGGGAGTGAGCCTGGAGGTGAGATTTCAATGGCAAAGGGGTGGTGTGCTGGTGATGCCTGCCAGTATATCACCACTAAGCAAGAGGGGGTGAGTGCAGCTGAGGATAGTAGGCAGCAAACTGGCACTGTGGCCTTAGTTAAGTCAAGGACCGCTCAGTTGGGGAGGAGCCCTATTACGAAGGCTGAAGCTACGCCTGCCCAGCTGAAGTGCATTTACACCAATGCACGCAGCATGGGAAATAAGAAGGAGGAGCTGGAAGCTGTGGTAGGGCAAGGAGACTACGATGTCGTTGCCATCACGGAGACGTGGTGGGATGACTTGTACAACTGGAGCGTACCCATGGTGGGGTATAAACTCTTCAGGAAGGACAGGAAGGGCAGAAGAGGAGGTGGGGTAGCCCTCTATGTTAGAGAGGGCTTTGATACCCTCGAACTGGACTACGATCAGGATGGGACTGAGTGCCTGTGGGTGAAAATCAGAGGAGCCCATGGGCAGGAAGGGATTGTGGTGGGAGTCTGCTATAGACCACCCAGCCAGGAAGAAGCAGCTGATGAGCTCTTCTACAAACAACTGAGTGTAGTCTCAAAATCGCTACCTCTAGTCCTTGTGGGAGACTTCAATTTCCCAGATATAGGCTGGGAGTATAATACAGCAGAAAGGAAGCAGTCCCGGAGGTTCCTGGAGTGTGTGGAAGACAATTTCCTCATACAGCTGGTGAGGGAACTGACAAGGGACGGTGCCCTCCTGGACCTGCTGTTTGTGAACAGAGAAGGACTGGTGGGGGATGTGAAGGTTGGAGGATGCTTGGGGCAAAGCGATCATGAGATGATAGAGTTCTCAGTGCAGGGTAAGATGAAGAAGGAGGTTAGCAGAACAGTCGCCCTCAACTTTCAGAGAGCAGACTTTGGGCTGTTCAGAAGGCTGGTCGGAAAAGTTCCGTGGGAGGCGCTCCTTGAAGGCAAAGGTGTCCATGAGGGCTGGGCGCTCTTCAAGAAGGAACTCCTAGCAGCTCAGGAGAAAGCCGTCCCCAAGTTCCGGAAAAGTAGCCGGCGGGGTAAGAAACCAGCATGGTTGAGTAGGGAGGTTCTAAGAGACATCAATAGGAAGAGGAGGGTCTACGACCTCTGGAGGAAGGGGCAGGCATCCTGGATGGACTATAGGGAGGAAGGGAGAATGTGCAGGGAAAAAGTCAGGAGGGCTAAGGCCCAACTAGAAATGCGATTGGCCAAGACTGTGAAAGACAACAAAAAGTCTTTCTACAAATACATCAACAGCAAAAGGAGGGCTAGGGAGAATCTCCAGTCCCTAGTAGATGCAGAGGGAACAAGAGTAACAGGGGACGAAGACAAGGCTGAAGTGCTCAATGCCTACTTTGCCTCAGTCTTTAACAGTAAGGAAAATTGTTCCCTCTGTGCACAACCCCAAGGGCTGGAAGAGAAGTATGAGATTCCCAAGGTCCAAGAGGAGGTGGTTAGAGACTTGCTTGACCAGCTAGATGCCCACAAGTCTATGGGGCCGGATGGAGTCCACCCAAGAGTTTTGAGGGAACTGGCGGATGTGCTGGCCAAACCCCTTTCCATCATCTTCCAACAGTCCTGGATGACTGGGGAGGTTCCGCTGGACTGGAGGCTGGCTGATGTTGTGCCCATCTATAAGAAAGGGCGCAGGGAGGATCCGGGGAACTACAGGCCTGTCAGTCTGACCTCGGTACCGGGGAAAGTCATGGAGCAGGTGATCTTGAGTGCTATCAAGAAGCACTTGCAAGAGAACCGGGTGATCAGGCCCAGTCAACATGGGTTCATGAAAGGCAGGTCTTGCCAGAGTAATCTGATCACCTTCTATGACCAAGTGACTAAACTCTTGGACGAGGGAAAGGCTGTGGATGTGGTCTTCCTGGACTTCAGTAAAGACTTTGATACAGTTTCTCACAGCATTCTGCTTCAGAAACTGTCGGCCTCTGGCCTGGACGGGCGCACACTCTCCTGGGTGAAAAACTGGTTGAATGACAGGGCCCAGAGGGTTCTGGTAAATGGAGTTAAATCCAGCTGGAGGCCAGTGACAAGTGGGGTTCCCCAGGGCTCAGTGCTGGGTCCAGTCCTGTTTAATGTCTTTATCAATGACCTGGATGAAGGCATTGAGTCCTCCCTTAGCAAGTTTGCAGATGACACCAAGCTGGGTGGAAGGGAGGCTCTGCAAAGGCACCTGAACAGGCTGGACTGCTGGGCTGAGACCAACGGCATGAGGTTTAACAAGGCCAAATGCCGGGTCCTGCACTTGGGACACAACAACCCTAAGCAGAGGTACAGACTAGGAGAAGCCTGGCTGGAAAGCTGCCAGGAGGAGAAGGACCTGGGGGTGTTGGTTAACAGCCGACTGAACATGAGCCAGCAGTGTGCCCAGGTGGCCAAAAAGGCCAGTGGTATCTTGGCTTGTATCAGAAACAGTGTGACCAGCAGGTCCAGGGAAGTTATTCTCCCCCTGTACTCGGCACTGGTGAGACCTCACCTCGAGTACTGTGTTCAGTTCTGGGCCCCTCACCACAAGAAGGATGTTGAGGCTCTGGAGCGAGTCCAGAGAAGGGCAACAAAACTGGTGAAGGGGCAGGAGAACAAATCTTATGAGGAGCGACTGAGAGAGCTGGGGTTGTTTAGCCTGGAGAAAAGGAGGCTGAGGGGAGACGTTATTGCTCTTTACAACTACCTGAAGGGAGGTTGTGGAGAGGAGGGTGTGGCCTCTTCTCCCAAGTGACAGGGGACAGGACGAGAGGGAATGGCCTCAAGCTCCACCAGGGGAGATTTAGGCTTGAGATTAGGAAAAAATTCTTCATGGAGAGGGTGGTTAGGCATTGGAACGGTCTGCCCAGGGAGGTGGTTGAGTCGCCATCCCTGGAGATGTTTAAGGTTAGGGTGGATGAGGTACTTAGGAGCATGATTTAGGGATTGGTGGGAATGGTTGGACTCGACGATCCAGTGGGTCTCTTCCAACCTGGTTATTCTGTGATTCTGTGATTCTGTGATTCTGTGATTATGTAATGAAAAGGAAACCCTATCACAAAAATATAATTTGTGCTTTTGCACTCCAGAGAACTCAATCTTGTTTGTGGTGATGAAATTTTACATGGGTATCCTACCCCTGTCTTGGCTTGCATCAGGCTAAAGGGGTAGTACCTTTGTCAAAGGAAATTCAACATGATTCTCTTTGCACCATACACACTGGCACAGGACACTGCCAAAGACTGAAGTTATGAGGAAGTCAGCTCAAAGCAACTCACGAATTTTCCATCTTGCCTTTTTTTTATAGCAAGTGCTCTTGCAAATTACAAGCACTGGAGATTTCTATGATCAGGAAAACTTTATGATAAGTGGAGGGGAGTGAGTGACAGGAGTAAAGTGATACACTGAATAACTGAATAAATTCAGGCTACGCTTTTTACATTAACTTACTTAGGCTTAAACTATGCATTTTTTTTGCCAGGAAAATAACATGCTTTTGGATTTTTAATGTGTATTTATTTCTCTGCTGACGAAAAACACACAGGGAAAAATTCACCCCTATGCATGTGTCTGTGAAGAGGTTCTAGTCATTTGCTGCTAGCTCTGAACCCTTTTATTCTCGGTCAACCATTTAGCTAAAAATTAGCTAGAAATCTTGGTGTTCACATAGGAAGTACATAGCCATGGAACACAGAAAGACTTTTACAGATATTGCAGTTGTTCTGTTTTGTTCTGGCAATGGAAGAGGACATACTTGTAAGGCAATTTCTCCTTTAGGCAAAAACTTATGGTGCTGAAGACAATGGAATGCCTACAGCATTAGGCAGGTCTAAACTGGATAACAAGTCTCTGACAAAAATATTTGTCTCAGCTCATCATCTCTAAAAGAAAGATGAAATAAGAGATATGTTTGGCAAGTATATTATGTGGATAAATGAGTAGATTGTGATATTAATATGCAAGCTGGCATCACAGAAATATTAAAGCCAACATAAACTACTGTCATTGTAGCCTGAGCTACTGTGTGACACAGGCCATTGGACTTTTATGATTTAATTTCTCCTTTCAGCTCAGTAATGCTGTTTGAATTGAAGTAAACACTCTAGAAAAATGTTCAGATTTGATTTTAAAGTCCTCAGTGAGGCTCTCCCACCATCCACAATGAGTCGCTGCCACCAACAGCTAATTAACCTTTTGACAGATATTTCCAGTTTATTTCCTGCTGTAATTCAAATTACTTACAAATTGTGCTTTTTCTGTCCTTGAAATTCTCTATAATTCGCTGAACAAATTGGTGTTTCAGGACCTTACTACAAGGCACGTTTCCTGTTCCTCTAAACATTTTCAAGGCTCTTCTATTCAGCTGCATTCAGAACAGAACAATTAAATACAGTTCAGTGCTCCTCTGGGTTCCTCTTCTAAGGACCACATACACCATTCTACCATTGTTTCAAACTAGAAATTTATGTTAAACTGGCTAGCTCCCACAGCCCCTAAGTCATTTTCTAGAGTAACAGCTTTCCAGGAAGAGATCCTACAGTCAGGGGTTATGAACCCTATTTACTTTTACTACAACTTTATGCTTGCATACAATTCATTTATGTTGTCAAACAAGCAAGTATCGATGACATCTTCTCAAGTTATTGGCCACTTTGCTTATTTTTATGTCAGCTACAGTTGTTGCTGATGAGGACTTTACGTTTTCTTACATGTCACAGGTTAAAAAAATATGCTTAATAACAAAAAGCAATAGGGCCAAAACCAACTAGGCTGCAAATTGCAAAAACACACAAGTATGATAACTCCCTATTGTGTGGCTAGTTAGCAAGTTATCCATGTGGTTTACAAACAGCTTGAGTTGATTTAGTATTGTTCTGGTTTCCTTGCATAGGAGAATATCCAAAGCTTTGCAGAAGTCTGACAGTATCCAATCACTCTTGAATTTTTCCAATAACTTATTTGAAGTCCATTTGGTGAAGTCTGCTATCCACAGTTAAATGTTGATTGGCACCAATTATAGTGAAGTACTGTGAAGGTGACTGAAAAGGGCTAATAGAAAAGTCTTTATTCAGGGATACTGACTGATGATGAGAAATCACATCATCCAGTGGTGTCAGTATTCACTTAGTGGCATATGTAAGCGCTATCAATATCAACATATAAAATGTAAAAAATGTGGTTTATTTTCATGATCCAACATGAAGCTGTGGAATTCACTTGCCTCATACTAGTACAGATACATTTTAAAGCGGGAAAGTGACAATGAATAAATTATTAACAGAGCAAAAGTAAGATCATTTTAATGCAAGCAAAGTATCTGAAACATTTGCATCTGCAATACTGACCTGACAAAGCTAGACAAACTCTGTGAAACTGGTGCCACTTTACATTCTCAATTGCAAACTGAAATGCTGAAATTTGGTGCAACTCCACTAAGGCCTTTCAATTCAAGATGGAAGAAGTGCTAACGATACAGAACTTCTTCCACTTCTAATGTAGATTTAATGACAGTCACAATCAGTTCTGAGAATATGAAGTTGAGAGTTAGAAAGAATGGAAATCTTCCTCATATAGAACATAAATTTTGACCTCATATTCTCTAGAAAAGGATACATAAGGATTAAAAGAAATTCTTGATCTATATGAAGCAGAATAGTTCTTAGATAGTTTTTAAATAGTTTGGAAGGAAAGATGAAAAATGCATAAGATGTGGATAACCATTCAGTCAAATTTTTTATTTATATTAAAGGAGGGTAACAATAAATTCCAAATAAAGGAAGTCATTCTTCAAATAATTAAAGTCACTGTCTCCTTCCTTTTGGTCAAATGAGAGCTCCTGTTCCTCAGCATAAGAACTGAACTGCAGAGGCATGATCTTCTTGTTTTTATATACGCCTTTAGCCCTTGGTGATTGATCTTAATAAAAGACTTCAAGTGCATTGCTCCCTTTGCTCCTTTTCCTTCCTTCTCCACATGTACTTTATAACCTGGTGGTGGGGGTATTCTTCATAAAGTGGTAAATAGAAGTCTGATTCAACTCAGATTGAAAACGAAATGAAGCTGGGGTCTAAAATAGACTGAGCAAGTATAAAAGCTATTAATCCAAAGATAAGCAACAAAAAATACTCCAGTGAATTTCTTTAAAAAAAAAACAAACAAACAAAAATGGATGAGTCCTCACTTGGTAGGCTGCCTAACTTGGATTAGGAATAGGAAAAACCATCAAATATACAGTCTTGAATCAAAAATCTCTGAGTAAAAGACAGGCTGAAGATTGACATGCCAGATATTTCCCATTGACAACTTTAAAAAAACTGGGCTTACCTTCTAGGCTTTCCAGCTAGTTTTGATTGTGTTTATCCCTTTCCACTCACTCTGAGTAGATGTTTAAGTATCTCAGATGTTGAGTCAACTTGCTGGGGCTAAATTTTGGTGTGTTGACATTCCTAACTTCAGAGTATTGAAGCATAGATAATGATTCTTTTCCTTTGGGTCGAAATAACATCTGCATCTGGCATTTAGGTTTTTAAACTATTTGAAGTGATATTCATTAAGCAAAATCAATGTTTTAAAATATATTGTTTAAAAAACTATCTATCAATAAATTTTCTTTGTAACTGGTTGTCTTCCAAAATGCTTTTTCCACGATGGAGTTCTAAATTGTTAAAGCAGCAAAATGAGCAAGATTTTCCTATAGCATGGGATCCGGTTCACTGGCCCAGCAGCTAGCAGGCCTGATGAAATCAACTTCTGCTAGCTGCTGTTGCTCAGAGTGTTTACCAATAAAGGATAAAGGAAATAATTTCTAAAGAGCCTCAGATGCTCTTAAATTATTTATTTTGCAGTCAATGTCAAAATAATTAGTTTCTTTAAAGTCTTTGGTGACATCATTCATGTAAGGAAAAAGTGATTACAGTTGAGAGACAGTTCTTTGGAAAAATATCAAGGAGCATTTCTTCCAGTATAATGCATTGTCTAATATGTCAGCTACTCACATTTCATTAAAGCTGATTCTATCTCCTGGAAAGGTTTATACCGAAATATGGCATGGCCAATGGTTACAAGAAAAGCAGCTGACAAAACTATTTAACTACGATATACTGTGCAGCTACTGGAACTGCCATTAAATGTTCACAATATTTCTTTGTCAACATCACTGCTCTTTTTCTGCTTGCAATTTTTTTCTGCTTGATGATCTTACTGAACAACAGACCTTCCAGACTTTCTCATATATTTAAAATGGTGAGCTTGGATTTTCTGACTATAAATATCCTATAGTAAAGGGAGTTTTCTGGGGGATTGAATTTTTTCATTTTTCATTCTTTTGTATTGCTACAAAAGCCACAGTCACCAAAAGCATGTGTATATAGTACACAGGGGCAAAGAACAAAAAGCTGTCTCTTTTTTTTAACCTTTCTTCCTTTCTAGTAGAATTGTAGGCCCTCAGAAAACACAAACAAACCAAACAACAGCAAAATTGCAAAATTTTAATATGACAAACTTCTTGGCTGCTATTAATAGCCATAGAAAATTTATACTTGGATAAATAAGAAAACAAACAAATAAATCCTGCTCCTACCTTTACTAATGAGAAGCAAAATTGAATATTCTAGCCTTTCACACAATTAAGGCCTACCCGCATATTATCTAGTGACTTGTGATACATCCTTATAAGCCTGCATAAAGTTGGACTTTTGGATAGGAGATATTTTCTCTGGGAAATTCAAGGAGGAGATGAAATAATAATACACTAAAAAGGAAACTTTCTAAGAAAAGTACATTATTCAAAAATCCCTTACGTTGGTGTAAGGGACTTTTTCCTGAAAACAGAGGCAAAGGACAAAAGTAAAGCTGAATGGAAGCTTCTGGAACTTTTTATCAACCTCTTAACTCCAAAGCTTAGTAAGCTTTGGGCCTCCTGAGAAAATTCAACAGATATTTCAAGGGCAGATATCCAAATTGTACAGTCTTACTATTCGGGTGAAACCATTGCTACTTTTACCTCAAAATCTAGAAAGGACTCATTGTGGGATGTTCTTTCTCATAAAATAGGAAGGTAATTAAATGGACAATTGTGAAGCTATCTGGACAAGGACTGTGTTATTATTAATTTTCTGCATATCCTTTTTGAATTTTTCAAAGTTATTAATACTTTTTATTAAGAAGTATTTGTAGCTAATTTTAGGAATACTTAAGAGTTGGGCCACTTCTGCAAATGGGTGTTTAATTCTTCAGTAGTTGTGGACTGGAGCCTGAGATACCTAGTCAATTTGTCAAGAGGCACTAGTTAAATTGCATAGAACTTGCCTGCCAATCATATTAATATCCAAGGCCATGGATATCAGATTGACATTGACCTTAACACATGCACAGTTTCTGTTTGCAAAATGCATTTTTTTTACTCCTTTGGGACTTTTTTATGAAATCTTACAGGAATTTTACAGGAAAAGACAAAGATTAATAAATAAAAACATATTTTTAATATATTTTCTTTAGAGTTGGTGTTACATGCACATCCAAGTCCACATCCTTTCACGCTGTAGAAGATAATTTTTACTCTTGCTTGATCACAAGCTTTTAGAACTCTGGTCTGGAATAGACTGAAGACCTTCCTTGACCTTAGCTAAAGCAACCTTTTTTCCCTAATTTAATGTAATTACTTCTTCAAACGTTTGCATTCACAGTTTGGATAATTTAATACTACATTATAATATTATGTAACATAAAATATATTTTATATAAACATAATAGAATACTATATAATATGTATGATATAATGTATGTAAATTTAATAATACAATGTATTATTACATTTTATATATATATTATTAAAATGTCCTAAACTATGAATGCAAATGTGTAGTAATATTGAAAACAGAGCTCCAGTTCATATCTAATTGATTAATTAGTACATAGCATGGACATACTGCAATAGCAAATCAATAGAAGCCTGAAGAGAAGCAAAAGAGAGAACACTGTCTATTTTATTCCTAAGAAGAAGACAATGAAATACTTTAATTTTACAGAAACAAAACTTTAAAAATTTAAGTGAGAAATATTTCAAATATTTCAAAATTCACATTTGTTGATTTTTTCCCAAATGCAAGATGTTTTATGGGTGTCTTTGGTTCTCTTTAATCTGTTGAGTTTTCTGGCTCCCATTGTTGATCATTTCTTTTACCTAGGTTCACAACCAGTCCTTTGGTATTTTTTTTCTCTGCTTCATTAGCTACACTGTAGTAATTAACTACATTGAACTCTTTGAACTCTACATATTGCTGCCACAAGGCAACTGTCTAAGACCCCATGAATGAGCCACTGAAGAAGATGAACTTGAAGTGTGGCCTGGTTGTTGCCTGATGGCCTGGTTGTTTCAACTGTGTCACATGGAATAAGATTTTATCACTCAGTACACTCCTCTCTTGCTTTGGAATAATTCCAAGGTCTATTATAAGGCTGTTTCTCCCCATGTTTCCATCAACAGGCTGTACTGAATAAAGCAGACAACTAGTCTTAAAAGTGAGTCTCAGAGGATATCAGTACTCACTACAAGAATCAGGAATACTGTTTTTTGACTGTCAGTCACAATGACAAATCATATCTCCCCAGCCTCTATTCCCTACTGCATTTTTATATCATTTCTTTGTAATTCACAAATTCATACTTTCTGTTGTCTTTTTTTTTTTTGTGACATTGTATCAAGACCCATTTATTTGACTCCATACTATTAGGCATTTCTGTGACAGTAGAAGTTTTTTTATCATTTATTTTCTTATTTTTTTAAAATAATATGGAGCACCTCTCATATGAGGACAGGGTGAGAGAGTTGGGCTTGTTCACCCTGGAGAAGAGAAGGCTCCAAAGAGACCTTATAGTGACCTTCCAGTACTGGAAGGGGGCTACAGGAAAGCTGGGGAGGGACTGTTTCCAAAGGTTTGCAGTGATAGGACTAGGGGCAGTGGCTATAACCTGATGAGGGGCAGATTTAGACTAGACATAAGGAGGAGTTTCTTCAATGAGAATGGTGAGGCACTGACACAGTTTGCCCAGGGAACCTGTGGCTGCCCCATCCCTGGAGGTGTTCAAGGCCAGGTTGGATGGGGCCTTGGGAAGCCTGGCCCAGTGGGATACGTCCCTGCCCAAACTTCCAGGATTCTATGATTTTATGATTCTATAGTCTAAGTAGGTTGGAAAACAATTGAAAAACAGGAAGGGGGACAATAAGAAACTGACACATTTCAGTAGTGGGGACCCCAAGAGTATGAACAACACACTGAAGTATTTTTCTTGTACATTTAAAGTAATTTCCTTGCACCCAGATTCTGTGTATATTTGTAGATTACTTCATAAGAGAATTCTTAAAAACAAACATCCTGCTCATTTTATGATATTCAGAAATACGTTGAGAATGAGAGATGGTTTCAGACACACAAATTAAAAACTGGATGGAGCCACAAAGTTGTTTGGACAAGGTAGTGTTGTGCAACTCTGAAGCTTCTTTGTCATCATTTGTCCTGAGGAGCATTGGCTGCACTGAACAGTGCTCTAAGAGGCACTGCTGACACCACGCATATATGCAACCATCCCCGTTCAATCTGCCTCCAAGAGGATTAGAACTCAGGATTCTGTTTTGTTACCTGCTCTATTCTAACAATATTGTTATTTTTATTTTTTTTCTTTTCATTGTAATTTTGAGGCATCATTTAAGCTGTAACACTCAGAACTGTTTGGAGACGTGCAGAGATCACCAAGAATACTGTCCTCTCTCTTCAAAGATATAAATTTCTTGCAAAGTCAATACTGGAAGGAGCTGCTAGTTTGAAAAGACAAATGTCTAACTGAGGAAAGTATGAAGGAGGAAAGATCACTTCAAGATACAAAAATGTGCAACAAGGGGAGAGAGAGGGGGAGGGGGAAGGGAGGGGAAGGGGAGGGGGAAGGGAGGGGAGGGGGAGAAGAGGGGAGAGGAGGGGAGGGAAGAGGAGGGGAGTGGAGGCGAGGAGGGGAGAGGAGAGGAGAGGCGAGGCGAGGAAAAAAAATCCCAAAACCCACTAAGAAATAGATACAGCCTGAGAAGAAAGGGCTTTCCTGCTAATACTGCATCAATTTATATTTTTACTGCTTTATCTAAAACATTTCCTCTGTGGGAGTGCTAAGCTAGCAATAACAATGTTTTAGAATCATTCTATCTGATCATAGCAACCAGGCTTGTTTGAAAGAGGAAGGCAATTAAACAAAGACATGTTTTTTTACATTAATACAACTGTTCTTTTTTTCAAATAGTCTTAGTTAAGTCAGCTAAATGATTTCACAGCTGTGTATTGGCTTTTGGAAAAAAAAAAAATTGAGAAAGTCTGCTTCCTAAAATTAATACACCTAACAATCAGTACCTTTGGCTGAAGCCAGGAAAATTGCCAGCAGGTACTGCATAAATTTCTCTGCCTTTTCCCAGGAAAATCTCCGATTTGTAACATGCCTGGTTTTCAGGTGGTGACCTCCAGAGGCTGCTAATCACACTGTATCATAGGCACGCAGACATCCTCAGGCTGACTGCAAAACACGTTCACCTGAGTTACAGAAACAGCAGAGATCTAGTGTGGTTATAAAGGCAGCCCAGGAACATGGGTAGACAGAAGGAGTTTACTTCTACTTAGCAGAGCTGCACTAAGTGGAGAGAAGGAAAAACTGAGTGGTGGGTAAGAAATGCAAGAGAAATTGAAGCAACTGCAAGCTGAAGTTGAAGAGCTCTGCACCTACTTTTCCTATGCCATTGCATGCACATCGTAACAGAGGCAAAGCACTTGAACACCTTCCTGGAAGAAAAGATTGTACGGGGCAGCTGCAGCCAAAAACCAGCCTCTGGTTCCATAAAAACTAAAAGGCCTAGAGAGAAACAAGCACTCTGCCCTCACAATGCACACACACATCTCTGATGTATCTAATTGTTTTGCATTTTATAGCCTTTGAATGTCATCATTTGCAAATAATATTTTTGAAATGTTTCCTTAGTTCTGGTGGAGTCTGCACGGTGTTGCTGTCATTAATGGTCTGTCAGATTTTCAGTGATAAAAAACACCATGAGGGATTTGTAAGGTGCCCTAAAATTCAACCTGCATACAAACTAAATGAATAAGACCTCATTGAAACAGTGTTTGAGAATAAAAGCAACAGGGATAAAAAATATGGGCAAATATCAGGAGAAGGATGTTAGTGGATAAAAATGAAATGGAGCAGGAAGAGAAAGATGAAGCCAGAAAATCAAAATTACATGAAGAATTTTTCACCTTTTTTGTTATCCAAACTTAGTCTATTTTTCAACTACATTTCTGGGTGGTTTTGTAGAAAGAATCATAGTATACACTGCTTTGGGTTGGAAGTGACCTTAAAAATCACCTAATTTGAACCCCACTGCCATGGGCAGGGACACCTCCCACTAGATCAAGCTGTTCAAGGCCCCATCCAACCTGGCCTTGAACACTTTCAGGGAGGGGACATCCACAGCTTCCCTGGGCAACATGTTTCAGTGCCTCACCCTCATCATTAAGAATTTTTTCCTAATGTTTAATCTAAATCTTCCATCTCCAAAATTAAAGCCATTCTCCCTCATCCTATCGCTACACACCCTTGTGAGAAGTCACTCCCCAGATTTCATGTACACCCCCTTCAGGTTCCTGAAGGCCACTATAAGGTCTATCTGGAGCCTTCTCTTCTCCAGACAGAATGACCCCAGCTCTCTCAGCCTGTCCTCACAGCAGAGGTTCTCCAGCCCTCTGATCATTTTCGTGGCCCTCCTCTGGACCCATTCCAAAAGTTCCATATCCTTCTTATGTTGAGAATTCCAGAATTGGACACAATACTCCAGGTGGGGTCTCATGAGAGCTGAGCAGATGGGCAGAACAATCTCCCTTGACCTGGTGTCCATGCTTCTTATGGTGTAGCCCAGGGTACGGTTGGTCTTCTGGGCTGTGAGCACACATTGCTGTTTCACACCAAACTTCTCATCAGTGAGCACCTGCAAGTCCTTTTCCACAGGGCTGCTCTAAATCACATTGTCCCCCATCCTGTATTGAAACTGCAGATTGCCCTGACCCAGGCGTAGGACCTGGCATTTTGCCAGGATTATATCCATTGCTTTTCCCATGTCCACTGATGTGTTTACACCATCATAGACAGCCACTAATTTGGTCAGCCAGGACTTGGCCTTAGCGAAGCCACACTAGCTGTCTCTAATCACCCCTGGTCCTTCATGTGCTTTAGGATAGCTTCTAGAAGGATCTGTTCCATGATCTTCCCAGGCACAGAGGTGAGGCTGACAGGTCAGTTGTTCCCAGGGTGATCTTTTCTACCCTTTTTAAAAATGGGCACAATGTTATCCTTTTTCCAGTCACCAGGGATTTCCCCTGACTGCCATGACTTTTCAAATATCATGGAGAGTGGCTTACCAACCCAGCACTCTCCAGGTTGTGAATCCTGGCATCCAAACCTGCCCGACAATTTATGTCCTTCCATGTGCCTGGCAAAGATGTGTCTTGGTCTCTTGAGCCCTGGAGCTGTCAAGACAAATAGGCTTGGAATATAGTGGGTGAGGGCTTTCTGAGTCCATGCCTGTGGAATATTGTTGAGAAAAATTTTGAACCTTAATATTTAATACAATCACAAGATCAATGTGAAGGGATTGAAATTGTTGTGTAATATGGAGTCTCAATAATATTCCCAAATAAGCTAGTGGGGCACAGTACAAGTACCAAGATTGATCAGGCAAAATAAAGAAAGGAAGAGAATAAAGTAGCACTAAACATATAAGGGGAGGCAATAGGAGGGAATGTGGGCTTTTTTGACTTTTTTTTTAATATCTGCCAACCTTTGCTTGTACACAGCACTCATTTTATAAGAAACTCTCTTCTCCTTCCCATCTCCAAAGAAAAGGCTCAATATTAATTGCAATTAGATAATGTGACAGACAAGCAGTATATAAGTATATTGCCCATCTATAAGAAGGGGCGCAGGGAGGATCCGGGGAACTACAGGCCTGTCAGCCTGATCTCGGTAGCGGGGAAAGTCATAGAGCGGGTGATCTTGAGTGCGATCATGAAGCACTTGCAAGAGAACCGGGTGATCAGGCCCAGTCAACACGCGTTCATGAAAGGCAGGTCTTGCCAGAGTAATCTGATCACCTTCTATGACCAAGTGACTAAACTCTTGGACGAGGGAAAGGCTGTGGATGTGGTCTTCCTGGACTTTAGTAAAGCCTTTGATACAGTTTCTCACAGCATTCTGCTTCGGAAACTGTCGGCCTCTGGCCTGGACGGGCGCACACTCTCCTGGGTGAAAAACTGGTTGAATGACCGGGCCCAGAGGGTTCTGGTAAATGGAGTTAAATCCAGCTGGAGGCCAGTGACAAGTGGGGTTCCCCAGGGCTCAGTGCTGGGTCCAGTCCTGTTTAATGTCTTTATCAATGACCTGGATGAAGGCATTGAGTCCTCCCTTAGCAAGTTTGCAGATGACACCAAGCTGGGTGGAAGTGTCGATCTGCTGGAGGGTCGGGAGGCTCTGCAAAGGGACCTGAACAGGCTGGACTGCTGGGCTGAGACCAATGGCATGAGGTTTAACAAGGCCAAATGCCGGGTCCTGCACTTGGGGCACAACAACCCTAAGCAGAGGTACAAACTAGGAGAAACCTGGCTGGAAAGCTGCCAGGAGGAGAAGGACCTGGGGGTGCTGGTTGACAACCGACTGAACATGAGCCAGCAGTGTGCCTAGGTGGCCAAAAAGGCCAATGGCATCTTGGCTTGTATCAGAAACGGCGTGACCAGCAGGTCCAGGGAGGTTATTCTCCCCCTGTACTCGGCACTGGTGAAACCGCACCTCGAGTACTGTGTTCAGTTCTGGGCCCCTCACCACAAGAAGGATGTTGAGGCTCTGGAGCGAGTCCAGAGAAGGGCAACAAAGCTGGTGAAGGGGCTGGAGAACAAATTTTATGAGGAGCGGCTGAGAGAGCTGGAGTTGTTTAGCCTGGAGAAGAGGAGGCTGAGGGGAGACGTTATTACTCTCTACAACTACCTGAAGGGAGGTTGTGGAGAGGAGGGTGCTGGCCTCTTCTCCCAAGTGACAGGGGACAGGACGAGAGGGAATGGCCTCAAGCTCCGCCAGGGGAGATTTAGTCTTGAGATTAGGAAAAAGTTCTTCAAGGAGAGGGTGGTTAGGCATTGGAACGGTCTGCCCAGGGAGGTGGTTGAGTCACCGTCCCTGGAGGTGTTTAAAGTTAGGGTAGACGAGGTGCTTAGGAGCATGATTTAGGGATTGGTGGGAATGGTTGGACTCGACGATCCAGTGGGTCTCTTCCAACCTGGTTATTCTGTGATTCTGTGATAAAATACCCATTTCTTCCAAAAGGAAAAAAAAGACTTTAACTATGCAATAAAAGCTACAGTGTAACAAATTTCTGTTTGTTAAATTTCCATTATTTATAGAAGGTTCTGCTATCATCCCCTTCCTCAAGTATGACTATAAAAACAATATCAGATTATTTCAGTGGAATAATCATTGCAATATTTCACTGTTCTGAGCAAGTCAGTGCAGAACAAGTGGGTCCTAGCCAGTTTGCAACCAACATCAAAGGAATGTCACTAGCATATCAACTGCAAACTCATTGTGAAAGCTCTGGCTGACTGTGGCCTCAAACATGACAGAAGCCCCTAAGTGTTCTCAAGATATTCCTTGAGGATGAAAGAGTAAAAGCACCCTTTGGTGAGGGTTAGTCTAACAGCAGCACCAGAAGAAAAATGTATTTCCTTGAAAAAAAACCCTTATCTCCACTTTGAATATCAGATTTTGGAGCATAAGGTTTTCATTTTTCTTCTTGTTAGAAGAAAGAAGACTGCAAAAAAAAAATAAAAAAAGAAAGAAAGAAAAGAAAAAATAAAAGAAAAGGTGGCAGAAGAGAATAAGCAATTTGAAATATATGCAAAAGTAGTCAAGTGGATGTGCTCCCAGCATTGTATCCTCAGCTCAGAATTATTTTACAGCCAGATTACAAAAAGCCTGACAATAGGGCTTGACAACGACAATGCATGCATAACCCTACCCATGGCAGTTTGACTAGCATTTCAGCATTACTATGTGCAACCGAGAGCCTTCCAATCAGCCAGAACAGTGGGATCAACCGAGGAATGGTGATCAAGTAGTTATTAGGCCAAACGGTATTGTCAGAATTCCTCAATTTATGCAGCTTCTTTCAGAGAACTGAGTCCTGAAGCTTCCAAATATCAAAAGGGTTCAATATCGAATAGAACATGTATTTAAGGAAAATTGGCCCCCAAATTACTATGCTATTGTCATTTGTTCTTTTCCAGTTCACTTAAAGGGTAAAGTGGAGGTTATTTTTAAAATTCAATATGAAAAAAATTACGACTGAAGTTTCTTTAGAAAAAAAGTTCATTTAACCAGCTGCATCTCTCTTTTGTACTCTGCTCAGATGTTAACTTGAATTATAGCTTCCATGTTTCTCATACTTTTTTGTTGTCTGCCATTTACGTTTTGGGAAACAGCACAGTTTTAGATTTGAACTGATTTGTACTCCTTTGGCCAAGCCTGAGGCCCTCCAAATTCTTCTGGAAAAGTACCACATTCACAATCACACTGGCAAAGGTCTGCCTGGATTCCTTTCAAGTAACACAAAAGCGGCGCAGCATGCTATTTAATGCCGTATCCTTTTCTCAGTGAAGTCTGCTGCAGAGCTCCAATTGACTTTGCTGCTAGTTAAAAAGAACCCCAGTTGCCAAACTGATTTGGCTAGTGCTTTAATAAGGGGATTTTGCAGTATGCAGTATAATCCATCTTTGTACAAGCTTAGCACTGGGACGACCATGCACTCTGACGGTCTGCTTGTCTCCTGTTCAGCTGGCTCGTTCTTGCTGAGCAAAGAATCCAGGAGGAAGCTGACACTCAGTTTCTCTGTCTGCAGTTCTGTAAGTACTTTGAACCAGAGTGAGGAAAAGGCTCCTGGATGCCAGAAGGATAACAAGGCCTAACTTTAAAGTAAATTAGGATCCTGCACACAAGGTTGGCATTTCTCATCTGAACACTCGTGTAAAAGCGTGTCACGATCTGCTGCTTGAAAATTAAGGAAAAAGAACTGAGCAATTTTTACAAAACCAATTACAATTGGTTTGCACAAACTTAAGCTTTGTTTGGCAGAGAAGAATTATAAGTCGCTTGTGATACAAGCTAAAGTTTTCCTTATAAAGTGACTACGTACCTACAGGATTAGAAAGGTGAAAAGACCACATTTAGGCAGGGTAAAAGTTACATTTCTCACATATAAATATCTTGAAACTCACTTATCCTACTATGAAACAGACTCATTGAAAGATAAAATAAGTTCCCTTCTTGCATGGATCCACTGATATGTATATGAATGTGAGTGCTAGAGAAGGTAGAAAGCCTGAGAGTCAAGCAAGCAGACAAGAATGCCTACAGCTGGACCTTTTGTCCCTCCCATCTAGAAACCTGGCACTTTCAATGCTACAAATCCACAGGAAGGGATGTGAGTGAGGAGAGGATGAGATCAGAGGGAAGGCAACTTCATTCTCCAGAGACTCACTTTGGCTGTAACTCTGCTGCAATAGAGATGCAGTATAAAGCAACTCAACAAACAGAAAACAACAGCAAGCTCTTCAGCTACCAGCTAGCTAAAAGGAAGGAGAAAATAATTTTATTTTTTGACTTCTTATAGTGGAAAGCTATTTCTTTACACGAAAATAAGCAATACTGAAAAATATTTTCCCATATCAGCAGACCATTTTTACAGACTATTTCAATTATTTATGGTACTCGGTGTCTTTGAATTTCACACCTAGCATGTTGTTACAAAGTCACTGCATTCTGGCTTCCCAAAAGGCCACATATATTATCATTATTTAGTGATATGAACAACTGTTGTAATAAAGCCTCACAAAGATTCTCACTCTTGCTAATGAAAAAACTGCAGTTTCCACAGAAAACTGAAAAAAACACAATTCCTTTCTAGACAATTTTAAGTATTAATTCAAAGAATTCTTCCCACTATGAATACCTTATAACCTTTGCAAAGTAACACAGCTATTGTAAATGATACAGCTGAATGTTGTCAAGACCCCCAAGTGCTGTACAAATATTACATTAAATCAGCATGATAGTAAATAATTCTGTTTATGAAGTACTAGTCTTCCACAATGAGTGATTTTTGGGGTGATGAAAGGTACATTCCTGAAACAGACATAAAACAGTTCTTGATAAATACAAAAAGACAAAAAGAAGATTTTTTTAATTGACTATTACTATATAGTACAAAGCAGTTCAACATTAAATCTCCCAAAACTATTACAAAAGAGGTCAGTATCACTTACAGTGGTAAGTTAATGTATTGCAGTGTTGTGGTCATGAAGATTATGCCAGCAGTTGCCAAAATGTTGTCTGCAGAGGGTTTTATATCAATTGCCTGTTTTCTTTATTAATCTCATGTAAACATGAAATCAGAGACTCCTAATCCAGAGCTACAAAGGTCCATTGCTTTCCCAAATGTGCAATAAAACATACTTCAATTAATTTTTTTCTTCTGCCTCCTAGAGACAGCACGAAAGGCTTAGAAAAATACAGCACCTCCAGCTAAAGATGCATTTGCATGTATAAAAAGAGCAACACAACCTGATAACTACTGCCTCAGTGAGCTTGAATCAGCCACAAACGGCGCTGTGCTCACTCATATTGCTGCGAGCAGTATTAATTGGTGGCAATGGGGAAGAGTGACAGCCACAGGTCGTGCTGACTGGGAAGGAGCAAAAGTAGACTGTGAATTTGGAATCCACTTACTTAATTGGAAATAATCATTTTTCAGTGAAGACATCATCTTCAAAATAATATTCCCTTCAGTGGGATTAGCTTTGATTCACCTCCAGTGAAGACAGTGATCGGTGGTAACATTTTTGGTAACTGTTTCAATCTATTAAGGGCAATATCACAAATGAGAAAGTTAATTTCAGCAGGCTGTGTCACTGGTCACAAATTCATTGCAAGAGGCATGATGCTATTGACACTCATGCAGAGACACTAAAAAGAAAGCCAGACAATCAGTGTGATTAAAGTGGATGAAGCAGGGAAGCAGCCATTTCTTTTATCAGTAAGTTTTGGCATAAACAGCAAGAGGAAAGGACAATGCTTTCAAGAAGGAAATACGAAAGAGATGACTCATGGAGAGAAATCAAATAATTAACATCTTTTAAATACTTATTAGTAAGGGGGTTAGCTGGTTAAAACTCTTAGTTGCAGATTCATGTGGCCACTAACCAATACATGCATACACAAAATGTTCATTTTGTTAATGCACATGAATGTTTCCTAAATCCAGTGGTAGAGGTTCCATCATACCATGTCATTTCTAAATAAGCAAAATATTATTGAAAGGACTACTCACTTCATATTTCAATGAAAATTACAGTAAGTTTTCTTTTATTATTGTAGATCTAATAGTCCAGTCTCTTCTTGCAAATTCCTCTAAGTCTTGAACTCCAAGCAGAAAAGCATGATGTATAATCACAGGGGCAATACTTGTTTCTGTAAAACAAAAGCCAAATTATTATCTGGCCTTGTGGTGATAAAGGAGACCCAGACCTCACAGTTTTCTCTAAACCTATTCATTTAATCAATATGGCATATGGAAGTCAAATTAAGAAAGTACACTGGCTTCTCTCTTTCAAGCAGATTTTTATACAGCTCCTTGATTCCCGACCTAAGACGACAAATAGTTTATTTTGCTTTGTCTGTTCCACATTGTCGTGACTGTTTTCAGTCACATCTTCAGTCCATTTATTCCCAAGGTGGGGTTTGCAGCCTGGCTTTCTCATACATTTAAGGTTTGTTATCTTGTGTGCCTACTTCAGAATACCTGGTCTTTTTAATAGTGTTTATTCTAAGATGCTTGGTAATGGCTTCATGCTTATCTTAGTCCCAATTAATCTTCCATATACTTGGTGTCGCTACCACATGGCTTAGCTCTTCAATGAACCCAAAGATGAACTTTATGAGTATAGAAAAAAGAAGTAGAGGTTGGAAGTAATAGTACTGTTTGGTTTAGCCACATGGCTCGAACGTCACACTCTGTTCATTAATCCCCAGTTCAAAAGTGTAAGCAGACAAAGAAACAAAAAGCCATTTGGCCTATTGATTTTCATACTGAACCACAGTGAAAAAAAAGGAATCATTAAATTCCCCAAGGCAAAAAGAATCAGCTTTTCTTTCATGGAAGAGATTTCTATATTGAAATAATGAAATAAATCATGAAGATAAAATAGCAAATCAGAGTTAGATGTTGACTTCAAGAGAACGTCCAGCTGAGAATCAGAGGGGAAAAGTCCTACTCTATCTCCATTTTAAAGATTATGATGTAATTCAATACTTCCTTTCATCTTTAAATGGTTCCTTACAAAAATATCGGCTACCTGTAAATAAAAGTAAATTATGGCATGGCTGAAACATTAGAGCATGTAAAGATTAAAGCAGGACACCCAAGCAGCGGTCACAACAAGGTCGTTGTGTGCTGTGCCATACAACAATTTCTGCTGCTTTGTTGGTCCATCCTTATTCTTGTGACTTGTTCCACTGGCATTACACGCCAATCAAGAAATACATCTGAGTATCTATGAGAATTGCAAAGTATGTCATGTAGTGGTTAGAAATAATCTTTTCTGTCTCCAGTTAAGCAGATACAATATTTTAGCATATTCTGAACAGGACTGTGTTTGGTGATGTGCATACTCTGTTTGAAATGTCTCAACTAGTCTCCGGTACAGAGCCTGAGTGATGATAATAATCTCCCGCAAAATTATTTATCTGTACTGCACAGATTGAAGAAAGCTTTGTCATTTTTATTTAGGACAGTTTAATCAGATGTCTTTGAATATGCTGGTTAGAATAAAGTAAGCTTAATAAACATGCACTGGCTGAAAACTTCTTTGTAATAGCTCAATATTTGTTTCCCTTTCTTTTCTTAATGCCTTTGAAAGAAACTATTTGAAGTTCCATGGTGTCTGAACTTCTCCTGTACTGAAGCGCACATAGAGATGAGAAGAAAAGCCAAGCTGACTATTGTGATCATGCTTTTCTTTTTGGCTTGAGAGATAAGGCTCCACAGAAATCTGCCACGTGGTACTCAATTTAAGAAGATGAGCAAAGCAATGGCATGAAGCTTCAGGCTTTCAATAATGCTCTATATTTATATGAAGACACAATAATAGTAAGGAAAAAGCCTCTGCCCCAGTAAAAAATAAAGGGACTAATCCTGTACCACAGAGTACAATGTGGGTTTTGCTATTTACCTCATCAGAATCAGAATATACACAGACAATTCTATACTATACTAAGTTCAGTACATTCAGATATGAAAGTTAAAAAGACACTAAATGCCAATGCTTCTAATGCTCACATAGTGAGATTTGGGGTTTGGGGGGGTTGCCACTTTCTCCATTATCTCTTCAGTTTAAAAGACTAAACTCGGTAAAATAGTCAGGCCTGAGCTTTTTTATCAAATGAACCAGATTCTGATTTGCTTCCATTTAGTAAATAACTACCAAGACTAACTTCACTAAAGTAAATAGTTTTACCTACATTTAAAAAAATGCATAACATTGCATGTACCAAAATTTACAAAATTGCAGATGTATACAGTATATAGTTTTATTCTTATGTCTACAATTACATGCATACACATAATCTACACATTAAAAGTGAAATTACTTTATACATATTGCTTGCCTTTTAAGATTTTTAACTTGTGATATAGTCACAGGCCAATTTTTATAAATAAATATATTCTAGCTATAGGAATATGTTAGTTTCCAGATCTAATTGAACTTTTTAACTATTTAATTCATAATAAAATACATAAGTACTCAATAAGTCAGCAGCAATTCATTTTCCCCATTGTTTGAATAATTATGGTCAAATACAGGGAGGGAAAATACATTATAAAAAAACTAAACTACAATACAGAACACTTAGAAATTAAAGAACTTTTTAGTTCTCTGTGTGTCATCTTAAAATTCAAGCTAAGAAATCGACTAATAAAATATCACTAAACAAGGGATAATTTAATGAATTAAAATTTATACTGTATATAAATTAAAACACTGTTTCTCATGTTTATTCAGAAAATTTTCATAGAAGTATATATGAATAATATGGCAATAGAAAAGGGTAGTGGGTTTTTTTCCAGTTAGTATAGTAAACCAGTCTCATTTTGTTTAGCTACTCCTTAGGATTTCTTCCTCCAGATGTATTTCCTGAAATATAGGAAATTAAATTTCCACACAAGAAAAACTTTTTTACTGTAAGAGTAATAGACTTCTGGAGTTGGATGTTCAGATTGGCTCTGGAGTCTCCAATCTTGGAGATACTTAAAACCCATCCAGACAACATCCTGAGCAACTCATTCTAGCTGACCTTATGCAAAGCTGAGGCATTGGACTAGACCGTCTCCCAAGATGCTCTTCAGAATCATTTGCCTGGTCCTGTTGTCCATGCCGTTTCTCATACAAGCCAAGATGCTATTGGCCTTCTTGGCCACCTAGACACACTGCTGGCTCATATTCAGCTGGCTGTCAACCAACACCCCCACGTCCTTCTCTGCCAGGCAGCTTTCCAGTCATTCTTCCCCAAGCCTGTAGCGCAGCACAGGGATTTTGTGTCCCAAGTGCAGAACTTGGCACTTGGCCTTGTTAAACCTCAATCCATTGGCCTCAGTCATCCTGTTCAGATCCCTTTGCAGAGCCTCCCTACCTTCCAGCAGATTGATCCTTCTTCCCAGCTTAGTGTCATCCACAACTTTACTAAGGGTGCATTCAATCCCCTCATCCAGATAATTGAAAAATATGTCAAACAGGATTGGACCCAGCACAGAGCCATGGGGAACACAATTCATGACAGGTCTCCAACTGGATTTAACTCCATTTACCACGACCCTTTGGACCTGACCATTCAGACAGATTTTTAACCAGCAAAGAGTGCACCTGTCCAGGCCAATGGCAGCCAGCTTCTCAAGCACAATACTGCAAGAAACAGTGTCAAGGGCTTTACCGAAGTCCAAGTACACAACATCCACCACCTTCCCTCATCCATTAAGCTAGTCACCTTGTCATAGAAGGCAATCAGGTTAGTTTGGCAGGACCTGCTTTTCATAAACCCAACTGGGCCTGATCACCCAATTGTCTTGCATGTGCTGTGTGATAGCACTCTAGATGACCTGCTCCATGACTTTCCCTGGCACTGAGGTCAGACTGACAGGCCTGTAGTTTCCCAGAGCCTCTCTCCAGCCCTTCTTGTAAATGGGTGTAACATCTGCCAGCCTCCAGTCAAGTGGACTTTCCTTAGCCAGCCAGGACTGCTGGCAGATGATGGAAAGGGGTTTGGCAAGCATCTTCACCAGCTTGCTCAATACCCTCGGGTGGATCCTATCCGACCCCATAGACTTAAGAATGTCTAAGTGGCTGAGCAGGTGTCTAACCATTTCCTCATGGATCATGGGAGCTTTGTTCTGCTATTCCCCCTGCCTTCTGGCTCAGGAGACTGAATACCCAGCAAACATTTTACCTTACTATTGAAGACTGAGGCAAAGAAGGCTTTCAGTACCTCAGCCTTATCCTCATCCTTTGTCACTATTGTTGACTCTGCATCCATTTAGGGATGGAGATTTTCCTTGGCTCTTCTTTTGTTGTTATATTTGTAGAAACATCTTTTATTACATTTCACAGAACTGGCGAATCTAAGTTCTAGTTGGGCTTTAGCCCTTCTGATTTTCTCTTTAAATGATCTCATTTCATCCCTGCAGTCCTTGCAAGATGCCTGCCCCTTCTTACAAACCTCATATACTTTCCTCTTTATTCTGATACTCACCTAGATCTCTCTGCTTAGCCAAGCTGATTTTCTTCCGCAATATCTCATTTACTGGCACATGGAAATGGCCTGTTCTTGTGCCACCAGGATTTCCTTCTTAGAGAGCATTCATCCTTCTTGGCCTCCTATGGCCTTAAGGACTATCCCCCATGGAACGTTATCAACCGGCCTTCTGAACAGTCCCAGGGCTTCCCTCCAGAAGCGTAAGGTGGTCATTCTACTGAAAGCTCTCCTTACTTCTCCTAAAACTGAGAATTCTATCAGCTAGTGATTGCTATGCCCAAGGCATCTTCAAGATGTCACATCTCCCAAAAGGCCTTCTCTGCTCACAAACTGCTGCCACTCCCTTCCATCTTCTAAATTTCTCCCCTCAGCTGAATGGAGAGAGTATGGGGAGTCCTCTGTTGCACGCTTGGTGGATCTGAGACAGAGAGCATAGGTGTGGTTCCAGTGGTCGTCCTCCCTCTCACACTCGCTGATGGTCCTCAGTTTGCTCACTTCCTCCCTTGTGCTGGCAACTGCGTTTTTGCCTTGATCTAGCACCCAGATGCAGAACTTATCGTCCCTGCTACTGATTCTCGATAATGATCTGTAATCCCATTTGTTTCGTGCAGAATCACATACAGGTGAATATTTTATCTCAGTCAAGGGTAGGCAGAAGAGTTCTTCTCTGCTTCTGTTAAATGAGCCAGACCACATAAAACTGGAACTTATGTCATTTTATGTTCATTGTGGAACAACAAGTAGCACATGATCTCCCACGAAATTATAATAGTACGGACAGACTACTATACTTAGTGTCACCCATGTTCTTCTGATAAAAAGTAAATATGTTTGTATTAACAACTCTGAATAAAGAAACTGAACTCTTACCATGTGAATACTCATGTAGTTATGTGTTTTAATCTTCAGCTTTAAAATTGCATTTAATCTACTACTGAGTACTTGCCCATTTGAAAGCTGCCAACACAACCCAGCCAGTGCAGGTACCGCTGCCCAAAGAGAAAAGGAGGGAGAGCAGAGACTAGAGAAAGTCTAAGTTGTGTCTATAGCGACCATCTCTAATACGCTTCCACAAGCTTAGCCCTTTCTGTATCAGAAAGTATGGATTTATTTGCTATTGACTGTGCAAGCTGAAGGCGTCAATGGGTCGCCTGTCTTTTTACAGTAACCTGGGGCCTTCCCCACCCCCATACAAGGCCCAGGATCCATGTCAGCCCCTGCCAGCACTGTCAGTCTTGGCTGCCAGTCATCAGCTCCACATAGCCCTGCCCTGCCTGGCTGTGGGCCCTGCGGAACTGAGCCACATATGGACCAACATCCTGGCATTGACTAGTTCAGCATCCCAGAGGAAACGCTCAGTGCCTAGTGCTGGGGCTGCCCCCATCGCCTGCTAGCTGCTCTGCTCCTGGAAGGGCATTTCTCCCCATGCATTGTTCATGAACTTCTCACTTCTTGTTACTTCTTATTTGTGGTCATCAAAGTTGCAGGTCATTCTTTGTGCTTAGATGGCAAAGTTTGTCATTAAAAACAAGAGAGAAAATAAATATTAAATACGTCCTTGCACACAAGCGATGCCTTTGGTACACAAATGGCCACTGCCCACATGGAGAACTACCTGTCCTCAAATAGAAACATGAATAAAAAGCCATTGGGAAAATAATGTGAAGAGCAAAGCCCAGTGGCTGAACCAAATCAACTCTTTGCAGTCTACATCCACACCTTGGGGGAGCATGAGATGAGCACAGGAGCAGAAGCAGCAGCCACAGGCCAGTGGCTTGTAGCCCAAGGAGCATCTGGGCAGCCAGTGGCTGGCAGGTGACTGCTTTTTTTCTATAACACATGTGTGTGCAAGATATATTGAGTACACAACTCAAGCCCTGTCTCTGCTCTCAGGCTTGCTTTCTGTATCTACAAATAATGTAAGTATATGTTGACTGCCAGTATGTGTAAGTTGCTACCTTCATCCACACTGGCATTTTAAACATAGACATTTCAGAACAAGTCTTCTTTTTGAAAGACAGTATCCAGTGAATATTTACAAGGAAAAGAGAACATTTGCTAAACTTGTTTTCAAATGTATTTAATGAGGCTACATAAACCACTTAAGTTTTCAGCAAGGCAAATGTATTTGATGGTATATGGAATTTATAAACATTGAAAACGACCTGGAAATTTCAAACTGAAAGTAGCATCCATTTCTTTGCCAAAAAAAGCAAGTTTTATGTATGTTTATAGTACCCCCCGATGGAAATAGGAAGCATTACAATTCCTTCACAACATTCATTTCCTTAACTCTAAAAGATAGTAAAGACATGATTTGGTAGCTTTTGTAGTTTCATACATAGTGCAAATGAAAATTGTTTTTAAAAAAACTTAAGAAGTATTGTACACAAAACCAGATACACAAATATTAACCAGCTGAGTAAATTCTTATTTATGTCTGGCTTCCTCAAGAAAATAAACAAAACACAATATGACTCCTTTGCAGGTAATCAGGAAAAAAGCCTCCCAAAGATACATAGTTTTCCTCTTTTCATTTTATACCATTTCTATTTTTATTTCTGTTTTGTAAGAAACAGAAAAAAACACAGCATTTAAAAAAATCTGTTTATTAGTTTGCCTATCTGTATTCATCCCACTAGTTTGTTTGGATGAACAATTATTATCCCTTAGAAACCTGGAACGACATTGCAGAATGTCAAGGGAATTATATGAAAATGTAAATGAAAATTATCAGAGAATTGGCTTTAACAAGTATCAGTACTGCATTTAGGGTTTAAAATACCAGAGCAAACTTGCCATAATTTCTTTTTTCCTTTTCACTGACTCATAAGACACTTCAAAATTAACTTTCATTACTAATTGATAGGTCATTGAGAAAGTATTTTGCATACTGACATTAGAAGGGTGAATATTTTTGAACTCTGAGTAAAACACTAGTGTTTAGCAAAGATTTCTTTAAAAGACATAGTCAGTGCATTATTTTTACTTGATTGTTGTTGATAGGTCCTTATTCTATCATAGTGGATAGGCCCTTATTCTATTTATTCAAGCTGTTGCCTAAATAGTCTTTTTCTCTAGCAGAACATCATAAACAGATGACTAAATATCACTAAATCACTGATAGTTATGAGCAACACAAAATTTAAATATATTGCTAATTGCTGGTGAATTAGACACTTGTTATATTTATGACAAACAACAAGTATCTTAAATTTTAAAAATCCAGTTCAAGACTAATTAGAACGAAATAAATAATTTACTTTTGACTTGATCTCATACCTCTTCCAGAAAGCACTGTTATACTTATCACTTTGGGAAAGACGTGCTTATTTACCCACAAGACACTGAGAGAAAGCAAAAACCATCTTTTGCTCACATTAAGATTTCAGCTTCATCGTGCAAAGAATTATTTCTGTATCATCAGTTGCCAGCAGTTAGGGTGACACTTCAAATAAGCTGAAGATAACAGTTTTAGTGCTGGGGCCCCAACCACGTACTGTTGGACAGGATGTCCCTTCTACTCTTGCCTGAAAAATAATGATGGAAATCTAACTCAGGATTTTCTAAAGGGATTCATTGCATGGCTGAGATGATCTAATAGCTCACCAGTGCTTAGTAAATAATTTGGCTGATCTCTCAGTTAGCAGATATACCAAAATTACTATTTTCAAATTTCCATATTTTGGTTTTCTGCTGGCTTAAAGAGCTGACTTAGCTCTCCTAGGAACATGACAGGTATCCAGAATGGTGTAATGGAATAAGTGGAAGTCTGTGCCTAAGAGTACAAGCGATAGCAGCAGCCAGGCACTAACCCAGGAGCTACATCAGCCAAAACACGTTGTTAAATTCACACTAATAGAGAATTGCCCATCAGCAAATATTCAACTCCATGTTTATACTGCAAGATTACATTGCAAGATCTATGAGAGGAAAGATCAGTCAAAATATATATCCTACATGCTCATCTAATCCTGTTGTAGGTCAGCAAAGGAAGTGAAAGGCACTGAAGATTTAATTCATGTTATTAAGCACAATTCTGTGAAAAATACCGTGACAGAAAATAAAGAAGTAGGTGAGTGATCAAGATCTTTAGGAAGTGGTCAGCAAAATTGCATTAACAGGAATAGCTATATTAGTATTAATGAAAACTAAGTATGCAGAAATCCTAGGAACTCTGGAGTTCCTGGAAAAGTTAGAATTGTGACTTTATTCAGTCAGGCTCAAGTCATTTAATCTTGGTTACGAGTTCATCACCATAGAAAGTACATGTCTGGAAAATTAAATGAAGGAAATGCATTGTCTGTGGAAGGGCTTGTAAAGATCTTAGCAGAGCTATCCCACTGAAATCTATGAGTATAAATATTTGGAAAGGCTCATCATTTTCAGTTATATGATAGGTACATAAGAAAAGGGGTTACTCTATCGAAAAGCCAGGCTAGAGAATAGACCTGTTGCTTCTGTTATATAGGTGTTATGAATATGTATGAAAGTCACAATTACAAGTGAAGCTCCATTCCTCCAGGTCCTGTAGAAACACATCATGGACTTAAACAAATATGAATCAGTAATAAACAAGATGTTATATACTTGGAGCAAGGGAAGATTCTTCCCCATTTTACAGATAAAGGAATAAAGCAGGGAGGATGAATGATGTGTTGAAGGTTGCAAAAGATATCTGTGGCAAAGCTGGGAATTTCATCATGAAAATCATCAAGATGAATCTTACTTGATAACAAACATTTTATATACGTAATTCCTTTTATAATAGTAAATTCCTTTTGTGTTGCAGTTCTACCCTGAGTAAGAATAAAGGAAGTATTCCTAATGAGTTGGATAGGGTTTGATCAGTCTGCTGAAAAGCCCACCACTAAAGACACACTCTCTTAATTTCACAGATTGCTAGACAACAGTTTCATTGACACGTATTGAGATTGCAATCTAAATAATGGATAAGGGCACAAGTAATTCTAAGACTGTTTGTTGAAAGAAAACTTTTCATCAGCATTTACAGAGGAGAATTGAGTTTTAAGTAATTGATTAACGGGTGTGATTCTTCTAAAATAAGTGCCACAATTTATAACATATCCTTTCAAATTTTAATGTAATTTACCATTCACAAAATCAAAATGAAAATGTACAATTATGGTGTATTGACCTGGCTCTTGCTGTTAGTATTCTGCTGTAACTGACATGCTCCAGTTCCTTCCATAAATGCCAGTTAAAACTATTTTGTAGAAATAGTCATGTAAAGCTTCAACTTTTACAACTCAGAACTCAGAGGATGATTAGTTATTTATGTGAAGGAAAGGATTGGTTTTAGCTATACAACTAACAAGTGACATTTTTTCTTTCCTAAAGTCTGATAAAATTCTAGGTCAGATCTTTTAGACTGGATGCTCACAAGTCGCCTGTGTCACATAATGAAACACAAAGACAGCCATTTGTAATACCAACGAAGAGAAAATTCTTTAAAAAGACGTATTTTTGAAACACTGTTGTCTAGAATTCGGAAGTGATATTAACTTCAGGTATATCTTCCAATATTTTGTTTTCCACATTTGAAAAATGTAGGCTAAACAGTAACATACAGTTACACATGTGTTGTCAAAAACATATGCAAATCAAAAAAAAGTCTTTGAAAATAAAATAAGGCACTGTCACAACCAGTGCAAAGGGAAGGAGGAGGAAGTGATTACTTATGGCTAGTAGGAAAAAAAAGTTCAGTGAAATAATAGTTACAAAATTGGATTTAAAAAAGTTCTCAGGATGCTGGTGTTCAAAACACAGTAAAAAAAAGAAGACTACGGCTTTCGCAGATCTATAACCTGAAATGTAGTTGTATAAATAATACACTGAGAACTGGTACCAAAGGAAATCTGGAACATTGAGTAGATGTGTGCTCTTATGGTGAAGACAAGACTATGCAGGAAATAAAAATACCTGGTGCAACCTTCTGACAGAAGTTCAAAGGGAGTGTCCTAGTCTCACACTGAAATACAGTTTACAAGCAGATGAAGGAAATAATGCGAAACAAAGGAGTAACTGCAGATTTGAAACAGAATAAAAGCATTAAAGTACAAAAAAAAGAAATAAAATATTCTTTATTAATTGTAAATTCTTCATTCATTTTTCTGTTTCTCTAAGATGAATAATGGGGTATTTGCTTATAGCAGTATGTTTGGGTTTTTAAGAAATCCAATGAGTGTTTGAGAAGAAGATGGCCAGAAGTCAGTTCCCAAATAACAGAAGAACATTAATGATATCAGCTTTGCATCAGTATTCAGTCTTATAGACATCTAAATGCAATCAGTATCATATTTTGATTGCAACGTTCTGGAGGTATTCAGATATAGGATTCCTTAGATGCTTACGTTACCCATGATTAAATCCAGCTGCTCAAGGTAATGGTATGAACCCTGTTTTGGATAAGAACTATGATCTGTGAAAAAACTAATGGAAGAAAACCTTTTGTTGATAGACTTCAATTTCTTCTAGAAGTTCAAGATCCTCATTAGGAAGCAGTTAGCAGGAAAAATTTATAAAGCAAGTTATAAAGGTGTTATAGCCAAAGACAACATCTTACATCTGGTTCTACTGACTATGTGAGGAACAGAACTATCTCCAGTATGTCCCTGCCCTTTGGTCTAAAGGATACATTCCTCTCTCTCCCTGCTCTATAAAAGGCCCTGAGTGCCAAGTCTGAACTGTATCTCTCCTTTAGGAAGAGATCAGCATAAGGCAAGGAAAGCAAAATTTCTGTGCTCCATCTATACCAGTAAACCAGTACACAAGTGAACTATAGATTAAAAAACCATCACACAAACTAATTCATGGACAGGTCATGATGAGTAGTTTTAAACTGCTAGCATGCTTCCTGGTTTTGTTTTGGCCTGAACTAACTCCTGCTCTGCAAGGCAGGAGAGAAGATGATCACAGACAGATAATTCTATGGCATGGTGATTCAAGGAAATTCATCAATAGACAGATAATTCAGACTCACTAATTACTTTTGGCCACTGTCTTCAGGTTGGCTTTTGATTTTGTTTTTTAGTTTCAGTTGGTTTGATCTGACATGTATAAATAGTGATATTACCAGTAATAAGAAACCTATGCTGCTGGTGGAAAAAACCAAATTTCATTATTTCTCAGCTTTTTTCTAGAGTGCAAATTTGCAGTATCCTAAGTATCTTGACAAGAAAACAGATAGGCACCAAGATTTCCATGTAGCTACTTGTATTATTTGTGTTCAAGATTTTGCTTTCTGATTACAGCAAAATCTTCTGAGATGGCGTGTTAATCAGATCCTACATTTTCTGGGTTTTTTCCGACACTAGAAATGGGATTACGTCTCTTACTGACCTCCCAAAATATATGTGAAATGTGTCTCAAAAAAAATCTATGTCATGTATAATAAGAAACTCAGCTTGTAGCTAGACTTCTAGAAGGGAAACTGAATTAAGTTTTCCATACCACAGCAAATGTGATTGAATCCACTGGGTCATAGGAGACCCTCCACAGATTAACAGAAGAACAACACAGAAAGTGGAGCTAAGAATCAGCTAAGAATCAGCTAAGAATAATTCTCTGTTTTCATGCATTCAACACCTTACACATTCTTTAAAATGTTGGGACAGCACATCAGCTTAGCCTCCTGGGTATGTTCGTCTTGAGTGACCGGCACATAGGAAGCAACTAATCCCAGTCATATTGTTTTTTCTCTATAAGAGTGCTGATAAACTCTCCGTTAGGACTGCAAGACCCTCTAGGCCCTGTCAGTCTCATTGTTGTTTAATCCTAAATGAAGTATGTCTTATCAATTCATTCCATGCCATGACCCTGGTCAAGGTTAGATGAGGGTCTTGCTATAAAAAAGCAGGAGGTAGCAAAAAGCATTATTTTTCCTTGGCAAACTAAGGAAATAGTGACATGCACAGGGGTAAAAATTCTTCCCACAAATAAAATTCCCCAAATATGTTCCTTTTACTCACTAAGAGAATATTTTCGTTCTTCAATAACATTTTGAAATGCTGGAACATCATAGTAGGCTTTTTTTTCCCCTGTTCTTTTTAAAGATGAGATTAAAGCAAAGATCTCTTCCTTTTTTTTTTTCTTTAGTAAATCCTGTTTATGGGAAATCTAAATCTATTTAAATTAATACCACTCTTTTTCAAATGTCTTTTAGAGCTAAAGAAGAAAGTGAGTCACATGGCAAAATTATCCTGCGTGCTATTATCAGTAGAGATGAAGCAGCCCTCCTACTGTTTGTTGATGCGTCTGTCTAGTGAAAAGGGAATGAAAGAGATGAAAAATCCCTGTTCTAGGGAACTGATCAGATCACAATAGTTTGTAAAATTCAAGAACTAGATAAAAAGTACTTCTTGGGAAGAGTATAACAAAGCTGCCGCCCCACTATATGCTTTCCCCTATGGCAATGAATGTCTAAGAAAATTTTCTCTATCTGTATGCTGTGCTTCCAGATTAATCAGCTATCAGATGCAAAAAAACAAACACTGTACTTAGGGTAAGCTGGTACACCACCCATAAAGTACAATAAGGCCACTAAACTGCTAAACTGTTGCAGCTTTTAAGAATACCATCACTTTCTGCTGCAGGGGAAAGCTACAAGATGGGTTTTTATTCAAAGACCTCTGGGCTAAATTGCCACTTGAATGCTGTGGGATTATGATCAAAGGTGTCAGTAGGATTTCAGCAGGGATACCCACTTTGTGTTAAACTACTCTCTACAACCTTTCTGATTTATGCAACCAAACAGAAAACACGATAAAAGTTGTTTTGTTAAGTGATGTCCAGCATTACCACAATCAAGGCTGCAAGTTTTAAAGTCTCTTCTTAATTCAGGATTAGTTTAAGCTATCCTTATTAACAATGAGGTAGGCTTGATAGCTGGAATTCAGTGCCTTTCATATCTAGCATATGTTTCAATTTGTTGGTTGAATGTTGGCCAATAATTTTATTTATTCCGTGTTCCTAACTGACAAAGCTCTGTCAACAAGAAAAATGAATAGAGATAAAAGACAGAGGTCATGCTGAGAAAAATATTTTAATTTAATATTTTAAACTCTAGAACCTTTATCTTAGCTGTCCTGGCAATCTTACTATCATGAACAAGTTGAAAATGACATTAGAATCTGAGTCCCCTGAAACAAGCAATCATGTGAGTAAAGCAAAGCTTTCTACAATCTGATATTTGAATACCTCAAATGGTATTCCGTAAACTGAACTGTTCTGAAAACAAACAAACAAAAAAACCCAAATCTGTTTTGAAAGAAAAAAAATTTTTTAAAAAAAAGGGGGAGGTTATGTTAACTGATTCATTAGATAATTGATTCCTTCTGAAAAATCTGATTAACTGATTCCTTCTGAAAAAATCTGGTTAACTGATTCCTTCTGAAAAATCAGCTACCTGGGTGAACAGACCTCTATTTGCATTGGTCCTGGAACAGACAGAGGAACAAGCTTTTCCTATTAGGGAGATCGGATCAAATTTTAACTCCTTGTCCTCTGTTCCCCTTCTTTCTTCAAGCCAACTATATTTTGTCTCCAGAATCACTCACCTACTTTAAAAGAAGGCATGGAAGACCTATTAAAATCATGTTTCAGTGGTAGAACCCTATCTGTACACTCCTAATACTAGGCCAGCAGTAAATAAATATTATGGAAGTTCTGATGTCTAATGGAGCTTTGGGCATCTGAATGATATTTATCAAGGAAATATCTGTGTCATGGAATGAAGCAGTGGAGAGATCCAGGCTGTTATGACCACATGACACAACACAGCATCAGGCAAGTTCAACCAGTCTGAGCCATGAAAACTGACAAGTAGCATTCACATTTTCTTTTAGCAGGTTCTACATACTTGGGTACTACAACTAGTTTATGAAAAGATAATGTCGGGGGGACACACTGGAGAAGGATGTACTTCTTTGTCTGACACGATCATCATGAAATATTCATGTACCTTCTACCTGCTTCTTAGGAAAGCTTATTCACAGACATTAACTATCACATCATCATTCAGAAATCCTATAAACCCTATATTTGTTGACATAATGCAGCATAAAACAGAACGAAGAACTAACACTGTAGCAATTAAATCCATTTAAATACTTTAGCTTTATGTTGATTTATTGCAAGAGATTGTTGCTCAGTTTAAGGGGGAGCCAGTACTGGCAGAGCCAGACGACTTGCGGGGTAGGAAGGACCTGGAGAACCAGTAATGAGTCTTGCCTTCCTTCTGCTTATCTGTCAGTAGCTTTATCAGCCTGTCATTTACTCAAACACTTAAAAAAATTAAACATTCAAATAAATATTCAAAATAAAGAAAACTAATTAAATTACTGTAAAAAAAAGTGAGTGTTCAATTAAAAAGCGGTTTTGATGCTGTGCAGTATCATATCAGGATGAAACTATCAAAGGTATTCTTTTCAAAAAAAAGTGGAAGAATTTAAATTGCTCTATCTCAGCTCTTCAAACAGACAAGAACAGTGAGAAAGCAATACAGTATGTACTGCTATGTATAAGACAGCAATAATTGGAAATTGTTACTATCTTTGTTTTTGTTTTAATTATTTGGTATAATTCTTATTAAACAAGGAAAAGAAGAAAATTTCTTTCCCCTCTCTTTTGTTCATAAAATATCTAGTACTTTTTCACGTTGTTTAACTCATAATAGTCCCTTTCAAAATTATCCAGTGTGGACAGTAACATGAAAATATTTGACTAACAGAATCAAATGAATTCAATTGTTCAGAAAATAATTTTTTGAAGAAAAAAAAGCTAAAAGCATCAGTAGGTCATAGCAATATTCTGTCTTGCTGCTACTCATATTGTCAAAATTCAGGTTTTTCCCCCCTTGAAAGCACCTATGCACATGCAAAGCAATAAGTATCTTTATAAACAATACTTGCTTAGCCACAGGAGGCCACTTTTTTGTGGTAGGTGGCTGATCTATTCACAAAGGCTTTACATATATAATCGGTATGACATCAAAATCTAAATTCTTTCATGTAAATAGATATCTACGTGCATGAAATAAAAAGGTGCAACTATAAAAAAAGTTTGATTCTAATACAATACACAAAATAGCTGTCTCTGAGAACAAAGATGTTGATTCACTAGAAACAGAAAATCAACACTGCTTCTTTGTCTTTTAAACACACAGCATTACACAAGGGACAAATTAACTCTGTGTGCATATCTCTGTGTATATATGTGTATAATTAATATTTAATAATATGGAACATGAGCTCTAGTGACTCTTGTTGCAACAGTTTGAGAAATTACCAGCCCTGTCTGTTTCAAAGCCACCTTGGAGGACATTACCCTTATTACACAGTTGTCAGAGGAAAATACGTGCCCAAGCTGCAGGAGCTCTAGCTCAAAGTCTGATGCCTTCAATCCCACCTACAGCAACAGTCTCTGCTCTGATGCCAGAGTGGAAAGGCCCCAAGGCACACATACATATTCCTTTCTGCCAGCTGTCTTTTGGAGACATAACCTGTGGCATAAGTGTGAATATGGACAGCTGAGTTGAATGACAGAAACAAAATCAAATCAAAATCAAATGGCCACGTGAAGGTTTTCTTGTAAATGACCTTTGGGATAGAATTTGGTGATTTAAATGTTACCAATGAAATATCTACATATGTTAAATACATCGAGTGCCCTCTCCTAAGTCTGTCTTTGTCAGCAGTTACTGAAGACCAGAATTGGAAAATGAAATATAAAAGCCTGGGAACAGCATCAAGCTTATGCATCTACACTACTTTCAGCTCATAACAGAAGATGTAATAGAAATTTTTTGCATGGCACATAGTTGAGGAAGCCAAATCACAGACTCTGCAGCAGAGTGAGCTTTTGAGGATCATTTTCTAGACACTAGTGAAGCTCTCCAAAACTCTTTACTTTTATCTTTCTGCTCATATTCTATGTGCTTCTTATCCAAATAAAGCAAGCACTTAGGTGCTTATTACCAGATTACTTTCATAGACCTCAACACTCTTACCTAATGTTTAAGTTGAGCACATCCCTTAAGTTTTTTTTTGAAATGAATAATAAGTTTCTCTCCAGGACTTTCTGTAAGCACAAACACCCATGTCAGTGGGGTAAAAAATCAGTCAACACCAAGTCTATAGTATGTCTTAATTACAAAATATTGCAAACTATATAGCTTTTGAATACAAAACCTGATTTTTGTTCCAAGAATGAAAAGAGCGTGATTTGTACTATATTAGTAGTGACTTTAATTATTATTTTCTCTCTTTTATAAACATTATTATTTCTTATGCCTACACAATCTCTGTCAAGAAGTTTAAGGTAATATACTAATAAAACACTGAAGGATGGAGCAATAGGAAGAAGATGCTTGTATCTAAAAGATTTTGAGACTAGTCCACCATTTCCACATAGGTTGTAGACCAGGAACAACCTACCAAGTCACAGATTTCTATAATCATCTATCTTCCTCTAAGACGTCTCTTCCTATTTCTATTTTCGCACATAGTGTTTTGTGGTGAGTCTAGTTATGGCAGAATAAAAAATGGCAATATGACATTATATCATCCAGTTTTATCATCCAGATACTGCTCTGCAAAAGTGCTTCAGAGAAATTTTCAGCTCCTCATTTACTTTTAGTATCTGTGTTAATTAAAATCAAACATTATCCAATTAAACAGTTTCCAAAACCAATTAACAAAAGTAATGGAGAAGTCCAATTTCTTGTAGAGACATTATCTGAAAACAAGAAAATAATAAATGAGTGCATATGTGAGGTATTTCAACATATTTCCATCACCTGAGAAACTAGATCATAATTTTTTTCTGAGTTATTGAATTTGTTCACCATATCTGCTCAAGAAACTACTGCTGTTTTCCTTGGCCTTGTCCCCTCAGTCTTAGGTAATTATTCAGAAATATATGTTGGTATACAGTGAAAATGAAAATTTGCAAAAAACTAATATTGATATTTTTGAGTGAGCAGTGACTGGTTTTTATTATTTCTTCCCATGTGATACACTATACTTTCTAGAATCAACAGTAACTATGTAGATTTTTCCTAGTAAATACCACTTCTTACTCCTGTTGCTCAAAAGGCTAGAGCTTGTGAGAATGAGTCAGGACTACAAGATTTTAGAAACTGAAGAGGACTCTCTTTTGATAGATATTTGGTTAGGAATTGAAAATATCTTTATGCAAGGCTCAGCTAAACCAGACACTTTCTATATTATTCACATAGCAATAGTCTATACTTACATGTATGTCACAGTGTTGTTAGTCATTGAATATCCATGAAGACTGGTGAGTTTTAATTCCTTCTACCAATAGTGAGGACTAGAAGGCAAAAATATAGAAGTATAGAGACCGTGTATTTTAGGTAAGAGCTTTAACAACTGAGTCAACAATTTTCCTTAATATGGATGAAATTATTTAAATTTTCTGCATCAGCCTACTTAGCTTATAGTGCATGCATTGCTTTTATGAATGAAAAATTTCAGACTGGCTACATGTAAAGACATTTTTGGTATGCCATGATTTGAGAAGCTTTACTCGTGGTACATGAACTGGGATCAAATCACAAGAATATGGAATGGAAATCAAATCTTCATCAGACAGAAGTCTTAATCTGGTGCAATAAATTAGATTCATAAAACACAATTTGCCTCTAGGAAAAAAAACAACCAAACAGAAGCAACCACAACTTTTGCTCATTGAATACTCATCTGCATTATAGTTTTATAACGTATTCCACATTTACAGCAGCTGAACATAGTTTTCAGCAGTGTTAGAAACACTAACAACAGCAAAACCTCTACTGGACTTCAGGAAGTCACCAGAACATCTTTCATGGGGTTGTAACTCTGTTAGGGGAATATAGCTTTTGTGCTACAGCATACGTGTGAATAGAAAAAATTCCAACTACAGAATATATTTTTTTGTTTAAGCTTTATCTGATCTCCTGCTTTTGGTTAGTTTTGGCTCCAGTTCTCTTTGATACTGTAGAAAAAGTAGTTAATTAAAACAACTTTGAGCAAAAATAGGTTCAAAGTATTCTATTAGAAGTCAATGACTACAGCTCATGGCTGATCCTTAATCATCTGCATTTCCTGCTTAATGAAACAGGGCACAGCATGAATTCCGAAATAGCCACAGATTAATTTTTTACAGTTCTGGAAATGAATGTTTTCAAACACTGACCAAAGACATAACAATTTACATATTTCTGAGTTTTTTATTTTGATACTCATGTCTCAAAGGATTTTCATCTAGACAAATTAGTCACAAATGAAAAATGAGTGCCACTCAGTCATACCCGGGAGTTTAGTCACGCACATTAGCATCTATGTATTCCTTGTCATTCATAAGCATTGAAGACAAATCCATTTCTGCTTAGAATTCAAGGCTGGAAAACCCCTGCCCATCCAGTCACTGCACAGTTTTCAGCCAGTAACCATTATGTGGAGTAATACTTTTCATCCACATCTCACTTTTGAAATACACAACATACACTGGTCACTCACTGCTTGGGTCAGAGATCGCGAGCAATACTTGCAGTCTTTCCGAGATGCCAGTGTAAAGAGTCTAATTTTTAATATCTACAATAAATTGAATGAAGATATAGGCTATGGTTAGAAGTTTCTTTTCCTGAAAACTGACATCTAGAAGAATCGTTTCTTCTAAGATGTTTGTTCATCTTAGAAACTTAAAAAAGCTGCTTTTTGGGTTAAGCTACTAAAAGAAAACTGTATGCACTCGTCTTTGAAAAGTGCTTGACCCAGTGGGCCAATAAGGGAAAGAGGAATGTTAGAGTAAAGAATAAAAAATTTTCATCTGTCTTCAGTGGGACACCTAACCCCTGAACAGTAAAAAGCTAGTCTCATACCATTTCTACCTGACAGGTCAACTACATGCAGGATGCTAACTGTGTAATCAGCAGACTCTGGCACTTAAAAGAAGTAGCAGAAAAAGGCCTTATTGTTACACTCTTCATAATGAAATCTTGGAAAGGCATTAGTCCAAAAATGATTACAACTAAGCTTTGCTGAACTACTATAGGTACAGGGTTCAGCATGTGGAGAGCTTAAAGCCTTGTGCAATCACTGCCTAGAGACTGCATGTCATTTCACATCAATTGGCATGATGAATCTTTTACATAATGTGAATCACAGTCTAATTGTGAGTTTGATTGCATCTACTGTTGTTCTGATCACACAACCTCAGCACACAGAGGTGAACAGGGGACTAAGCTATTGTGCAGATGTAAAGGAAGAAAGGAAAGCTGTGTAGCATGAAATGAAAGTGACATCTCATGGGATATATATTACTAAAAGTTGCTGAGCAATTTAACAGCTACATGTAATATATATGTTGACATCATTCCAAAAGGCAATTAGAGGAACATCTCTCCTACCAACAGAAATACATCATTTCTGAAATCAGCAGTCTGCTGCCAGGAAACCCAAGACTGGAAGTCTTGTTATCAGTGAAGATACATTTAAGACTATAAACTCTCCATTAGTTGCAATACAGGCAGAATGTAACTAACCCAGAAGAATGCTTACAAGAGCTATCAGAAAAAAGTGGCACAACACGCTTCAGAGATATTTCTAAAGATCAGGCTCGGTCATGGATTTGTCATAAATCACATTGCAAAACAAAGCAAAAATCGATCATGTATGGAAATTATATTGCTTCTATCACCATAGTAGCTGAGACATACAAAATCTGTAATGCATTTATTCCCCAATACCATTACAACTATTGTTTTCACTTTACAAATGCAACATAGAATATCACTTAACTAAAGAACTTTTCCTAGATGCTACAGGGAATCTACAGAATAGCAAGTGATACTATCCCGATGTAGTTACTTAGTACTGTAGTTACTGGCTAGGTTCTGGAATCTAGCCCCTATTTACTTGTCAGTGACCGTTTGAATAGGGGGTACAGGGCATTATTTCTTTCCTTACAGAACTATATATTCTATTTCTTACTCTTGGAGGAAGAGGACCTACCCCATCTAGGACTGTCCAGATTTCTATTAGGGTCAAAAAGAGGTACAATCATCACAACTGAAATGGAGCCACTTATTTCAGATTTTAGGTAGGTTGCTTCATATTCAGGAGTATTTTAATGTTAGTCTTTTGATAACAGTCTACATAGAGTAGATGTGAATGCATTATGATTAGTACTGATAAGCTCCATTTCATAGACCTGCAAGCATGGAAAAATAGTGAAGAAATTAGTGGATTTGCTCAGTCAATTGCTATAGTCTCTAGCTTACTGTTCTTGTATTTCATGGAATAATAGGATCATAGAATGGTTTGAGCTGGAAGGGAACTTAAAGATCATCTAGTTCCAACCCCTTTGCCATGGGCAGGGACAACTCCCACTAGATCAGGCTGCTCAAAGCCCCATCCAGTCTGGCCTTGAACACCTCCAGGGAGAGGGTATCCCCAGCTTCCCTGGGTAATCGGTGCCAGTGCCTCACCACTCCCATCATTAAGAATTTCTTCCTAATGTTTAATCTTCCACCTTCCAATTTAAAGCCATTCTCCCTCATCCTATCACTACAGACCCTCGTGAAAAGTCACTCCCCAGATTTCATATACAACCCCCTTCAGGTACTGGAGGGCCCCTATAAGGTCTCCCTGGAGCCTTCTCTTGTCCAGGCTGAACAAGCCCAACTCTTTCAGCCTGTACTCATAGCAGAGTTGCTCCAGCCCTCTTATCATCTTTGTGGCCTTCCTCTGGACCCATTCCAGCATTTCCATATCATCCAGAACTGGGCACAATACTCCAGGTGGGGTCTCATGACAGCAGAGTAGAGGAGCAAAATCACCTCCCTCAACCTGGAGGCCACACTTCTTATGATGTAGCCCAGGATATGGTTGGTCTTCTGGGCTGTGAGCACACATTGCTGACTCATGTCGAGCTTCTCATCAATCAGCAACTCCAAATTCTTTTCTGCAGGGCTGTTCTCAATCACATTGTCCCTCAGCCTAATTAAAACCTCTTTCCCTGTATTTATATATAACCCGAAATCTGCAGAACCTAGATCTGGAAATGATAGCAAAGTCAGCAAGACATCTGCAATCTGTATTTCCCTGAAAGAAATTAACAAGATTGAAAAATAACATCAAAGTCAACATTCACAGGGTTATTTTTCTGATGTAACATACAAAATCTTGCAGATATTTAGCTTCTGAACTTAAAAGAAGTCAGAATTGAAACTGATTATAGTGAGGTCCTCCTTCCCAGTTATCCTTCTATGAGGACTTAGAACCCAGAAAAATGCATATAACAAAAAAAATCACAAAATGAGTTGATGGTGAAAAGCAGAATTTGGTCATTGTAGACAGAGGTTAGAAAAAAGTCTGTAACTGGACAATGTGAATGTCATATGATTTTTCCCCATGCTTGATATAACAGATAAGCTTGCATATTGTTTTTAGAGATATGAAAGGAATGTGATTAAGCTAAAAAACATTACTGGTAATGTGGATTTCATCCGACCAACAGTATTTTTGCCCAGTAATTTCATTACTCCAGTCTTGCAAGGATTTGGTATCATGATGAAAACTGAAAGCACAGTCTTTTATCTGGAACAGAACATGGCATAGGCTAATAGACAGCATAAAAATATAGGTCTGCCAAAAGTAATGGCCTGAACTTCTGGAATTAAAGAGAGCTCAGATTTCCCTTTAGCAGTCTCCACTCTCATCACATTAATGAAACACTTCACCACAAAAGACTGAAGGAATCATACAGGTACAGCTTACGGAGCCTTATCATAGAGAATTATCATTTCTACAAAAGGTTTTATTACTAGTAAATGTAATTTGATTTGTCAGATATTGAAGGAACATTCATACTTCCTGTTGTAAACAAAGGGTGCTCATTGATTAGTTTCCCAACACAAAAATACAATGAGATGCAAACACAAATCAGTGGCTCATGACAGATGCCTAGGTAACATATCATAGAACTGGACACATCTTGAACCATTACTGCTAGAATTAAAGCCATGGAGCCCATGAGAGGCAGCCAGTCAACCCAGGCAGACTCATTAATGCAAATAGCATTGAAGTAAATGATGGCATAGAAATTTGTATGATATCTCAGACTCTAATACACTGATACGCTGATTACTTAGCAAAATACTGCGGAGGGCCGTGTGTACCCGTGTGCATACATTTAAAGTACTACGCATGCATAGGTCACTCAGATACTGCATTACATTCAATAAATTAAACGTGAATCGTTGGGCACGTTTAATGAATTGCAACCCATAATCATCTAAGTAGCAACAAGGCATTCATTTGAACTGACCTAGATGGATTGTATAAAGAGTTATTAAACATAATGGGAATACAAATTACAAGTTAGAATCCCTGGAACTCTTTTCTGGTTGAAGAGATTTTTATAAGAAATTAGTAACTGAAACTATGCATATGTCTGTTATTTTGGGACCTCCTTCACTAGACACTGGTTTATTGGGGTAGTTTATATGCAAATAACATAATGTCAGACTGTAACTAATGTACCTGCGTGATGGTCCACTCAGAAAACAGGATGATAGAACATAGAACAGTATTGATGATGAGCATACAAAACAGTTGAGTTAGGTCTCTCCATGATTTCAGAGCAGGCATATTTGGCACAACTAAGTGATAAGGAAAAGGTTTAGTTGAGCTTATTCTGGAATGCACAATAGTTACATATATTTGCTTTAGCCTCTTATTCAGAATGATTTCGTGGTCTAGAGAGAAAAGCACTTTTCCTTTAGTCAAAAGATTTAGGGTGGAATTCGTCTGACTAAATGCAGAGGCCTCTCTCTCTGAATCATCCCAGTCCCCATGTATCATCAGTAGAAATCTTGTCACTATAGACAGAATTCCTTTAACTCTGTAACAGACATTTTAAATATGTCAGATGAATTGAATTCTAAAAACGTCTATTTCTCTACAATGAATATAAAGAGAGGTTCAGAAATAGTTGTCCTTGCTACATATGTCTGAGGATGATGAGGTGACTCCTATTCATAGAATCTGCTCTTGGCATTTCTGCTAACCTGCTGTATAGCTCTGGAAGTCTAAATGCTACAGAAAAAAAGATCAAGAATGCTATTTGAGTCATCATTACTCTGTTAATGATATGCGTTAAGCACTATCTGTACCTTTCAGACATTTATACTTACTCATGGTGACTCCCAACTTTCATCACTCTGTATCTGAGTTCTGTTTCCCATTTTTTCTGTTTTGTGTACTGACTGTGTAGTCTTTAAACAAGAGGTGTCACTTCTGCATAAAGGATGTAACAGGACAGAACCTCAGTATCAGATATATCTCTTGGCATAACACCACACAGCTAGTTAATAATGAATTTTAACTGTAGCTCTCCTCATCTGAGGTTAGAAAATTATTCTTAGCAGTTAATGTGAATAGGTCATGGGAAGTAGAAAAAAAATTATTCTTCACAGTAGTATAAACAAAAAATTCAGTGCCTCGCAGTATATCCCCAGCTGTACTAGAGCAGTAACATTGAATACAAATTTCATGGGCAGGTTACCTGGGGATAACAGAAAAAGGAATAATATAGAAACACTGCCAAAGCCTAGACTTGGAAAAGTACATTCTGAAGTGGATTGCTAAATTTGTAAGAAAAACCTCAAAACCCACAGTGGAAAAGCAGAGGTAATTTTAGGCTGAACCATAACTTTTTGTAACAGAGGCTCAATTTAGTCACTAATTACTACTTGGGCACTAGTAATACTGTCCAGAAAATTTAAAAATTCAAGAGTAGGAATACTTTTGTGGGTTGCAATTGATAGTTTCAGTTAACAGCAGAGAGGCAGCCTGCTCTGTGCACACTGTCCTTGGCCTCTTGTGCTTGCCTAGTATTAGAATTCCACAAGTATTTGGCGTAACTCTTGGCTAACAGCAGCCACCTATTGACCCTTCAGTGAAGTCTGGGAGTGTATCCTACGATCAGTAACACAACAGATAAGAATCTACTGAAAGTAAATTCTGGAGAATTCCAAATCAATCTAGATTATGTACTAGCCAACAAAACTGCTCTTAAGATCCTATCTTAAAAGACATTAAAAAGTGTTTCTTTTTAATTCATTTGCAAGCAAGTAATAAAAATGTGAATTATTAAATTTAGGAAAGTTAAATTAAATTGGTTATTGCAAATACAAAAGACAAAAGACCTGACTGAGTATCACTGTAAATTGGTTACTTTTTAATTTCTGTGACATCTAACAAGAGTGTTTTTACTTTTATAAATCTAATGGAAGGCCAAATTAATCTCCAAAGAAAAAACCCTGAATAAAAGAGAAATCAGGTTTGTTACAGAACAAAAAAACAAGAGGGATATTTAAACAATTTTAAAAACTATCTCAGTTCTGCATCACTAGAACACTTTACGTTACTAATGGTTTAGAATCCAAAGATGAACATATCATAGAATCATAGAATCACAGACTCATGCCACACCTCCTGCCATGGAGAGGGACACCTTCTACTAAACAGGTTGCTCAAAGTTCTGGCCTTGAACACCTCCAGGAATGGGGCATCCACTGCTTCTCTGGGCAACCTCTGTGACTTATCACCCTCAAGATGAAGAATTTTTTCCTAATCTAAATCTACACTCTTTTAGTCTAAAATCATTACCCCTTGTCCTATCAATACAGACCCTGGCAAAAAAGTCTCTCTCCATCTTTCTTATAAGCCTCCCCTTAAGTACTGAAAGGCTTCAAAAAAGTCCCCCCTCCAAGCCTTCTCTTAATGAATACTAGAGAAGTTTATAAAGAAAAGATATTCAGAAAGCTACTCAGAAAGGTTAAAAAAACAAGCATAGTGGCTGAAGAAATGTTGTGGCAGTAACTGTAACGTTGCACAATTAAGGCAAGAATAACTTCGACTATTTGAATGAAATATAAATCATGATTTAACAGAAGCCAGACATAGTAATAAGCTATGTGTCACTGCATGACCTCAGTCAGGCTCAAAGTCCATGCAAGCAAATGAATCAATATTACAGAACAAAAAAATGAAATAAAGATTATTATAATGTTATTACAGTACATCTTTCATCAAAGTGGCCAGGATTTCACCAACTGAATTCATTCTACATCCATAGCTCTAACACACAAGGAATAAATTATGTTTTGCATCAACATTGCATAGTACAGCTTGGTAAATAGCTTGGTTACTAAATAACATCCCATTTAAGTCAATGCTACAACTTTTATTACCCGAAGTAAATTACTGCAGGTCTCCAGAATAGCCTGTATTGTAGTCACCCTTCATGGCAGGATATTATTCGAAAGTGAATTCTGTTTTGCTGTGAAATTAGATTGGCCTTACCCAAGTCAAATAGTTTAAGGCCATCTTGTGTGTCTTTTTATTACAATACAGTCATCCCGAGTGGTACAGCTCACAGATTTAAACATCTAAATTTAGATGTTTACATGCAAGCCGAGCTCCCATTACAATTAATGGAGATCTAATCAGATAAATTTAATGAAATCTAGAGATCTATTCAGTCAACTCTAAAATAGACAGCTATTTTTGTATCGTTATTTTAGGTTGTCCATAGAATTTTCCTCAATATAACATTAATGCACCATTACCTCTGCAACGCAATCTCAAGACCCTTAGTTGACTAACCACAGAATCATAGAATGGTTTGGGTTTGAAGATACCCCTTCTAACTTCCCTTGGCATCCATAACTTCCCTTGGCAACCTGTTCCAGTGTCTCACCACTCTCATAGTGAAGAAATTCTTCCTAATATCTAGTCTAAATCTGCCCAATCCCCCTCATCCTGTCACCACAAGCCTTTATGAATTGTCCCTCTCCAGCTTTCTTGTAGCCCCTTTCAGGTACTGGAAGGTTGCTATAAGATCTCCTTGGAGTTTTCTCTTCTCCAGGTTGAACAAGTCCAACTCTCTCAGCCTGTCCTCATAGGGAAGGTGCTTCAGCCCTCGGATCATCTTTGTAGCCCTCCTCTGGACCCATTCCAACAACTCCATATCCTTCTTACATTGAGGATTCCAGAACTGGACACAGTATTCCAGGTGAGGTCTCACAAGAAATGAATAGAGAGGCAGAATCACTTCCCTTGACCTGCTGGCCATACTTCTTTTGATGCAGCCCAGGACATGGTTGGCCTTCTGGTCGATGAGCACACACTGCCAGCTTATGTTGAGCTTCTCATGACCAGCACCCCCAAGTCCTTCTCTGCAGGGCTCCTCTCAATCACATCATTCCCCACTGTGTACTGAAAATGGGGATTGTCCGGACCCAGATGTAGGACCTTGCACCTGGCCATGGCAAACCTCATGAGGTTCTCACAGCCCCACTTCTCCAGCCTGTCCAGGTCGCTCTGGATGACATTCTGTCCTTTCCATGCGGCAACTACACCACTCAGCTTGGTGTCATCTGAAAACTTGTTGAGGATGCACTCAATCTCACTGTTAGTATCATTGATGAAGATATTAAACAGCACCGGCCCCAGTACGGACCCCTGAGGGACACCACTTGTCATGGATCTCCATCCAGACTTTGAGCCATTGACCACTGCTCTTTGAATACAACCCTCCAACCAGTTTCTTACCCACCGTACCATCCGCCCATCAAATCCATATCTCTTCAAGTTAGAGAGGAGGATGTTGTGGGGGACCACAACTAAAATAGTTTCTGTAATGCAGCTTATGGAAGATGTATGAATTGATTGATCTACTTGCTCCTTTTAAATAACTGATGGCATCAAATATAAGTTTCCAGGAAACCAGTGACATAGAATTTTGTAGATCCTGATACATGAGTTAGCTTCTATTATTTCATTTTTGGAATAACTTTGCAGTAATTGTTTGGTAGTCAGGTAGATTAAGTCATTATAAAAATATTAATTCAGAGAAAAAACTCTACTAAACCACAGCAGGAGCTTCAAAATTTGTATCAAATAGAGTTATAATAGTTTTTAATATCATGCAAACAACTTTTATATGAAATTTCAGAAGGAATAAGTAGCTATTTACTATTGAAATTTATCATTCTCTAATATTACATACATATGCTTCAGTTTAAAATAATGTATATTTTTCTTATATAAATATATATAAGAATAAATATACCTGCAAAGATTTTTCTAGGTGATAATTTATTACAGATAGTACATTTCACAGAGTCTTAAAATCACAGTATAATTGAGGTTGGAAGTAAGGTCTCATGAGTATGTAGTCTAACCTTATTATTCATCAGAAGGTCAGGCAGAGCAGATTGCTCAGGATCACAACCAGACATCTTTTGAATATCTCCAACGATGGAGAATCCACCACCTCCCTGGTGACCCTGCACCAGTGCTCAGTCACCTTCACAGTGAAAAAGCATTTCCTGAAGTTCAGAGGCAACCTCCTGCACTTCAGTTTCTACCCAATGTCACTGGGCCTGGCTTCACCTTCTTTAAATCCTCCCTCTAGGTACTTATGTACATTGACAAGATCTGCCCTGACCCTTTTTTACTGAATGGAATTCTACTTAATATTAGCATCTAAAAGGTAAATTCCTAGTGTAAGCAAACCATACAGACTTCAAGTACTTAGGCCTACTTTTCTCTGTTAAAATATTTTCTCAGCAGGGCAAAAAATAAAAGCTGAAACGAAAAACTAAACAGGAAATAGTGACAAGCACTTTACACAGGCTTGCAGCATTTAGGAATGGTAAATACCTGTCAGTATTCATTTTGGAAATAAAAAGGAGTCATTCCTATAAATGCAATAACTCTATAATGAGACAAGTTTAAAAGAACACCAGTTTTGATAGCATTTTCAAGGCTACTGGAACCAACAGACCAAAGTCTATATTCAATAAGCATGGGAAGAGAAAAATCTTTGCTAGAAATTCTTCCTATGTGTTGCAAGAAAATTAGTTAGGGAAGCAACAATTTATCAAGTCATTAGTGGATGATTATCAGGTGAAGAGCTTTACTCAGTTAAGTCAAATGCACATTTCTCTGATTGCATTTGAAGCAGCATATTGTGCATATGATTGCCTGCCAATGATTCCACCGCAGAAGGATCAAGTCCTAATTTCCTTCAGAGGGCTGCCAACAGGGTAACAATCTAGCCTTGTTTTTTAGCACTGTCTAGAAGATTTGTTAACAATCTAGCCTTGTTTTTTAGCATTGTCTAGAAGATTTGCCTGCTAGTAAAGAACGGCATTTGACTAGCTTTGTACAAATCATTTACAGTGCATTTTAAGCCACATTTATACATGCATTATATATTTTATCTCTCTGATTCATTCCTACAGTTTCTCCTTGTTAGGGATCATGGCAGCATTTTGCCTCCATCAGGGAGAGCAGGTGAACAGCTCCAGCCATTCTATGCACCTGCATTAATGCTAAATCAGCTCTCATGAATTGTGCATGAGAGTCAATATGTTATAGTCATTAACTCTGACACAAAGTAAAAGAGCTTCCTTAGACAAGACTTGTATTTAACATGTCAGAGCAGAAATAAAAACTACAGAAGGTAGCAAATCAGACCCTAAAGGTTTTTTCCTTTTTCTTACACTAAAGGAGGAACATGTTTAAATTAGGAAAAATCAATTGAGGGAGAAAGGAAGAAAAGATGAAGCCGTGACATATAAGTATTATCTGCGATTAGTTTAATATATAATTTGCTCGGTTGTCCATGATCCATAATGCTAACTGAAGTTTTAGAGTACATTTATATCCATTACAGGAACAATAAGCTTCATAACCCACATTCATTTCCTTAGACCGCTAATTGTGTTTTCTCCCTGAAAAATTTTAATGCTGCCATTAAATGAAAGAGTCCATCAGTACAGCGGCTGGTCCAGTTTTCTCTTCAGGGCCACAAACTGCTACAGCTCAGTTAAGTGCTTCCCTCTGGTGTCCACGTACAGCACATACACTGAATTTAAAACCAGAGAGTGTGAATTGTGTTAGGTTAATTTTTAGTGGTGGTTAAACACTCATTTTACTCAATATCTCAGACTGTGGCTCCAGGAGAAGATAAGACAGAATTAGTTTCATAGCTTAAATTCTTCACTGACCAAATAATAATTTTATTATAATATAGTAATATAGTATTTTTCACTTCTTATGTCTCAATTATTATATAAAAATTTAACCAGTATGAATCTCTTCTCTTTGCTTTTAATAATTTTGTTTCTTTTTTTACTCCATTTTATTTTAGTGATGCCAGACTGACATGTGACATCTTCTTCCTTAATTCTTTTAGACTAAATCTGTAGTGATCATTTAATATGCAGTAATAATGAACATAGTAGAAAAATTTATGTAGCACAGTTAAGTGGTCAGATTATTGAACAGGCATGCTAACTGAAGTAGTGAACTGGTTTTCATTTCTCCTGATTGAATATCTCCCCAGGCAAATCTGTGTTACTCAGATTTAGAAAAGAAAAAAATTGCCTTGTTTCAGTTTATTGAATTGACCTGGAATGAATAATTTTGAGTCAGTTACATAACAGAATTATTTGCTCCATATTGAGACTTTATGTTATCTGAATTTTAGTTGCACATTCCATATCTCACATTTTTCTATGCTAAGTTATATCTTTTATTTGGCATCATGCAACGAAGAATGATATCTCTGTGCAATATTTCAGCAATCATTCTCCTGAAAGACTGGCCGACAGAGCCAGTCTGGAAGCAGTTTATAGCAGCTCAAAGGCCTTGCTGACAGAGCAATGTAATTGATTCATGTATTTTGTAATTGTTTTCTCGAATCATCTCATAATTAAATGCACTGGCTGAGTTCAACTAGCTGAAAAATATTCTGAAACAGATCTACAATGCCAAACCAAGTTAATATATTTACATTTTCCCTGAAGAAAATAAAAAGTATCTGGAAATGAATTTTTTTTCCCTAATAGAAAATTTAAACTTTTTTTTAAACTGCAAAATCATAATTTTCACTTGCGAAATCTGCTTTGGCAAAATACACTTGTGTACTTGAATACTACAATCCTCTTCGAAGCCCTATATATTATGACCTCTTTATGTTAATGATTATTCAGCCTCCCAGGAGTTTTCAGTCAGTGTACTGAGGTTCTTAAGATCAGAGTGCTCCTTTATAGTCATGGTCTACAGATCCCAAGCTTGTGATGAATCTGGATGTGGATGCATGGGTGAGAAAGTGAGGGAGAATGTCTTTGAAAATGTGATTGCCTTTAGGTATTACATTTCTGTCTTATTGGCCTTTCCTGTTTCTTTGTATACTAGCTTGGGAATTTTATGAAGTCAGTATTTTTCTGAACTTGCTGAAATAGTGAAGTTTCAGAGCTTTGTAAAACACAAATGCCAATGCAACTGAAAAATAGTAAAAATGGGTATAATAGGCAAGGAATTTGAAGTCTTAGTTCAAGTATGTGTGTTTTGTCTGCTCAAGGGCATGACGCTGTGTGAGATGGAAAGAATAAGGTAAAAAAAAGTTTACAACTTTATGAAATGTTTTGCTTCTTATGATTCAACTGAGTTTTAGAAATAACACTGCAGTCTTCAGAGGATTCAGAATAGCATTTTTGCAGGACTAATTTCAGTTGCCTTTATAAATACTGCCTTTCTAATCTTTCTGTTTACAGCACAGAGCAAGGTGTGCTTGATGAAGAGCTATAAGAAAGCTACTGCTCTTTTCCTACGAATGTTCTTTTTGGGGAGTGTTGTGTGTTTTGTTTTTCTTTTTTAAAGCATCACTTGTTTCTTCCTCACTTCAGAAAATGAGGCTTATGTGACTGTACCATATGTCAGTCCATCTGTCTACATGGCAGTCCTCTGATAATAATTTCAAGCTAATTTCAAACATATTGGGCAGAGAAAAGAGGCCTAAAAGGTATGAAGCATATGTAAGTCTTATAAAAAATCATTTGCCTGAAAAGAGAGAAAATCTTATATACTTTTAGGCAAAAAGTCTTCTATGCATGAGATGCATGAGATCATGAGTCAATATACATCTTCAATCCACATGCTAAAGGCAGCACCCATGCTTAGATAGGGCCTAGATAGTAGCTATGTGGGCAACTAGAGATATTGCAGAAACTGAACTCAGTATAGAAAATTGTCAAGAAAGTGACAAGTGTCATGGAAGAGCTCAGAGTAACTATGAAAAAGAAAATGCAAAAATCTGTAAAAGATCATGTTTCCTTAAATCTGCTGGAACAACTCACAAGCTATTTGCTAATTTTGGAGGAAGGCTTAATGGACAACCCAGCTTCTAGTGTCATTCATACTGCTTTCTTCCCTGAACAAGGCTTTTTTGAGCATAGTCCTGAGAAAAAAGTATTAGGGATGTATCAAACCAAGTTTCATGAAGTCTGTTATACAAGACTAGGCTTGACAGCCATTACTTTTATTATCCTTTGTATGGAGCTGTGACATTTCCTTCCCCTAGCAGTGCCCATGCAATCAAGGATAAGAGAAAGCCCAAGAAGCACAGCTCCTCTGAAAATTGAAAGAACATAAGGAGAGATATTTGCACATGTGAAAAGAAGTTTAGTACTTAAATGCAGAATGTTCAGTTTCCACATGACTTCAGACAAGTCACTAGGTATCTATTTCCATTAGAATGGCTGCTAGTTACACCCCTGCGGTATTCTTTGAGAAGTCATGATTAAGATATTCCTAAAATCAGAATAATAGCATTTCTCTTTATTACAAGAATTATCTAAAAAAAAAGCATGTTGATGATGATGAAGCAATCAGACACTGCTGTAATCAATACCTTACATTGTATTTGGGATGGCTGATGTAGCCACTCCAGAGGCAAGCAACAAAGAACTGTGAAAGACATTCTCTGTAAAAAATTTGTTGGGTTTCCTCAGGCAGGGGGTGATCTGAGTCTCGGTCTCACACTGTACGTGCTTACAAAGAAAGTCCAGTTTTCTTGCTGATAAGTGTCTGATTTTGTATGTCCCCTTCTCATTGCAGTAGCTCAGGCAACCTCCCTCCAGTTCTCCCAAGCTCTACTGACATCTACACAAATAATTAGCTTTCCTTCTCTACCCTGCTGGCATCTACGCACCCAGGAGCTGGTTCAGAGCTATGCATGCATTGAATACCTGGCAAGCACAGGTGGGCTATGTGATCACTCAGCAGGCTAAGGAGGACACATACTTTTGTTCTTCCTAAATAATCCTTTTCTCACTGAGTATTATTGGTACCCTTCTCTCATGTCCTATTTCTGGATTTCTAGCCTTCAAGTTGAAGTTCAACAGCTAGTAAGGAAAGGTCCTTGTAGCTCAGCAGCTCCATAAATATATCACTGCCATTGCTCATAACAGGCTTTTCAGGGTCCCAGGACTGAGGCTAAGCAGGCTTTGTTTGAACTTGCCCTGTCTGGACTTTTATCTTGGTTTGTTTAGATGTTACAGTGATTATTCTACTTGAACAGGTTGCTATGCCTAGTTAGTTTTATTTGTGCTTATCTTTCAATGGTCCAACTATAGCTGTTCTATTGATAGAGCAATGAGTAATTCCCCTGTGTAGAGTGAAATATTTACCACTCTACCACAGTGATGTAGTGGCAGAGCAGCACTGGGATGGCATGACAGAAGCAGGAACACAGGATAAGGTGTAGAGGAATACTGGCACGGAGATGGTAAGAAAGAGACCACAGGGTAGCACTAGACACCTCAGGGATTCAATTCATCAATGGTCAGTTAAAGAAATGGACCTACAGAGCTGGACAGGACATTTACACACAAAACTTGGATGCAATATGATGTTGCAGATATTAATAAAGAATAGGGTGCAAATCTGTGTAAGAAAATATGAAAACAGCCCGAAGTGAACCCAGAGTGAAGAAAAGACCATAAACATGAAACCACACCAACATCACTCCTGCCAGCAGAGAATCGGAGACACCGAACATTTCTTTGAACCCCTGTTCCATGACTGGGCCCATTGATCAAGGACTGAGAAGGGCAACAGATAGGTGTGCATAACTTTTGGAAGCATATTATTACTACTGAGACCTAATTGTAGAAATATTATTTTCTTTATCTTCTTCCTTTTATCTGCATTAAGTAAATATAACAATTTTTTTTATTATTCTTCTGAGATTTCAATTATACTAACAATAAATTCTTGGCTTTATTTATAAGGTGTGTTTCTTTTTTGCATTACAACATTTTGAATTTACCAGGGTAACAGAAAAATGAGCACAATCATTACATAAACTCTCTTTCTTTAGATGTCAGGCACTGAAATCCAATTGTATCAACAGAGTAAAACCCACTCTCCTATTTTTTTGTCTTGAGACAACTCTCTGTTACTTAAGCCTTTCGTCCAAAATTACAAGAGCTAAGACTTTCTTTCACAGCATCAGTATCGATACTTTCACATTGACAGTCTAAACAGCAGCAGTAACTCAGTGACAGAATAAGAGTTTGGTGGGTTACTACGATTTATTTAAAACTGAATTAAGGGAGATTTATTTCAGACTGTAAGAGAAACTTTTATGCAAAAAGCATAGTTGAGACTGGAACAGATTATATGTCAAGGTTGTAGAAAAGCTTTGTAATTTGAGCTTTTTAATTAGAAGTTAACCAGGCTACTAGAAATGTTTTAAACTAAAGTTGCCGGGAGAGGGAAACCTTAATCCATCTCTCTCCTACCCATTTGATGCCAGTGCCAGCAACAGAGGCCCAAAGCCTGCAGAAGGGTCACAGGTCAGCAGGAGAGCACCTGAAGAACAGCACAGTGGAATTCTGGAATGCAAATACATGTAGCATGGGGAATAAACAAGAGGAGTTAGAGACATGCACATGCCTGCAGGGCTAGGATCTTATTGACATCATGGAAATGTGGTGCGATGGCCCTTATGACTGAAGTGTTGGAATAGAAGGGTATAGGCTCTTTAGGAAGGATAGGCAGGGGAGGTGTGGAGAAGGTGTCACCCTCTATGTCAGTGACCAGCTGGAGTGCATGGAGCTCTGCTTGCAGATGGATGAGGAGCTGACCAAGAGCTTATGGTCAGGATTAAGGGTAGGGACAGTTGACATTATAGCGGGGTTCTGCTACAGGCCACCAGATCAGGAACAGCAAACAGATGAGGCCCTCTGAAGACCAAAAGGAACAGCCTCTTGTTCACAAGCCCTGGTCCTCATGGGGGGCTTCAACCATCCCAGTACCAGTTGGAGGGACAACATGGCAGGGCATAAGCAATCCAGCAGTTTCTAGGAATGCACTGTAGATAACTTCTCCAAGTGAAAGAAGAGCGGACAAGGAGAGGTGCTATGCTGGACCTTGTTCTCATCAACAAGGAGGGGCTGCTGGGGAATGCGAAGCTCAAGGGCAGCTTTGGCTGCACTGATGGTGAAGTTGTGGAGTGCAAGATCCTTAGGACAGTGAGGAGGGCACACAACAAGCTCACTACTCTGGACTCCAGGAGATCAGATTTTGACCTTTTCAGGGATCTGCTTGGTACAGTTCCATGGGATAAAGCCTTGGAGGAGAGAAAGGCCCAAGAGAGCAGGCGTGCTCTGTACTCTGTGCATGTGTGTGCATGTGCATGCTGGTGTGCGTGGTTGGACATGCTCTGCTACTGAACTTAAGGCTGGATCACCTAGTAAATATATGGTCAACATCTGAGTAGGTTACAGCATGAATGGATGAATCCCAGTGATGGTTTCAGTCTATTTAAGATTGAACTGTACTGATGAATCAGCAAAAAAACAGCCACAAAATATCTGAGCATCCTATAGGCCTCACATTAGTCTTTTCCTGAACTAAATATAAGCACTACTGTACAAAACACAGCATACAAAGAAGCTTGCAAGGAGTCAGTGAAATCATGCATAAATCAATAGAAAGATATTATATATCTCAGGTTTATGGCAATAACTTTAGTGTCTCCACAGGCTCTACTTTGATCTGATTAAAAAAGATTTTAAATACTATAAGAAAACATTTAAAATATGTTCAGTAAAGCCATGGGAATAGGTTGTTACCTAGACAACTTGACTCAACTGCAAAGCTAAAACCAAATGTTGAGTCTGTGACAGCTGGAAGAGGTGTCACCAATATAAGTTCTTAGAGCTTTCCTTTAGATTGACATTTAAATGCCGGTTCTGGATTTCAAACATGAAAACATGCAAAAAAAAAAGAGAAGAATGGTCTGACTAGTGGGTAGGTAAAGAAGTAGTTTTTATATTTTATTTATAGAATTGACAGCTTTTATTTGAGGGGGGTTTTATGCTACAAATTATATTTCCCTAGTACAACACCTTTCGTTTTCTCTCATATTCAATTTGTCCTAAGGAAAAAAAAAACAACCCAACACTCTGTTCGCAAGGTACATGTTATGCTGAAGTCTAGTATTTTACTGAAAGGCCAAAAATTTCTGTGAGAACAAAACGCTCATCAAGGAACAAAAGACTCATGCAAACACAAAGCACACGTTATAAAGTATGAGGGGTCCCTCTGCTGGAATTTTATGTTATTCCAGTCCCGAGATAAAACACACACAAAAGTTCACACTGTAGAGTTCAAAATATTTCTGAAGCATGTGGCAAGGAAATTAACACTTCTGCTAGTCTAACCACAGCAATTCTTAGATTGCTGTAATGTGCACTGATACTGAAGACAATAAACCATATCACAGCCATTTCTGAGGAAAACGCATCAGCCAATTCATGTATATTTATGCTAGTCTAGATGAACCTAGATTTCAACTTCAGGAACAGTTATACAAACTGTAATATTTTTAAGCTACCATTTTCAAGGAATTCATACTAGATGAGTGTGACGAATGAAGAAATGGGACAACACAACGATCAATGTGATCCAAAATGAAGCCGTTTTATTGAGGGTTAATCGTCTGCCTTTATACACCGAGATAATTCTCGCGCCAAACATTGATTGGATGATTCTGTCCTAGTAAAAAGCATTCATTGGTCACAGTCCAACCACACAACCATGTTGCCAGGGTACATTTCTGTTGACGGGAGCATCACGGAATCAAACACAGAGATCAATGTGATCAGCGAGTGTTCGATTTATTGAGCTTAGCTGTTTCTTTATAAACCCTTTCTGGTTACATTACTGGGTGCCCACGAGGGTATCTACAGTGTATTATCGGTTAAAGTTAGCTGTTCATAAAGCTATTACTAACATATTATTGGCTAAACTACAGCACATGATAAGAAACCAAGTTACAATAAAATTAACTATGTTGATAGTTTTCTTTAATTGTTTTTCTTTCATCTGGTACTCTTCTCACTGAACTAGCTGTTGTTTTCCTTTCAGCTGGCACTTGTTTATCTTTCAGCTCTCTGTTTCAAGGCCTTGTTAGAATTGTTCAGTCTCACAGCATCCAGACCTTGTTCTCTGTAAAATGTTCCCACACATTTCCTACCTTCAATAGCCAGCTTCATCATTTGCATAACACAACAGGGTCCTTATAACCTTTTATAACCTTGAGGACCCTGCCTAAGGCTTCCCAACTCCACCCAGCCTCAGTGCTCGGGCTGCTCATTAAATGCTGTAGCCACCCATCAGATGAGTACTGAAAATGGACTAGTAAGAGATTCAGCACTCAGTTTTTCAGAGTGTAATGAAAGGCTATACATAAAAACAAGCTTGGCTGCAAAGTCGCTTTTCAAACCACTCAAAATCTTAATCCCAGATGAAATTTCAACATTATGATGCTAAACCAAGCAGTTCTGACAATAAAAGGGAAGCTTCACAAAGCAAGCACAACAAGAACACAGACGTGTAAGAACATGAAGTCTCAGAAAAAAAATATAAATAAGTAGAGTAACATAGGTAAAGCCAGTCGGTACCAAAATAATTTTCTAAGCAGAATTGTAAAAGAGGTTCTTCTGGCATAGTGCTACACGCAGGACTGAAAACAGAAACAGAAATATTCTGTCCATAATGCTATCAAAGAGAACAATTCTGCTGGGAAATTTATCATCATGGGAGGCAAGAAGACATAATAGAAAGAATAAACAAAAGTAGCCCAGTAAATAAGATTATTTAGAAATAATAGATTAGTTTATGGGATTAGTCAAACTGTGGACTTCAGAGGCCTGATGATGGAGGTATCTTGCAGTTTTTGGTAATGGTCAGGAATAGACTGGCAACAGATGCAGAAAAGCTCAGAGGTACCCAATTGCTATAGCATATACTGTCCAATGTCTAAAACTAACACAGGTACAGCACAGAAACAACTGACTTCCTGTATTGAAGGTCCACTGCTAGTGCTGATGAGCGTCTGAAAGTATACATTGAATAAAAAATTGTAAAAGTATGCATGTGAAGCAAAGAATAAAAAGGAATTCTTTAAGCTGTTTTGTGTGTATCTGACTTCTTCCATACAGTGATAGTTCTTGAAGTGTCCCTCCACAGAAAACACTGGTCTCAAGCAGGTCACGTATTTTCAATGAATTTTTGCTGTAATAGGAACCTCAGATTTCACCTGCATGCTTCAATATCCTAGGCTGAGGCTTACCCTTTGTACACAGAGCTCTTTCCATATACATACAACAGCTTGGATTTCATTTTTCTCGCTTTATCAAGTCATTTCAGGGACCACCTATTCTCCATTAGGAAAAAAAAGTGTGTTTCTATGTACTGTAACAAGCATGATAAAATATCTTACAAGGTCTCATTTCCTGCTGGATGTTGAATGTTTTATTCATTTCAGCTTGCACATTTTATGCAAGAGAGACAAAGCAGAAAGAAGGAATGAACAGGAAATCTGCTGGATGCAAATGAAAAGCTCTCACTTAAGATCTGAACTCAATACCATAATTCAATACCGCTTTGAAGTCTTTCTGTGGAGTTGTTAACTTCACATCAATCTGTTGCCAACAGAGGTTTGTTTCTAGGAGTCATAATGTATGTGGGGAGTAGCTCTATTCTGCCACTAGGATGAAGTCCTTGAGAAAATGCCATTTAAGCACAGCCTGTTGTTTCAAAAAAAATTTTGCTTGGCTTCTATTCAGCAAGAAAATCTCTATTCCCTTTTTCTTTTTCAGGCTGGGGCAGCTATAGAAAAGACTTGTATTTAAGTAAGTTGGATTCCTAGTAGCAATAAAATAGGTTGGAAAAGTCTTTAGGTCAATACCTAAAGTACTACCTCCAGGGTATGCAATACAGGGCTCATTTAGAGAATAAGTAAACTTAGTTCCTGGAATTTTCCTGAAATGTCCTGGAGCTTCTTCTCAAAAAAAAACCAAAAAAGGAACATGCTACAGAAGCACTGTCAGCTGTTTGCTGGGCATTTCTTATCTGGACTGTTATCAGTGTACCTGCTGAGTTTTACTGTTGGTTACTTCTTTTCTTATATAGGTATAATATGAGTTTTGCAATATTCAGAAAGACTATTTCATACTAGAATCCACTCCTCATTACCAGACAAAACATGGTTATTTAAAAAAACACCCAAAAAACAGAACAAACAAGCAAACAAAATCCCTAAGAGATAGGGAAAACTAAGTTTTAAGAACCACTTTAGGGAAAAATATATTTGATTTTTCTTATAGGTCAGTGGTTACATATATGAATTTAAGGCTATGTAGGACAATTAGTCTTCCTAGACAGAGAAAGAAAATTTTCAGATCTTGGTCTTCTAGGATTAAAAATGTCAAGTAAAAGCAGGAGATGTGCTCTGCCACAAGAAACCATCACTCCCAGGGATGGGGGAGGGGTGCATCAGTGGGCAGATGAATGCAGTTTTGAGGCATGCTGGATTCTCACCTGTCCCTTAATATTGTTTTGGCTTCTATTACTAAATTTTCTTCCAATGGAAACAAGAGGGCAGAAACAGGAAAAGAAATGGTGTTGCCTTATCCTAGCACAGATTCACTTCTTGTTCCAACATGATTAGGGTACACGCTATGAGGTAATAGCAAGTAATGACTCTGAGGCATCTGAACACAGCCTGAGACAAATAAGAACACAAGTTCCATGGAAAATTTATATCCTTTAAGTACAGAATAGGCCTTGTGAGTACTAAAGCTTCTGCTTGTAAATTCAGTCTTATAGTCCTAGTTAATCTGACAATCTTTACTGAAACATATGGGACATTATTATATTTTTAATTAATTAAATGTAAGAATAAGATATCCCAGAATGGTCAAGTCCAAGCCCTAATTCACTAGACCCAAATATGAAAGAAAATTATTTCCTGACTGAAACTAACATGTACTTGCCTGGAATGCATATTCTACTTCTAACATATTCAGAGAAGGGAATAACACTCAGAGTAAATACTGGGAGCTGCAAGATGAGACAAGTATGAAGATGAATCATCAGGAATGTTTTGTTGAACCTCTGTTGTTATATTTTCATTCATCTAGAACACTCAAATGGCAAAAAGCACAATGACCAAGTGGCAAGTTTCAGACGATGGATAGTTGCATTCAAAGTTAAACTTTTGACCTGTAGCTCTCTGTGATTACACTGTTTGGTCTGCAGATTAGCCAAACTAGTGAAATACAGTTTTGATAGATGGGCTAGGAGATGAGTGGAAAATTGACTGTGGAGGCTCAAAAGGTTGCAGTCAAGAGCATAAAGGGCAGCTGTTAGTGAGATCCCAACAGCATTCCTCAGGAGTCTATGCTAGGGGCAGTACTCTCAATGTCTTTTTTAATGATCTGAACAATGGAAGGGAAAATACTCCCAGCAGGTTTGCAGAGACTATCAAGTTGGAGGGAAGGAATACACTGGCAGGTGGAAGAATATCTTTCAGAGAAATTTCAACAGATGAGTTATGGACTGATCTCAAGTGAAAGTCCTGTACTTTGGATGGAATGACCCTACCCAACTGCACATGATGAGTTCTACTGGCTAGAAAGCAGCTTTACAAAATGGACTTCTGGTCCTGGTAAATGTTGCATCCTTCTAGTGAAGAAAACATTAGCAAGAGTTGGCAAACAGGTCCAGGGAAATTAGTATTCTTTTCTATTCAGCATTTCTGAGAACTCACCTGAGTGCTGTGTCAAGTTTTGGGCTTCCCAGCACAAATAAGTTATTTTCATACTGGAGTAAGTCCAGCAAAATAGTTGCCAAGAAGATTAGTGGGGATGGAGCACAAGATATATGAGCAGATGCTGAGAGAACATTTTGTAAGCCTTAAAGAAAGAAATCTAAAGGGAGATCTATAACTGCCTAAAAAGAAGGTATGGAGAGGATAAAGTCAAATTCCTCTTACAGGTGCGGACAGGACAATTGGCAATGGACTTTTATAGCAATAAAGGAAATTCTGACTAGTAAGAAAAAAAAATCACTGTGAGTGTAATCTGAAATTGAAAAAGAGTGTCCAGAGAGGCAGTATCTCTTCATCCTGGAGATATTAAAAACTTAGCTGAACAAACCCCTGCCTAAGTCTGGCCCCACTTTGAGCAGAGATTTGGACCAGATGACCTCTAGAGGTCTTTCACATTTTGTTTATTCTGTTAAGAATATAGATTCTCCTATAGGCCAATTTATTCCATCTGTTCTAGGATGAAGTGATTTAACCTCTCTCTTCATTGCCTAGTGAAGCAGCATAGAAAACTGCTTATGTAACTGCTAACTTGTAGATGATAAATATTGCACAAAATAAATTCATTCTCCAGTAGTATTCATCCAGGAAATTACTCATAAAAAAAGGACTACATAACTAGTTTGTTAGTTATTTAATGTTCAGAACAACCTACAAACTTAAAAGAGAAATATTCAAGAAAAACAAAATAATACTTAGTTGAGAAGTATGAAGATTAAAAAAATCAGCAGCAACAATCCTATAAAAATATACTTTTGCATAAAAGTTAATTTTAGATATAAAATCCACAGGCTAATAAAAATCACAAGCTACACTTTTAAGTCTGTATACCAGAAATTATAAACATAATACAGAACCACACAACAATTATTTCTTTAGGTACTTAATATTTCGAATAGATCCATTACAAGATGGCTGTGGCTAAAAACCTCAAACACTTGACAGCTGAGATTGCTCAAGGAAAATGATGTTGATCAATTTGAGAATAGTAGATTTATTCTAACTGTTAAGCATCTAAATAAGATACTTTAAGCAGACTGATATCATTTATATATTAGTGGGGTTGGATCCTAGCCAATTTTAGTTGTTAGATATCTAAGCCTGAGCTACTAATTGTAGATTCCTTTTTTACTGATAAACAAATAAACATCTGAAGACATCAATCCTAAGTGATGTCTGAGTGTCAATAGTTTGCATTCTGGAGTTTAATATTTGTCTTCACTGATTTTTATATAAGCTTCAGATGACTAACTCAGAGTAAGGGCATATTAGTGTTTTGGGTCAGGAATACGTTTCTAAAAGAAATCTGATTGTAAGCAGAGATAATGCTTTCATCTGCATCACAGTGTCATCTTGCAGCATGGGCAGTGAATTCCTTTGAGAAGAAAGTAAATCAGAAGGTGCATTCCAGGATACAATTGAATACTTCTTTGCTCATTAAATGACAGAACAAGATGAGTTAATAGGGAATAACCCCTCCAAAACTTGCATAGTGTAGATCTCCACTACTCAAAATCTATTGTTCAGGTTCTAGAGATTCATTCCTGTTTCTTGCGTCATTTTTTAATGAAGGCATAGTCTACACCTATATTTTAGACCAATATGTTTAACAGAGATTAATCTCATTTTAGGAATTCACTCACTAACAACTCACTCATACTTAAGACTACTCATTTCACTATGAGGGTACAGCTTACCTTGTAGTTTTCAGAATCAGATGTCACTGATGCATTCAGTCAATTCTGTGATTTAGAGTTTGTCTTCATTTATTGACTTAAAAGAAGAAACATTGATATTAAAAAGTGTTATCTGTAAATATGAGATGCACAAAGGCTTTCTACTGACATTTGGAAGGTCTCAGTACATGTCATATTAATGTGGGCTTTAAAAGACAGTTGCTTCCCCAAGGATCCTTGTGGAAAGAGCTTTTTTTTTTCTTTTTTTTTCTCTCAAGTGTTCCCTGTCTCCTACTTTACAGGGAATTTGAAAACAAACTTTCCTATGACCGACAACACAGAAGACCAAGATCTTCTCTATCTCCCCATGTTCTTTGCTGAGATCCTGTCTTGTAGCCACAAGAGCACTGTCAGATAGGTGATTAAGCTTCACTTCAGGGAAGACCAGTCAATCAGGACTACCAGACTTGAAACAGAGTTTCACAAATTCCTAGTCTGCAATTCAGATGACAGTGAATGATAAAAGAAAGGCAGAGAAGCCATTAACGCTGCTTCTTCAGCGGCACCTGGCAGCAGGACGGTGAGTTCTGTGGTGGGGTGGGCATTTTGAGGAGGTGGGGAGCTTCCCTGAGCCGGGAAAATCCCTGAAAAACCCCGGCGGGGCAGGGTCTCCTGACAGCCGGCACCCACACGCGGGTCCCTCGCGGTGCCTGGCGGGAGGGGGCGGTCACAGCGGCTACCGCGGGGGATTTAAACGGCCCCTGGGAGCACCGCGACCTGGAGCGTGGCAAAGAGATTCGGGGCGGTTTGAGTGGCGGTTTGAGAAGGCAGGGAGCAGAAAGGACCCAGAGACTAGACAGAAGACACCAAAGACCATGGTGGCCACCCGGCAGAAGATTAAAGCTGCTCCGTGTGCTGCAGCAGGCAGGATGGATGCTGCCACCCAGCCAGAGCCACAGTGGGTGCATGCAGCTCCCCAGACCCTGGGCTGCAGGCAGTGACCCCCTCCCACACCAGCTCGGGCCTCTGTTACTGGCTCCACTTGCCAAAGCTGCACTCAAGTAGGGGAACTCCGTCGTATGGTGGAGGAGTTAAGGGAGGAGGTGAAGAGGCTGAGGACCATCAGGGAGTGTGAGAGGGAGATAGACCAGTGGAGTGATGCCTTCTCACTGATTCAGCAGCCTGCTGGAGCTGGTACTTCCAAACACCACCCACCTGCAAACTGCAAGGTTGGGGTTACAAGAGAAGGGGAATGGCAGCAAGTTCCTGCCAGATGAAGGAAACCTGCTCCCCTCAACCAGACAGCAAAACCTGAGATCCCCCTGGTGAACAAGTACCATGTGCTGCAGGTGGAATCCAATCCTGAGGATGATGGCTCCCACAGCCTAGAATCTTTCCCTAGGCCACACCATCCTCAGAAAAAGATAAAAACATCCTCCATTAAGAAGAGGAGGGTGATTATTGTAGGAGACTCCCTCCTAAAAGGAACGGAGGGACCCATTTGCAGACTGGACCCTCTCCACAGAGAGGTCTGCTGCTTACCAGGGGCATCAGTGAAGGAGGTAGCTAGAAAACTTCCTTCCCTGGTCCACGAGAAAGACTACTATCCTCTGATAGTAGTCCAGACTGGTAATGAAGATTCAGTAAGCAGAAAGACCAAAGCCATCAAGAAAGACTTCGGGGCCATTGGGAAAATGGTGGAGGGCTCTGGGGCACAAATAGTATTCTGCTCCATCCCAAGGCTAAATAGAGAGGAGCTGGAAGTCAGGAAGAAGAACTCGATTAATGCCTGGCTCTGAGCCTGGTGTGAGGAAAGGGGCTTCGGCTTCTTTGATCGTGGGGTGGCTCACACACCCCCAAACTTTGTTGCTAAGGATGGGACATGTGTGTCTTCTAGGGGGGGTGAAAGCCCTTGCTAAAAACCTAGTTAAGCTCATAAATCGAGCTTTAAACTAGATGTGAAGGGGGAGGGGATTGAGACCAGGAACAAGCCTGGACATGGGGCACTGGTGATTCAGAGGGGGTGTGCTGGAGAGAACCACCAGTACATCACCACACAGAAAGTGAGAGTGAACACACCTGAGCGTGGTAAGGGAGGTACAAGTGCTCTGGTGCTAGCTACTCCAGTTACCAGGCAATTGGTAATGAACTCTGCTCCCTCTAAGAGGGCTGATGGCTCAGCAGCTCAGCTGAAGTGCATTTACACCAATGCACACAGCATGGGTAATAAGAAGGAAGAGCTCTAAGCTGCTGTAGGGCAAGAAGCCTATGAAAAATTTTTCCTCAAAGCTCCAAAAATGTATAGTATACTTGGTGTAAACAACATTAACTTTCCCAATCAACAAGGTCCACCAACAGGTTTACTGGGTATTCTGTCCCATGCTCCGTCTCCACAGATTAGAAAATATCTGCGTGGGAGAGCCTTTTCAGAACTGTTATTCCAAATTCCCTTTTCTGTCAAAAGACCACCTCAGGTTCTTCTTCCGATGTGAGGTCCTCTTGCTCCATCATCTTCCATTCTTTCCAGGATTTGATGCACTTTTGTAGCACCCAGCAAGGTCCAGGCTTTTCACGGATATGTGGTGGGATGACTCATATAACTGGAGTGCAGCTATGATGGGGTACAAACTCTTCAGGTGGGATAGGAAGGGAAGGAGAAGAGGCGGGGTAGCCCTCTTTGTAAGGGAGGTCTTGGACACTGTTGAAATGGATTGTGGCAATGAGGAGATTGAGTGCCTGTGGGTTAAAATCAGAGGAGCCCATAAGAAGGTAGATTTTGTGATGGGAGTCTGTTACAGGCCACCCAGCCAAGGAGAAGCAGCTGAAGAGCTCTTCTATAAACAGCTGGGGTTAATCTCTAGATTGATGCCTCTTGTTCCTGTGGGAGACTTCAAGCTTCCTAATATCTGCTGGAAGTACAATAGAGCAGAAAGGAAGCAGTCTAGGAGGCTCCTGGAGTGTGTGGAAGAAAACTCCCTTGCACAGCTGGTGAATGAAGCAACAAGGGAAGGCGCCCTCCTGGACCTGCTGTTTGTGAACAGAGAAGGCCTTGTGGGTGATGTGGCAGTAGGAGGAAGCCTAGGACTAAGCGATCATGAGATGATAGGGTTTTCTGTTCTAGGTGAAGTGAAGAGGGTGGTTAGCAGGACAGTAGCACTAAATTTCCAGAGGGCAGACTTTGAACTCTTCAGAAGGCTGGTTGGCAAAGTCTCATGGGAGACAGTGCTTAAGGGCAAGGGAGCCCATGAGGGCTGGGAGCTCTTCAAAAAGGAGATCCTAGCAGCTCAGGAGAAAGCCATCCCCATGTTGCAGAAAAAAAGCCGGCAGGGGAAAAACCCAGCTTGGTTGAACAAAGAGATCTTGAGTGATATCAAGAAGAGGAATGTTTATGGGCTCTGGAATAGGGGACAGGCCTCTTGGGTGGACTACAGGAGGGAAGTGAGATTGTGTAGAGAAAAAATCAGAAGGGCTAAGGCTCAACTAGAAATCAGATTGGCAAAGTCAGTGAAAGAAAACAAAAAATCTTTCTATAAATATATAAATAACAAAAGGAGGACTAGGGAGACCATACAGTCCCTATTGGATGCAGAAGGAACAGCAGTGACAGGGGATGAGGAAAAGGCTGAGGTACTTAATGTCTTCTTTGCCTCAGTCTTTAATTGTAAAGAAAGTTGTTCCCTCTGTGCACAAACCCTGGAGTTAGAGTAGCAAAATAAGGCTCCCATGGTCCAAGAGGAGATGGTCAGAGCCCTGCTAGCCTGACTAGACACCCACAAGTCTATGGAGCCGGGTGGGATTCACCCAAGGGTATTGAAGGAGCTGATGGTTGTGCTGGCCAAACCCCTTTCCATTATCTTCCAACAGTCCTGGAAGACTGGGGAAGTTCCACTGGACTGGAGGCTGGCTGATGTCGTGCCCATCTACAAGAAGGGGCGCAGGGAGGATCCATGGAACTACAGGCCTGTCAGTCTGACCTCAGTGCCAGGGAAAGTCATGGAACAGGTGATCTTGAGTGCTATCATGAAGCACATGTGAGAGAACCGTGTGATCAGGCCCAGTCAACACTGGTTCACAAAAGGCAGGTCTTGCCAAACTAACCTGATCGCCTTCTGTGACAAAGTGACTCAGCTGCTGGATGAGGGAAAGGCTGTGGATGTATCTTCCTGGACCTCAGTAAAGCCTTTGACACAGTTTCTCACAGCATTCTGCTACAGAAATTGTTGGCCTCTGGCCTGGACAGGCGCACACTCTCCCGGGTGGAAAACTGGTTGGATGGCTGGGCTCAGAGAGCGGTGGGAAATGGTGTTAAATCCAGCTGGAGGCCAGTGACAAGTGGGGTTCACCAGGGCTCAGTGCTGGGTCCAGCCATGTTCAATGTCTTTATCAATGGCCTGGATGAAGGCATCGAGTGCTCCCTTAGCAAGTTTGCAGATGACACTAAGCTGGGAGGTAGTGTTGATCTGCTGGAGGGTCGGGAGGCTCTGCAAAGGGACCTGAACAGGCTGGACTGCTGGGCTGAGACCTACAGCATGAGGTATAACAAGGCCAAATGCCAGGTCCTGCACTTGGGGCACAACAACCCTGCACAGTGCTACAGACTAGGAGAAGTCTGTCTAGAAAGCTGCCAGGAGGAGAAGGACCTGGGGGTGTTTGTTGACAGCCGACCGAACATGAGCCAGCAGTGTGCCCAGGTGGCCAAGAAGGCCAATGGCATCTTGGCTTGGATCAGAAACGGCGTGACCAGCAGGTCCAGGGAGGTTATTCTCCCCCTGTACTCGGCACTGGTGAGACCGCACCTTGAGTACTGTGTACAGTTCTGGGCCCCTCACCACAAGAAGGATGTTGTGGCTCTGGAGCGAGTCCAGAGAAAAGCAACAAAGCTGGTGAAGGGGCTGGAGAACAGGCCTTATGAGGAGCGGCTGAGAGAGCTGGGGTTGTTTAGCCTGGAGAAGAGGAGGCTGAGGGGAGACCTCATTGCTCTCTATAACTACCTGAGGGGAGGTTGTAGAGAGGAAGGAGCTGGCCTCTTCTCCCAAGTGACAGGGGACAGGACGAGAGGGAATGGCCTCAAGCTCTGCCAGGGGAGGTTTAGGCTGGACATTAGGAAAAAAAATTTCACAGAAAGGGTCATTGGGCCCTGGAACAGTCTGCCCAGGGAGGTGGTTGACTCACCTTCCCTGGAGGTGTTTAAGGCACGGGTGGACGAGGTGCTGAGGGGCATGGTTTAGTGTTTGATAGGAATGGTTGGACTCGATGATCCGGTGGGTCTCTTCCAACCTAGTTATTCTATGATTCTGTGATAAATGATTAAATCAAAATAATTTTACCTACTTGAAATTTCACTCGTGAATAACAGGGAACAGATAGCTCAGAACTCAGTAGTGATTGATTTAATTACTTTCCCTTTGTCATGTGTTTATATTTAAACTATTGCTTATAGTTTGCTATAGTTTGCCTTGTTTTTTCAAGATTCATTCAAGTTCTGGTTTTCCTTTTACCTTCCTTTCGTCATAAGTTTGTAAAGTAAACCAAATTCCCTTAAAAAAGATGTAATAAGTTTTGTTAGGTGACATTTTCACAGCACGATACAATTTTAAAATATATTTTTGCTGCTTTTAGGAACCATAGCAATGGTGAGTTTTTCTGTCAAACTAAAGAGGCCAGCAAGAAGGCCATTCAAAGTCCTGTGCCTTTGTACAGTCAAATCTGTGACTTGCATTTCCAACTCATTTATATATCAGGAAGAACAGCCATCAACTGCAATTAGCAAGGTTTCCCAAGGTCAACAAATGACAAACACATCAGTCCTACATGAAAAACAGCATTTTCAATGCAATATTGAAACTAAGTGTGAGATGGTCATTAGAAACTGACACCTTGTAATATCACACCTTGCCACTGCTCAAAATATATTCTTTGGGGTCTTGAATTCCTCACAGACCAAATTAGTCAGCTGGCCTAAGAGTTCCAGGCTACAAAGCCCAGATCTACCCATTGCACTTAGCAAGGAAATGCCCAGGGGTACTGGAAGGAAGCTAAAGTAAATGTGTCATGCTTTGTATCAATGTAGAGTCATGAAGCGTGCAGTAGCGGAGAAATTCCCCAAGTCTCATTAAGTCATGGTCAGAGAAGCTCTTCATTGCCAGGAAACACACCAGTGGAATTCACTTAATTAGTAAAAAAAAAAACCAAAAAAAAATTCCAATCTGGAGTTGGCAGGAATGCAGTGTACAAACATCTGTCCATTTCATGAAATGGAGCTAAAAAACAAAACAAAACCTGAGCTGAGCATTTTAAAGCTCCTGCAAATTATTGTAAAGTGAGGTGTCTAATTTGTAGGAAGGGTGGAGAGTATTTTCTGGCCACTGGTTAGAGTAAAGTGAAACCATTCAGTGCTACTCTGAACAAGAAAAATGAAAGTTAGGAACTGAACATTATGAATTTGCACAGTGAAGTCTGTTAGATAACTGGAGCAATCTAAAGCAAAAGAAATTTGAAAGTTTGCTATATAAAATGTTTTAGCTATGTGCGTGTAGGTAGATTGTAAATAACTATCCATGTCATACTAGTGTTGCTGCTTTCAAAGCCCACACTAAAGTTTATTACACAAACATAAGTTTTTCTACTCAGAATTATGATATTTAAAAAAAAAACTAGACAGGGTTTTAAAAAGCTGCTATCGCTTATCAGCTGCAGGCTGTATTTGTGAATAAGTTATGACTTAAACATTTTTAAGGTCTCACTTTACCCTGTAGTTAAAAAAATGCTATTACTATAAGAGTTTGGTTTAATAAAAACAATAAATGCCATCTCAAATTTTCTTGCAAATTACTTATTTCTTCTGTATAGTAAATCAATAGTGCAAGTAGCATTTTTATGTATATATGTTTATATACCTACACAACGGTTAGAATAACTTAGTTATATATTCACGGTTTAAAATATCTTCCTGAATTCTAATAACAACAGGAATGGAAATACATTCATTTAATTTCATCTTCATTTAAGAGATATGTAAATCTGATACTTTACTTCTTATTGGAAGATTCTGGCATTTGGGGAAAATTATATTTGCAGTAAATTATGAAAAATCATAAAGTTTTTAACATAAAATGCTATTTCAAATATATATCTTAAAAAAATTTGAACAACTTTGTACTACAAATTTAAACTCATTGAATGTACATTTATTTTTTATTTTCTAATCAGAAATATAGGTTTCATACTTTTAAGTTTCTATGCTGTGTGAAAAGTCACATAGAGATTTCTAACGTCAGACTTCATAAAATGCCTTTGCAATGATGGTATATTTTCCCATAAGTACCTTGTTAAAAAGAAAAAGTTGTGATTGCTAGTGCAAGTCAAGACAGAGCTCCTTGGTACTGATAATCTCAAAGGTTAAGTAGATTACAAATATCTTCTAAATGTTCATTTCTGGGAACAGGAAATACACTGGTTTTATTCTCTTAGCATTTGTTATGTCGTTGCGCATTCATTTTGCACCAAAGTTAACTTTCCTAAATTACAATGGCTGCAAGAAACAGAAACTACTGAGTGCTTAATATATGTAGCAATTTCAAAATTATGTTCTATAATTTTGCCATCTGCAAATGATTAAAATTATTAAAATCTCATTAATTTAAATCAGTTTTGTTACACAATCATTGGGTGGAAGTAGCCCAAAATCCCATATTAACAGTTCCCAAACTATCTTGGTTCACCTACTACATAATGAAAAATGTGTTTTATTATACTAATATATTGTCTTGTGTGCATTATACCTGAATTTAAACATAGCTGCGCAGGTGCCATAAAACTAAAATGTTTTATTACAAATGAGGCTAGAGCTGTCTGGATTATGAGGCTGCACTAATCATATTCTTTTTATATTGTTATTCATTCTTCCTGGCTGCCTCCCTGGACATTGCTAGTTTCATTTGCTATTTAAATGTTAGAAGTCATGTAATGACATTTTCCCACAGATGGGTGGAAGAATCTTGTGAATAATGGAGCTTTTTTCAAGTTATAAGTTAATGTACATTGGCATTAGAGTGTACATGGCTTACAGATTTGGGGGAGGGTGGGAAGGTAGCTATAACAGTAGGCGGTAATGTCTGCTTCTATAAAGATTATTATTTTGGAACAATTCCCAAAAGGATTGAATTAATGCATTACACACTTATGGTCAAAACTTCAATTCTGGAAGCCTTAGAGATGCCTGAATTTAACAAAACCTCAGCTTTTTTACATTCATTTATTCCACCAATTTAGTGTTCTCCTATACTAACGCTGTCCAGCATCTATCTCATTTTTAAGCATGACAGGGATCCAGTGGCTAAAACTCTCAAGGGAGTCAGTCTAATAGATACACTTTGAGAAGACAGATAGAATCAGCTTTCTAGAGAAGTCAATGAAATTTGCTTTTAAAGCATGTCTGGAAAGAACTGTAGCACCTCTTCTCTTTTGTGTTAACAAATGAAGCACATATTCTTGAACTGGAAGGCTATACATCGCTCACATTTCCGTTAACTGCCTTCATAAGCAGTTGGGGCAGGTACATAACATAACTAAACACAACAGTTAAGGCAAGCTTGATGGTTATTATGTTCATACCTAGACAGTACAGCCTTCCATAATCACCAGGTTATAGTTTATTCTAAACTATAGGTTATTCACCCACGCTTCTGGCTACTCCTATGTACACATACTTTTTTATTTAATAGAAACATCAATTTAACATAACAGTTAACATTCCTACTTGGATGAGGGTGAAGTTGTGTTATAGCATCTCCAACAGTTCACTCAAGGCAAAGTTCTCTAAGCGTCCCTACTGTCTCTGTTACTGGGTTGATATATTATAGGGGAATGTTTTGAAACATTGAGCCTTTCCAGCATTTGGCAAAAGCAGTCCATATGCAAGGCAGCCCACTCTGTGGAGTACTCAGCATTAAGTCTCCTAAATTCACCAACTCACATCCCACCGTCATACATGATGATGTAACCTAACACCTGACAACTCCCATTGTCCTGCGCCCCATATAGGACATACTTCTGCTGGTCCTTCACTGCACAGACACACAGCATCTCATTTACAATAATGCAATCACAATGAATAAGAGATGGCAATTAATGTCAGCCAACCAGCAGATAACACAGAACAGTCAATAAACCTTCACTCTCCTCTCCTTGTGGACATGGTTTTCTCAGGGAAAGTCTGAGATCAGCACCAGCATGCACCAACAGAATACAAGTGCACTGACAACCAGTGAGAGAAGATGATGAAAAGGACAAATGATGCCTGCCCATGTAGGTCCTTTATGTTTGCACCCTACCCTGTAAAGCAAAATTATTCTTTCCCAACAATTTGCTGTTGTATTCAGTCACAGAATCATAAAAGAGTTGAGGTGGGAAGGGATCTCTGGATGTCACCTTGTCCAAATCCCTGCTCAAGCAGCATCACCTACAGCTGGTTGCCCAGGACCATGCACAGAGGGCTTTTGAATATCTTCAAGAGTTCACAGCCTCCCAGGGCAATCTGTGACAGAGCTCAGTCACTCTCATAGTAAAAAGGTGTTCCCTGATGTTCAAATGGAACCTTCTGTGTTTCAGCTGGTGTTCATTGTCTCTTGTCCTGCCACTGATTACCACTTAAAAGAGCCTGGCTCTGTCCTCTTTGCACCCTCCCTTCAGCTATTTATAGACATTAATGAGACTATGCCCCTGAGCAGGCTGTTCTCTGGGCTAAACTGTCTCAGCTCTCTCAGACATTCCTCATAACAGAGATGCTCCAGTCCATGAACCGTATTCATGGTCATTCACTGGACTCTCCAGTATGTCCATGTCTCTCTTGTACTAGAGAGCTCAGCACCAGATGCAGCACTCTAGGTGTGGCTTTGACATGGCTGAGTAGAGGGGAAGGTTTCTCTCCCTCAACCTGCTGACAATTCTCCTAATGCAGCCTAGGATACCATTAGCTGTCTTGGCTGCAAGGGCACATTGCTGTCTTATGTTCAGCTTGATGTCCACCAGGACATCCAGGTCCTTTCCTGCTATGCTCCTTTCCAGCTGAGTGGTCCCCAGCATGTATTGGTGCATGAGGTTGTTCCTTTCCAGGTGGAGGACTTTGCACTTCTCCTCAAACTTCAAGTTCTTATTAGCCCATTTCTCTAGTCTGTTACGGTCCCTCTGGATGGCAGCACAACCCCGTGGCATACCAGCTGCTCCTCCCAGTTTGGTATCATCTACAGATTTGCTGAGGGTACACTGTCCAATCATCAAGATCTTTAATTAAGATGTTGAACAAGACTGGGCACACGGTTGACCCCTGAGGTACTTTGCTACTCACTGGCCTAGTATTAGACCTTGTGCCACTGGTCACCACCCTCTGGGCCTGGTCATTCAGTCAGTTTTCAATCCACCTCAGTGTCTCCTAATCCAGCCCATACGTCAACAGCTTCTCTATGAGGATACAATGGGACACAAAGCCTTACTGAAGTTTAGGTAGATAAGACCCATTGATCATAGAATCATAGAATAACCAGGTTGGAAGAGACTCACCGGATCATCGAGTGCAACCATTCCTATCAAACACAACCATGCCCCTCAGCACCTCGTCTACCTGTGCCTTAAACTCCTCCAGGGAAGGTGAATCAACCACCTCCCTGGGCAGCCTCTTCCAGTGCCCAATGACCCTTTCTGTGAATAATTTTTTCCTAACGTCCGGCCTAAACTTTCCCTGGCAGAGCTTGAGGCCATTCCCTCTTGTCCTGTCCCCTGTCACTTAGGAGAAGAGGCCAGCTCCCTCCTCTCTACAACCTCCTTTCAGGTAGTTGTAGAGATCAATGAGGTCTCATCTCAGCCTCCTCTTATCTGTTGGGCTAAACAACCCCAGCTCCCTCAGTCATTCCTCATAAGGCCTGTTTTCCAGCCCCTCTATGTACCAAGCCTTCATAATCCTTAACGTGATTTTAAAAACTGCCTCTTTTCAATTTATGCTAATCTATTTCTTTCTTTATTCAATAGAAAGCACTGTCACTTGCTGTGTGCCTGGGAATGTAGCTGCACATGCAAATTACACCTGTCCTCCAACTGCAGGAGTAAAAGCACAGCTCAGTAAGTAGCAGACACTACTCATCTCAAGGAAGAACGTATATATTTCCTTTTTAGCTTAGCCTCTCAGTGTACCTAGTGTTTCACATCTGTTTTATAGCAGCTGACCTTTCCAGGTAACATTTCGGGAACCTTTGTGCTCAGCTTAGGAACCTAGACCTCACAGTAAGAATCATGTGAACATAAAGAACGTGATGAGGCTTAATTAGTCTGTGGAGATTCGAAAACTGGCAGTTTTCCTGTTAATAGCATTCCTCCTAGTTCTGCTTCCTTACTGGCATTTTTGCTCTTTTATTAATTCTTTCCCAAAGCAGAAATTTAATCTGCCAAACACAAAACATGAGGTTTTCTGATGACAATTTAGTGGGTTTCCATGATTTCTTTTTACTCTTGGAGGACAATGTAGGTAAAACCCTACATGTATCCTTTCATAAAAATCAGTCATTTAGGTTTTCAACACTGAGGTAGATGGCTAAATCCATTCATGTTTTAATGGTACTTACCTTCAAATAAGTGAGAAATCCTACAGAATGTAATGGGAATTAAAAAGTTAATTGAACAGGATCTTAATTTTAAATTTTGAATGATGAACTATTACACTCTACTGAACAGTTTAACTTACCAACAGATTTTCCAAAATGATCTTTTCATTATTTTCTGACTGAATTGAGTTAATTAATAAAAATTGAGTGCTATTAGGGCTTAACATTCATGCATGTTTGCATACAAAAAGAGTGAATTCAAAGTAAGTTTTAAGAAAAGGTACAGGGTTAGATATGGTCATGATTTTCAAAATAATTGGAAACTTTTTATATTTTAATTATTAAAAATGTGGTTATCAGAGACTAGGTGATCAGCACTTCCTGGAGCCAAGCCTTTTGGTAGTGCCTCAGCCTGGATGCCAAAATAACGAGACCTAAATGCTTCATATTTTACAAGATTGGTAAAGAGATTATATAAAACACAAAGCACTTCTGAGTAAGTGGAACATAAAGCTGTCTCATTGCTTGGAAAATTTTACACAGAAAGAAATGAGTGATAATTCTAAAATAGGTCCATGAACTTCAGGAATAGAAAGCAGTGAGTAGTAAAAGCTATGGAAGGAAATGATACCAAAAGTGATAAGGATTAGCCATTCTCAGACAAAGAACAGGCCCAATCAGAAAGTTTAACTGATCCAATAGTTTGAACAATTATTTTAAATAGCAGGTGACGTGGTTGTGAGATTATCTGAAAAAAAGGCAGCTTTTATTTTATGGTCATTTTCTGGCTTTCAGATAACAATGCGATCTGGCTGAGTTGAAACATCTAGAAGGATGTTTACTTTAATACACACTTTGTTAAAAAAATATAAAGAATCTTCTAAAATCACTGAAGCCAGCCTCCGGCTCTGCCACACATTAGATTGCATTATACATTTCACCAACTTATAAAGCTTGTAGGTTAATATAAAGTATATTTTATCACTCCTCCAATTAGAAAACTGTTCCAGAATCCAAGAGCACCAGAGGCTGGGAACTTTCCGAAAGAAAATTAAATATTAATGTGTTTAAAATGGTCCCTCTATAGTGAAGCATTTCTCAAAACCCTGGAAGAACTGGCCCTAATGAAGAGGAACCCATCAGTCCTTTTTGTTATTTCTCTAAATATAGGGAAGTTTCTTCAGATTCTTACAAACGCAAAGGCATCTGACTTGAATTCTGAGAAGCGATGTCCTCAGGCTATGTCCATAACTGTCATTCACCATAACGTACCCCTGGTACCTAGTGATGTCACATACTCAGAGCTTCAGTATTCAAACAATACGTTGCTTTTGAAACAAAGAAAACATTGGTATGCAATCTAAATTTAATCACATTTGTCTTTTATTCTATACTAAAACATAGCATGCTGAATCAAGACAATACTTCAAAGTCAACACGATCCTAAATTTCCCTATGAGAACTCTTGTAGAGGTAAGAATTAAAGTACTAAAGAAAAAAGTGAATACACAAAGGTCACCAAAATAAAAAGTCTGGATGTCCAGATATGCCAAGTTCTGTTTTGGTGCTTTCACGATGATTTATAACCTACATTTATACCAGGCCTAAGAAAGGTTAATGATTTCCTCACTGTCCACTTTCCTGAACCAGTGAAACAATTTTTTTTTTTGAGATCTGCAATGCTATCATTTTATTTACAAGACTCCAGTTTGAAATTCTGGAGTGGTGTGGTTAGATGTTTAGTTTCCAGTTTTGGGTTACTTTTCATGATCAGCAGGAAATTACTTTCAGGCGTGGCTTTCACTTTCTGCAGAAATGGTTTCTACAGTAAGGTGTGCCTTTTCAAAAAAACTAGTTCACACCCACACTAAAAAAAAAAGGAGGGGGAGTTGAGTGGAGAGGAAACACCTCTCCCATATGCATCAGTCCCAAACATAATGGGATCTTTGAGCAAAATCTTTTTCCCCTATGAGGTTGTTTGGTCTCTTATGTGATTGTTTGTTGAAATTAAGTATTCAACTAGTAAGCAACTTTCTATGCTGAAAGCTAAGAAATGCCCAGTGAGGTTTGCATGCAACTTTAGTAGTCTGAAATTTCATTCTTAAAATTTAAGTTACTAATCAGTAAATTATTACCTTTCTTATTTTTTGTTAGGCATTGAAAAGTCAACATCTGAATATAAATAAACTCCTAAGATTTAGGTCCACATCTGTAGCATCAAGGTTGGTAGTCGGATGGAACTGAAAGGTGTAATCACACTGAAATGAATAATTTAGTCCAAAAATGTTCCATTTTCCAGCACTATAACATTCCTGATGTTCTCTGTGTCCTGTTACCACTGCTTTCTGTTCAATCCTGACATGGCATTATGCTGAGACCTTGAATTTTACCCTTTCCTAGTGACTGCATTTATCTTATGTTAGATACTTAAGTCTTGTCACCAGAATGTACTGCTGAAAAGATGTTCACAAAACATCTCCAAGACAATATAAAATGAGGCCTGTCTTATCACACTCATCTAGCTACTTATCAGAAACACAGCAAAAATTGCCATTAATTACATATGTGAGGTTTCTTATTATGAAATGATTATTATAGTTATTAATGATACATACAGACTAGACATCTACTAGTATTAGTAAAGTAAAATTATTAAAGATGGGGAGGTACTCTGTAAAGTGACAAATTGAGAAAATTTTACAGATGAAAGATACATATATGATCTTAATGTGCTTTACAGCAGTCATATGTTAGATAGGATTTTTAAAAGTACAAAAACTCAGAGAAGTGTGAAATAACAATACATTTGGATGCTAGAGTTGCTTTGAGTTTTAATGAGATTTAAAGGCCTCAGGGAGAAACCTATGAAAATATACTATTATTAAGATATTTCCTAATCTGGAAGGGATTAGCTCTTGGAGGTTAATTCTTTTCAGTACCTTTGAATACTTCAACCTGCAATCAATTGAAAAATGATGCTGACTACTTCAGAGTACTTGATGTAAGTTGGGGAAGTAACATATGTGTGTATCCATGTGTAGGTGTGTGGCACGTGTGTGTGTGTGTGTGTGCGCATATTAGTTTGCATTTTACATTTGAAAGTAAATAAAATACTTATAGAACTATAAATGTACATACCTATCTAGAATGAGTAGTTAAACTTATTCACTGTTGCAACATTCTTATAGAAGTATAGATCACATCAAGTTATATGAAATCCTACATTGATAATGTAAATAGAGAAGATAGTATTAGTTCTTATTGAAGAAGAGTATGTTTTATATTTTAGCACCTGCATGTGAATATTTATAAAGCTGATATAAAATCAAGTAAAATAGGCGTTACACATTTTGTTCTTCAGCCATCTAGTTTTTATATGTTTAAATAAACCTCCAAAATGTGGCCTTTTGCCACCCACATGTAACCTTCCTGTTGCCTGGAAATCAACATACCTGAAGAGATGGAATACTGAAAGGAGACAGTTTCACTCTGCATCAGCTGCTGAGAGGAGATGGTGAAAGATTTGTAGAGATGGAAGAGCATTTAAAAGGGACTGAGATAGCTGACAGAGTGGTACAGCAGGAGCCCTACAGAAGTGCACAATCAGGAGCTGAATATCATTCTCAAGGTAGGTTTCTTTGATTTTATTGCTCATTTTTCTAGATTAGATTTAGTTACTCGTTTAATTTTTCCTTTTTACTTTACTAGTAATGCCAACTGTTTTATGAAAACAAAATCTGAATAAAATATATCCTTACATTTAGAAGCAATTGCTTTAAATCATGTTACAAGTTACAGGTAATAAGATTATAGGTATTACTACACAGCAAACTACTAGGGGGAAGAAAATATCTATTTATTTAATTAATTATTTAGTAGGCAGTAGTTTACATTTAGCCAAATTTACCATAGCAAATAATGCCAGTTTTCTAGATAGTGTATGTCTTTATCCATACAGAAATAGTGGGAAAATAAGTATTAGGATTTTTTTTTAAAAAAAACATTCAACCATTTACATAGTATATGAATAGTAGAAAAAAAGGTTGTCTAATATGATTTTTTTTTCTCTTTATGGACTGGATAAACATACTTAACTTTCAAACATTCCACCATAAAATCTGAACTCATTAGGCCTATCACAGCACATCAGTAAATACAGAGTAGAAGTGAATGAGCAGGAGCAAATGATCAACTGTACTTGTGTGACTTTTCAAAATTGTAAAACCATCTTGACTCTATTAAGCCTTCTATCTCCTTATTATTATTCCAGAATTAGACAATGTATTGCCCCAGGAGCTGCTTTTTCCTCTTAACTGTCTGCCTTATTGCTACATCCCTGGGTAATCACCAAAGCAACAGTCATCAGTGCTTCGAAAGCGTGCAGTGGAATGACCTTTTAAAGGAGATTGAGAAACTGGTAAGTAAATGTGTAAAATATTGTCACAATCTACAGACGGTTTCAATCTTTGTTCAATTTAGGCATAAGGAATTCTCAAATGCACAATAAATTGCCTGATTACAAATTTTTTTATATTATTAAAGTTACAAGCCAGCTGTCCCCTCTCTAAAAGCCAAAAATCTTAAATTTAGATTTTTTAATTCGAACTCATCCTGTTGAATATATGTGTGTCTTCTAAGAAAAGCTCCACACAGAAGCCACATATTTTAGAGTACGTAGTTATCTGTGATTTCTGCTAACTGGCATCAACTTGAACACCATGGCACCAGAAATTACTTTACCACAACATAATCTGACTCAAAGAAAAGGGCTTCCACAGTCACATTTTTTTTGGTACACATACTCTCTGATGATGTTTTTGGAAATCAACTATATGGAAATCATGTTTCCTTCTCAATTTAGCTTCTTCTATAACCTGCCTTTTCATCAACACCAGTCAGACTGAGCTGTTTCTTCCATTTTATATAGGCTTGGGAACATAGAAGCAAATGAATCCCCTTCACACGACCTCATGAGCTATGTAGTGTCCTCTATTGATGTAGACATTCATAGACTTCATTGTAAAGGGACCAACTAACCAGTGAACGCTTCTATAAATTGTTCCCGTAATAAAATGTTTTTGCACATGCTTAAATCTCTATGCTGATGTTTTCTTTAAGAACAAAAGAGGCTTTTCTTTGGAGTGTGGGGAAGTGAGCAATGAAGATTTGTGTTTCCCTGAGCAGATGCTAAAAGCAGTAAGTAGAAGAAGATATGTACTTGACATTATCTCATTGTAGCAGCTCTACCTCACGCAGCCTAAACACCTTGTCACAAGACTTTTACATTAGAATTATAACACACTAAATTACAGGTTTAAATGATAAATCTGACTGTTGACTTTTCAGTCCAAATTCTTTTCCCTCAGAGATTACTTATGGAAATCATAGTTTCTTTGCTTTTCATATTACTTGAATTACAGTACCACTTGTACAAGAGAAGGGTAGATTTTTTATTTGTTTATTTGTTTAAAGTGGAAAATAAGTTGGAATCAGGCTGGTGGCCTAGAAACTACCAGAACAGCAAGCTGACTTCAGTTTCAGTCAGAAGCAAAACCCACAAAAACAGTACAGGGGCTAAGTTTATGTACTACTCAACACATGCATGCACTTTATGTGCACAGGTCACTCCCAGTCTAGGTCTGTAATGCCAGGTATTGGGTTACCAGTGTGTTACTGCACCGAAGCAATTCATTCAGCTCCCCTTTAGCTCACGTCTCTCATGGAGTTTCTAAAACACAACCATGGAACAAAATGGACAGGCAGCATTATCAGCCTCTCTTATACTTCCACCTTCACTGAGACAGAGGGAGCTGCCCTTCACCAGATCTGCAATGCACTTGTGAGGAAAGAGCTGCACATTCTTAGCCTACAGTCTTTGGTCTGACTTCAAAAGATCTAGTCTTGATTCTTGGCCTTTTATTGACTGTTCCTTGTACATTGTATATATCAAAGAACCTTAATGCAATCCAAAAATGCAATATATATTTACATTACAAAAAAAAATTCTTGTCTTATGAAAGCAAAAATTGCAAATGGAAATTGCACATTCAAGTCCTGATTTTCAAATAAATACCATCGTTGCAATGCATATTACTTTCTATAATTATTCTACTTAAAAATTCAGAATAGTACAAGAAAGTGGTGAAAAATTGTTAAGAGCTTATGATAAGCAGACTCAAGCAGTGGAAAAATATACCAAAACATAAGTGCAAATTTCAGAAACCAAATTCATCTACATTTGTTTTTTGTTATCACAGGTTAAATATGATAAGGCAGCCATTGTTTATATAGTGCATGAAATTGCAGAGTTTTTCAAGAGAGCAGACACTCCTTTTCAAAATAAGAACATTTTTCTAAGAGAAATGTATGAAGCTCATGCTCAGCTCAAGACTTGTGTAAGTATAATTTTTTTTTTAACTGCATGCTATTCAAGTCAGATATTCATGGTGAATAAAAGTGATAATACGTATGCTGAAAATGCAATTGAAAACTTTAAAGACTACACTTTCAAATAATGGCTCCTATAATGTGTATGCAAGTAATGACAGGTATCTTTCAGCACTTTTACTGACCTGCGTAATACAGGCAGTTTTAAATTCACACATTATGGGCTTATTTTGAGATATGATGCCTAAAAATGTGACTAGGTCAGTATTTAAATTGGTTCTCCTTAAAAACTGCACTGGTTCTACAGAGAAGTATTATATTTCTTATTCTTACTAAGTGTCAATTTCATGTGCTGTTCTTCAATTACTTATGACTTCTGTCGAGCCAAACTAATGTAAGAATTACATGCAAATTGTATGCAAAACAGTTCAGGAAAATATTTAGATCTGTATTCAGCCTAATTCATCTGAGTCAACTACTTAAACTTACGTGCAAAGAGTTACTTCAGTTGGGATCACCTTAAGAATGATTTACAGAGGACAAAGCCCTGAATTTATTATAGCTTGCTTTGCAACTAATATCTGTGCCAAAACCTGCAGGAGAACAAACCTAGGCATACAAATGTACAGCCTAATTCACCCTTCTGTGTTGTTCTGGAGGGAACCTACTGCACTTTTTTGCATGAGAGAGAGGTTTCCACAACTAGACATATGCCTGAGTGGTAGCATCTAAACACTGAGCTCCAAATCCACCCTGCTTCTGATCAGGCCAGACCCCAGGATAAGGTCTGTATAGCAGAGGATTATAATGAGTGATTACTTAAGCACAGTTTTTCAAAATTAATGAACATAATCACATAGGTACATCCCTGACATGTGAAATGACCAGCAATTATTCTGAAATATTTCCTTCAAGGAGAGTGTACATGAGAAAAACTAGTATTGCCACAGAATCAAAAAGTCCATGGACTCCTTACCTTGCTTTGAACATTGATATACTCATTTCCTGATCTCTTTGCAGACATAGCGAGTGTACGTTACACTGCCTTTAATATTAACTCATTCAGCAAGCTTGCATATGACAGAAGCATTACAACGTTCTTAGTCATGATCACGTCTGTCAGAGGGTACTGTTTTACTGAGTCATGTTGAACTTCCATTTACTTCTCACTGTTCAAACTAAAGCTTATTTTCCTTTAAAATAACAGCTGAAGTCCAGACTTAACACTGTCCATGAATCCATAGTAAAAGACTGCTTCAAGAAAATGGATAAATTTGTGGCCAGGGTAAGTAGACGGTTTCTTTACTTCCATCTCACTTTCAAGAATTTTAAAGATACAGAATAGTTTCTTATACAAGCAGCCCCACTGCGGATGAAAGCTGTACGAATCTGGGATTGTGCCACATTACCCATTACCAAGCAGCATGGATTTTCACTCACACAAGATCTTTTGGCCCACATGCTTTTCAGGGTCACCACAAGCTTTTAAAAATATTTAATTTTAATTCAACACTATAACCCTTTGCAGTCTATGCCTTTTTAGAAATACTTCACACTACACGGGTCAGGATTAGCCATGCATCTGATAACATCTATTTCACCTGGAAAAATAATGATCATTTTATATACCAAGAACATTTGAATCTTAACCAAACTTCCTAAAATTATTCTTTTTCTTTAATATATTTTCTGTGAATAAATTATTACATGCTTGTTCTCAATTCACTTTTGCTTGTCAAAATATTGGATGTCATGTTTTACAAAACTGCTAATAAATGTCTCTTAATAATCTTTTCTTCACAGTCAAATGATCATTGCACTTGGCAAGAGATCCATGCACAATCCAGAGAGATTCTTCAAAGACTCAAAAACCACTCTTTCAAGAGAAAAGGAACACATTAGCAAAGTCAGTTTCCACCTGATACTGAGGATCTACTATCATGTCAAGATACATTATCCTATTTTTCTAAAAATTAAAGGAAGTAGTATACACATCTTCCTATTTAAAACTATAAATTGCTTAATTTATTTTTGTCAAGATATTTTTCTGAACTACTATAATAACTTTGGCCTTAATAAAAAAGCATGTAAAAAGAGCAAGTAAATATGCTTGTGTTTATTTGTTTTACAAAAAACGGGGACATTTTTCGTAAAATACATGCCATATATATGGACCTCCGAATCTTGTGTTAAGGCTAAACACTGAGCATATCAGTTACAGCACTCGATTTTGCAGTACATTCATCATGTTATGGGAATATGAGTCTATGCAGCCTAATGCTTTCCCAAGGCACATCTCATACCACACATTTGCACTGCTGCACTTTTACCAGTGAAGTTAAAAAGCTACCTGGCCATTCATGTGTGAAAGACATGCCTGTTTCCAGAAATGCCATGCCAGTCTTCCAGATCCTTTCATGAGGAATTCTGAAATTTCAGTTTGATCACTCATGTGTAAATTACACATATGTAAAAAAACCCAACACACCAAACAAACCTCTCTGCATTCCATTATACAGACAAGAACTAACCATAGCATTAAAAGATTGACATGTCATATGCGCTTCACTCTTAAGATATACTCACAAATGAAAAAACTTGGTATAGCAAAGAGTGTCACAAACTAGGGAACCTATTTGTAGCTATTAATAATAAGGAGAAAATAGCTGCTCCAAATTATACTTCAGAGAATCCTCTTTGTCCTCCGCTCACAATAAAATCCGACATATAGCTTAAGGAGTCTCAGCTTCTTTCAGTCGGCTTCCACGTTACATGTCAAAACTAATACTCTATGTTGCTTTGATGAAGTGATAATTTTGTATTGTTAACACTTCATGTGACCACCTTATTGCCATAATCATCCTAAATCAAAGTGTTTAGTTTACTTTAGACAATTCTAAAAGATTCTAAGAAAAAGATCTTAAGGATTTTATAGCAAACACATTGCTCCCTCCAATTTAATTCTACTACTTGACTCACTGTGATACTGCAACATTACCAAATTTCCACTTCTTGAAAAACCACTCAAGTTCAGTACAAGTTAATAACCTCATTGTCTGTATCTAGATTGGAATATCAAAATAGTTTTTTTCTAATAGAAACTGTCCACAGGCAATGCCATTTCTGACAAACAGAACAGCGATTCTGCAATAAATAAGCTGCACGTTATGGCAAAAGCTGTTTTTTATCTTTCTCCTTGCTTCACATGCATTTTCCCTGTGTATACCACAACTGCATATCAGAAAACCCTAGAGAAGTCAAGCTTAGATACCAATTGCTTTTCCAAATAAGGCTTTCGTTACAACACTGTTCACCTGTGACCTCAGTTCATAAGATAGCTTCACCAGAAATACTGAGTTTACCTGGAACCCCAGCTTTTCCATCTAGAACAGAATGGGAGATCTAACACAGAAGAGCACTTTTAGCCTTTGTCCAACACAGCAGATTCTCATATTCTTTCTAAAGTCAGCCTTCAAACTGTCATGGCAATAAATCCCGTGGCTCTCGATGTCAATACTGCTAAAATTACAAACATAAGAGTTTCTTCTCTTTTGTCATGTAGCTGTTCATGTTGTTAGCTAGAATGAAAGTAATAATTCAGGTACTCTTCCTAATATTTAACCACTGTTCATGTGTTTGTTTCATGGAGCACAGCCACCTCTTAAGAAACAATACAGATAATCCAGGTAAAATTGACAATTAATGTTATACCTATTGTATATTACATAAATACTAATTATTTACACTCTTAATATAAGCAACACGCTGCTTTAAAATTCCATGCATGTGAACAGAAGGAAAAGCAAACCTAACTCCAAATCATGAATTATGCTTACAATTCGAACAATGTACCACCTTAATTTTTACTGAACTGTTGTAAGGTACCTTCTCACATCTGAATTCTTGATTTCTGATCAAAGGTTCTTTCTAAACTGCCAAGTCCTTGAAAGATAAAACCAAATGAAACCTTTATCTTTAATTACAATATCTACATGGCTAAATCACTTACTTGCAAACAATTTCAGGACTATCTCTAAAATCACAAAGCTGTGGCACATAATAATTTTAGAACATGTATGTACATGCCATGGATTGTTACTGGAATGGGTAGGCACAATCAGAACACAAAAGGAAAAGCAAATAAAACTTGAAAATGTGATACTATTATCCTATTTCCATGTTTATATCTTAAAAAGGTAGTGGTGCACTTCTTGTTACATTTCGCATGCAATCAGCACTACAAATTAACAAGGTGACTTGAAAATGAAACTGTCTTTGAGTGATACCACAGGATCAAAAACATGGATGGTGGCCAGGTCACTGACATAGAAATTATGCAGTAGCCAACTGTGCTAGAAATAGTGCTTAAAATGTTTAAGTAATCTTCAATAAGAGAAGAATGAAGATTGAAGACAGCTGAATCTTTTACAAGAATATAAATTATTTTATATCTATAGATTCAATTGTAAGTATCAGTATTAGTAACACAGAACCTTTACATATTCAGGTATTGAAAAGAGACCTGAAAAAGCCCAGAATCCCTACCTCAGCAGTGGTAACAGCACTGTCACTATTCATCCCCATCTCAAAGTAATAGTAACAGTGGAGATGAAAGACTACTATCAATCAGTTTTAACAGTTGTGCTTATTAATGAAATACTAAGTTACTAGGCAATAAGGTGTGGAAAATAATTTTGTACTGTGGTATCAGACAGGTGATCTACCCAAACATTTCTGTCTCAAACATCTATGATCTTATTAAACTGCACTTCCATTGTGGATGGCATAGAGTAAAAGGAAATAAGAAATATTTTACAACTTCCATATAACTGTCTGATATCTCATGCAAATGAGGCTTAACTTGAAGCCCTAACCCACACAAGAGCAGGGGCTGCACTGCAAAAACAACCATGCCAACTCATTACAAGGCTGGAACAGCTGTAATAACGAATTAGGTCCCATATAAAGGAACAGAGTACAAATCCTCCCTCACGCACCCTCTCTCTCTGATCCTTGTGCTGGATGTGTGCTGAGTTGTCTCTCCCGCCAACACCCATATTACGCCTTTCCTACTAAGGACGGTTATTACATTTTGTCCAAGGGTTTGCCAACTGACAGCCATTCAAGTGTACCACGAAAGCACTTCTGCTCCAGACTTGGGTGCCTACTGTCAGACTTACTCCACAATTTATCTTCAGTTTCGTTTTCACTACTGCCTTGACTCCATAGCAACATCCTACCACTTGATCACATCCTCTACAACAGCACAGACTGTGGCTTTTTTCCAGTGTGCACAGCTTTCAGGGAAGTTCTGGCCTTAACAATTACAAAGCAAATGACTGCAATTTCAGTTACTTTGGCTCCTCCATCCTTCTAACAATTCTTGACCTTGGACATCTTGGTACCTCTCTGAGTTTGATGCTCTTAGAACTATGAAGTGCTCCTTGTTTGCTCATTAGTCACAATCTTGCATGACTCATGCCACTCACCCTCTTGGCTGGAGAGTAAGAGTTTCAGGATCCAAAATTTCTACAACTACATTGGTTCTTTCTTAAAACAGAAATACTTTCAGAGCAGCTGCAACTCAGCTAGCAGTCTAACCATGTGTGTAGCTGTCAGATGTTTCTAGTGTTTAACAGACACTGTGTCATGCAAGATGCTATACCATAACCCAAAGTACAGTCACATCCTAAACAGGATCAGTCACGTGGACCTCCCAATTTCATGCGGGAAAAAAGTTAAAGACAGCTGTACCATAACACTTGCGAAAGCAATGTTATAAGACTTGTGGCAGCCTTCCCTCATCTTAATTAAATAAAAAAGAAATCTGAGCTTCACTACCCCAAATCTGTGACACTGCTAGGGAAATAACCTCTTTCTGTGTTGTCCTATAGGTTTCTCCATGCTATGGGGCTGCAGCACAGAACTTGATCCATGGTACTGAACAACACTAAAGAAAGCTGCTTGAACCATGTTTCTCACTTCTGCAGTAGTACTTAATTATCTTGTGTATATAACTGGGTACTTTACTTATTGCTTCTGACAATAAACTATTGCTTCATTTATTTGCTTCTGACAGTAAATTTCCATTTAATTTTTTCTGTGAAAGCATTAAGTCCAGTGAAACAATACAAAAAACTTCCAGAAGGAATGCACAAATTATAAGAAGCATAAAGAATACAATATGAGTTAATTAATCCTTGTGGGATTAATTTTGCCCTCTGTTCTGCCTATTTATGCTTAAATAACCCACCTTAGACTGGCCCTACATACTGGAAATCATCAGGGTTTCCTAAGGCAGGCGCTTGCTTGATTCCTATGGTACGTGCAGGACCCTCAACGACTTGTGGATTCCAAGACAAGGACAACAACTCCACAGCAGAATTGTTTCAGGATGGGATGGGAATTCCTATCCCTCCCAGTCATCTTGGAAAGTGGAAGCACTTTGCCACAGGTATCTGTTTTGAGCTTGTGAACATCATCTTGTGATGGAAATGAAGATTCATAGGAGCAGATCTTGACCTCATGGGGAAATTAGACTGTCTATGGACAAGTGTACCAGGCAGGAAGACTAGATCTAGACCATAACTTCCCAGAAGTAGCTGTAATATTACTAACTCATTGTAGGACTCATCCTGCTCTGGAATACAGTTGATCCCCTTCTAGTCCACCTCACATTATTTCCCAAACTCCCAATGTCCTCTCCTACTCTTGTCTATTCCTTTGGAATCCATTCCAGTGTGTCACAAAACTGAGCCAGCTGATGCTGCGGGCTAACATGCCTTTTTGGTTTTGATGGTAAAATTTAATTTGATCAGGTTCTGAACTCACAAAAGCAATAATGAAGAGTAAATGCCATTACAAATAACCTCTCAGAACTTGTTAATCAATTAGTTATTTTTTTATCTATGTAGCCTAATTATTTTTCTTTGTGGAAAGAAGGATTTTATTTTTCATTTTTCCAATGAGCTGTTGTTATTGCACCAGGTCTCTCAGTAGTTGTTTACTTCTTTTTTTTTAAAAAAAAAACCCCAGCTATTTAAAACGTTACATTCATATTTTAAAGACACGATATTGTATGAGACATTCAGTCTCAGCGGAAAAGAGGCATTCAGCATCAAAGAAACACTACCTTCCTGGAAGGGAAATGAGCTTAAGATAATTGACTGTAAACATTAAACATTAAACATGCTCTATCTATATCTGATCACAACAATCACTGTTCAATTTATTCACAATATACTGATTATTTTCACATAATGATCCTAATGGTATTACTCAGACATATCATAAAAGGACTTTGGTCACTTGCATAAGACAATCAACGAAATCAATTTTCTCTTTATTAATATTGTAAGGAATTCCAAGGAACTATAATGCAAGTACAGAAAAAAAATTATTACATAAGAAGCCAGATATTTAATATTTTCTTAGCACTAGCACATATTCTTAAATATTGCATTACATTACAACATTATTAACTCTGAAAATAAAATAGAAGCTAATCCAATCTGGTTTATATTTTCCCAGTCCTGTTCTGCAGTTTAAATACATTACTTAACTTCTCAGCTATGCCTGTCAAAGTATTTCTAAACTGTAGGTTCTGGTGTATGCAATATATTTTGTGTGTGAGTTTGGGGTTTTTTTTGTGCTACAGAATATGAGATAAGACTTTTCCTGGTGTTATTCTGAGCAAAAGATGCATATAAATGCATTATTACAAGAAATCAATATTAAATACAACTCTGCTAACAATTTCAGTTTCAAAGACAAGGAGAACTGAAATGTTATTTCTTCCCAGACTTCCAGACTGGAATCTTGCAAATGAGAATGACTCTGCTATTCATTAAAAGCTATTTTACTAATTCCACAAATGGAAACTCTTCACATTTTCCAAGATTGGTTATGATCTCAAATTATAGTGTCATAAAAATATTTAGAAGAAAGAATATGAAATTTGTACCAATTAACTACCACACCACAACTATTAATGGGAGTGAAAAAAGGGCTGATGCTCTTCTTACATTCAGCGTTAAAAAGAAAGGAAGAAGGAGATGAGAAGTAAGTTGCAAATAGTGAAAGTGAGGAGGAACAAAGGAAAATAGACGGTAGGAAAATAAGTGAAAGGAAGAAAAAGGCTAAGGTGGAGAGGAGAAAGAGTGAGGGAACAAGCACATGCTAGGAAATAAGAGATATCTATTAAGCAGGAAATGGTGTAAGTAAAAATAAATATGTCCTCCTGAAGGACCAACTTTTGCTGTTCTATATTATTTATGACACCATAACAGAATAAAACAGCAGCAAAAAAGTCAAAGGTTAAGACTGCTTCTTGAAGTGCAAATTATTCAGACCAAATACCTAACTTTATTGCTTTCTCTAAGTACTTGCAATCTCTCTCAAACTGCTGGCAGCTAACACACAAACTTTAATGATGGTCCCACTGTCTGCTTTACTACCAAAATTGCTTTTCTAGTCTCCTCAGTCCTGCAGGAAGTCAACTTTGCAGCATGGTACCCTGTAGATGCTTTATGGAGGAGACTAAGATGCCTTGTACACTATGGAATACATTCCATTTCAACCATTTATGCTTTCCCCCCACCTCACAATCCTCAAATTATGTTTCCATTAGGTTCAGGCATTTTGAATAGTTAATCCTCTTTCATTCCAGTAGTAAGACACCACAGTTTGAAGGACTAGGGTCATAGCAGCTACAATAAAAAGTGCAGTGATTTTTCATTCTATCTCTTTGAGCAATCTAATGGCTGTCTGAAATCTCTGAAATCACCTAGGTTATTTTGAGCATTGCTGGAACTTCCATTAAGGCGCAGGCCACAAAACTGCAAAGACAATATGCATAACCTGTATTGTAAAGAGTGAAATCTATCCTCAAAGGGGAAAGAACCACATGAGAAATATGTATCAAATCCACTGTTTATGAGTACTAATGTAAATAATATAAATATTGTAATTTATGCAAAAAATATACAGTAAGTTGGCAGTTGAATATTTACAGTGCAATGGAGAACAAGTCCACTTGTTCAACTCTCACATATTATAAAACGTGTATCGATTGCAAATTATAGAACACAGTTTCAATTAGATTAATTTCAGACAAAATAAAATTCTCCAGTATCAATGGGAACTGCTGCTTACTTGAAGGGACTGTATTTTTAACTCATCATATTACTGTTTATCTACATTTATATTACTGCAGTTATACAGCCATGTTAATTCTGGATTATAAAATACAAGTCTTCGCAGAAGGGAACAACGGCTGTAACGTTTGTAGAACATCAGAGTTACATTTAGAAATGAAGGTACACTTATCAAACCAATTCAATTAGATTAGATCATTACTTATAACACCATTTCTTGAAGTATAATTAATGGTACATGATTTTAAATGCTTTTTTTTTTTTGGTTGTTTTTCTTCTCCACATAAAAATGATCCCCAAGTCAATAAAATACGGGGAGAGGTTACTCTTTCCTTCAGCAACCCCTAGTTACACATATCATATAAATTCATCTCTATCTCTTCTAGTTTTGTCAGAACTTCTTCCTTTGCAGTTATTTCGATCAATCTCACTGAGTGAAGAAATCGGAGACAGCTTCAGGCCAATAGTCCTTTTGGCCTCAAGCCACATAAGCACTTAGGTTGATGTGTCCTGTATTCATGCCTTTTCGGAAGAAAAAGGCAGAGCATTATTCCAGACAAACTTGCTAAGGAATATGATATGACAAATCTTCAGAGAACTCCTGACTATCATCCACTCTTCAATAGAAGCGACCTCCATGTAAAATTACACAGTACTTATCCTTTATATAATATAGCCTAATAATTACAGCATATGATCAGAAAGCGACACTTCCGAGATAAGTTTTGCCCAAATACATTGAAATCTTCCTCTGCAATCTGCCCTGTCTGTCAGGAGGCCATTTTTTCTGAATGAGGACACTCCAGCACTCTTGCTGAAGCTGTTACAAGCATCCCCGAATTCAGAAATACTGCACAAAGGATGACACCATCTAATAATAAAGTAGTTAGAGCAGTCATCCATAAGCCAGAGGTTCTGCATTCTAGAAATTATTGTAAGGTTATTGTTCCTATTTTTATATTGAGCATAAAAGCAACAAACACATTTCACATCACATTCATAGTAACAATTCTCCTAAATATCTTAAGAACGTTTAAGAACTTAAAAGAAAGCCATAGAAATACCACAGTCTAAGAATACCAGGATCAGCCCATATCCTTTTAATGTGGAATATGAACATGTATGTATCATTGTACTCATTTCCCAACGAGACCTTTTGTGGCTCATAGCATGGCAAACTTACAAATTATCCTGTGGCACCAAATGATGGCTCACTGTGGACGTTTTCTTGGTGAGAGTGTCTTACGTATTCTTCTCCCTCAATAACTTAGTCAATTTTATGATTCATTAATCATTTAATTAGCACAATGTTTCCTTTTAATGAAGTGTCTTAGGCAGTTTTTTTAAACCTCTGAGCAATTATGATACATATATAACTAGCAGTGCTCAACTCCTCCAGTCCAGCATATCTGACACAATGTATCCTTCACAATAAGCAAATCCTCTTTGATCTGCAATATTTTTGGGTATTGCTTAACTCAGTCATGAATTTTCCTATCCAATAAAACAAGTACACCACACTTTTAAATTAAGAAGTGGACTCCAGGTCATGTCAAACCACAGAAAGATGCATTTACAGGGTCTTAGAACTTGTTTTTTTCCCAGGAATCAAAACTTGAAAGTTAGATAACCTAGAAATACATAGCATGTTAATATTTGTTTGATGGTGGCATCCAGCAGTGAATTTAGCAGCTGGCAGCAGGAAGAAGAAAAAACAATGCCACTTAATGAACCTGTGGAGCACAAATTAAAAACGTGTCATTTAAGAAAAGATACATGAATTTACCATGGAAGAAATAACTATCAAGCCTAGAGACCACACTGACACATTTTCCATATAACTACTTATAGAACATTTTCCATAAAATCTGGAGGCTTCAAAGCTAGTATGAGCTGAACAATACTTGGATCTGAAGTTAAACACCAACATTTCCATTCAAGATATTTGGCTAGAAACTAATTTGCTACTGCTTTATCATGTTCTACATTTGGGTTCTTAGATAAATACACAGTGGAGGAAATAACTTCTAGAAAAATACTGCTCAATCGCTGTCTTTTCTTTAAATAAAGAATAGTTGCAGTTAAGTTAACACAGGGAGTAGATTTGTGCTTTTCTTTTACACAAGGCCTGATTCAAACGCCAGCAAAAACTCTTGCCATTTGTTTTTAGTGGGAATTTCAATGCCTTAGATTTGTACCTAACCTCTCAGCTGAAGAGCTGGGTACAGCAAATTCAAAGCAACGGTCATTTTACATTCAAGAAAAAAAATCTACCTGATATTAAATGTGTGGCTTTCTTTCATGAGGAAAACAGTGATGTTTTACAGTATCATCTCTCACTGAAACACAACAACTGCCATTAGGTAAGGGAGAAACGAAAAAAAAAATTAAAACCAAATGAAATCCAGCCTACAGAATTCATACTGTTACAACAACACAAATGAAGGGTGAAAACCTATAGGAAAGAGATTAAGTAGTGCAAGAGTTTATATGCAACATGTAAGGCCAGGGAGTATTGTAGTATTAATGGAAGAAAGCAGACATCTCTCTTAAAGAATTCTTTGTCATTATCTGCCCAGAAATTGTACTTCAGTGACTTCTTTACTACATTTCATGCTAATCTGTGCATTCCATGACCAGCTTGTTTAATTTTTAAATGCTGGAATTTTTGTACAACCTTCTCTGTTCCCTGTCTATTTTTTAATAATTTTAAAAAGTTGAATGTGCAAAAATTAATTGCCTATGATTCAAAAGTCTCATGAAAAAATGACAGCTGCTTAGAGGAGACAGCTCCTACAGATGCCTCAGACAAACCTGATGAGTGGGCTCATGCACCACTAGGTGCCAGAGATCCACATAGGAAAGAAAGGTCTAGCTGTAGAAAATAGTTTCAATTGGCTGGAAAGCCATCCATTCAGCACTGTTACTCACATAATAATCTTGTTCTTTTTGGACAAGACTTGCTCTTCCTAGTTCACCTTAATTACAATGGAAAATGTGCCAAAAATAATACTGCATGCCTCTGTGATATTACATCCATGCTATGAATGGTTTTGTAGTTCAAGGGCAGCATGTGTAACAGTAGTGGCACAGGAAGTTTGTTGACAAGTCCCCCTTTTCTTTTTTTGACTACTAAAGCGTTCAGGTGAAACATATGATTGACTTGATGTTGTATACACTGCAACACACAGGATAATTGTTAAAGCAATTAACACCATTAAAAATAACATTCCTTCTTTGACAAACAGTTCTCATACCCATCCTGTCATCCACCCATTTTTTCGAGAATCGATCACCCAGGGACTTCCTTTAACTACCACCCACAGGATTAAGAGCATCCATAATGTTAACGTCCTCCTCATTCTTGTCGACTGCTTTCATAGTTGGGGCTTAACAGTTGTCACACAGCAACATGGGCTTGATCCACCTCGCAGGTGCCCGAAGTGGTCCTGTATCTGTTAAAACACAAGCATAACCTCGTCCCCATGTTAATAACTTATATGGACCTGTCCATTGCCCATAATAACTGTTTTTCAATAGCACTTTCACATTGTCTTGTACTTGCTCTAATTTTGACAAAATGGTTTGCATGTGCTTCAACTTCGGCACAATTTGATCATATCCTGCTAATTGCAAAAAAATCATTACATATTAGACTTTCATCAGTCTGTTTTTGCAGTGTCTCTCCCGATTCCCCCCTTTTTCATTTTGCTAAGAATGTTTTCACTACTTGATGGGTACATGCAATAATGACATAACTTGGTAAATGGATATCAATATTTCCTGGATAATCTGTTAGATCTACTTGTAAATTCAAAATATTTGCCATGCACCACTTAGCATTTTTTTTTTTTGTTATAGGGATATAAATGATTGTCAGGTCTTGGCCTAATAACTGAACACTTCTTTTTCTTCCCTTGGTGATTACCATTGTAATCATTTCAAATCTAGTGACTATGTTTTTGTTTGTTTGTTTGTTTTTAAGGTTGATGTGGTAAAATATCCACTCAATAATTTGTAGTGAATCGTTTGAATTTTCCTCTATCATTGGCTCAGTATCCCTAAAGGTTGTCTGCACTAGAACCCAGCAGTTGCAGACACTGGAATGCAGAGTGTTCTCACAAATTTGCATTCCCCTAAAGAGATAACACTGTTAACTCCTCTGGACTTCTTCAAAGCTGAAAGAAAAAAAACTTAGAAAGGAAGGAGAAGGGCGGGGTGGGGGGGCAGGGGACTCACACACATACAGCTGCAAGGCTAGGCTTTATCCATTTTTTTTTATGTTTCACTAGGTATTTTAAAATTTTCCTTATGAAGTCTTTCATTCCAAAGATCCCCAGGTAAATCTACCTGTTTGCGGCTTAGTGGACTTTTTAGATTGAAAGGTCCCAGAGATATATTTCTAAGATTAATCAAAACCAATGTGTAGGTCTTACAAACGTTTGAAGTACTTCAAACACACACACACACACCATCACTCATTTCTCAGCTAGCTGAATACATTTATACAATGTTGGTTATCACTATTGGATCCACAATTTTTCCATACTATGGATATTTAAACTACACATGGTACTGGGAACATACAACACTTAAAATACGTACATGCATTATCTAATAAGGCTTATATCGATTGTCTAACAAATATTTCACTTATGGTAATATATTGTTCTTCTTTGCTCTGTGAGTGCCATACTTTGCAAGTTCATGATTTGTGTAGTTTCTGCATCATGGACTGGTCAGTTGAGCTATAACCTCCATCTCCCCGTATATAATTATTCCAGTAAAGCCTGCGTTTATAACAAAAAGTCTTCCTGTCCGGTGTACAGTCAGTGCGGCAGCCATCATCTGTGCTTGATAGGTAAATGATCCCAACTGTTGTTGTAGGAGTTTTCAGACCGCATCCTATATTTCTATATTCGTCATTAGGATTTTTTGTCGCAGATTGCAAAATTAAGGCTTCTGTAACTGCTCAGTTGTCTACCTGCTTGTCGAGCACATCCTTCAATTTATCTATCTGTTGTAAAATTGCATTATTTAAACTGTCTTGATTCTTGAACTGCTACCAATGTTGTTTAATTGAGCCATTTCTTATCGTACGTGTTAACAGTCTCTTCTGTAATGCTGAAACTGCTTGGGTTTTCCGGTGGCAGCAGCGGTGGCGAGTGACCCTCCCTCAGCCCAGGGCAGTGCCCCCCCCCCCCCAGCGAGCTGCTCTGCAGGAGCTGGAGAGGTGGGACAGCGCGGAACTCCTCAGCCGAGCAGCTCGGCTCCCTTTTACAGTTTTTGGAATCTCCTTTATCGCTTCGTTACTAATTAGTTCCTAGCGCAGACCGCCGTCACGCGCACAGATCAAATCTTGCAGTATTTCAACTTCTCTCTGCCGCTGTGCCTCCCTCCTGGCTTGTGCCCGTTGGTCTGAGGGACAGGGGGGAGGTGGATCCGGCTCCTTCTCGGTGTCTATCGGACCCAGATCAAAGGGGTTGTCGGCCCTCCTATCGGGGGGTGCAGAGGCAAGCACAGCCAGTTTAGGGGGCTGGGGGGTTAGTGCAGTTGTTGATGATCCTGCATTTGGCTCGGAATTATCGCTCTGATTTTTAGAGCCGACATGCACCTTTAATGCTCCAAAATTATCTCTGCTCCATTTCAATAGTTCAATTAGACAATTCTTGTCATACTTAATCCCTCTCTTGGAGAGGATATGTTGGAGCAGTTTTACCACTGCATGCTTGTCTTTTGAAAGCATGGAACCCATCCCCTCCCCCGATTGCCGCTACTTGCCTGTAGCGGATCTTTGACTCAGGAGACTTCTTTACTTGGACGCGTGTCTTACTCCAATCTTCAGCAGTGCCGGAAAGCCTTCAGCAGTGCTGGAAAGTTTCAATCTTCTGCACCGGGTCAGTGCCAGAAAGTTTTCGGCCGGTCCTTCCACCCTCTACCACGTCTTCAGTCGTTCTGAGCAACTTCAGCATGTAATCCGAGGGTCCCTGTTTGGGTGCCACTTGTTGATGGGAGCATCATGGAATCAAACGCAGAGATCAATATGATCAGCGAGTGCTCAATTTATTGAGCTTAGCTGTTTCTTTATAAACCCTTTTTGGTTACATAACTGGGTGCCCACGAGGGTATCTAAAGTGTATTATTGGTTGAAGGTAGCTGCCCATAAAGCTATTACTAACATATTATTGGCTAAACTACTGCACATGCTAAGAAACCAAGTTACACTAAAATTAACTATATTGATAGTTCTATTTAATTGTTTTTCTTTCAGCTGGTACTCGTTCCCACTCAACTAGCTGTTGTATTCCTTTCAGCTGGCCTTTGTTTATCTTTCAGCTCTCTGTTTCAAGGCCTTGTTAGAATTGCTTAGTATCAATCAGTCTCACAGCATGCAGGCCTTGTTCTCTGTAAAATGTTCTCACAGAAGTTAAGGTAGGTAGCAATCCAAGGTACTTTTAAAAGGTCAATCTTGATTTCTCAGGGAGCGATAAGATATCAAGATGGGCAGATAACTTCATCTACATGATAGCAGGAACAAACAAGCAGTAGGAAAGAGATGCAACAAAGCATCTGCAATGGTCTGTACTAGGGAATAGTCAAAACCCACCTATTCTGTCCCTATCCCATGTAAACTGATTTTGTTGACTCTTACAGTAAGAGGACAACTAGACCATCTACTGTATTATGCAAATTACCTACTAAGGTTTTATTCAATATGCAGTTTCTTTATTATCAGTTTCAATACTTCAAAAGACCCTATTCTTTTAGTGTCAGTATGATTTATGCACCTGTACCGCGCTGCACTCCAACCACATCCCACAGGATTAAATGAGAGTGTTTCCCCCAACAGTCTTCAATACTTAAGCCAAGAAGTAATTCCTCTTCAGACTACAGGTAATTATATTGCTGGAAGATATTTAAGTATATCAAGACAGCCCCAGGAACAAAGAGTTCCATATCCTTTCCTCTCCACTCCCTTCTACTTTAATCACTTGACATAGACAAAATACAATTTTCCTGAGTGCTCTGCTGATGAACAATTGGTAGCTACAATAAAGGATGAAAACAGTGAAATCAGTCAGCTTCCTAGCCACACAAGGGTAAAAAAAATACACCTTTTAAATTTGTTATGTACCATAAGCTATTGGAAAGAAAAATAACTTTCAGAACATGATACCTCTCCAGCATCAATGCTTTATTTGGAAGAAAGAGGGAAAAGTCTACTTCCAAAGTTGAGCATGCTTTAGGTACAGTGAATAAAAAGTAAACCAATTCTAAAGAATGGGTAAGTATCTGTATCAAACCAAAGAGAACTAACGCAATGTTTACTCATAGCGTTGCTTAGATGACAAACTATCATTAGTTCATGATCTCAAAGAGTCTTAGTAATTTCTATTAGCCAAAACCCTTCCTACTGATTTTATATGCTTTGAATCAAGCCCCGAATCACTTCACTTAGCATTTGCAGAGCTACTCTCCAAGAAACTAATGTGATTCAATTTAAACCAGAATCCTTGGAACAGAGTGCAACTTCATGGGGGTTCACATATTTCTATAACAAAAGTTCACCTTTGTTGTCATCCAACTCAGAGCTTTCTTCAGATTCAGGAACAAACACACTAAATTCCCTGTAGAATTACTATTGTTCATGGTATGCAAACTATTTGGCAATGTGTTTTTTTCCATTGTCAAATCACACACTCATTTTAGCCTCTGAGTGGATTTGCAAATGTGAGCTGCCCTCATACTAGGTATAGATATCCATTTTCAGGTATGATTTCTTCAAACATTTATGAGTAATTTTGACTGAACTACTCAAATGACTGTACTCCTATATGTGTCTGTGTGAAAGGTGATGGGATCAGCATATGTACTTTTACAACGTGAATTACGTCTAAGATGTGATGATGTTGAATAAAAACAATAATTATTACAGCAATTAAAACATAAAGCATGAATCAGCATTTTACTCCTGTTCCTGACTCTCTCCCTGCCTTGCTTTGTAATTTTGGGCGAGTAACTTATTCTGCAAATACTTTTACTTATGCTAAGTACCACAATACATGGAATAATGCACATTTATTTGCTTAAATTAACAAGAAAAACAGGGTCTTAAGCTGTTTTAGTGACTACACATATTGGTATTATCAATAGGATTTAATAGGATCATAGAATAGTTTGGGTTGGAAAGGACTTTAAGGACCATCTAGTTCCACCTGCCCTGCCATGGGCAGGGATACCTCCCATCAGCTCAGGCTGCCCAAGGCCCCATCCAACTTGGCCTTGAACACCTCCAGGGATGGGGCAGCCACAGCTTCCCTCAGCAACCTGTTCCAGTGCCTCACCACTCTCATCATGAAGAAATTTTTCCCTATGCCTAGTCTAAATCTGCCCTTCTCCAGTTTATACTCATTGCCCCTCGTCCTGTCACCACAAGCCTTTGGGAACAGTCCCTCTCCAGATTTTTTGTAGCCCCTTTCAAGTACTGGAAAGTCGCTATAAGGTCTCCCCGGAGCCTCCTCTTCTCCAGGCTGAACAACCCCAACTCTCTCAGCCTGTCCTGCACGGGAGGTGCTCCAGCCCCGTGACCATCCTCGTAGCCCTCCTCTGGACCTGTTCCAACAGCTCCACATCCTTCTTACGTTGAGGATTCTAGAACGGCACTCCAGGTGAGGTCTCCCAAGAGAGCAATAAAGGGGCAGAATCCGGTCCCTCACCCTGCCGGCCACGTTTCTTTCGAGGCAGCCCAGGACACGGGCGGCGCCCGGCGCTGCCCTCACGGCGAGCAGCCCCGCCGCTCCCGCGCCGCTCCCCGGGCAGGACGCGCTCGGCCAGCCCGCAGCCCCGCCCCCCGCCCCTATTGGCCCCCGCGCCCGCCCATCCGGCGATGTGAGAGCGGCGGCCGCTCCCCTCCTTCCTCACGGTTTTTTTGTTTTTTTTTTTTTTTTTTCCTTCCACCCGTTTCTTTCGCGCAGCAGCCCCTTCCCCTCGCTGTTCTCTCCGCAGAAGCCCTCCTCTCCCCCACCCCCTCAGCCTGCAGGGGCTCTCGCCGGCTTCCTTCCCGCCGAGGCCAAGGATCCGACCCGGGGGTGCGGCCGGGGGCTCCCGCGGCTCCTCGCTCCCTCAGCCCGCCATGGATCACCAGCCCAAGTTCTTCGAGAACCTCTCCGGCACCGGGAAAGCCATCGGGGTGCTGACCAGCGGCGGCGATGCCCAAGGTAGGCGGGGGGAGCCGCCGGCGGGGGCGCATGGAGGCGGCGGGGAGAGGGCGAGGCCGGGCGAGCCGCGCTGCCCTCGTTCTCGTAGAATCCGTGAGGCAGGTTTGGCTCGGAGGGGACCTTAAAGCTTGTCCTGTTCCTCCCCCCCGTGATGGGCACGGACGCGTCCCACTAGGCGTTCGATATTAAGCCCTGAAATCGTTTAACTCGGAGGGGAGTGGGGATAAAAAACGTGTTTGCTGGTATTTCAACCGAATGTGGAAGAGTTATATAGAGCAACGTGCTCCAGGACAGCTGCTGTGCACGCACACCAGGGCAGCCACGGTGCCTGCAGTTACTGTGAACGTTTTGTTCTCGGATTTCCCTCTCCGCCATGGCTTTCGTGCTCTCTCTTTAGCTAAAATGATATAAAAAACTGAAGGAAGGACTAAATCGTTATGTTAAGGGAACGGATTAGCTTAAGCAGTAATAAGAGTATTACCCTGGCGCCGTTTATTAAAGGAATACCTGCATAACAATCAAATCGGCGTTAATTATGGAGTTTGGCTTTTCATGGCATCAAGATAAACGATTTTGGCGTGGCCTGGGCTCCTGATCTGCAAACACACTCTTCTCCTTCCCCCTCGCGCTTCCTCTGCGCCTGCCTTGGCGGGGAACCGGCTAGAAATGCTGCGATAACTTTCACCACCAAAATGTCTTCGCTTCCTCGGGAGATGGTGGGGAGAGGAGGGAGAGCGGGTGGCTGGTGTGTGTGGGAGAGGAGGTCGTGCTGCTTTGCATGGCGGGTGGGAGGCTGGCTGCTATGCTGGGGCTCTGCCAGCCCTCGCCTCGTCTGCTTTTCACTTCATTCTGGCACCGCTTCGCTGTTCCTACCCATGATTTAGAAAGCTCAGATGGTAGTTTACTCTCCAGCCCCGCAGGAGCACGTTGGAAGCGTGTTTCACCTGCTTGCATCTCCTAAGTGTAGAGGGAGTCCTAGCGCAGGACAGGGCGAACAAAAGACCTGGAGACGTTAAGAGGGAAGGGAAAGAAGAGGCTTGATCGCAGTATAGTCATGAAGTCGTGTCTTCTTACGCTTTCGTTACGCCTTTTCTAACAGAACATCTCGCATATTTTAACAGTTCCAACTTTCACTTAGTTAAGATTTCAACTGTGCAGCGCTGCTCGAGAGGACTCGTGCTTCGCTTTTGCCGGAAGAGTTAATTAGTGACGATTGCTTTTAGCTCCTTCCCTTAAATTACGATTGTTTTATATTTTTGTGCCGGGAATGTCTCGGAAGTACTTAAAGAAAAGACGGCGCTCCTCTGCGCGTTTCTGGAGGGAATGGGGGGGGGTGCGGGGAGAAGTCTCTCCCTCGTGTTCGTGCGGGCTCGCGTGTTCAGTGACCGGTCCCCCCAGCTTTTCGCAGAAGAGCAGCCCGCAGAGCGGCTGGGGCGATGTGTCGCTTGCCCCGGGAGCGGGCAGCCGCCTCTCCTCCTCGCCGTGGCTGCAGTGGCTCGGCTGGACCAGCGCCGCCGCGCTCCCTCCCCGCCGCCGGTGTGTACGTGATCCGCTGCCAGTCGCTGCAGATTCCGCCTCTTTGCGTCATCTGCGCCGGGAGAAGCATCCTCCCCGCCGCCCGCAGGGATAACGGGAGCCCCCGGGTTTACCTGGGATTAGCCGAAACTTTCTAATCAGGGGTGGAAGGCGTTTGATATACCGATCGGAGAGGGAGATGTTACGGTTCCAGAGAAAAGTGCAAGTTGATGACCGCAAACGGCTTCTCTTCGCTTCTCGATAGGGTTTTATGCTTGTTTGAGTTTTTTCCACAGTTTGCTCTCGGTATCATCAGTTCCACTCCTAAATGACTCTGGGAGGGACTGTCAATCAAGGAATCTGTTTTGATGCTCTCGTCACTAAATCGCCATTTTAAAGTGTGCCAGGGCATTGCCTGGAGCAGCGGTGGTGTGATCAGCGAGAGGCTGAGCCCTGTTCCTTCCTTCTGCGTGGCTGGAGATTATATAATGCAGCAGCAGATGTATCTCTTTTTATAAAGTATTAATCTGCACTTGCCACTGTGAATTAAAGCATTTAAAGGACTCGGAGAGTTCATGGGTAACATCTAGGCTTTATTATCTGGCAGATTGTAACTGCAGCATATTTACATGGAGGCTTAAAAAGTAATTGCCTGTGGAAGTTGCTGACTGGAGTGAGGTTGTCACAAAGACCAAACAAAGTAAACTGGATGCCATCCAAGTAATTTTGTAGGCAGCCTTGTCCTAACTTAGAAGAACAAGGAAAAATAACCCAAAATATTTTAGAACTCAGCCATTTCAACAGAATCACACAACACAGTTGAGGTTTATAACCCTTACTATCTTGGTTGCAGTGGAGATGTAGTCTGTTTGCATACTAGATTAGGAGTTAAACAAGGGACAAGATGAGTCATGCCCTGTCAAGGTCATTTGCTCTCTGGAGGGCAAATGGTCGATTGAAGTGAAATTGTGAGGTGTAAGTGGAAGGAAACGTGCTGTGCTGCTGTTACTGCAGAGCTGTTTGAAAATACATATTCAGGCAAACTGTCAATGAGGCAAGCCTACTAACTCTCTGAACTAAGCAAAAGTACTAATACAAAGAAAAGCGTTCCAGTCTCCTGTTTTGGATTTTTTTTTTTTTTTTTGGTTGTTAGGGACTAGAAGTATTCAGAGTATCTGCGGTGCAATCTAAACTCACAGGAAATTGAGTGGAAGGAACACGCATTAGTATTGCAGTAAACACGTAATCTCTATATCAGTAGGTGCATTGATTTAAATTGGGATGTCAATACTAGCCTTGAACAAAATCTACTTGGAATTATTTTAAAATAGAAGTTACTGCCTTTGCTGCTATTGTACTTTTTAATAATTTAGAAGTGGCATTATGTGAATTGCAGAAGCCTTGGTATTTATAGGACACGTTGGGTTTTAAATTTCCCCACATTTGTGGTCTTCCCTTGCAAGTTTTTTTTGTTTGTCCTTTTTACTACCTGTGGAATAGTAAAGACTACAGAATGTATATATTTATCATACTGGAAATATTAGGGATTTTAGTCAACATATTTTAAGCCTAGGTGTGTTCTTCTGTTTGAAGTTAAAAGAATTAATTAGTGCTTTATTTCACAGGAAAAAGATGTATTTTGTATGCTTAATGTATCTAAGTACTAAACTTGGCAGTCCATCTCTTTAGCTAGCCAGCTGTTAAATTGTGAACTAAAAAAAAAAATACTTTCTATCCGTAATCACAGGCATCTTGAGAGGCTACAGATATTTTGTCAAATGATTCTCAAATTTAAGCCTAGAATATCCTAAACCCTGACTGCTGAAGTGAAGGTGTATATATCTACATTTGAAGCATTACAGGCTTCCCAACATTTCAGGACGTATTTAACACAGAAGTGTAGATGCACTATTCTTGTCCTGGTAGCTTATGGTTGAAGAGGAAAATTTGCCACTGAATAACTAAATAAACTTGACTGCTTCAGCAAATATTGAGCTTAGAAAATGATTGAAAGAACCCTGTAGCCTCTTGGATCCCAGAGTTTTGGAATACCACAGACCGTGACTGTGGAAGCAAAGATCTATGTATTTCTACTCTTGAAGTGCTGCAGGCTTCCAAGGAACATCATGAGGCACAGTTAGTGTGACAGTGCAGATGTACTGATATTATCCTGGTTGCATACAGTGGAAAAAGAAATTTTACCACTGAACAAACAAACAGAAAAATGAGTTAACTTCCCCCCTCAATCCACGACACCCTCCATCAAAACTCCTTACCCTTTTATGTTGTCCAAATTAGAGTTCATTTATTAACTCTTAGGTAATTTGAAGACAGTCACAAGGAAATTTTGAATTCTAGCCCCTTGATTACTGGATTCTGTGGTTGAAACTAGACTCTTAAAAACTTTTTCTAATTTTGAAAGAGGTATGTATGTAGTCAAAATGTTATACTATTGTATTTATTTAGGTAGTAGAATGTTCTGACCTAATACAGCATTACTGTTTAGAAAAAAAAATTGCAGTGTTTTCTTTGGGTATATAGAATCATTATTGTGATTCTATGCAATAAAATCTGTTATTTAACTAAATGTAAATGGAATAAAACTAAGTTGTTTTCTTGATGATTTGTTCAGTTCTTGTGTTTGCTTCTTCTCATCTTTCCTCTTGATTATTGGCTCTTGCGTCATTACTGATTTATCCATTTAAATAAAGTCTTTCTTGTTGGTAATATTTAGGTGTTTTCCTTAGTTTTTCTCTTAAGTCTGGGTCTTTATTCAGAGTATCACTTAAACATATGCACTGTCATTAAGCTGCATTAAAGCCAATGTTTATCTTTAAAATTGACGGTACTTAAGCATTTCTTGATGCTTATCCAAGGTGTTTAGTTTTGATTTTTATATGGTTAGTATTACAGTTACTTATTTAAAGGCCTGTCTAGCTGACTAATGTGAGGAAAACTTGGCTTAAACACACGATAGTGTTTTAATTTTACTCCAGCTCCTTTGTTGGAGTGGTGCATATGTATAGGGAACAGGATGTTGCATGAGAGTACCGTTTTGGGGGAAGGGAATGTCTTTAAAACAACGTAAAGATTTCTGCAGTATTGTTTGCAACCCTGCTATTAAAATTTCAAAGACAATTGAATGGACAGTGTCAGAAAGGAGAGTAAATTATCAACTCCTAAATTGATTTCAGACATGATGTAAAGCCGTGTAACTAGTTGCAGAGTACTTAATCTTTCCTGAGTTCAAAAGACCAAAATAAATCTTTTCCTCTGTCAAAGACTTTAATGCATAAGCAAGTGGTAATTCAGGAAGATTTTAAATAGTTCGTATGCTATTAAAAAAATACTGGTTTTACTCGTGGCTTTCTTTTGAAGCTGATGTTCTAATCCTATATGTTTATCAGGCTGCATTTATTATTCAGGACTAAATCCATGGTTAACCTGGTAAATCTTTTTCAGTAATAAGTGTATAATTACATTTCGTAGTTGTTATGGTAATTCACAAATAGTATTGTAAGACTCCACAAATAATCAAACATAGCAATGTTTTGTTAGACAAGTTCTACAGAGACTTTGTGAAATTATTTTGCATACTGGAATCATTGCAAGAAATATATTCAGATTTAGGTAGCCAACATGTGAAAGACTAGAGCTTCAATATTTTACCTGTACTTTGGTAGAAATCAAATTATAAAATCCTTCAGTCCTCAGTCCTTCTGAAATATGAGCCACTTCCTTAGGAACTTGCCAATGAACACCCAAGCCATTTTCTGTATAAAGAGGGAATATATGTTCCCAAATGATTATAAAAAGTGGTGCAGAAACTACAGTGGTGATACTGAGGAGGTGCCTACTGACAGTGGTGATACTGAGGAGGTGCCTACTGTCTTATTACTGTCTTTAATTTGCAAGGTTTTTTTTGTTGGTATCCCCTTCCTCTCCTCCTTCATTTCCTCCTCCTCCCCGGGCTTTTGTTCTTTCTTGCATCCAGTTAATTATGAATTTATTACAATTTCTCATGTAAGACACATGGAAACTGCAGAGTGTTCACTTAAGAAAAGTGTGTGGCTCTATTATGAATATATACACATGGAAAACATGAATGTATCTATCATTTTGAGAAATAAATGCTTGAATTTTACTCTGTTTTAGAAGAAGTATGAACATTAAAGCAAATCAATATTTGTAGGGTAATTTATACATAATGACGGTATGGCAGATCTGGAGAATTTATAATAACAGAGTAACTACCCATCTTTAAACTACACTGATTAAGAGAGGTGCGTGCTAAAGATAAAAAGCTAGGATACATGACCAGTAAAGCAGAAATGTGAGCAAGAAACAGATAAAAGACAAGTATGTATTTTTAGTAGAGGGATGAATATTTATATTTAATACATTTGTACTTTATTATATAATTTTGCTGTTAAAATTATTCTGCTTTAGGCTGCTTGGATCACAAATGCTTTTTCTTTATTTTAATTGGATATGTGGATTGCGGAGACTGCTGCTGAATGAGGCTAGAGTTTTTGTAACTGAACATATATTGGTATCCAATATATCTTAAACAATCTTAGTGTTTCTTCTTAGGTGCCAAATGGGAGAGGTCACAAAGCTGAACCTCAATTCTGAGTGTTGTAGAATTATAGAATGGTTTGAGTTAGAAGGGACCTTAAAGATCATCTAGTTCCAACCCCTCTGCTGTGAGCAGGGATACCTCCCACTAGACTCTGCTCTTGGCCCAGTCCAGCCTGGCCTTGAAGACCTCCAGGGATGACGCATCTGCAACTTCCCTGAGCAACATGTTCCAGTGTCTCACCACTGTCATTGTGAAGTTCCTCCTAGTGTCTAGTCTAAATCTTTCTCCTCTCCAATTTATGGTTATTTGCCCTCATCCTGTCACTGCATGCTTTTGTAAAAAGTCCCTCCTCTGCTTTCTTGCATGCTCCCTTCAGGTACTGGAAGGTTGCTGTGTAGTCTCTTTAGAGCCTTCTCTTCTCCAAGCTTAACAACCCCAATGCTTTCAGCCTCTCCTGGTATGGGAGGTGCTCCAGCCCCCGATGATCTTTGTAGCCCTCCTCTGGACTTGTTCCATCAGTTCCATATCCTTATGTTCATGATTCTAGAAGTGGATGCAGTACTCCGGTTGGGGTCTCACAAGAGTAGAACAGTGGGGCAAAACCAACTCTCAGCCTGCTGGCTACACTGCTTTTGATGCAGCCCAGGATAAGGTTGGCCGCCTGGGCTGGAAGTGCATTGCCAGCTCATGTCAAACTTCTCATCAATAAGCACCCCCAAGTCCTTTACCGCAGGGCTGCTCTCAACCACATCATCCCCCGCCTAACCTAGTGAGGATGACATTTTCAGAAAATGAACGTTCTAACTGTTTTTCTAGAATTCTGCAGCCAAATGGAAAAAATAGAAAGTTGTTCGTGGCTCTAAAAATTCCTTTAACAAACAAACAAACAATGACATCCTTCCCCCTGCAATAAAAACCCCAAAACCCAAACTACTAAGCTTCCTGCCAACCACCACCAGCAAAAAAAAAAGCCTCCCACACAACGTGTTGTTGTGCATTAATAGGGGTAGACCGTGGACTTTAATGAAAGGAGTAGTTTCTGCTTATGTCCTCCCTGTTTGAGGAAAAAGGCAGTGCTGTGAAGGACGGTCAGTTTTATAAAGTTGAAGTTCATTGTTTCCAATTTCAGGGGGACATTTGATGGTGGTAGTAATGCTCATTTTCTTAGATGAACTGTTTCATTGAGGAGATAGCTGTGCTCTGTGTAGTAGGTCTGTTTTTATCTGAGGGTTAGCATGCTAACTTTCTTCTCGGTACAGCCTGTCAGATGAGATTCTCTACTTTTCTTTGGCATCATCCAGTTCATTGTCCAAAGCTGTGCTTGTAGCTGTCTCGGCATTTGAGAACTTTTTCCAGCTCTGCCACAAGGCTGACTCTTGGCTGAGTGAATTCATGCTGTTATTTCCTAATGCAGAATTGTTACAAAAGCAGGGTTTCTGTGATTCTAATTTTAATACTGTAAGATTTGTACAAACAACAAAGCAACTTTTGATTTTGACAAACTTGATTTTTTATTTCACATTAGGCAACTTCAGGGAATATCTGATACGTTCATTCCAAAGTAATAAACCTATGAGAATACCTCAGTTTCATTCTTTATTCAGATGGGTAAGCTTTAATATCTCAGCATTTTTTCCAATAATGGTAGATACTGTAGGAGTAGATCTTTATGGCTTACTATGTTATTCCTTTGTGTATTGGAGTTACCAACTTTTTATGTCTTCAGATAGATGAACACTTAATATCTGCGTCAAATAGCAGAGCTGAGCTGCTGCTTTGTTATTTTGATACTAAGTGCAACAGATAGGGAGAATTGGCGCCCATTATTTTGGATTGTTGTGTTTCTGGCATTCCTTTTCATCTGATGTGCAGAGGCTGTTTCTTTCAATGTAGCCTGACTACTTCTACTGTCCTCATACTTTGCATAATCTCTTCTGTCTGTCTAAGTGGTATGGAAGCAATTAGTTTAATACTTTTGAGAACTTCCTGAATAATGAGTAAGGTAACAGAGTACCTGAATTGGATGGGTTGTAACAGAAATTCGGTTGACCAATGTAGGGGGGATCAGTGGAACTTCCACTGTTGCTCAGGAGGTTAAGTGTGACCGTTGGACTTAAATAGAAAATTTTACAATAGTATGATTTGTCAGTTGACTTTTACCAGGGAATTCCAGTGTAAGTTGGCAGTTCTGGGAAGCGAAGTTGTATTTAGGCACTTTTCTGCCAAAAGAATTCATGCAGTGTTTCTTATGTTAATTTATTGCTTCCTCTGTCTTTTTTAGCGGGCACCTGTCCATGTCAGCTTTGGCTGTGCTCCCTTCAAAATATTGTCTATGCACCTGTGTTGCTTTGGAAAGTTCAAGAAGAACAGTTACAAAATAATTTCTCCTTTAGAGGAGCTAAATTTTAACTGGCAGAATATTTTACATTTCATGTAGAAAAATTACTGGTATTTTGAAATGAATTCACTTTCTGTTTTTGGTTTAGTAGCTATCACTTTTGCAACAATGTTTTACAATCAACAGCAATTTTGTCTCTGATTTTTTTTTAAAGACCTTAAAATTTATAATATACAAAAAGTACTGAATACCCTCTAACAATGTGATTTTCTTCTTTTTTCCCAGGTATGAATGCTGCTGTGCGTGCAGTGGTGCGCATGGGAATCTATGTAAAAGCCAAAGTGTATTTTGTTTATGAGGTTAGTTTTTTTAATTAATTCTGTATTTCTCTTCTGGTTATACTTGAGTTTCTGTGGAAACCTCATGGACAGTGACTTGTATAAATTAAAAAATGTTCTAGATGTCATTTCTTTTCTTTGAATCAATGTTTTATTTCATGTTTCATATTTTTCTGGCAAATACTTTCCACAAGGTATATGCTAAAGCTATTTCATTTAAAAGTAATTTATTAAATGTGTTATACTTAATGTGCTACCAGAAGCTTGAAGATACTGAGAAAATCAGAAATGGTCGTCATCCAGCAGCAAGCTTTGTATTTGCGTACCTCTTAGATGTTTGGCCCTGAGTATTGTGCTTTATAAATACCTTCCTAAACTTGGTTAAACTACTTATCTTTAAACCATTGACTTTCCCACAGTCCATTTCCCTAGAGTATGATAAGGATGTGCCATCGCTCTCATTTCATGGATTACACAACTTGTTTTTGATTGACTACTGTCAGACTGGTGCCATTTTTGCTGGCTCATAGGTGGAAAGTTGTAAGTGAAAAAACCCCAGCCGACAAACAAAAAATCCCACCAAAAACCCTCATGCTGTCAAGAGTGTGGACAGACATCAGAATTCTGTTATTGAAGCTTATGACTGCATGTGCATGAAGGTCGTTAACTTCTATGACAGTTACTTGATATGAAAAATGATGGGACAAAATTAACGTAGATGCCGGAATAATACTTTCTGCAAATGTCTTGCTGGAAGACTATACTATAGTCAGACTTCTGCCTGAAGGATACTTGGAGTTTTTATAAAATTTGAAGGTTAAACAATCCAGTAAATTTATTTAGCAAGAATTCATTCTATTCACACTGGAATTCCTGTACAACTCCATAGAATTCTGAGATGATTACAAAATATAATAAGCATTTGATATGGGACAAAACATAGTATGTAATATTGATAGCAAAATGTAATTTTAATGTTGAATATAAAAATGTGGAGTATTAGAACTCCTAGAAGTACTGGATTTTGTTTTGCACGCACAGAATACACAGTTAAGCTTTAAGAAGTAGCTATTTATCCATTTTCTTTTTGTGTCTGCTTATTCTTTATAGTTCATTTACTAAAGAGATGCAAAGTACATTGAAATGCAAATAAGCAGAGCACTGTGCTCGAAATTCTTTTGTACTACGGTGCTACAGCAAGTAGCTCTGAATACTTAGTGTCTGCTAATTACGTGGGCAATCTTTAGAGCTCCTCCAGTAGTTTTGCAGGCTTTCTGAAATGGGTCAGTTACTTTTGTGGAAATGGGAACGGGGTTTTGTCTCTCTTTAAAGGCCAGAGCTTGGATATAATTTTTTTTTTAGTTGTGTTTAATTTAGGAATTACCATTTTTGTAGTTTGCCTTAGAGTATGTTTACTTTGGTCAGCTTTTAAAAACCCTTTGCCATCATAGGGTGTATTCAATGATAAGTTTCCAAAATGTGGAAATTCTCATTTTCCTCTGTTAATTGCTAGTGTTTACCAGTGTGAAGTCACATATATTTCTGAATAAAAATCGGTTGTAAAAATCAAGTCAGTGTTTCCTTTGTATATTGTCATTCTGTCTTCATTGTAAAGTGTAGTCTGGGAGAAGAATGCACATTTCACTGTAAGTATGGGAATACCTCTGAAAGAGATCTTTGCTTCAAGATTAGTCTGTTCCATATTTCAGGAAGTACCTGAATGCTAAGTTTTTTTTCCTCTCTTGACTGTGTGTTAATTGAAATATGAAGTCAGTTTTCTTTCACGGTAGGTATTTCAGAGAAATAACTGTTGCAAGCTTTGAAATTAAACAGCTGTTGAGTTTCAGCACTTTGAAAAAGGAAACAGATGCAGAAGATAAGGTAAAGGAAGGTAAAAATCCTAGGGTTAGACTTGTCACTAATGATCCCTATCATAAGCCTTTGCATGATATATACGGAGACCTATTTTTAAATAATGCCAATTATATATCAAAAAGGTCCTTCTGTATTACAGTTTATCAAATACAGGCTTTAGTGTGTTAAGCAATGAGAATAGTATATTTTCAGCCTACATTTTTGAGTAGGTATTTTAACCAGAAATATATATGTCAAGGTAAATTCATACTCTACTGAAACTGCTCTGAAAAAGTGAAGGAAACCTGAAGTGACAACACCCAAAAGGCAAAACAGATTTTCTTATTTGGAGCCAAAAAAGTGGAATTGAAGGTCTCAGCTTTTTCATGCCTTCTTTGGTGTATGTATTGTACACTCTTTTTCTCTTGTAACTTTCCCTGTCAGAAAAACTTTTTTTTTTGCACTGTAAAATCATCTGCCTTCTTCAGCCGTGGCCAAAACTAGCTCCATATTTTAAATAAAACATTAACTATTTTCCTTTTGTTTCCTAACTCTGTTTTGCTTCCTTTTTGTGATAAGCAAGAGATTACCAAGAATGATAAATAAAATTTGGCAAGGAACTAGATGTAAGTAATTTTCTAGCCTTTTTTAAATTGGGTTTACCAGATTGTAAATAAAGAAACCGTTAGATATTGGAATTTGTGGGTTATTTGGACATAACTTTAGTTCCCAAAAGGAAAAAAACCCACATCTCAATGTGTAAATTAAATCTATAACGTAGTTTTATATAAAAATCTATACTTTGTTGAAATTATATATATAGGTAATATAATTTACATAAAGCCCAGAAATTTATAACTACAGAATAATAAAAACAACCTGTGTATCTTAATACATTTAAATAAGCACATTTGAAAAATTTGCTGTTATTTTCTGGAAACAGTGCTTGTTGTATGCCCTTGCCCTAGGGTCATGTTTTATTCATGTTAACTTCTTTTAGTATCTAAATTTCATATATAAGCAGTCTGTAAATAATCATCATTACTGACTAGCATCACATTCCTCAAAATGTGCCCCAGTGTGAATTAAAATTTGAATACCTGTGGATTTGCTTCACTCGTGCTGTGAAAATCTGGGAGATGGAAGTGCTTGTGAAAGTACCAGGCTGCTTTAGGTGGCTAGTTTAAATTTTTTGATGAGTCAGAAGTGGGTTAAGTTGTTTTGTGTTTTTATTTTTTTTAATTTTTTTAGTTTAGTGTGAGAAGAACAAATGATGCCTCTCGTTTATGGCAGTTCGTTTTAGAAACTGAGGTCTTAAATATTTATACAAATAACCTGCCCTTTTTCCAGGACTGAAGCACATAGTTCCCAGTGGATACGTGCTCTTACTACTAAGCTATGGAACTTTTAGATTCTTCATCTTGATTAAGAGTCTTTTTCTCAAGAGGCCATCATTGGAAATGCAATGGTACGGGAGTCATGGATTTCTGTGAGGAAAACTTCCTGTCTTCTGTGTGGTGGTTTGTGCACTCAGTGATGCTAGTATTTTGCGTTGTTGAGCAATAGCTAAAAAGGCTTACTAAGTAAATGCAAATAACTGTTCATGCCTAAAACGTCTTGCATGTAACATTGCAGAAGATGGATTGTTCTTTGTTGAAAGCTTTTGTTTTTAGAGTTAAGACTGGAAGCAAGGTTTGCTGTCTGCCCCTCTCTGCAGGAGTTACAGTGTGTGTACCCTGTGAACGTACGAGCTGCAGAGATTTCTTCTTGTTTGTCTTTGAATATTCAGATTTTGGGTAGAGAAAGGAATAAGCAGAAAATGGCATTGATTTTTCAAGTATAGTACTTACTATATTTTGATAGTTTACTTTTTTCCATTCTTGCCCCGTAGTTTTAGTGTAGTACCCAAGGTGCTATTTTTATAATCTAAGTAAAGTATTTTTTTAAAATGTAAATTGCCAGGTTCCCACCCTCTTTTTATTGTTTTATTCACATCTACCAGTAATTTTCAGTAACAAAGGATTGTATCATTGTTGAACCATTTGATAAAGTATTTCAAATTAAATTCCACCTTCAAAATGGATTGTCCAGTCTCCCAGTTAACATCAGTGTTTAAATAACTAGAACGATAAATATAAATAATTATAATTATGAATACTTCAGTTAAGATTAGTAATCTTTTTCCCTATAGCTTTTGTAGAAAGCTGTTTGAATTCTATGGCTTTTGTATCTCTTAATGGTATGGAAGAACAACATGGAAATTGCGGCTGCATTATTCAGAGCTAGCTTACATATACTTGGCAAGCAGAACTTAGGCAGGAAAATCTAACCTAGCAGCTCAAGTGGATCAGGAGGCCTGTTCAAAAAGCTCCCTGTCTTTTTCTTTTAAGACTCTTCACTTCTTCACATTCTTGAAAAAAAACCCAGCCAAACCCGTAAGTCTGTAACTGGTGAACTTAATAATTTATTAGCCTTCATCAGGCTCAGTGGAATGTTTCTGTCTGAAGATTTTTGCACTTATCTGGGAAAGAACTTTTAAAAAAAAAAAGATATGTAGATTAAGCATTACTTCTTTTCCAACTTAGTCTCATTTTGAAGGAATTTTGCAGATAATGTCTTAGCTTCAACTCATTATCTGTATACATTAGTATAAAAGACAGTATGTGTCTAAATTAGATACAGACCACGTTTATTGGAAAGTGTACGAAATATTGAGAAGATGTGTATGACAGAAGGGAAACATAGGTCATTTTTCAGTCTAGCTGTTTCTTTCGTATTAGTTGATCATCTTATATGTAAATTCACTTGTCAACTCTCACTGAACAGAAACTTCTATGCTTTCACCTTGGAAAGCTTAATTTGGGGAACTTGTAATTTCACGGAGTCCAGCTTATCTTTATGTTCTTACCCTATCATGCTAGTGAGGGACCCCAGGTGTCACATAGTATTCATTAAATATATATGGATTTTTGAGCTGATGCAGGCTTGGTACATTTCCATTTTACTGCTTACTGGATACAATCTACTTAAACTCTGGATCATGCCCAAGTTAAGTGTCTCCAGTTTATAGTGTCAATTTTCCTGTCTTCTAAATTCCTATTTCTAGTTCTACCTGAGTGATTACCGAGAATTGTATAACTGAAGATGTACAGTCTTCCGAGAACTGCATACAGAAGAAAAGTTAACTAATTATTCCTCAGAATGATTATTCATATGTACACATAATGTAAAAATGGAGACATAAACATTGTCAAGTTTATTTTTGTTTAGTGGTTTTTTGTTTGTTTTCTTTAACCTAACAGTGGTTTTGGTTTTTTCTTCCCTTTGTATTCAAGTAAACAAACAAGTTGAGTGGTAATGCCAGTTGAGTTTTTCCAGGTTCAAACTTGGCTTTATTTTTTTTTTTTTAATTGTTGTTCGAAATAACACCTAGTGGAAAAGAACCTGTAACTGTCGCTACCTTTCTCCTAGTATTTCTGCAGAGTTATTAAAGCCAGGCATAACAAAGCCCTCCAGCTGCTCACTGGATGGTTTTCCTTCTCTCAGCTAAGTGTAGTTCTTTACATAGTGTAGCGTGTGTTGGCTTCTGAAGACTGTTTGAGTTAAGGCGTTAAGGATTTCTTAAATTCATCACTAAATTTTGTATTTTTTTACTAAAATCGTTTCATTTGTTTATTTTGTAACTGCACCCAAAAAAGAATAAACATTATGTGACCTGACTTTTTTCTTAATTTATGAAATTAAGAAAACACAGTGCATAGTGTTTTACAACTTCTTTTCTTCTAAGCGCGTTTTATGACACTTTTAAGAGTTCGTTGATCTTTACAGTTTTTCAAAAAGAACTGAATATATATTACTAAAGAAGGAGAAATGCTTCACCACTGTAGTTCATATGCTGTGTATTTTGTGTTGAGTATTAATTTATCTTGAAGTTGTCTTTTGAACTAATTGATTTTTTAGGAGGAGGTTTGTTTGGCTTTTTACCCCTAATGTGATACCTGCTTGAATGTTATTTTATTTAAACTAAGTATTTTTTATTAAGTGTTTTTAGTTGCATTAAAATACCCAAGGTGAGTATTACTGCAGTGGAAATGTTACAGGGTTTTTCAAATCAGACTTAGGAAATACTCTTTCTCTTTCAGGGTTACCAGGGAATGGTTGATGGAGGTGATAATATTGTAGAAGTTTCATGGGAAAGTGTTTCAAGTATCCTGCAAGTGGTAAGTTTTAGGGTGTGGGAGTGGTATCCATCCAGCTGCTCTGTCTTTAAACAGAGAACCAAAATTCTAGATGCAGGCAAACAGCTGTAGCTACGGATTGAAATTTTGTGACGACAGTGACCAGCACGTGCTACTTTTGGCAGAGCCTGATTTCTACAGTATGGCTGTTTGCCACTTCCTGAAGATCTCTGTGTGGTCTTGTATTTGGTGCACAGAAATCTTTAAAACCTTTGTCCTAGACTTTGACATTACATGTCATTACGCACCTAAAGCCATACTACAAGCCTATACTTAATAAAGAAGACATTATAGGATCAAAATATGAAACAACTATGTTTTGTAAGGCAAGTGTTTTCTTACAAAACCCTGTTGGCTTCCTGTGTAATTGGATTTGGAATTGTAGTCATGGATGTAATTACAGTACAGTCCTCCAGAGCTCTGATAATGTGAATGACTTTGTACGCTTATATTGCAACATTCTGGGAGGTGGCCATTTGGATCTCCTTACATTTTTCCTCAGCCTGGCAATGTTGTTACCTCTTCTATAGCAGGTACTGTGTTTGGTGAAGAGGCCTTAATTCTCGCTAAGCTTTCTGAAAATTTTCTCCTAGTGCTGTGTGGGTTCTTGGGAGCTTTATGTAAAGCCAATACAATAACCATAGGGCAATTAGTTGAGGAAAAAAATTGATTATTTTAAAAAAGAAAACACATAGGTAACCTGCAGTATTTCTAAGATATTTTGTTCATGTATGATTGGTTTTTTGATTGTTTTTTTTTTTTTTTTAATACCTCGTCTATCCTGACAATCTGTAATTGTAGAATCATAAAATATATCAACTTGAGGGGACCTATAAGGATCATTGTAACTCTCTGCTCCTTGCAGGGCTACCTAAAACTAAACCGTATGACTAAGAGCATCATTCTAACGTTTTAGGATTAGGAGAAAATTCAGATGCCATGGCCAAGCCACACAAGAGCTGTTACCTTTCACTGACTTGGCCAATCTGAGCTCTAGTTGGGCTTTAGCCCTCCTGATTTTTCCTCTACATGATCTCACTTCCTCCCTGTAGTCCTCTGAAGATGCCTGTCACTTCTTCCAAAGTTCATAGAAATTCCTCTTCTTTTTGATGTCCCTCAAGATCTCCCAGATCAACCTAGCTGGTTTTTTACCCCACTGCCTCATTTTCTAGCACATGGGGACAGCTTGCTTCTGTGCTGCCAAGATTTCCTACTTGTGTCCTGGAGCCCTAAAGTCCCTCTTAATTGCCAACATAAGCACAGAAGATGTGTATATAACTTGTTTTCAGCAAGATACCCAGTGATTTTCAGTGGCAAGGTGCTTCAGTCTTTGTTTAAAATAATGACTTCAATTTTTGGAGAAAGTTCTTTAAATTATGTTAATAAGCAGATAAGTCAATAAAACACAAAATCTAACATTAGTCTCATCTATAAGGCACTAAATAGGGTGCAATTCTTTCCATAATTCTGTGGAATAACCTTAAATATTAATTTTGAGTTTTAAGGATACATCTGTTTTATTATTGTTTCTATATTTCATTATACTAGAGGGAATAATGTCATGCTTTGAAGCAAATTCATCTAAATTCTTAACTGTAAGTAACATTTAGATTAATAAAATTCTCTGAAATGAATCCCAGATTATTCAACATTTTCTTTAAGAGTAGCTCTTTAAGTAATTTTTAAGTGTTTTTTCCCTTTTCTCTGGTGTGTGTATCTGCTTTTGAGAACTTAATTTTCTGCAAGTTTTATAATTCTGTTCTTCATTGCTTTTTACTGACTGTAAAATTAAAAATTGAGGTTGTGCTACAAAATAATGACTCATCATGAATCCATCTTAAAAAATACAGTAAAGTACTGGATTACAAATTAAAAACTGTTACACTTCCTCTTTTTAGGGTGGTACAGTTATTGGTAGTGCACGCTGCAAATCCTTTCGTACCCGCGAGGGCCGCCTGCAGGCAGCCTACAACTTGGTTCAGAGAGGAATTACTAATCTTTGTGTGATTGGCGGAGATGGTAGCTTAACCGGTGCCAATCTGTTCCGTGAAGAATGGAGTGGACTTCTAGAAGAACTAGCACAGAAAGGTAAGTTTGTCTTTAGACCCTCTGGACTTCTAGTCCAGTCTCCAGCGAAGTTATGTACCCTAACTATACAGAGACAAACTATATCCAGAGGATATTTCTTAAGCTCAAAAATCAAATTCATACATTCTAGGAAATTACACAATTACACATAAGGTAATAGGTTTTGATTTCTGTACATACTACCATGTAAGTTTAAAAAGGTGAAATAAGTTACTGGGCAACTATGTGGCATTTTCCCCCATTATGAATCATTTTCAGGGCCTGTACTTTGAACCTTGTGCTTGAAAAGCCCTTTTGCCCTCAAATCCAAACTGAGGTGGTATTTCCTTTCCTATGAGCAGCTACATACTTGTGAATAAATTATGATGCTTTTCTGCCTATGTGTTGTTTTTGTTTAAGATCATAACATTAGGTGACTGTTGCTAAAACTGCATCCAGCCTAGTAGCTGTCTTTGATAGCATCCAGGAGAATGTATAGGAAAGAGTGAAATAACAGAACAAGCCTAAATAATGGTGTGTTGATGCTAAATGTTGTTCTTTGAGAGATTCCATTAATTTCTGTATTTAGGACTTCCTGAACGAGATTATTTTTGCATTCTTTAATGAATTTCTCTTTAATGAATGTATACTTCTCCTTGAACGCATGGAGATTTTTGCTGAAAACATTACGTAGCAAGGAGTTCTACAGTGTCACTGTATGATGAAGGTTGTGAAGAATCTTCTTCTGTTAATTTTGATTCTGCTGGTTTCTAGTTTCATTCGATGCCTTGTAGCTGTTGTGTTAGAACAAACAGTGAATGATCAGTCCTGCATCCTCTCTGCATGCCACTTGAGATTTTACAGCTATCTTATTTCTCCATCATCTCTTTTTCTAGATGGGAGAGTCCTAGTTTGCTTAGTTGTTTCTTATATGTAAATTCTATACCTTTGATCATCTTTGTTGCGCTTCTCTGAACCTTTTCCAGTTCTACCATGTCCTTTTTGAGGTGGGGAGGACCACAACTGCACCCAGTATTCAAGATGAGGGCAAACCATGGATCTACACAGTAGTATAATGATCTTTGTTTTGTTCTCTACGCTTTTCCTAATATTTTCTAATATTTTGATTTTTTTTTTTTACTGCTGTTGAGCATTGAAGCTGATTAATTAATGAAAACAGCATTATGATATGCTGAAAATAGCATTATTTTGATTGTGATGTTAAGATACATATTTCATGTGTATTAGTTTACATTTATCTACATGGATCTCCATCTGATATTTTACTGCTCACCATGTCTTGCTAGTCATCTTCATTTCTTCTCAGACATCCTAAACCTTTAGAACCCAAATAGTTCAGTTTGATCAGTAAACTTTGTCACTTTACTACTCATTCCCTTTTCTAGGTTATGGCTGAGTATGTTGAAAAGCACAGATCCCTGTAGATCTCCAGATCTCTACAGGAGATCCCTGTAGAACTCCATTGGTTACCTTCCTCAGATACAAGAAATTGCATTTATTACTGCCCTCTGTTTCGTACTTCTTATCCTCTGTTTCACATTATTTATTCTGTGCAAAAGCCTTCTGTCTTATGCTGTGGCTACTTAGTTTCCTCAAAATCCTTTGGGGACAGACCTTGTCAATGGCTTTTTGGAAATCTAAGTAGAATATGTCAACGAGATTATTCGTGTGATTATTTAAGTACCTTTGGAACTCTAGAAAAGGTTTGTAATGCATGGTATATATTCATAGAAAACATTTTGACTCTTCTTCAGAATGCTGGATTTACCTTTATGCCTATCAGTTAATTTATCATTATTGTTTATACTATTTTATCTATCGTAGATATTAAACACACTGATATATAGCTCTGGCATCCCATGTTAAAAATTTGGCATTATACTTAATACTGTTCTGTCCACAGATATTAAAGTAGTTTTAGGCACTTGAGCAGCTAAGGTATTTCATCCTTGAAATCATTTAGAACTCTTGGATGATTCAGCATTGTTACTGATGTTTTAGGAGGCAGAGACTGAGACATAGAACAGGAGCTTTTCTGTTCTATTTGCTTATTAATCATGAAATCAGAGCCTTTCAGTGTTACAGAAGAGAAGTTTTCAAAAGTTTAATGCTGTTTTTTTGATTGTTTACACATGCCCGTAATCACATCGGGTTTGCATTTTTGTACCTCTACCTTGCCTGTTATATACTGAGACTACTATTTGACTGCTGTTAAATACGTCCAAACCATCAATTTTAAGGTTGGTTACAAAACTTGATATTCTGTTGACATTTTGAAGTGAACTGAAAAGCTCTTGTTTCCTTCTTTATTGTAAGGTGTTGTATGCAGGAATCTTGTTTGGTTGTCTGATTGGCTTTTGTTTGTAGTTTTGACTAACCTTGTTACCTAAAATATCCAAACATAATTTAATGTTTGGATATGTTTAGTTCATAAAATAGAGCACCCAAGCAATATGTCTAAAATGTTTTATTTAAAAAAAAATCTGACAGTGTTTCCTCTGGATACTTCTTTACAGGAAAAATTGATGAAGAGGCTGTTAAGAAATATGCTTACCTTAACATTGTGGGAATGGTTGGATCCATTGACAATGACTTCTGTGGCACTGATATGACCATAGGTACTGACTCAGCCTTGCATAGAATCATTGAAGTTGTGGATGCCATCATGACCACTGCTCAAAGGTAAACTACGTATTGAAGTAAATTATAATAGATAAACAGCTGTTTATACTTTGAATCTTAAGTTTCCTATTGCCACACAACAGTGGAGGGTGTAAGTTAATTTTAAATAGGAGTTAACTAGCTGGTATTTGTAATATTTCTAGAGTGGGAATAAACCCACTTTTTAATTTTGGCTGCATCTTTGAAGTGCATCTTTTTTGTTAGTAATGGCTTTTCCATCATTCCTGTCATGGCAGCACTTCATGCCTCTCATTGTAGAGGCCACATCAGCTTTAGAGGCAGCCTTGTATTTTAAAAATGTTTTTCAATCTTTCGTAAGTATACTCTTCTACAGAGGATCCAGACATACTTTGTGTAGTACACTGTAGCTTTTGGTTGTGTATAAGCTTTCTCTAGGTAAAATTTAAGGAATTAACTTACTAATTTTTTAATACAGTTATATCATTACAGTCTTTAAGCATGGGTCTGCATCATTTACATTTCTAGTAAATGTTAATCTCTTCTCTAACTGCACTTAGGTGTTTTAGAAGGAAATAGTAGTAAAAATGAATTATGTGTTAAAAGATAAATAATTTTAAATACATTGTTTAACGCAGCCTTCTGTTTTGCTAATGAATTCTGTGTTTGGTGAGCATAGTAAACACAGGCTTTTCCTGATACCAGTTTCTGATTTCAAGAATTTGGACTGTATTTTTGAGTTAGTGTATTACACTTAATTTGTTTTCTTATTTTTACAGCCATCAGAGAACTTTTGTTCTGGAGGTTATGGGGAGACACTGTGGGTATGTATTGTCTTCTGCAGTTTGTCTCTCATACACGTATGATTATCAAATGTCAAGAAAACTGAACCATAAATGTCTAATAATCTGTTATGTTTATTAGGTATCTAGCTCTTGTTAGTGCCTTAGCCTGTGGTGCAGATTGGGTATTTATTCCTGAATACCCACCAGAAGAAGGATGGGAAGATTCAATGTGTGTTAAGCTTTCAGAGGTAAGCAATTACTGTGCTTGGGATATCCTGACAGTTTTGCAGATATTTGTTTGAAAACAATGGTTTAAAAATGTGATCATGAGTTTCAGTGAGGCTTTGCTTCTGATGTCACAGATAGTGGTATTTGGTCTTGAGTTCTTTTCCTGCATTCTGCAATTGTTTTGAAGAATTACGCAACCTACTCTAGAGATGACACAAACCTATTCCTGTATAAGCAGTGTGTGTACGTTTCCTCATTAATGTAACATAAGACATTTCACTTCTTCATCAATGAAAAGAAGTATGTAAAAATAAAATGTGTAAGAACACTGAAGTGATCAGGTATAAGAAATACTTCCTGAAGTCCTAGCAGCTTAATTAATAGCAACTCATTATAAAGTGGTGCTATAAATTTCTTTCTTTTATATTATATGGATGTGCTTTTATTTTTATTATAGAATCGTGCACGAAAGAAAAGGCTGAATATCATTATTGTAGCTGAAGGAGCTATTGATTGCCACAACAAACCTATAACGTCAGAGAAGGTTAAAGATGTAAGTGTCAGCATCCTTATTATGTACTTTTTGTTTTATTCTTAGGATGGAGTGTGTTACTAACAATAACATTTCTTTAAAGTAAGTCTGTTCCTATAATGTAACATATCACGTAGTTTAGTGGTTGTATTTTGTATTTGCACTTTATTATCTGAATTTGTAGTCCACTTAAAGAGGAATTATTTCAGTGGCTGTTAATTAGAACCTTTGCATAAAATAAGACAACAGTCCAAATCACCTACTTAATGAGTGCCTTAATAGAGGCTGAAGTCAGCTTAAATCAGTAACTGTAATCCTGTTTTACTTTATATTTTTTGTAAAATTTTAATAATTTCACTCACAGTGAAATAATAGTCTAATTTGGGCAAAGTCTTGTCACTTTTCTCAAAATGGTTGTTTGGCCAAGAATTTCATTGGTGTCTGAGATAAAGAAAACTTTTGAGCTGGAATTATTCTGCTTTTCTTGGAAAGGATCCCTCAAGAAAAGAAGTTGAAAAAGAGTCATTGGCAGGAAGGAGCTATGACATTTATGACTTTATCTGTGATTTATCTGTCCTGTGACTATGAACTTTTGTGTTCTGTAGCTGTCAAGAATAATCTTTGACTCTTAATTCAGAATTATAGTTTTATAGAGCATAATTTAGCACCAAGTAGTGTTAGGTGTACGTACAGCAGATAGCTATAATGCATTTATGAAAGAGACATTGCTTGCTTGCTGCAAATTTCAGCCAGTTAAAATATTAAAAAATACCAGGGACAGCAGATTTTGTAAATAAGTTCTAATTATTTTTTCTGCTTTATGGTATCCATTACTTATTCCTAACCTTACGTGCTCAACTGAGGATGTATTAATAAAACATGTCTTTCTGTGACTTCAGCTTTGAAATATAATAGAGGAAATGAAAAGAAATTCTGAATGAGTCAAACAGTTGTTATAATTTTTACTGCCAGTTTTAAAAGCCTTGTCAGTTAAGGTTAAAACACTAAAGTTTTACACAGAATCTTTTGGGATCTGTAATTCTACACATAGATGAACAAGTGAATAAAACACTGTAATTGAGCTTCTTTCAAATATTCTAATTATAATGTTTAGAACTTCTTTTGCAAGGCTGAAGACTGTGCCATAATAAAGCCATTATAACTGCAGCTAAAGCATTGCAATCTAAGCCACTGTTTTGCCATTACTAGATAAAGTCTTTAGATTGGGAATCTGGAGTTTAGTTCTAGACTAAGAATAAACTAAAGACTGGCTTAAATTTTGCAGTATTTTTATTACTGTTTATGTACTAACGTATAGTATGTTTAGAATTTTGTTATTCCAGTACCGCATAAAGCAAAATAATGGTAACATATACAAATATAAAACAGTGATGATAATAAAACCACTGTATTCTTAAATCCTGTGCAGCTGGTGGTTCAGCGGCTTGGTTTTGACACCCGAGTAACTATCTTGGGTCATGTGCAAAGAGGTGGCACCCCTTCGGCTTTTGACAGAATTTTGGTGAGTAAACATAATGACTCATGGTACCACATAGTACAAGTATATTTTGATTATTTATTTGGAAGTGGAATAATTTATTACCTGAGTAACTCAACAAATCCAGTTATTGTCTGAAATTAACAGTCTGAATAGCTCAAATTTAGAATAGTGAAGTACTTTGTAAAGGAATCTATATTAGGATTAAAAAGCAAAGCAGCAAGAACAATCTTCCATACTTGACAGTATTAAGCAGCCTGCAGCATTTGCATGTACCAAGGTATAATTTGTTTCAGTTTCATTTACAGAGAAATCGTGACTGTTTCTGTGACTGGAAGCCTTTTACTTTTAAGTGCTTGCTTGAATACTTAAACATAATGTATTTTCAGGCAAGTCGTATGGGAGTAGAAGCTGTGCTTGCCCTTTTAGAAGCTACTCCAGCTACCCCTGCCTGTGTCGTGTCCCTGTCTGGTAACCAGGCTGTCCGTCTGCCTCTGATGGAGTGTGTGCAGATGGTGAGTTTCTGGAAAAAAGCCAGTTCATCATTATTCATTAGCTATAACAGACCGCTGTGTACATGAGTTTCCTGTTATTAAAACAGTGATGGGAATGTGAGCAGCAATTTCCCACATGCAGGAATAATGAACCTCATGTGTGTTCTCTACATGTTATTTGCAAACTACCAGTACACAATAAATAAGTATATTTAATTAGTTTAAAAATTTCATCTTGGATCTTCTGTTTTTATTTCTACAGCAAATTCTTCAGGTGCTTGTATCTATTTACATATCGTACGTAACAGTCAGGAGTCTGCAATAAGACTGTTCAGCTTAAACTGAATAAAGAAAATGCAAAGTAGCTATATTGATTTTTTTAGGTTTTTTTTGCCTACAACAAGGCTTTAAGTGGCCACTTCTACTTTGGTCTCCTCCTGTCCACTGTAATTTACGCTATGATAAGAGGTAGCTCATATTTAATGAAATGTCAGTATTTCTTTATTCATTTTTGATAACTATTTCAGAATGATGTATTTACTGGAGTATTTTAAGTAGTCGGCTTCCTGTGTTTAAACACATTAAGTAATTGCTTTATTTTTTCAAGACTCAAGAAGTCCAGAAAGCCATGGATGAGGGAAGATTTCTTGAGGCTGTGAGGCTTCGCGGAAGGTATGTCCAATAACTTTTATCCATTTATTTGTTCTAGAAAAGCTGAATTGCTTTGCAGTTCTGCTGGTTGTTCACATTTTATTTTAGATAATTTAATTTAATATTCATATGATTTTATGTATTTGAGATTAATAGAAGTGACAGAAGAAAAGCTGCTTAAATAGAATACTTGAAGTTATTATCTATATAGCATGCAGAACAAAGAAGACTCTAGTTTAGTACTGTGCCATGCTAGTGACTGGTATTAGGATAACTAGTCAGAAAGAAAAGAGATGCCGTGTTCGATGCGCTCACCGGTAGAAACCATCTTTGTTTGTTCAAGATTTTGAGGCCAATCTTGTGGCCTGGTAAGTAGCTGGTTGTTCTCCAACAGTAATGTTGGAGGAAACATTTTGCACTCTCACGTGTCAAGAGAGCATTTTCCATTTCAAGTCATTTCATAATAATATGCTTTATTACCAGCCTGTAAAACTCATTTGCCAGCAATATAGGTATTTTATGTTTTCCCACTATTATCTTACAGGATTTAGTATTTTCCAGTGTTCTCTCATTTCCAGGTTTTGTGTTTTGCTTTTGTAATAACTTTCATCAAAATACCTCATACCTGTTTCTGAAATGTTCAAGTGTTTCTTTAAAAGGAGTTGGAAAATTTGTTATTGTATTTGTCTTATTTATCTTATTTATTTAGGAGCTTTGAAAACAACCTCAACACCTACAAATTACTGTCACACAAAAAACCAGATGCTGAGCTTCCAAAGGTAAGAGTGCAATGTCTGCTTTTGGGATATCCCACCAAACAGCGTTTTTCTTCTCCTCCTTCCCTCATCCTGCCTTAATATTTAATAAATACATAATAAAATAGGATATTTTATAAAACTAGTTAAGCATTATAATGGAAGAAAGATGCTTGCAACACACAAGTTTATTCTAATAATAGGCAAACTTACTTTTACTTACGTTTAGGCAAAAGTAAAAGTATAGTTTTGTAATTTAAAAGATCAAAGAATTGTTTTGGTGTATATTGAGCATTTTCTTCGCCAGATCAGGTGTATGTTTGCTTGTTTGTTTATATATGCTAATGAAAATATAGGACTGTTAGCATTAGACTTTTGTATTTTGATTTAAAATAGTTTTGCTGTATCTTTTTGTGGTGGATGACTTCAGAAGGAAATGTAGGCTGCTGTTCTCTTTAAATAGGTCAGCTGCTTACCTGGCAATACTCATTAAACTTGGGGAGACTCTGTGTATAAACACAGTTACTTTGAGTTGTTAGGAAACGCTTTAAAAACTGCCATAATATGAAGATGTATGGTACTGTGAAAGATGTTGAGTGTTCCTTTTTGTTACAATATTGTCAGCTGCTCTAAAAACCTGGCCGATACTTTATTTAAAAATTTTTGTCTGTTCTGCTTTCTGTGGTACTGAAGATTTGCACCTAATTACTATGGTGCTAGAATCAGTTCCTGTGCTTTTTTTAGCTATTCTGGGTGAATAATGTAGGATATTTATTTTTCTGGAACCTAGCTGAGCTAGAATGTAAAAATCTAAACAACTTAACTTGCAAACCAAAGGCAAATGTGATAGTCTTATTTAAAAAAAAAAATTAAACTGTTTCTGTGTTATTTTCTGTAAAAAATAAGTGTATGTGTTTTCTGGTTAACTTTAAATTTTGGATAGTTTTAGGGCCTTTGAAATTTCCTTTCCTACATTCCAATATTTAGCAACTGTGTATGGTGGACAAATTAACTGTGGTGTAGAAATTAAAGTGCTTATTAAATATTATTTTTCTCTTGCAGACTAATTTTAATGTGGCAGTTTTAAATGTTGGCGCCCCTGCAGCTGGAATGAATGCTGCAGTGAGAGCTGCAGTAAGAGTTGGCATAACTGAAGGCCATAAAATGTTTGCTGTCATTGATGGATTTGAAGGTTTTGCTAGAGGAAAGGTCAGTATCACATGTATGGATTACATAGAATTATGTACACCATCCCACACAACTACCTTTGTTTCTGTTCTCAGACGGTAACATTCTGTCATAACTGCTGTAGGAACTGCTTCTGTAAGTTCTTTTATTTCATAAAGATATATACATCCCAAATTGTAACTGTATTTTTCAGTTATTCAAGTCTATAGGTTCATATATCTTGGGTATTGCCAATCACATGCTGCAGAGCCACAAAATTTAGTTCAGATGAATCCTGCCTTCAAATTTTGGTCAGTGTTTAGCACATGGTAGGTTTTCCACAAAGTAACAGAGGAATAGCTTATACTGTTCAATGAGTTATTGCTTTAATGTTTCTTTGCTATAAGAGACTTTGCAGTGATGCCAAGTTCATATTTTTGGTGCTGTCCGTGTCCAACAGTTTATTCCAACAGATTCACATGAAGTAGTACCTTGTGATTACTGCATGTCAAGAGAAGTAATTGGATGATTACTTAACAGAATCTACTTTTTTACTTTTATTTAAAGATAAAGGAAATCAGCTGGGGGGATGTTGGTGGCTGGACTGGTCAAGGAGGATCAATTCTTGGTACAAAACGGTAATGTTAATATTTTGCCAGTTGATATAATGAATTTTAGTATTTAATCACTGTATGATTCCATGCTCTTCTCCTTGTTTTAATGTATGTAATGCTTTAAGTTTAGATTTTTTTTCTTTTTACATCGCTACATTCCAGCTTTGGTGTCTTTATAGGATTATGCTAGCTCTGAAGAGAAAATAAAAATGGGAGATGGGACCTCAACTTCAAAGTTTCCTGGGGTCTTTACACTTGGAGGATTGCAGACCTGAAGTTTCTTTACAGTTGACATGATTCTTTACTAGTTGTCAGGAGGAATTATTTGTATGGATAAATATGTAAAGCAAAAAGTATTGCATTTCCTAGTCAGTTTACTGTTTCAGCTTAGTAATTATTCTTATTGCTGCAGAGTCTGTACATTGTTTTTATTTTTGTTTTGGTTTAAAACTTCTTAGGACTCTCCCTGCAAAATATTTGGAGAAGATTGCTGACCAGATGCGCACTAACAACATTAATGCCCTTATGGTTATTGGTGGATTTGAGGTACACTGAAACGTCTAATTATGTTCAAGTAGAGTAGAATTCCTGACAAAAGGAATAGATGTTTTTAATTTTAACCCCTTCTTCATGTAAAGTGCATTGTTTGTAACTATATGTGATATACAGCACAAACAGTGTTTAGGATCAGTGGAACATTGACATTCAAGACTGCAACTAGTAACTGCAAAACAGGGTGTGCTAAATAAATAAATAAGATGAGATAGCATGATGGTATTTTGTATTGAAGAAAAATAAATGTTAATAACTTCAGTAGTGCAAGTTCCAGTCTATATTGTCAATACTTTGAACATACTTCCAGAAGTTCTTGACCTTTTGTAGTAATTACACTGTAGTCCCTTATTTTAATCACTCTCACATAGTGCATTTCAAAATCTGCAATTGGTTTAGGAGAGTATTTTCTTTTTTTTCCATATTTCATGTTCATTTTATTTTAACAAAATAAAAGATTTTTGAGATCTTGATTCAGAAAAGTACTTCATGAGCTCTTCCTAGAGGACAACGTGATTAATGCTTTTTGATAAAGAATGAATCATCCATTTTTCCAAGCTGTTAGGTGTCCCTACTTCAGGAATTAAAAAATTTTAAACGAGGAGTAGCAGTAGCTGAATTTTGCAGTATGTTTGTGTTGTACAAAGCAATTTGTTATGTCTAAGTTATATGTTCTCTTGAAAATCAATGCTCCAGTTATTGTTTGTTTTTGAATGTATACCTGGTTTTAATACTTTCCTTTTTTTATGTCTTTGTATTAGATTTTAGTGGTTCCTTAATGCTTTGACTTGCTGAAGTGTGCTGTGGTAGAAATGGCTCCCCTTGTGGCCCTTTCCATTTATTGCTCCAATTTTACCCTTCTTTTATCCATCCTAATTTTCCACCCAATGCCTGTGCCCAACAGGCGTACCTTGGACTTCTGGAATTGTCAGCTGCCCGAGAGAAATATGACGAATTCTGTGTTCCAATGGTTATGGTTCCCGCAACTGTATCCAACAATGTACCGGGTTCAGATTTCAGCATTGGTGCAGATACTGCTCTGAACACTATAACTGATGTAAGTCTACTCTGGTGTGTGCGCTTACTAACAAAGCAGTTCTGGTTAAAAGTGACTAAATTGGCGAGAACTGGATATTTTTATGGACCAGAACTTTGAAACTGTATGGTCACTTGATACAGCCATATTCATTAAACTTATTTAAATAAGAGATTCGGGATCCCAAATGCTTCCATTAGGTTTTCGCTGAAACTGCAATGTAAGATGGAATATATCTGTTTTATATTGAAAAAAAGAAACCTAAAGGGAAGACTTGATGATCATTTGGTACACTGTAGAGAAAAAAAAATCCCTTTTATAGATAAAGTATCAGTATACTCTACGGTTAAAAATGCTGAGTGAATGTTGTTCCCTTTGGAGATCCTTGTTTATCTAGATAATGTCTTTATTTCTCTAATAATGTAGGATCCATATTTCTCTAATAATAAGAATTACATGTAGGCTACTAAAAATGTTAACAAAAAAGATTTGAAGCATATTATGAAATATCTTTTAAAAATAAAATCCAGTAATGTGATATGAATTAAAAATTGCTCGGTTGGTTAGAAAGAACATTGTCAAACACCCCACATCTGAAACTTTCACATAGGAAATTTTCAGGTGCATACACTTATATTTCATCTGAATCACTTAACAAGCATTAATCCGTCATACTTCCACTGGGAAGAGTAATTCTGTTTCTATAGATTCTGATATAATTTTGTGTGTAATAGAATAACAGTGACATTAAACAAATTTCAGGTGTTTTTTTTTTTTAACGTAATCCATGGACCCATATATATTGCAGGTGCAATGCCCATAGTTTAAAATGCAGCAAAGACTTCAAAACCAAGTGTGTTATTAAATTATATTCACATTTTCACTTACAATATACAGGATTATGTCATGACGTACTCACTGAGTTACAATGAGTTACCATATTATATTACAAGTTCTGCTTTCTGATTCCTGCCTCCAGCTGTACTGGAGCCAAAATGTAGAATTTTTTTACTGATTGTACATATTGAGCTCACTTTTAGAAAGTGAAAAATAATAAGCATGGTGCTCATGTAAAAGTGGGGAAAGAATTTCAAGTTGGTTTTGAAAATGAACTACCCGTTCTTCTGTCACTTAGATATATTTGAAGATTTTAATAATTATTATTTTCAGAATTTTGAAAGATTCCTCAAATGCTGTCAATTTCAATAGTACTAAACATAATTTTCACCTTTATTGTTTCTGTTTCTTAATATGTCAACATAAATATTTCTGCCTTCAGTGAAAATAAACCCCTCAATTTCCTTAACTAGTGCCTTGAAGAAGCCTAAGCTAACTGAGATATATCTTGAATGTATTATTTGTAGAAAACTTAGGTAATAAATATTGATGTTTCCAGTTCTGGTAAATAAAAATATCTCCCAAAATGATTGGTCACAAATTAAGGTGAGTAGAATGATTGTGCATAACACCTACTTTCCTATTTTCTTTTCTTTTCTTCTTAAGCTTTGTTTACCTAACTGGCTTCTTTTTGTAGGTTATTTCATGTAAAATAGGATCTATTGGTGTCAGTTAGTCTTTCTGTTGTTGTTGAGTTTTGGTTTATAGCTAGGCTTCTAGATTTCCTTCTCCTTTAGATAACAGAAAGTATCTCCGTACTTTCAATGCAGTAGTTGAAAACTTTTCAAACTGATACTTTTACTGATTTCTTTTGTCTTGGTTTTGCATTTCATTTTGCTTTGATTTTTCTCTGAAACAAATACAAAACGTAATGGATTTGCAAAATTTAGAATCAGTCCAATGAAAAATTAAGGTTTTTTTCTTTTTTGCGAAGGAACAGACTTTTGCATTGGGAAAACATTTCTGCTTGATATCTTTTAAGTTTTCTGCTTTGATTGTTTGAACATGATTTGGTAAAACTGATAAAGAAAAAAGTATCCTTTCGTTCCTGTGTTGTATGTCCAGATCAGTTTCAATAGTGATGATGCCTCCTATGAAATATGATTGATTGATAGACTCAATACAAGTCATACAATTGACTGTGATAAACAAAAGTAGCAAATGGACATGAACACCCATTATGTCTAGTTTATAGCATTTTTATTCCTGTTGTCACTATTAGGTGAATAAATGCATCATAGTTTTCAGTGCTCTCAGATTAGTACCTAATATGAACACCAAAATGTCATCACACTTAGTTTGTCTGTGGTATTGCTCTTCTATGTTCTTGACAGCCTTTAGTAAGGTGAGTATATATCTGCTGTGTAATGAGGTCTTGTTAGTGTTTGTTAGTGACATTACTGGACACTTGTGAATGTTAGGTGGTTTGAAGCTTGTCAAGGCATGTAAATGGTACCTTGAGATAGATGCAGATAAAATGTGTTAAGATGCTACCTTTAAAAAAAGAAATACAAACCAGTCAGGCAGACAGATAACTTACGAATGACAAATTAAGGAAGAATGTGCTTTTTCTCAAGTCACAGATCGTGGATGGTACATTTCACAATAACTGGAATTTAGAATATATAATAGACTATATAAACCTCTTGAAATGTTCAATTTATGCATTTCTGTTTTAAAATACAGACTCGTAGTCAATTGAATAATAGAATTAGGGGGTTTTTTTGAAGTGTTTTAAATTCATCTTATGCTATATTTTTCACTTCAGTTTTCAGAATATTAGTGAGAACAATTGTAAAGACTCCATAATATAAAATACCTGGGGAAAGCTGGTAAAAGCAGCTAAAAGTGTATGCTGAAGGCTTGTATATCTATATGCAATATAAATTCTTAAGAATTGCAGGATGGGAACACGGACTTTGAATGTTCTTTGAAAAGAGGTATCGGTAAGATGACTACCGTCGTAAAAATACCTGTATTCTCAGCTTCATGTTGTTAATACAGTGACATAAATAGAATCATAGAATCACCAGGTTGGAAGAGACCCACTAGATCATTGAGTCCAAACATTCCCACCAGTCTCTAAACCATGCCCCTCAGTACCTCATCCACATGCACCTCAAACACCTCCAGGGAAGGCAAGTCAACCACCTCCCTGGGCAGACCATTCCATTGCCTAACCACCCTTTCAGAGAAGAATATTTTCCTTATGTCGAGCCTGAACCTCCCCTGGCAGAGCTTGAGGCCATTCCCTCTCGTCCTGTCACTTGGCAGAAGAGGCCAGCTCCCTCCTCTCCACAACCTCCCTTCAGGTAGTTGTAGAGAGCAATAAGGTCTCCTCTCAGCCTCCTCTTCTCCAGGCTAAACAACCCCAGCTCTTTCAGCCGCTCCTCATAAGGCCTGTTCTCCAGCCCCTTCACCAGCTTTGTTGCTCTTCTCTGGACTCGCTCCAGAGCCTCAACATTGTTCTTGCGGTGAAGGGCCCAGAACTGAACACAGGATTCAAGGAGCGGTCTCACCAGTGCTGAGTACAGAGGGAGAATAACCTCCATGTACCTGCTCATCCAGGGAGGTTATTCTGCTGTTATTTCAGATAGCAGACCTCTGGAATGTGACAACAAAGAAGTGTTAATTTTTTTCCTGTATAACCAGGAAGCATAGAAATTTCTTCTTAAATGAAAGTTGGTTTACTTAATAGTGATCAAAAAGAGGCATTAGCAATACATGTTGCAGGTGGAACTAAATAGCAGAAAACTACTCTGTAATTAAGAAAGACTCTTTCAGCTACAGAACATGGGAAGTTTAATTTGAAAACAAAGCCTACTGGTGGGCTAGAGGAAACTGAATGAAAGAGGAATAAACCAGAACGAGATACGGAAGAATATTCATTTAATTTCAGGAGCTACAGAAGTAAATGGGAAATGAAAAGAAAAGGTATCAGCTAGAGACAGAGAAAAATAGAATTTGAAGGTGGTGGAACTCTCTATAGTATTTCTTTGAGAATCTGCCATTGCTTTTCATCAAGTGGAAGTATATACAGGTTTATCAGTTGATTTAATGAGAAAAAGAATAGCAAATGGCCACGAAAAAGAATCCTTCTTGCTAAGGTGTGAGATTCAGATTGCCATAATGCAGCCTCCATGCAGTTTCCTTGAAAAACAGACTTCTGTACTCTCCCAGTGCTGGTACTAGCATATGTGGCTCTACATTAGTCTGAACTACGAAGCTGAAAATTAGCCTGACCAAGGTACCTAACCAATTAAAGTATCCAGTTCAGACCAGCAACAGCTGAACGTGATGCTAGGGCAATAAATCCATCCCTTTCAGTGACCATTTGCTTTTAGATCATTATAAAATCAAGAAACCACAGTCTTTGTTTGAGTGCATGTGTTTTTACAAAGCTTTTATGGCAATACCCTTGTTGATTGCACAAATGTAAGGAAAGGGTGTGAAATGATTAAGCCACTTTGTGGACGTAGGTATAGTATCCCTATGATTTTACTGTAGTACTTATTTTAAAAAAAAGTGTAAACTAGTTCTTAAAACCACCAGCCCCTTATTTACCCTTCATTATTAAGTAACCCTTTAGTGAAAGCATTTTATATTTTTTTGCAGTAATGCAAAGATGTTGCATATAATCATCTAATGCTCATGCTTGGTGAAGGAACAGTCTTTGGATATGTTTGCTGCAATGACTTGCATCAAATAAAATTTCAATATTTAATGCAAGTCAAACATATCTTAACTGCATCTTAACATGTCATAAATGGAGACTAACCAATTATGTTAGTTACTGCTCTAAAGCTCCCTTCAGCTTGGTTTCCCAAAAGTCTCAATATAAAACATTTTAAAGAAACTCATGTTTTGGAGATCTCCAGGAAGTCACGTGGTTTTACCAAAGCACTGTGACTCAGTGTGTGTCTTTATTTTGCAGTAGAAATTAAAATTCAAAGCAGCCTGGCTGAGCTGAGTTGAGCTAGGCAGTTACTGGAATTTTCTCAGTGAAGTCTCATCCATGGGAAAAAAAAAAAACAAACTTAAAAAAATTCCTTCCAGCAATGCTGCTTCTCAGAGCTGCAGGTCTGAAAGTGCAGTCTTTCAGACTGTGTTGTTCAACTGGTAATGAATACTAGCACTGAGCTCAAATGAAAATGCCACTTAAAAAACAGATGAGTAGGTATAGATTTGAGGAAGTCAGTTTGCACTTACGTACCTAGTGCCATACATCCTGTCCTCTTACTGAACAGGATCTGCTTGATCTAGGAAAAAAATTTGGAGAGCAGAACTCTGGCAGATCAGTTTTTTTCCCTATCACTTTCTCGTAAGTTATTACTTAAATCAGTCACTGTATACATATTTGTGGTGATAGCAATCTAATAATTTGATCTGCAATAGTTCGCTTCTTTGAACTTATTTCAGAGATCAAAAAGATGAGACTTCTGTGAACACCAGTCCTTTCTGGGAGGAAATTAAGAAAAAAAGTAGTGTTCTATGTAATCAGGCTTTCTTGTTGAGAGTCATTACATAGGAAGCTTGAAAAATTGTCATGTCTCATGATAGATGCTGATTAGTTTAGGAAGAACTGGAGTAACATAACTAAAAAAATATTTACTGACCTAAAACAGCGGTGCAAAACTTTTACATCTTATTTTAACATCTGTGAGGAACACCTAATCCTTTTCACACGATGCCTTATTTTATAATGTGTGGAATCTTCCCAAAGACCTACAGTTGCTTTTCAAAAAAAAACTTGAAAGTATACTTGCAAACTTTAACTCATCTGTGTGCACGTGTTCCTGGATTATTCTGGGCCGATGTCCAGTCTGTGTTTGTAGAGACAGACGTGATGTTGATAGAATCTTGGAAGATACAGGCAAACCTTTTTCTTCATTTTTCTTGGTGGAAATACATGCCTGTCTTGACTTTATAGGATAACATAGTTTTTAAAAAAGCAGCTTTCTTTAAGCATTTCCTTCAAGTTGTAGGTGTTCTACTACTAGGTAACTTTCTGAACTTCTTAACACGTATCAGACTTTGCTCTCTAAGTGGTTTCTTACAGCGTGGTTTCCAGTCTACCTTTAAGCTGCCTTTTTCTGTCCAACTGCTGCAGACCTCTGTGCTGTGCACACTTCACTCTCCATTAACTTGCACTAATCTTCTGCACTTCTTCAAAGAGCATTGTGCCAATGCAACCCCAGTGCACTGTTGTGGTATGTACAGGATATCCGCCCACAAATAATTTCACCAATTGTATTTACTTGGGCCAGAGGGCAGCCAAATTTACCACCACATGCAAGGAGTCGTTAGCAGAGCAGTCCTAAGACAAGGAATGTATCACTCATACTTGTACCACTGCTTCAGGCCTATGAAAGTTGTCTGCAGCTACACGAGGCACGTTCCCGCTTTGAGGAGTTTTGCGTACCTATCTGTGTGTTGCCTGCTACTATTAGCAACAATGTGCCAGGCACAGACTTTAGCATTGGTGCTGACACTGCCTTGAATGCTATTGTGGAGGTAAGACTGCATATATTTTAAAAGCTAAGATGGTAAAGTGCATAAGATAAGGATACCTAAAGACCTTGAAATGTTTAGTTTTCTAAAATAATTTATTTATTGTGGGGTTTTATAATTTATAGTTTAACATTTTCCAAGACTTATGAAGCATTAACCTGATAAATATTAATTATGTTGAATATTTAGCTCTTGGGGTCTCTGTTTTGTTATCCAAGACTGCTGTATCAGGGCTTAGGACATTTCCTTTTACTGAGAATAAAATATTTTGCTTGCTTTGATTTTGTTTATCTTATGTAGCTCCTCAGCATTATGTACATGAAAGAAGAAGGCACATATTTTATAAATAAATGCGACATTTATTGCATGGTTTAATGACTTGAGTTCAGTGCAGTAGTGTTTAAAGTACGTAGTTAACACTAAACACATGAATAAGCTTACAGACTGCATTAGGCTTAACATATATGTGTGCGTAGTATAAGCAGTTAAGTCTGTCACTGACGCTAACTAAACAGTTTGAGGCCAGAACTTCGTATGAATTGAGTTTTTCCATTTCAGTCAGAACAATCAGTTTTCTAGTTTTAGTCTGCTGTAGCTTTTTCCCTTGGGTACAATTCTTATATGAGCTGCAGGTTCCTTACTATCTTTTTGAGTCTTTTGTAGGTGCAGCAAAGGGAACTGAGTTGAGGTCTCATGCAAGCAAATAAGTAAACCTTGAACAGTTCAGGTTTTTTATCTAACCCTTCGTTATCGATGCATGTAGCTAATGATGAAGTAATTGACCACCAAAGTCAGAATAGAAATGCAGGGGGTTGAGACATGCAGGCTTGTTTGCACTGTTGATACAGTGTTATTTATTTGTATAGTGAAAAAGCTGCAGTAAATAATTGAAGAGCTGTGTCAGAATATATTATATCTTGGTCTCTGGGAAATGCAATACAGCATCCCTGAGGTGAAGATGACCTGAGATGCAGGCAGAGTAAGTTGTAGCCATACATTCATAGGCAGGACACGGGTACTTTCACTACTCCATTACCTTCCCCTTGCCTACTTTGATAAGTGTTGGGCTAAGTCTGCTAATTATGACTATTACCACTTCTAATAGTGGTGCACCTGTAGTTGTGAAAACATGAAAACACAATGGGAAAAAAAAAGAATATGTATGTTTCTACTTCCTCTTATTTCACTGTTTTTATTATTAATTTTAATTGCAGTTTGTACAGTTTACAGTAATGCTCTCAGTAAAAAATAAAATGGTTTTAAGTGTTGAATTTAATTATTATTTGGGTTTTGGTGTGTTTGGGTTTTTTTTAGAAAGCTTGGCATTTACAGATCTAAGTCATTCAGAATGAAGGAGATCTTCGCACGTGTATTTATTTATTCAGTGTGTAAAGCCAAGATTTTTTTATATCATAAGTGCATAGTATCCATTCAGTTCTGGGCATTTTTTTTTAAAATGAGTTAAAATTCAGTGCCACGTTTGCCCCTATTAAAAGTAAAGTAATGGGAATTTTTATGAATTTGTTACTGTTTATTGTATGCCAGATGCTACTGCTGTGCAAAAATTCCTATGAAAACACATCTGGAAGGGGAAAGTAAAATGCTTGAGGATACTGGAAAATCCAGGACAGGAGAAAGAAAGTACCTTTGTGAAAAAAGTGATCAAGATCAATGTAGGCTTTGTAGTTTGTTACAGGGATGCTTCCTGCTTAGGATAACTGAGTGTCCATCCATATTCTGAATAAATTCATGTTAATCTTGTACTTATTAGTGTATGTATATCTGCATGTGTGTGTACACATTACATGCACCTGCAAATTAGACATATCTTTTGGTAGCTGGACCTAAAAAATGCATACACTGTTCTTCAGTTCATTAAACCTCATTAAAATGTTAGAAGTTGTAGTCTTTTTATCATTTTAAGTTCTCACAGGTGTCAATTCATTATATAGTCTGTGGTCTGTTTGGTATATTTTTAAAGACCATATTGCTCATAATCTTAATTTCAGCTTGAAGTATTATTTTCAGTGAGCTGAATGAAGGTTCTGGTTGTAAATGTCTGTGAAACAGAAATACTTAAAATATTAACAGCATCTGCAGTTACTCATTCAGGAAATGAGTAAGGCATAGGGATTTTTTTAACATTATCATAATTCAGGTTTCAAGATTACAAACTTCCTGGGTACTTTTTTTCTCACTTTTCCTAAACACAATGGGTGTAGGGACACTACATCAGTTTTAAAAAATTCTTTTTGTTACCAAATCTGGTATAACCGATTTATTTTTAAGACAAAGAAGGAAATAGTATTTTTTTATCTCTGTCTATGTATCCAGGAAGATACATTATTTGGTGGCTTTAAAATAACTTCAAAGGGTAGAAAAGCTCATTCTAGGAAATCAGAGTTTGTAAAATAGCTTTTTGAGTATTATTTTTTTAATGCTATTTAAAACCTGGAGATCAATAATAACATAATTCCTAGGTTTCTATATTTTCCTAAGTTTCCTAGGACCTGTCACACTGGAGATTATCTGTTATTTCCGAAGTCTCTTAGGCAGCTCTAATAAATATTGGTGTTAACAGGTGGCATGTAAGCAACAGATGTCTTTGTATAGAACATTTCTTATCCTGGTCAGAGTAAGGTGCAAGCGAGGATTGCAGTCTTTTTATAGAAAATACGTACCTATTAATAAAAAAAGAAAAAACAAACTTCTTTCTTTTTTTTTCAGAAAAAAAAGTCCAGTAGTGCTTCAAAGAATTATTTATATGGATATCATTATTGGAAAGTAAACAAGAGGGCAGTACATGGTTAGGACTTGATTTTAAGAAGCTGTAACTTACTAAATTTGGTTGAGAATGCAGTGAATTTTAAAATCAATACTAAGAAGAAATAAACACTGCAATGATGAATAGAGTTAAAGCAAATAAATTTACTCATACCGGTGCTGATTAAAAAGCTCCTTCATATCTTTTTGTATCTGTTAGAAATAATTTAATTCCATCCACAAAGCAAAATTAATTCTTGTTTTAGTATTTGCAGGAAGCAAAGAAATAAATCTTAGCAAAACATTTTGTTTTGAAGGTGGCATTCAGTGTGTTATAAATAAGTATTAATTTATTTGGTAATTATAGTTAAATGGGTTATGCTGTGTTGGAATTTTTAAGTATTATTTTTTTATAAATTCTTTTAACAATAAGTGGCATAAAATTGCATGACATACGAAGCCATACAAATTCAGACATTTTTTAATTAAACTTGCAATATCTTGTCTTTGATTAGACATGTGATCGCATCAAACAGTCGGCCAGCGGTACCAAGCGTCGTGTATTCATCATTGAAACCATGGGTGGTTATTGTGGTTATCTGGCTAATATGGGGGCCCTTGCAGCAGGAGCTGATGCTGCTTATATCTTTGAAGAACAGTTTGATATCCGAGAGCTCCAGGTATGCAGCATTAGAAATGTTTTCCTCATTTTTAACTAAATTGTTGTACATACATAGCATAATGTGTATATTTGAGGTAGATGGCTCATGTTAAGAAAAGCATAGCTTTTTAGATTGTATCTAAAAGATGCGATTGTCAGTAGCACTTTCATATAATGCCAGTTCTTATGCTATATTGTATAAAAAGAACCTACGCACCAGTTATTCTTGGCATCAAGATTCAGTTAACCGACAAAATGATTTTATTAGTCATTAAACATTACTAGGCGAATTGTTTAATTTTTATTCTTCTGATTTGATACTTAAATAACATGTAAATGAACAGACCTGGGCAGTTTTAAAAGAAAAAAAAATAGGGAAGAAAGAAATATCTTTTCTGTTGTATTAGATGGCTGTTTGTGTCACAATTTGAATAGTATGTAGGATCAATTGGATACTGACAGTGATGCCGCAACTATGGACTTGAGCATGTTTGAAGGTACTGAAATAACAATCTCTGGTTTTAAGGATTACACATCAGGCTGTAAATTGATATTGAATTTGTCTGCTACAAGGCTTTTGCACTTCTGAGGCAATTAGCACTAGCTGCGGCTATAGAATCATGGACTAATTCAGGTTGGAATGGACTTTAAAGATCATGTAGTTCCAACCTCCCTGCCATGAGCAGGGACACTTTCCACTAGATTAGGTTGCTCAAAGCCTCATCCAATGTGTCCTTGAACACCTCAAGGGATGTGTATTAGGTTCGTATATAGCTACCAGTGTGCAAAACCAGGACTACTAAATCACGGTTGAATCAAATATGCTTTATCGTTCAAATATGCTATTATACTTCAGCCTATTACGCCTTGCTACATAAAAACGTAAGGGCTTACCACCTCGTGGATTGGTGTCAGTCATCGAGCAGGAGAAGTAGATGGAGCGTGGTACTCACATAGTCAGAGCTGATGGGTACTGCAGCTTCCAGGGTGTCCCCCAGATTCAAGATGTGTACGTATTCCTTCTTGACCCTCACCTGTCCAGCCCAGCTCCTTTTATACTCCTCTTGGGGACTGCAAAAAGGGTTAGCAGCATCACCTGCTCCTTGTGTGGCCAGTGTGTGAGCAGGCTGAGTGCCAACTTGTTATTTGTCCCACGCTAACAGCAATTTCAACACCAGGCTCTGTTCTCATAACACCTTTCCTGGCTGCACGTGCTCCTTGGGCTCTGCTTCAAGGTCTTGTAAATACCAGGCAGTTCCAACCACTTTCCTACTTTTTTATCCAGTTCCCTGCCTGTTACCTGCCTAGTTAAATACAGTCACATACTTCCTCAGTGCAAGCTGGCTAAGAATTGTTGCTTAAGTTAGTTCACTACTTTAAGATCAAATATACAATACTTTAAGTCTCTCTGTAATCATTTGTCTATATATATTGTGTTCAACAACGGACCATTATTTATTATTGCTGATACATGCCACTGTATGGTCCATTGTTGGGACACAGTATTCAAGTACACTAGACTTTCAATATTTTAATTATATATATATGCATACACACACACACACGCACACACCTATATATAAAAATAAAATTTGTGTATGTCATGTCCCACAATGGACCATTATTTATTATCTCTGATAGGGGTTGGGGCTTCCACAACTTTTCCTTGGCAACTTGTGCCTGTGTCTCACCATCCTCACAGGAAAAAAATTCTTCCTAACGGCTAATCTAAATCTCCCCTCCTTCAGCTTAAAACCATTACCCCTTGTCCTATCACTACACTCCCTCATAAAGAGCCCCTCCTCAGTTTTTCTGTAGGCCCCTTTAAGTACTGGAAGGTCTATAAGGTCTCCCCGGAGCCTTCTCTTCTCTAGGCTGAACAACCCCATCCTCTCCACCTGTCCTCATCAGGAAGGTGCTCCAGCTCTGGTCATCTTCGTGGCCCTCCTCCAACAGATCCAAGTCCTTCCTGTGCCAAGGACAAATATAAAGCTAGAAGGGTAGAAATTTCCTAGAAGGAAGAGAGGCATGCAATGAATTGTAATTTCTCCCCGCTCACTTCTCAGTGGCTTCTACTTTTCATGTCTTATATGGTAGTACCAGTATATAGACTCATAGAATGGTTTGGGTTGGAAGGGACCTTAAAGGTGATCTAGTTTCAACCCCCCTGCCATGGGCAGGGTCACATTCCACTAGATCAGGTTGCTCAAAGAAAGCCTCATCCAGCTTGGCCTTGAGCACCTCCAGGGACAGAGGATCCACAAGCTCTCTGGATGAAATGTTCCAGTGCCTTGCCACCCTCTCACTGTATCCATAACAGGACTTGTGCATGACTGTGAATAAGGGGAACATACAATCTTTTGTGACAATTTCTGTATTTTTATGTATATTGATGTTATCCAACTTGGTGCTATATGAGTATAGCATACAAGAAAAGCAACTTTGTGTTCCTCTTAAAATCAGGTATTTGTGATGTGGAGGGAGGAGTTAGTTTTAACTCAATGCACAGAATATTATCCCAGATCTCCAAAAATCTATTGACTATTATAATTTGCCCGCACTATTTGATGTGTAATGCTTTACAGCAGTTGTCAAGATATGTAGTTTCATTAAAGTTGTTTTAGAGTTCTGTATGGTTTTTTTTAAAAAAATGCTTTTGTTGTTTCTAGGCTAATGTGGAACACTTAACTGAAAAGATGAAAACCAGCATCCAGCGTGGTCTTGTGCTGAGGTAATTAAAAGTAGTTTTAATAGATAGCATAAGTGCTGCTGATCACTTCCAGCCACATAGGCTGACTGGCCACTTGGAAAGACACTCTTAAGTCTGTGTTGTTTGATTGTTCCTCTACTAAGTAGTAGTTCCAGAAGGCAAGACTGGGAGCTGTCTGGTTGCTTAAGTCCAGAAGTTCCTTCTTTCTGTGTTAATATAGTTGTTTAATATAGTTGCTCTACAATCTAATACTTTATCTGTAATGAGTTTGTCAGACCTAAAATGTCATTTTTCACTACCTTATTGAGCAATGGATCCCAAGAGGCCTGCCAGTGATGTCAGTGTAGTAAAAGTAATGCAGACTTTAAAATCATGAGCGTGTTACATGAAAGTGAACACGTGATTAGATGAAAATATTCCAAACTGTGATTACTGGTATCAAGAAAATGAGAAAACATTTGTCATTCAGTAGCTATGAAGACATCCACTACTTGATAGTAAATTTTCTAACTTTATCTGGCCTTACAGAAATGAGAACTGCAATGAGAACTACACAACTGACTTCATTTATCAGCTGTATTCTGAAGAAGGGAAAGGAGTGTTTGACTGTCGAAAAAATGTATTGGGCCACATGCAGCAGGTAAAAATTACCTTAAAATTACAGACAAGCTTAACTTTGCATGAACAAAGAGCATCCACTCTTAAAGTATGTCAAGAAAGTCTGACTCTGTATTAAAGAAAAAAAAAGTATGTGGATTTTTGTTCATAGATATGGCAGATGTTTTTCATTAGCATTATATTTTATTGCAATTCCTTCTTGAAAATCTAGGAGGGAAAAGCATTAGATTCTTAATTATTCTAATTTTTATTCTCTTGTCAGTATTAATAAACAATTATATGTTTTTAATGGATCATAACATCTATCTTACTATTGTCATAATACGTCTTTAGAGTATATGTATCTTTCTTCCCAACACTGGAAGAAATGAGATTTCATTAAGAAACTACGTGCATATGGATTTTTCTTGTAGAGGAAACAGTAGCGAGTTAATCCTTGTGTTCTTTATACCTTGCATCTCTTTATCTCACTATACTGCTTGTTAATGGGCAAATTTTAAGTTTCTGATTTGGCCACACTAAGCACTCAGACTGAGGTGTAGAGTCAAATAGAGACGAATTTCTCAAGTACTAATAGTGAAACAACTGTCTTTCCTTTTAAGGCATTTCAAATAGTATATATAGTACCCCTTGCTCATATATCTTTAGATCATTCAACATTGAGATTGGTAATTCCCATGTAAAATTGAGCAAAGCTTATTTTGAAGATCAAGACCAGCATTAGTCGAGCAATCTGTTTGGAACTGTTTGGAACTACTAGATTTATGGTTTTGGTGCCATCTGCTGCACTGAAAATGGACAGAAGTTCAGACTTCATATAGTACAGCGTTGAAAACACAAACCAAAATAGCACTTCTGTTCCGAGCACTGTGCAAAGGCTGCTGTAATAACTGGAATAAAAGCAGCCAAAAAAGAAAGGTGATTACTAGTCGAGAAAGTCCCAACACAGTTGTTTCATTCTAAGGTTATGCACACAGCATTATGGCGTTCCTTGTTATAGCTGTCAAAGAGAGCTATGCTTCCCAGACTTTCCTAGATTACAGTCAGTCCTTGTTCTTCTGTTTCTTAGGCTCCCTCTGACCCCTCTCTTTCAACAGTCTCCTGCTTTATATTATGCTGAAGCCAGGTTGTCCTGTGGCAGGGTGATAGCTGGACAGTGCTTAATGATCAGTGCTAAGGGGAGGTGGAAGAAAGGGAAAACAGTGCCTTCCATTTAAGAGAAAAGTACTATTGATTTATTGAGAATTCTACAAGTGCTTAATACATAATTTAACTGGTTTAGCTTAATTTGTTTGGTGGGGGTTTTGGTTAGTTTGTTTTTCTAAGTGGGGAAATAAGTAGAGCAGGCCATTAACAGGGACAACTGATAAAACAAGAAGAGACAGATACTGGTTCATTGACTAAATTAACACACAGTTAAATATTCACACAGGGTGGTGCACCTTCGCCGTTTGATAGAAACTTTGGGACAAAAATATCAGCAAAAGCTATGCAATGGATCTCCAAAAAACTGAAAGAAACCTACCGAAAAGGTGCAGAAATATTTGGTATTCTCTTGTTTCTGTCTTTGGTTTGCTACCAGTATAAAAGACTACTCTATTATGCAAATATCTGAATGTCTGTTAGTTTGTTAGTCAGCATACTACTTTCCCTCTTTATTATCTTTTTATTATTTAGTAGGGCCTTCCTGTGCTTCCTGCTGTAAGAAGATTTCCTCTCAAGTGAGGTCAATACTTGATAGCTGTTTTCTTAAAGAAAGATCAGAAATGCTAGTGTGATTGCAGTTTTTCGTGCATGAAGGAATTGATGGTTATATAGTTACATCTGTTCTTCCTTTTTGTTTCATGGTGGCTACATGGGAGACAGAAGAAGGTAATATATCTTCTTTGGGAATTTTTGTAAAGCACTATTTACTAAAATGGAATTTAAAATTGGATGATAAAATTCAGTCTTATTGTTGTTTAATTACACTTTATTTTCATTGCTAATCTCTAAAGCTAAGCTAAAAAAAATGAAGATCTCCTAACCCCATTTAAGTACTAATTGATGTTTAATCATTACATTGACTATTCAGTAACTGCAATTAAGCTACTGTAACCTCCCTATTCAGCTTAATTACAGAAAAAGGGTATTTGTCCTTATGAGTGCGAGTAAGAAAGATCCTGACACTTCATTCTTCTTAGGAAAAGTATTTGCCAATACGGATGACTCGGTCTGTTTGCTGGGAATGCGTAGACGCAACCTTGTTTTCCAACCTGTGGCTGAGCTTAAGAACGAAACAGACTTTGTGTACGTATATGCTGCTTACGCCTTAAACGCCTCAACACAGGCTTCCTTTCCCCACATCAAACAAACATCATCTCCTCCACAGTGCTGACACAACCATTTGATTCCGCTTTTGTCTTTGGCCTACATTTGGCCAGTTAATCACTTTGTTCACTTGTCTCTCTAACAAGTCCCTTCATGCTTTCACTCCATCCTCCTTCTACTTGGAAGTCTCGTTATGAATTCCAGAACTCCACCGTCCTTTTAAATAACTTCCTTTGCTCTAGCACCTGATATTATTTTACTTCTGGTAGAGTTCAGTGGGGCAGTAATTTTGCACCCTGTTATCTGTACCTATAAAGAACATCTTCCAGAAAATCTATTCTTTCTTCCAGTATTCTGTCCTTATTTCTCCCCAGCTGGGGTCAGTGTTAACATCCCATTGTAAATGCCAATATCTGATCCCATTTATAGGGCACGCCCTTAATCTTAGTATTGTGTGTTTGTCTTGGCTGCTAAGTAAACTGCCTTATCTTTTCTTCCCACTGCACATCTTACACAGGCACAGGATCCCCATGGAGCAGTGGTGGCTGAAGCTGCGACCACTGATGAAAATCCTAGCCAAGTACAAGACTAGTTATGATGTTTCAGATTCAGGCCAGCTGGAACATGTTGCTATGCACAGCCCAAAGGAAGCAGAAACCGGAGCCATCTAAAGACATCACATTTAGATTATTGTCATAGATGCACATTGTGAGTAACAATGCTTTAGAATCGTTACAGCTTTGTTTTGTAACATTTAAATTATTGTACCAGCACTTTATGTGGAACAAGACATTCAGATGTTACACAGATTTTGTCCTGTATTTGTTTTGTTTGAGACATACCCTAGCATCTAATGGATAAGCACCATTTACTGGTACTGCCCTTTAACATTAAGTGCAACACCGTACTATGCACTCTGTAAGTTACTCATCTGCTGCACTTTGTTTCAGAGTACTTACACCCCAAAAATAAGTGTAGGTGGCTAGCTTTGTGTTGAGTTTCAGGATGTGCTTAATGTATCTGAAGTGAAATAAAGTACTGTTGCATACATCAGGAGTGGCTTGTCAGAAATGGTGTTCACCAGCTTTTAACCAACTGGGGGATTATTCCTGTAGTGTACAGGAATACACTCCAATGAAGGGAAAAAGCAACTAACCCTGCAGGACATTCACAGCTGGGAAAGCTTGTTTCCCTTGGCTTTTTCAGAATTAGGTTAGAACTAAATACTTTCTCCTTGCAGGGGGATGATACAACTATTTTTGAGGGAAAAAAAAAAAAATTAAAAGCTTTAACAGCTTGAGAGTCAGAAGGGTGTAATCTGGTCGTTGCTTCATGTTTCCTTTCTCTGAGTTTCTTCAAAACTATTCAAAAGAAACCCCATAACAATGAAAAAGGGCAAAACTGATTTTTAAAATTTGGTTGCTAAACGTAGCAAAAACTGCTTCTTTACGCCAGCTTATCTTTTAACTGGACCTGGACAAAACTTTGAAATACCTGTGTCATATCTTTATGCCTGAATGTTGCCCAAACTGGTAAACTTAAAATACACCACGGACCGATGGATTAGTGAATTGCCCACTACGCTGCTGAGTGTGATGCCCTGTCAGAAAGCTCCTCTACTTCTAAGTGGCTTATGCAAAGGAAGGTGGAATTACCACACCAAAGAATGAAAGGACAGATTTTTTTATATATTGAACAGTAGACATTATTTCAAGCAAACACCATTTAAAACTCTAGAGCTTTACATATACAAAAATACTTAATTTATATAGTATCCATATGACTGGAGGAGTGAGTCTTCAGTAAAATATTACGGTCTGTCTTTGCCATAGCAGAGCAAATCATTCTTGCTCTCAAATACTGTGCGGTTAGAGAATTTATCACATAGTTATTTCAAGGACAGCTTTACACGGGTTTGTTGGATACTGTTAAAAGCAGCAATGAACATTAAGTTGAACCACAGCACAAGTTAAAGTTAGTACAAAAAACTGATCCTGTAGTCACACTGATGGGCTTGTTCTGTGTTAGCTTGGCTGGTCAACAGCAATTCATCGTTTGACCCATGAGGGATCTTTGGCAATATCTGCATTTTCTGGGCCAAGTATAGCCTGCCCACGAGTGCTCTTCCCAGCTGCAAGGTACCTGCAAGAACAAAAAAAAAAACAAATGAGAAGCTGCTGCATTCAATTATTGGTAACTCTGCCATACAAATTATAAATATTCCCATCCCTGGAAAAAGTGCTGTTTGGTCTGTATCCCTTGTTTGGTTTTGCAGCATCTTTTGGGTTTTCAGTGTTTTTCCCCCCCCAGTTATCACAACCCAACAGTCCCCAAAGGCACTGCCCTAACCAGCAGTGGAATTCTTCAGTCTAAAGTACTGCTAAATGTTATGAGCCCAAAACAACTAGCTCGTATATATAGCCAGGAGCTGGACGTTTGTGTGTACTTGTTCTCCAGACAGTTTCTGGACCTTTCAAAAGTAAAAACAATGTCCTCCATATTCAGAATGTAGGACTGAGTGGCATCTGTTAAAATGCAACAAGCAGGATATAATTAACATCTCTTTCTAGGTTCCCAAAGCAAATAGTTAAAGTAGGACAAAAGGCCAAGGGAAGAAGTGTAAGAACTTTATAACACAAACTGTTCTCTTCTACCAGTTCGGTTTTTGTTCTTTTTCTCAAGCAGACATTTTTCAAAATTCAGCACAGACATACTTGTTTGATACATCGACTAGGTTATCACTGTTGACAGCAAAAAGTTGTTCTCTGTGCGACTGCTTCATTTCATCTGAAATCCCGTATAAAAAGTGATTCATTCCTAGAAAAAAAAACAAAACAAAACCCACACACTTAATTGGTGACTGGAATTTCAGTTACAACTAAGTACATGAACAAGTGCAGGAAACCTAAAACACCCTAATGTGACTCTTTCTAAAGTCTCAGTACTTTCTAACAACTTTTTACCCCAACTGCATTTCATGAAACTTCTATTTTGTGGTTTATAACACCATGTTTCAAATTTGCAATCAGTTTTAACAAGTGCAGCACAAATGTCTTATCACTTTTTTATACTACACACAGAAATCTGCATATAAATGCTTTAATGCTTTTGCTGCAATACTTGCCTACAGTATTTAAATATTAATAGTAAAAATTATAATTTTTAAGTCCATGAACAACTAAGAAGCCCCAAAATAATTGCAGGAAAGTGCTCTTTTTCCCCTATTTGTGTGACAAAAAGTGGTCTGTGAGATCTGTCAACAAGTCAAACCTGCCCAAGGCAGGGCTGACTGAAGTCAGACGCAAGTGCTCAAGTCCTTATGCAGGGCCAGATGACCAAAATAACATTATTAAGGAGCACGTATTTCTCTCTGTCTTTATCAACGACCTGGATGAAGGCATCGAGTGCTCCCTTAGCAAGTTTGCGGACGACACCAAGCTGGGTGGAAGTGTGGATCTGCTGGAGGGTCGGGAGGCTCTGCAAAGGGACCTGAACAGGCTGGACTGCTGGGCTGAGACCAATGGCATGAGGTTTAACACGGCCAAATGCCGGGTCCTGCACTTGGGGCACAACAACCCTAAGCAGAGCTACAGACTAGGAGAAACCTGGCTGGAAAGCTGCAGGAGGAGAAGGACCTGGGGGTGTTGGTTGACAGCCGACTGAACATGACCCAGCAGTGTGCCCAGGTGGCCAAGAAGGCCAGTGGCATCTTGGCTTGTATCAGAAATGGTGTGACCAGCAGGTCCAGGGAGGTTATTCTCCCTCTGTACTCGGCACTGGTGAGACCGCACCTCGAGTACTGTGTTCAGTTCTGGGCCCCTCACCACAAGAGGGATGTTGAGGCTCTGGAGTGAGTCCAGAGAAGAGCAACAAAGCTGGTGAAGGGGCTGGAGAACAAGTCTTACGAGGACAAGTCTTATGAGGAGCGACTGAGAGAGCTGGGGTTGTTCAGCCTGGAGAAGAGGAGGCTGAGGGGAGACCTTATTACTCTCTACAACTACCTGAACGGAGGTTGTGGAGAGGAGGGAGCTGGCCTCTTCTGCCAAGTGACAGGGGACAGGACAAGAGGGAATGGCCTCAAGCACCGCCAGGGGAGATTCAGGCTTGAGATAAGGAAAAATTCTTCACAGAAAGGTTCAGCATTGGAACAGGCTGCCCAGGGAGGTGGTTGACTCGCCTTCCCTGGAGGTGTTTTAGGTGCGGGTGGATGAGGTACTGAGGGGCATGGTTTAGAGACTGGTGGGAATGGTTGGACTCAACAATCCGGTGGGTCTCTTCCAGTCTGGTTATTCTATGATTCTATCTTCCAGGTCTATTGAAAATGTTCCTCTATTCAGTGTTTCACTAAATTTGCCATAGCCCTGTGAAGATGCATGTTCAAATATCAAAGAAAGTAATTAATGACCCTCTCAAAAATACCAGTGTTCATACGTACGCATTTCACACTCATATGCACCTAAAACTGGTCGCTTTTAATTGCCTAGATCAAACCCATATTATGTCAGCTTGGTCAGCTTTGTTTCCTTTGTTAATAAGTGTAAATAACACTGAAATAATGATACTTTTAACGTTATAATTCCTTGATATATATATATATAAAAGGAATGTACTGTAACTTAGCAAGTTATGGATTGAAACTAAGCTGAGAAGGAAGGAAGGAAGGAAGGGAAAAAGTGAGGAAAGAAAGGAAACTGACGTGTGAGCAAACTGAAAAGATATGAGGATATTGCCAGCCTCCACCAGAGCAGAGACACATGCATTAAATTCTTCAAAGAAATATGCGCAGGTTAGAGACATTCATAGTCAATATGTATATCTGTGTCAGGAATGTAATCCTTCGACTTTTTCCAATCGGAAGACCAATATTTCATTTTATTTGCTTGCATTTAATGCCCTTTCCACATCTATAACTGTTTCTTTAATCTACCTCCATCTTCTAGCCGCATTCACTTGCCATCAAGAAAGATGAATACAAAAGCTTCAGCACACAGACAGAATGCACGTGGCACTTCTGAAAGGGAGCAAGACGAATTGACTGTTTTGTTGAAACTGTAATGGTGTTACATCTGCCAAGGACAAATTTTATCATATGATACAGTTTAGCAAACTATTTTCTTTCCTTTAAAATTAATTAAAAACAAACAAACAAACAAAAACATTGGCAGCACTGAGAGGCTGGTAAGCATATACCTTTATCTGAAGGAGCTACTGGTGCATCCACAGCAGAAAATACTGCTAGTTTAGCTTCATCAATATCTTGTTGTGTGAATTCTCCAGATTTGGCCCACTCAACAGCTTTCTCAAATGTTTTCAAGGTTGCTAACGAATTTGGGTCTCTTAGAAGAGGAAAAAAAAGTAAAATTAATTACTTCAGTCTTACAAAATGAATACTGTAATTGCTTTGTTCTCATTTCACTGATAGTTTACTCTGCATCACAGAAACATTAAACCAAATAATAAACTTGGATTAAACCAAATAATAAACTTCCCTTTTTATTTACAAAAAGAGGTTTTGTGGGGGACAGTTCAGAAGGAAGAAACGTGACAAACTGGACATATTTTGAGTTTTAGATACATAAATGCAGCAAGTTCAGTTGCCTAAAAGTAGTTGCAAGACTGTGTGCAGAGTACTGGTATTAAAAAGACGGCAAACAAGCATTGTTTACAATGCGCTACCAATTTGCTGCAACAGCTTATTAAGCTTCACTGCCACTAATATCAACATCAGTAACAGTTGCAATCTTCTCTAAGTTGTGTTTCCTGATAAGTCTGTTCCTGCTCCCTGTGAAACAGGTGCCACAGGTTGACAACTTCTGAAATATTAACCAGGAGAAGTCCTACCATGCTGAAGCTTCACAGAGAGGCAATGCCACTCAGTTTTGGCTAGGAAACCCAAGCTAGTACTGTGCTACCTGTATTGTGCTAACAGTACTGAGCTAAAAGGAAAACAGCAAGCCTAGCTCATCACCAGGAATATTTTCTTCTGAATCTGATGATTCCAGTCATAGTCACCAAGGCAACCTGAATATTTTCAAACCCAGGACCTTAGGGAACATCACTCTACTTCCTGGCCTCAAATTGAGAATAGTTTTGAATTCCCTTTTTTAGGGCCTCCTTGACCCAGGGAGAAACAAGTGAAAGCCAGTTTTACATACATCTGGTACCAGAACTGTAAACATCTAAGTACAGAGAGGCAACAATGGTTGCTTCCAGCAGAAACAAGTTAGGCTTTCACAAGGACAGAAACCAGAGAAAGCAAGGAGGGGTTTATTACCAAAACTGATATATCTTAAGCAACTAATCTTAACATCATCAGCACTGAATCATTTCCTTGTGATTCCACTTTTTTATTTCACTGGATCTTCAGAGAGATCTACAACTAAGTAAAAAAAAGATACACCTAACTGCAGGCAGTGGTACCCCTCAGATGTAAATAGGAAGGAATGATGCGGCTGTTACCTGTAGGAATAGAAAGTGAATATGCCATTGTGACTAAGTTTAGCACCTCCACCATAAGCTCCTCCTTTCTCTCTGATTTCTCTATGTAGGAATTTAGCTGTCATCAACTGCGCAAGAATTCGAAGGCTGTAACGAGAGAAACAGCAACAGCAAAGATGTTAAATGAATTGCACAACAGGAATATACCCAACTTCCTCTGAAGTTCACAAAGATCCCCATTTGCAATGCATTGCTGCTTGTAATCTACAACAGTTAACAACAACAATACTCTATATTTAACAGCTTAATAATGTGACATCATTAGAAGAGTGGCACTGCTTTGGAATACTTCTTGACTGTTTCCATTTATTTCACTGTAATGAAATATGAAAGCAGCCTCCTAAACTTGTTACATGCAACAGGATTGTCAGCTCAGACACATGCAAGTAGGCACAGCTGTTTATTTAGAATTTAGGACAGTAGCCCCTCATTACTTAATCTCTGCATTTACTAAAACAAGGCATCTCTAGCCATAGCCATGCAAAAGTTGCTCTGTAAAGATTCTGTGACAAATACTACTGACTCCATTTTCTGTAGTCAGCCTAAGATTTTCCATTTTGTTTTGTGCTATGCAACATACACAGAAACTCCCAGCTGAGCATCTTTCCCACCTTGCATAGTCTGCTGCTGTATACGGAACTGTTCGAATGCATTCCCCAATATAGCTCACTGGGAAGGGAAGAACAAAATGTGTCTTCATCTGGCATGGTTTGAAAGTAGGATCCTAGGAGAAAAACGCATTATTGTCACAGTTAGCAGAGATGAGGCAATTTATACATTTGGCTTTTTTGAGACCTATGAAATTCTGCCAAACATGCAAACACACAAAAGCTGAAGCTACCACTTCACCTACATTGCAATCACTGACATTTCACTTGTGCCCAATATTAGCAAATCAGCACACAGAATCGCCTTGGGACACAAAAATACATGGACACTGTACATCAGCTACTCATACTTGTGCACAAGCTTCTCAACTGCGTAACTCTGTGTTATTACCAAAGAGTTTTGACTGGCAAGCTGCCCCTGCCACTTTTTTTTTCACTGAAACAATGTTCATGACTCTCCACTTCTCTGTCCATTGAGGGACATGGTCACCACATCATATTTCAGTCCATCTACTTCTTTTTATATATTAAGATTCAGAAACTGAAACCCACAAAACAATGTAAACTATTTATAAACAGCAGCAACTATATAAATTACTGTTCAAACAGCCCCTGCAGTGAACTCAATTCTTCCTTACAATCCCACTTATAAAGTACCAGTGCTCTTCGTGCTTCCAGGCTTTCACAGCACTTGTTTCTTTGCCTGTTTCACATATATAACTGCTCGTGTGCTTGCTTAAGCATCATCAGAGCCTTTAAAACACCCCCAGTAACCTTTATGACACCGTTTCAATATTCTATGGTTTTTCTTAACCCATTCCCTAGCCCCTCACACATCTCTGGTTGGCTGGGGCAAGAACAGCAGCATATACATCACTGGTCAGCAAGCAAAACGTCTAAAAAGTAAGAGAACCTGTAACAGTTTTAAGATGAACCATTAGGATCAGCAGAGGCCCTGTAATACCGATATCGCCTTCCAATAATGTACTTACATTAACCAATTTCCTTGTGATGTGCAAACCAGTAAGCATCTGACTTCCTATAGGTTTAACTTCCGAAGTTTTCTACAAGAGACCCAGCCCTCATATTAAAAGAGGATTTATTGGTTTAGACCAAGAACACTACAAATGCAAATCCAAAGACTCAAACCTCTTTGAAACCATAAACAGATCATGTCTTCAAAAACATAAGCGAGCTACTCAATTACCTCTATGTACTTGAATTTCTAAAGAGATGCCAAATAAATTCCCTTTCAAGAGTAATTTAACTCTGAAAGACATTCAGTTAGAGATTAAATGAGGCACAGAAAGTTTCAGACTCTTTCCCTATAGGAAGGGAACTGGGAGCTTATTTCAGTCTCATCAGAAATTAAGACAGATCTGCATATGGACAGAGAAGATCCTTTCTTAATTCTAACAAGCCAAGCACATTTTGTGCCAATTATACTGAACACCCAGATAATGAAACAAATTCCTACTCAACTGAGGAACTGCACGTTATGCCCTATTTCCTTTTGGCCAACATTTTAAAAAAAGCTCAGCTTAAAAAGAAATTATATTTTCATGCGGAAGAGAAAGGAAGAATTTCTTTTTCCACATTCCATGCAAAAGCAGTACCTCAGGGCAAGGCTTGACAGCTGATCTACAGGATTACTGTTGTCTATTTTACAGAGGTGAAAACAGCCTCTGTGGAAACACACAGAGCAGCTTATTACAGGGCTGACTTTCACAGATTTCTATAGATTTTTTTGTATGAAGACAGTGCAAATGACTTTCTCCAGATTGCATACTGGCCTTTATGTGAGATGAAGTTAACTGTATTTGATGCCCTAGTCACAAATGAAGTGATTCCTTACCTCAATCACATAAGGACGAACAGGTTTTCTCTCTTTTTTACTTCTACCTATGCCCTTTATAAATTTCTCTACTTCTTTAGATGCTTCTGATATTTGTTGAGGTGCTGCATTCACTGAACACCTGTTAAAAACATATATCACGTCTTTAAACATGTTTTCGTGGTTTTGGACAGTCCTTTATAATTTGCACCACTCTGTCTTCCTAAACATTTTCTATTAAATCATATAATCATCACAGGAAAAAGCACCAATACTCATAATCCAAGTTGCAGTCCAATTGCTTTTCTTTTCCTTCCTGAAAAACACCTTCAGACCTGAACTTCAAACCAGTTCTGTGGAAGAAGACCACATCATTTTTACATAATACAAATGTCTCACAAAAAAATTAATTTCCTCCATATTCCCTCTTTACAGGCAGACGTACCATGGTTTTGAACGGTATAGATATTTCCTTAATTTCATTCATCATTTCACACTTTGCAAAAACAAGTTTTGCAACTTAGGTCACTTCAAAAGGCCTTCGGTTTAGAAACAAAGTATCTGACACGGAACACCCTAAAGTGCCTTTCTACTTTTTCAAATACATGCATAAAGCAGATTTCAGAACGTCACTATCTTCCTTTTAGAAGAAAAAATAATTTAAAAAAAGTAAGTATTCAACTCCTACAATATACTACAAGGGTATTTGTATCCCAAGTACCTTTAAGGGGGAAAAAATCGCAGAATTTTGAGTCTATCTGTAAAATCCTACAGGCCATTTATACACTTTGGTAGAAGCTACACAGGAAATTTACTATAAGTTTTTCATACTTGCTAAAAAAAAAATAAACAAAATAAGCCATAGCTACTGCTTTGTCAGCAAGGAAAATTTAAACTAACAAAATTTTTGTAGTTTTTACACAGACTTCTTGTTTCACAAAACCCCAAATCTCCACAAAGCACACTGAGAAATGCCCATGCACAGGCCATGGCCTCTCTTTAACTAAAATACCCTTTTCTTTTTAGCTGGAACTCACCGGATGTTGTCACTATTTAATAAATACTTCTTCATGCGTGGTAGTTTGCGTAGTATTGGTTTGATATCAGACATTTCTGCTATTCTCTTCATCAGCTTCACCTGTGCAGGAAGGGAAGGCAGATAGACAAAGGAATAAACCAACTGAAACAATTAGCCAAAATAAGCACTGTAATTCCAAAGCCAAGGATCTGGGCCACACTGAAGGATGCCATTAGCTTTTCACCTGATCCATCCCACCGAACATTTCTTGCAGTTCTCCAGAAGGTGTAAGGTTTTTGCTGGCTCTAATAGCAGCATATTGATGGCCACTATCTGGAATCCCATTTGACAGCTCCTGGGCAGTCTTCTTAACCAGCACTCTGAAATGTTCCTCCTCCTCAAACCGGGGACTGAAAAATAAAAACAAGCCTCTAGGTCTCATGCACAGGCACACCAGTGGAATTTATAGTACTGAATCATTCATCATCCTAGGAGCTCTTAGACTGATGGTTCTACATTTAATCCACTACAGAGTCATGCAAATGATGGAATACTTAGATTCAGAATTTCTGAATCATTCAAAGATACAGTTGTAAAAAGAAATCACAAAGTAGTATTTCTAAGAAAGGGAGAGTTAAAAAAAACAAACCCAAACACATGCAAAACCACAAACAAACAAAACCCAATATACTATACTTGTTAAATATTTCACTCCATAAACGCATCATGTCTGGCAGATTTCTATCCAAGCACAGAGATGAAAAGAGCACACCCTAAAGGAAAAAAGAAAAATAAAATACAAAAAAAACTTCACACAAGACAACCAAAGCAATGGCCTGAGAAACGCATAGTAACTTTTTTATGAAAGTGAAGCAATGATGCCAAACTAACTACACATCACAAGACCATTTAGATGCAGGCTGTGTGACAATCAGAGCAGATATGAAGTGCGATTGATTTGCACATAAAGCAAGCCTGTAAATTTCTCCTTCTCAACACCTAGTAGCAGTTCATAAACAGAATTTCTTATTTTTCATATAAGTACAAATCAAACTGTGCTGGGGATGCACATTTCTGCAAAAGATTCTCTGTAGTTCAACTCCAGAATCCTTGGGGAGCAGACCACAGCAGTAGATCTCAGCAAGCCTGAAAAAATCTTCAGTGATATTGCTAGGACTGTTACGCCCAGCACTAAGACCTAGTGATCTTGGCAAACATTCCATGCCCTTGAACCACATTAAGAGCGGCACATGCACATTAACAGCAACGTGCATGTATAACACATCATTTTGTCCTCTGCTCTCCACTTCCAAAATTTTTGCAGCAGTCAAATATATGGTGACAGTCTCTAGTTTAAGTATTGGCTTAAAATGGGTATTAACACATCAAGACCTCCCCTTAAAACAAAATACTAAGTTACTGTAATTGTCAAATATATATCTTACACAAAAAGGCACAAGTCTTTTACACACTAAGTTTTCAATGCACATCGGCTGACCCTTCACTCGAAAGTCCTGACTGACCCTTAACTGCAGAGCTGTTGTTGCAAGTATAATGTCTTGGAGTTTATGATTAATTTACCTGTTCATACACATCCAAGTGTGAATCATCTGAAATTATATGTGGGCTAACAGACATCCCACCCGTTTTTAGCTCTATTTGCTGGGCTTGTTCCCTGTAATCAAGGGCTCCACATCCCAGCCTGCAAAAAACAGAAGAGATTTATTTCCATTTTCAACATATGTAAGCCAAAACCAGGATCCATATGCCATTTGCAAAGACTGCTTAGGCCAATACTAAATTAGCAACTAAATAATTTGGGGTGTTATCAAACAAACATAACACCATAATACTTCACACCTTACGGAAAGAAAAAAATAAATACACAAAGTTTTTCAGTTAAAGCATCCCGTTAATTCAAAAAGGTGTATTAAAAAGCGTGCTTTATGTACAGCATTGCTACCCACACCCATATAGAACTACAGTAGAGACACCACATAAACTGTTATTGCCAATAAAAAGAATAGATACTCATAGCCCAGCTGGCTTGTTCTGCTTTGTGCCACTCCTTCCCCTATGACAGGGTGACTGTTCCTGCGATCACGTGGTGCAATTAGACCAAAAATCTAGCCAAGTGAACACTTCAATTTCTGCTGTTTTTTCATTTGTATCAATTTTCCAATCTGTTCAGGGAACAGTTGTGTTGATGCTGGGGAACAAGGCAATATAGAGACTGACGGAAAAAAGGGGAAAGGACTTAGCAGCTCTGTGGGGAAGAGAGATGACCCGTTTTGGCAGGACATCAACTCAGCAGCATTTCCCTTCCATAATAAGAACAGCTCCTGAAGTCATTAAAAGCAATATTACTTCAGTAAGATGTATTACATGTTAATGCTTTAGCTTCTAAGAAAGTAAAGCTCTCACTTTGTAAGGACATTGCAGAAAAGTGGCACGTAAGGCTTCAGCTCCTCAGGAAGCGTGTTTAAGCTGGAGACAGCTCTGAAATAAATCACCCCATTGGTTGGCTGAGCACAGTACTGGACAGGAATTTCATCAGCTAAGGATAAAAAAACAAAAGCAAAGAACCACCAACAACTTAAAGCACACAGAAACAAACAAATTTCTTGCAACAGCTACACATTAAGAGTTATTTTTTGTTGGCACTTCAGAGTCACTTGTTTAATCTTTGCACGTTGCACTGAATGCTGGACTGAAGAGCTTTTATTGTTTCTGTCTACTGTAAGGTAATTGATACCTGGACAATTTAATGAGACAGCTCTGGTGACAGATGCCACATTTTAGACTTAACATTCAAATAAAGGAACAGTAATTTGTTTCTGAACAACTCCAAAAGCTATTCTCCCTTATTTTTTGCCTTCATCACCTCAAAAGCTGAGGGAAGAGGGTTCCCACACTGTACGTTCTCTTCTAGGATAGGGCAATAGAATATACACATTCAAATTTTCACTAAACCAGGTCATTTTACTACCAAAATTATACAGTACTTGACACTTGCTGGCAATTTTTGCAATAAAGTGTCTGTTCGAAATATATTACAGAACACTATTACCTGCCAGATTTTGACAGAAATGTAACAAAATTGAGACCTACAATTACTTGCTTGCTATCAATCCAAGGGATAGCCACTGGCAGAGGAGGCAGAAACTTGCAGTGAAGTTACGAAGAATGACAACTTTTTTTTTTTTTGCCACGTCTCCTGTGCATCATATTCTGTAAAAAATGTGTCAGGAGGGAAAGCAGTAAGGAAGGCTTGCTACATAAGCTGCCAGGAGTGCTGCATCCTGGATAAGCCTTTGGGAATTAGGGAGATTGCTCAAGAGCAGTGGAGCTTGCCACTAAGAGATTCCTGACTGCAAGGAAGGGAGTGAGCAAGCAGGGAGCTCACATTAGGAGTACTACTGGCCAGACCTTTGGGAAGGGCAGGTGTCTGGTTGTTGCTGAGAACAGCCCCACATTGCTCCTCAGAGACAATGGCAAGAAGCATCTGCAGATCCACTGCAAAGTGCCTACTGCAGAGGTGGTGGACTAGAGAGAAAGTACCCTAACTATGGACAACAAATACTGAGCACATGTGCTTTGTAAAGAGCAAAAAGTAGCAACAGTTCACCTAGCACCTAGGTAACAATTCAACAGTGCTCCTCTTTTGAAAAGGAAACAGAGGTTATGCCAACCTATAAGTGTTGTTTCCAGCACAGTGAATGGAATTTTGGGCTCAATGTCAGAGACTTTTAGAGCTGGGAGACAAGAGGTATCCTGAGGTTTGCTTTGAAGAGCAATTAATTCCAAACCTAGAAAGGAGAGCAGAATATCAGTTTGTTATTTTCAGCTTTTAATGAAAATGCCGTCAAAACCTACTGAGGTGATGCAGATCAGAAAAACGCAAGAGTCTGCAGATTAGAATTTTGTATCAAGTTCTTTCACATATTTTACTGAAATAAATGCTGCAATTTATCACTACGCAACAGCAAACAGAACACTATGACCATAAATTCTCTTTCCAATCCCCCCTTCACATCCTGTTAACAGTAACAGGAAATTTAAACCCTCCAAGAAGTGACATCTGCCAACCTGTCCTAACATCCAGCTCTGCAACTGAGATCTTGCAGGCAAGAAGCTTCTTTCTAATCCATTCCCCCAAGTTCTTACTCTAGCGCTCTATCAGTACACCGATGCACCTAAATTGTTGTATTTAATTTTGCATTTCAGCCTCTTTCAGATTCTAGCTGGTCATCTCTAAGTACTCTCCAATTTATCTTTCCAAGTCTCATCTGATTTTCTGCCCACCTACCCCCTCAACTAGTATCACTGCTTCAGAAGATTAACACCACTTTTTGGGAGGATTTCTGTGACTTGATCACCTTTTTCACAAAATTAAATGATTGCCTAGTGTTTCCAAGTTAAGGTTATTGCCCAGAAGTTAAGCATAAAATTATTTTTATGTTTTTTATATTATTTTTATGAATTTCTAAGCAGAAAAGCTAAACAATAAAATTACAAAACGTAAGTTTTATATGAGCATGGAGCAGGTCTCACGTTCAAAAATAAACAGCTTTAAGTTAAATGACAGAATTCATCTCGTACTTAGTGCAAGTTAACATAGAAAAAATATGCAGATCAATATTTTAAAACAATTTCTTTTCTTCTGCCCTCCTGGAGACATTGATCATTTTATTTCTCAGTGTTAAAACTAACGGAATATGCCATTCATACACTGTAGCGTAAACACTACACAGCACAGCCCCAGAACACACATACACAAACTTCCAACAAAAAAATTATCCCTTTTAGAGCAAATGCAGGGAAGTGTATGTGAATTTAAGATATTCTATAGAACACCAATTAAAAACCTCTCTATGTTTAAGCAGTTACCCAAATAAAGATATGGAAAAGCATGTTAACCTTTTTCAAAGATTTGGGTTTTTTCTTCTTCAGAAAGAGCATTGACCTTTATTCCCAGCTTTTCTGCCTCCAGTTTTGTTTGTTTATCATGGTAATCTTCCTCTGGAATCATTGACAGAGTCAATCTATGTGGATTATCCTGCAGAAATATATCCCAAAAGAAAGTATTATTAAATCTGAGGGCAACTTCCTCCTGTTTTCCCTAAGTTGACTGATTCATCAATAGCAGATAAGAACAGCCTATGCATCATTTGGCTTGTGTATTATCAAAAGTATCACAAACAACCAATTTAAACTCTCCGCTTCATAAAGAACAGTCTGCTGCAAGGGTGGGAAAGAGAGGCAGCTTACCACAAGAACAAGCACGAACAGTCTTCTGTGAAATTTTATCATGGAGTCAGAATCCCTTAGCAAGCACACAGTACGCATTAGTGCAATTAAATCAAGGTTAAACAACTGTACGTAATGCTACAGACCAGCATGCTGCAAGTTTTATCTGGAGAATGTTCTAAGATGGGGAACCTTGTTAAATGCAGTAACGTTTCATTAAATGCCTCCTTCAACCTGCCCAAGCTTGAGTGCACAGAGATCCCATATGACGTGAAACGTGCATGTCTTGTCCTGCTCAGGAATGCTTTACATCAACCTTGCTGCCAGAGAACATGTGCATTATGCAAGTGTCAAATGCTGTTGAATTTCTCTTTGTCTATACCAGACTGTGGAATTTTAATAACAAAATTACTCAAGCAGTTTCCATTTTATGTAATAATGGGAGGCTATTTAAAAAATAGTGACCTCAAAGCAGGAGTGAAACAGCAACATCTGTCACTAACAGACACTGCCAATAATTCAGGACAATGTAATCGGATTCTGGTTTATGAGTTTACCTCCCCCGTGCTTATGTGGGGACACTATGGAAACCTGATTGCCTATAGAATTGAAGAGGGAAATGAAAAATTAACCAGACATATCAAAATAGACAGGTTGAACAGCGTTCCCTCCCTTTTTCCTAGCCTTCCCACTACATTAATCTCCAGGCGTGATGTACAACAGTACAGAATCTCCTGATACAAGAACATCCAACTACTGTCATTACTTCCTAATGAGTCATATTTCTGCCTTGGCCCGCTCAGTAGAACTGCACAGTAAAGGACATTCTCAAACATACTGCACCTGCAGTACTTCCTTACAAAAGCAAAACTTTAACAGCTCCCTGCTACTACTTCCAGACACTAACAATGCCTTTAAGTAAAACAGATTTCAATAAATGCCACTATCTTTTGTTGCTTTCAAGAATATGAAAACCAGCATTTACTCACTGGTCTGCCCTTCAAAGTAACTTGAGCAATTTTAGGGGAAAAAACACAAACAAAACCAAAAATCCACCAATAAAACAAACAAACAAAAAAAACCCCAACCCCCAAAAAACAAGAATACTTTTGCAGTGCTATCACTGGATTTTTTCTTTATGGCATTAGCTAATCAGGGTTTCAGAACTATTCCATGTTATAATGCCTTTACCAGTTTAATTCTTTAAGAACCCCCATAGAATATAAACAGGAAAACCGGGAAAAAAAAGCAGAAAGTAATTAACACTGACAGCAAAATTCAGAGAGCAGTTCAGTGAATCTGAGGAATAACAGAACAATCTTACTTATAAGCAAAGTCTTTTCAAGGATAAAGAGAGATATCTTGTTGTGTCAGTACTAAGGAATATATAACTAGGTCTATAATTCTCTGTTTGCATATGAGCTTCTCATTAGGAAACACCCATGTGCCCTTCTATAGCACCAGATGTGACAGTTCAGTTGTTCAGTCATGTTCTAATATCTGTGTATCCAAATGACCGACCAAATAATTTTTCCCATTTTGGAAAATTTTCACTTCAATCATTTAAAATTAAAATGCTTCATTCAAAACAGCTGCTTTTCATCCACACCTAAAAATAGGAAGTATGGTTACAAAATATAAGGCTTCAGTTCAATTTTATGTACAAAACTGTGATTTAAGAATTAACAACACAGATATTTTCCTGCAAGTTTTCCTACCTTAAAATACATTTTAACTTTTTCCTGAAGAAATGTGGGATTTTCTTTAAGGCATTGCCTGAAGCGAGAGACTTTATCTGAAATTTTCAGGAGCTCCACTGGATCACCGTCTTGATTCCAGCAGGAGGCTATATACTGAAAAAAAAATCAGGTAAGTAGGACAATTCATTTGCATATCTGTAACTGACAGCACCTGGTTCCAAAACCACTTTATCATTTATATTTGAATAGGAAACACATAATGAGTAGTTTTAATATATTTGGATGGGGACAAAAAGCTGAAACCGTTGTTTAGATTAAAGGACTATTCCATCAACACCTGTCCTCCATTCTCTCCTCTAATTTTATCATACCAAAACATCTCTCCACCTTGGTTTTGTTTTTTCTTAAACAGTACATAAGTTGTACTATTTCATTTGGGTTTTGTTTTGGTTTTTTAAATACTACATAAATATTATAGTCTACCCATTTATTCTATCAGTCAGATGAAATGATTTATAATAAGGTAACTCAAACATGTAAAATGGATGGGACTTTAGAGAACAAAAATACTAAATAACCAGATATATCCCCAGGTTATTTCTTTTGGGAGGATTTTTATTCTAGTTTTATTCTCTAGTTTGAAACTATTGTTTGCTAACATCACTAACAAAAGTTCTTCAAATACACCCCAGGGCGAGATATCTAAACCTTCTCAATTTTCTGCTCTGTGTGAATAGGGAACAAAAATGAAAACAAAATAAAAAAAATCCAAGATATTTGAAAGAGAAAGCCCTTAAAAGCATATGGAAAACAAATACATCGGAACTGTCAAAACCACCTCCTCTTCTCTTCCCTCTTTAATAAGCAAGTATCAAAAGCCTTCCAGGCTTTTTCAGTAATATTTACTACTTTCTATTCTGTGGAAAGTCTCTAATGTGTTTTAAAGAACATTATTCTTCTGGAATATGCTTCAGTTAATTCTCTTGAAATAAAAAGTTGCTCCTTATTTGAGGCTTCAATTGGGTCATTAAAACAACTCAGCGCTGATTCTCAGTAAACAACCTAAAAGTCTAACCATACACCCAAGAGTGTTGTCTACATTCTTCTTGAACATTCACAGGCTTGGAGCCATGACCACTTCCTTGGCATCACGGTTTAACCCTGTCTGGCAGCTCAGCCCCACACAGCTACTCGCTCACTCCCATCACAGTGGGATGGGGGCAAAAATCAGAAGGGTAAAGCAAGAAAACTTATGGGTTGAGATAAAGACAATTTAATGGGTAGAACAAAAGCCATACATGCAAGCAAAGCAGAATAAGGAATTTATTCACTGCTTCCCACCAGTAGGAAGGTGTTCAGCCAGGAAGCAAGTCTCCATCGTGTGTGATTGCTACTTGGGAAAATAAATGCCATCACTCCAACATCTCTCCTTCCTTCTTTTTCCCCCCAGCTTTATATGCTGAACACGACACTACATAGCATGGGATAGCTCTCTGGTCAGCTGTTGCAGCTGTGTACCCTCCCAACCTCTTGTGCTGCCCCAGCCTCCTCGCTGTTGAGGTGGGGTGAGAAGCAGAGAAGACACTGACGCGGTTAAGTACTGCTCAGCAATAATTAAAACATCCCTGTGTTATCAGCGCCATTTTCAGCACAAATCCAGAACACAGTCCCATACAAATTAGAATGAAGAGATTTCACTCTCTCCCAGCCAAAACTAATATTACTGGGGAACTCATCCCAGTGCATGAACACTTCCTTCTCTGCTCCCCATCATGAGGGAGTTGTAGATGAGTTCACCCCTCAGCCTCCTCTTCTCTATGCTGAGCAAACATAGTATTCTCAGCAGCATTTCATAAGTCAAGCCCTCTAGTCCTTTCAGTATCTTCATTGTTCTACTTTGGAAACACTCCAGTATTTGTACATCCTTCTTATATTGCGGAGCCCAAAACTGCACACACTACTCAAGATGAGGGCACACCAGAGCCGAGAGTAGTGGGGCAATAACTTCTTTGGGCCAGTTAGCTACAGCTTAACGCATCCCAGGATGCAGTTAGCCCTTTTCGACTTTATGTGACTTAATGGACTCCCTACCAACCAAGACCCCCAGATCCCCTTCTGCAGGGCTGCATTCCAGCCTTGTCCCCCAGTCTGTGTGTACATCCAGGACTATAGCATACTAGATGCAAAAACCACATTTGACCTTGTTAAATTTCATACAGCTTGTGACTGCCCAGCACTCCCATCTATCAAGATCTCTCTGTAAGGTCTCTTTTATCCTCATGGGAATCAACAGCTCCTCCTAATTTAATACCTTCAGCAAATTTACTTAATTTGCACTCATCTACTGTGTCCCAGTCATACGTAAAAACATTGAAGAGCACTGGCACTAAACTGAGACCTGGGGAGTACCACTAGCGACTGGCCTCCAGTCAGGTGTTTTACTAAGTCTTTGAACCCTACCTTTCAGCTGATGGTTTGCATATTGTACTGTGTTTTAAATAAATATACAGAGGAAAGTCGTTCTAACTGCAAAGCTGGCACTGCACTGGAATACAGTATGGCAGTCAGAGAATCCTTACAATGACATTTAAAAATACAGAGGCTGTCATCTGTGACATCCAACGTGGCTTCACAAAATGCAAATTGTGCCTAATCTAGTGGAATTCTACAATGGAATGACTGCACCAGGGGATAACAGAAGAAAAACTAATGTCATCTATCTTGACTTCTGTAAGACCTTGACAAAGTTCCACACAAAATCCTCATCGCTAAATTGGAGAGATAGAGGTTTGGTGGATGGCCTATTCGATGCATAAGGAACTGTCTGGTTAGATGCATCCAAACAGTTGTGATCAATGGTTCAATGTCCAAACAGAGCTCAGTAACGAGTAGTGTCTGTCCTTCAAGTGTCCATATTGGGACCAATACTGTTTAATACCTTTATTAATGACGTAATGGGATTGAGTGAACTCTCAGCAAGTTTGCAGATGACAACAAGCTGAGCAGTGCAGCTGATATGCTTGAGGGAAGGGATGTCATCCAGAGGGATCACAAAACAGGCTTGAGGAACTCACCCACAAGAACCTCATGAAGTTCAAGAAGATCAATTGCAATGTCCTGCACGTGGGCTGTGACAATGATCAGTAATCACTACACGTCAGGTAACAAATGGTTTGAAAGCAGCTCTGCAGAGAAGGGCTTAAGGATATTGGTTTATGAAAAATTGGATATGAGGCCAGTGTGCACCTGCAGCCCTGAAAACCAAACATAGCCAGGGCTGCAACAAAAGAAGTGTGGCCAGCTGCCTGAGGGAGATGATTCTGCCTCTCAACTCTGCTCTCATGAAACTCCACCTGGAGTTGTGCATCGAGCTCTGGAGCCCTCACTACAGGAAAGATATGGACCGGTTGGAGTGGGCAATGATCAGAGAGAAAGTTGAGAGAGTTAGTGTTACGCAGCCTGAAGAACTGGAGGGCCTGGGGAGACCTTACTGCAGACTTTCAATATAAGAAGGGGGCTTATAGGAAAGATGGAGAGATACTTTTTACCAAGAACTGTGCTAACAAGGCATGGAGCAATGGTTTTAAAGTGGGTAATTTAGATTTCACATAAGGAAGGTATTCAAACTACAATGACAGTAGTAAGGCACAGGAACAGGTTGCGCAGAGAAGATGTGAATACTCTGTCACTGGAAGTGTTCAAGGTCAAGTTGTATGGCACTTTGAACAACCTGATCTAGTGAAAGATGTCCCTGCCTACAGCAGGGAGGCTGGAACTAGATGATCTTTAAAGGTCCTTCCCAATCTAACCCATTCTATGACTCTCTGGTTACTTTATTTAGAGCTAAGTCCTTTTCAAGTCTTTTTCAAGATTAACGTCTAAAACATGACCTCAGGGAAACAGACTGAAATATAACCCTCCTCTATGGGACTACTAAGACCAAACACTACATGACTGACCTGTAAAAGCAAGAACCGTTTAAGACCTTTCAGATATAGAATTAAGTCCTAATAGTTGAATCAACTTCAAGACGTAAGTGTTAAGAAGTTAAAGCGTATGTGTAAATATTTCATCAGACAATTATTCACACAACCTGAAGCCATACTAGGGTAAGTACTGGTTATGAAAGACAGGCACATTTTGCCAGACCTACTATGAAACCTAACAGGCAATAAAATATACACAATTTGTCTGAGCAGCTCTTGATTGTGCTCTCTCATTTTTTGCATATCAAAAGAATGAACTGTTCATGCTGAAGAAGCAGCAACACTGGAGAGGCAGAAAGTGAAAGAACTGCTGAGGAACTGAAAATGCTGCAGAGCAAATAAAAAAAAAAAAAAAAAAGAAAAAAGATATTGGAGAACATTCTGCATTCCGCTGTGGAACGTGGTTTCCAGAACAGCTTTGTATCAAAATTCTGACGCTCTCTTCATGTTGAAATTGGAGGCCAAAAATTGAATTAGTGTACATATTTCACTTGTGATTCTGGAAATTAAATTACAGCAGTAATTAAACCCTAAGTTGCATAGATAAACTGTCCTTCTACTAGATTTTTAAAAAATACACAGGCTTCTAGCCAAAAGATACAGTTCCAAGAAAGGCATGCCATACTGGCTCTTACAGAAGTAAACAGTGCTTCTGCAATTAAATCCACTATTCAGGCAAAGATAACAGCTCACTGCATAAGTCATACAGTGTGGAGTCCAGTAGTAGTATGAAGACTACTGAAAAGAAGGAAGAAAGATCTAAATGAGATGACATAAGGAAACCTTTTGAGTGCAATATTTTACATATCGAGAGCCTACAAAATGACCCCATATTTTGTAAAGCCATAGACAGCAGATTTCTCATCCTTTCATAAAAGGACATCATACACTGGCACACCACACAGACTTACAGATGTCAGGGCAAGTCCAAAACTTGTAGACTGATGCTTCAGCTGGATTTCAATTTTGTGAAGTAGAGCTTCAATCCTATCTTCCTGAAATCCTTTCCTTTGGGACAGGTTTTTGAGAAAAGGAAATTATATCCATTAACACTAATCATTTTAAGTGAAGTTATGAAAATGAATTATTACATCGATAAAGGAAGCATTACAATACAGTGACTTCCACACTGAATTAAAATGGATATGAAATAATGTTATCATGCTGTGTCATTTAGTGAAACTGCACTAATATCATTAAACTCCTGAAGATTATGCTGATGAATATGCTGCAACAGAGGAAGTAGCAGACAGAAGTTTTAAGAGTATTGAACAATATTACTGCCTCTGGTGCATTTATTTTAATACTAATATTTTTAAGGCACATTATATATATGCCTGTATTATTGTATGCCTATAGATTACTATGCTATATCTAATTGTAAAAGACTGTATTAAAGAACTAAGTCTTCTCAGAAATTTAGCATTACTCACACAATAACTTCATCAACAGTTCTAGCAATTATCTGTTTCACAGTATCAATGTCTCTTTCAGCAATACCCTGTAGTCCCACACTGAAATAAGCTTCTCTTGTTGAGCCATTAAACCTAGAATAAAACATATTCAAGTCAGTGACAAGTACTAGAATTTCAACATTAAACCTGCCAGCAAAGGCAGGAGAAGGAAAAAAACACCCATTATTTCCACATACACACAAATAGGATTTTAAAAGCTAGACAGAAAGAAAAATAATTACCACAGAGGCTACAAATGGAACTTAAAGGCATTTTTTATTGAATTTCAGTAGTAGCAGTGCACTGTTAAGAAAGCATATGGCATTACTGATAGAAAAACAGTAACAGAAAAGTTGGTCTTTTCTGCTTGTCCTCCCATTCATCTGTAAGTTTTTTGAGATAAAAAAAGTCTCTTTTTTCAAGGTGAAAATTTTAGCACCTCTAACACCAAACACAAACATTCTATCAAAGCAGGTAAGTGGAACGGTATTTTTAAGTCTGTACTTAAAGCAGTATTTGTAAAGCAAGTGTTGACAGTGAAGTGTTCCATGTCTGTTACAATTATTTCCAACAGTACAGAAAGAAAAAATTAAAGATAATTTTGGTCAAGCTGTCAGATAACTGTATCTAAAGATAACTGTAAGATGTTATCTTTAGAGAGGCAAATTGACACCTGCAGAAATACAGAACACCTAGCAGCTGGAACCAAAGCCAACAAATGAAAAAAGAAAACAGGTGTTCATCAACTCCAAGCATCCACTACTGTATTTTTAAACACCATAGAATGGATTTAGCAGCAGACTGACATGCTGAATTCTGGCATACTCATCTCTAGACTCAAACTTATTCTTCCAGATGGATCCATTAGCACAGTCACTAAGGCAAATTAAAGCCAACTGTAGATTTCAACACCATATTATTATAATGAACATGAAAAAGTCTCAGCCGACAAAACATTCAACAACTGAATCACTACTTCAGTGTCTACATGCTCTGTGATATTAAGATGTCTGCATGACATTGGCATGCATAACAGGACTCGCACAAAGCTTGTGACTTCACATAGAGATAGTTCAAGCCAGGCAGAGTACCTTTAGGCATTAAAATTCATAGATAAGTATATTAATGTTTCCCGCTTAAACATGCAAGTTGGTCAGTGAAGAAAAAAGGTATGATTTTTGTCATCCTCAGGTCTAAAATCAGCCCTGGAAGTGCTTCCTTCTTTCTGGTGACAATAAAGGCAAACTACAACAAGTAGCTGAATCCACAATGAGAAGAGAATCCACTCACCCTTAATCTGCAGTGCAGAGCCAGTTCAGAAGACTGGCTGCAAGAGCTACAGTTCGAGTAATTAAGCATTGACAGAAATACTCTTTTGTACTGTGGAGATGGCAATTTAAAGGCACCTTACTGCACATTTGTGCCAAACCTACTCACTACTAAATCACAAGAGTTAAGGCAGAAAAAGCAAAGATAGCATAGTAGAGAAAAGCTAGCAAACTCTTCTGAGTAACAGTACATGCCTAAAATAAAAAACCCAGTAGTAGGACAATGGAGGCATACTACATTTTTATCTACCTATTTTTCATGCTGATAAGCTTTAAAGAGGACAACTTTGTTTAAACTAACATAGCTTCGATTGAGTTATTTTAATGAGCCAAATATTACACTTGAGACTGCTTTATCGGTAAAATATTTTCATGTTAAAATAAAATTATTCTGGTGTAAATTGCCTGTATGAGAGATGACTTCTCCGAGTTTAATAGTGGTTTGTAACTTTTCTAATACTGCTTACAAGGATGAAATGTAAATTGCAATACTTACCCAACATCAGGAGAAAAATCTGTACCAACACCAGACTCAATTAAGGCTTTGTAAAAAGGAGAGTTCGGCCCATCTACCAACAGTGAGGACAACAGGCTTAGTGTGAATGCTTCAAAAGTATCTGTAATACTGAAAAAAATTACTAGTTTGTAAAAACCATCAACCTATGAATATGTGACATACAGCATCACTGAGTTCACTTCAGAAAAACTACTGTTACATAACAGTGTAGAAGGGGCAAGGGAGAAATAATTCCCAGTTACAAATACTGCACTAAATCTTAGGGAACTAAAGAGAGTTATGCATCTTACGGTTATTAGAATTAGCAGCAAAGCAATTTAAATTAAGCTGCAAGGGTAGACAAAGTTAGTTGCAGGGTCATAAGACCTTCTTGCACATGGTAAGAAACGGAAAGACACTAAGTCAGCATTTCCAAAAGTCTAATCCGCTGAACAGTTCTGTAATAGCTGATGTTACCTACATTTATCTGCTAAAGAAAAGACAAGAAAAATTCTGCCTAGTAATGAAACTTTCATTTACTAAGGGAAGATTTTACTAGATTCCCATGACATTATTTAACTTAAGATGGCATTTATGATGCAGGAACAGGAGACACGAAATTATGCCTGTATCTTGTGTAAGGCTCTAAAATGAGCCTTTGATTTAGAATTTCATTTTGATACACTTACTCTGTCAACAAATAGCTGATGCTGACAGTTGTCTGCTTGGAAGGATCGGCAGCAAACGTGTCTAAGCCACATTTTACGCTGTGTTCCCTCTGTAAAATATAATGGATATATTTGAGACAGACCAAACTCAGAGCAGAAGTTAGAAAGAATTACTGTTTGTACCTTCATAGCATCTTCCTTCCAAAGATTTCAAATAATTTTATAGATACTCATGAGTAAGATCAATATTCATAACTACACAAACAACACATGTCGTGAAAGATATGAGCCATATCTCAGTTTTTACAAGTGGAGAAACAGACAAATTCATCAAAAACATCCAGTCATAATTTGAGGTTGGTTTCAAAGAAACACTTATGATTCTGGACAAGCCAGGGAGGGAAAGAGGGGCAGAAAAAGGAAAGTTATTTTTGACATCAATGTTTAAAATTTAGGTATCATTAGAGGGCGTATTTCCTGCCACTTAAGTATCAGTATTTGCATAACAAGCTCTAAATGCTTTCCATTAATAAATGCTTCAGTGCTCCAAGTGCTGAGGAACTTGAAAACTGTAAATTAAAATAAACAACTATCCACAGCCATAAAACCTAAAAAAAAGTGTAGTTTTTTTCCTTGCTTTAATCAAAAATAGAAATACTTAAGCTCATTTGCACACAAACACACTTCTAAGCAAAATAACTCCAGCAAGTCAGGCTAAAATGCTAACCCACTGTATTCCAAGAACCAATATGCAGTTTCTGTTGGGGTTTTTTTTTGGTTTGGTTTTTTGTTTGGTTTTTTTTACTTACAGGCTTTTCCCAGAGTTTCTGTTTCGGGATGTCAGTATTTGATTCAATTCTTTCAAATTTTATCAATGCTTCCTCGTGTATTTGTTTCAAATGTTGCTCCAGTGGAAAATTACCATAAGTGAAAAACCTGCATTTCATATGAAATATTTGGGTTAAGCATCAGATTTTACATGAAATTTACAGTAAAAGCTTTTATTACATTCTGAATTTCATGAGTTTTCCAGTGATTCAGTCATATCTAGAATGGAACATGCTTTGCAAAACCCCTAGGTTAAACACCTACTAGTTTGCCAAACAAAACTCTCAAATCTCCTGGTAAAATTTCATATTATTTAGCTTCTATTTAATGCTTTGAAAGCCACAAAAAAACTAAAATTCACTCAGCTGCAGCAATTTACTATGTTCCAAGAAAAAATATTAGCAATTGAAGCCAGATCAAATTCTTATGGTCTTCACACATGATGTATGAAATACAATGACCTATGTCTCAAATGATTTATAAAAAATGGCTGGCTTCTGCAGGTCCATCTACCAAGCACCCTCCCATATCTACAGGAAACCCTGCAGATTTCCACTGGATTATATACGAGCACAAGTTATGTCTCAGGTAAATGTTATTTCCTGATTAAAATCTAGTCACAGGTACAGCAGAATACTTGGGATGATGTGAAAAACAAAGGATGGTAAATTCACTGTCACGACACAAGCTTATGTTTCATAAGTGAATTAATCAGAGTAGTGCATTGACCACAAAATTGGGACAGCAAAACCAACAGTGCTACAGATTTTCCTACAAATCTCTTTCAAATTGACTTCTAGCTTAAATACCACATAAGCACCAACAGAATTAGTATCTGAAGCAAATTAATATCCATTATTTAGAACCTTCTTCAGAAGCAAATGAACAGCCATTAATTTGTAACTTCTTTTTATAACTTTTTATCTGGTTTGCCTTCAAGGAAGATAAGAACCCCTACATTCATCTGCACTAGAATAATAGAGGCATAATTCCTTAACATTACCAACATATACTTAGTATGTTCCATTTCCCCTCAAGACATTTCAGTTCGAAGTGAAACATGTAAACAGAAATCCCTCCCCACAAAATCCTCATAATCAAGCAGGAAGATGTACTCTAGAAAATCACTCCTTCAGTAACCTATGCTTCCAACTGACCCTTCACTTCTCTCCCTAGAGCAAACTCCTTTCTTCAGGGCTGTCTTAGCTGCTGGAGAGCACAGATTATCCAAGCTGCTGGCCAGACGAATGGCAACACTGTATTGCTGGTTTTCCCTCACAAAAATAGGAGCACAGAGCTAACACGCTACATAACATAGTCAGTTAAGACACAAATTTCAGATACCTGGAATTGCTTGGATGATAATGCGTGGCGTGGAATTGTTTAAGTTGCTCCCATGTAAGATCAGGAATACATAATGGATCCCCACCAGATATTACACCATAAGTGTGATCAGGAAGGATTTTACTCTGCAAATGCTGTGCAAATATCCTCTCATTATCTGTCTTAAGAGGAGAACACCATATTTCAGTAAAAGTCATCAAAACACATTTTAAAAAGAAAAGGTGATCAATAAGACTTCAGAGCTCTCACTTACACAAGAGCTCCTCCTCACACGAACATTTTGTTCTGTAGTCCCAGGTACCGATAAAACTATGTTAGCACGTCAATTTAAAAGAAAGCTACAATAAAGTCCATTAGTAAGATCCTCTTTTATATGTAAAGAAATTTTCAACAGCCAAACTTTAAGAATAACCATGTAAGAGATTGCTGATTTTACCCAGGACGTAAATGTCACAAAGGAGGAATGGGAATCTTTGGTGTGACACCACTGATAACCTGCAGCTTAAGCCACTCACCCATGTTCAAGATCTTAAAACTAAAATTCACAAAACTTACAAACGCTCCTTTCATTTCGTTAAAAACAACTCCTTTAAAAACTAGAGGTGTCTGGGGATCAGTTGGGTCCTCATGCTCTAACCTCCAACCTTCTTGCCTGAAAAAAATAGAAATAGGAAATGTTGTGATTTTGAGGGGTCTAGGTCTGTTTTGTTTGGTTGTTTTTTTTTTTTTTTTAGTTTAAGGTTTGCATGCATCTCAAGCTGGCCACATCTTACCAGAAATCTAGTTGCCGCAAACACGGAAAGAAAACTGCATCCAAGTACACTGACAGGAGATTTTGAAAATCCTTGGGATTTTGTGTTGAAAATGGATAGAGCGTGTAATCACTGGCTGCACATAAACAAACATAAAATTATCAGAATTTCAGAAAGTCTGAAATGCATTTTGACGTCATTTATTTTTAATCTCTCCTCTACAGAAATAACTGGAAGAGAAAAAACTTACTAAGTGATACATATTTTTCCTGAAGAATCTACAGAAGATTAATGGTGCAAATATGCCATCATGAAAACTTTGCTTTTGCCATACATATAAATAATTAAATGCATTGTTGTATACTATGAAGTCTAGCTATATAACTCTGTAACTGCCAAATGAACAAGATCTGTTTTGTTGCCTTGCCTTGTTAGTGTTTTACTCTCTCACTCTAAACACTAACACTTAATAATGGCTCTCTAAAGGGAAATAAAGGAGAGCTTATGGACAGCTCTACTGCAATAAAACCTCATGCATTTTAAGTGGTATTATATACTTTGGGCTCACCTGTGAAAGCATTCATGAAAGTGGAGAGGGATCTATTTAACATTTTAAAGAATGGATCTCTGCAAGGATACTTTTGAGAACCACATAACACTGTGTGCTCGAGGATATGTGGGACTCCAGTACTGTCCATTGGAGTAGTTCGGAATTGTACACTGCAAGAGAGCACAGACAGGAATGCAGTTATCTGTCATGAGAAGTCCAACCAACCTCCTATCTGCAGCTGAGGCTTATGGGAACATTATCACTGCCTAGTAACTAACACAGCATTTAGCAGGATGCATTTATTGAGTTCATAATAGCCCCAAGTTGAGCATTCAGCCACCTCTTCTGGAAGATGTACAATCTCTGCACTTCTACTTCTCAAGGGGATACAGAAGTTTTCAGTACATAATCAAATGCATTTCTTTTTCATCCAAAAAGCTTTGGAAAAAAACAACAAACATGTAATATTACAGAGAAAAGAACTGGTGTACATCTTGCAAGTGTAAGCCAGTTTATTGTAGAGTCCAGTTCTCAGCTCACCAATACAGAAGAGAAGGTAATAAAATTGAAGTTGTTTAGTGGATGGCCATAAAGACTACTGGAGCCATGCCCTGTGAAGAGAGATTGAGGAAACTGGGCTTATTTAGCCTGGAGAAGGCAAGGCATCACAGGGCTCAACGGCTGCCTCCCAATACCTACAAGGAGGTTGTGATGAAAACAGGTTCTTTGTATAAATACGCATGATGAAAGGACAAAAGAAAATGTTCATAAATTGAAACCAGGGCAATTCCAACTTGATATTACAGAAAAAAAACACCCCACCATAAAGAGAGGCAAACACTGGGAACAGTTTGCCTGGAGAGGTTGCAAAATCTCCATCTCTGGAAGTTTTAAAAACCCACTTGGAACCACACCTGCTGAGCCTGCTTTGAGCAGCAGACCTAACAGCCCTCATCACATTTGTTCAAACCTGAAAAACCCTAAGGAAGTTCCACAAAGGATGTACTACCCTCTTTTATTATCACAGAAAAATCCAGTTGTGAAGCTGGACTACAATTTCGAAAGCACAACATGGTGGAATGTGCTATATATACATACATACATATATATATATATCTATCTCTGTCTTACCTGAACAGATTATTGGAGTCCTCCCGAGCCACATGTAAGTACCTGGCTCCTGTACTGTCATGATTAAGCTTTACAGCAGTCAGAAACAGCTCAGGAACAGCTGTTACCTGCATTGGAAGAAAACATCTGCATGACACTGTGACTGCAACTGGGAAGAAAAAAAAAAGTCATGGATGATATAGCAATGATACTGGATGTAACACTACCATATACAACATGTGTTATATACAATATACATACATTCCTGTTCCTATGATTTGGGGTGGGGAGGGAGCATGGAAATAAAAAATAAAGTTTTAAAAACAATTAAAACACAACAGCCAAAGAATTATACCCTTCTGATACAGATATTAGGATCAGAAATACAAAGGAAAAAAAAACATTTATTCAAATACCAGTGGTGAGAGCAGCAAAAGAAAACCCAAGGAACCCAGTTCTACCACTAGCTTTGTTGTATTTGATTCTAACTATCCTATTCTAACTCTATGGTATTCCATTCCACCACTACTCTACTCTTACCATTTTGCCACTAGTAATCACTTTTTGCAAATTACCTTTGCTCTCTGTTTCTGCTTTTTTTCTTTGAAAAAGCGAAGAAAAATTTTACGTATTATTGCCATTGCAGGTTCTTAACAGAAGTATTAAAATCACATTAGGAGATAAAATATTGCTCGAAAGCATTTCTTAAAACAGCAGGCAGTGAAGCTCATTTATCTGCCAGGGCTTTTAGAAGACTACACTGAACACTCCACATCTGCAGCTGACACACAAACTCCCGGGGTGTGTTATTTACTCCAGAAGAATTAGCGCCCTATATGCGTTCACATTACATGCACAGTTTGCTTGTAACGGAATAAATACTGCATCATTTTTTTAACTAACAACCAAAAGCATCTATGTAAACATCTAGTGTGTAGACACCCGGCGTTTTCCAGCCAAGGGAAAAATCTACCTGCACGTACACAGAGGGAGTGAGGGGCCAGGCTCACCTGATTTACAGTGAAGCCATGGATCTGCTCTCCCACCCGGTACTGCAGCGCTCTCTCGTTCGCGGAAACGCTCTTCCACCGCCACGACTTCCGATTCGAAGCCCTGCAATAACACTGCCCTTCAGATCCAAGCCGCTCCCCGCACAGGGAACGAGACCCCGGTTCCCCATCCCCGGCACACGGGACGAGGGGCCTCAGGGAGCGACGGAGCCCTCGGGCCCCGCGGGGAACGCGGCCTGTCCTGCGGCGGCACCGGAGAGAGCAAAGGGGGACGAGGGGGAGACAGGGGCCAGGGAGGGGCCAGGGGGGCGGGAGCGGGGGAGCAAGAGAGGCAAAGGAGCCGGGGGATTAAGGGGGGCGGGAGCGGGGGGGTAAACAGAGCAGGAGCCGGGAGAGGGGAGCAAAGAGGGCAGGAGCCGGAGGATGAGGGGGGGAGGGCAAGGGGGGCAGGAGCCGGAGGAGGAGGGGGAGGAAAAGGGGGGCAGGAGCCGGAGGAGGAGGGGGGGGGAGGGCAAGGGGGGCAGGAGCCGGAGGAGGAGGGGGAGGGCAAGGGGGGCAGGAGCCGGAGGAGGAGGGGGAGGGGGGGGAGGGCAAGGGGGGCAGGAGCCGGAGGAGGAGGGGGAGGAAAAGGGGGGCAGGAGCCGGAGGAGGAGGGGGAGGAAAAGGGAGGCAGGAGCCGGAGGAGGAGGGGGGGGAGGGCAAGGGGGGCAGGAGCCGGAGGAGGAGGGGGGAGGGCAAGGGGGGCAGGAGCCGGAGGAGGAGGGGGGGGAGGGCAAGGGGGGCAGGAGCCGGAGGAGGAGGGGGAGGAAAAGGGAGGCAGGAGCCGGAGGAGGAGGGGGGGGAGGGCAAGGGGGGCAGGAGCCGGAGGAGGAAGGGGGGGAGGGCAAGGGGGGCAGGAGCCGGAGGAGGAGGGGGGGGGAGGGCAAGGGGGGCAGGAGCCGGAGGAGGAGGGGGGGGGGGGCGGGAGCCGCGGGGGGGAGGGAGGGAGGGGGCCATACCCGTACCCCCCAACCCGCCCTCACCGGCCGCGGCTCAGCAGCCCGCCGGCCGCCCGGTAGCGGCCCCACATGGCTCCGCTTCTCCACAGCTGCACGGGCCGCAGGGCTGAGAGGGCGCAGGCGCCTCGGCCCCGCCCGCAGTGGAGGCGGCGGGAGGCTCCGCCCCGGTCCCGCCTCCGCCCTGGGCCCGACCCGCCCCCCGCTCACCTCCCCGCGTTGATGGGCGAAACCTTAAGGGTCGTAATTTCCACTCTGCTGCTGGGGACGCGGATCTCTCGCGGTGGGTCGCGGTGCTCAAAGGCTCCAGCCTGGCCTTGAACACTGGCGATGGGGCAGCCACAACTTGTCTGGGCAACCGGTACCTTCGCAGTAAAAAAATTTCTTCCTAATACCTAATCTAAATCTCCCCTCTACCAGCCTCAGACTGTTACCCCTTGTCCTGTGCCTGCACTCCCTGATAAAGAGCCCTTCCCCAGCTTTCCTGAGGGCTCCCCTTAGGTACTGGAAGGTCGCTGTAAGGTCTCCTGGGAGCTTTTTTTCCCTCTAAGCTGAACAACCCCGACTCAGCCTGTCCTCACACTGCAGGTGCTCTAGCCCTGGGATCTTCTTTGTGTCCCTCCTCTGGATTTGCTGGAGCAGATCCACGTTCTTCCTGTGCTAAGGATTCCAGAACTGAGGGGCAGAATCACCTCCCTCGACCCGCTGGCCACGCTTATTTTAATGCAGCCCAGGATACAGCTGGCTTTCTAGGCTGCAAGTGCACATTCCCGGTTCGTATTGAGCTTCTCATCGACCAACATCTTAGGAAGCTCCCATGAAAAGCAAAACCCCCACAACCCTCGAGATAAATGTATTTCAAGGATCACATCTCTCCTCGCCTGTGTCCTGACAATGCATTTTAATGTATTTATGTAAAGATTTTGTAAGGTAAATAAAGTGAACAGGAGTAAGTGGGAAACTAAAGCAAGCTTTGATCCTACAATAGTGTCTGTGTGTGCAGAGCCTTTATCTCCTGCACAAGGTCTTTCAGTCAGGGACAGCACAATCTAAATAAGCTGGCAGGGACATAGATGTAATTGTCCCAGTCAGTGTAGTTAAGAGGGACCTCACTGAAGATAGAATCATAGAATCATTAAAGCTGGAAAAGACCCCTTAAGATCCGTCCTGCTGCTGGATGCAGCTGAATAAGCAACTCTAAGCAGAGGTACAAACTAGGAGAAGCCTGGCTAGAAAGCTGCCAGGAGGAGAAGGACCTGGGGGTGTTGGTTGACAGTGACTTAACATGAGCCAGCAGTGTGCCCAGGTGGCCAAAAAGGCCAATGGCATCTTGGCTTATATCAGAAACGACGTGACCAGCAGGTCCAGGGAGGTTATTCTCCCCCTGTGCTCGGCACTGGTGAGACCGCACCTCAAGTACTGTGTTCAGTTCTGGGCCCCTCACCACAAGAGGGATGTTGTGGCTGTGGAGAGAGTCCAGAGAAGAGCAATGAAGCTGGTGAAGGGGCTGGAGAACAGGCCTTATGAGGAGTGACTGGGAGAGCTGGGGCTGTTTAGCCTGGAGAAGAGGAGGCTGAGGGGAGACCTCATTGCTCTCTACAACTACCTGAAGGGAGGTTGTGGAGAGGAGGGTGCTGGCCTCTTCTCCCAAGTGACAGGGGACAGGACGAGAGGGAATGGCCTCAAGCTCCGCCAGGGGAGATTTAGTCTTGAGATTAGGAAAAAGTTCTTCATGGAGATGGTGGTTAGGCATTAGAACGGTCTGCCAAGGGAGGTGGTTGAGTCGCCGTCCCTGGAGGTGTTTAAGGTTAGGGTGGATGAGGTACTTAGGAGCATGATTTAGGGATTGGTGGGAATGGTTGGACTCGACGATCCAGTGGGTCTCTTCCAGCCTGGTTATTGTGTGATTCTGTGAAGATCATCTAGGCCAACTGTCAGCCCAACATCACCATGTCTAGTAAACCATGTGCCAAAGAGCCATGTCTATATGTGTTTTCAGGGAAGGAGACTCCACCACTGGCCTGAGCAGCTTGTTGTAATGCTTTACCACTCTTTTGGGAAAAGCGTTTTTTTCTGATACCCTAGCTAAACCTCCCATGGTACAACCTGAGTCCATTTCCTCTTGTCCTGTCACTTGTTACTTGGGAGAGGAGATCAGCACTCACCTTGCTACAACCTCCTTTCAGGTAGTTGTAGAGAGCAATAAGGTCTCCCGTCAGCCTCCTCTTCTCCAGGCTAAACAATTCCAGCTCCCTCAGCCCCTCCTCATAAGACTTGTTCTCTAGATCCTTCACCAGCTTCATTGCCTTCCTCAAGATTCGCAGGGCATCTTCATACTGGCCAGGAAAGTGCTGGTACATTGTACTTCCATGCCTAGGCTTTTCTTCACTCCATTTTGCAAACCAACATGATTTTTAAATAGTAACTTGATAATTGATTTAATATCACATGTTCATGAGATTTCCCAGAAGGCCGGCATCTGTGAAGTACAGCCTGCAAATCACCAGTCCCTCATTTCTAAACATAAAAGCCTGATTATCTATTTAGACATGAGAGGCCTGATGCCAAAAGTGGAAACTAAATGGGGTTTTAAACAAAATCAGAGTGAGCAATAGGTGCTCAGCACATCTTCGGTTCTTTGGCTATCACGTTAACTGAAGAAAATGGAAATTAAAGTACCCTGGGAATTTATATCTCTACCATCTCTGACCTCTTCCCCCTCTTCGCTGTCTGGCATGCGGTTGTCTGCATCCCACTGCTGCCTGTGATCAGTCATGTTACAGATTTTATCATTCTTGTGTGACTGCCTTTCTACCCTCCCCACCCCTGCTGCCCCACACTCTGCTCTAAAGCACATCCTCCATCTCCCTGCTAGCTGCATGGCTCCTGATTGCTCCAGCACCTTTCATCTCCTCTGTTTTTCTCATTTGTGTTTTTCGTGTAATTTTCCCATTTCATTAATTAAAAGAAAAAGCCAATAACTTGCTGTAGTTAAAGTTCGGATGTTGTGCATTAACCTATATAACCTGTCATCTATCTTAATTACGTATCTTTCTCATTCCTTTTTAAGGGTTAGTGAAAGATCACTGGATCTTTCATGTAAAGCTTAGATGCTGCGTAGGAGTCAATGCAATTTGTTTGCTCCCTGTTTCACTATAGCTGATTTCCTCTCTGTTTCTACCATTTCTCTTCCTGTATTTCTTGTCCTGTTTTTCTGTATTTGTGTCAGATTAGGTTCTAGTCACACCACTTTGATAGGAGTTCCTTTCAGTATGTTTCTTGTCAGTGTATGTTTCAGAAACTTTTTCTAAGCCATGAAGAACTAGTCCTGGTGGGAACTTCTACAGTTTCTTCAAACTAAAACCTAAACAATTACATAAACTTGTAATGAACAGTGCTCTCAAAAGAATAAATATATGAAAAGAAGTACTTCTGAGATACATGTAGAGTGAGTTTATACTGCATGGTGTAATTTTTAGATATTTCTAAATATTTTCCTGTACTTACGGTCTATAGTTAGTCACAACAAGATTAAATTGGAGCAAGTTTTATTTTAAAAAACTATGCTGCTTTTTCTGGTGACTATTCAGTTCCTTCCTTTCACTAACAATTTTCAAATTTGGCCATAAGGTACTGTCTCATTTTACAGATTTCTTGTCATCAATATTTAGTTTGCTTTGTGGTTTATAGCATTCATCTCCATGGAACATCAGGCTGGCATTCTGCTGCAGACATTTATTTATTTTTTGTTGATGTTTGTATTGCAAGGATGATTTACTGGCTGTCTGTTTTCATATTACTGATATAATGTTGGGCAGACAACCTTTCACAAACTCTACCAATTTTAGTGGGCAGAGTTTCAAAATATATCAAATATCATTCCTGAACTTAAATTTAATCACAAAATTGAGGTCTTGTATACCACTACTTAGACAACTTCAAAATATATTTTTCTATCTCCTGCTATTGTCTTTGATATATTTTGTACATCAGAGCTTTACTTCCGGGAAATGGCGCAGAAACTGATCTGCTATACTATTTTTTCTTTGTTTTCTTGCTGTGTAAGATTACTGCTGCAGTGGTAATTTAAGAGTAGTACATTATATTGTTTGTGAATCTACAGGCACACACATGGAGATATATATATATAAAAAATTTCATAAACATGACTTCTATCGTAAGGGTAATTCGGAAAAACCTCACTACTATGTAAAACATAACAGATGTAAAATTATTTTGGTCAACTTGTCTTGAAAAATCACATATAACTTTTCAGATGATGATGATCAAATTTTGCTTTCACTTATTTATTGACACATTCCATGTAAATATAGTTACTTGAAAGAGCTTTTCCACTGGTGAAAAGTAGATGACGATTTAATGCACAGTGTTTCACTAAAGAGATACCTTTACTTAGTGTTATTTTGCTTCAGAAGATTTTGGTTTTAATCACTTAAAAGTTCTAAATTAAATATTTGGGCTAAAGACTTTGATGGCTACACAAGCTGTTTCTTTCAAAAAAATCAACTAAAACTGTTATGTAATGAAAATGCTATTTTGCATTTAACTGAGAAGTTTCATTCTTTATCCTGTGGAGCAGAGGTTGGTCCCACCCACTTATCAAGTGCGTCTTTTCTTATCTTTATGGACAATAGGGTCCAAATTTTACCAAGTTAAAAATCTCTGAAAATGCTTAGTAGATGTTTGTTACAGCTAGATAACTGTTTCTATGGTGCCCCCTTCCAAGCATGCTTGGATCTCAACATTTCTCCCTGCAAAAAGCATAGACTGTACCTGAACCTTTCTTCTAGGAGCAGGTTTGTTCTCAGGGCTAAAGTTCATAAAAAATATTTTCCTTGTGTCTGCTTCATCCTCCCAGGTGAGGGACTAGTGATTTTCTACACACGTTTGTACTACATGTTGTCAGAAGCAACATAAAACTCCTTATTGAAGTCAGCAAAAGTTAAAGGAAAAAAGGCTACACTTGAAGTCTACCGAAAGATAGAAATTTAAAGGGATAGAGTTTGTTATGTCAGAAATTTTGCTTTATCAATGGACAAAATAAAGAGGAGACTATCTGCCCGTCAGCCCTTTTCTGAAGGCCATGAGTAAAAACTCTGTGTAAGAAATTCACAACAAAGGTGTGGTAGCCCATGGGAATGAATTTTCACGCTCCTGATGCCAGCCCTCCTCTTCTGTGGGTGCACCACTCATCATCTGCTTGAGAGAGGGTCTCGTAAGACCATCCTTGAGAGGACATGAGCATGGCCCCAGCTCCAGCTGTTACTTTGAACATCACTGAACTCTACCAGTATTCTTTGCTTGTGTATCAGTTTTGTTCCCAAAATTATTTATTTGCATTCCTCTTTGTGCATGTATTATCTTCAATAACAAAACATTGGCAAGCCAAGGGGTTTGCACCATGGGTGTCAGACAGAATTCAGCAGGGCACTGAAATCAGTATTTTACAAAATTACATGGAGAGGAAAGTTTACCAGGCTTCAGCACAACTCCTAATTTACTTTGTGTTTTCTTCCAGAGAAGACTGCAAGTAAGAGGCAGAGTAAGAAGCGAATGTTGATGCTGCTGCTGATTTTCTGCTCTCTTCTTACCTTTACAAGTGCTGTTTAGCCTGAAACTTAGGTCTTGGGGTGTCCCAGGGATTGTCTGCCTCTTAGCAGGTCTCCTGTCACAGGCAGGCAAGAGATTTTTAAGTGTGTGCATGGTAGTCTGAAAAAGAGGGAAATGTTCACCACAAAGATCTTACAGTAGGAAAAGCAATGGAAAATGTGGCTACTGTTCAGTGTGGTGACTTTTGGAAAATTTCTCTCAAGGAGATTGCACAAGGTAGAAATAGGCTCTCCGCAGGGCTATGTGACCCCATGGAGGACTGAGCTTGGCACTTGCAGACCCTGTTTTGTTTTGTACTGTCAGAGAACAGGATTCTTCCCATTGCTGTAGTGGTAGGAACAGGTTTGTTCCCAACCAAGGATTTGAAAGAAAGAAAAAAGGAATATATTCTATTTTGTTTAAATCCTGGGGTAATGTAGTATATTGGAAGTGTGGTTTAGGATTGCCTTAACCAAACCAGATTACCTGGTTACTGTCAATGTGAAAATCAACCTTAATAGTTTACATTTCAATTTATTTTACTACTCTCCTTCATATCTTCTTCTGCATCTTATTAAAATTTTTAAATATTTTATTTGTATCCCCTACTAACTGCAGTGTGACAGTGAGGAATTCAGCAAGAAGAAGGAGAGAGAAAGGTATAGGGGAGATAAGGGTTGGGTCAAGGTTGACAAAAATTACGTGGTTCTCTAATGTTATGTGTACACATAGGTGGCGATAGTTAAAGTCACATTCAGTATTATTCATAGGAAACAGGATATTACAAGGGATTATCACCAACTGAAAAGCATTGCTATAGGATATCACAAATGTCAGCATGGGAAGTTGCTCAACAGCCCAGTGTCTCAGGGGTGAAGAAGAACTTTATGCACAATTTGTTATGTGCTGCCTCTGAATTGCACTTTAATGCCATAGTTAAAATGTATGAGTCACTTGTTAACAACGGCAGCCAAAGGAGTATGACTCTCAGGGATAGCAAAACCAGTGAACTAGCAAAGTGGCAGCATTTTAGTCTATAGAATATGGCTTGAAAAATTTGTAACTTGCATATTTTCTAAGGTGATTCTGTTTGGGAAGATCTTTGCTAGTTGCTTATACAACCTAGAAACATTCAGCTGTGTTATTTGCACATTCTTATCAGTCTTTTCATTTATCCTTTTAGAAACAGTTTTGCAGTATCTCCACTTTAACCATGAGTAATATTACTTCCTGTAGAAAGATAGCCATAACGTAGGTAATAATGAATTATCTGTGTTATTCAGAGTGCATTTTTGGCAACAGAAGAAAAAAAGAAGTAACTAAGAAATTCTGTTGTTTTTTTCAGACCCTGTCATCAACTATATTCCACAACACCAAGAAGATAAACAAGTAGAAAATTCTACCATCTTCTCCATTCTTGATACTGCAGAGTGATCCACACTTAATGAATTTTCTTTCAGCTTTAGCTGGGTTATATTTAATTTCTTAACTTCTTCGATGCATCAGAGTGAGACAAGCCAGAGTAGAGATTAATGCTGTGCAGATGTGGTCTTTCATCTAGCTTTAACAAGTTACCTCAAGTCTTACTCCTGTCACCTTGTTGACAGATAGCCTTTATTAAGTCAAGTCCTTAATAGTGCAGATCCATGTTCAGCACCGGGACTGGCCAAAGCATAGTCTTTGTGTATGGGAAGAACAGTGTCTCTGTAAAGGAGTTGTGGAGTTTCTGTAAAGTTAAAGATTTAATTTAAGTGAGCTGGCTATCCATATCTGCAAAACCACTTGCCAGATCCTGTGGAGTAATAGTAATTGCAAAAAACCAGAAAATATATGCTTTGGTTTAATACAAGGGAGACATATTTTGAGAAGAAGTGGGACCTAGTCAGTGTCTGATGCTGTCTGGAGCTGCTGCATGCTGCAAAGAGTTTTTTCTTGTTTTCTCTTACCTTTCACTTTGTGTGGAGGAGGTAAGGGAGAGAAAAACTATTTGACACACTGATTTCTTGTATTTTTTTACATACTAAAGTGTCAGGGTAGCAGGGGCATCACCATGATAAAAAGCATCTTCTAATTGCAAAGCCAGAGAAGACATAAAAATTAAGGTCCACATTTGGCCCTTAGTCTTCTCTGGTCTTTGTGTGGCTCTAAGACATAGCTGAGAGGAGGGGAATTTCAGTTTAAATTATCTAAAGTAGTGAGAGCTATAATACAGCCTACTGGTGCAATGGTTTTATAGTATGAGACTGTGCAGCATCCCTCTGTGTGCGGGAAAAGGGCCTTGAAGAAATCTGAAGTAGAAAGCTCCAGGATTAATTTGGAGGGTCATGTTAGCCTAAACCAGTAAAATCACGTTCCAGTTGTCTTCTAGAAGAGGTCTTTGAGCAAATTGTGCCTAAAATCATATCAGATTTTGTTTCAGGAGTGCATGATTATCTACAAAATAGACTCTGGGAATTACAGAATTAATATTTATATTATTTGAACCACTGGGAGATGGTGCAGCCTGGGTCTGTATTCCAATAGCCTGAGAGAGCAATTCTTTGCTAATATTCAACTTTCCTGATTGAAATGCTTGTTTGAGCACTTAAGTGTACTCAGCTGGATGTATTCTGACATGCTGAAGTAGCAGTGACAGTAAAAATGCCATATTTGCATCTGTGACTACTTTAGGTACTGGAAGTTTGTTATGTGAAGAGGTAGGTGTTTAGACAATTTGTCCCATGACCAGCAGGCATACTAAATATTTTTTCATATTGACTACATCCATTACATTGAAGTAAGCAATTCCCCATTATCTGTTGCCATATTGCAATGCCCTCAGGAGCCTCTTGCCTCCGCTATGATTTTTCATTGCCTGTGCGAGCAGTGTAAAATCATGTGCTGTAGCTGATTTGGAGTGATGCATGGACAAATTGCTCAGCAAACAGAACATATAATGGATAGGCTCTTCCTGCTTTTCCTTCATCTGAGCACTTAAGTGTTTCTGCTGCTCATCTGTCTCTTCTAGCAAAACATGGAATCTAATATCCCTGGGACTTCTGCTCTCGTCAGGTTCCATTGCAATTAGTCAGTTGGCAGAGGAGAGGGGAACCAAATGATAGACAGGAAAAGCATGAGCTGCAAGTATAATTTTCTTAGAAAACCAAGATATACAAATGATAACAAGTTAAAGTAATCAAAACATTCTCCAGTTCACTGACCGTTTCTGGGAGAAGCAAAGCAATGTAATATTTTAAATTGTACTTGGTTTTAGATTTTGTACTGGCTCTTACACAGCTGTTTAAAATGCAGCACAAAATGCAACTTGACTTACACTTTATTATTACAAATGCTAAGCAGAAACCATCTGTATCTTCCACTGTTAATGTCTACGTGGTGCTGCATTTGGCCAACTCTTATTAATCACATGCTAGACATGAGAAACAATTCTAAGTCCTCTTAAATGTCTGTGTTTGTTGCCATTATTTTGTACCATTGAAGTTAAACTTTAAAATACGGGTCAATGTGCTGGAGATTCAGCGTGAAAACACTTCAGAAATGTTGAAGACAGAGCATAATTTTTTAATATACTCAACAACCTTGTTTTCAGTTAATCTTTAAGCTCATGAGTCAAACAATTTCTGCTATCTTACATATGGTGTAGTCAGTCATACTGAAGCAAATAGCATTTAATGAAGTAAACACCAGGTGAGTATATTGCCCCATGGTTTTCGTTCGTCATAGTGCTTTCTATTATACTTATCTGAAGCTATAATGACAGGGTAGGTGCATAAGTACCATTACCATTACTCTGCACTCACAGAAAGGCAGAAAAGCGTGCCTGCTGATGGGCAGCTGAAGCTTGTGTAACCCTTGCCTTTTGGCCAGGGTACATGCATCTCTCTTCCCTGCTGCAGTGGCTTTCTGCTGTGTGTGAGATGTGTCTGGGAGATTTACCTAAGTAAGGTTGCAGAACTGAGCCAGGAGTTTTATCGCAGACATTTTACTTTTACAGTTTTCAGGACATTTGTCTCTCTCCTATGAATAAACCATGAAGTCTTCAAATAGGCAATATGACCTAATCTGCTGAATGATCTCATGCTTTGTCAGATGTAAAACATTATCCAAAGTGAATGAAATGAGATGGTTTGAAGTTTTGAAAAGATGTCTCTGGAATGTATGAACATACTTGTTTCATCTTCCACATGTAACCCAAATAAAGAGCCCATTATCATGTACTCCACGTAGTATACAGTTCATTATGTTCAGCAACATGTCTCTCCCTTCTTGTATTAAAGCGAAGTATTCTCTTTCATCTCGGTTCCTGATAAAGACCTGCCACCTTTTACTGCTTAATAATTGAAGGCAACCTACTACAGAAGCTTAGTGTCAGATAGCTGCCTGCACCAAAAATATAGAAAAGAATCAAGTTATTATTTTTGATGGCTTTAGTAGTTGTTAAAACTGAAGACTATGTGTCATGACTCCAGGAATCTTTTAACTCTGTCACTGGCTTACAAAAAGAAATCATGGCCTTCCTAAGCTTTCTCACTGGTGACTTCTGTATTATGGTAATCTCTGCTTCTGCCATCAAGTCTCTCAGTTTCACAGTTTCTCAAAGAAATCATGAGTTAAGAGTGTAGTTATTATCTATTTTATGTATAGATTAATAGAATTAGATTAATTAATTGATAGGATTCCAGAACAATGCTCATTTCTTTGTCAGAATCACGTAGCACCTGTGTGTTGACATATATGGGTGAAACTTGTGGAGTTCCTGTAAAATTGGCACCTTTTTTGAGATATGCAAATTTATTTGTATGTATTTGAAATTCAAATATGTATTTATCCAAATCCTTCATTGTGAATTTCAAAACAAGAGAATTTTCAGAAATATTTATTTTGCATAAATAGATATTTCTGAACAAATGGATCTAGTTTGCACAAAGACTTCACAATCACTTCTGTGGTGGTTTTATACATCTTGATGATTTTTTTAAAGGTAGTTTTCTTGGGAGCATGAAAGCTAATTCAGGGGCGAATTTTTCACAGCAAATTCTCTAAAGCTTGCTTTTGCACATTTTAACCAAAATTGTAGCAAAACCAGTATAAAAAAAACCTCATGAAATTAGCATTGTAGCTTCATTCTCCTGCACTGTTAAAAGCCAACCAACCAAATGGTATTCCAGGGTGGCTTGAATGTATATCTATGTGGAACATATATATTGTGCAGCTTTTTGTCTCTTTGGAAGGTAGTTTCTCAAGTCTTTCACAAACAAATGAAGACGATGTGAAAACTGCTGATGAGATCAAGGACCACTGCAAATAGGATCAGCACAGCTCATTTTCGTATGTGGGTTTGTCCTTCCATTTTATCAGGGTAAACGATAACCAGAACTGTACTATGACTATGTGGTATGTAACAAACAGAAAGTCTGTAGTTGTCAGGCTATGACAAAAGGGAGTTAAAAGGAAATTGTAGGAGTCTAATTAAAAATATGTAGCTATCAATACCTTGAAGCCACCAACACTTACTGTCAATAAAATATGTATATTTTTCATTTTACCCATACTATATAATTCACATTTCTGTACTTAGCATATCTGAAAGAGGCAATCTGTTTCTGCCAAATATCATCTCCCAATTCACCTTATAAAATGAACACTTGTAAAAAAAAATAGGGCCAGGCAGCATGTGAGTGGCGAAAGACTATGTCCCTAGAGCAACAACTGAGCATAAAAGTGAGTATGATAATAACAACTTTGACTTATTCAACCTTTAAACATAACTTGGGGTGCAGTTGCATTTGGATGAGACAGTGTCTAACTTTGGAATACAGAACTGCTGCTACGAGCCAAAGCTTTTGCCTTCTTGTAATTTGTGCGCCACTGTTACGATAAGATTTTCTATTGTGATAACTCAAGCATATGCAGTTTGCCATTCAAAACAATATCAACAAAGCTTTCAGTAAACGGAATAATGTATGCCCTGAATGTCAGATACATCATCAGTCATTAGAAAAATCACTGTACGTGCAAAAATAATTGAATGTACATGCCTCAGGCCTACTTACAGATACCTTTTTTCCAATAGTTTAGGTATTGATAACAGAGCTCACCAAATACACATTTTGCCTTCAGATAACTGTGTTTGGCTAAGATAAAATATTTATTTGTATGCTATGTTATGTATCAAACATCCATGTATATAGCATATGTATGCAAGCAATTTAAATCAAATACTAAACAGGCACAAGAATACATTCAGTATGAGATAATAAATTCTGCTGTCTTAATGTTACCCCCACACCTTCTGGAATATCAATACTTTTCAGAAGGAGGCTCGATATAATTAAATCACAAGAAGGGCTACATTTATTTGCAAAACTGGGCAGTTACCTTTTTTGACCCTCCTTAACACGTTGTTCAAAATAAAAGATATCAGCTCCAGCTAGGAAACAAATACATTTTAATTTCCATAAATAGCAATTTTACACAAATAGGTTTTGGAATAATATCTCCTGGGTAAACTTGTTTTGAAAGAAGATTAATTGAAGAATTACATCATGTTGTTAGTTAGCAATTAAAATTCAACTGAGCCTTAAAATTTACACCTTAGGGAACCTTGTTCGAATTTACACCTATTTCAAAAATAAAAGTACAAACTGCTTCCAAAGTGCCATTACATGCCATGCATATTTAAGAGTTTTCTGTTAAATGATCCATTTAGCCTAACTAAAAGGATCTTGGGAATACTGCTTTAGATTACTGACTGTGGAACCATCAAAAAATGCTTTGTCGTCCACAACCAAACTTAGGTTTTATTAGACCTAATGCATCCTTAGATGGCAATTTTTGCTTTCTTCACAGATAATAATGGCACCATTTTTAGGGAATTAGTATCAGCTATGGAGAATTTTAGGTCCACATGATGGTAGGTGTCAGTTTAATGAAAAGTTAAAAACTACCCCATCTTCCACACCTGTTGTGAATGTGGAGAAGGTAGAAAGAAAGCTATAGAGAAAAGCTGGTGGAGAATTGTGCCACGCATGGGGAAATTAAAGCTGGCCAGGGGAGAGGCAAGAGAAGAAAAGGTAAGTTGAGTCTGTGCCATGGGAAGAAGTGGTAATGCCCATTTTAAGTGAGATCGAGGGGCATGGCAGAGTTGTTGCTCAAGAAATGATATTGGAAAGCGGCAACTGCTCTCATTTGTTCTGGGAAAGTCACAGCTTGCAAGTTTATAGCTCCAAAGACTTCGGAATAATCTTCCAGATAGCTTTAGTGTCTAGACCAATGGTAGTTTTTCTATGACAGCTTCTGGGAAAGTGTATTGTGTTTAGTCTCTCTGACTTCTCCACAGCCCGAGCAGCACAGCAGGACTGATGCCAAGGAGGAAGGGCAGCAGAGGGAAATTTAGAAACGTGAACCACCTTGCACCATTCTCAAGCTGCAATAAAAGATCTCTGTCTGAAAGACAGAAACTGGCTGTCGGTCATTGGTCCTCTAGAGGGCGAGTGCTCCCTCTTGTATCTTCAAACCTCCTCGAAGCAGGATTTTGTGCTGTTACAGTATTGCTTCTACCTTTGTCTCATTTAAAACTGATGTTATCACCCCTTCTTATGGTAAAGCCTCAGCTTAACCCTTGCTTTCTTGCTGGTCACACTCCTGGTTTTAGCCTCCTTCGTTTTACCACTCAGATTGCCTTATTGATTGTGCCGCTGGCCAAAAGGAGCTTTCTGTTGACACAGTTGGTGGTGAGACAAGCTGTGCACTTAGAGCTCATTAAATGGGTGGAATTATATTCTAAAGCTAAAATCTGACACTGCTGCAGTGATAAAAGTTTAAAGCAGAATCTGTTGGGTTTTCAAATGGAAATTCTGTGTTAAAGTGCCATAAAAATGCTGACCATTGGTAAAAAAAGCCAAAGATATTTCAAGATAAGAACACAAATGGGTAGTCTTTCCTCTAATGCAAGAAGAATAATATCTACTTTTTCAGAGTATAATGATGAGGCCATTTTTATGTGATACACACAATGCTGTTTTCTGAATTCCTTTGCTAGCATCAAGTAGGTCAGTACAGCTAAAGAGCAAAGGGCATTCCCATGTGGAAATTCTTGTCTGAGTTAAAGAAACACTGTGGTTCTTATACTATAGAAAAATAATTTGCCTAGGACAAGATGCAAGGTGACACTGATGCACTTATTATGCTTCTAGTTTGGTGACTGGCTTATCCAGCATTCCACTGCTTGGTGTGAACGTACTTAGAGTCAATGAGTATTTGTGGAAACTAAGCTATGACTATGAAAAATAGCATGCAAAAGCCCATGAAGAGATGAAGCATCCTATGTACCCTCACGGTTTTAGAGAGTGCATGGTAAATAAAATGACAATGCTGAGTGGCCTGAGGGTTACTAGGAATACCAGTTTACTGTGCACTATCCATTTGTAGCATTAAACAATACCTTGGAAAACAATATGTAATCAAAGACAGTGTTTATTAATTAAGAACTAGCTAACAATCTCCAGTCTCATTTTTTTGTGTGTGTGTTTTGCATACCAGTTAACAATCTCTTATCTAATTTTTGTGACATCTTACACAAAGAGAGGTATCTAGTGAGTATTTCTCTAAAGGAGATAGGACATATGAGAAAGACCTGCAGTCTGGGAAAGAGGTAATTCAGAAGGAAAAATATTAGTTATGGAGAAACAACCTGAAGAGTCAAAGCCAAAACTGCAAGGTCTTTGTAAAGCTGCCTGCTTTGGCTGTTACAGATCCAAAGGGAATGGCAAACCAGAAAAGACTGGAGGGCTCTCAACTTCAGATGTTAGAAAACGAAGTTTGGAAGCTCACTGGTTAGTGAATATTGCTCAGTGCAAAAAATCTTCAATGAAAACTTTTCCTGTCTGCCAGGAGAGGAGGTACTGTGTAGTTAAGCTGGCAGGTAACTTTAGCAAATAGATTGTAAGACCCTCAATATACAATATTTTCTTGAAGAAATGGAACGTAGTGGTTGGAAGGAATGAATGTTTCTGCACTTTGCACCCTTCAACAGAGGGAAGCCCTAATTGTCGTCCCATGAGACAAAAGCCAGCTAAGTTTTCCCATGTCCATTAAAGCTCTTGAACATCTGCATAGAATGAAAAATTACAATTTACAGTTATATATATGTATGTATGTATGTAAACTACATATTTATTAGTAATAGTTGTGGTTAAAGACAGTGATTAAAAGTCAAAATCTTCTTGCCTAAATAACTTCACATGAAAGTGAAAGGACAGGCTTTGTCCCCAGACTGGTCGAGTGAAATCCAATTAAAATATTTCCTCATCATGAACTACAAATATGATTAAGCAATGCCTTGAAATAAGCATAATGAAAACATTATCCATCATTTTCAATTGTGGTTTTCCAATTAAATCAGGGCATAACCTATTTGACAATTAGCATGCAATGATGTCTGTCCCTGGTGGTAAATAAATATCAGTTTGACTTTGGTCTGATGAAAGCTTTTTATTTTTTAACTGTTGAGGCACGTGTGTGTTTGGAACCAGGCTGACACGAAGTAATTCTTACTAGAATATGTATTCCACTCACTGAAAGGAAACCTAGTATGGAGTGTTTTCTGTGGGTGAAGTGATACAAAGGAAGGGGAAAAGGGGCCAATATTGTAAAGGATTTTCAGCTGCACAGACAATCCTCTCCATTTTAACTGAAATCTTAAGGCAGCGTGCTGAATGACACATGGTGGCAGCACAGATCAGCAATATTGGCTTCTGCCCATTGAAAGGCTCATAAAACCTCTGTGTCCATGCAGAAATTTGTGATTTTTACTGGGGCTATTTTGTTTGTGTCTTATTGTCACCAGGTGATCGTTCTCTCTGAAGATTGTTCACTTTGAATTGAATTGAAGTCAAGCTAATATCCTATGTTTCAATCTAGGTCTAAATGAAATCATTAGTGGGTGAAGAAACAAACTTCTAGAGAATCCTTGTTCTGAAGTGGATAACGTTAGACATTCCAGAAGAAATCCTAATGTTGAAATCAAATGAGTGGTTTGTTATTGACTTTAATGGAACTAGAATTTCAGTGCTGAGCTAGTATTTTCAGTAGATCAGAGAAAGGGCCAGCAAGATTCAGGCATTTAAATCATTTAATCACTTAAGTTTGAAAGTAATATTATACACAACTGGTCTGACTTATTTGAAAATCCTAATCCCAAATCCACATCCAGTCACTTGCTTAACTGACCTGGTTCATAGGGGTTTTGCATGAATGCACTCCCTGTAGATTTAGTGCAAATAGCTTGAGAAAGTGTGTGTGACATTACTTAGGGCAACATCATTACTGGAATTTCTATACTTTAAAGGGTTTCTGTTTACAAATTTAAAATATCGTTTTTATCTCCTTGTATTCTTGTCTTGTAGTGATATCTGCAAGGAAATATTAAGCTATCATTTCCAGCTGAAATAAGCGTAGTATTTATTTTTCCATAGCTAAATTCAGGTTAATTTTTCTGTTTGTATCAGCTTCTTTGTACATCTGGGTTTCTATCCCACAAAGGTTTACGTAGCTTATTAACTTTAAGCATGACATTTTTTCCGTTACAATTACACGAAATTTCTTCCATGTTTAAAGTACATGTTAGCAGGATTAAGGGCCTTAGGTAATACATTGTGAGATAGAGCACTTCTCTAAATTCTCTGACTCAGATGGGTGTAATAAATGAATAATGACCTTGCCTTAATAACCTTTCATTGTCATGTCACGATGTCAGCATTGCTTTAATTTAATACATTGTATTTATTTTCTTGGGAACAAACCCCTCATTTAATAGTAATCTTGAAAAAGAAAAAAATAGGGCTTGCTTTCATTCTCTTAATCATTTGTGCTTCTTTTATGTACATTCAGCTCTTGTCCATCCTGAAAGACTCTATGGTAACTGGAGACACAATGAAATTATGACATCTCAAGAGAAAAGTGGCTGAAATCTGAACAAATGGAGGATTTTTAACCACTGTTCACAACCCTTTTCACTCTTTTTGACTGACATCTACTGAGCAGCAAATGTCTACTAAATATTGCATGAGAAAATAGCTAGGTTAATATAGCTAACACTGAAAATAGGTGCTTTTTTCACATTTTATTTCTTGTCTTTTGAATTAAATACCAAAACACTTCACTCGTCCTTTAAATGCTGCAGTGAAGATAAAGGTCAAATGCTTTATCTTCATATAAAGATGATTACAATAATCTCCTTACATATTCCCTTCAAAAAGCTGACTTTTCAGTGCCCTCCATATCTTTCTTGCAGTCCTTCTTTGCTTCTGGACATCCTTGTTTCATTCCCATTTACTGGGAATGCATATAAGCACACTGCTTTGGTCCAAATGACTGCACATTACACCCGCTATCGTCAGATATAGTGAAGATAAATGAAAAAGAAGTTAACTATAAGCAGGAAGAATTCTGCAGCAAGTTGAGACAATCTGTGTCAATGTCAAAAGGAGGAAGGACGTTTGCACAGCATATATTATGCATCTCTAAACACTTTCTTGAGTGTACATTCTGAGCACATAGTCCTTTTGATAGAGGTTGTAAGGAGATTTTTAACTTCTGTTCCTCAGGGCTCCATCCTGTGGTGTTGAAATGCTGCAGCTCCTTCTGATATCATGAGGATGGGGGCAAGATATCTGCTGATTTAAATTATTGTAGATCTATTGAAGTCTTTCTCCTTATTTTTGTTAACACTTTACACAAGGGAAAATTCTAGTCCTTAGAAGAAAGAACTTAAAACTTCCAGAAGTTGTTCAGCCCTTGACTGGATCAGATCAGCTGATATCAACAGAACTATGAAACATATCCCCAAGGGACAGCTAGGACATCATACATTTCAGGTATCTGTAGGAATTCTGGTGCTAAGAAAGCAAGATACATAATTTGAAGAGGGGAAAAAAAGAGCAGTATCTACTTTGCTGGTAATAAAAAGATGACAATAGATTTAAAGGTCTAATCCTGCCATTTTTTGATGTTTTCGGATTAGACAGTAAATGAATTTTTAAAATAGCCAAGATGACTAGAAATACTTATGACCAAATTGTCCTCAGTATTTTTTTTGTAAAGAACGGTTGCTTGTTAAAAAAATGCCTAAAATAGGTCCAGCTATATTATCTCACCTCCAAGTAAAAGTACCTAAGATGATTCCAACAGCACATCTGAACACTGAGAATTTATATGGAGATGTGAGGTATTATGGATAATCTGACAAATGTAACTATTATGATTTGAGCGCACCACCAAAATAGCTCCCTGCCTTCTGGAAAGTAACAGTACGTTTCAGAATAGCCCAGACTCGATTCATATTGATCCACATAAAGAATAATGACCAACCACACTGTTTCAGTAGAATTAATCCAATCTCTTTCCCTACTTCCCTTGTTGAACCCTCAAGAGAGAATTATAGATTTCTTTTACTGTTATGCTCATTCACTTACTGTGTGGCAATGACCTACTTTCTGTTTAACACAGTGAACATGGGACTCTGAATGTACAAACTTACAGCACTAGGCTTATGCATATAGTGTTGTGATTATCAGAGATAAAATCTGGCATCCATAAATCTTTGATCTTTAAAGGAAATAGTTGTTATTTGCATCTAAGTACTTGTAAGAAATTGCAGGTAATCCAAATGGAGAATCAAAGCCAGAGAAGCTTTTTGTGGGTAATTCACATTTAAAAATTCTAGACAAAAAGCATTTTGGGTTTATTTTTCTCAGAGAAGCACGGGCACTGAATTTGCACAAGTTTACAAAACCAGCTTCTTTCCAACTTCCTATGACTTCACCTTTGGTCATTGCAAAATAAATGCTAATTAATGGAGCATAAAGTGATATTTATTTGTTCCTTGTAAGTCTCTTAGTTGAGAAGGATGCAGCCTGGAGGGGTTGTTGATATTGGTTATTATAAGAAAGCAAATAACATGTCTCCTCAAATGCTACAATCTTCCACATGTAATGGAAAGAATGGAAAGCCAGATAATGAATAACAGAAAAGTTTGGCTCACAGGCTTGTGAACTGTGATGGAAACATAGTACCACAGAACTATGGGCATGCAAGCAGTATGGCTGACACATGGTATGCTGGGCTTTATGTCAGGACTGCTTAGATATGGGGCAAAGCTGTGATAAACCTTCATGTTTTTATGCCAAGAAGAAAATGGGCTTGCTTGAAATATGGAAAATTAGTTGATTCCACTGTCAATGAGTGATGTCTCTCATGTTAGGACAGTAAGGATCAAAAAATCAAAACAGGATTTTTAAGATTTGAAAATTTGGCTTCAATAGAAGAAAACTTCAGCTGCAAAAGTATGATTTTTTTTTAAATGACAGTCTGGCTTTTTATAGGAAGGCCATTTTATAATAAAAATCAGTAATTTTCTCAGAAGTACTGGGCAGTAGACTGTGACACAAATAGGATTTTCCTTCAATTTTCTTTTAGTTTAGATTTGTCTAAAGGCTTGCAGAGTGTGGTGCGTTCAGGTTATTTTTTAAATTAATATTGCAAGGCTAGTTTTCATATTTTTATTTTCAGTCATAATTCCTCCAGTATCTTCATAAGACTTCTGGTGAAGTTGGGTGTTGCCCATTATAGGTAGAGTTATCAGCCTGGCTCTAGGTGAGGACTTATCTACATATCTACATGAGAACATTTAGTCAAAGTTAGAGGATAGCTACTTGTCCTAGTGTGTGTATCCTAGTTTTCTGCTGTGGTAAGTTTGTGAATCAAAGATGCTCAACAGCTGATGTATATAAAAAATGAGTAAGTCAGAAGTTCCTTTTTTTTAAATTGTTTGAGAAATGTCACTTATTTTCACCTACACAAAAAAAGGAACTATGAAAATGACAACCCCCCCACTTTGTATTTTATATAATCTTATCATAAAATATCAACAAAGCTTACATTTTTATAATTTCTGTAGTCTTTTAAAAGTGCATTTTATTTTATTTAAACTGCTCCCTTTGCCACGTTTAACAAAAATTAATAACTTTCCATCTTAAAATAAAACCGATATTGCCAAAAGACTTTTTCAGTGACAGATCCTTAGACTTGCTTTTAATGTGCATATATGATGACACATTTTTAAAAGTTCAGAGCTCTGCCTCTGTAGCTGCTACTTGCCGTGTATTATTTGACAACCAAATCTTTTACAGTGCATCAAATAACACTATCACTAGTCATTACTGATATGCCAAGTTTCAAATACAAGTTTATCTGTTTTTTGAATGATCTCTCTGGAGGGGAAGGGGCTTATATCAGTATTTTTCACAGCTAAAGAGAAGTACGGAACTTCACCTTCTCATAAATCAAAATACCTAACCAACTTACTCACACTGTAAAAGTTAATTAGTAGCTATTGTAACACTCCTTTTACTTTCTGACAAGCCGTATGTATATAATTACAGCTTTACATCCTTTCATTCAGTATATTGCATCATCTGTACCTGTACGGTAAATGAGAACTATTGTGTCTGTATTTTCTAGCGAAATTAATGTTCAAAGTCACAGCAGAATGTCCTTCATATAAAGGAGTTTAATCCTAGAGTAATTAGATCTTTCTTTCATCTTCACTCACAAGATGGAAAAAGGAGAAAAATTCCAAACCACTAAAACCACACAGTCATTGAATAAGTCTTTCCATGATGACTGTAAGCGAACAGATAGACCACAAACTTTTTGAAACAGTCAAAAGAAATCCTTTCATGTGGTATAGGTCCCACAAACTGTGTTTGAAAATATGTCATGTATGAAATGAATAATGTTGGAAGTAAGATTGCTACACTCCAGCAGCTTTGTATGTAGAGCTCTCTAGGGTGATTGAAAACAATCAGCTGCAAAGACCTGAGTACACAGGGAAATGACACAAGTGGCCCTTGCTAAGATATGTAATTTCCCTCTTATTATGCTAATTAAAGAAAATTGCCTTCAATAATACAAAATGATATATCTATACTGGTTCAATTTAACTAATGTTCCATAGCTGCATAGGCAATTCATGAAAGCAAATAAAAAGATATTCAGCTAGAATTTATGGAGAGTGTTCAAGCAACTCTCCAAAAGAAGGGCTGAGGTTTACAGTTTCCCCACTACAAATCCTACTTTATGCTACTCAAGAGATTTTCTACCTTATTTTTCTTATTTTATAATATAGCAGTTACTGACTCCTGATAAATCTAAGTCAATGAAGACAATACTGCAAAGTGACAAATGCTATCTTTCTTCATCGACAAAGAGAAAGCCTATATTTTTTGTCAGAATTATATCATTTCACTTCCAAAAGCATGAACAAATAAAAGAAAAATCTCTTTTAGTTTTGTCTCAAGCTACTTAAGATTCATTGGATCTCTTTTAAGTTAACAGTAATAGAATTTCAATCTAAGCTACTTTAACCTGATAGAATTTCAATCTAAGCTACTTTAACTCTGATTTAAAGTGAGTAAAATAAGTTATGCTGAAATGACACTATGAAATGTGCAAAATATAATGGCTGTGGTCAGAACCAGAGTTTAATGTTTCCTGATTTATTTCCAAACCTTTATTATATCTTTGTGATGTACTGCCATGTCATTTCCATTTGTTTTAGGAGACCAGAAAACAAAGCAGAATGTATGGTTATTGAAGTGTTCCCATTTATTTTGACCATAGAATCGTTCTTTAAATCAAATGTTGCTTAATTGATTGCAGTGATCACAGTTTATGTTCCAGCTATAGCTATGAGAAAACAACATTTTTCAAAGTGCTACTGCAGAATGCTATCCTCTTTTCTCTAAATGTGGGACATCATGAACTTATATAAAGAGATGTAGTACTTAAATTTTGTTGGTACTAAATAGTGACCTGGTAACTATTGCAGTGTAATTTGACTATCTATAGCTGTATTAAGTATAGTTGACTTATATTTGGCAACCATAAAGCTTATATTGCTTTACTACCTGTTAGTATTCTCTGACACTATGTGCAGGAACCTTAAAACACACCAACCAGCAACTAATGAACAACAGTGATAATGACACTATTGTTAACATTCCCAGAGCAAATGCCAAGAAAACTTAAAGTTAAGCTTTAACTTGTGAACTGAAGCCCACTTGGGGAGTGGAAGGACTCTAAGTGATTCCAGTTTGGGAGCTGAGCCCGTCATCTACAGCAGCAGAAGAACCTTCTGCACTCTTTGACAGTTGGAAAAGATTCAGTTTCCAAACCTCTTAAATCTTAACTTTTTCTGCTTAGTTGCCAGCAAGTCTGTTTTAGCTAGTAATCAAGGTTGAAAGATTCTGAGCAGTTGCTAGTTTCTTAAAACATTAAGACTCCTACCTCTAAGCTAAATTTATCATCATCATCTTGTATTTTGAGTTAAATGAATATTTGGAAATGTAATTTGAAGCAAAATGGCAGCAGGATGTATGAATTAATTTATTTTGTAGTATTGGCAGAAAAATGGAAACTGGACAAAGTAAAATGTTTCAGCATTGCTGGTGAGAGATTCATAAAGGAAGATTGTGTTTTTAAATAGTCTGGCTTTTAAGTTACACATGTAAACTCTACATTGGGTTCCAGTCAGTTCATCTGTTTTTTTCAAGTGACAAGGTTTTTTTACAAATTCTCCTATTTCTCAGAAGTGGCTGGAATTCACGCTTTGTCTTATGACTGTACACTTGTTGAAGCTTTATCTGTCCACACTTCTATAGTGGTATTTATGGATTTTTTTTGTGACCATAATATCTAAATACCTCACAAGATCTAAGCTTATACTTAGAACACTTCTATTGGGACTTTTTTCCCCAGAATTTTGCAAATATTTTATCCCAATACATAAAAAAATTCTCCAAGGTCACCCATATTGTGAAGCGATAAATTTAAAGATATTATGTCACCTGCCACTCCCTGCCTATGTCAATTCCTGCATCAAATCAATTATTGATCATGATTCTTCTTTTTCCTTTCCCCTGTGCAACATTAAAAACCTTTTAGAAGGACCAACAGCTGCTCTTTCCTGCCCTGCTTAATTGTAAGCAGAAGAGAGAAGAAGAGGGCAGAAGAGCCAAATACCAGAACCAAGAATACTGCTGGCAAATTTCCTAAGCTCAGAGGAGTGGAAGATCAAGACAGGTCTCTGATGCAAAGGCATCAGGAAGGCAGACAATCTTATGCCCAGATTGCCTAAATGGCAATATGCTTTTAATATACAGAAGAATAAGTGTGGGCTGAGGACCTTTGCTTTGGATCCTAAGAGTGGATCCAAACTGCTATGATGCACATATATTCCTGCCCACTCAACTTTACATTCTGTTAGTAGATGCTGTTCTGTTTAGGAAGCGAATAACTGTTATTCTTCCATTTCTTCAGTGTGCTTAGCCCCATCTCTGCCTAATCCATTCAAACTGCCTTGGGGAAATATTTTGTACCACATGTATTTATGCTTTCCCTTTTTGCAGCATGCTGGGTAACCAGTTCATCTCATTCACTGATATGTAGTGAACATGTGAGTCTGAGTCTGGCATTGGGTTGACACCATGCTGATCTGACCATAAAGGTGACTAAGGAGGGAGGGAGGAGGCATAAACTGTAGCCACCTTACTGAACTGTTGTGCGGCTCTTTGGGAGACAAAGCTGAGCCCTGGGGACAGGAACATGCATGGTTCTTTCTGCAAAGCTTCAAAAGGGAATGTGCTTGCACGTGTACTTGTCTGGGGCAAATCTTGGTCTTCGTGTATGATCACATCTGTAAAGCACAGAGATCTGGGGATCTGAACAAGGCCATGAGCATGGAGCTTTCCCATCTACAAATTGAAGGAAATCTGAGAGAAAAAAAGTCAGTCATGAGATATAGCATAGTAATACCATTTATCCACAATCTACCGAGTTTATCCTACTCTGCATATTGCAAATTCTGCCAAAAAAAACTACTCTGATGAGAGGAAAAGAAAAAAAAAAGGAATTCGAAGCAAGGCAGCAAAGATTTGCTAGAGGTCATTTTGTGCTGAGAGAAGTAAGTGATTTTATAGTGACATTTAGGTCAAATTGTGCAAGGATATTGATGTTTCCCTCAGAAGAGACCTACCTAATCTCTTAAATCTATTTTTAATATTTCTAGAGTTAGCTCTCTGTAACTTCAGTTAGTGTAAAAACTATTTCTGATAATACCATGAAGACAAAGAGGTATAGGGGAAAAAAAACTGTGCTCTTTAGTGAGATGATAGAAATTCATTATTCACAGCTGCATACACACATGATTTTGAGTTGTAACAGCCAGCAATTAGTTTAAACAGTAATACCACCAAGGGAAGCATAACTTAGTTAAAATTTACATTTAAATGAGATCATTTTGAGAAATCAAATGCAGAACAATCTGTTATTTTTATATAATGTTTCATAGTAGATTTTCTCAGTAAAGTATTCCTCACAATATATTTTTATTACTTGCTGGTCTGAAATTACCATGATAGATTTGTACGTGTAGGGGAAAAAGAAGTCTCACTTAGCATTTGTTCATTAACAACCTGATGTAGAAAATTATCTCTGTTCAGGAAAGCATATTAACCAAATTTAACATTAAACTCGTGCTTGGCCCTGCTGAAAGCTAAGCATATACTTATGTCTTTTTCTGAATATACATTGAAATTCTAAATGCATTTACTCGCTTTCTTCGATCATGTTCTCATCCTATAGTGACAGAAATGTTTCTGTTCTAAGGATCTTTGAATTTTTCATCTATTTTTAATTCTTGTAATCAGTTATAAAACAGTGGTACATGATGCTGTAGTAAGACTTTATAGAGACTTAAATGCCAGATAGAAATCACTGAAGATTTAATTGGGGAGTTTGAAATTAGAATTTAACATAAGGTCTTCCTTCTTTTGGGAAACTCCTACATTTCAGCCTTTTTTTCAAACCTCATTATTTGGGCATCATTATGGTTTAATTCTTCCATAGAATAAAAATCTTCTAAATAGAAATACTTCACATTCCAAAGTGAAAATAAGTCTGTTGTTTGTTGGGTTTTGGGGTTTTTTTTGTGTTTAACATCATCATATTCAACTACATCTGCCAATGAAAGGCGGGGAGTATGTTACAGGGTTTCTGGAATCCCTTTTTCCCATTTCCCTCCAAAACTGGGCTTCCTGTTTGGATTTTGTAACATAAAATATGTAATTTTTAAGGACTCTGAAGAGTAACTGGCTTTCCTCTGTGACAAAACATAATTTCCAGCTACTAGTTTAAATAGGATCCAGGCAAGGAGCAGGGAAAACGCTTAAGGGCATAGCAGTCTGGAAAAATACCTTAAAAAAAAATTGGCAGAGTAAAACCTTTATCTCTGAACTACCTGGCAAGCACTGCAGTTCAGCCTGGGGAAGTAAGCAGGTTTCTTTTATGGGGACTGTTTATTGGGGTGCTTGTGTGAGTCTTTGCCTGAGCTGGCAGTAGCAAGGGCAGCCCGTGGGCAGCGTGTGGAGGCACCAGCAGGAGCATGGCTTGTGCAGCTCATTGTCAGAAATATCGTCATCCAGACTTGCATCTTCTACTGGAAGGGCTGTACGAGTGTCACATCTATGTCCATGAGCCACTTTTCTTCTAAATAAACTGAGGAACTCTATGACAGAGTCTACCAAAAGCCCATAATGGATGACTTACTTAATTATCCATTCTACACATTGAATGAGCAAGTGTTTCTTATAGGACACAGATTAAGATGGGCCATGAGAGAAAGCATTTATATAAAGACACAGTGGAACAGCTAATATTGAATAACTGTTGCATACACAGAATAAGAAAATCCAGAACATAAAGGTATCTGAAATGAATTTATATTAGTAAGGAAGAGCTCTGTGATCTATTAATTATAGAATAATATTATCTTTAATTTCTTATTTTTATTACTGTTATTTCTTATTTTCCTGTCTTTTTGTTCCATTGACTAACTGTAGTGTTTTTTAATAGATCAATGACATAGCGTTCTCTGATTAAAAGCTAAACTGGGCTCTTTGAGCTTTCCTCTCACCACTAGACAATGCTAATAAAATCTCTCTTGAAAAGCATGAGGTAAACCTATTTTGAGATGGGTTGTTGGATGGGAATCAGTCAAGACTGTGCCAGCAAAAAAGTTAAAAACGTAATAGTGAATGGTCAAGGCCAAAAATGATGTAAATTAATGAAAACTTGGCCATCCTTAAACCCAAAACCCAGACTCATCACTCATTCCAAATCACTGCTACAAGCTCCAGTGTAATAAAACAGCGTTTTAAACAATCTCTTTTTGACATGTTTATGCATTTGTGATGCACTCTTGTCTCTATCTGAAAATAACCCTCTGGCAATTTCAGCAGACAGAGAGACCAAGGCATGGGGGCTCTTGTCTCTAATGGTCATCTGTCTGCCCTGGTCAAGAGGGAGCAGGGCAGTGAAGGGGCCAGCTCTGATACCGCTTGTTCTGGCCTCATAAGTTGGTCTCCTGTGTACTCAGTCATGACGCTTGCAGAAAGCACTAAAATTCATGGTTAAGAGTGTCCCTCTGAAGAATTTTAACAGCTGATAACAAAGTTCAAAGTGATATAATTTGTTGAGTTGAGAAATTGCATTTAATTAACAAGTCAGTCTTTGAAGCCACCTCTTAAATGTGTGTTTTCAGTGTTTGTTTTCTGTCTTTATTTGTGGGACCACAGCTTTTCTCCCTTCTTTGTAGACAGAGTTGCATCTTGTCAGGTTTTATGATAACAGTTGCCAACAGTTTTAATTCAGAGAAAGTGGAAACCTGAATGTGAATAACTTCTCAGACTGTAGCATTTTCTTTATGCAGCACAGACATGTTATGGAACCAGGCAGTCAGGCTGGATTGAGTTACATGTGAGAAATTTTTGGCTACTTGTCTTGATCGTTTGATACCAATGGAGCAAACTTGTGGGTGTGAAAATGCTGCAGGATGGATGATACATTCTGTTTTGAGGGCTGAAGCCTTTCTGACTTCAGCGGGCTTTGGATCAGACCCTGAGCTTCCATCAGACCTTCAGAGAGCCCTTCTGCAGAACATCTGTGGATGTAGGTGGGTAAGTTAAATTAGAATTAACTCCTTGCTGTGAAGGAATTTTACTTCAATTGTCCACGTGAAGAAAAAAAAATCTGAAATGGCTACACAAGTACTGACTTTTTAGAGTCAAGTTTTTCATTATGCCATATAAGCAAATTAAGCTTTCCACTACACTGTTGCAGCTGGCAAGCCCCTTGCTGGTGGATCCAAAAATGATTAAAACTCATAACCCCCAATCTGCAAGCAAGGATGTATCTGACTATCTTCAATTTCTCCTATAGTGAAGTACATTGACATAGCCTGGAGGAAAAATGAGTTTTGCAGGATGTTCGTACACTGTTTCCTTGCACACAAACACCTCCCTTCCTTGCACAAGTAGAAGTATTTGACCTTGAAAGAGGAGTGCGTAAGGCAACTATAATTATAGACTAGACATAGAGTTCATATCCATCCAAGTTGGCATGGTACAAAGGTTCATTTGAAACATTGCACTTGATTTCAATAGTGTGACCGTTGCTGTCTGTAATGGATAAGTCATTCCTCCCATGTCCAGAACTGGACTTTAGTTTTTCAAATATCTTACTGTAATATATTTTAAACAAAATGAAACAAACTCTATTCAGTTGTTTAAATGGAGAATGAAATTCATGCAGCTGCTTGATTTTTAGAAATTGCCAAAAGTTTGTATTTCTCTTCTGTAATGGAAAGGAAAATTTTTAGGTCTTGATTGGAAATTATCAGAATTCACAGAGTATTGACTTTTTTTTTCCTTTCAGCACTTTCACTTCTTAGACCTTCTTTAATAATGGAGTGGAACTTAGTATGCATTACATCAGACTTAAGAAAATAAGCTGTACGTGTCAGGGAAATACCATTGCAATGCATAAAGGTACTGTTTTTCCACTATTCTTTGTTAGCAGTTTTAATAAATTGGCCATATTTCCACTGTGATTGAGCATAAAAGATTGCATTTGTCTTTTCCCATCAAAGTTATTGTACAACATTATTGACCAGATAGATCCTGGATAGATACTACTAATTAATCCAACTGTGCTGACTGTAGTGCAGGTGAACAGAACAGGAGAGAAAACATATTTCCTCCTCCGCGAAATGATTCCCTGACTTCAGCAGATTACAAGTGTATTCTTGCTGGGGTCAAGAGGGGGTATGCCCAGGTGACTCAGAGGGAGCAGTGGTGACTAAAGGCAGATATGGTCTTCACTTATCTGTTTTCCTCCTGAACTGTCCCAGAGTAGTGTGGCAACACCATGATCAATGCCAGGCTTTTTACTCTCGGCAGTTCCCAAGCTCATTTCTGCTTCAGCAAATAAGAACTTGGTGCAATGCGGTGGATGCTTTGACATGGAGCGTGTGACTGAATGGTAACTGAAACTGAGATTAACTCGCATGAGATAATGTTTCTCACTCTCTGTTTTGCTTCCATCTCTTTGAAGTGTAAAATAAACTGGACATATTCATAAAAGGTTTCAGCAAATAGTTGTTATATCTTGGCTCTTGGTTTTGTGTGCTTTGATCCAATATAGACAGATGGAAGGTACTGGTGATTTAAGACTGATGCAGCCAAGGATTGTGCTATCACTGTAAACCATATTATAATCCATGTTTCATATGGAAGCTGAGATTCTAGACGGAATTACAGTTTTTCTGTTCAAATACAGTGCATTCAATGTCTTCTATAATGTAAAAGGACAACTGCAGAGTAAGAAAATACATAAATAAATGACATTTCTTGTAGAAAACTTGAATATTTATCTATTTCAGCTTGGAAAGGTGTTTCAGGCTGTGATTTAATAGGAAAATGATTGCAATAAATCAAATGAAGCAGGGACCTAGATTAAAGATGAGAATGCTAACATAGGCAAGATAAATGCATTTGAGTAAAGTTACTTATTTGTGATATCTGCAAGACTGGATTCAGCAGCTGGTGTGAGACCCTTCCTAACTTCCCTGGTAACAGAACAGACTTATAGGCACCATGTTTTTTGCTCTATAATATCGTGAACATTTTATTTTAACAAGAATTCTGTCATGTTAATATCTATCCTATTAAAACAATATGGAAAATCAATTTCAATGTCTGGAACATGGTAAGGAATAGTATGAACTGGCAAATCCTTGTAGCCATGATTCTAACTCAAATGTTTATAGCCATAGAACTCATAATGCACCCAGGTAAGTCAAACATATTATATGTATGTGTGTACATTTATATATTTAGATCTGGTTTTCTGGTTTTTTTCTGTGTTTATATATATAATAACAATAATATTCAGTTTTGTAATTTATTAATTTTCTTTACTGGGGCCTTTGTGTTAAAGAACATATTTTGTTACTTGCTTTCACTGAAGAGTTGTTTTTTTTCAAAAAAGTACACAAAACTTCTATTTTTTGGTAGGCTTCAGCCTTTTTATCTGATTTAAGTATTTTAAAAATATTTCATTTTTCATCTTAAGGTTATACAATGAATAAAGCAGTGGAGGAACTCATAAATAACTGAAGAATAAGGGAATGTGATAAAAATATGCAAAATAATAAACAGTATAGAAGAACTAGATCTTTAGCATCTATTCTCTCTGTCTCATAACACAAGAATACGGAGGCTTTTATGAAATTAAATGTGGCAATTCAAACAGATAAAAAGAAATATACTGTTGTACAGAGCAGGTAAATATTAAAACTTCTTGCAAAGAATGCTGTCGAAGCTAAAGTCTTAGTAAGATTAAAAGGTAGCTGGATATTTTTATACTACCCAAGAATATCTCCATTTACAATAGTGAATGATAAAATAAATTCTGAAAGGTTTAATAAAGTTCATGCCAGGGGTTTATGACAATTTTTATCTGTCATGACTCTTGACTTGGTTTTGGCAAGGATTATGATGTTTCTCATATATTCACCTACTTCTGGTGATTCTCTGGGAAAAGGCTGCAAATGAGAGTGATGGTTCTATGAAAAGAAATGTTCTTTCCTTACAGTTTTGATATTCAAAGTGTTTCCTTGTATTCCTCAGAGGATCTTAGTACGGAAATGTGAAGATTTATAGGACTCATGGTCTG